>OY728125.1:1951743041-1956743041 GCA_963277665.1 Viscum album
CTCACTGAAACCTTGACGTCATAAAGTTTCTTTCACTGCTACATATTTAACATCTATTGTAGACCACAACATATTGCATGTTGGATTTGTGAGTGAGTGGTCCTGCAGATGTTGTAAAAACAAAACCAATGTTTAAATTCGTAGTGTCAATGTTAGTTGCGTAGTCAGAATCTGTAATGCCTTGAATACTTACATAAGAACACACCATCATTCAAACCTATCCCTGCAAGTCCGAACTGCTTTTTTTAACATCCATTTCAATTAGGATTACAAAGAATTTTCATAAACATGCTAACACTATCAACTCGGAAAGTTAAATTAGGATGAGGGACGCTCATGAATATGGCCTGAAGACCCAATGCAGTGTCATGCTGCATCATTCTGTTTGTGTCATCGGGTTTGCGTCATGTTTGCGTCAAATGAACATTTGACAGAATTTTTCCTCCATGAAATCATGAAAAAAGTGTCTAACATCTATTTGTTCCAAATGAAAGTCAAGGGAAGCAGTGAAAGCTAATGACAAAACCCGAGCAGCTAAGACCCCATTGGAGTCAACGACAAGGCTGAATGTGTCACCCCAAGTTCACTTCCATTAGATCAGAAATCGGGGACTAGCACCAAGACATACCACATGATGGGAGATATTTGTCTAAAGAGTGCCTTCGACTATAAACTTATATCTCCACACCACATGTATAACATACATTTGCCATGTATAGCAATGAGACATGCAAAGAAGATGAAATGCTGCATGCGTGTAATGTCAAGAAAACCACAAGCTGTCAATAAAAATACAATTGCCCAATCCAAATACGTAAGTCCAAAGTGAAAAAGCTAGAAAGGATAATTCACATAATAAAAAATAACTCCTAGAAATAAGAATGAAGTCCCAAAGACTACCTCTGTTCACCCCTGCAAACTTGTTCCTCGTATCCTTGACCACCATGATCTCCTGTAAGATGCAAGTTTTATGCACATAATCAAGAATAATGTTTTACGAGAGCCAATACAAAAGTGAGTTTAACAATGTCCGGTAGGACATCCCAAGTCGTAGACAACAACCCAATCCAAACTCATATATAAAAATAATAAAGCAATGAAACCATAAAATAACACCATGATCTCACCACTTGATACCACCCCAAGGTTTTAAAAAGGCCAAGCTATGCAGTAGAAATCTCACAGTTCTATGAATCTATACCCAGTCTCACCAAATACATCACTCCTCAAATAATAAAGCTTGGAAAGACATGCACACCAAAACAGGCTCCCAAAATTGGCCGCACCTAGCCATGATGAATCGTCAATCAATGTGAAGTGTTAATACTTTCATCCTTATAACTAAGCCAAGGTGGAGGACCCACGCCCCACTAAGGGAAGTGCCAGTTGGGGGATACATGACCTCACTGATGGGGGGGGGGGGGTACACCTCATTGATGATAATGTTGATTAGGGGGATACATAACCCCATTTATCATACGGATGACCCACGCCTCGTCGATGATATTATTAATCGAGGGGACATCTGACCTTGTGCTTAATATGGAGGACCCATGCTTCGTTGAGGAAAGGATCGATTGGATGGATACTTGACCCCATATGTATACTTGTGTGCTCATTTATGGCCACCAAGTCGCCCATCCTGATGTTAAGGTTGCCTCAAGGAGAATATCTAGCCAATGGCCCACTGCAACATTATCACTAAAATAACAAGAAATCGTCGATAATCTCACATCATCCCATTATGGAAGTCATCACTAAGAGGACCAAACACACATAATCATTTCTGTCATCTCTAGTCCAAGGTAATTGGACATCTCAGCATCAACATTGACCTATAAGGAGATCACACCCATTAGGTTATCTCCCACTATCGGTCAAGCAAGTCAACCAAACGACACATGAATCTGAGTCATTCACAAGTCAGTCATCACTGTTGGATAATTTCCACCTAGTATAAACCACTTTTTGTATCACACCACCCAACTCAATAACAATTCGATCCCATCGATATCCCTTCTTGAATCAATAGTAAGACCAAATGTGATGACCAAAACTTCCCTCTGATAGGTTGAGGGATGGCGTTAGAAACCAAATGTATAAAACATACACATATGAGAGGCATTTCCCTTATAAATCAAGACCAGGACGTAAAATAAGGAACATGCGAGGTCAAAACTCCAACATAATGCAATCTCCATAGTAAATTTCCTACATATTATCAATGCATGTATGTAATACAACCACATCTGAATGCAACAACCACCAGTGATAAAATACAATCTCAAAACCCATAAAATAAAGGAAACCCAATTATCTCAGTATACCTCAGCAATGATATTCAACTACTCCTCAAGCTATCCACTAATGCCAAGCTAACGCTGCCCAATACCTCCACCAATACATTCTTGAATATATGAAAAATAGATATAGGGTGTAGGGGTGAGTATAAAAATACTCACTAGGTTCCCACTCTAGCCCCCAACTGTACTAATGTGATCAAAATATACCAATGTAGCCTTGAGTGTAAAAGATAAATTAGACAACCAACCCACTCCTGAGTAACGTTTACAAACTCTAGAGCTACCCCATGGCTCATAATGAGCATACTCACCAAATTAAAAGACTATATATAGAGTATATAACCCAAACCACTGAAATCCATCATTATAAAGGCCATTACAAATCACACCAACCACACTAGCAGTCTTCTACCAACATCACATGTCATGACACCCTCCAGTGTTAGTAATTCCATACCATGGCCATATTCATGCCCATAACCATCCATCAATAACCATAAGTAGGGTAGGGAGAAAGACCTACTTAGTTGGTCACCCATAACAAAACCATCACAAAAATCAAGTCAAAAGATAATGAAAGTCCACACCTATCATTTGTAACGACCCAAAATTTTGAATAAATTTTGTTTTCTGATTTAGTGTGATATTTAATTTTATATTCAACAAAACTATTTCATTTAATAAAATGAGTATAATTAAAATAAGACTATTGGGTTTTGACTATTATATGACCGTTGAAAACTAAATGTTGAGATTATTGTCTATAAATACAAGTGATCTTGGTTAATTAATATAGAAAGAAGATTCGATGGCCTCATCCAGTAGTCTTGAGCCGATCGAAGCCCATCTAACAGAACTTGGGAAGGAGGTAGCACCACTGGGCTTTTCTCTGGACCAAACCCAAACCGAACTTCATCGTGTGAAGCTAGAACGGAATCGCCTTCGCGAGAAGTTCAAGTTGATAGAAATCACCACTCGGGCAATGTTGGTCGAGCCACCCTCGGATTCTCTCACCTTAGCACACCTTACACTTAGGTCCTATGCTGGTGTGATAAGGGGATATGTAACGAGACCATATCTACTTTGTGTAATCCTTTGTTTAAATAAAAATTGTGATTTCTCCTTATGATGAAGTATGCGAATTTTCAAATGTCCGGATAAATATAGTATGCATATTTTTAACGAATTCTAGAAAAAAGATATTTTAAAATATTTTTGTAAACCTTAAATAATTAATGATGTGTAATGATTTTCAAAAAATGGTCTTCTGCAAATGTGTTCAGTAAGAAATTTAGAGTCTAATAAGATCAACTTAATTTTTGATGAATAGTAAATTATGAATAGTGATTTTATGTTTAGGATTAGTAATGTGACCAAATGGATTAGTAATCTCACTTAAAGAAAGTATTAATATAATTTAGGCATCTTGATTAAGTAGTGTGATTCAATAAAATAGGTAAATAACTGTTTCATTAATTATTAGTCAAGTATTAGTTTTTTCGGGTGAATAATATTTTTTTAATTAAAAATTAAATTAAAAATATTTAGATTTTTTTTATAAAATGGACTTTATTTTTGAACTTAGAGCATTGATATTATGTTAAGGTAATTTTTGGGGATTTTTCTGAAAAAAATGAATTTTCGATGAATAGTGTTTTTATTTAAAAATTAAATTAAAAATATTTAGAAAATTATTTTTATAAAATGGATTTTATTTTTGAATTCATAGCATTGATATTATTTTAAGGTAAATTTTTGGGAGTTTTCGGAAAAAGTTGAATTTTCAGTGAATAGTAAAAATACAGTTTTAGGGTTTCGGTATGTTTAATGACATCATAACTATGCCATGATGATGTCATGAGATATTTTAAGGGTTGGCCGACCAAAGGTGATGAATTATTGTATGAGGGGTCTCATGTGGCCAAAACCACGGGCAAGCCCATGGTTTTGCCAAAACCCCTAGTGAGGTGTCCCTTGAAATTATTAAAGTATCACCTCCCTTTCCCTATAAATACCCACCCTTTCCTCTAGTTTTCACTCCCAACTCTCCCCCAACGAAGCTCTGGTCCCATTACCTCCCTAAGTGTCCTCCCAAGGTGCCCCCAAGCCCTCAAGGTCCCAACCTTCAAGTTTTAAGAGTTACGTTTTAAGGTAAGGGATCCTACCTCTCCCTTTCTTTCCAAGTACTCTCTTTTATGTCATTTATTTTATGCTCAATGTTCTTATGTTGGGGATGTTTTTTTATATTCATCCTACTTTCCTTTTCATGTTAATATAATGAGAGACCCCCTCTTTCTCTCATCATTTCATTTTATTAATGTTTAAGTGGTGCTGTTAGGCTGCCAAATTTTTAAGGAATTCTTTCACCCTTCTCATTTTTCAAAGTTCTACTTTCATGTCACGTCTTTCAAGTTCTTTTTTATTATGTTGGGGTATGATCTCTATATCTATCATACTGATCTTTTATGTTCATATGATGAGATA
The DNA here is from genome assembly GCA_963277665.1 of Viscum album. Classification (NCBI taxonomy): domain Eukaryota; kingdom Viridiplantae; phylum Streptophyta; class Magnoliopsida; order Santalales; family Viscaceae; genus Viscum; species Viscum album. The sequence goes on from OY728125.1 coordinate 1,951,747,829, forward strand.
CCCTATTTGATCTCGTCAATTCATTTTTTGAAGTTTTAAGTGGCGCCTTTAGGCTGCCGAATTTTTAAGGGATTCTTTCACCCTTCTCATTTTTTCAAAGTTCTACTTTCATGTCAAGTCTTTCAAGTTCCTTTTTATTATGTTGGGGTATGATCTCTATATCTATCATACCGATCTTTTATATTCATATGATGAGAGACCCTATTTGATCTCATCAATTCATTTTTTTGAAGTTATAAGTGACACCGTTAGGCTGCTGAATTTTCATAAGAGAAATCTTACTTTTGTCTTCCTTCCATGTTTTTCATTTCATATGGTATGTCTTTCAAATTTCATTACCATGTTCTTATATCCATTATATTCTATCCCTCTACTGTTTTTTGGATCCTTTATGAGTGGGTGACCCATGTGCCCTCTCTTTTCAATGTTTTCTAAAACCCTGTAACATAGCCGTTATGCTGCAGAATTTTCGTCTCAAAATGTCTCTCTCTTTTTTCTCAAATTATTTTATTTTATTAAGTGAATACTCAAAGATCTTTCTTCTACAGGGGTATTCACATATATATCAAGATGTTCTATTTTAAATTCTGGGATTTACATACATGATACCCGCTTTCCTTTTTCCGTGGGTTTAAAGTGACATAAAGATCATGCCTTAAAAGCAGTTTTTAAAATGTTATGATTATGAAATGAAACCCATTTCTTTTATGCTATATGAGTTATTTATGAAATGTTGATGATGATATATGTGGATCACATGATAATAAATAAAAATTAAGGGTGAGCCCTGATAGCGCTCCAATGCATTGAGTAATGATGTAACCACTAGAGATTACAATTTTAACGATATCTTGGTGAAGAACCTTGGTAATTTTAAAATGAAACCTTGGGGATGGACCTTGGTGATATGTTCATGATTTTCTATGTTAAATGTTGTAGCCACATCTTCAAGTTATGAAACACGTTATTTTTATTATGATATACCTCATGAACTCTTTCTCATGACTTAAAGTTCTTTTTCATAACTTTTTGATATATCTCAAATTCACATGTAAATTGTTTCCCTTGTTTCTGTTACTGGTCCTTATGCTCACCCTTTCCTTTTATGTATGCTTCCAGGTTATGAGATGCTGTAATGAACTTAGGATGAACAATGAAGAAGCCTTTCAAGTGTTTAAGAAGAATGTTTTATGTTGTCATGTATTAAGTTCCTGGTTTCCAAGACACTAAACCTTAAAGATCCTCAGTTTTTTATAATATAATGAAAGTTAATGTGATAAAAAGGCGGGATGTTATAGTTGGTATCAAAGGATGGTTTAGTTATTTGTGGAAATTAGGATATAAAAACTTTAGGAAGAACCCTATAGAAAAGTTCAAATATGGGAAATCTTCCTGGTATTTTGGTGAGTATTGAGTTAGTTGTTTATCAAGAAAATACATCCCTGTCTGGATACGAGTAGGTAGAGGTGGCTCTGGCACAAATGTACATAGGGGTAAAACCCGAAAACACTGCTTGAGCTAGACTCGAATGGGAACTGGTACATGACAACGAGCCTTGCTGCACTCTTGGTTACGACACTCCCGGGGGATATGATTTGGTAAATTCATAAGCTTAGTATGAACCATTATTAAAGGAACAAAGATAAAATAAAACAAAGATTCACATAAGAATATATATGATCATGGATAACCTAGATTGAAACCTAGGGGATCAAAAGTTAGGGTATAATTTTTTTCTAGAAGTTTATCCTTTTATGATTTAAGTTTCCTTTTCATGATTATTGCCTAAGTATTTATGCCCCCTAATTATACTTTCTTTTCTTAGTTAATGGCGGGAAATATAAGAACATGTCCCAACAACCAATGTCATAGGAAATGTGAAGATTTCCCTATTAATATGACAGAGACGACGAGAGATCAAGTTGAACATATTGTGATTATGCCAAACCAGCTATCAAAAATCACAGTTAATAATTGGTACCTAGTTGAATGCCCAAATTCATCAAGGAAGAAGAAGACGAAGTCTCAAGGAGGTTCATCTGATAAAGTTGATAAGGGAAAGAAGACCCAATTTCCTTTGTGCAAAAAGTGTGGAAAGAGGCATCAAGGAGAATGTCACAAAGGAACCAGGAGATGTTTTAAGTGTGGGGTGATAGGGCATAAAGTAGCCTATTGCTTTAAAAAAATGTGGAGAATTTAGACATTATCCAAGGCAATGCTCTCTGGGAAGGGATGAGAAGCATGATGAGCATCAACAATCTTCAAGGACAAGGGAACAATGCAAGTCCTATGCTGAGATGGATCATGATGACTGAAGTACATGTAACATCTTCGCAAAAATTGTCTATGTCATGTTGTATTTTAGTTCGTGCTCTATGAGCACATCTTTAATGTTTTCTAAGAACATCGAGTCACTACCTAAGATGATTTTATATCATTAAAGAAAACATATATTGTTATGTATCACATGTTGATGTTATGAAGCCGTTCTTCTTGGAAAAAAAGAGATGATTAGGGGATTAAAAGATGAATATTATTTTTGGAAGACATTCACTATTTTTGGGAACCCTATATGATCAAGGTAAATAGATTACTACGGTATTATCTTTGAGGAGTAAAGGTTGACTTATATTTTGAAGAATCGATGAATTTAAGGTGAACTTATAGTAATTTAGGTTACTTATGGAAATGATTAACCTATCTTGGGGAAAATGTGATTAGGTTAGTTACTTTTGTTGTAAGACGTTAAGAGTAGTTGATGTTGTTTGGAGATGAATGATAAAGTTTATCTTGGAAGACCATGTTATCAAATCCTTCTTGTATTTGGGTTTCAATCTTAGTTTGGTTTATTTTGAGGAATTTTAAGGACATTTATTTATGGAATGGTCTATGATGAACTTTGGGTAGTACTGTGGAATTTGGAAGATTTAAAAGTAGTTTCCCTTCCTATGAGGTTCTTTTTTTTGAAGAGTTGTTTTATCTTACCCTTTCTGTTTTTGGGATAATGTTTAAAGATAGAAGAAATAGATAGTTAATCTTTTGTGGATTATGTGATTCTTTAGAAGATGATTCTTGTGCTTTTGACGAGACCAAGTAGTTTTGAATGCTCTTTGTTTGGAGAAAAGATTAGTCTTGGTGGAAACTTATTAAAGGATGAAACTCTACTTGAAGGTAAGTATATTTCCTTGTGTTCTTATTCTATGTAGTAAATGAATTCGTCAAAATTATGAAAAGGAACGTAAAAAAAACATTGTTGGTTTATGTTTCCTACTGGGTAATCAAAGACCGTTTACACACATCACAAGTTTGTGATTTTCTTGTTGTTAACTTTCTCCTAATCATGTTTTCTATCACTCTCCCTCAGAATTTGACCCTTTGTTTTCTCTTCCATATCCATATTTTCCAACATAGAACCCCAGTATGGGTTAACTCGGGTGACCTTTGTACTTCCTTTTCTTTCTTTTAAAATAATAGTTTTACTGACTCTTTTTTCCGATGTGGGACTTTTCAATGAAATTTCCAAGACCAATTTTAAAAATTGCGAGGATGCAATTTCTTAAGGGGGGAAGAATGTAACGACCCGAAATTTTGAATAAATTTTGTTTCCTGATTTAGTGTGATATTTAATTTTATACTCAACAAAACTATTTCATTTAATAAAATGAGTATAATTAAAATGGGACCATTGGGTTTTTACTATTATATGACCGTTGGTCAGTATGACCATTGGAAACTAAATGTTGAGATTATTGTCTATAAATACAAGTGATCTTGGTTAATTAATATAGAAAGAAGATTCGATGGTCTCATCCAGTAGTCTTGGGCCGATCGAAGCCCATCTAACAGAACTTGGGAAGGAGGTAGCACCACTGGGCTTTGCTCTGGACTAAACCCAAGCCAAATTTCATCGTGTGAAGCTAGAATGGAATCGCCTTCGCGAGAATTTCAAGCTGATAGAAATCACCACTCAGACAATGTTGGCCGAGCCACCCTCAGATTCTCTCACCTTACCACACCTTACACGTAGGTCCAATGCTGGTGTGATAAGGGGATATGTAACGAGACCATAGCTACTTTGTGTAATCCTTTGTTTAAATAAAAATTGTGATTTCTCCTTATGATGCAGTATGTGAATTTTCAAATGTCCGGATAAATATAGTATGCATATTTTTGATGAATTATAGAAAAAGGATATTTTAAAATATTTTTGTAAACCTTAAATAATTAATGATGTGTAATGATTTTCAAAAAGTGGTCTTCTGCAAATGTGTTCAGTAAGAAATTTAGAGTCTAATAAGATCAACTTAATTTTTTGATGAATAGTAAATTATGAATAGTGATTTTATGCTTAGGATTAGTAATGTGACCAAATGGATTAGTAATCTCACTTAAAGAAAGTATTAATATAATTTAGGCACTTTGATTAAGTAGTGTGATTCAATAAAATAGGTAAATAACTGTTTCATTAATTATTAGTCAAGTATTAGTTTTTTCAGGTGAATAGTGTTTTTTTAATTAAAAATTAAATTAAAAATATTTAGAAAATTATTTTTATAAAATGGACTTTATTTTTGAACTTAGAGCATCGATATTATGTTAAGGTAATTTTTGGGGATTTTTCTGAAAAAAATGAATTTTCGATGAATAGTGTTTTTATTTAAAAATTAAATTAAAAATATTTAGAAAATTATTTTTATAAAATGGATTTTATTTTTGAATTCAGAGCATTGATATTATGTTAAGGTATATTTTTGGGAGTTTTCGGAAAAAGTTGAATTTTCAGTGAATAGTAAAAATACAATTTTAGGGTTTCGGTATGTTTAATGACATCATAACTGTGTCATGATGATGTCATGAGATATTTTAAGGGTTGGATGACCAAAGGTGATGAATTATTGTATGAGGGGTACCATGTGGACAAAACCATGGGCAAATACCATGGGCAAGCCCATGGTTTTGCCAAAACCACTAGTGAGGTGTCCCTTGAAATTATTAAAGTATCACCTCCCTTTCCCTATAAATACCCACCCTTTCCTCCTTTAGTTTTCACTCCCAACTCTCCCCCAACTAAACTCTGGTCCCATTACCTCCCAAAGAGTCCTCCCAAGGTTCCCCCAAGCCCTCAAGGTCCCAACCTTCGAGTTTTAAGAGTTACGTTTTAAGGTAAGGGATCCTACCTCTCCCTTTCTTTCCAAGTACTCTCTTTTATGTAATTTATTTTATGCTCAATGTTATTATGTTGGGGATGTTCTTTTATATTCATCATACTTTCCTTTTCATGTTAATATAATAAGAGACCCCCTCTTGCTCTCATCATTTCATTTTATGAATGTTTAAGTGGCACCGTTAGGCTACCAAATTTTTAAGAGATTCTTTCACCCTTCTCATTTTTCAAAGTTCTACTTTCATGTCAAGTATTTCAAGTTCCTTTTTATTATGTTGGTTTATGATCTCTATATCTATCATACTGATCTTTTATGTTCATATGATGAGATACCCTATTTGATCTCGTCAATTCATTTTTTGAAGTTTTAAGTGGCGTCGTTAAGCTGCCGAATTTTTAAGGGATTCTTTCACCCTTCTCATTTTTTCAAAGTTCTACTTTCATGTCAAGTCTTTCAAGTTCCTTTTTATTATGTTGGGGTATGATCTCTATATCTATCATACTGATCTTTTATGATAATATGATGAGAGACCCTATTTGATCTCGTCAATTCATTTTTTTTGAAGTTTTAAGTGACGTCATTAGGCTGCCGAATTTTCGTAAGAGAAATCTTATTTTTGTCTTCCTTCCATGTTTTTCATTTCATATGGTATGTATTTCAAATTTCATTACCATGTTATTATATCCATTATATTCTGTCCCTCTTCTGTTTTTTTGGATCATTTATGAGTGGGTGACCCATGTCACCTCTCTTTTCAATGTTTTCTAAAACCCTGTAACATAGCCATTATGCTGCAGAATTTTCGTCTCAAAATGTATCTCTCTTTTTCTCAAATTATTTTATTTTATTAAGTGAATAATCAAATATCTTTATTCTAAAGGTGTATTCACATATATATCAAGATGTTATATTTTAAATTCTGTGATTTACATACATGAGACCCGCTTTCCTTTTTCCGTGGGTTTAAAGTGACATAAAGATAATGTCTTAAGAGCAGTTTTTAAAATGTTATGATTATGAAATGAAACCCATTTATTTTATGCTATATGGGTTATTTATGAAATGTTGATGATGATATATGTGTCTCACATGATAATAAAGACAAATTAAGGGTGCGCCCTGATAGCGCTCCAATGCATTGGGTAATGATGTAACCACTAGAGATTACAATTTTAACGATATCTTGGTGAAGAACCTTGGTAATTTTCAAATGAAAACTTGGGGATGGACCTTGGTGATATGTTCATGATTGTCTATGTTAAATGTTGTAGCCACATATTCAAGTTATGAAACACGTTATTTTTATTATGATATACCTTATGAACTCTTTCCCATGACTTAAAGTTCTTTTTCATGACTTTTTGATATATCTCAAGTTCGCATGTAAATTGTTTCCCTCATTTCCCTTACCGGGCCTTCTGCTCACCCTTTCCTTTTATATATGCTCCCAGGTTATGAGATGCTGTAATGAACATAGGATGAAGAATGAAGAAGCCTTTAAAGTGTTTAAGAAGAATGTTTTATGTTGTCATGTATTAAGTTCATGGTTTCCAAGACACTAAACCTTAAAGATCCTCAGTTTTGTATAATGTAATGAAAGTTAATGTGATAAAAAGATGGGATGTTATATAATTCCTCTCCGTTTAGACCACACCTTTCATACTTCACCATTTAGAACACACCAGGCCACTAATTGATCCCTCTAAAACAAGAAGACATGCCGCAAAATATCACCCTTGAGAACAAGCAGTCAGATCATAAAATCTCCCTCCCGGTTAAGCAGTCAGTTTGAAAATACATATCATCACAATATTCGACACTATATGTATGGTTAGTATCATCGAACAAATGGAATCATATCCTTTGAATCAATACATGCCTTAATCAGCCAATCTAAGAAAAGGAGAAGGGAAGAATCAAGTGATTGACATTTTAGTCCTCCCTAAACTCGATCATCTGAAGCAAGTCATACTGAACTTCCACAAAAACTCTTCTAAGGATTAACCAATCAGAGCTACCAGCAAAGTCACATGCAAACTTATCTTTCAAACCATATGAAATTCCATATACCCTTCAAAAATATATCAAGGAAGAATTATCTTGCACCAACTTGCTGAGAGCCATAATTTGGACACACTCTAAATTTCTTGAACTTCCATATTTCTTATGAAGTTCCATCTAGTGAAGGACCTACCACCAACTAATAACATGGAACTTTTATAAGATTCCCTCCTTACAAAATGAGACTCAAACCCAAAGGTTCGATCAATTCATGAACAAAACCACGAAGTACGTCATTTTATAGATCAAATGGACTATCCAAAGTCCATTTCCCATTCCTTCCTTTCGATCCAAAGCTTTCATAATCATATTAACCACTCATCCATAAACACAAAGAACAAACATAACGAAAATAAAATCATCCAAAAAAACATGTACCACTTGATGATAAAATATTCCTCTACACTAATGAAAAACATATACATCTTGATACTCACAAATGTTGTAAAAGTAGAACATCAGAATCAACTACCTCCAAAATAGATCACCAAATATAAAGAAAACAAAAAATAATCCCTTTGGAACTCCACCTTCTATCAGATCCACTAAAGCCAACCCCTCTGCTCGAACTCCAGAAAATGGAATGAACTCCATCAGGTCAACAAAACGGACCCTTCGAGCTTTCAATTAGTCCCTCCAAATTTCATTTCAAGAACTCTTCCTCTATATTTCCTCTAAACCTAGAGAGGGAGAGGATCTAGGAGAGAGGAAAAATACTGAAAAATATCCCCTAAAGACCTATTATAGGCACGAGTCCCAACACTGTATAGAAAAACTGTCTAAGAACTATCATAAATTGGAAAATGAAACTCCTCTAATCACAAAGAAACTCACACATGAGGGTAAACACCATAATTCAAACACAACAACATAAAAAAAAATTAAATATGAGGTCATCTTCAAAAATAAAATCTATCAATTTTATCATAAGGTGTAAAATGATAACAATGCCCTAAAAATTTGCATAAAATTCGTGAAAATCAAACCAAGACCTCTACATTGTCCTCATATTTAAAACTTTTCATCCTCAAAAGGTCTAACTAAAATCTCAAAAGAGAAACAATTATCTTATCCACTCTATTATCATAATCACCATCCTCATTACAACCACAAAACTTACAACAAAATAGAAGAAAACATAAAAGTAAAACAACTCTGGGAACTACAAACTCATTTAGAACTCTAACTCCCAGGTGCTCACCTCAATTCCACTATGCCTCCAAAGAACACACACTAAAGGAATCAAATAACCATGTAGAAATTTATCATGGAATTCCCTAATCTCAAATGTGTACTTTGGAAATGGAATATCCTCATCCAACTCTAACTCACCCTAATCCACCAAATGAGAAGGATCATACACATACTTCCTCAATTGTGAAACCTAAAATACATCATGGACTCCCTCCAACCGAGGAGGAAGTTCTAGTATGTACACTATCTCAGTAACCCACTACAACACCTTGAAAGGTCCAATGAATCAAAGCGATAAATTATTAGCTTGAAAAATATTGATTTCCCAACCGTAAAGAAACTAAAAAAATCACATGATCTGCATCTCAAAATCCAAAAACCTATGCTTGTGATCCACATAAAACTCCTACCTACTTTGAGCTATCCTCATCCTTTCCAAAATCAACTGTACACACTCTGACGTACTGTGCACCAAAGTCCCATCATCGATGTGCCACTAACATCTACCCAACACAACAAAGAAGACAATGACAACCATAAAATACCTCATATGGAATTATACCAAATGAAGGATGAAATATTTTATTATAAGATAAATCTCCCAAAGATAAATGCTCAACCCATGAACCACCAAATTCCAAAAATACACATTTGAAGTAAATCCTCCAAAGTTTGAACCATCCTCTATGTTAGACCATTTGTATACTAATGAAATGAAGTGCTCAGATATAACTAAGTTCCAAAAGAGTTATGAAATCCTCTAAAACTATTTTAAAAGGAGATTATGCCTCTGCACCTTTGGGTCATGTATTGGGCATTGTGTCTCTGGGCCTTCGGGTCATGTATTGGGCCTTGTGCCACTGGTCCTACGGGTCATGTAAGGGTTTCCTCTCAACCCAGTTTAAAAGGGGATTATCCAAAATAAATAAAAATTCAAGGCCTTCAAGCCATTCAGGTAATCCTCTCAACATATGAGATTTGAACCACGCATAATGATTAGATACAATTAGATGAGGAACTCCATAAAATCTAGCCACCTTTACCATATACAACTGTGCCAAGTAATCCACTGAATACTACACTCCAATGGGTATAAAAAATATCAACTTTGTTAGTTGGTCTATGATGCGTGAGAATTTTTCATGAATCCCTGATCAATATTTTATTTACCTAAGCATGCAATATAGTGCACACCTAGGGCCAGTCTTGAGGAGGCAACTCACACAACATCGAAATTCTATTATCACTATTTAAATTATAACTAATATAAAAATAAATAATATAAATATGTTGTTTGAAAAAATCATGAAATATTAATATATATCTATATATAAATGCAATTCAAACATAATGAATGAAAATAGAATGATGTTAGATAGAAAGGAGATCCTCCCAGGGTATTACACAGAGTGAACCTTCATCACCTCTTTATTAGCTTAAAATTTACTTAATGAGCATGCTTCATTATATGTGTGAACATCATATTATTCCCATGTTGTGAATATGTGGTGCACTCAATGATCATCAAGATACCGCACATCCACCTCCTCGATCGAGGGAGAATATTACAGAAGAGAAAGCTAAGCCTCAGGTGGCAAATGGAAACACAAAAGCGTATTTCCCAATAAGATTCCCCTTGGCCTAACTCTAAGAAAATATGAAACATAAAAAATGATAGCTCAAAAACTTGGGTTCAACATTGGATTTCTCTCATAGGAACTTCCTCAGGTTAGTTACTCATGATCATAAGTATTAGAGATCATAGTGAAAAAGAGAACAAGGTGGAAACATAAAAGATAAAAAATGAGAGAATGAGAGGAAGAAGATGAGTAAAATATATTAAAAATGAATAATATTTTTTAAATATAAAATAAACAAAAAATAACTACATAAAATGGCCACCTAGAGTGCCAACCCCTTGAAATGAAGAAGAAACATTTTTTTCTAGGTTGAGGGGGTGAAAAATTCGCTTCGAAAAGATACTCTAAAAGTTTTTGCATGTGATACACAATAAATGGAAGAATTGGAAAGATTATTATTCTTGAAATTTGTTCCTTTATGTATCCTGCGTTCAACTAATTTTTTTAAACTTTATTGGCCATAGGATGAAGGAGTTATGGTCGATTTACTCTGGAAAATTAATTTGTCCAGGAAGACTCTTCATATTCCCCAAATCCGGTTTACCATGTATTTATGGATTAAAATATGCAGAATAATGCGTATCCACCTTAATGAAAGTTTTTTAATTAATATATCATCCATATCCATGTAGAATTTCATATCCTTTGGGCATGTAGTCTGGTAGATATGGGTCCATCATTAAAAGTGTCCAGATTTGTGCATATATTTTGAGGCCTGACTTGTGAGATAGTTTTGGACCTTCAAATGGTGGATTGAGATTTGGGTACAGAAGAATGAAATGAATAACAAGATGTATTTATGTCTAAAAAAATTAATTTCAGAAATTGGATTAGTGAAGAAAAAGTTATGTCCAAAATACAAAAATAAATTAAAATAGTTAAAATCCAAAATTAAGGCATTTTGCAATTAAGCTCAAAATGCTACTAAACCAATAAAAGGTGACAATTTACCTTAAAATAACGCTTTAGTGGGATTAAAAACATTGAAATTAAAAGTAAAATTATTTAAACAATTCCTCCACACTTAAATATTTCACTCATGGGCAATCGTCATATACCAAGGTCGAAACAAACTTTACAAATCATAAATGACAACACAACTCAATTATCATATCAAGGATTATATCATGTATCCTATATAGATAAAAATTATATAACTCCTCAAAAATCATAAAAATCCATTCAATCTCATGTTAATATTCATGTGCATGTCATTCCTACCTCCCTGAAAAAATATTTCTCTCTTCACTCAAGGATTTTGTGTGTGGAGTTTTTCTCATTCTCAAGGACATGTGTGATTTACATAGACTTGCTATTCTCTTAGTATATCCACTTCACAGAGTCACAAAATTTTCAATCATGAGGTATTTTGCATGAGTTTTTCCGAGGCTAAGGGTTGTTAGGTTTTAAATATAAAAACATCAAAGGCAGAATGAGGAGAGTTATGATTTAAGCGAAGTAAATGCATGAAAATAGTTTTATCCAGAATAGCATGCTCCTCAATCATATCGAAAATGAATCACCTCCAAACACCTCTTTCTATTATTGGGAAGTTCACAGTTGGAATTTTTAGAATCAATGATAAATTTATTCCCTATTTTCCCCAATTTGTAGCATTATTTTAGTTTTAATTCTGATATGGATTTCTCTTCAGAATCATATTTTTGAAGAAAAAAGAGGTAGCTTTTGATCTTAAAATATTGGTGAACACCCTAATCAAATGAGGAAGGATATTTGGTCCACCCATCCATATTTCCACCATCAAATTTATTCCACCAAAGCAGCAATAAATATGGAAACACTTTTTTTCATTTAATCTCAAACAGATTCTTCAGGAATGCTAAATACAACTCATCTTCTCCCCCCCACACTTGAGTTCAACAATAATCATGCATTTAAATTCTAGATCTGGTTGGAAAGGGATAAATTACTTGTAATGTGGCTGTCTAACAAGGTATTTCATGGCTACTAGGGTCTTAATAAAGGTCAGATGTAAAGGTATTCCAAAATAAGAGTTGAATGAAAATGAGATTTCAAAGTGGCGACTCAATCATACTCGACACATTCCATGAACTCTAAAAGCTTTTAAAAATATAAAAATATCAATTTTTGTATCACACAAAAAGTATCAAGACTCTCAAGAAAAATATAAATTTAAAGAATATGTTAAAAAGGTTTAGCATCCTCTCAAGTTGGGAAGAATTTTCAATTCAGATAGTACTTGTGCACATGAATTTCACAATCAATCAAACGTCATTAAATGAAAAGATCAGAAATTGAGAAACAAAATCCACTCATCAATAATTTAAATACTAAATTAGTCAAATCAAGTAATGTTCCAAAAACAATAAGATGGTTTGAAGTTTCCAAAAATATTCGATTGAGCTCAAGAATCCAAAAAACACACTCAAAAAAAGAAAGAAATCATGAAAAATTCAGAAAAAGTCATGAAAAATAAAATGGAAGCGCACAAAAAATTCCTAAGAACAGGTTGAAATCCCACCCCACACTAATTCCATTTACTACCATCTTTTTAGTTCAAATCAGATTAATAAAGTTTTGCATATATAATTTTAATTGGGCAATAAATAAAATAACAAAAAAGAAAGACACAACCTGATTTATTTTTCAGTGGAATCATTAAGTTAATATATTAGATTATATAACTTTAAAACTACAAGAAAGAAAGAAATAAAACATAAGAAAAAAATATAAAGGGGGGAAAATGGATAATACTTGGTTTAGACCCCCAAACAAGTTCTAGGTTTTTACTACCCCTAGTAAAACAGTTGTAGTGGATTATCCCCAATCTGATGGTGGATGTGGTTTCTTTGAGATGAACCACCACATGTGAATTTTCCTAGTGTCCATGACTAGTCACTGAGATCGGATACCCCCAACTAAGATAGAAAAGTCGCAACCCCAAATAAAGATGAAATAAAGAACTTGAGGTCTATAATGGGAGGATAAAGAAGATAGGGGTGCTCTCTATTGACTTATGTAGTGTCCTCCTTCATATGGTATGCAAGTTGATGCAGAGGAGGTAGTCGTAGCACCACATGCTTATCCAGCTCTTCTTCTTAATCCATTACTTGTGTGTGTTCTTCCATAACATCCAAGGCCTAATCCATTTGGGCCGTGTCAAAAATTTTAGAAAAAGAGAAGTCAGAAAATAAATCATCTTGAATAAGATTAAAACATGAAGAATTAATAAAGAAATCTTCCATTTCAAGTAAGTCATCTTGGAAGTTTATCTCTTCTCTAAGGACCATTAGAAACTCAATCCCATTAGGTGCATCTTCATTATCATCTTCCAAAGAAAGAGAGAGGTAAAAAGGTGCTAATTTTTCATTATCAAGGATGAGAAGATCAAGTTTCAAGTTATCTTCAATAAAGAAATTCTAGGATACTTCCAAAAAATGTTGATCTCCCACAAGTGAATCTTCTTGCATGTGTTCTTCAGGTTCCTCATTGCACAATGGTTGAGTATGGGATGATGTTTTTAATTCCTTTAGCAGCTTCTTCTCAACCGCCTTAGGTTATTTAACTTAACAAATGATTGGTGAAATCTCTTCCACCACTTGTTCTGGGTTTGGTTCTAGCTTTAGTTGTTGCTCCTAAAATGAATGTACATAGTCAATTAGCCATTCCATTTTTCTCTATATCCCTTGTATTTATTCTCTAAGTTCTTACATATGATATTGGTTAGTTTATGCAGAATTATTTGAATTGAAATACATCATGAACAAAAAATATTTTTAATTTTTTTAAAATTTACGATTTGTTTTAGTGTTTTTTAGGAAAAAACGGTGTGTGAAAGTGTTGTTCCACCTCGGAAATGGTTCAAAATTTATGGGTTATGATTTTTTGTGGATCCCTGATCAATATTTTATTTACCTAAGCATGAAATATAGTGCACACCCAGGCTCAGTCTCGATGAGGCAACTGACACAACACTGAAATTCTATTATCACCATTTACTTTCTAACTAATATAAATCTAAATAATATAAAGATGTGGTTTGAAATAAAGATAAAATATTAATATATATCTCTTTAGAAATGAAATTCAAATATAATGAATGAAAACAAAATGATGTTAGATTGAAAGGAGATCCTCCCAGGGGATTACCCAAAGTGAACATTCATTGTCTCTTTATTAGATTCAAATTTACTTAATGAAAACACTCTATCATATATTTCATGATCATATTATACCCATGTTGTGAGTATATGGTGCACTCAATGATCACTGAGAGACATCACATCCACCACCTCGATCGAGAGAGAATATTATAGAAGAGAAAGCTAAGCCTTAGGTGATAAGTGGAGACACAAAGACACCTTACCCACTAAGATCCCTAACAGAGCAAATATTTTAAAATATTTTAATTTTAATTTTAATTTTTTAATCTCACCATATTATTATTTTAAGAAAATTTTTCACATTATATGGTTTTAGTAGCATTTTGATCTTAATTACGAAAATGATTTAATTTTGGATTTAACTATTTTAATTTATTTATGTATTTTGGCCATAACTTTTTCAAAACTGATCCAAATTGTGAAATTAATTTTTTATAGGGTTAAATAAATATTTGGATTCATTTCATTATCTTTTACCCAAATCTCAATCCATCATTTTAAGGCTCAAAACTAGCTCACAAGTGAGGCCTCGAAAACTATACACATATCTAGATATTTTTGAATATGGGACCATATATCATAATTAATTAGTTAAAATGAGCTTAAATTATACGAGTATAAAGAGTAAATCCATAGAAACAAATTTTATTACATTGTACAAGCATGATTACTTCTTTTTCAATGCCATAAATGCATGTTAACTCGGATATGTGGAATACGAAGAGTCCGCTTGGGAAGAATAACCTTTCAGAGTAAATTGGCTATAACTTTCTCCACACGTGTTCAATGAAGCTAAAATTTTCAAAGTGAACGAAAATAAAGAATTGGAACAACTTTAAAGAAGTAAAATTTTCTAAATTCGGTCATTAATTGGGGATACCATATGCAAACTTTCTGAGGAATATTTTGGAGTGAATTTTTCATCCCCTCTCCCTATGAACGACATACCTTCTCATTTTCAAAGGGTTAGAAACTCTAGGTGGACATTGTTTTGTAGTTTTATAGTTTATTTTCTTTAGTAATAGTATTATGCATATTTATTATATTTTATTCTTCTTCTTTCTCTCATTACCATATTTTTATCTTTTGTGTTTCCACCTCGTTTCCTTCTCCACTATGATCTCTTATACTCATGATCATGAGTAACTAATCCAAGGAAGTTCTCAGGGGGGAAATATAGTGTTGAACCCAAGTCATTGATAATTCATGTTTTATTTTTCTTATTTTCTTAGAGTTTGTATGGGGAGGATGTTAGTGGGAAAGATGCCTTTTTGGTCTCCACTTTCCACCCGAGGCTTAGTTTTCTCTTTTGTAATATTCTCCCTCAATTGAGGAGATGGATGTGTAGTCTCTCAACAATCGTTGAGTGTAATGTATCACAACCATAGTCTGAATGGGATGTTTATGCATATAATGGATAATGTTCATTAAGTAGTTTTTAAGCTAAAAAAGAGACGATGAAGGTTCACTCTGGGTGTTCTCCTGTGAGGATCTCCTTTCTGTCTAACATCATTCTATTTAAATTAATTCTATTTGAATTACATATATATATATATATATATATATTAATATTAAATGAATCATTCAAACCTACTTATTTATATTATTTAGTTTTATATTAGTTATAATTTAATTAATGGTAATAGAAATTCTATGTTGTGTAATCTGCCTCCTCGAGACTAACCTTTGGTGTGCGCTATATTTCATGCTTAGGTAAATAAACTATTGACTGGGGATCCATGAAAAATCTTCATGCATCAATTTTGTGCTATTATCAGGGAGTCACAACAATTTCATACACCATTTTTCATAAAAAACACAAAAAATCATAAATTCCAAAAAAAATAAAAATAAAAAACTCTTTTTGTCCATGATGTATTCTAATTATGATTATTATACATGGATTGAATACTATAAGGTGAAACAAGAAGAATAAATTGAAAAGGATCTAATGTAAGAAATTCAATAAGAAATATAGAGCTTGAAAAGAAAAATGAAATGGCTAATTGAATATGTATATTCATATCAACAACAACCAGAACCTAAGCCAAAAACCTGAACCAAATAAAGTGGTGGAAGAGATTTTACCAATAATTTTTTTATGTTAAATAACATGAGGTGGTTGAGAAAAAGATACTAAAGGAATTAATCACATCATCCTGTACTCAAACATTGCTCGAGGAGGTCCCGAAATAACACATGTAAGCTGATGCACTTATGGGAAATCAACATTTTTTGGAAAAATACTTGAATCACCTTGTTGAAGATAACCTACAACATGATCTTCCCATCCTTGATAATGAAAAATCAGCACCTTTCTACCTCTCATTCACTTTGGAAGATGATGACAAAGATTCACCTATTGATGTTGAGTTTCTAATGGTCTTTTCCAAAGAGATCAATTTCCAAACTGACTTACTTGAAAGGAAAGATTTATTTATTGATTTTTCATGTTTTAATTTTTATTCAAGTTGAATTGTTTTCTGACTTATCATTTTCTAAATTTTTTGATACAACACAAATGGATTGGGCCTTTAATGTTAAGGAATACTACCCAATTAGTGGTGATTGAAGAAGAAGATCTGGACAAGATGGTTGGGGTTTTACTACGTCCTCTATAATAACTTTCATAATATATGGAGTAGGACACCAAGGAAGTTAATAGGGAGTACCCATATTTTCTTTTCCCTCCCGCTTTGGAACTTAAATTATTTATTTCTTCTTTATTAGGGGTTGAGAATTTTCTTATCTTCTTTTGGGTTCTCTATAATTGATGTATACTAATGGACACTAGGAAAAGTTACATGTGATCGTTCATATCAAAGAAACCAAACCCGCCTTCTAATTGAGGATAATCCACTGCAACTACCTAACTAGGGACAGTAAAAACCTAGCACCCCCTTGGGGGTCAAACCAAGAATTATCCCTTTTATTTCCCCTTATTATTTATTTTATTTATTTTTATTATGTCTTTTCATTTATTTATTTTAGTTTTAAAGTGGTAGCAGCTAGGATCTTAACTTAAAGATTACACTGAAAAATAAGTCAGTTTGTGTCCTTTTTCTTTATTTTATTTTCTTCCCAATTAAAATTTTGTATGAAAATAATTATCTGAATTTAATTTAAAAGAGGTTATTAAATGGAATAAGTGTGGGGGAAGGATTTCATCAATTTTTTATGAATTTTTTGTGCTCTGTTTTTTTTATTTTTATTTTCTAAATTTTTAATGTTTCATTTTTCATTTATGGCATGTTTTTAATATTATTGAGCTAAATAAAATACTTTGGAAAATTAAAACCTTCTTGGTATTTTTGGAACATTGCTTGATTTTAATGTTTGAGGATTTAAATGATTTCTAAATGAATTTTATTTCTTTATTTCCAATATTTTTATTTGATGATGTTTGATTGATTGTGAAACTCATGTGCACTAGTGCTGTTCCAATTGAAAATCATGACCAACCCGAGATGTTTCTATACCTTTTTAACATATTATTTACATTTCTATTTTTATTGATAGTCTTAATACATGTTGTGTGGTCTGTTTTTCTATTTTTCAAAGCTGTTAGACTTCATCGAATGTGTTATGTATGATTGGTTCACCATTCTAAAATCCATTTTTACATCGAACTCTAATTTTGTCCTACCTATATATATGACCTTTATTAATCCCCTAGTATCCATGAAATACATTGTTAAGAATCCAAATTTCAATCCATTTATCCCTTTCCAACCTGATCTATAAGTTAAATTCATGATTATTATTGAACTCAAGTGTGGAGGAGAGAGAAGATGAGTTGTGTTTTTCATTCCTGAAGAATCTGTTTAAGATGAATTGAAAGTGTTTCCATGTTTGTTCATGCTTTGGTGGAATAAATTTCATGATGGAAAGATGTATGGGTGGCCCAAATATCATTACAATTTTGGGATTGGTGTTCACCAATATTTGAAGATCATAATTTTCCTCTCTTTTCTTCAAAAACATGATTCTGAAGAGAAATCCATATGTGAATTTAAGCTGAAACAATGCTACAAATTGGGGAAAAGAGGGAAGAAATTTATCATTGATGCTGAAGTTATAAGTGTGAACTTCCCAATTAAAGAAAGAGGTGTTTGTAGGTGATTCAATTTTGATCTGATTTAGGATCACACCATTCTTGAGAAAGAAATTTCTTCATCCATTTACTTCACTTTAGAACATAACTCTTCTTATTCTTCCTAAGATGTTTTTACATTTGAAACCTCCTAACCCTCAGCCTCAGAAAAACCTGTGAAAAAAGCCTCATGATTGAAATATGTATGACTTTATGAAGTGGAGATTCTAGGATGATAGCTAGCCTATGGATATCACACATGTTCTTGAGAATGAAAAAACTCCACAAAACAATCCTTGAGTGAAGAGAGAAATATTTTTCAGGGGAGGTAGGTATGACATGCATTTGAGGATTGATTTGAGATTGAATGGGTTTTTTATGAATTTTAAGGAGTTAGGGAATTTTTATCCATGTAGTATGCATGATAATTTCCTTAGATATCATAATTGAGTTGTGTTGTCATTTATACTTTGGGAAGTTTGTTTTGATCTTGGTATAAGGTGATTGATAGGAGTGAACTATTTAAGTGTGAGAGAATTGATAGATCAAATATTTTCAAATATTTTACTTTTAACTTTTAATGTTTTAATCCCACTATATTATTATTTTAAGGGAAATTTTCACATTTTATGGTTTTAGAAGAATTTTGAGCTTAATTACTAAAACAGACTAATTTTTGATTTTATATATTTTAATTTATTTAGGTATTTTGGCCCTAACATTATAGAAACTGATCTAAATTATGAAATTCCTTTTTTATAGGATTAAATACATCTTGGGATTCATTTCATTCTTCTGTACCCAAATATCAATCCATCATTTTAATTCCCAAATCTAGCTCACAAGTCAGGCCTAAAAAACTGTGCACAGATTTGGAGATTTTTAAAGATGGTCACATATCTTATAATTTTTTGGTCCAAATGATCTGAAATTACACAAGGAGAAAGAGGGAATACATAGGAAAATATTTTATTATATTTTTAACGCATGATTTGTAACGGGCTGAATAATCTGGCTCATTACTTTTCCAAAAATCTGATAATTGAGGTGTCTGGGGGAAGTCTAGTGTGTTTTTAAGACATGTCAGTATTTCCAATGGTGAGACTTTCCAACAGGGTAATGTGAAGTATGATCTTGTAGATTTTTGTTGATTTGGTTTGATTTGTTCTGATATTGTGATTGTATGGGTGTAATTCCATAATGGAAATCGTGTGTGTTGGTGGCTTGGTTATGTTGTAGTGAATTTTTCATGTGACCTCTGTTTTTATGATTGTATGACATCATCAAAAATAAATGGTTAACCACATATATTTGGTTAATGGAATGGATTCCCTAGGATCCAATGTATTTTGTGATAACACCCTTAAATAAATAAGTGAAATTGAACAAGTTCCCCTTTTTTATAAATCTAAAAATGAGTTATGTTGTGGTATGTGATGTGATGTGTGGAATGGTTGTAGTTTGTATTTATGGGAATAATGCAATGTGTAGTAGCGATATTGTGATGTGTGTGGGGGAAGTGGATGATATGTGGTTGTTCATTGGGTTTGTGATAGTTTTTATGGTATAGTGGTTCATAGGGGATGCGATGGTGGTTGTGGTATAGTTATGCATTGGGGATGTGGAACTGGATGTGGCTATAAAATGATATGGATGTGGAAGATGGGATATGTTATTGTGCTTGTGTTGTGTGGTTTGTTGTGTTATATTTACCCAAGTATTAATGGAACAAAATTCATGATAATTATTTCAAATGGTAATGTTTAACAAGTAATTTTTTTTGGTTTGGTGTAGCCCGATCTGTTTTGGATGATGTTTATGCCGAATACTTGCAGTCCATACTGCGCACTAGGGTACAACCTTCATGGTATGAGCTCTGCGGTGAGTTCTTTGGGGGTAGTAGGGGGCCATGCATGCCTTCTTGGGGGTCCGGGGGCCGAAGGGCCCCAAATCAAATTTTGGGGTGTTGTAGCATCTTTGACCACACTAGAAAAGTTGGCTGTCCGACACCGACAAGGCACTGTAGCAACACAGAGTTTGGAGTCAACAGTACTATAGCTCCTTGGAATTCCAGCCACTGGTCACTGTATCACTTTTGACTTGGGTGGACACCTTTCACTATAGCGATGCGGAATTCCTGTGCGGTTTGTGGAACAGTGGATCGTCTTCCTTATTTTATAGCCCATTTCGAGCCAGGGTTTCTATGTGAGAAACTTAAGATACTCCCTGTAAATTGTGCTCTCTAATCATAGTAAAACTTTTTCGTCTCCTTGGATGTAGGGATCATTTCTTGAACTACATAAATCTATGTGTCCAAGTTCTTATTCCATTTTTCCCTTTTACTCTTATGGGAATAATTTATTTCTATTATTTCGACTCATGACGTTTTCACATCAAATTGATGATTGGATGCATAGTTTAAATGGATAATGTTTATATACAAACTAATGGACTATAAATATGAAATAAGTTGTCTTCCAAAATGGAATTATATTCTACAAAATTTTGAATACATAAATTAAAGGTGTTCATAAAGTGGAATTTGTTTCTAAACAAAGACTATGGTAAATGGATTAAAGAATAAAATATGAATCATGGATTGTGTTCTATTTGTGTATTTTTATGCATTTAGAGGTGGTATTTATTACATGGATTCTATGAGATGGTTAGTTCTTGTTGTGAATCCATAGGATGGGCTTGTGTGTTGTAACTCTATATGCATATACACTATATGTTCTTGTGATTTCTATATACACCCACCCCCATCAGGCACTATGTACCAACAACCACATAGTCATGTGGGGGTTGTTTTTCCAACATCCCAGTGGGAGGATGGATGGTTAGATACCTAATCTTACCTACTCTCTATTCCAAGAGATGATAAGGACATACACGAGATATGATGACCAGAAGTCAAAAGTGTCGTTGTCATGTTGTGATATGATGTGATGTGATGGCCTATTTTTTCATGGGAAGGATGTGATGTGATGTGATGGACCAGGTGTGTGAGGGTGGGTTTTGATGTGTTGTGATGGACCGGGTGTGTGTGGGTGGGATGTGATGTTATGTGATGTTATTCGTAAGAGGTGAGAGTTACAGGACATATGACATTGGGGTGTGAGAGCAACATCCCAGTGGGAAATCGGTGAGGGGTACCCTATCATCGATGTGCTTCATATTATATTATTATACTTGGATGCATGATTTGGTGAGTGAGACTTGGTGAGGTTGGGTTTTGGTTAGTATACCTAAATATGTGTTTTTTGGTTCTGCTGTTTTTCTCACAGGTGTATTAGTATGCTCTTTTCACATGTGCACAAGAGACTTTGGTTTTAATACTGAGTATACCTATATTCTCACCCAATGTATATAAAAACTATTTTTAGGTTTCTAGTAGGATTTTGTGGACCACACTGTATATTTCTAGTTCTAACCTTTGGAGTTGTTATTGTATCACTGCATTAACTTTTATTCTTTTGAGCTTCCTTTTGGATACTTTTATATGAATTTGTTTCATTTATACATGCATTGTGGGATGATTTGGATTTATTTTATATTATTTCATGGAGTTTATTGTGGATGATTCATTCTATCTCCCAATATTGTTTTCTTATAAAGGGTAATGCCTCCCATATTGTGATATTTTTATTCCCTTGGTGTTAGTCGCCAACTCGGGGTCTATTGGAGGTAGGACTCGAGGGGTCATTATCTCTCTCCCCTCATTGTGGTATTGAAGAACCTTTGTAATGTTTTGTTTTAACAAAGTTTTTGTATTTTTTGACTACTAAAATTTTTGTATAATATTTTTTTTGTAATTCAGAATTACCCCAGTCCATCATAATGATATTTATAAGAAAGTTGAAAGTTTCTGAAATTTCATACCCAAGCATAAAGGGGGATTTTTTTTGTTTTTTAAGATTTTTTTTTCAAAATTAGGGTATTGGAATGATAATCACCAGACTTAGAGGATAAGACTGATCAACACCATATACAAAGGTGGTCATAAATATGAAGTTGTTGATCAGACTCACTATTGGTCTCTGGTCCATCGGTATGAAGTTTGATATCTATCAGACTCAGTGTTTGTTAGAAATTCAGAAGTTTCTAAGTGAAGAATTCATATTATTAATGAAGAGTTTTTTTTGAAAGATGATAGTGAATTCAGGATTTATAAATTTTTCATACTTTATAAATTAAGTCAGAATATGTTTTTCTGATAAAAAATATCTCATAAATCATAAAACATACTCATGATAAAATCTTTTGAAGAAATGGAGGAATTGTAACAATTGAATTGGTTCCAGAGATCAAGACAAGGTTTTCATTGGATTCAGAATTACCAGAAACAGAAGTAGTAAAAAGTATGAATGAGTCATAGCTGATAAGGATTAAGGAATCTCAAAGTTATTAAGTGGAGTCACCATTGAATACTTTTCATCATTATAGTAAAATTATTGTAATGGTATTTCCATCATTATGGTAAAATCATCATAATGGGATTTAAATTATAATAGGAAATACATCACAATGGGAAAATTCATCATAATGGTCATTACATCATAATGATAATTCCATCATTCTGAGGATTCCATTAGACTGGAACTAAGAAGGAAAGTTAATCGGGCTGACTCTAAGGAGAAAAGTAAACCAGACTAACTCTGATGAGGATAGTTAGATCATAATGATATGATAAATAAAGATAGATCAAAATGACCAAAGGAAGCTGATGCCAAGGAAGTTTCATCATAATTATTTGAGAAAGAAAGGCATATCTTAGCGAGAATAGGAAGTTAAATCCAAGGAAGTTTCATCATAATGAGTTAAGGAGGTTTATTCATACTAGAGAAAAGATAGGAATTTTAAGAATGCTGATTACGAAGAAGAAATGTGAAGAGTTGAAGTGGTTAAATTTGATATTCAATTCAGCATAAATCTTAGAGTATTCTTGAGAAGGTTTGAAGAAGTGAAAGTTGAAGTTTAAATGTGGGTGTTTTTCAGAGTTTTGAAATTTGAGTAAGTGGGGAAAGTTTTCAAGTTTCCTGCCTTTTCCATTATGTATTTCCTATAAATGGTTTCTTAGATCATTCTTTCATTCTAACTTTTACATAGGCAAAAAAGGTAGAGCGTTAAAGAAATCAAGTGAGAAGTTACTTTTGGACTGAGATCTTAAAAGAAGGTTGGACTACTAAAACTTTTTTTTTACCAAACTGAGGAATATCTTATTGATAATTTGAGAAGAGCTTAAGTTTTTTTATATTGATTTGATCATATTGAGTCGATTGAACTGGGGAAGATCAGACTAAGTTTTTTATCAGAGTTTCAGAAGTGAAGATTAAGAAAGAGAAGATCATATTGAGTCAATCTTATTGAGTCAGTTGGACTAAGTTTATCAGACTGAAGGCCATTGGATTCAGGGTCATCAAACTAAGGAACATTTATGGAGAAAATTGAACAAAATCTATTTAATTTTGTTTTAGATCATTTTTTTAATAATAAAACCTCGTAAACTGATGGGAGTTAGTATAAAATTTCCTATCATGATATAGAAGTTTTCTAATGGGAGTTGGCACAAGTTATATTCACTTATTCATAATAGTGAATTTTAATAGATCCACAAGAGTGGCTATGGAAAAGATGTAGGTTCTCACATTGAGGATGAACCTTGTAAATTTTGTGCTCTTTACTTTCTTACTTTTTCATTCATGAGTATTTATTAAAATATGATAAGGAAATTAATCTTAATAGGTTGTAGGGGATAAGTTTATAAATTTTTTTGAAACTCATAAAAGGTAAACAACTGATACAACCCTCCTATCTCAGTTGTTTTTAGATCCTTTTGAACTTCAATTGGTATTAGAGGGAAGGTTCCATTGTTCAATCCTTATCATGGATAATATCTATTATTTTAACAATAGAGTAATTCCTAAATTTGATGGAAAAAATTATTATGGATAAAAAAATAGGACGATTCATTATCTTCTATCACTTGGATTGGAAGTTGTTGATCCTACTTCAATTGGGTTTTGATATATTGAGAATGATTCCACAATTAATTTTTCTAATATGAGAAATATCAAAGTTGATGGAAAATCTTGGAATGACATCCTTATATCCTTATCAAAGAATGTTTATATGAAAGTGATGGGTCTCAAAACTTCAAAAATTATGTGGGACAAGATGGAAAAGATTTTCCAAGGGAATAATAAAGTAAATGAAGAAAAGATATAATTCTAGCATAGTAAGTATGAAGATATAAGGATGAGAGATGAAGAAAATATTGATGAATAATTCACTAGAGTAAATGAAATTATTTGTAACATCAGAGGATTCAGTGATGTCCTGTAAGATTCAAAAATTGTGAATAAACTTATGATAAACTTTCTGAATGGTTTTGATTTTAAAATTTCCTATTTAAAATATAAGGATGATTTATCTCTTTAATTATATAACTTTATTTTTTCTTGTGAAATGTGGAAATATCCAATGTTCAAAAAGAAGATAAAAGATGAAATGGATTTTAAAGCCATGATAAAAATGAAAATACAAGATGTTGAAGATGTTGATCCTTATGACTCCGAATATAAATTGGTTGATGAGTTGAATGATAAAAATCATGTCTCTTATTTACAAGAACTATCGAATAGGAAGAAGAAAGTATAGAGGTAAAATTCCTCTCAAATGTTTTGAGTGTGGTGGAATCACTTTTCTATGAATTGTCCCAAGAAGAAATTAGGAGAATATCAAGATGATTTTGATGAAAGAACTCAATGGAAGAAGTGGGAAAAAAGTTCTAAAGAAGAAAAGTAATCCAAAAAATATAAAAAGTAGTTTACATGAGATAAAATATATATGCTGGGTAAGAAATTTGAATCAGAATCAACTGAAAAAAATTCTTCTAAAGATGAAAGTAAATAAAAATTTAGAACCTTCATTAAAAAATTTGAGAAAACAAAATATTCCTTAGATAGAAAAGGAGGTGGTGAAGAATCATATAGAGAGTATCAACTCAGAACAAAACTTGTTTCTTGTCTTTAGATGAAAACTCTAAAGAAAGAAATCAGAGTAATGAATAAGGATTGTGAAGAAGTTTCTAAAGGAATAAAATATGTCATCAAGTGGGGGGAAGAATACATTTAGGAGATATTAAGTTACAAACTTAGAACTCCTGAAGATGGAAAGATGGTTGAATATCTCAGTAAAAAGATGGAATATAAGAAACAAAAAGTTAACAAGTTTCAGTCAAAACTTATTGAGTTTGAAAGTACCTTACGAAAGATGAATGAAAACTTTTACAAAGTTTTATAAGTAAAATATAATACTTATAAAGTTTCTGAGAAAGTTCAAATCAAGAATCTGGTGAAATACTCACCAACCAAAAATAACGTTTCATTTGTTTTTTCTAACATTTCAGGTTCTGTAAAAAGTTTCAGGAAAGCATAAGTTAAAAAATTACATGATAAACCTATCATATATACAAAATCTAAAAACCCATTCAGAAGGAAGGATGGTCCATGTCCTGAGTATGATATAGTAGAAAGAAGTTATCAACCTCAAAACAATTTCTATAGAGAAAGATATTTCTTTAGTATAAAATCAAGATTTTATGGTTATTTCTGGTGTTATGGAATCTATGGAAACAAATATTATATTTTTTTTCATAAATTTTCACTTCCTAAAAGAAGGTTTGATCAAAGATAAAGCAATGGTGGAAGAAGTATGAGTAACTTTCCTAACACATGAGAAGTTAGAAAAGAAAAAACTCAAGATGTTAGAAACTTTCCAATAAAAAATAAATTTGAATGTATGGAAGAAGTTTTTGGAAGATGTGATGAGGTTGGTTATCATGCCAAAATATCTATGAAAATCCATCTGAAAATATTTTATTATGGGAGAAAATAAAAGGAAGTTGGAAAGAATAAAGTTAATAAAAGAGCCTTTGTTGTTGAGACTGCCTGGAAATAAAGTAAAAAAAATCATGGATACTTGATATTGGTTGTTCTTTACACATGAAAAGTGATTTAAAAATCTTGAAACATGTTGAAAATCATGTTGGAGGTTCTGTTACCTTTAGGAATGATAGTTCCTTAAAAATCAGAGGAATCAAAACAATTGAGATTGAATCAGGAAAGTTAAAGTCTAAGGAAGTTTTATTTGTTGATGGGATAAAACATAATTTAGTTAGTGTAAGTAAACTTTGTAATGATGAAAATGAAGTAATATTTAGAAAATATTATTATTTCATTAAAAGTGTAAATATGGAAAAGTTATTATAGAAGGAGAAAGAACAAGTGGGAATCTCTTCCAAACTAGAGAATTTCAATGATATTAAAATTAAGTCAAAACATGCTTACCAAGATTCCAGATATTCATGTGATGAGGAATGTTTAGCTGGAAGAGAAACTTTGAAATTTCCAACATTACAAAAACATGTTGAGTCTGAAAACATTTTTGAAATCAGTAGGCTCCAGTTCAGGCAAGAATAAAGTTGAGATTAGAAAATATGACTTCTCTTATCTCAAAAGTTAAACTATAATTAGTTTCATAAGCTATTCAAAGTAAAGAATTAGTTCATTATATGAATGAAGAGTTGGATCAGATTGATAGAAATGAAATATGGGAACTTGTTCCACATCCAACAAATAAAAATGTTATCGGAACTAAGTGGATTTATATAAAAAAGTTAAATGAACATGGAGAAGTTTCAAGAAACAAATATAGACTTATTTTTAAAGGCTATGAATAGGTGGAAGGTGTGGATTTTGAAGATTTTTTTCCCTAATTTAAATATTAGAAACAATTAGAATGTTTCTATCAGTGGTCGTACATCATAATTACAAATTTTATCACATGTATGTAAATTAATATTTCTTAAATGTTGATATTGAGGAAGAAGTTTACATTAAAAAACATAATGGGTTTCTACTTTATGAGGATGAAAATAAATTTTTTAAACTGAAGAAATATTTGTATGGGCTGAAAGAAGCTCCCCGTGCTTGGTATTCAAAACATTACATTTGTTTGAGAATGATGAATTTTTCTAAAGGAAAAGTTAATAGAAACTTATATGTGAAAGATTTTGACCTTGGAACTACAATTTTAATTGTTTATATGGATGATATAATTTTGTTTGGGGATAGATAAGATGTTTTAGAACATTTTCTAAAGAAATGAAGAATAATTTTGATATGTCAATGTTGGGAGAATTAAATTTCTTCCTTGGATTACAAGTTCAACAAAAAGAAAAATACATTTTATTATCTCAAGAAAAGTATGTCAGGGAATTTATAAATAATTTTGGGATGTAATAATCGAAAGAAGTTACTACTCCTATATTTGTGATCACAAAGATGAGTAAATATGAGTCTAGAAAAGGTGTGAATCAGAATGACTTTTAGAAGCTGATATGAAGTCTACTTTACCTTACAACTTCAAGGCCTGATATTTTTTATTCTATAAATTTATGTACTAGGTATAAAAGTAATTCAAAAGAATCACATATGTTGGAAGAAAATATGATTATATGATATGTCAAAGGAACAACTTCACATGGGTCGTTATACAAAATAAATTGTGAGATGAATTTTCATGGTTATAATGATGTTGATTGGGATTGAGATTGTAATGATAGAAAATCAACCTCAGGAGTAACATTTTTATTGGGTGAATGTTGTTTGAGTTGTCATAGTAAGAAAAAAAATTCAGTTACTTTAAGAACATCTGAATATGAATATGTTGTAGCTACTCAGTATTGTACTCAAACGTTGTGGATGAAAGTTCATCTAGAATACTTGAAAGTGAAAGTTTATAAACCATTGAATATACTTTTTGATAATCAGAGTGGAACATATCTTTCTAAAAATACTATCCAACATTCAAGATCAAATCACATTTATATAAAGTTTCAATTTAGTAAAGAGAAAATTTCTATTGGGGATTTTTTTCTGGAATATATATCAACAAAATATCAAATTACTGATATCTTCACGAAGGAAATTACAAAAGAATGTTTTTTTGAGTTGAGGTTGTGAATTCATGTTCAGACCCCCCCAGTGACTTTCTAATCCTCATAAGGAAGTCCCACACCATGATTTGGATTATATTGACAAAGGGGGAGATAAACTAACAACTTTTTAATTTTTAATAAGTTTTTACTTATCTTTCTTTTATGAATCTGAAGCTGTGTCTATCATAAAATGGGGGAGAGAAAAAGAAAAGTGTAAGGAAAAGATAAAAGTGTGGAAAGTTTTTCTTTACATAGACACACAATTTTCTTATCAATGAGGGATGGAATTACTTTAAAAACATTACTTTTTCCAATAATGTGGTGTCAGGACACTCTCTTTTGATAAAAGATGTGTTTTAGTAAAAGTCAAAAACTTAAGTTTACAAAAGTTGAGTTGTGGAAAATTTCTAAGAATTATAAGAGTTATTAACGATGGTTATCAAAAAATACAAAGGGGGAGATTGAATAACCTTTGTGATGTTTTGTTTTAACAAAGTTTTTGTATTTGTTGAAAACTAACCCGTTGTATAAGAATATTTTTGTTATTCAGGATCAAACCCATTCCATCATAATGAGCTTTATAATAAAGTTTAAAGTTGCTAAAATATCTAACCCAAACATAAAGGGGGAGAAATGTTTTTTTTAAAGAATGATATTTTCCATAATTAGAGTATCATATTGAGAAGCACTAGACTCAGATGATCGAACCAAGAAGTACCGAATGTAGAGTTAGTCAGAAAGATGAATGTGTTGATCAGACATACCATTGGTCTCAGATCCATTAGTATGAAGTTCAAGATCTATCAAACTTAGTGTTTGTTAGAAATTAAAAAATTTCTGAGTGAAGAAGTTATATTATTGCTGAAGAGTTTTTTGAAATAAGATAGTGAATTTAGGAGTTATAAAGTTTTGATACTTTCTAAACTAAGTCAGACAATGATTTACTGATCATGAAGTTCTTATAAATCATGAAACATACTCATGATAAAATATTTTAAAGAAATTGAGGAATCATAATGATTGAATCAGTTACAGATATCAAGACAAGGTTTGCATCAGATATAGAAGTACTAGACACAAAAGTAGTCAGAAGTCTGAATGAGTTATAACTGATAAGGTTTAAGGAATCTCAAAGTTACTAAGTGGAGTCACCATTGAATACTTTACATCATTATAGTAAAATAATCATAATGGGACTTCCATAATTATGGGAAAATCATCGTAATGATATTTTGATCATAATGGGAAAATCCATCATAATGGGAAAATCCATCATAAAGGGTATTCCATTATAAATAGAATTCCATCATTATGAGGATTCTATCAGACTAGATCTGAGAAGAAAAGTTAATCGGAATGACTCTGAGGAGTATATTCAATCAGACTAACTCTGATGATGATAATTATATCACAATGAGATGAGAAAGAAAGGAAAATTATAATGAGAAGAGGAAACTGAAGTCGAGGAAGTTCCATCATAATGAGATGAGAAAGAAAGGTAGATTGTAATGAGTAGAGGAAGCTAAAGTGGAAAAAGTTTCATCATAATGAGTCAAGGAGGTTTATTCATACTGAAGAAAATATTATAATTTTAAGAAGAATGATTATAGAGAAGAAATGTGTAGAGTTTAAGTGGTCAAACTTGATTTTCAATTTAACATAAATCTCAAAGTATTCTTGAGAATGTTTGAAGAAGTTAAATTTGAAGTTAAATGCAATTTTTTCAGAGTTTTGAAATTTGAGTAAGCATGGAAAGTTTTAAAGTTTCCATCTATCATTCTGGGTTTCCTATAAATAGTTTCTCAAATCATTTGTTCGTTGTAAATTTTATGTAAATAGAAAAGGCGGAGCACTAAATAAATCAAGTGATAAGTTACTTCAAAACTGATATATTAGAAGAAGGTTAGAATATTGAAAGTTTTGTTTACCAGATTTAGTAATATCATATTGAGCATTTGAGTAGAGTTTGAGTTTTTCATATTAAGTCGATTGTATTGAGTCGATCAGACTGAGGAATATCAGACCGAGTTTTTGAGCAGAGTTTCAGAAGTGTGGATTGAGAAAGGGAATATCATATTTAGTTAACTATATTGAGTCAATAAGAATGAAATCCATTGGATCCAGGGTCATCAAATTCAGGAACATTTGTGGAGAAATTGAACAATGTCTTTTTACTTTTTTTGGATAAATTATTTTATGATCAAACCTTATAAACTGAAGGGAGTTAGTATAAATTTTACTATTGGGAGAAAGAAGGTGTCTAATAAGAGTTTTCACAAGTTTTATTCACTTATTTATAATAGTGATTTTCAATAGACCAATGGGAGTGGTTATGGAAAGGATGTAGGTTCTCACACTGAGCCCAAACCTTGTAAATATTGTGTGCTTTAATTTACTTCCTAATTTTTCATGCATGAGTATTTATCAAAATATGATAAGAAAATTAATCTTAATAGGTTTCAGAGGTTAAGTTTCTAAAAGTTTTTTAAACTCATAAAAAGTGAAAAATAGATTCAACCCCCCTTCTCAGTTGTTTTTCTATCCTTTAAAACTTTAGGTATATTTTGTGGGAGGGGGTCATGAAAAAATGGTATCAAGGGTGATTATTGATAGATAAGATGGAGTTTTAAGTTAGGCATAGTGAGGATTGCATGGGTTGGTAGGGAAACAGTGTCAGATGATCTTGGTGTGTGACATAGGTCAGGTAATACCTTCTAGAACATGATATTTTAGGGCCCCCTATGATCCGATGTAAGGAATCCGATCCTACCGAATAACCAAGTGATGGGACATCGCTTGTAGGGTAGATACCTAGGAGAGGTACATGCATCACAATGACTTGTGTTCTTATTTTAATTGGTTGATCTTGTGAAGTTAAAATTAATTAAATAAATCGTGAAATATTATATGTGTTTGTCTAACTTATCCCATGCAATTATTACTAATAAATTATTATTGTTTTCTTAATTATTTATATAACCTAAAAGTAAAGATTAAAATGATAGTTAACTGGTCTAAGTTGTTTGTTTGAAACCTTTTTGAGGTTTGAATGTGTTGTTTCCTTTCCTATTATATCATGATTATTAATGAATTAAATTTTTATTCCTTTATTAGAAGTGTATAACATGCCATCTTGTTTTCCTAATGTTTTAAATTGTTAGAGAAGCATGTGTAGTGTATTTTTGTTGTGAAAAACTATTTAATTTTGAAAACCCTTATGATGCATGTTACCATGAGTATATTTCACACTATAAGGATAAAATAAACTATTTTGAAACCATACTTAGAGGTATTATGGTTCCCATGAGAGTTAATATTCCACGTGTTGATTTCTATTATAATTTATCATGATCATGTGTTATTGACTTGTTGTAAAACTTAGTTTTAGAAATTTAAATTATGAAATTCCTTATAATTTCCTTCTTAATTGTTTATAATTCTTTTGAATTTAGAAACCTTGATTAGGATAACTTTATCTTTATTTGGAATGATTTTAGTTTTATAGTATTGATATTACCATATGTTGTAAGCATGTGTTAAGGTGTAATTTTATATGAAATTATTTCTAAAATTTTGGGAAATAATAAGCATGTTTTTATGGTAACTTGTCAAGAAATAGAATTTTTTAAATGTTTAAAATTATTATTTCACAAATAATATGATTTCTTTGAGCTGAAATAACCCTTCCTCACATGTTAATTCATGATTAATTTTTTTATGGGAATCATGCCTAAAGTTGAGAACATTTGTGTGATAACTTGGGAAATTATAGTATGTGAGACTTGAGCATGTAACATGTTTAATGTGTTGTACTTAAATATGTAAGTATAATCCTTTTATCCTTATTAAAATATATAATCATGTTTTTTGAGAAATGAAATGAATAAATAATGTTTAGTCCAAGCATGATAAGGCATGAAGCATAGTAATACATCACGTGAAGCTTTAATTTTCTGGACAGAAAGCATGTTTTATTTGAATGACTATGAAAACATGTTGTGTATATAATGTGGTATTTTAATTGAACACAAGAACCTAGAATGTAAAAAAAATTCAAATGAAGTTGGATGTATATTTTTTTAGCAACAAGAACCTAGAATGTCTTGTTTAATCATATTAAACATTATGTGTGAGAAAACCTATGTGTAGTTTAATATTTAACTTGGATACATGTTAGATCCATTTAAATGAAAGGAAATATGTTTTAAAGGTAATAAATCTAAAATTTTGATTTTTTTGTGGTTTGATTGTTAATGTTGCATTGAAGTGTTGATATGCCTTGCTGAAAATAATTTTTTTGAAACCTTGTTTTCTCTATGATTATCATGGATTATGATACCCTTGATGTAGATTCTTAAATTAAACTCACTATATATTAAAAGTATAATCACTTATATATGGTTAATGAATTGGATTTCCATGGAAATTTTGAAATTGTGTGACAATACCCATGATAAATAATGAGGTGAAGTAATGTAATCCCATAAATAATTATGGAAGCTGTAATGTGTTGATACTATGTGTGTTTTTTATTGTTACATTTCCTTGTGTGATGTGTGATTAAAAACCTCAAGTATATGGATAGGGGGAAACCTGATCCATAATCGAGACGTGTTATACTTTGACATGATTACAACTGTGAGGGCGAGTCAGTGTCACCTAAAACAGATAATATCCTGACTTAGGAGAGGGAATTCCTTGATTGTATGATTGTATATTTTTGTGTGATGATAGTGGTGATAGTTGTTTTGGGTAATGTGGAGGATGATATAGAGCAAGTTGTTATGTGAAAAGTGTGGTTTCTTGTAGATAATAAAGTGGTGCGGTGATGTGGTTGCGTGAAATGTCTGGTGGATGTTTTCATTGGTTGGTACATTTTTCCAATGGTTGTGTTGTGTAGTGGTGGTGATGTGTGGTGGATGAGACATATGGTTATTGTGGTAAGATGACTTGTGTTGTGTTTTAATTTGATTATGTTGATGGAATACCTCACCCCCCCATAAAAAGAATAATCACTTAAAGTCGGTAATAAAATAAAATGGTTGTTTTTGAAATCTTGAAATTAATAAATATGGGATTTACTTCCATGTGTATACATTTTTATAAAGGAAAGTGATGGGAATGTTTTAATAATATCTTGTTGGTTGGTTTTGTTTTGATTGATATTATATTGATGATGCTTGTTATGACCTCAAACATATGAAGAGAGGGAAACTCTTTCTCGCATCAAGATGTGTTATATTATGACATACTTTAAAACCATATAGGTGAGTCAGTACCTACCAAATAAAAAAATATCGTGGTGTGGTGGATGACTTTTATTTTTATGTTTGCGACAACTCTATCTATGTTTGTATTAGTGATTTTGTTGGTTGAGAAATGTTATGAGAAATTTTTTCATGATTATTCTCTTAATAAATAATTATTTGTTATAAAACTTGAAAAAAAGTTTTAAAATATGGTTTGTTAAAAATTTATGTTTTTTATGTTGAATTTTATATGTTAAATTTGGAACTCTTAAAAAAAATGATTTGAAATGAGAGCCATAGGTTTTCAAAAAAAAACATTTAACATTTTTTTTAAATAAAAAGCATGAAATTTTGGACTAAAATATTTATTTCTAAGGCTTTGAAAATATTGGGTGAAAAAAAAAACAACTTAAATAGAAAAGTGATTTGAAAATGTTTTTTTTGATGTAGATTAAGAAATGGATTTAAATAAAGGGTGATTTTGACAGGCATGTACTTGTTTAAAATTTTAATGTTGAACTGAGTTGAAAAAAATGTTTTGTTCATAATTAGTTCATATGTATTGTTTGATGTGTTTGTTATGACCATCTATGTGACCTTATTCTTATTTGATAGGTATATCCCCTAGGGGATTGTTTTTTTAATTGGGTAGATTTACACTTATTTTTTTACTAAATGGTTTTTGTGTCCTAATTACATCGATAAACATGATAGGTATATCATGGGTTGGTTGTTTAGACCATCATTATATTTTCTTCCTAGTTTTATTTTGACTCTTGAAGAAGAACCATTCCTAGGGTTCGTGTGATATAGATACATGATGTTGTAGAGGAGAGTACTTGGGAGAGTGAGATGTAGATGTGATCCCAACACTCAAAGTTTTTTTTGATCATTTCCATCTCTATTTTTTTGTGATGTGTTGTTCAAACCTTGGTGTTTTATGAGATATATTGTTTTCCCCCTTGATGTGATTTTTGTTGTGTGATGTGTGATGATATTCCAATATGGGAAAAAGGAAATACCCAATTCCTAATCAAGACACATTTTACTACGATGCAATTAAACCCGTGTGGGTGAGTCAGTGCCTCCCATAGTGGATAGTATCTTGACATGGAGGATAGAATTTCATGATTCCTATATTCAGAGAAGTATGTTTTGTTAAGTTGTTATGGGAATTTGGGATAATAGGTTTGGTTGATGGAAAATTTTCTGGTGTAATGAGATCCTTGAGCGGTATCTTGAGGGATGGTTGTTTGGACCCTTTCTCTCCTTCCTTCTAGGTTAGTTTTGAATTATTGATGGAAATAATAGTTTAAGAGGTATATGATGTAAAGTCCCAGACCTTATGGCCTATTACTTTGCCAAACATTTGATAATTGATGTGTTCGGGAGAAGTCTGGAGTGTTTTTGAGACATGTCAGTCTTTCCAATGGTGAGACTTTCCAACAGTTTTCCATTTTTCTAGAAATTTACAACGGACGTTGAGATACCAACAGTGAGATATTTCCAACGGTGAGATATTTACAATGGTTAGATATTTCCAATGATGAGACATTTCCAATGATGAGAAATTTACAATGTTGAGAC
This sequence comes from Viscum album, assembly GCA_963277665.1. Lineage (NCBI taxonomy): Eukaryota > Viridiplantae > Streptophyta > Magnoliopsida > Santalales > Viscaceae > Viscum > Viscum album. The sequence continues at coordinate 1,951,782,966 of OY728125.1, forward strand.
ATTTCCAATGGTGAGACATTTCAACATTTTTCCATTTTTACAAAGTTATCCAGTTTCCCAAAAAAATTATATAATTTCTATTTTGATGTATTTTATGATGAAAAATGTGTTTAAATTCCTTAATTAAGGGATTTAAAACTGTTTCAAAAGAGATAATTCATACCCCTAATTTCTAAAAATTCCAAAGACCTTTTAAATTCTTAAACCACGTAGATTGATGGGATATGACTTTAATGGTTAGTTAAAACCATATCCAATCCCCCAAGTATCAGTTATATTTGTTCTAAAGAGGATACCTTTCATTCTTTCCTTATATATTACTTTCTCTTGAGACGGGAGGTCCCAAATACTTCATCCCTAGGATTCATAGAACTGGTTACTGCAGTTGGTTCAGGTCCCCCTCAAGAAGTTCCTTCTTGTATGTGCACCCCCTGTTTTGGTGAAACGAGTTTATAAAAATATTATTTCTTTTAAGTAGGGTTTTCCTTAATTTCTACTTATGTGTATCATGTGGGATGGGTTTATTATTTCTATCTCTTGTGAAAATGGTTGCATCCAGATTAAGAAAGATAATAAATTGGTTTAAATTGAATTTAAAGGGGTAGTGGAATATGAAGTATGATATTACATCTTTTTCTTGATTTGATTTGATTTTCTTTGATATTTTGATTATATGGGCATAATTCATTAATGAAAATCATGTTTGTTGGTTGATTAGTTATGATTTAATGACTTTTTCATGAGACCTCAATTTTTGTGAGTGTATGATATCATCATAAATAACCATTTAACCATGTATATTCGGTTAATGGAATAGATTATCTAGGATCCGATGGCTTATGTGATTACACCCTTAAATAAATAAATTAAATTGAATAATTTCCCTCTTTTTCTAAATCTAAAAATGAGTTATATTGTGGTATGTGATGTGATGTGTGGATTGGTTGTGGTGTGTGTGCATGGGACCGATGTAATGTGGAGTATCTATATTTTGATGTGTGTTGGGAAAGTGGATAAGATGTGGTTTTTTATTGGGGATGTGATGGTTTTTATGGTACAATGGTGAAATGGGGCTGCGATGGTGGTTGTGGTATGGTTATGTAGTAGGGATGTGAAACTGGATGTGGTTGTAAAATTATGTGGATGTGGCAGTTGGGTTGTATTGTTGTTCTTGTTATGTGTTTTTGTTTCTATAATATTTACCCAAGTATTAATGGAATTAAATGCATGATAATGATTTCAAATGGGAATTTTTAATGAGTAAATTGATGATGGTTTGTGTGGTTTAAATGGATAATGTTTATATACAAACTATTGAACTGGAAATATGAAATAAGGTGTCTTCTTAAATGAAATGGGATGCCACAGAATGTTGAATACATAAATTAAAGGTGTTGTTAAATTGGAATTCATTTTGAAACATATAATCTAGAAAATGTATTAAACGCTAAAATATGAATAATTGATTATGTTCTGTTTGTGTGTTTTTATGAATTCAGAGGTGGCCATTATTGCGTGGATTCTATGAGATTGTTAGTTCTTCATGTAAACCCATAGGATGGGCTTGTGTGTTTTAACTCTATATGTATATACACTATATGTTCTTGTGATTTATATATGAACAACACCCTCATTGGGAACTATGTACCGACACCTACATAGTCACATGGGGGGGGGGGGGTTAACATCCCGGTGGGAGGATGGATGAATGGCTAGCTATTCTTCCTCGATCTCTATTATAGGAGATGAGAAGTAAATGTATGATCTGTGATGTCCATAAGTCAAATTTTTGTTTTCATGTTGTGATATGATGTTATGTGATGTTCTAGGTGTGTGCAGGCAAAATGAGATTCAATGTGATGGATCAGGTGTGTGCGGGCGAGATGTGATGTGTTTTGATGGTCCAGGTGTGTACGGTTGGGATGTAATGTGATGTTATTCAGAAGAGGTGAGAGTGCCAATACATACGACATTGGGGTGTGAGAGTGGCATCATAGTGGGAAAGTGGTGTAGGGTAACCTATCATCAATGTGATTCATATTATATTATTATAATTGGATGCATGATTTGGTGAGTGAGCCTTGGTTAGGTTGGGGTTTTGGTTAGTATACCTATATAGGTATTGTTTGGTTCTACTATTTTTCTCACAGGTGCATTAGTATACTCTTTTCACATGTGCAAAAGAGACTTTGGTTTTCATATTGAGTACCTATATGCTCACCCTACATATATAAATTTTTTTCAGGTTTCTAGTAGGACTTTATGGACTACACTAGACATTTCTAGTTCTGGCCTTTAGAGGTGTTATTGTGTCACTACCTTATCTTTTATTCTTTTTGGATTTATTTTGGTAATTTTTATATGTATTAGTTTCATTTATACATGCATTGTGGGATGGGTTGTATTTATTTTATATTATTTCATGGAGTTTATTATTTATGATTCATTCTATCTTCAGATATTGTTTTCTTATAAAGGGCAATGCCTCCCATATTGTGATATTTTTATACCTTTGGTGCTAGTTGCTAACCCAGGGCCTACTGAAGGCAAGAATTGGGGGGGTCATTATATCTCTCACCTCATTGCGGTATCTTTGGTGGGAGGGGTCATAAAATGATTCCTTATTTTTCAAGGCCATAAATGCATAGGAACTTGTATATGTGGAATACAAAGATACCACCTGGGAAGAATAAATTTTTGGAGTAAATTTGATATAAATTTCTCCACACGTAGACAATGAAACTTAAATTTTCAGTTTTCATGAGGATAAATTAGTGTAAAAACTTTCAAGAAGTAACATTTCCCCAATTCAGTCATTAAATGGGGATACCATGTGAAAACTTTCAGAGGAAAATTTTGGAGAGAAATTTTCACCCCCTCTCCCTATAAAAAATGTCCCTTCTCATATTTAAAGGGTTAAAAAATATAGGTGTAATTTTTTTATAGTTTTTAGTTTATTTTTTTAGGTAATAGTATTATGAATTTTAGAATATTTTAGTTTTTTTATTTCTATCATTCTCATATTTTTATCTTTTGTGTTTCCACCTCATTTTATTCTCTACTATGATCTCTTATACTTATGATCATGAGTAACTAATATGAGGAAGTTACCAAGGTAAAAATCTAGTTTTGAACCCAATTCATTGAACATTCATGTTTTATGTTTCTTATTTTCTTATATTTATGCTAATAGGGATCTTAGTGGGCAAGGTGCCTTTGTGTCTCTACTTTCCACTCGAGGCTTAGCTTTCTCTTTTGCAATATTCTCCCTCGATCGAGGAGGTGGATGTGTAGTCTCTTAGTGATCTTTGAGTGCACTGTATGTTCAAAACCATAGGAAGAAGGGTGTGTTAATTCATATTATGGATCATATTAATTAAATATATTTGAATCTAAAAAACAGACAATGAAGGTTCACTATGGGTGTTCTCTTGGGAGAATCTCCTTTATGTCTAACATTATTCTATCTACATTCATTCTATTTTAATTGCATTATATATATATATATATTAATATTACATGAATATTTTAAACCCAATTATTTATATTATTTATTTTTATGAGTTATAATTTAAATAGTGGAAATAGAAATTCGATGTTGTGTAAGCTGCCTCCTTGAGACCAACTCTGGGTGTGAACTATTTGCATGCTTAGGTTAATAAACTAATGATCGAGGATCCATGAAAAATACAAGTGCATAAATCCCCATAAATATAACTATAAGAAAATATGAAAAATTAAAAATTATTGCTCAGAAAATTGGGTTCAACACTAGATTTATCACCAGATAACTTCCTTGGGTTAGTTACTCATGATCATGAGTATTAGAGATCACAGTGAAGAAGAGAACATAGTGGAAAAAAAGATAAAAATGAAATAATGAGAGGAAGAATAAGATTAAAATATATTAAAAAATTATAATACTATTAAAATATAAAATAAATACAAAACTACATAAAATGGACACCTAGAGTGACAAACCCTTTAAATGAAGAAGAAACACTTTTTTATAGGGAGAGTGGGTGAAATATTTGCTCCAAAAAAATCATCCAAATATTTCCACATGTGAGCACAAATAATTTTCAGAATTAGAATAGGTTGTAGTATTTAAAGTTGTTAATTTATGTCTCCCATGTTTACCCACAAAATCTTAGCTTGATTGACCACAAGATGAAGGAGTTATGGTCGATTAACTCCATAAATTTAATCTGTACAGACAGACTCTTCGTATTCCCCAAATCTGATTTCCCATGAATTTATGGCCTTGAAATATGCATAATCAGGCATAGAAAACATTTTTAAATTTTTAATTAATATTTTATACATCTCCTTGTAAAATTTAATCTCATTTGGGGTTGTATTTAGGTAGATATGGTCTTATCATTAAAAGTGATCATTTCTATGCATTGATTTCAAGGCTTGACTTGTGAGCTGGTTTTGGGTTTTAAAATGGTGGATTGAGATTTGGGTCCATAAGAATAAAATGAATACAAATATTTAGTTAAGAATAAAAAATTAATTTCACAATTTGGATCACTGAAGAAAATGTTGTGTTTGAAATTCATAAATTAATTAAAACATTTAAAATCCAAAATTAGGTTATTTTGAAATTAAGTTCAAAATGCTACTAAAACAATAAAATGTGACAATTTCCATTAAAATAACACTTTGGTGGGATTAAAAATATTGAAATTAAAAGTAAAATTATTGAAAATATTTTCTCTATCAATTCCCCCACACTTAAACATTACACCTTTGGGTAATCATCTTTTATCAAGGTTAAAACAAACTTCCCAAAGCATAAATGACAACAAAAGTCAATTATAATATCAAGAAAAATATCATGCCTCATACATGGATCAAAATTCCCTAAATACTCAAAAATCATAAAAATAAATTCAATATCATGTTAATCCTCACATTCATGTCATACCTACCTCCCCGTAAAAAAATTTCTCTCTTCACTCAAGGATCTTTTTGTGTGAAGTTTTTCTCATTATCAAGAACATGTGTGATCTACATAGGATTTCTATCCTACTTGTATATCCACTTCACAGATTCATTTTTTTAATCATGAGTTATTTTTCATGGGTTGTTTTGAGGCTAAGGGTTTGGAGGTTTTAAATGTAAAAACATTAGAGGAAGAATGAAGAGGGTTATGCTCTAAAGTGAAGTAAATGCATAAAAATGGTTTTGCTCAAGAATGGTGTACTCCTCGATCAGCTTGAAAATGAATCACCTACAAAAAAATATTTCTATTATTGGAAAATTCATAATTGTAATTTTTAGAATGAATGATATATTTCTGCCCTATTTTCCCCAATTTTTAGCATTGTCTCATCTTGAATTCTGATCTAGATTTCTCTTCAAAATCATATTTTTTAAGAAATGAGAAGAATATTTTTATCTTAAATTATTGGTGGACACCCAAATCATATGTTTAATGATATTTGGGTCACCCATACATCTTTACATTATGAAATTTATTCCACCAAAGTAGAAATGAATATGAAAACACTTTTTTTCATTTAATCTCAAAAATATTCTTCAAGAAAGCCAGATACAACTCATCTTCTCTCTCCCCCCACATGTGAGTTCAACAATAATCATGAATTTAACTTCTAGAGATGGTTGTAAAGGGATAAATGGATTGTAATGTGGCTACCTAACAAGGTATTTCATGGCTAATAGGGGATTAATAAATTTTAAATTTATTGGTAGACCAAAATAAGATTTGGATGCAAAAGGGATTTCAAAGTGGTGCCTCAATAATACTTGACATATTTCATGAACTATAATAGATTTAAAAAGAGAAACATAGAAATTTATGGATCACACAACATGTCTCAAGAATCTCAATAAAAATATAAATTTAAATAATATGTCAAAATGGTTTAGAAATTTCTGAGGTTGGGCATGATTTTCAATTTAGACAGTACTAGTGCACACGAGTTTCACAATCAATCAAACTTCATAAAATGAAAAGATCTTAAATCAAGAAAAAAATCCATTAATAAATCATATAAATCCTCAAAAATTCAAATAAAACAAAGTTCTATAAATACTAAGATGATTTGAAGTTTTCAAAGTATTCCATTTATCACAAGAATCCTAAAAACGCACCAAAATAAAGAAAGAAAGTATGAAAAATTCAGAAAAAGACATGAAAAACAAAATGTAAGAACACAAAAAATTACTAAGAATAGGTTTAAATACCTCTCCCAAAATTATTCCATTTACCACCCTATTTTTATTTAAAATAATATCAATAATTTTTTTTTCATATAGAATTTTAATTGGGTAGCAAACAAAATAATTAAAATGAAAGACACAACCTGATTTATTTTTCAACGAAAACCTTAAGTTAAGATCTTAGGTTCTACCTCTTTAAAAATAAAAGAAAGAAATAAAAAATATAAGAAAAATAAAGAAAAAATAAAGATAAAGGGGAAATAAAATGGATAATTCTTAGTTTAGACCCCCAAGTTGGTTCTTGGTTTTTACTTCCCCTAGTCAGGAAATTATAGTAGATTATTCCCAATCTAATAGAGGATGAAGTTTCTTTGAGATGAACCACCACATGTGAAATTTCCTAGTTTCCATGAGTAGACACTGTGATTGGATACCCTCAACACAGATAAGGAAATTCCCAACCCCCAAGAAAGATGAAAAAAAGAATTTGAGGTCTAGAGTGGGAGGGGAAAGAAGATAGGGGTGCTCCCTGTTGACTTCAATAGTGCCCTCCTCTATATGGTATGAAAGTTGATGTAGAAGAGGTAATCACACCACAAAATGCTTCTTAATATATTCTTCTTTATCCACTAATTGTGTGACTTCTTCCATAACATCCAAGGTCTGCTCCATTTGGGTTGTGTCAAAAATTTCAGGAAAAGAGAAGTTAGAAAATAAATTAGCTTGAATAAGATTAAAACATGAAGAATCAATAAATAAATATTCCCTTTAAAGTTAGTCATCTTGGAAATTTTTCTCTTATTGTAGGACCATTGGAAACTCAATATCAGTATGTTCATATTCATTATCATCTTTCAAAGTAAGAGATATGTAGAAAGGTGATGATTTTTCGTTATCAAGGATGGAAATATGAAGTTTAAAGTTATCTTCAACAAAGATATTCAAGTATTATTCCAAAAAATATTGATCTAACATAAGTGAATAAGCTTTAATGTGTTCTTTAGGGCCCTCCTTGAGAAATTTTTGAGTGATAAATGATGTTATCAATTCCTTTAGTATCTCATTTTCAACCTCCTATGGTTCTTTAACATAAAAAATATTTGTAAAATTTCTTCCACCACTCATTCTGGTTATAGTTCTGGTTCTGGCTCTATCTATTACTCTTGAAATGAATGTACATAATAATTTATCCATTCCATTTTTCTCTATATTCCCTACATTTCTTTTCAAATTTCTTGCATCTGATATTGTTCAATCCATATAGAATTATTTTAATTGAAATACATCATGAAAAAAAATGTTTTTTTTAATTTTTAAAATTTATGATTTTTTTATTCTTTATGAAAAATGATGTGTGAATGTGTTGAACCCCTATAAATGACACAAAATTGATACGTGGTGATTTTTTGTGGTTCCATGATCAATATTTTATTTACTTAATCATGAAATATAGTTCACCCTCATGGTTGATCTCAAAGAGGTAGCTCACACAACACCAAAATTATATTCTAACTATTTAAATTATATCTAATATAAAACTAAATAATTTAAAGATTTAGTTTGAAAGAATAATGAAATGTTAATATATATCTATATATCGATGCAATACAAATAGAATAAATGCAAACAGAATGATGTTATATAAAAAGGATATCCTCCTAGGGGATTATCCATAGTGAACCTTCATCATCTCTTTATTATCTTAAAATTTACTTAATGAACATGCTTCATCATATACATGAACATAATATTATTCCAATGTTGTGAATATAAGGTGCACTCAATGATCACTAAGAGACTTCACATCCACCTACTCAATCAAGGGAGAATATTGCATAAGAGAAAGCTAAGCCTCAGGTAGCAAGTGGAGACACAAAGGCGCCTTACCCAATAAGACCCCCTTGGCCTAACTCTAAGAAAATATAATAAATTAAAAATTATAGCTCAAAAAATTGTGTTTTTATTTCTCCCATAGTAACTTCCTCAGGTTAGTTACTCATGATCATGAGTATTAGGGGTCACAATGAAGAAGTGAATGAGGTGGAAATAAAAAAGATAAAAAAATGAGAGAATGAGATGAATGAGAAGAGTAAAATATATTAAAAATTAATAATACTATTAAAATATAAAATAAAATAAAAAATTATATAAAATGGCCACCTAGAATTATAAACCCTTAAAATGAAGAAGAAACACTTTTTTTTATAAGGAGAGGGGGTAAAAAATTCTATCCAAAAATATCCTCCTAAATTTTCCATGTGCAATACCCAAAAAATGGAAGAATTAGAAATAGTTTTATTATTTAAAGTTATTACTTTATGTGTCTCTCATCCCCGCACAAAATTTTAGCTTGATTGGCCATGTTATGAATGAGTTATGGTTTATTTACTCTAGAAAATTAATCTTTCCAAATAGACTCTTTGTATTCCCAAAATCCAGTTTCCTATGAATTTATGGATTTGAAATATGAAGAATCAGATGTACAAACCTTTATTAAAGTTTTTCAGTAATATATTATCTATACCCATGTATAATTGAAGCTTATTTGGTTTTTTATTTCAGAATATATGGGTCCATCATTAAAAGTGTCTAGATTTGTGCATAGATTTTGAGGCCTAACTTGTGAGCTAATTTTGGGAATTCAAATGGTGGATTTAGCTTTAGGTATATAAAAATGAAATTAATACCAAGATTTATTTAAGCCTAAAAAAATTAATTTCACAATTTGGATTAGTGAAAAGAATTCATGTATGAAATATAGAAATAAATTAAACAATTAAAATCCAAAATAAGGTCATTTGCAATTAAGCTCAAAATGATACTAAAATAATAAAATGTAATAATTGACCTTAAAAGAAAATTTTGGTTGGATTAATTAAATTGAAATTAAATTAAGAATTATTGAAAATATTTGATCTATCAATCCACAACTACCTGTATAGAATCATAAACTCTAGGTGTACAAGCCAACTTGGTCATGAAATCCATGGAGATATCCTACAAATTCCAATATGGAAATGATAAAGGTTTAAATAAAATAATTAGAAAATAATTCACCATATCACCCAAGAATTCAGTTACATGACCCTTTATTCATTTATTTTGAGTCTATATAATGTTTGAGTTAAGTTTCAGGATGTTCTGAGGGGTTTTGGTACTTTTTGGAGGCTTTTTTGGAGGTGCACAGTTTGTACGTGGTTAGTAGAAACCATACAACATTTTTAGGAAATCGTGTAAGGAAAGATAGTAGGAATTGGGTAGGAACATGGTTGGTACATGGTTTATCCAAACTGTATGGATACCCAGGAGAAACCATGCAACTTGAAATAGAGGTAAAGGCATGGTTGGTGCACGATTTTTCAAACCATGCGAGATATGACCTTAATATTGTAGCACCACACGTTTGGCGCTTGGTTTTCCAAACCATGAGACCTAAACATGCAGCGTACAAGTGAACCTCCTCAAAAAGTGGATCCAATCCGAATTAGATCCCTAAGCACTCAGTTTTCCCCTAATCCTCCCATAACTTTAATTCCTTTTTTCTCCCAAAGCACGAGAAACAATCCCCTTCGATTTGAGGGTGATACTTAGGTGAATAAAAGTGCATTGGAGGCTCTGATTCACCGATAAGTGTTCGTTCTTCTCTATTATTATAGGATACAAGGTTCTTATCTCTCTCATAACCATATATCTAGCCTTTTATAGATTTATCTATGTGTTGTTAATGGTTTTATAATGGTATATTGTTGGATCTAGTGAAGGGAACATGGTTGTGTTTAGATCTTGATGTTTCATAATGTTATTCTTCATTTTCACCAATGTTTGAGAGTCAGGTGGATTCTCTCTCAAATCCACTTGATTTAGAACTTGAAGGCTTAGTTTTCATTAAATTAATTTCTTTAAATGATTGTGAAAGCCTCATGTAATTATTTATGGAAATATCTTTAGTGATGATTTTGTAAATTTTGGAAAGAGGGTGGTTTGAAAAAAATGTTCTAAAATGATAATTTTAAAAATATTATTTTAAAATTATAGATTTTGTTTTGATTCATGGAAATTTTTTGTTGAAATGTTTTAAATAATTAAAGGTTTTATGTGAAATGGTTTGGCTTGTAATTTGGAAGACATGGTTGGTGTGGGTTCATTTTCATTAGACATGAACCTGTGGAAGGGGTGTGTGACATTGGGGAACCTAGTATTGGTTACCTTATGACAACTTGGTGGATTGATGAGTGACCACTCATGAGTATGGAATTGTCACATGATCATGCATGGTGTGTGTGTGGAGAATTGGTTATGGGTATTCCAAATAAATGTATAAATGATTTAAATGATTTGTTTTAATTTATTTCTATGGAAAACTATTTTGGATTTGATATAAAATATTTAATTTTTTTTAATTTTTTATATAAATGTACTAACAAGTTTTTTCCTAGTGGTGTGTGTTGGGAAGGTATTGGGGAAATACTACTGAGTTTAGGTTCACCCCTACTTTTTCACTATTGTGAGTTTGCAGATAGCATCTATCAGGACACAAGTAAAGGAAAGGTATCTCATTTCTTTAGTGATTATTCTTGATACCATGGATTAACATGTGGAGTTAGAGCTTGGAGTGGGTGGGGTGTTGTCGGTTGTTGTCACTTTGGAGTTTTGAGTTTTGTAGCCTTTTTGGTCCTCTTGAGTATGTATTTTGGTTTCTTCTTGTCCTATTATATATCTTGTTAGTTTCATTATGTTTTGAATTGTATTTTGTACTCATTCATCATGTATAAGCCTTTTTAGTTATTGTTTCAGTGGTTTGGATGTTTTATATTTTAAAGGAAAATCACAATCCAAATTTTCTTGAGGACCTTGGAAATTATTTCCAGACTTTGGTGTATTAGGGATGTTACCTAAGGCCCAGTAACACCACCTCTATTTCCCAAGACAATGGGTGAGAGGAGGGATGTTACAAATGGTATCATTCTTGGTCAGTGGAAATATATTTTTTAGACAAATAGTATTAGTTTTTTTTGATTTTGGACATAAAAAATGGTTTCATTTCTATTATGGAGTTGGAAATAGTATCGATCTGTCTCTTGGGATGGTAGAAAGGAGTAGGATTATTAGAACTTGAAATTTAGATCATAAAAAAGGCGTTGCTAAATTCTTTATGTTGAACTTCAAATTACTAGGGAGTTGGGTACATGAGTGTTTCTAGAAAACTCTATGTGAGTTTTCACCTAATCATCATGGGTTTAGATGATAGTTTCATGAAATGCATTGATAGTAGGACTTCCCAATATGATTTAATTTTTAATTTTGAGTAACAAAATTTATGAAATGGATAAAAAGTGTGATTTTCAAAATGAGAAAATGTTTTTTTTGAAAAACATGGTTGTAATGTTTTCAAAATTGGTTGAAATGTTGATAATGGTTGAATTGAGGAAATTTATGTTGTAATATGTTTAAATATGGTAAATTGAAATTTATAAGCCTTCAGTTGCTAATGAGTGATAATAAATAGAGTTTTGTTCTAGGTATAGTGAATGACACTGGGTTGGCATCTAAGAATCCAATCAAAAAAGGCTGCTAAGAATGTGGTTGCACCTGAGCCACAGGTGAACCAACAGCTGGTTCAAAGCATTTTCCATGATTTAAAGGTTGTATATAAGGGTAATAGAAATGATGAACCACAACAAGTGGATTATTTGGTTCAGTTCCAAAAGAATAATCCACCCATCTTTTAGGTGTATTTTGAGTCAGAAAAAGTAGTAGTCTGGTTAAATAGGATGAACTGAATCTTATATTTCCTTTAAAAGATCTAAAATTAAATTTGGAAACATATATGCTGGAGGAATTAGCGTTACAATGGTGTTAATTAGTAGTTCAAGATAAATTGGACCAAGTAATGGCATGAGAGGATTTTGAAGAATTTTTTTATGAGAAATTATATCCTCACACCTTTTAGATTTCTAGAATAATAAACTTCTTCAGTTTGAAGTAATAAAATATCTTAGTGTCAGAGTATGTGGCTAAATTTATGAATTTACTCTATTTTCCCTAAAAGCTTTTGCAAGTGCATCCTCGAAGGAACACATTTTTGGGTTAGGATTAAGACCAAATATTTACTCAAATATCATCATGATTTATATATAAAATTATATAGAGATGGTCAATAGAGTGACAGTAAAAGAAAGAGACATATCGGAAAACACATTGGGAGGAATCATGTTTATTCCTATGGGAACAGATGGGAACTCTAATGTTGGAAAAAAGCAGAGGAGGGAAACTTATTCCTAAGGGGGTGGTATGTCTCAAAATCAGACCATGGGATTGGTCAAATTTCCTCTTCGGCCAAAGAGTAAGTATGAAAGTTTTCAGTGTGGTTATTTTGAGTATATGAAGCAATATTGTACGATGCCACCTAGAGCATGTCACAATTGTAACTTGATGGGACATCTTCAGTTCTAGTGTCGCAATGCTCCAAGTTTGGGTGCTAGAGACATATCTTATTCTTCTCAGGAATCATATGCTTCGACGGGATGAGTGCAGTCGAATAATTCTCATCATTAGAATAGAGTGAGCCAAGGTAATTCTAGGAACACCATGACTCCTAAACCAGTGCAACCTAAATTAGGTAGTATAGAGCATAGTTTAATGAGTAAAAAATTATATGGATCTAAAAAAATGATCATGGATGATCAATATGGTCTTTCAATGGTGAGAGGTATAATTATTTGGAATCCTACCCTTATTCAATCTTTGTTTGATATAGGTGTGACCCACTCGTTTATTGTTTTTCTTTTTGTTAATAATATGAGTTTTCATGTTGAGATGATGCCTTCTATTTTAAAACTATAAAATACTCTTGTACAATGAGTGTGTCGAGCCTTTATGTGTAAATCTTGTTTCATAACTATTGATGGGGATAAATTACTTTGAAATTTCTCTGTTCTTGAGATGAATGTCTATGACTTAATTTTGGGTGTGGATTGGTTGACATCATTCAAATCCCACATCAAATGTTATGTCCAAAAGGTTAGTTTCACATCTCTAGATGGCCTCGAGTATCTATTTAGAGGTGATTAGAGTATAAATTCTAGTAAAGTATGAGTTTGGAACTAGTGGTTGGAACCATATCTTATCATTTGGCAGCTCTTACCTTGGAATCTATGGATGATATTAAGAATGAATATTTTCTAACTATTTCTTATCAGTTTCCTGATGTTTTCCATAAATTTTTTTAGGGTTTCCACCCAAAAGATAAGTGAAGTTTATGATTGATCTTATACTAGGGATCAGTACTATCTCACTTCTACCTTATCAGATAACACTAATAAAAATGAAATAATTGAAATTTAAGTTAGAAGAGTTGGAAAACAAAGGGTTCATTCGACCGAGTATATCTTCATGGGAAGCACTGGTTTTGTTTGTGAAGAAAGTGGATAAAGCTCTTAGGATTTGTGTGGATTATCATAAGATTAACCAAATTAGGATAAACAATCAAAATCCTCTTCCATGAATTGATGATCTATTTGATCAATTGAGGGGAGCCCAATGGTTCTCAAAAATTGACTTATGTTTGTGATATAAAAAACCGTGAGTTAGGAAGGAGAATATTTGGAAGACAACTTTAAGAAGAAAATATGGCCATTATGAATATGTCATTATGAGTTTTGGTTTTATAAATGAACCAACTATCTTTATGAAATTTATGAATCAAATATTTCATAGATATCTAGATTCCTTTGTGGTGGTGTTTATTGATGATATATCGGTGTATTATATGAAAAAAGAGGATCATGAGAAACGCTTGGCTATAGTGTTGGGTATCTTGTGAGACATTGGATGTATACTAAGTTATAAAAGTGTGATTTCTAGAAATAATAGGTACGTTTCCTTGGAAATTTCATTTCTGAAGATGTAATTTATGTAGATCTAGAAAAGATAGAAGTTGTTATCTCTTGGAAACCATCAAAGAATGTCTTTAAGATACATAGTATCCTTAACTTAATAAGATACTACATATGTTTCATATGTGATTTTTCACGTTTGGAATCACAAGTGAAAGATTTAATGAGAAAAGGCATTCCTTTTAAATGGATTGAGGAATGTCATAAATCTTTTAAAGAACTTAAGGTTAGACTTACTTCAGCACCTATCTTCATGTTTCTAGAGTCTAGATGGGGATATGTAGTCTATTGTGATACATCGATATCTAAGTTGGTATATGTTCTCATGTAGGGAGATTATGTTGTTACTTATGGTTCATGATAGTTACAGTTTCATGATAAGAACTACCCAACACATGAACATCACTAAAGAACTCATATACCTTGCCTTTACCAGTGTCTTGATAGATGATATCTGCAAATGAACAATATTACCCAAGCGGGGTGTGAGTCTAAACATAGTATAATTTCCTAAATGACTTCCCAACTCATGAAACCAGGAAAAAAATTATTAGAACATTTATATAAAATATTTTAAAATCAATTTAAAATAGTTTATATCAAATCCAAAACAGGTTTTCATGGAAATAAATAAAAACAAATCCTTTAAATAATTTCTTCATTCATTTGGATACCCATAACCACGCCTCCAAATACAAACAAACACCATGCATGACCAGGTGAAAGTTCCATACTCATGAGAGATATCTCATATATCCACAAAGTCTTCACAAGGTGACCAATATCCGGTGCCCCAATAGAACACACCCTTCCATAGGGTTACATATAATGAAAATGAACCTAAACCAACCATGTATGCCAAATTCCAATAAAAACCATTACACATAAAACCTATAATATTTAAAACATTACAATTTTTTTCCATCAATTAAAACAAGATCCATAATTTTAAAATCATCATTTTAAAATTATAATATAATAGCATCTTCCATAAACTATCCACTTTCCAAAAATTTACAAAACCATAACTAAAGATATTTCCATCAAGAATCACACGAGGTTCCAAAATTGTTTCAAGTAATCCATTTAATGAAAACTAATCCTTCAAGTTCTAAATACATTGGAGTCAAGAGAGAATCCACTTACCTCTCAAATGTGGAGAAAATGAAGAACAACACAAAGAAACTACAAGATCTGAACACAATCGCATCCCCTTCACTAGATCTAGAAAGATACCATCATAAAACCATTCAAAACACATATATCTATCCATGAAGGGATATATTTATGGTTCCTAGAGAGATAATAACCTTGGATCTAAGAAGAAATAATAATAATGGGAACTTACTGATGAATCTGGGCCTCTAATGCACTTTGATTCGCCTAAGGATCACTTCTATATCAAAGGGGATCATGTCTCACTCCTTGGGAGAAAAAGGAATTCGAGTTATGAGAGGATTAGGGTAAAAACGAGTGATTAAGGAGTTAATTTAAATTTTATCTACTTTATAAGGAGTTCCACCTATACAACACACAGTTAGGTTACACAGTTTAGAAAACTGTGTGGTGCTACTGTCTTAAGGGCATACCTCGCATAGTTGTCTCACGCAGTTAGAAAAATCGTGCATCAAACATGCATTTCCTTATATTTCAATTTGAATGGTTTATCTTGGGTATCTTCATGGTTTGGCCAAACCATGCGCCTACCGTGCACCTACCCAGTGCCCATTGTCTTTCCTTGTACGGTTTCCTTGAGATGCTTTATGGTTTCTACTAACTGTGCACCTCTAGAACAACCTCAAAAAAGTTCCAAACCCCCTCAATACCTCCCAAAACTTAACCTAGAAATTATATAGACTCAAAATACATGAATAAAGGGTTATTTATCTAAAAATGATGGTGCCAAATTCTCCCCTCCATTGACCTTTCCATCCTCATAAAGTAGAAAACCCTTTCTTTCATAAAAGAATCCAGGCTATTATTCCACCATTTTCTTCTCACATCCCACATTTCTTCTTGAATCCGACCATATTTCCATAAAACCCACACTAGACCGATGATTTTACCATGAAAGATATTCTCTTTCCTAACCATAATCCATATTACCACATGAATAAAAGTAGCATCCAACTCTAGGTAAATGTGATACCATCAAATCACATGATAAGGATTAGGTTGGTACTTCTTTAACTGTGACACATGAAACATATTGTGGACTGAACTGAACCTTGGTGGAAGATCCAACCAATATTCCACCTCACCAACTCATTCAAGTATCTCAAAAGGGTGTATGTATTGTGGATATAATTTGACCTGCCTACCAAAATGATGATGCCCAAGTCTTGGAGAGATCCTTAAGATCACATGATCACTCACCTCAAATGAAATCAGTCATCGATGATGATGCACATATGATTTATGATTACTATGAGATGTCACTATTCTCTTTCTGATCAACTTAATATTTTATGTTGTATCTTGCATAAGGTTTGGTCTAATTAGTGAATTTTCACATATTTACCCCCTAGTAAAGTGGGTAATGACAAGGACGTCTATACAATGCTTCAAAATGATCCATATGTATTGAGTCCTGGTAACTTTTATTGTATGATAACTCTACTAATGGTAAATTCTCTTCCCACGAGCCACTAAAATCAATCACACAAGCCCTAATAATGTCCTCCAACATTTGGATTTTTTATTCAGACTATTCATCTATGTTGCTATGAGGTAAAATATAATGACATCACTACATACTAATAATTTACATACCTACAATGAAAAGCTATGTTTGGGATATCCTCCTCCAGAATCCTTAATTTATGATATCTGGAAGACAGATAAATCTTTTAAAACTAACTTTCACCTTAAATATAATAAAATAGATCATTAGTCTTTGATAAATGATAATGATTCTTCATTGTTACCTAATTCAACTAATAATAATTAATAAAAATCCTTAAGTTACTGTTTTCCTTCTTAGAGAATAGTTTTATGCCACCTTATGCTGACACACTAGGTTGAATGAAACCCTTCATCAAAATTAATATTATTAATTTGATCTCTCAAATCAAAAATTACAAATTAATCCTTTCTATACAAAGGTAGAATTTTATATTGGTATCAGGATTCAAATCATTTTTGAACTCAATCTCACACCACAAAGTTAAACTGGAAATTTCTTTATAAAAGACATTAAAAAACTCTTTAAATACAAGAGGAAACTCTTCAATATTCACCTTTACTATACCTGATTCCAAACTCTCCAACTGAAAAAAATCAAATAAAATAAAAAATATAAATACTAAGAAAAATTATCTCATTCTCCAACAAATAAAAATATATCACTACTCAAATCTGAGAAAGAGAGTTTGCATCAATAAAAATCGACATATACACACACCAAAAATAATCAATCCATACAAAGGGTAACATCATAAGGCTATATGTAGAGGAAAAAGATTCTCTAAATACAAATGATCCCTCCTAAAAACAGAATATCATCCATGAAAAACCTATAAAACCTATAAAAACCCTCAACTAACATAAAAAATTTTAGAAATTAACAAGACTTATCAACAGAAAAACTCAACTCTTGAATGAGGGATGAAATAACAGAATAATGAGAAACACCGGTTTCTATCAACACTAAAGCAAGAGTCAAATATATATAGATCATTCCTCTCTCCACCCCTTCAAAAATCGTGTTTAGATAAATTGATTACATGAAACTAACATCTTCTAATTTCTCCACTATGATGGAATTGATACCTACCTTAAACTGTAACGTCCCGGTTCTGGAATCCACCTAGAGGCGCCTCGTACCCAATTGGTCACATGGCCTCAAGCGCATTTCCCCAAACGCCAGAGGCTGCCGACTAGCAGTGAGGGCCTTGGTGTGATAGTGGGGAAACTATTCCCTCATTGACAGAGTACATAGTGGAAATAAATAAACATGCAATAGCGGAAGAAATAATAACTGACAATATAAACAGCGGAAGACTGAATCGTAAAACTGGAGCACATATGTATATATATATATGAAATGATGCATAATACATAACTAGGAATGAATCCAACAAGTCACAATGCTGGAAACACTACAGTACCAAAACAAGTACAAAATAAAAGTAAACAGCTCCTCAACATCGCAAGCCAAAGCTCGGTCCCATGCTCTCCTACTCCAACAAATCAAGTCCCAGAAGTCGAAGGGCGCTTTCCCTTGTCTATAACTGCAGCAACATAGTCTTCTTGGGCCCAAAATCATGGCCCAAACAGGGTGTGAGATAAAATCACAATAGGCATTTACCCGAAGATCTGTGCCTAACATTCAGTGATTATATGGCAGGTAAAGTACAATAAGTAGTAAACAACAACAACAAGCAATAGGCAGTAACAGTAAGTGTTAAAACAGGATGATACATAGCAGCAATCAATCCACAACCAATCATCAATAGTGAAACAAACAGCTAACAAGCTGGAAACCCTCTTGGAAGTACTCGCAGCCATCCCCTCTGGTCCTATCCAAGAAGTACCACAACCCTCTGGGCAGTGTACTCAGCCTAACCCCTCTGGCTTGGTCATACGAATTTATGAGACCCTCTGGGGAATCTCACTCAGTCAATTCCACTTATAGTCTAGTGTAGTCAGGGACTCTCTTGAGGAAGATCACACAGTCTAACCCTCTTAGCCCCAAGGTCTAGAGACTCTCTGAGGAAGCTATCTCGGTCAATTCCTCCTATAGCCTCAGGTATACCACAGACTCTCTGAGGAAGATCACTCGGTCAATTCCCCCTCTAGCCTGGGAATGTTCTTAAAGAGATTCAAACAAGGTAAGACTCTCTGAGGAAGATCAATCGGTCTACCCTCCTGTTGTATATAATATCCAAGACTCTCCGGGAGCTCACTCGGTCCACCCCCTCTGTAGTCTGTAATGTCTAAGACTCTCTGGGAAGCTCACTCGGTGTATCCATTATAGTCTATAGCACCAGGTCCTCTCATCCCCATGACTGTCAGTGCATACTAATTCTATAATGCCAAATTACACCTATAGAGCTACTTGGATAACCAAAGTACACCTATAGAGATACTTAGCTAAACAGTCTACAAGGAAAGAATCATGTCATGAATTCCACTTCAACCTATAATCGTAAGGCATGAAAACAGGTGTACCAACCAAAGTCAAACAAGACCCAAAGGTCGTAAATAGAACAAAGCAATGGAAAATACATCCAAGCACAAAAAATTATCCTCTAACATGGTCAAATTACCTCTACACAAGCATACAGGCAAGGCAGGAAAAAAACAAGGGCAAAAAGGTAAACACGCGATACCCTGTTCACGGGTATCGGTGGGAATTCGCACATAAACTCAAGGACTTTGAACGGTATGGCACAAACCACCTACCTCGATCCTAGGAGATCGATATACTTGAACCATGACGGCTTATTCTCCCTAGAACATCATAGATCTAAAAAAACTCACAAAACGTTCAACCTTAGATAACTTGAGAATGAGGAAGAATTGGAAAACAAGGTTCAAGCAGAAGGAAGAACTAACCTCTATGCTTCCAACGCAATCAACCGTTCTCGAATCGGAGAACAGACGGAGAGGCGGGAGCTCGGGGAAGATTCGGCCGTACGGGTCGCTCTCAGACGAACCAGACCTAGAAGAAGACAAATATCGTGATGAGGCGCGACCCCGGTCTGTTTAGTAAAAAAAAAGTACACGGAGAGTATTTTTAAAGTACACAGAATGTAGTGGGTTTTTTCCGTACTCCACTAAAATCGGCCTCCACGTCACCCCTACAAACCGTGTGTGTGGCCCGAGTATGGCCAGCACATGGCTTCGAGCCGAAGAAGAGTACACGACGTGTACTCAGAAAGTACACGACATGTACTTAGAAATTTTTCAAAAACTCCAAATATTCTCAAAAACTCCAGAAAAGGAAAGACATACTTGAAACAAAGATTCGGGTTCTTACAAACTTCCCCCCTTAAAGAAATTCATCACTGAATTTCCCTAGATGGGCGTAGAAGTAGGATCCCCGAACAGCTCCGGCCACTACGATCGAACCTCGACCTCCCTCTCTCAAGTCTTGTCCTGTACTTGCCCGTGCTGCCATAGCACTCGTACTAGAGGAACAGACAGGCCTCGGAGAACTTTTTTGCTGTGGTCGACAATCCGGATGGGATGCTCCTCAAACAACACATCTGCTTCGAGTTCAACCTCCTAGGGATGAAAGACATGAGATGGGTCTGAAAAGTAACGTCGGATCTGAGAGACATGGAAGACGTCATGCATTTCCCAGTACCTCTGAGGTAGTTGCAACCGATAGGAAACCAGCCCAACTCTCTCCACTACCTCAAACGGCCCGACGTACCGCAGTGAAAGCTTAACCTGTCTCTGAATCCTCTTGTGTCCCAACCTCGGTGCGACACGCAAGAAAACCTGATCTCCGACCTCGAACTCCAGAGGTCGTCTCTGCTGATCAACATAAGACTTATGTCGAGACTGTGTTGTATCCATCCTCTTCCGAATCAACTCTATCTACTATGAGGTATCCTGAACAAGACGAGGTCCTAGAAAAGATGCCTCTCCTACCTCCATCCAACTTAGGGGTGATCGGCATGGCCTACTATACAAAGCCTCGTATGGTTCCATTTGAATGGTCGCCTGAAAATTGTTGTTGTAGGCGAACTCCACGAGAGGTATATGCTTCTCCCAAGAACCGTCGAATTCTATAATGCAAGCTCGGAGCATATCCTCAAGCACCTGGATCATGCGCTTGGACTGGCCATCAGTTTGGGGATGGTATGTTGTACTCAAAAGCACCTGTGTAACCAAAGCCTTCTGAAGTCCCTGCCCGAACCGAGAGGTAAAGCACAAATCCCTGTCTGAAACAATGGAGTGTGGAACTCCATGTAGACGTATAATCTCTCAGATGTACAGTCGTCCTAGATCATCAACACTGAAGGTTTCCTTGATCGGCAAGAAGTGTGCTACCTTCGTAATCCTATCAACGAAGACCCAGACAACATCACTTCCCCGAGGTGACCTCAGTAACCCGGTCACGAAGTCCATCGCGACATCGTTCCACTTACACTCCGGAATGGGTAACTGCTGTAAAATCCCTGCTGGTCGCTAATGCTCTGATTTCACCTGCTGATAAGTAGAACATCTCATGACAAAACCAGCGACATCTCTCTTCATACCTGGCCACCAATAATGGCGATGAAGATCCCGATACATTTTGGTGATGCTAGGATGAACTGCCCAAACAAAGGAATGAAAATCCCACATCATCTCCTTGCGTATGTCTGCTAGAACCCACACGCGTCCCTAGAAACGCAAGATCTCATTCTCGTCCATTGTCTATCTAGGAAGAGGGTCCCCTCCTGACACACTCTCCCATAGGACTAAGGCTTCTGAGTCTGATAGCTGACTCATTCGTACCCAATCAAGAAGTGTAGAGGTAACATCCACAGAAGATAGGACAGTCTGTCCCTGCCTGTTGTGCACCTCCAGATGAATCTTAGAGAATAGAGCCATAAGCTTCCACTCACTTCTAGCCTCCTAAACTGCCTGAATCTGAGTTTGTCTTCTCAATGAATATGCCACTGCATTTCCCTTTCCCGGTGTATAGGCGAGCTTGAAGTCAAAGGACTGAAGATACTCGACCCACATGCGCTTTCTCAGATTCAGATCACGTTGAGTGAAGATATACTTGAGACTCTTGTGGTCGGTGAAAACCACAAAGTGCTGTCCTAGAAGATAGTGTCTCCAACAGCATAGGGAATGAAAAAATGCTGCCAACTCCAAATCGTGCATCGGGTAGTTCCTCTCGTGTGGCCTCAACTGCCGAGACCCATACGCAACGACTCCATCTCCCTGCATAATCACGGCTCCTAGCCCGATACCCAAAGCATCACAGTAAATAGTGTAGCTCTTGCTCGGCTCTGGCAAGACTAGTATCGGTGCTGACGTCAACCTCCCCTTCAGCTCCTGAAAGGATGAATCACAATAATCTGACCATAGAAACTTCGCCCCCTTCTTGGTCAGACCTGTCAACGGTGCTGCTAGGCGCGAGAAGTCCGGAATGAAGCATCTGTAGTACTCGACTAGCCATAAAAAACTCCGTACCTCAAAGAAATTCTTTGGCTACTCCCAGGAAACTACTGCTCTCACTTTCTCTAGGTCCACAGATACTCCAGCCTCTGAGATGACGTGACCCAAGAAGTGAATCTGATCCATCAAAAATTTGCACTTAGAGAGTTTAGCATACAACTGATGCTCTCTCAATGTACTCAGAACGATCTCAGGATGTGTGGCATGATCGTGTCGAGTGTAAGAGTACACTAAGATATCGTCCACAAAGACCACGATAAAGGAGTCCAAGTACGGATGGAACACTCAGTTCATCAGTGCCATGAATACTTCAAGCACGTTCGTAATACCGAACGGCATGACTGTATATTTGTAAAGACCATACCTGCTCCTGAAAGCTGTCAGAGGTATATCTGATGGTCTAACGCGCAACTGATGATAACCAGACCTCAAGTCGATCTTCGAGAACACCCAAGATCCTCGAAGCTGGTCAAATAGGTCATCGATCCTCGACAAGGGGTATCGGTTCTTTACCGTCAACTAGTTCAGCTTCCGATTATCCACACAAAGCTGAAGGGTACCGTATGCCTTCTTTACAAACAGGACAGGAGAACCCCAAGGAGAAGTACTGGGTCGGATGAAACCCTTTTCCTGAAACTCCTCCAACTGCTTCTTGAGCTCTTGTAATTCAGGTCTTGCCATACTATAAGGAGGAATTGACACCGGTGCCGCTCCTGACACGAGCACAATCCAGAAGTCTACCTCACGCTCTGGAGCCAAACCTGAAAATTCTTCTGGAAAGACATCCCTGAAACGATCCACCACTGGAGGAAAGTCTAACTGTGAAGTCCCCTAGTCATCCAGATAAATACTGGAAATCTGGGCTATAACTTCCCCTAGCCCATGATGCTCTGGTCCAGATCTACCCACCTGGACATCCCACTCGCCTCTATGAAGGAAAGATCCTCCCTCTGGTGATGTGAAACTCACCCTGCGGAGATAACAATCAACGACTGCCTGGAAGGGAACAAACTAGTCCATCCTAAGAATGATGTCATAGCCCGTCATCTCTAGGACATAGAGGTCCCATAAGAAATGACACCCCGAAACCTCAAGAGGGAACTCTATACACTGTCGTACGCTAGATGTCCTCATTCCCAATGGTGTGTCAAGAGTCAACAAGTCGGCATATGAAAAGATACATAACCCAAGGCTCTCCACAACCACAACAGAGATAAAGCTATGGGAAGCACCACTATAGAAAAGAGATGAAGATAAAACTGAGGCTACTAAGATCATACCTCAAACTATAGAAGGGCCGGGATCCTGCTCCTGATAGGTCTGCTCCACGGCGAAAGACTGGCCTGCACCGCGGCCCTGTTCCCCTAGGTGACCACTCTGAGCCGATCCACTCTGCTGTCGCTGATGACCTGGTGACTGACCACCATTTCCGCAACCTCCACCTCGGCTTGAACGGCTGGAAGAACTCCAGTTCCCTGACTGGTGGGAAATTGGTGAAGCATCTCCAGAACGTGGGGTCATAGAGGAACCCCTACCACCAGCTGAAGGTGAGAAGATGTGACAGAAACGCTGAAGATGGAACATCTTGCCGCAAGACCAGAACTCCATCAGATCTCTCTAGCATTGAGGACTAGTATGCCCACTCCCACCGCACTGGTAGCATACATCCTGGCTGACAGAAGATGCATCCCGTGAACCTTGATCTCCTCGATAAGACTTTCTGCGACGCTTCCTGTTGTCCGTAGGAGGAACACCAGCTCTGGATGACGAACCGCCCTGGAGCACTGCTCCAAAATCTCTCAGATTGCGCTCAGTGATCAGCGCCTGGTTGACGATGGAGGATATCAAAGTCAACTGGAAGATATTCACCTGGGAACAAATCTCTTTCCTGAGACCATCCTTGAACTTCCTAGAAAGGAACAACTCATCACCTGATGAGATCAGTGTGAAACGATGCAAATCAGTGAAACGAGATGAGTACTCCATAACAGAGAGAGTACCCTGCTGCAGACTCATAAACTCCTGGGCTCGATTGGCCCTCAGGGTCTCCGGATAGAAGTAGTCATAGAAGGTGCACCGAAACTCATCCCAAGACATATCCTGCTGATGCCCTGAACGTGAGATCACCTCCCACCACCTCTTGGTGGTGTCCCAGAGCATATAAGTCTCCAACTTTACCATTTTCTCCAGAGGGAACTCTAGGTGCTCAAATATGGTCAACGTGTCCTCTATCCACAACTCTGCAGCCTGAGGTCCTCCATCTCCTGAAAAAGTAGGGGGATGCTGCTCCTGGAAAACCCGCGTCAACTCAGCCATTGACGGGGCAGGAGGAGGCGCTCCCTGGAAGTTCTGCATCATCCTCTGGAAGTCCTCCCTGAACTGCGTATCGGCGCCCGTGATGGGTATAACAGCTGGTGCCAAGGCTGGATCGACTGGAGGATCAGAAGGAAGTCCCTGATCAGCCATATCCGGTGTCTGGTCACCATCTGGTAACTGACGTACAACCGGAGGACGTCTCAGAGGCATAGCTCTGAAAGATCAAAGGCACACCTTAGATCAGGATTAACAAAGACTGAAAACACAGGAGTACAAAATAGGAACATGGGGAAGAAACTATCAAGTTTTACACAACACGACTACACGATGTGTATAAAAACTACACGACAAGTCTACTTAAGCCATTAACATGGGAGTGTACCCCTGCCCGATAGGTCGTGTTACACCCCAAACTACACGGTGTGTTGTTCCAACACACGGCGTGTACTTGAACCCTAAACCCCTGCCCGCGTCTCCTTACATGGCTAACTCACACGGTTCAGACTATCCTCAGACTACACGGCGTGTTCCCTAGGGACACGACGTGTACTAGACACCGATTCAATGGCCCGTGTTGTTAGTTACATGGCCATCTACACAGCTGGAACTTACACGACATGTTTTGAACAAACACAGCATGTATAGGTGAAGGTGACACTGTCCCATGTTGTTCGTGACACGGTCGGGTACCTGGGAATGACTACATGGCACGTTCCTTCACAACACGGAGTGTTCTACTTGAGCTTCCCCGGCCCGTGTTGTTGGTGACATGACCGAGTACACGGCTCTAAACTACACGGCGTGTTCCTGAAGTTATTTCTACAACACCGTGTTCCTGCACACACAGTCAGTAACATGGCCTGAAAACTACACGACGTGTAACCAGAAGGTACACGCCGTGTATTCTTGGTTTTTCTGGGAAGTATCTCAGAAACCACACAGAAGCCCAGAAACATAGAAAACCAAGAAAATAGGTGCCAAATTCCGATCCGTGAGGGACCATACTCCCTTCGAATCAAAGCTTGGCATCTCCAACAGTCATGTACAAGAGAAAACAGGATCATGATCCACCAAATTCTGATTCAAGAGGGCACATAACACCTCAAGAATCAAAATTTGGCATTCATTTGATCAAAGTGCAATACAAACAATTCTCTAACAAATTAGTAGAGATTCTATCAAGCATCTATCACAACATCATGCATAATCTACACAAAGTCTATCACAATAGCATGCAATCGCTAATGCACCCTAGATGGCATGACAAGAATGCATGGCATGTGATTTATACAAGTTCCTAGATGATTCATGAGATGGAATACCCTCATCTCATCGGGTTGCGATAGAAATAGAACTGTAATATCAAAACAATAATAGTACAAAGCATGTGAATCACTCTAGGTGAAATCGTATCAACCGTAAAATCTCAAAACCAGAAACTTCAATAAACGAGGTAGTATGAATTTTCCTTGTACATGAGTTAGCTACTCCCAGGTACAACTTATTACCAAGTACCGAATCCATCCTATCCCTGGAAAATGTCTCCAAACAGTAAAGCAAGTGAAAATAATTTCTCTGATACCAATTTGTAACGTCCTGATTCCGGAAGCCACCCAGAGGCACCCCGTACCCGGTTGGTCACATGGCCTCAAGCGCATTTCCCCAAACTCCAGAGGCTGCCGAATAGAAGTGAGGGCCTTGGTTGTGATAGTGGGGAAACTATTACCTCATTGGCAGAGTACAAAATGGAAATAAATAAACATGCAATAGCGGAATCAATAATAACCGACAATATAAACAGTAGAAGACTAAATCATCAAACTGGAGCACATATGTATATATATATGAAATGATTCATAATACATAACTAGGAAAGAATCCAAAAAGTCACAATGATGGAAACACTACAGTACCAAAACAAGTACAAAAGAAAAGTAAACAGCTCCTTAGCATCGCAAGCTAAAGCTCGGTCCCATGCTCTCCTTCTCCAAGCAATCAAGTCCCAGAAGTCGAAGGGTGCTTTCCCTTGTCTATAACTGTAGAAACATAGTCTTCTTGGGCCCAAAAGCATGGCCAAAATAGGGTGTGAGATAAAATCATAGTAGGCATTCACCCGAAGATATGTGCGTAACAGTCAGTGAGTATATGGCAGGTAAAGTAAAACAAGCAGTAAACAACAACAGCAAGAAATAGGCAGTAACAGTAAGCGGTAAAACAGGATGATACATAGCAAAAATCAATCCACAACCAATCAGAAATAGTGAAACAAAAAACTAACAAGCTGGAAACCCTCTAGGAAGTACTCACAGCCATCCCCTCTGGTCCTATCCAAGAAGTAACACAACCCTCTGGGCAGTGCACTCAGCCTAACCCCTCTGGCTTGGTCATACGAATTTATGAGACCCTTTGGGGAATCTCACTCAGTCAATTCCCCTTATAGTCTAGGGTAGTCAGGGACTCTCTTGAGGAAGATCAGGCGGTCTAACACTCTTAGACCCAAGGTCTAGAGACTCTCTGAGGAAGCTATCTCGGTCAATTCCTCTTATAGCCTCAAGTATACCACATACTCTTTGAGTCAGCTCACTCGGTCAATTCCCCCTCTAGCCTGGGAAGATTCTTAAAGAGATTCAAACAAGGTAAGACTCTCTGAGGAAGCTCACTCAGTCTACCCTCCTGTAGTATATAATATCCTAGGATTTTTGGGAGCTCACTCGGTCCATCCCCTCTGTAGTCTGTAATGTCTAAGACTCTCTGGGAAGCTCACTCGGTCTATCCCTTATAGTCTATAGCACTAGGTCCTCTCAACCCTGTGCTAGTCAGTGCATAATAATGCTATAAGGCCAAAGTAAACCTATAGAGCTACTTTTCTAACCAAAGTACACCTATAGAGCTACTTAGCTAAACAGTCTACAAGGAAACAAGCATGTCATGAATTCCACTTCAACCTATAATCGCAAGGCATGAAAACAGGTGTAGCAGCCAAAGGAAAAAAAGACCCAAAGGTCGTAAATAGAACAAAGAAAGGGAAAATACATCCAAGCACAACAAATTATCCTCTAACATGGTCAAATTACCTCTACACAAGCATACAAGAAAGGAAGGAAAACAACAAGGTCAAAAAGGTAATCACGCGATACCTCGTTCATGAGTATCGGTGGGAATTCCCACATAAACTCAAGGACTTTGAACGGTAAGGCACAAACCACCTACCTCGATCCTAGGAGATTGATATACTTGAACCACGATGACTGATTCTCCCTAGAACGTTGTAGATCTGAGAAAACGCATGAAACGTTCAACCTTAGATAACTTGAGAAGGAGGAAGAATTGGAAAACAAGGTTTAAGAAGAAGGAAGAACTCACCACTGCGCTTCCAACGCAATCGACCGTGCTCAAATCGGAGAACGGACGGAGAGGCGGGAGCTCGGGGAAGGTTCGGTCATACAGGTCGCTCTCAGACGAACCATACCTAGAAGAAGACAAATATCGCGATGAGGCATGACCCCGGTCTGTTTAGTAAAAAAAAGAAAAGTACACGACGTGTAATTTTAAAGTACACGACGTGTAGTGGGTTTTTTCGTACTCCGCTAAAATTGGCCTCCACGTCACCCCTACACACCGTGTGTGTGGCCCGGGCATGGCCAACACACGGCTTCGAGCCGGAGAAGAGTACACGGCGTGTACTCAGAAAGTACACGGCGTGTACTTAGAAATTTTCCAGAAACTCCAAAAATTCTCAAAAACTCCAGAAAAGGAAATACATACCTGAAACGAAGATCCGGGTTCTTACATAAACCCTAACTTTATCTTAAGGATATTATGCACTAATTTTTTATTGTTATTGATCATCTCAGACTTAAATTGGTGAAATAATAATATGATGATCCTACTATTGATATGAAGGTCTCTAAAACTATCTAGGTAGACCATCCACTATCACACTATAAGTTTTCTATGAATAATATCCAATAAAAGGATCTCACTCATTCTAATAATGTCTAACACCATTATAGGATAAAAAAAGTAGTCCTCAACCACCTTTATAAGATCTCAAACTTCCATTTCTTGAAGATTTAGAATATTTCTAATGTGGTTGCCTACAATCACATTGAGACATAAAATTCCTTATAGAACAAGAATCTTGACTCCCATCACTACTATGGAAACTTCTCTACTGAATAAAATGGGAACTCTACCTAGATATTAACCTTTTAGTTATCTCATCACGCTCGATCAACTCAGCATGGGTACTAAATTGAAAATAACCTATCTACCTATGTCAATTAAGAAAATTTGTTGCCTAAAAATGATTAGATATCTAATAATCATAATCTATAATATTCATAGAATAAAAAATTAATTTCATAAAACTATCATAAAACTCTTAAGAATTGGATCTCCTCTAGATAGTTGATAAAATCTCCTACTGATGGTCCAATCAAATAGTTATTGATCAAAATTACTTTGAAAACTACTCCCAAAAGAGAGGCCATGAAATTGAATTCTTTATAAAATCACTGAGATACACCACCCACCACTACAAAGATAATCCCCTCAATAAGATAACTAGTAAGGGAACATGATTCTCCACCAGTTTCTGAATTAACCAAAATGTTATATCCAACTATTCCTGCCAATGATCAATATCTTGATCTAAGGAAAGTCTCCCATACCTTGACACATCCTTCCATTGTAAATGAACCAATGAAACATAAATAACACTATCCATTTTTAGAAAAATAGGATCAATCCTCTAGTAAACTAGATTAAGCTACTGCAACTCTTTATTTTTCATGCACGTCTGAGGATAACCATGTGACATAGATATAAAAATAAAAGAGGCTTAATCAAACCTAGAAATAGGATATGGATGAAATTATTATAAATTTAATTCCCTTAGTAGACCCTATAAGGACTATCATTCCATAAGAACACACAATCATCATCACTTATATATAACTACAAGATGCATTTCCTATACCTATTATAGTACCCTACAAACAATCCATGATCCCTTAGTAATGATCATCAGATGGAAAAAGTCCTTGTGTAGGATCATAAGGGGCCTTTATGTTCATATCCTTTTTTTCCTACATTACATACCAAGTTGAAGAATACTATTACCATACTACCCAATTAAACCTCATGCATGATTACTCTAGAAAACATCCTAAAACACTTATCTCCAATACTAGTCTACTGAAACCTGATCCAATAATGATCCCTCCCTAGATCTAAAGTATGATCAAATGGGATACCCTAAGATCACCTCCAATAGGCTAGGGAATGAAAATAGAAACTAAAGGTATAAAACACACATATATGGGAAACATTTCCCTTATAAATCAGGATCAGTATGTAAAATAATGAACATGTGAGGTAAAGTCTCTAACCTAATTCAATATATATTATAAATTTTATATATATCATTAATGTATATATGTTATACAACCATATAATAATGAAATAAATACTAGAGATAAAATACATTTTCAAAACCTATAAAATAAGGGAAATCCAAAATATCCTAGTATACCTTAATAATGAAATATAAGCACTCCTTATCTAGTTATCCACCACTTTCGAGACAGTGATTCACAACACCTCTACTAACATGCTCTTGAATATCTAATATATATATATAATAAGTGGGGGTGATTATAAAAATACTTAGTAGGTTTGCACTCTAGCCTCTAATTGCACTGATATAATCAGATCATACTAATTTATCTGTGAGTGTAAAAGAAAAAAAGAAAACTAGACCACTCCTTAGTAATGGTCATACCCTATAGAGATACCTCATATATAAC
The DNA here is from genome assembly GCA_963277665.1 of Viscum album. Classification (NCBI taxonomy): domain Eukaryota; kingdom Viridiplantae; phylum Streptophyta; class Magnoliopsida; order Santalales; family Viscaceae; genus Viscum; species Viscum album. The sequence continues at coordinate 1,951,813,306 of OY728125.1, forward strand.
TACAAGCACATTACCAAAATAGAAAAAGTATATATATAGTATATAACTCACACCACTAATAGGGATCCCAGCAAATTAGGCTCACCACACTAGAATCCTTATCCCAAAATCATATACCATGCCACCTCCCACTTCCAGTGCTATCATACCATAACCAATATCATATAAATAACCATCCATCAATAACCATATGTAGTGTGGGTAGAAATAACTGTAGTTATCCATTTAGTAGTTCTTACACTACCTATATGTTTGGACACTACCGTACTTTCCTTAGTATTTATTTCATGACTCTATACCATCAATCAAATAATATAACCTACAATCAGGATATACATAAATCCATAATCCCAATCAACCATCATCTCACTCATGGAATCTCCGCTGTTGCAAATCAGGGTATACATTTCTCTACCTATCCGATATAGGTTTATACCGACACCTTACATCATAAATCTACCCAATAGGGAGGATAAAATCACCCAGTTACCCCAACCACCATAATACTTTGCACCAATGAATCACTATAATCCTAGGGAGAAAATATAGGCAATCAAATATCTTGGGAATAACTCCATACTTATAATTTGTTACCATTCAAACCAAACCTTTTGGGATTCACCATAGGAAACACACAATCCAAACTATCAAATCCATAAGTAAAACATATTTTATATCACGTAATCTAGAACTAGATATCAGGTTTCCAACTACTCCCTCTAGAACAAGCAGTCGAGACCCAAAGCACCATTCTAAAAAATAACCATTTGGTTTGAAAATAATTACCCTTTGTAATGAGAAACCCGGTCTCAAAGCATTACCCTCTAGAAAAATAATTTGGATCACAAGATCTCCCTGTGGATGAAGCACTTGGGTCACAATATTTGAATTATCACAACATTAAAAACTATCTTTTCAAGTCTATATCATCAAGACTATATTACATCATCCTTATAATCTACCTCTTATAACACCATTTGATCTAAGAAATGGATAAAGGAAGAATCATGGGATTGAAATTCCGAACCTACCATAAATCGATCCTCCAAACCCATTCATACCAACCTTGCACATAAAGTCCTCTAAGGATGGAACTAACAGAGCTTAAAAAAGTTGCATCACCACACCCTCTAAATTTACCCCACTGACCCAACTACATAAGTCCCCTTCCATAAAACTATATAAACATTTATACCCACTTTACCATCTAATAACTAGTAATCAAGAAACATCATAAATAAGAGAAAATATTATAAATCCCATAGAGGAAATCTAATCCTTTGAACCATATGGACTTTTTAAAACCCTTCATAAATATGTTTGGGAAGAATTATCTTTCATTAACTCTTTGAGATCCATAATTTAGACACATTTTTGATTTCATGAAACTTTGGTATTCATTTAGAATTAAACCCAAAAAATACCCATCCTTCAACCAACCATAATGAATTTCTGGAAGATTCCCATCTTTTAGAATGGTAATCAAACCAAAATGATGGGTATATCCACAAAAAACTATATAGAACATTATTTGATAGATTATTTGGACTATCTAAATCCCATTATCCATTCCTTCCTTTCAAACCATAAATTATATAACCATATCCACCATCTATATATAAACATAAAGAACAAACATAATGGAAGGAAAACCATCCCATGAAAACATTCACTATTGAATGATTTAATCTATTTTTACACTAATAGAAAACATTTTCATGTTGATAATAATGAAGGATTTAAAATAAAAATAATAATAATCACTTTACTCAAAAAATGGATAACCAATTGTAAATAAAACCAGAAATACTACTTCTATAACTTTACCTTTTGAAAGATCCACCAAATCCATCCACTTTGTACAAACTCTATAAAATAGGGAGAACTCCACTTGGTAAATAAAATAGGCCTTCTAAACTTTTAAAACATCTATCTAAATTCATTATCAAGAAATATTCCTATGGATATCCTCCAAACTTATAGAGATAAAATCCGTGATATTGGTAAAATCCTTAAAAATGATCCCCAAATACCTATTTATAAGCATAGGTCCCAATAATTTCTAGGAAAAAATAATCAAATAACCACTAGAAATAAGAAAATAAAACTACTTCAATCATAATGAAATCAATAGAAAAGGATAAATAATATAATAGAAACATTATTGTTGATAAAATTAAAATCCTTGGTATATAATAATAATAAAAATACAAGATTTTTTCTAAGTTGGAAAATAATAAAAATACCTTCACAATATATATAAACTCATAAAAAATCAAATAAGGACCTCTATACATAATGTTAATTTTTACATCCAAACACATTATCCAATTCAAAATCCTAAAAAAGAGTTTCTTATCTCATAATACTTGATAAAGGTTTATAACTCGATGGACCTATTAAAAGTTCTTTATCATTCATCTTTTATAATATCTTAAACCAAAAATTTGTAGTGTAATGAATACTTGATCAAAATGAATTCCCACAATCATGACCATGATCATGGATTCCACTAGGATCACTTCAGGTGTCATAAACATGATACTTATTGTCAGTGAGATGAACTGACCCACTAGGGCCCCATTAAGGCTAGAAGTAAGTTGAGTGTGCCACCCTATACCTACCTATAATAGGATAGAGGTAGATGACTAGCACTGAGTAAAAAAAGTACACAGTATGGGAGGCCTACAAAAAACACATATTTAAAATTCATAAAATAACTAGAAACAATATATATATATATATATGTATATATATATAACTAAAGTTTATACGATGCATGAATGAGACATCACAAAATGAGTACATCACCACATAGACAAAACACCATAAGAACTATACATATTTCAGGGTCTATGAACTTGATAAGCATGGAATAAGGGATAACTCCTCCAAACTCCAAGTACTCTTGGTTCAGTTTGTGACTATTATGGTCACCACCATAATTATAAACCACCAAGATCCATTGAGCACCAACAATCATTATCTTCAAACAAGTAACTCCATATCAAAATCCACATAGAATACCTCTAAATTGTGATTTGTTTGGACATACAAAACACATGTGGGAATAAATCATATGTAGGGGTGAGTATAAACATACACATTAGAACACCCTAAAACCAAAAAGAAAAGAAAAAATTACAGTAATATCAAAACTGAAAGTAATAAGGTAACAGGAATAAAGAAAAGGAAATCCACATCACCACAAAAAAACTATAGCGGGGGACCCATTCCTTGCCAAAGGATAAGTATCAATATAGGGAGTAACCAACTATGATGGAGGAACCACGCCCCTTATGATATCATAAACCAGTGAGTACCCAACTCCATATATAGAGTTACTACACCCTAAGTATGTGGGGGAGTACCCAACTCTATCAATAATACGAAAAACCCATTCCCTATCACAAAAATATTTCAGGGGAGTTATTACCATAAGAACACTTCAATTGAAACACCCAATACCCTTCATTATATTTATAGAGCTAAGAAGATTAAATTTCTTGTATCACCTCATGTCTCACCTTTGATTCCAAATAGAAGTGTATTATCACATCCTATATAAAAAAATACCAGTATGGACTACTTGCATGCCCAAATCCGAGCCTTAGGAAGAGATATATGATTCTAATGAGGATGGAAAAGTATATTATATATATTTTAGGGTTACAAAATGTGTATCTACTAGGTAGTAGTGTGGTAATGTACTTCCTCACTACATGAAACTTATGGTTCTACCAATATGGAATGTGTGATAAGGTATGTGACTTGTATGACCAGAAGGGTTCACATTTAATCTTACATGTGTAGAAGGGACCCGAGTCATTCCTATGTAAAATACACAATGTGATTTAGTATTATACAAGGTGTGTTTGGGTGAACTCAGTGTGTAAGGCCCATCAGATTACTTCGTGTGTACTTCCTAGGGAGGCTGAGTTGTGCACCACTGAGGATAAAAAGTGTATAGTCTTAACCCACACGATGTGTATGAAAAAACAACCATCTGGGAATGTATTCCCTACACATTCTAATCTAGTTGGATTAGGGGTACATGATGTGTACACTAGGGATACACACTTTTTCATACTTATCTTGAACCAAAACCCTACCCACCACCACCAGAGTGATGCATGAATTGTATATTTCTATTAGACACTGCATGATCACATCTTCAATCCCACAATTTAAAAAACACTCAAAACTTCACTGTCATTGATACTATTTCCCTTAATAGATCTTGGTTATTTTCTAAATTCCTTATCCAAGGATGTGTTGTCTTTGATGGTCGAGAACTGATCATACTTACTAAAAATATGATTTGGATGGTATTATAACTCAACCTTAACACCTATGCATGTTACTTCCCCAAATATTTCACATTTTACTACTTTCCAGCAACCACTATCACCCTTCATCGATCCCGTATTCCTAAATCCTTTCAGCCATGCCCAAATCTATTGATTGTAGGCTTATATTCTATTTATTAAATGATCTGGTAAAATTAATTTTGAACCACCATCCATGGTGATGATTGACGATGAAGGCATGGATAAAGGGGAAAGAAACAAAGGTGAAACAAGGTATCAAAACCCAACATTATTGTTTGATAATCTCCCATTGTGTGTGAGAATACAAGGAAATAAACGTAGATAAATAGTGCATATCCAAAAATTCCAAGCTAGATAAAAAAATTTAAATTATAGGAACATGATTTTGGTGTTCAATAATAAATAAAAAATCTACCTAGATCATAAATAATAAATGAAAGAATATTATAAAGTAAATAATGAGCCATAACTCATGTCACAATGACTGTTACTTTGAGAGTTCATAATTGTCATGGAGATCTGATCATCGATGTTTTGAATATGGTCCTAATTTGATATTGATACTTCTTATCATCAAAGGATCTCCTTCCCTATATCAATATAGGGTTTATATTGATCAATTGTGTGTCTAACCCTAGAGATGAGTTATAATAGAGATCTTATTGGGGAATTTTAGGGTTCACACTACCAAAAATAGTAATAATTAAATTTTATTTAAAAAATTGATACTTTTGAAGACCTATCCCAGGAGATCCATGTTTGAAATTAAATTGAAACATTACTAGGGTAAAAACCCCATTATAGATACAATTGTTTCATATTTTTTCCTATTTCATACTCCATTTCAGAGATATAATAAATTCATCACAAATATGTGCATAGTCTAAAATTACTATATTATTTTTTAATATATTATTTCTTAGACTTTGTGATGCTTAAAAATCACAAATGACTTAATGATCAACTTAAAAAATATTATAGTAATATTGGAAAAAGGTTCAAAATGTAAAATCCATGGTCACTAAGATATCACCATCCATTTTCATGGGATAAATGTTTTTTTAATTAATAAATATCAAAACCCCTTAAAATTAAATGTGATTGAAAATTATCTAAAACTTAGCACGAGGATAAACACCACATTATGAGATCTACAGAACCATTAGAAACTTTTTCTAAGGTCATATTCTAGGATAATTTATCATTTTACCCTTGGAGAGGTCTTGATACTCTCATGTCTGAAAATTGAGTTAATCCTCGATCGAGAAAAACTTGGGTTACTACATCCTCCCCACATTTAAACCTTTTAATATCTAAAAAAAGAAATAACTATATTTTTTAAACAAGAAATACTATAAAATAATCTCATGTGGGAAAAAATCCAACTTCATAAACACTTCCTTCATCTTCATGGGTCTGGCCTTAAGTGAATCCAATATGAAACCTCCTAGAAAAACAATATATTTCTCTATCACCAAGACTAATAGATCTATTTCATCTCAAAGTAAGACCTTAGCGGTAATATAAGAATAATATTTTTGAGTCTTTCCATGCCTTAATACTCAAAGTTTGACCAAATATATGGGATGGAATGAAACCATTAACCACTGATATCCTCTTTAGAATGGTCAAATTCCAAGGTTACCTATAGTGGTAGTGATTCTCTACCCACCTTTATAGAGAATTATTGATGGTTGTAGTATGAGAAAAACCCATCTATCTATCACTTCACCGTAGATCACTCCATAATATTTCCCACTGAAACCAGTAGATATGCATGGGCTCATGCTTCACAAAATCTATCAATGAGTTCATCAAGAACAATAAAAACACCCTCAAACTGATCAACACCACAACACTATACATTAGGTGGTCCAATCCACCATAATAAAAAAAATGGATAGTCCTGATCATTCATATAACCTTTCTCTATTGACTCTAGGCCACATGATAATAGCCACTAAAACTAAAGTAATTGAAAACCAAACCCTTTTGATGAAAACTCCTCCATCGCATAACTAGAGTTCCCATATAATGGGAGTGCCCAAAAATGATTACTGTACATACCAAACTAAGGGGAATGCTCCACTAGGGAGTTTATTTCTCATGATGTTTGTTGGCGCCGAAATCCGTGCCTAAATGGAAATGGCATGAAAATCACAAAAGGAACTAACTTGAGAAGATTCATTTCAAAACCCTTCAGCACCAAGAACAACACAAGGTGGGTAGAATGAAATCATTTAAGCATGCCTCAAAGAAATGAAAAAAGCCTTTGCGATCCCGATGTATATGTTCATGACTGTCGCAATGAAATGACGGAAGCTTCTACGAGTCCGATAAAGTGGCCTCTGATTGTGAAGAACCATTTCCTTTGTGCCGCACCCTTGAAGAATTGTGATTCCTAATGCCTATAAATATGCAGCTCATCCCCCATCTTAATGCATCGATACCCTAAACTTTTTCCTCCAGAGCTCTCGATTAGTGAAGAATCCTTTTCTCTACAAACCAGTGAGAAACTTCATCACCCAAGTTACCTAAGCACTGTGAACCAGCTTTCCATTTTCTCCAATTTCCTCCTCTTCAAGTGGGGATGCCCTTCAAAAATACTTATGTCCATCACAAAGGTAGGGTTCCCTTTTGGTTACTCGAGTCTTTGAAGAGAATTCAGCCTTCACAAATCACCCTCTAAGAACATGTTGACTCTATGCCTCAGCTGGGTCATCATGCTTCATTAAGCTCCCCCCTTCATGGAGATCCGTTTTCCATGCTTTGTGAATTAGTTTCCTTTTCAAAGTCCCTTCCATTCTCAAAACACCATATCTTCACAAATATCCTCTCTGCGAGGCCTTTTACTTCGTGAACCCTTTCCCGTCCGGCCCTCCAGGCTTGTACAAAGTGATTTCATGGTTCCTTAAGTGGGGTTTCATATAGAGCGTCCTAAACTCATTATTTTTTGCATAGGTACTCTAATGGATATTTCTTCTTATCATATCCATGATAACGTGAGCCCCTCGAGTGACCATTCCTCCACCCCATCATTTCCTGACATTTCTTGTGCCTTCCTTCCCTAAATTTTGGGTTGGTACAAGTTATGTAAGTTTAAAGGGTGAGGATTGAGTCCTCCACGTCCGAGCTATAGGACATTAAACTACTGAGAACCCTCATCACCGACACATGATTTTAAACAATGAGTTGTCGCATTCATGTAAATCTGGGGTAGAATGAAAGGTTAATGATCATCAACACTCTCCCACTCCTCTCTCCCTTTGGGATTTGTCTCCATGTGCACCTCAGGAAGTCTTTATGTAAGCCCTGAAATACTCTGATGGGGTGTTACCTATACAATGTCCATATCCTACTCATAAATCATATTACCCTCATCAGTATTCCCTCCTGGAGTAATTCCCAATCTCTATCTCCTTGGGCCGCTAGCCATGAGTAATCCCCACACCATCCTTCACGGCCATACCTTTTGTGACATGATTGTCAGGTCTGTCATTGCCTCTTGTTTCCAACATCGTGAATAACTCATGTGGGATTAGATTAAGAAGTGACCATGATATCCTCTTTGGGCTGCTAACCATGTGTATTCCCTATGTCCCCTCATTCTGCATGATGTTAAACTATATTCACTACCAAACTATGTGGACTTTGATCCATGTCCTTTTGGCAGGGTACGTTGGAAGCCTTTATAAGGTTCAATCCCATCACTCCCCATAATCCATTTGTCCAAACTAATTTACATTAGTTCATTCATCCTGCATGATGTTAAACTATGTTCCCTTTTAAACTACACAGGTTTTGATCCCTGTATTCTACACAAGGTACGTAGGAAGCCTCTTTGAGGTCCAATCCGAACCTATGGTAAAATCTAGTACTCCCTTCTAAGGGATGTACCCTCCTGATGCAATACTTTCCCTTTTTGGGATGTATATCTTGTATATTCCTCTTTAGGGTGTTCTGATCCACTCGGGCAGCTAAACATGCATAATCCCCTCACTTCGCCATAATCCACCAACCAAGAGTGTCCCTCTTACAATGGGCCTCTAACCATGTATAATCCCCATCATGTCTCTAGATTTTTGTCCTTTTTGTACACCCTAATTCTATTCCCCATCCCAAACTATGTGGAATTTGATCTGTCACAGGGGTATGTTGGAAGACTCCATGAGGTTCAATCCCATCACCATCATCTTCACATCAGTTCCATCTAATTCACCCTCACCCTCCAACACCTCCTCTATATCCATCTAGATTTTACTCGGGCCTCCATATCCTGATGAGATCAGAACATCCATCATTGCCATTACTTAGTAGCACCTGAGCAGCTAACCATGCATAATCATCAACCACTTACTCCATCACTTTCCCCTTATCATAGTAAGGTCATCCATCCCATTGCTTCTTTTTACGGAACTCAGACATCTAACCATGTGTAATCCCCGAATCACCCCTTTGAACTACACGGATTTTGATCCCTCTCTTATAAATAGGGTACATAGGATGCCTCTTTAAGGTTCAATCCCAACTAATGGTAAACCTTGTTATCCCCTTTGTCAGGAACACTTTCTTTGATCTGCCTTTTTTTGTGTTCAGATCAACCTTCATAGTGTGATATCTTTCCTTTTTGGGGAACACCATCCTGGATCCATACTCATTGATAATTTTGATCCATATATTCGGTAAAACTTCCAGGTGCTACCTCCTAGGGATGTACCAATCTGATTCACTCTCAACAGTGTTCTGATCAGTTTGATCCATCTCCTCTAGAATTTAAACTTGCGGCATGCCCTGTGTTAAACATGGGAATCTAAGGAAAGCCTCGGAGACCTGACTATATCATAATATTCCTTACATTCGATGTGGGATTACTCAGGCTTTCGTGCCCTCAAGAATCCCTCTTATAAGGGAAAATTCAGATGTACCAAGGTTCCAGCATCTAGACATGCCAGCGATGCCCAACATTACTACTTCCCTGACCGAAGGTTGATGTCTGGATTTGAACTTTTGGAATGTCATGACAGAAGCAGCGTAATTAACCGGCAACCAAAAAGAGATGTAACTGGGAATGAGGTTCATGAACAACGTCTTAATCAATAAGGGAGACCAATACTAGGCAACAAATTCTGAGGAGGAATCCATGGAAGAATATACCAACATCCCATCATCTGGTTTCAATAAAGGATAATAAATATCTAAAGAAGTGATGAATTCCTCCCACATTTGGAAAGCCAGAATGCGGGAAAAAATATGTAGTTGTCTCCATCGAAGGTGACATGAGGCAGCGCGCCCTGATGAAAAGTGTCAGAAATAGAAATGGTGAACCCAATGTGAAACCTTTCTCCTTCAACCATGGGGATTAGTAGCATTCAAGATATCAGTAGATAAGCGTGTCACTAGATCTAATCATTCGGCACCAGGTCCCTCTAAGAAAATAGTGGGCCTGGGATGGAACTCACCAGAATTTAGGGCAGTTAATTGTTGGGAATTATGGTTCATGAAATCATTAGTGTGGATCTTTCTATCCAGTTATGGAATACTAAATGACACTGGGGAACTAGGCACTTCTTTCCCACTATCTGTGCTAATAGATGAATCTTTATGATTTATAGGACTCAAGCTATAGGAAACCAGTTGCCGCCCACTAGTAGATGTAGGGGTAACACCAGTGTGGTAGTCCCTCATGGCTCTAACTTCTCCATGATGTCATCTATAACCATGACTACTGGTCACCCACACCCCATATCACCCTTAGAGATCATCTATAGGAGGGTGATTGGTATCCCCATTTAACGATATGAACAGGAGGGGGTCATCCCAATGAGGGACATGGACCGCCAAGATCTAGAGGCCTTTGTTCTTCATTATCACTGCCACCCCAAGGGCTGCGTAGTGAGACGATTCTCCCCACTCTAACGTTAAACTATTTCGGGATCCTCAAATATGAATGTTCTTATGACTCGTTCCCCTACACCAACAAGGTAAGGGATGATCGAGTTGTCCCGAATTTTATTGTCGCCTGAGATCTGTCAAGGAGGGTTCCCACCAGGACATGTCAATGCTTCCATTTAGTCTATCATGCTGAGGAACAGGTGGTCTCTACCCCTATGTTGTCGGCCCCAACTCAGCTAACCCGATGCCAATGTTGGGCGCAAGTTCAGGAATATTCCCATCAGGGGATTCATATTCTATAGCTCTAGTGGCCTATACCATCACTAACACATGATATCAACTCCCATTTATTATATATCTAGGGAAATTCTATGCCTGATCAATATTGAGACCCCAACCATCCATTGGGAAGGTTGGGATGACAATTTTGGTTGTCTGTGCGAGCAACAGTCATCGCAGGACAACCGATGAAATCTAGATCCAGTACAGAGGTCCTCCGTATACTATCGGCATCCAGGGTGGAGGTACTCCCCACTCTCACACCCATAATGGAAGTTCCCCCCATGCCACCATTTCTAGTCCAAGTGAAGGTCCTCCTCGTCTTGTTAATGTTCATCACAAAGGTCCTTCCTGTGCCCATGATCCTAGGTATAGATATTTTCCCCATATTTCAGTTTATCAATGCGATGGTCCTCCTCACCCCATAACCCATCAATATAGAGTTATTGTTTGTTCTTGGATTGATCAGTACAAAGTACCTTCTCATACCACCACTTCCAATCGGCATGAAGGTCCTTCTCATGCCATAGGTGGCTGACATGGAGGTCCTCCCTATGTTCTTACCAACTCTAATGGAGGCCCTCCCCACTCTGGCATTGCTAACCATGGAGGTCCTCCCCATGCATCCCACACTCAGCATGGGGGTCCTTCCCTTATTCCATTCGACATCTTCCCAGGTTCCCCTTGCACACTAGTACATCCAAGAAGAGGTTCTCTTTGCTCTCTCATCCAACATGGAGGCCCTCCCCACATCCTTATCAGCACCCACATTAGAGGTCATTCCCGTTCTGACGACATCAGGCATAGAGGTTTCTACCATGTTTCTACCATCTCCAGCGAAGGCCCTCCCCACTCCAACACCATCCCACACAGAGGTCCCCCTCATGTAAATGATTTACCCTACCCTAAGGAACCATCCTGAGACATAAGGGAAAACATTCGCCATCGAAGGAAGAATCCTACATAGTGCATGATCACTGTCAATCTAGTCCGATTTTCAAACTCTGAAGTGGAGTGTGATTTGATGATGGAGACTTCACCCCGATCCTCTACATCAGAGTCTGGGGTAGGAACCAGGCATGTAAGCTTCATCCTTATGGAAATAGAAAGGCATAAGATCCCTGAATTCCTTCTCAGATATATATAGGAGGAGGATGATTTGGATCATTTTCAGGGTCTGTCCATGCAGTCCACTCTATCATCACCAGGATCATTCTCTACCTCAACCATAGATCACAAAGAGTTTTTCTGGGGACCATTGGATGATGAGCCCCGCCAAGATTTTCCACCAGCGATCGCCACCCTGACACAGGAAGTTGTGGTTGATACCCTATCCTATAAGGATGTGGTGATGCAGTCTGTACAGTCCTCAGGTGACATCCTAGTATGCAGCTGTTTGTCAGCCCGCGCACTGTATTCTCCACCGACCAGCTTTCCGCATCAGTGATCTATATCGGTACCATTACCAGTTCCTTAGCTTCCCCAGTTGAAGAATGGGGAAACTAAAGGATAGATCTCGATTTTGAACGAAGGAGTTTGTGGGACATTCTCACTGCATACAATCTTCCTGAGATGTTTTGGCCAATCACTACTTCAGACTTTAGCATTCTGGGGCCGCTTTCCCAGGATGAAGTCATGTGTTTCCACCGAACCTTGGGGAAAATGAACTTACATACTCTTCATCATCAGTTGGATTATCAAAAAATACAAGAGCATTATGAAATCATTGTCCAACAATATTTCCTTATTTAGTTAGCCGCGCTTCCTGTGGATCAGAACCTTGCATCACCCGATCATCACCAGGATCTTTATCAATGATGCATTCAGAGATTCATTATGATCCAATGAGTTATTGAGAAGGCATCTCCTCATGTATAGATCTGTGGTTGGGGACAATATGCTTCCCTCCACTTCATACCAATTCAGTGATAGCCTGACCTACTTGGTGATATCAAGGATATGCCTCCAAGAGTCATAGTTGTAAACATGGATGATCTTATAGAGAAATAAACTGAAGTAGGACTCATCAAAGAAAACATACAAATAGGTAAAGTACCACAATTGTTGGATCCTCTAGGAATTTTCACTCACCATCAAAGACACTTACTTGGCCTTACAAACCCTTCTGAGTCATTTCCCCTTTGCTGGGACCCCAACAAGAGAAAAGGGTGCACTGGGACTACTAAGCCATCTTATCCTTATAGTTCAGTAAAAAAATGGAGGAGGACCCCAAGAAGTCTGTGTTTCTCCAAAAGCTCACAAAATAGTAGAAATTCATTAATGATATACCTGTTGAGCATGTAGCAGAGTGACATCCAGACTATGGTGATCCCCGGTATGATCTCAATCGTCCTCTATCGGGGTAGAAGGGGTAGGTACATGCTCTCCCAGGTGAGTTTCCTCCTGCTGATCTCAACAACCATGCATATCCCAACAGGATAGAGGTTATAGATTATGACAATAGGCCATAGTATGCACCACCAAATCCACCCGAGCTATGTGATAATCTTCCCCCAGCTTCTCTATAGGCTGTTACCCCAATATCCCCTTAGGTTTATATCTAGGTCATCCCTCCAGTGGATCCTCAGGTCATTCCACTAGCCGCTATATGATTTGATGGGCCTTCTTATCATGTTGAAGAACCCACCAATGCACTGGTGTTCAGGGATCCTCGCCAAGATAGGAATCCTTTCTGAGATTATCTGATGGATTGTCTCATTTATCACCTCGAGGCCCTTTAAACCTGATAGGTGGTGACCCCACCTGATGGAAATCCATATCCGGCATGGGTAGAAGATATGATAGCACTCTCAGGCTTTGGGAATCCAACTTTATACCCTTTAAATGGGATAAGTGACCCCTTGTAGCATCTGGCCCCCTTCATCTCAAGGTGTAGACCCATTCTAGGAACTTTAGTGTAGAAAGAGGTTTACAAGCTCTAGTGCTTCTTAAAAACACTAGAAGAGTCTGCATTCATATGGTACAACCAACTACCCATCAGGTCTATAGATGGTTAGGAGGATATTCATAAGAAGTTTCTATACCAGTTCATCTCCACCACTTGAAAGAATAATATCACTAAACTCTTTAAATGAAAAAAGGCTAGATGATCATGTCATATAATTTTTTTCTAAGTGGAAGGGCCTCACGTATTCACTCGATATGCCACTGACTCAAGAGAAACTATTGACAATGTGTGTGGGGAAAACAAAGACTGAGCTGGTCCCCTCTCTCATTACTCAGAACTTCCCAGATGGATTCTGAGATTTATATGATAAGGACCATCTCCAATAGGAAGATTTGAAACATGACAAACATTCTTTCTCTTTTCCTCCTACCACCCCTATAAGAAGAGAAGACAAGGCTGAGACTGCTTCCATTGAATAGGTAGAGGCCCCCGAGACACTAGAGTTGCTTCCAGTAGAGCCTCATCCATAGCCTCACCAAGGGCCCCAACCTCAGGCTCAACCTCAGGTTCAGTATCTCCCACCTCAAAATTTACAGACACCTCCACATAATGCACCACTGCCACCTAGGAAAGACAATCTGGTTCACCTCCTCATTAAGCTACATCCCCTCATTAGGGTAAATCTCCTAGGGTCCCTTTCATGGTTAGAAAAAACTAGACCTATTCATTCAAAGAATCTTAGGTCCCTGCCTATTTCAAAAGGGATGTGGATAAGGGAATCATGTAGTTTCCAGAACATAGAAGACCCCAAGAGGATAATCTCACTGATTTCCCCAACTATTTCCCCTATCACCGATCCTGTGGACATACCCTCAAGCAGTGCTATGTGTTCAATGACTGGCTTAAGGATCAGGCCGACAACAATGTGGTTAGTTTGGTTCCATCCCTGAAACATGTGGCATGTGTATCTACAAATCTAGACATCAAAAATGAGGGTGAATGGAAGTAGGTCTCCAGTTGTGGGTCTCAGAAATATGACTACTTGATTGCTCACAGAGTAGTTGCTTGCACCCACGACATTACCTGTTCCCACATAAATCACCCGAGCCTCCCATAGACACCATGCCTACCTCATCTACCACTTCTACATTCACATATCATCCTTCTATATCTTAGAAGAGTAGACACTGATGATGCAATGGAAAGAAAATCCCCCCACCGGTGCTGAAGTCATCTCGTACATTTGGTGACTTCATGATCCTAGAAATGAGGATTTCTCCAAGAATTCTTCCAGAAATAGAGGATTCCTCAAGTGATGACCAGGAGTATTCCTCAGTACATACCATCAAGCTGGTGGACCCATATATTGTTCCTCACAATGAGGAACACCAGGAAGATACTCCTAATGTTCCCAGTCAACACCATTGACGACGTAACCATGGCTACATAAATCATTGTGATTATCATGACTATGCCTCTATAAATTCCATGCACACTAAATATACTATAAAAAAGGTTCATCATAGAGCTCAGTTTCTGTAGTCTTCTCAACCTATATCATCAGATTTTTGGCCACCACTATTTGTTCTTCTTGATCAGGAATATTTTCCGCAACTGCATCATGATCGGCCGCATTCAGCTTCAGACATACCTAAGTCATCTAGTAATCAACTGGTATTCATCTTGCACAGTTCATCTAGTGAGAAATGTGACATTATTACTACCACCTATAATCCACTGGTTTGACCAGCAGCACCCGTCATACCTCCTGCCGCAGAAAAACTCCCTACCAGTAGAAATGTGCACCTATCATAGAAGTATGATGTTCTTAAGCACATTTTCAGAATCCCTACAAAGTTATCAATCCTCAAGGATCTCCACCTGTCAAAAGATATGCGTGAAGACCTTGTAGAGGCTTTGAGAATCCCTATCCAATTTGAAACATAGGTAGCAGATGTAGAAGTATTCCATGCCAAGGAAGCTGAGTTTGTTGAATGTCAATCTGTTATCTCATTCTCAGGAGAAGATGAAGGCTCCCCAGTACAGGGGAAAATCTACCCATTGTACATCATAGGTCATCTTAATGGCATGGAAGTATGCTACTACCTTGTGGACATATGTTCTGGAATCAATCTCATCCCAACCCAGACACTCTGCAAGCTAGGGTTGTCTGAAGCAAATATGGATCCCTCTGACTTGAAGATTCAGGGTTATGACTAGACCGAACATAGGTTGTGTTGAAATAGTCATCTAAAGACCCAGTTAGGTGGCCTGATTTCCAACACTAAATTCATGGTCGTCTTTCAAGATGCCACATATAATGCATTGATGGGTAGACCCTGACTCTATCTGCATGTGAAAGTTCCCTCCTCATATCACTAGTGCCTCAAGTACTCCCTTAATGGTCGGGTGGGTGTAATTTAGGGTGATTAATCTCCCTTTACCTCTTGTGAAGCCTTATATTTATATTCCTAATATTACAAGAGCAAGTAAAAGTGGGTTCAAACCAATTAGGTTGAGTACAATACTCTTTTAGCTGACCCATGGACCGACTTTGATGATGCATTCATCCTCCTGATTCACCGGTTGGAAGCCAAAACCCCAGACCTAGGATACTGATTTTTCAATTCTAATACAATGGGAAAACACATTACCATATACAAGGAACAACAAAGGATTACATCATATTCCTATCTGAACCAAGCTTGGGTGATACCAGAACGCCCTACCCCTATACAGTATCAAGATTTCCTCCCCATGACAACAATTATACGTTATACCTTCATGTTCCACTGAGCTGGGTTGAACCGACTCAAACCGATACACCATTACTAATTTGATATTATTAATCATGGGCCCTTGGGTTCAAGGTCTGATGGAACTGTATCAAAATCTTTTTTCACCATGGTTTCTGAAATGTAGGGGTCTCTTGATGAAGATTCCACTGCCGCTCATGCTGGCACCAGTATTCCATCAGGGTCAGTTAACCCAGAAGAATTTACCCTTTCTGATTATCCTCTTATTGTGGATGATGAAAATTATTTAGAAGATTCTCCTCATATGTTAGAGGAAGGTTTCCCCACCACCGTTGATGAGTTGGTACAGGTGAATCTCAATACCGAGGTAGATCCAAGACCAAACTGATCAGTGTAGCTATGCCTATAGATGATCAACAACAGTATGTGGATTTATTGAAGTAGAATCAGGATATATTCACATGGATATATGAATAGATATAAGGACTAGATATCCAGGTCACCTTCCATCACCTCAATCTCCCGGTATGTCATTGTGGGTTCAAACATACTCCCAAAAATATGCACCCTTCTCACGGTTCCATGGTCAAGGCCGAAGTTGATAATCTCATCAAATACAACTTATTAAAAGAAGTCCAATACCCTAGGTGGTTATCCAATATCGTTCCCATCAGGAAGAAGAATAGATAGATTAAGGTCTGCATTTACTTCTGGGATCTTAATCATCACTGTTCGAAGGATTATTTTCCCCTTCCTATGATAGAGTTGTTGATAAATTCCACAGACGGATTCCAGGCTCTCTCCTTCATGGATGGGTATTCTAGGTATAATCAAATACAAATGGACCCTGATAATGAAAATTAAAATTACTTCAGAGCACTACAAGGTATATTTTTTTCCAGGTAATTCCTTTCGGTCTAAAGAACATAAGATCCACCTACTAGGGTGCTATGCACTGCATATTTAAACCGATTATCAAAAAATTAGTGGAATGCTATGTGGATGATCTGGTGGTCAAATAACTTCATTGTTAGGACCATCTTAGATATCTTGAGAAAGTGTTCCACTTCCTTCACTCCCATAATCTGAAGATGAACCCCTTAAAGTATGCCTTTAGGGTTACTTATGGAAAGTTTCTTGGCTTCGTTGTTAGATACAGAGGCATAAAGATTGATCCAGCGAAGATCAAGGATATTAGTCAGATTCCTCCTCTAAGAAACCTATGAGAGATCTAAGGATTTCAAGGCCACTTAGCCTACATACACAGATTCATTACAAATTTGGCTGGCAAGTGTAATCCCTTTTCCCAGATCATGAAGAAAGGTGTCATTTACCAGTGGGATAAATAATGTTAGATTGCTTTTGAGGAAATCAAGCAGTACCTACTTTATCCTCTGATTTTGATGCCACTAATCTTTGGTAATATGTTGTTCCTTTACGTGAATGCCCTGGAATGGTCCCTTGGTACCCTTATTGCTCAGAAGAATAACAATGAGACATATAATAGTTTATATTATATCAGTCACATGATCCTCGACACTGAGGCAAGATATTCCTCAATCGAGAAGAGCTACCTCATGTTGGTATTTTCAATGTATAAATTGTGGCACTACCTGTATCACCACAAGATATAGCTGGTGTCCGACGTGGATCTTATGAAGTATATTCTAAACTACCCTATATTGACAGGTTGTCTAGCTCCATGGGAAGTGATCCTTTAGAAGTTCGAAATTAGGTTCATTCCATAGAAATCTATCAAGGGTCAGACATTAGAAGATTTTTCTATATTCCCATCCATAACTTTCAGAGAAGTTTTTGGATATTGACTTCCTAGATGAGTCCATCTTCTCAAGGGATTAGGTTGTGTCATGTTGGAAGATGCACTTTGATGGGTCTTCATGAATCCCCACTAAAAAAGGCTTAATGACCCCATAATCAATAGAGTATTCTAGGGTATCATATTCATTATTCCCACACAAGCGGTCTTTCTCTACTCGTTCTTGTTTTCAAAAGTCTGCACCAACAATGAATTAGAGTATCAGACTCTCATCACTGGTCTTGAGTTGGACCTTGAGATTAATGTTCCCCAACTACATGTGAAGGGAGAATCTAATCTAGTCATCAAGAAAATCAATAGTAACTATGTATTTATAAATACATAGCTCATACCCTTATTAAAGTTTGCTCACTAAATGATGTACTGAATCCCTTTTTAGCCTGAGGTTAGTTATGACCTGAGGTCACAAAATGTTTGAGCTGATTCCTTGTCTATCCTTGCCGCATCTCTTGTAGATAATGACTAGAATGAACTATTTATCCATGTGGAACATCAAGGGGTCATCACTCATGACAACTCAGATGATGAAGATACCCAGTAGGTTAGTTATCTTATTGCTGATGCCTCCACATCAAGACCTCCAGATATCCCTTCCATAGCAGAAGAAACCACAAAATCCCCTAGTTGGACGAATCTATTTGTCTAATACCTATAACATGACAATCATCCAATAGACAGAACCAAACGTGAGAGAATTCATTATTGTACAGTGCAATTCAACCTCTAGAGTGGTCCTAACCTTGAATAGATACTCTAAAAATGTGGGTTTGATGGAGTGATCCTATCTTGCATTGAAGGAGGTGGGATCTCCCAAGTTGTGTAGAAAGTCCATGCCAGTTCTTACGGAGCTCATCAGACTGGGTCAACACTTTCTCACAAGATCTGAAGGTTGGGATACTTCTGGCCCACCATGGTCCACGATTTTATTGAGTTCTCCAAGAGGTTTCATGCGTGTTAGATCCATGCCAACTTTGTACATTGGCTGTCAGAACCCCTCCACACTACTAAGTACTCTTGTCCCTTTTCGGTCTGGGGGATCAACATAATGGGACCATATCCACCAGAAACAACTTGCCATTACAGGTTCATTTGGACAACCAAAATTTTCTTCTCCAAGTGGGAATAAGAAATTCCACTCAAGGAAGTCAAGTCCCGTTCTATCATTGATTTTGTGAGCTCCAATATCATCCATCGATTCAGAGTCCCTATCATTGTCATCAATGATAACAAAACCAAATTTATAATAGTTGAGCTGAATAAATTTTACACTAAGTACAAAATCTGGTTCAATCACCCTTCTTACTATCATGTGTAGGAAAATGGGAAGATCGAGGAATTAAACAAAACCCTCTATAATATTTAGCAAAAGCTGTTTGGTCAAAATAAAAATATTTGACTAGAAAATCTCCCCAATGCTCTATGGTATTATCATAAAAAAACTCATAATTCTACCCAGGTGACCTCATATTCCATGGTGTATGGTGCAGAGGCAGTCTTACCAATTAATATTTAGTTACCATCACTCCACATAGTTTTTTATGATAAGAATATGTTAGAAAAGATAGTGGAAGTCTGTCTGGATGAGATATAATCCCTCGATGAGAATCATCTCCGAGCCCTGCACAACCTAGAGAGACACCAGAATAAGATAGTCAGAGCTTTCAATAAGAAATTTTGTCTCTTCTATTTCTTTTAGGGTGCAACAGTATTGGCCCTAAGAACATCGATGATATGTGGTAAAAAAACACCTAAGTTATAGCCTAAGTGGGAGGGACCTTATATCATTCACAAGGTTTACCCCAACAGTGCGTAATTTTTGATCACCATGGATGGAGAGTGTATAAATCCTCTTGAAAATGATAAATTATTAAATAAGTACTTCGCATGAGGATCTCTTATGTCCGGAAAGACATTAAACTACTCTATTCGGGCTGCAAGACATAAAACTACCCAGCATCATCGTTCTATATGATGATAAACTACAACGGATGTCCTGCATGACGTTATACTACAAGCCCCATTTTTCTTTAGCTCATCCTACATGATGTTCAACTATTCATTTGGCCTTACCACATGATGTTAAACTGTACAAAATTAAATAACTACATATGTATTTATTCCTACCCTCATGGGATACATAATAATTCCTTGACATTTCGTCTTCAAGTCCATCCTCAAGTTCCTCCATTTTCGGCCTCATTACCTGAGGTTTCTCCTGGGAGTGCATGGTGTGTATGATACCTCTTTGGTTCTCATTCACGTTGGGTTTTTAATAGCCACACTGCATACCTCCTTTAATAATACATCTTATTACCTATTCATCCTTATCACATGATGTTAAACTGCATGACATTCTAGAACTATGTGTGTCCTGATTCCTACCATCACATGATACATAAGAATTCCCAGACATTTTTTCCTCGGTTCCATCCCCAGGTACCGAAAATTCTTTCATCTATCTGGCCTCTCGACCAAGTGTATGGGGATCAGATGGTGTGGTTTGGGCTTCTATTGTCCTCATTCACATCAAGTTTACAACTACCACATCACGTATCCCTCTTCAAGGATCCTTCCATTTACCTCCATCCTTATCACATGATGTTAAACTACATGAAATTTCAAAACTACATATGTATTGATTCCCATATTTATAGGATATGTAAGAACACCAAAACATTTTGTATTTGGGTATAGCCCTAAGTTCTTCAACATTATTGGCCCTTCCTGGCCTTACCTCATGGTTCTAGTTCTATGACATTAAATTAGGATCTCTACCACCTACACGACGTTAAACTCCTCCATATTTCTAGTAAGACATTAAACTACATAGAATTTATGATCCTTCCTATAAAACCTTAAAAGGAAAGTTCCCATTTATTTCCTGAGATTGTGAATGGTGTGGTGTGAGACCTCTTTTCTCCTAATTCACATTGGGTTACCCTACCACCCCATACAAAACCCCATTAGGACAATGTCCTTACCTCATGATGTTAAACTAAATGACATTCAAGAACTATGTGTGGCTTGATTCCTTCCCTCACAGGATATATAGGAACGTCCAAACATTTTTTCTTTGGATCCATCCCCAGGTTATGAATCTTTTAATCCTTTTGGAACCATGGCCTGAATGTCCCAAGATTGTGTGGTGTGGTGTGATACCTCCTTTGTCCTCATTCATGCCGGGTTTTACAACAACCGCATCATGTACTCATTCCTCAGGGAACTCCTCCCTTCTCTTCCCATGTTTTAGGATGTAAAACCACCCAACATCATCATCCTGAATGACACTAAAATTCACCAAACATCCAACATGATGATAAAACATTCATTCATACTTACCGCATGACATTAAACTACAAGACGTTCAAGAACTACATGTGGATTGATTCCAATCCTTGTGGGATATGTAGGAACAAATGAACATGATGTATTTAGGTCCAGCCCTGGGTTCTCCAATTTCTCTTTTGACCCCTTGGCCTGAATTCTCTTATGGGATTTTGAATGGTGTGGTGTGAGACCTCCTTGGTCCTCATTCACATAATGTTACTTTGCCACACCATAAAAATTTCCCCTTTGGGATACCTCTCCCTTATTTATCCATACCACATGATGTTAAACTATACGGCATTCCAGAACAATGTATGGATTGATTCCTTCCCTTACAGGATACGTAGGAACGCCCAAACATTTTGACTTCTGTTCCAACCCTAGGTTTATCAACCCACTTTTCCTATTTCCTCCAGTCTTCTTTTCGAGTTTTTTCCCTTAATATAATACATTGACCTCTATTATGCCTCGCCAAAATGATCATATGTGTTGTGATATAGGGCTTAGAGTGTTGGATTCTGTATGGACATATTTTCATTCTAGTTCCATGCTTTACATGACCCATTGTTTGGGTCTTCATCATCTTTCAGATTCAAAAGTACCCTTGAATGGTGTGGATGCTTGGACTTTAGGCTTGCCTACCATTTTAGACCAACATCTTAGAGGATCATAAATTCCATTTTGAGCCAGGTTTCACATTTTGAATACGGTCAGTGGTCGAACCTCATGTGTTTATTCCCATCATAGGTTACATGATATGGATATTATGTCTTGATCATGGTCAACAATTATCCTTCACCGTTATTCCACCCTAATTTTGTCCCAAATATCGGATCTCATGATTCAAATCCCTCTCCACATCCTCATTTATAAACATAATTTTAACACTCTTTGTTTTATCCCTCCATGCACCTTTACGCATTGAGTGAGCGGATCGGTGTTATGGGGTCATTATTAACTCTACATCTTAGTTCCCCTTATCATGTGATTCTATGTGTTGTAAGATATTTTCCACTCCTTTTTTCCTACACCGAGCATGGATCACATGGGATTAGGGGTATGGGAAAGATTTTTACCCACATGGAAGAATCATACCACCTTTCGGTCTGAACCCTATGGCCTTAAACTAGGATTTCACGTTTCAAGGTCCAGGCATCATAGATTTAAACTATATGCGTGTTTCCTTAGGAATGTGAGGTGTGTATGAGACCTATTTGGTCCTCATTAACATTGAGTTTCTTCATGGATCCACACTACACACTCCCTCTTTGAAACCCTCCTTTTCACGGTCCAATATCTATGACCATAAACTAAGATCTTCAACGTCCTTATCATATGGCGTTAAACTGCACATTTTTCATCTGAGCTATATGATGATAAACTAACCATAAATTTGATATCTTCATCTGAGAAGATTCTACCATTTTGGAATTGGCCATCTTCCATTCCGTCTTCTAGAACTACATGTGGCTTGATTCTCACCGTAGTGGGATACATAGTGATGCCCAAACATGGTGTCCCTAAGTCCAACTTCAAAGTCATTTTCTCTATTATTTTTTTCATTACCTTTATTTGGGTTTCATCATCATTCAAATATGAAAGGACCTCCAAATGGTGTGGACTCTCAGCCTTTAGGCTCACCTACCATTTTGTGCCAATGTCCTATAGGATCTTGAATGACATTTTGAGCCAGGTTCCACATTTCGAATGCGGTCAGTGATCGACTCTCACTTGTATGTTCCCATCCTAGGCTACATGACATGGATACTATGTCAAAAACTTGGTCACCCGTTATCCTCCATTGTTATTCCACCCCCATTTCATCACAAATATCAGATTCCATGATTCACATTTTTCTTCCTTTTCATGTTCTTATGACCCCCCAACACCTCTGGTGTTATTCCTCCATAAATCTGCGTATATCGAGTAGGAATGTCGGTTTGGTTGGAATTTTTCCACCCAACATATCTTCTTCACTGTTGTGCACTCTCATGTAATGGGGAAAGCCCAATACCACCCCTTGTTTCCCACACCGAGCATAACTCACATGGGCTTAGAGTTTTGGTAAGGTAATACCCACACATAGGACTGAACAACCTCATGGTCCGAGTTCCATGAATATAAACTAGGATCTCTTTCATCCCACATGACATTAAACTATTGTGTCCTTATCACATGATGTTAAAGTGAATAGACTAGTCCTTTCATATGACCTTAAACTACAACATCATCATCCTAGATGCATGACAAAAAACAACACCATATTGTGGTATTCTAATGTGAGAGGGCATCACCTTTGGCATTGGTAACCCACCATTCTATTTTTCAAGACCAAAATATGGCTTGATTCCCATAGTGGCACCCATACTTTTCATCTTGGTCTAGTATCTCTAAAAAAAGAGCACCAACAACAAAATAACAAATAAGATATATCAAATTCCTCTTTTTCTCTATGCACGAGTCAGACCTACATGACATGATTATACTAAGAACTACATGTGGATTGATTCCTTCCCTCACAGGATATGTAGTGACATTAGAATGTATCATCCAAATGTCTATCTATAGAATTATAAACTTCCCATTTTATCCTTTTTGGCATCGGATCCCCATTTAAGAATGCGTGGTGTGGCGTGAGGCCTCTTTGGTTCTCATTCACATCGGGTTATGTACTGCACTGCACATTTATCTCTTGGGGTGATGATTTCCTAGTTTTATGATAATAAACTACATCATGACTTTCATCCTTACCTCATGATGTTAAACTGAATGAAATTTCAGAACTACATATGGATTGATTCCTATATTTATGGGATACTTAGGAAAACTCAAAACATTTTATCTTTGGGCCCAGCCCCAGGTTCATCAACCCTCCTGGTCCTCTGGTCCCAATTATAGTCCAAAATCTATGACCTTAAACTAGAAGCATTCAATATTTTCAACAAGACTTTAAAATGTTGTCCAGGGTCCAGGTTGTATGAACTTAAACTATGTGCAACATCCTAGTCATATGATGTTAAACAATGTATGCACCATCCTCACTTTCACAATGTAAAACTGAAAATCTTCCCGGGCCCTCATCCTAAGCGGTATTCTTCCATAGTGATAGCCATCTACCACATTGTTTTCATCTTAAACTATCACTTTACATCCAATATTCCCCCTATAAGATGGGTTTGATATTTTTTCAGACTGATACGCCCATACCAATGTTATCTAAGCCACTATGGTGTAATTTTAAGATTGTTGGATTCCTTTTGACCATTACATCAATCCATCTCCATTATTTGCATGACCCTTATTTGGATCCCCATATCCTCTCATGTCCAAAGGAACCCTTTGATGGTATGGATGCTCAGAATTTAGGCTCACCTACCATTTTGGGCCAACGTTCCAAAAGACATCGAATGACATTTTGAGACAATCCTTGTGTTTTTGAACTTGGTTAGTGGCTGTCCCTCATTTTTTTGTTCCTGTTTTAGGCTAATGTGACATGGAAACTATGCCTTGAACATGGTCAATAGTTATCCTCCATCATCATTCCACCCTCACTACATTCTGAATTTTGGGTATCACGATTCACACTTCTAATTACCATTTGTTTGGATTGATTATAACACCCCTGACATTGACCCACTATTTCATTAGTGCACATTGGGAAAAGAAATTTGGATTCTTTGAGAACCCTATTCTCTGCTCACATCCCACTCTCTCAGTCCAAAAACTTCGGATGGTCCTTTATACCCTGAGTGTTTGATGGTTGGAAGTAACTATCATATCCAAGGTGAAAAATTACATGGTCTTCCCTTGTTTCTCACACCGGTCATGAACCCCGTGATATTATGGATTGATCGTTGGTTGTTTGACAGATACGATCGAGGCACAATAATCAAAGAAATAAATAAATATTTCCATACACATAGCTTAAGTGAGAAAACAGAAATTAAAAAAATGTGTTTTTCAATTCAACAAAGAAAAGTCCCTAGAGATTGGCCCCTTAAATGGAGTGTCTTAGATCCACCGCTCTTTAGCGTGTGTCATCTGGGATTTACTATTACCACTCGAGATCCCTTCCTTCTTCATTTTTGTGGGGTGAAATACGTCCACTTTGATACTCACTTGATCTTGATAATCTCAGATATCGGCCACCTCATGAGATGATCACCTCAGTTGTTATTCATCTTCTGCCAACAAAACTCATAGTCATGATATGAGTTCTGATTGGGTGTTTATGAAATAAGAGAATTTGTTCATCCATATTTCTAAGCATTGGGACTCTTTTTTGGCCTCCTGAAGATTTTGAATACTAACAGACTTCCTCTACTTTTAGGCGACAATGAAGTCGTGGTCTCTCTTCTGTACCTTCTCAACAAGGTAATCCTAGATGATAAGGTGTAGACTTCACGAATCTACCCCTTGGGTGCATAAGTAATGTAGCTGAGAATGAAGTCTACCCATATGTCTTATCCACTCTGCTTGCAGTGTGTCGTCAATGAAATTATTGATCAGCTTCCATGAACAACAATGAATAGCCTGACTGTCCTCCACATTAGAGTCAACCTAGTCTAGTTCTTCTGGGTCAGTAGGTTCATATTCTAGGAATGCCTCTAGAGGATCAGAAGTAGGATCCTCCTCTGGTATTTCATCAGATGAGCTGGGTTCCATATCTTGTTGTTGGTATTCATCGCTGGATTCCACCTTGATAGGTTTGAGTTTCATCCTTCCATCATTTCTTTCCATAGTTGTGATTGTTGTGGTTTGGTCATATTTGGTGTATGATTCCATGTTGATCAGAATTACCCTCAAGAAAGGAGCTCCAAGAACCCCGACCATCCTCATTATAATTATGAGTACTACTTGAAGAACTTTTTAGGAAGAGATAATGTTAGTTGTCCTGATCAAGTGGATAATAGTTATAACTCTATAAGGAGAAATAATTACAAAGGTAGAATATTTGATCACGTTTCTAGGTTGTTACCATCGGAAACCCAAGACATGGCCCCCCATATTTGATTGGGAACTCCAAATATTCTGAAATGGCCTCCTTAGTTTCCACGACCCTACTAGACCCTATGCTCGCCATCACTCCTGACATAGGCCCCAAACATTTTCCCTCTACATTCATTTCCACAATGGAAGTAGACCTTTCTATGAGGTTCTCCTTAATAGAATAAATGTCAGTTGATAAACCTAGAAATCTAAGTAAGTAGTGAAAATGAATGGTTTACAGTTTACCTCAAGAGTTTTTGTGAATTCTCCCAACTTCGAGGCTTCAACCTTGACTTCCTCTAAAGGGATTCACCTAATAGAATCTTACCCCCAAGAACCCTCTGATTTTTAAGAAAAGGGAAGTTCTCCCTTAGCTTAGTAATATAAATTTGTGTTAGGGATGCTTGATTGAGCATTACTTTCACCCGATTTTTCATTAGATGAGGGGTGCCCCAAGAATTCACAAAGTATTCTAGCTCAGCTATGTATTGATCCCCCTCTACCTGAGATACTAGAAAACTAGCCCTGATGTGGCCAATATCCAAAAGATCCATCCCAAACTAGTTAATACGATCCCACATCTCATAAAAACTAAGGAATTTACTATTAACATCACATGTTTCCCAAGCCTCAGGGTAGACAAAATCTTTAGGAATGTCTATGTAGCAAAACCACTTCCTAGGATCTTGGGTAGGTATTCTGCGAAACCCTATTTGTGGTCTTCCTTCCTCTCGAATCTACCCAGTTGGAGCCATTGGATCCACTACTTCTATTAATCTTCCACTCCCACCTAGAGCAGTCCTTGGAATCACTAGCCATACTGCTACCACAAATCCACCGATGCAATGTACACCACCTCTGCTGTAGTGACGTGCTCTTTCCATTGTCCAAAAATAACCCTGGGGATGAGGTGGAACCCCATCATCAATGCAGATAGTTCATTTCTTAAGAATCTTTCCCAGGTAGGCTGTCTCCAAGATTTTTACATACTCTTCAACTAGCCTATAAGTTGCATTAGAAGGAGGCAGCTCATTCTGCATCTTCCCATGTGAACATGAGCCACATCTACCTCATCAAACATAGATGATACTCATGATGTACCCCCAGGTAGACTTTTAGGGTCAAACTTTGCATGCACCAGAACTGCCTCACAAAGTGATGTGGGGTATATGGCTCAATGATAGGATCATGATCTACCTATGCCACCATAACTCCATCGTAAAATGCTAGGAGATATGAATGATGTTCCTTAGTTCCCTAACTATCATTGGTGAATACTCTCGTTGGCAGCGGGAATGGATAGACATTGAATTTTTTCACCTTCTAGACTATGTTTAGTGCTGCCAGTGAAGCCATCTTGATAGGGAAACTTCCCACTGCGTTTAGAATAGCTAATCAAAAGTCTGGACCAAGAGGGGAAATGGGGTTTAGATATTTGTAAAATCTCATGTGTGTCACTATCCAACCATATAGAAAGTAAAACAGTATGCATACCCACTGTAGCTTCTTCCCCTCACTAATGTACCACATCCCCTTGTATAGATTCTCCAATTCTAGTATTCAAAGGTTGGTGCACTTCCATAGAGAAAGAATGGACATCATAATAAATGTGCTCGGCTACGCGCCCATGTGTTCATCCCTGACCGACAACATCCATATGAAATTGAGTAAAGAAATGAATCGCTAACCTAACCACCAGTTGAAGCTTAGTGTTAATGTTGTACCCCCACATCTTCCATTGGATGTCCTCCATAATTCTCCAATAGGAACCTTCATTACTACACTGATCCCCCTTGGATAGGTGGGGGGCCTTACCGATAATTTCTTGGGTGCCTCCTCTCCCTCAACAGGATGTTTCAGTGGAAAGTTTAAGAAATGACCAAACCACTATTTGAAGTGGACGTCCATCATCGATAGCTTATCATCACCTGGAACTATGCCCATCGATGTCTTCACTAGCTATGGAATCTTCTCTAGATCCTCTATTATATTTTATGCAAGGAGGAATTCATTATACATCACCCCCAGGATGGGAATCCTTGAAATTTTATGGAGGTCCCAGAGGCTGATGTCAACCTCCCCATGGTGAAAATGGAAAATTTTGGTCCTCGATGGCCACCTACTCAGCAACTATGGACTCATATGATTCGGTTGGTAGATGTGGAATTGAGAAGCCCATGCAGCCTCATATAGGCCTACTCGCCTATGCTCTACCCTGAATTCATCACAAGATGCACAGACCCAGTAGGCCTAGGACCATTCATCCATGAAGTTTCCACCACGACGCATGTCCCAACTGTCGGTCCACCCTTTCTCTGGATTCCCCAAGCATACCTTAAGATTGAAATGGTATTGTGGTAGAGATACATATGATTGTAGTGATTTTCCATCAACATTGTTGACATTATTGTAGAGTAATTTAGTAGTGACATGCGTATGATCCTTCTAGGTATGGTCATTGATAGCCCTGAACCACTGGTATTGGAACAATATGACCCTATCCAGTAAGTCGGTTCAGCTCTAATTGTTTCAGGGATAAAGACGTTGTCCTTTAGACCAAAGATGTACAAATAAAATCTATTGTAGAGAGGGTAATTATTATTCCCTTTCGTCAGTAGCTCCACCAAATACTCATGATCATAATGGATCCACACACATTCTCTGATTTTGGGATTTTCTCCATATATTACCTTTGAGAAAAATCCATAAGAACCTCCCAAGAATCTTCTAGATTGGCCATTTGTTCCAAGACATTAGCATTTTTATTTTCTATTTGTAAATATTGTTTGTAGAGTACATTCTCAAAGCATGAATCACAGAGCATATAGTCATGGAGCCTCAAAGGACTCGGTGTGCTTCATAGAGAAACAATGGATCACGATGTGCTGGTTCTCTAAGAAGCATTCACAGAGCACCAATCCGTGGAACCCAATTAATAAAGAGATTTCATGGGGTGTGCTGGAGATTCTCTATTTGAGAGATTAAGAACAAAATCTCAAAGACATGATATAGAAAAAGGGGTCTCTTTCACTAAATTATAGGCGATGGCCTCGTGAGATTCGCGGAACCCTCATCTACCCCAAGATTCGCAAAGATCTCACGCCACGCTCCGTGCACCCTCATCTTGAGTCAGCTTCATGATCTACATATTTTCAGCTTTCTGCCCTCATAATCCAACCATAATTTTCTCCTCATATACCATTATTGGTGGGGGTCATTTTTTGGCCCTAAAATACGTGCCTAAATGGAAAAGTCATAAAAATAACCAAAGGAACTTCCTCGTGAAGCTCTGTCTCAAAGTCCTTCAGAATCGCGAACAACGTGAGGACAATAGAACGAACTCCTATTCGACCGCTGAAAATACATTATGGAAGCCTCTGTAATCTTGATAGATACATTTTCCACCACTGAAAATAAATTAAGGAAGACTCTGTGAGTCTGATGAAGTATCCTATGATCAAGAAGTTCCATTTCCTTCGCGTCTCTCCCTCGGAGAACTGCAACATCTGGTGCCTATAAATATGCAGTTCAACCCCTATTAAAGAATTGATACCCTAACCTTTCACCTCATGAGCTCTCGATTCATGAAACACCCTTTTCTCTATGATCTAGTGAGAAAATTAATCACCCAAGGTACATGAGAACAACGAACCAGCTTTCCCTTTTCTCCAATTTTCCCCCTCTTCAAGTGAGTATTCCCTTCGTGAATCCCTATGGACATCGCGAAGGTAGGAGTCCCTTTTGGGAACTCAGGTCTTCAAAAATCATTCATCCTTTATGAAGCACCATCCAAGAACATATTTAATCCATACCTCGGCTGGGTCATCATGATTTGATAAACTCCTCCCTTCACAAAGATCCATTTCACTGTGCTTCATGAAAAACTTTTCTTTGTGAAGTACCTTCCCTTTTCTAAACACCAAAGCTTCACGAAGCCCCTCTTTGCGAGGCCTTATGATTCGCGAAACCTTCTCTCGTGTAGCCCTCCATGCTTGTAAGAAGTGATTTCATGGTTTCTCAAGTGGTGTTTCATATATAACTGTTGCCTTATGCTTTTTTGAAAAGTCATGCTAATGGATATTTCTTCTTCACATAGCCACGCTAATGTGATCCCCTCAAGTGACCATTCCTCCAACCCATAATTTCTTGCCATTAATTGTGCCTTCCTTCACCCAATTATATCTTGGTACAAGTTATTTAAGTCCTATGGGTGAGAATTGAGTCCTCCTCATCTGAGCTACAAGATGTTAAACTACTGAGCACCCTTATCCCTAACACATGAAGTTAAACTATGATTTGTTGCATGCATGGAAAGATGGGGTAGACTCGAAGGAGAATGAGCATCATCACTCTCCCACTCCTCTATCATTTTTGGATTTTTCACCATGTGTGCCTCGAGCAGCCTTTACGTAAGCCTCAACACAATCTGATGGGGTGTTCCCTGTATGATGGCCATATCCTCCTAATACACCAGATTACCCTCCTCAGGATTCCTCCTAGAGTAATTTCCAATCTATATATCTCTAGGATTCTAGCCATGCATAATCCCCATACCATCCTTTGTGGTCTCACATTTTGCAACACAATTATTAGGTCCTTAATTGACACTTGTTTCCCACACTAATCATGACTCACATGGTCTTAGAGTAAGCATTAACCATGAAATCCTCTTTAGGCCGCTAACCATGCCTAATCCCCATACCCCCTCATCCCAAATGATATTAAATTGTATGCCCCACTGAACTACATGGAATTTTATCCCTATCCCTTGGATAGGGTATGTAGGAAGCCTCTCTGAGGTTCAATCCCATCACTCCTCATAATCCATTTGTCTTGACTACTTTATGTTGGTTCATTCATCCTATATGACATTAAACTGTATTCCCTTTCAAACTATGTGGGTTTTGATCATTTTCTTCTACGCATGGTAGATAGAAAGCCTCTCTGAGGTCCAAACCCAACCTATGGTAAACTCTGGCACTCCCTCCTAAGGGATGTACCCTCCTGATGCGATACTTTACCTTTCTAGGACATATCTCTCGGATCCACCTCACTGGGGTGTTCTGATCCACCCGGGAAGCTAACCATGCATAATCCCTGCACTTCTCCATACTCCTCCAACCAAGATTATCCCTCTTATGATGGGCCACTAACCATGCATAATCCCCAACATGTATCCATGTTGTTTTCCTTTGTGTACACCCTGATTCTATGCCACATCCCAAACTACATGGACTTTGATTCCCTATCATGGGAGTACGTAGGAAGCCTCCTTGAGTTTCAATCCCATCACCATCATCTTCACATAGATTCCATATAATTCACCCTCACCCTCCGACACCTCCTCCATATCCATCTTGATTTTACCCAGGCCACCACATCCTGGTGAGATCAGGCCATCCATCATTGATACTCCTTAGCGGCACCTGGGCAGCTAACCATGCATAAGCTCCAGCCACCTGCTCAATCACCTTTCCCTTATCACGGTAAGGTAATACATCCCATTTCTACTTTTTTCAGCACTTGGGAAGCAAATCACACGTAAGCACCAAATCACCCCTTCGAACTACGTGGGTTTTGAGCCCTGTCTTCTAAATAAGGTACGTATGATGCCTCTATGAGGTTCAATCTCATACAACAGTAAACCTTGGTATCCTTTTTTCTGGAAATACTTTCTATGATCCTTCATTTGTGTTGTCTATATCAGCCTTCATGGTGTGATATATTCTTTTTTTGGGACACACCATCCCGAATCCATCCTTATTGGGAATTTTGATCCATCCATCTAGTAAAACTTTCAGGTTCTCCCTCCTAGGAATGTACTAATCTGATCCACTCTCATCAGTGTTATGATTAGTCTGATCCATCTCTACTAGATGTTAGACTCACGACATGCCTCATGTTAAACATGGGAATCTAATGAAAACCTCAGAGACATTCCTCTGGAATAATATTCCCTGCATTCGACTTGGGATGCCTCAGGCTTCCTCACCCTCAAAAGCCCTATTATATGAGAAAATTAAGGGGTACCAAGGTTCCAACATCCATACATTCCAGCAATTCCCAACGTAACTACTTCCCTGGCCAAAGGTTGTTGTCCCAACCTGACCATTTAGAATGTCCTGACAGAAGCAACATAATTAACCAATGTCCACAAAGATATGGAACTGGGAACGAGGTTCATAAACAACGTCTTAATCTATAAGGGATACCCAAACTTGGCGACAAATTCTAAAGAGGAATCCGTGGAAGGAGAGACCAGCATCCCGTCATCCCATTTAGATCAAGGAGCATACATATCTAAATAAGTGATGAATGTTTCACACCTTTGGAAAGAGGGAATACAGGGCAATAGACATGGTCATCGCCGTCAATGATGACACGAGGCAGTGGACCCCAGTAGAAAGCATCAGAAACAATTTTCTTATGTATATCTAACATGAACACCAAGATAAAATCAATATCTTTTTAGTGGAGTGGATGTTGTGCTCTCCACCGCCAAGAATACCCTACTAGTCCATTACTTGAGAACATTTGGTCACACAAGACCACTAAATTGACATCACCACAATGGGCCTCTATCACACAATAGAAGAGTGTGGGTCCACCAATATCAACTGAAGTCAAGAAATATCTCCCTATCTAAGATAGAATCAAATAATTAGAAGTTAACTTCTAATGAAACTTCTCCATCATCTCAACACAAAGTATGCTGCTAAGAGAATTAACCAACACAACACTACTGTGCCACTCAATTCTCATCGACCATCATGATATCAACTTGAAAAAGGATAACCATTACTCCATGAATCCTAAACTCACACTACAAGATGTTACTACATAATAGAAATCTCATGGAAGGACTAATTAAATTTCATGAACACCTAATAGGATCATCTATGAATTGATACAAGTAAAGATATGGTCTATAATTTCACCAAGAAGCACTTAAATGCTATATCCAAAATTCAATATGATGCATACATTGGTCTCCCATTGAGGGAAAACCATTGGCCCCCCTTAGGAAGCATTCACACATTCCTCCACATTCATGGGAAGTGAGTTACCATCTATTCACATAGCACTTAAATCCATTCTTACTATCTAATGGGTACCTAACTACAACTTATTGAGGGAGTGAATCTATCACCAAACTCGAGGGGATCCTACTCACTTTTGGGGGTTGACCTCAACTCATTTACTCAACTTCACACCATCATCCAATATTAACATTGGTGACCAATCCATACTGCAGTAGGTACCACTGGTTATAATCTCCACCATGAAGTAATCTCATGAATGATCTCTTTATCCACTACGAATAAACTCAATTTATAAATGGGGTTGAGTGAATAGAGATTTCCATTAGTGGGAACTATCTAGATAACAAGGGTTTGGCTAGGGGTTCTAATAGAATCTCTAACTCCTAAACATACAGTGAAGGAAGAATAACTCATGTCTATGACAACTAGTATGAGGGTCCATTATGTGTGGACATGAATCATAATATGATATGTATCCATTAATTACCGACAATAGTCATCCATCATGCACATATTTTCATATTTTTCTGGTCAACAACTTTTGTGTGAAAGGAACAACCCAAATGTAGTGATCGTGGGAGTTGGTTAACACATAATCTATCTCCAACTGCTCTTTCACCACTATATAGTCCACTAAACATATTTTCAATGGGAAAAAAGCTCTACAATAAATAATTATCTAACATCAATATTATATCTCATGTGTAGGTACTTACAAGACATCATTATAGATGTATTTAGGTGATATTCTAAGATGCACCCACAATCAGGGTGAATATATTCTAATAACACTCAACTATCAATGATCACTTGGGAAACTTTGATATAGGTGGTGTTGAATGAAGACACAACCCTATCTAGAAATATCTTTCCCTAGAATCTCTACTCAAATGACTGATCCTAAATAATTTAACCATAAAACATATTGAGTGGTCACCTCACAAGGTTCACAAGCCTCAATGTATACTCGCACATGATTGTACTACTCTTTGGAGGGTCTAACATCCTTGGATAAAACTAAATTATAAACAAGGGATTAAAATCTAACCATAGAAGAGAAAACCCATTTTGAGTTTAAGAAATACACCATACAATAATGGATCACCATGCTGTATTGTGAGTTCAATAAAATAATCATCATCCAATCAGCGAGAGTCTAAACCAAACAAGAAAAACGAGTCTTAGACTCCAACCACACCTTTGTTACCTCAGGTATGAGGACTTCCTTATAATCTGATGATTCCTCTATCATCAAAAGGCACACAACTTATCTAACCTATAATTAGTATCTTCCAAATCTGTGAGAACTTCCATCCACTCCACAATAAAGTATACATAAGCATGATGGGGAGATAAACTACCTCAAATCATAGGGAAAATATATTTCTCAATTTATTCATGGAAATAGTGTCTCATCACTCACTAATCAGGTATGAGAGGACTAACTATAAGCATGGGATCATTATAACCCCTTTCCTCTGCACACAAGTTATATATTAGTGAGAAACACCCTTTATTTGATAGGATAAATCCAAAAGGATTAGAGAATATATAGATGTGATGACATGAGAAGGATATGAAATGTAAAGACCTTGACCCTAGTAGCCTAGAGTTGGTTGTACTTTATTACATTATTACTAGATACAAGTGACCACATCACAAAGGACAAAATAGTTTAATTATATTAGAAAACTATATACATACTTTAAACTCACATTACATTTGAAAACATAAAATACAACATAGTATTTTGTCTAAGAACACCACTATTATCTTTATCATATAACTATATATAAATCATAATACATTTCCTGGCATCCTGGGGAAAGGAAATATAAGAAAGGGGTAAACTTAGGTTATTTGTAAGGGTATAAGTAGAGTTGAAAATATCATCAATAAACAAGGCATAATCAATATAGTAAGGTAAATAACCAACAAAACATTCCATTTAATTAATAACTTGGTCATGAAGAATAATATGACCAAAATAAATGATGATGAAATAATTCCATATAAATAATCACATAACCTCAAAACTTATCCATGGATATCATAACTAATGAAATAATCAAATGGAAATTAATAACTAATATAATAATGAAGGAATGCATAATTCTAGACATTATAACCATACTTTCAATGCCTCATTCCAATACATATTACATAAATGGGTAAGGTATCAGCCAAATACCCAAACTAGTTTGTCTCATGAGACCTACCGATGCATCTAGAGGCTATAGTAAGACCCACCCATCATGTACTAACTATAATGAATTCATCATATGAAAGGGTAGAAACATAATCAACACAAACATTCATATTGAAAATATATCATACAAAATGTTGATAATTTCTCTAATAATTAATCACAATTATAAACTATCCAAAGTAATATGGTGAATGATATAAAAATAGTACATCCCTAGTTAAATTGATCATAAACCATATAGAGAAATAATAAGGATGGTATCATTAGAACGTATTACAAATTTATAATAAGTAAAATGATGTTTTTCATCATTGATGAATAGAAATACCATAAAAATTAAATTTAAAACATTCTTGAGGAAAATATGATTTTCATTTTGAAAATCACTTTAAAAAACAAAAAATTTACATAATATTAGGAAAAATATTATTTAAAAAGAATCATAGAAACTTTTAAAGTATGATTCAAAGAAATTATTGGTCATGATGGTGGGTAATTCCATACATTCTGAAAAAAACATTCCTTTCTCAATATTGTAAAAAGGTCAAAAAAGTACCTTGTTTGGAAAACACAAGAAGATTCATTTAAAACCATTTTGTAAAAAGTAAAAAAATGGGTAAAAATGACTTTAATAAATCATTTTATAATATTAAAAAATTATTTAACACATTTTTAATAAAAATATGGATATGGAAGAAAGATAATTTTTGACCGAAAAGAGAAATAAATTTCGATTTTATTAAAATAAATTTCTCAATCATTTAAAGTAACAAAGAGAGAAAAATGATACTATTACTTAAAAATTTAATGAATAGATAGAGGATATAGAAATAGATTTTTTTAAGATAGAAAGATTCAAATAATTCCCATAGTGAATATTTTAACATAAATAATCTTAAATAATGATGAATTGTAAATAAACTTTTACTACCTTTGTAACTTTTGAATCATAACCCCCATGAAAGAAATAACTTCAAAGGAAACTTTAAATACCATGAAAATAAATATATTCATGATATTACATATAAAATGGGAATTATGTACACCACAAAAAATAAATAAGTGGTGAATATGACTTAAGTCTCATAGAAGTAAAAGTAAGAAGAGAAACCATTAACTCTGGTCTGATTCCTTCGTACGTGTTCAAACCTCATTTATAATAAATATAGATTTATAATACATATATTAAAAAACTATAATAATATATATCATACCATATATTATTTTCCTGTAACTTTTTATCACCCTTTTATTAATAATTATTTATTAAAAACACTATTCTGGGTGATAATTTCATTTTTCATGTACGTTTTGGTTTAGTAGTTTTGGTCCTTGTACTTTGATCATGGTTACATAATATCCAAAATGATAAACATGATATATATATATATATCATATATATTCATTATATTTTTATTTATATTCATCCATAAAATTTAGAGATAGAAAAATGACTTACACCATTCATGGAGATGGTAGACCATACGTACGCATGAACACTGTATTCATTTTTTTTACAGATTTGAAAAAATTTAAATAACAATTCACCTTTAAAAAATCATTATTATATCATATATATCATATATATTCAGTAAATTTAAACTTATTACCATCCATTTTAAAATAAAACAAAAAATGTCTCATATCGCTTCATGGAGGTGATAGTCCACATGTATGCACGAGCGACGTTATTGTTTTCCAACAGATTGGATAGTAAGATGGTAGATGTGATATTATAATTAAATAAGTATAATTAATTAATAAATATCATATATATACATTAAATACATTATTATATATATCCGTGAGAGGTGGTGATGGAAAATGAATTACATCGGTTCGCGAGATGGTAGTTTGTCGTACACACGATCAACGACTTCGTTTCCCATTTGATGGAAGAGGATATGAATATAGGTTATGTAATTAAAATAATAACATATAAGTATATGGTATTTAATGATGTTATTATTTTATCATAGTTTATGGAGATTTTAAGGAGTTATAAGAATAAATAAAACAAAAATTCATGGTTAAGAACTACACCACTTCTTCGAACAACCTCTTTATGTTCATACATAAAGCCTTTCTAGATTAATTTTATGATCAAAAAAAGGATTATAGGTCATGGGGTGGGATTTAAGGAAGTTATTATTATATGGTTTTTCCAAACCAAAGTGCCTTGGAAGTGTGAAGGGGAGATGAGTGGGGTGTCCTTTTATAAGTGGAGGGAAGGACATACCTAGAATTTTTAAAAAGAATAAATTTTACCCACATTTTAACATTCCAAAATGCTCAAAAATGGATAAATATAAAAAATTAGATGATATAAGGTCAAAATAATTCCAGAAAATAGAAATTATAAAAGTTTATAGATCATTTTGACCCTTATACTTTTAGTTTAACCTTCGGTAAACCCGTTTTTACCTTAACCATGGTAATTAATTTTTACTGTTTTTACTGTTCATAATGAAAAAAAATTAATTTGAGATTATTATATAATATTAATTATTTTTATTCCAAATATAAAATAAATTTTATTAAATTAAATTTACATAAGTGTTAGTATTTAATTTTAAATTAAACTTATAGATGTGATAAAAAAATAGTTTTCCAAAGAAAATTTTTCTTAAGTATAAAACGTTTTTATATCAAAATTAAACATAAAATTGATTCCAATGACCTAGATTGGATTTATAATAATATAATTTTAATAATTTTATTTTTAAAACATTTTAAATCAAAATGAAACATCTTAAATTATTTAAACAAAAATACACTTTTTAATAAAAATCTGTACTTTTCACTATTCATCGAAAAAATTAATCTTTTCAGAAAATTCTAAAAAATTAACTCTAAGATAAATTTGACATGATTATTTCAAAAATGAAGTTAATTTTTCAAATAATTTTCTCAAATTTTTAAAATTTAATTTTAAAATAAGTGTGAAAAATGCAACGAAACCATTTTTTAGAAAAATACAGTTTTTAACCATAAAATCGAGTTTATTCTTATCTAACGCTTAGAAAAAATACTAGATGAATGATAAAGATTTTATTGGATATTTAATATATAAATTTCTTCAAAATGATTCACCAATAGTAACTAATTTAATTTATTAATAAAAAAACACAATGTGCGCATAAAAATAGTTTTTTAGAAAAATATTTCTTTTACTTTCAAATTATTTTTATTTTTATTTATAATCAACCAATGAATTTACTTTATACATATGTCAACCATATAATTTTCATAATTTAGATAGTATTATTCATACCCTCTAATTTAAAGACTATTTTATAATAGTCATATTTAAATAATATTTTTCACAAGTCATTTAAGCTTGGTGTTTCATGTCTTATACACCACCGAACCCAGAGTTCTTTTAAAATATTGGGGTGTTAAATTTAACCCACCTTAAATAAACTAAATCCTCAACATTTTAACTTATTCTTGGAAAATAATGGTTTAACATATGAAAATAACTTTATTTAAAACCCACATCGTAAAAAGGGTTAATAAAACTTCCTATGGATAAGAGAGAATGAGAAGTACAAAGGTCATTTAGAATAACACATAACTACGTTTCCTAGTAGGAAACAATTAGTGGGAAGTGAAAATATAGACATAGAAGAAAATCACAAATAATTATGGAAAGTGATACAGATCATTTATCACAAGAAATTGAATGATCAATAGAAAGTTAAGGACCACAAAACCATCCACAAACAAGGTGTAAAAGAGACCATTTGATTCATCAGAAATAAAGGTAAATGTATAACATTTTTTTATTTCAAGATCTTTTTCATAAATTTGAGGTATTATTTTACTATTAAGATAGATTAAACTAGAAAATATACTTACTTGATATATTTTTATTTCATAAGAACAATTTCATACTTTTATTGTGCTTCTATCAATTTCCACTTCATTTCTTACTCCTAGAAATGAATATCCAAGATGATTTTTTTTTATATCTGAAGTACTAAAATTAACTTTTAATGGATCATAAGTTCCATAAAAGAGTGAAAAGTCTTTCCATCTATGTCTAAATATTTATCAAAACCAAAAATGGTTAGCACATATTATCCAATATAATACATTAATCTCCAAAACCTCAAAGTTTCAACTTCTTCCATTCCATGAATATTTATCCCTAAAACCCTTTAGCTTACATCTCCAAAAACATAATAGCATTATTCCTAAATAATAATTTATATTAAACCTAATGGTTATAAATGTATCTCAATCCAATAAAACATCTCCCGAAATTCCATTAATCACCTCAAAATCATAAAAATTCAAAAAAAAATGATCAACTTAATATTCATCCATCACACCGTTTGAGTAAAAACAATGTCATATTAACCAGTAAATCACATAGGTTGGTGGTAAGCATTGCACCCTTGTCACCCTCCAGTTGTGTGTTCAAGCCCCGCGGCCATGCTGAATTTGAGGGGTTGTCACCAAACATGTGGGCTGTCCTTTTTTTAAAACTATATTAGTATAATTCCTATAATGTTCCCAAAAATATGATAAATATCCTCAAAAATAACATTAGTCATCAAATCAATTTTTCACCAGAAAGATTTTCTATACGAATTATTTTTTCCACAAAAATCAGACAATATCAATTGGATATTATTACCTTAACATCAATGATCATATTAACCCTAAAGTTTATCAATATCATTAAACTTATGTCCACAAAATGTAAAGTAATTCTTTCTCAAATAAAATTTTCACTAAAACCCAAACTAATACCAAGGGTTATATTAACATAAATGTCTCCCAAAATACTCTTAATCATCTTGGACTTCCATCACTTAAAAAATAAAAAGGGGTGTCTAAAACTTTGAACTTATGATTAACCATAAACTCATAAACTCATGATGGTATCCACGAATCTTAAGTTAATATTAGATAAATACATATATTCTTCCTAAAATTAACACAATCCTTAGATGTTTCATGATTCTTATAACCAAAATACCATTGAAAAAAATATTTCAACAAAATAATTCCTAGATCCCAATACATAAATACTTCAACTGTTTTACTTTAATGATTGGTATAACATATGTCCTTATTTGGTCTAGGAGTTAAATTTTAAAGAGGGAATTGGCTTGAATATTGTCCAGGTTCTCCACATTAAAGACAACATACTATAAATGGATATCTAGGATGAAATTTATTTCTCTCTATTGAACTCCTCACTTTTCCTCAACAATTCATTGCTCTATGCCCATCTTTTCCACACATAAAAATTTCGTCTGTTCCTTTGAGACATTCTTCTGGGTATCTCTTCACATATTCCTTACATGAAGGAAATTGAGCCTTCTTTCCTCCATAGTCTCCACCACCTGAGCTCTTAGTAGACTCTATCTTTCTCTTATTTGGTGAGTTTGAGAGTTGGTTAAGGTATAGGTTGTTGATCATATATCAGGATAACTGATTAAGAATAATCACAATATTTTTTACTTCCGCCATCATTCCATTTGGTTGCTCAAAATCACTGTATTGTCCATCACATTCAGTGTCAACATCATTACTCCTAGTTTGATCCCTGAACTAAAACAAAAAGTCATGGTGTGAGTAACAAAATCATAATTATAAAAAATCATTTATAGGACGTCTAAATCATTACACCTCATTTCCAATATATGATACCTTAGGTTTAACCTAGGTCATTAATTGTCATCATCTATTCAAATAATTTATAACGGTTCATAAAGAAAATGTGAATTAACTAAAGAATATCCACTAAGAGTGTCAAAAAAAGTGTGTATCAAGGCTCGTTCACTACGGGAAAACAATTTTTTTGAAACAGGTGGCTAACCCGTTGCGAATAACCCGTTGAGAGAAACTATTTATGAAGAGATAAGATTCTCATCGTAAATAGTTCATAAAAATGGTATTTGCAGTGGGAATAACGTCCCGTCGAAAATACCTTTGGTGTGCGCTGCGCGCCAAATCACGGGAAGACTATTTACGACTGGGGTATACCTCCCCCCATCACAAATACTTTCCATCATTTTAAGTTATTTGTGACGCGATTTTCTCCCGTCACAAAGAATATGTCGGCAGTGGGTTTTTGCGACGGGCCCCATCGCAAATAATATTTTTTACCATTTCTGCAATTAATAACCCATGTACTATTTGCGAC
This sequence comes from Viscum album, assembly GCA_963277665.1. Taxonomy (NCBI): domain Eukaryota; kingdom Viridiplantae; phylum Streptophyta; class Magnoliopsida; order Santalales; family Viscaceae; genus Viscum; species Viscum album. Next base: position 1,951,855,040 of record OY728125.1, read on the forward strand.
GGGTCCCATCACAAATGATCTAACCTATATATACCCCCCGATATTTTCTATTTTATTCATCTCTAAACTCATCTCTCATTCTCCACTCCCATATTCTTCTTTCTAAACTTTTCAAAGTTTTAAACTTTTCAGGGAATCAACTTTCAAGCTCTGCATCCGTTGAAAGATTCAGTTTTAAGGTATTTATTTAATTTAATTTAATTTATATTTAATTTAATTTATTTTATATTAGTAATAATTATTATTAAATAGAAATAATTAAATTTAATTAGAATTAGTTAGTTTTATTTTGCATTAATTAGTTTTAGAAATATTTAGTTTCAATTCGCAGTAATATTTTTAATTAAAACTAAATAGTTTTAATTTGTAATAATTTGTGTTAATTATCAGTAATTTGTAATAATTAGCTATAATTACAAACAATTAGTTGTAATTAGTAATAATTAGCATAAATTAGAAATAATTAGCGGTAATTAGTAATAATTAGCGGTAATTAGTAATAATTATGAGTAATTAGAAATAAATTATCGGTAATTCAGAAAAATTAATAATTTTTTTAATAATTATTGGTAATTAGTAATAATTAATGGTAATTAGTATAAATTTGGAATAATTAGTTGTAATTTTAATAATTAATGGTAATTAGTAATAAATTGTAAAAAATAGTAATAGATTGTTATAAAATAATAAAAATTAGTAATAATTAGTGGTAATTCGTAATAATCAGTAATAATTAGTGGTAATTAGTATTAAATTAGTAAAAATTAGTAAAAATTTCTAATAATTAGCGGTGATTAGTAAAAATTTGTACTAATTACTAATAATTTGTAATAAATTGTTTTAATTAGTAATAATTAGTAATAAATTGTAAAAATTAGTAATAAATTGTTATAAACAAATAAAAACAAGTAAAAATTAGTGGTAATTAGTAACAATTAGTAATAATTAGTAATAATTAGTAATAATTAGTGTTAATTAGAAATAAATCATTAATAATTAGTAAAAAATTGTAATAATTAGTGGTAATTAGTAATAATTTGCAGTAATTTGTAAAAATTTGTAATAATTACTGGTAATTTGTAATAATTAGTGGTAATTTGTAATAATTAGTGAATATGAGTAATTATTAGCAATAAATTGTTAAAATTAGTAATAAATTGTTATAAAATAATAAAAATTAGTAAAAATTGGTGGCAATTAGTAATAATTAGTGGTAATTAATGGTAATTAGTAATAATTAGTGATAATTAGTAACAATTAGCGGTAATTAGTAATAAATTAGTGGTAATTAGTAAAAATTAGTAAAAATTAGTTAATAAATGTAATAAATAGTGGTAATTATTAATAATTAACGATAATTAGTAAGAATTTATAATAATTAGTTGTAATTTGTAATAATTAGTGGTAATTAGTAATAATTAGTAATAAATTATAAAAATTAGTGATAAATTATAAAATTTAGTAATAAATTGTTATAAACTAATAAAAATTAGTAAAAACTAAAAAAAATATTAATAATTAGTGGTAATTAGTAATAATTATTAATAATTAACAGTAATTAGTAATAATTAGCGGTAAGTAGTAATAAATTAGTAAAAAACAGTAATAATTAGTAATAATTAGAGGTAATTAGTAAAAATTTGTAATAATTAGTGGTAATTTGTAATAATTAGTGGCGATTAGTATAATTACCAATAAATTGTAAAAATTAATAATAAATTGTTAAAAAATAATAAAGAATAGTAAAAAATAGTGGTAATTAGTAAAAATTAGTGGTAATTAGTAATAATTAATGGTAATTAGTAATAATTAGTGGTAATTGGTAATAATTAGCGGTAATTAGTAATAAATTAGTAAAAATTAGTAAAAATTTGTAATAATAAGCGGTAATTAGTAAAATTTTGTAATAAATAATGATAATTTGTAATAATTAATGTTAATTAGTAATAATTAGTAATAAATTGTAAAAAATTGTAATATATTGTTATAAACTAATAAAAATTAGTAAGAATCAGTGGTATTTAGTAATAATTAGTAATAATTTTCTATAATTAGTAATAAGTTGTAATAAATTATTAAAAATTAGTAATAATTAGCAGCAATTAGTAATAATTAGTAGTAATTAGTAATAATTAGCGGTAATTTGTAAAAATTTGTAATAATTAATGGTAATTTGTAATAATTAGTGGAAATTTATAATAATTAGTGGTAATTAGTAATTATTTGTAATAAATTGTTCAAATTAGTCATAAATTGTTATAAACTATTAAAAGTTAGTAAAAATTAGTGGTAATTTGTAATAATTAGTAATAATTAGCAGTAATTAGTAATAATTAGCAGTAATTAATAACAATTAGTGTTAATTAGTAATAATTAGATGTAATTAGTAATAAATTAGTGGCAATTAGAAAAAATTAGTAAAAATTAGAAATAAAAATTGTAATATTTAGTGGAAATTAGTAATAATTAGCGGTAGTTAGTAAAAAAAATTTGTTGTAATTTTTAATAATTAGTGGTAGTTAGTAATAATTAGTAATAAATTTCATAAATTAGTAATAAATTGTTATAAAATAATAAAAATTAATAAAAAAATATAAATTAGTAATAATTAGTGGTAATTAGTAATAACTAGTAATAATTAGTAATAATTAATGGATATTAGAAGTGATTAAATTTAATTTGTAAAAATTAATTTTAATTAGTAAAAATTATATGTAATATTTAGAAATTACCAATAAATCCCTATAATTATTAAAAATTAATGATAATTAATAAATATTAGTGATAAATCGCTATAATTAGTAAAAATTAATAAAAATAAGCGGTAATTAATAAAAACTAGTAAAAATTATTGGTAATGACTAAAAATTAGTAAAAATTAGCGATGATTAGTAAAAATTTGTAAAAAATAGCGGTAAACTAGTGCAATTAGTAATAGTTAACAGTAGTAGTAGGAAAATGAGATGCGCTGATGACATGAAATGATTGACATAAATTGGTGTGATGGATTTTTTTGACATGGTTGGCATAAATTGGTTTCATCACCTAAATATTTTAAAATCTATGATTTACACCTTTTTAGTATATCATAGATTTCACAATCTTCATGTGATTAGAAATGACCAATTTCTTCCAACCATGTCCAAATTTGTCATTAGGTCACCATAATCGGGATAGATAGGATGTGACGTGTCAATGACAGTAGCAACAATATTAGGAGGAGGAGATACGTCGATGATAGGACATGGTTGACATAAATTGTTACAGTGATAAATTTGGACATAGTTGGCATAAATTTTTTTCATCACCTGAATATTGTAAAATATATTATTGAAGCCATTTTAGTAAATCATTGATTTTACAATCTTCAGGTGATTAGAAATGACCAATTTGTGCCAACCATGTCCAAATTTGTCATTAGATCGCCAGAACCGGGGCATCCAGGATGTGACACATCGATGACAGCAACAACAACATGAGGATGAGATACGTCGATGGTAGGAGCAACAACATGATCAGACGATAAAGTACATGCGATAGTTATTGTAAATTAGAAATATTTAGTTTTATTTAGTAAAAATTAGCAATAAATTAGCAAAAATTGGTGATAAATTAGTAAAAATTAATAGTAAATCACTATAATTATTAAAGATTAGTGGTAATTAAAAAAAGTAGAAAAATTAGCTTTAAATAATAAAAAATAGTAAAAATGAACATTAAATCACTATAATTAGTAAAAAGTAATGGTAATTAGTAAATATCAGCGGTAATTAGTAAACAATTAGTGGTAAATAGATAGAATTAATAATATTTACAAGTAAATTATATTTTATTAATTTTATAATCTTTTTAGATATTCTTTTTCTTATATAAAATTATTCATAAAAAATTTATTTATTTATTTTTTTTAAATATGGAATAAGTAAGTTGAAAATATTCTTTATTATATGATCACTATTGGATAAATAATTATAGGAATCCAAATGGTTTTGGTAAAAATCCTGTATATATTAAGGGTATTGAATCTTTTTTATAATTTGTATAATCAAAAACAGAATTTGTTTCCAAAGGGAAAATTAAATATCCATGTAAGAAATGTGATCTGAGGAGGTTTGACACATTTGACAATGTTGGGGGGTCATCTATTTCATTTAAAATAGATTATGTTTTTTTGGTATTAACACGGTGACCATAGTTCTTGAGAAGATTCTAATAATTTGGTTCCAAACCCATCACTGTTTCAAAATTTAGTACATGATGTGGCTAGTTCTTCTTTTCAAAAAACTAAAACTTAGAATGATTTTTATTTAACTACTAAGTTGGAACCATCTTAATTTTATGATTTTTTGAAGTCTACTAAAGATTCATTATATCCTGGTTGTAAGATAAGAATATTTGAAGCGTTTATAAAATTTTTGGCTATTAAATCAGATAATGGAATGTCAAATAACTATTTTGATCAGATATTCTCTTTGGTTAATGCATTGTTACCTGAAGGAAATGTGTTGCTTATAAATTTATATAAAATAAAAAGGATAGTTCGTAATTTGGGTATTGGTTATTAGAAGATTCATTCATATTCAAATGACAGCATCTTATATTATGGTGAAAATGAGCTGTTGGTTCGTTTTCCAATATGTGGAAAATTGAGGTATAAAGTGGATCAACTAGAGAATTATGGATTTATTACTATAAAATAATTGAGGTATTTCCCGCTTACACCCAGATTACAACATTTATTAATGCCTCAAAACAAAACATTAGTGATTTCATGGAACAAAAAAACATTTCAATCCGTAATAGCTTAAATCATCTTTATGATGATGATTCATGGAAAATTTTTGACCAAGTACATCCATCTTTTGCTTCAGAAGATTGAAACATGTGATTGGGTCTTTCTACTGATGGTTTATATCCATTCGGTTCTTACGATAATCAATATTCTTGTTGGACCATCTTTATTACTCTGTACAATTTACCACCTTGGGTGTTGATGAATGAACCATATATCTTTTTGACCTTATTAATTATTGGACATCCAAAAAAAATATTGATGTTTATTTAAATCCATTGATTGATGAGTTAAATTTATTGTGGTCTAATTGTGTTAGTACATATGATGTTGTTGAAAAACAAAATTTCCTAATGAAAGCTGCATTAATGAGGACAATTAGTGATTTCTCAACATATGACATGTTATGTGGATATAGTACACATGATCCAAAATTATGTCCATACTATATGATTAACAATAAAGTGTTTATGATCATCAATGGAAAAAACCTTATTTTTTTGTCTATAATAGAATATTTCTTCCTACTGATCATCATTTTCGGAGGAACAAATATCATTTCAGAAAAGGAAAAATTAAAAGAGATGAATCTCCAACAATGATCTCAGGTATTGAGTTAAAATCTATTATATCTTCATTACCTCCTGTTACCTTTGGACTGAATATAAACCAATAAAATATAGATATATTTGGAAAAGAACACAATTGAATAAAATAAATCATTTTTTGGGATCTTCCATATTGGTCTGATTTGTTGGTTCGTCACATGTTGGATTTCATACATATTAAGGAGAACTATTTTGAAAATATATTTTATAAAATTTTGGACATACCTAGTAAGATCAAAGACAATATAAAGGCATGGTTAGATTTTGCACAAATTTTTAGGTGATTAGAACTTGAACTGTTTGAAAATGATAGACCATAGAAGTTAATGAATCCAAAAGTGTCTTATACAGTTTCCAAAGAAAATCATTTATTATTTTTTCAGTGGATTTCATATTTGAGGTTTTCAGATGGTTATGTTTCCAGTTTGTCTATATGTGTCATAAATGGTCATATTAATGGATTAAAAAGTCATGATTGTCATGTTATAATAGAAATAATTATGCCGACTGGATTTAGAAATTTTTTGAATTATATTATTTTGGATGTGTTAAAAAATATCATATTTTTTTCAAGACATTTTTTTGGAAGAAATAGACTAAAATACACTAAGTAGACTATAAAAAGATGTGGTTTTTAATTTTATGTAAATTGGAAAAAAAAATTCCACAAAATTTCTTTGCTTCAATGGAATATTTGATATTACATTTTCCACATGAAGTAAAATGTGGAGGTCCAATACAGTTTCGATGGATGTAACCATATGAGAGATACATGTAGAAATTGAAGAAAAAGGTATGTAATTAAGTATCAGTTGAAGGATCAATTACAGAAGCTTATTTATAGGAGGAAAATTCTTTTTTATGCTCTCTTTATTTTCAATCTGAATATCCATCAAAACATAAACAAATGGTCCATAATGAGTGAAATGTTGATAATACAATGAACAATCAATTATTAATTTTTTATTATCCCAAAATTGGATTTTTTGGAGTTCATGAATGATAGCTTTTAGATGATAAACATAATAGGGCTCATACATATGTTTTTCTCAATTTTGAATAAATGACACAATTTTTATAGTGAGTTATAATATCACTTATTCTATATATTTTTTAAGTAAATTAATATTATTTTATTTTTATATTATAGGATAATAATATCAAGAAAAAGTTTCAAAAAATTACTGTAACTGCTCTTGAAGATCATCGATAAAATAATTTTTCATACTGGTTTCAAAAAATAGTAAAGTAAATTTTTTATGGTTTAACATATAAAATAAATTTTTTACTTGTTATATTGATAATTTTTTTTAAAATATTTAGGGATCTCAGCATATTGATAAAATTGATAATCAATTGTGTGCATTGAGTAAGCCACCATCCAAAATGGTTAAATATTATAATGCATATGTAGTGAATGGTTTTTGATTTCATACAAAGGAATATAATGAATAAAAAAAACAATTAATAGTGGTGTTTTCTTGAGATGATCTCATTATAGAGAAAGTGAGGTTGACTTTTATTTATTTCTAGAAGAAATAATTAAACTGTGTTATCAGGGACATAATTGTGTATTGATGTTTAAATGTCATTGGTTGGATATTGTTAGAGGATTTCTTGTTCATCAATTCCATGAAATCATTGATATTAAATATAAATGAATTATTACAGTAAATGAACCATTTTTATTGGCTCATCAGGAACATCAAATTTATTATGAAAATTAGCATGTTTCTTCAAGAGAGTTAACTGATTGGTGGAGCATAATAAAAATGAAATATCATGAAAATAAGTTTATCCAAAGTGAATTTGGTTCCTATGAAGTGTAAGGAATTAAATTTTTTCAAGAGACTACTTCAAATCCATTTTCCATGAAGAGGTATGAATATCGATGATGACACCCCACAGTTATGGGTCGATGGTGGATATGGTGTTATTGATGAAAAAAATGAATTTTAAATAGGAAGAGATGATGAATCTAAAAATCCTATGGAAATTGATGATACTAAGGAGGAATATGAATATATTGACACTTTCATATAAAAAGATGAGGATGACTATGAATAATGACACAATTAATTATTAGTTATAGTCAATATATATATATATATATCATCTTCTATTATTTTCTAAAAACTTTGTTTTCATGTTTTAGATGGCTGAAAAGACTCGTGATGACATATTTCATGATCTCGAGGATGCTATACTACCTGGCGATGAGCCTGGCGATATGTCATCAGACCCTCAAGTTCTTATCATTTCCTCATCGAATTGGAGGGGTCGGGGCTTACAAGATTTATGATTCCAAACCCTATTCCTGAGTGACGACCTCATCCTAAATTTAATCCACATATGCAGAGGTATGTTCAATTATGTATTTTAGTTAGTTTTAATCACTTTTCATTAATTTATTTATGTACTAATTATTTGATTATTTGTTCTGCTTTTTTCATAGCTTTTCTCTTATAGTTTTTTGGAAGGGGAGTGATATTTTGAGAAACTATTTTCCAAAGCATGGGTGATGTGGGATCAGGTTCCCATTGACATTCGACATCTCATGTTTGATCACTGGATGTTATGTAAATAAATAATAGTTATTTTGAAATTTATTTATTTATAAACTTTATATTATTAAAAAATGTAGGGTTTATAGTATCCTGTAGATGATATTATGCTGATTTCTATCAAGGAGGCCTGAGATGTGTGTATACAAGAGAATTGTCATTAGTTTTTTCACAATTTTAGGAGGAAAGCCATGAAGAAGGTGGGAGTCACAGATTTTGATCAGTCTTGCAACACCCATTAACCTGATTACATCTTATCTTAAGTTTGTGATGGATTATATTCATACTGTATGAGAGATAGTTTTTAGAGGAGAGCATCATTAGGTCAGCAGAACCATGGGAGGTAGGAGGTGATGCATCACCCTAGTAGCCATACATTCAATATGCATCCTCAATACATGTTAAGTAATTTTTTTAAATAATTTATTTAACTTTAAATGTAAATTGTTTATTTTATACTCATATAGTTAGTTGAACATCCCAATATTTTGGAGTTTGATGTTTATAAGAGGATGTACAATGATCCTATCACTAGAGAGATTATAGGTGGTCGCCAGTGTCAGATTTTGGTCAGTATAATTTTTTAATTTTAAAATTTAACTGAAAATATTATTTTAACTATTTGAATTTCAAATTGAAATTAAAGGAATCATATGAGGTTATGACTTATCAGACACAGGATGAGAGTCAGGCTGAGGCTGAGAGGCAGACTACTGGTGCAACAAGATTCAATGATGTATCATGGATGCATGCGGTGCAGTATGCTTTCAAGAAGGTCTGAGTGGTTGGTATCGGTTCTCGACTGACGTATGTCAGTTTTTATGGTATTGTTGCATGGGTGCTGTGAAGGACCCCAGAACGCCCTGAGAGGAGAGGGGTGAATCATGGTGTCAAATATTTCTTTTTAAACTAATGGATTTTGTTCCCACATTGGTAGGAACCTGTTAAACCTGTCAGAAAAATTCATGAAAAGAGACAACACATCAATTTTACTTGGTTCACCACAAAGGGATACATCTAAAGAGAATACATTTATAGTGTTTCAGTCATACCAAAGTCCACTAATCTTCACTAGATGTGGAATACAAAAGTTCAGTCACAGTCACTCTATGCCAGGTGCACTACCTTTACAATGGTTTAGGGATAGCTCACTCTGTCCCTTGGATCACTTATGTCGACCCCCTATCTCACTGCTTTGAGATAAGTCTAACTCAGTTTATCAACTTGAAGGTCTCTTCAATAGATTGGCATTGAATTCTTTGTCTCTATTTAGAATGAGACACTACTTGCATCAAAGAACAGAGTAAATGCACACTGAAATCTATATCCACTTAACATATATATCCAATATTGTTCTTTGTAAACCCCCTTCGCAAAGCTCAACCCTTCATAGAGAACAACACTTCGTAGAGCACACACCTTCGCAGAGCACACTACTTCACAGAGCACCACCCTTCACAGAGTACACTGATTAGCCAATCTCAACCCTTCACAAAGCTCTAGTCTTCATAGAGAAATCACATTTACAAAGCACATCTGCCTTTGTATAACCCACTGTCATCGCAAAGCACACTGCCTTTACAGAACAAATTCCTTCACGAATCTTATTAAGTTAACGTGGAATGTCCTATCTTTTCAAAGCACTCAATAATTATAATCATTGACTTCATTCAAGACTAAAGTAGTATTTTCACAAAGAACAAAGTTTCATATACAATAGGCTTTGTGGAGCTCCCCTTATATCATGAAATCAAAGAAATTTCAAATTTTCTCTCTCAAGTTAGTGAGGAATGAAGAAGGGTGACCTCTTATTTATAAGCACGGTCAAACATGAAGCTCCTCTTCTTTAGGAATGATTTCTAGATAAGTCAAAAATGTATTCACGATGCATCTCCCTTCTCAAAGATCCATGAATATTTCCCGTTCTAAATGATCATCATAACCACAGAGCTCTCTGTCAAATCTCTTCATTCCACCATAATTCTCCAATCGTAAATCCTTCTGTCAAAGCTTCACATAGCCATGATGCTCAAATTCTTGTAATCACAGAGCACATCATCACAATATTCATGCCTTTGAAAAAAAACTTCATGAATCCCATATCTATGAAACTCATGCCTTTTCCATATTTTTATGAGATACTCAAGAAAAACCTCTTTTTACAATTCTTTCCATTATCCTAAATTTGGACCCCAAAAATTAGAAAACACTGGGAAACAACATCACCTTAAATACTACTTACAGATTGAACTGTATGATCGCTTTCCTTGAAATATCTCTTATCATCCATTAGAGGATTTACAAAAAACACAAAACATAGTCCATTTCCAACAATTAATAGCCTTGGTTCCAATAATATCACCCTTTGGGTTTGTTGGAAATCTGTAGATAAATTCAATAGAGAACTAGTGTCACACCCTGACCACCGATACCTTTATTTTTCTTATTTCTTGGTCCCGGTTTAATTTTTTTTTTCGAATTTCATTTGTGTTGGCGGTTTCGCGCCGGTGCGTGGTCACTGCATTGTTAGCGGTGACCGTGCGTTCAGTCCGGGTGACCGTGTGTTCACCCGGCGTTTTAAATATTAAAGTTTTTATGTTGACATTTTATTATTATTACTATTTGAGTTGCGTTATTATTATTGTAGTTGTTTTCTGTGTATAAGTATATATATATATATATGTCTATATATGTGTATGTATATACATATGTATATACTTTAATACGTTATGTTTATATATGTATATACATATATGTATATATATTGTATCTATGTGTATATGTTTATATATAGGTATATATGTATATATATGTTTATATGTGTATATATATATATATATGTTTGTATATGTTTAAATATATGTATATATGTCTATATATATATATGCGTGTGTGCGCGCACGCGCGCGCACATTTATTTTCAAATGGTTTTAATATTTTGAATTTTTGATTAAAGGTAATGATTATTATAAATTTTTTTCTAATTATTAACATTATTATTATTATAAGGTTTTATTATTATTATAAAGTTTTATTATTTCTATAAAGCATTATTATTTTTAGGATTTGTTTTATTTAATTAATTATGTTCAATATTATTATTAGTATATTATTATGATTATAGTATTTTATTATTATTATTATTACATATTATTATTAATATTATTCTTATATTATTATTTATATTTTTGTTGTATTATTGTTATTATTATCATTATTATTATTATTATTATTATTATTATTATTATTATTATTGTTTATGTATATATATATATATAGTTTTTTTAATACCCTAACCCTAATCCTACCCCCCTCCCGTAACCGCCTCACCTCTCTCTCTCTCCCTCTCCTTCTCCCCCGTTTTTCTTTCCCCCCTCCTGGTGCGGCCGGCCGCGCCCTCCCTGTCCCGGCCTCCTCCGCGCGCCCCGGCGTCTCCCTCACCGTCGTCCGGCCCTCCCTATCCCGGCCTCCTCCGCGCGCCCCGACGACGCCCTCGCCCTCGTCCGGCGCTCCCCTGTGCTGTCCCTCTCCTCCTGCGCCCACCGACCCTCCCGGGATCCGCCTCTCCTTCGTCGCGCCAGTGCCCGCCGGTGCTCCGTTCTCCCTCGCCTCCCTCTGCCTCTTCCCGTCGCTGGCCCTCCTCTTCACAAGCCCCAACCCCGACCCCGCCTTCACCGCGCGTCCTCGCTCCCTCATGCGACCCCGCCGTGCCCAGCGGCCGTCTCCGCCTCTCCCCGTCCTGCGCGCCGCGCCCGGCCAGCCCCGCTGCCTCCGACTCCCCTGCACCGGCCTCCGGCCTCCTTGGCTTCGCCGCACTAGCCGACCACTGTCGGCTCCCCCACGCGACCCGCACCCCCCTTCTCCAACGACCCCTCCTCCGACCAGCGGCCTAACACCTCCCTCTGGTGTGTTTTTATTTTATTTTATTTATTTATTGATTTAAGTATTGTTTTATTATTTTATCCCTTTTATTTATTCTATTCTTTTAAGTATTTGTTTATTAATTAATTAGTTTATTTATTCATTTAATCATTTATTTAATTGTTCATTTAAGTATTTGTTAATTAGTCATTTATTTATTTATTTATGCAAGTATTATGTTATTCAATTATTCCATTTATTTATTTATTTATTTTGTTCCTTGTTTATTTATTCATTTAATTTTTTTTGTTAACTAGTTATTTATTTATTTATTTAATTATCTGTTAATTAATTAATTAATTATTTATTTATTTGTTTTGTTTTGTTTATTTACTTATTTGTCTATCTGCTTATTCATTTGGTTATCTATTTATTCTCTTGATTATTTATTTATTCTTGTATTTATTATTTATCTATATATTTATTTATTTGCTTATTTGTTAATTAATTAATTAATTAAATAATTAATTTATTTATTTTTTCCCTTTATTCCATCTTGGTGTTTTTATTTAATTCATATTAATCCTTTTTCTGTCGCGGGTTGAGTGACGTGTACTTTTTCCACTGTTCAGCATACGCAGTTAGTCCGCAGGGGATTGTTCTACTTTCCATTGGGATTCCGTCACGTCCGCTCCGTGTTTGAGGTAGGTGAATTCAACTGTTTCCTTTCCGAGGTACTCTGCTGATGCTTGAATTGTTTTAAACAAATTTTATTCCATGATTCACGTGTTTATGATATCCTTGCGCGGCTTATTTTGGTGTTTTAAAATCTATAGTTTTTGTTCGAAAGTTAAGTTTGAAGCAATTATATTTTATGCCAAGGTAGTTGTGCACTAGATGTTGTCCTGCACTTTTTCTTGTTTATATAGTGTACCTGTTTAGGCATTTCCAGCTAAGGTGGAACTAAATGCCTATGTTCTCTTATGTTATCATTGGTTTTCTTGAGCGGTGTTTTCTTTTTGTAAAGAAAGAATCATTCTTGGATCTTATTATCCTGTGCTGGTTAGTTTTATGAAATTTAGTATTATTTGGAAATGTTGTCGTGCCCCTTTGCAGGTTTGACACACCATTAGATGTTGACACATCCATGGGTGCACCAGGTGCACACATGGATGTGCCCTCAAATGAAGATGGTGTTTGAAATTGTTACAATTTATTTTTATTTTTATTTTCTCGAAATCTCGACTTTTCTAAATGGTTCTTGGTTTCAAATTTTTTTCGCCTCTTCATGATACACATTGAACTGGTTTAAAAAGAAATCTACGAAAATATGTCCGTTTGGCCTTTTATTTAATACAAAAGCAGCGCTTGGGTTTTTGAAAAAGATATTGTGAAATGTTCGTGTAAAGTCATTTGATTTTGGAAAAAAAAACTGAGTGCTCGCTTGGCGACTTCAGGTATTTTTATAATGTGGTTTTGATAATTAAATGACGTGAAGGCCCGATTGGCACTTTATTAAATGTGAAGTGATTATACATATATATATATATATGTACTTGTGAGGTCATCTCTACAGGGGGACTTCCCTTCGAGGGTTGTCGTGTAGCGATGTCCGTGTAAGGGGTTGGCAAGTGCGGTGAGATGAGTCATGCATGCGAGGGTCTCCCACTTACACAGTGTTACAAAAACCACCATGGGTTCCTGGGCGTCTTGTAGATTATCGAGTGACGGTTTCTTGCTAACCCTGATTAGACGGGTTAGTACCCCCTGGAGTTTTGGACATGCCAGGAGGGATGTGCAACTAGTTGGCTATTAGGGCGGCCAGTTGGTTATTGACTATGGAGTACCACACCGGTAGGTAGTCTGAACCCGAGTACATCCAGGGGTTTTCTAGGGATGTTTAGGACAACCCATGGTTACTTGTTCTCCTTGATTGTTTACTTTCAGTTATTCTTTACAGCTTATAGTGTTACTTGTGTCCTTTTGCACTACTTTCATCTTGCATTACTTGGTTACTTTCTATTTCACTGGTCTGTTTTCAGCCTGTACTATTTACCTGTTCTTTTCTAGCACAGTCATGGTATTATTTGTATTTGGTTTTGTTTATAAAAGCAGGAAAGGGTTTTGAAAGTGATTTATAGTGTGCGTTGGGTTTTCAAATGGGGAAAACATGTTGTTTATTTTTAAAGGTGAAAAATGTATTTTTATAATTTTATTTTTTAAAACTGTGTCAACGGATTGCTTGGGAAAGGAAACATTTGGATTCAGTGGTTTACTTTGGCTTACCTACTGGGCATTTTTAAGGCTCACGCCTATATTATCATTTCAGTTGCAGGTCTTCCCTTGCTCAGGTCTTTCTGGCTTGAGTCACTCAGTGTTGGAGCGAGGTTTCTCTCTAGTTGGGTGGTGACCTGAGAGGTCACATGGAGGTACGTGGTCATGTGGATTTTACTTCTTTTCCGCTGTTAGTGTTTATTTATTATGTTCTGTTTTCTTTTGTTGGGCTGAAATCGTTCCCAACGATCAAATTTTTGATGCCCGACACTGGTTACCATCCCGGGGGGATCGGTAACGCCCCTCGGGACTTGCCGCGGACCGGCTCGGGTGACCGGTTCAGGGTCAACCCGGGCTGGTTCGTGACAAAATGGTATCAGAGGCAGGTTCTTGTTATTTTGGGTTGTCCGGTAGAAGGAGATTAGGACTGTCGGAACTCGAGGGGTAGGTACGGGAAGAGCGTCGCGAACTCTTACTCGCACTGATCTTCGAGTTACCAGGGGTAGTTCGGGAATTTTGTCCTTGTATTTTCTGGTTTGTCTTGGATTGAGAGATGATAATGGAGGCAAGACGACTTTACATCATGATTTCACATGGAGTAGTGACCCATGTGGAGTCTGAGTACATGGTTTGAATTCCTCCTAGTGGTCGATGCTGACTTGAGACATGGCCCACTACCATGTCGCCAGGTTGAGCGTGACTACTAGTCCCTCATTTCAGTGATTGATGAAAATTTGGATTCTTATTTTGTTTTGGTCGGTGTAAGTATGTTGTTGGAAATGAAAAAGGGTTTTGAAAAAAAAAATTGGACTGGTTTCTTTTAAAAGACTTTAAATGTATGAAATGGGTTTTAAAACTGGAATCTCTTGATTTGGAAATCTGTTGTTTTCTTGAATTGGTTAAGAATGATTTGGGTTGAAACCTCAGTTCCTCTTTATGAACGTTTGCACATGTGTGAGAATGCATGGAAAGTGTGTTTTGATGCACGTATGAATGGAATGTGGATAAAGACATGTGCAACGGGTCATGGGAGTACCTGGGTGTGTTTGAAATTTAACGCTTGACTTTGTTTTCTAAATTGGTTTTAAAGGGGGAACAGTTTTGGAAAGTTTTTGGTTTGAAAGTGGATTGGTTTTGGAAAGTAGTATTGAAAAAAATGGTGGTTTTATAATCTAAAATAAAAAGGGGATTTTAAAAAGGAGATCTTATTTTGGGTTGTGTTTGTGTTTGTTTGGTTTTTGTGCTGACTGTTTTTGATGAAGGCGCTTTTATTGAAGTTGCTTCGGTTTGATATTGGTTTTGGCTTTGTGTTTTATATATCGCTCAGGAAATGCCGCCCAGAAAGGTCTCTAAGGATTCAGATATGTCATGCCCAGGTTTTAGTCCTCCTCAGACTCTGCCTATTCTCCATGGTGATCAGGGTCCGTTAGAGGCAGTGAAATGGCTCGAGGAAGTGGAGCGTGTCTTTAGAATGTTGGGAACTCCCGATAATGTTAAGGTTTGTGAAATTATGGAGTTGTTTGAGGGTCCATCTCTGGACCAGTGGAAGAGGGTTACCCCATCATCAACGCAAGTTGAAATGACGTGGGATGTCTTTAAAATCGTTTTCATCCAATGGTTTGTACCTGAGGAAGTGAAGCTGGAGAAAAAGAGGGAGCTTGTGCATATTCAACAAGGCCAACGGACAGTGAAGGCATATGTTGACCATTTCGAGGAACTGATTTCCTTTTCTCCAGAGGTAGCGTCGCATGAGCTCATGAAGGTCTCTCTTTTCACTGGGGGTCTTCGTCCAGAGATCAAGGAGCGAGTCCTCCCTTCTAAAGACCTTTGTTTCGAGAAGCTGGTGGAGGAAGATTTCTTGGCTGAGTTGGTTTCCGGCGTGCGGGTGATTAATACTTTAGCGTCCCTTGTTGTTCGTAAGAGTTCCCCCTCTGGTGAGGAAAAGGCGCCAGAGATACCTGTTCCTAAGGAGTTATTCCATTTGGTCCCAACTTCCGGTTCATCAGATCGTTCGATGGTATGATATCAGTGTGGTCGTTTCAGGCATTCAAAGCCGTCTTGTCGCAACCCTTCGAAGACGTGTCATCGATGCAGCTGTCTGGGTCATCTGGAGAAGTTTTGCAGGAAGCGTCGCTTGAAGAGGATGCAGTGATTGGAGAGTGTCAATACCTGACTGTGAGGCAGGAGATGCTTCAGCCATCAGAGCCCTAGCCACAGGTCTCGGGGTGAAGTTCGCGCACAGTCAGGAGTTCCCAGGGTTGTGAAGCCTTGATCCTGGTTCTATTTTCCGTATTGACGGTGGAGCAATTAAAAACCTTTTCATATATGTTTTCCTGTTATTAAAGTTCCAATAGCGTTGTAAATGCGTTGTTTTTCTATAAAGTGACGATGGACTTGTTCTATGATAATCTAAGCGGACTTGTCGTGTAAATGTAATATTCTAAATCATGTGTACTTCTTAAAAGTGTGTTTGACCCTCGTGTGGGTTGACCTCATTTTAGTTATGTTGACTATGTGGTTATGTTTTGGGGACTTCAGTGGATCATGTCTCCAATTTGATGTTGGTTAAATGTTTTTCTATGGGTTTTCTCTGGTGTTGAAGGTTGTTGACTCTAGTCGAGGATTCAATGTCTCGACAGAGGTGTTGTTTTAATCATGCTATAAGAGTTGATTTAAACCGGTTGGGAGTTCCCACATCGACCCCCCCCGTTTCCTAGGGTTTTCTATTTAGGTGGTCAACTTTTCTGCACTAGTTGAGTTCTTGTGGTGGGGAGAACCCCTTTGTGTTCTCCCCTCAACCGCGGACTCCAGTTTTCTCTTGGATGGGTCGGGTGTGACCTGTGTGGGGTAAGGTTATCCTGAGAATCTCAGTTCTCTTTAGTTCCTTTAGTTCTGTTTGGGCATAGACTTGGATTTTGGCTGACTTGTGGCTTGGTGACTTTCTGGGGGCAGAAAGTGTCTGTGGTGGGGAGAATTGTCACACCCCGACCACTGGTACCTTTATTTTTCTTATTTCTTGGTCCCAGTTTAATTTTTTTTTCGAAGTTCATTTGTGTTGGCGGTTTCGCGCCGGTGCGTGGTCACCGCATCGTTAGCGGTGACCGTGCGTTCAGTCCGGGTGACCGTGTGTTCACCCGGTGTTTTAAATATTAAAGTTTTTATGTTGACATTTTATTATTATTACTATTTGAGTTGCGTTATTATTATTGTAGTTGTTTTCTGTGTATAAGTATATATATATATGTCTATATATGTGTATGTATATACATATGTATATACTTTAATACGTTAGGTTTATATATGTATATACATATATGTATATATATTGTATCTATGTGTATATGTTTATATATAGGTATATATGTATATATATGTTTATATGTGTATATATATATATATATGTTTGTATATGTTTAAATATATGTATATATGTCTATATATATATATATGCATGTGTGCGCGCATGCGCACGCACATTTATTTTCAAATGGTTTTAATATTTTGAATTTTTTATTAAAGGTAATGATTATTATAAATTTTTTTTCTAATTATTAACATTATTATTATTATAAGGTTTTATTATTATTATAAAGTTTTATTATTTCTATAAAGCATTATTATTTTTAGGATTTGTTTTATTTAATTACTTATGTTCAATATTATTATTAGTATATTATTATGATTATAGTATTTTTTTATTATTATTACATATTATTATTAATATTATTCTTATATTATTATTTATATTTTTGTTGTATTATTATTGTTATTATTATTATTATTTTTATTATTTTTA
This sequence comes from Viscum album, assembly GCA_963277665.1. Taxonomy (NCBI): domain Eukaryota; kingdom Viridiplantae; phylum Streptophyta; class Magnoliopsida; order Santalales; family Viscaceae; genus Viscum; species Viscum album. Next base: position 1,951,872,935 of record OY728125.1, read on the forward strand.
TTATTATTGTTTATATATATATATATATATAGTTTTTTTAATACCCTAACCCTAATCCTACCCCCCTCCCGTAGCCACGTCACCTCTCTCTCTCTCCCTCTCCTTCTCCCCCGTTTTTCTTTCCCCCCTCCTGGTGTGGCCGGCCGCGCCCTCCCTGTCTCGGCCTCCTCCGCGCGCCCCGGCGACGCCCTCGCCCTCGTCCGGCGCTCCCCCGCGCTGTCCCTCTCCTCCTGCGCCCACCGACCCTCCCGGGCTCCGCCTCTCCTTCGTCGCGCCAGTGCCCGCCGGTGCTTCGTTCGCCCTCGCCTCCCTCCGCCTCTTCCCGTCGCTGGCCCTCCCCTTCACAAGCCCCGACCCCGGCCCCGCCTTCACCGCGCGTCTGGCGCTCCCTCGCGCGACCCCGCCGCGCCCAGCGGCCGTCTCCGCCTCTCCCCGTCCCACGCGCCGTGCCCGGCCAGCCCCGCTGCCTCCGACTCCCCTGCTCCGGCCTCCGGCCTCCTCGGCTTCGTCGCACTAGCCGACCACTGCCGGCTCCCCCACGCGACCCGCACCCCCCTTCTCCAGCGACCCCTCCTCCGACCAGCGGCCTAACACCTCCCTCCGGTATGTTTTTATTTTATTTTATTTATTTATTTATTTAAGTATTGTTTTATTATTTTATCCCTTTTATTTATTCTATTCTTTTAAGTATTTGTTTATTAATTAATTAGTTTATTTATTCATTTAATCATTTATTTATTTGTTCATTTAAGTATTTGTTAATTAGTCGTTTATTTATTTATTTATGTAAGTATTATGTTATTCAATTATTCCATTTATTTATTTATTTATTTTGTTCCTTGTTTATTTATTCATTTAATTTTTTTTGTTAACTAGTTATTTATTTATGTATTTAATTATTTTTTAATTAATTAATTGATTAATTATTTATTTATTTTGTTTTGTTTATTTACTTATTTGTCTATCTGCTTATTCATTTGGTTATCTATTTATTCTCTTGATTATTTATTTATTCTTGTATTTATTATTTATATATATATATTTATTTATTTGCTTATTTGTTAATTAATTAATTAATTAATTTATTCATTCATTTATTTATTTTCCCTTTATTCCGTCTTGGTGTTTTTATTTAATTCATATTAATCCTTTTTCTGTCGCGGGTTGAGTGACGTGTACTTTTTCCTCTGTTCAGCGTACGCAGTTAGTCCGTAGGTGATTGTTCTACTTTCCGTTGGGATTACTTCACGTCCGCTCCATGTTTGAGGTAGGCGAATTCAACTGTTTCCTTTCCGAGGTACTCTGCTGATGCTTGAATTGTTTTAAACAAATTTTATTCCATGATTCGCGTGTTTATGATATCCTTGCGCGGCTTATTTTGGTGTTTTAAAATCTATAGTTTTTGTTCGAAAGTTAAGTTTGAAGCAATTATATTTTATGCCAAGGTAGTTGTGCACTAGATGTTGTCCTACACTTTTTCTTGTTTATATAGTGCACCTGGTTAGGCGTTTCCAGCTAAGGTGGAACTAAATGCCTATGTTCTCTTATGTTATCATTGGTTGTCTTGAGCAGTGTTTTCTTTTTGTAAAGAAAGAATCATTCTTGGATCTTATTATCCTGTACTGGTTAGTTTTATGAAATTTAGTATTATTTGGAAATGTTGTCGTTCCCCTTTGCAGGTTTGACACACCATTGGATGTTGACACATCCATGGGTGCACCAGGTGCACACATGGATGTGCCCTCAAATGAAGATGGTGTTTGAAATTGTTACCATTTATTTTTATTTTTATTTATTTTTATTTTCTCGAAATCTCGACTTTTCTAAATGGTTCTTGGTTTCAAAATGTTTTCTCCTCTTCATGAGACACATTGAACTGGTTTAAAAAGAAATCTACGAAAATATGCCTGTTTAGCCTTTTATTTAATACAAAAGCAGCGCTTGAGTTTTTGAAAAAGATATTGTGAAATGTTTGTGTAAAGTCATTTGATTTTGTAAAAAAAACTGAGTGCTCGCTTGGTGACTTCAGGTATTTTTATAAAGTGGTTTTGATAATTAAATGACGTGAAGGCCCGATTGGCAGTTTATTAAATGTGAAGTGATTATACACACACACATATATATATATATATATATATATATATACGTACTTGTGAGGGCATCTCTACAGGGGGACTTCCCTTCGAGGGTTTTCGTGTAGCGATGTCCGTGTAAGGGGTTGGCAAGTGCAGTGAGATGAGTCACACGTGCGAGGGTCTCCCACTTACACAGTGTTACAAAAACCACCATGGGTTCCTGGGCATCTTGTAGATTATCGAGTGACGGTTGCTTGCTAACCCTGATTAGATGGGTTAGTACCCCTGGAGTTGTGGACAGGCCAGGAGGGATGTGCCACTGGTTGGCTATTAGGGCGGCCAGTTGGTTATTGACTATGGAGTACCACGCCGACAGGTAGTCTGAACCCGAGTACGTCCAGGGGTTTTCTAGGGATGTTTAGGATCACCCATGGTTACTTGTTCTCCTTGATTGTTTACTTTCAGTTATTATTTACAGCTTATAGTGTTACTTGTGTCCTTTTTCACTACTTTCATCTTGCATTACTTGGTTACTTTCTGTTTCACTGGTCTGTTTTCAGCCTGTACTGTTTACCTGTTCCTTTCTAGCACAGTCGTGGTATTATTTGTATTTTGTTTTGTTTATAAAAGAAGGAAATGGTTTTGAAAGTGATTTATAGTGTGAGTTGGGTTTTCAAATGGGGAAAACATGTTGTTTATTTTTAAATGTGAAAAATCTATTTTTATAATTGTATTTTTTTAAACCTGTGTCAACGGATTGCTTGGGAAAGGAAACATTAGGATTCAGTGGTTTACTTTGGCTTACCTAATGGTCATTTTTAATGCTCATGCCTATATTATCATTTCAGTTGCAGGTCTTCCCTTGCTCAGGTCTTTCTGGCTTGAGTCGCTCAATGTTGGAGCGAGGTTGCTCTCTAGTTGGGTGGTGACCTGAGAGGTCACATGGAGGTACGTGGTCATGTGTCTTTTACTTCTTTTCCACTGTTAGTGTTTATTTATTCTGTTCTGTTTTCTTTTGTTGGGCTGAAATCGTTCCCAATGATCAAATTTTTGATGCCCGACACTGGTTGCCATCTCGGGGGGATCGGGAACGCCCCTCGGGACTTGCCGCGGACCGGCTCGGGTGACCGGTTCAGGGTCAACCCGGGCTGGTTCGTGACAACCAGTCATTATCAAAACCCGATACACAAGAATCCACTCAGCCAACACTCTAAGCCTATGTGAGTAATTCTCATTGTAGAAAAAAGAGGGAAGACATGAATCATGTTCTCATGTTTTTTAATGAATGCTATAACTACTTCCTCATAACAACAAAATGTTTTTCTACCTTCATATTCTCTCCTTTGAAATTATACATTCTTCTGAATCCAGCCTACAACCATAAAAAGTTTCATCCTCCACATTTTCACATTGAATTTATCCATTTCTCCCCCATTGTAAATAAACCCAAAGAATAGTATTTGAATATTATAAAGCTCAGAATATACCCCCCTGGATCGTATCTCGCCCATAAACCTGTATCACTTCCACAAACAAATTAACACAATTAAAACAATTGGGGAGAGGGACAAATACATATCCTCCTCATGTATAAAGATGTGGCTAAATACTGAGGTTTAACCGATGTTTCTCAAACACACTTGCTGATAGTGGCTTGGTCATAATGTCATCCACTTGATCATCAGTTCCCATATGGTACATTTTGATCACACCTTATTCAACTTTTTTCCTAGATGAAGTGATATCTTATTTCAATATGTTTAGTACAAGAATGTTGAACATGATTCTTCATAAGATCAATTGCACTCTTGTTATCACAGTAAATCACTATTGGTTGTTTCACCTCATAAACTATGTCAGTCAGTTGCTGCTTCATCAAAAGTAACTGAGTGCATGCCTTGGTAGCGGATATATATTCAGCTTTAGTAGTATTAAGCGATGTACTTTCCTGTTTCTTGCTTAACCAACCCACACATTTCTTCCCAATATAGAATTCTCCACTAGTGGTGGAATTTTTATCCACTATATCTCCAACCCATTTAGCATCAGAAAATGCATATAGTTCATTGTCACTTCCTGCAAAAAAGTATAACCCATAACTATGAGTACCTTGAATGCACCTCATGATTCTTTTTACTACCACAATATATTCTTCCTTTAGATTAATCTAAAATAGATCCACTAAGAATGTTTCAAAGAAAATATCTAGCCATTTTTCTTTCAGATACAATAAGCTTCCAATGATTCTTTTATAAATTATGGGATCCAAAAACGTCTCAACCTCATGCTTTCCAAGTTTTTTTTCCAACCGCAATCGAAGTTGCCATTGGTTTGGAATCTTATATATTAAATTTATTCAATAACTCTTTTTCATAATTTTCCTAAGAAAAGAAAGTGAAATCCTTATTATAAATCACCTACATCACTAAGAAGTATGTTAGTTCTCCAATTATCGACATTTCAAATTCTGATTTCATGTGATTGGAAAATTCATCCACTAATCCCTGCCTGCTTCCACAAAAAATAATATCATCAACGTATAACAATACTATGAACCGATCCTTATGATAATTATTTATATAGATATTGTTATCCACTCCTAATCTTTTTAATTCAATATTTTTCAGATAAGAATCCAGTCGAGAGTACCATGAACATGGTTCCTGCTTCAGTCTATATAGTTCTTTCTTTAACCTTCATACCTTTATTTCATCATTTCCAAGCAGGAAACCCACTAGTTGTTCAAACTTCTTCTTCAAGAACACCATTTAAGAATTATTTATTGACATAAATTTGATACACTATATACCCTATTTTGATTTCCATGGTAAGAAATAGCATGATTAACTCCATTCTAGCCACAAGAGAAAATGTTTCTTCAACATCAACACCTTCAATTTGTGAATATAACTTGAACACTAGTCATGCCTTATTTAGGATCATATTACCATGATCATCATATTTGTTCTTAAAGATACACTTTTTACCAATAAAATTGTGACATTTAGGTCTCTTGAATAGATCCCAGGTCCGATTCTTGTCAATCTGATCTAACTCTTCATTCATGGATTTCATCCATGATTCATCCTTTGTATCCTCTTCAAATGAAAATGGTTTGAAAACTGATAAGAATGAATATTATACATAATTACTCATTATCCTTGTTTGTGTGGGTGAATTATTATCCCCAATGATGTTGGATTAATCAATATCTACTCTTCAGTTTCTCTTATGAGGTCCAGTTGAATTCTCTTCATCCATGGTTTCCTCTTCTAATTCCTCTTCTGGGTCAACATCGTGATATGAATCCTGAGAGTTTTGTAAACCTTCCTATACTTTTTCATTTCCATTTTATCCATGTTCAAATTCTCCCTCCTCTTCTATCTCATCAGCATAAGAATTAATTGAAGTATTTGTGGTTTTCTCTTCAATGATCTTAACATCACTGCTTTCCACAATCCTTCCTAAGTTCTTATTGAAACACTTGTAGGATCTGATTTTCATTGGATATCCAAGGAATATTCCTTTTTCTGCATTGTCACCATATTTCCTTTTATTTCCTTATTTTTTTGGATGAAACATTTACTTTTGAAAACATAATAATATTTCAATAAAGGATTCCTTTGATGCCACAATTCATATGGTGTCTTCGTCTCTCCCATATAAAGCCCTGTTTGATTTTGAATGTGCACTGTAGCTTCAAAAAACTATTTCCAACAATAGAAAGAGACATGACTCTCAATCATCATAGTACTTCCCATGTTGTTCACCTACCGATTTCGGCACTCAACTACTCCGTATTCCATGTTTTTCTAGGTAATTTTCAAACTCAATGGACGTGTATTCCCCTCCATTATCAGATCACAGAACTTTTATTTTCTGTTCATTATCATTCTCGGAAATTCGATGATAAGTTTTCATGAAATCAAGCACTTGTCACTTCCTATGTATGACCATTACACATTCCATTCTACTGTAATCATCTATGAAAAGAACAAATTACCTTTCTCCATGTGTTTCAAAAACATTTATCAGGCCATATATGTCTGTATGAATGAGCTCAAGAATATTAGATGATATTTTATTCTTTGGATGATAGGAACTGCAGACCAGCTTCCCTCGTATGAAAGTATCACATGCCTTCTCTCATTCACACTTCAAGTTTGGGATATCCATGAATATATTCAGCTTAAATATCTTTTACATGTCTTGATGATTAATGTTCCCCAATCTCTGATGCCACATATTTTCTTCTTCTTCAACTATAAGATATAAAATGTTCTCCTTACTGTCAACCTGATATAAGTTTCCATCTGTTCTATATAATTTCATGAGATAATTCCCTATCTTTTCCTTTATATTGCATCCCTTTTGATTGAATGTCACTATAATTCTAGAGTCATAGAGTTGACTCACATTGAGGAGATTGTGACACAAACCGTCCACATAAAGGACTTCAGTTTTCTTTAGCTCTCTATTATCTAGCTCAGTACTTCCACCACCTTTGATCTTCAATGCACCATTATTACCAAACATCATTGTTCCATTGGCCATTTTCTTGAAATTCATTAATTGTTCAGCATTACCCATCATGTGGGATGAACATCCGCTATTAAGAATCCAGTTGTTGTTGTTATTTGTATCTTTGAGGGCTACTTTTTCAAGATTGGATTTTTCAATTTTCTTCTTTTACATGAGATATTGGATTGAGTGTAGGACACTTATGTCCTTTCAAATCCTTCTTTCATGTATATGGGTTCTTCATATTCATACTCTTCTTCTAAAGGAAAAAACTTGTTTGAGATAGAAACACCATCTAGTTATTGAGTATTCACCTATCTCTAAGTGTTGTATGGAAATATCCTATCATTCCTCTTCCTGTAATGTACAGTTTTGTGGCCAAAGTTAGAACAATGAAAATAGTATCCATATAACCTATTTATTCTATAATATATAGGATATTAATTTTTTCTCCTTCATTGAACTTCTATCTCTTCCCCATTCATATATCTCATTTCCTCTTTGCAATATGACATGGTGTGACCCAAATATCCACAGAACTTACATTTCATGAGAGGAAATTTCTTCTCATTTCTATTTCTCCTCATAGCTTCTTCCTTGGGAAAATATTTTGATTGCCCCTAATTTATGGAAGCTTGAGAATAATCTTCATATATTCTTTCATTTTGATTCAATGGACTCTTTTTCATCACTTTTGGTGATTTTTCAACATGATCAACTTTCAACATGCCATTATTCTTGTCCACTTTATTTACATCATTTGATATTTAATCATCACAACTGATTCCACTTTTTCCCATGCATGCGGGTCTTTTATCACTAAAAATATTTTCAACTCCATCAGAACCACATTTTTCTCTCTCTAACATCTCAACATCCAAGAACCTACAAAATTTTATTTTCTTATTTAATTCTTTTGGATTTGACTCACTTTTGATTATACTCCTAAGAGTAACAAATTATTCTTCAAGTCCCTCAATAGTTTTGGACTTCTCCTCTAGTCTTGAGGTAAGTTCACTAAAGACCCTTGCCTGTTCTTAAATTCTAAGATTTAGTTATACTATATCATCAATAATTTAAAGTATTTTTTGTTTTACTTTCACCAGTTCTTCCAGTCATTCAATTTCAGCTTTGAGCTGATCAACATATTTTGATGATTCTTCAACCATTTCTTTCCACTTATTGAATCTCTTAAACTTATTATCAAGATTACAAAATAATGCTTAAGTTTAAACTTGGGGTCAATATTAGTTGTCAAATGGTTATCTCTAGATTTATCTATCGATGGTTCTGACTTTTCAATGGTAGCCAACTTGGAAGCATGGTTTCCAGTTTTAAATTCTTGTTCTTATTCTTCACATAATTCATTATCATCATCTTCCTATTCACAGACAAAAATCTTCTTCTATAATTTATTTCTAGATTTAAAGTATCCCTTTTTGAAAAACCTTTTTTGAGGATTCTTGGTGTTTTTAACTTCTCTCTCTTTATCTTTTAACTTTCTTGAGCACTGAGAGGCAATGTGCCTGACTTTTCCACACCAAAAGCAAGTCAGAGTTAACTTCCCTTTAAATTTCTCTTTTCCCTTCATGAAATTATTGGAAATGACTGAAATAATTTATATTTACTCATCGTATTCACCACTACTATATCCTGAAATTTTATATTTTTCCATGGATTTGAATGCCATTTCCTTGATCACACGAGTCGTAGGATCTTTTGGTTTGAATCTCATTTCATATGCCACCAGACTGCTTAGTAGATCATCCAGAGAAAGTTTAGAAAGATATATTTCCTCAAGGGATGACACATTTGCATTGTAAAGTGGTGGAAGTATTATCAATATTTTATTTACAATATCAATGTCTTTGATTTCTTTGCCCAGACCTCAAATTGATCCTACCACTTCAGTAATTCGATTGAAGAAGGAATCTACATTCTCATTAGGATGCATCTTCTAATCATCAAAAATATTGTGAAGGACTTATAGTTTTGCCTCCTTCACTTTTCTATATACTTAATAAATATTTTAAAGTTTATCCTGCATAGACTTGTTCAGGTAAAACTCATCACCTTTAGAAAGATCTGATCAGACAGGGCCACAGTGAGATCATTTTGCGATTTAGCATCTACATGAATATTTTTTTGTTTGTATCAGTAATAACCATACATATTGGATAAATAACTTGTATTACTTGCATAGTATAAAATAGGACTTTCATTCTAAGATATCTTAGATAATATATCATTATATTATTCCAAATCTAAAAATTACTTCCATCAGAGGGGGATCCCCTGACATTGGCTGAAATCTCTATGACAACAAGGGACAAATATAACACAAGAATCTTGCCTTTGATACCACTTAAAGGAACCTAGAACACCATGAGAGGGGAGAGGTGAATCAAGGTGTCAAATTTTTCTTTTTTGAACTAATGGATCTTGTTCCAACATTGGTAGGAATCTCTTAAACCTTTCAGACAAATGCATGCAAAGAGATGACACAATAATTTTACTTGGTTCGCTACAAAGGTATACGTCCAAGGAGAATACGCCAATAATGTGTCGGTCGTACCAAAATCCACTAATTTTAACTAGATTTGGAATACAAAAGTTTGGTCACAGTCACTCTATTCCAGGAAAACTACCTTTACAATGGTTTAGGGATAGTTCACTACGTCCCTCAGATCACTTCTGTCGACCCCCTAGCTCACTTAATTAAGAGAAGTATAACTCAGTTTATCGACTTGAAGGTCACTTAAATAAATTGGAATCGAAGTCTTTGTCTATATTCAACATGATACACTACTTTCATCAAATACCAGAGTATATGAACACTAAAATCCCTATCAACTTAACCTAGATATCTAATATTTTCCTTTGTGAACCCCCTTCACAAATCTAAAACCTTCGCAGAGCACACACCTTTGCAGAGCACACTTCTTGGAAAAGCTCACTGTTTCGCAGAGCTCAACCCTTTGCAGAGAACGCTGCTTCATAGAGCTTAACCCTTCCCAGAGCTCTGGTCTTCGCAAAGAAAACACCTTCACAAAACACAATTTCCTTTGCAGAACCCACTATCATCACAAAGCACAATGTCTTCACATAACAACTTCATTCACAATTCTCATTGAGCCAACATGGAATGTTCTATCTTTGAAAAGCACTCAATACTTAGAAGAATTGAATTCGTTCAATAATAAAGTAGTATTTTCACAAAGCACAAGATTTCATAGACAACTAGCTTCATGAAGCACCCCTTACTTAAAAAAATAAAGGAGATTTCAGATTTTATCTCTCAAGTTCCTGAAAAGTTAAGAGGGGTGGCCTCTTATTTATAGGCATGGTCGAACGTGGAGCTATGATTCTTCAGGCATGATTTCTGAATCTGTCAAAAACATCTTCGTGGTGCATCTCCCTTCACAATGCACCATGAATATTCCTTGTTCTCAATGATCATTATAACCGTAGAGATCTCTGTCAAATCACTTCGTGCCACTAACATTCTCCAATCACAAAGCCTTCCATTAAACCTTTACACTACCGTAATGCTCTAATTATCATAATCACATAACACACCATCACAATCTTCATGTATTTTTGAAACACACTTCATGAAACACATATCTACAAAACTGATGCCTTTTCCATATTTTCATGAGATATTCATGAAAAACCACTTTTCTCAATGCTTTCCATTATCCAAATTTTAGACCCCAAAAATTTGGAAAACAATGGGAAATGAAGTCACCTTCAATACTGCTTACAGCTTGAACTGTATGATCCATTTCCCTGCAATCTCCCTTATCATCCATTAGAGGATTGACAATAAACAAACACCATACTCCATTTATAGAAATGAATAGCCTTGGTTCCAATGTGATGTCCAGCTCGAGAGGATCTCGTGGAGAGTTTTCATCATTGGTCTCACAGTATGAGGATCAGGTGCGAGCTCAAAGTGAGCTTATTAAGGCCATTCGTAGGGAGAAAGATGAGTTTCATCTACATCACCATCAGTAGTAAGAGGAGATGTGACAATGGTATGAGTAGTATAATGATTACATGAAGCAATTGGTTCAGGGCTTAAGGATGGATTTCCCTCCCCCTCCTCTTCCAGTTGACCCTTCCCCTCCCCCTGACCCTCTATAGTGATGAAATTATGGACATATTTATTATATTTAAATTTAAATTAAAATATTTTATTTAATTTTTTAATTATTTTAGATGTTTTCAATTTTAATTATTACCATTTTTAAAATTGTTTTATTTTTTTTTATTTTTTGCACTTATTTGCGACATGACAAGTGTCCCGTTGAAAATGATTACCAGTTTAAAAAACTATTTACGATGGGAAAGATACCCATATAAAAATATAGTTCTTTCAAAAAACCCATCTCAAAAAATATCCTTTTCTATTCCATTTTTGGTGATGGGTTATTTGTGATGGGACCCTATCACAAATAACCCATCAAAAATAGTCTATTTTCTAATTATGGTCTTCATTCATTAGATGATGATCAAGTCAAATCCCAATGCACCCTTTTTAGAGTTATCACCATTAGGTACAACTATTCCACAACCACATCCACCTATAGTATTCATATAGGTATGTATTTATAGGAAAACCAAATAATCCATACTTTTAACAAAATTTTAGAATGTTATCCTATAATTAGACTTATCCTTAAAGTCAGTCATGGGGATATATTGCCTAATATATGTTTTAATTAATCTATTTTACAATTTTTTTACTAAACTTACTCTATACCAACTGTAAACACCTTGAACCTAGTAGCTTAATTTATTACATTGGTGATATATAGAAGAGATCACATCTTAAAGGGATGAATATTTTATAAGTATTGGAAAAATAGATACATACTTGAAACTCATATTAAATTTGAAAACATAAAATAAAACATTATATTTTCATTGAGAAGACCACTATTCCCATTATAATATCCCTTCATATCAATCATAATACATTTTGTGGCATCTTGGGGAATGGAAACATAAGAAAGGAGTAAGATTAAATGCTCAGTAAGGGTATACATACAACAAAAGCTATCATAAATAAATAAGGCATAATCAATGTGTAAAGGTAAATAACTGAGAACATATTCCATTTAATCAATAACTTTAGAATAAAGAATAATATGGAAGGAATAAATGATGATCAAATAATTATATATAAATAATCATATAAGCTTTAAACATATCCATGAATATCATAACTAATCAAATAATCACATGGAAATCAATAACTAATATCATAACTAGGGAATGCATAATTTATTACATCATAACCACATCATCAAGGAATTTTGCTAAGACATCTTATATAAATGGGTAAGGCATCAACCAAATTCCCAATCTAGTTTGTCTCATATGACATATCGATGCATTGAGGGGCTATAGCGGGCCCCACCCATCATGTACTAAGTCCAATGTATTCCTCATATAAAATGAGAGAAGCATAATCAATATAAACATTTGTATTGACAATATAGAATATAAAATGTTAATAATTTCCCCAATAATTAAACATAATCATAAACCATCCAGAGTAATATGAAGAATGGTATCAAAACAGTACATCCCCAATCAAATTGATCATAAAACTTCCAGATATATAATAAGGATGGTATCATTACAACATATTCCCAATAGATCATAAGTAAAATGAGGGTTGTTTTCATTCATGAATATAAATACCATAAAAACACCATTAAAAAAATTCTTGAGGAAAATATCCTTTTCACATTGAAAATTACTTTTAAAAAATAAAATTTCCAGAATATGAGGGAAAATTTTTCTTTGAAAAGAATCATGGAAAACGTTAAATTAGAATTCAAAGAAATGATTGGTCATTATAGTGAGTAATTCCATATATTCTAAAAAAAATTCCTTTCTCCCTATTGTAAAAAGGTTAAGAAGAACCTCGTTTGGAAAATGACAAGAAGATTACTTTCAAACAATTTTTGTAAAAAGTAAAAAATGGAAAAAAAATTATTTAATAAATCATTATATAATATTAAAAATTTATTTAAAATATTTTAAGGACAATATGTATATGGAATAAAAATAATTTTCAATCAAAAAGATAAATAATGTTTGTTTTTCTTAAAATCATTTTCTCAATCATTTTAAGTAAAAAAGAGAGAAAAATGGAACTATTACTTGAAAATATTATGAATAAACAATTGATAAAAAAAATATTAGTTTTAAGATAAAAATATTCAAATAATTCCCACAAAGGAGACTTTAACATAAACAATCTGAAATAGTGATGAGTTTGTGAAATCAACCCTTACTACTTTGGTGAATTTTGAATCATAACCCCCATGAAAGAAATAAATTAAAATGAAACTTTAAATACCATTAAGAAAAATATATTCATGATATTATACATAATAGTGATAGTATATATCACATACAAAATAAATAAGTGGTGAATATGGCATATGTCTCATGCAAGTAAACGTGAGATGAGAAACCCTTACCCCGGGTCTGATTTCCTTCGTACATGTTTGATCCACCTATGTAATAAATATATATTTATTATACATATATTAAATGACCATAATCATATATATAATACCATATATTATCTTCCTATAAATTTTTATCACCCATTTATTAATAAATCTTTATTAGAAACACTATTCTAGGTGTTAACTAATTCATTTCTCATGTATGTTTTGGTTTGGTAGTTTCAGTCCTTATACTTTGATCATGGTTACATCATCTAAATATTTATAACCATGTTATAAATTCATATATATATATATATATTTATTCATCCATAAAATATAGATATATAAAAATTAATTACATTATTCAGGGAGACGATAGATCGTACGTATGCATGAACGCTGCTTTCATTTTTTTGAGGGATGGAACGAAAGAAAAGTAAATAATAATTAAAATTTAATAAATCATTATTATATCATATATATCATTAAATATATCCTTATTACCATCCATGTCAAAATAAAATGAATTTTTTTTCACATATCTTCATGGAGGCAACAATCCACATGTACGCATGAGCGACACTATCGTTTTCCAATGGATTTGAAGGTAAGAAGGTAGATGTGATATTATAATTCTAGAAGTATAATTATATAATAAATATAATATATTTACATTAAATACATCATTATATATAGCTTTTATATGTGGTGATGGAAAATGAATTACATCAGTTTGTGAGGCAGTAGTCCACCGTACACACGATCGAAAATTTTGTTTCTCATTTGATGGAAGAGGAGATTGATATAGGTTTTTCAATTAAAATAATAATATATTATTACATGAGAGATATTTTTATTATTATTTCATCACAGTTTATGGATATTTTAAATAGTTATAATAATAAATAAAATGAAAATGAATGGTTAATAACTATATTTCTTCTTTGGACAGCCTCTTTAGGTTTATACCTAAAGCCTTCATAGATTAGTTTTATAATAAAATCAATGAATCAAGTTCATGGGGAGGGATTTAAAAAAGGGGTTTGGTCAATTATTGGAAAAACCAAATGGATTTTTAAGTGTAAAGGGGAGAGAATGGGGGTCTCTTTTTATAAGTGGGCGGAGAGGACACACTTGAAAATTTTGAAAAGAATAAATTATTCCCATACATTTCACATGAAAAAAGGATTGAAAATGGATCATAATCAAACCTTAGATGATATGAGGTCTAAATATAGCTATAAAATAGAAATTAGACAAGTTTATAGGTCATTTTAACCACTATTTTTTTTAGTTTAACCCCAGGTAAACTCTACCACAAATCACACTTTATCCATCATTGACCTTTAATAGTGCTAGAAAAAAAACAATGAGAAAGGGGTGACTTTTATCAGGGATTCTAAAAAACGATTATAAATTTACCTTTTAGAAGCACTAAAAAACACTGATAAAAGGGTACCATTTGTCAAAGTTTTTTTCTAGCACTAAAAAAAGTCATCCATTTATCAATGCTTTTTTCAGCGTTGATAAAAGTGACACCTTTATAAATGATTTTTTCTAGAATTGATAAAGGCTGCAGTGAGTAATTTAATTCATATATAAATAGTTATATATTTTTAAATAATATTTATATTACAATAATTATATATATGTAAAAATAATATATAAATATAGTTTATATAAATTTTAATAAAAAATGAATCTTATTTTCATAATTTTATTTATAAAAAATTATCAAATTTTTATTAGTCAAAATGTTTAATAGTTTATTTATATACATTAATTAAAAAATGTGTATATAATTAAAATAAATATAATATTTTAATATTTTATTTAAACAATTATACAATATATAAATGAATATATTTGTTTAAATTTATATTTATATTGATATTAAATAATTTAAAAAATATGTACATGTATAAATATATGTATGTATGTGTATATGTGTATATGTGTGTATGTATGTGTGTGTGTGTGTGTAAAGGTGACCTCTAAACCCTATTGAAAAGAGGACTATCTTTCCTTAATAAAAAGGGGGCATTGCCCCTACCTATTAAAAAATGCATGTGTGTGTGCAAGTCTATTGATTGATTTAATATTATTTATTCTTTTTTAATATCTCTGTAATTTTAGTAATTTCTATATTTATTCATTTTTAATATTTATTCATTTTTAATATAAATTTATTTTAATCTATTCATCATGAATATATATGTGTGTGTGTTTAATTTAATTTGATTTAATTTAATTATTAATATTTTTGTATAGTTAATATAATTCTTTTTTAATAATTTTATTATTTATATAATTAATATCATTTATTTATTAATTTTTATTCATTTTTATGTGTATGTAACTCATGTAAATATTATGAATTTACTTTTTAATATTTTTTTAATTAATTTATTATTATATATTCATTAATAATGTTAAAAATATATTTAATAGTTTTGTAATATTTATTTATGCATATATATATTTACGAGCAGTTGGGGTGACACCTGAGTGGTAAACCCCATAATCTTACATATAAAAACTAGAGTTCAAATTCTGGAAAACCCCTTGAGAGATTTATGACAGAGGTAGTGATTCATGCATGATGTGGGTAGGTGGTGACAGAGACATGACACATGCCTGGTGATACAAATAGGATAATGCAGGCATGGTGCTACATTGGGCATTTGGATCATGTAATGAGATTCATGCCCACTGGGCCTTTAGGCCATACATATAAAATAAATATGGCTTGAAGGGTGGGCTATCCCCTGGGGGGCTATGGACTTCCTTTCGAATATGTGTGTGCGGTGTGTGTGTCTGTGTTTGATGTAATTATATCCCAAACACCTAATATATATATATATATATATATATATATGTATACATATATATATTCTATACATGTAATATTTTCAATATGTTTGTAATTTATATGAATAATATTTATTTGTTTTTGTTTATTAAGTTTTAACATTGAAAATATGTTTGAAATTTATATAATTAATCTATTTAAATGTTTTTTAATAATTTTTATTTAAATAGTTAATTATAAATATATATAATTTTTAAAAAATGTATTTATAAAATAATAAATAAATAAATATATTTATTATATTTATAATTATATATATAATTATATAAATATATATGCCAAGATAGTGCGAACAATGAGTTTTGGCCCATGGTCTCAAAATTTATTGAAAATAAAATAACAACAAAGTACAGGAGAAAATGGGATCTGAAGGCTAGTGACAACCACTACCAAAAATGACAAAGTAGTTACTCATCTATGGGAATGCCCGCCACCTCTACTTCTCGGATGATGACTCTACTTCCAATTTTTGGGCTGTTTCCATGTCTTTTCATCCACTCGAGAATCAATATTATCATCTAGTGGGATGGG
Source organism: Viscum album (assembly GCA_963277665.1). NCBI lineage: Eukaryota > Viridiplantae > Streptophyta > Magnoliopsida > Santalales > Viscaceae > Viscum > Viscum album. Next base: position 1,951,889,410 of record OY728125.1, read on the forward strand.
ATCCTCATGGAACTATGAATCATGTTCTCTCACCAAACCTGAGCCCTCTAAAGATACCTTCTCATGGGTTCTCCTTATTTTAGTATCAATGGCATGATCATTACCAAATTATTCACAGAAGACCTCCTTTCTATTAGATATGTTTAATATGTCAAGTAGACTAAAGCTATTTTTACCAGAATCTAGTGGAGTCAAGGGTCGCTCCATGATTAGAACCATGCATTCCTTTGGGGGTTCTAAGGAAGCCTGCTCATTTTGTTCATCCGCTATTCCAGAATTAGGTGAAAGTCCAAGCAAGATGTATTTCCTATGGGTGACCATCTAAAATACATCATCATAAATGAGTAAATTCTTTCCCTTATTTCCTTTCATGACTAGCCTATCCCCTGCAGATATATAAGAACCAGTCTCTATGAATTTATTAGAGACAACTAACTCAATATTTTTATTTACTTTACTTGCGGACATGGGTAAAGAGTGATATTTACACAATTGCTTATCCACTTATTCCTACACATCATTATCAAATTCAGTTTTACCATCAGAAACATAAATATTTTCAGACACTAAAATAATGTTTCTACTCAGGCAACTAGTAGAGTTAACATTAGTTACCAACAGCTTCTCAATGTCCACTTCAGCTGCAATATCTGCCCATGAATTTTTTCTACAAGAGGACTGATTCTACCCATCTACACCTCCTAGATAGATAACACAATGTTCATCCTTTCCGTCCAAATTGAAATCCTCTTCAAGCATATAAAGATCCAATTTAGAGGGTTGAATATCCACATAACTTACAATAGCCCCCACCACTTCATCTTAAAAAGAGGGTCGAATGGTATAAATTGGGTCCTGAAGAACCTTCTCTATTTGAGGAAATCCATCCTCTGTAAAGGAAGTGTTAACTATAGGGTTTCCTTGGAACACATCCCCAATCTTTCCCTGTAAAACACACCCCAAATTGGAAACAAAAGTATTCCTAGATTTCTTAAAACACTAACTTTCAATATGACCTTTATCAGAGCAGAATGAAATAAATATAGACCTCCTGCAATTAAGCCTATCCTTCCCAATGGTCCTATAATTAGAAAAATAATGTGGGATTACTTTAAACTCAATACTCAACACAAATTTATCATCTTTATTAGAAATAATCACTTTATCAACATGAGTTGAAATCAAATCTACTTCAACCATAAAATGAGTGTAATTCCCGAACCTAGCCAATTCAGTCTCCTTATCCATTTTTATGATAATGATAATGGATAGTGAAATATCTTACAATACTTATGGATTCTAAAGAATCCAATTTAGACCACAAACATTTACCCATGTTTGAATGAAGGAATTACCTACCTCAAATGGATTGAATCTATGATCCCACTCATAGACATGAAGAACACTTGGTTTGAGACCCGCGATACAAATCCCCATTCTTTCATCTCTAAATCCTCATAGGGGAAGAGGATATTGAAGAAACCATAACCTGGAGAGATGTTTTTCTAGTTAAAAAAACCCTATATTTCCTATAGGTATGCATCAAAATCGCTGATTCTTCATTTTTTGGAACGCCTAGGTAAGATAAGTCGAGCAACAATGGAATGCTTACCCTTCTCCAGTCTCTCCAAGATCACATCCGGGTCATATTTCACATGAACAACATTCACTTTGCATTGGGGACCTCCAATATTGGTATCTTTGAAGAGCAATAAAGAGCATCGAGATCCAATCCTAGAGCATGAAGCATCCTAAGGGTTCCCACCACGAGTAATCTTCTTGCCTCCCTTATCAACAACAATAAATTTATATCTATCAAAATTCTTAAGGAACATAGAATCTTCAACCAAAGGAGGAGCTAGTGAGGATGCCATCGTCAGAAATCCCTAATCACCATTGAAGCTTAGAGAGATAAGCTCTCATCTTGATCTAATTTCTCTTATAATCTATATTATATAAATATATTCAAATATTTATAACTATATTTATTTATAATTATAATTATATATATATAAATAATTATAAAATTATAATAAATATATTTGAAAAATAAATACACTTATTATATTTATAATTATATATAATTATATATTAATAAATTTATATAATAATTATATATATATATAAATATATATAAATATGTTTATAATTATATAAAAAACTTTTTAAATATATTTATAATTATATAAAAATAATTTTAAATATATTTAATTATAATTATAATTATAAATTAAAAAATATATATTTAAATAATTATTGAAATATAATAAATATATTTAACATTAAATATATTTATTATATTTATAAATATATATATTTATATATAGAGATGAAGGTGCGATGCTGTGGGCGACTCTCCCTCTCGAATCCCATGGCGTTCAGGTTTTTTGATGATGAAATCATTCAATCCCACGTGGTTTTTCGATCCAAAGGATATTTTTATTGGTCCAATAAAGAAGGGTGACCATAATCTTGGATGAGATACATCATTTCCGGTTGTGGATGAAGTAGATCCTTTGTGTTTAGTGGAGAATGCTATTTCCAGCGACCAGTGAGATCTCGGTCTTGAGGCCCATCACTTTTTCACTGACCTTTGGGATGATTATGCTACTCCAAGAAAGAGAATCACTCAAAAAATAGGCCTATATTTTGTTGAATCCAACTCTAAATTTCTTGGATAACACCTTGATGAATGAAAATTCTCTATTCTTGTGTGACTGGTCATCCCGTAGAAGGAGTGTTCCTAGAATCTTGAAGCACTGAGGAAGTGGCTTACTCTGGTTTGGGGATTCATTGGTTGGAACATCATCTCAATTGGTAAGGGTTTTTTTCACATTGTATTTTCATTGAATGAATCCAAGGAAAGATCTTCGGGTTTTGGTAATTTCTTTATTAATCCATACTTTATCAAAATTCTTGATTGGGATCCTCTATTTGATCTGATGTTGGCCTATAAATCTAGTTACAATTTTGGATATAAATTCATTGAATTCGATGGTTCTTTTAGCACCCACAAATCTTGTGGGATGTTTCCTCAGTGGTCAGGGTTCCCATAATGTTTGACAGAGAGACTGAACATGCAAGTTATGACCAATTTTCTAGATTTTTTTTGAAGTTTATGTTGCTTCTCCCTTGATAAAAATTGTTATGTTGGTGGCATCTCAATTCAATCTTGAATTGTCAATTGAATATTAAAGAGTTGTTGATCTCCGTCTAAAATGAAAATGAATTTTCTATATTGCTAAATAATTTTGTAGGATATTGCTGTGTTCTATATTCAATAAGCATGTTCACTTGGATGAATTTTGTAGGTCTATTCCAAAGGTGGATGATTCATCTCCTCCAAGATACCTGATAAAAGATCATTAGGATATCCCCTAAGATGTTGACATAACATTGTATGATTCAATTATTATGAAGGGCCAGGAGAAATTTAATTGAAACAATGTAGTGATTAGATCACATGTATAGATGGAATACCATTCCTACAGGGACATGGATGAACCTCTGCATGGGGAGGAGGTGGCCTGATAGAATTTGGTTCAATCACCAACCTCCCATGAGGCAGAGAAGGCTGCTATAGGATCTACTATTAAAATAGGTAGTAGTAAGGGTAAGGATTTATATCCTTTCCAAGGAATGACTAAATCACATGGTAATATGATCTAGTTGGTCCTTCTACTATCAAGGATTTTTTTGGCATTGATAAAAGGTCATGCCCATTATACTTCCTGGATATGCACAACAGGTCAGTTCAAGTCATAAGCAGGATGTTGGGGCTGTGATAACTAAGGATGCAATACAATATGCAATGCATGCTGCGGTCTCTATAGAGGGTGGATCAGACACTCTTACAAAAATTTATTCCACTAATGATATTTCATGGGACCAGTCTCTTCAAATAAAATGGAAAAATGATTTGATGGATGATGAAGGTACCATATGTCAATCCATAAAAAATTCATCTTATGACCCTCTCCTAGAGTTTCATAGGAAGATGATCAGTCTAACATGGATAGTAAATCAATTTCTTTTAATGTTTCTAATGAAGACTCTTTGATAGGAAATGGAGTGGGTAGGGATGAAAAATCTCATCGTGAGGAGGAAGTGGGTGACCATGCTACTGGTGTTTCGTTGGTTGAGAAGACAAATGAGGAGGGTTCCAATCTCTCACCAAATTCTAGTTCTGGTAGAAAAAATTTTACTTTGATTGAAATTGTTAATAAATCCTTTTTGGGATGTCTTTTAGGAGGAATTCGGCAAAAATGTACTATTTTTGTGGTGATGGACAACACCTAGCTAGTGAAGATGTCAAAGACACTGGAGTTCAAGACTTTGAAGCCCATGATGAGGATTCATCAAGCATGGATAATTAGGAAATAACTTGGAAGACTCCTAATAAGTGGAAGTGAGACATGAATCCGAGATCTCAGGGTGGATCATGAAGAGGTGGAAGACATAATAAAATATGATTGTTGAATTATCTTTTTCTTTTAGTGGTATTATTTGTGCAACTTATTTTCATTGAAACATTTTCCTTATATACTTTATTTTTTAATAAATTTTTAGGGCCATTAGTTTTTAATCCATGGTTTCACCATTACTATTATATATTTACACATATATATAATTATATAAATCCAACATAACATGATGGGTTTGGGAAATGTCAATGTAAGGGAACCCACTTCTCAAAATGAGGCCGCTCATGCCTCACTTAAGGGACTTGTTGACTATGGTCTAGAAAATCATGCTTGTGCAAATGCATTGGGTGTTGTTGGTGTCCATACTAGTATGTGATGCTCTATTGTGCAGTTTGGAACATCCTTTGTGACTGTTTACCAAGGATCATATCTTGGTGATACCATTAAAGGGATTGACGATAGGTCTTTCCTATAAAATCTTAAAGGTTCTAGTGAATCTGACATTCATAGGTATATGAAAAAATTTGTTGGCATTAATAGAAAGTTGCAGGGATCTATTACTCCAGTGCAACATGATCAACCCCATGGATATTCCAATGATCATTGGGAATTTGATAAGGAATGAGCTAATGATTTTGTAGTCAATTTGTAATTGAATCAAGAAGACTTTTTGACCGCCTCTTTTGATCACAAAGGGAAGAAAAAACTTTCTACAGATTTTTTTTGCATGCTAAACCTTATATAGGTTATTTTACTAGCAAGGGGACTTTGGATTCAGTTCCCTATTGAGTTACTCATCCGGTTGAGGATAAGAGGTAGGATGTGTCTAGTGAAGAAGGACCCATTATGGCTGTCTTGAATGGGCAGGGGCAGGGACATAAGGCATAAGCTGATGTTGTGAAGAAGGCCTATGATGTTTAGAGTCTCAACCCAATTACTCCACCAGACTTTGGTAAAATAATATTAGTCTACTTGACATTCTAAATAGTTCAAATAACATGGAGTTATTCCATGAGGAATTTGGAAATGATCATGGAGTTCCCCTTACTGAAGGCACTGAGACTGGAAAGTCAGTATTGGGGGTCTTAGATCTGGTGGAAGATCCAACCCCATTAGATGATAATGATGACAAGACATGCCAGCAGCCCAAAACATGGAGGAGGGGTCATAATCAAAGAGGTAGGGGTAGTGACTGATCCCATGGATGAATATTTTTCTTATTGTGAAGTGGTTTGTTACTTGTTTACATTCCCCATCTCCCCTTGTACCCTTTACTTATTTTATTTTCAATAAATTTCAGACCCATGGGCTAGCCCATGGCTCACGCCATCTTGGGATTACATTTATATATTAATAAATAAATATATAATTATATAAATATATATATAATTACATAAATATATAGAATTATAGAATTATATATATATAATTATATTAATATACATAATTATATAAATATATATAATTATATTAATATATATAATTATATAAAAATATTTATAATTATATAAAAATATTTTTTAATTAATTTATTTATAACTATAATTATAAATAAATAAATATATATAAATATATTTAAATATATATATATATAATAATATAAATATATTTATTTATATTTATAAATAAATAAATTAATATATATTTAAATAATTATAAAATTATAATAAATATATTTAAATAATAAATATATTTATTATATTTTAATTATATATATATATATAATTATATAAATATATTGATAATTATATGCAAATATTTTTAAATATTTTTATTTATAATCATAATTATAAATAAATAAATATATATTTAAATAATTATAAAATTATAATAAATATATTTAAATAATAAATATATTTAAATAATAAATAAATATATATATATTATATTTATAATTATATATATATATGATTATATATATATAGTTTTTAAATATATTTATTAATAATTATAATTATAAATAAATGGAGGTGGTTAAGATGTTGCGGGTTGAGAGCTTATCCCTCTACAAAAATGGCATCTAGGTTTTCTATCTATGATGAATCTGAGTTTGCTCGATTACTTTTATCCTACAGAGGTCTTTATTGGCCCCATGAGGAAAAAGGATGGTGGATCTAGTTCGAGGCACAACGAAGCTTCAATGGTGGAGCCATCGAACATTTTGGCTCCTTTGAAGCGATCCGAGTTATAGGAATCTACTTGGATATTAGAAATGTTGTTGGTAAGAGGTGATAATAGATTCTTCCTTGGCTATTGGAGTGGCGAATCCACTTCTCATAAACAGATTTTGAGGAATTGATGGCTTGCAGTTGTAGAAGTGAACCCTTGAATCTTTGAAGAATGAATTGAAGACTGTAGACATTCAATTATTGCCCAGATCATCTTGAAAATAACCAATTATTTAAAGCTTTATGACTTAAGGAAACACCTTCTACATATCTGGGGCTTTAGTGAGTGGCATATCGTGTCACTCGGTATGATTTTTTATCATGTCAAATTTCATTCTAATGGAATGAAATAGAAAGCGTGGAGTTGCAGATTTGTCAATATCAAGCCTTGGATTCGGAGGCTTTAGAACTAGGATCCCTAGTTCAACCCTTTGTAGGATATGAACACTGATAAGAAGACTAGGAATGTTAGGTATGGTCATTTTTCTCGCATTTTAGTTTAGTTTGATATGACTCTGCCTCTTGTTGATACTATTTACCCGATTAAGGGTGATTTTTGAACTTGATATTGAATTTGTGCATGTCACTGAATTCTTCCTTATCAATTAAACTATTGGACATGTTAAGGTAAATTGTCATAGAGGACTGAGGTGTTCTAATTGTAAAATGCATGGAAATATTGCTGAAAATTGTAAATTCAAAATGACATCTGTTGGATATTATGCCACTTCAAAGCTTGTGTTTGGAAATAAGGATCTTCCTGGTGGTGTGAAGGAAGATGATTCACCTTCACCCATTAAGGTAACCATGGTGCATATTATTTCTCATGATCCAGTGAAAGGTGCCCCCTCCTATTTTGGTGATGCTGTGGCTAGAAAAAATCATGTTGATTGTCAAGTTGTTGTTGATGGAAATGGGGATGTCCTACCTTTAGGTGAATAAAATAATTTGTATGCTCTCCCTTTGTTTCAAGGGGATACTTCATCTAAATGGGGTGATTTAAATATTCATGGTAGTGGTTTTTATATGGATCTTTTGATTTTATTAGAGGTACAATTCCTATCTAAAGGGAAATTGGCTTTTTGGATCCCCACAAGTTAAAGGGGTTGCTTCTTTTGCTGCCAGGAAAATTCTGCATGTCATTGAGAATTTGATACCATATAAGACTATAGGTGAAACTTCTATCTCTTAGTAGTGTTTATAGGATACTTTTTCATTTGTTGCTAATTCTGAGAATATGGGAGAAATATAGGTTGTCTCTAGAACTGTTGTGCATATCCCTACTTCTGAACCCACTGAAACCATTGAGGCTTCCTTCAATGATGATACACAGAATACTAAATCTATAAATGGTGATGTTCATGCTTTTTTAGTAGCTTCTATTTCTTCTGAACATATGGGGGTAGTTTAGGCTACCTTAAGTGTTTCCGTTCAGGGTAAGAAGGTGTTATAAACATAGGTTTCTGGTCCTTAATTCACAGCAGCCTCTACACCAAGAAATGGTGCTGTGAAGCACAATTTTTTCACCATATTGGATTAAATTAATTCTCCAGAGTTTGATGAAGTTTATAGGGAGATATAGGAGAGAAAAGGTACACATGTTACTAATGCATCTATTTTGATGACCAAGCAGGATGGCACAAATGAGTTGCAGATAGGGTAGTCCTCAAATGAGGACTTATTGGATGATCACAATGTTAAAGGTGATATAGAGGTTGATGGTGACAAGAACATTGATGTAGTGGATGAACTATTGGGCTCTAATGATCAAGGTGGTGTGTAGAAGACTCTAAAGTAGTGTAGGAGAGAAAGTTATTAGAGAGGCTGTGGTGGTTATCTTGGATGGGGTGGTGGAAATAATAGATGAATAATGTTCCTCTATATTTTTTTGGTGGTCTATTTTCCACTTTTACCCTGTACTCTCTCAATTTTCTTGTTGTATGTTTTGTTTCTAATAAATTTATGAACCCATGGAGTTACTCCATAGTCTGCACTATTCTGGTAATTATAAACAAATAAATATATATTTAAATAAATATAAAATTATAATAAAAATATTTAAATATTTAATATATTTAATTATAATTATATACATTTAATTTTTTAATTATATTTAGTATATTATTAAAATTAGGTATTTATTAGCACTTTGGTAGTGCTGATAAAGTTTTATTTTTATTAGTGATAAAAAATCGCTGATAAAACATATCTTTATCAGCGTTCGAATTTTAGCGCTGAACGAGATACATTTTATCAGTTTTTTAGTGTTGATAATGATCCATTTTATCAGCACTTTCTATTTTAGTATTGATAAAACCACTATTTATCAGTACTTTTTTAAAAGAGTTGATAAAAGCCTTCTTGGTATTTTAAATAAATCTGTAATAGATTCATCCTCATTCATGTCGTTCAAGCAATCACAGAACCAAATCACTACCACCACTCTTCACTGATCTTCTTGATGTATTGATCCTGTCAAAAGCTAAGGTATGTGATTAATTATACTCCTCTTTAATTGTGATCCTTGAACTTTCCCTCATCGATTTTTTTAGCAACTAAAGATCCACCATATCTTATCACACAAAAAACAACCGACCGAACCTCCATTAGACGACCCCTTTGAAAACGCTCATATTTCACTGGTGACACACTATTCATTTACCCAAACCTAATTCCTTCACTCTTGGAGGAACCCCAAGATCATTCTGAAATATCCACTAAAGTCGCAACTTGACCTTCAGTATGAAACCTTAATCGACCAGAACCGTCATCACACTCTCCTACCCGCACTATGACCACCACACCATTTATGAGTGGTTTCCATCGACTACCATTATTGATGATACAAAAATAATATTTTTCATGGTTTTTGACTATTTTTAAGTTTATGTTTCATGTCAGGATTATGATCAGTAGCCATTTTAATGAATGAATTGAATTAGCAGCATTTTTTTTCTTAGAAATTCTGATTGCATTCATTGTTTTTAGGTGTTCCCACATGTCAAAAACACACATATTGGTTCCCATTAACATCTCGGTGATCGAAGGGGTGATGCATATGATTTTTTTATCATCAGTGTAATTTATAAATAATTTTAATTATATGTATATAAATATATTTTTTGTAAATATTTTAAAGTTTTTATTTAAATAATTTTTATAGTTGTTGAAATTTAAAGTTTTAAAAACTAATTTATGATAATAATTATGTATAAATTTAAACTATATATTTTAAAACAAATAAATATATGGATTATGTAAATTATTTAAATTAATATGTGAAATCTCTTTTGTTTAAACAATTTTTTAAAATTTTAAAAATTGTATTAATATATTTTTCTCAGTTTAAAGTTTATCTAATTTTTTTTCTTGAAATTATAATGATATATTAAAATAAAGGTATGTGATCACTTGTGATTCCTTTCTCCCCATCAAACATCTTTGTCCATTTTTTTATTTTCCCAAATGGTTTGAACTGATCACACACAAGCGATATAATTTATCCTCAATCTACCTCGTTAATTATCCACCCAATATCCCTTGCCTCAAGCCATTTTGGGTTCAACCCTCCCTTGCCATGATGTTAATTTCACTCATTCATAATTATTTCTCACTTAGATTACATGGAGCCCCTATATTTGCAGTGTAAAAACTCTGCTCACTTATCATGTAAGGTGGTGATTGTAAATGATAAGTAGATAGAGTTTTTGGGCGTCTAAATAGTAATCATCTCCATGTTCCAAGTATCCCTCCTACTCCCATGGATTAAAATCAAACAATTATTCCCATTTTATTCCAATTATCCATCATAATACCATATATTAAAACCACAATTCCTTTTTAAAACATTCCATTACCATGTGTATTTTATTTTTAGTGACTATTAGAGTATCATATTTCAATACTGTCTTCTTTTTAGGAAACCAAAATGTATTGAAATATGGTTTCATTTGGAACTTAATTTCCTTTTGATATTAGTGGAAAGTTTATTTCATGATTCATTAATAAAGGGGGTCTTCTTATTTATTTTTTAGTGATTTTTTTAATATTATTATCAATATTCTATGAATTAATTTTATATTAATATGTTATCAATTATTATGTTTAGTGGAATTGTATTTTTTGAATTCACAATCCTTTAATTTTAAATTAAATAGAATATGAATGTTTTGTATATAAAATATAATAATTTTTAATATAGAACACATATTTTATGTTTAGTTTAGTATTTATTATTGATTATTTTTATGCCATGTATTTATTATATTCTATCTTATTAAATTATAATATATGTTTTATGAGTCAAAAAATATATTCTGTGAGATTATTTTATAAAATCACCACTTTATGAAAATGTTCTATACTTTATTAAGTCATAATATTTTTTATTTACATGTATTTTGTATTAATTTTTTGATATTTTTTATTATATTTATAAAATATGTTTATTAATATTTTAATTTTTGATAAATAAAATGATTTTTTATAGATAATGAACTATTTTTTAAATTATGGAAAATATTTGTGCTCTATATTCTGAAAGAATATTTTCTTAATATACAATTATTTTTTCTATAAATTTTGTTTTATATATAAAAAATTATATTATATATATTAAATAATTATATATTAAAAAAATTAAAAAAATTTATATATTATGCTTATCTATTTTGGGTTATGTAAACTTTATTTTCAATGAAATTTTTAATAAAGTTACATATGGAAAAATAATTTGATAAAAAATTAAACTCTCATGATTTAAAATTTTATTTTTTGTAGTTGTTATTTGTTTGAGTATTGAATTTGAATGATACAAGTTAATTTTTATTATCATTGGTATATAAGTTTTTATTTTAGTATCTTACCTATGAGAACCAATCCTACATTTTTTAAATGGTCTCATTTGAGCATAAGTCAACTATGAGTGAATTTTCTATATTTAGGTGTTTTTTATCAAATAATTTTCTAGAATATTTATTGATATTGCATGAAATTATTTTAATTAAATGAAAGAGGCCATATTTTGGAATTTTTTTACTTTTTTGATTAAATAATCCCTTACATGATAAAGAAAAAAACTCCTAACTAGTGACGACCTATGAACAAGACCCCCAAGTAATTATGAGCATTGAGTCTAGATTGAGAAGTAGAAAGAATTGTAATCTTATCCTTAGGAATTTTCTAGTTCCCAAGGGTGGGGGGGGGACAATTCCATATAAAGATTACATAAATTTACCAAAAACCATTGTAACTAGATCCTTAGGTAAGGAAAAGAAAAATGGGACAAAATTAAGGATGGTTGAATCAATAATTGTTGAAGGTGTTAATCAGGAGTCTAGTAATCCGGGTAAGAAAGATATAGGAGAGGACAACAAGGTGCCTAAAGTCACTGTAGAGGACCAATAATTAATTCCTTCCAAAATCTTGAAGAGGTTGACAAGGAATGTGGAATCAGAAAAATCAAAAAATTTGGAGGTCATTCTCCACTCTAAGGAAGAAATTCTAGAAGGGTCTTTCCAGATCAAGGATCTCATATGGGGTTATTAAAAAATATATGAGAGAATGATTATATTTGGTATTAATTAGGATCAAAGGTTATATATAAATAAAAAAAATATTGTATTTTTTCTTGAGGTTTCAATGAAAATAAGATCAAATCATAGGAATATATCTAGACATGGGATAAGATATCCAATCATTTTAAAGATATTATCAATTAAGATCTGAATATATAGGTAACCTCACTTAAATGGGGATTATATAGGGTGAGTTATTATAATAAATCTTGTTTTCTATTTAATGATTTTATGAGTTCTTTATATGTTTAAATAATTTTTTTTTTGACTTGTTTGAATTCCCACTTTTCCTTAAAAGTGATTTTGAAATAAAAATTTACATTTTAGGTTAATATTAAATAACCCCCTTTGACTAACATTAGTATCATTTTTTATCCCTCATGTTCTATTAATTTTTTTTTTCAGATGATTACGTACATCATTTATCCTAAAGTCAACATCTATCCTTGTACTAAATTATTTCTATTTAATCATAAATTTATGATTAGGGATGTTGGTTATTCTTTTTAGATTCATTTTATTGAGGACTAGAAAGTCTTAAGTATAGTGAAGTGTGTTAGTTTTAGTGAGGTTAAAATTTTTTCTTCATTTTATTTTTTCTTATTTCATTTTATTATTAATTCATCAATTTATTAAGTCTCAATGTCATGGACTATTGGAAGAAAGATTCAGGTATCACTATTGATTTTATTTTGGACACAATAGGTGTTCTATTAGGGTTGAGTCTTGAAAATTTTCTTGTTTAGTTTAAATACTTCATTATTTGAGCATATTTTTATGTTCTTATAAATGAGTAAGAGTCTTCAAATTCCATGAACTCACTTTTTTTAGGAATAACCATCATCATGAATGAAAAAAATAAAATTAATGTATATTTTAAGACACTATGAATGGATATTGGTGTTAAAACTATTAAATTTAATATTTTCTAAAGGTCAATAATCTTCTTATAAATAATATCTATTTATCAAACTAATTCATTATAAGAAAAGTATATTGTTCCAAACGTTGAGAGAGAAAATTTTAAATCTGAAAAATTATAATTTTTGTATAAAAATAGTTATCAAGCATTGATATAGATATCTAGTTTTGAAACTTTATATTAAAGGCTATATGTTGATCACCTCTATGTGGGGTTCTTATAGGGGAGTTGTCCTTCTTGGGACCCAAATTAGTGAAAGATATGGTATATTATATTTATATTGTATAGAAAATATTAATGACAACCCACATTAGTAAAATCAAAACCATTAATAAACTAATTTATGTCTTTAAATCATAACTATTAATAATCTTACCCTATACTAATATTTTAATCATAAGATGAACATTTTCTATAAAATCATTTTTATGCTTTATTTATTTTGTTAAATATTGATATTACCAAATCAAATAGGATGGATATGAATCAAAAATGGATAAATGATAATCATATGAAAAAAGAGTACGAGGATGGGGTGAAAGAGTTTATCAATTTTGAAAAATATCATTCATATTACACTTATCAAATTCTTTTCCCATGTTTATATTGTTTTTATTAAAGAATAATTAGTCTATAGGAGTTTAATATCAGTTTATCAATCACAAAATAGATTGATGTTATAAATGTTGGACTAAACATGAGAAAAATTAATGTTTATAGTGATTGGATAAGACTGCGTTTTATGGATCATCTAATGTGATTATAAGTGTGGATAATGATGAAGGCCTTATTGAGGATGTGATTATAGGTTTGAATGATGATGAAGATCATATTGAGTAAATGAAAATAATAGATTAATATGAACTTATTTATTGTCCAATTTTTTTGAGAAGTTAAAGAGTTGTTCAAAGAAACCATTATATACTAGTTGTACTAGATATACAACATTGTCAGCCATACTGAAGCTGTATAATTTAAAAGATAGAAACAGATGGAGTGATAACAGTTTTATTGAACTACTTTCTACCTTGAATGATATGTACCTAGAATATAATGTTCTTCCTTGATAAAAATATTACACTAGAAGAATGATATGTTCAATGGGATGATCTCTGAAATAACAAATTCCTATCCAAATGACTATATACTATTTCTAAAGGACCGCAAATCGCTTAAAGAATGAAAAAATTATTGTTATTCTCGATATAATAAAGAAGAATCAGGTCTTATGAAATTTGTATGGTACTTTCCAATCATTCCAAGGTTTAGGAACCTATATGGAACTTAAGAGACTAAAAGACAATTGACATGGAACACAGATACAAAAAATAAATATGGGAAAATTATTCACCCGATAGACTCTCCTTAGTGGAAGAGAATTGATCACGAGTATCCTGGATTTTAAAAAAATCCAAGAAACCTTTGTCTTTCAATATCTATAGATAGAGTGAATCCTTTTGGTTTTTAAATTAGCACTCACAGTACATGACTAATTATATTGGTAAATTATAACTTTCCACTATGGTTATGTATGAAATCAAAACACATTATATTATCTATGATTATATTAGTACTAAAACAAAAAATTAAAGATATTGATTTTTATTTGGATCCATTTATCGATGATTTGAAATTATTGTGGGATTTAGGTGTTAATTTGTATGATACTTACAAAAATGAATATTTCACATTGAGATCCATGTTCTTTAGGAAGATAAATGATATTACTACTTATGGAAACTTATTAGGATATAACATTAAAGGAACTCCAGGGTATCCCATTTATGAATAAGGTACACATTCAATTAGGTTGAAACATTCATCGAAGACTATGTTTCTAGGAAATCACATATTTCTACACTAGAAACATAAGTACTTATCTTTAATGAAATCATTCGATGGGAGTTTAGAAGAATTTAAAAATACCATCTTCACTAATAGGTGATCAACTATTTCAGAAATTAAAATACATGGACACTACTTTTGGTAATTGTTTTTAACAAAACCTTATAAAAACTAGTTGGAAAAAGAGATCATTTTTTCGAATTACCATAATGGGATTATTTGAATTCCATACATTTTCTTGATGATATGCATGTTGAAAAAAATGTATGTGATAATATAATTGAAACATTACTAAATTCACTTATAAATAAAAGGATTGAATTAAGGCTATTCTAGACATGATTGACATGGGAATATGGGAAGAGTTAGTTCCGGTAAAGAGTGAAAAATGGACTTTTCTTCCACTAGATGCTTACAATATTTACAAGTAATATAGATATTAGTTTTGAAACTTATTTAATGATGTAAAGGTTCTAGAGGGGTATTCATCAAATATAAATAATATAATTTCAATGACTTATTTAAAGTTAAAGGGTCTGAAATCACATGAATATCATGTTTTGATTCAAGATATAATACCTATAGATTTACATTTCATTTTTTACAAGAATTTCCATCATATATTAACCAAGATCTATTTTTTTTGAAATTTATATGCAGTAATGTTATAGTGTAACATACTCACCTGTGATACACTTTACTCGTTCCCCGATCTGATGGGTCACATGGCCTCAACCACACCTCCCCGTACACTAGAACCTTCCAACTAGCAGTGAGGGTATAAAGGTGATATGGTGGGGAGACTACCCTCATGTCAGAGTGTCACAATAGATACAATCAACAATAATCAACTGCAAAAGCATAATATAAACATAAAAAATAACAATGCAACAGAAGAATAAATACAACTAATATAATAGACAAGTGTGTAAACAAAAATAAATAGAACAATTGAATAAATATCTCAAAATACACTAGGTTGTGTCTGATACATGGATTCATGGCATGGTGATAATAAAAAGGGGAACAAGGTTTGACATATACCAACATGCTATATAAACTACAAAAAGAACAAAAAATTATCCATAAGAATCTCAAGATAATGCAAGGTCCTTTGATCCTAATATCCAACTATAAGTAATAATATAAAAAACTTATAGAAGGGAAATTTACCTTATACATACCCACAGATAGATAATCCTCTCAGGTACTAAAGTCATCCCAAGTAGGGTGTGAGATAAAAATCTCAGTAGGCCACCACCAACAATGTCTTCATGTAATCAAAGTAGTTATCATAACTAAAATGTGTCTAGGTAATAAAAAAAAGTAAATAAATTCCAAAAAAATAAATAACCAGGACACTCATGTTCCTAAAATACACTTGAAGATTCCACCTTCTATGGTTCATGGCTGGGATGAAAATCTAAACAGTCACTATTATATAGTTTAATTATATATATTTCATCCACCTATATGAACCAATTATGTAAAGACATAAGTGTCCATATACCTGGAATACTAGTTCTAGGTGGACCAAAGCATAACTCAGACATCCATGAACAGTCTAATGAGCCTATAAGATCAAGCAATAGGGTATATGCCCTACATCCCAAGTAGAGTGTGAGACGTCATGCAACAACACTTGGGATGGTGAGTGAGCAATCATGTAAACACTCTAAGAAAGGTACTCGATTCATAAAACCCAATTTACATATAGTATCACTGGTGTAAGATTCCATAATCAATGCTCGATGTAAGGGAGTGTAATTTTCCTCCAAGATCAACACCCCTTACCATTGTGTTTCAGCCTCTATGAAGGTGAATTATAATTATAAATGGCATAGGGAATTACCTCCCATCCATCATGTTCATTCATCCCGTATACATATAAATGAGTTATAGTCATATTTATAATTTAATACATGAGACATTACCTCTCATGTTTCATTATAGCCAAGTACAACTACATACAAGTCATTTCTATTCAAGATGATCATTTAGATAAATCATAACCAAAAGGCATGGTTTCACTATCCTTTATGTGCCATTCATCCAACCCATTTAATTCATTTAAAATAGGTCAAGACATCATGATTATTCCCTTAAATTCAATTCAATCCATTAAATTTACTAAAACATGAAAATTCAATTCATAAGGCTCAAGGAGCCTTTTAAATGGTTACATGGTCAAAGAAGGACATTTCCTGTAGGGTAAATTCCAACCATAAGTGTGAAAAACACCTAAGTGGTGCCTTGGGTTCCATTTAATACTCATTTCTCAAGGGAAAATTCATTTAAAAGCTAATTCGGAAGGTAAAAGGGAGTTATGACATTTTAATACATTTGGCCATAATGGCCAATTTCACTTGGATCACCTGAGGGGTGACCATATATGGTTCATAAAAACTATTAACTACCAAACAAGGTTCAATAGGTTTATAATAATATTCAATGATCAATTTTATATGAATAAATCAATTAGAAGGAGAAAATTGACAAAATCCATCATGTGACACAACAATATAACTACAAAACATCAAAAATCAAAGGAAAAATGACGTGACCACCTACCTCAAGGTCATAGATGAAACCTCACTTGATATCAGACTTATATTTGAAGTAAGTTAAGAGAAATATGATATTGGTTCCAACTCCCTAAAAATAAGGAAAACAAGCTTGCACCTAAATAGTACGATAGATTTGAAAATGAACTTAAATAAGAGTTAAGAGACTAGAAGAGATTACCAAGATATATCCAAAGCTTCTGATGGATTGAGGATAGAACACCATATGGTAGAGTTATCTCTAAGTCTATATTAAGGAGAAAGTTGTATCAAGGTAGGAGAAATGAGGCTGGTCTACTGGAACGAGCAATAGGAAAGAAAGAATTAGGTTTAAGTTTAAGTGGGGGGGGGGGAATGCAATTTCACCTCAAAATATATAGGCGCACGGTTTGGATTCATGGTTTGGAAAAACCATGCACAAACCATGCTAATTTCACTACTACTTTGGGGAACATCACATGGTTAGACCCATAGTTTGACTAACCATGTGAAAACCATGCAATATGGTTGTATCATATACCTGCAACTAGCCATACGACTGTGTTCCTTGGTCACATGATTTCATAAAAACCATGTGGTCATGCACCTTATTCCCATTTTGGGGCCTCAAGATCTAAATTAGCCTCGAACACACTTGTGATCTCCTTGTCTTAACGAGGACTCAAAATAGGACTATTTAAGGGATTTTTTTTGAAAAACTAATGATTTGTACCATCGTTGAAAATACGAGTTGTTACAACCTCCCCTCTTTAAAGAAACTCATCCCTGAGTTGGCCTTCTGAGGGTAAAGAGGTATCATCAACAAATATTTCTATACACTGAGTTCATATATTAGATTCCCACTCCCAGGTCTCATCTTGTACTTTTCCGTGTTGCTAAAGCACTCGTACCAAAGGAAAGAAATTTTCTCAGAGTATCTTCATGCTCTGATCCACAATACGAATTGGATAATCCTCAAAGGAAGAATATACATCTAGCTCAACCTCATCATTTTGAAAAACATGTGATGAGTCTAGATTATATCAACAAGATGAGATACATAAAATACATCATGAATTGATCGGTATCTCTAAGGAAATGCTAATTGGTAATCCATTGGTCTGATCTGTTTCACAACCTCAAAGGGTCCAAAGAACCTCAGTAAGAGCTTACCCTTATTCCTAATATGTCTACGCACTAACTTGGATGAGAGTCGTAAGAAAACCTGGTCTCCAACCTCAAAATTGAGAGGTCTTCAGTGTCTGTTGGTTTATGACTGCTGTCTAGACTGAGCTATCATCAAGTACTTTCTAATCAAATTCACCTACTATGTAGTATCCTTCATGAGACATGGTCCAAAAATAGATTCTGCCCATACCTCTAGACAACATATAGGTGAGAAGAAATGCCTACCATATAAGGATTCATAAGGATCCATATCGATGGTTTTTTGAAATATGTTATTATAATAAAACTCCACAAGATGAAAGTGTTTCTCCTAAGAACCTCTAAAGTCAAGCACAGATGTACAGATCATGTCCTCTAGAACCTAAATCATATGATCCATATATCCATTAGTATGTGGGTGATAGGCCATGCTCAGAATCACCTGTGTACCCAAAGCCTTCTATAACCCCTTCCAGAATCATGATGTATAGAAAGTGTCTCTATCAGAAACAATAGAATGAGGAGTTCCATGAAGAAGTACAACCTACCTAATGTAAAACCTTCCTAGATCATCTATCATGAAGATCTATCACATATATAATAAGTGAAATACCTTCATTAAATGATTAATGACAACCCACACTGTATCGTTGCCTCATGGTGATTTGGGTAAACTAGTCACAAAATCCATCGAAACATCATCTCATTTACACTCGGGAATGGACAAAGGCTATAAAATCCATGCTGGTCAATAATTTTCTACCTTCACCTACTGATAGGTGGAACACCATGTGATGAAGCCGAAAATCTCATGTTTCATACTAGGCCACTGATACTAGCATCGTAGATCTTGATACATTTTGGTGACACCGGGGTGAACTACCCGTGTTGAGGCATGGAATTCCTGTATCATCTCCTCTATAATGTCTATCGGGACCCATACACACCCATGGAACAATAAGGTATAATCCCCATCCATGTTCCGACCTAAATATGTATCGTCATCTAAGACACTTTCCCTTAGGACAAGGACTTCAGGATTAAATAGATATCTCATTATTACCCATTCTAGAAGAGTAGGTCAGTGTTAAGATCAAGAGGATAGTTTGACCATTGTCCTCTTGAACCTTGACATGAATCTATGAGAATAAGGCCATAATCTTCCATTTTCCACTATATTCCTAAAATACCTATGTCTGAGTCTTCCGACTTAGAGTTTCGGCCATAGAATTGCCTTTACTAGGCATGTAGGCAAGATTGAAATCAAACGATTACAGGTACTCCACCCACCTGCGCTGCTTGAGATTAATATCCCATTTTGTAAATCTATACTTGAGTATCTTGTGGTCTTTGAACACCAAAAAATGATCTCCAAGTAGATAGTGTCTCTAACAGCTTAAGGCATAAACTAAAATAGTGAGATCGAGGTCATGTGTCGGGTAATTCCACTCGTGAGGCCTTAACTGATGAGACCCACATGTGATGACTCACTCATCCTACATCATAACAGCGCTAATAATAATAAATTTCATGTCACAATATAAAACATAGCTCTTGCCTGGCTCTGGAAGAATCAGTATCAGTGATGAAGTCAAATGGACCGTCAACTCCTGGAAGGTTTCTTCACTACCTTCTGACCATACGAATTTCACATCCATCTTTTCCAATTCTGTAAGCAGTGATTAAAGGTGTGATAAATCTTATATGAAGCATATTTAATATCCAAATATCCCCAAGAAACTCCTGATGTCAAAGAAATTCTTTGGATACTCCCAAGAAACTACAACTCTCAAATTCTCTAGGACTATTGAAACTCCCGACTCCAAGATGATATGACCGAGGAAGCATAATTTTTCAATCTAGAAGTAGCATTTACTGAGCTTATCATAGAGTTGATGCAATCTTAGTTTATTAAAAATTATCTCAAGATGGTTTTCATGGTCATTTATTGAGCATTAATACACCAAGATATTTTCAACAAATACTATCATGAATGAATCTAGATACGGGTGAAAAAACTGATTCATAAGGGCCATAAATACCGTAGGTGAATTCATGAGTCCTAACAGCATAACTAGGTACTCATAAAGACCATAACTTCTCCTAAAAGATATGATAGGTATTTATAAAGTCCTGACATGTACCCGATGATAGCCCGACCTCAAATATATCTTTGAAAACACTTTTTCTCCTCTTTGATGCTATAGAGGCCATATTTTCTAGGCGGTGGATATCGATTCTTGATTATGAGATGGTTCAAATGATTTCAATCCTTATAGATATAAATGGAACCATCCATCTTCTTATAGAAAAGGACTGGTGAACCCCAAGGAGAAGTTTTGTGTAGTATGAAGCCTTCAACCTCTAGATACTCTAATTAATTCTTGAGTTCCAGAAGCTCCATAAGTTCCATCTTATAAGGAGTAAAGGTCACTAGTGCTGATCCTAGTACTAGTTCAATAGTGAATTCTACCTCTTTCACTAGAGTTAAACCAAAGAAGTCTTTAGGAAGGATGTATCTTAAATGATCCACTATAGGAGGAAAGAAAGCAGGTGGTTACCTCTAGTAATCTAATAAAAGACTATCAATATGAGATATCACATTGCCCAAACTCTATTGTTCAGGTCCTGATTGCAAAGATTTCACATCCCATTATATCTTATGCATGTTCCTACCACCCTCTAGTGATATAAACATCACCCTCCGATGATAGCAGTCAATGTGGGGTCGATAAGAAACTAGTCAGTCTATGCCAATGATTATGTCAAAGCTCGTCATGTTGAGTATGTAAAGATTATACATGAAAAGGTAACCACCTACATCAGGGGAAATTCTTACAATGTATAATTCCCTTAAAACAGATACTGAATGAGGTTTATAGCATCATAACACTATAGTAGTGATCGATCTCAAGGCCTAAATTCTCAGTGATAGCCTCAGACATAAAAGGATGATACACAACTATGTAAAATAAATCATACACTATATTGTGGGATACTATAATAATAACTCTTACATTATAAGGTTCAATGCTCTACTCCTCAAGTGTAGAATAGATTGCATATAACTGGCATGTACCACGGCCCTGAGTCATTGCCTAACTGCCCTGAGCAAGTCCGCTTTATTGGCTCTAAGAATCATAATTTTTACTACCTCTACCTCAACCACTACCTCAACCTGATCGGTTAGTGGTATTATATCCACATACCTATCTTGATCTTACCCCTCTCCTGATTGTGTAGTAGGAATAGATCCCCACTCACTAGGAACTATCAGAAAATACCTTAAAAAGAACTAGATATAGCCCATCCTACCTGACACATGACTGTCATGGGGCGTGACAAAAAAATATTACCTAAGTTAAAATGTAGTAAAGTGGTTATACTAGGTTGTATCCATAGAGGAGGGCTCAACAATTATGTTTTCACTTAAATTAATAAAATAAGAAGAGGTTGTTTTTGAAATTGTTTGAGTTGAAAAATAAAGCAAGAAACTAATAAGATAGGTTGAACACTAATGGATGAAGTGAGTGATGAGGTTAGGGTAGGATTTCCTTTTGAAATTTCATTATAGTCATAATGATTATTTCCCCTATCTTCCTATTGAATGATAAATGAAAGACTCCTGGATTGAGTTATCAATCACCCTTGGTTAAAGAAAGAAATGGAACTCACTCATAGGTGCACGAAAGTTCATAAAAAACTTATAAACAACTAATGAAAGTCCCTATCGGGAATTTTTTATCCTTATAACTCCAGAAAAGTTTACTAGTTCCACACACACACCAACGATCGCTAGACAATCACCACCTAACACAATCTGCTCGATCGAGACATATTGCACTAGGCGGAGGGAGATTAAAAGTCTTTAACCCAAGATATTAACATTGAATACACCAAACCCAAAACATGATCACATTAAGAGAATTTAGAAAAAACAAGCATATAAATAATTAAAAAGAAAAATATGGTTTTACATTCAAGCACAAAACTCTAACATTACAATAATGAAACTCCCCCTTCCCCGACCACTCAAAGGTTTTACCCCTCTATGTGAAGGGTAATAGAGTTTAAAGGGGAAGAAGTGATCATGATGAAACAAAGAAAATAGAAAATAGAAAATAAAAATAACTTTAAGAAATCAATCCTCTAGAACATCCCCTATTTCACCTTATTCAACCCCTTTGAATAGAAGTAAACACTCTTATTTATAGGCTTGTGGAGTAGAAAATTTCCATCCAAAATTACTCCACCAGAATGTTGAGTTTGGTTAGCATAGTAAATGACCAAATATCAGGAATGTTACTTCATAAATGTTGTTCCTATATCTATTGTACATGATTCCTAAACATCTCATAAAATTTGGACAAGTGTACCAAAAGTTATACTCGAAGTACTAATGATAACTTTTTTTCCCGAGGTGGCTCTTCAACTTCCTCTTCTTTGTCGCATGAAATGGATGCTTTAATGACTGAATTTATTCATGAAATTTAATTTGAAAATGATTCATTGAGTCTTATTTCTATTAAAGCTTAAATCACCTCATTTGGACATATGTAGGCTGAGATATGTCTCATTAATTAAGGTGGGTTCCATTATGTTGGTAAGAAAACTTTTTCCACTTGATGAATTTTTATGGACCATTGTGTGTCGAATTGGACCGTAGTACAGAATAAAAAGTTGAATCCCAGGATCCTAGAGAGCCTAAAAAAAGTAATCAATCAATTTGGATCAAAATAGTAAAAGATATTCCCAAAATACAGAAGCTCCGTAAAAGTGATAAATATCCAGAATTAACCAATTTTCACAATTAAGCCCATAATTCACCAAAAAACTAAAATAATACAATTAAGCTCAAATTAATAGATTGGAAGGGGTTAAATAATCAAAAAACATATAAAAAATAATGAAAATATTATCTCTATCAATTCTACCACACTTAGCACTTGGAGTCCCGACCAAGTCAACATCAAAATCAAATCAAAGAAAATTCATCACATGCCAATGAGATCCACCAATTCCATAATAAGAAACCAAATGATATCATGACTAAATAAAAAAACGTTATTCCAAGGTCTCCATTTATACCATTCAATATTTTTCCTCTTAATTTCTCTTCCCATTCACATAAGACACCTACCTCACATGAATTTTCTCTCATCTCACAAATATCAATTTTCAACGAGTTTTTCTCATCCAAACCTATGCAAGGGTAACCATAGGTTTGAAAAACTCCTAATTCTCCACAAAATGTGAGTCAAGGACATGTGTTT
Organism: Viscum album; assembly: GCA_963277665.1. Classification (NCBI taxonomy): domain Eukaryota; kingdom Viridiplantae; phylum Streptophyta; class Magnoliopsida; order Santalales; family Viscaceae; genus Viscum; species Viscum album. The sequence continues at coordinate 1,951,913,328 of OY728125.1, forward strand.
ATCATGAGGACTTTTTAGGGTTGTTCTGTGGATTTCAGTTGGTAGGATTTTTATTTGAAAAATTCTTAGGCCGAATGAGGAGGGCTTGGCTCTTTTTGAAGAAAAATTGCACAATTATAATTTTCCCTCAAGTATGGTATCCTACTCACTCTCATTAGTAGTAATTCAGCTCCATCATCATGAAAACTCTAGGAATGTTCAAAAATATCAGAATTTCAGCAGCAAAAATTTCAATCTTCTCAAACATGATTTTTCTTGAAAGATCCAGAAAAGGCACAACTTTCTTCCTCCATTAGAAGCTCTAGAAAAGGCACAAATTCTCTAATCATGAAAGCTCTAGAAATGACATAGCTTTCAAAAGAATAATTTTTCAATAGCACGCAAATCTCTTCAACAATTGATTTTCCACCCAAAGTTTAACCAAATGAGGTAGTACAACACAAGACATCTTCCCCCACACTTAAGTTCAACTAGATCACGCAATTTCACTTCAAGAGCAGGTTGGATAGAGAAAATTGGCTTGTACTATGGATAACCTAACAGGTTTTTCATGGATTCTAAGGGATAAAAGGATTAAATGTAAAAGGTAGGCCAGAATGAAAGGTATTATCTTGAAAAGGGGGATTTAAAACCAAAGAAATGCCTTAATAATTTAAAACACAAGTAACCCAAACCCTCAAGTTTTGAAAGGAATAAATCAAATTCTGGTTAAAACAAGAACAATCTGGTTCTCTAAATAAGTGAGGTGGATGAAAATAATACGAGAAAAATGGTCCAGAAGCCTCACAGGAAAGTAATTTCAAAGATAAACACAGTGAAATGCGTCATGGGATTCAAAAATTAGATTACTTTTCATGAAATTCTCAAAGAATTGAACTTGAAACAAAATCATTTTCAGCATTCATTTAAGCTCAGTTTCATGGAATAAATTTGTTCACTCAATGATGTGGGTTTCAAAAATTGAAATGATAATCATTTCATATCAAAAATTTTAAAAAAACACACAAAAAATGAAAAATAAACACATAAAAAATTTGAAAACACACAATTTTTTTTTGAAAAACAAACACAAAATGAAAATCCTAGAATACAAAGGTTCCCTCCCCCACACTTAAATGATGCAGTTTCCTCAATGAATTCAAGTGGATTTAACATGTAAGAATATTTTAAAATGAATCACAAAAACAAGAAAGTGTAAAGGAGAGGTATGACCGGATGGATCTTATTGATAGACAGGCTGGAGGAGAGGGATCTACTCCACTGGATCTGATGGAATAGTCCCATGGAATTTATTCAGCCTGTGCCTAATAATAGTGAATGGATCCTGCTCTCCATCTTTCACAATCTGCACAACATCGAAAGGATATACATGAGTAACTATAAATGGACCCTCCCATCTGGAATGAAGTTTACCTGGAATCATCTTGAGTCTTGAGTTGAATAGCAACATTTTATCTCCAGGATGGAAGTCTTTTAGTTAGATTATCTTTTCATGATCCAATATTGTTATCTCTTTGTAAATCATGGAATTTTCAAATTATTCTCTTCTAATTTTTTTGAGCTCCTACAACTGAAACCTTCTATCTTTCCCAGCACTTTCAAGATCCAAATTCATCTTCCTAATAGCCCAATACACCTTATGCTCCAGTTCCACAGGTAAGTGGAAACGTTTCCCATAAATCAGTCTATATGGACTCATTCTAATCGGGGTATTGTAGGCTGTCCTATAATCCTATAATGCGTCTTCTAACCTCTGGATCCAATACTTACTTTTTGGTTTAATAGTCATCTCCAAAATTTATTTTATTTTCCTATTGTACACTTCAACTTGACCATTTATTTGTGGGTGATAGGGAGATGATGTTTTTTGATGCACCCCATACTTCTTCAGTAAATCCTCTATTATCCTATTGAAAAAGTGAGTCCCTTGATCACTGATGATGGCTCTAGAAACTCCAAACCTACAAAATATTTTACCCCTGAAAAAATCACAAACAACTTTAGCATCATCAGTCCTGGTGGATTTTGCTTCCACCCATTTGGAAACATAATCAACTACAAGAAATATATAAGAATTTACAACTGACATTGGGAAAGGGCCCATAAAATCTACCCCCAAGACTTCAAAAATATCACAAAAATTAATTGGTTGTTGGGGAATTTATTTTGTCTTTGAAATGTTTCCTGAATATTGAAATTTTTGACACATTTTAAAAAATTCATGAAAATATTTAAAAAGGGTGGTCCAATAAATCACAGATTCTAAAACCTTACTTACTATCCTTTGAGGTCCAATGTGCCCCCCATAAGCTAATGTGTGACAAAACTCAAAGACAGAACCAATTTTACTCTCAGGAAAATATCTTCTTATCACTTGGTCATTGCAAATATTCCAAATAAATGGATCATCCAAAATGTAATATCTTGATTCAGCTTTCAGTTTCTGAATTTGATGAGAATTGAAATGATACGGGACATGAGATGTTACCAGATAATTGAAAATTTCATCATACTATGGCACTTATCCTTTAACAAAGTACAACTTCTCCCCTAGAAGGTGATCATTCAATGGTTCTTTTTCTAGAATTTTAGCTTCAGTAGTGTTGGGAAGTCTGCTTAAATGATCATCCACTTGGTTCTTAGATCCCTTCTTTTCCTTGATTTCTATATTTAACTCCTACAGCAATAAAATCCATCTCACTAGACACGGTTTATCTTCAGCCTTATTTATCAAGTACCTAAGAGCTTCATGATCAGAAAACATAGTGACTTTAGTTCCAAGAAGATATGATCTAAATCTTTCTAAAGTAAATACAACTGCTAAAAAATCCTTTTCTGTGGTTGTGTAATTGAATTGAACCACATACAAGGTTCTTAAAGAATATTTAATGACTTTTGGCCTGCCCTCAATTCACTGAGAAAGGACTACTCCAACTTCTTGGTTGGAATCATGACAAAGTAGATTAAATGGTTCTTCCCAATTTGGTGGTTACATCATAGGTGGTTCAATCAATCTCTTCTTCAGCTCATCAAAGGATTCCTTACATGCACCATTGAAATCAAAATAAACATCTTTCAAAATAAATCTAGAGAGAGGGAGATAAATCTTACTGAAATCCTTGATAAACCTCCTGTATAATCCTACATGTCCTAAAAAAGATCTAACATGCTTCACACAAGTTGGGTAAGGTAATGAATTTATCACTTCAATTTTTGATTTATCAACTTCAATTACCTTTTTGGAAATGAAATTCCCAAGTACAATCTCTCTCTCAACCATGAAATGACACTTTTCAAAATTTAAAACAAGATTATTTTCAATGCAGGTTTTCAAAACTTTTTCCAGATTTTTCAAACAATGGTCTAAAGAGTTTCCAAAAATCGTGAAATCATACAGGAAACCTCCAAGAAATCTTCAATTTGATCAGAAAATATACTCACCATGAACTTTTGAAGTGTACCTGGAGCATTACATAATTCAAATGGCACCCTTTTATATGAAAAAGTGCCTAAGGGACATGCAAAGGTTGTATTCTCTTGATCCTCAGGAGTAATGGGTACTTGGAAATAACCTAAAAATCCATCCAAAAAGCAATAATGAGTTCTTCCTACCAATATCTCTAACATCTAATCAATCAAGGTAATGGTGAAATGATCTTTTTGAGTGACCTGATTCAACTTCCTAAAATCAATGCACACTCTCCAACTATTTTGAATTCTCATAGGGATTAATTTATTCTCTTCATTCCTTACAGTGGTTAGGACAATTTTTTTTGGAACTACATGAATTGGGCTAACCCACTATGAATCCAAGATGGGATAGATGATCCTATCTTCTAATGGATTCTCAATCTCCTTCTTCACAACCTCTATTAAAGTGGGATTCAACCTCTTTTGGGGTTGCCTGAAAGGTTTGGAATCTCCCTCAAGAAAAATTCTATGTGAGCATATTTTTCGGCTAATTTCTAGATATAACCTAAACTCCACCCTATCGCTTAGATATTCTCTCTCAAAATATCAATCAATTATTTATCATGGATTTCAGAGAGATTATTAGCAATTATCACTAGTAGTTTCTCTCACTCCCTAAGGTACACATATTTCAAATTAGTGGGGAGTGGTTTGAGTTCCAGATCAGGGGGATGCTCAAGGGATGAAACTAAATTGGCATCTCCCACTTCCAAATTTTATACCTCATGTACACAAGAAACCATATCATATTCCTCATCATTTAACAAATCATCAATGAAATCAAATTTTACCTCTTCCTCCCACATGAACTCAAAATCTCCAGCATTTTGGGCATCCACATGTTTAATGATATTTTCAATGGAAGAAGTATCTCCTAAGTCTAATAATTAATAGAACATACCTGATTCTTCAATGGGTTCTGCACCAACTTCATGGGAAAGTAAAAATAAGGAGTGATTATCCGATGGGTGCCTCATGGATTCAAAAATATTGAAGTGGACAATTCTCTCTCCAAACTCTATGGTGAGTGTCCCTTCATGGACATTGATGATGGTCTTGGAATTCTTCAATAAAGGCCTCACCAAAATGATGGGTGAGTGTGAAGGGATACTATCTTTTTCCATATTTATCATGTATAAGTCATCTAGGAATAAGAGATCTTTGACTTTCAGAAGGACATCCTCCAAAAATCCTGCAGGGAAAACTGTGGATCTGTTTGCAAGAGGTACCACCACTGTTGTGGAATTTAAGTCTCTCATCTATAAAGAAGTGTATAATGAGTGAGTAAATACATTAATTGAAGCACCTAGATCACAAAAATAATTAGTGAAATTTAAATAACCAATGGTGCATGGAATGGAAAATGTATGTGGATATTGACATTTGGTTGGAAATTGTGCTGTGATAAGGGTTGAGACACTTCTTCCCAAGTTGATATTTTCATTACCTTGAAGTCTCCTCCTATTGGTGAAAATATCCTTCAAAAATTTATCATACTTTGGAATTTTTTGATTTCTTCAAGTAGGGGAATATTGATTTACACTTTCTAGAAGGTGTCTAGAATTTCTTTTTGAAGTGATTCCTCCTGCAATTTCTTTGATTCAATCATCCTTGATGGAAATGATGGGGGTAAGTCTTTCTTATCCCTTTTTTCCTTTGCAATGGTGTTTTTTCGTCTCTTTTTTCTTAGCATATCCTTCTCTTCCTCCTCTTTCCTCTCTTCTGCACAATGCATTTTCACTGAATTTTCAGAGATTACAACTTCATTCTCCCTCAACTCAGGTGGTCTTGTTTCAGGTTCATGAGACGTTGGTGGTGAGAGTTCTTTCCCACTTCTTGTTGTTATCATGATCAAATTCTTCTTTGTGGTTGGGATTACTTGGGAAGGAATTTTCCTAAGATTTTTGGTTATGAAGTCCATGAGACTATTTAACTTGTTGGAAAAATCTTTTATAGTGTATTTCATCCTCTCAATATCAGATATCTGTGATTGGTTCAGAATTATGGTTTGTGCACTGGTTGATGGATGCTCATAGGATCTTGGAAAAGTGGGTGGTTGGTGGTGTGAAGGCTGGTTATAATATTGCTTTTGTTGAAATGGTGGTGAGTTTTGGAATGGGTGATGGAATGGGGGTTGGTTTTGGAAATGGTTTTGGTTCGAGGATCTAGATTGATTCTGCTAATTTCCAAACCCATATTGAACATGATTAGGCTCTCTCCATCCTTGATTTTGTTGGAATTTCCTGTGCTGAAAAGATACCGCACAATTTTTTGTTCCCTGTATTTCAGCACATTGGTTAGTGAAATGATCAGGTGATGAGCATAAACCACATACCTTAGCCAGTGCATGTTGGTCACCCACTTGTTTCAAGGCCATCTATCTCACCAAACTGGTTAGCTCTTCAATATTATTTTCTAGTAAGGGTGATGGATGAAGATTTTTTACCTCCTAAATACAACTTGTACCAGTACCTATTGTACCAAACTGTTTCGAGTTCTAAGAAATCTTCTCAATCAAACCCTTGGCTTCTTATGGTGACTTGTCAATCAATGAACTTACAAATGATGCATCGAGAAGGTTTCTATCATTGTCCATTAATCCTTGATATAAGAATACAATAAATTTATGCTTCTCAATGGCTTGATGTGGGCAAATGGCACATAGCTTTTTAAATATTTACCAGTACTCGTAAAGGGGTTATCCAGACGATTGTCTCATGGCATAGATCTCATTTCTGATGGTTTTTCTTCTGGAGGTGGGGAATAATCTTTTCATGAATCATCTCACCAAGTCATTCCAATCATCCACATATCTAGGTTTTAGACCATACAACCATTATTTAGCAACTCCATCCAATGAAAACGGGAACGCCTTCCCCTTTACTTTTTCTTCAGCTACTCCATGTGGTTTGAAAGTTGAGTAGACATGTGTGAACTCTTTAATATGTTTTTTGGGATCTTCACCTGCCAAGCCATGAAAATTTGGTAGAAATGGTATCATATTAGGTTTCATCTCAAAATAATTTTGTAACACTGGCATGACAAGTTGATTATTTTGATTAAGGAATTGTGGGGCACAAAGGCCTCTAAGGGTTGGGTTTTGATTTACAGCCATGATGATAGGATCAGAGTGAACACTTGAAGTTTCACTTGAGTTTGTAAGAGAAATGTCCTCAAATTAAGGTTGTAAATTGAGGTTTCTGAGCCTATTCAAAAAGGTTCTTTAAATTTTAGTATCAAGGGGGGAAAGTTTCAATGTTTGAGGTTCTATTCATGCAACTTTGAAAAAAAATAAGAAAAGAGAAAAGGAAGAGAAAAAAAACTGCTGGCACTGCCTCCCTGAAATGATCCCAAATTTTGACATGTGCCTATCATGGGGTGTAACGAAAACAAATATTACCTAAGTTAAAATGTAGTAAAGTAGTTAACCTAGGTTATCTCCAAATAGGATTGCTCAATAATTACGTTTTTCACTTAAATTAATGAAAGAAGAAGAGGTTGTTTTTGAAATTGTTTGAGTTGAAAAATAAAGCAAGAAATTAAAAAGAATGGTTGAATACTAATGGATGAAGAGAGTGATGGGGTCAGGGTAGGATCACCTTTTTCAGTTTCATCATAGTAATGATGATTATTCCCCCTCTCTTCCTATTGAATGATGAGTTAAAGACTCCTCGATTGAGTTATCAATCACCCTTGGTTGAAGAAAGAAATGGAACTCACCCCTAGGTTCATGGAAGTTCATAAACAACTTCTAAAAAACTAAGGCAATTATTGATAGGGAATTGTTTCTCCTTATAACTATATAAAAGTTTACTAGTTCCACACACGTTCCAATGATTTCTGGGCACTCACCACCTAACAAAATCTGCTCGATCAAGTCAAATTGCACTAGGTGGAGGGAGATTAAAAGTCTTCAACCAAAGCTATTAACGATGAATACACCAAACCCAAAACACGATCACATTAAGATAATTGTGAAACACCGAGAATAGAAATTATTCAAAAGAAAAAAGGGTTTTACATTTAATAACAAAACTCTGACATTACAAAAGTGAAACTCCCCCTTCCCTGATCACTCAAAGGTTTTACCCCCCATGTGAAGGGTAATAGAGTTGAAAGGGGAAGAAGAGAGAGTTAAGAAACAAAGAAAAGAGAAAATAAAAAATAAAAATAACTTCAAGAACTAAATACTCCAGCACATCCCATCTTTCACCTTCTTCAATCCCTTTGAATGGAAGTGAACACTCTTATTTATAGGCTTGTGGAGTAGAAAATTTCCCTCCAAAATTACTCCACTGAAATTTTGAGTCAGGTTAGTATATTAAATGTTAAAATATTGGGAGGGTGTATTCATAAATATTGTTCCTATATCTATTTTTCATACTTCCTCAAAATATCAGTGAATTTGGAAAAGTGTAAAAAAAGTTATACTCGAATTACTAATGAAAACGTTTTTTGCCTGAGGTGACTCTTCAACTTCCTCTTCTTGGTCGCATGAAATGAATGCCTTAATTACCAAATTTATTCATGAAATTTAATGTGAAAATTATGCGAGGAGTCTTATTTATATTATAGCTGGAATAACCTTATTTTTAAATATGTAGACCAAGATATGCCTCATTAATTAAGGTGGGGTCCATTCTGTTGGCCAGAAAACGTTTTCCACTTGATGAATTTTTTGGGCCATTGTGTGTCGAATTGGACCTTGGTCCAGAAGAAAAGTTGAATCCCACAAGCCTGGAGAGTCTAAAAAAAGGAATCACTCAATTTGGATCAAAATAGTAAAATATATTCCCAAAATACAGAAGCTCTATAAAAATGATAAATATCCACAATTAACCAATTTTCACAATTAAGCCCATAATTCACTAAAACACAAAAATGATAAAAATAAGATCAAATTGATTGACTGGAAGGGGTTAAATCAATGAAACACATATAAAAATAATGAAAATATTATCTCTATCACTACCATAGCCTCTAAACTCCAATTGACCCACAAGCACTAATCCTTCGTGTGTCCTGTCTCTCGGCACCGGTGAAAAATCAAGAAGCTGTCAACAAAAGGAACCTAGTTGTTTCTACCCCCATGAGAAATCATGAAGTTATGGTTGCGTCCAAAAGAAGAACCACTGCTATCCTGAGGTGCTGAAGCACCTTGAATCACATCATCAACTTACCTTAGATTCTTCTCTATAATAAGAACCTAGTTGACAATTTTATAAATGGTATTCAAACTGAACACGTTGACCCGTGATCATATGGTGTAGACCAATCCATCATTGAATCACCTGATGATCATAATATTTCCACCTTCCATATTAGAATATAACCACTTTAGATCAGTGAAATTCACATAATATTCCATAACTAACACGCTCCCCTACTACAGGTTCATGAATTATCTGGCTCTATCATCCCTTAGAGTCTGAGGAAAAAAGTAATCATAGAAGATCATTTGGAAATATTACCAGACCATATATTTGTGCTGATATGCCAGGGTGATTATGTACCACCAACTCTTGGCTAAGTCACATAGAATATATGTCTCAATCTTGACCCTCCACTATGGAGGCATCTCAAGATACTCGAATATAGATAGTATTGCTTTAAGCCAAGACTCAGGAACATGAGGTCTTCCATCAACCATAAAGTTGGGAGGATGTTGTTACTTAAATTCCTGATTCAACTCTTCCATAATTGGGGTAGGTATAATTACACCTTGCATATTATAAAGAATACATAGAAAACACTCTCGAAACTAGGTGTTAGTTCCCATATCAGGAATAATAAGAGGAGCCACAAATGGCTCTACAAGAGGACAGTACTAGAATTTTACACTTTACCAACGGTTCAAAACTATTGGTAAAGGCCTAGAAACCATTGGTATATAGTATACCAATGGTTACCCCAACCATGGACAAGTAATCCATGTCAATAGGCCTATACCAATGGTTCTGTGAAAACCATTGGTATAGGTGTCAAAATAGAAGGTATACCAACGGTTTCTACAAACCGTTGGTATATGTGTGTTAATGTATAACATATACCAACAGTTTGTGAAACCATTGGTATATGTGTGTTACACTTATACCAACGGTTGTAACCGTTGGTATAGAGGGGATATGGAAATCCATAAGGCTAAACCAACGGTTATAACAAAACCATTGGTATAGTTATATTATAGCATCTATACCAATGGTTTAAAACCATTGGTATACATTTGCTCAACTCCACAACAGCAGCAGACCCCTCTCCCCTCTCCAGACCTACAACAACATAGCAACACACCTCCCCCTCTCCAGAACTGCAAAAACACCAATACAAAATCCCCATCCAAAGTATTCAAAATTTATAATTCATTCCAGAATTTATAAATTTAGAAATTTAGAAATTCAAATGCAGTAACACCCATTAGAGAAAAATCCTACATGTTATAAGAAATTCAATAACACCCATAAGAGTATTCCAAATTTAGAATTCATTCCTCACTCAAAACACAACACCAACACACATAAGAGTATTCAAAATGTAGAATTCATTCCTCACTCAAACCACAACACCAATACACACAAGAGAAAAAACCTACATGTTATAGGAAGCACATGGGATGTTTAGTCATGGTCTTGGGTTGAGTATCTTAAAACCAACATAAAAACTTGGGTAGAGTGGACAAGGATCATGATACCCATAAGATAGACAATGGTAGTGGTCATGTTCTTAGACCTAGGATGAGTTATATGAATCACATGGGATGTTTATGTTACTCTAATGATTATGTATCCATGTATAAATGGCTCCTGATGTGTTAGTGGGAAACATTGGCCAATCTCGACATATGAGATGGGTTTCCGAAATAGCCTACATGTTTTTCATAGACTTTTTAATTAGAATAAGGGGGTATGTGGCTAATTGTAATTTGCTCTCCTGGGTGTGATGTGAGATGAATCGCCATCTTGGGTAGTGGGTATGAATATTCAATTAAGTCTTTGGTATTGGGTTCCCAAAGGGACTTTGGTTTGGTCATAGAACCCACTGTTTGAGGATAGGATTGAGGTGATCCATGGGGCTATGGTGTCACCATATGTATTCCTCACCATTGGGGTATTTTTATGAGACTTTAAAACTTATTTTTCAAGAATCTTTGTGTATCCTTGTTGACCAATTTGTTATATGGTATGCTTGAGTGTTCATAGGTTTCATATGAAATCACTATATGATATTTATTTGTTGTATGTTATTGTATAGAATGAACGACCTGTTATTGAGAATTAAAACATGAGTGTTGGTGCATGTTCATGATGGGATGTCGAGACTCATTCCTAATATATGAAAAATATTAAAACTAAGTTAATCCTTATTTATTTGGAGTGTAGAACTAAAAAATTGATTGAATTCAGATGGATCTATAGGGAGGAAGGAGTTCCCATCTTGGGTAAAGAGAGAGGGATCTAGTTTAGAACAAATCAAAACAAAAAATAAAAAAATAGATGAATAACATTAGGACTTACATATTAGAACTAAATAGTTGAGTGGGGGAAATCCGGGGGGTGGGGGGCTATCCAGGTGGTGTGTGGGGCTGTCTGAGGGGTGGGAGGGGTGTTTGGGTGGTGCGGGGGGCTGTTCAGGGGGGGGGGGGGGCTGTCTAGGGTGAGTGGGGGGCTGTCCGGGGGGTGGGGGGATGTCCGGGGTAAGTGGGGCTATCCGGGGGGTTGGGGGGTTGTCAAGGGGTGGGGGCCATCCGGGGGGGGGGGTGATACTGTTCGGTGGGGGGGGGGGGTTGTTCAGTGGGTGGGGGGGGCTATACGGGGGGTGCAGGGGCTATCAGGGGGTGAGGGGAGCTGTCCGAGGGGGGTGTCCAGAGTGCGTTTTCGGCCACCGCAGTGACACGACACCTCTGATTGACGTGTTTTCTAGCCGACCATTTCACAATTAACCCACTCTTTTTTGTCGTCCGATTTCATGGTATTCTGAGGTTGTTCGGCTAGTTTTGACCACCCCACGCACGCTTTTCAAGCGCGCCAAACACCTAAAAAACACATATTCTACCATTCCGCACAAACCGCACATCCAAATGACGTGTCTTCTTATTTTACACCTCAAAAATAATAATTAGGGTGTTTTCGTTTGATTTAAAGTCATTTAGATATCGTTCAGTATGTATTTGACCGTAAAACACATGTTTTGGTCATTTACGACACACGAAGTTTGTTTTCGGCCACCACGGTCACACGATACCTCCGATTGACGTGAATTCTGCCCGAACATTTTAAAATTCACCCACCCTTCATCTGATTTCATGGCATTCCGAGGTCGTTTGGCCAGTTTTGACCACCCCATGCACGCTTTTCAAGCACGCCAAACACCTAAAAAACACATATTCAGTCATTTTGCGCAAACCGCGCATCTAAATTATGTATCGTCTCCTCGTACACCTCACGAATAAAAATTTGGATGTTTTTGTATGATTTAAAGTCATTATCATGTCGTTCGGTATGCATTTGACTGTTAAACGCGTGTTTTGTCCATTTACGACACACAGAGTGTGTTTTCGGCCACCACGGTCACATGACACCTCCGATTGACGTGCTGTCTGGCCAACCATTTCACAGTTCACCCACCCTTTGTTTTAGTTCGATTTCATGGAATTCTAAGGTCGTTCAGCTAGTTTTGAACACCCCATGCATGATTTTCAAGCACGCCAAACACCTAAAAAACACATATTTAGTCATGTTAGGTAAACCACGCATCCGAATGACGTGGATTCTTTTCATACACATAAAGAATAATAATTAGGGTATTTTCATGTGATTTAAAGTCATTTCGATGTCGTTGGGTATGTATTTGACCATAAAACACATGTTTTGGCCATTTACAACATGCGGAGTGCGTTTTCGGCCACCGCGGTCACACGACACCTCCAATTGACATATCGTCCAGCTGACCATTTCTCAATTCACCCACCCTTTGTTTTCGTCTGATTTCATGGCATTCTTAGGTTGTTTGGGTGGTTTTGACCACCCCACACACGCTTTTCAAACGCGCGAAACACCTAAAAAACACATATTCAGTCGTGGCGTGCAAATTGTGCATCCGAATGAAGTGTAATATTTTTTTACACCTCAATAATAATAAGTAGGGTGTTTTCGTGTGATTTTAAGTCATTCTGACGTCGTTTAGTATGCATTTGACCGTTAAATGCATGTTTTGGCCATTTACGACACGCGAAGTGCGTTTTCAGCCACCACAGTCACACGACACCTCTGATTGACATGTCAGATGGACAAACATTTCAAAATTCACCCACCCTTTCTTTTCTTCTGATTTCATGTCATTGCGAGGTCATTCGGCCAGTTTTGACCACCCCACGCGCGCTTTTCAAGCGCGCCAAACACCTAAAAAACACATATTCCATCGTGCTATGAAAACCGCGCGTCTGAATGATGTGCCGTCTCCTCATACACCTCAAAAATAAAAATTAGGGTGTTTTGGGAGATTTCAAGTCATTCTGATGTCATTATGTATGCATTTTACCGTTAAACACATGTTTTGGCCATTTACGACATGCAGAGTACGTTTTCGGCCACCGTGATCACACGACTCCTATGATTGACGTTCCGTCTGGCCGACCATTTCAAAGTTCACCCACCCTTTGTTTTCATCCGATTTCATGGCATTTAGAGGTTGTTCGGTTGGTTTTGACCACCCCACACATGATTTTCAAGCACGCCAAACACCTAAAAAACCATATTAAGTCGTGCCGCGCAAACCACGCATCCAAATGACGTGTCATCTTTTCTTACACCTCACAAATAATAATTAGATCATTTTCCTAAATTATCAACACAATAAAAATGCGTTTGGTTGGTTTTCCGTATGCCAGTTGTTGTTTTCACTTAAAATGTTGTCCATTTCAAAAAAAAGTGTGACACTTTGAGTGGTTCCGGCCACACCGCACCTCAAATTGAGGTAGGGTTGACTCTTACACATCAAAAATGACCCATGGATCGTTTTCCTAAAGTTTCAACAGAATCTGAATGCGTTTGGTCAGTTTAAATATGCCAGTTGTTGTTTTCACTTAAAATCTTGTCCATTTCAAATAAAAGTGAGACAGTTTGAGTGGTGCCGGCCACACCGGCCCTTGGATTGAGGTGGGGTTGACTTGTACACACCACATATGACCCATGAATCGATTTTTTCACACCCCGACCAAGAAATTTATTTTATTTTATTATTTCCTTGTCCTTAAATTCTTTTTTTTGGGTTCGGGTTGAGTTTCAGAAGAAATTTTTGATCTTAGGATAAAAAGTGTGCATTTTGGGTTTGATGTCATTTGATGTACGGGCAGAGCGCGGTGCCGTGCCGCTTCACCCAGGCAACTGCATGGCCTTTTCTTCTTTGAGGAATTAAAGTGAAGAAATAAATGTTAATTTATTATGTCATTTAAATTTTTATGGTTAATAAGAATTTATTATTTTTATTCTAGGTGAAAACTTAAACTGGTAATTTTAGTATTGTTCTTTATTATTATTATTATTATTATTATTATTATTATTATTATTATTTTGGTTTTCTTATTTTTTTCTTTTTCTCTAGGGTTTTGGCCAGCTCTACCTTGCAGCACCCGACCCCTCTCTTCTCTGGTTGTGCGGCGCGATCCTCACTCTACCCTCCTTGTCGCCCTCCTCAGCACAACAGCCCGCCGCCCCAGTCTCTCCCGGCACAACATTCCCCTGGCTCTACAGTGTGCGAGCAGGGCCAACCCCCCCTTCCTTCCAGCGCCTCCGCGAGCAGGCCAGCCGTGACCTCCAGCGCCTCCTCCCTCCCTTGCTGCGTGCAAGCATGCCAACCGCGGCCTCCAGCCTCCGCCCTACTTATCGCGCATCGTGCCACCACCTCCCAGCTCTCGGCCTCCCCCAGTTTTCCCCCTACGCGGCGCACAGCTAGGACCCCTCCTCTTGATGTGCTCTCCCTGTTTCTGGCCACGACCTCTGACCAGAAACTCCCTCAGCCGACCCCCCTCGTTTTATTTCCTTCTTTCCATTGACTCCCTTATCCATCAGCAACCCCCACCTCCGGAAAGGCCTCTCTCTGACACCAACACCCTTGGCCGACTCCCCTACCCCCCGGCCAGAAATCTCCTTTGGCGCAACCTTTTTTTTCGGCGTGATCCATTCCGACGCCGCCTCCTCCTGTCAGTGCGACCCCTTCGATGCGTTTTCCTACCGGTGCGATATCCCTGCTGCATTGTTATCTGGAGAAAACCCCTTCCTCCTTCTCCCTGCTACCGCCCTAGCCTCCTGCTCTGACCAGCCCCACCGACGCTCCACCGGTAGCCTCATTTATAATAATTATTATTTTTGTTGGCGATAGATGTTATATTTTTTTAAGGTTTTATTTGTTGATTATTGGTTTCTCTTGGTAGGTTAGAGTTTTTAGAACCCGTACGGAGCAATTCTGAGAGATCGTTGTCATCACGCCTTGATTCTGAGCGAGCGTTATTGTCGCGCCGTGTCTCCAATGTAGGAATCCTCTTTCAATTTCCCTTTTTAATTTAAGAAACATTAATTCTATGTTTTCACACTTCTTATTCCTATTAAATATTATTATTTCAATCTTCTGGTTAGTTTTTTGGTATGCGGTTGACGTTTGAAGTCTTGTTTTAAGTGGTCTTATTGTGCAGTTAATTTTAAAATAGTTTTTTTTGTGTAAATTTTGGCGTGTTTTGATATAGAGCCTTGTTATGCCTCTTATCGGTGTTTTATGAATTGCTCAAACATTTATTAAATTATTTTGGTAGGTTTTTTATGTTTTAAAACCCTCGCGAAGTGGTCTCGGGTTTGCATCATCGTCGCGCTTCAGTTTCGAGGTGTGTGTTTCTTCCTGCCGCTTAGTTTCGTATGCTCTAGTGAGTTTTTTTGTATGTGTCTGAGTCCTTGATATTTATTATGCAGAGTTTTGGACTTTATCACGTGGTTTGGGACACACGTTGTGTCATCGCACCTTGGTTCCAAGGTTTTTTTGTCGCCGCGCTTTGATCTTGAGGTAGGTTCACATTGCACTACTTTTTAAAATTTAAGTTACATTATTTCTTACTGTTTGCGCACACTATTTGTTCAGATTAAATATTTTATTAATTTTAATAGATTTGAGATAATATAAGACAATTAATTTTTAAATGATTATTTTTTGTAAAAAGAGCCGTTTATTTTATACGGGACACTTGAAATATTTTCTTGATGAACGGACACCCAATAGTGAAAGAATTCCAGTTTGGATTTTAAACATAATTCACAGAATTTCAATTATAGTTCTGGTTTTAATGATAAATGATTTATTCTAAAGCATGAACAAGCGTTTTGGTTTTTTTTAAAGTGGTGATTGTGAAATTTATTTAATTCCCATTTGGAACTTTATGGAAAACGATGAAAATGTTTTGATAAAAACCCTCCTAGGATAACTCCAATACCTTGGTTGCAATTGACTGTTTGGGAGACTGTGCTTAGAGGCTCCCGAGTACTTGAGTAGTTTAAAGGTAAGAGGTTGTCCCATGGAGTGACTCGGGGTGATGCCTGTTGTGCTTTATATATATATATATCTGATTGGATGCTCGGTTGGCATCGGTTGGCTCACCCCCTTTCCAAACACTTTAGACATGGGAATCTGGCATATTGAGAGAATATTATAAGAATGATTACAGTAGTGGTAGGTTATGGTAATGACCAATGGACCATAATAGGTGGATATATTGGGTTTATCACTATGGGATTTTCCCTCGGCCTACCTGAGAAAGGATGGTCGAGCGTATTGAGCATTTTGATTTCATCATGAGTGACATGTCAACGAGGATGATTTCTCATGTATTTGTGTCTTCTAGTTTATTCTTGATCTCCTAGGTTCACCCATGTCTATTGTATTTCAGTTACTTGCTGTGATGAATATGGTACTTGTATATATATATTATTTTCATTTCCATTACTGTGTAACTACTGTAGCATTTTCATGTGTTGTGTTTTTACTAGAAAGTGATGTGTGGTTTTAAAGTGGTTTATGAAAACTGTTTTCAATGAAAGGTGTTTTATACTTTTTTTTCAAATTGAAAATGTAAACATCACTTCCCCTTTGAAAAATGCTAATGTCTCACTAAAAGAATGACTTGGGTTTTTGAGAAATGAATAGGGGGAATGACTCGTACTTTGTTTTTTTGAGTAACAGGTATAAAACCTTACTTTTATAAATTGTAGTTCAAACCTGAAATGATGTTTCTTTTATTTTAAAGGTAGTGAATTGGGAATAGATATCAGGCTATCCTACTGAGTTTTAATACTCATGCCTATAGTTCTTTTTCTGTTTTTTGTGTTTGTGCAGGCTACAACTTGTGTGAGCTCGCCTTGGGCGACGCTTGATCGTTGAGTTGGAGAGTGACCCGTGGGGTCACAAAGAGTTATTTAGGATGTCGAGTTTGGTTAGAATTATTTTCTTTTGTTCCTGTTTAGTCATTTTATTTGGTTTATTTTTTTTCTGCGCTTCTCTGTATTATTTCTGCCGCTTTATTTATTTATATTGGGTGAAATTGTTCCCACACTCTGTTGATGCCCTGGAGCTTATCGCCAGCCCGGGAGGATCAGGAACGCCTCTTGGGCCATGTCACAGACCGGCTTGGGTGACCGGTTCAGGGTAGACCCGGGTTGGTTCATGAAAAAATGGTCTCTTGATCCCATGACATTATCCATCCACTTTCATTTTCTTACTCGTCTCCTTTCCAGAATCTTCACCACTACTCATAGGGATCTATCATCAACCTCTCCGGAGTGAGATATCCTTGTGTGTTATCAGTGTGGAAAGATGTATCACAAGAATCCATCTTTCCCAAGTGCTCCAAAGCCCTTCTAGGCATGTGGATGCCTGAGTCACTTGCGATGATTCTGTCGGGGCGTTGCTAGAAAGCATCACGAAGGAAGTTCTCAGAAGTGATGTGTTGTTGGGTGTTTTTTTCAAAGTTTTTGGTGTAAGTTTCCTTTCAGTGTAAGGGATATTTTATCATTGCAGCTGTACAGATGGTGTTTTGGGTTTTGACATGTATGGGATGTCGTGTGTCTTTTGATGAACCCCGGTTTCCAATGTCAGTGTAGTTTTCATTTCAAAACTCTCTCTTTTCTTTTGTCAAATCAAAAGATGTTTATTTCTTATTGGGATTATCAGAACCTGACTGCGAGGCAAAAGATACTTCATCCATCAGAGCTCTAGCCAAAAGGTCTCAGAGTGAAGCAGACGCATAGTTAGGAACCCCCGGGGAATTTTAAGGAGTCTGGTTAAGGGTGTGCCTCTATCATGTCGTGAGACAATTTTAGTGTTTCTATTTGTAAATTTTCTCTTGTCGCAAAGAGCATGATAGATTTACCCATCGCTCAATATTAGTAATTGTGCCTTTTTTAATGCAAAATGCTGATTAGTTTCCTTGCATGGACCACCCAATTGAATCAGTTGCGACTTTGGTTTGTGTTTATCCCTAGGTGGTGAGTCGTGAGTAGTTTTCTATCCAAGTTTTAGTTATCCCATCCTTGGGGCCTCCCTCCACGCCCATGGAGTAAGGGTTTTTGGTTTTCACAGACTTTTCGGATCAACTCCTATCCCTTTCGGATGGGAGTGAGTGGTTTAAATATTTTTTTTCTGCTTTTTATAGCTTGGGTAAGGCCCAGTTATGGCCTAAGTTGGATTTCTGGTTGGTCGCTAATAGGCCGGTCTTTTATGGTGGGTGGTGGGGAGTCCAGTCAGGCCTCCCCTTGGCTGATGATCTGTTTCAGGAAATGAGGTTGAGTCATGTTGGTCATTGATGGAATGTCCTTGGGTTAAGAGGTTGGACCGTGTTTATTTGAAATCCTTAGGTGTTGATCGATCAGTTGGATAGTGTTATGGCTTTCTGGGGATGAAAAACGTTATGGTGGGGAGAATTGCTACACCACAACCAAGAAATTTATTTTATTTTATTATTTCCTTGGCCTTAAATTATTTTTTTTGGGTTTGGGTTGAGTTATAGATGAAATTTTTGATCTTAGGATAAAAAGTGTGTGTTTTGGGTTCGACGTCGTTTAATGTACGGGCGGAGCGCGGTGCCACGCGGCTTCACCCAGGAAGCTGTGTGGCCTTTTCGTCTTTGAGGAATTAAAGTGAAGAAATAAATGTTATTTTATTATGTCATTTAAAATTTTATGGTTAATAAGAATTTATTATTTTTATTCTAGGTGAAAACTTAAATTGGTAATTTTAGTATTGTTCTTTATTATTATTATTATTATTTTGGTTTTCTTATTTTTTACTTTTCACTAGGGTTTTGGCCGGCTCTCCCTTACAGCACCCGACCCCTCTCTTCTCTGGTTGTACGGCACGACCCTCACTCTACCCTCCTCATCTCCCTCCTCAGCACAACAGCCCGCCACCTCGGTCTCTCCCGGTGCGACATTCCCCTGGCTCTGCAGTGTGCGAGCAGGGCCAGCCCCCCCTTCCTTCCACCGCCTCCGCGAGCAGGCCAACTGTGACCTCTAGTGCCTCCTCCCTCCCTTGCTGCATGAAAGCATGCCAGCCGCGGCCTCCAGCCTCCACCCTCCCTATTGCGCATCATTCCACCACCTCCCAGCTCTCGGCCTCCCCCAGTTTTCCCCCTACACGGTGCACCGCTAGGACCCCTCCTCTTGGTGCGCTCTCCCTGTTTCTGGACATGACCTCCTACCTCCAACACCCTCAGCCAACCCCCCTCATTTTATTTCCTTCTTTCTGGTGATTACCTTATCCAGCAGCAACCCCCACCTCCGGCGAGGCCTCTCTTCGACACCAACGCCCTTGGTCGACTCCCCTACCCCCCGGCCAACAATCTCCTTTGGCGCAACCTTTTTTTTCGGCGTGATCTATTCCGACGCCGATTCCTCCTATCAATGCGACCCCTTCGATGAATTTTCCTACCAGCGCGATACCCCTACTACATTGTTATCTGGCACCGACCCCTTCCTCCTTCTCCCTACTGCCTCCCTAGTCTCCTGCTCTGACCAGCCCCACCGACGCTCCACTGATAGCCTCATTTATGCTAATTATTATTATTTTTGGAGATAAATGTTCTGTTTGTTTAAGGTTCTGTTTGTTTATTATTGGTTTCTCTTGGTAGGTTTGAGTTTTTAGAACCCGTACGAAGCGATTCTGAGTAAGCGTTGTCGTCACGCCTCGATTCAGAGAGAGCGTTGTCATCACACCGTGTATCCAAGGTAGGAATCCCCTTTCACTTTCCATTTTTAATTTAAGAAACATTAATTCTATGTTTTCACACTTTGTATGCCTATTAAATATTATTAGTGCGATCTTCTGGTTAGTTGTTTGGTATGTGGTTGACGTTTGAAGTCTTGTTTTGAATGGTCTTATTGTGCAGTTAATTTTAAAGCAGTTTTTGTGTAAATTTTGGTGTGTTTTGACATAAAACCTTGTTATGCATCTTGTCGGTGTTTTATGAATTTTTCAAACATTTATTAAATTATTTTGGTAGGTTTTTTATGTTTTAAAACCCTCTCAAATTGGTCTCGGGTTTGCGTCATCGTCGCACTTCAGTTTTGAGGTGTGAGTTTCTTCCCGCCGCTTGGTTTTGTATGATCTAGTGAGTTTTTTTGTATGTGTCTAAGTCCTTGATATTTATTATGCAGATTATTGGACTTTATCATGTGGTTTTGGACACACGTTGTGTCATCACACCTTGGTTCCAAGGTTGTTTTGTCGCCGTGCTTTGATCTTGAGGTAGGTTCTCATTGCACTGCTTTTTAAAATTTAAGTTACATTATTTCCTGTTGTTTGCGCACACTATTTGTTTAGATTAAATATTTTGTTAATTTTAATAAATGTGAGATAATATAATACAATTAATTTTTAAATTATTATTTAGTGTAAAATGAGCCGTTTATTTTATACAGGACACTTGAAATTTTTTCTCGATGAACGGACACCCAGTAGTGAAAGAATTCATGTTTTTATTTTAAACATAATTTATGGAATTTCAATTATAGTTCTGGTTTTAATGATAAATTATTTCTTCTGAAGCATGAACAAGCATTTTTGTTCTTTTTAAAGTGGTGATTGTGAAATGTATTTAATGCTCATTTGGCACTTTATGGAAAACGATGAAAATGTTTTGATAAAAACCCTCCTAGGATAACTCTCCTGCCTTGGTTGTAATTGATTGTTTGGGAGGCCGTGATTAGAGGCTCCTGGGTACTTGAGTAGTTTAAAGGAAAGAGGTTGTCCCATGGAGTGACTCGGGGTGATGCCTGTTGTGCTTTATATATATATATATATATATATATATATATATCTAATTGGATGCTCGGTTGGCTCACCCCATTTCCAAACACTTGAGACATAGGAATTTGGAATATTGAGAGAATATTCTAAGAATGATTGCTACACTGGTAGGTTATGGTAATGACCAGTGGCCCATAGTAGGTGGATATATTGGGTTTATTACTATGGGATTTACCCTTGGCCTGCCTGAGAAAGGATGGTCAAGCGTATTGAGCATTTTGATTTCATTGTGAGTGTCATGTCAATGAGGATGATTTATCATGTATTGGTGTCTTTTAGTTTATTATTGATCTCCTAGGTTCACCCATGTCTTTTGGATTTCAGTTACTTGCTGTGATGAATATGGTACTTGTATATATATTTTCTTTTCATTTCCCTTAATGTGTAACTACTGTATCATTTTTATGTGTAGTGTTTTTACTAGAAAGTGATGTGTGGTTTTAAAGTGGTTTATGAAAACTGTTTTCAATGAAAGGTGTTTTATACTTTTTGTGAAAATTGAAAATGTAAACATCACTTCCCCTTTGAAAATGATAATGTCTCACTAAAATAATGACTTGGGTTTTTGAGAAATGAATAGGGGAAATGACTCGTACTTTTTTTTGAGTAATAAGTAGAAAACCATACTTTTATAAATTGTAGTTCAAACTTGAAATGGTGTTTCTTTTATTTTTAAGGTAGTGCAATGGGAATAGATATTGGGCTAGCCTACTAAGTTTTAATACTCATGCCTATAGTTATTTTTATGTTTTTAGTGTTTGTGCAGGCTACAGCTTGAGTGCACTCACCTTGGGCGATGCTTGATCGTTGAGTCGGATAGTGACACGCGAGGTCACACAGAGTTAGTTCGGACGTCGAGTTTGGTTAGAATTATTTTCTTTTGTTCATGTTTAGTCATTTTATTTGGTTTATTTTTTTTTTCTGCACTGCTCTGTATTATTTCTACTGCTGTATTTATTTATATTGGTTGAAATCGTTCCCACAGCCTCTGTTGATGCCCTGGCGCTTGTCGCCAGCCCGGGAGGATCGGGAACGCCTCTCGGGCCATGTCTTGGACCGGATCGGGTGACCAGTTTAGGGTCGAACCAGTTTGGTTCGTGACAGTTGTCCTAATGCTTCAATAGAATCCGAATTCCTTTGGTTGGTTTTACGTATTTCAGTTTTTGTATTCACTTAAAATGATGTCGTTTTGAAACAAAAGAGAGACTTTGAGTAGTGCCAGCCACACCATGCCTCTAATTGAGGCAAGTTTGACTTTTACACGTCCAAAATGACCCATGGATCATTGTGTTTAAGTATCAACACAATCCGAATGCGTTTGGTCAGTTTTCCATATTATAGTTATTGTTTTCACTTAAAATGTTTTCCATTTCAAATAAAAGTGAGACACTTTGAATGGTGCTGGAAACACCACGCCTCAGATTGAGGTGGGGTTGACTCGTACATGTCACAAATGACCCATGGATTGTTTTCTTAAAGTATCAACACAATCCGAATGCGTTTGGTTGGTTTTCTATATGCTGGTTGTTTTTACTTAAAAGAGTATCCATTTTAAACAAAAGAAAGACACTTTGAGTGGTACCGGCCACACCGTGCCTCAGATTGAGGTGGTTGGGGGGCTGTCCGGGGTCCAGGGAGGAGGGTGGGGGGGGATATCTGGGGTCTAGGAAGGAGGGTGGGTAATGTATCTAAAACTCTATCTAGGTATCATACATCAAATTCCAACAGGACTGTGAACCGCCACGGGGTGTCGTCCTGGAGTAGGGCCAAATCACGACATTACCGTGGTGTGACTGCGGCGTGACCGCGGTGTGACCGTGGTGTGAACGCGGTGTGACCAAAGCATGACCAAGATATGTTGGCCCAGTCCAGCGACATCTACGGGGCAACATCTTCCATCCATGACACTAAATAAATCCTATGTAGTTGTGCTTCACATTATAGAAATTTATCTTATGTTATAAAAAACAAACTCTTGATTCAGGATTGTGGTATGATAAAGATATATATTTTATATTCGTTGTTTTTAAAAGTGGTACTAGGTAGTTGAAACTACTAATTGAGAATCAAATTATCACACCCTAAACTATCACTGTGAGTTTTCACAGACAGCGCACCTCCGTTGGAGGGGTCTTATTATAAAAACATGACATTATTTATCAAATGAAACCATTATATTAAAGAAAAATTATTCAAGATATTCAATTCAATATAATTAAGCACAATTAATAAAGAAGATAAAATAAATTTAAATAATTCTTAAATTAAAGCGGCTTCCATATTTGGTCAAAAATAAAGAGTTATACTAAATTCAAAAATATCCATACCAGAGTGAAAAACCAGGTTAAAAAATAAAGAGTTATACGGAATTCAAAAATGTAATGGATCAATCTGCCCCTGATCACCATCACCATCACTACTGTCATCATCAGCCTCATCCTCGCCTCCATCTCTGTCCTCGTCGTCATCCTCGTCATCATCCCCATGCTCATCCTCGACCCTATCCTCTCCCTCGGCCCCATCCTTGCTCTCAGCCCCATCCTTTCCCTCATCCTCATCCCCACCCTCGTCCTCTTCAACATCCTTGTAATCACCAGGAACATCATCATCTCAACCACCACTAGAAATTCCACCTGGTGCATTGGATAATTCACCCATCGACGACATATATGTCTAACAAGCCTCACTGGCCTCTGGTGTAAGTGATGAAGATAAAGCTTTGATCAGTTTTATAAATTCTTTCTACCTTGTTTGAACCTATTCTTCTAAATCTATGACACTTTTATGAGATTTTCTTGCATGCTCCTTGACCTTTTCCAACTCAGTGGTACTAGAATGGATTCCCGGAGAGGACCAATACCTCATCAGGACTATATTCTTACCAGGTCGGCAACGTACTCGACCAAAGTGCTCATCTCCCAAAACCTGATATAAATGATCGTGTGGCCCTAAATTGTCAGGATCCTAGGCATCAAGGGCCTCTAAAGTATCCTGTTAAAAATATTAATAGATTATTAAATTTCAAAATATATATTAAACTTTGAAATAAAAAAATTAAAACTTACAATCTTTTCTTGTGTCGATTCATTAACCACAGTTCCATATTTGTTCCTTCTACTTGAGAAAAACAATTTTTCTCGAGGGATACGTCCTTAAATATTCAATTTGTACTTATGTAATGACATTGAAACAATATAAGGTGAAAGTATAATCATATATTCAATATTCAATAAATCACATAATTTAAATAGGAAATAATAAAAAGGGCAAGTCCTAAAGAAAAATTATAAACAACTATATCGTACCAGCTGCCTCTCATGATCTGACATAGTTGTGCACCCCAAATTGTGGAGGTATTGCTTTGAATAAATGTTTTTTGTTTTTTCAGAAGATTCCTAAATAATTTTTAATAATAAATAAGATAATATTAATGAAAAATATGAAAACTGTCATTTAAATAACTCAAATGGGATTAATACCTTAAATTTGGCAGTCGCCCAATGGGTAATAATTTGGTGATATTTCTATATCGGGAAGTAATACACGATAGGTAATGTCTCCAACTCCGTGACCACTCTATCACACCAGAAAACATACAGCTCATGCTTATAAGCTCTTCAAAGATCTCCTAGATCCTTTAAACATGCTGGCCGTGAACCTTCGCCATCTGGTAGGTTAAACCAAAGATGAAACCCAATAGGTTAATTCATATAAATACAAAAAAATACTACATTAAATCCAATATATTTTCTACCCATATTTTTGCCCACGCATTATCCTTGACTTCGTGTGGCAGATGTCTCCAAGAGAGAGGGCTGACCGGAATGATGTCGGAGTATTTGGATAGGGTCTCCAAAAAACCCTGACATTACTACCCAGATCTATCAATCATCTGTCCATCATCATTGTAATCAACCATCAACTATGTCTAGTAATTCCATACCGCATGCAAGTGAGTACGCCCCCTCCCCTGCCTCCTATAATTAGATGATTCTTTTATTAAAGAAAAAAATATCAGTACAAGTTATAATAAAAATAAATTTTGGTATAAAAATTTGTTAGAGTTATATAAATATACCTGTGATAGTCAGATAAATGGGTGTCACTGGATGTGCAGAAGCTGAAGGAATATCCTGTACAGGTGGAGTGTCCCTCAGTGTATTCTCCTCAGCCACATACTGTGTCGGAGTAGGAGTCGAAGAAGGTGAAATTTAATAGCTTGGAGATAATGAACCAGAAGAAAAAGATGATGGCACAGACTTCTGGCCAACTGGTAGTGTAAACACCGGAGGTCTAAATATCCCATGTGTCCCTAAAGACACACTAGGATCAAAATGGGGTGTAGAAGATACGTCTGTGGTAGGGGCATAGTCCAATCGGGTATGACCAGTGGATCATCTAACTCTCGCACCACGATCCCTCGTACCACCGGCCCTAGTACCGGGACCACCAGATGATCATCTAACTCTGAACCCCCCCCCCTCCTACCACCAACATCTGTACTGGGAGCAATATTAGGCTCCTCATCGGATATCTCTCATCTATGGGGTGGATCTTGAAAAAAAGTTTAACGCAAAAGTAAACACATGATATTATAAGTTATTGAAATATATATATTAGAAATAAAATACTCACAACATGGATGAGTGGAGAAATGCCCATCTATGTGATGCGACAATTATTTTATGTCAACTTTTTCTATCGCCTCTCTTCAATGGGTGTCATTTCCTGCATTGAAAACAAATATGGAAGTAATTAGAAACAGATAACTTAAGTGTAACCCAAAAAAAATATAGAAAAAACATTTTAATAAAAAAACATAAAGTAAAAGAAGATTTATGGTGGTTTGATGGTGAGTACTAGGATACACACTCTGAATGATGTAGGTGAAACATGTAGGTGAGAACATGACTGTATGATTCTATATATTTCCCACCACAACTTTGGGTTCACAATCAACTCTGAAAATTGATCTATTGGAGTCATCATAAGTAATAAACGGATTGATTCTAATTGTAGTAGGGATAGTTTCAACTTCATCATCACCATCATAAAAAATATGTCTGGGATTTACTTAAATAATTACACCGAATTTAGGATGACGATGATCTTTGACATAAAAAACTTGTTTCACCATTGATGCCAATACATATGGTTCATTGGTGGAAGGAGTGCAAGTCATGTCAATAAATCGAAATCCAAAATCATCAATAAAGGTGTCTTGCATCGTCATTGAATAAAACCATTGAAATTTCATTATCTTGAATCGAACATGCGAGTAATAATCCAAAATTATTATTTTCTCCACAACTCCATAATAAGATACATTTTCAGAATGAGGTCTAGTATCTGATGAACTGGCATAACAGTCTATTTTGGCAGTTATCATAACACCATCATGCTGTGTTCTCATGTTTCTTGCTCGTTAAGTGATAATAAATTTGTATCCATTGATCACAAGTGATTTACAAGCACCAACCATGGTATTTGGACCAAAATCCAGAGCTCTTATTTCCTCAGAAACAGAGTCTGCAGGAAAAATCGATACCTGAAATATAAAAAAATAGTAAACTTAATTAAATATTATTTTTATTTAGTTATTACATAAATATTTTTACCTTTAATTTCAACCAAGCATAAAACCCTTTGTTATGCAGAGTCTCTTTTCTTCTCAAAGATAAAGAACGATTATTTCTATATATCAATTCTTTATGTTCCCTGTAGATAAAAATAATAATAGTTTAACAAATATTTAAAATTACAAGAGATAAGATAATAGATACATGTACAATTTACTTACTTGATATACTCATCGAACAAATCACAATTGAAAAACACTATGCGATGTGCCATCTCTCGCTCTTCAAGGCTTAATGTCGTCAATGTATATGATCCCGGAATTCCTCCTGTCTGAGGAAGTGATGGAAAACTGGGTTCAATTTTCTCATACTATTCTTCTTCATTTCTCATTGGTCTATTTATTCTCGTAGTAAGATCAGACAAATACATTGAGCATAAATCCATACATTCTTGATCCAAGTAACCGTTCACAATAGAACCTTCAGAATAATTCCTGTTCCGAATATTTGATTTCAATGTGTACATGTTTATTTTAGTTGGATACATTCAACGGAAAGAAACGAGTCCTCCATAAAGTATTTCGATCGGAAGATGGACAGTCAGATGCAACATGCATGTAAAAAATGATGGAGGGAATATTTTCTCTCACACAAAATTAATGGTGTCTCTTCCAACATTTTTTGCAAGAAGGATTTGGAAAACTTTTTTTCAAAAAGATCTCTAAACAAATAGCAAAACCAAATAACTGAGACTCTTACATTATTGGACAAGAGATGAGGAATTTCTATTAGAATCAACTCATGCAAAAGGACGTGCTAATCACGAGTCTTCAAAGATTCCAGCTTCAACTATTTTTTGTTGACCCATTTTTATATATTTCTTGAATATCCATCAAGAACTTTAATAGTCTCTATCACTTCCAGAAATTTATTTTTTTCAGCAGGTGTCATCACATAAGAATCTCATGGAACTTTCCATTTATTTTCACTGATACAGACATGATGAAATTCTTGTCTGATTCCCCAATCTACCAAGTCACGCTGAGATCGTAAATCATCTTTTGTCTTCCCCTTGACATTTAGAAGAATCAAAATCAACATTTCACATATATTCTTTTCAATGTTCATTACTTCTAAGCAATTATGTAACAAGTTGGTTGACCAATACGACAACTCAAAGAATATACTATTCTTCTTCCAATTGTAACAGGTATCATTGGAAACATTTTTCCTCTATCTAGATTTCATTACACCCTTCCCAAATGAATAACTAAAATCTTTCAATTCATTAATCACATCAGTTCCAGACATACGTTGAGGTGGATCATCAGTCTCCATGGTATTGTCAAATCTTTGACGATTGTTTCTATATGGATGGTTCATTGGAAAAAATCATCGATGTCCCATAAAACTAAAACTACGATGATATTTTAGTCTTCTCGATCGATTATTCTTCATAAAAATAGGACATGACAATTTTCCTTTTTGTGCTCTATCCAGACATCATTGCATAAGCAGGAAAATCATTGATCATCCACATAAGTGCAACACGCATCTGAAATATGTCTTTCGAACATTCATCATATATGGGCACACCCACATCCCAAAGAAGTTTCAACTATTTTATTAAAGTTTGCATGTATGCATCTATATCATTGCTGGGATCATAAAGGACAAATATCAGTATACTCAAGAAAGTGTAAGGCTTTTTCATACACAACCATGGGGGAAGGTTGTAAATGTGTATGAAAACCATCCATGTGCTGTGCAAAGTAAGAATCTGCCCAAATGGATTAAAACCATCACATGAAAGACCTAGTCTCACATTACACATGACAATTGAAAATTCAAGATATCAATCATCAAATCTCTGCCATGAAAATCCATCTGTAGGGTGAACCAACTCTTCATTATTCTTTTTCCTCTCGGGGTCATGCCATCACATTTTTACTGATATTTCATTAGACATGAAAAGGTTTTGTAATCTGGGGATCAATAGAAAGTGCCACATTACTTTTTGTGGCACATGAGATGGTGTTCCATCATCTTTTGTCTTCCATCGAGAGGTTCCAGATTTGATATAATCATTTCTTTCAGCAGTTTCCTCCCAAAATAAGTTGCAATCATTTGGGAAAGCATGGATTTTTTTTGAGAATCCAAGTTCATCAACTAACTTCCATGCCATATAGTGGTTTGAGGGAATATCTGCATCATCTGTAAGTAAGTCCATCAAAAATTTAAGAATTTAATCAATTTCAGTATTTGAAATCCCATAAATAGTTTTCCCATGAAACAATCGGATTAAAAAATCCAACTTTTTCATTTTACCACATTGATGATATACTGGAGTCGTCGCAGCATCATTCAATTTTTTCACCCTATCAACATCATCATTTTCATTGGACGCATCATGTGTGCTTGTATCGAAATCTTGTTGGCTGGACATCCTTTCCTTCTCATGATGTCGAATAAATGGAAACTGATCATATATCAAACTCTCCAATTTAGTCCTATCATTTGGATCATCAACATTTTGATATTCCATTTTCTCTCCATTGTGATACCACACATAATAGTTTGTTTGGAAACCATATTTGGTTATATGATAGCTAACTGCTTCACGATTCAACCAAGGTCTTACAACACAATTAGAACATGGGAAGTGTATGCGACCACTATCTGAAGCCTTGTCAAATGAAAAATCTAAAAAGCTGTTCAAATTATTTTGAAAATTGGTTGAAATACGATCAGTTTCGTACATCCAAATTCTATCCATTCTGTAAAAAAATTGCAATAAGTCATTTCAAAGAAATTCAATAATATTGAAGTTCAATCAAAAAAATATTTAGGTAAATGAAATTTTTTTACTTTATATAAAATCATAACTGACAGATTACTCTATATTAGAATCATATTAATAAACACAACAAAATACAGTGTATATAAGAAAATAAGATACATAATTTCTAATTCTTATATTTAAGGATTTCCCAGTAAGATATTGGAAGTGGATCAAGGAATACATAATCCTTAAGGGTCTTGTTGGAAGTACATGAGTTTTATACTTTAACTTCTTCAAGGAGATCAGGATGAGGAGTAGGATGAGGATCACATCAGAAGTAGTTATGGCCTTATCAAGTTTCACCTTAACCATGGATTAAAGGATCCTAGGTTTGGGCCATAGATCATAGGTTGGTAGGGTGTATTCATTGAATCATGTCCCAATTGATTTTTGAGAGGGAAGTTCAATAGTTATAGGTATGGGTTTGATTAGAAACACCTATAAAAAGGATATCCAAGAATTGTGACATCCTAAACTAGGATTCCACTCATTAGTGACCCGAACCCAGATGGCCATATGGCCTCAAGCACATCTACCAAAAATTCCAAATGTTATTGACTAATAGTGAGAGCCTTTACTATGTCCGGGGGAGACTATTCCCTCATTACCTAAGTTATACAATTTTAATATTATCAGTTAAAAAATGGAAGAAAGATAACAATGGGAAAATATTGGAAATGGATGAAAATAACCAAATAAGTAATAAAAACTAATAATAGAATCATAAACTGAATGATGGTAATGTATGTCATGTATCAAGAAGAAAAACATATTTACAACTAGTAGGAAGTAGTACTATACAAGAGTCTCAATAAATTCTAAAATTTGACCTAGATTCTTGAGCTACAACCCAATCATCAGCTACATGCTCCATCCTATGTCATGTGAGTAGTCATGCATCTGTAAAATCGTGATTCTCCTTATCTAAACATATAATCATGTAGTTTATCCGGGTACCCAATGGCATCACAAACAATGTGTGAGATACAATTCATGTAGGTGACCACCGAGAGGTCTATAACTATCCAGTATATTTATATAACATTTTAATATAATTATATGATAAATTAAAGTGACAACTAAAAAATATAAAAGGGTTTTCTATGGTTCTAGATAAAAAATCTAAAAGGGTTTTCTAGGTTAAATCAAAACAGAAAAAAACCAGATACAAATAAAAATCAAAACTTAAAACTGAAATATTAGATAGATAACAATAAAAATAAGGTATCGGTTGCCACTAGAGTGTCCAAATCATTAACAGGGAGAAGAGCGAGTTCTATGTCTCCAAGGCTTGTTCTGGGAACAGGGTGGTGGCTATGGGCACTCGTTTGGGTATGAGACAGGGGTCTTTCCCATTTGAATACCTTGGGACTCTAGTGTCAGCAGGAAGGATGTGGGTTAGGGATTTCAACCAGGTGGTGAGCCAGATCTCAGGGTGTATTTTGAACTCAAAAAACCATTTTTTATCGTTTGGAGGCCGTATCTCACTTATGAATAGTGTCTTGTCAGCCATCCCAGTCCATGCGCTATTGGCGACCTCTGTACCGAAAGGGGTGGTAAAATCCATTGACAAGATTTTGGATCAGTTTATTTGGGATGGGGCTTCGGAAAGAATGAGGCCTTGGGTCTCATGGGGGAAGATGGCCTGACCTATTCGGGAGGGGGGATAGGTGTGAAGAGCCTAGAGGTTACGATCCAGTGTATGCACGCAAGGTTGGATTGGGATGTGGTAGAAGAGAGGTCTTTGTGGGGGAGTCTCATGGCATGCAGGTACATGGATAGTGCTGGATCTTCTACGGTGAGGGGGTTATCTTTGTGGTTGACGGTCAACAACATTGGTCCAGACATCTTACAGCTCTCTCAGTGGATCGTCGGGGAGGGGAGTATCCTGTTTTGGCACCACAACTGGTCGGGCAATATCCTTGGTTATCCGGGATTCCCTACTTCCTTGATTTCTTTCAAGGAAGCGGCGCGATATTCTTCCTTTTTCAGAGACATCCTGGATTATGACCAGCGTGAGACTTTTGACTTTATTCTCATCAATGCGGAAAGGGATTGTTGTGTCTTCACCCCTGCTCCCTCGGGGAAGTTCATGGCGAAAGACTTCTGTAGGAGCAAAGCGGTGCTCTGCTAAGTGATGAAAATATCAAGCGTTTGGGGATTAGTATGGCATCTCGCTGCTTCTGTTGCGTTGATTTCCGTGAGGAGACAATGTCTCACATTTTCGTAGCAGGGGATTGGGTGCGTTTGGGGTGGGGGTTTCTTGGTGGCTTCTTCGAGCTATCCTTCCAGGTGGAGAATGTTGAGGTCTTTCTGTCTGGATGGTTCCAGGGTGTGGATGAATATGGGAAGGAGAGGGAGGCGTGGGCCATTGCTTGGAGCGTGGGCTGTTAGGGGCTGTGGCAGGCCAGAAATCGGGTGAAGTATGTGGGGGCGCTGTCTACGTCGAGGGAAATCATCGCCAGGTCACTCTTCATGCTGGCGGACTGGTCGTCACTCGCAGGTGACTGGAAGGTTGTACCAGCGATGCGGGAGATGCTCGGAGCTCACGGTCTGGACCAAGCGACGGGTCACGGAGGCCAGGGGAAATGGGTGAGGTGGAAACCGCTGTGCGAGGGATTGAAGCTGAACGTCGATGGGTCCTGCCGGCAGGGGAGATGCGTGGGGGAGGGGCTGTGCGGGATAGGTCAGGGAGCGTGATTCCGGATTTCTCTACGTATTTTGGTAATGGAGTCCCTCTGCAGGTAGAGGCGCGAGATGTTGACACAGGTCTCTCCTTGTGCAATCAGAAAGGAATCAACGTATCGCAGGTGGAGACGGATTCCTGGGCTATCTATGATGTGCTCCAAGGTAAAGGTATCTGCCCCTAGTCAATAGTCTATACGATAAGAAAATGCAAAGCCCTCGTGTCCAGGAATACGAGCATCACACATACGTGGAGGGAGGGTAACAAAGTGGCGGATCATCTATTGTCTCTTGCGGGCAATGACGTGTCGGTAATTTTCTATTATAATGTTTCTCAGCTGAAGCCAGAGGGGGTGAATTTGATCTGGGGTGATTCCCTTGGCTTTCATTACTTTCGCCCTCCGTAGTGTTGTTTCCTTGTTTGAATTCTTCTAGAATAAAAATTGAAATGACGATGATGAAGGTACCACTTAATAAAATAACTAATTTGGGATGGTTCGAATGAAGATTCAGTAGCTTGGATGGGGGAAGCCGAGATTACAACTGTTCGGATGGAGGAATTGAGATGAACCCAAGAGAGGTGATGTCCAAATGGGGGAGAGGTGTCATCTGAATGGGGGAGAGGTATTGGATCGTGGGGGAGAGGTGAATTAGGGCTCTAACTGAATAGATGATAGGAGAAGGGCCACAATAGGATATTGGTGCAAACCTTTACCAATGATTTTCAAGAACCTTTGGTAAAGGGGGGGAATTTAGACCCCTTTACCAACATTTCTAGTGAACCATTGATAAAGGGTGGTATTTGGCCAGTTTTACCAACGGTTTAAGCAAACTGTTGGTATATATGTGTTGGGAAAAATCCTTATTCCAGTAGTGGGAATCACTGGTGGATTAGGGACCTCCATCTCAGGATCATGGTTTTCACCAACTTTAGGGAATATTATAGGAGGACATCATGGTGGAATGATACTACAATTCCAACCTCACACCTCAGAATATATTTAAGCAATTGAGAATATTTCATTTAAGAAACTAGTATAGGAGTAAATCCTTCATATAGAAACAACTACGCCTCTATGACTACTTCAAAATCAAGGTCTAGAAGGTATAATATACCATAACAGGCCATAAGAATGTAATATATATCCCAATACCCACTACTAAGGTCGGGTTCAAGCCTAAATCTTTGTTTCACATGTATAGGATAACCAATTTCACTTTAGATGCCACATGAGTTTGGAATTTGTGCCTATTGAATTGTGTAAATTACTTAAAATGCTTGAATTAGATGGTATACCACTTTAGATCCATAAGGGTCCATACTCCTTATGAACCAAAATATGATATTCATTCAACTCACACCATAACACATTCTAGCCCATGTGATGAATGATCCATGGATCAACGTTCCCTAATTAACTGATTAAGGTGTCTTCTTTAACCTATTCAGAAAAAAAACTACTAGGATAAGGAAAGAACCTTAAGTATCAATTATGTATTATAATCCTTACAAGAAGTGTCATCATAATTCAATATATATATTCAAGTCCCTATCAATATGAAATAGAAAAATTCACGCTTAAAATATAAGTGACATGGAAAAATGCATGGAATATTAGTCCTAATGTGCCTAATAATGATGCATGTAAAAATTATCCTTTACCTCATATCATTGGGATAAGGATGAAATAAATCCTCAATAATAATAATAATAATAATAATAACCACAACACAACATGTGAGTCACCCAATGGTGAAATTATATCAAAAGTAATAGGCAAAAACAGAATAATAATTATAAGTCAGGAAACTCAGCCTTTACCCCGAACATGGTTTTGTAATGCCCAAGTATGGATTATGATCAAGTTCCAAGAATTACCAATCTCTAATCTATTATCTCCAAACATTAAAGAAAGAAAGGAACCCCTATAATACCACTTTGTAACATCCCGACCCAGGATCCACTTTACCCGTGCCCCAAGCCGGTGGATCACATGGCCTCAATCACGCCTCCTCATTTTCCATAGGATACTGAATAGAAGTGAGGGTGTAAATGTGGTACAATGGAGAGACTATAACCTCATGTCAAAGTGGAAAAATGGATACAATCAACACTAATCAATAGAAGAATCATAATATAAATAGACAAAATAACAACACAATGGAAGAATAAATACAATTAATATAATAGACAAATGAGGAAACAAAAATAAATAGAACAACTAAATAAATATATCAAAATCCACTAGGCAGTTTCTGATACATTGATGAATGGAATGCTGATAATAAAAAGGGGAGTAGGGTCAGATAGATACAAGCATTCTATACAAACTACAAAAAGAACAAAAATTGCTCCACTAGCATCTTGAGCTAATGCCTAGTCCTCTATTGCTAAGATCCAACTATAAGTAATCATATCAACAACCTAGAAAAGAGAACATGTCCTTATCTAAACCTATAGATAGATAATATTATCGGGTACTAAAGGCAACCCGAGTAGTCAGATAAAAATATCAATAAGACACCACCAACAGTGTCTATGTATAATACAAGTAGTGCTTATTACAAAATAGTGTTTATGTAATAACAAATTAGTAAAGTAATGCCAAATAAATAAATAACTAGGTTGCTTAGGTTTCAAAAGGACACCTGAAAACTCTACCTACTTTGGCTCATGGCTGGGATGGAAATCTGAATAGTCACTATATATATAGTAATAATATAAATATATATAGTTTAATTGTATATATTTCATCCACTTATATGAACCAAGTACATGTAGATGTAAGTGGCCATATACCTGGAATACTAGTTCTATCTTGAATGAGGTGTAACTAAGACATCCATGACCAGTCTGACATGCCTATAAACTCAAGCAATAGGGTATATTCCTTACATCCTAAGAAGAGTGTGAGACATTATGAAACAACACTTAGAATATTGATTGAGCCATCATGTCAACACTCTATGAAGGGGACGTGGCACATACAACCCAACACCCATATAGTATCACTAGTATGAGGTTCCATACTCAACACCTTATGTAAGAGAATGTGATTTTTCACCATGCTCAACACCCCTTACAATTGTGTTGCAGCCTCTATAGAGGCACATTATAATTATCACTGGCATGGGTCATTACCTCCCATCCATCATGTTAATTCATCTTGTATACATATAAATGAGTCATAGTCATATTTATAATTCAATACATGAGGCATTACCACTCATGTGTCATGCTATCCAAGTTCAATTACATATAAGTCATTTCAATTCATAATGATCAGTTAGATAAAGCATAACCAAAAGTAATGGTTTCACAACCCTTTATGTGTCATTTATATAATCCATTTAATTCATTTAAAATAGGGAAATACATCACGAGTATTCCCTTCAATTGAATTCAATCCATTCAATTTACTAAAACATAGAAATTCAATTCATAAGGATCAAGGAGGCTTTTAAATGGTTACATGGTCAAAGAAGGAAATTACCTACATGTAAAATTCCAACCGTAAGTGGTCTAAACAACCAAGTGGTGCCTTAGATTCCATTTATTACTCATATCCAAAGTGAAATTTCATTTAAAATCTAATACAGATGGTAAAAGGGACTTCTGACATTTTAATATATTTAGTGATAAGGGAGAATTTCACTTGGCTCACCTAAGGGGTGACCACATAAGGTACATACAACCTATGAACTACCAAAAAAGGGTCAATAGGTGCATAATATGATGAAGTGGAAAATTTTATATGAATAAATAAATTAAAATGCAATGCTCGATAAAATTTGGTGTGCAACACAATGATATAATTGCGAAACAACAAAACTCAAAGGGAAAATGATGCGACAGCCTACCTCAAGGCTGTAAACGATGCCTTGCTCAATATCAGCCTCATATTTGAAGTAGGTTATAAAAAATATGAGAAAAAAGCAAACACATTGAAAATAGGGCAAATTATCTTGCACCTAAATAGTGTGACAGATTCGAAAATGAACTTAGATAGGAGTTAAGAGACTAGAGGAGCTTATCGATATAGTTCCAAATATTCCAATAGATCAAGGATCAAAAACTGGATGGATGAGTTATCTCCAAGTCTATATTGAGGAGGAAGTTGGATCAA
Source organism: Viscum album (assembly GCA_963277665.1). Classification (NCBI taxonomy): domain Eukaryota; kingdom Viridiplantae; phylum Streptophyta; class Magnoliopsida; order Santalales; family Viscaceae; genus Viscum; species Viscum album. The sequence goes on from OY728125.1 coordinate 1,951,949,366, forward strand.
TGGATGATAAATAATGTTGGTATACTGGAATGAGTAGGAGGAAATAAATAATTAGGTTTATGTTTAAGTGGGGGATGTAATTTCACCTCAAAATGAAAAGGTGCATGGTTTGGACAAACCATGCCCAAACCATACTTAATTAACTAATAATTTTAGGCACACTAAATGTTTAGGAACATGGTTTGACTAACCATATATAAATCATGAAATATGACCTTGTCCCATACTTGAAACCAGCCACATGACCGTGCGCCCTGGGTCGCACAGTTTTAGAAAAACCATGCGGCCCAATCCCTTCTTCCCATTTCGGGGATCTGGGCTCCGATTGATCCCCAGACACACCCATGACCTCCTTGTATTTATTAGGAATCAAAATTAATTCCGTTTAAGGAATAAAAAAACTAAGGATCATTACCTTCTATGAAAATATTTTTCATTATATATAGACCCATATAGATTCTCAAATATGGAAAAGGAAATTGATATCATATTATATGAATTAGAGATGTTCTTCCTACTGTCATTATTTTATATGATGGTTCACTTGGTAAGAGAGATTAGGTTATGTGGTCCTTTACATTATAGATGGATGTACCCAATTGAATGAGATATGATTATTTGGAAAGTGTATGTAAAAAATTGAAGTTGCCCAAAAGTTTGTATTGTGGAGTGATAAATTGTTGAGGAAGGCATTGAATTCTATACTGAATACCTATCAAATGAGAAAATAATTTTTCTAAAAAATATCAACACACTGAGAAGCTTGTGGATTAAGGAATTTATAGAATATATGTTTCCATAATTACTATTACAGATTGGGAGGAAACCCACCTTTACGTTTTTCATAATAGTTTAGAGGTTGACCCAAATGTTGAAACCAAAAAAGTAATTCTTAATCATTTGAATATATCAAGGGATGAAATTTAGATATCAAATTCACATAATAAAAAATATATAGGATGGTTTCAAGTCCATATTTTTAAGTATTCAACAAAAAACCTAGATTTAATTTTAGAATGACTTCAATGGATATCCAGAGGACCAAGTGTGCATGTATTATCATATAATGGTTATGTAATTAATGGTTATACATTCTATAAAAATGAACATGATGAATGTAGTACCATAAAAATAGTGGAGTTATACTTGTAGATTAAGTGATGCATTTATTTGGTATGAAGGATATAAATCCAATTTATGAAAATATTTCATACTTTGGCATCATAAAAAAAATACAGGAGTTAGATTATATAACATTCCAAGTGATAAATTTTCAATGCAAGTGGGTTTATAATAGGAGTTATATTAAAATAGATGAATTGGGATTCATGAAATTAGTTTTTAGTAAGGATACAAAGATGAACTGTTTATAATTTAATCACAAGGAGTATAATTATTTTATGTTATAGATCCTGAAAACTAAAAGTGGCCAATTGTTCTATTGTTGACCAAAATCACTGAAGGGTCAGATCTTAATTCAACTAAGGTTGAACCTTTCATTGGGATTTTATAATCATTTTGTAGTGTTATCAATTTAGATGAGGTCTTGTATGTCATAGGAGGCCAAAATGAAGGGATTTGGATACATGATAGAGGGGTCAAATCCTTTCAACCTTTAAAAAAAGAGAGTTCAATAATCATGTTATATATGTATATTTTAATATAAATTGCATTACCTCTTATTATCATCTATTTTCTGCTATATTTATGTAATATAAATTAAATTTTCAACCACTTATGTTGATAATAACTTTTTACCATGTTGATGCTCCCAATCCTAAGGAATAATGGGTTTCTCAACATGATGGTGCTCTTAATGAAATCTTATGAACATGCTAATGTTACCAATCAAGAGGAACAACATATTGATGATGTTGAAGCTATGGAAATGGTAGATAGTGAACAACCCATGTCCCAAAAAAATATGAGCATTTTATAGTGAAATTTTTATAAAATAATATTAAGGCGAGAAGAAAAAGCATTGAATTCAAGGTTGGATGGAATGCACCCAACCAGCCTGTTAACCACAAGAAGGCCATGTTCAGTAGTTACATTAGTATCGCCACTCACATGAATGTGCTGATTTATGTAGATTAATGGTACAATGTTTTTCCCATTATTAAGAAACCAAATTTGTAAGATATTAGGGTAACATTATGATATACATTCTTTATTTTATTAAAAAAATAATAATGAAACATTGACTTTCTCTTCATTATCCATTACAGAGTGAATTTATAGTAGATAGATCCTAAATAAAATTTATATTAATACATGTTGGAAAAGATCATAGAGTATTTCTCACAATTCTTTTGAAGTATCATCTCAAAGTAGATGAAGGGAAAATAAACCCACACCCACCAAAAATGTATGCATACCTAATAAACCAACAAGCATAGGATGTGTTTATTTTTAATCTTGAGGAGAAATATATTTAGATAAATTTTGATTGGTAGTACATTACTTGAAAATAAATTTATTAAACACTTTTATTAAGTATTTTTAATTTATTAAATAACAATTAAGTGATGAAAATAAGAAAAAAGCAGTAAAACCAACATACCCCTAACATAAAGCAAGGATGAGGTATGCTTCACTTGAAAAAATTCTATATATTTTAAATATACATTAATAATTTTATGTGAAATAAAGTAGAAACATAATTATATTCCTCTATTTATATGTATATTGATGAATCAAAATTCAAATCCACTTCAATCCCACATCATGTGATATGAAAGGAGGAACATGTACACAAAGAAGGGATACTAATAGATTAAAACACAAAAAGTATGTGAAGCATGTGTAAGTATGAAATAATAATATTTTTTTATTTAAATCAGTATTATATAATAATAATTAATTATTTTCCTATATTTTTTTATCTCATGTAGACATAAGAATCATCATTACCTATACCTTATGAACAACTACTATCAGGGGAATTGAAGTGGCTGGAAAAGTATGCTTGCATCCGAGGTGTGGGTTTTGGGGTTTCACCCCAAACATATTTTGATAAAATAAATGAATAGGGGATAAAGATAAGAAAATTAAAGAGTTGTAGGTATGATTAGCTACTCTAGAAGGAAAATCTAAATTGGTAGTCATAATTGTTATAAAATGATATAGGAAGAAGTAAAAGAGAAGAAACAACATAAGAACAACCACTATGTGAAGATCCCCCACCCCTAGCTTTGAGGCGAACCATTCCTATCAAATAGTTGTCTTAGAAGAGGTAATCAATATTTTTTTAATTTATTCAATTAAATGTGAATCATGAAGACACTGATACATTTCTTGTACTGATATTCTATAGGATAAAAATGATTGTGATTTATATTTATCAACACCCACCTATCACCTTGTTGTGAGAGGCACTGTGTAGAATATCCAAGGAGATATTCTACAAAAAAAACTTCAAATAAGTAATGTGAGAGTGGGTATTGACATAGCTTATGAGTTGATCATTGATCTACCTATTCCACTTAATTATATGGGTATTAATATGGTCAATAAAGCCATTGGAACTTTCATATCATGGCCATTATATCTTGTCAAAAAAACACGTCGACAAGGAGGTATTCATCTCAAAATTATTTTTCTTGAAAAACTTTAATAATTAATCAAAAAATGTCTGAACCAATGAATGTTATTAAATAAAAACAAAGGTAAGGGGGTAAAATAGAAGGTCAAATCAAAAAAATCTAAAGGATCAACCAACCGACCTAAAAGATCTTCAAAAAGTACCTTTAACCCATCTGTTCAACTTCTACATTTATTAACATTAAACGTTCATACATATACAATGTTAGCAAGCAGTGATATGAACACAATTAATTTTTAAGAACATATTTACAAATAAGAAATTACAGATTATATTATTCTTGATAATTTAAGTGAAATCCTCACACATGAATGGCTTGGAGTCTTAGTTGTAAATGTATACATGAGGTGCGTTTTCATGATTTTTTTGTCCAATAACTAATCTAATATGTTAATTATGACTAGATATTATTCATAATTTTTAAGGAATATATATCAATTCTATTTGAAGGGAAACCCCCATGAACATAAATTTGGACTCATTAGTAATCACATAATTTATACATAAGAATTCTCATTGGGACCAAAGTAATATGAAGGAATAGTGAAAAAACTGGCCACAATGTTTGAAAGTAAACTTACATAAGATGGAATCTACCTAATACCCATGATGCAGGGTTAAAACTATAAAATTAAATCATATGAAATATATTTTCATTCATTTCATTACTTCTTCATTTTTTTAGGAAACATTGGTTACTCATTGTAGTTAATTTGGATACTCCAAAAATTTATTTTTTGTATTGAATACATGGATACCCAAAATACTGACCACACATGATAATATTTATCAATTTTTAATACACTACATGAAACATTTTATAACTAAAATTGAAGTTATATATTTCATATTATGTTTTAATGAAAATTATATTATGATAGGGTTGTGTTTAAATATCATCAAAATCGTGGAATGAGGACAGTCCATGGGCATAAGTAATATATGAAAATCTATAGGTGGATAAGTATTAGGATATTTATAGTAAGATTTCACTATCAAAACATATATCAAAACAAATTAATTATTTTTCTCAATGTTTCTGTAGTATCTAAAATAAACCAATTCAAAATATTATGGTTATTATGTTTTCAAGTTTATAAAAGATATCATATACCATCAACAAACTATAATACTCAAAGTGGTATTTTTGAAGATAATTACAATTTAATTTAAAATATTTATCAATACTTTATTTATTTAAATTTTTCTATTACTACCAAGACTGTCGATAGCCTCACTATTCACAAGAGGAAATATATTTTCTTAGAAAAAATATCCAGCACACTTGGTGTCAAAATGTATACAGACATCATGAAGAGGTGACTTTCTACTACTTATTTAGTTGATTTTATCATCATTTTATCTATTTTTTTAGTTAATTTTGTTATCATTTTTATCTGATACTTTATTAAAATTTTCTACAGGTCATTTTTGATATGTATGGGTCAACCACACCTCAATCTGATAAATGGTGTTTTCGGTATGACTCAAAGTGGGTGTTTTCAGTTTAAAATCAACGTTTTAGTTAAAAACACACGTGATATACTAAAAATTGATAAAATGTATTATGATTGTTTTGATACTTTAGTAAAATGATCCATAAGTCATTTGTTATGTGTAGTAATCATTCTTAACTCAATATGATACATAGTGTGATCGGTATGACTCAAAGTGTCCATTATTAGTTTAAAATCGAAAATTTAGTTAAAAATGAACATCACTCACTAAAAATAGAGAAAATACACTCATATTGTCTTTATACTTTAGTAAAAAAAGTATAAGTCATTTTTCACATGTATGAATCAATCTGACATAAAACCGACACATGATATGACCAGTATGACTCAAAGTGTGTGTTTTTAATTTAAATCAACAATTTAGTAAAAAATACATATGAAATACTCAAAACCAAGAAAAAACATTTGTATTGTGTTGATACTTTAGGAAAAATATCCTTAAGTAATTTGTGACATGTAGCCACCAACCAAATATCAATCTAATGCACAGTGTGATCGATATGACTCCAAGTGCATGTTTTCAATTTAAAATGACATTTTATTAAAATCCAAAAGTGACATACTCAAAACCGATCAAATGCATTCATATTATTTTTTATAATTTATAAAAATGATACATAAGTAATTTATGATATTTATGGATCATTCTCACCTCAATCTGACACACGGTGTGTCCGGTATGACTCAAAGTGTGTATTTTTATTTAAAATTGACATTTTGGTAAACAATTAAAGTGACATACTCAAAAATGATCAAAAACATTTATATTGTTTAGATACTATAGTAAAATGATACATAATTTATCTATAATAATTAGTAATTATAAAAAAACTCAATTCAATACATGGTGTACCCGATATGACTCAAAGTGCCCGTTATCAGTTTAAAATTGACATTTTAGCTAAAAATGTATGTCACTCACTGAAAACCAAGAAAACACACTCATATTGTCTTGATAATTTATAAAAATGATTCATAATTCATGTTTTACATTCAGGAATATGTCTTATGTCAAACCATCCCACTATGTGACTGATATGACTCAAAGTGTATGTTTTCAGTTCAAAATGACATTTTAGTGAAAAAAACGACAAACTCAAAACTAAGAAAAAGCATTTGGATTGTTTTAATAATTTTTTAAAATCATACATAAGTCATTTGAGTCATGAATAAATCATCCTCACCTCAATATGATGCATGGTGTGACCAGTATGACTCCAAGAATTTCTTCCTATTTAAAATTGACATTTTAGTAAAAAGATAAGTGAAATACTCAAAACTAATAAAATTAATTAATATTGTTTTGATACTTTAGGAAAATTATAAATAAGTCATTTTTGAAATGTAAGAATTAGACACACCTCAATTCGATACACAGTGTTCCCTGTATGACTCAAATTGTCCATATTTAGTTTAAAATTGACATTTTAGTTCAAAACATGTGCCACTCACTAAAAACTGAGAAAAAATGTTTTTATTGTATTGATAATTTAGAAAAATGATTCTTAAGACATTTTTCATATTTAGAAATTATTCTCACATAAAACCAACATACTATGTTATTGGTATGACTCAAATTGTGTGTTTTCAGTTTAAAATGACATTTAAGTAAAACAAATTCACATACTCAAAACTGCGAAAACACATTTGGATTGTTTTGATATTTTATTAATATGTTCCATAATTAATTTTTGATGTGTAGGAATCAGCCTCACCTCAATCCAACACATGGGGTAACTGAAATGACTCATAGCAGGCCTTTTTATTTAATATTTACATTTTAGTAAAAAAGGCAAGTGATATACTCAAAACCAAGAAAATGATTTTGTATTGTTTTGATACTTTAGGAAAATGATCCATAAGTCATTTATGATATGTAGGAATCAACTAAACCTCGATCTGATACAAAGTGTGCTCGATATGACTCAATATGACCATTATTAGTTTAAAATTGACATTTTAGTTCAAAATGTGTGTCACTCACTGAAAACCAAGAAAACATTATTTGATTATCTTAATAATTTAATAAAATTACTCATAAGTCATTTTTTGATGTGTAGGAATCAATATCATGAAAAATGTCAGACGATGTGACCAACTTGACTCAAAGTGCATGTTTTCAATTTAAAATTAAATTTTAGTAAAAAAATAAGTGACATACTCAAAAATAATAAAACACATTTGTATTGTTTTTATACTTTATAAAAAATGATCCATAATTCATTTGTGATGTGTATAAATCAGATACACCTCGATATGATGGAAAATGTGACCGGTATGAATCAAATTGTGTTGTTTCAGTTTAAAAATGACATTTTATTAATATATTGATTCATTTTTATGTTTAAGTTATTTATTTATAGTATTACTAATATAAGAATTCTTTTCTTATATAGGTGGATTATTTTACTCAAGTTGGGGTGGTTTGTTCAACAATTGATACCATAATCAAGTTTTTTATAGGGGTTAGGTGCCAAATATAATGAAACCATTGATGATTTTTAATGATTATGATAAATTTTTATTTCTAATGTAATTTTACAAAACAATATTTTAAATGTATATAATAGTTTCTTTTTTCTTTTATTTCTGATGTATTTTTTATTTCAATTAAATTATGAATTTTCCATATCCTGTATTTTCTTATATTTATTATTGTAGTATTCTATAATTTTAGCAGCACAATATAGTAGTATGGCCTTTATCAGTGCTACTTCTATCATTAATAAATAGAGATCTTGATCATATCTAGTCTAGCATTGATAAAGGTTACCCTTTATCAGCACTTGAAGTAGCGTTGAGAAAGGCACACCTTTATCAATGTTTTTATATCACAGATAAAGGTCCCCATTTATCAGTGATTTTATATAATTGATAAAAGGGTACACCTTTTAATGGTTCATATATTAATAATTCTTTTTTATCACTGATAAAGGATTTTTCTATCACTGTTAAAATCTTGTTCTATAGTAGTGAAACCCATTTTAACATTAACCGAGATAACTAATTTTTATTATTTTTACTATTCCTTATGAAAAAAATAGTTGAAATTATAATATAATATTAATTATTATTATTTCAAATATGGAAACTATTTTACCAAATTAAATTCATATAAGTGGCAAAATTTAATTTAAAATTAAACCTGCAGACGCGACGAAAAAACAGTTTTCAAAAGAAAAGTTTTCTTTAGTAGAAATATTAATTATATAAAAATTCATCTTAAAATTGATTAAAATAAACTAAATTTAATTAATAATAATATAATTGAACTAATTTTACTTTTAAAACACTTTAAAAAAATATAACATTTTATATTCTTTAAATGAAAAGGCAGTTTTCAATAAAAATCAGTAGGTTTAACTATTCATCGAAAAAATTAAACTTTTCAGAAAATTTTCAAAAGTTAATTATTAGATAATTTTTCTAGGATGATTTCAAAAATAAACTTCATTTTTTCAAATAAATTTTATAAAATTGGTAAAAATTAATTTGTAAATAATTGCGCAGAACGCAACGAAACTGCTTTTTAGAAAAATAATGTTTTAAAGTATAAAATTGGATTTATTCTTATCCCATGGTTAGAAAAAAATATTATATGAATGGTAAAATATTTTATTGAATAAATCATATATAAATTTCATTAAAATCATTCATATATTGTGAATTATTTAATTTATTAAAATAAAAACACATTGTGTGTATAAAAATAATTTTTTTTCATAAAAATATTTCTTTTACTTTCAAATGTTTTTTATTTTTATTTATAATCAACCACTGAATTTATTTTATATATGTGTAAACCATATAATTTTCATAATTTAGTTAGTCCTACTCATACCCTCTAATTTTATAGTTAGGTTATAATGGTCATATTTAAATAATATATTTCACTAGCTGTTTAAACTTGGTGTTGTGTATCATGTAAGCTATCGAACCTAATGTTCTTCTTTTAAAATCTTGGGGTTTTACATGAAAGATAATAAATGATAAATTTATTACACATGTACCACTTTCTTATACCATACAATATATTTATTAGAGATTTAGGTTGATTAACAGTTTATCAGAGTTCTGATGAAAGTATAGGTTAGTCACCGCACCTATGCTGGTTTGCCTAGTCAAATAAGAAAACTCAATACCCCCTTAACATCACATTCCTAAATTCATAAACCAGTTCTAACATGAATACTGAATCAAGTATCATTCCCTAATAATTGACCTCTCTGATACCACTCTAACATGAACTTACCCATAGGGGCCCTACTTAGGCTACCATCAAACCAAGTGAACCACCCCAAGATTTCCTCTAAAAGGCTAGGAGTTGGTGACTGGTACTAAGTAGGCTTATCACTAAATATGGGAGTATTTCACTACTAGAAAAATACCCTGTACCAACGGTTTAGAGAACCGTGGCCATGTAAGTCGTGAGGAAAGGTCTATACCAATGGTTTTGGGAAAACTGTTGGTATAAGTAATATGAAAAGTCTATACCAACGGTTCCATAAAACTGTTGGTATATGTATTTCAAAAGAAGAAGCATTCGATGGGTTTTGATCTCAGTACCTGCAGTTTATTATTGAACGACCTAACCACTAACCTAACTTGACTTTTGTGAACATAATTTCATATATATATATATATATATATATATGTGTGTGTGTGTGTGTGTGTGTGTGTGTATTATCATAATTATTATAAATTTTGATTTATTTAATGTTATCGGTAAGAAGATTCCATAAAAAATACATGTAACTATACCAACGGTTTTGCGAACCGTTGGTATAGGTTCTTTGATTTTGGGACCTATACCAATGGTTTTGGACAAACCGTCGGTATAGGGGGGACCTATACCAACAGTTTGGCCAAACCGTTGGTATAGAGTCTCTATAATGGACCTATACCAAAGGTTTGGCCAAACTGTTGGTATAGGTCCCCCCTATTCCAACGGTTTGTCCAAAACCGTTGGTATAGGTCCATATAAGTGACCTATACCAACGGTTTTGGCCAAACCGTTGGCATAGGTACAAATTAGTGACCTATACCAACGGTTTGCCCAAAACTATTGGTATAGGTCATATTTCTAGTAGTGTTTAGTCAGTATTAATGTAAAATAGACACATATTTCCTGTAACGCCCCGACCCCAGCTACCCAGAGTCGGTGCATTACTTCGTAACATTGGCATGATCACAAAAGATCAAGTATCAAAAGACCGATTAGTTTAGTAGCCTTGGAAACACTAGATACATTCATAAGTCTTACATTACATCATAAAGTGAAAAACTAATAAAAAAGTCTTCATAGTCCACACTCATTTCCTCTTCTGACTATCCCTGTAGGTCATTCATAAAATACTTCTTCACATCCTGGAAAATATTAAAACATTGAAAGGGGTGAGCTCAGATGCTCAGTAAGGATAACAATATTGCGGAAGCTTTCATAAATAAACATAAAAATTTAAGGCAATGTATAACTAAAACAAAAGCCTTTTAAACTTGAACATCAACATAATATGGAAAAAGTAAAATGATATAATTCCATTCACTTCTTCACATGGATATTCTACTGGTCAAATAATCACATGAAATATCAATAACCACTTTCATAATGAGGGAATGTATAATGCCGGACATTCTGAAACATTTTTTCAAGGCCTCGGCCAAGACGTCTAAAATGATTAAGGCCTCGGCCAAAACCATAAATCAAATTGGGAAAGGGCCTCGGCCAATTCCACGTCTAGATGTCTCATGAGACCTACCGATCCATCGAGAAGCTATAGCGGGCTCCACCCGTCACTTATTAAGTCCAATACATTCCTCATATGAACAGGTTTAAACATCTCATAAACCATAACATAATCGTATCACATAAAACATGCATAAAGGAAACATAACATTTCCACATTTCAATCACAAGATATAAATACAACACATTAATATAATAAAAACGCTTTCAAAACCATTTTCAATACCAAAATAAAAGAAAAGTATAACATGGTATTTATTCTTCAAAAAAAAGGGTATGGCTTGTAGAGGAAGACGAAACTCAAATAGTGGTCACGGTGGCAGAGAAGTCATTGTCTCTGCATACGTACGACAAAAACATTCCCTTTTGTCGTTTAGTAAATGCTTCGTATAAAAAAGATTCCTTTTGAATAAACGTAAAAGTCAAAGTGGTTTATACACCGTATAAAAGAAATTTGTGTATAAAACCAAATATGCCTCAATGAAAGGAGATTGAGACGAAGTCCTTACAAAGATCATTTTTAAAATAAAATAGATATATTATGTGTATTCACTATAGGTACACATAAAGAATACAAAATAAGACATAATAATATCATGACATAATTTGAAAGTAGGAGATTAACCCAAAGAATGGAAGTTGGGTTATGAAATTCCCTTACAAAGATCATTTTTTTAAATAAAATAGATCTATTATGTGTATTCACTATAATTACACATAAATAATGTACAAATACAAGATATGAAATAATAATATCATGACATAATTTGAAAGTAGGAGATTAACCCAAAGAATGGAAGTTGGGTTAAGAAATTCCCTTACCTTGCGTCTTGTCCTGACTCGACCGTTCTTTAACCTCCTGAATAATAAACTAGAGTTAATTTCTATTTACTTAAGAGCCTTTTTTTATGTTCATTATTCCTTTTATATCACTTATTACCATGTTATGAACATTATGTAATTATTTAAGTTAATAACGGTCGTTTTGTCGATCTTTGGTACTTGAGTCAACAATAAACTTCTTATAATTACAAGTTGTTTATGTGGTAGAATACCCATTATCTCCAGAATTATATTCATGATTTATATGTCATATATATCATATATATCCAGTATATACATTCATTCATAATATTACGTAACATTTATAGGTAAGAAATGAAATGCACCGTTCATGGAGACGGTAAGCCGTACGTACGCATGAACGCTACTTTCATTTCTATTTCATATTTAATGGAATTAAATCATAATGATATAAAGGTATAATATAGTTCCAGTATAATATCATATATAATATCATTTACTCCATCCTTTATACATCCCACATATGGCATTAACGATTCACATCACTTTGAGGGGGCGGTAGTCCGCACTTCCTAAAATGAAATTATCGCGTTTACCCATAATGGAAATCATAAAGTATGCCATAAATTAGAAATAAAGAAGCATAAGGAAAACATAAACATAATATATATATCATATATGAAAATAGTGTCATCAAAATGGCCACCATTATAGGTGTTAAAAGAATTTGAACAATCATCGTTTCGTGAGGCAGTATTTCGCCACCCACAGAAACAGTATGTTCTTTAACCATTAGACGAATGTGTGTGTAAGTGTAAACCAAATCCTTATTGTAACAACATACTAGTATATTGTAGATACTGGTGTTTTTACAAAATAAAGGAATGAAAAGAGTTTAAGGGGTTGGAGAAGCAAAATGAAACAAAACAACATTAGAGAAGACATTACCTTAAAAATAGGGTAGCTCTTTTTGATTCGAGCCAAAGGCTTCCTTGGGAAGAATTCTTCCCATAGTGAGGCTTCTAGGAGTAAGGGAGGGATTTTGGGAGAGTATTTGGGCAGAGTTTGGCCGAGCCAAATGGCTTAAAGGTGTGAATAAGGTGGGAGTGGTGGGGGCCTTTTATAAGTGGAGAGGAGGGGCACTTTTGGAAAGTAATGAAATGTTATTCTATTATACAATTCTTTTCGGATTCTAAAGGTCCCAAAATTGTATAATTCAAGGCTAAGGTGATAAGGGTTCGAAATATCCTCATACAATAGGCTTTGGACAAGTGTAAGCCTTGGATTTTACATTATCTTCTCATTTTATTTAAATCGTTAAATAATGAGGTCATCGCTGCATCATCATGATGGCATAAATAATTTAATTTATTTAATTTCTAAAAATTATAAAAAAAACTATGATGTAGGAAATCTTTTTATCTTTCTAATGAATATTTATAATCAAAATGTGGACTTGTGTAACCCCACTTAAAAATTGTTTTAGTAAAACAACTCATGTTTGTGTCAATTTAATTTTAACATTAAATAAATATATATTAATGTCATTTTCCAACCAAAGTGGCTCCATGGGGTCCCCATGTTGACACATGGGTTTTCTTGGTCGGCCATGACTCATCCAATATGAGTAGGACAAGTGTCAAGCTCATATCATATTATTAAAACATTGTTTTTACCTTAAACTACACTAATTACCTCTAATCGCGATTAAGAACTTAAAAGTTACTATTCACCAAAAAATTATTTTAATCTCATTGAACCACATTTTACTTCTTAATGACAACCATGTATGTTGGATTTTTGAAAATCAAATCACAGAAGTGGTAATATTTCATTTAAACTAAAAATCAGTTATTTAACTACCACTTAGTGGTTTCACTATTCATCAAAAATTGAAGTTTTTCAGAACAATGCAAAAATTTCACCCTAAGATATAATTGATATTCCGTATTCAAAAATGATGTCTATTTTAAAAAATTCCAAACATATAAGTTGCATTAATTAATTTTATAATTAATTCCCGCTGTCACAACAAATAGCGTGTTTTTAAGAAACAATTTATATCAAAAGATTGGCAATTGTTTATGTCCAATTTCAATGTTAAATTAATTCTAATGACCACCATTGGATAAAATTGTAAAAATATATTCTAATTATACTTTAAAACCACTCAATATTATAACTTATCACTATAAATTATTTTGATTAAAAAAGTTGTTTTAAGTATTTTTCACTATTCATAAAAATTTAAAATTCTCAGAAAATTACAAAAAATTCAACATAGGCTAATTTCAACATTCCGAATCCAAAAATGAAGTCCATATTGAAATATAAAATATATATAATTTCAAAATGTGGTTATTACTATTCATAACGGCTACTTTGATTAGTCACGGTGTTTTAGAACTCGAAGTTGCGTATAATGCAAGCTATTGCATTATTGAATGAGAAGCGTATCGTGGAAGCTTGGGGTGTTACATTCTCCCCTCCTTCAATAAATTGCGTCCTCGCAATTTGAAATTTTTCTTCGAAAATAAAAGGTTGAAAATAGAAAATACCTTTGTGGAAAACCCACATTGGAAATAAGATTAATAAAATTTAGCCTTAATAAGAGAGAAAGGGAAGTGAAAAAGTCACCACCCAATTATGATCTCGATTAGGAGAACATTGGTGGAAATTAGAGACATATAATTAGAGGAAAAACGTAAATATTTGTAGGGAGTGATTGAGGTCATCAATCACAATCAACTATCAAATTGAGGGCCTCAAAGCCTTCAATCTATGTTGATTTAAAATATCATTAGTTCAACAAGACATAAGGTATTAGGATAACACATTTTTTTTGTTTTAATATCCATTTACTAAAGTTTAAGAATTAATTTATTCATTGAATAACAGATAGGTATATATATATTTATGCTTGACAATTAGAGTTTCAACCTTCAACTCACCTTTCACTCAAAAGATAATAGAACCCAAAAATATTATACTTATCCTAATTTTATAAGGTTCCAAATGTTAACACATACCACTTAGATTAGTAAAATTATTTTGTAATAACCAGGGACTTCCTGTAGGCTAGTGGTAGGAAATAAAGGCCTGTCGCACTATGGTTGTGGGTTCGATTCCTGCAGCTTTGTCCGACGTGACGGGTTATGCCCCACCCTGCAGGTTGTCCTTTTCCTAAAAATATAGTACTATACTATTCCAAAAGTAATCTTCATAAATGTTTTAACCTTAAACAATACTATCCAAAGTTCAACTTAATCCATTCCAACCTTTATAGTTATCCAAAATACCTCTGTCCAGACTTTCTCTAAAAGGTCTCTAAATTCCAAAATCAATTTATCAGATTCCCCAAATGAAGTAAAGTTTCTCTTATTGTCACATACTAAAAATATAATTACCTTCATCATATTAAAACCTTACTGAAATTAACAAGTACTGCAGTACAATCCTTATATATATATCACATTATTCTAATAACCAGAATATAATCCATGAGTCCAAAAGCACCAATACATTAGTTATTCTGCTTCAACTGTAGTAACAGCATAAGATTGTCCTTGATCCCTTGGCCTTTTCTGAGGTAAGTTTCCCCGACACTTAGGACATTCATTTGCATAATGCCCCATTTCCCTACAATTGTAGCATTCAACATTGATAACCTCTTTCTTTCCCTTGCAATCACGCGCCTGGTGACCTTTTTATCCACATTTATAACAAACTCCCATTCCTTTTAGGCAAGTACCAGGGTGATTCTTCCCAAAATTATCACATAATAGAAAATCCTTCTTTCCCTTTTTCCCTTTATCTGTCTCTTGTTCCACTTTTCTCTTCTTCTATTGCTTTACTTTGTTGTCATAAGACTTAAAGAATTCCTTTTCTGTCTTGATAGCACATGAGACAATATCTTCGTATGTTGATAAATATTTTGATACTAAAGCTCTACGGAGAAATGGTTTTAACCCATCAAAGAAATGATCAATCTTACCTCTTGGGTTACGTATATAATCTGCAGCATACCTCGCCAACCTTGTAAAGTTGGCCTCATACTTTGCGACATTCTCATCCTCCTTTTGTCTCAGACTCAGAAATTGCCTTTCCATATCTGCTCGATGGTCATGAGGAAAGTATTTTTCTAAGAAAATCTCTTTGAACTCCCTCCATTCCATATTCGATACGTCATCATCTTCCTTTGTATTTTGAATCAATGACCACCATTGATCGGCATCTCCAGTGAGGCGGTAAACTACCATGATAACCTTCTCCCTTTCGCTACTCCCCAAGGCGTGGAATATTTTCTCTAAGGAGTTTATCCATTTCTCAGCTACTAACAGATTTGTACCCCCATTAAATGTTGGTGGTTTTTGCCTCATGAAGTGGTCTAACATTGATCCTCCACGTTGCGGATCAGGGTGCTCCATACGAGTAAGGTTATTATTCATAACCTGAGTGAGTTGTCCCAGTATGGTAATAAGTTGATCAGCACCAGTTGTATCTCCAGATCCACAATAATTATCTTGAGCAGGAGGGAAATCCCTACACGGAGTGCGTGCATTGATACGGTTTCCATTCCTTCCACTATGCGCCATTTCTAAACAATGGCATAAACTAGATTAGTTTATGAATTAAAATACATAATTCCATATTTGTAAAACATTTTACATAAATTGAACTATTTATGGATATAATCCATAATCATAAAAAGAAATGTTTCCTTTGAGGAAGTATATACTCATAACCCTTCATAGTGGTTTGTAAAGAAAATGATAATTATCCTAAGCATATCCCCCGGGAGTGTCGTAACCAAGAGTGAAGCAAGGCCCATTGTCATGCACCAGTTCCCGTTCGAGTCTAGCTCAAGCGGTGTTTTCGGGTTTTACCCCTAGGTACATCTGTGCCAGAGCCGCCTCTACCTGCTCGTATCCAGACAGGGATGTATTGCTCGGAAAACTCACAAAATCTCTATAATACCAAAATTCTTGGAAGTTTTTATATACTAATCCTCAAAGTCTATCTTCGGGCTATGTGCTCTAATCAGAGTTTATCTAAATCTAGCTTCCAAGGTTAGTACAAAACTTCCTATGATACCAACTGTAACGCCCCGACCCCAGCTACCCAGAGTCGGTGCATTACTTCGTAACATTGGCATGATCACAAAAGATCAAGTCTTGAAAGACCGATTAGTTTAGTAGCCTTGGAAACACTAGATACATTCATAAGTCTTACATTACATCATAAAGTGAAAAACTAATAAAAAAGTCTTCATAGTCCACACTCATTTCCTCTTCTGACTATCCCTGCAGGTCATTCATAAAATACTTCTTCACATCCTGGAAAATATTAAAACATTGAAAGGGGTGATCTCAGATGCTTAGTAAGGATAACAATATTGCGGAAGCTTTCATAAATAAACATAAAAATTTAAGGCAATGTATAACTAAAACAAAAGCCTTTTAAACTTGAACATCAACATAATATGGAAAAAGTAAAATGAGATAATGCCATTCACTTCTTCACATGGATATTCTACTGGTCGAATAATCACATGAAATATCAATAACCACTTTCATAATGAGGGAATATATAATGCCAGACATTCTGAAACATTTTGTCAAGGCCTCGGCCAAGACGTCTAAAATGATTAAGGCCTCGGCCAAAACCATAAATCAAATTGGGAAAGGGCCTCGGCCAATTCCACATCTAGATGTCTCATGAGACCTACCGATGCATCGAGAAGCTATAGCGGGCTCCACCCGTCCTCTTATTAAGTCCAATACATTCCTCATATGAACAGGTTTAAACATCTCATAAACCATAACATAACCGTATCACATAAAACATGCATAAAGGAAACATAACATTTCCACATTTCAATCACAAGATATAAATACAACACATTGATATAATAAAAACGCTTTCAAAACCATTTTCAATACCAAAATAAAATAAAAGTATAACATGGTATTTATTCTAAAAAAAAGGGTATGTCTTGTAGAGGAAGCCGAAACTCAAATAGTGGTCACGGCGGCGGAGAAGTCATTATCGCTGCATACGTACGACAAAAACATTCCCTTTTGTCGTTTAGTAAACGCTTCGTATAAAAAAGATTCCTTTTGAATAAACGTAAAAGTCAAAGTGGTTTATACACCGTATAAAAGAAATTTGTGTATAAAACCAAATATGACTCAATGAAAGGAGATTGAGAAGAAGTCCTTACAAAGATCATTTTTAAAATAAAATAGATATATTATGTGTATTCACTATAGGTACACATAAAGAATACAAAATAAGACATAATAATATCATGACATAATTTGAAAGTAGGAGATTAACCCAAAGAATGGAAGTTGGGTTATGAAATTCCCTTAAAAAGATCATTTTTTTAAATAAAATAGATCTATTATGTGTATTCACTATAATTACACATAAATAATGTACAAATACAAGATATGAAATAATAATATTATGACATAATTTGAAAGTAGGAGATTAACCCAAAGAATGGAAGTTGGGTTAAGAAATTCCCTTACCTTGCGTCTTGTCCTGACTCGACCGTTCTTTAACCTCCTGGATAATAAACTAGAGTTAATTTCTATTTACTTAAGAACATTTTTTTATGTTCATTATTCCTTTTATATCACTTATTACCATGTTATGAACATTATGTAATTATTTAAGTTAATAACGGTCGTTTTGTCGATCTTTGGTACTTGAGTCAACAATAAACTTCTTATAATTACAAGTTGTTTATGTGGTAGAATACCCATTATCTCTAGAATTATATTCATGATTTAGATGTCATATATATCATATATATCCAGTATATACATTCATTCATAATATTACGTAACATTTAGAGGTAAGAAATGAAATGCACCGTTCATGGAGACGGTAAGCCGTACGTACGCATGAACGCTACTTTCATTTCTATTTCGAATTTAATGGAATGAAATCATAATGATATAAAGGTATAATATAGTTCCAGTATAATATCATATATAATATCATTTACTCCATCCTTTATACATCCCACATATGGCATTAACGATTCACATCACTTTGAGGGGGCGGTAGTCCGCACTTCCTAAAATGAAATTATCGCGTTTACCCATAATGGAAATCATAAAGTATGACATAAATTAGAAATACAGAAGCATAAGGAAAACATAAACATAATATATATATCATATATGAAAATAGTTTCATCAAAATGGCCACCATTATAGGTGTTAAAATAATTTGAACAATCATCGTTTCGTGAGGCAGTATTTCGCCACCCACAGAAACAGTATGTTCTTTAACCATTAGACGAATGTGTGTGTAAGTGTAAACCAAATACTTATCGTAACAACATCCTAGTATATTGTAGATACTGGTGTTGTTACAAAATAAAGGAATGAAAAGAGTTTAAGGGGTTGTAGAAGCAAAATGAAACAAAACAACATTAGAGAAGACATTACCTTAAAAATAGGGTAGCTCTTTTTGATTTGAGCCAAAGGCTTCCTTGGGAATAATTCTGCCCAAAGTGAGGCTTCTAGGAGTAAGGTAGGGATGTTGGGAGAGTATTTGGGCAGAGGTTGGCCGAGCCAAATGGCATAAAGGTGTGAATAAGGTGGGAGTGGTGGGGGCCTTTTATAAGTGGAGAGGAGGGGCACTTTTGGAAAGTAATGAAATGTTATTCTATTATACAATTCTTTTCGGATTCTAAAGGTCCAAAACTTGTATAATTCAAGGCTAATGTGATAAGGGTTCGAAATATCCTCATCAAATAGGCTTTGGACAAGTGTAAGCCTTGGATTTTACATTATCTTCTCATTTTATTTAAATCGTTAAATAATGAGGTCATCGCTGCATCATCATGATGGCATAAATAATTTAATTTATTTAATGTATAAAAATTATAAAAAAACTATGATGTAGGAAATATTTTTAGATTTCTAATGAATATTTATAATCAAAATGTGGACTTGTGTAACCCCACTTAAAAACTGTTTTAGTAAAACAACTCATGTTTGTGTCAATTTAATTTTAACATTAAATAAATATATATTAATGTCATTTTCCAACCAAAGTGGCTCCATGGGGTCCCCAAGTTGACCCATGTGTTGTTTGGTCGGCCATTACTCATCCAATAGGAGTAGGACAAGTTTCAAGCTCATATCATATTATTAAAACATTGTTTTTACCTTAAACTACACTAATTACCTCTAATCGCGATTAAGAACTTAAAAGTTACTATTCACCAAAAAATTATTTTAATCTCATTGAAACACATTTTACTTCTTAATGAAAACCATGTATGTCGGATTTTTGAAAATCAAATCACAGAAGTGGTAATATTTCATTTAAACGAAAAATCAGTTATTTAACTACCACTTAGTGGTTTCACTATTCATCAAAAATTGATGTTTTTCAGAACAATGCCAAAATTTCACCCTAAGCTCTAATTGATATTACGAATTAAAAAATGATTTCTATTTTACAAAATTCCAAACATATAAGTTGCATTAATTAATTTTATAATTAATTCCCGCTGTCACAACAAATATCGTGTTTTTAAGAAACAATTTATATCAAAAGATTGGCAATTGTTTATGTCCAATTTCAATGTTAAATTAATTCTAATGACCACCATTGGATAAAATTGTAAAAATATATTATAATTATACTTTAAAACCACTCAATAGTATAACTTATCACTATAAATTATTTTGATTAAAAAATTTGTTTTAAGTATTTTTCACTATTCATAAAAATTTCAAAGTTCTCAGAAAATTACAAAAAATTCAACATAGGCTAATTTCGACATTCTGAATCCAAAAATGAAGTCCATTTTGAAATATAAAATATATATAATTTCAAAAGGTGGTTATTACTATTCATAACGGCTACTTTGATTAGTCGCGGTGTTTTAGAACTTGAAGTTGCGTATAATGCAAGCTATTGCATTATTGAATGAGAAGCGTATCGTGGAAGCTCGGGGTGTTACATTTCCAATTCATAAAATAACCATAAACACAAACCTTGTATATAAATATATAAACTACTAAACAACACATGCATACGACATCAAATAGCGAGTACATCACCATAGAGGAAAAACACCATAAGAACTATACACCCCTCAGGGTATTCAAACCTGATGAGTATGGAATAATGGATAACTCCTCAACACTTCAAGGACTCTTGGATCAATCTCCAAATACAATATTCATCAACCCTTTTCTTATTATAGGTGGGATTATGGTGGCACACTTGACTTACTACTAGCCCAGGTGGGCACCCGGTGTGTTAAATCATGCCAGTCAGACCGTATTATTATGTGTTAGTGTCAGAAATATTATTTATAATAAAATGATATATTAAGATATCTAAATTATATAATAGAAGACTCTATTTCAATCTACTCTAAAAAATGAATACAATATTACTCTTGGAATTTTCTTAGATTAAACCTTTATTAAATTTGGTGTCCAAATATTTAAATAGATAAAATTCCATAAAATTATATAAAATAATATTTAAGACTCAAACATATTGATCTATGTGAAAAAACTAGTAAAATAGACTATTCATTTGTCTAAAATAGGCATCGTATGAAAAATGTGATTTTATTCAATATTTGGATAGTAAGGGTCACATGATGGCCATCTGGCACACCATATGGAGTGAAGGGATGGATTATATGTATCTCATCAATGAATTATGTGTATTCCATGAACCTACCATGGAAATGGGGGATTATAGGCTAGGAAAATGTTTTATTTGGTCTAGATCCTTGATTGATCACCAAGGGATGAGATTCTTGGTATAACATTACTAACCCATAGAGGGGTGTATTTTACCTTTGTGTCACCAAGTGGTGATATGGTATCCATCCACATACTATCTCATTTAATAATGTTTACCACAATATATCAACTACACCCATTACCTCACCCTCCCCACCTTTTGAAACAACTTCCCACACTAAATACCTAGTGTCATTATCATCAATGAGCATTCACTTCACCACTGTATCACTCATGCTTAGATAGCCACTGTATCCCCTTATTATCACCATCATAAACCATGACCAAGGTATAAGGTGTTAGGTTTAAAAGGGATTGATTAAAACTTAATTATAATAGTGAAATCATTTAGAAACTACAATCCCAAGATCACTATACATTAGATAAACTGATATCATAAAATATATATGATAACTGCTATAAATTATATATTTTTCATCAATGAGATTCTACAACACCTTTAAACCATCAAATGATTTGATAAATATAACCAAGAGTATCCAATAGAAATACCATCTCCATATGTATATCGATGGACCAAGATGAATTGTTTCAACACTTTAAATGGGATCCCTTCCTTATCTATGGTATAATAACACCTTATGGTGAAAAGGAGATAAAAAGGGGGAGTTTTCGATTTCTGGGAGACTAGTATGAGAATCATACAAGTTTCACCACCACTGCCATCACATGGTAGTGGTCTTTTTATAGGCCTAAGTATGTTCCTCATTGATTCATGCATTAACTCATGCATTATAACACATGATTTAATTCATCATCCCGATCAAGCATCACATGAAAGAATGTGACTCTACTCTTGTATTAAATCTCATGTAATTATTCTTTAAATGACGGCCTATATGGGATGATTACTCCAATGATAAACATTTATCCTTCAAATTCCACTTTCATAATCCCATGATACATTAGGAGCAACATAATCTCAAGGTATGAACCTCATGCATATCAGAATATATTAGTGATGACACACTCTTCTGTTTTTTTATTAATAATACATTGGTAGTAATGTATTCTCATGATTTTCTTAGTTACTTCAGCAATAATGTAAACTCAATTCCATATACACCATAATGAATCACATAAAATATTGGATTTAGGTAATATTCATTTTAGAAGGATCCCTTCTTACCCCTAGAAGTATTTGTGACTTCTCTATCTTTTATAAGTAATGAATCTTTGACACTACCTCCATAGAGGCAATGTTGTATTGTGAGGAAGCCCAATTGAGTCTGGATCTCCATTTTGTGGCGTCTGGTACTCCCAATGGGTTTTTTGGTAGATAATAAGATCTCATGAACCTACTATGGTGTCTAACCATCCGGTTTATCTAATAATAAAATTAGTTATAAAAATATTAATTATATTATCATAATCATAATAAACTATATAATAAAATATCAATGTGAAATTAAAATTCATACTAAAAGAGGATATGAGTGGATCTAGTAATCCTACCCAGCCTGGGTGACCACCTTTCCTTCAAATTTTCTAAACAAATCCTCCTTGATCATTATGAATAGAAAATAATTAGGGTTTTAAACACCTATTTGTAGGAAAAATAGCCCCACTAGTGATCTAGACCCCAAAAATATAAAATATAACCCCGAAGTGAAATAAAATTACCTAAAACATTGCATTATAATGAAATTTAAATATGATATTTGGTTTCCAAGATATTTACATGTTTTTACTAGGAAACCTAGTTCATAAAAAACTAAATGTTCATATTTCCACTAAAAATTTATGTATCACATTATTAATGATTATAAAATCATAATTAAATAAATATAAGAACCAAAGAATCAAATAGATTTACCACATTCATAAATTTATGAGTATAATATAAGATATTAATAAAAATAACTTAGGACATTATATCCAAAATCAAAAAATAGAGTTATGTTTGACCGCTAGATTTGAGAGAATATTCCAGTATAATAAACCCCCACTATTTGAGTGAGACCCCTTTTTGAAAATTAATATATATGTGTGTGTGTGTGTGTTTAGTAAATCTATATCATGTGATATTATATGACTATATTACTATATATGATATATTGATGTGTTATACAATATAAATATATTTCTTTGATAAATATAAATATGTGGTGGCCATTACTGAGAGAAATATTTGCATACCACTTGGAGTGATGTACATGTGATATAATACATCAAAAAATTACACTTCATATATTATATTTTATGTTTTTGAATGTTATACTAAATATTTTTGTATGATATTTAAGTGATTTGAAAAACATCACAATGGATGTATAAGTGTTAAACATCAATATTTAGTTTGAAATGAGTAATGACCACATTTTTTAAAAAGGGTTGTAAATTAAGAATTGTTGGAGAAATAATCAAGTTATTCATTAATTATAGTTTACAAGGTAATCTATAAACATGGGGATCAAACTAAGAGGTGATTCTTGTGATTTGTGTGATCCTTTTGTAAGAAGATGAAGCTTTGTTATCTGTTTTGTTCCTTTATAGATAGGAGTAACTAACATACGTAGGGAGAAAATATATCCTACCAAAGTGTTTGGTGATCCATAAAATATATAGGTACATATAGATATATTAATTTATTTGATATTATTTAGGGATATACATAAAAAATGTTGTATTTGATAATACAAAAACGTTTATTATTTATGTTTTGTGATATATTTTTAAATTCCCATAAAAAATATCTTATGTCATAAAGTTTTTTTCCAATGATTATGTGAAATAATTTGTACTTAAAAAACCAATAGTGGCATCAAATACAATTCAATGAAGTTTATAAATTTTTTTAGAATTTTGTGAAAATTATAATATTTGGAAGAATAAAGAAACTATGGAAACTGTATTGTAGAGACTCGAATCTTGATGTACATGGACATTACATTACTTTTGCGAAATACTTAGTACATAACAAAAAACACACACACAAGGATCGTAATAGTTTAGTGTCTTTTGAAACTCGGAATATAATCTTCTAATCGTGGTGAAAGATCTTCAACATCTCCCATAAATATCTTCCCTTTTTTTTTACCTAAAACATTTCTTTATATCCTGGGGAAAAGAAAACGTAAAAGGGTGAGCTCAAATGCTCAGTAAGGGTAAACAAAAGAAATATCAATCACATCATTTTCATAAGAACATAAAATTTTGGAAATCTTAACCTGCAAAAGAGAGCATAATTTCATAACATGGGATAAATCATAGTAGTGAAATGAAATCCCAATAATCATAACTTAAAACATGAAACTTTGTGGCATACACACATAATCACAGATAATCATATCTTATTAGTCAAGACTCATTGCCAAGACTATCTTAGTGGACAAAGTCCATTTCTGAACCGAGTCACCCTCGTTTCAGTCCTGTTTCACTGAACTGGTATAAACTACCGTTCCAGGCATGTCTATCTCATGAGATATAAAATCTTTACCCAATGCATTGGAGGGAGATATAGGTCCCACCAATCTCATAATGATACCATTCTTATGTGTGCCACAAAATCATAAACCATACATCATATCATAACCCATGTAATAAAAATGGGATTCTTAAACATTGTGACATCATAAAAAAATTCATATAAGATAAAGGAATTCATAAATATAATTCCATCAAAACATAATCAAATAAATGTAATAATAGGTATAAAAACAAAACCCTTTATTATCTTAGATGTAAAATAATTTTGATAAAACACTTGAACTCCATTCCTGAGGAAAATATCTTTTCTACTTCAAAAACACTTTTCATTTCTTAACATTTCATAAAATTATAACTAAAAGAAGTTGATTAAAAATAAACTTGAAAAGTTATAAGGGAAGATTCTTGGAAACAATGTTTTAAAAATCCATTCATGTCGTATAAGTTGAAAGAAAACATTCTTCTCGTACTTTTGTCGGAAAAGTCAAAAAGTACCTCGTACGAAAAACGACAAAAAATTCCTTTCATATATTTTACTAAAAACTCACCGAAGGGTAAAATTGGATTTAAACAATTTTAGGTGGATGTAAATAATATTACATATTTAGTAAACATGGATGTGGATGATAAAATACACCCCAATAAAATCCGAAGTATAAACAATCTCGGATAAAAATAAGATTGTGATATTTTCCCTTACCTTTGGTCTGATATGCTTTGTACGTGTCCGAACCTCCTGTATAATGATTTAAATAATGTTATTGACTTATTAAAGAATCATACTTATTTTTATGATATCATATATGGTCATATTATTAGCTTATTATTAGTAATATTTCATTACTACTTGTTATTCGGGTGTTTATTACTTTTTGTTCTTATGCGTGTTTTGTCAAATAAATTCTTATTCTTCTCTTTAGGTTATAGATACCTCATTTCCAGAATGGTATTAGTGTAATATATATCATATTCATTCATTCAATTCATTTATATAATCATTATGAAATGAAGATCATGTAGAACGAGTCGCATCACATTGTGGAGACGGTATTCCGTACGTACGCACAAGTGATGATATCGTTCCTATGATCGTGGAATTGTATTGGAGTGTATTTATACTATTTAGGAATCAATATAACTTTATAATAGTCACATATAGTCATTATATATACCAGTATATCCATCCAAGTAAGGTGGTGGTGGAAAATAGATTACACCACAGTGTGGAGACGGTATTCCGTACGTACGCACGCGCGGTGATTTCTTTTTCCATAGGATGGATAGATGGTGAAATAGGGTTGTTTCATAATTATAATAACATATCCATATATTAGTGATACTTATTTTATTACTTCATAATGAAACAACTAAAGAAGAAGAAGTGGAAGAAGAAATAAAGATGAAAGATTCGGTAACAGACATTACCTCTTCTTTGAAGTGCTTCTTTGAGACCTCCTTTTAGGGAACTAAAATATGTATTTGAAGAAGACCAGAACCTCTAGGATGTTTCTAGGGAAGTGTAGAGGAGAAATCGTCAGGGGTTTCCGAGCTTGAAGGCTCAAAGTGGTGTGATGAAGAGAGGGAGGAGGTGCCCTATTATAAGGGAGGAGAGGGGCACCTTTGGAATAACTAAAAATATTATTTTATAATAAAGTCAAGTTCGGTTTTAAATAGCTCCAAATTGATTTATTTCTAAGATTAGGTGGGTATGGGTCGAAATACTCTTATCAAATATAATTTAGACAAGTTTAGGTCATTATATTAACCTTATCTTTTAGTTTTAACTCTTAGTTAATTAGATTGACATTTACCATGTCACTTTGTATTTTTATATTATATAGTTAATAAACTTACCATATACATGCAAGAGAGTTGTGTTTTATTAATATATATAACCTTATCTAAGTCATTTGGCCGAACCTTATATTTTTAGGAATAAAATAACAATTAATAATATAATATTTTTTTAAAAAACTATTTTTTGTCAATTTTGACACTATTCAATAGTTGATTTTTTTGAAACTCATAACAGAATTATTACTTCGACCAAAGTTAATTAAATCAATCCTAACATGTCATACTAACCTATAAAATTATTTTAGTTCATAAAAAGTCTCAAATTATATTTATTTGGGTATTTATAACATCAATTATGTCAATATTTCATTAATAAGATAATTACTGCATCATCGTTGTGTCATAAATAAATTAAATTATTTAATGTCTAAAAATTGCAAATAAAATACCATTATCTAGGAAATCTTTTTAAATTTCTAATGAATATTTATAGTCGAATTTATCTTATGTATAACCCCATATTAAAAATGATTTACTTATTAAACTTTGATTTTAACTATTTTAACCCTTCTTTAAATAAATTAATAATAAATGTCCTAATCTAATCCAAGTGGGCCTAAATGGTCATATTTTATTCCTAAGGTTGTTTTTGGTCGAATTACACTTGTACAATAGAATTAGGACATTTGTTAAGGTAATAATAATATCATTTTTACCCTTAATTACCCAATTTACTTTTAACCGTGGTAAAAAAAAGTAAAAAGTTACTATTCACCAAAAATTGTTTTCATCTCATTGAACCACATTTTAGTCCTTGATATTAACCGTGTCTCTCCGATTTTCTAAATTCCACTCACAGAAGCGGTAAAATTAAGTTTTATGAAAAATTCAATTTTTTAACTACCACTTAGTGGTTTCACTATTCATCAAAAAATGAAAGTTTCCAGAAAAATACCAAAAAATAGATCTAAGATATATTTGATATTATGAATTAAAAAATGATTTCTATTTTATCAAATTCAAAACATATCATTTGCATTAATTAATTTAAAAATTAATTCCCGTCGTCAAAACAAATAGCGTGTTCTTAAGAGATAATAACTATCAAAAGATTGACACTTGTTTATGACTGGTTTAAATGTGAAATTACATCCAATGACCAACATTGTATTAAATTGTAAAAATATATTCTAAATATACTTTAAAACCACTCAAATTAATAATTTATCACTATTAATTATTTCGATTAAAAAGTTGTTTTTAATTATAATTTAGTAATTTTCACTATTCATCAGAATATGAAAGTTATCCGAAAAGTACCAAAATTTCACCTTAGGCTAAATTCGATACTTCAAATCCAAAAATGAAGTCCATTTTGAGATCTAAAATTTCTAAAATTTTAAAAGGTGGTTATTACTATTCATAACGGCTAGTTTTAATAATATTTTAATAGCATATCGTTGTTTAGTAAAACTCAGTATTGCGTACTACACACGCTATCGAGGAAGGTCGTGATTGCGTGTAATGCAAGGCAATTAAAGAATGCGTGTTGAACAAGCTCCTTTTGGTGTTGCGTACAACACAAGACATTAATGAAATTAAAAAGAATATTTTTCATAAAATCTCGGGGTGTTACATTCTACCCCCCTTAAAATGAATTTCGCCCTCGAAATTCGTTGGGGTTTTAAATGGTTTACTAGTCAAAAGTTTCTTTGATATAAACCCACATCGTAAAAAGGAATACCAAAACCAATATTTAAAAACAAAAGTATGAAACATAACGGTTACCCAAATAAACTAATCACTGGGTTTCCACATAGGTGAAAATATGGATATGGAAGAGAAATATAACCATCATGTTCTGATGGAGAGTGGTAAAGAACATGGCTATGGAAAATCCAGCAATCACAAATCCATAAATTTGTGACGATCTAAGGTACCATCTAATTCATTAGATATAAGAGCACTAGGACAACATTTTTGGTTTTTAAGATCATTTCCCTAAAGTTGATGAATTAAAAGAAATACTTACATGATTTTGGTACAATCTCACTGTTGTTCGTGAATTGAACAATTTCCACTTCATATCATAAAGAAATGAAGTTGAATTTGTTATTCGTGAAGCATTAGCAGATCATATGATAGAATGATGGGTCATTCCATCTGTTTCAAACAAAAGGTTAGAAAAAGTTATAAGTCCATCTTATGGTGAGATTAATCGTATATGGTTCAAAAAATGAACTTATACTTCATATATCATACCGCTTAATAAAATAAAACTAGTTTCTACTAACCAGGGACTTCCTGTAGGCCGGTGGTAGATGATAAAGGCTAGTCGCACTTCAGTTGTGGGTTCAATTCCCACAGCCTTGTCCAACGCGATGGGCTGTCACCCGTCCTGCAGGTTGTCCTTTTTCTAAAACTATATTACTATATCATCCCATCCATAATATCGAAAAAAAAAGTTTTATCCTTAAACAATACTAACTTATGTCCAACATAATCCATTCCAATCTTTAGGCTTATCTAAAATACTTCGGTCCAAGATCATAGTATAAAGAAAATGATTACATAACAATCACGTGAATGCCATAATTTATCCCCCATATATCATAAGATATATCTTGTTGGTCAAATTAAAAACATGTGAATACCTTAATCATGTATTCTCTTGAAGAATAAATACCCATTGAACCTTAGTGAAAATATGAATGCAGTCAAAAATTAACTCTTTCCACATACCAAAATCCAAAAATTCTATATACTCAAACCATGATATAACCTTCTCCTTATATCAGTCATGAGCTCATGAATACTATCAAACATTTAATTTTCTCCTTATCCCTTCATTATGCGCATATCATCTACATTCCAAAAATATCTGAATAACCTTTCATGGATACTGGTAACATTAATCATACACTTTCAAAACTCAAGGAAAGACAACAGTGTAACAATCCTTAGATGTCTCTTTATTCCATAGTACCATGAGATTACTTATACAACATTACACATGATAAACATGTAATCATTCCACTACATTCTTAAACCATTGACCGAGCTTCAACAATTATTTCAGCTCACATATCATTTGTAGTCTCTTCATCATCATCCACATAAATACTACCCATACGACCATACTGATTCTCTTCATGAGACTTTCCCTTAGGGAATTGGTTTGCATAATGCCCGTACATTCCACATTCAAAACATTTAACCATTATTGATGTCGTAGCAATACCATTATCCTCATCCCTGGTGTTAACTGAACCTTTTCCTTTGCACTTACTGGCTTTGTGTCCTTCTTTTCCACACCCGAAGCATCTTCCAGTTCCTTTGAAACATTCTCCTTGATGCCTCTTCCCACATGATTTACATAGGGGAAATTGAACTTTCTTTCCTCTATGATCATCATAAAACTTCATCTTTCTCTTATTAACCGAGTAAGGAAACTTACCAAATTTTACTTTATTGATCATATTATGAGATTGCTGATTCGGCATAATAATGATGTTTGGACTTCCAAATACCATTTCATTTGGTTGCTCATGAAGAATATCATTCCATTGTCCATCATATCCTCCATTATCGTGAATCATCTTGTTTCTAGCCATTTTCTAAAACCCAAAAAGAATAGTGTGAGAGGAAAAATCATAATAAAGGGGGATTAACTTCAATATCTAACATCTTTGGTTTAATATAATATCGTTACCATAGTTCTAAGACTATATCCTATACGTATACTTATCCTTAGGGAAATCCCTAGACATACCTTAGAAATATCTCTAGGGATCTCACTAACGTTTTCGCATCCTAGTTTCCAAAGGTTGACTAAACTTTTCCTCTGATACCAACTGTAGAGACCCGAAGCTTGACGTACATGGAAATTACATTACTTTTGCAGAATACTTAGTACATAACAAAAACACACACATAAGGATCGTAATAGTTTAGTGTCTTTGGAAACTCGAAATATAATCTTATAATCGTGGTGAAAGATCTTCAAAATATCCTATAAAGATCTTCCCTTTTTTTTACCAAAAACCTTTATTTATATCCTGGGTAAAAGAAAACATAAAAGGGTGAGGTAAAATGCTCAGTAAGGGTAAACAAAAGAAATATCAATCACATCATTTTCATAAGAACATAACATTTTGGAAATCTTAACCTGCAAAAGAGAGCATAATTTCATAACATGGGATAAATCATAGTAGTGAAATGAAATCCCAATAATCATAACTTAAAACATGAAACTTTGTGGAATACACACATAATCATAGATAATCATATCTTATTAGTCAAGACTCATTGACAAGACTATCTTAGTGGACAAAGTCCATTTCTGAACCGAGTCACCCTCATTTCAGTCCTGTTTTACTGAACCGGTATAACCTACCGTTCCAGCCATGTCTATCTCATGAGATATAAAATTTTACCCAATGCATTGGAGGGAGATATAGGTCCCACCCATCTCATAATGATACCATTCTTATGTGTGCCACAAAATCATAAACTATACATCATATCATAACCCATGTAATAAAAATGAGATTCTTAAACATTGTGACATCATAAAACAATTATATAAGATAAAAGAATTCATAAAAATAATTCCATCACCACATAATAAAATCAATGTAATAATAGGTATAAAAACAGAACCCTTTATTATCTTAGATGGAAAATAATTTTGATAAAACACTTGAACTCCATTCATGAGGAAAATATCTTTTCTACTTCAAAAACACTTTTCATTTCTTAACATTTCATAAAATTATAACTAAAAGAAGTTGATTAAAAATAAACTTGAAAACTTCTAAGGGAAGATTCTTGGAAACAATGTTTTAAAAATCCATTCAGGTCGTATAAGTTAAAAGAAAACATTCTTCTCGTACTTTTGTCAGAAAAGTCAAAAAGTACCTCGTACGAAAAACGACAAAAGATTCATTTCATATCTTTTACTAAAAACTCACCTAAGGGTAAAATTGGATATAAAAAATTGTAGGTGGATGGAAATAATATTACATATTGAGGAAACATTGATGTGGATGATAAAATACACCCCAGTAAAATCCGAAGTATAAACAATCTCGGATAAAAATGAGATTGTGATATTTTCCCTTACCTTTGGTCTGATATGCTTTGTACGTGTCCGAACCTCCTGTATAATGATTTAAATAATGTTATTTACTTATTAAAGAATCCTACTTATTTTTATTATATCATATATGGTCATATTCTTAGCTTATTATTAGTAATATTTCATTACTACTTGTTATTCGGGTGTTTATTACTTTTTGTTCTTATGCGTGTTTTGTCGAATAAATTATTATTCTTCTCTTTAGGTTATAGATACCTCATTTCCAGAATGGTATTAGTGTAATATATATCATATTCATTCATTCAATTCATTTATATAATCATTATGAAATGAAGATCATGTAGAACGAGTCGCATCACATCGTGGAGACGGTATTCCGTACGTACGCACGAGTGATGATATCGTTCCTATGATCATGGAATTGTATTGAAGTGTATGTATACTATTTAAGAATCAATATCACTTTATAATAGTCATATATAGTCATTATTTACACCATTATACCCATCCAATTAAGGTGGTGGTGGAAAATAGATTACACCACGGTGTGGAGACGGTATTCTGTACGTACGCACGCGCGGTGATTTCTTTTTCCATAGGATGGATAGATGGTGAAATATGGTTGTTTCATACTTATAATAACATATAAGTATATTAGTGATACTTATTTTATTACTTCATAATGAAACAACTAAATAAGAAGAAGTGTAAGAAGAAATAAAGATGAAAGAATCAGTAACGGACATTACCTCTTCTTTGAAGTGCTTCTTTGAGACCTCCTTTTAGGGCACTAAAATAGGTCTTTGAAGAATACCAGAACCTCTAGGATGTTTCTAGGGAAGTGGAGAGGAGAAATTGGTAGGGTTTGGCCGAGCTTGAAGGCTCAAAGAGGTGTGAGGAAGAGAGGGAGGAGGTTCCCTTTTATAAGGGAGGAGAGGGGCACCTTTGGAATAACAAAAAATATTATTTTATTATAAAGTCAAGTTCGGTTTTAAATAGATCCAAATTGAGTTATTTATAAGATAAGGTGGGTATGGGTAGAAATCCTCTTATCCAATAGAATTTAGACAAGTTTAGGTCATTATATTAACCTTATATTTTAGTTTTAACTCTTAGTTAATTAGATTGACATTTTCCATGTCACTATGTAATTTTATATTATATAGTTAATAAACTTACCATATTCATTCAAGAGACCCCCAAGTTGTGTTTTATTAATATATATAACCTTATCTAAGTCATTTGGCCGAACCTTAGATTTTTAGGAATAAAATAACAATTAATAATATAATATTTGTTTTAAAAACTATTTTATGTCAATTTTGACACTATTAAATAGTTGATTTTTTTGAAACTCATAACAGAATTATTACTTCACAAAAAGTTAATTAAATCAATACTAACATGTCATATTAACCTATAAAATTATTTTAGTTCATAAAAAGTCTCAAATGATATTTATTTGGGAATTTATAACATCAATTATGTCAATATTTCATTAATAAGATAATTACTGCATCATCGTTGTGTCATAAATAAATTAAATTATTTAATGTCTAAAAATTACAAATAAAATACCATTATGTATGAAATCTTTTTATCTTTCTAATTAATATTTATAGTTGAATTTATCTTATGTATAACCCCATATTAAAAATGATTTACTTATTAAACTTTGATTTTAACTATTTTAACCCTTCTTTAAATAAATTAATAATAAATGTCCTAATCTAATCCAAGTGGGCGTAAATGGTCATATTTTATTCCTAAGGTTGTTTTTGGTCGAATTATACTTGTCCAATAGAATTAGAACATGTGTTAGGGTAATAATAATATCATTTTTACCCTTAATTACCCTATTTACATTTAACCATGGTAAAAAAAGTAAAAAGTTACTATTCACCAAAAATTATTTTCATCTCATTGAACCAAATTTTAGTCCTTGATATTAACCGTGTCTCTCAGATTTTCGAAATTCCACTCACAGAAGCGGTAAAATTACGTTTTATGAAAAATTCAATTTTTTAACTACTACTTAGTGGTTTCACTATTCATCAAAAAATGAAAGTTTCCAGAAAAATACCAAAACTTAGATCTAAGATATATTTGATATTATGAATTCAAAAATGATGTCTATTTTATCAAATTCAAAACATATCAGTTGCATTAATTAATTTA
The DNA here is from genome assembly GCA_963277665.1 of Viscum album. NCBI lineage: Eukaryota > Viridiplantae > Streptophyta > Magnoliopsida > Santalales > Viscaceae > Viscum > Viscum album. The sequence continues at coordinate 1,951,983,360 of OY728125.1, forward strand.
AAAATTAATTCCCGTCGTCAAAACAAATAGCGTGTTCTTAAGAGATAATAACTATCAAAAGATTGACACTTGTTTATGACTGGTTTAAATGTGAAATTACATACAATGACCAACATTGTATTAAATTGTAAAAATATATTCTAAATATACTTTAAAACCACTCAAATTAATAATTTATCACTATTAATTATTTTGATTAAAAAGTTGTTTTTAATTATAATTTTGTAATTTTCACTATTCATCAGAATATGAAAGTTATCCGAAAAGTACCAAAATTTCACCTTAGGCTAAATTCGATACTCCGAATCCAAAAATGAAGTCCATTTTGAGAGCTAAAATTTCTAAAATTTCAATAGGTGGTTATTACTATTCATAACAGCTAGTTTTAATAATATTTTAATAGCATATCGTTGTTTAGTGAAACTCGGTATTGCATACTACACATGCTATCAAGGAAGGTCGTGATTGCGTGTAATGAAAGGCAAGTCAAGGATGCGCGTTGAGAAAGCTCCTTTTGGTGTAGCATACAACACAAGACATTAATGAAATTAAAAAGTATATTTTTCATAAAATCTCGGGGTGTTACATGTATGTTGATATCATTGTTCATGATATGCATTAGGCAGATGTATAATATTTTGAGTTATTGATCCTAATAATATATGCAATGATATGACATATCATTTTCCTTGATATTCCAAGAAATTTCATACAAAAAATAGAGTATCATGACACAATAACAATATGGGATATTTCCATTTGAATTATAGTTCAAAAAAAGTATGTTTTTAGTTTAACATAGGAATAGATATTTGGATATTACCATTTTCAATAGAAATGTGGCCAGTGATTCGAAACATTACTTGTTATAACTATGTGACATCTTTCATTCAGTGAATCACAATAATCAATATGTGATATCACAATTTTCAATAAGAAAATGACCGGCCCAATGATAATGATTATCGTAGTGAGAGTTGGGCTAACAATATATGTCTTCCTATAATGACAATAATGATAAAAGTTACATCACAAATAGGTACATAGGCTGTATCATTGTATATTATATATAATGTTTTTCTATTTTTATTTTATTTTCATTTATTGTATTATTTATAATTTATAAAATCTGTATAAATTATAAATTAATGGAATTTTTAAAAATTTATTTAATTTTGAATAATTCATAAATTATTTTTAAAAATTAGAAATTTTTCATAATTAATTATAAAGTTTTTAATAAAAAAATGATTAATATTAAGTTACATAATTTACACGGTATTAAATTTACGATTTTAATGTAAAATGTTTATATTAAAATTATAAAGTAATTCATAAAGTGTTAATAAATTATAAAACATGGAAATATATTGTATTTATATTATATTTATAAAATTATCATAAATTATAATATAGATTTTTATATTAATACCTTATTTTGAAAATTTATTTAAATATTTTCAAAAGTTGTTTTAGTGGATATGATTAAAGGTTTAGATAAATATAAAATATATGATATTTACTAAGGTAAAAGTTTTACTTTATTAGTATGAAAAGTTTATATGAATTAAAAATGTGATTTTATTATTATTTTTATAAATAATATAATTTAAATATGAAGTGGTTTTTATGTATACCATGTAAATTTAAAATATGAAGTGTTGATATTTTATTTATAAATGAAAACTATTTATATTCATGTTTTATGGGAAGTTCTTAATCCTTCATTATTAATTTTAAATTTGTTATATTCATATTAAATTTTCATTATATCCCATGATTAAATATATAAACTATTTATTTACTTATTTATTCACTTATTTATGAATATAATTTTTTTATGTTATGAATATCAATATGTTTTTTTAAATTGTTTAAACCATTTATATAATATGCAATACCATTCATTTAAGGGGTCTATACTGAGGTATAACATAAAATTTAATTTTTTTTCTTACAAGGTTAGTGATTATTAATAATAAATAGTCATTTATAGTTTCAACATGATTTTAAATTCAAATATGTAAGAATTTTTATCATAAAATTTAATTTTTTTCTTCCAAGGTTAGTGATTTGTCTGTTATAATTCTAATGTAACGATTTTATGATAATAATTCTTACATATTTTAATTTAAAATCATGTTGAAGCTATAAATTAATATTGATTATTAATATATGGATATTGGGACTTTGAATCATACTTTTACTAAACAAGGTAATTTGATTCTATCTATAAAGGAAGGGTTGGCTACATGTTACACCATACATGATTTTGAGAAGGATTTATGTTCTTATGATTTTAATCCTTTAATTGAAAGAGTTTTATGTAAAATTTTCATGATATTCATTTTGAAATGCGTTAAATATCATCATTAATTTTTATTATGGATGTATAACACAAATCATTTATTGTATAAATATTTATACATTATCTTGATTTGAATATGTTTATTTCATTCATAAACATGATATGTGTAAATTAAAATAATTATAATCATGCATAAATATTTGGAATCATGAGATGAAATGTACATGATATATATATATATATACATATATAGATGGTGATATATTATACAAAACCTCTTAAAACACCATAGTACTTACCAAGGCCTTGATCATTCAGTTTGAATGACCCTTATAGGATTAAGTGTACTTGGATTATCTTGTGTAAGACAAGTAATTTAAAGATAAATCTAAATCTTGGGTCCCTATGATGTAATATTTGTTCTATACTAGGCATGGTAACCCTAAAACTAATGTAACCAGAGAATTTAAGATGGAATAATCCTTAAGATGTACTAGGAAAAATTATTTTCCACTCAACTATCCAAGGGTTTTATATGATATTATTAACAGGAATATCTATTTAAATAGATATGAAACAGGGAAACTACTAAAGCTAAATCAATGCATAGTGAAATATAGATCCTGCCCCACTAATAAATATAACTAAAAAAAGAATTATTATTTTAGTGAGAGTATATTTAATAAAATACCTTATTGAATATTTGTAAAACACGATACCCATATGAAAAATGGATTTTTTATAGATTAAAATAGACAATGAATAAGTAACTTGACTTATATTTGAGATTAATTATATAAAAGGAAAACATAAATGGTAGTGATTTTTTAGACTGTTATTAGAATGTGAAAATAGTTCTCAAATAAGAGAAAAAATTATATGTTTTAGATCACAACCTTACTAAGGCACCCATTGAAGAAGTTAATAAAAAATAAAAATATGATTATAGTAAACATTAAAAGGGTTACATTATCATTTTTATTCCCATTATTCAATTCTTGGATCCCAATTTATATAATCAACATGAAATTATGAATTCTTTTGGGATAATTGAAAACCTAAAATATCTATATAAGGAAGAATTCAGGTATGAGAGGTATGATAGTAATAAGTAATTTTTTGTGTAAGGTGATATAGGGATATTTTTTTACTCATATACCCAATATAATTATCAATATAAATGATTTGGAAAGGTCAGAAACTCCACTCATTCTTGATATGGATACTAACTTTATCTTGAAATTGTCATTGAATAAGTTTCATCAGTACATTGCCAATTATAACATCAATGAGTTGAAAAAAACTTTACCCAAATTTATAAATATGTTGAGGGTAGCTGATTAGATTATTGGAGGTCCAAGATATAGTAATAGACGATGGTATAAATCAATAAGGATAAATATTTTGGATAGAATAAGAAGAATGGGTGTGGGGAGTCTATACCTATTTTTTGAAACTAAAATGTGGTATTGATAAGAAAAATGGTTCTACTATGGTAATATGAAACATTGGAAACATAATATATCAGGATAGTTAATAAAGTATAAAAAACATCATGGACAGTCCGCATGAGGTATTAATTTTATATAAATCATTTTTTTAAATGGTACATGATAATAATAATATACGATAAAATTGTTTTTCATGTTTATAAAAGTTCAAAATGTAAGGAACTATTAATAAAGAGGTTTACATATAAGGGGGATAAAAAAATATGCTACTATAAAGGAAGTGATTTTTGATATATATCACTGAATATGAATGATAAAATATTGTTGTTTTATTTCATTTTCTCTAGTTTGATAATATAATAAAATTTTATACATGTAAACATAAGTTATTTAACAGGGAAATAAAATTTTAATAAAGAAATTGGTTCATATTATTATATAATTTATAATATAGTATGGAAATTTATGATAGTTGGTTCCCTAAAATAAACTATATGACATCCATTAGTGTTGAGAGAATTCAAATCTTAGGTCATTAATAATAATAAAAATTTCAATATTTCTGCTAAGGAGAAAAATTATAAACATACCTTCAAAATTTATATAAAATCTGATAAAATCAAATGAGTACATCTATACACTATACTAATTTTCACATCCAGTCACATTATCTGGTTTAAAATCCCATAAAATAATTTGTTATCTCATAATACTTGATGAATTTTCATATCTTTTTGAACCCATTGAAGCTTCATTATCATTATTATTTTCTAATAACATAACCGAAAACTTTATAACATGCTTAATATTTCATCAAAATGAATTCCCATAGTCATGATCCAGATTTTGGTTTTGACTAGGATCTTTTTGGGTGTCATAAACATTGTAACTATTTTTAGTGAGATGAATTGATCCATTGGGACCCCTCCTGGCTAGGCAGAAAGCTGATTGTAACACCCCAAGCCTACCTATAATATTCCATGGGATGTTGATTAACATTGGGTAGGCATATTACACAATATGAGAGGCATTAGCCTATATCAACCTGCAATAGACACATATATCCAATTCATAAAATAACTATAAACACTAATAATATATATATATATATATAAGTAACTAAGTGTATAAAATTAATTCATGAGATATCATGCAGTGAATAAATTTCTACATTGAAAAAACACCATAAGAACTATACATCTTTTAGGGTCTCTAAACTTGACAAGCACATAATAAGGGATCGATACTCCACATTGTAAGGACTCTTTGTTTAATATATAACTAAAATGTTCACCAACACCATTTTAAACCACAAAAATCCATTGATCACTATCAATTGTCTTCTTTGAAAAAGTTTCACTAGATCAAAATTTCCCTAGACAACCTCTAAACTGTTCTTTGTTTGCAAAAACAAAACATGTGTGGAGAAAAACCCATATTGGGGTGAGTATAAACACACTAAGTAGGATTTCATGAAACTATAAAGTAAAGGAAAAAAAACTTGGAAAATTAAACCTGTAAACAATAAAGTAACTAGAAGGAAGAAAATTAAATACACACCACCTCTTAGAAACTCTAGTGGGGGGGGAATGCCTCACTAATGGATAAGTATCAATCAAGGGAGTAACCAACTCTAGTGGAAGACCTGAACCCCTTATAAGTTCATAAAAGAGTGTATAACAAACTCTATATATAGAAGAAACACACCCTGTGTATGTGGGGGAGTACCTAACTCTATCAATAATGTGGAGAACCCGTTCCCCAAGATAAACATGTTTCCAGGTGAGTTCCTACCCCAGGAATGCTTCTGTCACCAAACCCAATCCCCTTCATCGACCTTACAGAGCTAAGGAGACTAAACTATTTGTATCAAATTTTGTATCACGCATGATTCCAAATAAATATTTACTACCATGTCCTAAGTAATAAAATCTTAGGATGGACTAATTGCATTCCCAAATTCGAGCCCCGATCAAGGATATATTCAAATCCACTAAGGAAGTAAAATTATACGACATATACTATAAGGGAACATGATGTGTACCTCATATGAAATATTTTGGTCTTGTATTTCATCACTACATGATGTGTATGTTCCTACTGACATGGAGAGTGTGATAGGGTGCTTGGTGTGTGGAATTGGAGGGGTTCCCATTTAATCTTACATGTGTAGAAGGGACCTTAAGTCATTCCCATGTAAACTACACAAGGTGATTTAGTATTATACATGGCGTGTTAGGGTGAACTCATCATGTAAGACCCCATGGAGTACTAGGAATGTAATTATCAGGGAGGATGAGTCATTCCTAACTGAGGATATAGAGCGTATGGTATTAAACCACATGGTGCGTATGAAAAACAACTATTTGGTAATGTACTCCCTATACATTCCAAACTGCTTGACTTAGGGGTACATGATGTGTACATTGGGTATACACAATGTGTGATGATTATCCCATACCCGCTGCTATTAGGGTAATAAATTACATGTATCATTGGATTACACACCATGTGATCACTTCTTTAATACAAGAATTTAATGAACACTCAAAACTTCACCATCCTTTTTGTTCACATCGCTGATAGATCTTGGTGCTTTTCCAAATTCCTTGTATAAGGATCTTATGTCTCCAATGGTTGATTTTCAATCATAATTCAATATTAAACGATATGGAAGGGGTTTTCACTAAACCTAAATGAATTTTCATAATGGTACCTTAAATATTTCACATTTCCCTTCATTTTAGTGATCCTCTATCACCATTTATCGATCATGCATGTCGTGATCCTTGCTTACGTGCCCATATCCATTGATAGTATGATCATATTCAGTTTTTTATTAAGCTTGGGACAAGTACTGTTAAACCACCATCCATGGAGAAGACTGATGATGATGGCATGAAGAAAGGGGAAAGAAACATAAGGTAAGTGACATGATTGTCTGTTCATTATCCATTTTACACAAGATGAAAATGACTAAAAACATAGATAAACAACATATATCCAAGAATTCTGGGAATAATGCAAGAAGATAAATTATAGGGACGTAGTTTTTGTGTTCAATAATCAATAATAAATATTCTTATCTTATAAATCATAAATAAATGATTATGAGAAAGTAAATAACTATCCCTACATCATGTCATAATGACTGTTTCTTCAAGAGTTTATAATCATTGCGGAGATACGATCATTGATGTCATGAATCTAGACACGATTCGATATCGATCCCTATTATCATCAAGGTATGTCATTTTTCTATTGATATAGGTTTTATATCAATAAAATGTATGGATAACCCTATAAATAATTCATATAAGATATTTTTGGAGAATTTGAGGGTTCACACCACCAAAAATCATATGAATTAATTTTTATTCAAAAAAGAGATACTCAGGATGGCATATCCTAGGATCCCCATGTGAGGAATAAAATTAAACCATTATTAAGGTAAAACCTTCATTATATACACAATTATGGAATTTTTTTTACCATTCGATTATATATCTATGATATATAATAAATTCATCACAAATGCATGCATATATAAGAAGTAATATATTTTTTAATATATTATTTCTGAGCCTTCACGAATCTTATAACTATAAAATGGATCAATTATAAACTTTAAAAATATTATAGGAATATTTAAAATGATTAAAAATAAAAATACAGGGTCTCTAAGATACCACCATTTATGTTCATGGGATAAATATTTTTTAAAATAATAAATATTAAAAACCCCTTAAAATTAAATGTGATTGAAAATTATCAAAAACCTATCATGGGGGTGAACACCACATCTTGAGATAAAAAAACCATTATAAATTGTTTTCAAAGTCATCTTATAGGGTATATTTTTCATTTTTCCCTTGGGGAGGTCCTAAGACTCTAAAATCTCAAAAATAAGTTAAGCATAGATTATGAAAAACACGGGTCACTACATCCTCTCAACCTTTAAATATTTTCATCTCTTAAAAGAAAATAACATTATTTTTTCAATAATAAATCCTAGAAAACAATCTCATTCGGATAACAACCAAACTTCACACACACTTTCTTTTTCTTCACGGGTCTGGCCTTAAGCGATCCCAATACACAACTACCTAAAAAATATATATTTTTCCATAAATTAGATGATAATATCTATCTAATCTTGAAGCAAGACCATAGTAGTAACGTGAAACCAATATTTTTGAGTATTTTTGTGCCTTTATTCTCAATGGTTGACCAACTATACATGATGGAATAAAACCATGAACCATAAATATCCTCTTCAGAATGGTTTGTTGCCAAGGTTACCTCTGATGAGAGTTCTTAGTCCCCAACCTTTAAAGAGAATTATTGATGGTTTTAGTATGATAACAACCCATCTATGAGATGATTTACAATAGTTAACTCAATAATATTTCACACTAATACCAGTAGAGATACAAGGCCTCATGCTTCTCAAGATCTATGTAAGCTTATCTGTCATCTCATGTAAGAAGGACACATGAATTATTTTATAAGATAACCTTATTGTGTTGTTATCAACATTTTTCAAAATATATCTATGATTTTATTAAGAATAACACCAACACCCTCAAATTACTCAACATCACACCACTGCCCATTGGGTATCCCAATCCACCACAATCCAAAATAGATGGTATTGATCATTCAAATGACCGTTCTATATTGAATCAAGATCCCATGATAATAATTTATAGAACTAGAGTAATTGAAAACCAAAACCTATTAAGAAAACTGTTGGGACTAATTTTGATGGAGAAGTAAGTAAGAAGATTTTTCAGTTACAAAGTATTGACTTTTGTTGTCAAATAAGATAAATCAATTTACTTTATAAAGGACTTGTAAACTAGATGATTATTTGCTGATTTTTATTTCCCAAATATAATAAGTTTGGAGAACTTGTGATGCATGCATTATGAAGGAAAGGGGGAGTAAAGGTTCTTCTAGTCATATATAGTTTCTGATTGGAAGGGAAGATATTGGTGAAAGATAGGGAAATTATAGTACTTTCTATTGAAAATATGACGATGCTAAAGTTGTTCAATCAAAGGATACATATCACGATAGTGGATTTCGTTATTAAATCTGAAGAATGGTTATGGGATGTAGTGAAGAGAGCAATTACAAAGGAACAAATAATCTGGAGGCAGCACAAAAGAACATTTTAAGGTGGTGTCATTTTCCAGTGTTTGCTAAATTGTTGGGCCTAAAAATTGGGAGATAAAGAAATATGTTTTTGTAAAAGGATAATGAGTTCAAGTTTTAAGATGGCTTGGTATGTTGCGAGAAAGTGGAGTTCCATGATCCAAACATAAAAATATGGAAAAGGAGAGGCTTGCATGAAATATTGGTTTTTGTGAGAAAGATTGAAGGGAGTTTGGAATGTTGCGCGCAAGACATGATTCGAGGTCGAAACTTTAAAAAATGGAAAAGGCTTGAAGTGCATGAAAGATTCAAAAAGTGTGTGAAATATGAGGTTGGCGTGAAATAGACTTACACGCCCAATGCGATGTCAAATGGGGTTTTGCGTGACGTGTCAGGATCTTGCGTGATACATTAGGGTTTTTGCGCACAAGGGTCGACGAGATATATAAATAGGAGGTGAACCCATAACATTTAAAATGCTCGATAGTTAGAGAAATCCTGAGCTATGAGACAAAAAATAATTTTAAGTAAAGGGGAGTGTGCGAAAGAAACAGAGTTTAGTGCAAGATTGAAGTTGCGCGCAAGAGGTTTTTTCGGACAAAAGTAAAATATTGTGCACATGGCATAAAAGTTTCACAAAAGAAACCTATAGGGGTACACTAAATATTTGGGTTCTTATCACATATTTAGTTGTGAATAAGACAGTTCTTACCGGCTTCTAGGTAGGAAAGTGAATATTTGTACTTCAAAGAATACACATGTTCAATTATAAAGAAGCACTGAAATACTGTAATTCCCTATTTGTGCTAAGAGGGTGCGCACACACTTGCGGATTGTTTTCCAAGTGCTACACGAGTGTAAGGGTATATCCTACTTGTTTTATTCCACATCAAAGGATTTTTTTTCTAGTAGATTGTGTGGTACTGGATTATTTTTGTACTATACCAAGGACGTAGCTACTCTTGTTGGGTAGTGAACCTTGTAAATATTGTGTTCATGTGGTTGTGTGTGTTCATAAGGGAAGAAACTCTTTAACATGAGGCAAAGGTTGTTTCAAAAATAAGGAAACATAAAAATAAAGAGATATCAATGATTCACCACCTCCCCCTCTCAGTGATACTTAGATCCTGACTGGGAACTTCAGAAACCTCCTCCTCCAGAAAATAAAAATATTTTCCACGTAATGGGAGTTCCCAAAAAGGTCCACTAGACATAACACATTGAGGTACATTATCCACTAGACCGGTTATTTCCTAGGATATCCATCTCTATATATAGCATGAACAATAAGAGAAAACCAATATATTCCTGGGGGAGTTGATGCATGCTCCCCACCTTCCGGAATACCCTTCAGATCCATCACCTGAGAACATCTAGTCAAACAAGACCATTAAATTGACATCCCCAAAATAGTCCTCTCACACTCAAGAGAAGAACGTTGGGATACCACTATCAATTGAATGAGATAAATATATCCCTCTCTAAGAGTGAATAAAATGATATAAATCTACCTACTTATTCACCTCTTACATCATCTAAACACAAATTATCATACTAAGAGTGTTAGTTATCATTCCACTACCATGCCACTTTAATCTCATCAACCATCATGGTTTCATATTCAAAAAGTACAACCGCCACTCTATGAATATAAAACTCACAATTTGAGAGGTTATTATATAGTTATAACTCTCTAAAGGAATAGAGAAATTCCCTAAATACCTAATAGACACTTATGTGAATCAATACAAGGAAATATGTGGTCTATGATTTCACTGAAAAACACTTGAATTCCATCTCTAGTATGAAATATGATTCATACACCAGTATCACATCAAGATAAAACTATGACCCTCGTTAGGAAACATTTTCACATTCCCTCACATTCAAGGGATGTGAGTTTTAATCTATATTCATAAAACCTAATGCTATGTTTACTATTTAATGGGTAGTCAAATTTAAATTATTAAGGGAGGGATTCACTTACCACACACAAGAGAATCCCACTCACTTTTGGGGTTTGATCTCACCATATTTACTCATCTATACATCACCATGTTGTATTAGTATTTGTGACCAAACCATACAGAGTTAGGAACCCTCAGATATCATCTATATCATGAATAAATCTCATGTAATATCTATTTCTCCACCAAAGATAAACTCTCTTTACTAAAGGGGGTAAGTGAATAGTAGTAACCACCATTGGAAACTTTATAGCTAACAACGGTTTGGATAAGGGTTACAATAGAATCTCCTAATCCCATATATATAGTGAAGGAAGAATAAATCACACCTATAACACCCATATAAGGGTCCATGATGAGAGGAAATGAATAATACTTTGAACTATATCTATTGATTACTAACCATAATCATCCATTGCACACTTATTTCCATAGATTTTATGGTCATAACCTTATACATGATATGAAATAACAAAAGGTGGTGATTGTGGGAGTGGAACAATGCATCATCTATCTCAAGCTAATCTTGAACCAATTTATTTTCCACTAAACACCATTCTAGTGATAAACTAGGGATACAACAAGGAGGCCTCTTATCTCAATGGTATCTCCCCTATGGAGGTCCATCCAAGACACCATTATAGCTGTCTTTACTTGATATTCCAAACTAATCCCATGGACAAAGTGAATTTATTCTTAGAACACTCACCTTATAATGTTCACTTGGGAGACTCTGACATGGTGGTTTTGAATGAATACAAAACCCAATATAGATATATCTTTCTATAGAGTCTCTACTCAAAAAACTGAGCTTGAAAAAACCCAACATGACATATATCCATGGGACACCTCATGAGGTTTGTGGGACTTGACTCATACTTGGACATGATCTTATTTCCCTTCAGAGGGTATAACATCCTTGAATAACACTCCACCATAATCAAGGACCTAAAATCCAACCACGATAGCATAGTCTTGTCATGAGTTTTAGAAAAAAATCATCCAATAATAGCTCACCATTCCATTTAGGGATCTCAACACAAGTATCATCTTCTAGTCAGTGAGAGTCTGAACCAAATAAGAAACATGTGTCTCAGATTCAAACCACACCTTTATTACCATAGGGACCAATCTCTCCTTGTAAAACCATGAGGCCTCTATCATTAGAACAAACACAACACATAAAATATAATTATTCTCTTATAAATCATTGAGAACTACCATGCACTCTACAATAAAGTACACACTAACTATGAAAGGGAGAGAAAATTTTATAGATAATAGGGAAAGTATATCTGTCAATAAGGTCTTGGAAACAATTCATCATCACTCACTAATCTTTGATGAAAGGAGTAACTATATGCATGATATCATCACAACCAAACCTATACACATATGCTATATATTAGTGGAAAAAACCTACATTTTACAGTATTAATCCCTAAGGATTAGAGTATATTTAAATGAGTTAGCATTATAAGTATTTAAAAGATCACAACTAACCATGATATGATGCATATACCAATTTTTTATACCCTAAAGTTGATGTATTATAGTTTTATATTGAATAATATTTTATTAAAATTTTAGAGAAATATATTTCAATCATCACACATATATGGGTCTCCTTGGTAAAATAACTAAACTCAAGACGAACATGAGCCTCAACCCAGTTGGTGAGGACTCGCTAGGTGCATCCAAGAGACCCGAGATAAAATTAGAGTGGAGGCATATTTCTGGGGTACTGTAGCAGTACTAAAGCAGGCACTATTCGGTACTATAGTAGCCGGAACTATTCATCCATCTGGGCCTTCAGGCCACCAGTTTGGTCCTCAGGTCCTGGAAGGATTTCGGGCCACCCAAGGACTTCGGGCTAGTTGATTCTCAAGGGATTCGGTCCACCTTAAGGCCTTAGGGCCACCACAAGGCCTTCAGGACACATGAATGCAGGCCCCAAACACACTACAAAAAAGGAGCATCCCCAAAAGAGGATTCAGAGTAGGTGCACTCACCAGAGCAGAGCCAAATGGATTATCAGAATGAGAGGGTATGGTTATGCCATCAGTACCAGCCTGTGCTTGCACGGGAAGCCTAGCCAGACGGTCATGCAAAGGTGGAGAGCTATTATCAAGATGCAGATGCTGGGGAGGGGTAGTTCCTTGTAGATAGTCTGGTTGAATTTTCTAAGACCTTTAGGTCATGTAATATCCTAAGCCTATGGGCCATGTAATCTCTGATCCTACGGGCCTTTTAAGGGTTCCCCATCATCCCTTGAAAGGGGGGTTATCAAAAAATCAATAAAAATGAAGCCCTTCGGGCCATTCAGGCTAAACTCAAGACCCCCTTGACATCACTGACCTAAATTCCAAAACCAGTCCTCACATGAATACTAACTCCAAACTTTGTCCCTAAGACTTGGTCGCTCTAATACCACTCTAATATGACCTGACTCATCAGATTAATTCTCAAGATAGAAATAAGATAAGTGTTCCACCCTAAGGTTCCCTTCAATAGGCTAGGGGTTGATGACTAGCACCGAGTAGGCATATCACCCAACATGGGAGGGTTTAGTATATATTAACCTACAATAGACACATATATCTAATTTATAAAATAACCAGAAACACCAATACTATATATAAATATAAATACAAATACAAATACAAATACAAATACAAATACAAATACAAATACAAATACAAATACAAATACAAATACAAATACAAATACAAATACAAATACAAATACAAATACAAATACAAATACAAATACAAATACAAATACAAATAAAAATACAAATACAAATACAAATAAAAATAAAAATAAAAAAATAGATACAAATACAAATACAAATACAAATACAAATACAAATACAAATACAAATAAAAATACAAATACAAATACAAATACAAATACAAATACAAATACAAATAAAAATACAAATACAAATAAAATACAAATACAAACACAAATACAAATACAAATACAAATAAAAATACAAATACAAATACAAATACAAATACAAATACAAATACAAATACAAATACAAATACAAATACAAATACAAATACAAATAAAAATACAAATACAAATACAAATACAAATAAAAATAAAAATAAAAATAAAAATACAAATACAAATATAAATATAAATAAAAAAAATAAAAAAAATAAAAAATAAAAATAAAACTAAAAAAATAAAACATAAAATAAAAATAAAAAAATATTTACAAATATAAATATAAATATATTTATAAATATAAATATATTTATAAATATAAATATAATTATAAATAGAAATATATTTATAAATATAAATATATTTATAAATATAAATATAAATATAAAGAACTAAAATATATACAATACATGCATGATACATCAAATAGTGAGTACATTTCCACATATGAAAGACACCATAATAACTATACATCTATCAAGGACTCTGAACTTGATGATTACAGAATAATGGATAGCTCTTACCCACAACAAGGACTCCTAGATTAGTCTTTGAATACAACAATAAACAAACCTTGGCCTATTATAGGTGGGCTTAGGGTGGCACACTAGGCTTACTGTTGGCTCAGGCAGGCCCCCGGTGGGTTAGGTCATGTCAGTCGGTCTGTATGCTTATGTGTTAGTGTCAAAAATATTATTTTATAAGAAACACTATCTTAATATCTATAAATTATCCAATAGAAGACTCCATTATAATCTACTCTAGAGAATTAATAAAATAATACTCTTGAAATTTTCTCAGACAAATACTTTATTAAATTTGGTTTCAAAATATTTGAAATGAAAAAAAATCACTTTAAATGACCTGAAATAACATTTAAATATCTTCCCTCTGATCTTTGTGAAAAAATGAGTGAAATAAACTATACATTTGTTTAAAATAGAGACCAGATAAAAAAATGTTTATTTTATTCAATATTAGGATAGTAGGGTTCACACAGTGGCCATATGAAACACCACATGAAGTTAAGGGAGGGATTCCATGTAGCTCATCCATGTAGCGTGTGTGGTCCATGCACCTACCAATGCAATGGGGGGATTGTTGACTAGACCTATGTTTTTTTGGGATGGATCCTTGCCCAACCTCTAAGGGATGATCTAATTTACTCAACATTGTTAATCCACGAGGGATGTATTTTACCTTCATTTCACCATATGTGGTGATATGGTATCCACCCAAATAATTTATCATTTAATTAAGCTTTTCATACTACAACATCAATGCTAATTCCCTCACCCTCTATGTCTTTTTCTACCACTTCCAACACTAAATCCCTAGTGTCATTTTCATGAATGAACACTCATTGCACCACCGTGTCACCTATGCTTGGATAGATATCGTATCCCCTTATCATCACCATCATCATCTATGACTAAGGTCAATGGTGATGGGTTTATAAGGAATTTATTAACACTTAATTATAACAAATAAAGTGTTTATAAAATTTAAACCCAATATCACTATGCGTTATAAAAACTAAAATCGTAAATAATATATGAAAACTATTATAAATCGCATATCTTTAATTGATGATATTTTTTGATATATTCAAAACATTGAATGGTTTAATGAATATTGACAAGGGAAACCAATACACATCCTATTTCCTTAGGTATATCCAAGAGCCAAGATAAATTGTTTCAACACTCGAATCGGGGTCCCATATTTCTCCATGGTAGGATAACACCTCATGGTTTAAATGAGATAAAATAAAAGAATATTTGGGTTATAATGAGACTAGTTCGGGCATCATATGAGTATCACCACCACATCCATCACATGGAAGTGGTCTTTATATTGGCCTGATTTGTCATGACCTGACCCATTGGGCCCTTCTTGGCTTGTGGAAATCTAAGTGTGACACCACAAACCCACCTTCAATAGGATATGGTATGGACACAAGTGATGAGTAGGAAATAATGAATATAGGAGGCCTTGGATTATGCACCTATTCAAACACACACAACTAACTCCATGATATTGTGAAAAAGATAGAAAAGAAAAGTTTGACAATCCAGAGAGTAACCATGAATGAAATAAGCTAACTGAAAAGGTGGGGGTACTAGGCTCAAATATGGATCTCATGATTCCAGGAGATCTCCTGCATTATCATATGATGACAAAGAACCCAAACCAAGGGAATGTTCCATCCACACAGGATCCTCTCTTGCCAATCCTTGATCATCACTAGGCACTCAGCAAAGGTGGTGATTTCCTCGATGTCCAGCTCATCCAAGTTGAAAATCTGCATCGATTCATGCATGTATATTTTTATATAAAAAACATGAAATAAATCATTCACTTGGTCCAATATAAGGGTTAAGTCCTAGTAGTAAGAAACCTCTCTAACTCGCTGTAGGATCTAGAATGTCCTGATGGACCTTGGGGATAAATTTATCCCTTGGAAAAATCTCTACAATCCACATCATGGAGAGACTCTTAGGACAAAATAGTCACCTTTATTGAACTACAAGGGTATATGATGTTGATATTCATAATATTTCTATTTCCACTAGACTATACTCATATGTTCATGTTTCACATGAGCCTTCTTTGTCATCACCTTCACTAGTTGTGGCCCAAATGAAGATGACTCGCCAATCTTAGTCTAGCATAAGGGTAACCTACAAAATTTTCCATATATTTCCTATAAAGGTTCCATTACAACAGTAAAGTGATATATATTTTTATAAGAGAAATATAACGATGTAAATAGATCCTATTATATCCGGCTGATGTCCATCACATAGGATCTTAGCATATCCTCAAACACATGGATAGTCTATACAGTCTCACTATCCATCTGGGGGTGAAACACCATGCTCATAAACAATTGGGTCCCAAAATACTCTTGTAGGTCCCTCTATAAAAGTGACATAAACCAAGAATTAAGGTTATAGAATATCATCATGGGTACCCCATGGATCTGGATGATCTCCCACATATATAAATTTTCCAAACTCTCAATCGAGATATGCTCTCAGATGGAAATAATGTGTGTTGACTTGGTAAGTTGGTGAACAATCACCCAGATAGAATCATGGAATCTATATTTCTATGGAATCCCCATAAAAATCCATCAATATACCATCCAACTTCCACTTTGGGATCACAACAGGTTATTTAAACCCTACTAGAACCTGATGTTTGGCACTTACCTGATGATATGTGAGATATCGAGAGACAAAATTGGCAACACTAAACCTTATTCCGTCCCAAAAAACTACTATTGAAGGTCCTTGCATATCTTTTCCACACTAAGATGTATAGATAAGGGGGAAGTGTGAAACTCCATCACCACCTCCTCATGAAAAGTGAATAGATCCACCATCCATCCCCAAAAAATAATGATGTGATCCCATCCTTCAGAGAAACTATCTAGTGCATCTCATGAGGATATCAGATTATGTAAAACCTCATTGTAAATGTATCCCAAATGATCCTCTATAAGAATCTTATGAAGAGGTGGAGTCACCACCATCTACTGGAGAAAAACTTCACCTCTCTCCTCAACTATGGTCAGTTGTAATGAAGCCAACTTCTTTGATGACTCCTCCATCAAGTGAGAATGGGATTTCTACTAAGGAAATCCACTAGAACATTTACCTTCCCAAGAGTATATACTATCTCAAAGTTGTATGCCTACAAGAAATCCAACCAATTCCTCTATATTAGGTTAAGATCTCTCTAAGTGAATATATATATGAGAATCTAGTGGTATGAGTAAACAAAAAAATGATCTCCCTGAAGATGGTGCCTCTACATCCTTAGAGTGAAGACCACCACTTCCTACTCTAGGTTGTGAGTCACATAGTTCTACTCATGATATCTCAACTACATTAACCCATAAGCAATCACTTCCAACCTCTACATCAATATGCAACTGAGCCCAGCTCTAGAGGCATTACAAACCACAATAAACTCAATTCACTCCTCGAGTTGCCTCAACACATGCACACTGGTAAACCTCTACCACAGATCCTAAAATTCTTTCTAACACTGATCATTCTTGATAAATGACTACCCTTTTTTAAATCAAGGTGGTAAAAGGATCTACGATCTTGGAAATTTCTTCCATGAAACTCTTTTAGTACTCTTCTAAAACAAGAAAACTCTACCCCTTAAACACTATCTTGGGTGGATCCTAATAAATCACTATGTTAATCTTCACTGGTCCCATAGCTAAACCATGCTCATAAATGTCATCCCCTAAAAAGTGAGACTCACAGATCCAAAAATGACACTTTGAGATTTGACTATAAAGTTGGTTCTCTTGGAGTAAGTCCAGGACCAACCTCAAATGCTATGCATACTCATCCTATGATGCAAAGTATATGGGAATTTTAATAATAATGATATCCAAAAATTGGTATATGTATGGATAGAATATATCATTCATAAGATCCATGAACATAATAGGGAAATTAGACACATTGACAGGAATCAACAGAAACTCATAGTGTCTATAG
This sequence comes from Viscum album, assembly GCA_963277665.1. Lineage (NCBI taxonomy): Eukaryota > Viridiplantae > Streptophyta > Magnoliopsida > Santalales > Viscaceae > Viscum > Viscum album. The sequence continues at coordinate 1,952,001,733 of OY728125.1, forward strand.
AAACATTGTAATGTTGTCTTCAAAATATCACCCTTGAGAACCCTCAATTGGTGGTATTCAAAACTGAGATCGATATTTGAGAACCAACTCACACCTCTAAGCTATCCAAAAAGGTAATAAAACATTGAAAAGGGGTACTTTTTCTTTATCATTAATTGATTTAGAAGATAGTAATCCATGAAAAGCATCAACCTATCATCTTAATTTTTCATAAAACAGAACTAGAGATACCTAGGGGGACACACTAGGTATGATAAAACCATTCTATTGAAGATATTCCAATTTCAACCTCATCTCTCAAAGCTTGTTGGATACCATCCGATATGACTTAGAAGATATCAACACATTCCTGAGGTGAAAGTCAATGTATAAGTCTATCTATCATCATGGATCTAGTACCGAAACATATTTATGTAATATTTCCATATAATCATACACTAATGATGGAAGATGGATTCCTAAATATTCCACTACACCAAGGGATAAAATCACTAACTGATGGGTGATGGTTTGTAGTTTTTTGCTCATAAGCTCCACTCGCTCATCCATGATATCACCCAATAAAAAGAATCTAAACCCATTAGTCAGAAGGAATCTTACTCACCTATGATGATAGTAAATATATAAATGTATCATGTACAACCATTCAATGCATAGAATTAAATCACAAAGCTCCATCATGATGAACAAAATGTCCCATGTGAAACTCTCACCACCAAACATTAACTCACACTATCGACAGATGTGTGATACAACAGAATTTCTCATGGTAGGAACCTTTAGCCATAGCCGCTAGGATAAGGTATCAGTGAGAATATATATATATCTCACATGATGGATATATAGATAATGTATTAAGTCAAACCTATGTCTACTTATACTGGAGAAAGAGTATAAAATACACAGATCGTACCTTGAATCATTTTGTAAGAAGCCTGGTTATGTCTTTCTATAGCCTGAAACTGACCAAGACCATGTCCTCAAGCCCTCTAGGCTTGGCATGGGACACCAAGTGGTGGTGGTGGAAGTATAAAATAACATCACCCTCCACTAAAAGCTCCTCCCTTTGTTTTTCCACCCACTTCTCTGTCAGTACTGCCTCCTTAAGGGATGCCCTAACCTTGTCTGGAAGATCCCCGAACATGGAATTTCCTCTACCATGGTGGTCCATACACTACATTCCTACCCTCATCTACTTGAAAAGTAAGGAAATCAAATTCCATTTGACCTCTCATATAACAAGTATAAAATATACCCTCCCTAGGATGAGTGTATCCCCTGTGTGATCCCTATGTCGTAGATCCATGCATCTACATCCAAGCATGAGTATGCCTCCTATGCTAGGACCCTAACGACTGAAGATTGATTTCCACTATATAAGACTTAGCCTCTTACTTCCCATTGTTTATTATAGTCACATACTATCCTTATGATAATAGTATATCTATAACCAGATCCCACTCCAGTACATTAACATACTAGGGTAGGCATAAAGAGACTACACCGACACATATGTCTTTGTGAAGACCCTTCTCAAAATTCTTTTTATGACATTATCCATACCATACCATATAAATTGAGTAATGTGTGAGTCTAGTTAATATCATGATGCACTTAAAAAAACATACCACCTTTCAACATCTCGAGAAGCTCCTAAATTCGCATAGAGCACAAGCTTGAGGGGTAGTGCTCATCGTGGAACAACTACTGTAAGTATAACCATGAGAGTGTCATCTCATCATGGGTTTTTATGATAAAACTACAACGACACCCTAATAATTCTTATATTCGACTAGCCAAAAGCACAACCATATGATCTATTGAGGTCTAAACAAGATTAAAGACCCAAACTACCAACTTGATCCAATCCTCTACTGCATGAGGGTTTGGATTTCCATGGAACCTCAACAATATCTATAATTAGAACTATCATAGAGAACTTAGACTATGTGAATCATTGTCCTATATTAATGGGGATATTGGATTCACCATATGTAGTTGATCATCTACCCAAAACACTAGAGGTGGATCAATTCACTGCTTAGTAGGTGGTAGCACAACTCCATTCCCACCTAGAGAAAACTCATGCCCCTCTCCCATGCACATGATTCAGATATACACAGATATATCTCATTAAAATATATAACTATAAAATTATTACTTACCATAAAATATGCATAGGGAAACCCAGAGAATCCCAACTATAAAAATTATACAATCCCCTGCTTAAGGATGGCTAACTCATACGAACTCACTTCACCTACGTACGAATCAAATCTACGTACGACTTGATTATGCATGAGACACATCTATACAAGAAAGGCTCCAGCATATGGATTACCATCGATAATCCTTTTAAAGGATAAAATACTCCTCTCGCATCTAGATACCCCATACTAATGCAAAGTATCTTGAAGGATATAATGCACAATTTCACATCGGTTTCTACATCCTTACCATATGATGTTAAATTGAAAGGAAAAAATCATTATCGCATGATGTTAAAATTAATGGAAGATGTGTCCCTACTATATAAAACTAAAATATGAAAACCATAATCCATCATCAATACTTATAAAAGGACCAAAATATCCTAACCCTAGTTAACCAAAGTTTGGGGAACTTCCATCATCTTTCTTAGCACCTCAATATGTAAAACACACTTCATGTATTGAGTATCTTGAATTGATGAAACACTTACATGGAAGTTGGGAAAGGAAACCCAAATTCATGGGACCCTTTGTTTGAAAATAAATGACTACCCTTGTATCATTTATATGAGCTCTTGGTCATCAACCAAATGTTTCTTTGACTTGAAAAAATGGATTTTGATCATTGTGAGCTCTGACATCACTGCATCGAAGCTGACCTGAATGGCCCGAAGGCCTTAATTTTTTATTGATTTTGATAACCCCTCTTTCAAGGGATGAGGGGGAACCCTTACAAGTCCCGTAGGCTCATAGATTACATGGACTGTAGGCTTAAGAGATTACATGACCCGAAGGTCTTAAGGGAATTAAACCAGGCTATCTACAAGGAACTGCCCCTCCCCAGCATCTGCATCTTTGATAGTAGCTCTCCACCAAAGAGTGGTTCATGATCATCCTTGGTTTGATTATCCCATATCATTATTCATGATATGAGAAACTTGATCCATGATTTGTAATATCCTCAACCTCTTCTTGGGAAGGTGTTTTCATGCTTCTAACCTTGGGAATTCTAATTAGGTTGTTGTGTAACACTACCCTCATATCAGGTTCACATGCATCTGAGAAAGGGTCAAGTCTCTTATTGCTAAACACTTTATCTCTATAGTTTAAGAAACATTTAGAGAATATATAAAAAATAAATAAAGATCATGGGGCCCATATTTTGACCATAGTAAAAGCTGACCCATGCTCGCTAGACCCCCTGGTCCCAGAAAAAGTTAGAGTAATGATTTTTCACATATTATTTCCATGATAACATGTTCACTAAGAAGTGACACATATTTTAGGTTCCCCAAAATCTTCTTGAATATTATTTTGTCCACAAATAACCTTTATATCTTATAAGTCTGAGATGACACTCACCAATTCATTATATTGATACGCTTTACCTAGAACCCCCATGGACTTGAGTTAATTCTCTTAGTTATTCTCTATAGTGTATTGGTAACAGGGATTTACTACTATGAAGGGTCCCACTAGGATTCATTGGTGAATAATATAACACCTCAGAGCTTTCACCTAGTGGTTATTTTGGTCCACTACTACAAAACTAGGTTTATCCAGTGCTAGGGATTTAACAACGCTAGCTAAAAACACTGTTAAATACCCCCTTTGTTAGTGACAAAAAACTATTAAAGGGGTTATTTAACAACGCTAAAAAAGAAGTGTTAAAGGGGAAACTTTATTAGCGTTTTTTTACAAGTGCTGATAAAGGGGGGATTTATCAGTTTTTTTAGAAGCATTGATAAAGACCCCCTTTATCAGTGTTTTTTACAAGAACTGGTAAAAGTATACTTCAAAAAAATTATATTTCATTAAAAATCATATATTAATATATAAATATATTTATACTAATATAAATATAATATATATATTTTTAAAAATGTTTTAGATAAGGTAAATAGGCATTTACACTAAATATATAAGATATTTAGTGAAAATGGATTATAAAATAATTTAAAAAATATTTTTATTTAATAATTTCATTATTATTACTGAGTAATAGTCATTTAAAATCAATTTAAAGATAAAAAATCAAAAAAACCAATAAAAGATCTAAAATAAGTTGAAAACATGACTCAAACATTAAACGACCATAAATTTTGATATGGGTGTCCGTTTGGGCTCTACCACATATCAAATCAAAGATTTTGACAATCTCTATACCGTGTAGGTCTATGACCAAATCTTTGAGCATTGTACCTCATTTTTTTCCCAGAAAGGTCCAGAAGGCCTTCGAATCAGAGTTTTTAGTCGCTGACCTCAATTTCTTAAAATTCAAATGGCTATAACTTCTGATCCAGGTGTCTATTCAGCCAGTACCACATATCACATCGAAGATCATTTCCTGATCATTTCTTTTATTGGTTATGGTGATGAAAAAGGACCCCCAGATCAAATTTTATGATCATTTCAATGTTTTTAAGGTTTTATGAGTTTCTTAATGTTTTAGGGTTTGTTTATTTATTTATTATTTACTTATTATTTATTATTTATTTATTATTTATTTATTATCAATTTATTTATTATTTATTAATTATTTATTAAATACTTATTAATTGATAAATTATTTATTATTTATTTATTTAATATTTAATATTTATTTATTATTTATTTTATTAAATATATTTATATTATATTCTAGTATATGTAAATGAATATAATATATAATATATTTAAATAAATATATGTATATATATATATATCACACACACACATTGTATAAATATATTTAAAAATAACTATATAAATATATGTAAATATATATATGTAAATATATATATATATAAATAAACAAATATATCATTAAACAGATAGAAAAACAACATGGTGTAGCGGTAAATGCATTCCATCTTCGAAAGAGAGGTGTAGTGTTTGAATCCAGGTGGGATAATAGGGGGGTGGAGCGCTGATAGGGGTGAAAAGTGCTACTAAAGGGGGGGGGGGAGTGTTGATAGGGGTGAAAAGAACTAATAAAGGGGTAAAGCGCTGATAGGAGGTGAAACGTGATAATAAGGGGGAGGGGGTGGAGTGCTGTTGTAGGGGTCGTGGAAGCACTGATAAAGGGGTCAGACGCTCATTAATGCCTGAATTTTTTTACCCCATTTAACATCGCTTTTTTTATCAGTGCTAAAAAAGAACTATTAAAGGGTCCCTTTAATAGCTCTTTTTAGCGTTGATAAAAGGTTCATAATTTTAACTGTAGTCAAATTATTAGCACTTTATTAGTGCCGGTAAAGAAATATTCTAGCATTTTTAAAGGAGTTTTTTTATATTAGTGGTCCCAAAGGAAAGGTCCACTTAAATCCATGAGTTTTTGTCCTGGTTGTGTGTGATAGCAGTTTCTACCATTACTAATAGTCGACCTGTATCCACCAACCCCCATTTTCAGTTGACTCGTATATTCCCCCGCAATGATTTATAATCCCTATAAACAAAATATTTAATTGGATTTGATATCGTTGGCATTACATCACCATGTATTATACTCATTTTCAAATAGGAATGTGATATTCCATTCCTAAACCTTTTGATGGACCAAAACACATGACCTAAAACCAAATTGTGTAGGGTTCGTGCTTTCTAACCATAAACTAAACCTCCCTAAGATTCCAGAACCCTTCTTGGATATCTCCATTCTCCATATCCCACTTCATCATCCAAACATTTGAATTTTCAAAAATCTTTTATATCCCTTGGAAAGGAGTGGGGACCCCTCTGCTTGACCATGCATGTATTCCCTATGGGATCATGCATAAGGTTCTTTGACCCGTTAACTAGAGGAATATCCTCTTTAAAGGAAAGTAACTCAAATCCATGTAAAACCCAAAAACATTACGGTGAAACTCAGCACCTTAGAGTGTTTTGTGATCATCCCCAACACGTCTTCTCTATTCTATATTCACCAATTTAAAATCCTAGACATGTGATTTACACAAACCATATTCTAAATATCCAAGTGGATTTTTAATCCCTTATAATATTCCACCATACATAAAACCGGATCTTATCAAGGATGTAGGGTGTCGCAACCCATCATGGATACCCATCCTTTATAATTTATATAATAATGAAGGGTTTCAAAACCCTTTATGAACATTAATTCTTCATAATATCAATTAAGAATGCATGGTATCAGAACACTTCATAGATACTCATTTTTTAGAATACCAAAAAGAATACAAGGTTCTTGAACACCTCATGAATACTCATCCTTTACAACCAAAAATAGAAGGTCTGAGCTAAAATTCTCTAAATGAAAACAATAGAAGGTCCGAACTAAAAGACACTAAACTAAAATAATAGATGATCTTAGCAAGAAGACCCTAAACTATAAAAAAATACGGTTTAAGCTAGAATAAAATAAACTATTGAAATAGATGGTCCAAGCTAGAAAATTTTAAACTACAACAATAGATGATCTGATATAGAAGACCCTAAAATACAATAATAAGTCACCGAAGTTAAATGAACCTAAACTACTATAACAAATGGTTCGATCTAGAAGACCCTAAAATAAAAAAGAAAAGGGTATATGATGTTTTACTTAAAATTATAACACCCTATAAATCCAATCCATAAGACATTAAACATTTAATTGAAATACACACAATGCTTACTAGGATGAAAACCTATAATGGGAAACCTTCGAAAAAATTTGAGTCTCTTCTTACTGGAGACACACTTTTTGTAATCCAGGAAATATTTATCAATTATGAAATGTAAAAGGTACAAAAATATTCAAGTTTAAAATCCATAAAGGGCATCCTGAGAAACAACTGATTCCATGCCCGCTAAAATTTCCCCATATGAAACTTAGGAAAAATTAGGGTAATATAAAAAAAAAGAGACACAGAGATTATAGGGATCATTATAGACCCCTAGAAAAAATAATGATATGCTCACTAAGTACACTGAATTAGGAAAAAAAATTTATCACTTTCCCTATGGGACATGTTTACCCAAATTATCATTTCAAACAATGTAATCTTGGAATAACCAGAGCAGATACATCAATGAGGATTATTATGTCAATAATAATTCATGGTAAGTTCTCAAGAGAGGTATTTTATGATTCAAGCATCCAAATTCAACCGTTTGGGTTTACATGGTGTTATAAAAAAGGATATATTTCTTCAATGATCTATACGATACTAAACTAACTAAATTCCATGCACATGATGAATGAAATAAAACATAATAAGGAAATGTAAAGTTTGAAAGGTTTTTTCATTTATAATGTGTAAATAAGGGAGGAATCTCTATATTATGGAGTCTCTCAAAGGTTCTGTAAAAGGGAAAAAAATATTCATGGCTAGATTACAAAAAAATTATGGTCGATTGAGTTTTCAAAATATTCCAAAGTCTAGAGGGAGGTGTCAATTGAGTGATGAAGTGATGTCCAATCCATTTATTCTACCGTATCCCAAGGATAAAGAGTATCAATAAAATAGGATAACTCTTCACCTTCATTATGAGTGATCACTAATAAGGATGATGACATTGAAATATGGGACCTTGTGCGAGCTATGATTTCTTCCTATTCTTCTTTCTATGTACTCAAGTCATCCAACTGAGAAAATAGTTGAGAGAATTTCTAATTTATCTATTCAATAACCTTTAAATATTACCTTAATAATTTAACCATAAAATTCCTATCATCAAAACCATTCAAGTACCTCTAGTTGTTGGAAAATTATTGCTGATCCAGGACAATCTATATCATTCAGAGCTAGTTTGGGACTTGGTTTGTAAATTAGACCTTCAATGAAATAATTTTATCTTTTATTATTGTTTATAATTAGGGTCCTTCAAATAATCTCTATCCAATACCATGATTTTATAGGAGTATATACTTGGAGGATGGTAGTGGATTTTAGGCTTTAGGCTGATTATTATGAGCTTCTTTAATATGTATAATGAATTCTTCATGGGATGGAATATTAATTACACCTGAAATTAGGATGAGGAAATAGAAAATGTTTTGAATATCCATATGTAAGATATTCATTATATTTTTTGATAGATATTGATCATGTTATTCTTGATTCATTAGAGAAGAAAGTGTGATAACTCTATAGGTCTAAATCACTGGTGAAATGAATGGATCATCACAGCCCTATTTATATGGAACTATATGGAATACCAAAGGTTTTATGGAAGACCAAAAACTACTTGGAACACTGACCAATAGGATACCAATGGACTCTTTTGGGCATTTAATTTCCTCATAACTAAGTCCTTATTACTTAAGAACTCACTTCTGAGGGAGGGGTGGGAATTGTTGATGCTCTCTAAATGAGCATCAATTTTTTTTGGATTAGAGAAATACCTGAAGCATAGGTATTATTTTATCAAGAAAGGTAATAAAGGAGTATCATTCCTTCATGGGGATTAGGAATGTGGTTCATACAAATCACATAACCTTAAGGACACTCTAATAATGTGTCATGCACTTCACATGATATGTTCATTGATCATGCTGAGTCCCATTGATAATCCCTCCTGATCTTTTAAAGGATTCAATACAATAACTAATGATCATGAGAAGGCTTCCAGATGAGTAACCCTAATCATGAGACATGTCAATCGATATACACCTAATAATCACCCAATACCTTTATAAAATAAAAGCTAAAAAATGCATAATCTTCATGTAAAAGGGAGTTATATTGATTTTCACATGGCATGCTTATGCAGTTTATGAGTTCATTTATGTATAACATGAAACAACCTAGAAACATTTCAAAATTTTCAAGATAATTCTACTAGACATGTCACTTTCATCATGTGAAGGATCTTAAACATGTTTGTTTGATCATGCAATTCCATGATGGAAAAGTGATGGGAGAATTCCATGGGATTTATAGAATAAAAGCTAAAAAAGGAAGTACTTTTATGTGAAGAAGATTTATAATGTTTTTCATGAGAATGGGTTATTCACCTCACATGATCATTCTACCGATCATGTGAAGGACCTTTTAAATTCTAGCATAATCTTGTAAAGTTACCCAAAAAATTTTTCCTCATCACATGAAGACCCTCTGACATGCCAACCTAATCTCACAAAGGGCACCATACATGTATAAATAATCTTGTAATGCCCCTCTGACATGTAGAGTTGATTATGTAAAATACCATTGACAACCCATGGGTTCAATAAATATGGAAATGATGGAGTGATCTCACAATCACTATTTATTATGTTACATAAAGATAAATTCATGGATAAACCATGGTGGGTTCATGTGAAATGCGTGATGCGATGATCCATCCATTAACTCAATCCCATATATACAATTTAAGTGTCATGTGGAGTGTCATCGATTTAGGTTAGAGATTCCTATAAATTCACACCCCCCGATATAGAAAAAACACACACATGGGAGAATAGAGGTGAGAGAGGACTTATTAGAGTGGATAAATACTCAATTGTAAGAGTCTTAAACCAGGTAAACCTGGGGAACAACTTAAGGTATTACATGGTATGTTTATATGGTTCACATTATTATTCCATTGATCATATAAAGGACTCATGGCATACTAAACATATCATGTGAAAGAGTTTTTGTGTGTTGAGTTGGTTGCGAAAGGCCTTAATAGGCTATATTTTGATGAACATTAAGTCATTTATACAATAATGGTTGAAAATTATGGAAGTTTCATGCAAAGATGGAGACACTGTGTTTTAATCAAGTGGGTCATGTGCTTAGTGTTATTTTTTCCCTGATCAAGTGATGAAATTTGAATGTGTTAGGAAGATCATGTGAAGTCCTTTGAACATTCCAGCCAGATCTTATGATGGCCTCTAGACAAGTCATCCAAGTCAAATAAAACCCTTTGGATATATTAGGTAGATCGTACGAAGTCCTATGGACACATTAGTTGGTTTATGTTAATTCCTCTGGACATGTCATCTGGTTGACATGAAGTCCTCTGGACATGTCATCTAGATCATGTATCTGCCTTTGGACGTGTTATCCAAGTCATGCGATGCCCTCTACACATCTAAGTTAGATCATGTGAAGTCCTCTAAACATGTTGGATAGTTTATGTGAAGTTCTCCAGACCTATTAGATTGATCACATGGTAGCCCTCATAAATGTCAGCTTCGATCACATGAAGACCCACTGACATGTCAAGAAAACACATCTGGACATGTCTGGTAGATTCCCTAGACATCTTAGGCTGAAAACCCTAGACATTTAATCCTTTATAGTAGAAATTATCAGGTATACACACTTAAACCTTGTGAACCCCAAACTATAAGTATTTGGATGAGAATTATACCTTCATATGGTAAGTGTCTATAATGGAATAGGGATATGCACTCATTATGATATCCACATACCACTCATGGTCTCCACCCTCTATCTATTAGAGGGTAAGGGCCAATTATCTTTCATTGGGAATCCAACTTGGTGTAATTCCCTCCTTATCCCAAACAATCTAGATCATGGTTCCAAAAATATCCTATGAGTTTATTATCATTCATTTTCCATCAGTGGATAGAAAATGGGATCATATATGGGAATCCAATTTGGTGTAAGTCCCTGATATTCCATTTAATTCAGTTCATAAGACCCATCCCCCATGGGTCCATCATTCTTCCTCATCCATCATAAGTTTGATAAACTAATTGAACAATGAGGAATTTGATTTCTGATATAATTAGGGTATTTAGGATTCCTTCTTAAGGTTATATCTCCATATCAAACACTCTATTAGGGATTCCCTGGTGCATAAGTTCTTGTTTTTTTATGCTTTTCACTGAGGCACACATCTATCTGTCTAGGACCCGTAGTTTTTTCCATTCATTCCCACTTTCAAAAGGTGGATGGAATCCATCAATTTTTTAGGGACGTTTCATCCTTGATCGAAATAGGATGATGGGATGTCAGCCTCTCCTTCCAATGATTTCTCCTCAAAATTCGTTACCTATTCTAAGTCTCCCTTAAATATTAAGTCATTGTTTGTGAAACTATTCCTTTTTCCATATCTTTGTGGACGCCGGTTAATTACACCGATTCTGTTAGGACATTCCATGGGGTCAAGTCAGGGTAGAAACCTTCAGTCAGAGGAGTAGTCACGATGAGCATCGCTGGCATATCTAGACACTGAAACACTGGTACACCTAGATTTTCTCTTATAATAGAGCTTCTTGAGGATGCGGAAGCCTGAGGCATCCCATATTGAATTTTGGGAATTATATGCTAGAGGCATGTGTCTAAGGTTTTCCTCAGCTACCCATGTTTAACACGGGGTATTCCATAGGTTTAACGTCTAGTGGAGATGGATCAGGCTGATCAGAGCACTGATGAGAGTGGATTATATGGGTACATCCTAAGGAAGGAGCACCTATAAATTTTACCAGATGGGTGGGTTAGAACACCCCAAAAGGGGTGGAACCAAGGTGGTGTGTCCCAAAAGTTAATTTTTTACACCGTGAGGGTTGATCTGGATACCACTGAGGGCGGATCATGATGGCGGACCCTAGAAAGGGGAACAACAAGTCTTACCATTGGATGAGATTGAACCTGAGGGAGGATTCCTATGTACCTTGTATAGAATACAGGGATCAAAAACCACGTAGTTCTAATGGGTGGGGAATGAAATCGGGGTTTACACAAAGTAAAACAACCTTGGGGTGTGTTGGGACTTATGTATGGTTAGTGGCCCATATTTATGACCTTATTTCACTGAGATTCAGAGGCTTGGGTAAAATTAGAATAGTTATGGATGGAGTGTTAAAGGATGAGTATGAATGGAGTGGAACCGATGAGAGGATGGTGTTTTGGGATTAAACCTCATAGAGGCCTCCAACATATCCCCTTGGTATGGAACCAAAGTCCACATAGTTCTATAATAGGGAGATGAGTCACCAGGGGTGGAAAATCATGAGAATGGACGCATGTATGGGGACCCAAAGAAAATGGAACCAATGGGTTAAGGCATGATCTTCCCATGACACAAAGGCTCGAGGGAGATATTAGGATGGGAAATTTATGATGGGATTGAACCTCAAGGAGGATTCCTACGTTTCCCCATGGTAGGGAATCAAATTCCACATAATTCATGATGGGTTATAGAATTAGGGTGTACACAAAGGAATGAAACCATAATAAATGATGGGGCTTATACATGGTTAGTTTCCCATCACAAGAGGTGCACTCTTGGTTGGAGGATTATGGATTGTGTGTGGGGATCATGCATGGTTAGCTATACAGGAACTGGTCAGAAACCTCTAAGGGGAAGACCAAGGATGTGGGTCCAAAAAAAGGGGGTGCTAAAGTTTATTTGTGTTTGGGGTTGAACCTTAGGGAGGCTTCCTACGTACCCTGTCTGGGAGATAGGGATCAAAAACCACTTAGTTCAATAGCATACAGTTTGACATCATGTGGGGAGAAAGGGACATACAGTTTAACGTCATTTGGGACAACAGTGGACCAACATAAAGTGGTCGGGACTAATGGATGATGGGATTGAACCTAAAAGAGGATTCCTATGTACCTTTCTTGAAAAGGGGAAAGGATCAAATTCCATGTAGTTCTGTAGAGAGGGGCTTGGGGATTACGCATGGTTAGAGGCCTATAAAGGATTCCATGGTCTATGTTAACTCTAATCCCATGTGAGACATGATCGATGTGAGAAATAATAGGTGGTAAGGAACCTGAAGATCAAGTCATGAAAGGTGCATCCGTGAGGAATGGTTCGGGGATTATGTGTGGTTAGCGGCCCAAAGAAAGGAACATTGATACTTACTCCAGGAGGATATCCTGAGTTGGGGTCCAGATGTATGAGGAGGATATGGCCACCATACATAAATCACCCTATCAAGGAGTGTCAGGGATTACTCAAGGGATTCCCGAGGTGCACATGGTGATAAATCACAACAGGATAGGAGTAGTGAGAGGGTACTAGTGCAAATACCCTTCACAGTCCTCATGGGCTTGTCACTTATGTGGTGATCATAGTTTAATGTCGTGTGTTGAGTATATGAATTCTTGGAAATTTAATGTCATGTAGCTCAGATGGTGAGGATTCACTCCTCACCCTGAGGACTTAAATAACTAGCACGCTTTAACCCTAAGGGTAGGGAAGTTACTGGTAATTCCATGGATCAATGGGGTTGTGGTGTGATCCATTAAGGGGTCCATGTTAGTGTGGCTATGAAAAGGAGGAATATCCATTAGCATGACTATGATAAGAATAAAAAGGAAGGGAAATTTCATATGAATCAATCCTTGGGGAACTTTTAAATTACTTTATACAAGCCTGGAGGGCCGTACAAGAGAAGTGTGCACAAGATAGGGGTGTTGCGCATAATAGGGGCTCAGACATGGTGCCTCGGGGTAGGGAAGACACATGGAGAACATAAGGAGGGGATCATGTAAGACTAAAGTGTGGCGCGCAAGATGAGGGGTTGCATGCAAGATTGAATGATTGCACACAGGATGAGGGGATGCGTGCAAGTTGGAATACTGCATGCAAGATTGAAATAGTGTAAGGGAAAACTTGCGTGCAAGAAGAATATTTTGCACACAATTACCTTGGAGTAAAAGGAAACTGGAAAGGGTTAAGACCTAGTGGTCCCACCCAAAGGAGGACCCCTGAGAGACCTATCGCGCAAGATCTAGTACCTTGAGGCCATGTATTTTGCACGGTCTTGGAAGGCATCGTCTTTCATGCACTAGAGAGAAAGTTCATTTTCTATCACAATCCTAAAAAATGAGGGGGTACATTTCTATTTATAGAAAAAAATTAACGGTGGCGCGTAAGGTGTCCTGAGAGTAAGTGGAATTTGATGTCACAATAGGCATGGAAGATCTTGTGCACGGTTCCTCTTATTGCGCACCAACCGATTTTCTTCAGTGCTTCTAACTTTACTATTTTTCATAAGGTTTAAGTGGAAGAATACATTTGAATTTTCATTGGGCATTAAATATCTTGCGCGCGATTTTCAATCTTGCACATAGACCTTAGATCTTGCACGCACCTCCCACAGGTGTCTCAGGATTATTTGATAATTCCAAATATGCCTTTAGTTTTCTCCAAAATTCCCATTCATGAAATTAACCGAAATTCAGTGAAAAAAATTCCCCCCTTCTAATTGGAGTTGAAAGGGAACCTAAAGGTCAGATTCCATGGGAAATGGTGAACATTAAAGTGCTTGAAAGTTGGTGCATGCAAAAATTCCCATTCGGCGTGCAAACCACATCCACATGAATGAAGGGCCATTCCATGCCTATAAATATATGCGGGGGGGAGGCTCTACACTTTGACTTTCTCTTGAAATTAGATTATTTTCTCTCATGTGTGAATGATCCTCCTTTCCACGTGAAAGATCCTAAATTTGGTGGGCATCTTGCGCGTAGTCGCAGATTCTTTCGTGCTCCTTCTAAATCTTGCGTTCACCTGACCTTATGAATTTTCCACAGATAAAACCCATCTTGCATGCAACCGTCTATCTTATGTTCCAAATCCCCATTCTTTTATGAAATCCCCTTTTTCAATTTTGAGGTATAATGGAAATGGTTACTCAATAGACTGACGCTGAGAGAGAAGCTACTACTACTGTAAGGAGGACCTAGATGATCACAAAGACTCAGATTCTTCATGTGAGAAGAGTCATGTTTGATAATCAGATGACTTTCAGAATGCTGACGCAAGCTCAAAAGGATTATGTTCTAAGTGATAGTCTACCAATATAGAACTTCAGTATTCTGGAAGAGGTGTTGATTCTAGGCTTCGAGACCGACACAACATGGACATGAGTAACACGCAAGGATAGCCTTCCACAGTACAACATCATAGGTAACAGTCACCCCACTAGGGAACCATAGAACATGGATTTTTACATCCTGAATCTAAATACCAGGCCTGTTGTGGGGAGTGATCTAGCTTTTGAGGGATCTCCGACTCACTATGCAAGCACCTTCAGAAGAAGCATTACCGATGAGACCAAAGGTTGGCAAGAATGAGACTTCAGGTCTGGGGTAAAATTTATGAGTGAATGGGAATGGGCGTACTGGGTATTCCAGACATGCGAGGAGTTTGGGGTGGAGCTGTAGTCTATCGATCCATTTGAAGCTGTATGGACATCGCAGTTCCATTTCTACCATCAGCAAGACCTGGTACCAGATCTGTTTAGTTGGTGGTTCCCTAACACAAATACCTTTCATCTCTACCATGGTAAGGTCGACATTAGTATTTGGGACATCGATTTCATTGGAAAAATTCCTCCATAAGGGTACCAGTATGATGAGTTCCTTCCAAAAGAGAATGTTTGGGGGATAAAATGTGCACCCCCATTCTGACATGGAATCTGTTGGAGCTGGATAAGGAGAAGCTGAAAATCAATTACATCATGAAGGATATATCCTATTTGGGATGGTTTAGACTATTTATGACATAGGAAAAGGCATTGAAAATTTCAGTTTGAGGGAATCAGTGCCTGAACATATTGAAGAGACGGATGTCAAGATCATACTTGATAGTCCTGGAAGCAGGTGAGTACCAAACATGGGGCTTCAACATAAATTAAAGTAGAGACCCAAATGTATGATATCCAAGGTTCCTTGCAACATTTATTAGTATTTGGATGCTACCATTGAGATAAATGAGGATGGGGGTTCATCCAAGGACCCTTGTGAAGTCCATAATCATGGTGGCCAAGAACAAGGTCAATATGGGGGTGCCTATATTGGCCAGACTATACAGCATTCTGGGATGCATCTCTAGAGGAAGTATTCCTAGGAGAATATGAGGAGCATTCCAGATTATTCATGGATGGGTTGCATCTCATTGTAGTGTTTATGACTTCTCTAATTCCATCTTCCCTCTAGGTGATGGTCTATGACCATACCTACTGAATAATTATAGAATTCTCCCATTGACACTCAAAGAGGAATAGATCAAAATCAAGATTGGAAACCATGAAAACTTCAAATTTCATCTGTTTTAGACCCCATCTTTCTAGATGGTAGATGATGGGAGAGAACCATTAGAGTAGAGGAAATACTTACAAAGCATTAGGGGTAGTGTGCTGGTAGCCCAGATCAATGGAAAAGTCTTTTGAAAACCCTATGTGCTGACAAGGTTTGTCTGGCAATTCAGGTGCATGCAGTGGATTCCAAAGAAAGTGTGTACATGGGTTTATAAAGTGTAGCATCACTCCATCATTAGATAAATATGGATCATGTTCACAACTATAGGTTTTGGGGTAGTATTCACATTCCCCCCTAATGATGTTAATGTCGACCTATTAGTGGAGTATGCAGACCATTGGATAATAGCATACCTTGAAGCAATTCTGCGGAAACTCATTCGAAAAATCAAGCTTTCCAGTGTGGAGTTCGGATAGTGAGGAAGCAGATGAGGTACTGTCAAGGAGGTGAGACCAGGAATAATCTAGGTCATTGGAACGATGAAGGCTATAAATTCATCGGCTAGAGCATCTCAAGGTGATAATGCACCTCTGCCTTTTGAAGGGAGGTGGTCCTGTGGGTGGCCTCATAGGCCATCTAGGGAAATACCTGGGGATAAACTAATACATATCCTAAATCTGACTACCAACACCATTTTCCCATCTCTATGGTCTTTTTAGAGGACACTGTGACAATCTATTTCCACTGAAGATCTATGGTGTAGATTGGTGCACACTGTGCTTGGCCTACCAGACATAGGGCACATTCAGGTGGCATAGAGGGCATACTATCATTTCTGACATGCGTACCAGACAGCCATGCATATTTATGCATACTAATGGGGGTGGTATAAAGAACCTTATCTCCTAATGAAATTGATGTTTGGCCAGGAGCATGACTTAGAAAATATGACGTTCGAGGATGAAGATGACGAGGAAGAAGAAGAAGGGGAGGAAGAACAAGAAGGCAAAGAAGAGGAAGAAGAGTAATATGTAGAAGAGGAAGAGGGGGAAGAGGAGGTGGTAGAAGAAGAGGTTTGGGGTGAAGTTCCTAGAGATGAGATACCTTAGGAAATAGTTTTATGTCAGGAAATCCCATGTGAGAGTGGAAAAATTGTAGGCTCTAACACGAAACTAGGTGAAAAACTCAAGGTGAGTCTCAACTCTTGTCTCTACTGGTCTTTCTCTTTTCATAATTCAAGTCCACCACCCAAACTCTTCCCTTCTCAGGAATACATCAGTGATGATATCCAGGAAGCTCCCCATGTAGGGGATGAAAATGTACCCATGGATGTGGAAGGACGTCCTCATGAATCTACATCTAGGATCGAGCAGAGAAGAGGACCGACCACAGTTGAAGCGATTAAAGGATCAGCCACAACTAAAGTGGTTAGTGACAATCCAATTTAAGGGTATGAAATGGAGACCTAAAATTCTCAAGCTATTCCCACCATTTAGAAGGAGGAAACACCGATCATTGAATTAACAAGCACCGAGGGATCTCCTATGGTGGTATCTCCTACCATGACTCAAACAATGAACCCCATGATTCTTGGATCCTTTAAGTTTCTACCTTTTTAGGATCACATATTTTATTGGGAAACATGGATGAGCAAGATATTGATCCCCAATGCAGTGATCTCAAGACTAGAGGCTCAACAAATAGTCGATTTCAGAACATCTTTGGGAGCTCTAGCAGTGATTTCACCAGTTTGTGTAGAGCCAATCATTCAAACTGGTCCAGTCATGGCACCCAGTGATCAAGAATATTCAATCATGGGTGATTTTGTTTCTAGGGTTGAGCTCTAGGCTAGCGGGGTTGAGGTCGCTGAAGAATAAATATTTCCAGAAGAGGACCCTTCCACTAAACTCTTTTCTAGTTTTCATGAGTATAGTCCTGCAGATCCTAAGAAGATTGAAAAATATGATCCTGAAGCGCCCTAGGAGAGTTATATGACACGACATAAGGTGTGTAATTTAACCAAACACTTCCTCAATCAATCAAAATAATAATGGTTGAGCCGGATGGGGTCACTTCTCACATGGATATGCTTTCTCTGTGCCGGAGGGGTGGATTCTCACCATCGTCATATAATAATCTGTGATTATATGGTTGATAATATACAAGAGATTAACCAATGATCCATTATTTCCCAATGTTAGAAGGAATAAAAGAATGTTGAGGAGCTTCTTGGGGATGAGCAGGAATTCCAACACCTTCAAGAGTAGGAAAATGAAAGACTAACATTTATCGTAATCCAATCTGAGCTCATTGAATAGTTGAAGGCCCATATGAAGGATGCCCAAGATAATGTAGTGCGGGAAGGCCGTTAAATGATTTAATTCATAGTCAAGTGGGAGATAATGCAGGTCAGATCCAATGAGATCCGATCCACACCTACTGATGAAGAAAAGGAGCTCGATGAGAGGGAGGAAATTTTGGAGGCCACATTCCATAAATTGGTTGTATTGGGGTAGTCCATTGTAGAGGTTTATACATAAGGGCTATGTGTCAAAACTTATGAAACATGTTTTATCCCTTATTTACTCATCCTGAACTACGTTCATGGACTTACTATTTGTTTTCCTGCTTTAATTAACACACCTAGATCATAAATATGGAGTAATTAGAAATTAATACCTAAGATCATATGGGTCATACCTAGTGTGATAAACAAGGTAAGACTACATAATCATCCATTTTGTGTATGAGAGCTCCAGCTATCCATTGAATATCTAGGGGTATTCTATTGTTGACTGAATGCCCAAAATATTTTCTTTGATAGATAGACTGCAACCGGAGGATAGGGTTCTCGGAACAACTGACTTACCTTTCCCAACATGATCTAATGCATGAATGGGGAAATTCCAAGGGTGTTAGATTCAATATAAACAAAGGAGAATGAGAAATGTGAACCATGATACCCAGATAAATCGAAACATAGTGATAGTGGTAGGCCAATATAAGATAGTCGCTAACCTTATTAAAAATACAACATCTATATCATCTACCTGAGATGGGGACGAAAAAACGAGGGCCAATAGTTGACCGTATTTGAAAACATGTGTCCTAACTCAAATTTTTTGTCCGATTTCTTCTAAAACATTGGCTCAGAATGGTAGGTGAGCTGAAAGGATGAGCATCCATACTATCAGGGGGTTCCTTCATACGTGGGAGAGAATGATGATTCAAAATAAAGGGCATGTAAAGCATGGTGATGGAATTATGGGATGTTAAAATAAATTCAAACACTCTCGAAATTGCACCACCATGATGAAAGCACATTGGGTGAGAATATAGGTCTGAACAGGGATCCAACCTAATCCAAACATGACCTATTTGGAGTGGGAAAGGGTGACTTGTAGTTTTGTGCAATGAAAATGAGGACACTAGAAATGTAGTTTATCATCTTACGGTGAGGGTGATAGGGACCCTTGAGGGGGAACATGCGACATGGTACATAACCCAATGTGGATGGGGACTAAATTTCACACCATATCACACGTTCATGAAGGGGGAGAGGTCCAAGAGGCTAGAAAGATGAAATGTGTTGTGGATGGACCATAGATGAAGAGTCTATGTGTCACTACATATCCCATAAGAATGATAATCAAGCCACAATTTGTTCTCAAATATGGTATAGTAGATGGCCAATAAAAAAGGGGAAACTTATTCTTGAACGAAGAAATTATATGGCTGGGCAGTTATCATCATAAAACCTGGATATAGAAGGCATAGTTTAACATCATATGATAAGGACATAAAAGATCTTAGTTTATTCTCATAGTGCTTAGGAAAAAATGGGATGATTCATGAAGTGAAAATATGTGATGTGGTGCCACAGAGAAACCCAACATGAATGGGGACAAGGTAGTCTACAACGCATTATAAATTTACAAGAGAATGCACATAGTTTAAATTCATGATTCCTGGACTAGGGGACCGAAGATCCTAGTTTAAGGTCATATATTTTGGAACAAAAGGAAGTGTGAATCTTCCATGTAGGCACAAACCTTACCAAAATACCTAAGCCCATGTGATCCATGCTCAGTGTTGGAAACAAAGGCAGAGAATATCTTTACAACACATGGAAGCACATGGTAGGGGATAAAGGTGCAGAGTCAAGGGTGACCCCACGACACTGGTTCATCCTCTCAGCATGAAAAGGATCACGAAGGGATAACATTAAGGGTGTAAAAGTTCTATATGTACATGATGAAACGGAAATGTAAGTGAATCATCAGGTCAATATTTACAGAACAATGGGGTTGGAGTAACGATGTAGGATAGATGTTGACAATATTCAAAGCAAAACATCCATATTGTGTGACCTGGGATGGGAACAAACAAGTGAGGGTCGACCAATGACCATATTCACAATGCAGGACCTGTCTCAAATGTTGTTCAAGATCTTCTAGAATGTTGGCCCAAAATGGTAGGAGAGATATAATGTCAAGCATCCATACCGCCTAGGGGTCCTTTCAGATGCGAGGGACAATGGAGACCCAAATAAAGGGACACATGAAGCATGGAGATGTAATGAAGACATGTCCATGAAAAACCCAACACTCTAAGTCCTAAAACAGAGAGAATCTGAGCACACTGACAAGGAATAACAGATCTTGAGGGGTACATTTAAGGGTGGAACACTCGAGAAGACAAGTGGAGGAAAGGGGAAAAATGGGTTGATGAACATGGGGTTGGACCCAAAGACAAAGTGTCTGGGTATTCCTACATATCCCATAAGGATGGGAATCAATACATACATAGTTCTAGAAATGTTTTGTAGTTTAATGTCATGCAGTGAGGATGAAGATGAAAGGGAAAATCCCATGGGGGGAGATTACATGGTGCGACTATCATAGACCTAACATGAATGAGGAAACAAGAATCCCACACCACACCATATGCTTCCAAAAGTGAATTTAAGGTTGTAAGATCATAAAATGAGGAACTTGGGGTTGGACCCAAAGATAAAGTGTCTGGGTGTTCCTATATATCCCATGAGTATGAGAATCAAGCTATATGTAGTTCATGAATTCGATGTAGTTTAAATTCATACGACAAGGACATGAATGGAAATGAGAATGTTCTAGAGGGAAGGGTACATGGTGAAAATTTTTTAAATATGATGTGAATGAGGAAAAAAGCAATCCACACCACACCATATGCATCCCTTGAAGAGAACTAAACCAAAAGGGGGAATCCAAGGTGATGGAATGATTTTCTGGGTAGGCCCCGAAGATAAAGGGTCTAGGAATTCCTATGTATCCTATAAGGATGGGAATCAAGCTATACGTATTTCTTGAAATGTCGTGTAGTTTAACATCATGCAATACGGAAATAAAAGAGATGGTGTATCAAAGGGATGTGTGTGGCATGGAAAAGTAAACCTGACATGAATGAGGACAAAATAGTCCCTACCACACCATAATATCCCAAGATCAAACTTAGTCTAAGAGGATGGGAAGGATGAGGGACATGGGGATGGACCCAAAGATGATATGTCTGGGTGTTCCAACGTATCATTCAAGGGTAGTAATCAAGCCATACATAGTTCTTTAAATGTCATGTATTTTAATGTCACGTGATAAGGACGTAAAATATGTTAATTTATAGTCGTAGATATTGGACCATAGATTCCCAGTTTAATGTCATGTGCGTGGTACAGAAGGGCAGAAAAGGGTGAATCACAGCACCCGATATTTAGAATACCATGGGGATGGAGATAATGATAGAGGATAACTTCTAAACATGTTTACAACATAGTACCCATATCATGTGACCTATAATGGGAACAAACAATTGATCATCAACCACTGACCATAGTCGAAACGTAGGACTTGTATCAAATTTTTGTTCATGATCTTCTGGGATGTTGGACCAAAACAGTAGGTGAGCCAAGGTTTCATGAGAATAGGCCTCTAGGGGGTTCCTTTTGGATTTGAAAGGTGATGAAGACATAAATTAAGGGATTCATTAAGGTTATTAGTACCTATGTAGTTTAATATCTTGTGGTAAGGATGAAAGATATATTAATTTAAGGTTGTAGAGCTCGGACCACAAAGTGTGTTTACCGCTTGCAGTTTATCATCATGTAGTATGAAAGGGATCTTAGTTTAAGGTTATAGATATTAGACCATATATAGTTCAACATCTTTTGGGATGAAAGGGATCTACTCATGTGAAGTACTGCTTGAGTAATTTGGCATTGGTGAGAGGAATGATGCACTCACCATCCATAGTGACCAGAGAGTAGGCACCATTGGGGTAAACCCTGTGAATGATATAAGGTCCCTCTCATTTGGGCTATAAATTTGGTGGATTTTTACCAGGTACCATTGGTAGGTCTAGTACCGTCTCACCTTGATAGAAAGAACAGAGATGAAATTTCTTATTGAAAGATTTGGCTATCTTGTTCCGATGCCTCTCCAGATTGTGCAAGGCAAAAAGCCTATTCTCATCGAGAGATTCTAATTCATCTAGACGGACTTTTGATACATTTTATAACATTTTATGATCATAGATGGTTGTTCGGAGTGATGTTAACCGAATCTAGATGGGTAGGACTACCTCTATTCCATAAACAAGGGAATATGGAGTCACCAAGGTGGAATTACGAGTCGTTGTCTGGTAAGCCCAGAGAGCGTTGGGGAGCTTGTTGACCAACTATTCTTATTCTGAACAACCATCTTCTGCAAGATGTTAGAGAGTTTTTTTGAATGAATCTATCTTCCCATTCACATTCACATGATAGCGAGAGGTATGATTAGAACATATGTTTCACTTGTCTTAAATTTTCTTCATTTCAGCTTCCCAGAAGTTGGTGCCATTATTGGTGAGGACAACACGAGGGACTCCAAATTGGTGGATGATATTAGAGATCAAGAAATAAATGATGTAATTGGCCTTAAATTCATCAATTGGAATCACCTCTTCTCACATGGAAAAGAAATCTGTAGCGGTCAGGATGAACCTGCACTAGCGAGCTGTCGTCGGTGGGTTTGGTCCCACGATATCAATCCCCTAGACTACAAAGGGACACGTTTACTTGGTAGTATGGAGATTCTCTGGTGGCTGACACACAAAATTATCATGGATCTGGAATGGAAAAATCGATACAGTTATGGATCATGGTTGGTCCAAAATAGTAGAACCTTTGAATATGATGAGAGAGTTTTGACTCTACCTGATGAGCTTCGTAGGAGCTGGAATGAACTTCCTGCATGACCTGCGGAATCTCATATCCTTGAATGCAGTAGAGGAGAACTCCCTCAAACCCACATTTGTAGAGGGTCTTTTCAAGACTGGGACCACTCTAGAGGGTGAACTGTATTGCACACCGATGGACTCTCTCACATTCGGCTTGGCCTGACAGAATGGTATCATGCTGAAGATACTTGATAAATGGAGTTTTCCAACTATGGGTTCCTTCCAAAACTATGGTAGGGGGAGCCGGGGTCCCAATATGGATGCACCAGTGGTGACATGACTTACCTACTAGCTATCTCCATCATCCATGGTGAAGGGAGCAATGAATATGATTCCTAGACCTACACTGTTAAGCTTGGGATCATTGAGTCTCCTACCGGTAGGGATTCTCGAAGCACCGTCAAAGTGCATCTGCCAACATGGAATGACTTGATCCACCGAGAGGATTTCCTCATATAGGAAATCATGATTTAGAGACTACTCTATAGGTGTAGGATGGGTGGAAAGGAAGTCTTCCAATGTATGCCCCTTGATATCCTTATGGGGGACAAACCTAATTTCAAACTATTGAAGGATCAATACCCACCGAGCTAGACAACCTATCAATATGAGGCAGTTTAGAATGTACTTCAGTAGATCCACACGGGATACCGGCTGCATCTCATGGGTTTTCAAGTAATTTCATTACTTTTTCACTGCAAATACTAGCTCAAGGAATCTCTTCTCGATAGAGGAATATCTGATCTCTGTATCTAGGAGCATGTAGTTGAGATAGTACAAACTGTTCTCTATTCCCTCATTGATCTTCTAGGAAATAAGGTCACTGAAAGATCATTCTAGGGTGGTCACATTGGGGAATATTGTATTTATAGAAATGGGTGTCATCAGAACCATATGTTGTAGTAGATATAGATTTATTTCCTCAAAAGTAGTTTGTAACTCCTCATCTGACTGATAATTTCCACCTTTCTTCATGAGTCGGGAAAAGGGATTACACTTCCCAACTATATTTGTGATGAAATGACGTATGTTGGCTAAGTTTCCTTGAAAAACTCAGATCTCCTAAAGGTTTCTCGAATGAGGCATCTGGTTGATAGTCATGATCTTCTCTAGATTGATCTCAATGCCTCTGTATCTAACAACGAAGCCAAGAAACTTTCTGAAGGTGACCCCAAAGGCACATTTCAAGGGGTTTATCTTCAGATTGAGGGAATGGAGGAATATTAACACTTTATCAAGATCTATAATATGGTCCTGAAACTGGTGGGAATTTACCACCAGATCATCCACGTAGCATTCCACCAATGTCCCAAGGATCATCTTGAATATTCGGTGCATGGCATGATGATAAGTGGATTCTACATTCTTCAGACAAAAAGGCATTAACTGATAGTATAAGGTACCTTGTAGTTACTTGAAGGATTTGGATTATTTATCCTTGGGGGCCATTATAATTTGATTATATTTGGAATACCCATCCATGAAGGAAAGAGCATGGAATCCAGCGGTAGTGTCGATCAGTAGCTCTGTCGTAGGGAGGGGAAAATCATCCTTCGAACAATGAAGATTGAGATCTCAAAAGTTGATGTAGATTCTAATATTTCCATTATTATTCTTGATAGTAATAGTGTTGGACAAACATTTGGGGTGTTGGACCTCCTTGATGAAGTTGGATTTAATGAGCTTATCAACCTAAGACTCGACCATGGAACCGTGAGAAGGTTGCATATTTTATGAGGATTCTTGAACCCATGATGATTTACTGGGAGACCAAAATAGTAGAAGGTGACCTGAGGATCTATCCCTAGTATCTCATCATATCACCATGAAAATAAACCAAAATAATGATTTAGGAAATCCATGTATCGTTCTTATGCTGGAATAGCTGCACTGATCAGTGTCAGTTTTAGATCTGCCTTAGTGCCAAGGTTCACCTGTACCAACTCATCCACTATAGTGGATATGCCTTCCTGAAATGTGGGAGGAGCATCCTCTATACCCTCTTCACCATCCACAATGGAAGGATCATCGACAGGGGGTAGTTCTTCTAAGTTAGTTGATCCTAATGTAATGTCAGTGTCAGCCTGAGCAGTAGTGGAAACCTCATCGGGGAACTCCTACACTGTTGAAACCATGGTGATGAATTTTTTTGATCCAATTCCATCATGAATTCTACCCAAGTAGCCACATTTGATAATATAAAAGTAATAGTGGTGCGTCAGATTGAGCCATTTTATCCCAGACCAATGAAACAAGTAAGTATGACATACTATCGTTTCCATGGGGCGAACATCCCGATACCTCACATGGGTTAGGGGATTTGGGATTACACGAGCCTGATTCATGTAGGAGTCTAATGTGATTTTACTAAGATCCTTACATTGGGGAACAATATTTACCTTTATCCTAGTAATGAAAAAGTAGTTCCCCATATCTGGGGTTGTGGCCTCCAACTAGTGAATTGGGAAAATTTGGGCATCATCCAGGTCTCCCATTGGTCAGCCACAATGGTAGTATGCTCAACCTCATTATCCTAAATCTTCTTTTCCTTTCTCTTATAGTATTCAGAATTGAGGTAGATAGATTGAAAAGAGGTAAAGGGAGACTCATCACCTTGGAGTATGCTTACTCGACCATTAAGGGAGTACTTAAGGCATTGGTAATATGAGGAAGGGACTGTCGCATGAAGGTGGAGCCATGGTCTACCCGTTAATGCATTATAAATGGTGTTCTTTGAGACAACCATGAACTTAGTGCTAGAAAATAGTCCAAAAAATTGGGTCTTCAGGCATATCTTTCCAACCAGTGTATGATTCATCCTGTCATAATCTTGAATCTTTAGGTCAGAGGGACTCTGATCTATTTCAGACAACCCCATCTTACGGAGTGTTTGGGCCAGGATAAGATTGATCCCAGAGCCCCTGTCGATAAGACAATGTTGGACCTCCATGTCATTGAACTGGAAAATGCAGTACAGTGGGAGGATGTTCCCCTATATTGGAGAACCTTCATCTTCTCCTGAGAATGAAATTATGGCCTACACTATGCTAGTTTTACTAACTCAGCATGGAAGGCTTCTACAGCTGCGACCTCCATTTCAAACTATAGGGGGACTCTTAAAGCCTCTGTGAGGGCTTCATGCATATCTTCTTATAGTAGGAGATCCTCGAGGATATAATTTTGGAAAATAATTCTAGAAATATTATTGAGGATATCATATTTTCATGCCAAGAGTACACTTCTGTTGACAGGGGGTCTCTCAACAGCAGGAGGTATGATGGGTGCTGCTAGTCAAACTAGTGGATTCTGGATGGTTCTGGGAATTTACCGCTACTCACTAGTCAAAACACATATAGTGACTCATATTTAAAGGTTAGATGAATGAGGTCCATACATAAAAAAACATGGTTGATCATAGCACGGTCGTTGTGGCACTACTTGATCAATCAATACAAATGATGGTGGAGGTGAATATGATGAAACGATATGAGAAGGATATGCTTTCTGAGCTCTACACTGAGCCCCCTGTCTAGTCTCGGTGGTGTGCACGACTTGGATGTAAGCACTGAATAATGAATTATGACAATTCACATACCCACAACTTCGTTGATGCTGGCATCGAATGGGGAAATTAGGAGGGTCCGCCTAACACTCTTCATCATTGGGAACCATGTAAGGGTTTACAAGTTCGATGGTTTTGACCGAATCATACTCCTGGGTGTCACTTGAGGAATACTCCATTTTTGGTTGGATTTTGGGGGAAATCCTCAAATCTGGGTGCATGAAATCACTGGGAGTACAAGATGTATTTGGCATAGTCAGATGGATTTGTTTTCCCTTACGTCATCGATGCTTACTCCCCTAAGAGGATTAAGGCTTAGATGTTGATATAGAGATAGTAGCTGAAGGTACCATAGAAAATTTTGAATGCTCGAGACAATTTAAACATTCATGGATAATACCATGGGAATGGGTGAATGTCTTGCGATCTATCCAATTATCATACTTTTGAGACCCACTGTAAGAAAACTGATATTATTCACCCTCGCTATTGCTATCAGGCTTTATAAAAACAAATTCCACCTATGCCGAGGCTGGACCCAATATAAATATGTTTTTATCAACTTCATATTGGATCTAGTATTTAAACATATATCACTTCTTGAGGGTGTTCCCAAGGAACTAGTAATAGGGGTAGTAATTGGGGTGATCAATGAGATCCAAATCTTCAGGCCTCTTGCATTCTGGAAACCACAGAATTAACTTCTCCAAGGCACTTTATAAATAACTAGAAACATGAGCCTTATTGAATAAGTAGGCCCGGTTCCTCCAATCCATGAAATGATCTCTAGGAGCCTTTCCCTAATGAGGGGCTAGAAAATCTTGACAAGGAGGTGGAACTTGATTATCTCACCTAGGTAGTGGTGGTGCGTTATGTAGGGGCGCCTGCCGATTATGAGGAGGGAACTGCTGAGCCAGAGACTATGCTTGAGGTGGTAGGCCTTAATGAGTCTATAGAGGTGGCTCTTTTGGTAATAATTCCAGCCACTTGGGGGTCTCTATTTGTGCAAAATTAGTGGTCTCAGCCTTGGCGGCTCTTCTTGTGGGAGGTAGATGAGGAAAAAGACGTGCATTCTTGGATTGCTATAAGGAATCTTCTAAACATTGATATTTATCAAAGAAATCACAAAACCCACCTGGGAAGTTCTGAGTGATGAGATAAGGGACCAGTTCAGTCTTCAAATTCCCCACGCACATTGTTTGCAGTTATTCCGGAGTTAGAGTCATATCGAGTGAATATGTGAGGCCCTTCCACCTGGTGAAAAATTCTACGACTCGCTTATCTAGACTTTTCATTAACTTGAAGAGATCGAAAATGCTATTATTTCAGGTGGTGGAGTTGAACTGGTAAAGAAATTACCTTCGAAGATCCTCCCAACCATCTATTGACCCAGTGGGTAACTGGTTGTACTAGACAAATGCAGGTCCCTCCAATGTTTGTACGAAACATTAGATCTTAGAAGGTTCCTATCATGATAGAGTTACTAACATGGGTCTACACCTTGAAATAAAGTGGGCCAGGTGCTGCAATGGATCACCCATCCCATTGAAAGGGGAGAAGATAGGATTTCCAAAACCCAGGGGTGCTGGCATATCTTCCACCCATGCCGGATATGGTTTTCTGTCAGCTAGGATTGATAATTTTTGAGTTTCCAGAGCCTTATGGAGAGAAATAAAAGCAGCCATCAAATCATTCTGGTGAAGGAACATATCTTGATGAGGGTCTCTAACCACCAATTCATTAGTATGATCTTCAATGTGGTAAGTAGGTCCAACGCCTCATTGAGCAACTAAAGAAATTAACCAAGGAGCTAGGTGAATAACCTGTGGGGATGTTGGAGGAAACTGAGGAGCGGTGAGTGAAACCTAAGCCGTGTCCTGAGTCAATTCATCGCACAACTTAGGTGGATTTGGTGATGTATATCACGACCACTTTCCCAAAACACTAGCCTCCATCCTGTCTAGATAGGAAGGGTTGTCGAGATCACCAGGAGTCAACTCACCAGGAGTAAGTTGTACCTACCTCTACCCCTGCTGCCCCGATCGAGGATTACCATAATTTGTCCATCGTTCCATGACACACTCGGTGAGGATATCATCAAAAATATTTTTCTGTTCAGCAATCTACTGGTGTAGTTTCACCTTTTTAGGATCATCCTATTTCTTATGCATTGAGTCATATGGGTTGGGGGGTTTGACAATCCCAACATGCTCTTTATCCTTACCGGGGTTTCAATTGAGAGGAAATTACTCTGAAGGTTTGGGAAGGCCAAGTAAAGTTTTTTCTTGGAAAGTATGGACACTTGCAGGGTCTGCTGGGTGTTTTAATAACCAGCGGGATATTTCTATTCTCCAAGCCCTATGCTAGTTCCCCATTCCTTGTATATATTAGGAATGACCATATTCACTATGAAGATTCCTAAAGGCATATCCTCAATATCACTGGGTGAACCTGACTGATGTAGGATTGGAATGAAATATAGGGAAGCATACGACCCCCAGCCATGAATCTGGACATGTGGGGAAGCCTCCTGAATAACTCTACAAAGCACTGTAAAGCTATGAACTCATCATTAATAGAGGTTCTGATGATAACTGGGTGATGCAAGGTGCTGAGCAACATAGAGTGTGGCCAACTCAACTAGGTGACACTGCTGAACAATGTTGTCAAAGTGTTCTTGATTTTTGGGTAAGCTAACCATCTATGAATGAGATGAAAATACGTCATCCCTAAGGTTTGGCAGAGGCACATAACCTCATTCTGGGATAGGTACTTTGGAATGTTGAATTTTACAGTTGCAATTGGATAGAACATCTTTGGGAACTTGTCCGCTGCAAGAATGTCCCACAAACTTCATGGATTAGAATCGGGATATGACCCTTGATTTACCCATTAATTTACTAGGGGAGGTTGAGGTACCAGTAATGGCACTAATATAGATTTTTTTAGTGGTATTATGGTCAGTGGAGAGTATGACGCACGATCTGAAAAATCACTGCATCTTGGGATACTTACTGTAGAATGCACCGATTACACCACCACATCCCTATAAGATGGACTAATGACCACTACTTCTTTCAAAGTTGATATTGTCATTGGTGGAGGTTCATGATATTTCTCATCCTCTATTGGTCCCTAGAAAAAATCCCCATGATCTCTTGTTGAGGTAGAGAATGATCCTATTGACGATAAATAGGATTGCACATTCAAGACCTGTAAAAGAGTCGAATCTTCCTCCTCTTGTATATATCTTCGGAGGGATTCATGGATCTGGTTCATCTCACTTTCTGGGAGGAAAAGATGATATGCCTATTTTCTGCCCCAATTCCTAACATATAGGATCAAGGTGAATGTTACATCATTGAATCACACTCTACTTCAAAATCTAAAAAGCAGATAGGTTTGATTGCTGTTTGAAGCTTTTCAGGATTCTTCCTTTGGTGGCGATGAACCACCCTCCTACCTCGGGATGGTTCTTCAGAGCAGTGTAGATCTTTGATATGGAGGACATTTGTTTTGATGATCTCAGGTGTTAGGAGAACCTGGGAAGATGTCAAATGAAATATGTGGAGGAACTCCGTGATTGAGTGTGTTGGAGTGGGGAGGAACTTCACGTCGGGTGACTCTGGTAGCTATGGTACAAGAAGAGACTTCACACTAACCAGACTGGATATGGGAAAGACCTTCATGATGACTATCAATGAAGTGGGGAGGTCCTCCGCTGGAGTCAGTGAGGACATAGGTAGGACCTCCACATTGGTAGGTGACATGGTGAAGGGGATACTCGCACTGATAACCTGGTAAGCAGGGGAAATTATCATACTTGAGACCAAGGTCATGGGGAGGAACTTCATGCTAATCATCAAAAAGATGACAGGGACGTCCTCTCAGGCTGATGGTGGTGGCATGGGGAGGACCTCTATGCTAGATGTGAGAGTAGGGAGGACCTCCACTATGTCTGATGATGGTACAATGAGGACCTTTGTAATGAACGTCATCATCGCGGGTGGGCCCACGATGGTTGATGCTTTCACCGGTGATCATAGGAGTCAACTCATCCTATTTATGGGGTGTATGGTGCCTCAATCCTAACCAGGCATGTAAGCACTGCTATTTTGGAACATGGAAGTTCCCCTGCTCCGTAACAATTGGGGGTCTATAGCATGTGCCAATGGTGGATTGGGCCACAAAATCTTTGGAAGATGATGACCATAATGGGATTCTTCCTGAGATTAAACCTGACATTGATGTTGGGTGAGCCGAGATAAGGCCAACTATGCAGGGTTATGAACCACCTACTCCTCGGTCTATGGGACAACTTGATGGCGCCAATGTGGCTTGGTGGGAGCCCTTCTTGGTAGATCTCTAGACGGATTGGAAGCTACGATGACTCAGACACCCCTTAACTCATCTGCATAAGGGAGTGAGTCATAAGATAATTATGGGGAGAGGCTCCCTAAGCTGTTGAAGGTTAGATTGGAGAGAAATATATCCCTACGTAGCCCCTGGGGGCGGCGGCATTGACAGGGCACAAAGGACTATGGGTCTTAATGGTGCATATTCCTTTTCAGGATAACCCCATACTGTTCATATCGATGGTAAAGAGTATTAATCAACCTACTTTGAATAAATTCAGAGTGTGGTATGGGGCATGAGTGCCTATTGACTATGGTCATGAGAGTTTTCATAGAAGATGTGAAGTCGTACATGGTTACCACATTTGTATTTCCCCTGCCCCTGCATCTGTGGGAAAGAAGTGATCTGTTTTCTATAGTCGTATCTTGATTCCCGCAAAGTAGGAAGATTCAGTCATCAGTATAGATAATAGGAAAGTGATTCCTAGTGCCCTGGTTCCATTCAGTCTTCCATGGATGGATAGAAAAATCCCCACTGATAGCGTCGCAGACTGGGATGGAAACGATTAATTACCCCAAATCCTAGTGAGTTTCATGCCAAGCCCACTATTTTCTTGGTGGAACCTGGATGAAGATAGATGGATCTGGTGGCATCCTTAACTTTTGATTCCTTTAACACTACTAATCCCTATGTTGAGGAGAATAATTTCACATCGGTTTAACCATTTATGTTTCTGACGCTTTACACTAGGGTTCACATCCATCTGTTGAGGACGTGTAGTTGTTGCCCCGCATTCCTAATTTCCAAAGGTAGGTGGAATCCATCACTTCTTCGATGAAATTTTCACCAATATCAAAATGAGATAATGAGATGTCGGTCTCTCCTTCCGGGGATTTCTCCTCAAAATTTCTTGCCTAGTCTAGGTCTCCCTTAAAGATTAAGACATTGTTTGTGAAACTCTTCATGGTGGCATATCTTCATGGACATTGGTTAATTACACTACTTTTTTCAGGACATTACATGGGTTCAGGTTATCATAGAAACCTTTGGTCATAGGAGTAGTCATGTTGAGTATCACTGGAATGCATGGACACTGAAACATTGGTACACCTGGATTTTCTCTTATAATAGAGATTCTCGAGGATGCGGAAGCCTTAGGAATCTCGCGTCGAATGTGAGGAATTATATGTCAGAGGCATGTCTTAAAGATTTTCCTCATATTCACGTGTTTAACATGGGGTATGATGTGAGTTTAATGTTTAGAAAATACAGATCAGACTGATTAGAGAACTGGTGAGAGTGGATCAGATGGGTACATCCCGAGTAAGGATCACCTAGAAACTTTACCAAATGGATGGGTCAGAATGACCCAAAAAGGGGTGGACCTAGGGTGGTGTGTCCCAAACAGGGAAGTTTTCACACCATGAGGGTTGATCTGGACACTGCTGAGGGTAGATTAGGATGGTGGACCCTAGAGAGGGGAACACTAAGGCTTAACATTGGCTAGAATTTAACCTCAGGGAGGCTTCTTATGTACCTTTTATATAATACAAAGATCAAAACCCACATAGTTTGAATGGGTGGGGAATGGAATTAGGGTGTCCAAAAAGGACAGAAACCCGAGATCATGTTGGGGCTTATGCATGGTTAGCGACCCATTTGGATGGCATGATTTTACTAGGATGTGGAGGATCGGGTAAAATCAAAACAGATATGGAGGGAGCATCAAAGGATGAGGATGAATGGAGTGGAACCGACGACAGGATGAAATTTCTAGGCTTAAACCTCATGAAGGCTTCCTATGTATCCCCATGATAGTGAATCAAAATCCTCAGAGTTCTAGAATAGGGTGATGAGTCACTAGAGGATGCAACTCATGATAATGGATGCATGGATGGGATCCCGAAGGAAATAAGACCAATAGGTTAAGGCATGATCTTCCCATGACACAAAGGATCGAGGGAGAGATCAGGATGGGAATTAGATGATGGGTTTTAATATTAGGGATGTTTCCTATGTATTCCCTTGGTAGGGAATCAAATTCCACATAGTTCATAATGGGGCATAGAATCGGGGTGTACACAAAGTACAACAACCCAGAGAAATGTTGAGGCTTATGCATGGTTATCTGCCCATCGTAAGAGGGGAAATCTTGTTTGAAGAGTATGGATTGAGTGTGGGTCACATGTATGGTTAGATACTTAGGAAATGGTTTGAAACCTCTAAAGGGAAGACCAAGGATGTGGGTCCCAATAAATGGGACACCGAAGTTTACCGTTGTTTGGGGTTGAACATCAGGGAGGCATCCTATGTACCCTATTTAGGAGACGGGGATCAAAACCCACATACTTCAAGATAATATAGTTTGAAAACATGTGGCACAAAAGTGGAATATAGATTAAAATCATGCTGGATGAGGGTGGACCGATGTGAAGTGGTAGGGACTGATGGGTGATGGACTTGAACCTCAAAGAGGATTTCTATGTACCTTGCTTGAAAAGGGGAAAGGATTAAAGTCCACATAGTTTTATAGATAGGGTATTGGGTCTTATTCATGGTTAGCGGCCCATAGAGGATGTCATGGTCGATGCTTACTTTAAGCCCACATGAGCCGTGCTCGGGGTGAGGAACAAAAGGAAACAAGGAACTTGATGATCATTTCATGAGAGGTGAGGCCATGAGGAATGGTGTGGGGCTTATTTGTGGTTAGAGACCCAAAAAAAGAATATTGGGACATAATTCAGATGGTAATTATGAGTAGGGGTCTATATGTATGAGGAGGATATAGACACCGTGCCTAGAGAACCATATCAAGGAGTGTTGGGGATTATGAAAGGGATACCTGAGGCGCACATGGCGACAAAGTGCAGTGGGAGAGGAGAAGTGAGAGGGTGTTGGTGCACATCCCCTTCACGGTCCTCAAAGTCTTATCACTCATGAGGTGATAACAGTTTAATTTCATGTGTTGAGGATGTATATGCTTGGTAGTTTAACATCCTGTAGCTTAGATGATGATGATTCAATCCTCACCCCTAGGACTTACATAACTGGTGTTCTTTAACCCTCAGGGTAGGGAAGGTAACAGAAATTCCATGGATTAATGGGGTTGTGGAGTGATCCATTGAGGGTTCCACGTTAGCATGGTTGTGTGAAGGAGAAAAAACTATTAGCGTACCTATACAAAGAAGAAAAAGTCAGGGAAACTCTACATGAAGCACTCCTCGGGGAACTTTGAAATTACTTTGTACAATCTTGGAGGGCTGAACAAGAGAAGTGTTCACAAGATAGGGGTGTTGCACATAAGATGGGATCAGACATGGTTCCGCAGGGTAGGGAAAACACATGGCACAAACAATAAGGGGTGAACATATGATTGAAGGGTTGCACGCAAGATGAGGGGTTGTGCACAAGATTGAACGATTGCATGCAGGATGAGGGGTCACACACAAGTTGGAACATTGCGTGAAAGATTGGCATGGTGCAAGGGAAAACTTGTGCACAAGTAGAATATTTTTCACTCAACTTCCTTGGAGTAAAAGGAAATGGGAGAGAGTCAAGCTCTAGTGGGCCCACTCAAAGGAGGACCCCTGGTAGACCTGTCGCACAATACCCATTCATGGACTTAACCAAAATATGGTTCCAATAGTCCCATATCCATATGTAGTGAGTATGATTACTTTCCATCCCTTGTTTCTCATGTCGAGAATGACTGAAATGTACATATGGATTTGCAACGGTCATATCACTAGAATCATAAATTACCTCAATCATGGAAACCTTAGCGTGTAAGCCTCATTCGATGACATGATGTAAATACCTCCATACATGTGTTTTGATCTTGGTTTTAAGTCCAAAAATCATTCCCATATTTGTAAACTCTAGGGAAATAACCCTCACGGGTGATAATTTTTGATCCCTTCTTATCAACGGGCTGAGGAATTACCGAAATAAGAAGACTCATATTCTTGTTATAATTAGGATACGTAGTATTCCTTCTTAAGGGTCTATCTCTACACTCGACACCTAAGTTACCTTATATACATCCTTTACACCTGATGTTAAACTGCATGGCTTATACCTAAATGAACTATGTGGGTTTTGATTCCTATTTTCACAAGATACATAGGATGCCTCTTGGAGGTTCAATCCTATCCTTGAAACACCAATTGCCTTACTGAATGGTAGTAAACTTCAGATCACTTGGTTATATGGCTTCAAAACACAAGAAGCATTCCATTGCTAAGAAATAATGAGAAACAAATGGAGAACCTATGATATATACAGATGGTCTCATTAATTTAACACCTTTATATGTACAACGATTCAACACATAATAATTTTATTAGGGTAACCAATCCCATATCAATATTTTTAAGATATTCAATAACATATCTTAAATATCAATGAGATTCCTAGAGTAGGTAATAATCCCCCCAAAAAGGGTGTGATGAGCTCAAACTCCCATCCTATCAACCAATGAGAGTTTGTAAGGGTCATTGGGTTTGAAACCCAAAGGGACCAACTTACATTGGAAATTAGTCCCCTAATTCATTACAGATGTGGGAGCCATTAGGTGTTTCCATGAGAGATGAAAATGGTAAACCTGATGTGAATGATTATGAAACCATACTCAAAACACCCTCCATAATCAATCATAGACCCCTAGTTTTTATCAGATGAAAATACAGTGAATTAAATGTGAATATTGAAATAATAACCTGATATGAAATCCTTTAACTATGTCATCCTTTTCAAAGATTAAAATGGATATATTTCCTAGTTCCCATCGATACATTATTCCATTCCACCTTAAATAAAAATAACCCAGATCTGGTCTCAATTCCCATCAAGGAATAAGTCTAGGAGTGCCACTTCTCCCTCTCGGTTTTTCCATTGGTCATATTAGAAACTTCCTATCTCCATCCATATATAGAAATATAAATGGAAGAGTATGGGTATTTTACTCCTATTATTTTATTAATTAATTAATTATGGAATCCAGTCATCTTCAATCGAATGCTCAATGCTGACCAACATTATATTGCACCTAGGGTAATCCCCATGTTCATAAAACAAACATGGTATCATATTTCTCATCCAATGTCCCAAAAATGGTAAAACCATTTATTTGAAAAATATGCATGTGAGTGTTTTGAAATATATTAATATCTTTAATATATTAATTACAGAGACTTGTAAAACCCAAAAAATTCTGACTATGAGGAAAAATATAGAGTTATATATAGAAATATTCAAAGGAATAAACCAGAAAAACCAAATTCATTACATGAGGAAACTCCTCAGTGATGTATACATTAACTCGTGAATTAAATTTCATGAGTTAATTTATCAGCTCGATCATGAATCACCTACATGAATGAAACTACACTCTTTCATTACATATAATGTAATGATTATTTAAATCATAGCCATCATGGGATAATCACATGAATGATATCTATTTATCATTTAGCTACCACTATCATAATCCCATGATATTGTAGTTTTAACATAATCTCAAGGTATACCTATCATGCATATCAAAATATGTTGGTGACAACATACTCTTAATATTTTTCTTTAGAATGCATTAGTAGCATGGTAGTCTCATGATTTTATTATGGTTATGTTAGTGAAAATGTAACCTCAAATCCATATCAACAAAAATTCATCACATAAAATATTATATTTAGGGAATATTCCATTTATAAGGATCCCCTTTTCCTCCCTATAATTATCCATGACTGCTCTCTCTTTTCTAAGTAATAAATCCTATCCACCACCTGTATGGAGAAATGTTGTGTTGTGAGGTAGCCTAATTGAGCCTGAATCTTCGGTGTGTGGTGTTTGGAACTCCCAATGGTTTTTGGGATATTAGATAAAAATACCTCTTGAACCCTCTACCCATTATAGTGGCCGACCATCCAGTGTCTCTAATAATAAAATTATTTATAATAATAATTATAATTATAATATTATTATAATAATAAAATTTATAATAAAATCTCAATGTGAAATTAAAATGATTATAAAAAGAAGAGATGAGTGGGTTCATTAATCCCACCAAGAGTGGGGGACCACCTTTACTTAAAATTCTCTAAACGACTCCTCCTTGATCATTATGAACAAAACAAATGAGGGGTTGATCACATATTTATTGGAAAAATGTGCCCACTAGTGATCTAGAGCCTAAAAAAAAGCCCTAAATGAAATAAATTATCCCATACAGTACCATTCTAATGAAATTTCAATATAAGATCTATTTGGCAATATATTTACATGTTTTTACCAGGAACCATTGTTCATATTTTTTTTAATATTTCCAATCATAACTTCTATAGCTCATTGATAAAGATTGTAAAATCATAATTAAATAAATATGAATCCTAAATAATCCATTATATTTAGAAAAATCATAAATTTATGAGTATAATGTAAGTTATTCATAAAAAGAACTTAGCTTATTTCATCCAAAATCAATATAATGGAGTTATGTTTAACCACCATACCGGAGAGAATGTTTCAGTATAATCAACCCCATATCATTGAGTGAACCCCTTTACTGTAAATTAATATATATATATATATACATATATAAATTTTTGTGTGTGTAATAAATATATGTTACAGGATATGATATGACTATATCACTATATATGATATATTGACAAGGCATACGATATAAGTATATCACTTATAGAAGTATAATTTTTTTGTTGGATATCATTGATATAAATATATGTAAATCACTTGGAGTGATATGCATGTGATAAAATACATCACACACTTATACTTTATATATTATATTTTAAGTTGTTGAACATTCTACTAAATATTTTTGGATGATATTTAAGTGATTTGAAAAACAACACAATGGATGTCTAAGTGTTAAACATCCATATTCATTTTGATAACGAGTAATGAAAATATTTTTTTACAAAGATTTTTAAATTATGATGTTTTTTAGAAAAAATCAAGTTATTCATTCATTAGATCCCCAAGGTAACCTATAAATCGTAGGATCAAACTAAGAGGTGTGCATACGATTTTTGTGATCCTCGTGTAAGAAGATGAAGCTTGCTTCGCCCTTTTTACCATTTATTGATATGAGGAACTATCATAACTCAACAGAAAAGAGATCATAACAAAGTATTTCATGATTCATAAAATCTTTAGATATTCATAGAGATAGAAATTTATTTTCTATAATTTAAGGATCTCTATAAAAAATCAACGAGGTATTGGACAATAGAAAAGGTATATTCTTTATGTTTTATGATTTATTTTTAAATTTTCATTATAAATATCTTATGTCATAAAGTTTTGTTTCACTGGTTATGGTAAATAATATGTCTTTCAAAACCCAATAGTGGTATTAGTGACACTTCAATGACGTTTATAAGAAATTTCAGAATTTTGTGAAAATTCTGAAAATCTAACAAATCATGATACTATTGTAGAGATATATTGATATAATTATTTGTGATATGTGCTAGAAATATTTATAAGATTATAATATATTGATCATGATAATACACACAATGATATGGGATATAATTTTCCATTATAGGACTAGTTTTGGCATACCAAAAATAGAATATCATAACACAATAGAAATATGGGAAATCACAATTTTCATTATAGTTAAAAAATGTATGTTTTTACTATAACACAAGTTGCGATATTTGGATATTACCAATTTCAATAAAAAAATGTGGTCAGTGATTCAAAACATGACTAGTTATAGCTATGTGACATCTTTAATTCGGTATATCACAACAAGCGATTTGAGATATCACAAACTGAAATAAGGAACATGATCGGCCCAATGATAAGGATTATCATAGTGAGAGTTGTAATAACAATATAAGTTTTCCTATAATGAAAATAATTATGTAGGTTATATTACAAATAGGGTCATAAGGTATATAATTATATATGATATATAAGGTTTTTTATTGTTATTTTATTTTTATTTATGAGATGATTTATAATTTATAAAATCTTTATAAATTATAAAATAATGGAATTTTTAAACATTTAATTAATTTTTAATAATTCATAAATTATTTTTAAAAATTATTAATTATTCATAATTAATTATAGTTTTTAATAAATAAATGATTAATATTAAATGAAAATATTATGTGCCTTAATTAACATGGTGTTAAATTTATGATTTTAATGTAAAATGTTTAAATTTAAATTATAAATTAATTCATAAAGCCTTTTTTAAATATTAAAAATGAAAATAAAAGGTATTTATATTATAGTTATAAACTGATCATAAATTATAATATTTAATATTTATATTAATACCTTTATTTGAAAATTTATTTAAATCTTTTCAAAAGTTGTTTTGTTGTGTGATTAAAGGTTTAAATAAACATAACATATATGATATTAACTAAGGTAAATTGTTTAATTTATTTATATGGAAATTTCATATGAATTAAAAATGTGAAAATTTATATTTTTTTGAATAATAGATTTTAAATATTAAGGAGTTTTAATATACACTATGTAAATGTAAAATATGAAGTTTTCATATTTGATTATAATCGTAAAATGATTATAATAATATTTTATGGAAATTATATATTATTTTATTATTAATTATAAATTTGTTATATTCATATGAAAATTTCATTATATCCCATAATTAAATATATAAATTATTTATATATTTATTTATTCACTTTTTTATGAAAATAATTTTTTTATATTATCAATGTCAATATGTTTTGTTTAAAATTTTTAAATTATTTATATATTATGTAATAACATGAATTTAAGGTGTATTATACTAAGGTATAACATGAAATTTAATTTTTCTTCTTCCAAGGTTAGTTATTTGTCTCTTATAATCTTAAAGTAAAGATTTTAAGATAATAATTCTAACATATTTTCATCTAAAATCATTTTGAAATTATAAATGAATCTTAAGTATTAATCTATGGATATTATGACTTTGAATCATACTTTTTATAGACCGGGGTTTGTGATTCTATATAGTAAGGCATGGTTATCTACATGTTACACCATACGTGATTTTAAGAATGATTTAAGGTTTGTATGATTTTAATTCTTTACCTAAAATAGTTTCATTTTCCATCTTCATGAGATGAATTTTGAAATGTTGTGGGGTCCTAAAAAATCCTCAAAGGTAAAGAAAATAATCCCATAAAATTGATAAAGGAAAGGGATGCATGTTGGGGTGAAAATCAAAGGAAAAGATTGAAGGAATCCAATGTGGAAATGGACTAAAACTTGTCTGCATATTTGATACCCGGAATGTTACATGGAAGGAACAAAACACAAACCAAGTAGTACGTGGGAAACTTGCAAAACATTGGCCCACAAATCATTGGCCAGTGAACCAGGCAGTTCACAGAATGAATGAGGAAAGTCATCGATTAACTGTGAACCTCGTCATTGGCGGATTAGAGGTTGAGAAATTCCACCTGTGAACCATGTCATTGGAGAAAACATGACATAGAGGTACACCCCCGCATACCATCCCCATGTAATGAGCAGTTTTTGGATGAGACAAGGCTGACAGTACCCCACGAATTGCGTCATTTGCAAAAGTGAGGTGGTGATTTTTTCCACCATGAATCGCACCACCTCAAATATTAGTTGACTAAGTCATCCAAGGGTTGATAAATTTCCCCATGGACTTCGGAAAAAGGTGCCATGTGCCTATAGATACAGCCTACTCAGAAATCTATAAACGGACCCCAAGGGGGAGCTGGAAAAAAGATCATATTTTGAGGAGAGATGGGGTCTATGGACAGAAGACTTCAAAGGAAAAAAGTTAGAAAAGTACATAACCAAGAATTATTTCTGGTAAATATAAACACATCGTGAACCATAAAAAGAATAAAGTGTAATAAGATAGAAAAATTGAACCTAAAAGGACAACCACGAACCATAATACCTTCATGGATGAACTTCCCATGAACTGTGAGATTAATTCCCCTTATTCAATTTGGCATACTGCATAGCACATCTCTATGCAGACAAAAAC
Source organism: Viscum album (assembly GCA_963277665.1). Taxonomy (NCBI): domain Eukaryota; kingdom Viridiplantae; phylum Streptophyta; class Magnoliopsida; order Santalales; family Viscaceae; genus Viscum; species Viscum album. Next base: position 1,952,043,028 of record OY728125.1, read on the forward strand.
CTGCTTGATGTAGCATTCTGCCGCATGGTGGCACTTTAATGCTGCATACCACCATGGTATGAAAACAGAGCCCAAGGCCACATACTACAATGGTACATGGACCTCATCCAGATCTGCATACCACCCCAGTACATGGACCGCATCTCAATTCGCATACCACCCCGGTACAGGGACAACCCTTTCACCCGTATAGCAAAATGCTATGCAGAAGGTACCCCACCCCACATGAATAAATGGTATGTGGAGTAGGGTACCTATGGGCTCTCCACCTTCTGGTACTAATCATACCCTTCTATTTCCATCCCATCCTCTGAATCCACTCCACAAACTAGTCCATTGGCATCAAGAAAAAACCTTTTTCAAAGCCATTGAACCTGTATGAAAGGAACATTGGGTGCATTAGTGCGCCCTTCTGAGTCTACATACCCATGATAAGAAGAGTCCTGAAGGTAATCCCCACATCATTGTGGACTCCATGAATGATTTTAAGTATATATTCCCATGGTAACCCGGAGTCCATCCTTGGGATACTAACGTGGATCTCCCCTTTCTAGGTATCAAGGGTAATCACTTGCTTTTCCTTTCAATAAGGGGAAGTGATAAGTCAAAGGGATTGCGCTCACTTTTCCTTTTAATGAGAAGAAACATGCATTATCTTTCCCCAAACCCATTCTAGGTCACCCCTCCTGGATTAAGCCCATATCCCACCAGGATAGACCTAATTACCTTCACTTTCATTTCACATTGAAGGGTTCATTTCTCTGCACCCTCACCCACCATCGCCCCGACAACTTCCAGTATGGGCTCCTCCTTTCCCCTCAATAGAGAAGATAACGTGTTGTTAAATATTTCACATAGAGTTGTTTCTCTCACTGAGCATGACTCATGTGGGAATAGGGTTTTGTGATAATACAACATTGGAAACACCCACCATGAACTAGGAGAACTCTAATTCGCACCATAACTAGGATACATAGGAAGCCTTCATCTTGGCCCGATCTCCATATCATCTCCTCCATGAAATAAGAGATCATATCCCCTTTTAGTGGGAAGTTTCTATTTGCAAGCCCCAATAAAGTCACAACTCAAACTGAACTACAAGGGATTTGATTCCTAATCAACTGGGATATGTAGGAAGATTCCCTGATGTCCAAACCCAATACCCAAAGTACCCTAGAATAATCTAGGCCATATTTCCATTGGGGTCACATTCATCTAGGAGATCATATATTTCCTAGGAATCCTGGGATACATTGTCATAATCCCCACATTGGATCCTAAATAGGCATATTTCGCCTAGACATCCTTGTCGCACAACATTAAACTGTATGAATGGGTCCCTGTTGCACGACCTTAAAGGGTGATGTGTCCAGTTAAGTGACATTGAACTACATGGGTTCTGATTCCTCTCAAGAGGATATGTAGGACACCCATCTCATGGGTTTGATCCCAATATCAAAGAAACTTTTTCCCCTGGATTACTATCAACTCTAGAGTTCCTCAACATGGGGCTTAAACTATAATTGTCTCTATAATTCCTAATCCATACATATCCATGACTGATATTGAAACCTATGGGTAATCTGTGGACACACTCTTTGGGAAAGAAATAAGGATACATAAACATATGAACATTTATTAAATCTATAATAGATTCCTAGAGTAGGAAATAATTCCCCCCAAAAGGGTGTGATGGGCCTGACCTCCCATCCCCTCAACCAATGGAGTCCTAAAGTTTCATTGGCCAAATCTTCATCCAACAAGCACCTAACTTTGGAAGGAAGGTCCATGAATCATGGATACCAGGTCTGTTGGGTATTTCTGGCTCCAAGAATAAACCCGTTGGAGACCATCCAAGGACATAATACCCAACATAGGCTTATTGCAAGAAAACATAACCCCCTTTGAAATCACCCACTAGGATCATGGAAATGTGTCCCCTCCTTAATAACATAAAAAATGATACACTACCCAATACTAGTGGGGCCATCTAACCCCATCAATATGTGGTGTGATGTGAATCAGGTCGAAATAAAAATGGTGAACCTGACATGAATCCTTCACCAAGGTGGAATATTACCCCACCTCAATCCCCTTTCACATTATAAAGAAAAATGGCCAAGAAAGATCCTCAATTTGACATGTGATCATCAGATGACACTTTCACAAGGTTTTTTTGTCTGTATATGTCATATATATATAACATTAATTTAGCATAGCTCTCTTTGATCCAAATGGAATCTTAAAAAATTTCTCAGACACACATTTCAGTGACCACATGGGCGGTCAGATCCTTAACGAATAACAAGACCCCCTCACCTACCCAGCATCTTCAAAGCTGGGTTTCAAACATGCTGATCAAAGAGTACCATAAAAATGGTTCTCTCCCTATAGTGGAGGCCACAAGGAAGGACATCTAATCGGAGAAATCTCACTAACCACCTCATCAGCTGCGACTGAAGATCCATCATAGGAAAACCCCACTGGCTGTCTCCAACTGATTTGGGAGTCTTTCCCTAGAGCGCAATAATAAGAAATTCCCTTATATTAGGTAGAAAGATGAAGTCGACACTAATTACTTAATCCCAGATTCACTAGAACCCCACTCAAGGGCTCCTACAGGAGGACGTCTCCCTTAGTAGTGTACAACCTGATATCCTCACTCTGAAGAGGATCCTATACTAGGGGAAACTGCTAAAGTCAAAGGGACAAGAACCCCTAGAGCTTCCCGCTGATGGTGGAAAATGCATAATATGGAACATGTTATCACTGTGGTTCCTGAGGAGGATGTCTGCTACACAAATGCAACGACATGTAATGGGAAGGCATACAATCCTTCCCCTCCTACTGAATCCTATCATATAGATACGTTGGTAGTATAAGAGTGGAAAAAAATTCATTCTAACTTCTATAAATCCCTCCACATAAATATGGTGGCATGATATGAGAAAACTCACATTCTTGCCAATGCTCGCTGGTCCCACTGCATAGACAGAGTGGAAGATTATAAGTAGATGAAATTTTTTGCCAATGTGCAAGAAGACCGTCATTCAAATAGAAATAAACCCAAATATAAGTATACATGAATCCCTGTTGATGAAAAACAAGCCCACTATCTAATTAGGGTGTCAAATTATGGGTATTCATAAAACACTGCCAGCTCATATGAAGCCCACCAGCCAAATACAGTGGCAATTAAATATGAGCAGAGTCAAATTCCTATGGATGAAAATCAAGTTTGTGAGAAAAATATAGTGGAAAATGTGTAGACTCAAATTCCTACTTGAAAATACAAATCTCAAAAATCCAACTACAGTGGAAATTAGAGAAAATAATCAGTAGAAAACACGTTCCTTTTCCCCGACATAGAAGAATCGTTGGTACCCACTGGAAACCCATAGAGCTCTGGAGCAGGAAAAAACTCTATCCCTAACATCAGAATGGGAATTCATACTTGTTATGTATAGAGACATATCTCATCATATCATGTCCATGATGGATGATCAAACATCGATTCCAAACTATATCCTCTAGACATGTCAATATGTCATTTTGTCGGAGGAAAAAGTGAGGAGTCAAGCTCACGACCTGATCTCCCTAGGCGGGGTGATATATCCACCAAATTAGATAATCACTCTAGAGTAGACAAAAATCCATGATCCAGTCCAAGAGGGTTGAATACCATCAGTATCGAGAACAAATACCCATTCCAACTGGGGGACACCGATCCAATGTGGTGGCCACTCCAGGGCAGACATATATTCCTTTCAGAACTCAAGATTCTTGTTGGAATATCCTGACGGCATCATAAGAACCAATTAGATAGGCAACCATACATGAATTCCATTACTAACAGCAGACATCCCCAGTTTCCTGCAAGAGGGCACACAAAAAGGAAAGGCTGCAAAGGTAACCGAAAAATGAAGATCACATTCATGATTCTACTCTGCTAGAAGCTAGAGTTATTGGAACCGTCAAACATTTATCAATATAGGATCAAGATCCTATAGGTCCATTACAAAATTATGGAAGTGACAGTAGAAGTTTTGAAGGTCCTCCCCTCAATGTTGCTACCAGCAGCTCTGAAGGTCCTCCCCAAAAGCACCCACATGGGCTTACTCTATAGGATATAAATGATCGATCACGAGGGCCTATCTCTTGATGCGTGTCAGGGTAGCCCTCCCCATGACTAGAATATTGTACAGAAAGAAGCCCTCCCTTTATTTTAGTTCACCCTGATGTTCCTCCTCAGGGTATACTCTACAAATATGTTTCTCCTTGTAGTCAGATGTCAGGTCATGATGGTAGTCCTCATCATGATGTATGTCGCTACAAAGGTCCTCCCCACAAGAACATTAAGCAACGAGAAGGCCTTACCCTAATTGAATTACACCCTGAAGGCCCTCCCTAAAGTGTACACTATAGATACTCTCCCTTCATCTAGAGATATCATGGCAGTTCTCACCATAATAGCAGTCATTGTGAAGGCCCTCCTCACAACGACACCAAGCAACAAGAAAGTTCTCCCCTTTCTTCCATCCTCCTTGATGGTCCTCCCTAGGGTATATAGTGAAAAATTCCTCTCTATATCTAGAAAATAAGCTGAGATGGTAGTCCTTTCCATCATGAAACTGACTGTGATGGTCCTCCCCATAGTCAAAATTTTCGTTGATGAGAAGGTCCTCCCTTCGTCTGGTCGAATACAAGAAAACCCTCATATACTGAGGCACTTGAAAAAATGGAGTATGATATATGGGATACTCTCTCCATGAACAATGATATCTTTTCTCAACTGGAGGATGGCCTAGAGATATACACATCTTTTGAACCACCCCCGTACTGTTCAAGTTTCAAAAAGACCCCCACTAGCCCTATCGCTTAGAATAAAATCATTAAGGAGGAGTCAAATTGGGTGGATCAAGAGGAAGATTCCCCAGAAAAACAACAACAAGATGTGTTACTTGTGATAATAAAAATAGATAGGGGAGACATACTAGTGATTTATTATCCCATGACCACTTCTCAGTTAAACATACCAAAAGAGTTGTCATAAGAATGTATGCATAACATTCGCCTCAATATCTGGACAACTCTCCACCAGTTAAAAGAATTTTTTCCCTATGATGGGTATACAGACCATGTTAACATCTTGAGATATCTTTGTTGTCAAATCAACCAAGAATCACTTATTTCTGCATGGTGACCACAATAAAAAAGACGAAATAAAGTCCTAGGGATGGCCTGTATCCATGCGCTGCACAAGTTGCATTGTCTTATTAGCGATGCCATGTCTGGTGTTCATATCTGGGGATAGGGAGAACATGGATCCCTACACTTCACCCCCTTCTCATCCAATAGAATTTTTTGGAAATGAAATCCTATAATTTCATTCCCCAAAGATGAGTTTTAAATGAATTTCCTACCCAGGAAAGGTGGAATGCTTGACAAGAGATGATCTTGAGTAAGTCTCAGAAGCATCAGACCCTATGCGAGAAATTCATCAAGAATATCCTGAATGAGTCAACCAAGAACATCCAATAGGATTCAATTTTAAGGGAAGAAAATCAAAGAGAAATTCTCATGTCCTCAAAAGCAAATGATTCACATGTATACCCAACACCATATTCAGATCGCATCTGAATGGGAATGCGTGTGATCAAGAAGGTGGAAATAACAACAACATCCTCTAAAATACAAGACCATCCCTATCCTGCAGGGTTTGGGGAATTTTTAACTCAAAATTACCCCATAAGACAGGGAAATTTGGGCCAAGAAATGTCGATAGAAGAATGGGAGAAACCCCATCCTATAGGGATGGGGGAATTTTTACCTCAAATTCCCACCCAATGGATATCTGTTTTCTCCTGTCTAGGGAGAGAAATGAATTTAGGGGCCACCCATTCCATCCCATACCATCCCATGACTCTCATCCCCTGGAATGGAGGTGTACCGCAAGGTCATATTAGGGCTCCCTTTGAGTAACTCTCCACTAAGAAACCCAAATAGTATCACATAATAGCCAGAAAAGATCAAACAAAGGGCATAAGAATCTACCCTACCATTCAACACCTGGTATCCCACCCCAAATGAGGTATGAATCAGTGAATTTCATGGACATATTCCCCACAAAACTCATAGAAAATAATACAAATAATGAGGAAACAGGAGAAGAGGGTTCCCTCCCAGAGACAGTCCGCACCAAGCCTGGAGGTGTGCACACTAGAAACCAAAGATTTTTCTTAAACTTGGGTTCCCCCTCAGTAAATCTACCATTACCTCCCACATGAATACTCAACAAGGAGAAGAATAAGATTAAGGTCTATGAACCACCTCCTCCTCTCCGTAAAGATGATTCCCCTACACTTGAGGATAGATTCACTCAACAAGAGGATGAAATGAAAGATTTGAAGTGACTCAACTATGATATACTAAGAACAAGATGTCTTATTGGGTATGTTCCTCAGGTAGAGCGTCAACACACACTTCCATAAGATGTACCTCTACCTCACGAGCTCATATTGATGAATTAATCAAGTCTGGAAGGCCCATTCAAGGTAGACCTAGGACAATCAGTCTACCTGAACCTAATCCTAGAAGGATATCAAGATTTCCCTTCATTAGGGAAGCAACGAGAATAGATTCAGAAAAACCCACAAATGATGCCCCTAGCTGGGTATTCGCCTCAAGGAACAGAAATTCCGGCACATCCAATCTTGCCCCTGCCACACCTATTCATGCTCAGGCCCAAAAAGACATGCATCAAGGTATTCTAAATACCAGCAAGTTATTAAATACTCTAATGGAAGCAATAGAAGGAAAAAATGATCCATTACAACCAAAACTGAGGCCTTACCCTGACTGGGTGAGAAATGTTCCACCTCCAACAAATTTCAGGAATCCTATATTCCCAGTGTTCAATGGATCAGGAGACTCGGAGCAGTATATAATGCACTACTCTTCTTATTGTGATACCATGATTGGAACTCTTGAGCAACAAGAGGATATAAAACTCAGATGATTTGTGTGAACTATACAAGGTTCATCCTTTGTATGATACAAAAATTTGTAAACTAACTCAATAATAGTATGGGAGGATATCCGGTGCTAGTTACTATTCAAGTTCAACTCGAAATTTCCCAAAACAACCATCATTTTATAGGAGAGTCTTGGACTTCATCACCAGATGGAGAGGTACAACTTACTCCTTGAATAGACCACTCTGCCAAGATGATATTCTTCTCATGTGAATCTAAAATCTCCAAGATGAGATATGAATACTTCTCATTTTGGTGAAGTACACAAGTGGGTTCCAGGACTTCTCCACTATCATTAAAAGGATAGAGGATTCCTTGCAACATACTAATCAAAAGTCCTAGACAAACCCATATTCCCTAGTGAAAAGATAAGGGAGAGATAAAGTAACATTTGTTATGATCAAGACACCCCCTGCACCAACTTTAGCTCCAAGGACCCCACCAAACTATGTAGGTCCATCTGGATGTCATCAACCTCCCAGCCCTGTCAAGATGAGTGGATGGGGACAAATGAAATTAATTTGAGGAACGAAAAAATAAATTTCACTCATTTCGGGATGACCAAGTCCATGTTTACTTTCTAGAAGCCATGAATTGCAACTTTCTTTGGAATTCGGAGTCGAAGAAGGCTGAAGAAGTAGGTCTTGATGACCGGCCAGATTACTGTCCCTTCCATCAGGTATTGGGACACAACATTCAAGAGTTATTTTTCTTCAAGGACCTCCTACAAAAGATAGTAGATTTCAGACAATTCAAGATGAGACCACTGCTAGTGTGAGTGACATATGTTTCCACCACTGATCTGAAAAAATAAGGGAATTGGAAAATAATTTTAAATGAAAAGGAGAAAATTTTTGATAGTTGGATGACTCGTAAGATAGTCGACCAAGATCATGGAATACTTCAAGCACATTTGATGCAACCGACTGTGCCTCCAACATACCTAAATGAAACAAATCCTTCATCCTTAGCTCTACAATCCTCTAGAGGACATATTCCCAAAAAGCAGTTCAATCATAAGGGCAGAAAGCAAGTGTAGGAAGATGAACTCACGCCAAGGCCAAGGTTGGCTTTGACACTCAGAGTTCATGAAAAAAAATCGGAAGGAATGATCACCTTCCCTCCAAATGGAATAGCCTAAAGCATATAATGAGGTAAAGACATCATCAGAAGAGGAGCAGATTTTTGGATCCATCAATGTCATCCATTTGATGAATCCTTTCTCTGAATATGAGTACGATTATCAACTAGAATTCTCCGAACCCAATCAGGGAGCCGGAGGAAGAAGCCATAGAATCTAGGGATACCAAGGGAGACACAGCCATGGAAGAAATCAAGCATATGACCTCAACCACGCTCAAATCGTCAGTGTTGAAGAAACCCATAGGAGGACCCTCTAATATATCTGGTAGGGAGAAGAAAATTCCCTTTCCCCCATAAGAATCCACCCCGGTCCAATCATTCTGGAGTATTGATACACCCGAATTGTGTATACATTTCCACACATATTTTTGAAAATAAGAACATGTTTTCAGAAAATACCTACTTCTTAGTGTAAAAATACTTTGATTTTGGTGATCTTGTTTATTTTTAGGTGTTTTCTGGGAAAACACACAAACCGGGAGAACTATGAGAAAACTTCCCAACTAAACATCATGTACATACCTACACGCCATGTACATTCAGACTCAGACATGAATCGATCGAACAAGTACATTCCTAGGTCCCTAGAACAGAGACGACACGCCATGTGGGTCATACCTACACGCCGTGTACAATCTTATAGATGTGATTGGTAGAATTTTATAGAGACTACACTTCATGTGAGGCGGTTCCACATGCCTTGTACCCTCCACCAACTAGACTTTGATGCTTCGGAAGTTAAGGGTGGCGTAGCTGGCCACCTATCAGAGAAAAAATGCGACAAAAACGCGTTGAAGAAACTACACGGTGTGTAATTTTTATACACATAGTGTACTTTTGTTTTTTATATATAGAGGACTTAGCCTCCAGTTTTAGAGAGTCAATATTCATTATTATAATGAGGGAGGTTCAACTTCCTGGATGTCGTGCTACCGTTGTTCCGCTACTCCACAATTCCACCATTCTACCAAAGAATTCATCTCTCCTCAAAGTTTCTACAATGGACACATCAGGTATCAAGAGTGTTGTTTTCATATTTTCTTCCATGTGTAACTAAACACCATATGTGTTGGGGATGTGGATGAATAAAGAGTTTTGTAATTTGGATTAATTGTTATGTTTTCGTTTTTTATGTTTAATTATTTTTATTCTTCTTCAATCATTTCTTTTTATCACTAAAAATTCTGAGCCAGACCAAGGGCAGAATTTTTTGGGACTCAAAGAAGAATAATGATGAATACCTTCATGATCATTGGAGGTATTCATAAAAAAAATGTAATGATCTAAATAATTAATTATGAAACACTGACTACCCGACCAAGGATTCAGTTTCTTTAGTTCTAGACATAGTTTACTAGACCAAGGGAATCTTGTCAGAATTGAAACCCAGAGTGTTGGGTTATTATGAACAACACAACCTAATAAGAAATTTGTATAACCTCCATAATCACCATACCCCCAACATGATCATTTTTATATCAACCACATTAAAAACCACTTTTGTTTTCTTTACCTTTTAATGTTAATATTTACTTTAGTAATCAAAATAGTTTTCATAATCAAAAACAAAAATTCCACTCTAATTTCAGCATCCTTCACTAAGTTAATTCCAAACGCAATAAAATTCACGCACTCATACATTCCATGTGGATTGAACCTACACTTATGCTATACTAGCTTAAGAGTGGGTAATATCAAATTGGGAAACCAATAACATACCTTCAATGAAATGAAAAACCAAATTTTGGCACTGTTTCCAGGGACTTCAGTTCGAGTGTTAAATTTATTTGCGTTTTAATTAATTTAGTGAAAATGAAAATTAAAAATCCCCAAAAATACTTTTTCTAATCCCATTTTTGTTTATCTTTCTTCTTACCTTTTACACATGGTTTTTGTTTTGTGTGTGTGCAGGATCACATGTGCATGACTAGATGCCCCACATGGTTCAGGAGCACCGAGTCATCAGACATTCTTCCGATTGACCCAGAAATTGAACAAAAATTGTTGAGACGTCATTGTACACTAGTTAAAGAGAACAACTAGAATGCACCACCCATAGAGAACAAGGAGGAGGTAGATCTAACCACTGAAGCTACAACGGGGCACCCGTACCAGGACTAGCATCCTCCCATTGCCGGTATTCTGGAATAGGCCCCACAAGGAGGATTCATGGAGTTCCTCCTGAATAACTACCAGAGACCTCCAAAACAGCCCCTTCCGGAGCATGGGCATCCCTAACAGATGCATTAGATCTTTTAGCAGCCGTACTTCTCCCCTCAGGAGCAGTAATATATGCCGCCTCCACTCCCTCAACAACCACCTCCACACCGTACTCTCATGGAGTATGGCCTGCCATATATTCACAGAGCTGACACGGGCATCATCTGTCTTCCAGTGAAGGCCCAACATTTTGAGATCAAGCCTGCTATCATGCATCTGTTCCAAAACATAGTTCAGTTCGGTAGACTGCCCAGTGAGGACCCAAAAACCCATCTCTCCAATTTCCTGTAGATCTCTGACACGTTTTTCTACCACAGAGTGTCTGAGGACACCATTCATCTTCACCTCTTCCCCTTATGTCTAAGGGATAAGGTGAAAGACTGGATAAAAGGTTTTCCGCAATGATATATCCTCACCTGGGAGAAGCTAGCCTAGGTGTTCCTATCAAAATATTTCCCACCCTCGAAGACAAAGACCTTGCAGAACAAAATACACAACTTCCAGCAGCACGACTTGGAGTCGTTGTACGAGTAATGGGAGTGTTTCAAGGAGATGTTGCGCAAATGACCACACCATAGACTCCCACTCTAGATGTAGGTCCATACCTTCTACGAAGGACTAACAATGTACACAAAGTTCATGGTGGATGTTGCTGCTGAAGGTACAGTTTTGAGGAAGTCCCCCGAAGAGCTTTTTGATCTACTGGAAGACATTTATGCCAACATCTTTCAGTGGAATTCCAAGCAGGGCACACAAAAATGAGGTATGCATAATATCTATGCCACTACTATTCTTGTTTCCCAGTTGGAAGTTGTGTCCAAAAAGACAGATGCACTGAATCTAAAGAGCATGTCCGAAGTACATATGGGGAACCATCCATGTGTGTAGTGAATGTGGTGATAACCACATCATGGGAGAATGACCGGGACTTACAGTTGACCCTTCGACGAGCGAGGTGAGCTATGTTTCTCAAAACCAAAGACCGAACCAGTACTAGAAGTACTAGAACCCGACATGGTGTGATCACTAGAACACAGAATGGGACCCACAATAGCAGAATCCTCCGCCCTAGTGACCGCCCGACTATGCTCATCCCTAGTATCAAATCTAGTACCTGAGGCAATAGCAGCATTAACAGGGCTCTTACCAGCAGCAAGGGGATCCAAACCCTCACCCGTAACAGTTGAGGTAGCCACCGCCTCCACCAGCTGCACAAAAACCTTAGTAGGAGAATGCCTCAAGGTTATAGGATCTCATAAACAAGTTTATATCTACTGCTGATACCATATTCCAAAATCAGAAGGATTCCATTCGAAGCCTGGATAACCAAATCGGCTAGCTAGAAAACCAGCTCTCAATGGCACAGCCCGATACACTATCGGGTAACACTGAGAAGAACCCGAGGGAAGAGGCCCATGCCGTCACACTATGGAGTGGAAATGATCTACAATAGAAGTAGCCGACAAAGCTAGGTGCACCTAAACCCCCTGTAGAAAAAGACATTATAATTATAGACCCCTCCTCATCCAAAGACCCACCAAAAGAGTCCCCATAGGGAAAAGGAAATGAGGTTGTCAAACCCTTAAATCCTACCTTACCCTTCCTAGAGAGGATGAAGCAGAGAAATATGGTCCACCGGTTTGGAAAGTTCATGGAAGTTTTCAGGAAGCTTCACATCAATATTCCATTTATAGAGGCACAAACACAGATGCCCACGTATGTGAAATTCATGAAGGAGATCCTATCCAATAAAAGAAAGATAGAGTATCTGAGCACTATTGAACTGACTAAGGAGTGATCAGTGGTCATACAACATTTGATTCCTCCCAATATCCAAGATCCGGGTAGCTTCACTATCCCATTTACTATTGGACTATGTGAGTTTGGGAAGGACCTCTACAACTTAGGGGCCAACGTCAACCTCATGCTCTTTGGAGTTTTTAAGAATCTAGGGCTCAAATACCTGAAGCCTACCTGAGTGTCCCTTTAGCTTGCCAACCGATCCATAAAATATTCAAAGGGGATACTGAAGGACATGCTAGTAAAGGAGGGAAGGCTAATAATCCCTGCAGATTTCATCATCCTCAACATGGAGGAAGACCAGGAGGCACCTCTCATTCTGGGAAGGCCTTTCTTGGACACTGGGAAGGTATTGATCGACATACACTAGGGGGGAGATGATTTTTAGAGTAGGAGAAGAAAGATTCTCCTACAATTTCCTCAAAGCCGTCAAGTAAGCATCATTACCAGGGCATGAGGGATGTTATGCAGTGACCACCGTGGATAATCACTTGATCAGGAAAGGAGATGATATGGTACGTTCTTGCACCTCATATGACTTGGTTTTTTCAGACATTTCAGTTGATGAAGCACCAGAGGACATGAAATTCCTTGAAGTCCAGGGCGGCCACTACTGGCAGCGTGCTGTTATTCCCAACATTCTGGAGTGGGCAGAGGTACAACCACTTGTAAATTTGATTCTAAAGGAGCCTAAACTAGAACAGAATTCTCTCCCATCTTCTCTTAATTATGGGTACTTTGGAGACCATCAAACATTTCCCATCATACTTAGTGTGGCACTGTCACAAGACAAGGAGGATGCACTTCTACAAGTTTTGAAGAAGTAGAAGAAAGCTATTGTGTGGACAGTTGCAGACTTGAAGGGAATTAGCCCTACCATTTTCACCCAAAAGTTTCTTCTTAAAGAAGTATCAAAGCCATCTCAACAACCACAATGATGCATGAACCCCCCCATGAAGAAAGTTGTGAAGAAAGAGGTAATCAAGTTGCAGAATACATGCATCATATACCCCATCTCAGATAGTTCGTGGGTGAGTACCTGATATAGAAAATATTTTCAATTAATTTATATTGAATATCATTTTTTTAAACCCACAAAAGTGTTCCTTTAAGATTAGTTGTTTCATTTTTATGATATTGGTGTTATTTTGAGCTGAATAGTAAAAATTGGCCATTTTGGGTTTTAACTGTTTTAAATTATTTCTTTATTTTAGCAATAATATATGTTACACTAATCCAAATTGAAAAATTATTTCTTTTCCAGATCCTACACACCCATGGATTCATTTAATCTCTTTGGACCAATAGTTGAATCGACCATATATAAGTTCCAAAGAATCTCACAATTTGGATCAAAAAACTGTTTGCAGTTCTGCCTAGTTTTGGTGTGGGCTCCATAACTCATCCATGGTGGGCCCAAATGTTGTGATATTTGGTGAGTGGATGCGCAAGGGGTTTTGGAGAATCTTTAATGAAGGAAAGGATGTGTGAATTGGCCGTTTAAGGGGACATTAAATCACTCTAATCCGGAGTATTGCGTTTTGGAGAGTCTGACTGGACAAAATAAATGCTTAGAGTAAAATGGCCATAACTCTCGAAATACATTTCCAAATCCACTGAGATTTTGAGGGGACACGACCAAGAGAATTATCAACAATATTAACGAAGGTCTCAATGCGTGAAGATGTCATTTAATGGGGCTAAAACATGTCAACATCCGGGGAAAACATTCTGGCTATAAAAAGAGGAGAGATCCACCCTCTCAAAGCATCCCATTCTCCACCCCAATCCTTTCGGGACACCAAGAAGGAGATATTTTCGGCTTTCGCTTTTATTTCTTTTTTTTATAGTTTTTATGCCTTCTTCTTCCTCATTCATCTCAATTACCCTTACCATAGTGGGGTAAACATTTAGAGTGATTGGGGAAGGGTTGGTTTTCTACATTGTAATGCTTGAGTTCTTGGACAAAATTGAATAAATTTATTTCTTCTTCAAAGTTGTTTTCAATTTCTTATAGAGGATTTTATTATCAAGTGCGATCGTTCTTGAATATTAATTCCATTACTGATTTTTTCCTTGGTAAAATAATCATAATCTCCATCCACTGATTTCTGGTTTATATATGATGGAATAGACCAGAGATTAGTGGTGAAGTACTCGACGATCGTCAGTATGTGTTAAAGGTGTAGTGAATGTTATTGATTGTTTGGGATAAACAAAACCCGATTGGGTATTGCACATTTCAATTAAGTATATTCAATACAAGTATTTTACACATGGAAGGAGAGTTGACCAAACCGAGATCTTGGTATGGTTTTCTCTCACCATCATAATTTGACCAAGGAAGTGAGAAGAAACGATTGTGGAAACTCACTTTAATCAACAAATAAGAAGAGGTTTGAATTAAATTGAACAAGGATAGAATTACAATTAGGAAACTGACCCCGACCTAATTACCCTTTTTAATATCACATTTTTTCAATCATTTTAATTACAAATTTCTTTTAAAAAACACAACATTTTTACCCTCATTTTAAAGTGAAAACCCGTTTTGTGTGCACTCCTCTTAGGGATACATCCTAGATCAACCAAATTACTATATTTTAACTTAGGAAATAATTATTTTTCCATGACCTAAGACAGGTGTGCGTCAAACTTGGAACCGTTTCCAGGGAGGCAGTGCCTCAAAAACCTTTAATTTTTTTACTTCTTTATTTTGAATGACCCGTAGTTCAAACAACAATTTAATTAAATTTGATCCTGAAATTGAGCGAACAATAACCCAATTAAGAAAGAAAAATTTGCAATTAGATTTTGAAGAAATTAAACTTACAGATTCAAGTGACACATCCAGTGATCACTCTGAACCTCCAAAGGCTAGCAATCCCAACCAAACATTGAGCGATCTTTGCGCCCCACAATTCTCTAACAAACGAAATCAATTAGCTATTCCTGCATTAGAAAATGATTTTGAATTATGCATTAAACTGATTGAAATTCTTCCTAAATTTCATGGTCTTACAGGTGAATACCCCAACAGGAATATCCAGAAATTTAAAAATGTGTGCTCCATCTGCAGACCCTGAGGTGTTGTAGAAGAACAGGTAAAGTGGAGGGCATTTTCCTTCTCACTCTAGGGAGAAACAAAGGAATGGTTGTATATTCTACAACCAAGAGAATTCCAGGACTGGGAAGATCTTCAAAGATGCTTCATGCAAAGGTTTTTTCCCGCATCCAAGAGCACAACTATCTGAAAAGATATATATTCCATTCGCCAATCAACCGGTGAAACACTTTACAAGTCCTAAGAACGATTCAAGAAGCTCTATGACAGTTGTCCACACTAGAATGTGGAAGAACACCATTTCATTGTTTTCTTCTATCAAGGATTTCTTGAAAATGATAGAAACTTTCTAGATTCATCATCTGGAGGATCCTTGATTGACAAGTCACCAACGAATGCTAGAGGATTGATTGAAAAGATTGCACAAAACTCATTGCAGTTTGGCACCATAGGTACGATCACCAGAGGAATCCATGAGGTAAGAACATATGATTTAGTATATTTAATTAGGAACGAAATGGGTGAACTCACCAGGTTGGTGCGAAAAATAGCCGTGAACCATGTTAAGGAACAACAAGGGATGAATCAGGTATGTGGTTTATGCTCTTCTAATTCTCATTACATTGATCAATGTGCAGAAGTGCAGGGGATAGAAAGTTGTGTTGTAGCCTATCAACAAAGGCAATACTAATCTCAAGCCCAACCAGGGTATGGGTTTCAACATAACCAAGATAGAGAACCTTTTAAATAGCAATATCAGAACCTGATATCATTCCAACAAACTTATAAGCATCCCTTCCAACAACAACAAACATTTCAACCACCACCTTTCATGCGGAAGAATTTTGAGCAACCATCCACAAGTGCACCGACAAATGAAGATCAACAGCTGAAGACAAGAGTTGCCGGATTATAATATAAAATGGAAAAGCTAGCTAATCAATTTACAAGCATTATGGATGCTCTCACCAAGAACCAAGGTAAAATTCCCTCAAAAACAATTCCCAATCCAAAGGAGAATGTTAGTGCAATCACCACCCGAAGCAGGAAGGAGCTCACACCACTAGAAAAAAAATGAGGAGGATGATTCCAGGGAATATTCTAAAGATCGTCCTATCCAACCAAAAGATGGAGTCGAAAAAAAGGATAAAGAACAAGGTTTCAGAATGAAAGAAAAGAAACAACTCTTCAAAAACAAAAAAAGGAGAAAAATGATATCCCAGCACCATTCCCATCAACATTGGTTGAGTCAAAGAAGGGTGAAGAAGAACGAATTCAACGGGAAATTCAAGAAACATTCTGAAAAGTTGGGATTAACATCCCACTACTGGATGCAATCAGACAAATCCCTAAATATGAAAAATTTATGAAGGATTTTTGTACTAAAAAAAGGAGGCTGGATGGAAATGAAATAATCAACTTAGGAAGAAGCGTCTCAACATTGATCACACCACCTATACTGCAAAAATGTCAAGATCCTGGGACTTTCTCTATTCCATGAACTATTGGTTCTTTAAATTTTACTGATGCATTATGTGATCTTGGAGCTTTGATAAATGTGATTCCTCACTCAGTGTTTTCATATTTGTATATCAGAGAACTAAAACCAACTCGGGTGGTGGTACAATTAGCAAACAGATCCACCGTTTTCCCAGCTGGAGTCGTTGAAGATGTACTTGTAGGAGTGAGAGGATAAATCTTTCCAGCAGACTTTTATGTCCTTGCCATGGAGGAAGACTGAGCACCAGCCCAATCTCCCATCATCCTTGGGAGACCATTCCTGAAAACAGTAAGGACGATCATCAATGTGCATGAAGGAACACTCACCATGGAGTTTAGAGAGAGCATGGTTCACTTCAATATTTTTGAATCCATGAGGCACCCATCGGATGATCACTCCCTCTTTTCACTCTCCCATGAAGTTGGTACAGAACCAATTGAAGAATCAGGTTACTTTCAGGTACCCATTGCTCCCGAGGATCGAGAGAATATGAAATTTACATTCCCTTTTGGTACTTTTTCATATAAAAATAATTCCATTTGGATTATGTAATGCTCTAGGTACATTTCAGAGGTACATGGTGAGTATATTTTCTGAACACATTGAAAACTGCTTGGAAGTTTTCTTAGACTATTTCACAGTTTTTGGATATTCTTTTGATCATTGTTTGAAAAATCTGGAAAAAGTTTT
Source organism: Viscum album (assembly GCA_963277665.1). Classification (NCBI taxonomy): domain Eukaryota; kingdom Viridiplantae; phylum Streptophyta; class Magnoliopsida; order Santalales; family Viscaceae; genus Viscum; species Viscum album. Next base: position 1,952,060,480 of record OY728125.1, read on the forward strand.
GAAAACCTGCATTGAATAAAATTTTGTTTTAAATTTTGAAAAGTTTCATTTCATGGTTCAAAGAGGAATTTTACTTGGTCATGTAATTTCCCAAAATAGAATTGAAGTGGATAAATCAAAAATTGAAGTGATAAATTCATTGCCTTACCCTACTTGTGTGAAAAATGTTAGATCATTTTTAGGTCATGCAGGATTCTACAGGAGGTTTATCAAAGATTTCAGTAAGATATATCTCCCTATCTCTAGATTACTTTTGAAAGATGCTGATTTTGATTTCAATGGTGCATGTAGGGAATCCTTTGATGAGTTGAAGAAGATATTGATTTCACCACCCGTGATGCCACCTTCAAATTGGGAAGAACCATTTGAACTACTTTGTGATGCCTCCAACCAAGTAGTTGGAGCAATCCTTTCTCAGCGAATTGAGGGAAGACCACAAGTCATTTAATATGACTCAAGAACTTTAGATGTGGACCAATTCAATTACACAACCACGAAAAAAGAGTTCTTTGCAATTGTTTTTACTTTAGAAATATTTATATCATATCTTCTTGGAACTAAAATCATTGTGTTTTCTGATCATGTAGCTTTGAGGTACTTGATGAAGAAAGCTGATGCTAAACCAAGGTTAGTGAGTTGGATGATACTGTTGCAGGATTTCAATATAAAAAACAAGGATAAGAAGGGATCTGAGAACCAAGTGGATGATCAATTAAGTAGACTGCCAAACACTGCTGAAAATGAAGTTCCAGAAAGAGACCCACTGAATGATCAAATTCCAGGAGAGCAGTTAGACTTGATTGAAGGAGAAGTGCCTCTGTATGCTGACATAGTCAATTTTATGGTAACATCTCAGGTCCCATCTCATTTCAATTCTCACCAAATTCAAAAACTGAAATCTGAATCTAGATATTACATTTGGGAAGATCCATTCCTTTGGAAGATTTGCAATGATCAAGTAATAAGAAGATGTTTACCTAAAAGTGAAGTTAAATCTATCTTTGATTTTTGTCACACTATAGCTTGTGGAGGCCACTTTGGACCTCAAAGGATAGCAAGGAAGGTTTTAGAATCTGGAATTTATTGTCCCACCATTTTTAAAGATGCTCATGAATTTTTCAAAATATGTGAAAAATGTCAGTTTTCAGGAAATATTTCAAAGAGACAAGAAATTCCCCAAAATCCATTGAATTTTTGTGACATTTTTGAAGTTTGGGGAATATAATTTATGGTACCTTTCCCGATGTAATTTGGAAATTCTTATATCTTTCTTGTAGTTGATTATGTTTCCAAATGGGTGGAAGAAAAAGCCACAAGGACTGATGATGCTAAAGTTGTTTATGATTTTGTTAGGTCTAACATATTTTGTAGATTTCGAGTGCCTATAGAAATCATCAGTGATCAGGGGACTCACTTCTGCAATTGGATAATAGAGACTTTGTTGAATAAGTATGGGGTGCATCATAAAACATAAACTCCCTATTATCCAAAGACTAATGGGAAAGATGAAGTTTCCAACAGAGAAATCAAAGGAATTTTGGAAAAGACTGTTAATCCAAATAGGAAGGATTGGAGCCAAAGATTGGAAGATACTTTATGGGCTTATAGGACCTACAAGACCCCAATTGGAATGAGTCCATATAGGCTGATTTATGGGAAAAGTTGTCACCTACCTGTGGAACTGGAGCATAAGGTGTATTGGGCTTTGAGGAAGATGAATCTGGATCTTGGAAGTGCTGGGAAAGAGAGAAGGTTGCAGTTACAAGAGCTGGAGAAAATTAGAAGAGAAGCATTTGAAAATTCCATGATTTACAAAGAGAGAACAAGAGTGGATCATGACAAGCTGATCCAAACGAAATAATTCAATCCTGGAGATAAATTGTTTCTATTCAATTCCAGACTCAAGCTGATTCCAATTAAAATTCATTCCAGATGGGAGGGTACATTTATAGTTACTCATGTATATCCTTTCGGTCCTGTGTAGATTGCAAAGGATGGAGAGTAGGATCCATTAACTGTGAATGGGAATAGATTGAAGAAATTCCTTGGGACCCTTCCATCAGAGCTAGTGGAGGAGATCCCACTCCTCCAACCTATCTATCAATAAGATCCATCAGGTTGTACCTCTCCTTCACAGTTGCTTGATGTTGTGATTCATTTGAAAATTGGATTACATGTTAAATCCATTTGAATTCATTGAGGACACTACATCACTTAAGTGTGGGGGGGGGGAACCTTTGTAGTATATGATATTCATTTGATGTTTGTTTTCGAAAAAAAATGTGTTTTTCAAATTTTTGTGTGTTTATTTTTCAATTTTTGGTGTGTTTCTGAAACTTTTGAGCTGAAATGATTATCAATACCATTTTTAAAACCCATTTCAATGAGTGAACCAATCTATTTCATGAAACTGAGCTTAAATGAATGCTGAAATTACTTTTGTTTCAAGTTCAAATCTTTTTGAATTTCATGAAAAGTACACTGATTTTTGAAACCCATGCCATATTTCACTGTCTATATCTTTGAAATCACTTTCCTGTGAGGCTTCTGAACCATTTTTGTCATATTCTTTTCATTCACCTCATTTCTTGAGAGAACCCGACCATGATTTCTTTAACCAGAATTTGATTTATTCCTTTCAAAACTTGAGGGTTTGGGGTACATGTGTTTTAATGATTGAGGCATTTATTTGGTTTGAATCCCCCTTTTCAAAATAATCCTTTTCATTATGGCCCACCTTTACATTTATCTTTCATTGTAACTCCTAGTAGCCATGAATTTCCTGTTTGGTTAGCCACATTACAAGCCAAGTTTCCCTATCCTACCTGCTCTTGAAGTGAAATTGCATGATCTAGTTGAACTTAAGTGTGGGGGAATATATCTTATGGTGTACTACCTCATTTGGTGATACTTTTGGTGGGATAAAAATGTTGGAGAGTTGATGTTCCTATTGAATATTTCATTTTGTTAAAAGTTGTGCCTTTCTGGAGCTTTCATGATAAGAGAAGTTGTGCCTTTATGGAGCTTCCGATGTAAAAAAAAGAAAGTTGTGCCTATATGGAGCTTTTAAGAAAAATCATGTTTGAAAAGATTGAATTTTTTTCTGCTGAAATAATGAGATAATTGAATGATGATGGAGCTGAGTTTCTACAAAGGGGAAGATAAGGAGACCATACTTGAGTGAAAATTAGAATCTTGCAATTTTTCTTCAATAAGAGCCAAGCCCTCCTTTTTCGGCCTCAGAATTTTTAACATCTAAATCCTACCAACCGGAAGCCATAGAACAACCCTAAAAAGTTCTCATGAGAAACACATGTCCTTGAATCACATCGGGTGGAGAAGTAGGAATTTATCAAGCCTATGGTGACTCTTGTGTGAGTTTTGATGAGAAAAGCCTTGTTAAGCATTTACATTTGTGAGATAAGAGAAAATTCAAGTGAGGTAGGTGTTTTCTGTTCATGGAATAAGAAATGAAGTAGAAATATATTAAAAGCTAAAATGGAGAACTTGAAATAATTGTTTTTGATGAGTCATGATATCTTTTTTGTTTCTTGGAATTGATTTGGTAGATCTCATTGATATGTGTTTTGGATTTGATTTGATTTGATTTTTACTTGTCTAGGAGTCCAAGTGCTAAGTGTGGGGGAATTGATAGAGAAAATATTTTCAATTGATTTATATTTAATATCACTGTTTTAAACCCACAAAAGTTTTCCTTTAAGATTAATTGTTTCATTTTTAGGATATTGGTGTTATTTTGAGCTGAATAGTAAAAATGGGCCATTTAGGGTTTTTAACTGTTTTAAATTATTTCTTTATTTTGGCCATAACATATTCTAAACTAATCCAAATTTAACAATTATTTCTTTTCCAGATCCTACACATCCAGGGCTTCATTTAATCTCTTTGGACCAATAGCTGAATCTACCATATGGAATCTCCAAAGAAGATAACAAGTTGGATCAAGAAAATTGTTTTTAGTTCTGCCTAGTTTTGGTGTGGGCTCCATAACTCATCCATGGTGTGCCCAAATGTTGTGATATTCAGTGGGTGGACGCGAAAGGAGTTTTAGAGAATATTTAATGAAGGAAGGTCTACGTGAGTTGGCCTTTTAATGGTACATTAAATCACCCTAATCCGGAAGATTGCATTTTGGAGAGTCTGACTGGACATAATAAATGCTCAGAGTAAAATGACCATAACAATCCGAATACATGTCCAAATCCGCTGAGATTTTGAGGGGACACGTTCAAGAGAATTATAAACAACATTCGAGAAGGTCTCAATGTGTTAAGATGTCATTTAATGGGGCTACAATGCATCAAAATCTAGGGCACAAATTCTGGCTATAAAAGGAGGAGAGCTCCACCCTCTCAAAGCATCCCATTGTCCACCCCATTCCTTCCGGGACATCAAGAAGGAGATCTTTTTGGATTTATATTTTATTTATTTTCTTTTTAATATTTTTTTAATGACTTATTATTCCCCATTCATCTATATTACCCTTACCATGGTGGGGTAAACATTTGGAGTGATTGGGTAAGGGTTGGTTTTCTACATTGTAATGCTTGAGTTCTTGGACGCAATTGAATAAATTTCTTTCTTATTCAAAGTTGTTTTAAATTTCTTATAGTAGATTTTATTATCAAGTGCAATAATTATTGAATATTAATTCCTTTATTGATTTTTTCCTTGGTAAAATATTCATAATCTCCCTCCACTGATTTCTGGTTTATATACGATGGAATAGAGTAGAGATTAGTAGTGAAGTACCTGACGATTGTCAGTACATGTTAAAGGTGCAGTGAGTGTTCTTGATTGTTTGGGATAAAAAAAACCTGATCGGGTATTTCCCATTTCAATTAAGTATATTAAATACAACTGTTTTACACATGGAAGGAGAGTTGACCAAACCGAGATCTTGGTAAGGTTTTCTCTCACCATCATAATTTCACCAAGGAAGTGAGAAGAAACGATTGTGGAAACTCACTTTAATCAACAAAGAAGAAGAGGTTTGAATTAAATTGAACAAGGATAGCATTAAAATTAGGAAACCGACCCCAACCTAATCACCCTTTTTAATATCATAGTTTTTCAATCATTTTAATTTCAAATTTCATTTCAAAAACACAACATTTTTACCCTCGTTTTAAAGTGAAAACCCATTTTGTGTGCACTTCTCTTCGGAAGAAATCCTAGTTCAACCACATTACTACATTTTAACTTCGGAAATAATTGTTTTTCCATGCCCTACGACAGGTGTGAATCAGTCCCCTACAAGTGGTACCCCAAAAGGGGGGTATCACTGTGATTTCAAATGACAAGAAGGAGCCCATCCCCACACGCACTGTCACAGGCTAGAGAGTCTGTGTGGACTATAGAAAGTTTAATGATGCCATAATGATGGATAATTTATGCCCATCCCTTCATGGATCATATTTTAGTGAGACTAGTGGGGTACGAGTTTTACTACTTCCTTGATGGCTATTCCATCTACAATCAGATTTCCATTGCCTCGAGGATCAAGAGAAGAGCACATTTACTTTCCAATACGGCACATTTTCTTACCGAAGGGTGTTTTTTTGGAATGTGAAACACTCCCACCACCTTACAACGATGCATGCTGGCTTTCTTCTATGAAATGGAAAAACAGATCCTGGGGGTTTTTATGGATGACTTTTATATTTACAAAAAAATCTTTCACCACTTGCTTACGGAACCTAGAGATGGTACTAGAAATATGTGAGACCACTAACTTGGTTTTGAACTGGTAAAAGTTTCATTTCATGGTGTAGAGTGGCATCTTCCTTGGCCACAGAATATTGGAGAAGGGGATAGAGGTGGACTCGATGAAGATAGAATTCATTTCACGACTTCCTATTCAGACTTCTGTCAGAGCCATCTGTAGATTACTGGGACATGCAGGTTTTTATAGGCGATTGGTCTGTGACTTCTCAAAGATAGGTCATCCCCTCACCAACCTTCTGACTAAGGATTCCATTTTTGAGTTCTATGAGGCATGCACCAAAACTTTTTAGCACTTGAAGCAACTACTGGTGGAAGATCCAGTGATGATTTCTCCCAAATGGGAGGATAATTTTGAAGTGATGTGCGATGCTAGCGACTATATTGTGGGAGAAATCCCGGGCCAATGGATTGACTGAATTTTCTGACCCATCTATTATGCCTGCAGGACGCTCAATGAGGCACAAATGAATTACACTACCACAGAGAAGAAGATTCTGGAAGTGGTGTTTTATTTTGACAGTTCCCATCCTTATTTAGTGCTATCTAAAGTTATTATTTATACTGACTATGTAGCACTCAAGTACCTACTGAACAAGAAGGATGTAGAGCCATGAAAAATCTGATGGGTATTCCTCATACAACAATTTGATATGGATATCTAAGACAAGAAGGGGATCGAGAACTTTGTTGCTGATAATCTCTCTCGCCTGGAGCTGCCGCATTTGGAGAAGAAGGAAGATCGAGAGATCAAGGATGGTTTCCCTAATGATAACCTTTTTTCAGTCAAAGAATCACCTCGGCCCTGGTATGCTGATATTTATAATTATTTGTTTACAAGTTCCATCCACCCCAACCTCTCCTTCCACCAGAGGAAGAGGTTTCTCTTTGATGTTAATAGGTACTTTTGGGAATATCCTCTACTGTTCTGATCCTATGAATATGGGGTGAGCCAACATTTCATCCAAGAAACCAAAGTTCACAGAGTCCTAGAATTATGTCACACCTCGCCAGTTGGGGGACATCATGGGATAGACTATACTATAGAAAAGATCCCGTAGTTTGGGGTTTTTCTGGACCACCATGCATAGAGATTCCCAAGCTTTTGTTTCCCATTGTGATCTATGCTAAAGAACAGGTAATGTGGGGAATAGAGCTAAGATTGCCCATAAATACATCCTGAAGGTTGAGATCTTTGACGTCTAGGGAATAGAATTCATGGGGCCATTCCCCTCATCTTTTGGGAACACTTACATCCTAGTCTTTGTCGACTATGTCTCAAAGTGGGTGGAAGTTGCTGCTACAACACACAACCTGACCACAGTGGTATTGACCTTTTTAAAGAAACAAATTTTTAGTTGGTTCAACATCCCCCGTGTATTGATCAGCAACAGAGGGACCCACTTCGACAACACATTGATGAAAGGAGTACTATCGAAGTACAGAGTGAATCATCATATGGGGGCGCCATATCATCCCCAGTCCAGTGGACAAGTGGAGATATCTAACCATGAGCTCAAGAATATTCTAGAGAAAACGGTGAACACTTCAAGGAAAGACTGGTCCAAGAAGATGGACGATGATTTTTGGGCATATCAGACCACCTTCAAGACGCCACTGGGTATGTCCCCGCTCTGCCTCATCTATGGAAAGCCATTCCATCTGCCGGTAGAGTTGGAGCACAAAGCTTACTGGGCCTTCAAGGCCCTTAATTTTTATCTGAAGGCAGCTAAAGAGAATCGTAAGTTCTAACTATTGGAAATTGATGAAATCTGATGGAAGGCATATGATAACTCTAATATGTACAAGGAGAAGACGATAGAAATCCATAACCGGATGATTTCGTGAAAATATTTCCAACCCGATGATCAGGTACAACTTTTTAACTCCTGTCTTTGATTATTTCTAGGAAATCTAAAGTCAAGATGGTCGTGACCATTCCGAGTCATACGAGTATTCCACCATGGAGTGGTGGAAATTTCTGGGGAGGATGGTCAACCATTCAAGGTGAATGGACAACGGCTAAAGACTTACAATCACATAGAAGACACGGTGGGAATTCTCTCCACCATGCATCTCAGGTAAGTAGAGGTAATTAGGTCGAGCCAACGACCTAAAATAAAGGCACTAACTAGGAGGAAACCCAGAGGTTACACGACGTGTACCACCTATACACAACGTGTGTACTGAGTTCTCTTAGTTTATATTATTAATATTATAAATATATCGATTAACTAAATAATAAAAAGGGATGATGCCAGTGTCGATGGTAAAGTCACTGGAGTTTATCCGAGCCGTTACCGGTTCGAATCCCTTTATACCTACCTTCTTCACAAGGTTCATCCTTTTTATACCCATGTTTTAAATACAGGACATTTGTGGTATTTTTCATAATATATATATATTTTTTAAATAAAAAAACCCATGATGGGGATGGATCAGTTGACCAGGGTTGTAAACTCGTTCCAAAAGACCCAGGTTTGAATCCTGAAAACCGGCCCATTTCCATCATTTTTCCTTTTAATAAATCCACACGGTGTGTATTTCAATATACGTCATGTGTGAAAAGTTTTCAATAATTCAAATATTTTTGAAATACTAACATACATGCAGGTGAAGTTGGAAGATTGACAGAGTCTCGGCCTTGGATCCAAAAGACCCCGGTTCGAACTCAGCTAATCTTCCTGCTTCATCCCTTTTATTCCAATTAAAAACCACACACCATGCCTTTTCTTCATCCCATATAGTATTGGCCCTGTACATTAACTAATATATATTTCATAAACATGAGCAGTAGTACAACCTTTGCTTCAATGTATGAGGGCTTGTGTTTGGATCATCCGATCACCAATTCGAACCTTGCTTTAAGCACCGGACCAAAGGTTTTACTTATATTTTTCTAATTTTAGAACACATAGTGTGTATTTTATGATACATTACATGTATAGATTTATTTTTAGTAATATATATATATTTATTTTATTTTAGTTATTAATGTTAATTACTATATAGTTTACTATAATAATTATATTATATACCTATAATTATAATTTAAAAAAAGTAATACATGGCGTGTGGGCCCTAGTACATGTCATGTAATAAGGCTATAAAGGTTGTGCCCCACCCATCTTGGGCCCGTGTCACGTGACCCCCCCCCTCTTCCTGTTTTCTTCTCCTGCACACCCGTCAGCCACCCAAATTTGAATCTTCCATTTTTATGTGTTTTAGATCTAGATTTATTATAAATTGCAATCCTTAATTCAGGTACGAAATTCTAAACTCATTATTTCATAGTTTTCATTGCATTTAGGGAGATTTGTGGATCGGTTGACGGTTCAACTTCCCGTTCCGCACACAGCTTGTGCAAATAACACACTCCGTGTACGTTCTGTACACAAGCACACAAAGAAAATTTTCTCCATTTGGCCGATACATGGAATTTATGATCGTTACACGCCATGTATCATGCCTCCCCTAGCCTTCCGTCCCAAACCATGTCTGTTTAGGACATATCCCCCTCCCTAGGTCACTTTACACGGTGTGTCTGTTTGTGACATGTCGTGTCCACCAACCCTCTGGAGGATCCAGTGTGGAAATATGTACATGCCTCACACACCATGTTCACTTACACGACATGTACGCCTTTCCACATGGTGTTTATACCCCATTTCCCTTCCCACATCGAGTTGTGTCTGGCTTCTTACACGGGCAACACACCCTATTGTGGTACACGACATGTACGCTCTAATACACACCATGTTCTACTATTTTCCCAACACATTACCTCACATCGTGTCTATACCGGGTATATGGGTTCTTACACACTCCTATGACATGCCTTGTATCTGGATATACACGCCGTGTTCTTCTAATTTTCCAGCTTTCTCACATTTTCTTCTTTTCCTTTTTCTTTTATTTTTATTTTGTTTTGTTTTCCTTTCTTTTACATGTTATGTCAAACATAGACCCTACACGTGGGAAGTGGCCTACCCCTCTTACAGAGGGTGAGAGGCCCACTTTTTGCTGGATATGACTCCGGCCCCGAACTTCCTGGAGTACCAGCCTCCTCCGCTGGCCATCTTTCCACCATGCATTGCCCCAACGAAGTCTGGTACTAGTACCGCACCTCCACCACCCCACACAGATCCTTCGAGCACCACCATTTCTTCATCACCATCTGCCACACCTCCTAAGCCCTCCTTACTAGTAGCTGATCCCTCACCGAACACCACGTACAGTGGACCTTCACCTACTGATGTCGCTCTGCCACCAGGGCTGGCCCCTGCCAGTTCCCCTATCCTTGCCTGGTATTTCTAGTCACAGAACTGGAGCATGACCGAGTCCGGTGATTCTCTCGTTTCATGATCCAGTTGAGCATTCTTTATCTTGAAAATAGCATGCCTTAGTAGCTGGGTATCTGGGGGGAGTTGGAGGAGATCCTCGGGAACACACCATTACTCGCAATATTTTAGGTCATAACTTCTATTTTTAGAGATTTATATTTGGAGTTTTCTGCAACCTTTGAGTTTGAATGGCCTGATTACCAGGAGACATCTAGCGACACGGTCCCGGTGGTCCATGTTTGGCTGGGCAGTCAGCCTTTTTCCCTTACCATTTCTGATTTTGGCCAAGGTTGTGGATTATATCCCCATCTAGTCACCCACCCCCTGTCTCCACCTTGACCCGCCCCGAGCATTCTGAGCTCATCGCCATGTGGCAGGATATTGATGGGCCCGACCACCACTACACCCCCACTTCCAAGAAGAGTACCCTCATCATTGATCCTATCATACGTTTCACCCACCAGTGCTTTAACACCATCCTGTTTCCTTGCCACAGGGATATGGGGGATGTGACCGGCTGTGACATGAAGCTCCCCACCTATATCATTCGGCAGGACTACTCAGACCTCCCCTACCTTTCCGCCTCTTACTTCCATGCTATGTTCACAGGCCTTCAGGGAAACCTGAATCGTGGGTACTACACCACCAGTCTTGCCCACCACCTCGTCTTTTTCGAGCCTTCCCTTCCCCGCGACTGGTTAGGTTCCCCCCAACGGATGTAATTTATCATTATTATTCACATGGGATTGGTCTGGAAGCATAGGGAACTTATGTCCTTTCCCAGGCCCCACCACCACCCCCTTCCGACCCTCTTGCCCTCGAGGATGCACCTACACCTCCTTCCCCACCCCTTCCAGCTTCCTCACCCTTACTTATTTCCTTTCCCATTCCCCCTCCTGGACCTTCACCTACCCCTTCACCTTTTGCACCCTCGACTGACCTCCCCATCACCATCTGCCTAGCCGCAATAGACCACCGACTGGATCGTCAGGAGCATCAGTTGGCTGCTATCCTTCAGCAGAAGACTACATCTACTCAGCTCCTGGACCACATTGGTTGGATGATGGAGCTACTACTAAAACATCATGTGATTCCCGTTACACTGACGACTACCTCTAATTTCACGCCTCCAGCTTCTACCATACCCCATTCTGACTTTGTCGTGGCCACGAACTCCATACTCATCTTTACTAGAGGTACCAGACCACCTACTCTTGCAGAGCTAGCCATTATGGACAGCCTTTTAGTAGCATCACTACCATAGTTCGAGGGATCTATTCCTCCCACTACTACATCTTCTAATTACGCCCCACCTGTACTAGCCACTGCCTCCCCTGAGGCTACACTGTGACTGTGACATTTGGGTTTTCTTCTATATATATATATTTTTGTCCATTTCTGTGTTGTGATGATGTGTATGCTTGCAGTTTTCTTTTCCCTCGATAGTCACAGGTACACTGGAGCGACTTTTGGATGTCTTGAATTCTTACCACAATTTTTTATTTGGAACGAGTGGAGTATTCTTTCAGTTTTCACATTATTCTTTTATTTCTCTTGTTATTCCTACCCTCTCCCATGAATTTTCGTGTCTCCCTCCTCTTTTCCCCCTTATTAGTGCACTTAGTGGACCATGTGCATTATTAAGTGTGGGGGATAGTCTCTCAACCACCTTATTCTTTTCCCTTAGCATAATCTAGGAGACATCATTATTAGAATATATATTTGAAAACCTGAAGAAATTTTGGTTAGTCATATATATAAATAATAAAGCTATAGGTAGGAAATTTTTAAAGGTTTCATGCTTATTTTAGTTCTTAAGTGTTTTAAAATGATTGCTGATATAGTTTAAATTGCAACTTGTAATCCTTGGCTAATTACATTGATTAGGCTAATCATTTATATGAATGTCATAACATGATTGTATCTTTATTTGTTTTTCCCACTCCTGAGAGGAATTCTAAACCCTTGGTCCTATTATTTATAATAACCACTTTCTTGAAAGATTCTTAGGATATACATGACTACCAGAGTTTGCAAGTTTTATTTTTGAAACATGAAGAATTTTTGAATTACATTAAAATTATTGAGGCATTATATTGTTTCAAACCCTTTTATCTTAAGACCTACCCCACATCTGATATTCGCAAATCCCCTAGAAACCATGAACATCCTTGATAGGAAACCATATTACAAGCTTATTTCCCTTCCTACCCTAATTATTTTTAACTTTTCATGATTATTCACTTGAGCTTTATAGAGGTAATTGGCAGTACATGGAACATTTTTGTGAATAGTCATGAAATTAAGTGTGGGGGAGTGCCTCTTGTTTATTTGGGGAAGAAAGGGTTACAAACCCCTATTCATGGAATTCCAAAGTGGTCCCCTCTATTTAAAAAATGGAAGAAGAAAAATGATAAGGACAAGGGGACCTTAAACTCACTTGATGGTTTGTGAACCCTACGTAACTAAGGGAGATGGTGGTGATGAGAGCATTTGATAGAGCTTGTTCAGGATTATTTTACATTGAGATTTATTTTTAATAACATGTAGTGTTATTTAAAGAATTTAGCCTCCCTTTTCAAGCCTCAGAGTTTATTTTTCACATCTTTACCTACCATCCCTTATCCACAGATACATCTAAACCTTATTAAAAATCCCTCAAGATTTTTGTAATCTAATTTTTTGAAGTAGAGAAATAGATTTCCTGCAAACTTATGGATAGAGTGTATATACCTTAGATTGAGCATAACTTTTATTTAAAATATCTTGAGTGTGTTATTTACTGGTGAGATAGATCATCAAGTGGAATGCTTATTTGTGAAAGGTTGAGAAATGTGTTTAAAAGAGGATGAAAGTAGTTAATTGAATTATATATGAGGCATGAATAGAATATCTTATGAATTAAATTTATTTTTTACCTTTTTAGAATTTTCTCCTGTGACTGTATCATTTACACTTATGATTAATTGAATGCATTCCTTTTAAAATATAGACTCTTTTAATTAGATGTTGAGATTTTCTTGAGGAAAATAAAATTACTAAGTGTGGGGGAGTTTGATACACCTGATTTTTGTATACATTTCCACATATATTTTTGAAAATAAGAATATGTTTTCAGCAAATACTTACTACTTAGTGGACGAATACTTTTATTTTGGTGATCTTGTTTATTTTCAGGTGTTTTCTGGACAAAAACACAAACTTGGAGAACACTAAGAAAAGTTCCCAACTACACGACATGTAAATTCCTACATGCTGTGTACATTCAGACTCAAACACGGATCGGTCGGATGAGTACACACCCAAGTAGCCAAAACAGAGACGACACACCATGTGGGTCATACCCATGCACCGTGTACATGCTTCTAGATGCATCTAGTGGCATTTTATAGAGACTAAATTCCATGTGAGGTGGATCCACACACTGTGTACCCTCCAAAAACTGGTCTTCAACGCCACAGAAGTCAAGGGCGGCGCAGCTGGCCACCTACCAGAGAAAAACTGCAACAAAATCACGTTGACGAAACTACATGGTGTGTACTTTTTATACTCTCCATTTACTTTTGTTTTCTATAAATAGAGGACTTAGCCTATAGTTTTAGGGAGTCAATATTCAATATTATATGAAGAGAGGTTCCGCTGCCCGACCGTCGTGCTACCATTGTTCCGTTACTCCGCCATTCGACCATTCTACCAAAGAATTAACCTCTCCTCAAAGTTTTTGAGATGACCACATCAGGTATCAAGGGTTCTCTATACCCTCTTCACCATTGTTCTGCTACTCCGCCATTCCACCATTCTACCAGATAATTAACCTCTCCTCAATGTTTTTGTGATGACCACATCAGGTATCAAGGGTTCTCTATACCCTCTTCACCATTCTTCCGCTACTCCGCCATTCCAAGGTTCACCTGTACCAACTCATCCACTATAGTGGAGATGCCTTCCTGAAATGTGGGAGGAGTGTCCTCTATACCCTCTTCACCATCCAAAATGGGAGGATCATCTAAAGGGGGCATTTATTCTAAGTTAGTTGATCCTAATGTAATGTCGGTGCCAGCCTGAGCAGTAGTGGAAACCTCATCGGGGAACTCCGGCACTGCTAAAACCATGGTGATTAAAGATGTTGATCCGATTCCATCATGCCTTCGACCCAAGGAGACACATTTGATAATATCAAAGTAATAGTGGTGCATGATATTGAGATATTTTATCCCAGACCAACAAAACAATCAAGTATGACATACTGGCATTTCCATGGGGTGAACATCCCGATACCTCACAAGGGTTATGGGCTTTGGGATTACACGAGCCTGATTCATGTAGGAGTCTAATGTGATTTTACTGAGACCATTACATTGGGTAACAAGATTTACCTTTATCCCAGTAATGACAAGGAAGTGCCCCATATCCGGGGTTGTGGCCTACAATTGGTGAAATGGGAAAATTTGGGTATAATCCAGGTCTCCCATGGGTCAGTCACAATGGTAGTATGATCAACCTCATTATCCGGAATATTCTTGTCCTTTCTATTGTAGTAGTCATAATTAAGGTAGAGAGATTTAAAAGAGATAAAGGGAGACTCATCAACTTGGAGTATGATTAATTGACCATTAAGGGAGTACTTATGGCATTGGTAATATGAGGAAGGGACTGTCGCATGAAGGTGGAGCCATGGTATACCCATTAATGCATTATAAGTGGTGTCCTTTGAGACAAACATGAACATAGTACTGGAAACTGGTCCAAAAAATTGGGTCTTTAGGCATATCTTTCCAACCATTGTATGCTTCATCCTGTCATAATCTCGAATCTTTAGCTCAGAGGGACTCAGATCTGTTTCAAACAACCCCATATTACAGAGTGTTCGGGAAAGGATAAGATTGATCCCAGAGCCCATATCGATAAGACAATGTTGGACCTCCATGCCATTGAACTGGACAATGTTGTACAGTGGGAATATTTTCCCCTATATTAGAGAACCTTCATCTTCTCCTGAGAATGAAATGATGGCCTACACTATGCTAGTTTGACTAACTCATCATGGAAGGATTCTACAACTGTGACCTCTGTTTCAAACTATAGGGGGGATCTTAAAGCCTCTGCGAGGGCTTCATGCGTATCTTTTGATAGGAGGATATCATCGAGGATAGAATTTCAGAAAATAAATCTAGAAATATTCTTGAGGATACCATATTTTCATGAAAGGAATACACTTCTGTTGATAGGGGTCGCTCAACGGAAGGAGGTATGATGGGTGCTGCTGGTCAAACTAGTGGATTCTAGATGGTTCTGGGAATGTCCCGCTACTCACTAGTCAAACCATAGAATGAATACTATATAAAGGTTAGATGAATGAGGTCCATACATTATAGAACATGTTTGATCATAGCACGGTCGTGGTGGCTCTACCTGATCAAGCAGTAAAAATGATGGTGGAGGCGAATATGATGGAACAAGATGAGAAGTATATGATTTCTGAGCTCTGAACTAGCCCCCCTATCTAGTCTCAGTGGTGTGCACGACTTGGATGGAAGCATTGGAAAATGAATTCTGAAAATTCACATACCCAAAACTTTTTTGATGTTGGCGTCAACTGGGGACATTAAGAGGGTCTTCCTAACACTCTTCATCATTGGGAACCATGTAAGGGTTTACCAGTTCGATGGTATTGACCGAATCATACTCCTGGGTGTCACTTGAAGAATACTCCATTGTTAGTTGGATTTTGGGGGAAATCCCCATATCTAGGGGTATGAAATCACTGAGAGTACAAGATGGATTTGGCATAGGAAGATGGATTTGTTTTCCCTTACTTCGTTGATGCTTACTCCTCTAAGAGGATTAATGCTCAGGTGTTGATGTAGAGGTAGTAGCCGAAGGTACCATAGAAACTTTTGAATGCTCGAGCTAATTTAAACATTCATGGATAATACCATGGGAATGGGTGAATGCCTTTCGAGCTATCCAATTGTCATACTTTTGAGACCCACTGTTAGAAAACCGATACTATTCACCCTCACTATTTCTATCAGGATTTATAAACACACATGCCACCTATGCCGAGGATAGAAAAAATATGAATATGTTTTTATCAATATTTTCTTGGATCTAGTATTTAAACACATATCACTTCTTGAGGGTGTTCCCAAGGAACTGGTGATAGGGGTAGTAATTGGGGTGATCTTTGAGATCCAACTCTTCAGGCCTCTTGCATTCTGGAAACTCAAAAATTACCTAGTCTAAGGCGCTTTAGAAATAACCGGAAACATGAGCCTTATTGAATAAGTAGGCTTGGTTCCTCCAATCTAGGAAAGTATCTCTAGGAGCCTTTCCCTAATGAGGGGCTAGAAAATCTTGAAAAAGAGGTGGAACCTGATTATCTCAACTAGGCAGTGGTGGTGCGTTATGTAGGGGTGACTTCCGATTCTGAGGAGGGAACTGCTGAGCCAGAGGATATGATTGAGGTGGTGGGCCTCAACGAGGCTATAGAGGTGGCTCTTTTGGTAATAATTCCATCCTCTTGGGGGCCTCTATTTTTTCAAAAGCAGTGGTATTGGTCTTGGCGGCTCTTCTTGTGGGAGGTAGAGGAGGAAACATATGTGCCTTCTTAGATTTCTATAATGACAATTCTAAATGTTGATCTTTATCAAAGAAATCCCAAAACACACCTGGGAAGTTCTGAGTGATGAGATAAGGGACCAGTTCGCTCTTCAAATTCCCCATGCACATTGTTTGCAGTTATTCCTGAGTTAGAGTCATATCGAGTGAATATGTGAGGCCCTTCCACCTGGTGAAAAAGTCTACGATTCGCTCATCTAGCCTTTTATTTCACTTGAAGAGATTGAAAATGCTAGTATTTCAAGTGGTAGAGCTGAACTGGTAAAGAAAATGCCTGCAAAGATCCTCCCAACACTACAAAATAAACAGTGTTTAGCGGCGGTTCACAAAACCGCCGCTAAACGTTTTCCGAAATACATTTCGCGGCGGTTTTTAATAAACCGCCGCTAAACCTTTGTTTTTTTTAAAAAACCCCGACCCTTCCCTAACCCGACCCCCGTTTCCCTGCAACCCTCGCCCGCAGCCCCCCGCGACCCCCCGGCGATCCCGCGACCTCCTCCGGCGACCCCGCGACCTCCTCCGGCGACCCCGCGACCTCCTCCGGCGGTGCCTGCGACCGGCAACCCACGACCCCCTTCTCCCAACGACCTTTCTCACTTCGACCTCGGCCCCAAAGTGAATTTTCTCTATGTCTACTACTTGACATACTCATGTGATTATTCATGAACCATATAAAATTTCATAATGAGAAAATTATTTGTGTGGATACAATGTTGATGCATTATTTTTATGATGATACGATAGTGTTTTTAAATGAAAATGAGAACAGTCTTGGATTAATTAAAAGTTATTGGTTAGTAATTAATTTGGAATTAAATGATTAATTGGTGTAAAGTTAATTAATAGACTAGGGTAAATTGTAGATTAGGGTTATGCTAGTTGGATTAAACATCACCAATGATCACTTGATAATGAATTAAGAGGTTGATCATTGATATCTTAGTTCGCCAAGATCTAAGAGTTTTACTTCATAATATACTAGATATGTGATGTATATAAGTGTGACTATCCTTGTGGTATTATTTTATATTGATGGGGGTGACTGATTGTGATTTTTATATAAAAGTTAAATGTATTTCAAGTTGTATTATAGGTTTTACTAGATATAATGACCAAGTTTATGATCCATGAATCGTACCCATAGACCCGGCCATCTGGTGAAACCTATGGTGAGGGTGTTATTATCACTGAAGGTTAGTTCTATGATAGGGGTGAGGACTTATGATATGTCTAGGATGATTTGTGTTTTTTATTTTTACAGGATTTTTAAGGGATTTGGTACTTGACTTGGGTTTGATTCAATATGTATTTATTCTCAGATGTTGAAAAATAGGGATATTGATTTGGGGTTGCAAGGTAATATCATATTTAGCCTAGTCTTGGGATGATTTGGATAATGTGGAAAAATGATTCATCCAGGTGAAATAATAATTGGATAGTTATCAATAATAATCCTTATAAAGGTTAGTTAATATAGGAAAAAGTGACCTTTGATAAGATACTTATCATTCATTTGAGATAGGGATTTCATGTTAGCATAATTATTTTACTCATAAGGAAATTAGGATGATTGTAAGTTTTTAGAAGCATGGTTGGAATGCATGGAAGTCTTGATAACTAAATTATACACTAAGATATGAGTAAAAAATATAAATACATTCAATATTAATGGGGTTTTGGGAAAAGGAAACCTTTTCAAGGTGATTCACAGATGGGGTGTAAGGAAAGAATTCTAGGAAATGGATACACTCGTACTAATGATTTAAGGTGATGATTTTGTAAATAGGTGATAAGGTTGGTTGATTTGGATCTTAATTCATATGTATATCATAATATAATGGGATAATAATAAAATATCAATGTGGTAAGAGTGTTCATCTGGGGTTGAAATCAAGGGAAATTTCATCTTGACCATGTAAAGTGGTCTATAAAAATCCACTAGGGTGAGATATTGTGGGAGATCTAGAAATTATGGAGAAACATGTAAGAGGGTGGGGGTAAATTCATCTAGTGATCAGCTCACACTTCATTTTGGTGGGTACAAGTACAGACATTGATGTGATAGAATTTCAGTAGTGTGGGGAAGCCTGGTGTGAACAAGTGGTGTTATGATTAATCAGTGATTATAGAATGATTATATGATGATTTAATGGGGTATTTTTTATAGTTTTCATGGTTGGGATTTTATTCCATGACCATTCAAATGAATAGGGTGAGGTGTATTTCCCAAATAATTAATCTAAAAATAGAATAAAGTAAATAAATTGAGTCAACTTTCTATCATCGAATAGTGATTAAGATATTTAATGATGGGAAGCACCGAAAACAACATATAGGTAATTTAACTCCCTATTTTAAGTGAATAAATGAAATTTTAATCATGGAAAATGGTGATTGATTTGTGTATTTTATTGTGAGGATGGTTCCGAAATCTCCCATTGTGGATTCTCCCACTCTTAGGGTTTCCTAATCTACATTGTAGTGTCGATCCCCTTGGTTTCGCCAATAGGAACTGACCACATTGTCATGACACGTCAAATTGATTATATCTTTAAAGTTGGTTTATGGTCTAGTTAATACCCTAGTTCATCTCTCA
The DNA here is from genome assembly GCA_963277665.1 of Viscum album. Lineage (NCBI taxonomy): Eukaryota > Viridiplantae > Streptophyta > Magnoliopsida > Santalales > Viscaceae > Viscum > Viscum album. Next base: position 1,952,079,785 of record OY728125.1, read on the forward strand.
AGGATAATTGATAGGTTTATAGTGTGTATTTTTAATAAAAATGACTAAAGTTCATCTCTCAACTATTTATTATCAACATCAAATGAAAATTAAAGGTTTAGGTAATGTTACTATACCACCGCACAAGAGGATATCGATAAGGCACTACACTACCCTGTGGAGAGCCAATCGGAACACCTTTGTTCCAATCCTCTCCACAACTCATGGACCAAAATTCTTAGCACCACCTCACCTAGTTACCAAAATTATAATGGTGACACAAACTCATTATCGCTGAAGGGATACATAGATTCCAACCACATTCTCTGACCTACATCAATCCAGAACTCAAGGCCCAACAGCCTCACTCCATTTCAAACATCCAAAGCACAACCCAAGAATAACCTTCATCTCAAGGTATTCAACCATCCAAAACCTGATCCAACACCCATCACCAAAACTAATACACTAATATGGTTCCTACCTGAGACCATCCAACTTGAAACTCTAGCCACACCATTAATCGATTACTTTCCTTCCATGGTTCTCAACACCATATTACTTACTTCGTCACCACAATTTTCTAGTTTTGAGAACTTCACTCATCATAAAAGAGGTCAACAGAACCTCAACTCAACCTTCAAAACTTCCCTAACATGTTTTCCAACTCACAACATCCATGAAAACTCCACCCAATTCTAGAATTCATTATTTCTGCCAAAACTACCCAGATTTGTCACACTTTCACCATCCATATCTCAACCAAGGACTACTTGGTTCTTCTTCAAAACTCATTCACATTACTAGGATAAACTTATCATTTCAACATTAACTTGAGGTGCCTCGCAGCCCACCACATCCATTCCCTTTCTATCCAACTATGTCTTTCCATTCCTGCTAACTCACTCTGTTGGTTCCCAACTTCCCCTATTGGCATGTCGCCCCTCTACCCAAACACGGAGCCTTCTCACTTAAGGTATACCTCCATCACCTACACACACCATATCGAAGTTCCACCTGGCCTTCCCTAAGAACCCCAAACATGTCCCTTATAGGTTTCTATTTGGAACCTTGATTCCTCCACATCCACTCTACAGTTTTCTCCACATTTCCATGACTAACATAATTCTATCCACCTTAGGAGGGTCATTATCACTAATTTATTCAAGAAATTCAAACACCATGCCTCATGCTTCCATCACAAGATGAACCCCAAAACTTAAATGTGGCCATTTAGATTTCCCTAGAACAATAAAACAAACATTAACCATTGTGAAAATGGTTTCAGTGAATGTAGTTAACTTGATTTAAAATGCATTATGATCAGTTTCGATCACACATCAAAGGGGTGTTGTTTGAGGCAACATAAATGTGTGATCGATGGTATTATGATAAGTGTGTATCCCGATATTCTTATTGCTCCTCAATGAGGTGTTGACGCTGTCTCCTATGGACCAGACTTGTTCAGTTGGTCTGAAATGGTAAATGTGGTCAATGAATCATCTTTATTATATTATGCATACTTTATGGTCAATGGTTCATCTTTATTATATTATGTTTCTGTAATCTTACACTATCGTATATTTTGTGTAGGCACATTGTGATATACATGGATAAAAGATGGATCACATTACCGAGGAACACATCTCAATATGTTAAGTGTTTGAATGGGTTTTTAGATTTTGCAATTTCTAATCGATCCGTTGAAGGGAGAATAAGATGTCCATGTCCTAAATGTAAATTTAGAACATGGTTGAAGAGAGATGAAGTTTATGAACATTTAATACTGAAGCAATTCCCTGAGCAGTATTTGTGTTGGATTTGGCATGGAGAATCAAACAATACAAAAAGATTGAGGACTGATGTTAATCCACAGAATGAGGTCCCAAGTTCTTCGACAATGGAAAATGAAATGCAAAACCTCATAAATGATGCATTCGGCACTGCAAGACACCACTATGAGCATCAAAACATATCAGAACAACCAGAAGAGGGTGCTACAAATTGCAACGTGACAAGTGATGTTTCTGAGACTGTAACACAAGCAGATCAAGATTGTAACATATCATTGGATCCTCTTGATTCTATGGAGCCAAATGTAAGGGAAAACTTCAGTGAGGAAAATGCATTTCATGATTTAGTTGACGATGGAAATCAAGAGTTGTATAGTGGGTGTTTGAAATATTCAAAGCTTTCATTTCTACTGAAGTTGTACCATATCAAATGTCTATGTGGAATTACAAATAAGGCAATGTCCATGTTATTGGAATTGATTTGTGATGCATTTCCTGAAGCAAAAATCCCAGAATCGTTTTATGATATGAAAAAAGTTGTTAACAAGCTTGGTCTGAATTATACAAAAATACATGCGTGTCCCAATGATTGTATGCTTTACTGGGGAGAGGATTCAAGTAGACAGAATTGTAAGAAATGTTCTTCTTCTAGATGGTATTCAAAGGGTGATGTTGGAAGTATGACTGAACATAATTTCACGGAGAAGAAGAAAAGGAACACACCTGCAAAAGTTTTGCGTTACTTTCCTTTGAAGCCTTGATTGCAAAGATTATTCATGTCATCAAAAACCGCCGAACACATGAAGTGGCATGCTGTAGATAATAACAATGATGGGTTAATGAGACATCCATGAGATTCCCAATCGTGGAAGACATTTGATTCATTACATCCAGATTTCTCAGCTGATCCTAGGAATGTTCGATTGGGATTGGCTGCCGATGGATTCAACCCATTTGGGACTTTGAGTACGAGTTATAGCATTTGGCCAGTTGTTTTGATCCCTTATAATCTGCCTCCGTGGATGTGTATGCAACAAACATCTTTTATCATTTCGATGATTATTCCTGGAAAAAAAAATCCTGGAAATGATATTGATGTATACCTGCAGCCTTTGATTGAAGAATTGCAGGAGTTATGGAGAAACGGTGTTGAGACATTTGATGTTTCTTCTAAAACAATGTTTAAAATGCATGCTGCTTTAATGTGGACCATTAGTGACTTCCCTGGGCTTGGGAATTTATCTGGTTGGAACACTTATACGGGTTTGGCTTGTCCCGTTTGTAACTTTGATTTCGAGCCCAAACGGCTACCTCACAGTAGAAAATGGTGCTTCTTGTGCCATCGAATATTTCTTGGTGCATCTCATAGATTTCGGCTGAACAAATCAAAATTTAATAGTTGCATTGATCGTAGACCACCTCCAAAGTTGTTAACCGGTTCTGAAATATTGACACAGCTTGAAAATGTTAAAACAGAATTTGGGAAGGTTCATCATTTGAATGATAGCGGAAAACGAGTGCGAAGTGCATCGTCAAGTGAAATCAGAACGCAACAATGGAAGAAAAAAAGTATATTCTTCAAACTTCCGTATTGGGAATTTAATTCTTTGCGCCACAATCTTGATGTGATGAATATTGAGAAGAATGTATGTGATAACTTGATTTTCACATTACTTAATGAGCATGGAAAGTCGAAGGATCATCTCAATGCTCGCAAAGACTTACAAGTAATGAACATAAAACGTGATCTCTGGCCAGATGAGAATGAAAAGTATGCTCCGGCCATTTTTTCATTGAAAAATAGGGATAAAGATACGTTCCTTCAAATTTTAAAGAATGTGAAGGTATCTGATGGGTATTCGAGTAACATCTCGAGGTGTGTTGACTTGAAGAATCGTAAGTTATATGGATTGAAAAGTCACGATTCACATGTTTTGTTACAACAGTTACTACCATTGGCATTGCGTACATTATTACCTGAAAAAGTTACTGCTGTTGTACTCCATTTCTGCACATTTTTCAGACAGTTATGTGAGAAATCTCTACATCCATTTCAGCTTGACAACCTACAGGAGAGGTTTGTATTGACCCTTTGTGCAATGGAGATGATCTTCCCTCCATCGTTTTTTACTGTCATGATGCATTTAACTGTGCATTTGGTTGACGAAGCTAAATTAGGAGGCCCTGTTCATTATCGATGGATGTATCCAATTGAGAGGTATTTTATTTATATGTTTCCAGTTAAGTAAACATTTTTTGGCATTTAAATAAATGAATAATATTATTATTATTTTTCACAGATATCTTGGGAATTTGAAAGCATATGTGAGAAATAAAGCTCAACCAGAAGGCTCTATTGCTGAAGGCTATTTGGCCGAGGAGTGTCTCACCTTTTGTTCCAGATATTTGGATGATATTGAGACAAGATTTACTTGAGTTGGACGTGTTGACGACACATCAACTCAATCTCAAATGCATCAGAAATCAAAAATATTTCCTGCTATTGGACGATCAGTTGGGAGGACCTCATACGCGACACTAACAGAATTGGAATTATTACAGGCACATAGATATGTGCTGCTGAATAGTGAAATTGCAGATCCATTTATTGAAGAGTTGAGGATACAAACAAAGAGACGAATGAGAAGCCGAACACGAAATGAAAAAGATATAACGAAAGCTGTGAATAAAGAGCTGGTAGAATGGTTTGCACGACGTGTAAGTTTATAAATATTGCAATAAATACGAATATTACTTTGACACATACAATTTGCAAATCTATTAAATTATATTTTTTTTTCAGATCATGAATACTGATACTTGAGCTGACTTTTCAGAAGATTTGAAGTTTCTTGCTAGAGGTCCTATAAAACAAGTTAGAAAGTTCAACGCTTATAATGTGAATGGTTTTAGATTTCGTACAGTCGATCGAGAAGTGGGTTTGAAAACACAGAATAGTGGTATTTTTACATTTGCTGAAGTGGAATACTATGGAAAGCTGCATGATATTATTGAATTAAACTACCACGGTCATTTTTCTGTTGTTTTATTCAAATGCAAATGGTTCGATTTTATCAGAGGTGTTAAAAGAGATTCCTTGCAATTTACTTCTGTAAACTTCTCTCGCTTGATGGATGTTGGTGATCGTGAAATGCATGATCCATATATCTTAGCATCGCAGGCAAAAATGGTATATTATGTTAATGATGTTGTGGATGAAGGGTGGAGTGTAGTTACTCATGTAATACAAAGAGATTTGTATGATATGGGTGATGAAGTGGAAGATTTGACCTCTGCAATTGAATTTCATCAACAACAGGAAGCAAAATTATTTGTCCATCATGATATTGAAAATATTGGTCTAGCAAGGATGAATGAAGTGGATGAAGCAATGGATCAGGAAACCGACATGATTGAAAGGGAAAATGATTGTATGTACAATTATTTATTCATTCAGCAACTACTTGTTTCATTTCTGTAGTCATTCATTATCATTGTTATATATATTTTTTTTGTTAATACTGGGCATCTATTATCATTTCTAAATTTTTTTCTGCATAAATTTTTTGAAATATATATTCTGAACTTAATTTTATTTGATTAAATGACAGGAATGCCAAGGAAGAATCAGTACACTATTCCTTCTTCTTCTGCGACAGATGACGATCCGTCTGTCCCCACGGCATCATCTTCCCCTGCACCATCTCTGACACCATCAGTGGATGCCTCATTAGAGGATGAGTCATCGCCTCCCCCTACAGGATCTTCAGCAGCGGGGCAGCGACACGCCCCCTCCAGTTCATCACGGACATTCTGGAGGGTCACAGTCATAGGTACAAATTTTAATTAAATAAATTTATTGCATTTTGTTTATAGTAATTTTTTTCTCATTGCAGATGAAGAAAATGAAACTGTGGAAAGAGACATAAAAAGTTCTGATGTTTGGAACATGCATGGAAAGAAGATAGTGGTGCCATTTGATTCTTATGGGGTCCCGACGGATGACGCCGCAGGTTTACTTGGTCAGATTATAGGTCAGCTGGCAGCGGAGCCCGTTTCCCTGCCTATTTCGTATGATGATTGGAGGCATATGCCTCCAAACTGGAAAAATGAATTTTATGATTCTCAGATAAAGTTAATTTTATTACTTTATGGTTTAATTGAATGTCATTTTACTAATATATTCAAAATGAATTTTTGTATACAGATGTTCTTCCACTTTACCGTTGCTGATGTGATAGCACGGAAGTGGACATTGAAAAATCTTGGAAAAAAATGGAAAGATTTCAAATGGAGGTTGTGGTGTGATGTCAACGATTCTTCGTTGACCGTGCAACAGATGTATGAGAAGATACCCAGTGGGGTACCGAAAGAACAGTGGAAGGTTTTTGTCGATAGACATCGTGATGAGAAGCGGATGGTATTGAAATATATAATATTATATTATCCTCATTTTACATTTATACATGTACATGAAGAGGATATAGACATTGAATACAATACTGTTAAATTGAATTTTATTTATTTCAGTATCTCTCAAGAAAGAATGCTTCAAACCAGGCGAAGCAGGTAATCCCGCACACTGCGGGTTCAAAAATCTTTTCAAGAAGCTGAATGTCATTGGTAATATTTTAATTAGTTTAAATATTTATAAGATAATATTATCTATTTAACATATTTTATTGATGATTTATCTTTTTTTAATGCAGTCACAGAGTTTAGGGCATGAAGCATCCCGAACAGAACTCTGGCTGGATGTTCATAAAAAAACAGATGGAAGTTTTGTTAATGAACCTTCCAGAGAAGTTGGGGTATGAAGTCAATTATTTATTATAATAACTTAATATCAGTTTTTACTGTGTTAATATATATTGATATTTGATTTATAGGTAAAAATTAATGAAATATGGGATGCCAATCCTGGGCAATCCTACTCAGTCTCCCAGGATGACCCGGTTGGTCAAGTCCTTGGGAAGGAGCATCCTGGTAGAGTGCGCAGGATGGGTTTGGGACCCATACCATCTGAGGTCTTTCGCATGCCATCAGGGATTTCGGCCTCATCTACTCCTGGTTATAGTCATTTCATACCTGAAGATGCTCAGAGGGAGATGTCTTCTCTACGAAATACAGTTCACCAGCAGGGGAATCAGATATCTGATTTGCAGAAAGAGTTGCTTGAAATACGTCAGCATATGAGCAGATATGCCCCCGGTGGTAGTGCATCGGGTAGTGGTGAGCATGTAAATCACAAAAAAATCAAAATCATTTAGTTTACAAACTTTTATTGGTTTTAATTTTTATTATAAATATGCAACAATATTTAATTTTCAATATAATGTTCTTACAGGTGGCAGCAGGTGGTGGAGATGAAGGTGGAGAGGGTGACGATGCAGCATCAGATGATGAGTAGTAGTATTGTTGATGTGTTGAACAAGTATGATAACAGTTGGTTTGTATATGTAACATTTATGACATTGTGATGTGTTGGATGTTGTATACTTTTACATCGTGATGTGTCTATGTAAGGGAATAAAAAAATATTTTTCTAGTGTGGTGTAATGCATGACTTAAAATATCCTAATAGTTATAGAAAATATAAAAGAAGATCAGGATCATTTCAATACCACTGTATAATATAGATGTAGACCCATGTAGTTATATTTCAAAGATCATGTGTTCTTGAGGTTGTTTCCATGATGGTGTAGGCATATTTTGTGTGAGGGAGTGTGGATTCTCCTAGGTTGTTCTGGATTTTTTAGGTTTTGGTGAACATTGGTGAGGTGTTATATCAGTTGGAGCTCTAACCACTGATAAAAATAATTCACAATATCATCCATGTATCCCAAAATTACTGAAATAATCATGATTCATGGTTTTAAATGGTCAATTACCCATCATTTAAATGAAACCAAATTTGATGATACAAAAAAATGGAATTTTGACAAACATAACAACCCAATAACGTTTGGTAAATTAAATTTTGAATCTTAAATTAGGGGACTCCTTCTATATTATGTATTAACTTGTTTTTATCTTGTTTCATCAATCCTTAGATATGGTTTTAATTTTTTAGATCCACTATATGGGACATGGACTCCCCAAACATGCAATTCTAGGTATGTTCTTTACTACCATTCTTCATTTGATTGCACCGTGATGTGAAGTTTGATGTTGTTTTTAGTCCCCCTCCATTATTCCTCCATTCTCTAAATGGGTTGTGTTACTGATCAAAGCATTACCTTGGTATATATAGGCTATTACATCTCCTTCTCATTTCCATTTTTTTGTGTATAAATAATTATAGTGTATTCTATTAGGGTGTCCTTAATCTCTATTGATTTTACCATTTATGAAATTATCTTGGTTTTCTCCATGTGGGTGGGTAATTGAGATAAATCAAAGAAAAAATAACTAATTTATTTTGAAATTTATTTTACGTGATCCGTGATTTCAAATATGGTTACTAGATATTTGGTTTTTCATTATTATTCCACAGTATCATTCTCTTCTTCCTTGTGATTCTTGAATGTATTATTTGTCTATTTATAAAATCTTCTTTTGGATGATTATTTTAACTCATCCATCGAAAAAGGAATAATAGGTATATTTTGATAAGAATCAATTACATTGAAAATTTTGATAATTATGAAAAAAAACCACATGAGATGATGAATTAATGTGAAATTGTCTTCATATATCTTGAAATATATTCTTGTGTACATTTGGTTGTCTGTTGTTCATCTTTTTTTGTGTGGGATTTAAGGGGTTTGAAGTATGATGGAACCAACAAGTTTGGTTTCACAATTTGTTTTTAATTGTGGACGTGTTATGGGTGAATTTGGTTCTCATAGTGAGATACATGTTTCTTGTTATGGTGTGGTTTTGTCTATGAGGGATGGTGTTTTTAATGTTGGTTTTTATTATGGTAAGAGATGTTATGGTCACTATTATGAGGATGTTGGTTTTTGTGTGTAGTGGTTTGTGGTAGTATTCTTTTAGTGATGGAATATGAAATGGTAATGATGTAATAATGTTGTAAGCTGTTGTACATTACAAATATGTGTGGATGTGATATTATGTGGGGTTGCTGGGTGAGATGTGGCTGTGGTTTTGGAAAATTTAGGGCAGTGGTGGAGCAGATCCAATATATTTTTTTTCCAGTTCAACATTTAGCGGCGGTTTTAACCGCCGCTAATGCCATACCTGTGAGCATTTAGCGGCGGTTAAAACCGCCGCTAAATAACCGGGAATCATTTATCGGCGGTTAAAACCGCCGCTAAATGATGAACTGGGCAGAATTTAGCGGTAGTTAAAACCGCCGCTAAATATATTATGTTGATATTTAGCGGCGGTATTCACCGCCGCAGAATAGGTGCATCAAACGCCTGAATTTAGCGGCGGTTAAAACCGCCGCGAATAAGATACCCATATAACCGCCGTTAAATGAAGAGAAACCGCCGCTAAATGACGGACCTACGACACATTTCTAAAACTGCCGCGGAATCGAAAAAACCGCCTCTAATAGATTGCCGACGCCAAACTTAGCGGCGGTTTTTGTAAACCACCGCCACACAATATAGCGGCGGTTTAAACCGCCGCTAAACCGGAAAAAAACCGCCGCTAGGACTGGCATTTGTTGTAGTGCAACCATCTATTTACCCAATGGGTAACTGGTTGTACTAGAAAAATGCAGGCCCCTCCAATGTTTGTATGAAACACTAGATCTTAGAATCTTCCTATCATGATAGAGTTCCTAACATGGGTCTACACCTTGAAATAAAGTGGGTCAGGTGCTGCAATGGATCACCCATCCCATTAAAATGGGAGAAGATAGGATTTCCAAAACCTGAGGGTGCTGGAATATCTTCCACCCATGATAGATATGGATTTCCATTAGCTAGGATTGACAATTTTTGAGTTTCCAGAGCCTTAGGTAGAGAAATAAAAGTAGCCATCAGATCATCTAGGTGAAGGTTCCTATCTTGATGAGGGTCCCTAACTACCAATGCATTAGCAGGCTCTTCAATGTGGTCAGGGGGTCCAACGGCTCATGGAGAAACTAAAGAAATTAACCAAGGAGTTAGGCGAATAACCAGTGGGGATGCTGGAGGAAACTGGGGAGCGGTGAGTGAAACCTGAGCCGGGTCCTGAGTCAAGTCATCTCACAACTTAGGTGGATTTAGTGACACATATCGCGACCACTTTCCAAAAACACCGGCCTTTACCCTATCTAGATGGGAAGGGTTTTCAAGATCACCAGGAGGCAACTCACCAGTAGTAATTTGTACCTACCCCTATCCCTGCTGCCCCGATCGAGGATTACCATAATTTTTCCATCGTTCCATGACATGCTCAATGAGGATCTCATCAACAATATTTTTATATTCAATAATATACTGGCACAGTTTAACCTTTTTAGGATCATCCTATGTCTTATGCATTGAGTCAGATGGGTTGGGGGGTTTGACGGTCCCAATGTGCTCTTTACCCTTACTGGGGTTTCAATTGAGAGTCAATTACTCAGAAGGTGTGGGAAGGCCAAGTAATGTTTTTTCTTGGAAATTATGGACACCTGTAGGGTCTGCTGGGTGTTGTACTGCCCAGCGGGGTGTTCCTATTCTCCAAGCCCTATGATAGTCCCCCCTTCCTTTTATGTATCAAGAATTACCATGTCCACTATGATTATTCCTGAAGGCATATCCTCAATATCACTAGATGAACCTGGATGACCTAGGATTGGACTGAAATATAGGGAAGAATATGACCCCCAGCCATGAATATGGAAAAGTGGGGAAGCCTCCTGAATAACTCTATGGAGCACTGTAAATCTATGAACTCATCATTACTAGTGGTTCTGAAGATAACTGGGTGATGCAAGGTGCTGAGCAACATGGAGTGTGTCCAACTCAACTAGGTGGCACTGCTGAACAATGTCGTCGAAGTGTTCTTGCTTTTTGGGTAATCTAACCATCGATGAAAGAGATGAAAATGTGTCATCCCTAAGGTTCGACAGAGGCACATAACCTCATCCTGGGTGAGGTACTTTGGAATGTTTAATTTTACAGTTTCAATTGGCTAGAACATCTTTGGAAACTGGTCCGCTGCAAGAATGTCCCACAAACTTCATGGATCAGACTCAGGATATGACACTTGATTTCCCCATTAATTTATTGGGGGAGGTTGAGGGACCAGTAATGGCACTGATATAGACTATTTCAGTGGTAGTCTGGTCAATGGAGAGTATGACGCACGATCCGAAAAATCACTGCATCTTGGGATACTTCCTGGAGAATGCACTGATTACACCACCACATCCCTAAAAGATAGACTAATAACCACTACTTATTACACAGTGGATATTGTATTTGGTGGAGTTTCAGGCTATTTATCATCCTCTATTTGTCCCTAGAACAAATCTCCATGATCTCTTGTTTAGGTAGAGGGTGATACTATTGACGATAAGGAGGTTTGCACATGCAGGCCCTAGAAAAGAGCTAAATCTTCCTCCTCTTGTATATATATTCAGAGGGACTCAGGGATCTGGTTCATCTCAATTTCTGGGAGGAAAAATATTATATGCCTATTTTCTTCCCCAATTCTTGACAAATAGGATTGGGGTGAAGGTTTCATCATTGAATCTCACTCTGCTTCAGAATAAAAAAAGTAGACAGGTTTGATTGCTGTTTGAAGCTTCTCAGGATTCTTCCTTTGGTGGCGACGACCCACCCTCCTACCTCAGGATGGTTCTTTATAGAAGTGTAGATATTTGACATGGAGGATATTCTTTTTGATGAGATCGGATGTGAGGAGCACCCAGGAAGATATCGAATGAAATATGCGGAGGAACTCCGTGATTGAGTGTGATGGAGCGGGGAGAACCTTCACATCGGGCGACTCCGGTAGCTATGGTACGATAAGGGGATTCATACTAACTAGACTGAATATGGGAAAGACCTTCATGATAACTGTCAATGAAGTGGGGAGGTCCTCCGCTGGAGTCAATGGGGAAACAGGTAGGACCTCCACATTGGTAGGTGATAGGGTGAAGGGGATACTCACACTGATAACCTGGTAGGCAGGGGAAATTTTCATACCTGAGACCAAGGGCATGGAGAGGACCTTCATGCGGATCATCAACAAGATGATTGGGATGTCCACTCATGAAGATGTTGGTGGCATGGGGAGGACCTCCATGCTAGATGCGAGAGTAGGGAGGACCTCCACTATATCTGATGATGGTACATGGATGACCTTCTTACTGAACTTCATCAGCGTGGGTCGGCCCGCGATGATTGATGCTTTCACCGGTGACTGGAGGAGTCAACTAATCCTATTTATGGGGTGTATGGTGCCTCACTCTTAACCAGGAATGTAAGCACTGCTGTTTTGGAACAGGGAAGTTCCCCTACTACGTAACAATTGGGGGTCGGTAGCATGTTCCAATGGTGGATTGGGACACAAAATCTATGGAAGATGATGCCCCCTAATGGGCTTATTACTGAGCTTACACCTGACATTGATGTTGGGTCAACTGAGATACGGAAAACTATGCAGGTTTATGGAACACCTGCTCCTCGGTCTATGGGACAACTTGATGGCGCCAACGTGGCTTGGTGGGAGCCCTTCTTGGTAGATCCCTAAAGGAATTCGAAGCTGCGATGACTCAGACATCCCTTACCTCATCTGCATAAGGGAGCGAGTCATAAGAGAATTCTGGGGAGAGGCTCCCAAAGCTGTTGAAGGTTGGAGTGGGGAGAAATGGATCCCTACATAGCCCCTGGGGGCGGCGGCGTTAACAGGGCACAAAGGAATCTGGGTCTTGAGGGTTCATATCCCTTGTCATGATAACCCCCTATTGTTCATATCAATGGTAAAGAGTATTAATCAACCTCCTTTGAATAAATTCAGAGTGTGAGATGGGGAATGGGTGCCTAGTGTCTATGGTCATGAGAGTTGTCGTAGAAGATGTGAAGTCATGCGGGGTTACCACATTTGTATTTCCCCTTCCATTTCTGACGCTTTCATTGGGGTGCGCACATCTGTCACGTAGAGGTCACGCTGCTATTACCCCGTATTCCCGCTTTCCAAAGGTGGGAGGTATCCGCTCCTTATTCAGGGATGTATGATCCTTGATCGAAACGGGATGATGGGATATTAGTTCTTCATTTCATGGATTCCTCCTCGGAGCTCGTCACCCAGTCCGGGTGTCCCTCATATATTTAAGACGTAGTTCGTGAAACTCTTCCCGATGTCATATCTTCATGGACCCCAGTTAATTATGCTACTTCTATCAGGACATTCCACGGAGTCCGGTCAGGGTAGCAACCTTCGGTTAGGAGAGTAGTCGCGTTGGGCATCACTGGCTAGTCTTGACACTGGGGGATTGGCATGTTTGTCTTCTGTCCCTTATTATAGGGCTTCTCGAGGGCGTGGAAGCCCAAGGCGTCCCACATCGGACGCCGAGAATTTTATGCCATGGGAATGTATCTGAGGTTTTCATCAGCTTCCCATTTTTAACACAGGGTATTCCATAAGTTTAACGTCTAGCAGAGGCGGATCAGACTGATCAGAACACTGGTTAGAGTGGATCAGATGGGCGCAACCCTCGGAGGGGACACTGAGGTTAGGGCCAACGTGTGGGTGGCTTCCCGAATGCTGTGGGAGGTAATTAGGTCCCATGATATCACCGGGATGTGGCGACCTGGGTAAAAGTCAGGATAGACGATGGTTTTGGGATTGAGCCTCGAAGAGACCTCCTACGTATCCCTGTGGCAGGGAATCAAAGTCTGCGTAGTTCGGTGGAATGATGGGACACCTGAAGAGGTGACCCACGAGAATGGACGCATGGGTAGGACCTAGAATAATTGGAACCTCTGTGTTAAAGCATGAGATTCCTGAGACATGTAGGCTCAAGGGAGAGATCAGGACAAGACATGGGTGTTGGTCTTGAACCTCATAGAGGTTTCCTACATATCCCTGTGGAAGGGAATCAAAGTTTACATAGTTCAGGTGGCATCTAGGGCTTATGTTCAGAGGCAGACCGTGGTGTCGGCAAACCGGCGTGAAGGTGGACCTGAGATCCTGATGGATTGTGGGCTTGAACCTCGTGGAGGCTTCCTATGTACCATGCCTAGACATGGATCAAAGTCCTCATAGTTTGAGATGGTGGATATAGTTTATCACCATGTGGGATGGGGGAGAACTGACGTGAAGGAGGTCGGAATGACCGGTTTGTGGGCTTTAATCTCATGGAGTCTTCCTACATACCATGCCTTAACATGGATCAAAGTCCCCTTAGTTTAGGATGGATTGGTGATTACACTCTAAGGAGGCCCAAGGTGGTGGGGCTTGAACCTCGTGGAGACTTCCTACGTACCATGCCTTGACATGGATCAAAGTCCTCGTAGTTCAGGATAGATTGGGGCTTACACTCTGAGGCGGCCCAAGGTGGTGGGGCTTGAACCTCGTGGAGGCTTCCTACGTACCATTCCTTGACATGGATCAAATTCCCCGTAGTTTGAGATGGATTGGGGCTTACACTCTGAGGTGACCCAAGGTGGTGGGTCTTAAACCTCGTGGAGGCTTCCTACGTACCATGCCTTGACATGGATCAATGTCCCTATATTTCAGGATTTATTGGGGCTTACACTCTAAGAAGGCCCAAGGTGGTGGGGCTTGAACCTCGTGGAGGCTTCCTACGTACCATTCCTTGACATGGATCAAAGTCCCCATAGTTCGGGATGGATTGGGGCTTACACTCTGAGGGGCCCTAAGGTGGTGGGGCTTGAACCTCGTAGAGGCTTCCTACGTACCTTTTCTTGACATGGATCAAAGTCCCTATAGTTTGGGATGGATTGGGGCTTACACTTTGAGGCGGCCCAAGGTGGTATGTCATGGCCGATGCTCACTCTAAGCTCATGTGATTCATGCTCGATCTGAGAAACAAGAGCTGGAAGAGACCTGACGATCACGTCGCGAATGGTGTGTTCGTGGGAAATGAAGAGGGGCTTACACGTTGAGCGGCCCATGGTGTCGGTACTTACTCCAGGATGGAAGCCCGAGGGATACAAAGCACAGCAGGAGAGGGATTTGGGATGGAAGAAAGGATAAGAACCATTCCCCATCAGACCCTTGGATGGCCTTGGCGCCGAGGGAGTGAGGAGGAACATGTGTGTTTCCTCCTACAAGAAAGGTTAGGGGCTTACACCAAGGTGTCTGCCCTTCCCTGTGGACAAACACTACTCCAATAAGAAGGATATCACCCCTTGCGAGGGATGATCCCATCCCTGTGGAGACGAGTGGGCATAGAGAATGTCTGAGGCAGGGGGGGACCCTACGTGCGAAGCACGGGTCCAGGTCACAGTTTAACGTCATGTGTTGAGGATGAGGTGCTTGGTAGTTTAACATCCTGTAGCTTGAATGATGTGGGTTTGCTCCACACACCTAGGACTTACATGACCAGTACCCTCTACCCCTTGTGGGAGGGAAGGCATCAGTAAGGCCGTACTGAGGGGGTGTCGCGGAGCGAACCATCGAGGGGTCCACGTTAGCGTGGCTATGCGAAGAAGCAATAGCCGTTAGCATGCCTATGAGAAGAAGAATGAGGCAAAGCAATGCAACGGGAAGAATTTTCCAAGGGACTTTGAAGTTACCTCGTATGATCCTAGAAGGTCGCATGAGAAAATGGTGCATGATGTGGATGCCCGGGGTGTGACCCGTAAATGGAATCCATAAGAAGAAAATTGGGTGCCCACACAAGGAGGTGCCTGGGGAGCACCAAGGTTAGGGGTACCGGGGAATTACGCACAACCTTTGAGGCTTGCGTGCGAAATAAGAGCCCTGTGCGAAAACACCAGGCTAGCGTGAAATCGGTGATCCTTGCGCGTAATTGGGGGCAGAGGTTTTGCGCACAACTAGGAGGATTGCGCGCAAGGAGTATGAATTGCGTGGAAGTGGCAGAGGACACACACAAGGACAGGGGGTGCACACAATGAGAGTAATTTGTGCGCAATTGATCGACCTGCGCGCAATGAAAGGGGTTGCGTGCAAGGGGGGTACCCCAAAGGGATTGGAATTCAATCTAAGCCATGGGGATCTCACGCGAAGGCGGACCCCGGGTGACATGGCACGAAAAGAACCATACTCGAAGGCCATATTGCGCACGCGGAAGACAGATTTCACGCATGAGAGCCGGTTCACATTCTTCAGCCCTGAAATGGAAGGGGGTCAACTTCTACTTATAAAAGTCCGGGGGCGCGGGAAACCACTCGATGCGAAATAATTGCGCGCCAGAGGTGGCAGCCTGAAATTTCAACCGCACAGGGTGGGGGGAGAAATTATTTCGCGCCTGCGCCAAGGACTCTTCACTAATCCCAGAACTTTCCACGTTACATACATTTTTTCTCTCCCTTCACCATTTTTTTCGCGCAACACCTCTATGCCCCTGAACCAAGTCTCTGGGTCCAAATATGACTTCGCTTTGTCGTTTTGAAACATTCATGAACACTTAAACACTTTTCGGCGTCTACAAATGCCCCCCCTTGGAATTGGATCAGCGAGGGGCCGCAACGGTCAGATTCCGAGGGAAATTCCGAAGTGCAGGGCTCCGTAGGGTCCATGCGTGCAAAAATATGAAGCTGTGCATAAAACTCAGAATGGCATGGAATTCACGTTTTACGCGGGCGCGGAAGCCACCTTACACGCGGCGCTAAACCTAGACTTACCTATAAAAGCTTCCGTGGGTCCCAGGCTCTGTACGACCTTTCTCGTGCGACAGGCTTCGAACTCTCGTGCATGAAAAGTTTTTTGGTTCTACGTGAAATCTGCCTTGGCTGCGCGTAATACCACCAATATCAGGCGTCATTTTACGCGCAAACCCGAGTTTTTTCACAACATAGACTGAAATTTCACGATGCCCACTGAGATTTCATGCTAGTCTCCCAGATTTCATGCCAATTACTGAGACACTTAGTTGGAAGAATATGGCTGCCAACCAGGTTAATGAGGGAGAAGCTGCTGCTCGCAGAGCTGAGATGGCTGCAAACCTGGAAGTTTATGGCACAAAAAGGATTGTCTCCAACAACCATACCCTCTTCAACTTTTTAACCCCCACCCAAAAGGAGTATGACTTGTCCAATAACCTGCCGCTGTGGGACTTTGGTATTCTAGAGGTGGTCCCTCTGCTGGGCTTTGAGGTGGATACGCCGCAGTCATGGGTGACTCGTGAATATGACCTTCCTTGATACAACATCACCAAAAACAGTCATCCTTCCATAGAAACCAGGAACATGGATGTATATTTCATGAATCCCAAGACTAGGACCATTGCTGGGGTGACCCTGTTGTGGAGAGCTCCCCAACCCTTTATGCAAGCACTTTCCATTAGAGCGTCACAGACGAGACCAAAGGTTGGTTGTAGGACTGGGATTTGCGGTCTGGGGGAAACATCACCAGCGAGTGGCCTTGGGCGTACCGTTTTTTCCATACATGCGACCAATTTGGGGCCGAGCTATGACAGATTGGTTTGTTCGAGGCGGTGTGGACATCACAATTCCACTTCTACCGCTAACCTGAGCTTGGGCCAGAGCTGTTCACCTGGTGGTCCCCTGATACCACCACATTCCATATCCATCATGGGGAAGTCGGCATCAGTCTATAGGAAATTCACTACATCGGGGGTATCCCATTTAAGGTCCATCAATACGAAAAATTTCTTTCACCGATGAACATCTGGGGATACAGATCCCGAACCCCCATACTGATGTGGAACCTACTGGAGCTGGCCAAGGAGAAGCTGGGGGTCAAGGACTTCTTGAAGGATATCACCTACAAGGACGGGTTCAGCCTGTTCCTGGAGAGGGATCCGGAAATCAAGATTCCAGGGCGGGGGAGACGGTGTCCAACCGCGGAACAGAGGAGCAAGAGTGGATCATATTGGAGGATCCTGGAGGTAGGGCACTACCAGTCATGGGGCTACATCATAAACGAGAGTCAGGATCCGAATTTCCGGTATGCTAGATTTCTCGCTACATTCCTAAGCGGGTGGCTCCTAACGGTGAGGGACGCAAGGATGGGCATCCGTCCAGCGACTCTGGTGATGGCTGGCATCATGGCTGCCAACAAGAGTTTCAACCTGGGGGTCCCCGTGCTAGCTCGGCTATACGTGATTTTGGGATGCATCTTGAGATAGGGATCACCTAGGAGAGTATGTGGACCCTTCCAGATCTTCCATGGTTGTGTTGCGGCTCATTGTGGTGGATACACTTTCCCAAATTCCATATATCCTCCGGGAAATGGCCTGTGACCCTCTATACTGAATATTTTCAGGGTCATGCCGATGACGCTAAACGAGGAGGGAGTACGGATCAGGATTTGTAACCATTCCAAATTCGCCTTCATCATATTCACCACCCCAACTAGTCAGCTGATAGATGATGGTCAAGGCTCACTAGAGTAGAAGGAGTACTTCCAGAGCATCAGAGACAGGGTACTTGTGGCCCAGATTGATGGGAAGATTTTCTGTGAGCCTTATGTTCCGTCCAGGTTTTTCAGGAAGTTTGGATGCATCCATCTAATGAAAAAAAAAGTATACACAGACATTCAGGAGGATAGGCATCCCAGTGTTCTTCGTCAGCAGTAGCTGATGTTCACGACCTACGGCTCTGGTGACATTAGCACCTTCCCTCCCATCGGAGTCGACACTAGCCTCTCAACCGAGTATGTCGAACATTGAACCATATCATACCCTAAGGGGATTCTATGAAAGCGATTTTGGAAGCTCAAGGTAACTAGTGTGGAACCCGGGCGGCGAGAGAGAAGGCAGGGTGCCACTAGGGGGGGAGGAGCAGGAGTGCCTCAGGAAACAGGACCTGCGTAGGCCAGAACCTCAACAGTGGGGACATCGCATGGAATGGTGGCACCCTCGTCGCCTAGAGGAGGGTCCCACAGAGCAGCCAGATAACTTCCTGGGAAGTAAATAAGATACCTACTTCAAACTTCCCAAGATGCCATCTTCCCTGCGCTGTGGTCGGCTTGGCTAACCCTGCGGTAGTCAGCGAGTACCAAAGCCCTCTGACAGAAGATAATGTGGGATGGAATCTTGCTATTAGAAGTCGGGATTGTTCGGATTTCTGAAAAATTGAAATTTAATCTTCGGCATGAATATCTAATGTCCATGGACATGTACGCATGCCAACGAGGTTGGTGTGTGGAGCCACCTCTCTTGGTGAAGGTGATGCTTGGCCAGGAGCACGATCCGGGAACGATGCCACCGGGGGAAGATGACAGCGATGACGATTCGGAGGGTGGTGAAACAGGAGAGGAGGCATAAGGAAAAGGGGAAGGTGAAGGATAAGGAGAATGGGAGCCTGAATGTGAGGGGTCTCAGGGAATATCCCACCAAGGGATCTTCTGAGAGAGCGGTGAGATTGTCAGCTCTGAAATAGACGTAACTGAGATACTTAAGGTATGATTTAACCCTTATCTATCCTTCTCCTTTCATTCGCTTTCCTTATAAATCCTTAATGCACCCTTCTTTTCCTTACTCAGGAGCATATGGTTGCTGATCAAGAGTCCCTAGCTGAAGGAGGGGAGAAGGCGCCAATGGGGAAAGGTGGAGCACCGACACCCATTATTGAATTGACGAGTGTTGAGGGATCCCTCACCACGACAACTCTTGCAGTGGCTAGAATACTAGAGGCTGATGCCTTGGGATTCTATAAGTTCCTTGCTTCGATAACAGTGCTTACTGTCAGGGAACTCAACTGATTAGGGTGCTCCTTGTCTATACAGTGATCACGACATTAGAGGCTCATTGAGCTGTTGAGGCCAAACCATCCACGAGCGTGCCGATGGAAAATGTACTGCCCTATCCAGAACATGCCTCCCAAACTGAGTTGGCCCTGGTAATTGGTGATCAGGGAGTGGAAGACACTAGTGACACTGCTATCAGGGCAGGGCCAGAAGTTGATGAGGGTGCCACGAGGATCAAGGGGAGAGAGGAAAGTCACCTAGATGCTAAGGAGCCTATTCCCCTGGGAGGAATCTCTGAGGAAGACCCTACTGCTGGCCTATTCTCTATCTTCCTTGTCTATCAGCCCACTGACCCCAAATAAATCAATGATTCCAATTAGAAAGTGGTCGAGGAGATATGAATGACGTGACTCAAGGGATGGAAGTGCATCCGATGTTTTTTCAGTCAGCCTCAGGAGGAATGGATGAATCAGATGGGGTCACTCCACACTTGGCTGCACTTCCTGTGTGATGGAGGGGAGGATGCTTAACTCCTTCACCTGATGGTCCATGATTATATGGCTGAGAAGATATGTGAGAGCAGTTGACGCTCCGACGTTACCCAGTGTCGGGAGGAGTTGGGGAGTACCCAAGCATTTCTGAGGGCAGAGAAGGAGGTCCAATGCCTTGAAGAACAAGCGAAAGAACAGAAGATATTCATCTCAAACTACTCTGAGCTTGTGGAGCAGCTGAGGGCCCAGCTGGAAGATGCCCAAGAACAAATCGTGGAAGCAAGTCTCTAGATAACTGAGCTCCATACTTAATAGGCGCGGGCACGATCCAGGGTCAGTGAACTATGCTTTGCGGCTGCTAATGAAGAGAGAGTCCTCAGGGGATAGGAGGAAATCCTAGAGGACACCAGCCAAAAGGTGGCGGATTTGGAGAGATCTATCCAAGAAGCCGACCCTTAAGGGACCTATTTTAGCTAAACCCATAAACTTACCTCGCCTTACTACTTCATGTGTCCTTTTTTTGAACTGTATGTATGGACAAATTTACTTTCTTGCCCCTTTGCTTAACATACTTGTTCCTTTGGTTTAACATGATAAACCATAATCTTGAAATAAATAGCAATCCATCCCTAAGATCACATGGGTCGTACCCGATGTGAGAAACAAGGGATGATCGTATTATCACTTCGTTTGATCATGGGAGTGCCAACCAAGCTTCAGGCATTTGAAATTCAAACCCGGATTTCCAAGGAGATGAGGGAGGCTTGATCAAAGGAAGAGGACCTCAGACCAATCGATGTATCGTCTTCTTGATGTGCTTTAGCGCAAGAGTAGGGCAATGCCAAGGTCATTGGGATCAGTCTGAAAAAAGGGGAATGAAAAATGTGAATCACGTTACCCAAATTCAAAACACTATGATAGGGGCATGGAAATAAAGGATGACTGTTGACCGTGTTCGAAACACATCATCCCTATTATATTAGCCTAAAATGGTGAAAACAAATGAGGGTCAACCAATGACCATGTTCGCAACATGGGACCTAACTCAAATATCATCCATTAGACTTCTGGAACATTGGCCCAGGACCGCAGGTAGACCATAGGTCGAGCATCCATACTGTTAGAAGGTCCCTTCAAACATGATCAGTCTTCAAGAACGTTGGCCCAGGACAGCAGGCGGACCATAGGTCAAGCATCCATACTGTTAGGGGGTCCCTTCAAACATGAAAGAGGATGAGGGTCCGAATAAAGGGTCACATGAAGCGTGGAAGGATAAGTGGTGGTTTGTTCGCATAGAATACAACACTCCCAAAATTACACCACTGTGGTGGAAGCACATTAGGCAGGAACATTAATCTGATCATGGATCATCCCTATTTTCAGACAGGACCTCTCTGGTGAGGGAACTGTCGCTTCCCAACATCATCATGGGGAATCCTGAACTTGTTTGGGTAAAATGATGTAGTTACACAACTCCCCTGGGGGGTTAGGCCAAGGGGGCAACAGTGAGAAAGGATGGGATTTGTGATTCCCAGGGCTGGACCTGAGATGAAATGTCTGGGTGTTCCTACGTATCCCATAAGGATGGGAATCAAGTCACATGTAGTTCTGTAAAGGTGGCACGATATGGTAAGGTACCAGTGAAAAGGATGAAAGGGGCATGCGGGTCTAGCCCTCTCACCAAAAGAAGTAGCATTTGATGTATCTTGTTTATCCTTTAAGGTGAATGGTTTTTTTTTGTGATGTGATATGACTAGGGTAGAAATTCCTGGCATCACCACAATAATCAAGTCGTATACAGGCATTGAAAAATGGTATGGTGGATGACCGATACCCAACGTAATGCCCCATATGATGAGTTCATCACAATGTAGTGTTGTTTTCTGTCATGCGGCCAGGATAATACTATCACAATTCAGGGTCATGTGATTGGACCCAATAGCACAGTTTAAGGTCATATGTCTTAGACTTGAGGGAATTCACATGACGCAAAAAATTATACCCGACGTGAATGAGGACGAGGTCCACACCACCACCGTGTGTGATTCTGGGAGAGGAGCCTTGGGCCAGGAGGCCAGTGAGGGTCAGAGGATAAGGGGTAGGAGAAACTAGCTCCCAACTGAGCTGGACCCAGAAGCATGATGTCTGGGTGATACCACGTATCCCATTGGGATGAGGATGGATCCACACATATCCCTTAATGAAGATCTTATTTTATGGTCTTAGAGCTCGGACCATGGGAGCCCCGAAGGATGCCGTATTGTAGCTTTGTCCCCCTGACATGCGAAGGTGCACTGTGGGACAGTGACAAGAGTGTCGAGATTCCACCTGGACATGATGGGGTGGAACATAATTTAAATCATGTAACCAACATTCAAGGCCTGAAGGGGTTGGCGTGAAGATAGAGGATTACTGCTGACCATGTTCGTAACACAACATACTGTCGTGTTAGCCTGAAATGGGGAAAAACAAATGAGAATAGACCGCTGACCATATTCACAATGCGGGATTTGTATCAATTTTTTGTTTGAAACCCTCGGGGGTGTTGGCCCTTAATGGTAGGAGAGCCCTTAGGTGTGGTATCCATGCTATTTTTTGGGGGTCCCTTCAAGTGTGAAAGATAAAGAGGGCCCAAATTAAGGGGAACACAAAGCATGGAAAGTGGAAGGAACTTGCCTAAGTTGAATATGACACTCTTGGTCCTAGACCAGAGTACTCTTAACACATTGGGGAACCACTGCAAGGGGTCGAGGGACTCAACTTGAGGGTGTCCAAGAGATGGAGGATTTATGGGAGAAGGGAGGAATTGTGCCAAAAACCCAACGTGATGGAGGGAATAACCCTGTACCACACCTATATATCCCCCCCGTGGAGAGGGACATGCCAAGGGGCCTAGGTGACTGGGAGATCAGGAGATCAGAAGATGGGACTGGACCCTAAATCTAAATGTTCAGGTGGTCCTACGTATCCCATAAGGATGAGAATCAAGCCACACATAGTTCTTGAAGATATAGTTTAACGTCATGCGGGATGAGTGTGCAGTTTAGGGTCATACATGACCGATAGTTTAAGGTCGTTCAGGACCAGTAATCCAGTTTAAGGTCATGGAGGACCCTAAAAAAGGGTCAGGAAAAATATTGTTTGAGTAATCTGTTATTGGTGGGAGGAGTTATATGCTCACCATCCATGGTCACCAGGGAGTATGCTTCATTGGGATAAACCTTATGAACAATGAAAGTTCCTTCCCATTTGGGCTCTAACTTGGGTGGTTTCCTACCAGGGACCATTGGCGCTTTGAGGGCTAGTACCAAGTCACCCTGCAGGAAAGAGTGGAGGCAAACCTTCTTGTTGAAAGCTCGAGCCGTCCTGCTCTGATGCCTTTCTAGGTTGTGCATGGAATGAAGCCTGTTCTCGTACAGTTCTTCCAATTCAGTTAGACGGATCTCAGTCACTCTATCCGGTGCTTTCTGGTCATAGACTTCTGTGTGCAATGAGGGAAATTGAATCTTGATGGGCAGGATGGCCTTGGTTCTGTACACCATGGAATATGAGGTCACCTGGGTGGAATTATGAGTCATCATCCGATAAGACTAGAGGGCATTAGGGATCTTATCTGTACAACTCTTCTTATTCTGGCCAACCATTTTTTGCAGTATGTTAGAGAGTATTTTATTAAATGCCTCAATCTGTCCATTTTCTTGCGCGTGATTGTGGGAGGTATGGTTAGAGTGAATGTTGTACTTGGTGTACAATTTCTTCAGCTCAGCTGCTCGTAATTTGGTGCCGTTATCGGTGAGGATAGCGTGAGGTACTCTAAACCGATAGATGATATTGGAACTCACGAAGTCGGTGATAAAATGGGCCTTTACTTCCTTGAGCAGCATTGCCTCTTCCCTCTTGGAAAAGAAATCCATAGCGGTCAGAATGAATCGGCATTGGTGAGACATTGGTGGTGGGTATGGTCCTACAACATCTAATCCCCAGACCACAAAGGTCCAAGAGTACTTGGTAGTGTGGTGAAGCTTCAGTGGCCGATGCACAAAGTTAGCATAAACTTGGAACACATGGAAACTCTTGGAAAACTCAATGCAGTTGTGGATCATAGAGGGCCAAAAACACCCTAATCTCCGAATTTGGTGAGACAGTTTTGGCCCAGCCTGATGGGCACCACAGGAACCGGCGTGAACCTCTTGCATGACATGTGGAATCTCAAACCCTTGAATGCAATGGAGGAGAACACCATCAAATCCGTGTTTATAGAGGATCTTCTCAAGGCTGGGACCATTCTGGAGAGTAAATTGCAGTGCGCGATGTCAGATTCGCTCGCACTCAGCCCAGTCTGATGGGAGACTATCATGTTGGAGGTATTCGACCAAGGGTGTCCTCCAATCGGTAACCACTTCGATCACTGCATTCGGACGACCTGGGGGTCCTGACGCAGAGGCACCAATAGTAATATTTCTTACCTGTGGGCCGTCATCCCCATCCGGGGTAACATTATCTATGACTCTCTGATGCGCCATGTGGATAATCAGATCATCCTGCTCAGGCTATGCAAGTGATGCAGCTAAACTGGATAAAGCATCCGCGCGACCGCTCTGTGACTGAGGTACATGGATAACCTCTGGCTGAGAAGGGAACTAGTCCATTAGCTGGAGAGTGCATTCTAACAACGGTACGATCTCTGGCTTCTTGACAACATAGTCTCCATTGGCCTACATAATAACTAGCTCAGATTCCCCTTTCCCATGCAAATGGGGCACAACGATCTCAAGGGATAGCTCGAGACCAGTAATAAGGGCCTGATACTCTACCTCATTGTTAGTGAAGCCTTCTGACAACAGGAATGAGTATGGCAGGATGGCTTTCCCTGGGTTGATAAAGATGATACCCAGGCCAACTCTATTGAGCCTAGGATCATTGAACCTCCTACTGGTGGGGCTCTGGGAGGCACCATTAAAGTAAATTTTCCAACATGGGATGACTTGATCGACTGAGAGGATTGACTCATCAGGAAAATCTAGGTCCAGGGACTGATCCGTGGAGGTTGGATGGGAAGCTAGAAATTCTTCCAACGCCTGTCCCTTGATAGCCTTCTAAGGCACGAACCTGATTTCAAACAACTGGAGGATTACCGCCCATCGCGCTAGTCGGACAGTCAACATGGGGAGATTTAGAATATACTTCAAAAAGTCTTCTTGAGACACCAGCTGTACCTCGTGGTGTTGCAGGTAATGCCGCAATTTTTGTACGGAGAATATGAGCGCAAGGCATCTCTTCTCGATGGCAGAGTATCTGGTTTCTGTATCAAGGAGCATGCGACTGAGATAGTAGAGGTTGTTATCAGTCCCCTCATTTTTCTTTTGGGCGAGAAGGGCACCAAGGGAGCATTCCAGGGTGGTGACATAGAGGACCAATGGCTTCCTAGAGATGGGTGGCATCAAGACTAGAGGCTGGAGCAGATACTTCTTGATTTCCTCAAAGGTGGTCTGGAACTCCTCATCCCACTCATAAGCGGTGCCCTTCTTCATGATCCTAGAAAATGGATTACACTTTCCAGATAGATTCGTAATGAATCGGCGTATGTAGACTAAGTGGCCTTGGAGACCTCGAAGCTCCCGAATATTGCTCGGGGGGGTCTAGCTGATGGCCTTGATCTTCCCTGGGTTGATCTTGATGCCCCGGTACCAAACAACAAATCAAAGAAACTTACCATAAGTTACCCCGAAGGCACACTTCAATGGGTTCATCATCAGGTGGCAGGAACGGAGGAAACCGAACACTTTATCAAGGTCCTTGAGATGGTCCTAGAGCTGGAAATATTTGACCACCAGATCATCCACATAGAACTCCACCAATGTCCCAAGGATCGTCTTGAATATGCAATTCATGGCCTGTTTATAGGTGGCATCTACATTTTTCATGACAAAGGGCATAACCTGGTAACAGAAAGTACCTTGGGTCACCCTAAAAGATATCGATTTCTCATCATCAGGGGCCATCCGAATCTGATTATATCTAGAGTAACCATACATGAAGGAGGGGGCCTGGAACCTGGCCGTAGCTTCAATCAAAAATTCTGTCACTGGAAGGGGAAAATCATTCTTCGGACAATGACGGTTGAGATCTTGGAAGTCGATACAGACTCTGATCTAGATGTTCTTCTTCTTGACTGGAACAATGTTAGTTAGCCACTTGGGGTACTGGGCTTCTTTAATGAAGTTGGCCCTAATGAGCTTGTCAACCTCGGCCTTGACCATGGCACCGTGAGAAGGGTGCATCTTTCTGGGAGGCTGCTTGAACCCATGATGGTTTTTCAGGAGACCGAGGTGGTGGACGGCTACCTGAGGATCTAGTCCTAGAATCTCATAGTAACTCCAGGAAAATACATCATGGTGCTATTTAAGGAATTCCATGTACCGCTGCTGCTTCTCGAGGGACATGGCGACACTGATCAATGTGGGTCTCAGATCTGCCTCGCTACCAAGGTTCACATGTACCAGCTCATCGACCGTGGCTGAGATACCTTCTTCAAAGGTAGGGGGAGCATCCTCTATATCATCTTCTCCACTTATAAAGGGGTCCCCCATAAGGGAAGCTTCTTCTGAGCTACCAAACCTTGATGGGAGGATGCTAACAGCTTGTGCGGAAGTGGTTATTGCATTGGGGAACTCTGGAGCTACTGAGACCATGGCTATGAAGGCTGTCGACCTGATCCCATCTAGTCTCCGGCCCAAGGGTCCATGCCTGATAATATCAAAGCAGTAGTGGCGAGTCTGCCAGAGCCGACTTATTCCAGCCCAGTGAAACAGACAAGTATGATGTACCGCTGTTTCCATTAGCCAGACGTCCTGATACTTGATGAGAGTGGGAGGCTCCAGGACCACTAGAGCCTGATTCATATAATAATGTGAAGTGATCTTCCAACGCCACTTGGATTTGGGATAATGATTCCACCTTGTCCCAGAAATGACAAAACATTGCCCCATATTGGGGGTCGTGTCCTCCAACCGATGGATTGAGAATACGTAGGCATCATTCAGGCCTGCCTAAGGGTCGGTCATAGCGGTGACGGGCTCACCTTCACTTACCTGGACTTGTTTATCCTTGCTCTTGTAATAATCAGCATCCAAGTAGCGGGCTTTGCAAGAGGAGAAATGAGATGCATAACCTTGGAGTACTCCCACTCAACCATTAAGGGTGTACTTGAGGCATTGGTGATATGATGAGGGGAACACTTCATGCAAGTGAAGCCATGGTCTTCCCATCAACGCATTATACGCGGTGTCCTATGAGACAACCATGAACTCGGTGCTGGAAACTAGGACACCAAACTGGGTCTTTAGACAGATCTTGCCGATCGGGGTCTGCTCTGTCCTGTCATATCCCTGGATTCTTAGATCAGAGGGAGTCAGGTCATCTTTAGAAAACCCTAGCTTCTGCAGTGTCCATGTTGGGATAAGGTTAATATTGGAGACGGTGTCAACATGACAACGATGAACTTCCATGCCGTTAAATTGGCCAGTGATGTACAACGGGCGGATGTGCCTCTATAAGGGGGAGCCCTCATATTTTCCAGAGAACGAAATGATGGCCTGAAATTCGGAATCCTCAACTTCTTTAGCATGGAAATCTTCTACAACTAATATCTCTGTCTCAAACTGGAGGGGGCTCTTTAAAGCCTCGACGAGTGATTCACACATATCTGGCGATAGGAGAAGGGCTTCAAGGATGTAAATACTTTCTAGGATGCTGGTGAGGTGCTTGATAATGTCCTACTTCCGTTCCAGGTGCGAACTTCTGCTTGTAGGGAGTCTCTCTGTGATGGGAGGCATAGCAGGCCCTATCTGTCGGACTGGCGGCAGACTAGTACTGAGAATATCCCGCTGCTCACTAGTCGAATCCCAGAGGGTAGCTGCTAGATGAGAACCAGATGACTGAGATCGGCCTATAGCAGGGAAAATCTGGTCCCAGCACGGCCGAAGGGGTTCTTCCTGAACCAGTAGCACAAACGGTGGTGGAGGTGGACCTGTTGACACCGGATGGGGAGGCTGCGAGTGATGAACTCTATGATGGGCCTACTATCTGGTCTCAGCGGCATTCACGACATGGTTGGAGGTGCCAACTGAAATGACCCAACGACCCATATGGTTGTGGCTCCACCAACATTGGCGTTGGCTAGGGACGTTGGGGAGGTTCTCCTGGCGCTCCCCCTCATTGGGAGTCATATAGAGGTTTTCAAACTCGACGGTGTTAACCGAAGCATACCCTTGGCTATCACTTGACAAATAATCCACCACTGGGTGGATCCTAGGGGGAATCCCCATCTCCAGGGGCATAAATTCAATGAAATTTCGGGACAATGGTGGCATTGGTGGGGCGCGTTGATTTTTCTTATGCCACCGATGCTTGCTCTTCTCGGAAGAGGATGGATGAGATGATAATGCAAGGGTGGTGGCTACAGCTTTTAAAGGCTCTAACTGATTCAGGCATGCACGGATAATTCCATGGGCATGGGTGACCATCATACGAGCTATCCAGTCATTATAATTCTGGGACCCACGGTCAGAAACCTGCTGCCACTCACCTTCTCCATCGCTACCGCTATATGACCTCACAAAGACACCCGCCACTTGTGCGGGGGCCGGGCCCAACCTGACTATGTTGTTTTCGATCTAGTCTTGTAACCAGTCCTAGAACACATAGCATTTCTTGATGGTGTGCCCTAGGATCCAGTGATAAGGGAAGTAGTTGGGGTGACCAGTGAGATTCACCTCTTCTATCTTCCGCCACTCAGGAAGTCGTACAATTCTCTTCTCTAAGGTGTTGCGGAAGTAACCGGGGACCTGAGTCTCGTCGAATGAGTAGGCATGATTCCTTCTGTCTGGAAAGGGGGCTCTAGAATCCTGACCCTGAAGGGGAGTTGGAGGATCCTGCCAAGGAGGCAGAACTTGATTATCTCTCTTAGGCGGTGGTGGTGCGTTACACGGGGGCGGCTCTCGATTTTGAGGTAGGCGCGCTGCTGGGCTGGAACTGTACCTGTAGCAGTGGAACTCTACGGGGCTTCGGAGATGGCTCCACTGGTAGCAATTTTAGCTACCTAGGGGCCTCTACCTGGGCCACAGTGGCGGGCTCGGCTCTGGAATCCCTCCTTGATGGGATCACAGGGGGCAGCGAACATGCATGACTAGCCTGTTACAGAGCTTCTTCGAGGCACTAGGCCTTATCTGAGAAGTCTCAAAACCCTCTGTGATAGTTATGAGTGATCAGGGAGGGTACCAGTTCCATCTTGACATTCCCTACGCACATCGTCAGTAATTTATCCTAAGTAAGTGGCATGTCAAGGGAGTATGTGAGCCCCTTCCATCGGGCGACAAAGTCCGCGACTCTCTCATCAGGCCTTTTCTTGCACTTGAAGAGGTATGCGATGTTCGTTTTCTGGGTGGTAGAGCTGAACTGGTAAAGGAACTGCCTGCAAAGGTCCTACCAGCTGGTCACGGATCTGACAGGGAGCTGGCTATACCTAACGAATGTCGGCCCTTCCAGTGTCTGAAAAAAACAGCGGAGCTTGGCGAACTCCTGATGCGCTGGGGTCCCTAACATAGGCCCCCACCCCGAGTTAAAGTGGTCTAGATGCTGCGACAGGTCCCCTGTCCCATTAAAGGGGGAGAAGGTGGGGTTTTCGAATCCTAGGGGTGTTGTCATGTCATCCACCCATGCAGGATATGGCTTTCCATCAGGTGGGATGACCACCTATCGTGTTTCAAAAGCCTCGAGGAGGGTGATGAGCACCTCCATGGGATATTCTGGACAGGGGTCCATGTCCTGATGAGGATCCCTAACCAAAAGCACGTTGATGGGCTCTTCAATACAGTAGGAAAGCTCAGTGGCTCGTGGAGCGGCTGGTGGAGTGACCCTTGGGGCTTTCAGAGGAGCTCGAGTGGGGTTCCTTAGATTTT
Source organism: Viscum album (assembly GCA_963277665.1). NCBI lineage: Eukaryota > Viridiplantae > Streptophyta > Magnoliopsida > Santalales > Viscaceae > Viscum > Viscum album. The sequence goes on from OY728125.1 coordinate 1,952,109,758, forward strand.
CACGCCGTTCAAGAGGGATCGGTGAGACATACCATGCCATATTGCCGTAAGCACCGACCTCTACCCTTTCTGCATGGATAGTATGTTCATGGTTACCCAGGGGCAATTCGCCAGAGAGAAGCTACATCAGTCCCTGCTGTACTGGCCAAGGGTTAGACTAATCCGGATGCTGTTCTACAGTGCATTCATCCAGGAGTTCATCAACCAGTTTCTCTTGTTTGGAAAGCTTCTGGTGCAACGTGGCCTTCTCGGGATCTTCCTTTGTCTTCTGCACTAAGTCAGACGGGTTGGAGTGTTTGGTCAAACCAATATGATCCTTGCCCTTACTGAGATTCTGGATGAGTACCAATTCCTCGGTGGGTGGAGGGAGACCCAGGAGGTTCTTCTTTTGGTGAGTAACTCTCCCTGATAGGTCCAGTAGTGGGGGAACGTCCTCAGGTAGGAGGTTCCCATCAAGAAGTTCCAGCTTGTTTTCCCCTCCTAACAGATCGGTCATGTTGACTGTGACTCTTCTCAGGGACATGTCCTCAATGTCGCCAAGCGAGTCTGGTTGCTGGCGAATAACACTGAAGAGGAGGGCAGCGTACTTCCCCCAACCATGGACTTGGGCATGGGGGTATCCTCCTTAATAAATTTGCGAAGTACTTGGAAACTCTGGACGCATTGTTGTTGGACGGTCCTGCGGTGACCAGGTGACTCGGGGTGCTGGACCATGGGGAGTGTGGCTAGGTCAACCAGACGACATTGTTCGCCGATGTCTTTGAGGTGCCCTTGGCTCCCTGGATAAGTCACTCGCTAGTGGTGAAGACAGAAGTGAGTCGCCCAGAGGGTCTAGGGGAAACATTCAAAATCCTTTGGGGTGAATGATTCTGGCGTACCAAAATTTGGTCCTGTGACCGGCCAAAACTTCTCAGGGAAGTGGCCCACTGCGAGGATGGTCCAGAATCTCCTCGTCTTAGATTCATGGTATAGACTTTGATTTCCCCACTCATCAACTGAGGGTGGCTGAGGAACTAGCAGCGGCACTGAGGCAGGCCGCTGGGCTGGCCGGTAGAGAATATAGTGACCAGGCTGATTGGTTGCCGAACCTCGGGCTGTCCTCTAAGGATTGGAGTGTCCCGGCTACTATATCATGATAGGATGGACCGGCGAACAAATATCCTGACATAGAATTAGCATCTGTCGAGGGTGCGCTATGCTGTGACTCTTCTGCCATTGACCCCCAGAATAGCTCTCCACCGTCTCTAGCCAAGACAGAAGGCGCCTCTGGAGATGACGATGACGACTGTGTGGTTGGTCCCTGGGGACATTCCAAGTTCTCTTCCTCCTAGATATACCTTCATAGGGAGGCATGGATCCTATGGATCTTGAATTCTGGGAGTATGAAGCTGATGCGCATTGTTCATGCCCCATACTTTGACTCGGAGGGATAAAGAGAGGGCTCCAGCGCCGAGTCATACTCCGCCTCGGAGTTTGAAAAGTGGATTGGTTTGACGCCTGTCAAGCCTTCCCTAAAATTCCTCTTGTGGCGGTGACGACCCGCCTTCCTGCCCTTAGGTGGCTCCTCGGGACAGGGCTGATTTCCAACATGGGGTCCTTTGGCCGCATTTGTGCTTGGGCAGAGAGGGTTTCCACTCGAGAAATCCAGGGTGCAGGGAGCACCGAGAAAAATATCGAAAGGGACATGGGGAGGACCTCCGTGATGGGCGTTGGTGAAGTGGGGTTGGCCTCCACCTATCTGATTGCTGGGGCGAGGAGGACCTTCTTCAATTAGAATGGGGACATGGGGAGGACCTCTATGTCGGTGAGTGACTAGACATGAAATGTCTCCATACTCGTAGCTCTCGGTAGGAAGAGTGACCCCGTACTCAGTGTAGTGAGCACAGGAGAAACCCCCACATGGAGTGTTGCTATCATGGGGAAGAATCTTACTTGGGCTGAAGGTGGCGCATGGCAGACCTCCAAGTCGAGGTTGGAAGCAGGGAGGGCCTGCACCTTCCATAGTGGCGGTATGGAGTAGGCATCCACACTTGGTGGCATTGATGCGGATTGGCCTGCAGTGGCCATCACCTGTGCCAGCGACCAGGAGAGTCGACCAAACCTGCCTGTGGGGTGGTTGGGGCCTCGATACGGGTCGAGCGTATAACTTCCCATGCTCAACGTATGCGGGGAGTTGGTGATATGAGTCAGTAGTGGCTCGGGCCATAGTAGTCGCTGACGTTGACGCCCATGGTAGGCGCCCTCTTCCATTTGCGCCTGATGCTGGTGTTGGGTCAGATGAACTGGAGCCGGTGGTGCAAGCGCGTGGATTTTCTGCTCCTTGTCCCGGGGAACCGGGCGGCGGCACTGACGTGGCCTTGTGGGAGCCCTCGCCGAGATCCCTTTAAGAGGGAATCTGATTGGGCCAACTCATACATCCCCTACCTCGTTAGCGTAGGGGAGGGAGTTGTCAAGGAGTTTTGGGGACAGGGTCCCGAAACGATTGAATGTCGGGGTGGGGAGCAGCGGATCCCTACGCGGCCCTCGGGGGCGGCGTTGACGGTGAGGCATAGCGGCCTTGAGATCCAAGAAGGCCATATCCCTGGTGGGGATGACCCCCTCCTCCTCATACCTGCATACAAGGTCATTAATTACCCTTTTCTGGATAATCTCTGATGGGGAGAGTGGGCGTGGGTGCCCAACAGTCGTGGCAGTCGAAGCTGTCATGTATGAGACAGAACCGTGCGGGATATCTGCGTCGATATTATGCCTACTCCTACACCAGTGGGAAGGTGATCGGGCTCCGGATTCAATAATTTGGTTCCTAAAATCAGGGAGATAAACTCATTAATACTTCTAGGAAAAGGAATCAAAAACCAGTTCCCCAGAACCATTTCGTCTTCCGTGGCCGGTAAGAGGGATCCACGCTGACAACGTCGCAGGACAGAATGCTCAACATCCTAACTGTCCCAACTTTTGGTGAGTTTCACGTCAGGACTTCTTGGTGGGACCTGGTACCAGATGGCAGAGTCAGATGACATGCTTATCTATTGATTCCTCTAATGCTACTATCCTTTATCCTGAGGAGAAGAACCTTCACTTCAGGTTCACCATTTCTGTTTCTGACCCGTTCGTCGGGGCGCGCGCATTCGTCATGCAGAGGATGCGCTGCTGTTACCCCAAATTCCCGCATTCCAAAGGCGGGCGTCATCCGCTCCTTATTTAGGGATGTCTACTCCTTGATCGAAACAGGATGATGGGATGTCGGTTCTTACTTCTGTGGATTCCTCCTCGGAGCTCGTCACGTAGTCCGGGTCTCCCTCATAGATTTAAGACATAGGTCGTGAAACTATTCCTGAAACCATATCTTCATGGACACCAGTTAATTACACTGCTTCTGTCAAGACATTCCAAGGAGTCTAGTCAGGGAAGCAATCTTCGTTTAGGAGAGTAGTAACATTGGGCATCACTGGTGTGTCTTGACACTAGGGGGTTGACATGTCTATCATTTGTCCCTTATTATAGGGCTTCTTGAGAGTACGAAATCCCGAGGCATCCCACATCGGATGCGGGGAATTTTATACCATGGGCATGTATCTGAGGTTTTCCTCAAATTCCCATGTTTAACATAGGGTATGCCGCAAGTTTAATGTCCAGTGAAGACAGATCAGACTGATCAGAACACTAGTTAGAGTGGATCAGATGGGCGTAACCCCCAGAGGGGACACCGAGGTTGGGGCAGATGCGTGGGTGGCTTCCCGAATGTTGTGGGAGGGAATGAGGTGGCATGATCTCACCGGGATGTGGAAGCCCAGGTAAAAATCAGGATGGATGATGGTTTTGGGTTTGAGCCTCGAAGAGACCTCCTACGTATCCCCGTGGAAGGGAATCAAAGTCCGCGTAGTTCGGTGGAATTATGGGACACCTAAGGAGGTGACTCACGAGAATGGATGCATGGGTGGGACCCATAGGAAGTGGAACCTCCGGGTTAGGTAATGAGCTTCCTCAGACACATGGGCTTGAGGGAGAGATCAGGATGAGACATGGGTGTTGGGCTTGAACCTCATGGAGGTTTCCTACGTAACCCTATGGCAGAGAATCAAAGTCCACGTAGTTTAGGTGGCATCTGGGGCTTATTCTCTGAGGTGGACCATGGTGTCGGTAAACCGACATGAAGGTGGACCTGGGATCCTGATGGATGGTGGGCTTGAACGTTATGGAGGCTTCTTACGTACCATGCCTTGACATGGATCAAATTCATCGTAGTTTGGGATGGTGAATACAGTTTATCGTCATTTGGGATGGGGGAGAACCGATGTGAAGGGGGTCAGAATGACCAGTTGGTGGTCTTGAACCTCATAGAGGCTTCCTACGTACCATGCCTTGACATGAATCAAAGTCCTCGTAGTTTGGGATGGATTGGGGCTCACACTTTGAGGTGGCCCAAGGTGGTCGGGCTTGAACCTTGTGGAGGCTTCCTACGTACCATGCCTTGACATGGATCAAAGTCCTCATAGTTCGGGATGGATTGGGGCTTGCACTCTGAGGCGGCCCAAGGTGGTGGTGCTTGAACCTCGTGGAGGCTTCCTACGTACCATGCCTTGACATGGATCAAAGTCCCCATAGTTAGGGATGGATTGGGGATTACACTCTGAGGCAGCCCAAGGTGGTGAGGCATGAACCTCGCGGAGTCTTCTTATGTACCATGACTTGACATGGATCATAGTCCCTGTAGTTCGGGATGAATTGGGGCTTACACTTTGAGTCGGCCCAAGGTGGTGGGGCTTGAACCTCATGGAGGATTCCTACGTACCATTCCTTGACATGGATCAAAGTCCCTATAGTTCGGGATGGATTGGGGCTTACACTCTGAGGCGGCCTAAGGTGGTGGGGCTTGAACCTCGTGGAGGCTTCCTACGTACCATGCCTTGACATGGATCAAAGTCCCCGTAGTTCGGGATGGATTGGGGCTTACACTCTGAGGCGACCCGAGGTGGTATTTCATGTCCGCTGCTCACTCTAAGCTCACTTGAGTCATGATCGGTGTGAGAAACAAGAGTTGGATGAGACCTGACGATCATGTCACGAAGGGTGCGTCCGTGGGAAATGAAGAGGGGCTTACGCGTTGAGCGGCCCAAGGTGCTGGGACTTACTCTAGGATGGAGGCCCGAGGGTGACAAAGCGCGGCGGGAGAGATATTTGGGACGGAAAAAAAAAGAGAAGCACCATTCCCCATCACACCCTTGGTTGGACTTGGCACTAAGGGATTGAGGAGGAACAATGATGTTTCCTCTTGCAAGAAAGGTTATGGGCTTACACTAAGGTGGCTGCCCTTCCCCGTGGACAAACGCCACTCCAATAAGAAAGATGTCACCCCATATGAGGGATGATCCCATCCCCGTGGAGACGAGTGGGCATGGAGAATGTCTGAGGTGGGGGGACCCTACGTGCGAGGCACGGGGCTAGGTCACAGTTTAACTTCATGAGTTGAGGATGAGGTGCTTGGCAGTTTAACGTCCTGCAGCTCAGGCGAGGTGGGTTCGCTCCACACCCCTAGGACTTACATGACCGGTACCCTATGCCCCTTATGGGAGGGAAGGCATTGTAAAGGCCGTACTGAGGGGGTGTCCTAGAGAGAACCATCGAGGGGTCCACGTTAGTGTGGCTATGTGAAGAAGCAATAGCCATTATCATGCCTATGCGAAGAAGCATGAGGCAAAGAAATGTAATGGGAAGAATTGTCCAAGGGACTTTTAAGTTACCTCTTATGAGCCTAGAAGGTCACATGGGATAATGATGCATGATGTGGATGCCTTGGGCGTGACCCGTGAATGGAATCCATAAGAAGAACATCGGGCGCCCACGCAAGGAGGCGCCCGGGGAGCACCGAGGTGAAGGGTCCCGGGGAATTGCACGCAACCTTTGAGGCTTGCACGCGAAATAAGAGCCCTGTGCAAAATACACCGGGCTGGAATGAAATCAGAGATTCTTACACATAATTGGGGGTAGAGGTTTTGCGCATGACTAGGAGGATTGCGCACAAGGAATATGAATTGCGCCCAAGTGGCAGAGGCCGCGCGCAAGGGCAGGGGTGCGCGCAATGAAAGGAATTTGCGCGCAATTGATCGGACTGCACGCAATAGAAGGGATTGCGCACAAGGGGGTACCCCAAAGGGATTGGAATTTAGTCTAATCCATGAGGATCTCACGTGAAGGCAGACCCCTACGTGACTTGGCGTGAAAAGAACTATACCTGAAGGCCATATTGTGCGCGCGAAAGACGGATTTCATGCACGAGATTCGGTTCAAATTCTTCAGACCTAAAATGGAAGGGGGTCACCTTATATTTATAGAATTATGGGGGTGCGGGAAACCACTTGGCTTGAAATAATTTCGTTCCAGAGGCAGCGGCGCTAAATGTCAACCGCCCAGGGTGCAGGCAAAAAATTATTTCACGCCTGCGCCGGGGACTCTTCGCGAATCCTGGAACTTCTTGCGCAACACACATTTTTTCACGCCCTTCACAATTTTTTTTGCGGAAGACCTCTGCCCCCCCCCGGACCGAGTCTCCAGGTCCGAATATGACTTCTATTTTTCATTTTGAAACATTCTTTAACACTTAAACACTTTTCAGCGCCTACACCTGCCCCTGCGTCTGTAGGAAGGAGGTGATCTGTTTCCTATAGTTGTATCTTGATTCCTGCAAATCAGGAAGATTCAGTCATCAGTAAAGATAGTAGGAATGTGATTCCCAATTCCCTAGTTCCATTCAGTCTTCCATGGATAGATAGACAAATCCATGCTGATAGCGTTACGGACTGGGATGGAAATGATTAACTACACCAAATCCTAGTGAGTTTCATGCCAAGCCCACTATTTTCTTGGTGGAACCTGGATGAAGATAGATGGATCTGGTGAAATTATTATCTTTTGATTCCTTTAACACTACTAATCCCTATGTTGAGGAGAATAATTTCACATCGGGTTAACCATTTATATTTCTGACGCTTTACACTAGGGTTCACATCCATCTTTCGAGGATGTGTAGCTATTGCCCCGAATTCCTACTTTCCAAAGGCAGGTGGAATACATAACTTCTTCGATGACATTTTCAACTTGATAAAAATGGGATAATGAGATGTCGATCTATCCTTCCGGGGATTTCTCCTCAAAATCCGTTTCCTAGTCTGGCTCTCCCATAAAGATTAAGATGTTGTTTGTGAAACTCTTCATGGTGCCATATCTTCATAAACATTGGTTAATTACACTGATTTTGTCAGGAAATTACATGGGGTCAAGTTAGGGTAGCAACCTTCGATCAGAGGAGTGGTCACGTTGAGCATCACTGGAATACCTGGGCACTGAATCATTGGTACACTTGGATTTTCTCTTATAATAGAGATTCTCGAGGATGCAAAAGCCCGAGGCATCCCACATCGAATGCAGGGAATTATATTACGGAGGCATGTCTTCAAGGTTTTCCTCATCTTCCCATGTTTAACATGGGGTATGCCGTGAGTTTAATTTTTAGAAAAGACAGACCAGACTGATCAGAGCATTGGTGAGAGTGGATCAGATGGGTACATCCCAAGGAAGGAGCACCTAGAAATTTTACCAAATAGATGGGTCAGAATGCCCCAAAAAGGGGCAGACCCAGGGTGGTGTGTCCCAAAAAGGGAAGTTGTCACACCATGAGGGTTGATCTAGACACCACTGAGGGTATATTAGGATGGTGGACCCTAGAGAGGGGAACACTAAGGCTTAACATTGGCTAGAATTTAGCCTCAGGGAGGCTTCCTATGTACCTTTTAAAGAATACAAGGATCAAAACCCACATTTTTTGAATGGGTGGGGAATGGAATTAGGGTGTACACAAAAGAAAACAACCCAGGAGAATGTTGGGGATTATGCATGGTTATCAACCCATTTGGATGGCATGATTTTACTGGGATGTGGAGGCTCGGGTAAAATCAGAACAGATATGGAGGGAGCTTCGAAGGATGGGGATGAATGGAGTGGAACCAACGAGAGGATGGCAGTTATAGGCTTGAACCTCATGGAGGATTCCTATGTGTCCCCATGATAGGGAATCAAAGTATGAATAGTTTTGGAATAGGGTGATGAGTCACTAGAGGATGCAACTCATGATAATGGACGCATGGATGGGGTCCCGACGGAAATGGAACCAACGGGTTAAGGCATGATATTCGCATGACACAAAGGATCAAGGGAGAGATCAGGATGGGAATTGGATGATGGGTTTTAATCTTAGGGAGGTTTCCTACGTATCCCCATGGTAGGGAATCAAATTTGACGTAGTTCATGATGGGGCATAGAATCGGGGAGTACACAAAGGACAACAACCCAAAGAAATTTTGGGGCTTACGTATGGTTATCTGCCCATTGTAAGAGGGGAAATCTTGGTTTGAAGAGTATGGATTGAGTGTGGGGCTCATATATGGTTAGATACTCAAGAAATGGTTTGAAACCTCTAAAGGGAAGACCAAGGACGTGGGTCCCAATAAATGGGACACTAAAGTTTACCGTTCTTTGGGGTTGAACCTCAGGGAGGCTTCCTACATACCCTGTCTAGGATACGGGGATAAAAACACACATACATCAAGAGAAGACAGTTTGACATCATGTGGCATGAAAGGGGAATATATTTTAAAATCATGCAGGATGAGGGTGGACCGATGTGAAGTGGTTGGGACCGATGGGTGATGGACTTGAACCTCAAAGAGGATTTATACATACCTTGCTTGAAAAGGGGAAAGGATTAAAGTCCACATTTTTTGGTAGAGAGGGTATTGGGTCTTATTCATGGTTAGCGGCCCATAAAGGATGTCATGGTCGATGCTTACTTTAATCCTACATGAGCCATGACCAGTGTGAGAAATAAGAGGAAACAAGGAACCTGATGATCATGTCATGAGAGGTGAGGCCACGAGGAATGGTGTGGGGCTTATTTGTGGTTAGAGACCCAAAAAAGGAATATTGGGGCTTAATTCAGAAGGTAATTTTAAGTAGTGGTCCAGATGTATGAGGAGGATATGGACACCATACATGGAGCACCCTATCAAGGAGTGTCAAGGATTACGCAAGGGCTGCCTGAGGCATACATGGAGACAAAGTGAAATGGGAGAGGATAAGTGAGAGGGTTTTGGTTCACATCCCCTTCACTGTCCTCATGGTCTTATCACTCATGAGGTGATAACAGTTTAATGTCATGTGTTGAGGATAAGGATGCTTGGCAGTTTAACATCCTGTAGCTTAGACGATGAGGATTCAATCCTCACCCCTAGGACATACATAATTGGTGTGATTTAACCCTTAGGGTAGGGTAGGTACCAGAAATGCCATGGATCAATGGGGTTGTGGAGTGATCCATTGAGGGTTACACGCTAGAATGGTTGTGTAAAGGATCAATAGATATTATCATACCTATACAAAGAAGTAAAAGTCAGGGAAACTCTACATGAATCACTCACTGGGGAACTTTGAGATTACTTCGTACAATCCTGGAGGGCCGCACAATAGAAGTGTGCATAAGACATGGGTGTTGCACATATGATGGGATCAGACATGGTTTCGCAGGGTAGGGAAAACACATGGCACAAATAATAATGGGTGAACATATGATTGAAGGGTTGCACGCAAGAGGAGGGGTTGTGTGCAAGATTGAACGATTGTGTGTAGGATAAGGGCTTGCGTGAAAGTTGGAACACTGCGTGAAAGATTGGCATGGCGCAAGGGAAAAATTTCACACAAGAAGAAGATTTTTTACACAATTGCCTTAGAGTAAAAGGAAATGGGAGAGATTCAAGCTCTAGTGGGACCACCCAGAGGAGGACCCCTGGTAGACATGTCACGCAATACCCATTCATGGACTTAACTGAAATATGATGCCAAAAGTCCCATATCCACATGCAGTGAGTCTGATTACTTTCCATCCCTTATTTCTCATGTTGAGAATGACTGAAATGTACTTAGCGATTTTCAATGGTCATATCACTAGAATTATAAAATACCCCAATCATGGAAACATTAGCGCGTAATCCTCATTCAATGACATGATGTAAATACCTCCATACATGTGTTTTGATCTTGGTTTTAAGTCCTGAAGGCATTCCCATATTTGTAAACTCTAGGGAAGTAACCCTCACAGGTGATAATTTTTGATCCCTTCTTATCAATGAGCTGAGGAGTTACCAAAATAAGAAGACTCAGATTCTTGTTATAATTAGGATATGTATTATTCCTTCTTAAGGGTCTAGCTCCACACCCGACACCTAAGTTACCATATATACATCCTTTACACCTGATGTTAAACTGCATGGCTTAGACCTAAATGAACTATGTGGGTTTTGATTCCTACTTTCACAGGATACATAGGATGCCTCTTAGAGGTTCAATCCTATCCTTGAAACACTAATTTCCTTACTGAATAGTAGTAAACTGCAGATCACTTGGTTATATGGCTTCCAAATACAAGAAGCTTCCCATTGCTAAGAAATAATGGGAAATAGATAGAGAACCTATGATATATAAAGATGGTCTCATTAATTTAACCCCTTTATATATACAAGGATTCAACACATAATAATTTTATTAGGTTAACCAATACCATATCACTATTTGTAAGATATTAAATAACATATCTTAAATCTCAAAGAGAGTCCTAGAGTAGGTAATAATCCCCCCAATAAGGGTATGATTAGCTCAAACTCCCATCCTATTGACCAATGAGAGTTCATAAGGGTCATTGGGTTTGAAACCCAAAGAGACCAACTGCCATCGGAAAGTAGGCCCCTAATTCATTATAGATGTGGGAGCCATTGGGTATTTCCATGAGAGATAAAAATGGTAAACCTGATGTGAATGATTGTGAAACCATACTCAAAAAGACCCCCCATAATCAATCATATACCCCTGGTTTTTATCAGAAGAAAATATGGTGAATTAAATGCGAATATGGAAATAATAACCTTATATAAAATACTTTAACTATGTCATCCTTTTCAAAGATTAAAATGGATATATTTCCTAGTTCCCATAGATACATTATTCCACTCCACCTTTAATTAAAATAACCCAGATCTGGTCTCAATTTCCCTCAAGGACTAAGTCTAGTAGTTCCACTTCTCCCTCTCAGTTTTTCCATTGGTCATATTAGAAAACTCCTATCTCCATCCATATATAGAAATATAAATGTAAGAGTATGGTATTTTACTCTTCTTATTTTATTTATTAATTAATTATGGAATCCACTCACCTTCAACTGAATGCTCAATGCCGACCAACTTTATATTGCACCTAGGGTAATCCCCATGTTCAGAAAACCAACATGGTATCATATTTCTCATCCAATGTACCTAACAATGGTAAAACCATTTATTTCAAAAATATGCATGTGAGTGTTTTGAAATATATTAATATCTTTAATATATTAATTCCGGAGACTTGTGAAACCCAAAAAATTCTAACTCTGAGAAAAAATATAGAGTTATATATAGAAATATCCAAAGTAATAAACCATAAAAACCAAATTTATTACATGAGGAAACTCCTCAGTGATGTATAGATTAAATCATGAATTAAAGTTCATGAGTTAATTCATCAGCTCGATCATGAATCAACTACATGAATGAAACTACACTCTTTCATTACATATCATGTAATGATTATTTAAATCATATCCATCATGGGATAATCACATGAATGGTTGCTATTTATCATTTATCTACTACTATCATAATCACATGATATTCTAGGTTTACCATAATCTCAAGGTATACCTATCATGCATATCAAAATATGTTGGTGACAACATACTCTTAATATTTTTCTTAAGAATGCATTAGTTGTAAGGTAGTATCGTGATTTTATTATGGTTATGTTAGTGACAATGTAACCTCAAAGCCATATCAACCAAAATGCATCACATACAAGATTATATTTAGGGAATATTCCTTTTATAAGGATCCCATTTTCCTCCCTATAATTCTCAGTGACTTCTCTCTCTTTCCTAAGTAATAAATCCTATCCACCACCCGTATGGAGAAATGTTGTGTTGTGAGGTAGCCCAATTGAGCATGAATCTCTGGTGTGTGGTGTTTATAACTCCCAATGGTTTTTGGGATAGTGGATAAAAAGACCTCTTGAACCCTCTACCCATAATGGTGGCCGACCATCAAGTGTCTCTAATAATAAAATTATTTATAATAATAATAATTTTAATATTATTATTATAATAAACTTTATAATAAAATATCAATGTAAAATTAAAATGATTACAAAAAGAAGAGATGATTGGATTCAGTAATCCCACCTAGAGTGGGGGACCACCTTTACTTCAAATTCTCTAAAAGACTCCTCCTTGATCACTGTAAACCAAAACAAATAAGGGGCTTGATCACCTATTTATTGGAAAAATGTTCCCACTAGTGATCTAGAGTATAAAAAACAAAAAAAAATCCCTGAATGAAATAAATTATCCCAGACAATACCATTCTAATGAAATTTTAATATAATATCTATTTGGTAATATATTTACATGTTTTTACTAGGAACCATTGTTCATTTTTTTAATATTTCCACTCAAAACTTTTATAGCTCGTTGATAAAGATTTTAAAAGCATAATTAAATAAATATAAACCCTAAATAATCCATTATATTTAGAAAAATCATAAATTTATGAGTACAATGTAAGTTATTCATAAAAATAACTTAGCTTATTTTATCCAAAATCAATATAATGGAGTTATGTTTAACCACGGTACTGGAGAGAATATTTCAGTATAATCAACCCCATATCTTTGAGTGAACCCCTTTGATGTAAATTAATATATATATATATATATATATATATATTTATATTTAAATGTGTGTGTCTCTGTGTGTAATAAATATATTTTAAGGGATATGATATGAATTTATCACTATATATGATATATTGAGAAGGCATACGATATAAGTATATCACTTTTAGAAATATAATTTTTTGGTGGCTATCATTGATATAAATATATGTAAATCACTTGGAGTGATATGCATGTGATATAATACATCACACACTTATACTTTATATATTATATTTTAAGTTGTTGAACGTTCTACTAAATATTTTTGGATGATATTTAAGTGATTTGAAAAACATCACAATGGATGTCTAAGTGTTAAACATCCATATTCATTTTGATAACGAGTAATGAAAATATTTTTTTACAAAGATTTGTAAATTATGATTTTTTTAGAAAAAATCAAGTTATTCATTCATTATATCCCCAAGGTAACCTATAAATATTTGGATCAAACTAAGAGGTGTGCATATGATTTGTGTGATCCTCGTGTAAGAAGATCAAGCTTGCTTCACCCTTTTTACCATTTATTGATATAAGAAACTTGAATACCTCAACAGAAAAGAGATAATGACAAAGTGTTTCATGATTCATAAAATCTTTATATATGTATATAGATAGAAATTTATTTTCTATAATTGAAGGATCTCCATAAAAAATCAAGGAGGCATTGGACAATAGAAAAGTTATATTCTTTATGTTTTATGATTTATTTTTAAATTTTAATGATAAATATCTTACGTCGTAAAGTTTTGTTTCACAGATTATGGTAAATAATATGTCTTTCAAAACCCAATAGTGGTATTAGAGACACTTAAATGACGTTTATAAGAAATTTTATAATTTTGTGAAAATTCTGAAAATCTGACAAATCATGATACTATTGTAGCGATATATTGATATAATTGTTTGGGATATGTGCTAAAAAGATTTATAAGATTATAAGTTATTGATCATGATAATACATACAATGATAGGGGATATAAGTTTCCATTATAGGCCTAGTTTTGGGATACCAAAAATAGAGTATCATAACACAATAGCAATATGGGAAATCACAATTTTTATTATAGTTAAAAAATGTGTGTTTTTACTATAACATAGGTTGCGATATTTAGATATTACCATTTTCAATAAAAATATGGCCAGTGATTCAAAACATGACTAAATATAGCTATGTGACATATTTAATTCGGTGTATCACAACAAGCGATTTTTGATATCACAAATTGCAATAAGGAACATGATCGACCCAATGATAAGGATTATCATAGTGAGAGTTGTAATAAAAATATAAATTTTCCTATAATGAAAATAATTATGTAGGTTATATCACAAATAGGGTCATAAGGTATATAATTATCTATGATATATAAGGTTTTTTATTGTTATTTTATTTTCATTTATGAGATGATTTATAATTTATAAAATCTTTATAAATTATAAAATAATGGAATTTTTAAACATTTAATTAATTTTTAATAATTCATAAATTATTTTTAAAAATTATTAATTATTCATAATTAATTATAGTTTTTTAATAAATAAATTATTGATATTAAATGAAAATATTACGTGCCTTAATTAACATGGTGTTAAATTTATGATTTTAATGTAAAATGTTTAAATTTAAATTATAAAGTAATTCATAAAGCCTTTGTTAAATATTAAACATGCAAATAAAAGGTATTTATATTACATTTATAAAATGATCATAAATTATAATATTTAATATTTATATTAATACCTTTATTTGAAAATTTATTTAAATCTTTTCAAAAGTTGTTTTTATGTGATTAAAGGTTTAAATAAATATAACATATAGGATGTTAACTAAGGTAAATTGTTTTCTTTATTTTTATGGAAATTTCATATGAATTAAAAATGTGAAAATTTATATTTTTATGAATAATATATTTTAAATATGAAGGAGTTTTTATATACACTATGTAAATGTAAAATATGAAGTGTTTATATTTTATTATAACCGTAAAATGTTTATAATCATATTTTATGGAAATTTTATAATCCTTTATTATTAATTATAAATTTATTATATTCATATGAAAATTTCATTATATCCCATAATTAAATATATAAATTATTTATATATTTATTTATTCACTTTTTTATGAAAATAAATTTTTTATATTATTAATGTCAATATGTTTTGTTTAAATTTTTTAAACTATTTATATATTATGTAATAACATGAATTTAAGGTGTATTATACTAAGTTATAACATGAAATTTAATTTTTTTTCTTCGAAGGTTAGTTATTGGTCTCTTATAATCTTAAAGTAAAGATTTTAAGATAATAATTCTAACATATTTTGAGTTAAAATCATTTTGAAATTATAAATTACTCTTAAGTATTAATCTATGGATATTAAGACTTTGAAACATACTTTTTCTAGATCGGGGTTTGTGATTCTATATAGTAAGGCATGGTCAGCTACATGTTACACTATAAATGCTTTTGAGAATGATTTATGGTTCGTATGATTTTAATCCTTTAATTGAAATAGTTTCATGTACCATTTTCATGAGATGCATTTTGAAATGTTGTAGGGTCCTGAAAAATCCTCAAAGGGAAAGAAAATAATTTCATGAAATTGATAAAGTAAAGGGATGCATGTGGGGGTGAAAATCAGAGGAAAGTATTGAAGGAATCCAATTTGGAAATGGACTAAAACTAGTCTACATATTGGATACCAGGAAAGTTACATGGAAGGCACAAAACACAAACCAAGTAGTACGTGGGCAGTTTGTGAAACATTGGCCCACGAAGCATTGGATAGTGAACCGGGAAGTTCACAGAATGAATGAGGAAAGTCATCGATCAACTGTGAACCCCGTCGTTGGCGGATTAGAGGCAGAGAAATTCCACCCATGAACCATGTTGTTGGAGAAAACATGACAGAGAGGTACACCCCTGCATACCATCCCCGTGGAATGAGCAGTTTGCAGATGAGACAAGGCTGACAGCACCCCATGAATTGCTTCATTCACAAAAGTGAGGCAGTGATTTTTGCGACCACGAATCGCAACACCACAAATATCAGTTGACTAAGTCATCCAAGGGTTGAGAAATTTCCCCATGGACTTCGGAAAAAGGTGCCATTTGACCATAGATACAGCCTACTCAACAATCTATAAAAGGACCCCAAGGGGGAGCCATGATAAAGATCACATTTTGAGGAGAGATGGGGGTCTACGGACAAAAGACTTCAAAGGAAAAAAGTAAGAAAAGTACGAAACCGAGAATTGTTTCTGGTAGGTATAAACACATCGTGAACCATAAAAAGAAGAAAGTGTAATAAGATAGAAAAAACATGAACCTAAAAGGCCAACCAAAAACCATACTACCTTCATGGATGAAATTCCCATGAACCGTGAGATTAGTGCCCCTTATTCAATCAGGCATACTGCATAGCACATCTCTATGCATACAAAACCCTGCTCGGTGTAGCATTCCACCGCATAGAGGCACTTTAATGCTGCATACCACCATGGTATGAAAACAGAGCCCAAGGCCACATACTAAAATGGTACGTGGACCTCATCCAGATCAGCATACCACCCCGGTACTTGGACCGCATCTAGATCTGCATACCACCCCGGTACAGGGACGACCCTTTCACCCGCATAGAAAAATGCTATGCGGAAGGTACACCACCCCACATGAATAAATGGTATGTGGATTAGGGTACCTCTGGGCTCTCCACCTTCTGATACTAATCATTCCCTTCTATTTCCATCCCATCCTCTGAATCCCCTCCGCAAACTAGTCTATTAGAATCAACAAAAAACCTTTTTCAAAGCCAATGAACCCGTATGAAAGGAACATTGGGTGCATTAGTGCGCCCTTCTGAGTCTACATACCCATGATAAACAGAGTCCTGAAGGTAATCCCCACATCGTTGTGGACTCCATGAATGTTTTTAAGTATATATTCACATGGTAACCCCGAGTCCAACCTTGGGATACTAACGTGGATCTCCCCTTTCTAGTTGTCAAGGGTAATCACTTGATTTTCCTTTCAATAAGGGGAAGTGATAAGTCAAAGGGATTGGGCTCACTTTTCCTTTTGATGAGAACCAACATGCCTTATCTTTCCCCAAACCCATTCTAGGTCACCCCTCCTGGAGTAAGCCTATATCCCATCAGGATAGACCTAATGACCTTCACTTTCATTTCAGATTGAAGGGTTCATTGCTCTGCACCCTCATCCACCATCGCCCTGAAAACTTCCACCATGGGCTCCACCTTTTCCCTCAGCAGATAAGATAAAGTTTTGTTAAATCTTTCACGTATATTTGTTTCTCACGCTGATCATGACTCATGTGGGCATAGGGTTTAGTGATAATATGACATTGGAACCACCCACCATGAACTAGGTGAACTCTGATTCCTACCATAACTATGATATGTAGGAATCCTTCATCTTGGCCTGAGTTCCATATCATCTCCTCCATGAAATAAGAGATCATATCCCCTTTTAGTGGGAATTTTCTATTTATAAGCCCCAATCAAGTCACAACTCAAACTAAACTACAAGGGATTTGATTCCTAATCAACTGGGATATGTAGGAAGCTTCCCTGAGTTCCAAAACCAATACACATAAAACCATAGAATTTTCCAGGCCATATTCCCATTGGGGGCACATTCATCTAGGAGATGATATCTTTCCTAGGCATCCTGGGTAACATTTTCATAATCCCCACATTTGATCCTGACTAGTAATCTTTCACCTAGACGCCCTTGCTGCACAACATTAAACTACATGGATGGGTCCCCATTGCACGACCTTAAAAGGTGATGTTTCCAGTTAAGTGACATTGAACTACGTGGGTTTTTATTCCTCTCAAGAGAATATGTAGGAAACCCATCTCATGGGTTAGATCCCAATATCAAAGAAACTTTTTCCTCCTGGATGATTATAAACTCTAGAGAGCCTCATCATGGAGCTTAAACTAGAATTTTATCTATAATTCCTAATCCATACATATCCATGATTGATATTTCAACCTAGGGGTAATCCATAGACACAATATTTGGGAAAGAACCAAGGATTCATAAACATATGAACATTTATTAAATCTATAAGAGATTCCCAGAGTAGGCAATAATTCCCCCCAAAAGGATGTGATGGGTCTGACCTCCCATCCTCTCAACCAATTGAGTCCTGAAGTGTCATTGGACAAATCTTCATCCAACAAGAACCTAACTTTGGAAGGAAGGTCCATGAATCATGGATAACAGGTCTTTTGGGTATTTTTGGCTCTAAGAATAAACCTATTGGAGACCATCCAAGTAAATAATACCCAACATAGGATTATTGCAAGAAAAAATAACCCCCTTTGAAATCACCCACTGGGATCATGGAAATGTGGCCCCTCCTTAATAACATAAAAAAGTATACACTACCAATACTGGTGGGACCATCTAACCCCATCAATATGCAGTGTGACGTGAATCAGGCCGAAACAAAAATGGTGAACCTGACATGAATCCTTCACCAAGGTGGAATATTACCCCACCTCAATCCCCTTTCATATTATAAAGAAAAATGGACAAGAAAGATCCTAAATTTCACATGTGATCATCAGATGCTACTTTCACAAGGTTTTTTTGTTTTTATATGTCATATATATATAACATGAATTTAGCATAGCTCTCTTTGATCCAAATGGAATCTTAAAAAATTTCTCAGACACACATGTCAGTGACCACATGGGAGGTCAGATCCTTAATGAAGAACAAGACCCCCTCACCTACCTAGTGTCTTCAACGCTGAGTTTTAAATGTGCTGATCAAAGAGTACCATAAAAATGGTACTCTCCCTACAATGGAGTCCACAAGGAAGGACATCTAATCGGAGAAATCTCACCAACCACCTATTTATCCGCGACTGACGATCCATCATAGGACAACCCTGCTGGATGTCTCCAACTGATTTGGGAGTCTATCCATGGAGCACAACAACAAGAACTTCCCTTATCTTTGGTAGAAAGATGATGTCGACACTAATGACTTAATCCCAGATTCACAGGAACCCCACTCAAGGGATCCTACCGGAGGACATCTCCCTCAGTAGTGTACAACCTGATATCCTCACTCTGAAGAGGATTCTATACCGAGGGAACCTGATAAAGTCAAAGGGACACAACCCCCTAGAGCTTCCTGCTGAGGGTGGAAAATGCATAATCCAGAACATGTTATCACCCTGGTTCCTGAGGAGGAGGTCTGCTACACAAATGCGGAGACATGTAAAGGGTAGTCATAAAATAATTCCCCTCCTACTGAAGCCTATCATAGAGATACATTGGTAGTGTAAGAGTGGACACAAATTCATGCTAACTCTTATAAATCCCTCCACAGAAATAGGGTGCCATGATACGAGCAAACTCACATTCTTGCCAGTGATCGCTGGTCCCGCTGCGTAAACAAAGTGGAAAATTACAGGTAGATGCAAATTTCTACCAATATGCAAGAAGCCCGTCATCCAAATAGATCAAAAACCAACTATAAGTATACACAAATCCCTGATGATGAAAAAAAATCCCACTATCTAAATAGGGTGGAGAATTATGGGTAGTCATAAAACACTGCCAGCTCATATGAATCCCACTAGCCAAATACAGTGGAAATTAAATGTGACCAGATTCCTATGGATGAAAATCAATCTCATGAGACAAATATAGTGGAAAATGTGTATACGAAAATTCCTACTTGAAAACACAAATCCCAAAATCCAAATACGGTGTCAATTAGAGAAAATAGTCAGTGGAAAACTCGTTCCTTTTCTATGACATAGAAGAATCGCCGGTACCCACTGGCAACCCATAAAAGTATGAAGAAGGCACAAACTCCTGCCCTAACATCAGAATGGGAAATAATACTTGTTACATCTAGAGACATATCTCAGTATATCATGTCCATGATGGAGGATCAAACATCGATTCCAAACTATATATTCTAGACATGTCAATATGTCATTTTGTTGGAAGAAAAAGTGAGGAGTCGAGCCCACAACCAGATCTCCCCGGGTGAGGTGATCTATCTACCAAATCAGATAATCACTATAGATTAGACCAACATCCATGCTCCAGTCCAAGAGGGTTGAATACTATCTGGAATGAAAACAAATACCCATTCCAACTGGGGGACACTGATCCAACATGGTGGCCGCTCCAGGGCATGCCTATATTCCTACCAGAACTCCAGATGCTTATTGGAATATCCTGACGACATCATAAGAACCAATTAGATAGGGACCCATACATGAATTCCGTTACCGACAGCAGACATCCCCATACTGTTCAAGTTTCAAAAAGACTCCCGCTAGCCCTATCACTTAGAAAAAAATCATTTAGGAGCAGTCAAATTGGGTGGATTAAGAGGAAGAGTCCCCTAGCAGAACAAAAAAAAGATGTGGTACTTGTGATAATACAACTAGCTAGGGGAGACATAATAGTGATGTATTGGACCATGAACACTTCTCAGTTCAACATTCCAAAAGAGTTTTCATAAGAATGTATGCATAACATTCACCTCAATATCTGGAAAACTCTCCACCAGTTAAAAGTAAAGTTTTTCCCTATGATGGGTTTGCATACCATGTTAACGTCTTGGGATATCTTCGCTATCAAATCGACCTAGAATCCCTTATGTCTACATGGTGACCATGATAAAAAAGATGAAATAAAAGCCTAGGGATGGCCTGTATCCATGCGCTGAACAAGTTGCATTGTCTTATTAGTGACGCCCTATCTGGTGTTCATATACAGGGATGGGGAGAACATGGATCCCTACACTTTACCCCCCTTCTCGTCTAGTAGAATTTTTTGGAAATGAAATCCTATAATTTCATTCCCAAAAGATAGTAGTTAAATGAATTCCCTACCTAGGAAAGGTGGAATTCTTGACAAGAGATGATCTTGAGTAAGTCTCAACAGCATCAGACCCAATGAGAGAAATTCATCGAGAAGATCATGAACGAGGCAAACAATAACAACTAATAGGATTCCATTTTAAGGGAAGAAAATCAAAGAGCAATTCTCATGTCCTCAAAAGAAAACAATCCACATGCAGACTCGACACCATATTCAGATCACATATGCATGGGAATGCATGAGATCAAGTTGGTGGAAATAATAGAAACATCCTCCAAAATACTAGACCATCCCTATCCTACAGAGTTGGGGGAATTTTTAACTCAAAATTCCCCCATAAGACTAGGAAATTTGGGCCAAGAATTTTCGATAGAATAATGGGAGAAACCCCAGCCTGCAGGGCTGGGGGCATTTTTACCTCAAATTCCCACCCAATGGATATCTGTATTCTCCTATCTAGGGAGAGAAATGGATTGAGGGGCCACCCATTCCATCCCATCCCATGAATATCATCCCCTGTAATGGAGGTGAACTAGAAGGTCATATTAGGGCTCCCTTTGAGTCACTCTCCACTAAGAAACCCAAAGAGTATCACATAATATACAGTAAAGATCCAACAAAGGGCATAAGAATCTCTCCTACCATTCAATGCCTGGTACGCCACCCCAAATGAGTTATGCATCAGTGAATTTCATGGACATAGTCCCCAAAAAACTCATAGAAAATAATACAAATAATGAGGAAACAGAAGAAGAGGGTTCCCTCCCAAAGATAGTCTACACCAAGCCTGGAGGTGTGCACACCAGAAAACAAAGAGTTTTCTTAAACTTGGGTTCCCCCTTAGTCAATCTACCATTACCTCCCACATGAATACTCAAAAAGGAGAAGAATAAGATTAAGGTCTATGAACCACCTCCTCCTCTCTGTAAAGATGATTCCCCTACACTTGAGGATAAATTCACTCAACAAGAGGAATAAATGAAAGATTTTAAGTGACTCAACTATGATCTACTAAGAAAAAGATGTCTTATTGGGTATGTTCCTTAGGTGGATCGTGAACACACACTTCCATAAGATGTACCTCTACCTCAAAAGATCATCTTGATTAATTAAGAAAGTCTGGAAGGCCCATTCAAGGAAGTGCTAGGACCATCAGTCTACCTGAACCTAATCCTGGAAGGATATCAAGATTTCCCAAATGATGCCCCCACCTAGGTATCTGCCTCAAGGACCAGAAATTCCAGCACATCCAATCTTTCCCCTACCACACCTATTCATGCTCAGGCCCAACATGATATGCATCAAGGTATTCTAAATACCATCATGTTATTAACTACTCTAATGGAAGCAATGGAAGGAATACATGATCCATTACAACCAAAATAGAGGCCTTACCCTGACTGGGTGAGAAATTTTCCACCTCCAAAAAATTTCAGGAATCCTGTATTCCCAGTGTTCAATCGATCAAGAGACTCGGAGCATTATCTAATGCACTACTCTTCTTATTGTGATCCCATGATGGGAACTCCTGAGCAACAAGAGGCTATAAAACTCAGATTGTTTTTGCGAACTATACAAGGTTCATCCTTTGTCTGATACACAAATTTGTAAACAAACTCAACAATAGGATGGGAGGATCTCTGGTTCTAGTTATTAATCTAGTTTAGCTCGAAATTTCCCAAAACAACTGTCATTGATCTCATGAACTGCAAACAAAAATAGAATAAGAGAGTCTTGGAATTCATCACCAGATGGAAAGGTACAACTTAATCCTTGAATAGACCACTCCCCCAAGATGAGACTCTTCCCATGTACATCTATAATCTCCGAGATGAGCTATGAATATTGCTCATTTCGGTGAAGTACACAAATGGGTTCTGGGAATTCTCCACTATCACTCAAAGGATAGAGGATTACTTGCAACATACTAATCTCAAGTCTTGGACAACCCCATCCACCCCAGTGAAAAGATAAGGGAGAGCTGAAGCGACATTTTTTAAGCTCAAGACACCCCCTGCACCAACTTTAGCTCCAAAGACCCCCACCAAACCGTGCAGGTCCCTCTGGATGTCATCAGCCTCCCATACCCATCAAGATGAGTGGACGGGGACAAATGAAATTAATTTGAGGAACGAAAAAATAAATTTTACTCATTCCGTGATGACCAAGTCCATGGTTACTTCTTAGAAGCCATGAATTTCAACTTTATTTGGATTTAGGAGCTGAAGAAGGCTGAAGAAGTAGGTCTTTATGACAGTCCAGATTACTGTCCCTTCCATCAGATATTGGGACACAACATTCAAGAGTTCTTTTTCTTCAAGGACCTCCTACAAAAGATAGTAGATTTTAGACAGGTCAAGCCGAGACCACCACTGGTGTGAGTGGAATATGTTTCCACCACTGATCTGGACAAATAAGGGAACTGGAAAATAATTTTAAATGAAAAGGATCAAAAGTTCGATAGTTGGATGACTCATAAGATAGTCGACCAAGATCATGGCATACTTCAAGAACATTTGATGCAACCAACTGTGCCTCCAATAGACCTTAATGAAACACATCCTTCATCCCCGGCTCTACAATCCTCTAGAGGAAATATTCCCAAAAAGAAGTTCAATCAGAATGGTGGAAAGCAAGTGCAGGAAGATGAACTCACACCAAGGCCAAGGTTGGCTTTGACACTCAGAGTTCATGCTAAAAAATCTGAAGGAATGATCACCTTACCTCCAAACGGAACAACGAGAAGCATATAATGAGGTAAAGACATCATCCGAAGAGGATTTGATTTTTGGATCCATCAATGTCATCCATTTTATGAATCCTTTCTCTGAAGATGAGTACGATTGTCAAATAGAATTCTCCGAACTCAATCGGGGATCCAGAGGAAGAAGCCATAGAATATAGGGATACCAAGGGAGACACAACCATGGAAGAAATCAAGCATATGGCCTCAACCACGCTGAAACCATCAGTGTTAAAGAGACCCATAGGAGGACCCTCTAATGTATCTAGTAGGGAGAATAAAATTCCCCTGCCCCCATAGGAAACCACCCCGGTCCAATCATTCTGGAGTATTGATACACCCGAATTATGTATACATTTCCACACATATTTTTGACAATAAGAACATTTTTATAGAAAATACCTACTGCTTAGTGTAAAAATACTTTGATTTTGGTGATCTTGTTTATTTTCATGTGTTTTCTGGCCAAACACACAAACCGGAAGAACTCTGAGAAAAATTCCCAACTACACAGCGTGTACATACCAACACGACATGTACATTCATACTCAGACACGGATCGACTGGATGAGTACATTCCCAAGTCCCCATAACATAGACGAAACACCATGTGGGTCATACCTACACGTCGTGTACATGATTCTAGATGTGATTGATGGCAATTTTCAGAGACTACACGTCATGTGAGGTCGCGCCACATGACTTGTACACTCCACCAATTGGCCTTCGATGCTACGAAAGTAAAGGGTGGCATAGATGGCCACCTATCGGATAAAAACTGTGAAAAAAATGCGTTGACAAAACTACATGGTGTGCAATTTTTATACATGTCCTGTACTTTTTTTTTCAATATATAGAGGACATAGCCTCCGGTTTTAGGGAGTAAATATTCAATATTCAAAGGAGGGAGGTTCCACTGCCCAGCTGTCGTGCTACCATTGTTCCGCTACTCCACAATTCCACCATTCTACCAAAGAATTAACCTCTCCTCAATGTTCTACGATGACCACATCAGGTATCATGGGTTCTGTTGTCATATTTTCTTTCATGTGTAACTAAACACCCTATGTGTTGGGGCTGTGGATGATAAAAGAGTGTTATAATTTGGATTAATTGTTATGTTTGTGTTTGTTATGTTTAATTTTTCTTATTCTTCTTCAATCATTTATTTTTATCTCTGAAAATTCTAAGCCAGACCAAGGGAAAAATTTTCTGGGACTCAAAGAAGAATAACAATGAATAACTTCATGATCATTGGAGGTATTCATCAAAACAAAAATGGACTGATCTAAATAATGAATTATGAAATACTGACTACTGGACCAAGGAGTCAATTTCTTCAGTTCCAGACATAGTTTACCAGACCAAGGGAATCTTGTCAGAATTTAAACCCAGAGTGTTGGGTTGTTATGAACAACACAACCTAATAAGAAGTTCGTATAACCTCTATAATCACCATATCCCCAACACACACATTTTTCTATCAACGACATTAAAAACCACTTTTGTTTTATTTACCTTTTAATGTTAATATTTACTTTAGTAATCAAAATAGTTATCATAATCAAAAACAAAAATCCCACTCTAATTTCAGCATCGTTCACTAAATTAATTCCAAATGAAATCAAATTAATGCACCCATCCATTCCCTGTGGTTCGACCCTGCACTTACGCTATAATAGCTTAAGAGTGGGTAATATAAATTTGGGAAACCAATAACATACCTTCGGTGAAAAGACAAACCAAATTTTGGCACTGTTGCTGGGGACTTCAGTTTGAGTGTTAAATTCATTTGCATTTTAATTAATTTAGTGAAAATAAAAATTAAAAATTCCCAAAAATATTTTATCTAATCCCATTTTTGTTTATATTTCTTTTTACCTTTTACGCCTGGTTTTTGTGTGTGTGTGCAGGATCATAGGTGAATGAGTAGATGCCCCACATGGTTCAAGAGCACCAAGTCACCGGACATTCTTCCGATTGACCCAGAAATCGAACAAACATTATTGAGACATCATCGTGCACTAGTGGAAGAGCACAAATCGAACTCACCACCCATGGTGAACAAGGAGGAGGGAGATCCAACCACTGAAGCTACAATGGGGCACCTGTACCTGGACCAGCAGCCTCCCATTGCCAGTATTCTAGAACAAGCCCCACAAGGAGGATTCATGGAGTTCCTCCTGAGGAACTACTAGAGACCGCCAAAACAACCCCCTTTAGAGTATGGGAATCCCTAACAGATGTAGTAGATCTTTCAGAGGCCGTACGTCTCCCCTCAGGAGCAGCAATATATGCCGCCTCCACTCCCTCAGCAACCACCTCCACACCATACTCTCATGAAGTACGGCCTGCCGTCTATTCAGGGAGCTGACACAGGCATCGTCTGTCTGCTAGTGAAGGCTCAACATTTTGAGATCAAGCTTGCTATCATGCATCTGATCCAAAAAACAGTTCAGTTCAGCAGACTGCCCAGTAAAGACCCAAATTTCCATCTCTCCAATTTTATGTAGATCTGCGACACATTTTTCTACCACTGAGGGTCTGAGGACGCCATTTGTCTTCACCTCTTCCCCTTCTCTCTAAAGGATAAGGTGAAAGATTGGATAAAAGGTTTTCCGAAACGATCTATCCTCACATGGGAGAAGCTATAATAGGTGTTACTATCAAAATATTTCCCAACCTTGAAGGAAAAGACCTTGGGGAACAAAATACACAACTTATAGCAGCCTGAATCGGAGTCGTTGTACGAGTAATGGGAGTGTTTTAAGGAGATGTTTCATAAATTCCCTCACCACAGACTCCCACTCTGTATGTAGGTCCAGACCTTCTACGGAGGACTAACAATGTACAAAAATTCCATGGTGGATGTTGTTTATGGAGGTACGGTTTTAAGGAAGTCCCCTAAAGAGCTTTTCGATCTGCTGGAAGACATGTCTGCCAACATCTTTCAGTTTCATTCCGAGCAGGGCACACAAAAATGAGGTATGCACAATATCGATTCCACTACTATGATTGCTGCCCAGTTGGATGCTGTTCCCAAAAAGATCAACGTGCTAAATCTAAAGAGCATGTCCCAAGTTCATGTGGAAAACCATCCGCACGTGCAGTGAATGTGGTGATAACCACATCATGGGAGAATTCCCAGGACCTATAGTTGGCCCTTCGACGAGCGAGGGGAGCTATGTTTCTCAAAACAGAATAATGAACCAGTACTAGAAGTACTAGAACGCGACATGGCATGATCACTAGAACACAGGCTGGGACTCACAACAGTAGAATCCTCCGCCCTAATGACCACCCGACTATGCTCATCCCTAGTATCAGATCCAACACCCGAGGAAATAACAACATTAATAGGGCTCTTACAAGTAGAAAGGGGTTCAAAACCCTCACCTGTAGTAGCTGAGGAGGTAGCCACTGCCTCCACCAGCTGAACAACAACCTCAGTAGGAAAATAACTCAAGGTTAGAGGATCTCATGATCAAGTTTATATCTACCTTTGAGACCGTATTCCAGAATCAAGAGGCTTCCATTCGAAGCCTGGATAACCAAATTGGCTATTTGGAAAACCAGATCTCAACGAGGCAGCCCGATACACTATTGGGTAACACTAAGAAGAACCTGAGGGAAGAGGCCCGTGCTATCACACTATGAAGTGGAAAGGATATACAATAGAAGTAACTAACACAACTAGGTGCACCAACACCCCCTGCTGAAAAAGAAGGTATAGTTATAGAATTCTCCTCATCCAAAGACCCACTAAAAGAGGCCCTACAGGGAAAAGTAAAGGAGGTTTTCAAAACCTTAAAGCCTACATTACCCTTCCCGGAGAGGATAAAGCAGATAAATATGGACCACCAGTTCGTTAAGTTCATGGAAGTGTTCAGGAAGCTTCACATCAACATTCCATTTTCAGAGGCACAGACACAGATGCCCACGTATGTGAAATCCATGAAGTAGATCCTCTCCAACAAAAGAAAGATAGAGTATCTAAGCACTATTGAACTAACTAAGGAGTGATCAACGGTCATACAACATTCGATTCCTCCCAATATACAAGATTCAGGTAGCTTCACCATCCCATGCACTATTGGACTATGTGAGTTTGGGAAGGCCCTCTATAACTTACGAGCCAAAGTCAACCTCATGCCCTTCAAAGTTTTTAAGAAGCTAGGGATCAAATACCTGAATCCTACCCGAGTATCCCTTCATCTTTCCAAAAGATCCATCAAATATCCAAAGGGGATACTGGAGGAAATGCTAGTAAAGGTTGGAAGGCTAATAATCCCCACAGATTTCATCATCCTCAACATGGAGGAAGACCAGGAGGCAACTCTCATTCTGGGAAGGCCTTTCTTGTCCACTATGAAGGTATTGATTGACGTACACTAGGGGGAGATTATTTTCAGAGTATGAGACGAAAGAGTCTCCTACAATTCCCTCAAAGTCGTCAAGAAAGAATAATTACCAGAGCATGAGGGATGTTATGCCGTGACCACCATGGATGATCACTTGAGAAAAAATGGCGATAATCTGGTATGTTCTTTCACCTCATATGAGTTGGTTGTTTCAGACATTCTAGTTGATGAAGCACCAGAGGACCTGAAATTCCTTGAAGTCCAAGGTGGCCACTACTGGAAGCGTGTTGTTATTCCCAACATTCTGGAGCAGGCAGAGGTACAACCACTTGTAACTTTGATTCTAAAGGCAACTAAAATAGAACTGAATCCTCTTCCATATTCTCTGAAGTATGGGTAATTGGGAGACCATCAAACATTGTCCGTCATACTTAGTGCGGCACTGTTTCAATATAAGGAGGATGCGCTTCTACAGGTTTTGAAGCGGTAGAAGTCGGCTACTAGGTAGACAATTGCAGACTTGAAGGGAATCAGCCCTACCATTTTCACCCACAAGGTGCTTCTTAAAGAAGGATCGAATCCATATCAGCAACCACAACGATGCCTGACCCCCCCCCCATGAAGGAATTTGTGAAGAAAAATGTAATCAAGTTACTGGATGCGGGCATCATATACCCCATCTCAGAGAGTCCGTGCGTGAGTCCCCTACAAGTGGTAACCAAAAGGGGGGGGGGGGTATCACTGTGATTTAAAATAACAAGAATGAGATCAACTCCACATGCACTGTCATAGGATGGAGAGTCTGTGTGGACTATAGAAAGTTGAATGAGCCATGAAGATGGATCAGTTATGTCAATCCTTTCATGGATCAGATTCTAGAGAGACTAGTGGGGTACGAGTTTTACTATTTCCTCGATGGCTATTCCAACTACAATCAGATTTCCATTGCCTCAGAGGATCAAGATAAGTGCATGTTTAATTTCCTCTATGGTACATTTTCTTACTGAAGGATATCTGTTGGCATGTGCAATGCTCCCACCACCTTCCAGCGATGCATGCTGGCTATCTTCCATGACATGGAAAAACAGATCCTGGAGGTTTTTATGGATGATGTTTCTATTTATAGAAAATCATTCACCACTTGCTTGTGGAACATGGATCTGGTAATGGAAATATATGAGAACACTAACTTAATTTTGAACTGGGAAAAGTGTCATTTCATGGTGCATAGTGGAATATTCCTTGGACACAGAATATTGGCGAAGGGGATAGAGGTGGACCCGATGAAGATAGAAGTCATTTCATGACTTCCTATTCAGACTCCCTTCAGAGCCATCTATAGATTCTAGGGACATGTAGGTTTCTACAGGCGGTTTGTCCGCGACTTCTCAAATAAAGGTCCTCCCCTCACCAATATTATGGCCAAGGATTCCATTTTTGAGTTCTATGAGGCATGCACCACAACTTTTGAGCACCTGAAGAAGCTCCTGATGGAAGATCCAGTGATGATTTCTCCCAACTGGGAGGACAAATTTGAAGTGATGTCCAATGACAGTGACTATGTAGTGGGAGAAATCCTGGGCTAGTGGATTGACTGAATTTTCCGACCCATCTATTATGCCATAAGGACACTCAATGGGGCACATATGAACTACACTACCACGGAGAAGGAGATGCTGGAAGTGGTGTTTAATTTTGATAGTTTCCATTCTAATTTAGTGCTATCAAAAGATATTGTTTATACTGACTATACAACACTCAAGTACCTACTGAACAAGAAGGATGTGAAGCCATGACTAATCCGATGGGTATTCCTCCTACAAGAATTTGATCTAGAGATTCGAGTCAAAAAGGGGATCGAGAAATTTGTTGTTGATCATCTCTCCCACTTAGAGATGCCGCATTTGGAGAAGGAGGAATATCAAGAGATCAAGGATGATTTCCTCGATGGACACATTTTTTCAGTCAAAGAATCACCTCAGCCCTGGTATGCTAATATTTCTAATTATTTGGTTACAAGTGCCATCCACCCCGACCTCTCCTTCAACCATAGGAAGAGGTTTCTCTTTGATGTTAAGAGGTACTTCTAGGAATATACTATACTGTTCTGATCCTATGGAGATGGGGTGACCCAACATTTCATCCCAAAAACCGAAGTTCACAGAGTCCTGTAATTCTGTCACACCTCGCCGGTTGGGGGACATCATGGGACATACTGTACTATAGAAAAGATCCTCCAGTCTGGGGTTTTTCTGGGCCACCATGCATAGATATTCCCAATCATTTGTTTCCCATTATGATCTATGCTAAAAAATAGGTAATGTGGGGAACAGAGCTAAGATTCCCCATCACCCCATCCCGAAGGTTGAGATCTTTGACGGCTATGGAATAGAATTCATGGGGATATTCCCCCATCTTTCGAGAACACTTACATCCTGGTCTTCGTCAAATATGTCTCAAAGTGGCTGGAAGCCACTGCTACAACACACAACATGACCAAGGTGGTCTTGACCTTTTTAAAGAAACAAATTTTTAGCAGGTTCAACATCCCTCGTGTACTGATCAGCAACAGAGGGACCCACTTCGACAACACATTGATGAAAGGAGTACTATCAAAGTACAGAGTGAATCATCATATGGGGACACCATATCATCCCCAGTCTAGTGGACAAGTGGAGATCTCTAATTGTGAGCTCAAGCAGATTCTAGATAAAATGGTGAAAACTTCAAGGAAAGACTGGTCCAAGAAGTTAGAAGATGCTTTGTGGGCATATTAGACCGCCTTCAAGACACCACTGGGTATGTCCCCGTTCTGCCTCATCTATGGAAATCCATGCCATCTGCCAGTAGAGTTGGAGCACAAAGCTTACTGGGCCTTCAAGGACCTGAATTTTGATCTGAAGGTAGCTGAAGATAAGCGTAAGTTCTAACTGTAGGAACTTTATGAAATTTGATGGGAGGCATATGAGAGCTCTAAGATGTACATGGAGAAGACGAGAGAAATCCATGATGGGATGATTTCGTGAAAATATTTCCAACCCGGTGATTAGGTATTACTTTTTAACTCCCATCTTTGATTATTTCTAGGAAATCTAAAGTCAAGATGGTCGTGACCATTCTGAGTCATACGAGTATTCCACCATGGAGTGGTGGAAATTTCTGGGGAGGATGGTCAACCATTCAAGGTGAATGGACAGTGTCTGAATACTTACAATCACATAGAATACATGGTGGGAATGATCTCTACCATGCATCTCAGGTAAGTAAAGGTAATTAGGTCGAGCCAATGACCTAAAATAAAAGCACTACCTAGGAGGCAACCCAGAGGTTACACGCTATGTATCACCTATACACACAATGTGTACTGAGTCCTTTTAGTTTATATTATTAATATTATAAATATATCGATTAACTAAATAATAAAAAGGGATGAGGCCGGTGACGATGGTAAAGTCACTGGAGTTTATCCGAGCCGTTACTGGTTCGAGTCCCTCTATACCTACCTTCAACTCGAGGTTCATCCTTTTTATACCCATGTTTTAAATACATGAAATGTGTGGTATTTTTTATAATATATATATTTTTTAAAATAAAAAAAACCCATGATGGGGATGGATCGGTTGGCCAGGGTCGTAAACTGGTTTAAAAAGACCCGGGTTCAAATCCTGAAAACCGGCCCATTTCCATCATTTGTCCTTTTAATAAAACCACACGACGTGTATTTCAATATACGAAATGAGTTCCAAGTTTTCAATAATTCAAATAGTTTTTGAAATACTAACATACATGCTGGTGAAGTTGGAATATTGGCAGATTCTCGACTCTGGATCCAAAAGTCCCGGGTTCGAACTCAGCTAATCTCCTTGCTTCATCCCTTTTATTCCAATTAACAACCACACGCCATTCCTTTTCTTCATCCCATGTAGTATTGGCCATGTATATTAACTAATATATATTTAATAAATATGATCAGTAGTAAAACCTTTGCTTCAGTGTATGAGGGCTTGTGTTTGGATCAGCCGATCGCCAGTTCGAACATCGCTTCAAGCACCGGACCAAAGGTTGTACTTCTCTTTTTCTAATTTTAGAATACACAGTGTATATTTCCTAATACATTACGTGTATAGATTATTTTTTGTAAATTATATATATATATATATTTATTTTAATTATTGATGTTAATTACTATATAGTTTACTATAATAATTATATTATATACCTATAATTATAATTTAAAAAATGTAATACATAGTGTGTGGGCCCTAGTACATGTTGTGTACTACGGCTATAAAGGTTGCGCCCCACCCAGCTTGAGCCTGTGTCGCGTGACCCCCCTCTTCCTGTTTTCTTCTCCCGCACACCCGTTGGCCACCCAAATTCAAATATGCCATTTTCATGTGTTTTAGATCTAGATTTCTTTTGCATTGCAATCCTCACCATTCTAAACTCATTATTTCATAGTTTTCATAGAGTTTAGGGAGATTTCTGGACCAGTTGACGATTCGGCTTCCCAGGCAGCACACGACTTTCACAAAGAACACACTCCATGTACATTCTGTACACAAGCACACACATAACATTTTCTCCATTTGGCCGATACATGGAATGTATATTCGTTACACGCCATGTATCATGCCTCCCATAGCCTTTTGGCCATGACCATGTCTGTTTGGGACATGTCCCTCTCCCCATGTCACTTTACAAGGTGTGTCTGTTTGGGACATTCCATGTCCACCAACCCTCTGGAGGACCCTGTGTGGAAAGATTTACATGCCTCGCACACCATGTTCACTTAAATAGTGTTTATTCCTTTCCAAACGGTGTGTATTCCCCATTTCCCTGCCCACATCGAGCTGTGTCTGGCTTCTTACACGGGCAACACACCCTATTGTGGTACACGACGTGTACGCTCTGATACACGTCGTGTTCTACTATTTTCCCAACACATTCCCTCACATCATGTCTATTCCGGGTACACAGGTTCTTACACACTCCTATTACACGCTGTGTATCTAGATATACATGTTGTGTTCTTCTACATTTCCAGTTTTCTCACATTTTCTTCTTTTCCTTTTTCTTTTATTTTTCTTTTGTTTTGTTTTCCTTTCTTTTAAATGTTATATCAAATATATACCTTGTACGTGGGAATTATCCTACCACTGCTACAGAGGGTGAGAGGCCCACTTTTTGCTAGATATGACTCTAGCCCTGGACTTCTCGGAGAACCAGCCTCCTCCGCTGGCCATCTTTCCACCACTCATCGCCCCGACGGAGGCTGGTACTAGTGCCGCACCTTCACCACCCCACACGGAGCCTTAGAGCACCACCATTTCTTCATCACTAGCTGCCACACCCCCTGATCCCTCCTTACTAGTAGCTGATCCCTCACCGACCACCACATCCAGTGGAACTTCACCTACTGAGGCCACTCTTCCACAAGGGCCGACCCCTGCTAGTGCCCCCTATCCTTGCCTGGTGTTTCCAGTCATAGACCTAGAGCACGAATGAGTCTGGTGCTTCTCTCACTGCACGATCCAGTTAAGCAGTCTTTATCTTGACAACAACGTGCCTTAGTAGCTAGGTATCTGGGGGGAGTTGGAGGAGCTCCTAGGGAACACGCCATTACTTACAATCTTTTAGGTCATCACTCCAAATTTCAGAGATATATTTTTGGATTTTTCTGCAACCTTTGAGTTTGACTGGCCTGAGTACCAGGAGATGTCTAGTGACATTGTCCCAGTGGTCTGATTTTGGCTAGGTAGTCGACCTTTTTCCCTTACCTTTTCTGATTTTGGCCAAGGGTGTGGCTTCTATCCCCATCCAGTCACCCACCCCCTATCTCCACCCTGACCCACCCCGAGAATTCTGAGCTCATTGCCATGTGGTGGGATATTGATGGGCTCGACCACCGCTACACCCCCACTTTTTAGAATAGTACCCTCATCATTGAACATATCCTCCACTTCACCCACTGGTGCTTTAGCGCCATCCTGTTTCCTTGGTATGAGGATATGGGGGTTGTGATCGGTTGTGACATGGAGCACCTCACCTGTATCTTCCAGAAGGACTACCCAGACCTCCCCTAACTTGCCACCTCTAACTTCCATGCTATGTTCAAAAGCCTTTAGGGAAACCTGAATGGTGGGTTCTACACCACCTACCTTTCCCACCACCTCGGTTTTTTCGAGACTTCCCTTCCCCACGACTGATTAGGTTCCCCCCAACAGATGGACTTTATCATTATTATTCACATTGGATTGGTCTAGAATCATAGGGTACTTATGTCCTTGCCCATGCCCCACCACCACCCCCTACCGACCATCTTTCCCTCGAGGATGCACCTACACCTCCTTCCCTGCCCCTTACAGCTTCCTCACCCTTCCCTACTTCCATTCCTATTCCCCCTCTTGGACCTTCACCTACCCCTTCACCTTCTGCACCCTCGACTGACCTCCCCATCACCATCTGCCTAGCCGTGATAGACCACCACCTGGCTCGTCTGGAGAATCATTTAGATGCTATCCTTTAGTGGAATACGACATCTACTCAGCGCTTCGACCACATTGAGTGGATGATGGAGCTACTACTAAAACATCATGGGATTCCCATTCCACTGGAGGCTACCTCTAATTTTGTGCCTCCAACTTCTACTGTACCCCCTTCTGACTTTGTCATGGCCACAAACTCTGTACTCATCTTTACTATAGGTACCAAACCACCTCCTCTTGTAGAGATAGATGTTACAGACTCCCCTTCAGTAGCATCACTACCACAAGTTGTGGGATCTATTACTCCCACTACAACATCTACTGATTACGCCCCACCTGTACTAGCCACTACCTCCCCTATGGCTAGATCATGACTGTGACATTTGAGTTTTCATCTATATATATTTTTTGTCCATTTCTATGCTGTGATGATGTGTCTTCTTGCAGTTTTCTTTTCCATCGATAGTCACAGGTACACTACAGCGACATTGGGATGTCTTGAATTCTTACCAAGGTTTTTTATTTGGCACGAGTGGAGTATTATTTCGGTTTTCAAAATATTATTTTGTTTCTCTTATTATTCCAACCCTCTCCCACGACTTTTTGTGTCTCCATCCTCTTTTTCCCCTTATTAGTGCACTTAGTGGGCCATGTGTAGTATTAAGTGTGGGGATCGTCTCTCAACCACCTTATTCTTTTCCCTTACTGTAATCTATGAGAAATCATTATTAGAATATATATTTGAAAATATGAAGAAATTTTGGTTAGTCATATTTATAAATAATAAAGATATAAGTAGGAAATTTTTAAAGGTTTCATGATTATTTTGGTTCTTGAGTGTTTTAAAATGATTGCTGATATAGTTTAAATTGAAAGTTGTAATCCTTGGATAATTACATTGATTAGGCTAATAATTTATATGCATGTCACGACATGATTGTCTCTTTATTTTTTTTCCCACTCCTGAGAAAAATTCTAAACCCTTGGTCCTATTTTTTCTAATAACATATTTCTTGAGAGATTCTTAGGATATACATGACTACCAGAATTCTCAAGTTTTATTTTTGAAACATGAAGAATTTTTGAATTACATTAAAATTATTGAGGCATTAGATTGTTTCAACCCCTTTTATATTGAGACCTACCCCACATCTGATCTTTGTAAATCCCCTAGAAACCATGAACATCCTTGATAAGAAACCACATTACAAGCCTATTTCCCTTCCTACCCAAATTATTTTTTACTTTTGATGATTATT
Source organism: Viscum album (assembly GCA_963277665.1). Lineage (NCBI taxonomy): Eukaryota > Viridiplantae > Streptophyta > Magnoliopsida > Santalales > Viscaceae > Viscum > Viscum album. The sequence goes on from OY728125.1 coordinate 1,952,145,348, forward strand.
CACTAGATCTTTAGAGAGGGAATTGGAAGTACATGGAACATTTTTGTGAATAGTCATGAAATTAAGTGTGGGGAAGTGCCTGTTGTTTATTTGGGGAAGAAAGGGTTCCAAACCCCTATTCGTGGAATTACTAAGTGGTCCCCTCTGTTTAAAAAACAGAATAAAAAATGATAAAGACAAGGGGACATTATACTCACTTGATGATTTGTGAACCCTACCTAACTAAGGTAGATGGTGGTGATGAGAGAATTTGACAGATCTTGTTGAGGATTATTTTACATTGAGATTTATTTTGAATATCATGTAGTGTTATTTAAATAATTTGTCCTCCCTTTTCAAGCCTCAAAGTTTATTTTTCACATATTTACCTACCATTCCTTATCCACAGAGACATCTAAACCTTATTAAAAACCCCTCATGATTTTTTTAATCCAATTTTAGGAAGTACAGAACTAAATTTCTTACAAACCTATGGATAGGGTGTATATACCTTATATTGAGCATAACTTTGATTTAAAATATCTTGAGTGATGAGTGTGTTATTTATTGGTGATATTGATCATCAAGTGGCATGCTTATTTTTGAAAGGTTGAAAAATTTGTTTAAAAGAGGATGAAAGTAGTTAATTGAATTATATATGAGGCATGATTAGAACATCTTATGAATTAAATCTATTTTTTACCTTTTTAGAATTTTCTCCTATGACTGTATCATTTACACTTATGATTAATTGAATTCCTTCCTTTTAAAATATAGACTCTTTTAATTAGATGTTGATATTTTCTTAAGGAAAATAAAATGACTAAGTGTGGGGGAGTTTGATACACCTGATTTTTGTATACATTCCCACATATATTTTTGAAAATAAGAACATGTTTTCAGAAAATACTTACTACTTAGTGGAAAAAAACATTTATTTTGGTGATCTTGTTTATTTTCAGGTGTTTTCTGGACAAACAAAAAACCTGAAGAACTCTGAGAAAAATTCCCAACTACACGACATGTACATACCTACACATTGTGTACATTCAGACTCAAACATGGATCGGTCGGACGAGTACACGCCCAAGTAGCCAGAACGGAGACGACATGCCATGTGGGTCATACCCACACACCGTGTACATGCTTGTAGATGTGGTCGGTGGTGTTTTATAGAGACTAAATGCAATGTGAGGTGGATCCACACGCCGTGTACCCTAAAAAACCAGTTGTCGACGCCATAGAAGTCAAGGGCAGCACAGCTGGCCACCTACCAGAGAAAAACTGCAACAAAACCGCGTTGACGAAACTACACCGTGTGTACTTTTTATACTCACCATGTACTTTTGTTTTCTATAAATAGAGGAATTAGACTTTGGTTTTAGGGATTCAATATTCAATATTATAAAGACAGAGGTTCCGCTGCCCGACTACCGTGCTACCATTGTTCCGCTACTCTGCCATTCCACCATTCTACCAAAGAATTCACCTCTCCTCGATGTTTTTGTGATGACCACATCAGGTATCAAGGGTTCTATTGTCATATTTTCTTCCTTATGTAACTAAACACCCCGTGTGTTGGGGATATGGATGATGAAAGAGTTTGGTAATTTAGATTATTTGTTATGTTTGTGTTTGTTCTATTTAATTCTTCTTATTCTTCTTCAATCATTTCTTTTTATCACTAAAAATTATGAGGCAGAGCCAGTGAAAATTTTTTAGGGACTCAAAGGAAGAATAATGACGAATACCATCATAATCATTAGAAGTATTCATCAAGTCACAAATGGAATGATCTAAATAAATAATTGTGAAACACTGACTACCGGACGAAGGAGTCAGTTTCTTCAGTTCCATACATAGTTTACCAGACCAAGGGAATTTTGTCACAATTGAAACCCATAGTGTTGGGTTATTATGAACAACATAACCTAATAAGAAGTTCATATAACCTCCATAATCATCATAGCCCCAACACTCTCATTTTTCAATCAACCACATTAAAAAAGAATTTTCTTTTCTTTACCTTTAAACGTTAATCTTTATGTCAGTAATCAAAACTATTTTCATAATAATAAAAAAATCCCACTCTAAATTCAGTGTCCTTCACTAAGTAAATTCCAAATACAATCGAATTCATGCACTCATTCATTCCCTATGGATCGACCCCACACTTATGCTATACTAGCTTAAGAGTGGGTAATATAAATTTGGGACACTGATAACATACCTTTGGTGAAACGACAAACCAAGTATCCATAAGTGGAATAAAAAATGACTAATTGCCCTCGGCATGTGAGAAGATCTCCCCAGAACAATCCATAAAGGACGGAAGCTCCTCTAGCTCCGATACTAAGGGCTGACCCATCTTTATAAAATTTTCAAGGCCCTAAAGTGCCTGTGAAAGAGTGTCCCCAAGCTAGGAAGTTCCGAACTTTAGATAAAAAATATGATATTCTGAAACAGTTAGCTTCAATTATAGCTAAGATCTCAATCATGGATGCATTGAATCTATCAACAAATCTTAGGGAAGCTCTCATAGAGGCTTTGTTGAGTCCCCAAGAGTTTGAAGCTGAAGTAGCCGCCACTAAGGTCTACCGGATAGAGATCAATTCTGTAGTATTCAATCCAGTCATCTCCTTCACTGATCAAGATAAAGAAATCATCATGCAAGGACACATCAAACCATTATACGTGTCTGGAATGACAAATGGTATCAATATATGAAAATTCTTCATCAACAATGGATATGGGGTTAATATCCTTCCACTGCGGACACTCCGTCGGCTGGGATGAAATGAGGATAATCTGATGCCATACACGATGACCCTGTTGGACTATGCCAAAATAATAAAAAAGCTATTAGGAAAAATCAAGATCGAAACCCAATTTGGTGACCTCGTAGCTCACCCAGAATTTTTGGTGGTCTGAAATAATATGGCCTTCAATGCTCTACTAGGGAGGCCCTAGCTGCATAAATATACAACAATCCCCTCCTCTTACCATCAGTGCCTCAAATATAGCATTTATGGACAAAGTGGGACACTGCATGCTGATAAGGCCCCGTTCGAGTCCTACGAGTCACACTATATTGATGTAGGGTTTTACGAACCAAAGGAGAAAAGACCCAGACCTGATGTAATTGACTACGTTACCACCCCCAAATGTTTCATAAATGTTTCCTACCAATTTCCTCAAGTAGCTTGAGGGAGAATACGTACTTCCCATCAATCAGATTGAAAGTAAAATTCCAAATTTAGATATGTATTCAGCATTCCTCATGGCATAAGTTATGAAATTCAACCCTGATAATATCGAAACCCCATCAAATCCTAAGATAATAAGGAAGGTTCAGATGAAAATACCCCCAAACCTACATCAAAACTCAAAATAAATTATACCTCACTCATTGAGGCAGGAATAAGTGTCTCTTCATTCAAGGAAGATGAGGAAACTCTTTTACCCCCTGCTGCATCATTTCTGGAGAATCCCCCACCAAGGGCCGATGCAGAAGATATAACCTCACCTCCCAGACACCAAAATTGATACTCTTCCCTCAAATACGAAGCAATAATTTCAAGGATTGTTTCCCCATTAGAAGACTAAGAGGAAGATGATTAGGATGTAGGAAAAGAAGAAGAATAATACCTAATAGATGACCCTCCATCATTTGAGGAAGGAGTTTCCACCATAGTTGATGAACTCAAGGAAGTCAACTTGAGTATGGAAGAAGACCCATGACCCACTTTGGTTAGTGTGTCCATGCCTCCCGAAGAGAAAGATATATATGACTCTTTCCTAAAACAGAATCGAGATGTTTTTACCTAGAATTATATGGAAATTCTAGGTCTCGATCTAGAGGTGGTCACTCACCACCCGAGCCTGCCTGAAGATCACTGTGGTTATAAGAAATATTTCAGAAGGATGCACCTCACACATGCTGTTAAAATATAGGCCGAAGTTGACAATCTTATCAAAGATAAATTCATTTGGGAGGTCCATTACACCATATTTCTAGAAAAATCATCTTGTCAAGAAGAAAAATGAGTAGATAAGTGTCTGCATCGATTTTAGGGACCTCAACCAGAATTGCTCGAAAGATGATTTCCCATTCCTGATCACAGAATTGTTTATTGATGAAACTACTAGATATGAGGCTCTCTTATTCATGGATGGTTATTCAGGTTATAAACAGATCCCAATGGCCTAATAAGATGAAGAGGCCAGCGCCTTCAGGGATCCTCAGGGGGAGTTTTTCTATAAGGTGATGCCTTTTGGTTTGAAAAATGATGGCACAATATATCAGCGCGCCATGAAACACTTTTTCAAAAGCCTTCCTAAGAAAGTTTGTTGAATATTATGTGGATGATTTGGTGGTTAAATCACGAAAATGATCGGACGACCTGGCTGACCTTGAAATCATCTTCAATAAACTATTGTAGCATAGTCTAAAAATGAACCCCTTGAAATGTGATTTTGGTATCACCTTAGGGAAATTCATTGGCTTCATCGTACGCCACCATAGCATCAAGGTCGACCATAAGAAGAAAAATTAAATCCTTAGCATGTCAACAACTTGAAACCTCACTAAGTTGATAGGAATCTAAAGGAATTTGGATTACATTCAGTGATTCATAGCCAAACTTGCAGGAAAATGTTTTCCATTCACCAGGTTGATGAAGAAATGGGTAGAATATCAATGGACTAGATACTGTCAGAAAGTGTTCAACAATATCAAGATTTATCTCTTAATTACACCGGTGCTATTGCCGCATGTTGAAGGAAGACCACTTATTCTATATGTAACCAGCTTGGAGAGATCCCTAGGTGCCTTTCTTGCATAGAAAAATGATGTCGGCAGTGAGAATAGTCTCTATTATCTCATCAAAACCATGATTGATGCTGATACTCCTTACTCAAATATTGAGAAGCGCTTCCTTGTATTTATAGTTGCGGTCTAGAAACTGATACATTACTTGCAGCACCATGAGTACCACTTGGTCTCTTGTAGCAACCACTCAAGTACATTCTCAGCCATCCAATGTTAATAGGATGCCTATCATGATGGGAGGTAATCCTATAGTATTTCAATATATAGTTCATACCATATAAGGATATCAAAGTCCAAAAATTAGTAGATTTCTTGGCTGAGCATACCTCAATAGGAGTTTCCCCATTAGATGCTGTGCTACCTGACGAGGAAGGGTTCTCTATTCAAGATAACTCCCAAACATGGGAAATTCACTTTGATAGTACCTTCAGAAGCCTGACTAAAAGAATAATGAAAGACCCCAAATTCAAAATAGTGGGTCTGGGAGTCATACTCATATCCCCATAAAATGAAGCTCTTCCCTATTACTTCCTACTATCGGAAGGAAGCATGAACAATGAAGCAGAGTGCTAGGCTCTCATTATAGGCATGGAACTAGAAATCCAAGTATAATATGAACACTTGAAGATTAAAGGCGATTCAAAACTGTTCATCAAGAAATTCAATGGTGACTATGCTATCAAGAAAGAGGAGATGATCCCTTTGATGGTCCATGTCCGAGAACTGATGGCAGAATTCCTATCAGAACTGATATTGGCTTATGTTCCTCGGTCACAAAATGAACAATCCAACGCATTGGAAAATGCATCCATGACTTTGGCCAATCCAGAACGGGATGAAACATTCATCATTATTTCCTACCGATGGATGGTATTGCCATTAGTTTAGGCCAAAATGGAATAAATTAATGAGATCGGTCCCATCTTTGAGCTGTATGGTCCTACCACCGACTGGATGACTCCCATTGTGGACTATCTTCAAAAGGGAGAACTCCCACCAGATAGGGCTGGAAGGGAACAAATCCGAAGAAGAGAATTAAATTTCATGTTGTATGACAGAATAAGATGGAAAAAGGTCCTTTATAAGCAAGTCCTTGATGGAGTCCTTCTCAGGTGCATTGGTGGAGAAGAGACTGCCAATGTCATGAAAAAAGTGCATGCCGAACTTCTGGGGCACACTAATCAACATCCAAACTTTCACATCAAATTCGAAGGCTTGGGTACTATTTCCCCCCCTCATATAGTATTGTGCTTATTTCACCAAAAGGTGTCATTCCTACCAAGTCCATGACAATTTCATCCATCAACCCCCAGAGTTTATTCATACAGATAAGTGCTTTTGTCCATTTTTTATATGGGGAATGGAAGTTGTAGGACCATACCCTCCTGCCACGACCAGAAAATTCAAATATATTCTCATAGCCATTGACTTTTTTTCCAAATGGGAAGAAACTCCACCCCTTAAAGAAGTCAGGGAGAAAATGATTATCAACTTTGTGAAATCCAATATCATCACCAGGTTTGGTGTCCCTCACATAATACTGACAGACAATGACACCAATTTATGCTTTGTTGAATTTTAAAAACTCTACCAGGAGTATGGTATCAAATACAACCATTCATCCCGCAACTATGAAATAACCAACTGATAGATAGAGGCTTTCAATAAGACCCTATCCAACATACTCTAAAATATGGTGGATAGGGATAATAAATCATGGATAGACAAGATCATCCATGCTCTTTGGGCTTACTAGACCATAACACACACCACCACTCAAGAAACCTTGTACTCATTAGTATATGTGATAGGGGTGGTTCTTCCTATTGAAATTAAAATTACATCACTACGATCTATTGTATGTGATCAAATATCTACAAATGAAAGATCCCAAAAATGGTTTGATGAGCTGGAGCAGTTGGATGAGAAAATATTTCACACTCTGTACCATCTATAAGTCTACCAAAATTGGATTGCACGAGCCTTCATTACAAAGGTTTAACTCCGATATTTCCTTGAAGGATAAGTGGTATTGGTTCTTAGATCCCTGATGATACTCAAGAAGAAACCTCTAGAGTTTGATCCAAAATGGGAAGGACCATATTTTATATACAAAGTTTAATCCAATGGAGCATATGCTCTGATTTCAGTGGATGTATAGATCACTATAGCCCCCACCAATGCGAGGTTCCTAAAGAAGTACTTTATGTGACCATGATTGAAGTCATCTTAGTTGCATGATGTTAAACTGCATAGTGCCGCCTATGTCCTATCCACACAATGTTAAACTGTACTAAAGATATCATGATCACATGACAATAAACTGCACAATGAAGCTGTCTTAGCTGCACGACGTTAAACTGAATGGACCCAAAAAATGTTCTCATCCAAGGGAACATTGTCTCCGACATCAGTCACCTACCATGTCGTGCTTTAGAACTACATAAGGATTGATTACTATTCATCAATGGAATACGTAGAGATACATTGTCCCTAAGTCTTGGTCCAGCCACCAAATGACATGGAATTCATCTATTTTACCTTTTTCCATCCCTATACTACAAGGGAACTTCTCATCATTCCTCATTTCATACACCGAGTATAAATCCTTTGAGTTTAGGAATGGAGATTAGGATTTCCCCTAAATAGATAAAGTGTAGAAGAGTATAATAAGACCATCATCTTGAAATCATGATATAAAATTCTCTCCCTCTCCATGAACAGGTCAAACTACAATGGGGGGTATTTAGAACTACATTTAGCTTGATTCCCACCCTCGCGAAATATGTATTAACACCTAGATTCTATATCCTGGTCCATCCACCTTTCAAAATAAATAATACCTCTCTCCCAACATATTGGTCAGACTTGTGTGAGGATAATTTTCATCCTTACCACATGAAGTTAAACTGCATGTCCCCAACAGTGTTCTAACCCAAGAAGACATTTCTTCCTGTATCGATCACCTAACAGGAAGCTCTAAAACTACGTGTGGATAGATTCTTTCCCTACGAGATACGTAGTAACACCCAGATCTTTCATCTCGGTCCAGCCTCCATCAAACAACAAAAAGGTAAAATTACCTTTTTTTTTGAATGGGTTTGACTGGCATAGGGAATTCAAATAACTACATGTGGATTGATTCTTGATCTTGTAAGATACGTAGGGACGCCCAGATTCTTCATCCTGGTCTAGATTCCACTTAAACAGAATTCCCTCCATCCTGCAGTTAAATCAGATATATGAATGGAATTTTTATCAAGAACTATGTGGACTTTGATTCCCAATTAACTAAGATACATAAGAAACCTCTATGAGGTTCAAGCCCGACACTTCACTTGCCTCATATTTTTCACATCAGTTCACTTTCATCCTTGCTGTATGACGTTAAAATATACTGGATAACAAAACTATGTATGGCTTGATTCCCAACCACCAATGGGTCATGTAGTGACACATAGGCCTTCCCAGGTCCATCCATCATGAAAAAAATTATCCCTCTGCATATAATCTAGACTTTCATAGGAAAATTCATGATTCCTTACCGCATGATGTTAAACTGCATGGAAAAAAAATTCCAAACCACATGACATTAAATTGTAAGGTATCTCAAGAAATACGTATGGATTGTTTTTTAGTATAATGAGATATGTAGTGACACTTGATCCAGAAATCTCGGGTCCATACACATAGAATAAAATAAAGGGAATAAGAGCCCCCAATTCCCTACATGTGAAATGTAAATAGATGCATAGGATTTCAAATATAAGATCTTACATCCAGAAAGAGTTAAAAGACCATGATTCCATTTACTTATGAGTCATATCCATGTAAATGATCTCATAACTCATAATTAATCATGGACCATAAATTCCTCACGTACCCAAGAAATATTCTTTCCATACATAAAAATCCATGTCCTGGGAAATCTCAAGTCACCATAATCATCCACGGCTATCAGAAATGGATAGATAGTGTCTTGCGGACACCTTCGCTTGACTATGCATATTATGACTCGACACATCTGCATACATTGCCTACAAAAATGGCCTATCAACCAAAGGAAAATTCTTCCTCAATAGAAGTTATTCCTACTTCAATATACTCATTGGATCCTAAGCCTCACACCATCTATCTTAACTTGAGGGCTCCTAGAATCATGGTTTACACATTCTTCCCCCGCTCAAGTCCAGGGCGTACCAGGAATATCCCAGTTGGATTATCTAATTTTTACACATGATCCCTTTGATGTTTCTTCTCGACAACATGATGGTTAAACTATATTTTCAACATCCTTTGCACACGATGTTAAATTATATGGAAGAATTCCTAACCGCATGAAATTAAACCACATGGCCCAAAGTCCAACCACATGACATTAAACTACATGGCCTAAAGTCCTAGCCTCATTACATTGAACTGTATGGTCCAAAGTCCTAACTGCATGACATTAAACTGCATGAATCAAATTCCTAACCGCATGACATTAAACTGATGGTCCCAAAGTCCTAACAACATGAAAAATAAATGCATGGTACCCCAAGTATAGCTAAAATGTCCCCACTCCTTATGAACATAAAAAAATTTGTGCAGGGAACCTAGTATTAGGATGACTAGATCTTCAAAGCTGGGACCCGATCCAAAAAGGGAGTCAAAATATCCTGCCTCACATATAGGTTAAATCTTTATAGAGAGAATCCCAATTCTGTGAATAATCATAGAATTATGTGAATAATCATTACATGAGTGTTTTTGATGTGTCCAATAAAACCCTCTCCCCTCATCAAACTTCATGCTTTGAGTGATCTTGGATTATCATAACCCTTCATGGACATCAAAAATGAAAGGTCAATGTCCTATGGACACCTTTTTTTGACTATACACATTATGCCCCGACGAATCTGTATATGTTGCCCATAAAAACGGCCTTTCAACCAAAGGAAAATTCATCCCTATGAGAGGCCTTTTCTATTTTCATACACCAAATGAATTCTAAGCCACATTTCATTCCTCCTAATCCAGGAAACCTCAAAAACATGGCTTACACCTTATTTCCCACTCACATCCTAGACATGTTAGAACACCCTAGCTTGATTACCCTCTAGTTACTCATGGCCCTTGAATAGATTTCCTGATCAAATGATGTTTAAACCGCACAATACTCGATACCTAATATTCACCCTTAGGCCAGGTCATTTCAAAAGGGTATTTCCCCCCTAGACCCTGTGCAGGAAATGAATCTGCACAAGAATGTTTGACATATGCCTTGCCCCATTGGTAAATATGTATCCAAAATAAAAAATGCCCATCTATATCTGTGAATCAGATCTTTATACGGATAAACCTTAAAGGTGATACATAAAGATTGATGTCTACCCTTGTAGGATATATAGAAACATCCTATCTCACATTTCAGGTCTAGCGATGAGACAAAAATGTCCCATACCTACTTGAGAAAGGGCCAAACTTGCGTAAGGAAGCAACTCATATGGATAGGATAAAAATGCCTCCACTTATTCCTGGTATTCTCAGAAAAGTCCAACCTAAAACATCCCCTTTTCATGATCAAACACCACTCCTCACACACCATACTCAGTGTCCAGAAGGATATAAATCTCCATAATCCTCCATGGCCATCAGAAATGGGAAGACAGTGTCCCACGAACACACTTGTTTGACTATGCATACAATTCCCCAGTGGCTCTGCATATGTTGCCACCAAAAAATGGCTTGTCAACCTGAGGAAAATCCATCCTCAAGAGTGGATTTTCCTATCTCTATATGCCATTATGACATTTTTGTCCCACCGAAGTCCTTAGATTCATAAGACCCTCAAATTACAGTTTACAAATTTTCCCCTTTTAATGCATAAAGGTGAATGATGATCCTAGAAAAACTATTGTGGAAGAAGTGAATCATTTACCCTCCTCTAGTCAGAGTAAGACGATTTTTCAAAATAGGTCCCAAATTTCCTGGTTATATGATGTTAAACTACACCATGATTCAACCCTCCTTTACACAATCCATATTCGTGTGGGAGCGGTTTTTTATCCAAAGAAGATATAAATGAACTTATTAATTTCAAACATCATTTATTCAAAAAGAAACCCACTATGGTCCTGGACAACAAATTAAATACAATTTTTTATAAAATATTTCCAGCCATTGGAAATTGAAGGCCGGTGTGATGAAGACACATTTTTTACTATGCACATTATGCCCCAGCAGCTCTGCATATATTGACCACAAAAATGGACAATCAACCAAAGCCAAAGTCATCCTCAAGAGAGGATTCTCATATCTCTGTACACCCCATGGATTTTATTCCTTGTATCATATACCATATCAATAAATCACAAGTCAAGGTAAATAAAAACCCCTCATCTATTTTTGAAAGTTTTCGAGACATTCTTGGTTTATGAATAATAAATTGGGGCCCTTGTCCCTCAATTCATGGTCAAAGCTGTTTGACCTAAAGCATCAGTAATGATATTCTGGTGGGAAATAATCTAAACTTCCAATGAAAAAGATGAAACACTCGCTAAGATGGAAACCCACAAAGAGCACCCTAGAAAAAATTCAGGTGTTAGCTCTTTAAACCTATGCTACATATGGTTTAGAAAAAAATGTTGAGCAACCAAAAAAATCAAGAGACACAAAGCTTGTTAGGTAAAAAACCTGTAAAGGGTGTACTAAAAAAAGTCGAGTTATACCCACTAAGTCTGCACTGCAGACTTAGGAAAAAATTCGGGTGATAACAAAAAAGGAATGAAGTTTGTATAGTTCTACATGTGACCATAGAAAGAGTCAAACTATGCTCGTTGAGCCCCTTGATTCAGGCAAAAATTAGAGCATAACTTTATTATTCCCATATCTTGGATTGTAATTCAAATTTATATCCAATTGAGATTATTGTTTAAAATGTAGTTGATCAGTAGTGATTAATATTGTAGTAAAGAGTAAAAGAGGAGCACTAGAAAGTAAATTTTTTATTTTTTATAAAAAAAGGGAAGTGAGAGTGGGGGGAACATCCATAATCTAGAGGCACTCCCTAATATTGAAAAAAAGGTGATGCTGGGCATCCCAACAGATTAGAATGAGGCCTGACTCACTCTTTCTAATAGGTTGATAACCACCTGACATGGGTCATCAAGGGACTGTTATAAAGAATCCCTCTATTAATATTCATCTTCAACCATTGGGCGCACTCGCTTCATAACAATATGGATGTATTTCCCTTTCTATTGGGCGACCTCATAATTGGTGTTCGATGATTCAAGTTTTTCTTTTAGTCTGGTCATGCGAGATTCACACTCACATAGTTCCTCCATATATGAAATCACCTAGTCATGAGAACTAACTTACTCAGCTTCTAGATGATTCAACTCATCAATAATATATTATAAATTCTGATCTTGGTGGTGAGAAGCATTGAACTAAGTGAGGTGGCCTTCACAAGCAGCGAGATCCTCTCGAGTTATAACAATTTGGTGCATAAAGAGATGCATGCATCAGTTATCAAAACCACCAATCCCAGATAAAAAAATAGTCATCAAAAGTTATCCACCTCAATGGAAAAGTTTGTTAGGGGAGTTTCCATGACAAGAGTAAGGATCTGACACCATGCCTCTTTTCATACAGGTCGATGCCTCCTAGTGGAATCATAATCTTGGTCCTCTTCCACTGTGACTTGTATGTATTGAGGAAGTAGCATCCCGGTAGTTGGAAGTTCCCTGAGAGGGGTCACCCAAGTAGGGGGAATTTCCCTCCCAATAGATGGTTCAGCCTCTGGGGCCAAATAAGGGGGGATAGAAGCAACTTCAAGAATATCGGGTGGTGTCCTACTCAAACCAGCTTCAATAGGACCACATACCACATCAGCCAAAGATTTGGGTTTTGAATATATCTCTACATAAATGGGTTATGCAGGTTTATACCCTTCCAAACACATGTTATGGTGGGTATAATACCTTCTCACCAGAGGAAGGGGAATAGATGGTGCAACTGGAATAGTTGGGATAGGATTTGAAATAACCAACAGTCTATGGACCCACTGAATTGGAATTTCCAATACCCTATCAAGATAGAAAGCCACCCACATATGGGAATAATCCAATGATAGGTAAGTGGATGATACTGTGGGAGGAATTAAGACTTCCACATTAGCATCCTCCCAGGTCATGGCCAACTAGAATTGGTGAAGGATTATAGGGTGAGATTCCCACTTCACCAGGGTGGTGAGGAGAGATGTGATCTGTTTAAGGCATCCAAACTTCCTAGAGAACCTATAAGGAATTTAAGGCTCACAAATAGTCACCATGTCTATTCATGCATTAAACACTTCATCTCAAATCACAATGATATATGAAAATTCTTTGGGGGATCCTCTCGCAGTATTTATCATTGGCCCATGGGGCACTATGTAAGGCGCAAAAGAGAAGTGGGAGACATCACTTAGCAATTCAATCACACCTTCCACACTCAATTATTTTTCACAGAAAACAACAATGTTAATAAAGGTTGGATGGAAGCCATAATGAGGAACTATGGCAGTATTATAGTACTCATAATATGGGAAATGCTCTACTATCAAGACATATAAAAATTAAAACGGCCTGCTAAGATGATGCGGGGGTTTCCCTTCTTGTATTTTTCCTAAGAATTCATATATTTGAGAAAGAGTAGGAAATTCCAAGTTAATGGGATTTACCTCCACTAATGTGGCTAACATCATAAAAGTGTAGTCCCTAACATAGGTATAAACATCACTAGAGGTAAAGATCCACCCACTTAGGAACATGGAAAAGAAACCCACACACCTAAGCTCAAGAGACATGTCTTGGAGGATTTCATAACCCTAAGTGGTGTATTGACCTGCTTCAAGGGTAGTACAGTAAGAACCAGGAATAATATGTGACTAATGGGTCAGATGGGTTCGGCTATGGATAACTCTCAGCTTCGGCCCATTCACCAATAAGAATAGATCTGTCTAATCCTCAATTGAGTGAGCGAGTGTGAAGGGGATGACCAAGTATCCAAACCACCATGAAAAATAATTCTAAAACTAAGGTGTATACTTTATCAACATTCCTCTAGGTGTTGGATACCATTAAAAGTTCATCGTATATGTCTCCAAGGATAGGAAGTCCCCCAATCTGGAAGACATCCCATAGACTGATCCCCACCTCACCATGGAATAGGTGAAAGGTGTTGGTACCTAGACACTAATGGCTGAGTAGCTCAGGAAATATCTCGATCGGTGAAAAGATAATGAATTGGGAGACCCACACCGCTTGATATAGACCAACAACTTTTAATGGATCAAAGGATTCCATGCAATTATGATCAACCCAGAACGCCCAATCCCACTCGTTAGAAAAGAACCCTCCTGATCATAGGTCCCATTTGGAGCTCCATATACTGTTAGTATTACCTTGTGACATGTTAATGATAAATGGATAATATTGGACAATGTAATCCAAGAATGTACTGTGAGGGTGTTGGCCACTCTGATTCCACATAGAGCCACTTAGGATAAAATCACCCTCTTGACTCAAAGTAGTAATGATTTCTATGGTAGCAGAGATGTTTTTCATTTTATTCCCATGGAATGTGCTAGAATGCGTGATAAGATTTCCACGATCAATCCTTGGTAAAGGAGTGTCATCTTGGAGCCCAAAATTATAAAGTGGAAGCCGATTAGATAGTGGATAAGATATTAGCTTCGGTTGAAGGAGATCTCGAAGGATACCCCTTTGAGGAACAAAAACAACATGGAGTTTCTATTCGACATTCTCAAACATGTCTTCACTTCTCCTAATTGCTTATAGAGAGATAAGAGGAAGAGAAATCTCATTATTACAACAAAAAGACCTTTCAAAAGGGTCAATCCAATTAAAATAATTGGGGAAAAAGGCCAAAAAATGACAAAGGACCAAAGAAGTTTTCCCAATGAAAGGATCTATATAATGAATCCTGAGAATGGTTAGAAAAATGAATCCTCATACTCCACAAACTATAAGTACACAGAATACCCCAAAAGACACTAGTCCATGAAGAGTTGGCCAGAAGGTCAATCGATTCACAAAATGGGAAATCCGCGTACTGAGCCCCACTATGTGGATGTTCAGAGTTCACAATTCAGAGATATAAAATCTGATTTGGAAACTTAAAGTTAATTTCAAGAGATTTGAAGTTAAGTCCTTAGGGAATGGAGGTTGTGTATCATCTTACTATGTGGAATTTCATACTTACGTTCCACAGTTCGGTTCATAGCTGAGGAAACTGTGAAGTGTAAGCGATTCATGGAATGAAAAGCGTAGTTCATGGACAATGAATTTCATGAAGGATATGGTATGCAGAAGCAAGGAAAGCCGAGAGTTATTTGTAGAGTAATTTTATTCAGGAAACTAGGTAAAAGAAAAATGAACTGGCCCCCTATATATAGGCATGTCCCCCTAATGGTTCCACCTCTCTACCACAAACCAGTTCAGTTCGAGACCATTTTCTACATCGAAATATCCTCCTCTTCATTCCAATCAGACCCCATTCTAATGGTGGACATTTTTAGGGTCCTAAAAAATCTAAAAAGGGAAATAAAATACTCCCATAAAATTGATTAAGGAAAGGGATGCATGTGGGGGTGGTAATTGGAGGAAAAAATTAATGTAATCCAATTTGGAAAAGGACCCAAAATAGTCTGTGTACTGGTTACCGGGAAAGGTACACAAAAGGAATAAATAGAGAACCAAGCGATACACGGGAAACCTACAAAATGATGGCCCATGAAGCATAGTCCAAATAACCCGACAGTTCAAAGAATGAATGAGGATATGTGTTAGGAAACTGCAAACCACATCGTTGGACGAATAGAGGTGAAGAAATTCCACATGTGAACCATATCATTGGAAAAAACATGATGGATAGGTACACCCACACATACCATCTCTACAGACTGAGTAGTTTATAGATGATACAAGGATGATAGTTCCCCACCAACCGCATTGTTCGTGAAAGTGAGGTGGTGATTTCTGCCACAGTGAATCACAACACTAAAAATATTGGATGACTGAGTCATCCGTGGGCTGAGAAATTTTCCCATGGGCTTCTGAAAAAATTTTCGTGCATCCATAGATACATACTCCTCAGAACTCTATAAAAGGACCCCAAGGGGGATCCATGAAAAAGATTAGATTTTGGGGAGAGACGGGGGGTCTATAGACAAAAGACTTCAAAGGAAAATATTCGGAAAATTATGGAAGTAATAATGGTTTCTGGTAGGTGTAAAAATGTTGAGAACCATAAAAAAAAGAAAACATAATAAGATAGGGAAACCATGAACCTAAAAGTCCAACCACAAACCAAACTCCCTTTGCGGATGAACTTCCTGCGAACTGTGAGATTAACTCCCCTTCATCAATCCGGCGACCGTGTAACACATCTCTATGTAGACAAAACCCTACCTGGTGTAGCATTCCTCCACTTGGAGGGACTTCATCACCACATACAACCATGGTATGCGAAAGGAGCCTAAGGATGTGTACTAACATGGTACACGAACCTTATCTAGATATGAGTACCACCCCGGAATGTGAACCAAATCCGGATTCGCGTACCACCCCGGTACACGGATGACCCTTCCACCCACATAGAAAAACCCTGTGCGAAAGGTACCCCACCCTGTATGAACAAATGGTACGTGGAGTAAGGTACCAATGGATTCTCCACCTTTCGGTACCGATCATGCCCTTCCGTTTCCATATCATCCTCCAAATCCCCTCCACAAAACAGTCCATCGGTACTAGGAAAAAGCCTTTTCCAAAGCCACTAGACCCTTATGAATGATCCACTGGGAACATAATTGATCCCTTATGAGTCTATATACCCATGGTAAGTGGAGTCATGAAGGTAATCCCCACATCGGTGTGGAATACATGAATGTTTTTAAGTCTACATTCACACGGTAACCCAAAGTCCAACCTTGGGATACTAACATGGATATCCCTGTTATATGGATCAAGGGTAATCACTTGATTTTCTATTCAATGAGTGGCAGTGATAAGTCAAAGGTATTTCTCTCTCTTTTCTTTTTGATGAGAAGCGACATTACTCCTCTTTCCCAGAACCCATTCTAATGCGTCCCTCTTGGAGTAAGCCCATATCCTGTTAGGATGAACCTAACACCATTAAATTTCATTTCACATTGAAGGTTTCATTTCTACCCACCCTCGTCCACCATCCCTCCAACATATTCTGTTATGGGCTCCTCCATTTCCCTCAGCAGAGAATAGAAAGTGTGCCTTTGCGAAATCTTTAACGCCCTATTATTTCTCACACTGATTAGGACTCATGTGGGATTAGGGGTCTATGATAATACGACATTGGAACCACCCACCATTAACTATGAGAACTATGATTCCCACCAAAACTGGGATATGTAGGAAGCCTTCATATAGGTCCGAGCTCCATATCATTACCTCTATGAAATTAGAGATCATATCCACTTTTAATGGGAAGTTTCTATGTGTAATCCCCAATCAAGTCAAAAATCGAACCTAAATATGAGGTATTTGATTCCTAATAAACTATGATATGTAGGAAGCCTCCCTGAGGTCCAAACCCAATACCCAAATCCCACTAGAATATTTTGGGCCATATTCCTGGTGGGGTCACATTAATCCAGGAGACCATATCTTTCCTTGGAATCTAGTGCCACCTCATCATAAGCCCCACATTGGATCATGATTAGGCATTTTAACAACCCGAAATTTTGAATAAATATTATTTCCTAATTTTGTGTGTTGTTTTATTTTTATACTCAACAAAACTGTTTCGTTTGATAACATGAGTATAATTAAAATGAGACCGTTGGGTTTTGACTATTATATGACCATTGGTCAATATGACTGTTGGAAACTAAATGTTGAGATTATTGTCTCTAAATACAAGTGATCTTGGTTAATTAATATAGAAAGAAGATTCTATGGCATCATCCCGTAGTCTCGGGCCAATTGAAGCCCATCTAACAGAACTCGGGAATAAGGTTTCACCATTGGGCTTTGATCTGGACCAAACCCAAGCTGAAATTCATCGCGTGAAGCTAGAACGGAATCACCATCGCGAGAAGTTCAAACTGATAGAAATTACTACTCCTGCGATGTTGGCCAAGCCGCCCTCATATTCACTCACCTTAGCAAACCTTACACTTAAGTCCTATGCTGGGGTTATAAGGGGCTTTGTAAGGAGACCATAACTGCTTTGTGTAATCAATTGAGATTAATAAAACTGTGATTTACTCTTATGGTGAAGTTTGTGAATTTTCAAATGTCCGGATAATTTTAGGATGTACATTATTGATGAATTTTGTAAAAAGGATATTTTAAAATATTTATGTAAACCTTAAATAATTAATTATGTGTAATGATTTTCAAAAAATGGTCTTCTACAATTATATTCAGTTATAAATTTAGAGTCTAATAAGATCAACTTAATTTTTGATGAATAGTAAATTATGAATAGTGATTTTACGCTTAGGATTAGTAATGTGACCAAATGAATTAGTAATCTCACTTAAAGAAAGTATTAATATAATATTGGCACCTTGATTTAGTAACGTGATTCAATAAATTAGGTAAATAACTATTTCAGAAATTATTAGTCTAGTATTAGTTTTTTCGGGTGAATAGTGTTTTTTAATTAAAAATTTAATTAAAAATATTTAGAAAATTATTTTTATAAAATGGATTTCAGTTTTGAATTCAGAGCATCGATATTAGGTTATGGTGATTTTTGGGGATTTTTCTGAAAAAATGGATTTTCAGTGAATAGTGTTTTTATATAAAAATTAAATTAACAATATTTAGAAAATTATTTTCATAAAATGGAGTTCATTTTTTAAATCAGAGCATCGATATTTGGTTAAGGTGAAATTTTGGGTTTTTTTTCTGAAAAAGATGAATTTTCAGTGAATATTGAATTTTTAGTTTAGAGTTTCGGGTATTTAATGACATCATTAAGGATGTAATAATTCTGGTAGACTTATGAATAGTAATATAAGGTATGAGGTGTCCCAAGTGGTCAATACCATGGGAAAATACCTTGGGCAAGCCCATGGTTTTTCCAATACCACCAATGAGGTATCCCTTGGCCATTAATGCCTTGTCCCCTCACTTTCCCTATAAATACCAAGCCATTATCTCATCCTTTCGACTCCAAAATCATCCTCAACGAAGTTCGGGTCTCCTTACCTCCCATTGAGTCCTCCAAAGGTTCCCCAAAGCCCTCAGGGTCCCAACCATTGAGTTTTAAGAGTTACGTTTTAAGGTAAGGGATCCTACCTCTTTCTTTCTTTCCAAGTACTCTCTTTTATGTCATTTCTTTTATGCTTCATGTTCTTATGTTGAGGATGTTCTTTTATATTCATCCTACTGTTCTTTTCATTTTCAAATGATGATATACCCCCTCTTTCTCTCAACATTTCATTTTATGAATGTTTAAGTGGCACCGTTAGGCTGCTGAATCCTTAAGGGATTCTTTCACCCTTCTCATTTTTCAAAGTTCTACTTTCATGTAAAGTCTTTCAAGTTCCTTTTTATTATGTTGGGGTATGATCTCTATATCTATAATACTGATGTTTTATTTTCTTATGATGAGAGACCCTATTTGATCTCATCAATTCACTTTTTGAAGTTTTTAAGTGACGCCGTTAGGCTGCCGGATTTTCATAAGAGAAATCTTATTTTGTCTTCCTTCCATGTTTTTTTATTTTATATGGTATGACTTTAATATTTCATTACCATGTTCTTATATACTTTATATTATGTCCCTATACTATTTTATGGATCATTTATGAGTGGGTGACCCATGTCACCTCTCTTTTCAATATTTTTTAAAACCCTATAACATTGTCGTTATGTTGCAGAATTTTCGTCTCAAAATGTCTCTCTCCTTTTCACAAATTATTTTATTTTATTAAGTGAATATTAAAAACTATTTATTCTACAGGGGTATTCACATATATATAAAAATTTTCTATTTTAAATTCTGGGATTTACATACATGTGACCTGCTCTTCTTTTTTGTGGGTTTAAAGTGACATAAAGATCACGTCTTTAAAGCAATTTTTAAAATGTTATGATTATGAAATGAAACCCATTTATTTTATGTTATATGGTTTATTTATGAAATGGATGATGATGATATATGTGTATCACATGATAATAAATACAAATTTAAGGGTGCGCCCTGATAGCGCTCCAATGCATTGGGTAACGATGTAACCACTAGAGATTACAATTTTAACAATACCTTGGGGAATAAACTTGGTAATTTCAAATGACACCTTGGGTATGGACCTTGGTGATATGTTCATGATTGTCTAAGTTAAATGTTGTATCCACATATTAAATTTATGAATCATGTTCTTTCCATTATGACATGCCTCATGATCTCTTTCTCATTCCTTAAATCTATTTATCGTGACTTTATTGATGTATCTCAAGTTCACATGTTAAATGTTTCCACTTGTTTCCCTTACTGGGCCTTCTGCTAACCCTTTATTTTGATATATGTCACCAGGTTATGAGATGTATTAACGAACCTATGATGAACATAAGTATAATCCTTTCAAGTATTTAAGAAGAATGTTTTCTGTTTTCTTGTTTTAAGTTCCTGGTTTCCAAGACACTAAACCTTAAAGATCCTCACTTTTGTAAAATGTAATGAAAGTTAATGTGATAAAAGGCAGGATGTTATAGTTGGTATCAAAGAATGGTTTAGTTATTTGTTGAAATTAGGATATGAAAACTTTAGGAAGAACCCTATAGAAAAGTTTAAATATAGGAAATATTCCTGGTATTTTGGTGAGTATTGAGTAAGTGGTTTATCAAGAAAATAAATCCCTGTCTCGATACGAACAGGTAGAGGTGGCTCTGGTACAGATGTACATAGGGGTAAAACCCTAAAACACTACTTGAGCTAGACTCTAACAGGAACTGGTACACAACAACGGGCCTTGCTGCACTCTTGGTTACGACACTCCCGGGGGATATGCTTTGGTAAATTGATAATATTAGTATGAACCATTATTAAAGGAACAAAGATAAAATAAAATAAAGATTCACATAAGAATATATGATCATGGATAACCTAGATTGGAGCCTAGGGGATCACAAGTTAGGATATACTTTTCTTCTACAAGTTTATCCTTCTATGCTTAAAGTTTCCTTTTCCTGATTATTGGCTAAGTATTTAAGCCCCCTAATTATACCTTCTTTTCTTAGTTAATGGCGGGAAATGGAAGAACATGTACCAACAACCAATGTGATAGGAAATGTGATAATTGCCCAATTAATATGACAAAGATGACGAGAGATCAAGTTGAACATATTGTGTTTATGCCAAACCAGCTATCAAAAATCACAATTAATAATTAGTACCTATTTTAATGCCCAAATTCATCAAAGAAGAAGAAGACGATGTCTCAAGGATGTTCATATGATAAAGTTGATAAGGGAAAGAAGACCCAATTTCCCGTGTGCAAAAATTTTGGAAAGGGGCACCAAAGAGAATGTCACAAAGGAACCAGGAGATGTTTTAAGTGTGGGGTGATAGGGCATAAAGTAGACAATTTCTTTAAAAAAATGGATAATGTGATGAATAGAGATAAGGTTTGATCTAATGTACCTTATACTTTTCAAGGTCGTAAATGTGGAGAAGTTGGACATTATCCAAGGAAATGCTCTCTTGGAAGGGATGAGAAGCATGCTTAACATCAAAAATCTTCAAGGACAAGGGAACAATTCAAGTCCTATGCTGAGATGGATCATGATGACTAAAGTAAATGCAAATTATTTGCAATAATTTTCTATGTCATGTTGTATTTTAGTTCGTGCTCTATGATCATATCTTTAATGTTTTCTAAGAACATCGAGTCACTACCTAAGATGGTTTTATATCATTAAGGAAAACATCTATTGTTATGTACCACATGTTGATGTTGCGAATCTGTTCTTCTTGAAAAAAAAGATGACTAGGGGATTAAAAGATGATTATTATTTTGGAAGACGTTCACTATTTTGGGAACCCTATATGATCGAGGTAAATAGATTAATACAATGTTTTTTAGGAGTAAAGGTTGACTTATATTTTTAAGAATCGATGAATTTAAGGTGAACTTATAGTAATTTAGGTTACTTATGGAAATGATTAACCTATCTTGGGGAAAATATGTTTAGGTTAGTTACTTTTTTGATAAGATGTTAGGATTGGTTGATGTTGTTTGGAGATGAACGATAAAGTTTATCTTGGAATAATATGTTATCAAATCCTTCTTGTATTTGGGTTTCAATCTTAGATTGGTTTATTTTGAGGAATTTTAAGGACAATTATTTATGGAATGGTCTATGATAAACTTTGGGTAGTACCGTGGAACTTTGAAGATTTAAAGTAGTTTCCCTTCCTATGGGGTTCTTTATTTTTGAAGAGTTGTTTTATCTTACCATTTATATTTTTGGGATAAATGTTTAAAGATATATAGTTATTCTTTTGTGGATTACGTGATTCTCTAGAAGATGATTCTTGTGATTTGATGAGACCAAGTATTTTTGAATTCTCATCGTTTTGAGAAAAGTTTAGTCTTGGTAGAAAATTATTAAAGGATGAAAATCTACTTGAAGGTAAGTATATTTCCTTGTTTTTTTATTCTATGTAGTAAATTAATTCCTCAAAATTATTAAAAGGAACGTAAAACCAAAAAAATTGTTGGTTTAAGTTTCCTACTGGGTAATCAAATACTATTTACACACATCATAGGTTTGTGATTTTCTTGTGGTTAACTTTCTCCTAATCATGTTTTCTATCACTCTCCCTCAGAACGTGACCCTTTGTTTTCTCCTCTATATCCATGTTTTCATACATGGAATCCTAGTATGGGTTTACTTGGGTGACCTTTGTACCTCCCTTTCTTTCTTTTAAAGTAATAGTGTTACTGACTCTTTTTCCGATGTGGGAATTCCAATGAAATTTCCAAGCCCAATTTTAAAAATTGCGAGGAAGAAATTTCTTATGGGGGGAAGAATGTAACGACCCAAAATTTTGAATAAATCTTGTTTCCTAATTTTTTGTGTTATTTTATTTTTACACTCAACAAAACTGTTTCGTTTGATAACATGAGTATAATTAAAATGAGACCGTTGGGTTTCGACTGTTATATGACCATTGGTCAATATGACCGTTGAAAACTAAATTTTGCAATTATTGTCTCTAAATACAAGTGATATTGGATAATTAATATATAAAGAAGATTCGATGGCCTCATCCAATAGTCTCGGTCCAATCGAATCCCATCTAACAGAACTCGAGAAGGAGGTAGCACCTTTGGGCTTTGATCTGGACCAAACCCAAGCCAAACTTCATCATGGGAAGCTAGAACAGAATCACCTTCGCGAGAAGTTAAAACTGATAGAAATTACTACCCCCATGATGTTGGTCGAGCCGCCCTCAAATTATTTCACCTTAGGACACCTTACACTTAGGTCCTATGTTGGGGTTATAAGGGGCTATGCAAGGAGACCATAACTGCTTTGTGTAATCCTTTGAGATAAATAAAATTGTGATTTCTTCTTATGGTTAAGTTTGTGAAATTTTAAATGTCCGGATAATTTTAGGATGTATATTATTGATGAATTTTTGAAAAAGGATATTTTAAAATATTTATGTAAACCTTAAATAATTAATTATGTGTAATGATTTTCAAAAAATGGTCTTCTACAATTATATTCAGTTAGAAATCTAGAGTCTAATAAGATCAACTTAATTTTTGATGAATAGTAAATTATGAATAGTTATTTTACGCTTAGGATTAGTAATGTGACCAAATGGATTAGTAATATCATTTAAAGAAAGTATTAATATAATCTAGGAACCTTGATCTAGTAATGTGATTCAATAAAATAGGTAAATAACTGTTTCAGAAATTGTTAGTCTAGTATTAGTTTTTTCAGGTGAATAGTGTTTTTTAATTAAAAATTAAAATAAAAATATTTAGAAAAATATTTTTATAAAATGGTGTTCATTTTTGAATTAAGAGCATTAATATTAGGTTATGGTGATTTTTGGGGATTTTTCTGAAAAAATGAATTTTCAGTGAATAGTGTTTTTAAATAAAAATTAAATTAAAAATATTTATAAAATTATTTTCATAAAATGGAGTTCATTTTTGAAATCAAAGCATCGATATTTGGTGAAGGTGAAATATTGGGTTTTTGTTTTCTGAAAAAGTTGAATTTTCAGTGAATAGTGAATTTTCAGTTTAGAGTTTCTGGTATTTAATGACATCATTAAGGATGTAATAATTATGTAATAATTCTGGTATACTTATGAATACTAAGATAAGGTATGAGGTGTCCCAAGTTGTCAATACCATGGGAGAATACCTTGGGCAAGCCCATGGTTTTGCCAATACCACCAATGAGGTGTCCCTTGGCCATTAATGCCTTGTCCCCTCACTTTCCCTATAAATACCAAGCCATTCTCTCATCCTTTCGACTCCAAAATCATCCTTAACGAAGTTAGGGTCTCCTTACCTCCCAAGGAGTCCTCCAAAGGTGCCCCAAATCCCTCAAGGTCCCAACCTTTGAGTTTTAAGAGTTACGTTTTAATGTAAGGGATCCTACCTCTCTCTTTCTTTCCAAGTACTCTCTTCTATGTCATTTCTTTTATGCTTCATGCTCTTATGTTGAGGATGTTATTTTATATTCATCCTATTGTCCTTTTCATTTTCACATGATGAGATACCTCCTCTTTCTCTCATCATTTCATTTTATTAATGTTTAAGTGGCGTTGTTAGGCTGCCGAATCTTTAAGGGATTCTTTTACCCTTCTCATTTTTCAAAGTTATACTTTCATGTAAAGTCTTTCAAGTTCCTTTTTATTGTGTTGGGGTATGATATATATATCTATCATACTAATATTTTATGTTCTTATGATGAGATACCCTATTTGATCTCATCAATTCACTTTTTGAAGTTTTTAAGTGACGCCGTTAGGCTGCCGAATTTTTATAAGAGAAATCTTATTTTGTCTTCCTTCCATGTTTTTTTATTTCATATGGTATGTCTTTCAAATTTAATTACCATTTTCTTATATACATTATATTCTGTCCCTCTACTATTTTATGGATCATTTATGAGTGGGTGACCCATTTCCTCTCTCTTTTCAATATTTTCTAAAACCCTATAACATTGTCATTATGCTGCAGAATTTTCTTCTCAAAATGTATCTCTTTTTCTCAAATTATTTTATTTGATTAAGTGAATACTCAAAACTTTTTATTCTATAGGGGTATTCACATATATATCAAAATTTTCTATTTTAAATTCCGGGATTTACATAAATGAGACCCTCTCTTCTTTTCCGTGGGTTTAAAGTGACATAAAGATCACATCTTTAAAGCAGTTTTTAAAATGTTATGATTATGAAATGAAACCCATTTATTTTATGTTATAGGGGTTATTTATGAAATGTATTATGATGATATATGTGGCTCACATGATAATAAATAAAAATTTAATGGTGCTCCCTGATAGCGCTCCAATTCATTGGGTAATAATGTAACCACTAGATATTACAATTTTAACGATGCCTTGGGGAATAACCTTGTAAATTTCAAATGAAACCTTGGAGATGGACCTTGGTGATATGTTCATGATTGTCTAAGTTAAATGTTGTATCCACATATTAACGTTATGAATCATGTTATTTCCATTATGAAATGCCTCATGATATCTTTCTCATTCCTTAAAGCTATTTATCATGACTTTATTGATGTATCTCAAGTTCACATGTTAAATGTTTCCCCTTATTTCCCTTACTGGGCCTTTTGCTCACCCTTTCTTTTGATGTATGTCCCCAGGTTATGAGATGCAGTAATGAACCTAGGATGAACATAAGGAGAATCCTTTCAAGTGTTTAAGAATAATTTTTTATGTTTTCTTGTTTTAAGTTCCTGGTTTCCAAGACACTAAACCTTAAAGATCCTGAATTTTGTAAAATGTAATGAAAGTTAATGTGATAAAAAGGTGGGATGTTATAGGAATCTTTTT
Organism: Viscum album; assembly: GCA_963277665.1. Classification (NCBI taxonomy): domain Eukaryota; kingdom Viridiplantae; phylum Streptophyta; class Magnoliopsida; order Santalales; family Viscaceae; genus Viscum; species Viscum album. Next base: position 1,952,171,259 of record OY728125.1, read on the forward strand.
TCTAGACTTCCTTGCCACACGAAATTAAACTGCATAGATGGGTCCCCATTACACGACTTTAAAAGGTGATGTGTCAAGTTAAGTGAAATTTAACTATGTGGGTTATGATTACTATCAAGAGGATACATAGGAAACCCATATCATGGGTTCAATCCCAATATAGAAGAAAATTCCCCCTGGATGACGATAAACTCCAAAGTGTCTCATCATGGGGCTTAAATAAGAAATGTCTCAGTAATTCCTAATCTATCTGTATCCATGACTGATCTTTCAACCCAGAGGTAATCTGTGGACACACTCTTCGAGAAAGAACCATGGATTCATGAACATATGAAAAATGCTTAAATATATAAGAGAGTCCTAGAGTAAGCAATAATTTACCCCAAAAGGGTGTGATGAGCATGACCTCCCATCCTCTCAACCAATGGAGTCTTGAAGTGTCGTTGGATAAATCTTCATCCAATGAGCACCTACCTTTAGAAAGCAGGTCCATGATTCATGGATACTAGGTCTATTGGGTATTTCTGGATCCACGAATAAACCCACTGGAGAACATATGAGGGCATTGTTCCCAGCATAGGACAATTGAAAGGACACATAACCCCCTTTTCAATCACCTTCCAGAATCATGTAAATATGAAACCTATTTAATAACATAAAAAAGGATACACTTATCAATCCTAATGGGAACATCTTGCCCCATCAATATGCGGTACGATGTGAATCAGGTTGAAAAAAATGTGTTAAATATTATCATGAAATTTTATTATGGATGTATAATAGAATTCATTGATTGTATAAAGTTTTATACATTATCTTGATTGGAATATGTTAATTTAATTGAAAAACACGAGATTTATAAATTGAAACAATTAAAATTTTTCTTACATATTAGGATAATTAGAAGAAATATACATGAGAAATACCTAAATGGTGAGATATTATATGAAACCTTATAAAGTACCATATTTATTTATTCTTTTCAAAGTGAAAACTTAATGAGGCCTCAATCATTCAATTCGGTTGACCCATAAAGAATTAAATGTCCATGGATTTTCTTGTGTAATCCAAGAAGTATATAGATGAACCAAAAGGTTTGGTTCTTATAACTGATGAAATATTTGGGCTACATTGGGAAAGGTAACCCAAAAGCTTATGTATCCAAAGGAATGAAGTTGGGATAATCCATAAGATGTATTAGGAATTTTTTTCCACTCAACCATCCAAGAGTTTTATATGATATTACAAACATGATCATCTTTTTAAGTAGCTATGAAATAGATAAAATTATAAATCTAAATCAATTCATAGGGAAATATGAATCTTTTCCCGATAATAAATATAATTTTAAATAGATTCATTATTTTAATGAGAGTATATTTAATAAAATTCCTTATTTAATATTTGTAAAACATGATACCCATTTGAAAAATGATTTTTTATAGATTAAAATAGATAATAAATAAGTACTTGACCTTATCTTTAAGGTTAATTATATAAAAGTAACATTCAAATGGTAGAAATTTTTTGTTATGGTATTAGAATATGAGAATAGTTCTCAAACCAGAGTAAAAAATCTATGTTTTGAGAAATATCTTATTGAGGTACCCAATGAAGAAGCTAGTAAAAAATGATTATAGTAAAAATTAAAAGGATTAAATTGAAATTTTTATTCCCCTTATTCTTTTCATGGATCCCAAGTTGCATAATCATCATGAAAATATTGATATTTTTGGGATTATCAAAAACCTAAAAATTCTCTATAATTAATAGATTAGGCACATGAGGTATTATACTTGTAATGAATTTTTTGGTAAGATGATAGAGGGTTCATTTTTTACTCATGTACTCAATATAATTATCCATGTAAATGATTTGGAAAGTTTTGATCTTCCAATAATTCTTGAAATAGATACTTAATTAATATTGAAATCATCATCAAATAGGTTTCATCAAAACATTTTTAATTATAACATGAGTTAGTTGAAGAAAACTTAACCCAGTCTTATTAATATGCTGTGGGTAGTTGAGCTGGACATGGGTGGTCCAATATCAAGTAATATAATGATGGTAAAAAACAATAAGGTTAAATATTTTATCTAGAAGAAGAATTAGAATAGGTGTGGGGAGACCACACTTTTTTTTGAAACTAAAAGGTGGGGTTGATAAGGAGGGACAATGTTTCCACTAGGTAATATGATGCATTGGATATAGAATATACCAAGATAGAAAATGTATTTTAATAGGAATCATGGAGAGTTCGTATCATGTGTTAATTTTATATAATGATTTTTTTTGTTTTAATGGGTATATCATTTTTTTGTTATACTAATAAAACTGTTTTTCATCTGTTAAAAACTTAAAAAATTATGGAAGTATAGATAAATATTTTTACATTTAAGGGGGATAACAAGGGCTACTGCTTTGAGGGAAGAGATGTTTGATCTATCTCATTGAATAAGAATGATTAACTAGTGTTTTTATTTAATTTTCTCAAGTTTGATAATACAATGTCATATTATACATGTAAAAAAAAGTTATTTATCAATGAAATAAAAGTTGAATGAAAAAATAGGTTCATATTATATATATATTATATAATAGATTTTGAAAATTTATGATAGTTCATGCCTTAGAAGAAATTGTATGAAATCCATTAGCGTTTATGAAATTAAAATCCCAGGACATTTATAATAAAAAAAGTACTACATTTTTTCAGTGGTGAAAAATGATAAAAATACCATGAAAATCTATATAAACTTAGATAAAATCAAACAAGTACCTATATACATTATGTAAATTTTCACATGCAATAACATTATACAATTAAAAATCTTACAAAATATTTTATTATCAAATAATTCACGACCCATCCGCAGGACCCATGTCGTGACTACCCCAAGCCCGCCTTCCATAGGCCAGGGGCTGGAGACTAGAACCAAAGGTGTAAATCCCGACAATAGGGGAAGGGATTTCCTTTATAAAGTAAACAAACACCACAAAGTACGCAAGCTGAGTTAACACTAAGTAAACTGAATACAAAAGTAAGTGCTGGAAAGTAAATGGGCCAGAATACAAACCCAACTGAAAGTAAAGTACAACTGAAAAGAGAGTACAGTGGCAGAAAAGTAAAGCAGCAACACCAAGCTGTCCTCTGGAAATCCCACCTGAAGGGTGGGTATAGATGGTCTCCTCTTCTCCTCGGCTCCAGCCATCCACTCCGTGTACGTCCCGTCCAGTGATCCACCTCCAGGTACCGTCCATCTCCATAAGCTCATACCTCGGTCAGCGCTGTCCGTCATCTGCATCCAACACAACATAGTGCGGGCATAGCCCGTGCAGGGGTGAGTATACGCTACTCAGTAGGGACCCTGAGACCCCCGAAGGTCTCCCAGAATCCACTAAGGATAAACCACAAATGAAATATTACAATCACAAAGTAACAACAACCCCTACTTAGATATATGACCATACATATACCTAAGTAATCAATTCTAGTTCGGCTCCAACATCTGAGCCCAAGTTCAATCTAGTCCACATAGGATAGTACAATTCAATCCACACAGGATAACACAACCCAATCCACACATGATAACAAAACAATCATATCGAAGAGATTGATTGAAAGTCAAGACTCAGCTCACACATGTATAATTCTTCATAATATGATAGAGATGATCAGATTTAGCCACTGATTCATCTAAGCTATTGGACCCACACAGGATACAAGACCATCTAAGTTGTCAGACCCACAAAGTATACAAGACCAACTACTCTGTCGGACCCACATAGGATACAAGTACAGAGTCAAATACTTCCGGACCCACATAGGATACAAGAACAGTAGTCACGTACTGCCAGACCCACACATGATACAAGAACAGTAGTCATCACCGTCGAACCCACGGAGGATATCAGTATGGTCTTCGTCGCTGTTGAACCCATGGAGGATCCTAGTACAGTCGTCGCCATCGTCGCAGTCACAACCAGCTCTAGGGTTCCCACACATAGCATGATCGATTCCAGGAGGGTCCGCTCCACGATCCAAGGGGGGTCGATACATCAACTAACACGAAGTCTGGATTTGATGTATCCCAAAGTTCCATCTCATCAAAAATAACTCAACGTGTCAGACGGCGCGTCAATCGGACACCCGGTCTGAGAATTATTGATTGTTTTGTCCAAGAGGCCTGGTTGGGTTTTAAGTCAAAACCAACCCGACTGTACTCCAACTGCATCCAAACCTTGAGCGGAGTAAGCCAAAAGAACTGTCTCACTAATAGGAATCCAAAAAAGTCGACGGCACATCAATCAGATGTCTGGAGCTCAAGTTATAAGAGTTTCCGCTCCGAAGGCCCGGTTGGTTTCGTGTTCAAACCAACCCAGCCATACCCAAGTTTTCCGAAACCATGAGTGTAACATACAGAAACGACCGTCTCGATCCAAGGATCACTACGCATCTAAGGGTGTGTTGATCGAAGGTACGAAGCCTATGATATGGGTGTTTGAACGAATCTGTCCAAAAATAGGGGGTTTGGGCCCGGTCCGACCCGTCCCAATACCCCCTGGGAAGGACCGAACCGGGTCGACCCGAACCGGGCCCGAGTTTGGCCCAGTTGGGCGCGGCTCAGCCTGGCGCGGAAATCTGGCCTGGCGCGGGTGGCCCGGCCCGGCGCAGGCGGTCCGGCCCGGTACAACCGGTCTGGTCCCGGGCGGGCGTCCACTCAAGAGGATGCGGAAGGGGGGGAGGTCGCCGCCCCCTTCTAACCGAACGGCAGACCCCATGGGTCCGCCCCACCGTTGAACGGGGGTTTCAACCCCCAGTTTTCCAGGGAAGCGGCCGACCTTTATGGCCGCCCATTCGGTTCATGCGGGACCCGCGGGGGGTCTCGCCTCCAGGGTGTGCTGGCGGCCAGATCAGCCAGCCGCCTTCCCAAACCACCACGGCCATGGGCCGCAGCTCTTGGTCGTCCGATGCGGCACGACGACGCCGCGCTCCTTCACCACGGCCCGCACCGGCCGTGGTTCCTTCGTTTTCGCGCGGTGCGATGGCACCGCGTCGCCTCCATTCCAATCCATACGAAGTACAATAACAAAGGGGAGGAGGGTCGGCTATGTTTGTGTGTTCCGAACTCCTCCCGTTAATTTGATAACAAGCGACTATTTAATGATGAACGCCAGAAATAACCACGAACATAAAATCAAACCCCTACCTCAAAGAAGTTGTCGAATGATGATCGTCGCGGAAAAAATGCGTCACGAGGTGAACCTCTGTATATGTTGACGGAGAACGTCCGAGGAGGAGCGGTGTCTCCCTTCCTTTGACGCGATAAGAAGAACGAAGGAAGGCCTATCATCGTTCTTCGGGAAAGGCATCACACACCGGCTATGGAGAGGAGAAGATATGGCATGTTGATCTCTCCTTGCAGTGACGGCGTTCTTCGTCGAAGTCTTGGCGTTCTTCACGTTCTCCAAACTTAGAGTATTCTCTACCCAAAACTCCACACAATGATAAAACAATTATAAAATAAGGATTTTGCCTTATTTTATTACTCATTCCAACAGTTTTCAAAATTCAAAACTTGAATTCACCTAATTAATTAAACATGCGTTGTCGAATAAATTAGGTGTTTAATTGGCATGCATTAATATGGAAGAGTTACAAATTTAAGGGGGGTTGCCAAAATTAAGAGGGGTGTTTAGGGGAAAAGAAGGGGTGGGGATCGTGTGGGCCCACCTCACAAATATCCTAACAAGTGGAGCTAGGATGTAGTGGGTCCCAACCCAACTTCCACACATAGGTTATAATTACTTAGAATAGAAATAAAATTATAGCACAAATTTTATTTCACTCTTCAGTTAACCCAATTATTTAACAACACCTCCCGAGCAACGCAACTCCAGAAAAGGTCTTCCTAAGAAATTACCGGCACTGTGGTTTCATCGGTGCCCTCGGATTTCGATTCCAAGCACCAGTTCAAAAAGTTAGGAAAACCCGCTTGTTCCTTCACTGAACGTAGCCAAGCTAAACTTTGAAAATTGGTTTCGGGCACACCGAGCCTCATAATCAGGTGCCGTCAGAAACTGTGTACTCATAAAATCCCAAAAAAATTAAGAAAAAAATTTACCTTGAAATTTATGGGTCTTTACATTACTCCCACCTCAGGGATTTACGTCCCCGTAAAGATACATCACAAACTAGGGGAACAAATGAGGGTACTGAGCATGCATCTAAGCCTCCCGCTCCCAAGTGCTCTCTTGGAGGTTCCCGTGCTGCCACCTAAGGTGCACTAGAGGAATCAGCCGCCCACGTTGGACCCACTCCTGTAGATCCTCGATCTCCATCGGGACCTCTGCAAAATTCGCATCGTCATCAATGTCCAGCTCCCCATGGTCAATGATATGCGTCGGGTCGTGCACATATCTCCTCAGCTGAGATACGTGGAAGACGTCGTGCACCCGGTGCAACTGAGGTGGTAGAGCCATGTGATAAGACACCTCACCTATTCGGCTGAGAACCTGGAATGGTCCAATGAAGCGCGGAGATAACTTTATGCCCTGTCCAATTCTTCGTAATCCACGTCGAGGTGAGACCCGCAGAAAACATGGTCGCCTTCCTTGAACTCTAGTGGTCTCTTCCTCCTGTCAGCATAAGACTTCTGTCGGCTCTAAGCTATCCTCATCCACTCCTGGATGACCTAGAACTTCTCTATCATGGCCTGGACCATCTCTGGTCTTACAAGTACTGACTCACCAGGGTCTGTCAAGCACAGAGGTGATCTGCAAGGTCGGACGTACAATTCCTCGTATGGTGCCATCCCGATGGTGGAGTGGTAGCTGTTGTTGTATGCAAAATCCACCAAGGTTAGGTGGTCCTCCCATATACAACCAAAGTTGAGGACACATGCACGGATCATGTCCTCGAGACTCTGAATGGTCCTCTCCGTCTGACCATCCTTCTGAGGGTGAAAGGCGGTGTTTAGACATAGTTGTGTCCCGAATTCCTCCTACAACCCCTTCCAAAGCCGGGAAGTAAAGTGAGAATCTCGATCAGAGATGATAGATGATGGCACACCATGAAGCCATACAATCACTTGTACGTAGAGGCGTCCTAAGCTCTCCATTGAGCCCTGCTCTCTGATGGGTAAAAAGTTGGCCGACTTAGTGAGTCGGTCGACAATCACTCAAATGGAGTCGTGACCTCTGGAATTAGGTGGAAGTCCAGTCATGAAATCCATAGATATCTCATCCCACTTCCACTCCAGGACCTCCAAGGTTTGTACCAAGCCTTCTAGTACCTGGTGCTCCGCCTTCACCTGCTAGTAGGTGAGACATCGAGAAACGAACTCTACCACAACCTTCTTCATACTCGGCCACCAGTGCTGTCGTCTGAGATCCTGATACATATTCACTACCCCTGGATGTACCACTAAAGGGGAAGTATGAAACTCTCCCAGAACCTCCTCCTATAAAGAAGATAGTACCATGGTACGTCCTCTGAAAAGGACATCGTGCTCTCCTCCTATAGAGAAACCATCAGGTTCCTGTCCTGTGGAAATCTGTGCACACCGCGTCTCATAGTCAATGTCCCCATGTTGTGCCTCTCTGAACCACTGAATAAGTGGAGGTGTGACTGTGAGCAACTAAAGGAAGGCTTCCCCATCTCTATCCATGAAGGATATCTGAAAAGCAGCTAGCTGCTCTTTCACCTCTCCAAGTAGCTGAATGCCCGTCCTCCTACTAAGAGCATCAGCTACTACCTTCCCCTTCCGGGAGTATTGACTATCTCAAAGTCATAGTTCTGGAGGAACTCGAGCCATCACCGCTATCTCAGGTTCATTTCCTTCTGCGAGAATATGTACCTGAGACTCTAGTGGTCAGAATAGACTGTAAAGTGCTCGCCCATCAGATAGTGCTGCCACATCTTCAGATCAAAGACCACTACTGCTAACTCCAGGTCATGGGTAGCGTAGTTCTGCTCGTGCTTCCTCAACTGTCATGATCCATAGGCGATCACTACCCGCTCCTGCATCAGGACACACCTGAGTCCGGTCCCTGATGCATTGCAGTAGACTATGTACCCTACTCCCTCCTCCGGTAGCCTCAAGATGGGTGCACTGGTCAGTCTCTGTCTCAGCTCCTAGAAGCTCTGTTGACATCTTTCTGACCACACGAAGGGTTTACCTTTCTTTGTCAAGGCTGTAAGAGGTGCTGCAACTCTGGAGAAGTCTGGCACAAATCTCCGGTAGTACCCAACAAGACATAAGAAACTCCACACCTCTGTCAGGCTCCTGGGTGGCTCCCAAGCTAGCACTGCCTCGATCTTTGCAAGATCCAACGCAAATCCTTCCTCAGAGATGATGTGCCCTAAGATGTGGACCTCACGTATCCAAAACCGACACTTCGAGAGCTTACCATAAAGTTGGTTCTCTCAGAGTGTGTCCAGTACAACCCGCAAGTGGTAGGAATGCTCCTCCTCAGTAGTCGAGTATATCAATATGTCTTCGATGAAGACCATGACAAATCGATCGAGGTAAGGCTAGAAGATCCTGTTCATGAGACTTGTGAACACCGCTGGAGCATTGGTTATGCCGAAAGGAATAACCAAGAACACATAGTGGCCATACCGACATCTGAAGGCCGTCTTCTACACATCCTCTTCTCGAACTCTGAAGTGATGATAGCCTGACCTGAGGTCTAAATTCGAGAACCACTGTTCTCCCTTGAGATAATCGAAGAGGTTGTCAATCCTCGGAAGAGGATACTTGTTCCTCACGGTCACCTGGTTCAGGCGACAGTAATCTACACACAGTCGCAAGATCCCGTCCTCCTTCTTGGCGAACAAAATCAGAAAGCCCAGGGTGAAACACTGGGTCGGATGAATCCCTTTCCCTGCAAGTCCTCCAACTGTACCCGTAGCACTCGAAGCTCAGTGGGAGCCATCCGATATGCTGGAGTGGATATCGGGGCTGTCCTGGGGTATAGGTCAATATAAAAGTCTACCTATCTGTGAGGAGGTAGTCCTGGAACATCGTCAGGAAAAACGTCCGCATACTGATCCACCATTACAGGAAAACTCGGACTTCGCACGTCAACTTCTCCTAGGATGAGGCTAGCCAACTAATGAGTGATCGGCTGTCCTCTACTCTGCTTGAGTCCATCCTGCGCTGTAAAGGCTCCCTTCTCGCCGGTGAAGGTGAACCTGCTCCCATCAGTGCGGACACACCATACCTTGCGCCTAATAAAGTCGATCTGAGCATGGACCGTAGATAACCAATCCATGCCCAAGATGACGTCGTAAGGCCTAGACGCCAGTACAAGAAGATCCCAGCTGAAGCTCTCGCCTCCTAGAGTAATCTCACACTACCGGAACCAGTGTGTAATCATCGAGTCTTCTCTAGTAGGAGTCTCTAGCCCTAAGTATCAAGCCAACGACTCTGTTAGAATCTCTGAGCTCTGAACAAGGGCAGCGGCAATGAAAGAATGACTCGATCCTGTGTCTATAAGAACTGTAGAAAGGGTGGAGTAGACACAGATAGTATCTCGAATCAACTCTGGTGCGCCGTGGTCTTAGGCCTTCGCTGCCTGAAGCTGAGCCTGCCTCTACCCACCAGCTCCCTATGGTCGGGGTGGACCTCCTGGTGGTGGTGGTGGTAGAGCCTCAAAGAGTCGACCACCACCTGCTGCTCGGCCATCTCCTCTACCACATCTGCCTGCTCCCTGCGGACCGCCACAGTTGAACCTCTGCCTTTGCCTAGGTGGTCCCTCAACCGTCTGCTGCTCCTCTGCCCGGCGGGTCGGGCAATCATGAGCCATGTGGCCCTGCCCGCCGCATGCATAGCAATGTCTGCTCCTCGAAAGGTTGGCTCTAATGCATGCACCCCGCACCTCTGATCCAGTATCCTGTGGTCGTCCTCCTGATGGTCTGGTCCGCTTGGACCCCTATGACATCTGTCGACTGCCAGCTGTAGAAGACTATGCTACGTGCCACCATACGGTAGGTCTCGCTGCTGGTGTAGGCTCGGCAAGAAAGCTCTCTATAAGAAGAGATCGCTCCGGTACTCCTTCCTACGTCGGAATACTGAGGGAGATCATCGAAGCCCTAATCTCATTCGTTAGTCCCTGATCGAAGGTCTGGGCCCGAAAGAACGGGTACTGTACCATGTCCGTGGAATAGAGCGAGAGATCAGTAAATCTCGTCGAGTACTGGGCTATCATCATGTTTCCCTGCCGCAGCTCTAGTAGCTCCTGAATGCACACCGCACAGAGGGTGGCTGGGATGAACTCCGAGTGAAAGAGGCTCTCGAAGTCTGACCAAAGGAGAGATGCCTCGTCGTGCACCTGGAGCATCAGGCTCAACCATCTGTCTACTTCCGTGTGCAGTCGCTACAAAGATCACCATGAGGTCAGCTGGTGTCCGTACTAACCTGAAAACTCGAACAATAGACTCCAACCAATCCTCAGCTTCCTGAGGGTCCGTCTCCCCATGGAACCTAGGAGGTATTTGACGCTGAAACTCGTGCAGTGCAGTAAGGTGACATGCACTCTTAGCGGCTGGGGCTGGTGGCATCGGTGGCTCGGCGGGTAGAGGTACCGCTGGTGCCTCCCCTGTAATAGGGCCCTGCACCAAGGCCTCCTCGCTCGGTGGGTTATCGTCTCGCACAAAGCTCGGAACCCTAGATGGCTTCCGTCGTGGGGCTATCCTGAAAAAAACAGGTGCACCACTGTCAAAACAGTATACCTGGTGAGCTGACATAAAGTAATCACAAAGAAAACTACACACATGCGATCAATGTTTTCGTGCACTGAGTCGGAAATCAGAAGTCAGAATCCTGGTGTATGGATACGTCAGCCGCGACACCAACACTGGACTCCCTGGACTGATAACCTCTCTCTGATACCAATTTTTCACGACCCATCCTTAGGACCTGTGTCGTGACTACCCCAAGCCCACCATCTATAGGCCAGGGGCTGGCGACTAGCACCAAAGGCGTAAATCCAAACAATAGGGGAAGACATTTCCTTTATAAAGTAAACAAACACCATAGAGTATGCAAGCTGAGTAAACACTAAGTAAAATGAATACAAAAGTAAGTGCTAAAAAGTAAATGGGCCAGAATACAAACCCAACTGAAAGTAAAGTACAACTGAAAAGAGAGTACAACGGCAGAAAAATAAAGTAGCAACACCAAGTCTTCCTCTAGAAATCCCACATGAAGGGTGGGTATAGATGGTCTCCTCTGCTCCTCGGCTCCAGCAGTCCGCTCCGTGTACATCCCGTCCAGTGATCCACCTCCAGGTACCATCCAGATCCACAAGCTCCTACATCGATCAGCGTTGTCCGTCGTCTGCATCCAACACAATGTAGTGAGGGCATAGCCCGTGCAGGGGTGAGTATACGCTACTCAGTAGGGACCTCGAGACCCCTGAAGGTCTCCTAGAATCCACGAAGGATAAACCACAAAGGAAAGATTACAATCACGAAGTAACAACCAAACCTACTTAGATATATGCCCATACATATACCTAAGTCATCAATTCCAGTTCGGCTCCAACATCCGAGCCCAAGTTCTATCTAGTCCAAAAAGGATAGTACAATCCAATCCAAAAAGGATAGCAAAACCCAATCCACACAGGATAGCAAAACAATCATATCGAAGAGATTGATTGAAAGTCAAGACTCAACTCACACATGTATACTTATTCAAAAGATGATAGAGATGATAAGATGTAGCAACTGATTCCTCTAAGCTATCGAACCCACATAGGATACAAGACCAGCTAAGCTGTCAGACCCACAAAGGATATAAGACCAGCTACTCTGCCGGACCCACATAGGATACAAGTACAGAGTCAAATACTATCGGACCCATATAGGATACAAGAACAGTAGTCACGTACTGCAAGACCCACACAGGATACAAGAACAATAGTCATCTCCGTCGAACCCACGGAGGATTTTAGTACAGTCGTCGTCGATGCCGAACCCACGGAGGATCCCAGTATAGTCATCGTCATCATCGCAGTCACATCCAGCACTAGGGTTCCTGCACACAGCATGCTCGATTCCAGGAGGGTCTGCTCCACGAGCCAAGGGGGCTCGATACATCAACTAACACAAATTCCAGAGTTGATTTATCCCAAAGTTCCATCTCGTCAAAAGGAACTCAACGTGACAGGCGACGCGTCAATCGGACACCCGGTCTGAGAGTTATTGACCTTTTCGTCCTAGAGGCCCGGTTGATTTTTAAGTCAAAACCAACCCGAACATACTCCAACTGCATCCAAACCTCGACCAGAGTAATCCAAAAGAACCTTCTATCTAATAGGAATCCAACAAAGTTGACGGCACGTCAATCGGACATCCGAAGCTCAAGTTATAAGCGTTTCGGCTCCGAAGGCCCGGTTGGTTCGTGTTCGATCCAACCCGGCCATACCAAAAGTTCTCCGAAACCTTGAGTGTAATATACCGAAGCTACCGCCTAAATCCAAGGATCGTTACAAATCTAACGGTGGCTCGATCAGAGCTCCGAAACCCAAGATATGAGTGTTTGAATGAATCTGTCCGAAAAGAGGGGGTTTGGGCCCGATCCGACCCGGCCCAATACCCTTTGGGTCGGCCCGAACCGGGCGACCGACCCGGGTCCGGGTCCAGCCTAGTTTGGCGCGGCGTGGCCCAGCCTAGCTGGTGTGGCCCAGCCTAACACGAAGATCCAACCCAGTGCGGGCGGCCCGGCCCAGCGCGGGCGGTCCGGCCTGACGCGGCCGGTCCGGTCCCGTGCGGGCGTCCGCTCAAGCGGACGTGGAAGGGGGGGAGGCCGCCGCCCCCTTCGAACCAAACAGCGGACCCCATGGGTCTTCCCTGCCATTGACTGGGGGTTTCAACTCCCGGTTTTCCAGGGAAGCGGCCGACCTTTATGGCCGACCGTTCGGTTCATCCGGGACCCGCGGTGGGTCCCGCCTCCAGGGTGTGCCGGCGGCCGGATCAGCCGGCCGCCTTCCCAAACCGCCGTGGCTTTTGACCATCTGGCGCGGCGCGACGGCACTGCGCCCCTCCGCTGCGGCGCGACGGCGCCGCGCCCCTCCGCCATGGCCCGACTCCGGCCGCGACCTCTTTCGGTCTCAACGGCGCGGCGCGACGGCACCATGCTCCTTTGCCGCGGCCTGCACCGGCCACAGTTCTTTTGTTTCCGTACGGTGCATTGGCACCACGTCGCCTCCGTTCCAATCCATACGAATTACAACAACAAAGGGGAAGAGGGTCGGCCGTGTTTGTACGGTCCAGACTCCTCCCGTTAATTTGATAACAAGTGTCTATTTAATGATGAACACCAGAAATAACCATGAACGTAAAATCAAACCCCTACCTCGAAGAAGTTGTCGAACAATGATCATCGTGGGAAAACAACGTCGTGAGGTGAGGCTCCGTATATGTTGACGGAGAATGTCCGAGGAGGAGCGGCGTCTCCCTTCCTTTGACGCGAGAAGAAGAACGAAGGAAGGTGCATCATTGTTCTTTGGGAAAGGCGTCACACACCAGATGCAGAGAGGAGAAGAGACGACACGTCGATCTCTCCTTGTGGTGACAGCGTTCTTCGTCGAAGTCTTGGCATTATTCGCGTTCTCCAAACTTAGAGTATTCTCTCCCAAAAACTCCACACAACGATACAACGATAGTAAAATAAGGATTTTTCCTTATTTTATTACTCATGCCAACATTTTTCAAAATTCAAAACTTGAATTCACCTAATTAATTAAACTTGCGTTGTCAAATTAATTAGGTGTTTAATTAACATGAATTAATATGGAAGAGTTACAAATTTAAGGGGGGTTGCCGAAATTAAGAGGGGGGTTTAGGGGAAAATAAGGGGTGGGGCTTGTGTGGGCCCCACCTCACTAATATCCTACAAAGTGGAGTTAGGATGTAGTGGGTCCCACCCCAACTTCCACACATAGGTTATACTTACTTAGAATAGAAAAAAAATTGTAGCGCAAATTTTATTTCACTCTTCAGTTAACCCAATTATTTAACAACACCTCTCGAGCAACGCAACTCTAGAAAAGGTCTTCCTAAGAAATTACTGATGCTGCAGTTTCATTGGTGCCCTCAGATTTTGATTCCGAGCACCGGTTCAAAAGTTAGGAAAACCCGCTCATTCATTCACCGAGCATACCCAAGCTAAACTTCAGAAATTGATTTCGGGCACACCGGGCCTCGGAATCATGTGCCGTCAGAAACTACGTACTCGTAAAATCCCAAAGAAATCAAGAAAAAAATTTCCTTTGGAATTTACGGGTCTTTAAAAATAATACCTGATAAAGTTTTTATCTCATGTTTAACACCCTGATTCTTCACAATAAATTTAATTTAAAAAAATTCAAACTCTTAGATAGCTTGTGATACACGCTACCTTGAGTCTAAATGAGCTGTCATAAAATATACCATTAGAACATAGTAATAATATTAGAAGGAATGAATTGGAATAACTAAATTATTAAAATTATATTGTTTACAGATGTATAAAATAAATTCATTATTTATAAATCAATTAAAAATAAAAATAAAAATCATTTGAAAGGAAAAGAAATATTTTTTTTCTGAAAAACTTCTTTTATGAATGCAATGTGTTTTTATATTAATAAATTAAATTAGTCACTACTGATGAATTATTTTAGTGAAATTTATATTTTATTTATTCAATATTTTTTTTCATTCATCTAATATTTTTTCTAAGCATGAGGTGAGAATAAATCCCATTTTATGCTTAAAAATATATAATTATCTAAAAAAGTGGTTATGTCATGTTTTTCACACTTATTTTAAAATTAATTTTTACCAGTTTTAGAAAATTTAATTGAAAAATTAAATTAATTTTTTAAATAATCATTTAAAAATTATCTTAGTTTAAATTTTTGATAATTTTTTGAAAATAGTTTTTTTGATAAATAGTGAAAAATATTTATTTTTATTGAAAACTGTCTTTTTATTTAATGAATTTATGAAGATAATTTTTTTCAAAAAAATATTTTAAAAGTAAAATTAGTTCTATTATATTATTATTATTATTTCAATTTAGATAATTGGAATCAATTTTAGGTTTAAATTTGATATAAAAACTTTTAATACTTAAGAAAACTTTTCTTTGGAAAACCATTTTTCATCACGCTTATGAGTTTAATTTTAAATTAAATTTTAAAAAATTTGTGATTTTAATTTTTAAAAATTTATTCCATATATGGAATCATAATAAATAATATTATGTAATAAGGTCAACTTATTTTGTTTCATAATTAATATTAAAAGTAGTAAAAATTAATTAATGTGGTTAAGGTTAAAATGAGTTTACTGGGGGGTGAAAAAAATGATAAGGGTTAAAATGAAATAAAAACATATATAAAATAAATATTTTTTCATGTTTAGTGATAATATCATATAAGGTTCATGAATGATCTATTTTGGATCCTTTTGTCATGTATAAAAAGTGGGTATATCCTTTTCTTTTCAAAAATTCCAAGCGTGTCCCCCATTTATAAAAGGACACCCCCTCTCACATCTTATCCAAACTTCAAGGGAATTTTTTTAGATAATACCTGAAAACATAAATTCCTTAAATCCCTCCCCATGATCTATATTACTTTTTTTGATCATAAAACCAATATAGGAAGTATTTAGGTATAACACTAAAGAGGTTCTCTAAAGAATAGGTATAGTTCTTAACTATGCATCTTCGTTTTATTTCTTCCTCTACCACCACTAAATATTCTCCAACTATGCTAAAAAAATAAAAAATTTATATAACATATACAGAGATGTTATTATTTAAATGGTATAACCTATATTCATTCCATATTATATTAAATGAGAAATGAAACTGTTGATCATGTGTACGACGGACTACCGCTTCACGAACCGATGTAATTCATTTTACATCACCACATCTCACAGTTGGATATAGTGATGGATTTAATGTTCATATATTATATTTATGACATAATTATATATATTGAATTATAATATCAAATTTATCTTTTTAGTTAAAATCCCTTAGAAAATGATAACATCACTCGTGTGTACATGTGGACTACCACCTCCACGAAGCGATGCGATATTTTTTTCATTTTATTTTGAAATGGCTGGTAATAAAGATAAATTTAATGGATATATATGATATATATGATATAATAATGATTCAATAACGTTAAATACTATTTAACTTTCTTTCACTCCATCTGTTAAAAAAATGGAAACAACATTCATGTATACGTACGACCTACCGTCTCCATTAACATTGTAATTAATTTATATATAACTTTTATAGATTAATATAAATATATATAAAATGAATATATATGATATTTATATAATTATTATAATTATAGATATTATGGAACCATGATGAAAGTAAAAGGACCAAAACTACTGAACCAAAACATGCATGAAAAACGAAGCAATTATCACCCGAAATAATGTTTTCAATAACGAATTATTAATAAATAGGTGATAAAAAGTTATAAGTAAATCATATATGGAATGAAATATATGAGTATGGTTTATAATATATTTATAATAAACCTATATCTATTATATAGTACGTTCTAACATGTATTAAATAAATCATACATGAGGTAAAGGTTTCTCATCTAACTTTTACTTCTGTGAGACATACGACATATTTAGGACCACCATACTCTTTATTACACATTAATTCATGATTTGTTACATAATATTACACAAAATAAAACCTATAATATTGATAATTATGTTGTATTTGTAAATTAGGTACATTACATACCAACTTAAAATAGGTAATACATCTCCATTATTGAAAACTTCCTTAACATGATCATATTATTCCATCGTACTTAAAACAACCTGGGATAACCTAAGGGTATACATAAGAAAGATTTGAGCTATAAATCCCAGTGAGGTAATAAACATTAAAAAATATGAATAAAGTAATAAATGTTATACAATAGTAATATCAATCAGGCATAAAAGGGATGAGAATCATAAACATAAATAATAAGACATGATTTAACATGATAACATAAAGGCAACATGGAAAATGTGGAAACAACTTAAAAAACTGAAACATAAACATAGTTCAAGGATAAATTCCAAGAAATAATTATAGAAAAAGTCCCTTGATGGATTGGTTTCACTACCTAATCCCTTTAATGATGTCTTATGAGACTAAAACATTACCCAATGAATTGGAGTACTGTATGATTTTAGGCGCACTCGTCACATTTATTTCATTATCATGCTTAAGTGTGCTACATAAATCATAAAATATGGAATCATTTATCATAATATTTTGTTACATGATTATGGAGTGTGGATTACATACATTTAAGTCCCAAATCAAATAATTATAAGTTCATAAAGTTGAACACCCTTGGTAGGAAAAGCGTATGGGTATTTACTACACATTTGTTTGGTATGGAAAATTACGGTGAAATTTTGGAACCGTAACAAAATTAATTAAAAATCAATAAAATGGTTTTATGAGAGATAAATTGGTATATAATAATTTTTACATCAAATTTACAGTAATAGGGACATGGAAAAACATATCCCAATATTACTAATTAGAAATAGAAGGCATACGATAATGATGTAGCGTGAATAAGGAAGATAAGGAAAGGATCCCTTACCTTGAGAGTGTGATTACAAATGATTAGGAGGAGCTCTTTTATAGTTTTTTTGAACCTTGGTGGGACTCTAGAGAGGATAAGTAAGAGTAATAATTCTCTAAAATGATTTTAGTGAAGATAAATGGGAGCTTGGGTGGGTTTATATAGGGAATGAGTGGGGAATTCTCTATTATTTCTCAAACTTGTGTTTTGGACTCTATATAATAAAATAAAAAAAACCACACACCTTACAATGGTTTTTCCATTTATTTACACCAAATGGAGTCATTTTACATTATTTTATAATTCCAAGAGCCTAGATTATCAAAACAATAACCTTGTTGATATGGAAGTGAGTCATACTCTTAAAGAAATGATTTTAAAACCTTAAAATATATTACAGGTTTTAGAGGATTCCTGAAGAGTTTATAAAATTAATAAAATAAACTTATAACCAAATTATTTTAAATTTTAAACATGTATTTGTTAGTTTATACCATTAATATTATATATTACATCAATTTTGGGTCATTATGATGTCATAATACACACTGTATATTTATACAGTATTGAATTTTTACCCAAAAATTCAACTGTCTCAGAAAATTATAAAAAACTAACCATTGGATAATTTTTAAGTTTTGATTCTAGAAATAATATTAATTTTATGAAAATAATTTTCTAAATATGTTAATTTTCACTTTTAAAATAATAATCGATATTTATTGAGGAACGTTGGGTTTTTTTGACAATAACAATTTTTAGACCCTTATAAAAATTAAATTTGACTTCATGAAAATTATATGATCAATTGTATTTAATAAATATTATCTAACAATAATATTTTATTAAAATATTATTTATTTAAAAAATCCATTAATTCATTAAAATAAATTCCTTAATTTAATTTTAATATGACCCAAAAATATAATTTTTGTTTTATTGTGTAAAAATAATAATTTTTAATGTAAAAATAATAAAATGAAAACATATTAATTATTATATAAAATATACATATTCATATTACTAGGGTCTTGATACATATCCCTTTGATACACTTGAAAACACTCTAATAGTAAGGTGCACGATGATGAGACTTTCATGGGGTGGTTCGGTGTACATGGGTTGGGTTGTGATCTCAATGAGCTTGAACTTATCCAATAAATGGTTTCACTAGTTCTTAAGTTAGTGGATCTTAGCTTGGGATTGGTCAAGGTCAAAACCCAATGATTCTATCTCCCTTAGAATCTACGATAAATGGGCTTCACAGGGAATGATCCTACCAGTTGAGGCCGTCACTTTCTTTGTCTATGTCAATTGGATTTATTAAAACATTATATTTATAATGATCATCTGATCATTGTTAAATGACTATATTATCAATGTTTTTGATGATTAAAAGTATTTTAAATATGATATTATATAATAAAACCAAATAATTTCATGTGTTTTATATAACTATAATATATAATAAGACATTTAATTAAATCAAAAATGAAATTTTATTCATAATAGTTCAAGTAGTTACAATATTCACAACTTATTTATTTTGTGCGGTTTATATACTTACACTTTGATATGTTATATCACAAATATATTTATCTTTATGGTATTTAAAGTTTCATTTGAAATTATTTATTTCTTGGGGATTATGATACAAAATTTACCAAAGTGGTAAGTGTTTAGTTCAAAATCTTATCCATATTCAGGACGAAAGAGTGAGATGATTCGAAACTCAAGAAAAGCTTCCAAGGTCCTTTTAGGGAGAGACTTTGAGAACTATTGTGCATGTGTTGAATATTTCACCACGTGCCCCTCTATAATTTGATGTTCCAAATGACATGTATGAAATTACCCATCATCATGACCAATAATTTATTTGAATCTTCATTTATAATTTTCCATGATTCTTTTCAAAGAAATCGTTTTACCGAATATTCTATAATTTTTTATTTTTTAAAAGTGATTTTAAAATTTAAAAGGATATTTTCTTCAAGAATGTTTTTAGTAAATTTTTTATAATATTTATATTCATAAATGGAAAAATGTCATTTTTATTAATCTCCATTTGGAATATGTTGTAATGATTCAATCATTATTATTTCTCTAAATGGTTTATGATTGGTTTGACTGGGGGTATACTGTTTTGATACCGTTCACTATATTACTCTGGATGGTTTATGATTATGTTTAATGATTGGGTAAATTATTAACATTTATTATTCTAGATTTACAATAAGAATGTTTAAATTGATTATGTTTCTCCCATTTCATATTAGGAATTCATTGAACATGGAGAGTGTTATACGGGGATGTCTATATCCCCTGATGCATCAGTAGGTATCATGATAAAAACTAGCTTGGTATTTGATTTAGGCATTAAACATATATGTAAGATGTCTTGGAAAAATGACCTGATGGTATGGTTATGATTTCAAACCTTATTCATTCCCTTATTATGATTTTATTTATTGATTTCCATGTAACTATTTGATTAGTTTTGTTATCCATGGACAAGTTTTAAGCTCATGTGATTATTTGATCATCATCTATTCCTACCATATTATTCTTCATGCTCAAGTTAGTGATTAAATAAAATGCATTTTTATTTTTTACCTTTACATATTGATTATGTATTATGTATTCATGATATCTTCCACTGTACACATACCCTTAACAAGAATCTAAATTCACCCTTTGTTATGTTCAATTTACCTAAGATACCAATAAGTGTATTATGATTTATTTTTAGGGATATTATAAAGGGAATAATTTTGTACTCAAATAAAATACTATGTTGTATTTTATCTTTTCAATTTTAATGTGAGTTTCATGTATATATCAAGTTTTCCAAGACTACCAAACTATTTGGTCCTTCAGGATGAAATTACTTATATCTGGTGCCAATGTAATAAATTAACCACCAACTTTGGTATACTAGGGTCAAGGTCCTTATAGTTGGAATCATAGAAAGTTATTTAAAAACATTAAGAACTAGATTAAATAAAACATATATTAGAGAAAATAACCCAATAACTGACTTCGAGGGTAAGTCTAAGTATAGGATAATGTCAAATTTTTTGGTAAGGTATAGATATGTGGATTTCGTAGTAATATACCATTGTCAATATAATATAAGTGGATGTGGACCTAGAACCATTTTATCTTGGGGGTAATGACTCTTAAAAGGACACATTGGAATTTAACTTGATCATCACCTGATACACGACTATGGGCCTTGCAACACACCTATTTTGACACTGTTGGGGGATATGATATCATTAATTCACATTTTATTTATGAACCATTATGGAGTATTTGAATATATGATTATCATGGATGATATATATTAAACCTAAGGTGTAATATATTTAAATTAAGATGTCATGATTTAGACATCCTATCAACGATTTTTCATAATTATGATTATTTTCCCACACATGATTTCTGGTTTTAGTTAATGGATGGAACACTGAGGAATGATGTTAAATTGAAATATAATATACAATTAAATTATTTTGAGCAACCAAATGGTTTTATGACTAAAGTAAATGATATTGTGATTTTTCATAATCATTTATGTCAATATAGTATTAATATTTTATACCTTAACCAACTCATATACTTACCAAAGAAGATAAGGATGGATTCCATAATGAGATTGGGTGGTGGAGTCTATGGAGGAAAGAAGGATCAATTATTTTCATCTCAGAAATATGGAAAGAGAAACCTATGATAAATTCTAAAAGGAAAAATAATTTTTTTTATTTGTGTAAAATATGAGTATAGAGAAATGAATTGATGAGGAAAAGTGAAGAGTTCAATGTAAATAAATAAATTTCCTCCTAGATATCCATTTAATGTTCATTGTATTAAATTCGGGGAACCTAAGAATTATCCGAGTCAACTATATATGTTAAAGGTTAACTCCTAAACCAAAGAAAGACCTCTTTTTTACCAATAATTTAAGTAAAAGGGTTGAAGTATTTATGTATTGGGATCCAAGAATTATGTTATGGAAATATTTTTATCAAGGGTATTTTGGTTATATGAATCATGAAACATATAAGGATTGTTTTAATTTCTATAATAATATATGTCTTTATTTAAGATGAAATTAAGAGTTATGGATACCATTATGGGCTTATGAGTTTAAGGTTGATCATAAGTTAAATGTCTTAGATACCCATTTTGAGGTTTTATGTGATGGAATTACAAGATTAATAACAATATTTTGGGAGACATTTATAGTAATATAACCCTTGGTATTAGTATGGGTGTTAGTGAAAAATTTATTTGTGGAATAATTCCTTTATATTTTGTGGACATAAGTTTAAAGGTATTTATAACATTTATGGTTAATATGATCATTGATTTTAAGGTGATAATACTCAATTAAGATTATCTGATTTTTTGGGAAAATAAGCTATATATAAAACCTTAGTAGTTACAAATTTATTTGATGATTAATATTGAAAATCTTTATCATATTTTCAGGAATTTTATAGGAATTATATTAATATAGTTTTAGAGAAAGGAAAACCAGAATCCTAGGTGAAAAACCATCATAGTCGGCAAGTATGAGGGGCTTAAACCCACCACCAAAGAGTGACAAGGGTTTAGCGCCTACCACAGGCCTATGTAATGTACTAGTTAATATAAAATTGTTTATACTCAAATGGTTTAATGGATAAATATGAAGCTGATCAAATATTTTTGAATTATTATGATTTTGAGGTGATCAATGATATTCATAAGACATTTTATTATGTTGAGATACATATATAACCATTAGGTATAACATAAATAATTATTTAGAAAGAATGATATTTTGTTTTTTGAAATGTAAGATGAAGGGTTTTAGGGATAAATACTTATGGAATGGATTAAGTTTAACTTTTTGTTTTTCTACAGATGTTTAGTGATTAATATATTATATCAGATAACTTATTCTAACCAGTTTTGTTTTAGTAAATATTTAGAGAAATATAGAAGTAATTTTCAATATTTTATGGATCTTATAATACTTTAAAAGTTAATTTTAGTACTTTAAGCATAAAAACAAAAATTCATTTTTGATATTCATTTCTTGGAGTAATAAATGAAGTGAAAATTTATCTAAGTACAACCAAAATATGAAACTGTGCTTATAAAATAAAAATATATCAAGTAAGTATATTTCTAGTGTTCCCTATATTGACAATAAAATAATACATTAACTTTAGGAAAGTGATCTTAAAAGAATTATACATTTAACATCATTTACAATGAATCAAATGGTGTTTTTCACACCTCATTGGTTTATGGTTTTGTTTTTCTTAACCTTCTATTGATCATTAACTTTATTGTGATCAATGATCACTATCACTATATAATTATTTAGGCATTACACTTTTCTTTGATGTCAATAATTTCACTTCTTACTAATGTTTTCTAACTTGGAAACCAAATTATGTGTTATTTTAGATAACTATTTTACTTCTATTTCTCTCTTTTCAAGAGGAAGTTTTATTAACCCTTTTTATAATGCATGATTTCAAAAAATATATTTTCAAATTTCAAAACCTTTATTCTAGAGAATAAGATCAAATTGTAAGGATGAAATTTATTTATGGTGGGGACAATGTAACAACATAATACTTTATGATATATTTATTTTAAAATAAATTTTACCACTTTGATAGCTTGCGATACATGGAACCCCGATTCCAAATTAATCCTAATATGGTATATCATTATAAACTTTCCATTAAATTGATGAGTATGAATAGTAATAACAAAATTATAAAAAGTATATGGTTTAAAAATGTATAAAATAAATTCATTAGTTATAAATCAATTAAAAATGAAAATAAAAATCAGTTGAAAGTAAAAGAATTATTTTTTTGTAAAAATTGTTTATGTGTGAAAAGTGTGTTTTATATTAATAAATAAAATTAGTAACTATTGGTTAATTATTTTAATTAAATTTATATATAATCAATTCAATCAAAAAATTTATCATTCATCTAATATTTTTACTAATCATGAGATAACAATAAATCTAGTTTTATGCTTAAAATTGTATTTATCCAAAAACGGTTTCATCACATTTGTGGAATTATTTTAAAATTAATTTTTATCACTTTTTGAAAATTTATTTGAGAAAATGAAATTAATTTTTCAAATCATCATTTAAAAATTATCTTTTAGCTATTTTTTATAATTTTTTTAAAATATTTATTTTTTCGATAAACAATGAAAAATTCAGATTTTTATTGAAAAATGAATTTTCATTTAAATAATTTACAAAGTTCCATTTTGTTTTAAAATTTATTTAAAAGTAAAATTTGTTCAATTATATTATTTATTATCCAATTTATATCATCAGAATCAATTTTATGTTGAAATTTGATATAAAAGTTTTTAATACAGAAGAAAACTTTTCATTGGAAAACAACATTTTTGTCATGCTTGGAGGTTTAATTTTAAATTAAATTATATCATTTAAATGATTTTAATTTTATAATATTTATTCAATATTTTTAATAATAGTAATTAATATTATATAATAATTTTATCTTAATTTTTTTTCATAATGAATAGTAAAACAGTAAAAGTTAATTACCACGATTGTGGTTAAAACAGGTTTACTAGGGAGTTAAATTAAAAATATAAGGGTTAAAATGACCTAGAAACTTGTCTAATTTCTATCTTATGGAAACATTTAGACCTTATATCATATAAGGTTTAACAAAAAGCTATTTTTTTTTGTCTTTTTTCATGTGTAAAATGTGGGTATATATTTTTCTTTTCAAAAATTACAAGTGTATCATCTCCCCCACTTATAAAAGGACACCCCATTTCCTCTCCTTTACACACTTCAAGAGCCATTTTTTGGACAATTTATACCCAAATAAATTACTTACACACCTAAAAAATATATATAGTACTAATTTTTTTCCCAAAAAACTAATCTAGGAAGGATTTATATATAAACCTTAATAGGTTCTCCAAAGAAGAGGTATAGTTCTTAACCATGCATATTTATTTTATTTCTTTATATTCACACTCCAAATCTTCTAAAAATATGTTAAAATAATAAAAAATGTATATAAAATATACTTATATGTTATTATGTTAATTTCATAACCTATATTCATCTCCTCTTCCATTAAATTGGAAATGAAACCATCAATCATGTGTACGGTAGACTGCCACCTCATGAACTGATGTAATTCATTTTACATCACCACATCGCACATATGGATATAATTATTCATTTAATTTCTATATATGATATTTATGATATAATTATAATTATATAATTATAATATCATATCTAATTTTTTATCCCCCAATCCGTTGAAAAATGACAACGACACTCGTGCGTATGTGTAGACTACCACCTCCATGAAGCGATGTTATATGTTTTTCATTTCATTTTGGAATTTATATTAATAAGGATAGGTTTAACAAATATATATGTTATATATGATATAATAATTATTTTATAATGGTGAAGTACTATTTATTCTTTCTTTCCACTCATTAAATAAATAGAAACAACGTTCATGCGTACGTACAACCTACGGTCTCCATGAATGGTGTAACTCATTTTTCTATATAAATTTTATGGATCTCAATAAATACATATAAAATGAATATATATAATATTTATAACATGATTAAAATTATGGATATTATGGAACCATGATCAAAGTACATGAACCAAAACTATCCAACCAAAACATACATGAAAAATGAAGAAGTTATCACCTGGAATAGATCGTGATTGCTTTGGATCGGCCATCCGAGAGTTGCCTATCTGTATGGTTCAATCCACTTCATTACTGGAGGAGGCTAAGTCTATGCTAGCAGGTCTCACAGTTTGTAGGCAGAGGGGTTTGGATCTAGTGGAAGAAAAAACTGACTCTAGGATGGTCCACAACGCCCTTCATGGCCTTGGAGCTACCCCTTGGTCTATTGTCTATATAATTCGAAAGTTTCATAGTATCCTTGAAACCAGTACCAAAGTGTCTCTCACCTGGAGAGAGGGGAATAAGGCAACAGATTACTTGGCCTTATTGGACACCCCTGGATCAGAGAGCTTATTTATTCACGACTTTCAAAGTCTTAAACCAATAGGGGTTAATATTATTAGAGGGGATTACCTCAGTCACCACCATTTTAGGCCTCCATAGTTCTATTTCCCCCCAACCTACCTTGATGGACCTTGTGCGTGTACTATTGTTTTTTTCTTGAAAAAATTCACTTGATGACAATGCAAGTGTTTTTAATAAAAATTATTAATAAATGGGTGATAAAGAGTTATAAGTAAATAATATATGGTATTATATATATTATTATGGTTATTTAATATATGTATAAAAAATTTATATTTATTATATATGAGTTTATAACACATACAAATGAAATCAATAATGAGGTAAGGGTTTCTCAACTCACTTTTACTTCTGTGTGACATATTCTATATTCAACACTTTTTTATTTTGTGTGGTGTATATAATTACCCTTTAATATGTTATATAATTAATATCTTCATATTCATTCCATTGAAAGTTTCATTTGATGTTATTTATTTTATGGGGCTTATGATCTAAAAGTTACTAAAGTGGTAAGGATTTATTTCACAATCTCATCATTATTAGGTATTTTTTATGTTTAAGTATCTATTGAGGGAATTATTTGGTATTTATATATTAAACCCAATATATTTTCTTCTCCTATAGATATTTATGATCTTTTCTAGTAATAATACCATTTCCCCTCTTTAGTACTTAAAATGATTGAGAAAATGTTTTTTAAAAAGATGACTTTATTTATCTCTTCGGTCGAAATTATTTTCTTATTACATATCCATATTTTCTAAAAATATTTTCAATTTTTATTAAAAATTATCCAAATGGTTTATAAAATACATTTTTACCCATATTTTAATTTTAATATATGGTTTGAAAGGTGATTTCTTTTCATTTTCTGAATGAGGTAATTTTTGACCTTTTTACAACATTGATAAAGGAATGTTTTTTTAAAAGTATGTATGAAATTACCTACCTTAATGACCACTCATTAATTTGAATCCTTATTTATAGGTTTCCACGATTATTTTAAAATAAATTTTTTAAATATTCTAAAAAAATTAGTTTTTAAAAGTGATTTTCAAACTGAAAAGGATATTTTCATCAAGAATGTTATAAATGTATTTTTTATGGTACTTATATTAAAAAATGGAAGAAATATTAATTTTACTTATGATGCAATAGGAATATGTTGTAATGATACCATACTTATTATTTATTTGGATGTTTTATGATCAAATTGATTGTGAATGTACTATTTTGATACCATTCACCATATTACTCTAGATGATTTATAATTATGTCTAATGATTTGGGAAATTATTAACATTTATTATTCAATATTTTCAATTCAAATATTTACATTAATTATGTTTATCGCTTTTCATATGATTAATTCACTACATTTAGTGTGTGATGGGTGGGGCTCGCTATAGCCCCTTGGTTTAATGGTCGGTCTTACGATACAAACTAGCTTGGGTATTTGGATGAGGCTTTTTCTATTTATCTAATATGTATGGGAATCAAGATTTGAAAATATGGATATGATGCCCATCATTATGTATTACCTTATTTTAAGATTAGTTATTGATATCCCTTTGATTATTTGATTAGTTATAATATCCATGGACAAGTTTCGAGCTCATGTGATTATTTATATAAAATTATTTGATCATCATTTAATCCTTTAATATTATTATTCATGATCAAGTTATTGATTAAATGGAATGTGTTTTAATTTACTTACCTTACCATATTGATTATTCCTTATGTATTCTTGATAGCTTCCACTGTACGCATACCCTTACTAAGCATCTGAGCTCACCCTATTTTTATATTTCCTTTATATAGGGTTCCAAGAAGTGTATTATGAATGATATGAAGGGTTATTATAAATGGAATAGTGGTATACACAAAGAAAATGCTAGTTTTTATTTTCTTTTTTCAATTATAATGTGACATTAAAGTATGTTTCTAGTTTTCCAAGATTACCTGACTATTCATTCCATTAGAATATGATTCCTTGTATTTAGTGCCAATGTAATAATGTAACCACTAACTCAGGGTTAATAGGGTTGGGGTATTTATATTGATGAACCTATTAAAGGTTCATCATCATTCATAATTTTCTTATAACATTACCCAATTTTTTTAGCATACTATATATTTTCTCAAAATGAATTCCCATAGTTAGGATTGTGATTACGGGTTTGACTAGGAGCTCTTTTAGAGTCATAAAAATTGTAACTATTGTCAATGAGATTACCTAACACACTAGGTACCCAATCAAGATAGTAGTTAGCTAATTATTCCACCCCAAGTGTACCTATAATATTCTATGGGTTGGTGACTAGCACTGAATTTTTATATCAAACAATATGGGGTGATTTAAACTATATCATACTGTAATAGACACATATATCCAATGCATAAAATAACTAGATTCACCAATAATATATATATATATATATAAGTAAATAAAGTTTATACAATTCATGCATGAGACATTAAATAGTGAGTACATCACCATATAGAAAAAAAACTATGAAAATTAAACATATTTCTGGTTATTTGAAAATGAAAATCCTGGAATAAGGGATAAACACTCCATACTACAAGGAATATTGGTCCAGTTTTTGACAGTAATAGTCACCACCATAATTATAATCCAGTGAAATACATTAAGAACTATCAATCATAATCTTTTAACAAGTTTCACTAGCTAAACATTAATTTAGAACACCTTTAAACTATTCTTTATCTACACAGACCCACCATGTTATTGAGTCAAAATGTGTTTCGACTTTCCCATCAATCATTTGTTCTGGAAATCACAAACCACACATATCGTAATCATATATATTTTTTATCATGTGTGCTGTTTTACAATTGTAATCACTCACATTGACTTTATCATATGTTTCATTTTATCATAATCATGTATGTTTTTCACTCACATTGTTTTATATGTTGTTTCACAATCATAACCAGATTATGTATTGCATTGTAATCAATATTCGTAACTAGATTATATACTGTATAGATTTGACATGCACCGTAACCACATGCATCCTAACCAGGTTAAGTACCACATCATAAATATACATCGTAACCAGGTTAAGTAACACATCATAAATATGAATCATAACTAGGTTAAGTACCGCATCATAATTATGCATCATAACCAGGTTAAGTACTGCATCATAATCATGCATTGTAACCAGATTAAGAATTTGTATCATAATCATGAATCGTAACCAGGTTATGTATCATACTCTTATTATGTATTGTATTCAAGCATTATAAACAGATCAAATATGTTTCATCGTAACCATGTTATGAATCGTAACCAGGTTATAAAGTGTAATCAATATATGAATTATTTTCTTGATAAGCCTAGTAACCTAGTTGTGTATTATATTTTTTTATTTCACTACACTCTTATCATAACTTCAATACCGATTACATATTACTCACACTCATTGTTTCATACTTTTGTACTTCATACTTTGAGTTTGTTATTTGTATCGAGGGATTACCAAGGTGGTTGTAAGATAGACCTTTATCCTAGGTGAAAGGATACCCTACTCTTTGGGATAAAATAATTGTAATACTTTTACATTTCTACATCTATCTATATTAGAAAGGGAATTGTATTGTTTCCTATTTCTTTTCATATTAAATTCAATTGTAATTGTTTAAATTATGATTCATATTGTATTAAGAGATTCTATACACTATATGGTAGAATCAATAAAACTTTTATTACTCTGATCATTTTATTAAATTCAAATAAAATTATTTTACATTACTTATAGTATTACATATTTTTATTTCCATAAAATCTAAGACCTATACGGTCTATTGTATTGATTGTGAATTGTATTAGTTTAAGACCTCTTACACTAATTCCATTCTTAAGTGTTTAAATAAATAGTTTTTTAAATCTACAATTCACCCCACTCTTGTATTGTGCCATTAATATACATATAAATCTATTTTACGATCCAAAAATTGGTATTAGAATAAGTTTCCACTATTTTGTATTAATTTATTTATTTCTTTTATCGATATAATTGTATTTATTTTACAAACCTTTTGATTATAACTACTTACTACTATAACATGTGGAGTGGAAAATTATTGTTTTATAAGATAGAAGGAATGAATATTGGATCAATTGAAAATATGAATCCAACAAGACCACCTATTTTTGATGGAAATGATTATGAGTACTGGAGATATTGAATGAATACTTTTTTAATTAATACTAGAGTAGACAAATTTATCATGCTTACTATAGGTTATAAAATCCCAGACAAGTATGTCAGTACCTTCACCAATCAAGAGAAACAAGAATATCAATTAAACTACAAGGTACACAATACATTGTTGTGTTCCATGACCAGGAATATATATAGTCAGATATCATCATGTGAAGCATCCAATTGTATCTAGAAGAAATTGGAAGTCACACATTTTGGTACATCCAAATTTATAGAAACAAGAAGAGAAATGCTTCGAGTAGAATATCATGGGTTTATTTTTCCTTATGGAGAACTGGTATGCAAGGTACAACAAATATTTATGACAATCGTCAATAGTCTACAATAAATGGGTGAGAAAGGTCTTGATGATGAAGCACTTGTGGACAAGATAATTGATATAATTCCCAATGAATGGGAATAAAAAAGGAAAGCTATTTATGAGAACTAGAATGTTACTCAAATTACTCTTGATGATTTATTGGGAACTCTTCTTCAACATGAGACAAGAATGAAAAGATATGATGATTTAAATAAGAAGAATAATGGTAATCGGAGTGTAGATTTTATTACTACATCCAAAGTTAAGACACCAGAAAGGATAAATAGATCCAAAGCTAAGAAAGCCATTGTCATATCAGAATCAAGTGATAGTGATCACTCATAGAATGAGTTATCCAATATTTCTTGAAGTATGAACAAGATTTTTGGAAAGAAAGACTTTCAATATAGATTCAAAAATAAAGATAGGAAGGACAATAAAGACTCAGAAGTAACATGTTATGAATGTAAAAGAGCATCTCATATTAGACCAGATTTCCCTCTACTTAAAAGAAAAGATAGAAAGGATAAATTTTTTGAAAAAAACAAGAAAAAGTATTAAAAGTCAAAGACAAAAAAATTCTCGAAGGTAAATGATACTTGGAATGAAAGTGGTGGTGATTCATAAGAAAAATCGTCAGAATACGAATCTTCTGGTCAAAATAATATAGAACTTATAGCTAGAATACCTATTGAAAATCATTATTTCATGGATAAGGTACACAATTCTTAATCACATACAAATGTATCTTTAAACTAAAATTACCCTAATGGGAAAAATTATTACTCTTCAGATGAAGAATATTCCTCAATAGAGGACAATTTACCATCCTTTGAAATTTTTTCAGATTTTCCAAGTTACTTGAGAATGAAAATTATAAAATCAAGAAAAATATTGATAAAGTAAAATCTAGAATATCTATTCTTAAAAAATAAGTGTCAGATATATCAAAAGATATTAATATTAAAACTCTTTATTTTGAAAATATTTCAAAAACCCTTAAGGAAGTAAGTTCAGAGAAGGATAAAATTTCTAAGGACATTGAACAACATATTTTAAAGAAAAATATTTTTGAAACTGAAAACAATTCTAAAATAATTTCTTGTGAGAATGATAATTTAGTCATTAGACAAAAATCTTAAATATTTTCTCTTAAGAAAATTTTATCAAAATTCAACTTGGGAGGAAAATAATTTGATACAATTTATTCTCTAATTCATCCTCTTAGGAGTAGTTCTGTAATTGGTTACACTCACTCAAAACCAATTTTTAGTCATAAATATTTTGTTCCTCAAAGTGCCCCATTCTTTACTAAATGTCAATGTAGTGTACATTAGGAAAGAAATTGTTCTCTTAATAGAACTAAATCATTAGGATTTCATAAAGTCCATTTTGAAAAAAAAGTGGATTTCTAAAATTCTTTTATCTAACATTTCCTGATCCAAAAAAGTTTGGGTTTCAAAAAACTAATTGTTTATTTTTTAGGAAAACAAGAAGTGTACCAACAATAAGAACATTTGGTACATGGATAGTGGTTTTTCTCAAAACATGATTGGAAACAAATATTTCTTTGAAAATATTATTGGAATGAAATGTGGAATAATGGCCTTTGGAGATAATGCCCAGGGAAAGATCATTGGTGTAGGTAATATTGTTCTTTTAGGAAAAGTTTTAATTTCAAAAGTTTTTTTTGTCAAAGGTCTTAAGCACAGCCTTATCAGTATAAGTCAATTATGTGATGAAGGATACCTTTTGAATTTTAGGAATGATAAATTTTTAGTTCACAATTATAAGGATGAATACATTATTTTTCACCATAGGCATGAGAATGTATACACAATCAACTTAGAAGACCTTAGGAGCCAATAATTACCTTGATTAAGTGAAATGGAAGACCAATATTAGTTATCGAATAGAAGGTTAGGACACTTTAACCTAATAAACCTTTGTAAAATATCAAATAAAAAACATTTTAAGGATATACCAGATCTAAGGTATGATTCTTCAAAAGTTTTTGACCCTTATCAAAATGGAAAGCAATATAAAGCTAGCTTTAAATCAATCAATGAAGTTTCAACTTCTAATGCATTACAATTAGTGTACATGGATCCCTTCGGTCCTATAAAAACAAGAACAATCGGAGGCACATACTATGTATTTGTTTTAGTTGATGACTACACTATATTTACATTGTTATATTTTCTAGAAAAGAAATATGAAGCCTTTTTCTATTTAAAAACTTTTAGATCCCAAGTTAAAAATGAGAAAAACCCACGATTGATAACTATACACAGTGATCATGGTGGAGTATTTAAAAATTTTGATTTTGAAACTTTTTTTAGTAAGAAAGGTATTACTCACAACTATTCATCTCCAAGAACCCCTTATAAAAATGGGGTTATTGAGAGAAGGAATCATATTATTCAGGAAATGATAAGAACCATGTTGAGTGAATACTCAATTGCTAAGAATTTTTGGGCTGAAGCTGTTAGTACTGCATGTTATACTATAAATTGTGTTTTAATTAAGCATTTTCTTAATAAACCTCTTATGAGTTATGGACTGGCCGAAAACCTAAAGCTTCTTACTTGAGAGTGTTTCGTTGAAAAGTATTCATATTGAACACAAAAGATAATTTACATAATTTTTTACCCAAATCTGATGAAGGAATATTTCTAGGTTATTCCACAACTTCTAAGGATTATAGAGTTTTTAATAAAAACTCTTGTAATATTGAAGAAACAGTACATATTAAGTTTGATTAAACTGGCCCATTTTTTTAAACAATCCTTACCTACATCAACTGATGTATTTTCACAAATTGATTATCAAACTTTTATTGAAAACTCTTCTGATAAGGGGAATACTCAAGAAAATGTTTCTAAATCATTTACCCCAGAATATTTTCATTCTTATGTTGATGAACAAGTTTTAAAAAATCCAAATCAATTATTTCTTAAGAATCATCCCAGTGAAAATATTATTGGTGCTGTAAATCAACCAGTAGGGACTATAAATTCCTTATGAAATGAAATAGAACATCTTGATTTTATATCTCAATTTTAACCTAAATCTCTTAATGAGGCCTTAAGTGATGAAGATTGGATTAAAGAAATGCAAGATGAACTAAATGAATTTGAAAGGAATCAAGTCTAGACTTTGGTTGAAAGACCTAAATAAACAACTGTAATTGGTGTAAAATGGGTTTTCAGAAAAAAAAGTGTGATGAAAATAGAGTCATCATAAGAAGTAAAGAAATACTTGTTTCTTAGGGCTATAATCAGCAAGAGGGAATAGACTATGAAGAAAGCTATGATCTGGTGGCTAGAATTGAATCTATTAGAATTTTATTATCCTTTGTAGCATAATTCAATTTAAATTTTTTTCAAATGGATGTAAAATGTGCTTTATTTAATGGTTTTTCACAATAATAAGTTTTTGTATAATAACCCCCTAGTTTTATAGATTCAAAACACCTTGATCATGTTTTCAAAATTACCAAAGATTTTTATGGTATGGTCTTAAACATTCCCTAAGAGCATGGTATGATAGAATCAGATGATTTCATTTACAAAAAAATTATGAAAGAGGCATTGATTACCCAACTCTATTTAAAAAAATGGAAAACAAAAATATTTTGATAGTCCAAATCTATGTTGAGGACATTATAACCTGTTCAACTCAACAATCCTTAACAGACTCTTTTGCGAATCTAATGAAATCTGAGTTTCAAATGAGAATTATGGGTGAGTTAATATTCTTTTTAGATTTTCAAATATTTAAAAAACCAGAAGGAAACTATATATCTCAACATAAGTATATTAAACACTTACTCAAAAAGTATGGATATGACAACACTAAAAGTATTGTCACTCCAATCAGTACCTCAAATACACTTGATCTTGATGAAGTTGGGAAACCAGTGGATAAAAAAACTTTTAGAGGTATGATAGGAATCTTGTTATACTTGATAGATAGTCATACAGACTTAATGTTTTATGTATGCTTATATACAAGATACCAATATAATCCAAAATAATCTCATTTAAAAGCAGAAAAAATAATTTTTCGCTACTTAAAATGAAATATGGATTTAGGACTATTCTATTATTCTAGAAATGATTTTGTTTTGAAATGTTTTTCAGATGTTGACTTTGGTGGTTGTAGAATGGATAGAAAGAGTACATCAAGAATGTTTAATTTCTTAAGAGATTATTTAGTTTCTTGTTCATGTAAGAAACAATACTCAGTAGCACTTCCCACTACTAATGTTGAATATGTAGGAGTTGAAAGTTTTTGTGACAGGTGTTGTGGATGCAACACACACTCACTGACTATGGCATGAATTTTTCCAAAACTCAAATAATGTGTGACAATACTAGTTCCATTTCACTTAGTAAAAACTCTACAAATCACTCATGTTCAAAACACATAGATATTAGGAATAACTTTCTTAGGGATCACACACTAAAAAGATATATTGTCTTACAATTTGTTAGAATGCAAGAAAAACTTGCTGAAATTTTCACAAAACCATTATCTTCCGATAGATTTGAATACATTAAACATAAAATAGGAATAAATACAGTAAAGTAATCATTCACTTATATTTATTGTTTAAACCATATCCATACATTGAGTTAATCCTTTTCAAAGGGGGGTATACATTTCACTTCTTTATGTTTCTTATTTTATCAATTTTACTCTTTAGATTTAGCATTTATCACTTTCACTTTTTGTTTTATAGTTAATCAATTTCACTTTTTGTCTTATAGTTTATCAGTTTCACTTTTTGTTTTACAGTTTATCAGTTTCACTTTTTGTTTTACAGTTTATCGGTTTCATTTTTTACTGGTTTCACTATAATCGGTTTTACTCTTTAGTTTTTCACCATATTCCTGATTTTATCAGTTTCATATTTTTATTAGTTTCATTATTATCAGTACTAGATTATACTATCTGTATTGGATCGCCTTTTCGGTATTAGACTATCATTTTTGGGTCATTTTATCGTTCTCAAGTAGTTGATACCAGCCTATTTTATTATATCGGTTTTAGAATTCTTATCATTTTAAAATTTTTATTATTGTTTTTACTATAAGAATATTATATAAAAACCAATAAATATATCCCAGTACTCCGACCGGTAAAATTTCTAAAGCCTTTTTTGGGTTGTTTCAATAGTTGTTTCTCATTTCTTTCTTTTAATTCTTAAACAGTTTCAGTTTGAATATGTTTTTTAAGGAAAACCTCAAGAGTTTGAAATCATTTTTTACTATTTGATATCTCAGATCCAATCTTCAATGTTAATTTCATTTTAAAAGAACCTATCCCACATCAAACTCATTTGTTTTTATCTCAAGATCAATTTCTCTATTAGTAGTCAACATGGTTTGAAATCAGTTCCTACCTCAATTTTCGTAATCAGAGATCTATTGAGATTTTGTAATTTGTAGGATCTTAAGGGTGCGTTTTATACTTTCATGACTAAGTCTACCACTCATTCTCCAAAAGAAATGGATCCAAAATAATTTTCTTCCATGACCTTTTTGGGTGAATGGTTAGTCCCCTCATACTTTTATGAGTCTTTTGATTTTTCTTTAAAAAGTATTATAAGTTTTCAAGGCTGAGAATCAATTTTTTTGGAAATACCAGGTTCTTATCAATACCATGTCTACCATTATGAGGCGTTACATTTTTATGAATCAGTAGAAATAGACAAGGATCTTAAGATTTCATTTATGTTGTACAATAATAAGTATACAACCTCCTCAAAATAGAAAGCTATGTTTCTAGGTGTTCCATTTGAGGGAGATGCATTATATCATTCTCATAATTTACTAGAAGCAGATGGAACATTTGATAGGTCTAAAGCTAAAGAAACACTTTTTGAGATTTATGACGGCAAAAGAAAAGTAAGTCATTTATCAGAAGATAATAGACTCATAGCCCTCTGGATGCAAGGGTTTTTGGTGCCGAGAAAGGGTGATAAGGAAGTTTTAAAAGTTTCAGATGTGTATGTTCTTGACTAATTAGTGAACATGAGAAAGTTTAACCTTATGGGATTTATATTCCAAACAATTAAGAAGCTCAAATATAGTGGTATAAAATCACTGCTGATAATGTTTCCCACCATCATTAGTAAGTTTCTGAAAGAATGTTTGGACTTGTGTAATATTGAAATAAAGTATGATCCCACGTCTTTTAACGATCCCTTAATCCGTAAAAATACTGTAAGGAGTCTCATGTTACGATTTAATCCTGAATCAAAATTGTTTGAAAAAGATCCGGATGATGAGAAGGAAAAGTAAACTGTTGAAGGTAGTGTGAAACCTTCTAATCCATAAAAGTATACTTTAAATAAAAGAAAGGTAGTTAAGAATTCAACTACAAACACTTAAAAGAAATAAAAGGTTTTATCTAATGAAGTTTATGCTGAATGGAGGAAGAAAAAGAAATAAAGGAAAGAAGAGGATCCTCAATTTGGATTGGATCCAGCTGAAGATTTGGCTTTGAAAGTAAGGTCTAAAGAAACATTGAAATAAGAAGAGAGAACAAATATATTCAAGAAGATAAAGGTTAAGGATATTTACATTGATATTATTCTTATAATAGCTGAAAAAAACTAAAATTCTAAATTTAAATAAGGGAGCCATCTAGTAAAACTCAATCGGTTCCAGCATGGAAAGGCAAGGAGAAACAAGTTTCTGATCAATCGGCTACACAATCTATTGCTAAATAACATGAATAAGAGGAAGAAGAAAAAGAAGAATAAGTCCAAGAGTAACATGATCAATAAGAACAAGGACATGAGGAAATATAAGTCAAAGAAAAAGAAGATACAAACAAGAGAAGTCACACCACAAAGTCATCAAAAGTACCATCTTTTATTTATCCATATCTAGATCCTTAGCCCTCCAAGGGAGTATCTCAAAAGGTTTCCTCAAAGAGAGACATTCAGATTTCTGATAAAGAAGAGGAAGAAGAAGAAGATTAATAATCCGATAAGAATCGAAGCTATCCATCTCAAGCTATCAACACTGAGACCCATTTCGAGGATTTTCCACAATTCATTGAGGATATGGATTCTGAAATAACAATCACCGTGAAAGGGGTTCAGTACATTGAAAAAAAGCCTTGAATAAATTGGAGAAGTTTTTACCATTTATTCCAAAATTTGAATCCAGACTAGAAATTATTTCAAATGCCAATAATGATAGAAAATATTCTGTTAAGGTTTTATTGGATAGGATTCTAAGTCTTGAAGCTGATTTCAAGATTTTTAAGGAATGTTCTGCTATGCATATTAAGGTTTGAAATAAGGTTGTAAAGTGGTATTATAACATTGATGAAATCCAAAATAATCATATGGACATGAAGGAAGAATTAATACATTGAGTAAACAAACTCAACTCTCTCTATCTAAATATTATTGATGATTTGAATGAAAAGTTTGAAGAATTTCAGAGAATCGGTACCTCAAAAGAAGTAGACTCAGAAGATCATGAGAGTTTAAAGGAAAAGTTGTAAAACAAGATTAATGAGTTTTTTTTACTCTAGAATAGAGTAGTTATCTTAGGAAAATCTTATAAACTCAGGATGGATGATTTTAGTAACTATGAAGAAAGACTTAAAGATCAGGAAGCTATTAATCAACTTCATGAAGATAGGCTATGGAAGCAAGAAAAGATTATTGCTGAATAGGATGAGAAGCTAAAGGCTCAGCAAGAAGCCCTTGACAAGCACATAGAGGATAAAAAAGAGTTCAAGAAGATGAAACTTTGGTTTTTTAATCTTTTGGAATAACAAAAGAGAAAATAATAATGGATGAAATATTATTGTAATAATTTTTTTTCAAGTAACAATTTTTGTTTTGTACTCTATTTCTCTAACCTTTTGCAAGAAATTAATTAATTCCCTTATTATTTTTGAAAATCACAAAGTGGGAGAATGGTTTTGAATATAATTTTTTTATGAATTCCCTATTGATGGGGAGAAATATTAATTATAAGTAAAGAGAATATGACCCCATGTGAGTTGTTTTTAAACCATGGGTGGAATTATTCATATTCACTATTACTTTCAGATGAGTTATTAAACTCAGGGGAGATAATTTCTTTATTGTTTATTTTTTTTGTTTTGTGCTTTCCAAAAAGGGGGATATTGTTGAGTTAAAATGTGTTTCAACTTTCCCATCAATCATTTGTTTTGGAAATCACAAACCACGCATATCATAATCATATATATTGTTTATCATGTGTGTTGTTTTACAATCATAATAACTCACATTTTCTTTATTATATGTTTCATTTTATCATAATCATGTATGTTTCTCACTCACAATGTTTTATATGTTATTTCACAATTGAAACCAGATTATGTATTGAATCGTAATCAGGATTCGTAACCAGATTATATGCTGCATAGATTTGACATGCCCCATAACCACATGCATCGTAACTAGGTTAAGTACCGAATCACAAATATGAATCATAATGAGGTTAAGTACCACATCATAAATATGAATCGTAACCAGGTTAAGTACCGCATCGTAATTATGTATCGTAACTAGGTTAAGTATTGCATTGTAATCATGCATCATAACCAGAGTAAGAATTTGTATCATAATCATGAATTGTAACCAGGTTATGTATCATAACCAGGTTATATATCATACTCTTATTATTTATTGTATTCAAGCATCATAAACAGATCAAATATCGTTCATCATAACCATGTTAAGAATCGTAACCAGGTTATAAAGTGTAATCCCGATATGCATTGTTTTCTTGATAACCCTAGTAACCTATTTATGTATTGTATTTTTGTAATAAATTACACTCTTATCATAACTTCAGTTTCTATTACATATTACTCACACTCATTGTTTCATACTTTTGTACTTACTACTTTCTAAATAAAACAATGTCATTGAGTTGGTTATTTACTAATTAAAATGATGTCATGTATTCTGTTTGTTTTGGCCATTGTAATGATAGGTTTCCAAGTCCCTCTGAGTTTTTCGGAGAAATATGACTGTTGGAAGAAATATGACTGTTTGAACCTGAAGCCTATAAATAGGAGGTCATTCGAACCAGAATAAACAACTTTTTTCTTTTATCAAGTTCTAGAGAGAGATTTTGTGACTTATCTCTTTCTTTTTACAAAAGCCTTGAATATACAAGAAGTGAACAACTTGTTCCATGTTCTTGTATTTCTATAAGTGTTTTTTTATGCTTTGTGTGACCAAACATTGTGATAACAATTGAGGGCTTACAGGGATAGAAAGACGTGCTGCCAATCATCATATCAAGGACTTTAAATTGGTTGAAAGACAAAGGTTCCGATTAACTTCTTAATCGAGGTATTTTGGGTACAGGGAGATAGTCATGTCAATGTTCTTATAGAGGACTTACTAAGGTGGTGGTAATACATAACTTTATCCTAGGTGAAAGGATACCCTACTATTTAGGATAAAAAATTGTAATACTTTTACATTTCCACTACTATCTGTATTATAAAGGTAATTGTAACGTTTCTTCTATATTTTCATATTCAATTCAATTGTAATTGTTTCAATTACGATTCATATTGTATTATGAGATTCTATACGCTATATGGTAGAATCAATAACATTTGTATTACTCTTATCATTGTATTAAATTCAAATACAATTGTTTTACATTACTTTTTGTATTAAATATTAGTATTTCCATTGGATCCAAGACCTTTATGGTCTATTGTATTAATTTTTAATTGTATTAGTTTAAGAAATCTTAAACTAATTCCTTTCTTAAGTGTTTAAATACATAGTTTTTTAAATCTATAATTCACCCCCTCTTGTATTGCGCCATCTAACATACATGTACATCTATATTATGATCCAACACATGTGTGGTCCTAAATACCATGCAAAAGTGATCATAAATATATTCAGTGGATTCCCTAAAACCAAAAATGAAAGATAAAACAACATTTTATATCAAACCTAGAAACAATAAGGTAACCAGAAGGAAGAAAAGTAGATCCATGACACCTCTCCAAAACTATAGTGGGTGAACCATGCCTCACCAGAGTATAAGTATCAATTGTGGGAGTAACCAACTCTAATATAGGAACCTCACCCCTTATGAGTTTATAGACAAGTGAGTACTCAACTCAATAGATAGAGTACCAGCATGATGATTATCTGGGGTAGTACCTAACTATATCCATAATATAGCAGAACTGTTCCCTATCACAAACTTGTTTCTAGGGGATTTCCTACCCTAATAATTCTTTAATCACCAAACCTAATCCCATTCATTGTCCCAACAAAGCTAACAAGACTAAAATTCTTATAGCAACTTGCATGTCACCTCTCATTCCAAAGAGAAGTGTATTTTCATTTTCTAATTGAAAAAATATTAGGATGTACTACTCACACACCCAAAATATGAGCCCTAGGAAAAGAGATATGTAAATTCACAAATTATGGAAAAGTATACAACATATACTATAGGTGTAAAAGATTTTTAGTTCCTCAACAATTGTCTGGTCATATACACCCTCACTACATAATGTGTATGGTTCTACCAACATAGAGTGTGTGATAGGGTACATTGAGGTTCCAAATTAATCTTACATGCATAAGAGGTACCCTGATCCATTATTATATAAAAAATAACGTGATTTAGTATATACATGGTGTGAAAAAGTGAGATCAGTGTGTCAGTCCTACTGGAGTACTTGGAATTTAGTTCCTATGTAGGCCAAGTTGTGTACCACCAAGGATACGAAGCATATGGTCTAAACCCAAATGGAGTTTATCTACAATTTTTTTTGGGTGTGTACTCCTTTTATATGCTAATCTGACCATCTTAGGTGTACATGACGTGTACACTGTCTATACACACCATATGATGCTTATCACAAATAGAAACCCTACCCACCATTGCCATGGTGATTCACAACATGTAGCTTTGGATTACAAATTGTGTGATCACATCTTCAAGACCAAAATTTTTAAAACACTCAAAAATTCACTATCTTTTCTGTTCTTGACCTTAATAAATATTGGTGAATTTATAAATTCCTATTCTAAGTATTTCATTTCACTAATGATTGATTTTCTATCATAATTCTGTAGAAAAATGATCCCAAAGGTGGTCACACTCAACCTTGAAACATCTTCATGTCACTTCCCCAAATACCTCACATTTCCCCACTTTCCAATGATCTTCCATATACATTAATTGATCCCACATTACCCTATCCATTTTTCCATGCTCCCATCCATAGATCACAAACTTAGATTTTGTTTCTTCATCGATTTGGGCCAAGTTATGTTGAACCACTAACCATGGAGATGATCAGTGATGAAGGCATGAATAAAGAAGTAATAAATAGATTAGAAATAAGGGATAAATTCCTGACATTATTTTCTTGTTATTTTACATTATACACTAGATGCCAAAAAATAAAAAAAATAGATAAACAATGATGATCTAAGAATTCCAAGAACAATAAAAGAATATAAATTATTGGGACATGATTTTGGTTTTAAATAATAAATAATAAATATCCTTATATAAAAAATAATAAATAAAATAATATTATTAAGTAAATAATGATATGTAACTCATGTCACAAAAATTGTTTCTTTGGGAGTTCATAATTTCCTTAGAGATCTGATCATCGATGTCATGAATCTGGTCCCAATTCAACATTGACCATTATTATCATCAAATTATATATTTTTCATGTATTGATATTAGGTTTAGGTTAATAAATTGTGCGTCTTACCCAATATAGAATTCATAATAAATATTTTATTGGGGAATTTTAGGGTTCACACCACCAAAAAATGTTGGAATTAATTTTTATTTAAAAACGTGATACCCTCAATAGCCTATCCCAGGATCCCCATGTGAGAACTGAAATTATAGAACTCTTAGGGTAAACCCATAATTATAGAAACAAATGGGGAATTTTTACCATTCAATCATCTATTTATAAGATATAATAAATTCATCACAAATGCATGTACATACTAAAAGTATTATGTTATCTTTTAATATATTATTTCTAAGACTTTGTGATGATTAAAACTCTAAAATGAAAAAATGATCAACTTACAAAATATTATAGGAATATTTAAAAGTTTCAAAATTAAAAATATAGAGTTACTAAGATATCAAAATCTATGCTCTTATAATAAATATTTTTTTAATTAATAAATATTAAAAACCCATTAAAATTCAATGTAGTTGAAAATTATCTAAAACTTATCCTGGGGGTAAACATTTCATCTTGAGATCCACTAAACCATTATTTTTTTCATAGGTCATATTCTAGGGTAAATGTACCATTTTACCCTTTTGGAGGTCTCGAGACGTAGAAATATCATAATTATGTTAAGCCTCAATTGATAAAAACTCAAGACCCTACATCCTACCCACCTTTAAACCTTTCCATCCCAAAAAATAAAATAATTGTATCTTTTCAACATGAAAACCCACACAATAATCTAATGTGAAAAAATCCAGATTTAAATGCACTTCCTTCAACTTTTTTGATTTGGCCTTAATAAAGCCTAGTACACAAATTCATAGAAAGAGAATATATTTTCCCATCACCAAGATTATCAACTCTCTTTGGTATCGAATATGGACCTTAGAAATAATATGAGATCGATATTTGTGAGTCTTTCCATACCTTTATACTCAAATGTCACCATACTATACAGTATGGAATGAAACAATGAACCACTGATATACTATTTGAAATGGTTCATTTACAAGGTTAACTCTGATGGGATCCCTTTGATACACACCTTTAAATAGTGTTCTTGATGGTTATAGTATGAGAACGACCCATATACTACATGCTTCACCATAAAATGTTCCATATTATTTCAAACTAACATGAGTAGAGATACAAGGCCTCCTTCTTCTCAAGATCTATGTAATATTCTCCATCATCTTCTATAAGAAATTCACATATACTAATATTTCTAGCTTATGGTAAAAAAGATACATGGCCTATCTTTCCCAACATCTTCAAAAATATTCATGATAATCCTTTACCTACATCCTGAAATCAAACAAGTTTTCACCCACCATTGAAGATAAACTTGTTGTGTTTTCATCACTCTTTCACAAAATATATTATTCATAAGATCAAGAAAACACAAAAATCCTCAAATTTCTCAACATCAAAAAACTACCCATTAGGTGGCCCAATACACCAAAATCTGAAATAGATGGCCATGGATGTTCAAATAACTTTTCTCCATTTAATCTAGACCCTAAGATAATAGATTATAAAACAAGATTAATCTAAAACCAAAAAGTATTGAGGAAAAATCCTCCTATATCACATAAAAAGTGCCTGCATGTAATGGGTGAACCTAAAAAGGTCTACTATACATACCACACGTATGTTAATTCTCAACTACTGTGTTTTTTTACAAAGATTTATATATATAATATTAAAACTAATATAAAACCAATACCTTAATAGGGTAGTGGACTACATGATCCCCACCTTTAGCAATATCATTCATATTCATCACCTAAGAATATTCAAGCTCACAAAACCACTAAATTTACATAACTACATTGGAACTATCTTACCTAAGGGAAGAGTTTATGCCACCACTATCAATTGAAGGTGATTGATATATCATTCTATAAGAGATAATCAAATACTTTAAAGATACATGATCATATGACTCCTCCATCTCCAGAACAAAAAGTCCCCTCTTAAGGGAATTATCCACCACACCACTACTATTCTACTCCATTATCATCAATTTTCATGGTTTAAAATTCAAAAGGCCAAATGATACTCTATGAATATGAGACTCACACTATGATAGGTTACTATAAAATTGTAACTCTCATTGTGGGAAAAGGGAAAATACTTGAATACCTAAAAACATCTTCCATGAATCAATATAAGAAAATATATGGTCTATCATTTCACTCAAAAAAACATGAACACTATCTATGGAATTCGTACTGATTCATACATCATCCTCCGATCATGGTAAAACCATAGGCCCCCTTAAAGAAAATTTAAGAATTATTCTAAATTCATGGTAAGTGAGTTATCATATATCAACATTGAATTTAAATCCATGCATACCATTTAATGGGTAGAGAGATATTAGTTATTGAGTTAGGGATTCACTTTCCACACCAAAGGGGATCCCACTCACTATTAGGGGCTGACCTCACCTCATTTACTCAACTGCGCATCACTGAAAAATATAATCATTGGTGACTAATACATATTAATATAGGTACCATTGGATCTCATCTTTTCCATAAAGGAATATCATGAAATATATATTTATCCACTATGTATAAAATCACATTCCCATAGGGGGAGATTGAATGATGGTCACCATCAGTGGAAACTCTCTAGATAATAAGGGTCTGGATTGGGGTTTCTCTAGAATATCTAAATCCCAAATATACAATTAAGTAAGAATAACTCGTGGATATACCACCTATACGAGGGTCCAAGATGAGAGGAAATGAATCATACTCTAAACATCATCCATTTATGCCTGAACATAGAAATCCATAATGTATATATTCACGTAGTTTTAATTTTCAACACCATGTACATGATATGAACTAACAAAAGGTGGTAATTATGGGAGTGGGTCAATGCAACA
This sequence comes from Viscum album, assembly GCA_963277665.1. Lineage (NCBI taxonomy): Eukaryota > Viridiplantae > Streptophyta > Magnoliopsida > Santalales > Viscaceae > Viscum > Viscum album. The sequence continues at coordinate 1,952,216,232 of OY728125.1, forward strand.
TCTATCTAAAACTGCCCACACACCCCTATATTTCCACAAAATAACTTTAGAGTGGGAAACTGAGCATACTAAAAGAAGTTATCTAATCTCAATTCCATATCCTATATAGAGGTATATCCATGACACCACTATAACTGTCTTTAGGTGATATGATAACATGCTCCCACAACTAGGGTGAATATCTATTGAGAACAATAAACTTTCAATGATCAATTTTGAGACTCCAACATAGGTGGTGTTGAATAAAGACACTCTCATAGCTATAAATATCTTTCTTTAGAGTCTCCACTCAATACAATGAGCTTACAAAATTACACTATGGAACATATGCAGGGTAAACCTCACAAGGTTCTTGGAACTCAACACATACTCAGACAGGATCAGGTTTCCCTTCATAGGTTCTAACAACCTTGGATAAAACTCCACCATCAACTAGACATAAAACTCAAAACACAGTAGACCAGTCCCCTCATGATTTTCAGAAAAAAAACATTATCCACTAATGACTCACCATGGAGGAGCATCCTTCGATATAAATTCATTTTACTTTTAGATCATAGCCATGGAAGCTCCTTGAAAGTCAATCTTACCTCACTAATAGAATATTCTACTCCATGTGATTTGAGCTAAACATCACTCTGGTGGATCTTAGAAGAACCCTTTTTCTCTATGAAAATTTATTTCAGATAATGAATCAACACGAATCCACTTTTAATTGAATATATCCAACCCAACTCATAAAATATATCTTAATTTACTTCAAACAAACCAGAAGCATAAATAATATATTCAAACATATCCTTATGGAACTCAGTATAAAATACTATAGTAACATATCCTCAAACCCACTCCAAATATCTCAGACACAAAAAATACAGAAGATAAAGCCTACCACATAACCTCTAGATTTTATAATTACCAAACCCAACTCTATGGATATTGAAATAATATATTCATATTTCATCTCCACACCTTTTGATAAAAAAATAAAAATAAAATTTTGAACTCAACTGGACTTCAACAACATCCACTAAAGAGCCTTCATTGAGAAACAACAACCGTAAAAATCTAGGTTTATATAGTGAATAATGAGTCAATATTCTTCATCTCATACAAACTTAGATTAGATGAAACCCCATATATATGATGAAATACTCCAGGAAACCATTTTTTTAATTTAATTATTTTTGTTATCCCACATAGAAATGTGGAATGTTTAATGTATTAAATATGAGTTTGAGGGAAATCCTTAACACTAGTGATATATTTTTGTGTGATAAATATGAATAACACCCAACAATGGTAACACATACTAGATTATAAAAACTCCTCTTAGAAGTTCACATGATAGTGACCCACCATAGGGATAGATGTGTGAGGGGGAGAATGTTGGGTTATCCCACATAAAAATATGGAAGGCGAAACATGTTAAATATAAGTGTGAGGTAAACCCTCATCAAATGGGATATATTTAATAGTGATAAGTACTAATAGATCCTAACATAAATATTTATAGCTTGCATGATCCATCAATCCCTCCTTTTACACTGATCATGGGTACAAGAGTAGACTTGATCTATGTTTAACTACACCCAATGAAGATGTTGTTTCTGATGCACCCCTATAACCCATGGTTTGAGTTGGTTTAGGCCTTCTTTCCAAAGGCAGTTGGTCACTAAGACTTTACCAATGAATATTTGTTTGTACATTGGTTTATAGGATGAGAGCTTATTTTATCCCTTAAGGATTTTGATGCCTCATATGATACTCTATTATTGATTTAATACATGTTCATGAATCATTACAAGTAATAATAATGGTTACACTTAAGAAATTTGTTGAATAATAACATGAATTTAATAGGAAACTGCACATAGGGATTATAATATCTATTTTTTAACCCAAATATTTGGTTAATATAAAATTTAGAGACATACAAGAAGGCACTATGAAATTTATCTTCATTTAGTTTGACATTGGGCCCCTATGAAAGGAGGTAGGTGGTACTGTGGAGTTAGGATCAGGCCCATGAAAGGGTATTTCTACGTATCCCTATAAAGGGAATAAAAAATTATATAGTTATATTCAACTTAATGGGACACATCATACCTTTTAAGGCCATGTTAAAAGTACCATAGTGGTGAATTTTAAATTCATGCAACCATGACCACTTACAATAAATTTAACATCATACACAATGGACTACTAGGTGACATGTACCTAATAATGGTTGGTATGATACTTATGCATGAGAGGCCCTTTCTGGATCATCCTATCAGTTGTTAAATAAATAAGAGGAGGTATGGTTGGAGTTTACACCTAGTAGGAGGTACATATATGGATTACCACCTTCTATATATTAATACCTAGATGTGGAATAAAAACTAGAGAAGAATGGGCCTTACACCAAGTAGAAGGACCAAGATTTATATTAGGGTGTTGTGATTGAAACTCAAAGAGGCATCCTATGTATCTTAGTTAATGGATTCAAATCCTATGTAGTTAAAGTTGTATAAAATTGTTCAATAAGGAATATTATATCATTATTGGAGTGAAAATAAGGGTTTGATCCAGGATTATGCTTGGATGGCCCTTTTCTCACTACCAAAAATTCAGGAAAGGGAAGCGCTAGGGTTTTATTAGCGCTAATCAAAAAGCACTGATAAAAGGGGGACTTTTATCAGTACTAGAAAAAGAGCATTGATAAATATACCATTTATCAGTGCTAATATTAGCACTGATAAAGCCCCCCCTTTATCAATGATAACAAAAAGCACTAATAAAAAGGGGCCTCTATCAACTCTAATAATAGTGATGATAAAATTTTTTAATAGAAAATATTATTATTTTATATAAAAATATTTTAATTATATTCAAAAATAATGTTTATATGTATAAATTAAATAATAAATGTCTTTTTTTTATGTTTATGTTTTATTTATTTTTGTTATGTTTATTAGTTTTAGTTATATCTTTATTATATATTTATTATACTATATGTTTATAATATTATATATATAAATACCTTTTAATATATATATAAATATATATATATATATATATATATATATAAATTTATGTTTCCAAATGAATGTATCAATTGATGAGTACGTTCTTCTCATTAATATATGTTCATTGTTTACCCTATTGTTGGCCATATATACTACAGTACTATATATACTTGGTGTATTCATTCATTTCCTATATATATGAAGCTTTATCTTCTCATAAATACTTAAAATCACGATACATATATTTAAATAAACAATAAATGTATTTATTATATTTAAAAATATGAATATTTAGTTATATATAATTATTTAATTTTAAAATATATTATATATAATTATAATTATATATAACTAATTAAATATAAATATGTTTAAATAATTATAAAATTACAAAATAATTTTCTTAAATGATAAATATATATTTATGAATACTTTTTGAATATATTCATTTATAAATATATGTCTTTAATGAATATATACATAGACACACACACACACACATATATATTTAAATAGTTATGAAAATAAAAATAAAAATAATATATCAATTTATATTTATATATATTTAATTATAATTTAAATAATAAAATCACACACACACACACACATATATTTAATTTTAATTTATACACAAACACCATAAATAAATAAATAAATAAATAATTATACTTTAATTTATTAAATTATAATAAATATATTAAATATATATATTTATAAAATTATAAATGTAATAAATATATTTTTTTATAATTTTATAATTATGAATAAATCTTATGTTTTATCAGTGCTAATTAAAAATCACTGATAAATCTACCCTTTATCAGAGCTAAAAAAGTGCTAATAAATGAATGTTTTATCATCACGTTCAATTGTGGCGCTGATAAAACATACGTTTATCAGATATTTTTTAGTGATGATAAATATGGGCCTTTATCATCACTAAAAATGCGCTGATAAAGGCATGTTTTATCCGCACTTTCAGTTTTAACACTGATAAAACGTACTTTTATCATCACTTTTTATCTAGCACTAATAAAAGTGTCTCCAGGTTTTATAAATTAACCCCAACTTTCTCCTCCTTCCTCGCACCCTCAAGCTCTTGCGAAACCCAACCCCTATCGTCGCTGCTGTCTCCACTGCCTCCCCCGCTACCACCACCGCCGCTACCACCGCCACCACCACTGCCACTACCGACACCTTATCTCCTCCCTCCTCCTCCTCCTCCTTGGTTGCCACTGCTGTCTCTACTGCCACTGCCACCTCCTCTCCTCGCTCCTCTGCTACCTCCTCTCCTGCCTCCTCCTCCTCCTTGGCCACCGACTCCTCTGGTGCTGTGAACCAAATTCATAATGTGGTATAGATTTAATCTTGATTTGTACCTCATAATTCATATTTTTCCAATGAACTTTATTAATTTTTATTCTTCATGTGGTAATCATTTATTTCACAACCACATGCATAATAAATTATTCTTTTATGGTTATGATATTTCAAATAACCATTTTAATGGATATTCATCCCTTCCAAGTGATTTTGTAGAGTACCTAACATTATTGCACAGAATATTCTTAGATCCTCAATTTATTCCCTTTGTATCCATCATCAAATGATCCCTTGATGATAACTTTGAGTGGACATGTTTTTATCAGTCATGATTCTACCTCCTCTATTGTTCTTATTGATGCCTTATAATTGTGTGTGTCATAAGACTTCATCACTGATTATGGATTGAGGTGTCAGTGTGGATTATTAATTAACAATGATATGAAGAGGTGACGTTGGGAAAGTGGGAAAATGGTTAATGCACAGAAGGTGATTTTAGAGTGGATATTTGGCATGGATTTGATCAAGGTATGAGAAATAAACTTTGAGAGGGTGTGACTAGTAAGATTAGATTAGAAGTAAATACCCTCAAGGGTCCTAGATAGAAATGAGGTGAACTATGATGTTATTTTTAGCTATTTAAGGTGTAAACGGATTGAACTGTGGATAAATATAGGAATATGGGTGAAGAACACGACTCCACAAAGTGAAATTCAAAGGAAAACATGCTATGAACCTCCTTAGATGTGGTGATAGGGTTTTAGGAAATTATAATTATCACACAACAAATGGTATGGATTCACACACCATGTAGTCTATATAAAATTAACTTCCACATGCATGAGATTAAGTTTGTAGGATGAGTACATAACTAGCCACATAAAGTGTAGTTTGATTACATTCCATGTATGCCTACATGACATGACTCAGGTAGTAGTACACACTAAAGGTTACATCCATATAATAAACAACATGTGTCCATAAAGACACATTGCGTAGTTAGGGACTATATGTATTGAATATCTAATAGTACACACTAAGTACTCACATGGGAATCACACACTGTGTATCACCTCAAAAATTCCATGTAACTTGAGATTACATGGATCTATGTATTAGGGATACATTTCAAGTATCTATTGGTCTCATAATTTATACACATCATAGTGAAAGCTATGTACATTGACATCACATGCCATGTGAAGAGGCAGTACATGAAGATGGGGATTGTGAATGATGATCAAATAGTTCACGGGGTAGGGTTTTCCCATGGTTATGTGATGATTCAAGGGTGTAGTCCCCCATATTGTTCATGAATTTTGGCACCCCCACACACATAGAGCACAAGTCTCCCAAATAAAGCATGGGGTCAGTACTCCCTCAACACTGATGAGGTATTGATCCCCCTAACATAGATAATAGAGTTAATTACTCCCCCACATATCCATAGAGTTCGATAATCCATCTTCTAAAGAACACTACTTGATGTTGTGAGGTTCCTCTATTACGGATTGAAACTCCCTCGACCAATGTATATACTTCAATGAGGTGTTGGTCCCTTTCTATATATTTTTATAGGTGACATGGGTTTTCTCATACCTAGGTAGTTATGATAGTAGGTTTCAATACCCCTTGATCAAGATCTATCATTAGGTAAGGCATGGGTTCCCCTATAGGTTTCTAGAAAATTGATGTGATAATGGTGGGAAACAAGGTATGGTACTCCCTCGATTTATGTGCATACCTCAATAAGAAGTGGGTTACCCTTAATATATTCTGGGAGTATTTTAAAATGAAGGTTGAAAAAATTAGTTACTTTAAGACTTGTGACTCCTCAGGTACCTTTTTGTTGCCTTAGATATGTGACTTACAACTAGGAGATAAACTTAAAACTTCATAGATTTTAAATACATGAAGAATCCCTTGTTTATCATGAGGTACAACCTTCATGGATTAGTTTCAATATGACTGAGTCTTATTCACATCAATGAGTCTTCTATTAGTAGAGAATGTATCAATCTTTCCATTTATTCCTCTTAATCATTTTCCTACACCGGGGATTGATCTGAGTTATTTGTTATCTTTACTTTATGGTTTTATGGAATCATACTGAGTATGTTTATAATGAACCCTATATAAGATTTATTCCCACATGTGTTATGTCCACGAAGAAAAAAATAGGTGTGGTAGCTAATATATCATTTCTCTAGGACTTTGGTAACCTGTTAGTTAGCCCATATCTCTAGTACATTGATTACAAGGTAAAATAATGTTGGTAAATTCATCATATAGTGATTGGTTATGATCTTCCCTATCCTTCCTATTTCTTCTTATATAGATATAATCTAATATTCATGATTTTATCCTATCAAATAAAGTGTGATACATAATTATAGATAGATTATGTACAAAGATAGATTCAATATGATCTTACTCTTATATTTGGACCTCTTTCTACAGATTAGTGAGCGATGAGGGGTTTTTAAGACTTAGTTGAGATATATTTTTGACCCACAATCTGAATTACTTACTATACCCTCCATTATTAGTATATACTTTCTTATAGAGAAGATGGTATATCCGGTTGAGTTGGATAAGACTACCCATATGCTATATATATTTTATGAGTTCTACTAATAAAGGTATCATAAGGTTTTAAGGAAAGCTTGATCCTTAAGAAAAAGAGGTTTGGTTAGAGTCTATGACTTTTTCTTTCATTTATTTTAGACTCTCACTCACCAGCTGCCATTTTTTTCATTAAGATCCCTACATAACATAGTGATCCATTAGTGGATGATGTTTTTCTAAAAATCATGATATTACTACATTATTGTTGTTTGATTTTGATCCCTTGTTTAGGATGGTGATTAATCTAAGGATGATAGACCATTTATAAGGAATCTTGATCGTGTATGAGTATGCATCGAGGCCCATGGACCTAGAATGGTATTCACTTTTCATGTTTTAATGTGGAATTTTTCAATCTAAGTGGTTTGGGTGGAGACATATAAGGAAGTTATTTCATGTAATGGTTGTGTTATCATGAAAAAACCCCTATGATGTTTTCCCCTAAGTGAGCATCGACAATTGAGTTTTCTTAGTAAAGATTGACCCTTTATATGGGAGTTGGTTAGTGTTTCAACTAAAGGCAACTATAGTGATTCCATGGATGGACCTCTAACTGAAAGATAACATCAATATTATAAACCCACCTATTTTAGGCCTAATTTCCAATTAGGGAACTTCTCAGTGGAAGTTTCAGTGGTGCAATAGTATTTAGAGATTAATGGTGCATTAATCCACTCCAATAATCACTACCTCTAGTTAGTTATTGTCAAGCATTAAATATTTTTATTTAAAGATGGGGAAATATGTCTAATGGATGACCATGTTTAGGAATCAATAAGTGTATTTTTGAGTTAAATTTGTGTACTCTCTTGATATACCCTTATACTAGATGCCATTGAAATGAGTTATTCACCCTACAACATATGTTTGGGAGTTATAGATTCCAATGAAGCTCATATACACACCCTTATCATCTAGAGAATTTATAATAATGGATATTGTTTTTCAATCACCCCCAGCTGGTAAAGTGATATTATACTTAGTATAGAAATAGGTATTTAATTATATTACTCTATGTTATATGTGAGATCTAGTGGTACCTACCTCGATATATATTAGATACTAATGATAGTACTATGGGGTGAAACAAAATTGAGTAAGTGAGGTGAGATCCACCCCCATTATTGAGTGGGATCCCCTTAGGTGTGGTGAGCGGATCCCACCCTCAAGGATTTTTAGTCATATAATCATAAAATTATAAGCATGTATTTATGAACTAATTGAATAAATTAGAAATTACTCTCTACAAATATAGAGGAGTGCTTTAAGGATTCTGAAGGGAAACCCATGGTCATCCCTTAATAGGAGACTGATGTATACAACAAAATTCATTATAGAGGTGACATTTAAGTTTTACTGAGATAAATAATAAAAACCCTTGTATCATTTATATATAAAATGGACTGAATCCATCCTTGTATTGGTTTAAGGTAGAGCCTTTTATAGAATAAGAAAACTATTTCAATGTTCTAACCAAAAATAGAAAAATGATATATAAATGTTTGTTTGGAAACAAATTGATTTTCATTAATTATTATGAACCTAATTGGTTACATTATAATATAGGTATCATTGAGAAGATGATTCTTGATAAAATAAATGGGTGAAGAAAACTACATACTAGGTATGAATGAATTTTAAGGTAGATAAAATGGGTTTCTTGTATTGTGTCAGAAAACATATATTGGTAAAATGATAGAGTGGTTTTGAATTTATAACTCCAAGGATGGGTATTTACTAGTGTTACATGTCATGAGTCTTATAATGGCTCAATTTTATTCTAATGAGTTAGAGATGAGAAACATGGATAAAATTCCTTATACATTCACCATAGTATTTATCATGTATTCCATGTTGTGTAATCGACCTGATATTTCCTATTATTTGAGTGTAATAATTATATTCATATCTAATATTGGTGAGAGTTATTGGATTTATATCAATAATTTAATCTAAGTATATGTTTTTTATCTTTAGAGGTGATGATGTGATCATTTAAAGGGGTTACACTGATGTTAGTTTCCAAACTGAAAAAGATGATAAGAGATCATACTACTGTTTTATGTTTTAACTCAATAGTATAGATATCAATTAGAATAAGTCCAAAAAATCCACTATGAAACACTTGAATACAGAAGCATAGTACATCACTACATAAAATGAAGTGAAGGAAGCTAGTTGGATTAAGAAATTCATCACTGAACTTAGGGTTATTCCTAGCATTGAGGGATAAATTAACCTTTACTATAAAAAATATGAAACAATTTACTAAGAAAAAGTGTGATAGATCCCCCTGAGTTATCCTACCCTAACACTTAAGTCAACCCACCATAAGCCTTTTATCCTTGGTTAATTTTTATATCAACATTCTGAGTATTTATTTTGTTAAATATTAATATCACTGAATCAAATATGATGGATATGAATAAATAATGGATGGATGCCAATCATTTGACAAAAGAGTTTGAAGATGGAGTGAAAGAGTTCATCAAGTTTGAAAAAGGTCATGCATATGATCCTTCTCAAATCCTTTTTCTATGTTTACATTGTTTTTCTTCAAGACAAGTTAGTCTAGAGGAGTTATAATAACACTTGATCTATCACAAAATAGATCAAAGTTATAAATTTTGAAATAAACATGGGGAAAATGTGAATATAGATAGTTAATGGGATAAAACTGTGTTTTATGGATCATTTGATATGATTACAAGTGTGGACAATGAAGAAGACCATATTGAAGATGTGATTACAGATGTGTATGATGATGACGATCATATTAAGGAAATGGAAAGGACAGTTGAAGATGGACTTCGTGATTTCCCAAAATTGTTTTTGAGAAGTTAAAGAGTTGTGAAAATATGCCATTGAATGATGGTTGCACTAAATATATAGCATTGTCAGCCGTATTGAAGCTGTATAATTTGAAAGCAGGAAACAGATGGAGTAATGCCAGTTTTACGGAATTACTTTCTCTCTTTAATAACATACTCAAAAAATATAATGAGCTCCTGAGCCGAACAGACGACACCAAATGAATTCTATGATCGATGAGTATGATCTCTGAAAGAATAAACATATTCCCAAATTACTATATATTGTTTCTCAAGGGCCAAAAATTATATAGAGAATGCCCAAAGTGTGGTTCTTCTCAATACAAGAAATATGAATCTGGTCCTAAAAAATTTGAATGGTACTTTCAAATCATTCCAAGGTTTAGGTGCCTATATGAAAGTTAGAAGACTATAGATAAATTGACGTGGCATGTAGACAGAAGAAATAAAGATTAAAAAAAAGAATCTAGTAGAATCTCCTCAGTAGAAGAGAATTGATCATGAGTATCCTGACTTTAGAAATGTGCCGAGAAACCTTCATCTTGCATTATCTACATATGTAGTGAATCCTTCTCGTTTTAAAAATAGCACTCACAGTACATGGATGGTTATATTAGTAAATTATAATTTTCCACCGTGGTTATGCGTGAAATGAAAACACATCATGTTATCTTTGCTTATATCAAGACCAAAAAAACTGGGTAATGATATTGATGTTTATTTGGATCCATTGATTGAAGATTTAAAATTATTGTGGGATTCAAGTGCTATGTTGTATGATGCTTATAGAAATGAAGATTTCATGTTGAAAGCCATGTTGTACATGATGATAAATGACTTTACTACTTATAAAAAATTTCCAGGATATAGAATTAGAGGAACTCTTGGGTGTCCCATCTGTGAACAAGGTACACAATCAATTAGGTTGAAACATTCATTGAAAACTATGTTTCTAGGACATAACGGATTTCTACCCTAAAGACATAATTACTGATCTTAGATGACATAATTCGATGGAAGTTTAGAAGAATGTACCCCACCATCTCCACTAACAGGTGGTCAATTGTTTGAGAAAGTTAAAGATGCAGACACTGCTTTTGGTAAACTATTTTTGAAAAACCTTACAAAAACTGGTTAGAAAAAGAAAACAGTTTTTTTGAATTACCATATTGGAATTGTTTATATGTCATAAATTTTCTTGATGTTATGCATGTTGAAAAACATTTATGTGATAGTGTCATCAACACATTGATAAATGCACCTGGTAAAACAAAGGATGGAATTAAAGATAGGTTGGACATGGTTGACATGAGAATACGAGAAGAGTTGGCACTAGTGAAGGGTTAAAAAAGAACATTTCTTCCTCTTACTACTTACAATATTTCCAGACAAGAGAGATATCAGTTTTTTAACTTCTTGAATGATTTAAAGGTTCCATAGGGGTACTCATCGAATATCAAGAACATTGTGTCAATGAACGATTTGAAGTTAAAAGGTCTGAAATCACATGACATCCATGTTTTGATGAAAGATCTAATTCCTATAGGTTTACGTTTCATTTTTCCAAAAAATAACCATCATACATTAATGAAGATATGTTTCTTCTTCAAAGTTATATGTAGAAAAGTTATAGACCCGATGAAATTTCCGACTATGGAAAGAGAAATTTTCATCATATTATGTGAATTGTAAATTTTTTTCTGGCTGACATTCTTCGATAAGATGTTTCATTTGATGGTTCACTTGGTGAGAGAGATTTGACTATGTGGTCCTGTGCAATATAGATGGATGTATCCTATTTAACGGTATATGATGATTTTTAAAGGGTATGTCAAAAATTGAAGTTGTCCAGAGGGTTTTATCGTAGAGTGATATATTGTTGAGTAAGCCATTGAATTCTATACCAAATACCTTTCTGGTGTGCAAAACATTTTTCTAATGAAATATCGTCACATTGGGAGACTTGTGGGTGAAGGAATTTCTGGAAAAGAGGTCATCACAATCAATATTACAGAATGGGAGCAGGAATACCTTTATGTTTTTCATAACAGTTTGGACATTGACCCATATATTGAAACCCACAATAAAATTATTAGGCATTAGAATCCATCAAGGGATGAAAAACGGATATCAAATAAACATAATTAAGATTTTATTGTATGGTTTTAGGACTATATTTTTAAGGATGAGAATGAAAATTCAGATTCAATTTCAGAACGACTTCGATGGCTAGCCGGAGGACCAAGTGTGTATGTATTATCTTACCATGATTATGTAATTAATGGTTATACATTCTATACTAATGAACATGATGAAGATAGTACTAGACAGAATAGTGGAGTTACACTTGTAGCTGAAGTGATTCTTGTTTTTAGTGATAAGGATAAAAATCCAACTTACGTGAATATGTCATATTTTTGCATCATCAAAAAAATATGGGATTTGGATTATAAGACATTATGAGTGCTGATTTTTCAATGCAAGTGGGTCGATAACATAAGTGATGTTAAAATAGATGATTTGGGATTTGTGAAAGTTTATTTTTGTAAGGAAGGTTACAAATACAAACCGTTTATAATTAGATCACAGAAAAAAAATGTATTTTATGTTCTAGATCATGCAAACCAAAATTGGTCAATTTTTTGTCATCGAACAAAACCACTGAAGAGTTAGATGAAAATTCAACGGAGGATGACCCTTTCATTGGGATATTGCAATCATTTCGCAGTAGTCCCAATGTAGATGACATTTTGTATGTAAGAGGAGACCACAATAAAGGGATTTGGATAGTAGATAGAGGGGTCAAATCCATTCAACCATTTAAAAAAATAGATTTAAATAATTAGGTTATATATATTTATAATATACATCATGTTACTTTATGTTAATATCTATTCGTTGTTACTTTTATGTTATCTAAATTAAATGATCAACCACTTTTCCAGATAATGAGTTCTTCACGTGATTATGCTCCCAATCCCCAAACACAACAGGTTTCTCAACCTGCTGCTGCTTGCAGTGCAGACAAACAACAGGTTTCTCAACCTATTGCCTTATGTTAATATCTGTTAATTGCTGTTTTTAAGTTATCTAAATTAAATGTTAAACCACTTTTGTAGATAATGAATTTTTCATGTGATGATTCTCCCAATCCCTAGGCACAACAGGTTTCTCAACCTACTGTTGCTTGTAGTGCAGATGAACAACAGGTTTCTCAACATGTTTCCTTATGTTAATATCTGTTTGTTGCTTTTTTATGTTATCTAAATTAAATGTTAAACAATTTTTTCAGATAATGAATTATGCACATGATGATGCTCCAAATATCTAGGCACAACAGATTTCTAAACCTTCTGATGCTCATAGTATAGATGAACAACATGTTTCTCAACTTGTTGTTGCTCTTATTGTAGAGGTACAACCACCATCTGCACATGTCGATGCAAGCCCTTCAGAGCCAGAGGAAAATATTGATGATAGTGGACCTGAGGAAATGAAAGGTAACGAAACACCAGTGATGCAAAAAAAAACAGGAGCACCATAGTTTGACGTTATTAGAAAAAATTATTAAGGCTAAAGATAAAGACATCAAATATGAGATTGGATGGAATAAGTAGGGACAACATGTTGACCCCAACAAGGCAATGTTTAGTAGTTACATTGGAATCATCACTTGGAAATATGTTACGATTGATGTAACTTCATTGCACCATGTTGTGGATGAGATTAAGGCACTCATGTGGGGAGATATTATGGTAACATTATGATATCATTTTTTTTAATTTACTAAAAATTAAATAATGAAACATTGACTTACACATCATCATCTCTTGTAGAGTGAATTTATAGTAGATGAATCACACAAAGACTATGTCTTAAGGGGTTTTGGAAAGATTCATAGGGGTTTTCACACACTTTTAACAAAATGTCATCTTAAATATGCTGAAGGGAAAATAAAACTGCATCCACCTCTTATTTATACACACCTGATAACCCAAGCATCATGGGATGCATTTACTAGACATCATGCAAAGCAGTCTTTTCAGGTACATTATGTCTGGTAATAAGTTTTTTGATGGTACATGTATTGATCACATTGATTGACACTATTTTATTTATGAAACAATAACTGAGTGCTGCAAATAAACAGGCATGAAAACCAGCGTACCCCTTCCATAAAGAAAGGATGGGGTACACATCACTTAAAAAAAATTGGTACATATTTTAGATCAACCATAATACTTTTATGTGACATAAAACAAGACAATAACTATGTTATTTTTTTATATGTAGCTTGAAGAGTCCAAATACACAACCACTTCTATCCCACACCAAAGAGGTGTGTGTAACTAAATATGGGAAACTAATAGATGAAAACACACAAAAAGTGTAGGAAACATATGTAAGTATGACATAATAAAAAAATTGCATTAAATTGATATTACATAACAATGATTACTTTTTTTCATATATTTTATATCTGACATAGTCATAAGAATCAACAACACCCACACTTGTTGCATACATACTTTCAGTGGACATGAAGCATCCAGAAAAGTATGGTCATGTCAGAGGTGCGGGTTTTGAGGTGACACCCCAACCATATTTTGAGAAAAAAAACTAGCAGAGGATAAAACTACAGAAATGAAAAATATGAGAGAAACATTAGCTATGTTTCAATAATAATTACAATACCAGAGAGAGCTGATAGTAAGTTTGATGGGGGGGAGGAAAATAGAAGAAAAAACTCAAGAACAACCCGCGCGTGAAGATCCCACCCCACCCCCAATAGTTTTGAGGTGACCCATTCCCCTAAAAAACAATTCTTAACTGATACAGTCAATTTTATAATAATTGCTTCTATGAAATGTGAATCAGATAAACACTAGAAACTAATACCTTTCCTATATGGATATACTAAAGGGTGAAAATTACTGTGATTAATATCTATCAACACCCACCCATCGCCTAGTATTGAGGGATACCATGTTCAATATCCAGAACAACATGATAAATAATAGACCACTTCTGATAGATCATGTACAAGTGTCAAATACTATATCCCTAGAGTTGAGCGTCGAGCTACATATTCCAATTAATGATGAAAATATTCATATGGTCGAACAATCTCTAGGAACATTCATCACATGGCCATCAAATATTGTAAAAAACATGTTTACAATGAGGTATTCATTTCCAATTTAATTTTCAAGCTAAAACTTAAACATTTAATAAAAAAAGGTCCAAAACAATTCAATTATTATAGATAGAAAAAGGGAAGGGGTGAAACGAAAGACAAATTGAAAACCATCTCAAGGATCAACCAACTGATCAAAACGATCTACCCAAAGCACCTTAACCCCCCATTATATATCCACATTTATTATCATTGAATTCTCATGTGGATACGAAGTTGATAGATTGTGGTAATCACATAATTGAGTTTGAAGAAAATATGTATGAAGGGGAAGATATAGACTTCAATGGTGTTGAGAGTGCAACTGAAATCCTCGACTATGATTGGTTAGGAAACTCAGTTGTAAATGTTTACATGAGGTATGTTTTCATGATTTCATTTTCCAAAGGATGATATACTATGATAATTATGACTAAATACATTTCATATGTTTCACAGGTGTATATATGAAAAACAATTTAAGGGATTTCCCCATGAACAAAAAGTTTAACTCATTAGTCCTCAAATCACCTTTATAGAATAAGAATATGTAACTTCCAATAAAGTGGGTGAAATAGTGGCAGGACTGCTCACGTCGTTTAACAACAAAATTACAGATGACATACTCTTCTTAATACCAATTATGAAGGGGTAAAACTCTACAATTTAATCATATAAAATATATTATAATTTATTTTATTACTTATTATTTTTTTTGTTCTTAGGTAGCATTGGATACTCATTGTAGTAAATTTGGACACTCCAAAGATTTATTATCTAGATTCAATGCATGGATATCCAACAAACCGACCATAAATGATGTAATTTTTCAATTTTTAATACACTACATCCAACATTTTAGAACTAAACATCCAGTTATATAATATATATTATCTTTTAATGAGGATTATATTATGATAGGGTGGTGTGTGAATATCATCTACATCATGGAATGAGGCCAGGGGAAAAGGACAAGAAACATGACAAGTACTACGACTGGATACAAATTAGGGTATATATAATAATATTTCACTATCCAAACACATAAAAAATTACTTATTTTTCTCAATGTTTCTGTAGTTCCCAAAACAAACAAACGGTAAAGACTTTGGTTATTATGTTTTTTAAATTTATGAAAGAGATCATATTCCATGAAAAAACTAGCATCCCAAAAGAGGTATATTCGAAGACAATTTCTATTTCATTTAAAATACTTATTAATTATTTGTGTATTTATATTTTTTCAGTACTACCATGAATTCCAAAAATATTCACATTCACAATACGATATAGATATTCTTAGAACTGAATGGGAAACATACCTGATGGAAGAATGTATAGATATAGAATTAATATGGTAAACTTCTCAAATAATTTCAACTTTAATAATATTGTATGCCTTATCTTTCTATTTGTTTGATGGTAATGCTGTGATTTGTATAGGCTAAACGCCCTGTTGAAAATCATGGTCGTTGGTGGTCCTTGTTTTCACACTAAATGAATTGCATGTTTATTGTTTTTTTAAAGAAATTTGTGGACCTACAGGGTATGTGTGTCAGTGATAGACCACAAAAGATAACGAGTATATAGAAGGGGTTTCCCCATCCCTTGAGTTTGTTGTCATATCTTGAGACATAACGAGCACAAGTGCTTACTCCAATATTTAGTCAACCCGGTGAAGAACCAAATGTCATATATTCATTTAGAGGTCCTGAATATATGACAGTTGGTTCTTTACTAGGCTGACTAAAGCTATGTTGTAGAAGGAGGATGTTATTCCGTGTTAATTGTACATGGATCAGAGATGTCACAACAAACTCAAGGGATGGGGAAACCCCTTCTGGATACTCATTATCTTTTGTGGTCTATCAACAACACACATACCCTATAAATGAGGACCACCAATTTATTTTACAAAACCAATAAACAAGAAATTCATTTAGTAAAAAAATACAAATGACATACTGAAAACTGATGAAATTCATTCTGATTATTTTGATACTTTAGGAAAATGATCCATCAGTCATTTGTGTCATGTAAGAATCCACCGCATCTCAATCTGACACATGATGTCACCAGTATAACTCCAAACGTGTCTTATTATTTAAAGTTGACATTAATTCAATTAAATAAACACAACTGATATACTAAAACCAATAAAACACATTCAGATTGTTTTGATTCGTTAAGACAATGATACCTGAGTCAGTTGTGACGTGTAGGAATCAACCTCACATCAATATAACAAATGGTGTGACAGGTGTGGCTAAAAATTTCCGCTATCAGTTTAAAATTTACATTTTAACTCAAAATTTTTCACTAACTAAAAACAAAGAAAACACACTCTGATAGTCTTCCAAATTGAAGATAGTGATTTGTAATTCCTATGTGACGTGTATGAATTAGTCTCATATCAAACCGATTCACGATCTGACCGGTATGACTCAAATTTCATTTTTTGGTTTGAAATGACATTTTAGTAAAAAAACACACCAGACATACTGAAAAATGAGAAAATTCCTTCCGATTGTTTTGATAACTTAGGAAAATGATCCCTAAGTCATTTTTGACTTGTAGGAATCAACCTCACCTCAATCAGACACATGGTATCACCGATATGACTCTAAATGTGTCTTGTTATTTAAAATTGATATTAATTCAAGTAAAAAAACACAACAAACATACTGAAAACTGAGAAAACGCATTCAGATTGTTTTGAGACTTTAGGAAAATGATCTATGAGTCAGTTGTGATATAAAGGAATCAACCCCACCTCAATAGGATAGATAATGTGACTGGTGTGACTAAAAGTGTCTGCTATCAGTTTAAAATTGACATTTTAACTCAAAATGTGTCACTCACTCAAAAGAAAGAAAATGAACTCCGCTTATCTTTCAAATTAAGGACAGTGATTCATATGTCCATTGTGACTTGTATGAAGTATTCTCACATCAAACTGACGCACGATGCGACCAGTATGACTCAAATTTCATGTTTTCAGTTTGAAATGAAATTTTAGTAAAAAAAACACAACTGACATACTGATAACTGATCAAATAAATTATGATTGTTTTGATACTTTAGGAAAATGATCCATCAGTCATTTTTAATGTGTAAGAATAAAACAAACCTCAATATGATGCACAATGTCACTAGTATGACTCCAAATGTGTTTTATTATTTAAAATTTACATTAATTAAAGTAAAAAAACACAACTGACATACTGAAAATCAAGAAAAACCATTCTAATTATTTTGATACATTAAAAAAACAATCCATGAGTCGGTTGTGACGTGTAGGAATCAAACCCACCTCAATCCGACAAATGGTGTGACCAGTGTGACTATAAGATTCCGCTATCAGTTTAAAATTGACATTTTAACTCAAAATGTTTCATTCATTGAAAACAAATAAAACATGCTCCAATTGTATTAAAAAAATAAGGAAAGAGATTTTTAAGTCCTTTGTGACATTTATTAAGAAATATCATGTCAAACAGATGCACGATACGACCGATGTGAATCAAATTGCATGTTTTCATTTTGAAATGAAATTTTAGTAAAAAAACACAACTAACATACTAAAAACTAAGGAAATGCATTCATATTGTTATGATACTTTTTTAAAATGACCCATCAATAATTGTTTATGTGTAGGAATCAACCACACCTCAATCCGATGCATGGTGTCACTAGTATGACTCCAAATGTGTCTTGTTATTCAAAATTGACATTAATTCAATTAAAAAAACAAAATTGACATACTGAAAATAGAGAAAACACGTTCAAATTGTATTTATACTTTAGTGAAACAATACACGAGTCAATTGGGATGTTTAAGAATCAACACCACCTAAATACGATTAATGGGGTGACTGGTGTGACTAAAAGTGTCTGTTATCAGTTTAAAATTGACATTTTAACTCAAAACGTATCACTCACTGAAAAAAAATGAAAACACACTCTGATTGTCTTCCAAATTAAGGATAGTGATTATTAAGTCCTTTGTGATGTGTATAAAGTATTCTCACATCAAACAGATGCATGATGCAACCAGTATAACTCAAATTGCATGATTTCAGCTTGAAATGACATTTTAGGGAAAAAATACAACTGACATACTGAAAACTAAGGAAATGCATTACTATTATTTTTATACTTTAGAAAAGTGATCCATCAGTCATTTGTGATGTTTATTAATAAACCTCACCTCAATAAAACAAACGATGTCACCGATATGACTCCAAATGTGTCTTGTTATTTAAAATTGACATTAATTCAAGTTAAAAAACACATCTGACATACTGAAAACTGAGCAAACACATTTGGATTGTTTTTATTCTTTAATAAAATGATCCATGAGTCAGTTGTGACTTGTAGGAATCAGACCCACCTCAATTCAACGAATGGTGTGACCAGTGTGACTAAAAGTGTACACTATCAGTTTAAAATTGACATTTTATCTCAAAACATGTCACTCACTAAAAACCAAGAAAACACACTCCAATTGTCTTATAAATTAATTATAGTGATTCTTAGGTCCTTTTTCACATGTATTAAGCAATATCACATCCGAAAGACACAAGATGTGACCAGTAAGAATCAAATTTCATGTTTTTGGTTTGAAATGACATTTTTGTTAAAAAACAAAACTAACACACTGAAAACTAAGGAAATTCATTCTGATTGTTTTGATACTTTAGGAAAATGATCCATTAGTTATTTGTGATGTGTAGGAATCAACCTCACCCCAATACGACACACGATATCTCCAGTATGACTCCCAATGTGTCTTATTATTTAAAATTGACATTAATTCACGTAAAAAAACACAACTGACATACTGAAAACCGAGAAAATTCATTCCGATTATTTTTATAGTTTAGGAAAATGATCCATGAGTTATTTGAGATGTGTAGGAATCAACCCCACCTCAATCTGATTAATGGTGTGACCGGTGTGACTAAAAGTCTCTATTATCAATTTAAAATTGACATTTTAACTCAAAACGTTTCACTCACTAAAAACCAAGAAAAATCACTTTGATTGACTTCCAAATTAAGGAAAACAAATCTTAATTCCTTTGTGACTTGTATGAAGCTTTCTCACATCAAACCGACACACGATGAGACCTGTATGAATTAAATTTCATGTTTTCGTTTTGAAATGATATTTTAGTAAAAAACACAACTAACATACCGAAAACTAAGTAAATGCATTTCGATTGTTTTGATAAATTAAGAAAATGATCCATAGGTCATTTTTGACATTTTAGGATCAATCAAACTTCAATATGATTCATGGTGTCACTGGTATGACTCCAAATGTTTCTTGTAATTTAAAATTGACATTAATTCAAGTAAAAAAACACAACTGATATACTGAAAACTAAGAAAATTCATTCTTATTGTTTTGATACTTTAGAAAAATGATCCATGAATAATTTGTGATGTGTAAGAATCTACCCCACCTCAATCCGACGAACAATGTGACTGGTGTGACTAAAAGTGTCCACTATAAGTTTTAAATTGACATTTTAACTCAAAAAGTGTCACTCACTGAAAATAAGGAAGACACACTCCGATTGTCTTAAAAATTTAGGAAAGTTATTCTTAAGTACTTTTTGATGTGTATGAAAAGGTATCACATCAAACCAATGCATGATGTGACCATTATGACTCAAATTTCTTGTTTTTGGTTTGAAATGACATTTTAGTAAAAAAACACAACTGACATACTGAAAACTGAGGAAATGCATTTTGATTGTTTTGATACTTTAGGACAATGATCCATCGGTCATTTTTGACATGTAATAATCAACTGAACCTCAATTCGACGCACAATGTCAGTGGTATGACTCCAAATGTGTCTTGTTATTTAAAATTGATATTTTTAATGTATTCTTAATATTAATATTTAATTTATTTATTTATAGTATTACTAATATAATATTTTTTTTCTAATATAGTTGGAACCTTTTTATTGAGTTGGGATGATTTGATCGGTAACTATTACCATCAGAGGACATTTTTTAGAGGGGACCAAAGAGGTCAAAAGAGAAAACATTAATGTTTTAAACTTTTTGTTGGATATTTGTAAATGTAATTTTATAAAACATTGTTAAAAATGTATATATAAGTGTTTTTTTGGTATATACCATGAGTGAATATTTTTTGTATTCATTATTTCAATTAAATGAATATTGAATTGTTTTCCAAAATTTTGTGTGTGTTGCTTGTTTTTGCATCATTTTCATCATGTATGTGGTTCTTTTGTATATATATACTATGAGTGGTTATTTTTGAGCTGGTTTTTTCTGGTTTGTGTAGGTTATTTTTTTTAGGTTTCATTATTTTGCTGGTTTGTGCAGGTTACCATGAGTGGGTATTTTTTTAGGTTGTTGGGTGTGCTATTATACAAAAAACACGCCCAAACAAGGAATCCTTTATCAGATCTAGTTGAATCATTGATAAATGGGAACTTTATCTGCGCTTTAGATAGCATTGATAAAGGTTAACCCCCTTTAATAGAATCTCGATTAAAAGTGATTTTTAGCACTGATAAAGGCCTTTTTTAGCATTGATAAAAGCCTATTTTGTGGTAGTGTATGGTATATCCTATCTGTTGTTAACTATACAAGAGAAGGTATGGTTGAGGATAATTCCTAGTAAAAGAATGAGGTCTGAGGTATGGATCTTTAAGTGGACTAGGGATAATATCATCAATGGAGATATAGTTAGGTACTACACCTAGGATGAGATATAGTTTCTATTTAGGAGAAGATACGATACATGTGGGGCTTATAAATATGCTTCCTGGATGTGTTCAAACTGGTAGGAAACTCTGGTGAAGAAATGTTTTTAGGATTACACTAGATTTGAGGACTATTTCCTATTCTTGGATCATTAAGTGGATGAAAGAGGTCCATTTTATATTGGGATAGGGGAGGTTTTACTGGTATCTATCAGATAGCGGACCTCATTATGAAGGGAATACATGATCTAAATTACCCTAAGGGTCTTACTAGTATTAAATAAGAACCCAAGAGTAATATATTTTTGAGGGAATACATGATCGAAAGGGGTGAATGATGATGTGGATATCCCAATAATGTATCTCAAGTTGTCATGGAGGAGGCTTGGGTAGGTAGGATCCTGGGAATTTGACTTGGGAATAAGGGGTTCTCATGTATAAGGACCCGAGAAAATTGATGCCCAAGTGTAGGGAACTGGGTGAATAGGAACCCAAATACTAGACCTGGGTGATGGAATTATAATCCATTTGAATAGGGATAATAAGCACCCTAGTGTGGTACTATGGTAAAGTATCACCCAAGTGGGGTAACTTGGACATGTTCCACCCTAATAAGAGGAGGGCGAAGTGTCTCCCTAGTATGAAGGGTAGAGAAAATTGTTTCTCTAGTAGATGATCTGGGTGAAGTGTCATCCTAGTGGATGGATGGAGTGACTTAGTCACATGGTGATATAGTATAAGTCATTGTAGATGACTTGAGTTTTTGGAACCTTATGTGGTTACCCTCTATATAGGGTCCTTCTACCTTGTCATAGAGGATCACATGGTAAGTGGTCTTTCACAAAGATTTATACTTTGGATAATTTAATTACCCAAATTTTGATTTAATTCTCTTAGGTTCTGACTTAATAAGTCACACAATATAAAAGGAAATAATTTTGTATTCATGTTAGTACCTTGTAATATATGGGTATCTTTCTATTTGTGGTCCTAAAACCTCATAATCTCTCCCTCTCAAAATGGTTGGGGGGGTCGTCGAGTCTATTTATAGACCAAGGGAGACTAGGGAATGAATCTATCTGGGTAACCACTTCCTGCAATATTCTATGGGGTGATAACCTTGTGTAAGGGTGTTTTCATGAATGGGATACACATGGGTGAGGTGAACACAATGGTTGAGAATAAAATGACTTGTGTGAGGGTAGTGTGTACGTGGAAGCTAAGAACACAAATTCTTATCATGGAAGGAGGCATGTTAAGTAGGGTGCATGATACTAGGGAATGCATGTGAATTAGGGTGTGCGAGACTAGGGAAGGTGTGAAAAGTTCACCTGGGAGAGAACTAATTGGGTTTTAAAAAAACCTTCCAACATTAAACATACATAAGATTTGATCAATAACTCTATTTTAACTCTACAATTAGTCAAATTGAATCCAATAAAAATAAATAAACCACTTACCACTGAATTCTATGTAATAGGTGTTTGTGAGTGAAAAAATGGCCCAAAGACCCTATAAAATGGGTTTTATGGTTTCAAAAACATGTTTTTTTTCAAAAATTGTTAAAACACATGGCATAATACTAGTTAATAGTTCTCACCCCCATGTCATCATATTTGATTTTTTATAAGGAATCTCTAGCCCTTGGCGTGTGTGTAATCATGTAGAATATAGAGATCCCATTAGCGTCTTATTTGGAAATATAGATACTTTTATATAAAAACTTGACTTGTGTCATCTTAATGTGGATCATATCGTAAATTTCAAAAAAAATTCATGGAATAAATTTCTCAGTGCGAACACACCTAAAAGAGAAGAAAAGATTTGGGCATGCATATAAGTGGATTGGATCACCCAGGTCTCTCAATATTTGGGATCCCACATCCTCCTCATCTCTCCCTATCAAATTGCAGGGGGGGGGAGGGTCATATAGTATATTTATTTACCAAGGGATACCATTCGTTATTCAAGGAATGGAATCATTTCTTATGATTTGTTACGGGGTGAGCACGTCATGTAAGGGAAAATATGTGAAGGGGTTGTGCACAAGGGAGGTGAGCACATAGGTTGAGTATGAAATGAATCATGTGAAGGTATTGTGTGTGTGTGTGTGTGAAATTTCAGTGTTGAATTTATTAGTAATAAATAAGGTTCATGAATCAAAGAACATGAAACTCAGGCGAATGTGCAGAGTTCACCTAGGCATGAAGTAACCAACATTTTGAAAAACACATTCCACTTCAAAATAACCATAAAATTTTATTTTAAAGTTCATTTTTTATATATTATAATTCAAATAAAATCCTATTAAATTAAATATTCCCATATATATTGGGTTCACCCATAATAGTTGTTTTTTAAGGCTAAAAAGTGTCTAGAAAACCCTACAAAATTGGTTTTACACTTCCGAAAACCCTTTTTGTCAGCAATGGATAAAATACATAGCCTACTCCCAATGAGACGTTTTCACCACCACATAACCATATTAGAAAACATTTTTGAGGAATCTCCATACCATGATACATGAGAAATCATGTAGAATATAGAGATCATATTGGTGACTTCTTCATGCTCATAGAAATGTATTTGCCTACACTTGATGTGTGTTGTATGAAATATGATCCTATCATGGATTCTATGAAAAAGGTCATGGAACAAATTTATCGATGCTAACACATCTAAAATAGAAGGAAAGAATTTGGTGATCATATTGGCAGCTTGGATTGTCCGAGTATCTCATTATTTGGGTCTTGGATCCTCATAATCTCTCCCTCTAAAAATGGGGGGTGGGGTTCATCGATTATATTAATTGACCAAGGGGGACCAATAAGTGGTGTTAGGTAGGTAACAACTTACCATGGTTTTATATGATGTAAACACTTCATGTAAGGGTGTGAACGTGAAGGGGTTGTGCATAAGGGAGGCACACAAGGAGGCATATTGTACAATGAATTTTGTGAAGGTATCATGAACATGTAAGCCAAGAATGAAAGTTATTATCATGTAAGGAGGTGTGAGGATTAGGGAACATGAGACTTAGGAGCATAAAAAGAGTTCATCTTGGTGTTAACTAACCTACATTTGATAAAAAATCCTTCCAACTTAAAATGACTATAACATTTGATTCATAAGTCTATTTTCTCTCCAAAAGCTATCAAATAAAGTATTGTGAAACAAAATAAACCCCTAGTTAATTGGATACCCTGTAATAGGTTTTTTATAGCCAAAAAACATTTATAATATGCTCAAAAAATGGGTTTTATGTTTTTAATAACCATTTTATAGAAATGGATGAAATATATGGCATATTACCAATGAGTGGTTATCACCACTATTTCACTGAATAAGGAATTTATTTAAGAATCTCTATCCCATGGTGCGTTAGTAATCATGTTGAAAATAGAGATCCCATTGGTGTATTATTTAGGAAAAGAGATACTTTTATAACTATACTTGAATTATTATATCTAAATGAGGACCGTATCCTGTATTCCATGAAAAATTTTATTACACACATGTCTTAGTTCCAACACACCTAAAAGATAATAAAATAATTCAGAAAACTCGTAGGTGGATTGGATTGTCTTAGTATCTTGATATTTGGGGTGTAGACTCCTTGTCACTCCCACTCGAAGTGGGGGGGGGGGGTCATTAGGTCTATTTATATACCAAAGGATACTAGGACATGATTCTAGGTGAGTAAAAAATTATCACACTCTACTATGGGGTGAGTTCCTTTCTTAAGGGTGCATGCATAAAGTGGCTATGTGTGAGAAAGTTCATGATGAGGTTGAGTTTTCAATAACTTACATGATGGTATTTTGTGTAAAAAATGTAAGAGTTCAAATTATTATAATGAATAGAGGCACATAAATTTGGGTGCGTGATACTAGGGGACATGCATGAAGTTCACTTGACATGAACCACGTGAAATTTTAAAAAATTACATTTAACATTAAATGATCACAATGTTTGACCTGAATTCTCATTTTGGATTCATGAAAAGTCAAATAGAATCCTAAAAAATTAACTATTCTTTGGCTATCATGTTCCACAATAACCAATTTTTTCCAAGTTCAAAAAGAATATTAATGATCCTAAAAAATGGGTTTTATGGTTCCAACAACCCTTTTTTGTTATCAATATATGAAATAAATGACATGATCTCAATGATAGATTCTCAATACTACTTATTTATATTAGGAAACATTTTTTTGGTATCTCTATCCATTTGTTTGTGTGTAATAATGCATCATATAGAGATACCATTGGTTTCTTCTTCAAGTAAAAAGATACTTCTCTACCTACACTTGACTTGTGTTGTTTGAATGAGGATCAAATCATGGATTCTATGAAAAAGTATGTGGAAAAAATTTATTAGTGAAAACACACCTAAAAGTTAAGTAAATAATTTGTTGCGTGTGTAGGTGGATTAGATTATTTGGGTTTCACACTATTTAGAGTCCCAACTCCTCCTAATAACTCCCTATCAAAATTAGGGATCATCAGGTCTATTTATAAACCAAGGGAGATCATGGAATGATTCTAGGTAGGTAACTACTTCTCAAAATCTACTATAGGGTGAGTACCCCATGTAAGGGCCTGTTTATAAAGGTGTTATACATTAGGAGCCCAATAATACAATGAATTTTGAAAAGGTATCATAAACCTAGAAGTTGAGCAAGAAAGTTATTTATTTAAATGGATTCATGTCGAGTAGAGTGTATGAGGCTAGGGAACACAAACCTAAGGTAAGGAAAACACATGAGGTAGGGAGTTTGAGATAAGGGAGGGTGTGTAGAGTTCACTTAGGCATGAACAAACAATAATTTGGGAAAAATACTACTTTAAATGGACATAAATTTTGATCTGTAAGTCTATTTTGTCTCATTGATTAGTCAAATAAAATCATGTGAAGTTAATTATTACATTCCTATTGAGTTCCCCCATAGAAGGTGTTTTATAAGGACAAAAAGTGTCCAAAAAAACCCTCAAAATGGCTTTTGTGGTTTCTATATATATTTTTTTCAAAAATGGATGAAATACATGGCAGAATAATAAAAATATTTTCTCACCACCTCATCACTAGATTGGGAAATGTATATGTGGAATCACCATCCCCTAGAACAAGAAAAGTCTTACAACATATAGAGATCCCATTAGTTTCTTCTTTGTACAAAAAGATAATTTTCTACCAACACTTTATTTGGGTTGTCTAAATGAGGAAAATATCTTTTATTCCATAAAAATATTTTTTGGAATATATTTCTTAGTTCCAAAAATATTTAAAGAGAAGGAAAGACTTGTGTACATGTGTAGGTTGCTTAAATTGTTTTGATATCTCACTATATGGGGTCCTCACTCTTCGTATCTTCCTCCCAAAATGGGGGGTTCATAGGGTCTATTTATAGACCAAGGGATACTAAGGTGTGTTGGTTGGTGCATAACCACTTAATTAACCCTACTATGGGGTGAGAACCTATTTTAAGGGTTCATGCATGAAGGGGATATGTGAGAGGGATTTATGTGTAAAGGAAAAGTCTGAAATGAATTGAATTAAAGTAGAGTGTGAGTGGAAGTGATGTAAAAAATTTCATAGTGTGAATGGAATTCCATAAATTAGGGTTCATTATACTAGATCATGCATGAATGAGGCGGAACATGTGATACTAAGACACACATACACACATATTTTACCCGAGCACAAAATAAATGACCTTTGGAAAAAATATTTCTAACTTCAAAGGGACATAACATTTGATTATTAATTAACTTTTGGATCTATGATCAGTCAAAACAAATCCTAAAAAATAAATTACACCCC
This sequence comes from Viscum album, assembly GCA_963277665.1. Taxonomy (NCBI): domain Eukaryota; kingdom Viridiplantae; phylum Streptophyta; class Magnoliopsida; order Santalales; family Viscaceae; genus Viscum; species Viscum album. The sequence continues at coordinate 1,952,243,778 of OY728125.1, forward strand.
CAGATACCAGGTTCCCTTATTTTAAGCGTTTTTTGAATCCAAAAAGTGTATATATGGCCCTAAAAAATGCATTTTATGGTTTTGAATTTTTTTTGTCAAAAATATATGAAATACATGGCCTAATCTTATTGATAAGTTATCATCACAACATCATGGAATTGATAATGTTTTTGAGGAATATCCATCCCTCGATACATGATAAATCCTGCAGTATATGGAGATTATATTGGTGTCTTATTTTGATAGAGATATAATTTTCTTCCCACCCTTGAATTGTGTTGTATTAATGATGATCGTATCACAAATTCCATGGAAAAGTGCATGGAAAACATTTATCGATTCCAATACACTTGAAAGAGAAGGAAAGACTTGGGTTTTCACATAGGTGGATTAGATTATATAATTTTATTACTATTTGGGTTCTCATCTCCTCCTCATCTCTCCCTATAAAAATGAGGTTTCATTGAGTTTATTTATAGATTAAGGAAGATAGGTCTTAGTTCTAGGTGAGTAACCACTTCTCGTGTTCCATTGTGGGGTGAGAACCTTGTGCATGGGGGAACAAGTGAAGGGTCTTCATATGAGAGATACTTGCTTAGAATCTAAGTGTTAAATGGATTGGATTAAGGTATATTGCATGAAAAAGCCAACTATATAAGATTTTAGAATATAGGGAGGCATGAAAAGTAGGGTGCTCGAGTCTAGTGCATGCATAGAGAGTTTACTCAGGTGAGAATTAAGTAGCATTTGGAAAAATTATTCCAACTTAAAATGACCATTACTTTTGATATGTAAGTATATTTTTTATTTCGTAGTATTTAAATAAAATTTTATGAAAATAAAATAATTTCTTGGATACCAGTTTCCCCATAAAACATGTTTTTAAAGGCCAAAAGTACCTATAAGATCCTTATAAATGAGTTTTATTATTCTGAAAACTATTTTTTAATGACCCCCAACCCTAGTTAACTAGACCCGAAAATTAATTTATTACATTGGTACAAGATACAAGGGATCACACAACATAGGATCAATTGATTTAGTAGTCTTGGAAAACTAGATACACACATGATTCCTATATTACATTGCAAATATAAAAACATATCATAAGAAACATTCTTGAATCCTTAAAATCATTCAAAATATAACTCTTCATATCCTGGGGAAAAGAAAACAAATAAATAGTGAGTTGAGATTCTCATTAAGGGTTATATACAATGGAAACTATCATGAGTAAATACAGAATATTAAATTTGGTAGAGTGGATAATCACACCACATTGAATTCAATAGAAAATTTGAGTTTAATGTACACTCATAGTTAATATCAAACTATAAATCACATTGATAATTGAAACTAAGTTATTAATAAAGGAAATGTGCAATTCTAAACATTTTGGATCTTACATTCAATTCGTATACTAATATATCATGAATCATAACATTAAAACCTCAACCAAGACATTCTTAATAAATGGGTAAGTGAAAACTAGATACATATATAATATGGAATACATGATGTATTGTCTCATAAGACCTGTCAAAGCATCCAATAACTATCTATAACTGAGCCACACCCATAGCTTACACATCCAATTCATTCCTCATATATTTAATTATCAAAACAATTCATAATGAAAATTCTTTATAAATAAAAAATTTTCCATATTGAATCAAGAATATAGAATGTTTCCATAATCAATGAGATAAATTTCATATTAAAATTCCTTCAACTGATACAATATATAGAAATGGTATTTATATGATCCATCATCAAAGTGGTGGAAATGATTCCATATAAATCCATTATACACAAAATATGGGCATTTCATAGAAAATAATGTCCAACGAAATGATGACAGTGATAGGGAATGTGGTCATGATAAAGTTAATGACCACAAAACCATGGATCAGTGAATGATGAATGAAGAGAATTAATTGATATTAAAAGAAGGTTTTATTGTAAAACCAAGACTAGAAAATAAAATAGAATAAAAACATTAAAAATAACTTTCATTTAACTTTTTGTAATAACAAATTTATAAATCACTTTCAAAATTCTTTTCATTCCTTTATGAAAATAATACCCTTTTTGTTTAAGCATTTTTAAAAACTAGAAATATCCATAATATTAAGAAAAAAATTCTTTAAAAATAACCATTGAAACTTTTAATGTAATCTTAGAATCAAATAATGTTTATGATGGTGTGAAAATTGATTCATGTCATATACGTTAAAAGAGAATATTCATTTCACACTTTTTTAGAAAATCAAGAAAACAAGTTATTTGAAAATAGTCAAGAATATTACTTTTATATTTTTTTTAAATAAAGTCAAATATGGTTGAAAATGACTTCAAATAATCATTGGATTATAAAAAATAATATTCTTTAAGCATTTAAAAAAACCCTAACTTAGAAGAAATAGAGTTAGAATAAAAACTTTAAAACATGATTTTTTTTAAAATGTTCCGTATTTTTAACTCACTTATTAATTATTTAACCAAAAAGTATAATAAATTAGAAATAAAAATGTAAAAAAACATAACTAGTATAGAATAAAATATATGTGGTTTAAGAGATTATGTTCACATAATATTTCCATATTAAATATAAATAATCCTGGAAGAAAGTGATACTGTAATAGAAATTACTTACCTAGGGTCTCACTTAGTTATACGTGTTTAATATTATTTTAAAATTAATTTAAATTTATAAAATAATTTATTAATAACCTTTTCTATCTATGTTCCATTTTAAGGTCTATTTATAATCATTTGAAATCCATTCATTGAATAGTTCTTACTTACATCGACCACTTAAGGTTGTTGGGTCATTTTCTCCAAAATTACTTTGGTATATTGTCCATGGTTAAAGGAGTTATGAAATTTTTATATCATATATATAATTTTAATAATTTCATGAATATAATTTTCATTCATTATATAGAATTTTATAATTATTCATGTATAATGATAATAGAAAAATGAATCACTTCGCTTCATGAAGGGGGTAGTCTACATGTATGCACGAGCAACATTATAATTTTACAATGGTTGTAATTTTAAGAAGGGATATGATATATTATAATTAAATAATAATAATTATCTCATAAATATAATATATATTAATTTATTTCATATTTATAACCATCCAAGAAAATCAGTGATGAAAAAGAAATTACACTGCTACGTGGAGACGACAGGTCATGTGTATACATACACAAGAGATGTTTTAATTTTCCATAGAATAGGAATGAGATATAAAAAGGATGTAAAATTTACATAAAAACATCTAATTATAATTAATATACTGATTAAATTATGTTAATATGGTTATTGAATACTTTTAGGAGGTTAAATAAAAAACGAAATTGAAAAAGCTTTGTACGAACATATACCTAGTCTTTTGGTAAACTCATTTGGATTACACCTTAAGAAATATTAAAGTGGTATTTTGGCGAGAGAATAACATATAGAATAGGGGGAGGTATTTTGGGAAGGTTTTTGGGTAGTGATTGGTCTATTTTTGTGGATCATGTAGTGTGGATAAGAGATGAGAGGAGCAACCATTTTATAAGTGAGGTTGGTGGAAAACATGTAAATACTTGAAAATTTATTATATAATATATATTTCTCAAGTGAAGAAGATAAAAATTATCATATATTATAATAAAATAAGGTTAAGGTCTAAATATAACAAAAAATTAATTTTAATAAAGTGGTTTGTGTTATGTTGAGTCTTTATACCTTTATTTTAACCCTTTAAACTCATTTCACCCTTACCCAAAAATATTTACCATGGTTACTATTCATTATGAAGAAAGAATAAGTTAAAATTATTACCTATTATTAATTATTAATATTCCAAATATGGAATTCATTTTACAGGATTCAATTTCTGGATGTGTTAAAAATTAATTTTAATACATATTCATAAAATTCAATGAAAACAATTTTTATAAAAATGCATGTTTCAAGCATAGAAATGATTTTACAAAAAAACAATGAATGATATTGATTAAAATGGAATCAGTTATATTATTTTAAATAAAATGAGACTTATTTTTCATTAAAACAAAACCATAATAAAAATAACCTTGTCAATAATTGATTAATAGAGAAGAACTAAAAACTGTTTTTATTTTAACAAAAACATTACTTAGATTTAAAAAATATTAATAAAAAATTTATAAGTTCATCATTATATTTTTATATTAATTATAATAATAATTATCTATATTTATTTCGTCTATAAAAAATGTTTCATAAAATTTAATGTTATTCTTATACCATTATAATTTCATAAAAGTTATTGTTTTTGTAAAATCAAAAAATTTCACTATTCATCCAAAAAATCAACTAATTCTGAAAAATATAAAAAATTTACCATAATCTAATTTTTAAATGATGAATTCAAAAATTAAATTTATTTCATAAAATTAAATTTATAAAATTTTAGAATTTATGTTTTAATCACATTCATGAATAAAGCTATGCGCATTATTCTATTGTTTATTTAGAAATAAAAGCTTACATACTATAATTAAAGTTCACATGTTAAATTTTTGAAATAAGTAGAAAAAAACACGGTATACTCATTTTGAGATGTGATAACCACAATTTCACTAGATTTTTCAATGTTTTGGAGGACTCACCATCCCTCTGTGCATGAGCAATCATGAAACATATGGAGATCTAATTGGTGTATTCTTTAGGAACAAAGGTATTTTATCCCCATATTTGAATTATATTGTCTAAATGATGATCATGTCATGGATTCCATGAAAATTTTCATGGAATAATGTTATTTGTTCCAACATAACTTAAAGATAAGGTAATACGTGGGTGTGTGTGATAGTGGATTGGACCATCTAAGTCTCTTACCATTTGGGGTCCTGACTCATCATCTATCCCTCTCAAAATACACAGTTATTAGATCTATTTATGGAAAAATGGAATAAATGGAATTTATATAGGATGGTAAACACTTTATGTGCTCCAATATAGGGTGAGTGCATCATGATATGTCTCGTATGAAAAGGGGAGGTACATGATGGTGGCGTGCGTAGAGGATGAGTGTGAAACTTCTTACACGAAGGTTGCATGCATGTAAAAGATAGGAACATAATTTATTATCCCGAAGGGAGGAACATGAAGTAGTGAATGTGAGATAAGGTAATTCATACATGATTAGGGTGAAGGATACTTGGGGAAAGTATATGGAGTTTACCTAAGTGTGAACTGGTTGGTGTTTGAAAAAACAATTTCTAACTTCAAATGACAATAAATTTTGATATGATAGCATGTTTTGGATCCATGAGTAGTAAAATCAGTGACTGTGAAATGAAATACACCATTAAATATTGTCTTGCCACACAATAATTGTTTTTAGCAAAAAGTTTATAGAAAATCCTACAAAATTAGTTTTATGGTTCTGAAAAACCTTTTTGTTTACAATGGATGAAATTTTTGGCCTACTCCCAATGAGAGGTTCTGAACACCCAATAATTATATTGGGTAACATTTTTGAGTAATATTTACCCATCAGTGTGTGATAAGTCATCCAATACATGGAGATAACATTAGTGTATTCTTTGAGAACATAGAAACTTTTCTACCCATACATGGATTATGTATTCCAAATGAGAATCATATCATGGCTTATATAACAAACTGTGTGGCACACATTTCTCAGTTCCAACACTTCTAAAAGAGAAGTAAAGACTTGGGAGTGGGTGTAGGTGGCTTGAATCTTCTTAGTATCTCACTATTTAGGTTCTTATCTCCTCTTAACCTATCCTTATCAAAATGGGTGGGGGTCATCAGGTCTATTTTTAGATCATGGGAGACCATGGAATTTCTCTAGGTGGGGTAACCACTTCTCATGATCTAATATGGGGTGAGTGCCTTATGTAAGAACATGAATGTGTAAGAGATTCATGTGAGGGAGGAACATGTATATTCAATGTGTGAAACAAATAATGTGAAGGTAGTGTGGACATTGAATCCAAGTTCTTAAGTGCTTAACATTAAGGGAGGTTTACGAACAAGGGAAAACAAGACACGGGGGATGCACATGAGTTGTAGGTCACATGAGACTAGGGCATGTGCATGGAGCTTACTTGAGTTCATAAATCTACCCAAGATAAATAAACACACTTATTTAGTTATTTTACATGAATAATAATTCCATTCACAATTACGCTCACCAAACCAGAGAACTGAATGTTTAGTGTCTTGAAATATTAGATACATATATAAATTATTATAAAAAACTTGTAAAACATTCTCCATAATAAAACTATAATATATTCTATATATCTTATGGGTTATACTCATATTTGAAAAATGGGGAATGGAAACATAATAAAGGGGTGATATCAAATTCTCAATAAGGGAAAAACTCATTAATATGTCATCAACGGTTTGATCACCAGAATATTTGAAGGCCTGAGCAGGGAGAAATATCTTATTAAAAAGAACATAGAAAAATAATAACTATCTATAATCCATGATAACAAGACATTTAATCTAAAAATATAAAACAAATATGATAGAATAAATGTTTGGAAACATGATCCATGGAGCATAATCATAGACATATAGATATGTCATGTCATGGAAATTAAGCATAAAAGTAAACAATAAAACTAAAATATGCATAGAAATCACCAAATAGTAGATAGATAACCATTACTCATTTCCCATAAAATGTAGGATTAGGCATCACTACCTGATTTCCATAGAAGAGTAGGCATCACTACCTGATTCTGTAAACATAGTGGAGTTTGAATCACTACCCGATTTTCATAATATAGTAGAGCATGCATCACTTATTGTTTCCCATAGTGGAGTAGGCATCAATAATCAATTCCCACAATTATCTTATGAGATACAAATAATTAACCAATAATTTTGAGGGCGATATAGGATCTCACCTATCATCATCTATTCTTACATGTTCCACTTGAAAACAATCATTAATCACTTATAAATAACCCATGAAAAAATGGGTTTCAAAATATTTATAGATGGTATCACTAAAATTGACCTTAAGAATGTAAATGGTTTATACCTACAACTAAATCACCCAAATGTATTATTTAATAAGTAAATATAATGGTAATTTCATGAAAAGAAATTTTTTAGAAAATAAATTCTTTTTAGGTAGAGGAAATGGTAGAAAAATCATAAAATAATTTTTAAAATTCATTTTTATCTTTTCTATAAAAGATAAAACCAAAGTCACATTGAAAGTAATTTTTAGAATGGTCACTTTTTAAAAATTGAAAATGAAGAAACTTTAAAAAAATATTTATAAATAAATATAAATAAATAAGCCTTTAAAATAAATAAAAGTTTTAAAAAGGTGAAGTGAAATCATTCTGAAAACTTTTACTTTTAAAAATAATATTCAATAATGAAGCCTTGGAAAAGAAAGAAAGGTTTCAAAAAGGTGAAGTGAAATATTTAGAAAACACTTAATTATGAAAAAATAACAATATTAATATATCCTTAAAATGGCATAAAGGTTACCAAAATAAATATATATTAGAATATAAAACATTTTATTTTGAAAGGATGGGAAAATGTTTTGAAATACATTTGCTAAAATCCCATATCATAAGAAGAGTAATTAAACATCCTTTTGAAAAGATCATAAGGGACATATGAATGTCACTTGAGATAACAAATAATTGGATTTCTAAATATAAATAAGAACATTAGAAGGAATGAAAAATATTTAAAATAAGGGGAAACCATCATTAAAGAGGATGAGAATTATTATCTATAATGATAATGTTTTTATGGATAAGTGATTAATTGAAGAGTAATATTTGAATAAAAATTTTTCATTTTCTCTTAGTAGAGATAAATTACCATGAAATACAATTTTAGTGCAGAATAAACCAATCTTGGAAGAAAAATGTTCAAGAATAAGCATTATAACTTAATGAAGGGAGTTGAGTTAACAAAAACCCTTAAAAATTTGATATCTTTTGAATCAAAGTCCATTTAAGAAATAAAATTATATGGATATTAAAACACCATGAATTACATGAATATTATAAAAGATATTAATTAGGTATTAATAACACCATATCAATGTTTTATTTCTATATAATAAGAAATATGTCTCAATAAATTAAATTTGAGACAAAGAATCCCTTTCCTTAATTCCTAACTTACACTAAAGAACTAGAATCCAACATATAAAAAAATAAATATATTAATTAATTATTTATGAAACTTATTCTTATATATAACCTTTTATAAAATGTATTTATATTTATTCTCTACATGTATATTAGTAATTTATTATCTATATTCAATATTGGGTTTGAGTAATCTTGATCGTTTTGAACTAGTTTCATAATTGTAGTGCTTTTCTTAATTATAATACAAAATTAATCATTAAATGATTATAAAAGGTACTATAATTGATGTTTCATGATATTTCAAATAGTTATAATTTCATTCAATGATATTTTTAGTCACTACCCTTGTAAATGAAATTAACGATAAGCATCTTTCAGTGATCTTTAACAAACGAATGGCGATATCTTAATTAATGATTTTAATATTAATTTTACCACTAAATAATTAAAATAAAAAAAATATTTAACTATTTATATCATATACCATCAATAATTAAGTCATTATATCCATCCATGATGTTATTTATAGAATTGTTTAAGTAGATGGTTAGACCAAACCAAACATGAACATACCATAATTAATTGATGATTATGATTATGAAAGTGGTTTCTTTTGAAATATTATCATTATTAAATAAGAAAATTCATAATATTTATATAATTCTTACAATTGTGAGTCTTATATTATTATATTTTAATAAAAAATAAAGAAACAAGATGAAAAATGTGTTATGTTACTTCATGGAGGCTATAATCCACACAACACATGATTAACACTTTCATTTATCGAAGAGTGGGAAAGAATATTGATTAAAATTTTCGTTTTTATAATCATAATAATACTATATATTTAATATTTATTCTTAAATTTCACCTTTATAATCAGTGAAGATAGGCGGTGGTGTAAAATAGAAATTGTATCTTCGTATAGGCGGCAATCCGTACAACACACGAATGATGGTTTCATTTTTCTTAATGGAAATGGAGAAATGTTCTTAATAGTTATTATATTATTATAATAAAATTAAGTATAAAAATAATTTTTATCCCATTATATAGTAATTAGGAAACAAGAGTTAAAATTAAAAGATAAAAAGGAAAAGAAGTTAGGAAAAATGAGTACCCACATTGAGGACTTGAGTTCCCCCTTGGAAAACTCCTTTGAAATAAAGGGATTAGGACAAATTATTTTGAAAAAAAGCTAAGTTAAGTGAAAGGGTATTATTTTTTAATAAAAAATATAATATTTACTTGGGTAAATTCAATTATTTGAGTTGTCTTTAATGGGTGGTAGGAGGCCACTTTTATAAGTGGTGATAATGACTTTTTTTGTAAATATTTCAACTTAATATAAAGAGAGCACATGTTTTGGATGTTTAGAGGCCAAAAAATAGAAAATAATGGAGTGAGGTATGATATATGGTTGATAATACCTCATAAATTCATTTTTACACATGTTTTAAACATTTTTTTATGTCTATTACTCTTAGAATTTTAACTTTTACCTTTTTTGGTTTTACCACCTTAAATAAATTTTACCTAAGTAATTTAATTTTAATTCCCAAAAATGGACATTATTATCTAATTTAGAATTACTTGTTCTAAGTATGAAATAAAATTTATCACAAAAAATATATATAGGTAAAAAAAATTAATATTGACATTAGCGCATGTAATGTGTAAAAATCCATTTGTATAAAAAGTGTATTTTAAGCATAAAATTTATATGTAGGATAAAATTATAAATTTATTAAATTTAAATTATATAAAATTGTGTATTATAAATAAAATAAATTTTATATTGAAATCAGAGTAATCAAAAATAAAATTTTACAAAAAATAATATTTGATTAAAAGAAAAGACAAAAGCAATTTCTTTTACTGGAAACTATAACTTAAGTTGTTAAAAATAGGTTTTATAAATTCATAATATTATTTATAATTTTACAGTTTTAATACATAATAAATTTTTATCATGATAAATTTTTATAATTTTTTAAGTTACACTTCTCGATATGGTTATAAATACTATGATTTTAGTAATTTTGTTTTTTTCACTATTCACATAAAAATTAATTATTTCAAAAAAAATACAAAAACTTATACTAAGATAATTATTAAATTTTAAATTTAAAAATTATATTATATTTATATAATTAAAATTCAAAAAATTCTAAATTTATTTTTTAAATGAAAATACAAAATATAAAGAAAAATGGTTTTATTGAAAAATATCATTTTTGAACATTAAGTGTTCTTTATATTATTCCATAACAATTTATAATTTAATGAAAGTTAATATATTGTTTACTATATAAAAATATAATATATTATCACAATAATCATTTAAAATAACTCAATTTAATTTATTAAAAATTTAAACAATTATTTTAGAAAGATCAATCCCTTTTTTAATATTAAATCATATTAACTATTTATCTTCAAAACTTAATAAAATTTAATTGATTAATATAATTTCATTTACTATAGGTTTTATTCATCTTATAATTTCTTGATAATGTTCGTCTAATATTACATGACTCATTTTGGCTCGGTGTTTCAAGTTAAGAAAGCAATTGAACAAAGTATTTATCTAAAGAAAAACATATTCCAAAATCTTGGGGTGTTACATTATCTACATAAATAAATTCAATCATAATAATTGTAATTATCATCTGCCAATTAAAATATATAAGGGTATCTAAAATATATATGCAACTCAAGATATAATTTATAGAGAGATATCAACCTTACAACCCTAGAAACATATCTTGTTCCACAAAATTGTCTTATCTCTATTATTGAGTTATTCTCCGACCATTTTGAGAAAATAATCTATCTTTATTCTTAATTGAGACCCATATTATATAATTTACTTATATGGTTTTTCATAATCATTTTTTCATTGATAGACTACCACAATATGATATTATATGAAATGTGATCTCCTTATTCTAATTTCCCCTATAAGTGGAGAGAGACAATCAAATTAAATTCATTTAAATGAAGGATAATAAGATTTTCACAAGGAAAACTCCCATAAACTCAAACTTTGAATATAATAAGTATACAATAAGATTTTTTTTGATATTAAAATCATCATGGTGGTGATTTAATGCTCTTAAAAAACTTTCTAGATATATTAGGGTGTTTAAAATAAAAATACCAACAAGATATTCACAAAATAGAGTGGATAATAATTATACCCTAATTATCATGATCCACTTCAATGATTGCTATATCATATTATTTACCTTGTAACCTTATCTAAGGAGGTTTTGAGTAATATTCTCCTCATTAGACCTTGGGTTAGGGCTTTGATTGACATAATTCATGGACTCCTTGAAAATGAAGTACTGGAGTGTGGGTGGAGTCTCTAATGGGTCCTTATATTCCTATGTGGTGTTAGTTAGTCTTTTTTTCATTCCTTTAGTAGTTTTATGAAAGATTAACAAATTTAGCACACTTAAAACATCTTCATGTTCATTTCAGACAATTACCTATGTGTTTTTTTACCACATTCATGGAATGTGGATAATTGAAATTTATTTACTCCATGAGATTAATTATCTAGGTTTCTATAATATACCATTTTCATTTTCTTATCTCTGTAATAATAAGTGTGTCCATCTTCTATCTACACCTTAAACACACATTGAATAATTTCCTCATAGCTATTTTTTTAAAATACCAAGATTTAGGATTCTAAAGAATTATTTTATCATAAAATTAGGGTTAGCAAAAATCTAGAGGTATACCTTGGGAGTATTATGATGTTTTCTTCATAGGTTCCATTTTATTCATCCTCCTTTTTTACTCTAAAAATTATCACTCCTGAGTTTGGGGGAAATATTTGGTGAATAATATTTTCTTAAACTCATCTCATTCCATATATTATACTACCTCCTTTTTCAATTTTTTCTTAATTAGGGACCACCATTAGTCAGCATCACCATATATTTGATAAATTTAAAGAATAAACTTCTCATGTTTTAAGAGATAGAGGATAAGAAAAATCTTTTCCAACACATGGATTCATTTTACAACAATAAGTGGATTGGAAGAGCCACTAAAGGTGGGAGGATGTTTCCATGTGAAATACTTGATAGAAATATGTTCCTTCATTGGTGTGTTTGATATATAAAATTGGTATTTATTATAATTCATAACTTAGGATAGTTTAGTGATAATCACTACAATATTATATACTTCTTCTCTGATCTCTTTTGGCTATTTATTGAGACAATAATCACATTTCCCATCACATACATTATTAACCCAATATATCCTTGATCCATCCATTACTAAAACTAAAATGGGTTAACATGGATGATGAAAAATTAACATAATAATATAATTCTCATAAAAAATCTCATAGAAAAATAAAAATTGAAATTTTTTACTCTTTGGAACCATCATGTTATCTTTTAGTTCAACCTAAATCACTCTCGGTTCAATCTAGGTTTCATTAAGTTGGGTTATCTCATATTCCTCAAAATAATTATTTAAGATAATAAATCATTTAAAATTCCTTGTAAAGAGAATGTGATAAAAAAATTATATCCCATGAGAGTGTCAAACTAGGTGTGAAATTAGGCCTCTATTTTCTGCACCAGGTGGTAATTGTGTTAATACACACCACACCAATTTTAGGGTTACTACCCCTAGGTAAATTTGTTCTAGAGAATGCATCAATTTATAGTATCCAGATAGGGATGTTATTTCTATTAAAACAACATAAATTCAACTTTAAAAAACTCAGTATGTTATCATATACTTAGACTGAAATCTAATTTTTTCACTTAAATTATCTAAACTAATACCCTAAATAACTATAACCTCCTTTGATACCATATTAAGTGACCTACTCTAAATAAAAAAATTATTTTATTTTCTTACATGAATAATCATTCAATTTACAAATATTTACACCAAACTAGAGAACCGTAGGTTTAGTGTCAAGGAAGATCTACTACATATAAAAATTATTTTAAAAAACTTGTGAGCATTTATCCATAATCAAAACAAACTAGAATCCATTCTAGAATTTTTATAGGATATAATCATCTTGTTAACCTATGGAATGAAAACATGAGAAATGGGTGAGATCAAATTCTCAATAATGGAAAGACTTATCAACATGTGATCAAGGGTTAGATCATATTCATATGATAAAAAATGAGTAGGGAGAAATATCTTATTAAAAATAGAATATAATAATAATAATTTTCTATAAGCCATGATAAAAAGACATGTAATATGAAAAGAGAAAACATATACCATGGAATAAAGGTATAAAAACATTATACAATAAACATGATCCATGGAGCATAATCAAAGGCATAAAGATATGGCATATCATGGAAATGAAGTATAAATGTAAACTATGACACTAGTATATGCATTGAAATTTTAAAAAAGTATAGTGAGAATAATTACCTATTTCCTATAACATGGTGGACTAGGCATAAATACCATTATTTCCATAGTGGAGAACAAATCAATACATCATTCCCTTAAACATAGTGGAGCATGAAACATTAATTGATTACCATAACATAGTGGGGCATGTATCACTTCTTGATTCCCATATTAGAGAGAGCATCAATACCTAAATCCCATAATTATCACATAATCTATAAATCACTAAACAATGAATTACAGGGAATTATAGGACCCCACTCATCATCAACCATACATATGTCTTCCCCTTTAAAATGATCATTAATGATTTAATAAAGAACCCATGGAAATAAAAATTGGGTTTACAACATTTCTAGATGTTATCATTAAAAATGACCTCAATATTGAAAATGGTTGATAGCTATAGTTCCCTAACTCGATTAGCCACATGAACAGTGATTTAGGCCAAGTACCACTAGCCTTAGGCAAACCATCTCATACACGAAAGGCTTCTGACTAGTAAAGAGGGTGAAAATTGGTGATATTAGGGTGACTGTACCCCCTGGTGATCATATAATAATGGTCCAAGTAAACATACAATATGCAACAGAATAAATAAATAGGCTAAACATACCATTCATAGATAAACATGCATATTAAAACAATTCATATAGGAAATAATTAGAAATGTTTTCAATGGAGGAAAACAATACATACATATCTAATAACATGATAATACAAAAAGAGAACAAAAGAAAAACTCCAGATGATGTAGGAACCTCAAGGTCCCCTTCCATCCATCCCAAGATGAACTACCCAATACAATGGTATATCCCTAAAGCCCAAACCTTTACCTGATCACAAGGCCATAAAATCTACATGTGTCCTGAAGGGACTGCATAGGGTATGAGAAAGAATATCAGTAGGCCACCACCAATGTGTTCCTGTCATACAAATGTGATTTAGTAGGTTCAAACCAAAACTAAAGAATGAAAGTCCATTCATTTAATAAACACAAGCTTCTGTGGTGCTCAATATCCCCCAAGAAGCTATCACCTACTTTGTCCAATGCCAAAATAATGTTGGGGAGAGGGTCCTTAAATAATAGCCCAAGGAATCCCCTGATTTAAAATAGTCTAGGTGAACCCTCAATTTCTACCTCTAGTAAAGTCACCTGAAACCATGTTCCAACTGACACCTCTTGTCCATGTCAAGCCACTGAAATCCAAATGTAACACACCAATCACATACCTAGTCAAGTGGACCTCATCTCATAAGTAACCTTGTCAGCTCATAACACAACATCCAAGGTAAAGTGATACTTTTCCTCTAAATAATATCACCATTAGTTCAATAATTGACATCCTGGGGAATGATGATATCTATTTTCCCAAAATAGTCCTAGCCCAATAACCTCAATTACAGAGATCCTTAGCCCCCAATCAATGGTCTCAAAACTATCAACAGATGTATCCTCACCATCCTAATGTATTTCTATGTTAAGAACCTCTAACCATAAACCTAAGACACATCTAATAGAGGCTTATCCCCACATTAGTGGTCAATAAAACCTCATCATCTAAGTCATCCTGTGTGCACATGACTCCAAACAGTACATTGACCAATGTAGGTGAGCTAAAATCATCAAATAAAACATAGGACACACTAATCTGGCACCTCATGACCCTACGATCATGTTAGTACAACTTATGGTGTTCACCATCTCATATAACCCGGGCCATGCCCGCAACCTGAAGGCCCCACTGCCTCAAAACGATGACTGAGTCACCCAACCCGTGGTCAATATCACCTGAATATATATATATATATATCAGGCCACAACCAAATTGATGATTATATCACCTTATTCCAGATGGACAATGCCATCTTAATCCTTATGATGATCCCATCATGATCCCATTTATCTCATCATAATCAATTCAATCATATAAAATGATTCAATGTAATTAAATTGAACTACTCAATTAAATAAAGAAACACCTAGGCCTAACCTACCCAAGGTCTGACCTATCACCTAGCCTCATCAATTTTTGGAAATTCAAGATCATTCCTATGGGAATCTCTAATGGGTTTATTAATTAATTAGAAGAAACCATTTAATTTATAGGGTCTCAATCAAACTACCCAATGGAACACTAAAAGTATCACCCCCAAAACACTCATGAAAGCACTGAGAAAGAAGAGAACCACCTACCTTGTAGTTGTATATGACTGCACATGCAATTTAGCCTCTAACTCGATCTGATTTGGAAGAAATCATCGTTTTAGACGAACAACCTGAAAATAGGGTAAGACAATCACATGGATTTAGTTCACCATATGGATAAGGTAAGGAAGAAATGAGATAAGAGGAATGAAGGATTTACCGATATGAATCCAATGACACAGAAGGATTGAGAAACGAATCTCAGATGTGATGATCGACTCAAAACCAAGGAGAGTAGGAGATAGTTTCTCCCCACTTCTATATGCAGGTGAAGGAGGAAAAATGGGGAGGATAGAAGAAACATAGGATAGGTAAAAAAGGTATTTTCACAATTTTAATGGGTCACATGGTTAGCTCTAATGGTTTTCCAAACCATGTGTCAACCGTGCAACACCCACTATCCAAAGCTCCAGAATGGCATGGTTCATGCACATGGTTTTCCAAACCATGAAAAAACCATGCATGAACCCTCTATAATCAATAATAAAAATGGCCACATGATCATTTACCCATTACTCTAAAGTTTTTCAAACCATGAACAATAGACATGGAGGGTCACACAGTTTTCCTGAGAGGCTGCACGGTCTGTCCAAACCATGTACCTCAGTATGAACACCTTGAAAACCTGATCTTTTAGCCTCTGATGGAACCAAAATCCAAAAAACCCTTCAAGACACTTTCTGAGAATCAATAATCATAAAAAAAGGTCTTAGGGTAAAGTAAAAAATCATAATTAAGTTACGATGAATAAGGAAAGAGTTGTTCAATGCACCAAAATTTGAAAATTCAAAATGTGATAGGATTTAGACCTGCTCCAAATACCCAGGATGTTACAATCTCCCCACAATAACATAGATCATCCTTGAACTATAAAACATAAATCTGAGATAGTACTACACATACCCATCTCTTTAAAATTAACCTGAACTACCTAGTCAAAAAGGATATAGGTCAACTCCCTCAAGGTACTCCCCACCTTAGGAGTTAACTACCGCAGTCACATCCCAACCCAAAAATCAAATAAAAATGATTGCCCTTTAACAATCCCTGGAGTCAAAGTCCTCTCATTATGCATCTTCACTCCAACCCCTCATCAGGTGATACTGTGTCATACCTGACACCCATCATAATCCCACACTACATCAATGCCAACCTTGTGCCCATGTCTCACATGGCACCTAAGAGGTCCCACATCTCAACAGATTCCCAAAACAATCTTGGTTTCTCATACCTAAACAATTCTTGCATCACACTGATGCCCATATGCATACACACCTCAAGTAACCTACATCTCCTCAATCCCCTGCTGCCAAATCATCTCAAGAAATCTTGGTTCCACACAACTCATATATATATAATGCATTTGAAATGATGTCAACCCACTAACTAGTTTCTGGTTATCCAAAAAGATACATCCCATATACCTCATGCACCCAAAATGTACGTGACCCTAATTAAACCATTCAAAAAAAGAAACATGGATATTCCCACGACATACCTATAACCATAACCTGCTCACCGTCCTACTCTAACCCTTGTATCTCTATGATGTTCCACTGGATTAATGCCCGATTTCCTAAAGCATGACCTCCCTACGGTGTTTCACCATCCACTAGACACTGAAACCACTAATGGGTCCTACTATCTCTACTATGACCTCCATGTGTAATTAAAAACCAGATACCATCACTTGGTACCACTAAAAATCTGATCTTAGAACCCTCAGTCCGTCCCACCCTTTAACTGGTGGCTTTATGATAAGGCTTCATACATAACTTCTTAAGATGCCTAACCTTCCCACAAGTTCGACACACCTTCAGCACTAGATCGCACTGAGTCCACACATAACTAGGATACCTATACTGAAAGCACACTGTTGATGATCCAGTTTGAGGTGTTTTCCTCAAGTCCTTATCCCGAATTCCCTACGGTAACTCCTCTCAGCCTTGCTTCCTTCTATCAGAAGCATCTCCACTGAAATCACCTGATTCCATCACGCAAATTGAGTATAACCAATACCTAAAATTCCCCTCAGCTATGAGTGTCTGGTTCACCACCTCTGAGAATGAGTATAACCTGAAGTTTATTACCTACACCCTAATGGTGTGTCATAAACCACCCTCGAAATAACTCACCCTCGATGTGTCATCGTCCACCATACCGGGTGTGAAGCGATACAACTCTTTGAACATCACTACATAGTCCATGATAGACATGTCACCCTACTATAGGATAAAAACTCATGTTCTCTCTCCACCCTCAGCATCTCTAGGAAGAATTACTTGAAGAACCTATCCTCAAAATCCTTCCAGGATAGTCCCTCATTTTCTTCTGCCTAAACCTGCACTTACAACCAGTGATTAGCCGGTCCCCTGAGCATATTCATTTCCAACTTCATCCTCTGGTCTGAGGGTGTCTCAATATACTCAAATATCATCTAAATTGAATCAATCCATTTTCATCCGCATGTGGTCTGCAATCATCATGAAACCGTAGTTGGTGTTGTGAATGGAACTCCCGGTTAGATACGCCATAGAAGGCTCTACTCCCAGAGCGCCACTATTAATCCCCTAGATAACATGTACCATTTTTTCTATGATATTCTGATCAATCCACGACCCAAAAAGATGTAAGATATGGAGGCTACTCCTTATACACTGGATCCTATATCTGAGCTTGTACCTATGGTTCTTGATCTGCTTCACCCTCTGAGGCCTCATCCCAACCCTCAGTGGCCTCAACATGTTCCTATTCCCACGACATTAAATCATCTCCCACGTGATGTTCCAATGGATCCCATATAGGTGGCATCCCATTGAATATTAATTCACGTTCAGGAAACCTAGATAATATATATATATATATATATCACAAATATGGAAGGAGTAGTAATAGGAAGTGTAAACGCACAACCCTTACCCTCGCCCATAAGAACCATGCCATATGAAATTTGTAATTATGGACCCTTACTCGTCTATATTAGAGGAAAGTATCACATATTTCTTAGTCGATGCCTATCTTGAAGAACCATGTCGCCTCAATCTGATGACCTGGTCACCCAACCTAGAGATCAACATCACCCCATGTCATCATTCATGTATTATCCTATAAGATATAGGCCCATATATGTAGTTATCACATATCAAAAAATGATTTCATTAGGTTAACTTGCCTAGGATAGTTTAGTAAGATACCACCAAAGAGAATCTAGGTAGGAAAACACCGCTTAGCTTCTTTTATTGACACTTTATACAACCTAACCCCTCTTAGTGTAATTCGTGTGCAAAATAAAATCACACATAATTTATCACTAGCACATTCATATATATATTTAAAACATCCTATGCGCCTAATCGGAAAGCATAACCAGGACTCCCTTTCCATATCAGGATATGGGTAAAATAAATCACCCCTACTATATCAAGTCAAGGGGAACATGACATAATAGATAATATTCACACTCTAAGTGAACCACTAATGGTTGAAATCAAATCAAACATAAAAAAATAAAAATGGAATAGTAACTACCACCCACGAAAAGTTGGTATGTCCCCATGCATGGGGCTGTAGGCACCCAAACACGAGTTATGAACCCAGTTTTGAAAACATCTTAATCTTTGCTCTACCATTTCCCAAATAGTAATACCCAATAAGAAAATAAAAACACTTAATATCATTATTATCTTGCTAAATGTTTCTACTAATTCCCCATCAAGAACTTCTCTAATACCATTTGAAGTGTCCCAACCTGATTAGACACACTAACAGTGCTTCGGGCTAAGTGCCACTATCCTTAGGCATACCTCGCCATATCTAAAAGGATTTCAACTATAAGAGAGTGTGTAAAGGGGTGATAGTGGGGAGACTATACCCTTTGACGATGCTATAATAATGGTCAAAGTAAATATAAAATATGAAGCGAAATAAATAAATATTCCAAACATACCAATCATAGCTAAACATGAATATTAATACAAGTTAGATAGACAATAATCATAAAGGTCACCAATAGTGGACCACAATACATACATATCTAATAGAATGATGATACAAAGAGAGAAAAAAGAGAAAATCCAACCTATATAGGAACCTCAATGTCCCTCTCCAAACATCCAATTCCAAACAACCTAATATTATGGTCAAACTCCAAATCCCAAATCTTTACCTGATCTCGAGGCCATTAAATATATACACATCTCAAAGGTACCATGTTGGGTGTGAGAAAGAATATCAGTAGGACACGACCAACATGTGCCTATATTACATATATGATTTAACAGGTTCATACTATAAATAATGAAAGACAACAAATGCATTTAATAAACATAAGATTTCCTTATGCTCAATAGCCACTGGGAAGATATCACCTACTACATCCAATACTAGAATACCATATTGTATATGATTCCTAGCTCACAACCCAAGGAATCCCCTAATATAAAATATTTCAGGTGAACCCTCAAGTCCCACCTATAGTAAAGTGTAATATCCCAGAATTCCCTGATTTTTTTAAAATTATATGGGATTATTCTAAGACCAGGTACTGAGAAAACATGCGATTCTGAGGCTCGGTGTGCCCAGAATGGTCTGTAAACAAGGTTAAATTTTAAATATCATACGTGAGCAGTTATTCTTGAAAAAGTAGAATAACTATTAAATGGATACCTAGATCAGAAATCTGAGGGCACCATTGCGTTTAGAGTAGTGGGGTTACCCTAAGAGTGACTAAATCTTGGTCTACGTGGGTCTCCAGTGAGAAAACCCAAAAACGACATAATCGTAAATAATATAATTAAATAAAATTATTTTACCTTTCAAATTCTTATAACTCATGAAAAATAACTTGGATTGAAAATCCAAGACCATAGTTAATCTCGTGAGGGATTTATTTCCTTAGGCAGAGCCTAACATTGGTCGGCGTGGGCTAACAATGGAATGTAATATTCAGCCATAAATAAAATTATTAAATAAAATTATTATTTTTTAAATACTTATAACTCATGAATGTTAACTCTTATTGAAAATACGAGACCACCGTTGAGATCCTGATGGTGTTCTTTCCTTAGGCAGAGCCTCACATCAACTAGCGCGGGCTAGCTACAAAATTTGGTTTTTGGGACGTAACCGTAAATAAAATAATTTATATAAAAATTATTTTATTTTCCAATCCTCTTAACTCACAAATGGAAACTTAGATTAAAAAATCCCAGACCACTGTTGAGTTCATAATGAGATATTCTCCTTAATTGGGGCCTAGCCTCAACCGGAGCGAGTCCAGGGTGAACGTTAATTTTTGGATATTTTAAAGGAAAATAAAATAAACTTAGAAAAAAATTATTTTATTTATTTTAACTTTTTTACAGTGACACAACATCACTGCAATACGGAAAAGTGACGACACATAAACTCGTTAATTCAATACATTAATGAATCGGTGTGGCAACGCTGCAATGAGAAATACATCTTAATTATTTAATTAAATAGGGATTTAGGGTTGACAAAAAAACCTGAAATTCCTATGAAGAAGGATGAAGTAAACATCTCCAACAACGAACATCGGGGAATCAGAAAGCAGCAATGATACCCTTGGAGAGTGAATTCGAACCATAGTTTTAATGAGGGCGACAAGTTGATCTACGGAAGAATTCTTCTTTTGTGATTGGGAAATATTATTGTGGGTTTGATATCTGGAATTAAATCTCAGTGATTTGAATTAAGTTTCATAATCCCGCTGAAAATAAAAATTTCGGGCCGACATGAACAAATGTTGGTATATTCATTGGGTGTTCTTTGTGATCCCCTCCCTATATCACTCTCTCCTTGTTCATTGTCGATAGACCCAGGAGGTTGTGTCAGTTCTTTTGGGGGGGATTCTAAATGAGTATAGACCCTCATATCTATGAAACAATGAGGAGGAGTATGTGATAGTGATGGTGACACCCCAAGAAGTCTAAATATGCAGACAGATCGAGAAACAGACCATCAGAGCATGTCCGATGGCTCACAGTGGCGGCCGCGAGTGGGAGGCAGTGTGACCTGACAACTCACCGAGGCAGCTAAGGCCATAAACAATAAGGGTTGTGAGTATGTAGGATGGAGGCACCGGTTGTGTGCCACGTTAGGTGGAGAGGCCCACGGGGTGAGCCGCGACATGCATGGGAACGCGGTCAACGCTGGACCGCGTGAGGAGGGAGGCGAGTGGCGTTAGGTCAGCTGCATGGCTACGCGAACTGGATGCCAATAGGTGACTGGGCTAGACCCAAGCTGGCCTGATGATGTGGGTCGGGCCGACAAAGTGAACTGGGCCACTGGGTGGCCCGGTATAGAGGAGAACCGACCCATCATGCGGGCCGGGCCGGATAGGAAACCAGGCCACTGTGTGGGATGACTATGAAGAAACTAGTCCGACTAAGTTGGACCCAACCAGAGAATCGGACAAGGTCACTGGGCGTCCCGGTGGACTAGATCCAAGACCAAACCAAGTTGGGTCCAGTAAGGCCCAATGGTCCTGGCCACTAGGTCAGGTCGGACCAGGTCAGCCCAGAACCCACTGAGTCGGGTCGGGTCGCACTAACTGGGTTGGGTCATGTAGGTCCCTCAGGCCGGGTTGGTTGGGTTGGTCCGACCAAGTCGGACTAGGCCCAGAAACAACCGACCCCCTATTTACTAAAACACCAATATCTTCCAGACCAGTAGTCCAATTGATGTGTCGTCTACAATGTCTGGACCCTTGTGGCAAGACTGTCTTTTGGGTATTCTCTTTGTGAGAATTTTTGGTAGTTAATATGGGACCTATGACTTGAGGAGTATATTCTCTTGTAATCAAGCATACTCTGAGTGGGAATTCTACGGCTGGCTTTGACATGAAGGATGTGATGAGCAGGACTTCGATGGTCCAGTAGCAGATCAGACCTCAGTGGTCTAATAGCCAAGAGGACCTTAGTGTTCTAGTAGCTAAGTGGACCTCAGTGGTCTATTAGTAGAGCGAACCTCATTGATCTATTAGTGGAGTAGACCTCATTGGTCCATTAGCCGATCAGACCTCAGTGGTTCAGTAGCCGAGGGGACCTTAGTGGTCTAGTAGCCGAGCTAACCTCATTGGTCCAGTAGCTCAGCGGAACTCCATGGTATAGTAGTGGACCATACCTCAGTGGTCCAGTAGCCATACGAACCTCCGCGACTCATCAGGGATGAGTCCCTCAGTAGTACAAGATGATTTAGATTTATGACTGATAATCTTACTTTCTAAACATTCGATTATACCTAGTGTGAGTTGTATTTTCTTTTTGGTCTTTCTTTGTGGTCTCTCCTTTATGGTTTGAGGTCTCTACTGAGTATTGTGTTATTTTCCCTTGCACAATATTTTCCCGCTTGTGTCCTACTTCATTTAGGTGATCGACGCTTCGACAGAGACTTTGGTGGTTCGGGACTAGGTGGTGCTCAGTGAGATAGAAAAGAAGATCATACATCTAGAAATAAAAGAAGCTACCATTCACTTACCCTTTAGGTAGGGTCTCGATCAGAAAGACCTTGGTAGTTGTAATTTCCTTTATGGTTTTGGTATTATATTATATCCCCTTTATAATTTTAGTTTGTATTGTACCCTTAGAAGTTGTCTCAGTGACAGTTGTGGTTTACTTTGGGTTTACTTTCCGCATTTTGGGTTTTTTTGACTCTGTACATGTTTAAAGGAAAATACCTTCCCTTTTTAGGATATGTCTACTCAGTGCTAGTCACCAGCCCTTGCCCTATGGAAGGACGACTTGGGGTAGTCATGGAACGGGCCCTAGGGGATGGTTCGTGACAGAGTGGTATCAGAGGAGGTATGTTCTACCTTAATAAACCAGAGTCTTTGAGTTTGTTTTGGGGCCAAAGTGTTAAGTGTTTTGAGTTTTGTTTTCAGGACATGGAATCTAGTGTTAGTGTGGCGGCTGATGTATCCATACACATAGACCTTGAATTATGATTTCTGACTTGGTACATAAAAACACTAGTTACAAGAAAAAAAGTATGGTACATGCATCGTATACAAATGGGTTGAGTCTTCCATGTCCTTATTGAGTCATCTCACCAGGTATACTCTATTGATCATGGTACATCTTTTTTTTTTCAAGGAGCTTTAATGTAGATAGCCAG
Organism: Viscum album; assembly: GCA_963277665.1. NCBI lineage: Eukaryota > Viridiplantae > Streptophyta > Magnoliopsida > Santalales > Viscaceae > Viscum > Viscum album. The sequence goes on from OY728125.1 coordinate 1,952,267,703, forward strand.
TCAAGATTCCACAACGTGATCACAAGGATGATCTTCGGGGTGAAAAAATGGGTACATGGTTTCATACTATACATGGAACCACTGGGTGGTGTACTAGCTATACCACCACCTGTAGAGTATCACACAGTTCTCATAGTACCAAGGGATGAGATGCACAGAGTGAGCACACTTCATGATTTTCAACAACAGAGACCCCTTATGTTCTGAGGCAAGACCGAATCACAGGAAGATAAGGACTGTATTGAGGTGGTGACCGAGTTTTCCCTCTAGTCAAGGCACCGTTAGATCAGAAGGCGATCCCTGAAATGAGCCTTCTATGTGGCTCAGTAGGGCGATGGTAGAGTTTAGATTACCCAATCTCATGATGAGGTGACTCTTACTTGGATAGAGCTTGATAACCTTTCTCATAGAATGGGATCTCACCATAAAATCTAAGGGATATGTGTTCCCAAGAGCTTCTACAACTTCAGAAGGACAACATGTCGGTAGCTAAGTATTCATCGAGGCGTACCGACCTTTCCAGGTAGTAAATGAATATGATTTGACTAGTGCTTTAGGGATCGAAACTCCAATAGAGGTTTTTTAAGAACATCTGAGCCATCACTATTACTCTGTGCACTCATATTTATGCAAGGGTTCTAGAGAGAACCTTTGTGGTTGAAAGTCCCTTGGTTGAGTAGATACAACTAGTGGATGTTAGTAGAGGGAAAGTAGGTGAAAAGACCCCAGGAGCAGGAATCCAACATTAGTCTCAAGTACTTGGACATGTGAGATTTTCCAAGAGGATATCCCAATACATGGGATATAAAGCTCATGGATCATAGGATGAGTCCATTCATCCTAGAAAGAGGTAGTAATTTTCAAGGTACATCATGGGACATATCACTAGAGATTTTCCAGCTCATCACGTTGATAGTAAAATGGTGGATGTGACACCAGGGCATAGATAGTGAAATGAAATGATGAATATGTAGGGCAGAAGATGTGGTATAGGAGCCGAGAGAGTAACAGGAGGTGGTATACATTTCGACATGTTACCACCACCACTCCCACATGATCCACACCTGGATCAGGGAGCTGGAGGATAGAGGAAGGGGAAACTGCATGTGTTCAAGGCATATGACCTAAGAGCTCGAGGAATTATTAGAGGTATGGTCTATTTCTACACATATCTACTGTATTAGTAGACATAATTTTGAATCATTCCTTCTTGTCACGAACCTTGTTCAAGATCTACAGTTTCCAGTTAAACCATTGACTTGACCCTTACATCTGGAGATAACTATGGGAGGAGACTCAATAATCATACTTATGATGAAGGTGTGATATGACCTTGAAGGTGAGTGTTTCGGTTGGAACGTATTGGTGGTAGCATTGAGGCATTATGATGTTAGTTTTGGGATAGACTGGTCATCCATAGTTCATGCTCAGATTTATTGTTTTAGGAAAAAGGATGTGGTTTGTCAATAGCATTGGAATGGGGTTTTCCTTGGTCGATGAAGAAGGAAACCTAGGTAGTAAGGGATAAACTCATACATAGGAGGGTGAGGCCGATCACACTTGAGTCGACCAACCCTACGCACATGGCAATTGATGTTTTGAGTTTTCAGTCCCCAACATTAGTGGAAGAGTACATGGAAATCTTTCTAGAAGATGTGTCTAGGATTACATCCCCATAAATAGATAGACTTATTTATTATTATACACCCTAAGATGGAACCAATATTACAATCAGTATATCAGATGTCTTTTGTAGAGCTTTGAAGATGAGGGTGTAGAAAGGGATTAGTTAGACCCAATGTTCAATGTAATGTGTGGATTATTGGCCCTTTTATGAAGTGGTCATGGATAATGAGTACCCACTACCAAAGGGACGATAAACCCATCGATCAGTTGAAAGGGGAAGCCTTTCGCATGGATGGAAAGGTGCCCATAGGCTTTTCAGCAATTAGGATAGAGTTTGATGAGCACCCCTATCTTGAGTTAGTAGTGGTAGTCTTCACATTGATGATGTGGAGACATTGCATCCATGGGTGAGAAGTTAATAACCTACTCTGACCACAAGAGTATCAAGTATATATTTTCTCTGGATGATCGAAATCCAAGACAACAAATTTGGATAGATTTACTCCAGGGCTATGACTTCAAGATAGTCTATACTCTTGGGAAGGGTAACATCCTGGAAGTTTCTCTTAGCAGAAGATCGAGTTCACAGATTTTGAACGAGGCCTCAGAGCCACTACAGATATCCTTTTTGGATTAATAGGAGAAAATTTTTCTTTAGTGGATGGTAGTTTCCCCTCCAATCTTAAAGAGAGTTAGGAAGGTGAAACTCAGAGATTAAAATTATGAGACTACACATGCCCAAATGCCTACAGGGCATGCCCCTAATGGATATTCGTAAGGTTGGGAGCACATCATTATTTTTAGAGGACGTACCATAGTACCAGGGGAGTTGCAGGAGGAGGTTTTGAAGGAGTTCCATACATCCCCTTTGGCAGTAAATCTAGGTGTGGCAAAGATGTATCAGGATTTATGATGTTAGTACTGGTGGCCAGGGATAAAGAAGGTAGTGGAAGAGTTTTTGTCGATATGCCTCACTTTTCATCAAGTGAAGGCTGAGCACTAGGTTCTAGTAGGTTTGAAACAACCCCTTGAGGTACCAGAGTGAAAGTGGGATGAGATATCAATAGACTTTGTGATGGTATTACCATGTACATCTAGGGGTCTTGATACCATCTGTTTGATCAAAGACTGAATCACCATGTCAGTCTACTTCCTACCCATTTGGGAGTAGGGTTTAGTAGAGAGATTGTGATGCCTCTACATGCATGAGATAGTTTTAATCCATGGATTACCATCTAAAATAGTCTTAGATCATGATGCACACTTTACATCTTAGTTGTGGAAGGGATTTCAGGAGGCATTTGGGACTTAACTGTGCTTGAACACAAACTTTCACCCATAGATGGATGGTTAGACGGAGAAAACCATATAGAACATGGAGGACATGCTTCATGATTGCATTCTTGATTTTTGTCATAGTTGGGAGGACCACCTACCACTAGTGGAGTTTGCGTACAAAAATAGATACCACTCCACCATAGGTATGGCACCACTCATGGCACTGTACAGATGGCCATGTAGGTCACCGTTATGGTAGATAGACCCGGGAGAGTCAACACTAATGGGTTCAGAGATGGTACAGGCTACCACTGAGAAGGTTCAGGTCATACGAGAGCAGATAAAGATTGAACAGAGCTGATAGAAGTTCTATACTGATAGGACACAGATACCCTTGGAGTTCGAGGATTAGGACCACATATTTCTATAGGTATATCCTTGATGAGGGATAAAAAGTTTTGGCTAGGGCAGAAAGTTATCTCTGAGGTTCATCAGACCTTTCCTGATACTGCATAGAGTGGGAGAGGTGGCATACCACTTGGCTCTACGGTCGCAGTTAGAGAGGGTGCATGACATCTTCCATGTATCCCAACTGAGGAGATACATGCACGACCCTTATCACATCATCGACCACAGCGAGCTGGAGATTGATGAAATGGAAACATTCGTGGAGTACCCAGTGGAGATAGAGGATCTACAAGAGAGGATCCTTCATGGATGGTCTATTCCTCTAGTGCATGTTCGTTGGAAGCATGAAAACCTCTAGGAGAGAACGCGGGAGAAGGAGGCTCAGATTCGTTCTCAGTATCTCCATTTGTTTGATTAACCATTGTTTTGTATTATGAGGACATAAATCCATAAATGTGGGGATACTATAATTCCAAAAAATTCCTTGGTTTTTTAATTTATATGGGATTATTATGAGACCAACCACTGAGAAGGTGTGCGATTCTGATGCCCAGTATACCTAGAATGATCCATTGAAAAATGTTACATTTTAAAAAGTGTGTGTGAGAAGTTTTTACTAAAAAAGTGGAATAACTCTTAAATGGATTCCTAGATCAGAAATATTAGGGAACCATTATATTCAGAGTAGTGGGTTTACCCTAGGCATGAATTAAGTTTTTTCGGTACAGATCTCCAGTGAGAAAACCCAAAAATGACATAACTGTAAATAAAATAATTAAATAAAATTATTTTATTTTCCAAATCCTTATAACTCACAAATGGTGATTCGATTTAAAAATATGAGACCGATGTTGAGATCTTGAGGGCGTTATTTCCTTTGGTAGATCCTAACATTAGCCTATGTGGGCCAACAGTTTAAAGTAGTTTTTCTCTGCAAATAAAATAATAAAATAATGTTATTTTATTTTAAAATCCTTATAACTCATGAAAGAAAAATAGGATTTTAAATCCGAGACCATTGTTGAGCTTGTGAGGGTGTTCTTTACTTAGGTAGAGCCTAACATCGGTCGGTGAGGGATGACTATAAAAGTTGGTTTTTGGGACATAAGTGTAAATAAAATAATTTAAATAAAAATTATTTTATTTTTGCATCCTAATAACTCAGAAATTGTAACTCAGATTAAAAATATGAGACCACCATTGAGTTATTAGTTATATTTTATCCTTAAGAGGGGCCTAACCTCGACCGAAGTAGGTCAAGGGTGAATGTTAATTTTTGGAAATTTTAAAGGAAAATAAAATAAACATAGAAAATGTTTATTTTATTTATTTTAACTTTTTGCAGTGAAACAAAATCACTTCAATGCAGTGATGTGATGACGCTGAAACTCATTAATGAAATACATTAATGAATCAGTGTGGCAGTGTTGCAACGTGCAGTGCATCTTCCTTATTTAATTAAATAGGGATTCAGGGTTGAAAATGAACCTAGAATTCCTCTTATGAACGGAGAAAGCAACCTATCTAATGATGAACACTGACAAATCGAAAAGTGAAGATGATATCCTTAGAGAGAGAATTAGAACTGGATATCAGTAGAAAACGATGGGAAATCTTCCTCGACCAATCTCTTTTTCCAAGGTTTGGGTTTAAATCTGAGTGATTTTTCCCCTTGTTCTTCCCTTGTAATCGAAGAACGCAGATCAACTCACTATCTAGTTGATCCGTGGATGAATTATTCTTATGGGATTAGGAAGTATTATTGCGGGTTTGATATCGGGAATTAGTTCTTGGTGATTTGAATTATGTTTCATGATCACACTAACAATAAAAATTCCAAAATGACACAGAAAAAGTCTGGTTTGTTCATTGGGTGTTCTCTGTGATCCCCCTTCTCTCTATCCTTGTTCTTCATGGACAAACCCACGACATCATGTCAGATTTTGTCAGGGGGGATTACAAACAAGGACGGACCCCTGGATTGATAAAAAAATGGAAAGGAGTATGCAGTATTGATGGTGACGCCCCAAGATGTCTGTAAGCACATACAGATTGGGAAACAGACCACCGAAGCAAGTCTGGTGGCCCGTGGCGATGGCTGCAGGAGGGAGGCGGCACGATCCGACAGTGCGGAAAGGCGTTGAAGGCCACCAACTGTATGGGTCATGGCGGTGTAGTGTGGTAGCTCCGGTCGGGTGCCATGTCAGGTGTAGAAGCCCATGGGGTGGGCCGCGAAATTCACTAGAATGCAGTAAACACTGGAATTCATGTGGAGGGAGGTGAACGACCTATTCTGGCCACATGGTTGTGTGAACCGGATGCCATTAGGAATTCGGGCTAGAACCAAGCTGTCTCGATGATGCGGGAAAGGCCAACAGAGTGAATTGGGACATTGGGAATTTGAGTTTGGAGGAAAACTGACCCACCATGCAGGCCATGTTAGATAGAAAACTGGGTTGTTGTGTGGCCTGACTAGAATGAAACTGGTCTGAATAAGTCTGACTAGGCCAGAGATTGCGGATCGGGCCGCTGGCCGACCAGGAGGGATGGACCCACGACCGAACCACACCGGGTCCAGTAAAGACCAATGGGCCTGGCCATAGGGTCATGCCAGATCGGGTCGTTTGGGAACCCCGATCTGGGTTGGTCGGGTTTCTCCAACCAAGTTGGACTGGTCCCAAATGAAACTAACCCCTATTTACTAAAACACCAATATCATTTATACTGGGCATCCATTTGACGCACCATTTATGGTGTTGGGACCCTTGTGACGATACAATATTTTGGGTATACTCTAAGTGATACTTTGTGGAAGTTGATATGTGATTGATGACTTGAGCAGTAAATTCTTCCAAAATCAAGCGTGCTATATCTGGGAATCCTACAACATGATGTGACACAATGGATATGACAAGTAAGACCTCGGTGGCCCAGTATTAGAGTAGACCTTGGTGGTCCAGTAGCCGAGGGTACCTCACTGGTTCAGTAGCATAGCAGACCTCAGTGGTCCTGTAGTAGAGTGGACCTCAGTAGTCCAATAGCGGAGTGGACCTTAGTGGTCCAGTATCCGAGATAACCTCAGTGGTCCAGTAGCCCATCAGATCTCAGTAGTCCAATAGTCGAGTGGACCTCAGTGGTCTAGTAGCTCAGCGGACCTCAATGGTCCAGTAGTAGAGTAGACCTCAGTGGTCCAGTAGTTGAGTGAACCTTAGTGACTCATCAGGGATGAGTCCCTTATCAGTACAAGTTGATTCAGTTTTAAGACTGATAATCTTACTTTCTATACTTTGGGTTATTCCTGGTTTGATCTGTCTTTGATTTGTGGTTTTTCATTTGTGTTTTGGGTTCCCTACTGAGTATTGTGTTACTGACCCCTAAATGGGCTTCTCCCACACGTTTCGTGCTTCATGTAGGTGATCGACACTTTGACAAAGACCTTGGTGGTCCGGGACCAGGTGGTGCTCAGTGAGACGGGATATACTGGCATACTTCTATGAATACATGTAGCTAACCTTCATCTACCCTTTAGGTAGGGTCCCATGTAGATAGAACATATAATTTTTACTTTCATTTGTGGTTTTGGGCTTGTATTCTGACCCCCTTTGTACTTTCAGTTTTTAATTTAGTCTTAGTAGTAGTCTCCGTGACGATTTTGGTTTACTTTGTGTTTATTTTCCGTAGTTTGAGCTTTGTGCATGTGTACATGTTTAATGTTAAATGCATTCTTGTTTTAGGATATGACTATTTGGTACTAGTCTCTAGCCCCTATCCTATGGAAGGAGGGCTTGGGGTAGTCACGAAACGAGCCCTAGTGGATGGGTTGTGACATAATGTCACTCAACACCATGTGCCAACTGACACCTCATGTCCATGTCAAGTCATCGATGACCCAAAGGAATGCCCCAATCAGATACCTAGTCCCACATACCTCAGCTCGTAAGAAACCAAATCATCTCATATAATGATCTTCGGGCCACAATAATACCTATACTATAAATACTATCACTATTATATAAAGAAAATACATCATGAGGAATGTCGATATTCATTCTCCCAAAATATTTTTGGTCCAACGACCTCAATTATGGCGAGCCTTATCCCCCAATCGATAGTCTCAACACTGTCAAATGATGGATCCTCACCATACCCATGAATTTCTATAAAAACCACCTCCAACCATAAACCTATATCGAATCTACTGGAGGCCTCTACCCACAAAAGTAGTCAATACCACCTCATCATCTGGGTCATCCTGTGTGAAAACGATTCCAAATGGTGCATTGGACAACACATGTGAGTAGTAATCACCAAATAGAAACTAAGCCACAAAAATTTCGGTTCCTCATTACCCTACAACCAAGTTTCTCTAACTGATGTTCATCACCGTCTCATATTAATCGGGTCATGCCCTCAACTTGATAGCCTCAACGCCTCAAACTTATGACCGAGTCACCCAACTTGTGATCAACATAACCCGAATATATATATATATATATATATATCAGGCCACACCAAACCTAAATATCATATCTCCTTAGTTTAGATGGACAACTCCATCCCAATCCCCAGTCTGATTCCATCATTACCCATGGATCTCTTCACAAGTAATTAAAATATATAAAACAATTAAATGTAATTAAATTGAAAAACCCCAATTAAATAAATCAAAACCATGTCCTAACCTTCCCATGGTCTTCCCTCTCACAAGTACTCATCCATTTATAAAAATTGAGGAGCATTCCCATATGCATCTCTAATGGGTTCAATTAATTAATTAAAGGAAACCATTTAATTTATAGGGTCTTGCTCATAATACTTGATGGAGTGCTAAAATAACTCCCCCCCAAACACTCAATAAATCATATATAAAGATAAGAACCACCTACTTCATAGTCATAGATTCTTGCACATCTGATCTAAGCCTCTAACTCAAGACGGTTCAGAAGAAATCAACATTTTAGATGAATTCCAGAAAATGGGGTAAAACAAATCACACATATTTAGTACACTATATGGTGAGGTTAAGGAAGAAATGAGAAAATAATAATGAATTATTTATTCATACAGATCTGAAACCATAGATGGATCGAGAAACAGAGCTCATATGTGACGATCAGCTCAAAACCAAGTAGAGTAGGAGAAGGGAATTCCCCACTGCTATATGTGGGTGGAAGAAGAGGAGAAAATGAGGAGGAAAGAAGAAATAAGATCAACGTAAAAAAATTTAGTTACACAATTTTAATGGGTCACATTGTTTTCTTGTATTGTTTTATGAACTGTACGGAAACCATGCGACACCCACTATCCAAATCTCCAAGCTCACACAATTCATGCACATGGTTTTCCAAACCAATCAAAAACTATGAATGAGTCATCTATAAAAAACTATAGACATGGCCTCATGGTTGTGCGACCCTTCCTGTTTGATTTTCAAACCATACACATTATACCTAGAGGGAAACACAATTACCTCTGGGTGGGGGGGGGCATTGTTTGTCCAAACCGTACACCCCAATCTTCGCACCTTGAAAACTTTTTCTTTTGGCCTCCGATGGACCCGAAACCCAACAGAACCCATGAGACACTTTATAATAATCAAGACTCATCCAAAAATAAGATAATGTATCAGAGGAAAACATGTATTTAAGTTATTATAAATGAAGAAATACTTATTCTACCCACTAAACTCTTAAAATTCAAAATAGGAAAGGATTTCAACCCTCTCAAAAAACCTAGGACGTTCAATACCCACAACTCAATCAAAACCAAATATTATTTCATTAAAACATTTATAAGGTGGTTTATTGAAAACCATTTATAAAAAAAGTACTTTATAGACAAATAAGAAATGGTAGAGAAATCATAAAAGAGTTTTTATAAACCATTTTTATCTTTTCCATAAAAGATGATGTTATAATCACTTTAAAAAGAAATTTTAAAATGGTTACATTTTGATAAATTGAAAATAAGGAATTTTAAAAATCTATATTTGGAAATAAATATCAATATTTATGCCTTGAAAATAAATAATGTTTTCAAAAATGTCAAGTGATTTTTTTAAAAACTCTTACTTTTAAAATGAATCTTCAGTAATAGAGCCTTGAAAAATACATAAAGGTTTCTAAAAGGTGGAGTGGAAGATTTGTAAAATACTTAATTTTGAAAAAACAAATAAATTATAAATCCTTTAAATGATAAATATATTATCAAAACAAATGTTTAGTAGAAGATTAAACATTTTATTTTGAATGGATGAAAAAATATTTTGAAATGATTTGTTGAAAACCCACATTGTAAAAAAGTAATAAAACTTAATTTTAGAAATAGGATAAAGGAAATATGATGTTCACTTGAGATAAAAATAATTTTATTTCAAAAATATAAATAATAAATTGATAGGAAAGGAAAATATATACAAGGTTGGGAAACCATTTTTAGAGAGGATGAGAATTATTTTAAAATAAAATATACTTTCTACGGGGAAGAAATTCATAGAGGATGAATATTTGAATCCAAAGTTTCATTTTCCCTAGATATAAATAGAATGTATCATGAAATTAAATATTAGGGGGGAGTAAACCATTTTTTGAATAAATATGTTGAATAAGAAGCATTATAACTCAATAAAGGGAGTTGGGTTAATAAAAATACTTAAAAATTTAGTATCTTTTCAATCAAAGGACATTTTAAAAAAAATAAAAAACATGGCTCTAGAAACCCCATGAATTACATAAATATGGTAAAATATATTAATTAGGTATAAATAACATCATATAAAGTATTTAATGGTTCATAATAAGATATATGTCTCAGGAAATTAAATTTGAGAGGAAGAACCACCTTACCTTAATTATTAACTTCCAAAAAGCACTTAAATCTCATGTATAATAAAATAACTATCTCAGTATCCTATTTATAATTATTATTAATACATATAATTTTTTTTAAAATTTATTTATAATTATTATCTACATGTATATTAGTTTGTTATTATCTATTTTCAATATTGAGTTTGAGCCATCCTATATTTTTGAAATAGTTTTGTAATAGCGTTGTAATTATACTTTATTCTAACAAATTTCATCATTAAAAAAAATAATAAAATGTAATATAATTTATGTTTCATGATTTTTTATAAATTTAAAATTTAATTCAATGAGATTTTAGTCACGGTTCATGTAGGTGAAATTAGGGACAAGCGTGTTTCATCGATCTTTAACAAACAGGCAAGGGTATCTTAATTAATGAGTTTAATATTAATATTTCCATTATATAAAAAAAATTAAATGATTATATAATTATTTATATTATATATAATTAGTAATTAAGTTCTCATATTCATACATGATATTATTTTACTGCATTTTTCCAGATGGTGGTTAGACCGACCCATACATTAGAATACCATAATTAATGGATGATTGTGATTATGAAAGTAAATTATTATGGAAAAATATCATTATTAATAAATAATAATGATATTATTTACATAAATATTAATTTTTGAATCATATTTTAACATTTTGTAAAAAATAATAAAGAAATAGATGAAAAATGAGAAACGTTACTTCGTGGAGGCGATAGTCTTCACATCATAGGGTTAATAGTTTCATTTCGTGAATAAATAGAGGGAAAAGGTGGTTTATAATTTTATTATTACTAATAATATTTATTATATTATATATTATATATATTATTAAATTTAACCCTTATAATCAAGGAATAAAGGTGATGGTGAAAAATAGAATTTGTTGCTTCGTTGAGGCAGTAATCCCCACAACACATGAATGACGATTTCATTTTTCTTAATGAAAAATGGGTAAAGGTGGTTAATAGTTATTCTATTAGAATAATAAAATTCAATATAAAAATATTATTTATTACATTATATATTATATAGTAAATTAAATTCAAAACATTAAATAGAAAGGAAAATAATTTAGAAAAGTGAGTACTCACATTGAGGACTTGAGTTTTCCCTTGAAGGACTCTTTAAAAATAGAGGGATTATGATAAATTATTATTAACATAATATAATTTAGATGAAAATATATTCTAGGGGGAGTAAAAATAGTATATTTTAAATGGGAAATATAATTATTTGATTGGTTTTGAAGGGTTGGAGAGATTCCCTTTTATAAGTGGGAAGAATTATTTTTTTGTAAATATTTCAACTTAATATAAAGAGAACACATGTTTCAAATGTCATGTGGCTCAAAAAATGAAAAATAATGGATTTTTTGATGATATAAAGTTTATAATCCCCCCAAAACTCATTTTAATACATGTTTTAAACATGTTGTTTTAGACCTTTACTCTTAGAATTTTCATTTTCTTCGATTTTTGGTTTTACCGTGGTATATAATTTTTACCTAAATAATTTAATTTCACTTATTAAATAATTTGAACCTAATAATTAAAAATATTAAATTCCTTTAATTTGATAAAATTTATCTATGTAACAAAAATTAATATTAACATTAGCGTTTGTAACATGTAAAAAGATATTTTAAAAAGAAGTGTATTTGTAAGATTAAAATTTATGTTTTGGATAAAATTATTAATTTAATTTATTTTAATGATGTAAATTGGTTTATTATAAAAAATAAAATTTATGTTTCTTTCATAGTAATATAAAACCGAGTTTTACCAAAAATAATATTTAATTAAAAGAAAAGACATAAATAGTTTGTTTTTTCGGGAAAATATAACTTAAGTTGTTATAAATAGATTTTTTAAATTCATAATAGTATTTTTAAATGTATTTTTTTATTAATTTATTCATATTTTATCATAAAAATTATTTTATAGGTGTTTAAGTTACACTTAGTTCTTGACATAGTCTAAAACACTTCAATTTTAGTAAAAATTGTATTTTCACTATTCACCTAAAAATAAATTATTTTAGAAATATTAAAAAATTCACACTAATATAATGTATAAATTATAAATTTAAAAATTATATTATATTTATATAATTAAAATAATAAAAATTCAAAATTTATTTTTTAAATGAAAATACAAAATATAAAGAAAACTACATTTATAGAAAAATATCATTTTTTGAAATTTTAGTGTTCTTTATATTATTACCCACCAATTTATAATTTGACAAATATTAATAAACTTGTTCATATATTTTAATACCATATATTATTATAATAATAATTTAAAATTGGTTTATTTAACTTATTAACACTTTAAACTGTTATTTGTGAAAGAAAAATAATTCTTTAATTGTTAAATAATCTTAATTATTTATCCTCTAAAAGTAAGAAAATTTAATTGATTACCATCTCTTTATTTATCAGTGGTTTTATTCATATTATAATTTCTTAATAATTTTCTTCTAATTTTTTGCCGATCATTTTTATTTGGTGTTGTGAAATGCACTATTTTTCTATAATGAATGAAATAAATGGCCTACTACCAATGAGAGTTTCTCATCACCACATCACTATATTGGGAAATGATATTATGGAATATATTTCCCTTTGTGTGTGATAAATAATGTGGCTTATTTATATTCCATTGGTGGTTTATTCAGACAAAAATACACATTTGTTCCCATACTTGACTTTTTGTTGTCTAAATCAAGATTGTATTATTATATACTTAGTGAAGTGTGTGGAACACATTTCTCAATGCCAATAGATGTACACTCGAACAAAAACATAAATGTGGAAAAATTATTACTAGGGTTCATGGTAGGTGATATATCTCTCAAAGGATCTCTCTAGATCTATTTGGATTAATAAAATATTCTTGAGTTTCTATTTATTTGGAATGATAAGTGATCAATCGTGTAACTCCCTTAAGTAATGATTAAAGGGTTATGATAAAATTAGGACACATCCTTCATTATTCAATACAATAAGATCATTAATTGAACCAAATTAACCAATTCATTTATCCAAATATCTATTAGAATCACGAATATCTTCCTCTAATCCCATAGAAGATATCTTCCAAAACATACTAAGGAGAAGCAAAGTACCATAATGACAACACACTACAATATCCAAAATCTTAGAAGAAAACCACACTAAATCACCACACCATGGCCTAAAAACCTTTAAATTAACCCAAGTTTTTTTTATAATACGAAAATTTAAAATAATGAAAGAAAAAAGAGAAAAACTATTTTATGTGGTTCAGATGTGAGTCCTACTCCCCATGGGAATAATGCTCCACTTTTATTCAAGGAATAAAAATATGATTACAATTTCAAGTAGTTAAAAACAAAGCCTTCACCATAGTAAATATATTCTAACCCAACATATGAAACTATTCTCTATATATTTTGATCTCTAAGGTGAATGAATCTACATAACTCTTATTTTTATAGGAATTTATCTGCTCAGTTAAAGGAATCCATCATCATAACTCGAACTACTAGTAAACTTTATGAACTTCAAAAACTCATATGATTTATTATTAAATTAAATTCAAGTTACTATTATATAATCCATTTATTGTAAAACTACTGGGTGGAATTATTAAAAAAGTATTCTTACATATTTTAGAGTTACTTTCATGTAAGTACTTTGAATCTACACACTTCACCTTTAGCCTGAGTTAAGGGGTGACATCCAATTGCATCATCCAATTAAATCATATAGTCTTCTAGACTTTTAGAATTCCATAATTTTTATATTCTAATCCTATATCTCCATTAGAGTTCTAGAAATTAGTCTTCAAGAATTTATCCTTCCATTAGTCTAAGTTTTTTAGTTTTAAAACTTTGTTTAGACATGGTTAGACCTAAAAATCTTCCACTTGAGTATAATTTTAAAAGATTCACTACCAATACCCTTTTTATCATTCAGAAACCTCTTCCATTCCTCAAAATTCCTTAGTAGTTACAGTGTTCCCCCACTATGATTCTTGTTATCCTAGTCCAATTAGAGCACAACACCTCCTCAACATATCATAGGATAAAACCTTTGTTAGTATATATATCAAATTCATAGGTCTTTATATGTTACATAATTTCAATAATATATCTTGAAAAAACTTTTGGAATAAGTGATAATTTAGCTAAATATTATTTGTCTTGGAATGAAACATCAAATTTTTATCTAAGTGACCTAAAAAAATGAACCCAATTGAACCAAATGAAAAAATGACCCAAATAAAAAATGAATCAAATGTTTAACATGATAATTTGTATTCCTGACTATGTTATTCCTTATGTATTCCTTTTTAGAACACTTTAGGAAACATTAACACCTATGGTATCACTAAGTTACAAGAGGGAAAAAAATTAACCATGTAGGAATGTGAAAGAAGTAAAATGGACACTAAGATGTTTATGAAAGCTATGAAAAATTATATCCCTCACATCCACCATATACTATTGTGATTTATGATACATTGATATTAATAATGTGATACTTATATTTTTCATTGGGTGATGAAAATTACGGTCCTAGTGGTGTCTAGGGAAATGAATTTAAAAATGGTGATGGTGCTGAATATGTTAAAGGATATGATTCTAGTGAAGAAATATTTGATAAGAGTGATGATCATGATGACCATGAAGGTAGTTGTGGTCATGAGGGATAGTACATACACCCCACCGTAACATGACAGTCAGGTCTTGGCCCGCTATGTACCACCATTTTCCCCACAGACACATGGTCTCCACCCTTGTTGTCATGAGTCATATCATTTTTTCATTTAACCCTTTATCATTCATTATGGGGTGTTACATCCCCCCTTAGAGCAGCACATCCTCATTGTGGGCCCTACATCTCAACCCAGGCAGTGCGCTGCACTTAAGGCTGGGTACCACCTCTGATACCAAATTTGACAACGGGGTACCGGTGATATCACATACACCATGTCGTAACATGACCATCAGGTCTTGGCAAACCAGGTGCAACCAGTTGCCCCACCAACATGTGGTCCCCACCTTGTGGCCCACCCACATGCCCAAATAGGTCATCCAACTAATGATAGTCCCCACATGACAACACAAGTCTTTTCCAGTGTGATTTGTCATCACTAACACATATCCTAATAAACTTCCTATAAAGTCACCCATCCTGATCACTACTCCAGGCCAAGCATGCTTAACTGTGGAGTTTTAACCAGGCAGGCTCCCGAAAAGGAAGGTGAACCTTGTTGACACGAGTCATATCATTTTTTCATTTAACCCTTTATCATTATGGGGTGTTACATCCCCCCCCTTAGAGTAGAACATCCTCGTTGTGGGTCCTATATCTAAACCTAGGTAGTGCGCTACACTTAAGGCTGGGTACCACCTCTGATACCAAATGTGACAACGGGGTCCTGGTGATAGTACATACACCCCACCTTAACATGACAGTCAGGTCCTAGCCCACCATGTACCACCATTTTCCCCAAAGACACATGGTCTCCACCCTTGTTGTCAGGAGTCATATCATTTTTTCATTTAACCCTTTATCATTCATTATGGGGTGTTACATCCCCTCTTAGAGTAGAATGTCCTCATTGTGGGCCCTACATCTCAACCCAGGCAGTGCGCTGCACTTAAGGCCGGGTACCACCACTGATACCAAATGTGAAACCGGGGTTCGGGTGATAGTACATACACCCCACCATAACATGAAAGTGAGGTCCTGGCTCACTATGAGCCACCAGTTCCACGCAGACACGTGGTCCCCACCCTGGGGGCCACCCACGTGCCCGAATGGGTCATCTAACTAATGATAGTCCCAACAGTCTAGGACAACACATGTTCTTTATAGTGTTCTTTTTCCTCACTCACACACATCCTGAGAAACTTTCCAGATGGTCACCCATACTGATCACTACTCCAGGATAAGCACACTTAACTGTGGATTTCTAACCAGGTAGGCTCCTAAAAAGGAAGGTGAACCTTTTTAACATGAGTCATATCATTTATTCATTTAACCCTTTATCATTTTGGGGTGTTATAGATTCCCTATATTTTTGAATTGATATTTGTGATACTTATAACCATGTGAATGGAGGATGATGACTAAAAATGATAAAATTAATGTGTTATAGTATATTTTCTAATTTATACACTAAATAAAGGTAAAATATATAAAAGGTATTCTATTTTGAATGTGAATTGTGACTGGTTGAATATATATATTTTTTGTAGGATGTCTTATATTATTTGAAGGTTGTTGGGGGGGGGTTAGGTTGGGTGTCATGTGGATCTAGGTGGAGTGGCCTATATCAGTGGTTCTTTTAACCATTGGTATATGTTTATACCAGTGGTTATTTGGAACCATTGGTATATGAAAATGTTGATGGGTCTATAAAAATAGTTCTTATTAACCATTGGTATAAGCCTTTATTAAGGAACTAACAATCAAAAGTTTAACTAAACATTGGTATATACTATACCAATAGTTCTTTGGCCTATACTAATGGTTCAGAACCGTTGGTATAACTAAATTTTATAGTAGTGATAATTTCTTCTTAGAAGAAGATGATTGTCCTATTAGGTGGAGATGATTTTAGATACATATATAAAATTAATTTATACGAGGATATGAGTGGACACTAAGTGATGATTATTTCAGATATATATATATACTTCCTCCCTATGAGTTAATGAGCGAGTACTCAAATTTTATCAAAGGAATAATCCACCCAATTTCTTTGAGAGGGGGGAAAATTTTAAACGGAGGTGGGGGGTGGGTGGGTGGACCATATGGGTTCCCAACTCAACTCACTCCCAGATGAATGTGACACCCATTCACTCAATATTCCTTAGAACCATACCCTATCTTCATTAGTTTCATACCCTATCTTCCTTAGCATTTTATGCTCAACCCTATTCTCACCAACATTGTATGTCATGTTCAGAGGAGCTGGTCACTCCAAAGAAACCATTTATATTACTTGGGATTTAGAATCTTCAATAGCACCTGAGAATAATTAATCCATGCCTGAATCCTCTAAGATCCCCTTTATATAAGTTTCAACCTCAAATTAAGGGGAAAAGGTAAGGAAGGAATTAGTATTTGTGCCTTTTCATGGATACGACCATTCAAAGACAACTTCACCCAAGTCATCACCAAGACTTGGATGATGGACCCTTCTTAAGAGGTTATTACAAGTAACAAAGGCATGCCACCTCAATGACCAATTCCATAAAAAGGGATCATTCCATGTGTATCCTTAAATGACCATGCCCAGATCTTAATGGACACCCAACTAAGAACCCACTTTCCTAGGTCTCTTAGTAAGAAGAGAATTCTACCCCGATACCTACTTAACATGGAGTTTTACTCTTCCTAGGTAGACCTGAACCTAGGTCCTCTTAAAGTGGTGGTTCCCAAGTCAACCACTTGGTAGCCCATTCACCCAGGTCATGTATATGGGAACCCCATTCAGCTAGGTCACCTATATGTGCACCACATCAACCTAGGTCACCTACTCTTATTCCGTATTTTCCCAGGTCACCCATATGGGTTCCCATATACTTATCCCTTCCCATAAACCTTTATAAGAAAATTAATGAGTTATTTATATAAGTTCACTCCCCTTAAATAATGTATTCCTTTGATAATATGGATCATTCAACCCATGAGAAAGAGTCCCTAATTTTTTCCCCAAACTGATAGTCCCTTAATGTGTTAACAATCACGAATCCCCTCGATATCAGGGGTCCCTATCATTAAGTCATTAGTGAAAACTCCTTGGAACAATATTCTTATATTTAATTCCAATGTTGGACCCCATAATCATTATGTATTAGGATAGGATTACCTAGTTCACTCAATGAGATAAAGATGAATATATAGTCCTCCAATTCAGTATAATCCCCAAACCTCCCTATTTGGGAAATATTACTCATGAATCAAATATTTTTAATTTATTTAACAATATATATGTGGTATATATAAATATGGGAATCTAAATCAGTGTAATCCCCAAAACTCACCATCACCCGAGTCGTCTAATGGGAGGAAATAGAAAGTGTTTTCCATGCATAAGTCACAAACCAAACAAAATTTGGAAACATTTACCTATTAGTCTTAGATATGTGGATTTAAATTGAATATAATACAGTCCTTACCATGTGACATTAAACTGCATGGATTGGTCTTGAGATATAACCATAAACCGTACAACCTAAACAATGTGGGAATTTATTCATATTAACCATGATATGTATGATATCTTTTTAAGGTTTAGTACCAAACCCTAAATATAAATACCATCCTTTCTCACCTTAAATAGGTGGTATTATTTGGATAGTCCTAGCTACAATACTTTAAGATACATATAAAACAATCCATTCAGTAAGATGTTAAACTACATAGAATAGGTCATGGATTAATGACCATGAAAAAACTTCAATTGGTCATGGATACATGACCGGAAAGGCACCACATCAATCATTCAAAAATAACCATAAAAGGTAAAAAATTTCCTATTAATATTTACCAAACTATATGGGTTCTGATTTCGTTCATAATAATACATATGAAATCCCTATTAGGGGCTAGATCACAACTCCACAACACCTAAAACCTCTCTAGAGATAGATAAATTCCAGAGTTCCAAAATGTGTGTCTTTAAATCATAGTATAACCAACCAGAAAGATAAATATAAAGAATATATAATAAATATAGGTATTCAAATATTATCATGGGTTTTATTGATCAATCATGTATAATTAACCAATATTATTATTAGAAATAATTTCATGAATAAATATTAAATATATAAGAGAGACCTAGACTAGGAAATAAGAACCCTTAGGGGATGAGTTGGCCTCCCATCCTCTCAACCAACATATAAACCAAAGTTTCACTGGTATATCCCAATGACAACCTATCTTTTATAAATCATTTACGCACCATCTCAAAATGCATGGGCACTAGGGTGTGCAGATAATAAAATGGTGTAACTGATGTGAGATTCTTTATTTATGGGATATATAGATTGACCATGAACTTTTCTTTTTAATTAAAAATTAAACAGATTTTTTTTTGTTTTTATTATACCTTTTTTTATCTCCCATAATATGCAAATGGCATCACTAAATGATTTGTTACATACCAAGATTTCAGGATAGATTAGTGGTAACCACATGACACTTTTGGCTGCTGTACAACACTAGTTGAAGAATCAGATATATGCTTTATCCATGATGACCAATGTGGATCCACAATCTCAATGAATGCTATCACTAACTCAACACCTCCATAATCAGGTGGTTAATTATCTTTTATGTGAGTACCATCTCCATATATCCATCCCTAATCTTGTGCTGGTGTGTGAAGGCCATTAGAACATGAATTCCAAGAGGTCATCCTAGTAACAATGATTTGTAGATAAACTAGTGGCACTATTTTTTCACATCCAACCATTTCAAGAGCCTATCCCCATATCATTGTCATAATTATTATTCTAGAATCACCTATTTTTACTATGTATTTCATGTATTATAAAATATTTGAATACTAATAAAATATCTTATTACAAATTATTCATTATCTTGCATGACTTTAACATAATAATGTACTAGAGTATCTATCATGTTGATAAGGTCATAACAGCTCCCTTATTTGATGAGAACGTTGAAATTCCATGATGATATTATTAAATATAGTTATATAGTTAGATATAATACTATTATGGGACACAAAAAATATTTCATTTCTATTGAAATTACTCATAAGAAGATGATACTTCTTCTCATGATGTTTTCACTTGGTAATCTCAAAGATGAGGGATTATGAGAATAAATCCACTTGTAGAAATTCTTCATGTTTATGTGTCATAAAATATTACTATACATGAGAATGTGTAATGGTCATTGGACTTTAATGTTGTTATTAATGCTTGTCCTGACTCAGCTACTTTGATGTACTGACCAAAACCATGATTCCATATTTTCAAAGGAAGTAGGGTACATTGGGTGTGTCATGAATGAAAAGTTATTAATGAATAAGCCAAATAAGGATTTTTCACTTCTATATTTATGGAAGTTTATTTCTTGAATATTTATTAAAATGGAACCATCACATTAAATTCCATGGTCATGGGGTAATGAAGATTTTATTTTAGATAGTAAAAGAAAGATGTATCAAGCTCATAGATTGATGACACATGTGTTCAACCTACTTGATGAGATATTGTAACAAAGATATTATATTATATATTAAGATTTTTTTCTTTGGTTGTCGATGTTAATAAATTAACTTAATTATCTGGGGTTCCTGACCTATCGCAGGAAATTAATATTAGACTTTAGGTAAGCCTTCATAATTCCAACGAGAAAGAAGCCTAGAGGGCCACACAATAAGTGTTTCTATTTATATAAATTAAATTATATATGAATTTATATGAATAAATATTATTCTCAAGATTTATGAATACTTTTATTTAGGATTTATTGATAAAAAACAATAATAAATATTTATTCTTCAGACCATTAAAAGAATATTTATTTTATTTATTGAATATTTAATAAATATTTATTCACTATACCATGAAGAGAAATTTTATTTATAAATTAATATTAAATGATTTATTTATTTGGGCATTTGATAAATGCCGAGGAGGATGTATATACTAATATTTTTTCATGTGATAAATATTTATTTACAAGTTGGTGAAGTAATATTTATCATTTTCCAATTAGGACACACCATAAAATAATAATAATAATATCATTATATGTTTTGGGGTTAGAAATGGTTTATTATATTATTTAAGGGCTATTGTGAAAATAAAAAATATTCTAACATTAACCCTAACTATATAAATATATAACTATGTCCATTGCGCATATTTAATTGAGAATTGAGAATTTTTCCACACAAAACATTTCCATCTTCACTCCACCTTCTCTCATCATCTCAAGAATGATAAGAATGAGAGAGAATACTTAAAGATAGAAAGTACTTGAAGAAATTAAGACAAATTACACAAGATAATTGATCTTCCGTGCTAGCATATGATATTCCATCAGTGTTGTTTGGAGATCAAAAGACCATGTGTGGATCACCACTCGAGGGACTCTTCATTAGGTCCTCCCTACTCAATGATGTTATTATGAAAATGGTTTTTGGATTATCAACAACATCATTGAATAAAGATCATAAGACAATATATTCTTTCTTCCAATCTATTTAAATTGATTATAAATTTAATTTAAAATGATCCTATCCAGGTTCAGGGATTCCTATCTCAATATTAGATGGAAAATTTTCATTGGTCATGATGTTTATCTATTTCATGATTGGAGAAAATTCCATCAAATATTAAAAAGAATTTAATGGTTATCCTTCTAAATGGTGCTTCCGTTGTAGCTGAAACCTTTAAGTGGTATCAGCGAGGTCACCATTAAATTTATAATTATTTATTTTATTGTCGATCAATTATAAAAAATAGCGATTAGATCATTCATTTCCATATTATTATTTTTCTAAAATATGATGTTTAGTTAATATTCATCAGTCAAAATTCATATTTTCCTATAGAACATTAATACATGGAAAACAATCCGTGATTTCATCAGGAGGAACCAATTTTTTTGGTTGGTTTATTAGGTTAAACAGTGTGTAACTGGAGTACATGATGTGTACCCTAGTTCACTACACCTGGATATTTCAGAGGATATATTGTGTTCTTATATATTGTTATACACAATTAATTTATTGTACACTACATGTAGCCCAATCCAACCTGGTACACAATTTTGCAGACTATATGATGCGTAGCTACTATACACTTCAGGTAGTCTAGATGGTATAGTGGTGAAATTCATGCTAACCATGTGGGGTTTTAACCATGTGATGATGAATTATTGGATAATTAATGAAACACATGGAATGTAGCTGGTATACAAAGTGTTCAACTCATTAATTACCCCATGTTTGAAGACCACACCTAGTTAGTTAGTAGATTACATGGACACAAAGTAAGTAGAACACATGAAGTTTAGTCAGAGTACATGTCATGTGGTTCTATGTATGGAGACATTTAGAGTCAATTAGTGGGATACATAGACACATGACAAGTGAAACACACACCATATAGTTGGTTAGTACATGCAGTGTAACCCATCTGAGATACACACTGAGGCCCTAGAAATTTATCCCAAATACATAAAAAACAAGGAACATGAAGTATATCTTGTATGTACACACCATAAATTCTACCAATAAAGTAAATAATTAAATTACATTAATATAATTAATTTCAGCATTAAAACCTAATTACACTATTGTAACCAGGTGTGTTTGACTATGTAATGAAGGTTTTGAAGAATTAATAAATGCTCAATTAATTTATTATAATTATCTATAGTTATCAGTTATTTAATTTAATTTTACATGAATTCATTTATGATGGGTATCTATAAGAGACATAAAATGGTCATTAAGATAAAAATAATTAACTAACTAATTAATCAATACAAGTGTGTTTATCTTAATAATAAACAATGAAATGAAGTGAATGTTATCCAATTTAATTTTTCATATTTGTTGCATGTGTATGAACGATAATGATATTTGACCATACCTATGTATGAGTTGGTTTTATTTAATTTAATTTTATTACACAGGATTTCAATTATTCATTACTAAATTAAATATGATGGCATGTGAGTCATTCCTCCCTCTTATTATTTATGACCTACATGTCCAAGGTTGTATATGTAATTCCCATTAACCAATAATTTAGTTCCCCTCACTCGAGTGTGATTTATAAACACATGTAATAAAAAGAGAATCCCATGGTGCATAGAGGCAGATCAATATCGAACTGAGATGAAACCAACCCAGGTGATACATAGTTGACCAAGGTGGAATTCTACAACTCATTTCAAAACCTACATAAGGAGTTCCCCCAAGGGTTATTGGTTAATATACTATATTCTCAATAAAGAAACTTTTAGATAAGCTCATGATGAGTTTATTTATTTATTTATGTCTTATGAATTATTTTTTTATGGATTCAAGACCATGATCACATAAATAAATGGACTAATATGAAAATATGGAATTTAAAGAAATGTATTATGTGTAATTTTTTTATTGAAACATGGTTAATTAATTAAGTAAAATCAAATTAATATTAAAAATATATGTAAATGATAAAACATGAAATACTTAAACTTAATAAAATAAAATACCTCATGTTCATATTAATTCATTATGCCTTATATCATCTAAATTAAGATGAAAACACAGTTAAAGTGTTGATTTAGGACATAGTAGGAATAATTTTAAATTATGAAGGAGTTTTATCTATGAAATAGATCTAATTAGATGAAATTTCAGTAAATTTAATTTTCTTATACTATTCAATATAAATTTGGAGGAAAGTATTGAGAAAATACTATTAAGTATTTTTGGATTAGGGATTCTACTCAATGGTTCAAGGAGTTTACTATCTACAATTGAGAAGACCACCTACCTAAATTAATTTTTATAGTTTTCATGGACATATTTTAGATCATAATGAAGATAAATATGGATCATTTCTACCAGAAATTATTGAGTGATAGGATATTCTGAGTTCAATCTTGAGTGATGTTCTGACTTGATAAAATAACTAGTAACTTAATAACATTAAAATTATTATTTTTTTATCACATAATTTTTAATCAAGAAAAATACTAATAATATTATATTTTAATATTGTACTTATGATCAATTTTGGAGAAACACTATCTCTGTATTGGCAGTAAATTTCAAGAATGGTTTAGATGCCTATGGGTTATGCTCCACCATGAACTGAAATCTAACAAGATAGAATCCCCTTTACTATATATTCCTAGAAAATATGTGATTGATGGGGAGATTTCTATAAAAAAATTAACACATTAGCGATGTGGTCAATGTTCAGTGATTGATGCTTTTATCCATGTATTGTGAACTCATGAATTCACATGAAAACATGGATACTTATAATGTGATCCGGAATATCTAT
Source organism: Viscum album (assembly GCA_963277665.1). Lineage (NCBI taxonomy): Eukaryota > Viridiplantae > Streptophyta > Magnoliopsida > Santalales > Viscaceae > Viscum > Viscum album. The sequence goes on from OY728125.1 coordinate 1,952,291,941, forward strand.
GATCTATATCTAGAGATATATAGATAGAAATGGTTTGAGATATTAAATGAAATATTTTAGAGTAAATATGGTGAAGGTGTGATAGCTAGGCCTCATATAGTCAAACTTATTGGCTATATTGAGTGCCTTGATGTTATAAGATTTAATCCTCCTTATAAACTATGCACCAATCTCATTATTACATCACCCCCTTGGATATTCTATATATTTTTTTTGTTAATTTCAATATGAAAAATACAGATAAGTGTCTTCTAGATCTTCTCACACTTATTTACCAATTTTATAAGGATAAAAAATCATGAAAATCCTTATACTATTATGGTGAAAAAATGGAATGTCTAGGAGAAGAGGTATAAATATAAAGATTCGTCATAATGAACTTCCAATAAGTGAATAATCAAGGGATAAAAAATGTAAAAATATGACTTTTATTTCTCATGTGGAAATATGGAAAACTAGATAAAAAATAATACTAGGAAAATAAGCAAGAGGAATATTTATCTATATTTGTTATTGAGTACAATTTATTTATTTCTAAAAAATGGATTTTAGATAAAACATATATTTATCACATATGTATTAAAATATAAGAACTAAGTAGATTCCAAAAAAATTTATAAGGGGTGTTATAACTACAAACATCCAACAATGAAATAATTAGTGTTGTGGATACTAGGGACTACCACCTCATGTTTCTAATGAGAAGGATATTAGTTTAATTTTTTTTATGTTTGATATGTTACTAAAAAAATTATTTATGTATCCATACTTAATATATATAGTTTTATTTTCAAATTTTTTCATAAATGTTTCCATTTTATAAAGAAATCAGTTTTATGGAATGAAACTTTTAAATAATAGTATCTATGTGTTGGATTTCACGAACTAAGTAATTGAAAACAATATTTTAAATATTTCACATGACTAATACCACACTCAACTATGGAATTATTGGCTAGGTCATTTAAATAACAAATATTTAAAAAATTACACCAAGATGGATATTTGGATTCTTTTGAACTAAAACCACTTGGTGTATGTCCATATTTTTACAAGGAAAAATGACCAAATTCCCATTTAGTGGAAAAGGTGAAAGGGCCAAAGAGATTCTTGAATTAGTTTATACCAATATGTGTGGAAAATTTCTAGATAAATCAAGGGGTGGATATTCATACTTTAAAACTTCTAAAGATGGTTTAAGTAAATATGGATATGTCAACTCAATGAGGTTTAAGTTTAATTCCTTTGATAGATTCATGGAATATAAGAATGAATTTGAGAACCAACATGGTAAGAAGAATAAGAAAATTCACTCATACTATGGTTGAGAATATCTTAATTAATATTTCATTGATTATTTATAAGATTTTGGGATCTTATCTTATTTCACTCCTCCTTATACACCTCAGTAGAATTGTTTAAGAAAAAGAAGGAACCACACCATGTTAGAAATAGTGAGATAAATGATGATTCATGTGAGTCTTCCATTATCCTTTTGGGGATACATGTTACAAACAAAAACATATATAATAAACTGAGTTCCAACTAAAGTATCATCCAGTATTCCATATCATCTTTGATATGGAAATAAACCCATGTTATTGAATATAAGAGTACGAGGTTGCGAAGAATCTGTTTTGAAAATTTTTGTTAGAAAAACATTCACCTCTCGGCACTAAGGGTATCTTAATAGGGTATCCTTAGGAAACTAAAGGATATTAACTATTGAACCAATAAATAATAAATTTATGGTTAATAGACATCCCACATTTCTTAATAGGGATCACATCTCGAAAGGAGATAGTTGTATAGATATAGAGTTCGATGAAGTCCAAACTCAAGATACACAAGAGTTTTCATATGAAAATATTCCACAAATCCCCATGGAAGAAGATGTTTTGGATACATGAGTACTATGTAGGAGTATAAGAGAGGTTATAGAACCTAAAATATTTGGTTTTATCTCCATCAATGATGGAGACCTATTATTAGTTTAAAATAATGATCATGTAACCTGCAAGTAAGAAGTAAGTGGAACAAATGTTTACAAGTGAAAAAAAGCTATGAATTTTAAAATGGATCCCATATAACAAAAATAAGTCTGTATTTTGGTAGATCCTCCAGTGAATGTAAATCCCATTGGTTGAAAATTAGTATTCAAGAATAAATTGGACATGGATGGAAAAGTCAGTACTTTGAAGGAACCAATATCTATAAAAGAGTTTAAATAAAGTCAAGGAATTGAATATGATGAAACCTTTTAACTAGTTTCTATGATAAAATCCATCTAAACTATAATTTAATTAAAATATTTCCATGACTATTAGATTTGAAAAATGGATTTCAAAATAAACTTCCTTAATAGGAACCTTCAAGAAGATGTATATACGACACAAACTGAAGGGTTTGTTAATCCAAAATATTACAACAAGGTATACACGTTTAAAAGATACATTTATGTATTAAATAAATCATCTAGGTCAAGGAAAATTCAGTTTTATGAATCCATAATGGATTTTTTTCATAAATAATGAACGCGAGACTTGTCGCTATAAATAGTTTAGTGGGAGTGCATTCATATTCGTTATAGATTATATTGATAACATACTAATTATTTTAAATAAAATAATAGTCCTACAATCTATTAAATCATAGTTAAATAAATAATTCTACATGATAGACTTAGTCCAAACAACATATATTCTTGGTGTCAAGAACCATCATGGTAGATCCAAGAGGATGCTCAGTCTATGTCATAATATATATATTGACAAGATGATGAAGAGATTCAGTATAGAACAATCCAAGAGGGGATTGTTACTAATATCACATGAAATTCATATTTTTAAGAAAATGTGTCCTCAAGCACATGATGAAAGGAAAGGGACATTAATTATTACATATGTGTTGGCGATTAGATTAGTCATGTATGCCATGCTATATACTAGGATTGAAGTCACCTACACCTTAAGTGCAGTAAGAATATATCAAGATGACCTAGGTGACCACCCTTGGATGATAGTCAAGAGTATCCTTAAGTATTTGAGGTATACTATGGATGTAAGAACCCAGTTATTTCTGGAGGTAATAATCCTTTAATATCCATAAATTATCAGTTTGAATGTTTAAATATGGTCTAATATGAATTACCTTAGAGGTAATAATGGTAATGGGGGTTTCTAGGGCTAGTTCAATTCCCAGTACCCAACTTTTGGGGTAAAATAGGCCTAGCACATGGTTAGAAGAAACCATGCAGGGTTGGTTGCATGGTTAGATAAGACCAAGTGAGGTAGGATAGTGGAGTCCTACATGATACACAGTTAGAAAAATCATAAAACTTTAGGAGAACAATCATGCGAATATTTTTGCAATTTTGACAAACAATATTTCATAGTTTATGCATGGTTAGTCAAACTATGCAACAAACCATATCATTTTCCCCTTTCCTATAGGAAAGGGCACACAATTGGTGTACAATTTGGCCAACCATGAGGTCAAACCCTGTGACCCAATAAATTGGAAGAATTTAACCCCCCTTAATTTAACCTATTTTAAAACTAATTCTCTCCCATTTTATTCATTGTATAGGCCCCCCTCTTGAGAGATCCTATTTGGAGACTATTATAGGAATTGAGAGATCATCTTCTACCAATGTACAAATCAAGAACTATCTGTCTCATCAGATCCATCTTAGTAAGATCTCAATTCCTTTTTGGTCATTCATCATTTGGTTTGGTATCAGTTGTGATATTTAGGTGAAACCTAATTTTTCTTATTTGTAGGGTCTTCATTTGTTCTTCATTTTTCTATTTATTTGAGTCAAATAAAGAGTTAATACTAGATGATCTATCCACTATGGAACTGTGGTAGTTGGTTTCATGCCTTTTATTTAAAGTTAAAGTGTTATATATATGTCATTGTTCCGTGTGACCAATTCTCTAGAGGGGCCATGAAATGAATTTAAATCCTTGAATTAAATTTTTAGGCATGGAATATGTAATTAAAGAGGACTATCAATGAATGATTATAGGTTGTGGACCTTGAAATTGAAACCTACCGTTTTGGGTGTGTTTTAATTAAATGAACCATTATGATGGTATATGAAATTTGATGCCTCAGGGTGTTCCCTTTTACCCCTTTCTTTGGGGTGTTTAATGTGAATTGAATTTTGAATTGAAATATGAGTTGAATTATGATATCAATTATAATTGAATTGATTAATATGAATGGATGGATGACCATTCCCTTGTACTTGTATACGTAATAAATTGTTTATGCATGAGATGTTTGTGATAATAAATTGCATGCAAGAGTAGTTTAGAGGAAAACCATCGAAGCCTATTCAATGCCTTGATAAACCTTATGAGGTGAGTTTTAAATATAATGTTCTTGGTAATGACCATTACATGGATTAAATTATATTGTTTAAATGTTATTTAATTGATTGAATATGAATATTCCTTGGGTGACACATCGATTTAATAACGAATTCCATGGGATGACTCCTCGGGGATGACTATTATATGTTGAGTGATACTTGGATTCCATAGGTATTTCCAAGGATGGAATCAAATATAATTTAATCATATAAACTATGGGTGATACGTGGGCCCCCTTAGTGGACCACTAAGGATATACTCGAATAGAAGAGATGTTATACCACACATAGAGTGATACCTGGGTTCTTGTGAGGATCTCCATGGATGGGATTATAGGGTGTTGGTTTATATTATACCTAGAGAGATACCCAGATAAAAAATAAGGAATTCCTTATATGGGATCAGGTTTATAAATTAATAATGAATTAAATGAGTTTTACGGTGTGTCTTCTAAACTAAATCACAAGATTAGATTCGGTCTTAATCTAACACTTTATGGATGGTCTGTTTAGGCATCCTTTGATCATGTTATCATGTGGGATGCTGAGAATTATGCTAGGTCTTAAGGCTTACTTAAATGAGTTTTAATGATTAAATGAACTTGTTTATAAATGAGAACATTGACTTTATAGGATGTTTACTTTCAGTACTTCCTTGGTTATTACATTACTTCATGTACTATTTATATATATATATATATTCACCGACTGGATGGCACTAGTCCTTGGGTGGTTGCCTACAAATATTATGTCTCAAACCCTATTCGGGCCACCTTGGGTACCTAGAAAGACTATATAATTCTATGTATGGATAAGGTAAAGTTCATTGATAAAGTTACTTGATTGATTATTTGGAGTATGTGAGTATGAGACTGAGTTGAGGCTCGTGATGCTAGCTGGGATACTTTTTTGGCACTTTTTTACTTTTTCTCCAATTATTGTACACCTACCATGTATACTAATTTTGGTTTTTTTAGATACATATGAAATGTATCATCATCATTATTTTATATGAGCTTCCTTTTTTATCATTATTAATTCCCATTGTTTATCTATTGTCTTATTGTTATTATTGCTTTCTCTACTTGTATGTTATTGATATTCCATTTTATACACTATAATGACGAGGGAATAATCTCCAAAAATACACACTTAGTCCCTCTCTACTAGTTAGAAACCTCTGGATTTTAGGGATATGTGCTTGAGGAAATGTGTCCAAAAGAGCTTGGTTCACTGTTGAGTGGCATATGGGTCTGGGATGTTGTAAAGTGGTATCAAAGTCTGCTTCTTTTCTAGTTTTCTTTACTATTTAGAGACAATAGAAAGGTATTATAAGGAATAAGAGTTTGATAATGAATTGTGACTAGTAGTAGCTACCCCACATATAGGAAAAGGCTAAGTTTCCTCGAATGAAATTACTATTTTATGGATTTTGACTATTATAATTGATTTTATTCCACCATTGGGTGATTCACTTGAATTTTGATGTTATTATTGATATGATTTTGTGTTCTATTTTGTTTCACCCCGATGAGATGTAAGTATGTTGTATCATGATTCATTTTAGGAAATTTATAGTAACCACATTCCATGCATTATGCCATGCCATTTAGTATGTATTACTTGTTTCTTACTGTTGTGATAGGTGACTTGATAGATATACCTACTATTGTGATAGGTTTAAAGAAACGTGTTATGGTGTGGATTAAATGGGTTCCAAATTTTGATTCATGAAGTGTATGGGCCCTTATGGATTAAAATTTGATGAACCATTGGTTAAACCATTTAAAATAAATTATGATATAAATATTAAATTAATATATGAATTCAAGAGAAAATTAAATGGAAACTGAAATTTCTTATAGTAGATATCTTTACCTAGAATCGATTTTAGTAGTGGTTAGTAGTCAGTATCTCATGCTTATATACAATCTGTACGTCACCCATACTTGACTTGTGGACTAGGTATAGGGGTGTGTTATTATATAGAAAGTCTTGCACCTATCCAATATTATTTTTTTCACTCTTGAGCTATGAAATTTGATAAAAATCTTGATCTGAGGTGTGCGCATAGAATTTGTAGAGGTATTCCATTACAATGTCCTCCAGTCTTATGCCGGGAGGGTGGTGAAAACCATACTATGAAGGTGGTGGTCCATGGGCTAAAAATAGATCCTCCTTCAGTTCCAAATGAGGAACCAGTAGTAGTACCATACATAGGTGATAAAGAAAAATTCCACAAGGGACTCTTACGATTCATGTAGAATATTCAGGGATAACCCTGGCCTTCCCTAACTATGGAAGAGTTTACGTATGAGTTCCAATAGCAGTATCCACCCACATTTTTAGGGGATGGAGGACCACAGGCATGGGAGTCATGGATATAGCCCATTATATATATATCTTTGAGCATCTAGAGACACCTCCTGAGAGGAGGATAAATCTCACTATTTATAAGTGGCATGATTCTACCAAGAGATTGTGGGATTCCATTACTTATAAGGATCATCATCGAGAGAGTTCTTGAAGGTATTTTTATATGGCCTTCTATGACTATTTCTTTCCCAATACATTGAGATCCGATAGAGCCTGAGAGTTTATGAACCTGTAATAGGGCATGTTATCAGTTATGGATTATTCATACCATTTTGATGAGCTCTAGTTCTTTGAACCTATTCTGGTTGGTTATGAGTTTTTTAAATCCAATGGATTCAAGTACGGTCTTAGGTACAACCTATAATCATAGGTAAGTTTATTTCAGCAGACTAACATTTCTAGAATAGTGAATTAGGTTCTTATTATATAGTGTAACCCAAGAGAGGATATGGGAGGAAGATAGGGTTGTTCAGTGTCTAGATCTAGTACTACATCAATTGAAAGTAGGAATCTTTGTCTCAGACTTACACATGGTCACATTATTATCCAGAGTACATACTCAGATAGCCAGGTGAGGTGTACCAGTGTGGTAGGCTGGGACACATGAGGACACAATGTACGAGGTACCAAGTCGAGTGCTGATCATATAGAAAGATGTTCTATATACAATGATTCTATAAATATTCTCTTCCAACAAACAGTGAGAGATGGTTTTCACTAACTGGACATTCAGAAGCATGGTTAGAAACTTCTCATCAGGAAGTGATCTGGAGTACAACTGACTGATTAGGCTAAGGTGGTGGTCATGACTATGGTAGTCAGACCCCAGTTTTAAAGCAACAAAAAAGTAGATCATCTCAAGGTGGAAAGAAAGTATCATTGGTCCGTGGCTCAAGATAGATATACATAGTTCTAAATACCCTTGAATATCAAGATCCTAGAGCTTCTACTATCATAGGTACTATTCTAGAAACCTCTGTTTTAGATTGTGCACTTTTTTGATACATGGGCTTCACATAGATTTATATCTATTCCCGTTGTGGAGAGACTTAGGCCTAGTGTTCAAACCTATTATGTTTTTATGATGCTTGATACTTCATTGGGGATTAGAAAAGAGGATTTTTGTTGGTGAAGGGAGTGAACCTTGAGATATGTGGGTGTGAATTCATATGGGACCTCTTTTTCCCCAAGGTGAAAGGGTTTGACATCATTCTTGGGATGGGCTGGTTGGTCCCCTTTCTTTCCTTTATTGATTTATATCATCACATGGTGACCTTCACACCACAATAGGGTGGAGATTTTATTCATAAATGAGAATGGGATATCTAGATGAGCCGAGATAGACCCAAGCATTGTGGGTTGGGTGGGATAACATCCCAGATTGAGAGTTTATATCTAGATGATCAGAGAACCTGTTAGTAATATTTCCCTCCAGTAGTTGATTATTTCATGGAAATTTTCCTAGACAACATTTCCAGATTCCTTTTGGTGAGAGAGGTAGAGTTCTCTATCGAGCTAGATCCATGAGTTATGAAGGTATCCATTCCCCCTTACATGATATCTATATAGAGATGTAGGAGATCTAGAGGTATCTTGATGATTTTTAGGAAAATGGGTTTACGTGACCCAATACTTCTATGTGTGTTTCACTAGTCCTTTTATGAAAAAGGCAGATGAAACCCTCAGGATATGTGTGGATTACTGGAAATTGAACTAATTGATGGTTAATAACTAGTATCATCTAATGTAGATAGATGATCTCTTTGATCAGATTTGAGGAGCTCAGGTTTTATCAAAAACTAATTTGAGATCTATTTATCATCAGGTTCATGCTAAAAAATTAAACATACCTCAAAATAAATTTTTTTAAAAGGTATGGTCTTTATGAGTATTTTATTATTTTACTTGGCTACATGGACATGCCAAAAATATTTATGAAACTGAGGAATTGAGTTTTCCATCCTTATCTATATTCATTTGTGATGGTTTTCATGTATGATATCTTGGTATATTTTCACACTTGATAAGATCATTCCATACTTCTCGAGATCATATTTGATATATTGAAAGTGAATCAATTATATGATGAACTCACAAAGTGCCACTTCTGAATGGATCAGATTAAATTATCAGGTCATATTATCTCAAAGACAGAAGTATTAGTAGACCCAGAGAAGTTGAGAGATTTAGCTTCCTGGGATCATCCCTAGAAGTTATCTTAGGTATGGAGTTTTTTAGGGATCTCCAGATATTACATGTGTTTCATATAGGACTTCTCATGCTTAGAAACATTACTTAAACGTTTGACTAATAAGGGAGTTAATTTTTTATGGATAGATTCCTATGAGACAACCTTTCAAGAGTTAAATGGGGTATTTTATTCACAAGTGATACTAATTTTTATAGATCCGGGTTGGAGTTACACTGTGTACTTCACTGCATCAATAATCTATCTAGGAGAAATTCTTATGAAGGGGGGATAAAGTTTTGGCCTATTAATCTCAGAAATTGAGGCCACATGGGATAAATAACCTGACACATAATCTTGTGTTAGCTTTAGTTGTTTATGGATTAAAATGTTGGAGACATTACTTACTTGGTGAGAATTTTGTTGTTTACACAGACTAAAAAATCATTAAGTGCATATTTACAAAGCATGATCTAAATATGAGGAAGTCAAGGTTAGTGGAATACCTTTTTATTTATTTTGATATTACATACATGAATGGTAAAGGCAATGTAGTGGAAAATTCATTGAGCAGGAGGAATCAGATACAAGTATCTTAGTAGGACATTAATGAGTTCAATATCATGGATTTGGTCTCTGAGCTTCACTTAGATGTGAACGAAAGTTAGGGACATGCTTATCTATCATCCTTAGCCATTACCACTACCCTTATTGATATAGTAAGGATGAGGAAGTTATCTGATTTAGAAGAACTAGTGCTATGGGAGCATATGGAAAGTGAGGGCCCTCCTCCTAGTTAGACCATACGTGAGGATAAAATTATCCATGTACATGGTCACACATGGGTTTCAAAAAAAATGCATGAGAAGATGATGCGATACTTTCATGCTTTATCTTGGGTAGTGCACCCCGAAGTCTCCAAGATGTATTAGTATTTACATCACCAATTATCGTGTCTGGGTATGAAGATATATGTATCTAGTTTTTTTCCTGAGGTGTCCCACCTATTAGCAGCTAAAGGAAGAACACAAGATACCAACCATACTTTTACAGTAGCTACACATCCCTGAGTAAAAGTGGGTTGATGTTGCGATAGATTTCATGAGTGGTTTACCTAGGTCACCTCGAGGTAATGATTCTATATGGGTTATTGTTTATAGGCTCATGAAGGTTGGAAATTTCTTACTGATCAAGGAGACATTCAGTGCTGATGAGATTGGGAGGTTGTACATCTGTGAGATAGTATGACTTCACAGGGTCCCACATACTATCATTTCAGATAAGGACACATGGTTTACTTCACGGTTCTAGAAATGGATGCCGGGAGTGTTGGGTACACAAGTACTTATGAGCAGAACATAACACCCCCAAATAGATGTCTAGTTAGAGCATATGATAAAGGTATTTGAGGACATGCTGTGGGCATGTGTCCTAGATTTAGTGGGTTCTTGGGAGAGACATATACCCCAATTTTAATTTTCCTACAATAATATATTTTAGGCTAATATTCAAATGTTATCTTATGAGGATTTTTATGGTAATCCAAGATGATCACCCCTATATTGGTTAGAGGTAAGAGATACGACTATGTTTGGACCTCATCTTGTTCACGAAACCACAGAGTAGTTATAGTTGATTCAGAAGTGGATGGATACTATAAAGTATCAACAAAAATCATAAATAAATTTCCTTAGAAGACCTCTAGAGTTTTAGGTCAGGGATTGGGTTTTTATATGAGTTTTACCAAGGCTGGGACACAAGAGGATCCGAAGATAGGGTAATATTTCACCATGGTAAGTCAGACCATTTGAGATTTTGGAGAGAGTCAGGCTGGTAGCCTATCAGTTGTAGAGGTACTGAGAAATGCATGATGTCTTCCATGTATCTCAATGGTGACATTACTATTTAGGCATTTATCGTTCTTTTCTACATGATGAGGTTGAGTTACAGGTAGATGCATCTTTTGAGGAGATTCTTATACATATTTTAGATAATAACACAAATGTTCTCCGAGTCGAATCCATTACTTTAGTATGAGTTCTATGGAATCACTACCAATTACAAGATGAGACCTAGGAGTCAGAGGATAATGTATGATTTAAATGTCCAGAGTTATTCTCAGACATTCATGACCACCCTTAAGAAAGAAATTCAAGAATTAATTGCTTTAAGGGGGGAAGTTTGTAAGAACATAGTTCTTTTTGGAGGTGTATATCATTTAATTTCCAAAAATTATCAGTTTTAATGTTCAAATATAGTTTAATATGAATTCCTGAAGGGTTCATAATGGTAAAAAGTGTATATGGGGATGGTTTGAATCCCAAAACCTAGATTTTGGGGTAAAAAAGGACCAGCGCATGGTTAGAAGAAACCATGTGGGGAATGTCACATAATTAGATAAAACTGTTTGAGGATGCATGATGGAGTCCTATAAGTCACACGGTTAGACAAACCATGTGACTTGGGGTGCACAATCATGAAAAAATATATGCAGTTTTGACAGACAAGTTATTCATAGTTTATGCAGGGTTAGTTAAACTGTGTGGCAAACTATGTGATGTGCCCCTTTCCTACATCAAAGGGTGCACAGTTGGAACATAGTTTGGACAATCATGAAAACAAACTATGTGACCCAAAAAATTGGGTGAATTTACCAAAATTCCCCTAATTAAATATATTTCAAACCCAATTATCTCCCATTACATGAGTTGGAAAACCCCTCCCTCTTGAGAGCTCATATTTGGTAACTATTATAGTAATTGTGAGATCGTCTCTATCTGGTGTATGCATCAAGAACCTTCTATATCATTAGATCTATCTTAGTATGATCTCAATTCTTTTTTTTGTTCCTCATTTGGTTTGGTATCAGATACGCTATTTAGGTGCAATCTAATTTACCCTATTTTTAGTGTCTTCATCCATTTTTTGTGTTTCTCACAATACAAGTTGAATTAGGAGCTAATACTAGATGAGATATCCACTATGGACCTCTGGTAGGTGGTATCATGCCTTTTTTTAATGTTAAAGTGTTTATATATATGTCATTGTGCTGGGTTCCCAATTCTCATGTAGTTCCTTGAAATGAATTTAAATCTTTGAATTATTTTTTAGGCATACCCTATGCAATTAAAGAGGCCCATCAATGAATGATTATAGGTTGTGGACCCTGAAATTGGAACCACCCCTTCTTGGTGTGTAGTTTAATTATGTGGACAATCATGATGGTATATAAAATTGTATGCCTTAGGGTGTGGCCTTTTAACCCTTGCTTTAGGATGTCAAATGTGAATGGATTTGTGAATTGAATTGTGAATTAACATGTGAGTGGAATCGTGATATCAATTTAAATTTAATTGATTAATAGGATGGGATGGATGACCATTACCTTGGACTTTGATATATAATAGCTTGATTAATCATGAGATGCTTGTTATAATAAATTTCCCACATGAGTAGCTAAGAGGTAATCCTTCTAAGCTTGTCCAATTAATCGAGACACCTTCTGAGGTGAGTTTTAAATGGAATGTTCTTGGTGATGAACATGACAAGGATTAAATGTTATTATTTAAATGATATTTAATTTAATGATTATGAATATTCCTTGGGTAACACATAGATTCAATGAATAATTCCATGGATTTAATCACAGGGGATAACTATTATCTACTGAGTGATACTTGGATTCCATGGGGATTGCTAAGGATAGATTCAATGGGAATCTCACCATATATACCATGGTTGATAATTGATCTACCTTTGTGGACCGCCAAAGATGAAATCAAAGGGAAGAGATGTTATACCACACCAAGAGTGACACTTAGGTTCTTGTGCGGATCACCATGGACATGATTATAGGGTTTTGGTTTATATTATACCTAGAGAAATACTTGGATTCTAAATTATGAATTTCATGGATAGGATCAGGTTCATAAATGAATAATGAATGAAATGATTTTTATGACACGCCAGCCAAGATAAAGTAAAATCTTGGATTCAGTCGTAATTTGAAACTTTATGGATGATTTGTTTTGGAATCCTTTGATCATGTTATCAAGGGGAATGTTGGGAATTATTCCAGGTATCATAGATTACTTAAATGAGTTTGAATGATTAAATAAACTTGTTTATAAATGAAAAAATTTAGTTTATAGGATGTTTAATTTCAGTACTTTCTTGCTTATTACATTACTTTCTACACTGTTGTTATATATATTCACTGACTGAATGACACTAGAACATGGGTGGTTTCCTATCGGGACTTTGTCTCACACCCTGTTTGGGCCACCTTGGGCACTCGAACAAACTATATTATTGTAGGTATCAATAAGGTAAAGCACCCTGATACAGGTTCTTAATTACTTATTGGGAGCATGGGGGTTCAAGATGAGACCCGTGATGCTAGCTGAGATACTTTTTGGACTTTTGTACTTTTTATACTTGTATCATACACCTACCATGTATACTTGTTTTGGATAATTTATGGAGACATATGAATTGTATCATCATCATCATTGTATGTGATCTTTCTTTTGTTATCAATATCTATTCCTGATGTTTATCTATTGTCTAATTATTATTACAACTTCCACTACTTTTTTTATTGGTATTCCATTGTGATACACTTTGGTGATGAGTAAATAATATCCCCACATACACACTTAGTCCCTCACGACTATTTTAAAACCTTTGAAATTTGGAGAGATGCTCTTGAGGCCATGTGGCCAACTAGGCTCGGGAACTATTGAGTGGAATCTGGTTCTGGGACGGTACAAAGGATATATTCTAGGTCTATGGAGGAGATAAGGATCTAGTCATAATAGGATATGAAGATTCCAGTTTCCAAATAGATCAAGATGATATGAAATCATAGATAGGGAGTTGTTGTGAGCCGGAATTAATCAAAGTAATATATGGTTACAGATTATACAATAGAATTTGATTATATCAGGGCTTATAAGGTAGATAAATAAGTAGTTTTGATATGAAACTTCTTCCAAGATATTAATGTGGTACATAATAGTAAATATCATATCACTCTATATTTTCATAATACCATAGTAGTTGACCTTACTAAGGATACAAGGTCACATCCATGGATGAAGCACATACTTTATAAGTATCATCTCTTGAAAGTTTTTTATGAAAAGGGTGAAGCTTCAGTGAGTAGAATATCTATGGAAGAAAATGTGGCAGGCCCCATGACTAAATCTAGAACTCTGAAGAAACATGATCATCATGGGAGGTCTAATAGACTAAAAGTTATAGGCAGTTCTTTTTAGTCCAAGTGGGAGTCTATTAGAGTTATTGTTTTAGAACCAACTATTTTCACTTTAGATTACATTTATATTCAGAGATTTAAATATTAAAAAAATATATTTTTATATATTATTAATTGTTATATATAAATTTAATGTAATAATTTCATAGATTATTTGTCACATTGATAAGGTCATAACAATTGTCCACTATGATGAGAAGCATGAAATTCCATGATGATATGTTTAAATATAGTTCTATGGATAGCTAATGTACTATGATGAGACAAATATAATGTTTAATTTTAAGTGTGAGAACTCATAATCATATGAGACTTCTTCTCATGAAGTTCACACATGGTAATCTCCAAGACAAGAGATTATTATAACATACCCCCCAGTAGAAATTATGCATGTTCATGTGTAATTAGATATTAATATCTACAAGTGTGAGTAATATTCCTTAGAATTTATTATTATTATTAGTTATTTTTATGACTCATGTATTTTGATGTTCTAACCAAAATCATGGCTCCATATATTCATGGGAAGTAGGGTACATTGGGTTCATTATTAATGATATGTTATTAATGAATAAGTTTTGCAAGGATTTTTCCATTCTAATATTTATGGAAGTTGATATCTCAAACCCTTGATTGAAATGGAACTATCACATTAAATTCCCTAGACATGGTGTAATCATGAGTTTATTTCAGATAGTCAAATAAATCTATACCAAGCACATAGGTTGATGACACATGTGTGTGACCTGTTTGATGAGATATTATGATAAAGGGATTATGTTACACAATAAGAATTCATGTGTGGTTATTGACATTGAAAAATTAACTTCTTTCTCTTTGATTACTTGACTCATTTCTAGATAGTAATATTGGACTTTAGGCAAGCCCACCTAATGCTAATGAGAAATAATCCTAGAGGTTTACACAATAAGTGTTTCTATTGATCTTAATTAAATTATTTATTAATTTTATTATTAGAATTAATATTATAATCAAGACCGAAGAATAATTTTGTTTAGGATATATTTATTTCATATATTAGTAAATATATATTTTTCATATTGTGAAAAGAATATCTATTTTATTTATTGAATATTTAAAAAATATTTATTCACTAGACTGTTAATAGAATATTTATTTATGAATAATTATTTAATTAAATATTTATTTGGGTATTCAATAAATGATGAGGAGAATGTACAAATTAAGATTAAGTCTAGTGATAAATAAATATTTGTGTGATTGTAAAATAATATTTACCATTGTGCCAGTTAGCACATGCTATAAAATAATAATAATATTATTATTTTTATATGTTATTGGATCAGATATGGTTTATTAAATTATTTTAGGGGTGTTGTGAAATTAAATAATATTCTAAACTTAACCCTAATACTAGAAATATATAAATATTTCTATTATGTAGGGTTAATTGAGAATTGACAATCGTTGTGCACAAAACATTTTTCTTTATTCCTCTATCTCTCATACTATCATTAATGGGAATAACAATAGGTAATCCTTCAACCACGAAGGAAATTTTGGAGGTCAATATGAAAAATACAAGACAATTGATCCACTATACTAGCACAAAACATTTCATAAGTGTTGTTTAGAGATCAAAGGACTGCATGTGGATTACCAACAGAGGGGATATACTTTGGACCCTCCCTATGAAATTACACTAATTTGAAAATGGGGTTTGGATGATCAATAAAATCATTAAAGAAAGATATTAAGATGCAGTATTCTTTCTCCCAATTTATTTATATTTATTATAAATTTATCTTGAAAAGATCCTCTCTAGGTTTCAGGATTTCTATATATATATATTATATGGGAAAATTTTGTTATTCACGAAATTTAAATATTGAAAAAGTGGAAAATTATCCATCGAATCTAGAAAAAAAATTAATGGTTATTTACCCAAAAAGTGCTTCTACTACATACAGAACCTTCAAGAAAAAAAACTCACCTCTCTTACCTTAGGAAGGTAGAGAAAGACATTTACTACATCCTCACTACTAATTAGGAGTAGTCTTTGAGGTCCCCTAGTAGTATCCTCTATCTCCAATACTATATAATCCCAAATCCTCCGGAATATACTGTGAAAATCACCTCAAAGATATATGTATTTTCACTATTTACCAAAAAATGAACTATTTTAATAAAATATTAAAAATTAGATCTAAGATAAATTTGATATGACGAATCTAAAAATGATATCCATTTTATAAAATATAATTTTTAAAAGTGACAGAAAATAATTTTACAATAAGTTTACAAAATGAAACAAAGTTGTTTTTTGAAAAAATGTATATTTGAGCATAAAACTAGATTTATTCTTATTCCATTCCATGTAAAAACCTTTATATAAATGTTAAAACATATAATTTATTAAATAATATATAAATTTAATTTAAACCATTCATTAATAGAGATTAATTTAATTTATTAAGATAAAAACACATTGCACTCATAAAAACGTTATTTAGAAAAACATATCTTGTACTTTAAAATGATTTTATTTTCATTTATAATCAACTGATAATAATGAATTAATTTATTAAAATGTGTAAAAAACAAATTTTTCATAATTTAGTTAGTCTTATTATTACCCGCCAATCCAAAGATTAGGCGATAACCGCCACATTTAATAAAAATATTGAAATAGTATATCGTTGTATATTTAAACCTTATATTTTATATATGGTAAGTTATCAAATAAATAAAATTTATTTAAAGAGAAAAAATCATAAAAAATTGGGGTGTCACATTCTACCCCTACTATAAGATTTTCACCATCAAAATTCCATCACTCTAATACAAATAATTAGGGATATTTATACCTCATCACATCCTCAGGTTCCAATGTTGCTTCCTAAAATTTATGGTTTCACCATAAAGATTTTACTTAGAGAGTAGCCTTGTTTCATATAAATTTCTCTCTATGATGCAAAATATCCACTGATTGTTCCTTATAAGATAAATATTTCTCCATCGGTATGACCTCTGAGTTTAATACATGTGAATGATCAGGTATGTACATCCTCATGAGAGATACAGGGAAACATCATGAAATTGAGAGATATTATATGGAAGCACCAATCTATAAGCTACCATATTGATACGATCAAGATTTTCTTAGGGACTAATATATATAGGTATCAGATTTCCCTTCCTTCCAAATCAAAGGACCTTTTTCCAAGGAATATTCAAAGGAATTCCTTATCATAAACTTTGAACTCTAAATCTCATCGAAGATTATAAGTATAAATTTTGTTTCAACTTTGAGTTATGTTTATGTGATGTTGAATGGATCTAACCTTATCTGCCATTTTCTCATCTTCATCAGGACCGAATAGATTTCTTTCTCCATTTTAATCCCAAAACATTGTAGTTTTGAACTTTGTTCCAAATATGGATTCATAAGGATCTATATAAATTCTTGAGTGAAAGCTATTATTGTAAAACAATTACACCAAATGAAGGCATTTATCCCAAATACCTTTGAAATCCATGGAGAAATCCAACAACTTTTATTATAGAGTTTTAATGGTCCTCTAAGACTGACCATTTTTTCGGGGATGATATGAAGTACCGTAACTGAACTCTGTATCGGAATTCCACTAAAAAATTCTCCATAACTTTTAGGTAAAACTTGAATCCTGATTAGATACAGTAGAATGTGATATTCCATGAAAAATTACCACTTACGTAATGTATATCCTAGAAATCTAATCAAGAGAGAAATATTTTATGATGGAAATGAAATGTACTAATTTCGAATGGTTACTGACTAAAAAATTATAATTTCACACTTTATATTTTTTGGGGAGTCTGATGATGAAATACATTTTAATGTTTTTCCATTTCCATCATAGTATGGGTAATTTTTGTAACATCACCTTATACTTCTATCTCTCAACCTGAACTTTATGACATACCAAGAATCTAGATATATAGTCTACAATATCCATTTTCATGTTATACCACATGAAATACTCTTTAATATATCAATACATCTTCACACTTCCAAGATGGATGAAGAATGATGAGCTATTAGATTTATCCAACATATCCTTCTCAAAGTTTGTTATTAGTGGGACATAAACATGGTTCTTGAACCCTATCATTCCATCACAATCATGGTTAAAATCCGAAGCACTTATCATCTTCTTATACAGATTTATATCTTCCTTCGGCACATATTTAATCCTCACATGGATGGATGGCTAAACTTGAATATGAGAGTGATATGATATTTCACCTTTTTCGGTATTTGATGTTTCATCTCATGAAAAACCTTAAGTACATAATATTTTTCAATACTCATCACAGAAAAGCTAGAATTGTTCTTTTGAATTAAATAATGATCCACCATATTCTCCTTTTCATGGTGGTAATGTATTGAAAAGTCATAATCTTTAATCAGTTCTAACCATATTCTATGGTTCATACTCAACTCTTTCTATGCGAATGTATACTTCAAGATTTTAGGTTCCATATATATGCCACACGTTTCACCATAATGATAATGCCTCCATATCTTCAACCCAAAATTTTCTGCTACAAGTTCCAAATCATGAGTCAGGTAATTTTTCTCATGTATTTTAAATTGGTGAGAGACATATGTTATCACTAGGTCCTTTTTCATATAGACACATCCTAACCCCTTCATTGATGCATCACTATAGATAAAAAATCCTTATACACTATAGGTTAGTGTGATCATAAGTTTTCTAACCAAACTTCTCTTCAACTCCTTTATATTATATTCACATTCATACATCCAAAAGAATTTAACCCCCTTTCGAGTCAACTTGGTGAGTTGATTATATGTTCATGATAAATATCTCACAAAGTGTAAGTAGTATCAAGTCTATCCATGAAAACTAGGGATCTTGGTCACTGTGGTTGATCTAGTCCATCTCTCAATAACTTCCATCTTTTAAGGATCCATCGATATAACCTCACTTGATATTATATGTCCCATGAATGAAACTTTCTAAAGACAAAATTCACACTTGGTAAATTTAGCATATAACACATCCTTCCTTAGGGTCTTCAACATAAATTGTCAAATAACTTTCATGATATTTTTTTTACCTTTTAATAAATAAGAACATCATCTACAAACACTACCATGATATTATCGAGGTAATATCTAAAGACTCCATTCATTTAATCCATAATGATAGTAGAATAATTAGTAAGTCTAAATGGAATCACTATAAATTCATAGCGTTCATACCTTATATGGAAGGATACCATTAGTATATACTCTTTCTTAACCCTCAATTAATTATATCTATAATGAAGTTCAATCTTGGAAAAGTATTATGCTCATTGTGATTGATCGAAAAATTCATCGATATGTGGAAGAAGATACTTTTTCTTGATAGTGATATTATTAAGTTCCCAATAATCAATGTATAGATGAATTGGACCATTTTTATTATTAAAAAAAAGAATAGGTTAACCGAAATGATACATAATCATGTTTATGAATCCATTTTATATATTCTCATGGATTTTATTCTTCAATTCTTTCAACTCAATCAGATCCATTTTATATGGAGTCTTTGAAATAGGTGCATCACTAGGTAAGAGTTCTATGGGAAACTCAACATCACAATTTAGAGGAACACCAAGAAACTATTCTAGAAAGGCATAAAAAAAATCTCATACAATGAGAATATATTTGATGTTGAGTTTCTTCCCAAAAATATTAGATAAATACCTACTTTGAATAAGAATCAAGACCCATACAAAGGATGTAATTTCCATTGTTTGTTTATATTCATCATGGCACCAGAATATGTTTATAGGTTGATTAAGAATATAAAATATGATTTACTTATTCAAAAATTGATATGATATTTATATAAATAAATATATTACATTCATAAAATAACAAAAAATTACACTAGAAGAAGAATAATGAGATTTGTAAGAAGAACATTTCCATAAACTTCAATCAAATAAGAACTATAAAATTGATATCTGATCATAGAACCATTACTATTTTTCACTGCTAATTCAACATATAATTAGTGAGGATAAAAATTAACATTCATAGATACTTTTAATGTTATAAAGTAATTAATATGACTTATCTCAAATAATATACTTTAATATTTGAGTATACCTACGAGCTCTACAAAATAATCATTCTATAATCACTTACTAAAACCAAAATGGTTAACACAACTATCAAGCATTGTTAATGAAAGTGCTAAATAAATAAAAATAATTCATTGGATGTATAAATCATAGAACCTTATTTTTATCCCATTAAACCTTAGGATTAATGTAGTTTAATTGTGGTCATCATTTGTTCAAATCCATATTAATGGTTTATAAAGAAAATTTGAATTAAGCCAAGAATATCCCCTAAGAGTGTATAGCTTGCTGTGAAGTCTTTGGCCCACTCATTGTCAACTAGTGAAAATAAATTTAATACTCAATCCACCCATTTTATAGTTGTTACCCCTAAGTTAATTTGTTCCAAAACTACATATACTTTCTAGTATCCATAGAGGGATGTATTATCTAGGAAAACGTTACAAGATCTGCTTTACTAAAACCTTAAGATATTATACTGTACTTAGACTTATACATAGGGTTTTGAACAAAGTTATATAATTTTAATCTCCAAAATTAACTAAACCCTACTATGATACAAACTGAGGTGACCCAATCATTTCATATATAAATAATACATCTTATTAGATTTATATTTAATGCATCTAATAAAATCACATGCCATATAACTATAAAGAGATTAGTGTACTTGGATATAAGATACAAAAAAACATTATTTCATGAAAGATATTAAATATATCCCATTATATTCTTCTAACATTATAAAATTATTTAACAAACCTTAATTAAAACATCTATTCATAATATGAGAAAAAAACATAACAAAGGGTGAAAACAGATGCTTCATAAGGGTAAATATGGAATATATCAATTGACGATCATATGAATGTATAAGGGTAAGATGTCATGATAATAAATTAAAAAGTTTATAACCAATATATCATAGATCATAAACATGATTCATGAAATAAAACATTATCATTTCAAAAGACATGAATAATAAGGGTGAGGAATCATCATAAATCAATCATGATCTATTAGTTCAAATAATAAGAATAAAAACACGTAAAAAGTGTGTGGAACAGTAATAAGAATAGAAAACAAATTATATGTTAATATTAAATACTTACACCATCATATCATAGTATATTAGACATCAACACAAGTTTCCCATGTCATAATGCATTAGGAATCACCACTTATTTCCTATATCATTATAGATTCCGCATCACCACTTGTTTTCCATAGTGGACCAAGCTCATCAACTCATTTCCCATAATTATCAAATGAGGTATAATGATTTACCAAATTCATTGAAAGGATATAATGAACCCACCCATCACATAATGAAAACAATACATATGTGTTCCATAATATCATAAATGATTTGTTATTTAAAAATATCATAACATATGGAAATGTAATGGATTTCATCAATATATCATCATAAATTAATTAATAAGTTGGAAAAATAAGTTTAATAGAATCATCATCATCATAATTTATCCATAGAAGTGGATGGAATCATAAGATCATATCCCTAGTGAATCACAACAGTCCTTATTAAATATTTAAATAGATAAAAAATACCTTTAAAATAACATTAAATCCATTATTTGAAAACATGAGAAAAATATCCTCTTCTTTTGAAAAAAATTAAACAATAAATTCCTAAAATATTGAGAAAATAAATTTATTTGAAAATGAAAATAGAAACATCTAAATAAATATTTAAATCAAATAACAATCATGACAGTTGTAAAATATGTTCATGTTGTATATGTTGAAATAAAACATTCTTCTCACACCTATGTAAAAAGTAAAAAAATGAATTTTCCATAATTTTTTTTAAAAGACTAATTTTTTGAAACTTTTTAAATAAATTCAATGAAATTAAAACTTAAATTTTATAAAAATTCAAGTATATTTAACAACTTTTATAATTTGTTTTGAAGATCCTGGACATGGAAGAAAAATTTCATTGACCAAGGAGGAAATAAGGTCACTTTTTTAAGAACATTATATTAATAAATTTAAGTACCAAAGAGATAAAAATGGTTCTTGTAAATGAAAATTATAGGAATAAAAAAATAATAATAAAAAATAATATTTTTATAGGATAACAACCTTAAAATTTCCCTTAATATAAATTTATCATAAACAACCCTAAAAAGAAATGAGATTGTAACATAAACCATTACCTCAAGTCTCATATTGATTTGTACATGTTATAACCTTCTATATAATAAATAAAAATTTATTATAAATCTATTCCAAAACAATAATCATATAATGTATGATAGGAGGTTACCTTTTATAAGTGAGGGAAAGTACACACATGAGATAACTTTAAAGATTAAATAATATATATATATATCATAATCATTAATATTTCCATTAAGGATACAAAAAATTGAAAATATGATGTTATAAAGTTTAAATGAACTCAATAAATCACATTTATACAAGATTTGGATACCATTTTATCCTTATCAACTAGTTAAACCACATTAAACCTATTTTAATCTTAACTGTGATAACATAAATTTTTACCATGATAATATAATTATATGACCCGAAATAAAAGATGGAATTATTATTTTTTAAATTACAATTAATAATTTGGAAACCATTTTATAATATTCGATTTCTATATTTAGAAAAAATTAATATCAACATAAGAACATAAAAATTAAGAATTTTTTTTAAGAAAATAACCAATTTATGTGTAAAAATCACTTCACCTTTAAATCAAGTAATAAGTTGGTTTAAATTAATTTTTTGGTTAAATATTAAATAAATAAGGATTTTTATACTTTTGTATGAATCCAAAAATTAATTCCATATTCTAAGCATTATATTAAATGAAAATACCCAAAAGTAGTTTAATATTTAAATAAAATATAACTTATGTTAACAAAAGTAAATATTGGGTTCAAAAATTCAAAATAACTTTCAAAAATATATTATTTAACTCCATTATTTTTTTTTCATCCTGATGATATCAAAATTTATTAATTCATTCTCACATCATAATAATGTCATCAAACAGACAATATTTAAAGAAATGGCATGTACACTACCCACTAAAAAAATAAAATATTTTAGAAAAATTAAAAAAATTAACATTAAGATAAATTTATATTATGAATATAAAAATGATATCCATTTTTGAAAATACAATATGTAAAATTGGAATAAATTCATTTTACAATAAGTGAGAAAAACAAAACAAAATTGTTTTTTTGAAATATACACATTTGAGCACAAAACTAGATTTATTATTATTCAATTTATATTAATAACCATTAAATTAATATTAAAATAGTTTTCTGAATATATAATATATAAATTTTGTTTAAACCTTTCATCAATAGAGATTAATTTAAAATATTAATATAAAAATACATTGTTCACATTAAAACTATTATTTAAAAAAAAATCTTTCATGCTCAAATGATTTTATTTTATTTTCAATCAATTGATAAACAATGAATTAATTTTATACATGTGAGAAAATAGTGTTTTAATAACTTTGTCTATCTAATTTATATCCTCCAATTCAAAGACTAAGTGATAACTTTCATATTCAATAATAATATTTAAATAGTCTCATAGTTATTTTAAACCCGATATTGCCTATAAATAAAGATATAAAAGAAATAAAATTTATTTGAAGAAGAAAAAGGCATAAAATATTATGGCGGTACACCCTGGCTCTTGGTGATAATTCCAAGTAGGGTAATCTCTTGGGTTTTCGATGAATTTGGGATGCCTTGTATATGCTCTATGGATCTAGATGTGATATGATTTGGGATTACATGGACACACTCCTTGGATCCAAATGTGATATGGTTTGGGATGCCTTGGACATGCTCCATGGATTTGGATGAGGTGATGTCATATATGGAGAGCCACACTCTTGGACTCAAACACCTTGTTTTCGTGGAAGGGGTTTCCATAGATCTGGGTGACGGGAGGCCTATGAGTGTGATTTGGATTACCTTGGATACACTCCAAGGAATCATCCATTAGGAATGATATTAGTATGAATAGTTGTGTGGAATGATCATAGACACCTCGACACCGTCCGAAGAAAGTTTTATTCGATTCTTGGTTCAATAAAAGAATGTGAGGTTCAACCATGGTTATTTATTACAATTACGTAGTTTTATTTATTTATTCAACTGAGCACATCACATGGATACACTAAATTTAATGGTTATATACTAGATCATGTTGGTGATTCCCCATTGAGTTGTTCTCACACCTTAATTAGGTGTCCATGGAACTAAGGTACCTGAGAATCCTTCACTATGCATAGGTTCAGGTTGGGAAGAGGATTGGTGTTTCATGATCGATCAAAATAGCTTAGATAGAATTAGATATTGGGATGAGGATAGGCTTAATGTTATAATAAATAGTCTTTTTAAATTTATTTTATTCTGGCGTTCATTTTTTATATATGGTTGGCCTGATGGGAAACTGGTGAATCTGTATAGCTGTATGATTTCATAATCATTCATTATTTATTTATGGATATGTTTATTACTCAATATTACATTGTTTTATTTTATTGATAATTATTTGTTAATTTTATTGTTATTTCACACTTTTATATGGGGTTATATTCTCCCCATGATACTACCATAGACCCACAATTCCAGTTTCCGGTCTCTAGTGTATGGGGAAGCACTATTGAGGTCCTAGAGGTGACCCCTATGGTCCGACCACTACTTAGTGGCTATATATTAAGGTTGGTATGTTACATTGAGATTTCATATTCACCAAGTAATGAGGACTTCATTGAAAACACCTTGACATATATGTCACGTGGATATGCTATTTGTGAGTTAGGTGATTCTTGGAGAGTGATGAAATATATCTTAGATTTACCCATTGATATAAGGGTATTTTATGGTATAGCACATCACTATTAGATGGTCATACTCTCATCTTTGGTGTAGTATGTGGAAGAATCTCTATGGGTGGATTCTGATGTAGAGTATTTATGATATTGAGTTGTTTGTAGTGGTTCCACTAAGGTGTGGTATGATAATGAACAACACCGAGTGTTGTTTCAGGGGGTATTTTAATTCACTTAGTGATGCACAAGGTTATTATCCATGAGTTCCACATCTATCCCTTGGTAGTACATCCTGGCATGGTTAAGAAGGTAAAGGATGGGCGTCATGTTCTAGGTGGGTTGATTCAGCCTTTGGATATTCGTAAGTGGAAGTGTGAATACATATTTGCGGTTTTTCCCTATTTTACAATTAAATAACGGTGGATAAGATTATATTTAGGTGGTTTTGGGATGATTGATAAAGTCATATAACTTTTTAGTGATTATAGAGTCAGTCTTAGTAGATGTCTAAGAAATGAGTTATTTAGAGGTAATTATGAGTCTCAATGGGGTTCCAATGATGATAATATCTAATTGGGATCCTATTTTTACCTCCCAAGTGTGTATATGCCAGAAAGATGCTTTTGTATCTCATCTATTCCTCAAAATTTATTATCATCCATATATGGATGGTCTGATATGGATAGAAATCCATAATTTGGAATGTATTTTGTGATAATGTATTCTGGATTTTGGAGGCTCATGGGTGAAACACCTACCCTTGGATGAGTTTTTTTATAATAATAATAATCACTACACTATAGATAATTAATATAAGAAAATTATATTTTGATAGTTATTAAATGATTAAACTACCATTGATGATTGGGTTTATAAATTTAATAGTAGCCATTAATCAATAAAGGAATGATTGATTAATGATGAAATTCGATGCTTGTATGCTTAGAGGAGTTTTAGCTTTGTAGTCCTAGATATGGAAGTTTGGATTTTTTGTAGGATGTTATTTATAATTTGATTCCATGGTATAATAGTTTCACTAGGCTAGTTATGTGCTATATATCATTATTTTCTTTAATTTATTATGCTCCACCACCCAAGTCAGATGGGGTGTCTGACACCCATATTTGGACTTGGGTTTTGGATGTTTCACAACATCATGGTTGTCAAGGGAATAGGTGGATGAATACTACCCTTAATCCTCTCTCTCCTCCAAATGTGTATTCAGTATGTGGAAATGTCTGGGCTATGATATCATAATGTATATGATGTGTATCCATACGAGCTGTAATGGCTCTCAGTTATTTTACAGTTGTATATGCAGGCTGAGGTGGCTTAAGGTTGTTTCACATACTTTTATTATATGTGTAATTATTCATGAGTTGTAATGACTTGAGGTATAGTGTATATTTATATAGGGATTTGATGAAGCATAGTTTATATATATATATATAAATATAGATGTAATGGTGATGTGATTGAGATTATGTGGATGTTCTTGTGATGTTTATTCACAAATGTGCGACATGGATTATGGAGGGGACGAGAGCACTAGGCCTATGTTACTTACCATATGTGTGTTACTTGGTGAGTGTGACTTAGGTAGGTTTGGAATATAATTTACCTATTTTGGTGATGAGTTGGTTTCTATGTTTATTCACCAGGGCTTTAGTATGATATATCCACATGTTCATAAGAGGTTTCAAGAAGTATCATACTAAGTATACTTATTTTCTCATCCCTATCTATATATAAATTGTTTTTCAAGTCTGTTGGAGGGAGTTGGAAATTAAGCTAGGAATTACTAACTCATGGTGGTTTTTTGGGTTCTTCTAGAGTTCATAGCCACTTTCACAAGATTGGTTCATGATTTATTTTCAATATTCTAGTTACTTCTATTTTTATAACATTACATTCATGTATTGGGATGGTTTAATTATTTATGATGTGGAGTTGATTGGTGATTTCTTTATTCCTTTGAAATATTAAGGTTAATTCCCACCATTTTTGTATATTATATACCCTTAGTGAAGGTCTCCAACCCATTTCCTATTAAATGCGAGCATCTAGGGTCATTCTTATCTTCACTACCACCATAGGAGGGGTATCAATGGGGGTGGTTCATGAAACTTATAATGGAATATAAATCCATAATGAGGGGAATAGTTTTATCAAGGTATAGAAGAAACATATAGATAAAGGTAATGGTCAAAAAATCATGTAATAGAAGTAGTAAAAATAAACTGGAATTCAAATATTTTATCCTCAATTTTACAAAAAAAATATACATGTTAAAGTTCTCTCTAAATAGTGTCTTAGTCTCCCAAATAGTCTCCATTTTTTAATACACCATCACACACTAAAATAGTTGATAGAAAAATATTTATATTCTTTGAAATTTTCATGGTACAACATAGAGGTTTCAACGTGACCCTTTAAATACTCTAGATTTAACTCATTGATTGACTATTATCAAGGTGCATGTGTATGAGTTGTGATGTGAATTAAAAAATATATTTGTTAAAAATATAAAATATCTCAAGGATCATGGAATAGTATTCAAAATCTCAGGTTCATAGTTTTAATCACTTCAAAACATCCTAGTAGGATCCATTACAACATAAGTTTTGTGGAATTAACTTCCTTTTGTTGAAATCACAGGTCTCTACCACTTTGAGGATCCTTGAAGTGTGATATGATTGGAATAAAATGATCTCATATAAACTTATTCAATATTAATATTTTATATAATGGTTATAGAGTATATAAAGGCATTATAGCATAGAATAAATTCTCTAGCATCCCAAGGTATTCTTACATATCCTTTTGTTTGTAGCATAGATAAAACTATTATAACATAGTGTTATGTGCCTCTCATCCCACATTGATAATGAACTAAGAATGACCTACATTGAATAAGTAAAATTATGTATCCCCCTTTCTTGAATTATAGTGAATGGATTAAGCAGTGTTTGTATGTTAGGAACTACATCCCATTACAGCACCCACTGGTTATCCTATACATCACTAACCTGAGATACCCATGATCATGATCCATTCTCATGATCCATGCCATTTATTATGGCCGCATACTCACCATTTCTTGCTCGGGGATTGTACTTGGTATATGTGATTTTCTAACACCATTTTGTCTATGACCCAAGTCAAATTTCCTTGGGTTGATCCATACATTTTTCTCTATTTGAACTATTTTATGGTGCGATGTGAACATTGAAAAACCGTTAACACTAAGCTCAATTTTTCACCAAGGAGTTATTCATACTCATCCTCTTTATTAATCCCATGCATTCCCATTTTATTGTAGTTGGGATCATCAAGGAAAAATAGGTATTTCTTCTGATTTTCATGAGTAACTAGAATATAAGTGTTCTAATGTGGACCAAATGGGTTGTGTCATGATTCATTTATTGGAGATTCATTAACATCTCCTATGAAATTCTACATTCCATTGAGTATAATATTATGGCATGAAATCATTTCATTTCCCTAAAAATCATAAAAAATTATCCAAATATCTTCTCAATAATAGTTCTCCAAAAATTTAATTAAAACACATCCAATTATGTAGTATTTGATTAGTTAAAGAACTCAAATCATGAAAAATTTATACATTAATTTTGGTTATTACATATGAAGTCATATACAAATACAAGTCTTAATAATTATCTTTATTTTCATGGGTTCCACTAGAGTCTCCATATACGTTGTGATCATAATTTAAATAATTGGGATAGTAGGATGCGCGCTCACATAAAAATAGGTTTTGTAAATTACATCTTCTTAGGTACCATAAATTACCCAATGAAGGACACCATTACAATCCCCTAATTAAAAAGATCCAAATAAGTATTTTTGAAATTTATACAGACTATATCATTAAAGGTATTGATAAAAAATAATTTAAAATATATAAAGCTCAACTCAATATAACTCTATTGGGTTTGAAATTATCACTATAATTATTAATATAAAAAACATGTTATATTTACATTCACTCATTAAAAATTAATATTAAATGAAAAATATATATCTTTAACAAATATTATATAATAATTGATCACATGGTGGGCCTACAACACTTCTTAGGAGTCAATATTAATTACTATATATGGATATTAAATTATTCATCTTGATTCAGTTGGGGTTCAACTTAGTGGTCAATAACCCAAAAACATTCATGGAAGAACCAGGTTCAAATTCAGACTAAGGATAATTTCCAAGGCACTGTAGTAGAACTGTAGAAATTCTATATAAGTTACAATAATGACCATAAATAAGACTTTAGGCCATATAATTGAGACTTCAGGCTATAGGGCCTCTAGTCCATCCACGAGCCTTCAGTTCATAAGGCCTAATTGCCAAAAATATTCATGTTTTTGAGCCACAAGGCCTCCAGGCAATGAAGTAGAGCATGTTCAACTTAATGGAGAAAAAAATTGATGATGGATTAGTGTAGAAGTGGTCCCCAGGTGGAGTAAAATGAACTCAAGATTAAAAGAGGGATATAGTTCCAACCATCGACTCATAAAACTATATACAAGGGCACTTTAAGTGGTTAAAAATGTGAGGTTGGTGAGCTAGATGAAGACTCAAAGAAGTGACAAGGATGGGCTATTCTAGTGTAGTTAAGTTATTAAAAATATATAAGGGATTTTGACCTTATTCTTCTAAGCCATGTAATTTATGATTTTTACCTCTAGGACACCAGGTCATGTAATTGTTCTCTCTAAATGAAGTTAAAAGATGTATTATAAAATAATAAAAAAATATGAATTTTAGATAATTATTCAACTCATTTTCACTATCAATGTATCAAAATCTATATATATGAAAAAAAAATTATTTGTAAAACTTGGGAGAACGTAGCTACAAAATACACATCCCATTTCTCTTCTTCCTAAAGAGTCACCCTCCACATTTATATCTAATAAATAAATTATATCAATATAGAGTCTTATATTTTTTTGGGATGTTGAATCTTCCATAAACTTATCACTCACATAAATATCTTAGAAATATAACGCATAATTTCTGCTATTCGATCATGAATAACATAATAAAATTCTTCCTCACTAAATACTAAATAAACTCTTCCTTTACACCTAAAATCTATTATTTAGTCAGCCCGATTCCTTGGATTCCCCATCTCAATCCTCAGGACATCGCACAATCGAATTGCAAGATGCTTCCACCACTCCATAATAACTCTCTTCCTACCTCATCAAAGCTCTCCATAATGATGAAAAACCCCATATTATCTTCATTATTACTATCTCATACACACTTATCCATATATTTAATTAATTAATCATAAAAATATAGTTATCAAAAATTTAATACTCACCACACAATAAAATTTAACTACTAAGATAATTAACATGTATCATATATTTTAAAAATACATTTAAATCCTACCTCAAGTGATCATTGGATCTAACTGTGATCCCATGATGACTCATGTTGAATTTCATGCCTAGATTGAGAGATTATAAGAGATATAAAACTGTAAATTAATACAAAAAAACTACAGAACATTATTCCCCAAGAATCACAACATTAAAAAATTTAAATTACAATGAGGATTCAATAAAATTTAAATATAAATTCAGAACACCATAATTAATTAAAAATATGAGAAAAATCATGATGCTCCAAATCACACCAAACATTCATATTAAGGAAAACACTGTGTTCTAAGATCAATTATATGACCATTATTTTTAAAATCATCATACTTGGTAATTAAATTTGTTTCCCAAAAACTAAAAAACATGTATAGGAGATTTTAAATAATTAATTATTTAATTATTAAATACATCAAAATTATAAACTATTATGATTTGAATTCAATTTAAACCCAAGGATAAAAACCTTATTAAAATATTAACAAATCCATTATAAAATATATTTATAGTTATTTCCTAGGTATAAATTATTATTTTTAACTCAACTAAGAAATAATGAAAATGCCCATGAAAATTCCCAAATTCTAAATTTAAAATTGTATGACCATTATAATAGATATATATTTAAAAAAAATTATACTTAAAAAGCATAAAATAATCCTTATATTCTCAAAATATCAAGTAGTTTAATTCCTATAATGTTCATCGCATGATATTTTAGGGATGATGAACCTTTTAATAAGTAGTTATAAATCCTTTTAAATATTTTTTTATATATTTTTCTAAATTAAAAACTCTTTTGGTTTAGTTGGAACATTGCATAATATCGAAGGACAAAAAAATAATCTACACATAGCCAAAAGACCATACATTAAACTTCCAAAAAAAATTGAGTTGTATTGTGAAGCACAACACCTCCAACTGAGGGGACCAGGAAGCACACCATGCCTCAAACCATATGAGAGCTACCTCAATCCATGAACCCTCCCATGCAAGCTCACCATAATAATCACCCACCAAACCTGTGATAAAAACCTTCCAAAAATAATACCAAGCACCCACGATAAGGAAAAATCTTCAATATATTAAAAATATCCATGAACACGACCTCACCATTTAATTTCATCCAGATAAAAAGTGAAGGAATACAATAAATCACTACTACATCATCTAGAAATCCTACATACCAGAGTTTTTATCTACTCCTACATGAATATGTCATGTTACAACCAAAATAATCACGTATCCTCCAAAAACCAGTTAGAATACGGGCTTATAAGCTATAATTATGCCACACTTGAACCTAATGATTGATATCAAAACACCTAATCAATTGAAGAGTATGGTAGACATTAAGATCAAAAAAATTTATTAGTGTAATTTTATTCAACTTAATTGTCCCATCAATAAGAAATATCACCAAGAAAACATAAAAAAACAACATAGGATACAAAAATATTTTATTTGTGTAATCTAACCACTAATTAAAATTACACAAGATTGAAATCATGGGACAATGTCATATATATTTATTATTAATGAATAACATAAAACAGTAATCCTACCATAAGAAGGTAATAAATACCATGTGAAGAATCTAATAAATATAGATTGATAAGGATGTATGTTTCCCAATTTTAATTACCTATATTTATTGATGGTGATGCATCAAAATTTCTTAATTTTAAATAAAAATGGTTAATAATATAACCATATATAGTCATGTAAACTATTTTATAAATACCTATTTACCTCATGGTATTGAAATTCTCATTTCATGTCTTATAAATGAATACCCAAACACAATATTCCAAATTTATTGGATAATGAATTCATTTATACTATGCCCAATAAAAAATTTCATCACCATAATCCATGGTGCTAACATATACTCTATGAGTATACAAAAAATCTAATAAATCTATTTTCATATCCCAATTAATTATTTTAGTAAATATCAGAATTATTAATTTAAGGGAGTCCTCTTCCTTAAACCTACTCTTTTAAGACACATCATCAAAAAATAATATCATATAGTCATAAGACACACCGTCTTAGGATTTTATCCACAAGCTATATCAATCTGGAAAATTGTTTAAAGTAAGTAAAATTTGAATATATCCATGATAGATTTATAACCCACCTGACATATTAACACCATACATTATTTAATTTATATTATATCATAATATAAAATCTCTTATTCATTAATTCATATTTCTTATTAATGCATAATATCTCATAGTTGATTTTTTCCAACTCTTTTCATATCAGATGTCTAAAATAAACATGATCCAACTTTCATCCCCACTCACACCGAGGAGGATATAATGAATACCTCTAAAACTAAGATAAATAATTTTTATAATTTCACAACACACATATTTAAAATATAATTAAAAATGAAACCTAATAAGAACTATACTTACAAATTAAAATAGAACAAGGTCATGGCCACTAGAATCTCCTAAAATGGTCTACCTTGGACATCATGAAAGCACAAATATAAGGAAGAGAACTTAAACAAGAACAAAAAAAATTATTGAGTTCAATAATATTTTGTGGAATATTTTCATGGTTTTCATAAAGATAACATCCACTCATATACCCAAATAAAAATAGGTCATATAATTTTAGATATGTTGATCAATCATAATTAAATCATGATAGTTTGAATCCATAATATTAAAAATCTAGGTGAACTACCATGTACAAAATGTAGCATAATTTGTTTATCACACTAACCAATTTTATGTTATAGTTAACAAAGATTTATGATCTAACCTATCAATCAAGAACCCCATTATAGTTTCTAACTACACAAAATTTCTTGTTATGTTGATTATACAGATTGAATGATAATATCAAATAAATCCCCAAAAAATGATCTAATCCCAGATCATTTATAATATTTTATGAAGTAATTTAAGAAGTGACATCACATCCAATTTTATCCAACAACTCAATATCACACCAAAGAGTCCTTGTACAGTCACTATTTGACACCTCATAATAAACTTGGACAACAACACATCAAAATACATGATTTATACCTATCAAGGAATGTGTCACAATTCATATTGATCCAAAAATATATCTATCATCACAATAAATAACCAAATATAATTGAAACCACTAAAAAACTCCATATATAGGTCTAGATACTCATCCCCTGAAAATAATTAATCATTTCCACCATATAATTTCTAGCCATGAAACAAGCTTGTCAATAAATGGGTTATCATGGACATAGGTTCCCTCAATAGATGAAATCATCATGTAAATATAATCATTAAAAGGAATTTTTAGGTTTAATAGGATAGATTAACAATTAATCTAAGAATAAATTTTATAAGAAAACCTAAACATCTCAAATCCATACATGAATCCTAAAACATATACTATATATAAAATTAAAAATTATAGTGTATAATTTACACTGGGGAGTTGACACAACCATCATTATTTAATGCTCGATAAAGATCACAAAAGTGTCAAAATAATAGAATGCCTCCACCATGGGTTATACATGGGATAGACCTGAATTACCTGATGTTCATGTTGAATAACTCTTTCAATCAAGACATACTAGTGCCTCTAATAAAAAAGGGTTAAGAATTATGAGAGCTCAATACTAGGGAGAGAATTGACAGAGCACATGAAAGAGTATCTCACATCATCACAATGCCTTAACCTCCTTTTATAGACACTGATGATGATTATTGAACATGAAAACATTAACTCATCCATTTATAATAATTATGTAAATGTATTATAGTTACAAACTTTTTAACTTATGATTATAATAATTATTGAAAGAACTTATCACATAATTGATACATAGTTTCTACCATACATTACAAACAATAGCCTTAAGTATCAAAAATATAAATGTTATCTTAAATTATTGAATTCCATGAAAATGTAGAGGTAGTGATATCATAATATCATATCCAACAATATCTCAATATCATACCATACAATATATCCAAAACTCATCATATAAGTTTGTAAATTTAGGGCATATCTCATTTAATATTCCACTTCAACTAAAAAATCTTAAAATTTGTGTCATTTTACTTTATATTTAATCATAAAAAATAACTTATGAAACCATATCCATAATTAATTTTGGATTTATTCTAAAGAAATTATGAAAAATTATCATCATCTTTACATTGTTTGGCATAATATGTAATACCTTGTGAGTACCCATCTAAAACCATGTGGGATAAATCCTAATTTTTTAGGGTAACTCCCCAAGTAAAACGAAATACCTATTTTCAACCACAAAGTGTGACCCCATAGTACTTTGTAACATTTAAAACAAATAAGAATAACTGGATCAATAAATGTAATAAAAGAGAGTAGCCTCTAGAAAAACATCAATGATACTCAAGATGCAAGGGGATTTAATGTGATATTCATCAAACACATACATATTTATACCTACGTATACCAATTGTATTATATGGAAACATTAATTTTCATATGATCCATTTTTATAAGACATTGAGAAACCATAGTACATGGTGTATTTTAATCCTTCATAGATACTCATATATTATCAATTCTATGAGTATAGAAAGACCACGTTGATGAATAAAAAACATTTCATTCACCTTTATGGATGAGAACATCACATTCCCATCACCTAATAGATAAAAACATTATATATTATATCTAGGTAAGATCATATACTTCCTCAATCTATCTCAATTGAGGGACCAGATGTTGTATTTTTCATATGATAGGAAAGATCTCATATATTTTGAGCTTCAACTGATAACATGGTCAACAATATACCTAACCACCCCTAATTAAATAAGACTCAAGGATTTGAAAATAAATATATCTAATTAAAAAAGTTTATCATGCTAGGTATCTCAAAAATCTCAAGTAGTGGGGAATCTAAATATAAACCACACACCCTTATTATACCAAATAAATACTGTATGACTCTCCATGTTGCATAATTATTGGGTCATCTAGAACAAAAACACATTTTTTTCATCATGAATACATCTACATACCATAAAATATCATACTCATGCTAAAATAAAAATCTTATAACAACTTATAACACTTTATGACTAAGATCAGTTAGGGATACCTCAAAATCATAATTTGAGAGTTCAATTATTATTACACTTCCTAAAATGTATCTAATTATATACATATATGTATCCAATGTGTAATAATTATATGGTATAGATTTAATTTTAAATGACATGATATATTTTATTTTATTAAACTCTTTGGAAATACTTAACAAAATCATACAAAATAATTTTTCTAAAATATCACATATGATAGACTACCAAATTAGCCTAATGTTTGTTATAATATTAGGGTTTTGTTATCCATATTATATCTCTATATAATTTTTGACACATTTATATGTGACTATAATGTAAAACCCTCACACTTAAGTCATTAATGAGTAACATTAATGAATAAATATAGTATCAATAATAGTGATACATAACAATCATATTCCTTTTTTTAAAAGGTTGGGGCCGAAGGCTCATTTTTATTATTAAAGAAAAGCATAGAACTCTTTAACTAGGTAGAGGGAGATCCATTACATATCCCATAGGCCTAGTTGGAATTTAGCCCATTACATAGCCTGTAGGCTCAAATTTTAGGCCCAATAACCATTCTATTAATAGTACCTCTACAGTACCCGTGCTGCTACAGTCCTGCACCGTACCCACCACTGCTACAGTTCCCCTACTGCCGCTACAGTCCCCTACCACCGCTACAGTTTCGCCATTGCAACATTATATCGGCTGCTACAGTAGCGCTACAATGCTGCTACAGTACCTGCACCCCATGGTTTTTAAACCCCCATTTTTAATGTAGAATTATGGGGTTCTTACCACTAAGACAAACCCCAACTACATAATCATATTCCTAATATTCAACTCATTGAACATATTCAAAAAATTTAACTCCACAACATCAAATTTTAAATTGTTAATAAATGTTTTTGTCTACATAGAACTCTAAACTATGTACACCACAATCATTCTTGGAACCCTATCCATCAAAATTTATCCTTGAAATATTTTGGTAAATAATGTAACTATTTACATTATCACTTTAAATACGCATCCTAAAAACCTTTAGGATATTATGCGACATTAAATTTTAATTTTAACTAGAATGATATTTTATTTATTAACATTAAACTTATATATGTTAAAAAATACCACCAATAGACTCTTGTACACTATATTCTCTTCAAAATATAATGTTATGATACAAAAACTCCTTTGTTTTTTTAAATAACACTAATTTTTTAGGGAGAATATTAAATAAAAAACTTTTGTTTCCAAATATCATTTGGTATTCTATGTGTTTGATAATTTATGTAAAATAATATTATTCTTTAAAATATGAAATTGATGGTGGTGTAATCATAATTCATCATATTTTGAAAAACATTTGGAAAAAAACTGTTATCATTGATAAAATGTTTTTATCCTTACATTATTATCAAAACATGTTATAGAATATGATGAATCAAATTTTTTTATTGAATCCATAATCTCATATTATTCATAATAACTCATTATTAATAAAAAAAATTATCTTATCTTATATAAGAAATGAGATGAAGATACATATCCTTTAATTAGATGCATCAGATCTTGATATATTCCATTAAAATCAATTTCATGATTCACCAACCCTTTTATTATTTATTTTAATATAAACTTCAAGATCTATCAATTATTCCCTTGATTATGAACTATTCTATATTTAAAAAAATTTTAAAGTATACAGTTGGTATCATATACCTTTCAAAATTAAAGAATTGATTTCTATAATATCAATACTTGACATGGAATTTTCTTGGAATTTCAAAAAAAAGCTTCTCATATCCTAACAATTCCATCTTATAGAATAATTAATCATTCCTTCCCGAAACCTCCTTTTATGTTTCAATCACCTTGACTGATTACATGAAGAAATATTGTTATAATTTCTAACTTATATGCCTTATTTTTCTTTGAACTCTTACCCACTTATACTATCAGTAAATTAATAGAATCTAGATGTGTCATACCCAGTTCAATTACTCTCAAAACATTGAGAAAATAGGGTAAAAATTTCTTGAAATCATTCACATTATCATAACATTTCTATTCATGAAAATTGAATGAATCCCATAACCAGAACATGTCTTAAAGGATATTTTTAGTCTCACTTAGTCATTAGCATACTTAATAATATTTAGTAAATGAGTGAATACTAAATTTCATTAGGTTATTTCGTATCTAATTACTTTTAAGACATAAGTGAATAATTTTATGATTATCATAAGAATATAGATTCATTAGTTGAACTACTTCAAATGTTTGTTTATTGAGGAAGGTGTTTTTCTAGAGTTTCTCATATTATGTTTCACTTTGAAAATGATTAATCTAAAAGTTATGTTTTGGGGGTGATGATGATTCCATTCAACTACAATATAAGACGCTATCACATGAGTATTGTGTTTTACATTAATTTAATAAGGACTTTTATTTAGTGTAGACCACTAAAATGATGAAACCCTTTAAAATCATCAAATCTATTAGTGGTACATGACCTATTTTTCATCATGGCAGCACTGGTTATCACATAAATAATCCATGACTATTTCTGGTGGACATTTATTATCTATCATATCATATATTACTCTTGGATAGGTGAGTAGATAAATATTTACCCAAATTAATCTGACAAATTCACTTAAATTGATTCCTATGTATCCTAATAGTTAGGGATTCCCAAAAATGTATAACTCAATGAAAATTACAAGAATAGGGAACCTAATAGTTATATTCTTATAATTACTTTATTTCCATATACATGATAATCCACGGGCATACATCTTTAGCATGTCATACCCAGTTAGATGATTAAGGTCTTGAAAAGTGATTCTTTGAAATGAATCTAACACTTAATATTTTAAAGGGGATTTAATCCCACCATCTTATCTCATGCTATTCCCATTATGAATGCATTCTTTTAGTGATTTAGTTTCAAATCCTATTTATTCAAAAAAATTAGTATATTAAAAACATATTTATTTGAAAATATTTATACAATTCAAAGCTTGTGTTATTAAACAAAATTAAAATCCAACTGTATTCATACATGTCCAAATGCATCCCTTGAATAAGGTATATAACACCCTTATATGTAGAGGTTTAGAATTATATGAAATCGATAATACACATGAGTAAACTTAAAAACACAGATAATGAATCCTTACTTTTCCAAATAAGGCATAAGTCTCTAGGAAAGTGAATAGTGCTACCCAATGTCCCTCTACCCAGTGATACTTTACCCTAGAGAGACATAAATTCCATCACAATTCTGAAACCTGATTTTCAAAAATAGTATTTAACTTCCAAATTCATGCTTATAACCCCAAAAATCTAAATTCAATGTATACGATAACTAAATATATTATCATACCTATTATGTAACTCCTTGTATGAATGTATAATGATTTAGAAGCAGTTTAATAATTAAAACATATCATACACGCATATTTATAATATAAAAAATTATAATATATGGATTATAAATAAGGGAATAAAATAAATAAATGTAAAATTTGATAAATTTAAACATGAGATGAGTTTTTATGAACAATTCATAAATAAATATAACTATAAAAATTCTATAAACTAGTAATTCATTATGGATAATCCATAATTAAATAATTATAAACATTTTATATTTATTCTCAATATGAACTCTTTCATAATATTCATTATATTCCATTCACTTTAATATAGGGTATCAAATGAAATATAAAAAAAGTTTATATTTAAATTTCATTATGTAAATAATTTTACATAATCTAAATATCACGTATTTAATATTATTCAAACCATGATCAAACCAATCATCAAAACTCATTTTGATATGGTTTAAATATTTTTTAAATAAGGATTTTAATCTGAATAATTCAAATAAAATATTATGGAAACTTCATAATATAAAATTTAAACCCTTTTATATTTCGACTTATTCTTTAAGTTAAAAATATTTAAAAAATTATACTAATAATTACAATATAATGACTTTATATCCAGATTATAAGTCATTAAACATAATTGGAAAAGTTATGTTAATATAAACAATTTATATTTTATAGATATTTATTTACTAAATGTTTTCATAAAAATTTATTAATTATTTATAAAAAAGTTATAATTAATTAATTTATAACCCCATTTGTAAAATAAATAATTATACTAAAATAATTCTTTCTATAATTTATATCAAATTTATAAATTATGCAATTTAATGCACAATTGAAAATAAGGAAAAAAATTTCCTTATTTTTTTAATGATATTACCATATCATACATGATAATAAAGAGTCCTATGCATAGGATTAAATCATGTTGGGTAGGTCTGCGTGAGATAAAATAGGTTCACGCTCCATTTAAGAATAATAAAGGCACTACATATGAATAACCAAGTGTGCATAAACCTACATAAGGATTAATATGCATGTCTCAACTATCACATCATATGGTATAATGTCATGTGAGATTATACCCAATGTATAAAGGATCAAAAAGGATTAATTCCATGGTCCACTACCTTAATAGGAAAACTCACCTTGGCTCACATATGATTAATCTCATATAGAACAAGTTTGTGCCGTATTAAATTAATAGTACATGTGATTAGTTTAACACACATGGGTTGTGTAAGAATAATCATGTGTGGTGTATGATGAATCTAGAAGCATATGAATATTACCCACAAGTTGAATCAAGGAATCATATCACATTAATCGA
Organism: Viscum album; assembly: GCA_963277665.1. NCBI lineage: Eukaryota > Viridiplantae > Streptophyta > Magnoliopsida > Santalales > Viscaceae > Viscum > Viscum album. Next base: position 1,952,332,377 of record OY728125.1, read on the forward strand.
GTGTTAGTGAGACTACATAAGAATATACAAGTTCCTGTGTAAGATTAAATCCGCACATGGAAGCCTCATGTCAGATTGAGTCGACATCATTTTATGTATACAATCATAGGAAGTGATGAATCAAGTGATAACATTTATTAATACCATAGGAGATCCATTATTACATGATATCCATTCCATCCATAAACTATTATTTACATTATACCATCATTGTTTTTTATCCCATTTTTTTACTACATGTACTTTAAGAAAAATTTAAAGAGTCATGGATCATGGAATTTCTATAATACAATTGTTAGGTTTATTAGGATAGATTAACCCTTATATAATTATTAGAAGCATAAGAAACCATAAACCCATGGACACTAATCATGAATCCGAAAAAATATACTATGTATAAAATGAATAATTTTTTAGCATACCTTACACCGATGAGATTCCATAACCATATTTATCATGAAAAATATCATAGGGGAGGAAACCTAATGAAATAAATCCATTTTTTATCTATAGGATATAACTGAATCATTAAATATTCAAGTGGGACCACTCTTTTACTCTCAATATGATAGTACCTTTCATATCAAAGGGTGAAGAAGTAAGAGAGTTTAGGAAGATGGAGAGAATCTGTAGGGTAAATGCAAGAGTATCTCACATATTCAAAATTCCCTATAATCCTTTTATAAACTTTAAGGACACTCCTTGAATGTGAAATAATTTTCTCATGCATTTATAATCCACAAGTAAATGGATTAAAATCACAGACTTTTCTAACATACTACTATAATAATTAATTAATGAACATAGAATATAAATGAAACATAGTTTCTCCCATATTCTATAAATGATAAGCTTAAGTATATGTGATAAAAATGATATATTAAACACTATTATATTATGAAAAGTTAGTGTCTGTGAGATCATAATATCATAGGCAATTATATACCAATATCGCACCATACAATATGGCCAAAACTCATCATATGAGTTTATGGTTTTAGGGCATATCTCCTTCAAGCTCCATTACAAGGAATTAGGCTTATACCACATGTATTTCATGAAAAATTAAATATTTTACAAAAAAACGTATTAATATGATATATATAAGATATTATAGAGGTCTCTAGAGTTAGATCAACCCTCAGTATGACAGTAGGTGAAATCCACTTATACACATGTCCCTAAAAAAGGTCCTCATTAGTATCATGATTTCTGATGATATTCACTTTGATATTTATATACTAGATTATTATTAGATCATGTGTTTAATTTTTTTTATACATGGTATAGTATCACATTAAAAAGTATCTGTAAACCTTCATGATTTTGTAACTCAAAAAAGAGATAATTTAGAAAGTTTCAAAAAAATACAAAATTGTATAGCCCTAGAATAATTGGTCAAATCATAATAAATAGTAAAAATAAAACATTCATTGACCACTATATACACATTTATCAACCTATCTATAACACATAATCAATATTATAAATAATAAATTCATCCATCACATAGTTATAGTCCTTACATTGGAATCTATTATCCACTATACCTGATGTTTGATTGTTTGGTCTATCAAACTGGTCTCTAATGCCACTAATATTGTTTCACTAGTTTTGGAACACTAATTAAAAAATCACATGTTTCTAAAACCAAAATAAATCTTTATATTTACCAAATGATATAACACCACTTTTTATTCACCCTATTCAACTAGAACATATACTAGAATAATTAAAGAATAAAGTGTAACCATCAAATCCCACCTTTAATAGGCCACATGGTGGATAAAAGTGAAAATAGTATAAATATCACAAATAGTAAGAATCAACTTCAATATAACATAATGGAATATTATAAGAAAAATATTTACCATAAAATTAATAGCAACAAATAATCTATGACCAACTAATATCATAAAAATACATAATGAATGAATGTCATACAATATTATGAAATTTTAAGAGTGATATAATTATGTAAAATAGATATTAAAGCATTACTATGAAATAAATTCTTAATAAATTTTATACCTCAGTGCTATAAAACATAATCACGAAAAAAATATCTTATTATCAATTTCAATTACCAAACTAAAACCACTAGAAAACCCCAAAAATAAATGTTGTTAACCTGTATGTAATAGTAGGACTAACTATATCTAAATACTATGTAGGAAAACCCCTATAGAAAAAAGGACTAATTCAATAATATAAATGCATACTAATAAAAGTAGAAAAAACATTATACATAGATATATAATCACTAACCAAAATCACAAATGTTGTAAACTAGGTCAAAAAACAAATTCTTAATGATCCTATCCTAAAAAATTATAAGATTTATATTTTATAAGATGTTTTAAAAATTAAAATAAATAAACACACCATGTGGTCCAAGATTATATATGAAACATCCTCCCCCACTCAAAAATTTCACAATCATTTAAACTATCCATTTTTATATTTTTAATGACCCAAGTTAGGGTCCACTTCACTTTTTAACTAGCCTTTTAAAAGGTTATATTTGTTTTCTATATAGTCTGCATGAAACCTCCTACATTTAAGCTTAATGTTTTTATCCTCATTTAATCCTAATAGTATCTATATTAAAACCTTCCAATTAATTCCACATCTATGAAAACAACCATCAAACATTGGGGATCTCCGTATCTAGGAAGATAAATTAAACAATACCACATGTTCCTCCCTTTAAAAAAGTGGAACCTACATGAAATTTCTTGGTGATTACACTAAGACATTTTCCCCCATAGGTACTTTCCTAACCCACTAAAAATATGTGAATGACTAATTTTTGACTGGTAATACATGAGAGTTTTTTTTAAATCCCCTAAAGATAGACCATCATGTTTTAAAACCAAAACCAAATAGATACAACACATAAGGATTACCCAGTTAGCTAAGTCCTTAACTATATCTAAAAAATAAAATGTACTATTATTAGATATAGTTTTATTAAAAAATATACACATCTTCATTCATACATATAACTCATTTAATTATTTCATTCCCAATATCACCACATGAATTAATTAGAAAATATTAGATTTTAAATAGTATAACACATGACATAAAAATATAAAAGGTACCATAAAAAACCAAATATCACAAACTAATTCCTTATATTACTTAAACATATAATTTCCCATGACTATCACATTATCAATATCATAGAACATAACATCTCTATTCTTGAATTGGATGCATAATCACATCACATTCAATTTATACACTTGAAATGAATCCATGTCCAAACAAAATTAACATATGGTAGTGATATATGATCTACTAACTTAGAAATTAGGTTTCATGCATGAAATTAATGTTTTATCTTATTAAATATGATTATATTATGTGGTTAGATACCCATTAGTCAGATAGAAATAAAATATAATAATAAAGAAATCTAACACTAGACACCATGAATGTTCAATAAACCACATTGAACAGTCCACACAATTATCCAATCAACCAAGAAATATAGTTCACTTGACTATATAATAAACTAGTAAAACTAATCCTCATGAGTATCTATATCGTAATCATCTATAAACTCAAAATGACCATAGTATCATGGTACTCATGCTGGTAATCGCAATACAACCCTTCAACTAGTAAAAAACGACTTGGGAGAACTATAAACCCGTCAACATCACAAGAAATTCACATAATCATCTCAATTATGTCTCAATGGTAGATATATATAAGAAAATACACCATTATTAGAAAATTTATTCAATAAAATATAAAACTAGGTATAATTTAAAACTAACCACCACTACTATATATTTTACTTTTGGCATGGGGAAAATTCAAGCGACTTCTACTTTAAGTTCACTAAGTTCATAAAAAACAAAATCACTCCACATAACATCGATTCTAATCTCTATATACCCCTGATTGAGCCACGACACCGCTTATATCCCGATGATATAGTTGAGTAAAAAGACTCTTTATATCCTTTAATTTGAAAACCACATGGAACATGAATTTATTATTAGACTAACTTTATGATGTTTTAAGTTCTATTTTCATACAAACATTATTTTTTGTTTGAATGTTTTGATAAATTCAGAGAAATGATATTAATACCAAAACATGTTAAAATACTGAGAGCGTGCACTGATTACTTTCCTCAGAAGTTAGATATATATATATATATTCATCGATAGAAGATGGATATTTATTATGTTGTTGAATCTAAAACCATTGAACTAAGAATATGACCTTTGAAGTTTTTCATGGTGTTGACTATATTTCTAACTAAGGGATTCAATGAATAAAACATATTAAAAAACCTAAAACACATTCAATAGTGATGAAGTTTTAAATCATCTCACTACCACGAGAACTTCTGATTATATTATTATTTCATTGTAATTTTATAAGAGCTATCATTTTATGAGGTGTCATTATATAATCTCTTAGTTTTCCCATTGTAATTTTTAATATTTTGTTCATTGTGATTGATGAGATTATGAGGTGTAATATTCTACTTTTGATCACTTTGATCAAAGAGACTTCAAGGATAAAATTATGAAACTTTTGAAATAGGGAGTTTGTTAAAGTTTAGGGTACTTCTACTTTCTATCAACCAGTGATATTGAAGATGTTCTTAGATCTAAAGCTACCTACAAGAGATTGTTGTATTGAAGAAGTTATAGGTGATAAACTTATTATTTATGACAAGTTTAGTCATGGATGATCCAATGTTCGTAACCTATATACCTTGGGTTTAGTCTATTGATCGACATACGACTTTCATTTAAAAGAGAAGATTGGCATTGCTTACAAGTGTTTGGTAGTAATATCATTTAAGGAGATTAAAATTTTTATCCTTAAATCAATGCATTGTTTTGACCACCTTATGTTTTATATTTTGATTGGTTTTATTTGATTTATCTCAATTTGTAGTTTAACTTCTACGTGATTATACCGCTGCATGTGAATTTTTTGGACTCTAATTTGATTATAACTTCTAACTTATGATCAACTAAATACTTGAGTGGGTGAAAAAAATTGTTAGCTTCCTTCTTAAATACAATTAACCCCTTATTATAATTTTCATATATCATCTTTATAGGAAAATATTTGGTATTAGTGCTTGTATATTCATTTTTTATAATCCTAAAATTTTATACAATAACTTATCTCTTCAATTATTCAATTCGATGTATTCAGTATCAGTGGTAGCTCTTTTTATACAGGTTTGGAAACTCACTCTTGATTTTAACTTAATATTTATTTTATGTTATCCTTTCATGATTGTGAATAAGTGTGTAGATCTTTTATTTTTTGTATATAATGGAATAGAATATAAACTACACAGAATATAAATCCTAGTTGACCAAAAATATTTTAGTGTGTAGATTATGATTATTGGTTTGATAGGATGAATGTTTTTTATCAATACACAAGTAAATCACCATGAAATGATGAACTTAAATTCAAAAATTCTAGAGAAATAAAGATCTATGTTAACTAATGGGGAGAATCTAGAATATATTTATAATTATATAATTTATAATAATTTTCTATGTTCAATGACTAGAAATATATATAGTCAAATTTCATCATTTGAGAGAACAAATAGAATTGAGAAAAGATGCAAATTACTCGTTTTTGGATAATAAAGTTCTTATGACTCGAAGAGAAATGTCACGAGCTAATTATCAGGACTTTTATTTTATACATGGTGAATAAGTAACTAAAATACATAAACGTTTTATAAAAATAATTAATGGACTGTAATAACTTAGAGAAAAGGAAATTATGGATGAATATTTGGTGGGGAAGGACATTGATCTTATTTTGAAGTAATAAGAATCTAAATAGACAGTTATAGATGATAATAATAATCTAACAAAGCATAATATTTATAAACTTATTAAGACTCTCATATAGTATGTGAATCTACTAAAGAGATATATTGATATAGAGAAAATAAATAACGAGGTTTCATTTTCTTTAACTTATGGTTCTTAAATGATAAATCATACTAATATAAATAATAAAAAAATTATCCAGGATTTAGTAATTCATAAGTGAATGAATGAGAACATTCTCATATTATGAATAATATGAAAAATATTTTAGAAAGAATAAATTTTGATATGATTATAAAAATAATAGAAATGAAAAACACAAGGATATGGAATATTCAAATACCATCTATTATGAGTGAAAGAAACATTGGCACATCAGACCTGATATCCATAGTTTGAAGAAGAAAAATAAGGATGAGAAATATTTAAAAATGAAACAGAGAAAATATTTTAGAGAATATAATGATATATAGAGTACTAGTGAGGATCCATAATCCGAAATAAGTAGAGATCCAGAGAGTCATTGTCTCTAAAATATTTTTTTTATTTTTAGGCTCCTCGGAATGATATGTGATTTATGGGGAAGGTTAATTTGATTCAATTTCAAAATTATCCCTTAATATTAATTTACCTTTTACCTAGGATGATGAAAATAATACTACTTCACCAGAATTTGAGGAAGATATTCCATTATTTGAATAGATATCTAGATATGCGACTTTTATAGAGAAGAAAAATAAAATGTAATAAAAATACCTTGGCTTGGATAAGGAAGATATTGATAAAGATTTTGATGGTATTTCTAAACTTAATTTTAAAATTTATAAACACACTTTTGAGTTAGACGCTAAATATAAAGTTGTTTTAACTTGTAATGATCAAAATCTAAATATCAATATAAAATCTAATGTTTTTATTATAAAAACATTTTATCTAATTTCACTTTTATTAGGGATAATTTTTACTCTTAAGAAAACTAAAACCTAATCCTATATATTCTATAATAGGTTTTACTTCAAAAAAGTCACATTTATTGTTAAATTATTTCAATCCAAAATTTTTTTTCTTTTCTATGTTCCAAATAAAGTGAAAAAAATATTCTTTGAACAAAGTGAAATCCTTTAGAACTCATAGGGATTATAGTTTTAGATATCTTATAACTATTAAACATAATATGGTTGGATAGATGTGGGTTCCCAATATTTTATTTGCTAATATTTCTATGCCCATGAGGTATTAAAATTTTAGTTTTATTATTTTTTATAAGGATGAGTTCCAACATCTGAAACACTTGGTTCATAGACTATGGTTTTTTCAACATGTGACAGGAGACAATTCCAATGTTCAAAACATATAAAAATCGAATGGTGTATGAATCTCTTTTGTAGAAAATACTCATAGTTAAAGTTTTTTATTGGTGATGTTATATTTCCTAGTACATTATGTTATCCATAATATCATTGAATAAAACTTATTATATATAATTTTAACATATAATAAAACTACACCTATTGAAAGTTACTTTTTACAGTTGAACCTAATGTTAATTAACTTATGAGTGGTACCATTTACTTCATCTTTTATTATTATATGAAGGAACCCTATTTTATTTCTATATATTCTGTGTACATTTTACCTTGTATATAAATATCATATATATATATTATTTATAAATATCTTAAATAGTATTTATGCTCTTATTCCATAGCATTTAAACTTAGAAAATTTGATTTTACTTTTATAAACTATCCTTTTACTTTTAAATTTTACTACTTTGCGGTGAAATTACTATTCTTCTTACCAAATATTATTCACCCCTTTGAAAACTAATTTTTACCTTTTTGTTGTTAGATACTCATTTTTTATTAAATTCTTGAAAAATAGGGAGTTCTTTTAATAACTCTTGTATAGAGTTTTATTTTTTTTCGATTTTTCAATAGAAATTAAGAATATGGTTTCAATACAACTTATGGAACCATCTTATTTAGAATAATTTCATACATAGGTATCAGAAGAAAAATTATAAAAGGGTATTTAACATTTATACTAACCTACTTTAGGTTACACTAATTATTTTTTTCACTATTTAATCCCAAAGGGATGAAAATATTTCCTTTACTTGTGATTTTTCGGTAATAGGGAGAAATGTTTCCCATGGGAAGAAAACAAAAATATTGTGTGAAATTTTAGGAAAGTTATAATTAATAGAAGATAATATCACTCAAATAAATTCATTTTATATATGATGGTGGATATTTAATAACCTAGATTTGAGATTTTAGAAAATCTCAATGTGGCAGAGTTTAGAGAATTTGAAGACTGTAAGTCTTATGAATGTTAAACTTAAAATGAGTTTCATAAAAAATTATAGGGTGATTAATTTCTTTAATATTTTAATTTATTTATCACTTATTATTAAATTTTCTTCATTGAATCTTCTTGGTGTTTTTATTTTTGAAAATCACAAGGGAGATTGGATAAATTATTATATGTTTTAATTTCATTAAATTTCTTTCTTAGTAAGGGGGAGAAATTTAAAAGAGAATTTTTGTTAAGTTGGAGGATTGTTTCAAATAAACCTGTGTGTTTTTTAAAGGAGATATTTTAGAAATAAATAAATTATATCCAAGGGAGATTTATCATATGTTTTATGGAGTCTCCATTTTTAAATATTTGTTAAAATTATCTTTCTTGAGTTTTCATTCATGTTTTTAAGATAAAAAAGGATATTTTTGAGTCAAATGGATATTCTTATCCTTTTTTTTGAAAATATAAATACAATTTACTTTAATATTATACTAACTTTAGGATATTGTAAGTTATTTTTTATATAGATTTAATTTTCATTTGAATGTTCTAATGAACTAAAACAAACCATAAAAATACTAGAACATGTTAAAACATTTCGATGGAATGCTGATTAATTTCACTAGAATATAGAGGAACATTCCTCAGTAGATTATGGAATTTATGATGTTGTTGTAACTGAACTTAAAGATCTTGGAATATGACCATTTAAATTTGTTATGACTTCAGTTAAAAATTCAACTAAGAGCTCCGATGAGTGAAATGTACTGGAAAATTAGAACACTTTCAATCATGTTTAGGATATACATCATCTCATAGCTGTGAGAAATTTAGATTATAATTTTATTTCAATGTGAATAGTTAAGATCTATAATTATGTGAGGTTTTATTATAAAACTCATAGTTTTATCCCTATAATTATTTATCCTCCAATATTCATGAATGATGATATTTCTCTATGGAATGTACTTCCTCTAATCATTTTGATTGATGAGAATCAAGGATAAAGAATTCTACTTTTGAGCTATAGAGTCTGATGAAGTCCATGATACTAGCACTTGCTACTGATTGATGTGATTTAATAGGTTCTCAAGGATAGAACTAAATAATATTGATAGCTATATCAATGAATTTCCAAGTTTATAACTTTCTATTACCAAATAGTTTAGTTAATGAAGATCCAGTGTTTGGAAATTGGATACCTTAGGTCTTTTCTACTAATCTACCTACCACTTTGGTTTAAAAGTGAAGAATTCCCTTGATTGTAGGTGTTTAGAGATAATATTATTTAAGGAGGTTAAGGATTTTTATCCTTAATTTTTTTTTCATTGTTTTACTTACCTTATATTTTAAATTTTGACTTTTTTGTATGCTTTATCTCAGTTGATAGTTTAATTTCCAAGTGATTATTCTACCGTGATTTTACATTGTTTGTTATGATTTTATAAAAACTTATAACTTTTGATATACTCAATACATGAGTGGTTGATAAAAATTATTAGTAGCCTTATTAAAAATAATTAAACCCCTCTTATATCTTTATATATCATATTTCTGGGACAACAACCATTTCTCCCTTCATCAAACATTGACCACAACACAACCCCTGGTAGAAACCCTCCAACTACACTCATCTCTTCGATGAGTCCCACTCTTCCCCACAACTAACTGTCCCTCCTTACACTATTTCCTTATTGATTTTCCATTCCACTAACCCTAGAGTTTTTGATAAAATAAATGTACAAAACTAATTATCTCAGCATGATTTTTTTAGATTGACAATTTTTTTTGAAAATATGGGTTTTCTGATTTTTGGTAATTAAGGTTTGTTTATTATAATTTTCCATTTCAATACCCCTCCTTGGATTTCAAATAATTTTTTGGAAGTTCAGAAAACTTGTTCGAAAATATAATTTGAATGCCCAATTTTTTTGTTGTATTTATAATTTTAAAACTTTTTTACTAAATTGTTTTATTATGTTATTTCATATGTTATTTCCAATAACCTATTATATATATTGTAATATGTTTATATGTATTAGATTATATATTATTTTAAAAATCTGAATATTCAATTATTTTAAAAGTTTGAAAAAAATATGTATATAATGAATATTATACATATCAAGTGATCATTTTAAATATTTATATTTGAATTATTACTTTGTTGATTTTAATTATTTTTATTTGAAACGTAAAAAATTATGTCATAATAATATATAACTATTATGTATTTAAATATATAATCATATTAATTAAATTATTTTTAAAATTTCATAATCATATTTAGTTAGAGTGTATATATATTCCCTAGATTTATTTTGAATATATGTATATAATCTTTTTTTAAAAGTGCTTATATTTGAAACTTTTAGTTTTTAATTATATGTGCAAATCATATAAATGTGTTTAATAAATAATATTATATAAATATCATACATAAATTTATAGTTCATTAACTATTTTATCTTTATGTACATATTTTAAATTAATCTATTAATAGCCTTTTTATTAATCTATTTTAGGAAAATATTTATTTTATTATATTTTTTTAGTTATAACATATCTGTAACTCAATTTTTAGAATTCATTATATTTTTTAGCATAAAAATTTTATTCCTATTTTATTATAAGAATAATTATTATTTTTCAATATATTATTAAATTTTAGTTTAAGAATATTTTAATTTTAAAAAATAATCTATGTAAATTGAACATAAAATATGAATTAAATTTCAGTTTACATTAAAAAATATAACTAAATAAAATATTTTTTTGTAGTATTTGATAAATATTAATAATTATTATTTTAATATTTCAATTATTTTTTTATATTGATACATTCATATATAAGAGCTAAATTGATCAAATTAATAGACTTTATAATGAATATTTTAAGGGGATTAAACAATTTATTGATTTAAAAAATGGATTTCAAAATGATTTTATTTTTTGTCCATATAAAAAATGTGCAAGAAAATGTATCCTAAAATGATGTACCTAGAGAGAATATTAATTTCCGAATGAATTTTTGAAACACTATATGAAAAATACACATCACGGAAAGGAGTATTTTCCCTATCACCAGTGAAATAGATTTAAAATGGACGTTGATCCCATAATAGTTGATTCAATGAATATAATGATCAATAACATGACATGTTAGTTTCAACCAAAAGATAGTGACATCACGAACGATGGCGTTGGTGGGAGTAATACATATTCTTGTATGGATGGAGAAGCATTGAAATTATTTGAAATTGTTGATGATTATTATAATTAAGTATATCTTATATGCACAAGATTTACTAATATTGTTTTATCATTAATAAGTTACACTTTAAGATTTTCATGACCCATCCCCCGGGGCCCGTGCCGTAACTACCCCAATCATGCCTTCCATAGGCCAGGGGCTGGTGACTACCACCAAAGAAGTAATTCCCTAGAAACTGGGAAGGCATTGCCTTTATAACCTATAAACACACACATCAGATACGAACACAAGTAAACTGTATAACCAACAAGTGAGTACAGAAAGTGAAAAGGGTCCAGAATACAACCCCAACTGGAAAGTACAAGAAACTGAAGTATAAGTACAACTGAGGAAAAATGAAATACAACTACTAAGTCATCCTCCGAGGTTCCTACCTGAAGGGTAGGTAAAGATCACCTCCTTAGCACTCCATGTCCATCTGTCTCCTCCATGTACCGACACACCGTATGGTCCACCTCCAGGTACCATCCACTCCAGGTACTCTCAGCCTCAGTCAGTGTTGTCTGTCGTCTGCATCCAACACAACAAGGTGCGGGCATAGCCCCTTCAGGCGTGAGTATAATGATACTCAATAGGGACCCCGAGACCCTCAAATTCTCACAAATCCTTCAAGGATAAACCAAAAAGTAAGGAATCAATAGATAACCCTACTTAGGTATATGCCCACACATATACCTAAGTTATTAAGTAATCCATCACAATGATGAGGAAAACACAAAAGTACTGACTCATCTCAACCAATATTTTATTCACATTATCAATACCTCAGTTTCTAGAGAACTCCTTCTCAATCGAGTACAGTGGGCCTACCGCGTCACCCAGAGGCATTTCACACTAACCTTGGACTGCTAAGTTACTCCTCCTATCGAGTACCATGAGTTTGCTGCGTCACACAGAGGCGATCCCCACCGTGGGTCTGCCGCCACACCCAGGCGCTCCCCCTCACAGCCTACATAGGTACTCCTCCTGTCGAGTACCATGGGTCTGCCGTGTCACCAAACTCGCTTCTCCACATTGGGTCTGCTGCCATAACCAGGGGCTCCCCACTAGGCCAGTTGAGTCACTCCGAGTCAAACAGTCAACACTCTTCGGGTCTCAGCCAACTACTAGGTCTCAGCACTCTGATCGCTCATCACTAGAAGGATCCGCTCCATGAGGTACTGGTTGATACTCCAATTGTCACAAAGTCCCATGAAGATGTATCTCAATGGTCTGCCATGTCATAGGGTTATCAACGCAATAGACGACGCGTCAATCAGACGCCCGGTCTGTGAGTTATTAGCCTTTTAGTCCCAGGGGCCTGATTGGATTCGTGCACGATCCAACCTAACTGTATCTCAACTATACCCCAAACTCCAGCGGGGTATAATCAAAGGGACTTTCATGCTCCAAGATTACCAGGGCCGCTGACGATTTGTTAAATGGACGTCTAGTGCCAAAGATATGGCCAAAAGAAAGTAAAGGGCCATAGTGGGCTCAGGTATGTTCTGACACAGTCAGACCGACCCGGCCCGACCTAGCCTGGGCCAACCTGGTTCAGGTCAGCCCAGGCAGCCCGTTGGGTTCGGCCCGGCCCGCTAGGCCCAGCCCATCCGACCGTGAGGGACTACGAAGAGCCGTGAGGGCGCAGACCGGCCGCCAGTCGGCGTGAGGGCGGTTTGGCCCGGAGGGTTATACATGGGTGACTCGGCCCGGAGGGCGCCGTAAGGGCATGATCTGGTTTGGCCGGGGCACCGCGAGGGGCGCGGGAGGCCGACAGGGTGGTGCGGTTAGGGTGGATCGAGAAGCATGCGGGCCGGGGAGCGGCGCGGCTGGGGCGCGGCACGGCTGTGGACGGTTTGGCCGGTGGTGGCACGAGGACTGTGAGTAGGTGCAATTGGAGCTGCTCGGGAGGCCGGCATGGTCGGGAGCTGGTTCGGCCGGGAGGCCAGGGTGGCCGGGGCCGGTTCGGCCGGAGGACGACCCAACTAGGGCGGCTCGACCTGACCCGGGGTGGCTCGGTTAGATGGGCGGAGACCTCAGGGGCGGGTCGGCTAGGGCGTCATGAGGGGGTGCGACCGGGTCGGCCAGTGGCGGGGCGGAACACCACAGGGGCGGCGCAGGTCGCGGAGGCTGCGGGTGGTGCGGGCGTTGCCTTCGTGGATTTCCTTTCCATTGTCGGCTTCCTCTGTCTTGAATAACACCGCAAAAGAGAATAGCAGAGGAGCCAAGCCATGTTGGTTTGGTATGCACCCTCCACGTTTAGGGTGGTAGCATTTGGATCCCAAGAACAAAGCACAAAAAACCCTCCCACAATGATTAATCCCAAAACCCGTAAAAGGAAGACATATGCGGATCAACAAGTTAGAATTTGGTTAGCGTTCTTTGTTTTAGAAGGAAATAATAACAAGAATATAAAATCAATCACAAAAATCCCCTACCTTGTTCGAAGTTGGTTGACGTTGGCATGAGAAGGTGGACATCGATTTGTTGTAGACTAACATGTTCTTCGTTGGAGGAATTCCCGAGGAAGAAGGTCGAAGGAGGTTGTTCTTCATCAGTGGAGCTTTCTTCGTTGGGAGAGCATTCTTTGTTGGGAGATGAAGTTCTTCATTAGAGAACTTTATTTCTCTGAAGCTCTCTCCTCTCCCAAATTCTACCAAAATGAAATAATAGCCTCCAAATAATAGATTAAGTTTTTGGCATAATATTTATAATGGTTGAATTGTTTAAGGGAGAGTTGGCACAATCAACTAGTGCATTGGCAGAATTAATGTGGAGGAATCTCAAGAGGCTCCTCCACATTAATGTGGGTGTTGATAGGTTTTCCTCTCCCACACATTAATAGGGGGTCAGGAGGTCCCCGCTCCCAAACTCAAATTGGGAGGTTTTGAGAACTCGGGTGGTCCCCACCACAATTAAACATGAAGAAGAGGTTTAGGCCTCGGGTGGTCCCCACCACCATAAACTCTCATGGGAGGTTAAGGTGTGGTGGTCCCCACCTCCAACTTCCACATTGGTGGTTATAATAGATAAAATAAAATAAAATATGTGTTTATTTTATTTTATTATTTCCACAAAAAACCCCAAAACTAGCTTTCACCGTCGACGAACTGTCATCGAAGTGAAAGTATTCTTAAGAGAATACCAGCGCTACGAGTAAAACGGTTCCCTCATATTTCTATTCCGAGCACCAGTTAAAATGTTATAAAAACCCGTTTGTACGTTTACTGAACGTACCCGAACAAAACATCATAAATTTATTCCGGGAACACCGGGCCTCAGAATCACACACCTTCAATTTTAGCAGACTCATAAAATTCCCATTTAATTAAAAACAATTACATGGAAATTTCAAGTCTTTACATTCTCCCCACCTCAGGGATTTACTTCCCCGTATGCTACAATTCAAAATAAGGGAACAAGTGAGGGTAATGAGCCGGCATATGAGCATCCTGCTCCTATGTGCTCTCCTGGAGGTTCACGTGCTGCCAACAAATATGCACCAGAGGTATCAACCATCCATCAAGGACCCACTTCTATCGATCTTCAATCTCTACTAGAACCTTCGTAAAAGTCTCCTCATCATCGACGTCCAGTTCACCATGGTCGATGATGTTAGAAGGGTCGTACACGTATCTCCTCAGCTGGGATACGTGGAAGATGTCATGCACCCGATGCAACTAAGGTGGAAGAGCTAAGCGGTAATCCACCTTGGCAACTCTGATGAGGACCTAAAAAGGTCTGATGAATCTCGAAGATAACTTGCTGCCTCGGCCAAATCTCCATAGACCTCGTCGGGGTGAGACACGTAGAAAGACGTGGTTTCCATCCTTGAACTCCAGAGGTCTCCATCTCCTATCAGCATACGGATTCTGTCTACTCTGTGCAGTCTTCATTTTCTCCTAGATGATCTGAACTTTCTCCGTGGCAGCCCATACCATCTCTGGTCCCACTAGTGCTGACTCCCCTGGGTCAGTCCAACACAAGGGTGATATGCAAGGTTGCCCGTATAACGCCTCAAAAGGTGTCATCCCAATGGTGGAGTGATAGCTTTTGTTGTACACGAACTCCACAAAAGGAAAGTAATCATCCAAATTGAGACTGAATTCAAGGACACATGAACATAGTATGTCCTCGAGTGTATTAATGGTCTACTCAGTCTGACCATTCGTCTGAGGATGGAAGGTGGTGCTCAAACGAAGCTGTATCTTGAAAGCTTCCTGCAACCCTTCCATAGCCGGGAAGTAAAACATGAATCACGATCAAAGAAAATCATCAAAGGTACTCCATGTAGCCACACAATCTCCCGCACATAGAGTTGTCCCCATCTCTCTACTAAATCTTTCTCTCTGATTGGTAGGAAGTGGGCCAACTTGGTGAGTCAGTCAACTATCACCCAAATCAAGTCATGTCACCTGGATGTACGTCAAAGTCCTATCATGAAGTCCATGGATATCCCATACCACTTCCACTCTGGGACCTCAAAAGGCTGAACCAAGCTTGCTAGTACCTGATGCTCCACCTTCACTTGCTGACAAGTGAGGCACCGAGAGAAAAACTCTGCAACTGACTTCTTCATTCCTGGCCACCAGTGCTATCTTCAGAGATCCTGGTACATCTTCGCCACTCTTGGATGTACCGCTAGAGGGGATGTGTGGAACTCCCTCAACACTTCCTCTTGAAGTGACACTGGTACCATAGTACTTCCTTTGAAGAGGATAACGTGCTCCCCACCTTCAGAAAATCCATCAGGTGTCTGCCCTGTGGATTTCTGAGCACATTGTCTCTTGCAATCAGCATCCCCATGCTGTGCCTCCCTGACTCACTGAAAAAGTGGGGGAGTGACTGTAAGAGATTGAAGGAAGGCTACTCCATCCCTATCCACAAAGGATATCTGTAAAGAATCCATCTGCTCCATCACCTCACCTAGAATTTGTATACCAGATCTCCTTCTGAGTGCATCTGTAACATCCTTCCCCTTCCTAAGAGTATAGACTATCTCGAATTCATAGTCCTGGAGGAACTCAAGCCAACATTGTTGTCTTAGTTTTAGGTCCTTCTGAGAGAAGATATACTGGAGGCTCTTGTGATCAGAGTACACGGTAAAACACTCACCCATTAGATAGTGTCGCCACATCTTCATGGCGAAGACCACTGCTGCTAACTCCAAGTCATGGGTAGCGTAGTTCTACTCATGTTGTCTCAACTGTCGTGAACCATATGAGATCACTGATCGCTCCTACATCAGAACACATATGAGTCCAGTCCATGATATGTCGTAGTAGACTACGTTCCCTATGACTTCCTCTCGAAGCCTCGTGATGGGGGCACTAGTCAGCCTCTTCCTCAGCTCATGAAAGCTCTACTGGAATCTCTCTGACCACACAAAGGGTTTCCCCTTCTTCGTCAAGGCTGATAGTGGTGCTGCAACTCTAGAGAAGTCTGGCATAAACCTATAGTAGTATTCAGCTAAACCCAGGAAACTTCGTACCTCCGTCACACTCTTGGGTGGCTCCCAAGAAAGTACCGCCTCAATCTTCGCTGGATCTACTGCAAATCTTGCCTCCGATATGACATATCCTAGAAAGTGAATCTCTCGGATCCAAAACTAGAACTTCGAGAGCTTACCATAAAGCTGGTTCTATCAGAGTGTGTCCAGTACTACCAGAAAATGATAGGCATGCTCCTCCTCAGTAGCTGAGTAGATCAGAATGTCATCGATGAAGACTACTATGAAGCGATCAAGGTATGATAGAAATATCCTATTAATGATTCCCATGAATACTACTGGAGCATTGGTGACTCTGAATGACATAAAAAAGAACTCTTAATGGCCATACCGACATCTGAAAGCTGTCTTATGTACATCCTCATCTTGAACTCTGATCTGGTGATAGCCTGATCTGAGGTCTATCTTCGAGAACCACGGTGCTCCCTTCAGCTGATCAAAGACGTCGTCAGTCCTCGGTAGTGGGTACTTGTTCTTCACAGTCACCTGGTTCAGGCACCGATAGTCGACACAACGCCTCAAGATTCCATCTGCCATCTTGGCGAACAGAATCAGGGCTGGCCAAGGAGAAACACTGGGCCAGATGAATCCCTTGCCCTACAAGTCCTCAGCCATACCTGCAGCTCACGAATCTCCACGGGAGCCATCCAATATGCTGGTGTAGATATCGGTGTCATTCTAGGGTACAAGTCAATGTAAAATTATACCTCTTTTCGAGGAGGTAGACCCGAAACATCATCAGGGAAAACATCTGTGTACTGGTCCACCACTATAGGATAAGTCAGAATCTCCACATCAACTGCTCTGAGGGTAAGGCTAGCCAAATGATGAGTGATCGGCTGCACTCTCCTACGAGTAAGTCCATCCTGTGATGCAAAGGATCCCTTCTCACCAGTTAACATAAACCTGGTTCCATCACTGCAGACACAACACACTTTTCACCTAATACAATCTATCTAAGCATAGACTGTAGATAACCAGTCCATACCCAAGATGAAGTCGTAAGGCCTCGACACCGCTACTAAGAGATCCCAGCTGAATCTCTCACCTCCTAGAGTAAGCTCACAGTACCGAAACTAGTGCGTAATCGTATAATCTGATCCCGTAGGAGTCTCTAGCTGTAAGGATTGAGCCAATGACTCCGTCAGAATCTCCGAGCTCTGAACGAGGGTACTGGAAATGAAAGAATGACTGGAACCTGGTCTATAAGTACTGCAACTATGGTGGAGTAGACTCATATCGTACATTGAATCATCTCCGGAGCGCCATGATCGTGTTCCTCAGCTTCCTAGTGCTGAACTCTCCCATGGCCACCTGCTCCTTACGGTCGGGGTGGACCTCCTGTTAGTTGTGGAAGTAACAGCTCAAATCATCACCCACCACCTGCTGCACAACTAGCTCCTCTTCCATGCCCGCCTTCTCCCTGCGGACCACCTCGATCGAATACTTGCCTCTACCTGGGTGGTCCTTTGAACATTTGCTGATCATCCGTACGATGGGTCGGACAGTCATGAGCCATGTGGCCCTACCCGCCGCATGCGTAACATTGCCCGCTCTTGGCATGTCTGTCTCCACTTCGGGTGCCCCTCACAACCAATCCTGATTCATGCGGTCATCCACCTATAGGTTTGGTTCTCTTGGACCTCTGTGACATCTTTCTACTGCCAGCTACAGAAGACTCTGCTATATGTCGACTGGTGGTGGATCTCACTGCTGGTGACTGCTCTAAAAAGAAACTCTCTACTAGGAGGGCTCTCTCTAACACCCCTTCGTACATCGGGATTCTGAGTGAGATCACCGAATACCTGATCTCCCAACTGAGTCCCTACTTGAAGGTCTGAGCCCTAGAGAATGGGTCCCATACCATATCGGTGGAGTAGCATGAGAGGTCTGTAAACCTTACTGAGTATTAAGCTACAGTCATACTGCCCTACTGCAGATGAATTAGCTCCTGTATGCACACTGCATGGAGAGTCACTAGAACAAACTCTGCCCGAAACAGGATCTCAAATTCTGCTCAATGAAGCGTCACCTCGTCATGAACCTGGAGCATCAAGATCCACCATCTGCTTGCTGCTGCCTGTAGAAGGCTAGCAGCATGTATCACCATGAGGTCAGCCGGTGTCCCTACTAGTCGGAATACTATCACCACAGCCTCCATCCAATCCTCAGATGCCTGTGGGACCATCTCTCCCCTGAACCTGGGTGACATATGGTCCTGGAACTCATGAAACGTGCTCAAGTGACGTGCAATGTCTGTGTCTAGGGCGGGTGGAATCGGTGGCCCAATGGGTAATGGTACCACTGGTTCCTCCAATGGTGCCTCTACTGGAAGAGGGACCTGTACCGAGGCCTCATCGCTCGGTGGGCTATCAGTGCGTACAACTCTCAGAACTCTAGCCAGCTGTCTGCGTGGAGGAATCCTGAAAAGAGACAGGTGCGCTATGGTTAAAATTTATACCTGGTGAGATGAACAGGTTGAGCTGACTTAAAAAAACTTTTGAAAACACACATGCAATCAGTGTTTCCGTGCACTGAGTCAGAAATCGGACGTCAGGGTCCTGGTGAATGGATACGTCAGCCGCTGCACTAACACTAGACTCCCTGAACTGAAAACCACACTCACTACCCTTAACACTATTGCTTCATAGAAAAGAAAGATCAGAGTTCTAAGTTTTGTGGTAGAACCAACTCCTCTGATACCAATTTATCAGGACCCGTCCCTTGAGGCTTGTGTCATGACTACCCCAAGCCCACCTTCCATAGGTCAGGGGCTGGAAACTTGCACCAAAGGCGTAATTCCCTAGAAACTGGGAAGGATTTGCCTTTATAACCATTAAACACACACAGAAGACACGAACACGAGTAAACTGTATAACCAAAAATTTATTACAGTAAGTTAAAAGGGGCCAGAATACAATCCCAACTGGAAAGTACAAGAAACTAAAAGTACAAGTACAACTGAGGAAAAATTAAAGACAGCTATCGGGTCATCCTCTGAGCTTCCTACCTAAAGGGTAGGTACATATCACCTCCTCATTACTCTACGTTCATCCGTCTCCTCTGTGTACCGACTCACCGTATAGTCCACCTCCAGGTACCGTCCAATCCTGGTACTCTTAGCCCCAGTCAGTGCTATTTGTCGTCTGCATCCAACACAAAAAGTTGCGGGCATAACCCATGCAGGGGTGAGTATAATTATACATAGTAGGGACCCTAAGACCCTCAAGGTCTCAAAAATCCACCAAGGATAAACCAAAAAGTAAGTAATCAATAGATAACCCTACTTAAGTATATGCCCATACATATACCTAATTTATTAAGTAATCTGTCTCAATCATGAGGAAAACACAAAAGTACTGACTCAACGCAACCAGGATTTTATTCAAATTATCGAAACCTCTACTGCTGGAGAACTCCTGCTCAATAGAGTACATGAGTCCTTCCACATCACATATAGGTGCTTCCCATTAACCTTGGACTGCTGAGGTACTCCTCCTATCGAGTATCGTGGGTCTGCTACGTCACATAGAGATTCTCCCCACCGTGGGTCTGCCGCCACACCCAGGCGCTCCCTTTCATAGCCTACAAGGGTACTCTTCCTATTGAGTATCGTGGGTCTATCACATCACCCAGAATTCTCCTCCACTGTGGGTCTGCCACCACAACCATGCGCTCCCCATTAGGCCA
This sequence comes from Viscum album, assembly GCA_963277665.1. NCBI lineage: Eukaryota > Viridiplantae > Streptophyta > Magnoliopsida > Santalales > Viscaceae > Viscum > Viscum album. The sequence continues at coordinate 1,952,352,982 of OY728125.1, forward strand.
GTCGAGTCACTCCGAGTCAAACAGTCAAAAGTCGTTAGGTCTCACCCAGCTACTAGGTCTCCACACTCTGTTCTCTCTTCACTGGAAGGATCCTCTCCATGAGCTACTGGTCGATACTCCAACTATCACTAATTCCCAGGAATAATTATCTTAAAGGTCTGCCACGTCATAGGGGTCTCAACACAACAGATGGTGAATTAATCGGATGCCCGATCTGTGAGTTATTAGCTTTTTAGTCTTGAGGGCCCAGTTGGATTTGTGCACGATCCAACCTAACAGTATCTCAACTATACCCCATACTCTAGTGGGGTATAATCAAAGGGACCATCATGCACCAAGATTACTAGGGCCACTGACGGTTCGTCAAACGGACGTCAAGAGCCAAAGATATGGCCAAAAGAAAGTAAAGGGCCATTGTGGGCCCAGGTCCGGTCCTACCCGGTTGGACCGACCCGACCCGATTCGTGTTGGCGCGGCCTGACGTGTCGGGTATATCCCGGCCCGTTGGGCAGGCCAACCCGTTAGGTTCGGCCAAGCCCATCAGGTTGCGAGGGTTCGCTGAGGGCCTTGAGGGCGCGTACCAACCACAAGTTGGCATGAGGGCGGTTCAGCTCAGAGGGCACCGTGTGGGAGAATCTACCCGGAAGGCGCCACGAGGGCACGAGATGGTTCGGCTGAGGCACCGTGAGGGGTGCCGGAGGCCGGTTTGGGAGGGCGGCGGGCCGGTGCGGCCGAGGCGGATCGGGAAGCCGGTAGGCCAGGGTGGCGTGGCCGGGGCACGGCGCGGCCGTGTCCAGTTTGGACGTAGGCGGCACATGGCCAGCGGACCGGCGTGGCCGGAGCGGCTTAGGAGGCTGGTGTGGCCGGGAGCTGGTTCGGCCAGGGTGGCTGGGGCCGGTTCGGCCGACGGACGACGTGGCCAGGGTGGCTCGCCAAGGCTTAGGGCAAGTCGGCCGGAAGGGTGGAGATCGTGGGGGTGGTTCGGGTGGGGCACCGTGACTGGTTTGGCCGGCGGCGGGGCAGAACACCGCGGGGGATGTGTGGGTCGCAGAGGCTGTGGGTGGCGCGACTGCTGCCTACGTCACCTTCATCACCGTTGTCACCTTCCTCCGTCTCAAAGAACACCACAAAAGAGAATGGTGGTGGGGTCGGACCATGTTGGTTTGGTCCGCACCCTCTGCATTTAGGGTGGCATCATTTGGATCACAAGAACGAAGCACAACAGACCCTCCCACAATGATTAATCCCAAAACCTGCAAAAGGAAAACATATGCGGATCAACTTGTTAGAAGTTGGTCCGTGTTATTTGTTTAAGAAGGAAAGAATCAAGTGAATATAAAATCAATCACAAAAATCCCCTACCTTGTTTGAAGTTGGTTGCCGTTGGCGTGAGAAGGCATACATCGATTCTTTATATACAAACATATCCATCATCGGAGGAAGTCCCGAAGAAGAAGTTCGAAGGAGGTCGTTCTTCATCGGGGGAGCATTCATTGTCGGGTGAGCGTTCTTAATTGGGAGATGAATTTCTTCATTGGAGAACTTTATTTCTCCCAAGCTCTCTCCTCTCCCAAATTCCACCAAAATGAAATAATAGCCTCTAAATAATAGATTAAATTGTTGGCATAATATTCAAAATGGTTTAGTTGATTAAGGGAGAGTTGGCACAATCAATTGGTGTGTTGGAAGAATTAATGTGGAGGAAGCTCAAGAGGCTCCTCCACATTTATGAGGGAGTTAAGAGGTTTTCCTCTCCCCCCCATTAATAGTTGGTCGGGTGGTCCCTGCTCCAAATTCAAATTGGGTGGTTTTGAGAACTCGGGTGGTCCCCACCAAAATTAAACATGAAGAGGAGGTTTAGGCCTCTAGTGGTCCTCACCATCAAAACCTATCATGAGAGGTTATGGTGTGGTGGCCCCAACCTCCAATTTCCACATGTGTGGTTATAATAGTTAAAATAAAATAAAACATGTGTTTATTTTATTTTATTATTTCCACGAAAAACCCAAAAACTAGCTTTCACCCTCGACCAACTGCCGTGGAGGTGAAAGTTTTGTTAAGCGAATACCGGTGTTGCGAGTTCAACGGTGCCCTCAGATTTCAATTCCAAGCACCGGTTCAAAAGCTAAAAAAACTCGCTCGTACGTTTACTGAACGTACCCGAACAAAACTTCAGATATTGATTCCGGGCACACCGCGCTTCAGAATCACTTGCTGTAAATTTTTTTGGAATCCTAAAATTCCCATTTAATAAAAAAAAATACATGGAAATTCCGAGTCTTTATAGAGATCTTGAATCAGTGGACAAGAACCTCCTTCGATACATTCTAGGAATTATTTTTGAATGTACTCCCTGATAGAGTGAATAATCTAGAGTTGTACTACTAAGCATAAAAGTTGGCCGAAAACCTTGGTTTCACATACGATACCATTGATGTGTTCTAGAACAACTATATGGTGTTAGAAAATATAATACACAACTCATTTTATACTATTTGTTACTCATATAGGTGGATGTTCAATGGTAATCAAGGTCATTAGTTTCTTCCAAGTATGATTTTAAACTACAGGAAATAGATCACCGCTAAAAAGTTGTGTTAGTTTCCACTAAATCCATGGTTAAAGAAGTTCTATATGTTAGATAATGTATCTAAACTAATGATATGGAATTAAGATATAATACAAGAGGATGATATGTTAACTGACTCAGAATATTATTTGACATGGGAAGAGTTTGATCAAAGACACTCAAAAGTTTCTCAATATGGTCATAATGTTCAATTGGTTTTGGAGATACATGATTTTATACCATTTATTTATATGGTTGGTGTGACAAATAGTACATGGAAGGTGGTGTTGGTTCTATAAAAATTTCCCATAGTTATGTTTTAAGAAACCTTTTTTTTAATTTTCACTCTTATTGATGGACCAGGAGGACTTGTGAGGAGACCTGAGTATAACATACATGAATATCACAATATTTTAGATGAATATTAAATACATAACACAATTATACATGACTGAATACCATTCATATTTATTATCTTTGGAGGCTAGATATATAATCATCTTTATTTTGTGAAAGATCTTCAACGCATCCAATAAATTTATTTTCACAAATAAAACTTTTTATAAATAGCATACTTAAAAACATTATTCCAAACCTAAGGAAAGGAAACATAATAAAGTTGAACTTAGATTATAAGTTTGGGTAAACATGATAGACATCAATCAATGGTCATATATATGCATATTTTGAGCATAAGTTCATGATAACGTGAGCATAACATTTGAAAAATCATACAAAAAATTCATAGATCATAATCTTGAAATAAGTATTTGGTAGATCATAAGACATGAATCATATAGGAATTAGAGATCATGATCCATGAGACCATAACATAATCATAAGAACATGTCATAGATATTGGCTTAAAATTTGTGGAATAATCATAATTATTGAAATTTTATGTCCAGTATATCCCCGAAAACATTCATCACATGTTATGCTTGGGAAACCACCTATGTACCTTCTTCGTTCTTGAGATAACTACTAATTTACCAGCTTTAAGTATCGGGATAACCACCCATGTACACTCTTTTGGGATTGGGATAAACACCTGTATACCCTTTAAGCTTATAGAACTTATCATTACCCAATGCATTGGAGGTCTAAAATGGACCCACCAGTTACATAATCATAATCCTTTTATATCTATGCCACAATATCATGAAAAAATTTATCATTTCATCAAATATTAAACTATGAAAAATAAAATAAGTTTCATTAATATTTTATCATTATAATAATAATACATCTAAAGAAATAATAAACATGGTATCATAGGATCATATACCCAGCAGATCAAATGTAACACAAAACTATTCTATCATAGATGAAAAATTTATTTAAAGTATAACTAATATATTTCTTCAGGAAAATACCCTTTTCATTTTGAAATAACAAATTTGAAATCTAAAAATTTCTAAAATATCCAGAAAAAAAATTCTTTGAAAAGAAACATGGAATCTTGTAAAAGAAGCTTCAAATTATTTAGTGTTCATGATGGAGATAAAATATGTTTGTGTGGTGTTTTTTAAAACTAGATTCTATTCTCACCTTCAGGAAAAAGTATCTCATTTGGAAATATAAAACGAAAATTCCTTCTAAAATTTTTATAAAAATTAAAAAAATGGGTGAAAATGACTATAATAAATCACTGGATAATAGTAAAAAAATTATTTAAAACATTTTAGTTAAAATATAGACATGTAATAAAAAGATTTATGACTGAATAGAATTTTTTTTATTATACTTTAAAATATTCTTTCAAAATTTTGAGTGCTTATAGAGAGGAAAGTTGAAGAAAAACTTGTAATTTATAGAAATAAAAATTTGATAAAAAATAAATAGTTTTTTTGAGTGATAGATCATATAATTTCATTATCAGAAATTTAAGCACAAAAAATCATAGTAAAAAGTGAGATTGTAACATAAAACCTTTTCCGTTTTGGTAAATTTTCAGTCATAACCCCATGAATGAAATAACTTCAAGTAAAAAATTAAATACAATGAATATGAATATATTAATTTAATATCATATCAAATGGTTAGTGTATATAACACATGAAAAAATCAAATGTTGAATATGGTATATGTCTCACAGAAACAAAAATTTGACGAGAAACCATTTCCCCAAGTCTCATCTTGATTCATAAGTGTTCAAAATAACTTATAATAAATATATATTTATTATAAATATATACCATAACTATATTCATACAAATCATACTATATATGATTTAATTGTAACATTTTATTACCCATTTATTAACAATTATTTATTAAATCACTGTTCCAGGTGATAAATGATTCATTTTTCATGCATATTCAGTTCAACAGTTCTATTACTTTTACTTTTATCATGGTTCCATAATCACTAAAGTTTTATCTAGTTATAAGAATCATATTTAATCATTATATAAGATTATATAACTATTTATAAAAGGAAATGATGAAAAATGAATTAAATTACTTCATCAAGATGGTAATCCGTACGCACACATGAGTGATGTTTCCACTTTTGGATAGACAGATTAAAGGAATGGTAAATAATAATTCAACTTTACGTAATCATTATTATAACATAAATATAATATATATTCATTAAATATATCATTATTAATATCCAAGTAAAATATAAATGAAAAACGAATCACATTACTTCATGGAGGTAGTGGTCCACATGTATGCATGAGCGATGTAATCATTTTACAATAGATGGGATGATGTGAAGCTATATAAGATATTATAATTATAAAATAATAATTATTTCATAAATATAAATTATAAAAATTAAATCAATTATAATAACTAACCATGAAATATAGTGATCGAAAATGAATCATATCATTACGTGGAGGTGATAGTGCATATGTACACATGAGAAATACTTTCATATATAATTTGATGGGAAGGAGGTGGAAAAAGGTTATACCATAATCGTAAAAAAATATATGTATATTTATGACACTATATTAATTATTTAGGATTGGTAAAATATATTTAGAGTAAGTTAAAGAAGAAATAATCATTGAAAGAGTCATATAAGATGGTTAAATAGTTTTTAGGAGACCTCCTTTGTCTTACACCTTAATCATTCTTAGGACGGTCTTAGGGGAACATAAGGGGATGTGATATAAATTTATGTGAGATATAAAGGTATTGGGGTAGGTATTCTCTGATATATATTGCTTAAACATTGTGAATAATGGACAATAGGAGGTTCCCTTTTATAAGTTAGGGAAAAGACACACTTGGAATTACTTAAAACATTTAACTATAATATATATCATAACCATGTAATGTGTAAGCAAATGGAAATACTTTTTAAGTCAGTATATGATAAGGTATAAATCCATTAAAAGAACAGACATGTTAATGTTTTATTTAAAATTTCATCTTTTGGTTCAACCCCTGATCAACCATTTTTAACCTTAACTGTGATAACACATTTTTTTCTTTAGGGGTCATAAGTTTACTTCTTTGGTGAAAAGTGGCTAAAAAATGGCCCAAATTGGAAATTTTAGACCACTTTTCATTCTGATTGTCCTATTTTAATATTTTTTTATTTTTAAATCATTTAATAAAATATTTCTTATTATAAAATATCATTAAATTATTTTTTTGTATAATTAATTTAATTTGACTTCAAAGATATCAATACATCAATTGAATTCTAATATAAAAAAAATTTCAAATCATTTAAAATTTATAATTACAAATGAAATTCATGTAATTTCATAGTTCATTCAAAACATATTTGTTTTATTGTTTTTAAAATCATTTTAATTTATTTTTATACTACTTTCACAGGAACTATATCATCATTAGATAAATAATTAAGGTAATTATATAATTAAAAATAAAAATAAAAATAAATTACGATCGTAAAAATATATATTTACGTTCAAAATAACATTTTAGATTCATTCATGAATTCTATTTATCCATATGAAAATATTTAAGAGAAATTATAATCTCGAGGGTGACATTTTATATTTATTATTTTCCTAAAATAATATAATTTTTATAATCAAAAGAATGTGGAAATAATTTGACATATTTTCCAACATCTAGGATATGGTTCACTCCTAAGTAACTAAACTAGATAGAACACAAGGCCTCAAGCTTTCCTACCCATATGTTAGAGGCCATTTACTAGATGCATGGGTTTATAGTGCTATAGTGGGAATACTGTACACTCTTAATCAGAGTGGCACAAAATTTAATAATAAATAAGAATTGGAAACATAATCATGTAAAAAAGCATAATTAAACCATATAAATGATAATAATTAGACATACATAATAATTAGTGTCATATACAAAAGATGATGTCATGATACTATATAAAAACAGGGTATAAGGGGGTCATGGAAGTCGATATAAAATAATTAATGCATTACAAAAAAGTACAAAAAGAACAAAATATAAAATCCCATAGTATCATGATCATTGGATCAGTCATTTTTCCCATACTCAATACTTTTATAAAAAATCAAGTATCCATATCCAGGTGCTTCCCTTTATCACTACAGATATAAGTGAAATATATTTGGGTACCCTAGGATGACTTGAACAAGGTGTGAGTAAAACTGATTAGAACACCACCACCAACATATCTAACTAATATATTCTATTAATATAAATTGTAATAGTGTTAATGTATGTTCATAAATGAAATCATTCAAATAAAATGAAACCCTGCTAAATCAGATTCCATAAGGACACCCATATGATCTTACCTTCTTTTGGATAATTCGGAATGCCACTAAGCATTTCACACTTTATATATATAAATATATATGTAATAGTCTAGGAGATAAGGTATATAACCAAGGAATCCTTTAATAATGATAACCATTTTGAGTCTACCCAATCCCTAGGAATGTGTCACAATTAGCCTCGGTGAAATACTTGATTAGAGCCTAAGGAAATTATCCGAGATAGTCTGTAACATCAAGCCAAATCCAATGATATAATACAAGGAAAATAATTTACAGAAATTATGGGTTAATTATTAGTATCAATCTAAGTTATTCACAATATAAGAAATTGATCAATCCTAAGGTTTTTATATACCTTGGAGGTTAAATAAATGAATCTGTTGGCGTCCTGTGTGCCCGACTAAGGCATTCCAATATTAAGAATCCAAGTATCACTCAAGAATTCCATTCCTATAAATTTATCTAAGTATAGTACAAAAGTAATCATGATATAATTATTTCCATGTCTAATCTCAAATCAATGACATGGATCATAATCCATTCCATTTATCATTTCAACCAATAACAAATATAGTTAGGACCATACTTCACAATTTAACATAAGCCAAGTGACATTTTCTTACTATTCACATTTCATTTTATATATCTATAATGGATGAAGTGTTCCATTGGTATATCCACTCCACATAACATTTCATTAATTCAATTTATAACATTCATTGTAAAAAGTCAAGCCAAACACACCTTAGTGGTGTTTTGGTCATAAGGTAAAATACATTATCAAGGCATATGATTGAAAAAACATAAGTGTTGTGGTTAGGGTTGAGGGTACCAACCAAAAAACATATATAAGTGTGTTATAGCATGTCAAAATAGGTTTAAGGTGATCAATTAATGGTATTTCATATTTGAGGTGCGACTTGTGGAAATTTTGGTGTACCACATAATGATGAAAATTTATAAACACGTAAACTTTTAGAGAAAAGGTATAAACTACCTACATTAACAAGATAGTAGACACATAATATAGTATTAACCACTTATTTGATCTATAATGGTATAAAATAGAGAAACTAGACATGATCCTTGAAAATAAGTCATAAGATCTTGTATAGAGATAACGCTAAAGATAGCATGAGAAAGAGAAAACAAGGAAGATGACTCATGGAATTACCAAGGGGATAAAATGCTATGAAGGATGAATAATTTAAAGCTCATATGAGAGATATATATATAATTACTATATGAGTAGTGGAGGAGATACCTCGTGAGGGTGTCCCACTGTGTGAATGAGAGAGGATAAAAGAGTTGATTTATGTTAAATAAGAGAAGAAGAAAATCATAATTTCACCAATTTTAAAGGGGCTCATAGTTTAGATGTAAGACTAGAAAAATAGTGAACCAAACATAAATTAGGAGCTTTCCAAACACCCAATACTTACATGGTCTTGGTGCATGGTTAGACAAATTGCACACACACTATGCATAAAGACTGTCTAAGAAGCCACACCTCATAAGGTTTAGGCACACTGTTAGAAAAACTTGGATAAAATAATGTGATTATCCTATGATATTTATTACAAGTTTGTCATGGAAATTTATATCCTAGTATACGGTTAATGTAACCGTTTACCACCCTTACTAGGCCACATGGTTGGGATGTAAATTTATTACTAACTGTACGACTCATTTTGTTTCCCTAAAAACTGAAAATATAGGCATCAAGAAAGCCTAAACTATTATGAATCCTTCCTTAAAACATTAAGAAATTTTATTAGAGTAAAAAACATGGTTTCTACTGAAATTAATAGGATCTATACCAAACAATAAAAAATAGGATATTACAGACTCCTCTCCTTAAAACAACTCATCCTTAAGTTTCCATGAGGTTGGTTTATTTTCATCTAATAATAACTCCATATACTAAGCATGTATATTATAATTTCTCTCATATGTATCATATTGTACATGATAGTGCTTATATAGAACCTAAAATATAGGAATTGAATTTCTATGAAGATTCTTCATTCTTCGATCGATGATACAAATAGAATATTTCTCAAAAAGAAGTATCTGTCTCTAACTCAACATCCTCAGGATCAAAATCGTGAGATGGATCAAAATGATAACGGTGAAGTTTAGAAACATGAAAGATGCCATGAATAGACCAATACCTCAAAGGAAGATCTATCCAGTAGGATACCATCCAAAATCTCTCCAAAATATCAAATGATTTAGTGAACCTAGGTGATGGCTTCCATTATCTCTGAATTTATCAATGACCCTGACTACCGGAATGGCCAGAATGCCTTCATTTTTTATTGATTTTTGATAATCGACCATTAAAGGGGTGAGGTGGAACCCTTAAAAGTCCTAAAGGATTAAGTGAAATTACATTACCTATGGGCCTTAGGAAATAAAACCAAACAAGACAACTTGGAACTTCTCCTCCCCAGTAAATGTTGTGATTTCATCTCTCCACCTTCGCATGGATGGTTAGATAGTTGTACTATTAAGAGATGCACATGACCAATACTAATGGAAATTCCATACCCTCTCATTCTTACAGGTCTCTTTATCTCTTCTCTAGTGAAAGTGCCTACTTTGAGTCCTCATCTCAATCTGTGTTCCTTGTAATCTGTCTATTACATCTACATTAATTAGGTGTCCCAAAGGTCTTGAGGTGGCCTGAAGGCCTTATAGTGGTCTGAAGGCCTTGAGGTGCCTAAAAAACTGATTATCCCAAAGTCCTTGGGTGGCTTGAAGGCCTTTAAGGGCTTGAGGATCAAAATGGTCACCCGAAGGCACAAAATGATGAATAGTTCTGGCTACTACTGTACCTCCTATAATACCTACTACAGTACCTGTTATAGTGCCTGCTACAACACTGCTATAGTACCAAAAATATGCCTCCACCTATATTTTATCTCAGATCTATTGGATGAACTTTCTGAGTCCTCACCAACTCAGTTGAGGCTCATGTGCACTATCAATGACCAAATCTAAGAGAAACATTAAATAATATCAGATCTACCACCTAAAACTCTAAATTTCACGGATAACGATTAGTTTTAGACTTATTCCATGAATGAGCTATATCCATACACTCCATTATAAGACATACTTACTTAAATATCTATTAAATGAGTTTTACTCCAAGAATAGTTACCTCCCTTATAACTAACCAACACATAGTTGAATGTCATGAACCACCATAAAGCACCTCTCAAATAGACATCAAAATTGTATCTTAGAAAACATTGATGTAAGAAAACTTAGCAATAGGTAAATGTATTTCCCAAGAGACTAAAAAATCAAGGTTGTATTCTCTAAGAATTTCCTCTAGTACTTTTAAATACCTATAACCTAGTATCCTAGATTTAGTGATTAATTTATTATATTGGTTCTTGATACAAGCAATCAAATCTTAAAATACTGAATAGTTTAGTAGGTTTGGTGAATTAGATACATACTTGAATACCACATACAATTGAAAACTTAAAATAAAAAATCTTATTTTCATTGAGTACACAATTATTCCATTTTTCATATACCATTATATTAATCATTATAAACTTCCTAGAATCCAAGGAAATGAAAACATAATAAAGGGGTGAGCTCAAATGCTCAGCAAGGGTATGTATAAAATAAAATATATCATGAATACAGAAGGGATAATAAATATGGAAAGATCAATAACTGAAACACATTCCATTTAATTAGTAACTTTAATATGAAGAATAATATGATAGAAATAATTGATGATCAAAATAATGAAATATTAATAATCACATGAGCTTGGAACTAATCCCTGGATATTATAACTAATCAAATAATCACATGGACATCAATCACTAACCTCATAATGAGGGAATTAACAATTATGAGCATCATAAACATACCATAAATGCCATATTCAAAGATATATTGTATAAATGGGAAACTCCTAGGCCAAAAATCCAATCTAGTTTTTCTTATAAGACTTATCTATGCATCAAGGGTCTATATCAAGCCCCACCCATCACGTACTAATTCTAATCCATTCATCATATGAAAAGGGGGAAACATAATCAACATAAATATTCATATTAAAAAACTATCATGAAAACAATCAATAATTTCCCCAATAAATAAATATAATCAATATAAACTTTTTATTGGAAAACTATCATATGAATGTTAATACTTTCTCTAATCAATAAACATCATCATAAACCATCCATAGTATAATGGAGAATGGTATAAAAATATTACATCCCAGTTAAACTGACCATAAACCATCTAGATAAATAAAAGGAATGCTAATGTTACAAAATATTCCCAATAGATAATAAGGCAAAATGATGGTTTTTTCATTGATTAATATTAATACAATAAAAATCCCATTAAAAACATTCTTTAAGAAAATGTACTTTTCACTTTGAAAATAAATTTCAAAAAATAAAAAACTATAGAATATTAGGTAAATGTTTTTGGTTAAAAATAACCATGAAAACTTGTCAAGGGATCTTCAAAATAATGAGTGGTTATAATGGTGGGTAAATTCATAAAAACTATATAATTTAAAAAAACATTCTTTTCACACAATTGTAAAAAGGATAAAAGGAACCTCATATAGAAAATAGAAATAAAATTACTTTCATACTATTTTCATAAAATTAAAACATGGGTAAAAATGTATTTAATAAATCATTTGGATACTATTAAAAATTTACTTGAAAACTTTTTTAGAAAACATGGATATGGAAGAAAATGGATTTTCAACTGAAAAGAGAAATAAAATAAGTTTTTTTGAAAACATTTTCTCAATAATTTTTAATATCAAAGAGAGGAAAATGGTAATAATATTTTAATGGTCAATAAATAGATAGATCAGAATAAAATAGATTGGGTCTATGATATAAATTCCAAATAATCCCCCAATAGATATTTAAACATACAAAATCCTGATTAATGATGAGATTGTGGAATAAACGTTTTCCACTTTATTAACTTTTGGATCATAAGATGCATGAAAGAAATAAATTAAAATGAAAATTTAAATACTACGCATATAAATTGATTAATTATATAACATATCATAGGGGAATTATATACACCTTACAAAATAAATAAGTGGTGAATATGACATATGTCCCACAAAAGTAACAGTGAGATGAGAAACCCTTACCTCAGGTCCGATTTTCATCCTTTGTGTTCAAACCTCATGTATAATAAATATAGATTTATTATAAATATATTAAATAACCATAATAATATATATATATATATATATATAATACCATATATGTTTTAGTTATTACTTATTATCACCTATTTTTTAACAATTCGATTTTAAAATAACTGTTCTAGGTAATTACTGGTTATTTTTCATATATGTTTTGGTTTGGTAGTTTCAATGATTATACTTTGTTCATGGTTCCATAATATCCAAAATTTTAACTATTATATAAATATAATATATATTCATTATATATTTATTTACATTCATTCATAAAAGTTAGATATAGAAAAATGAATTACACCATTCATGGAGACGGTAGACCATACGTACGCATGACCACTGCTTAAAAATTTTTAACAGATAGAAAAAATAAAGGAAAATAATATTTCAACTTTAAATAATAATTATATATCATTTATATCATATATATTAGCTAAATATATCCTTATTTCCACATATTCGTAAATAAAATGAAAAACATTCCACATCGCTTCGTGAAGGCGATAATCCACACTTACGCATGAGTGACATTATCATTTCCCAAAAGTTTGGAAGGTAAGAAGGTATATGTGTTATTATAAATAAATAATAATAGTTATATCATGAATATAATATATATAAATCAAATAAATATTTATATCAAGCCGTGATAGGTGATTATTGAAAACAAATTACATCTCGTTGCACGGCGGTAGTCCGTCGTATACACGATCGATGATTTAATTTCCCCTTTAATGAAAAAGGTTATAGATATAGGTTTTGAAATTAAAGTAATAATATCTATGTATATGGGATATAATATTTTTTTTAATTTATTATAGATTATTTATATTTTTAGGAGTTAAATAATAAATAAAATGAAAATGCATGGTTAAGAACTATACCTCTTTTTCGGACAACCTCTTTAGGTTTATACCTAAATCCTACCTAGATTGGTTTTTTGATAACAAAAGGGAATATAAGTCATGTTTATGGATGTAAGTAAAGTATTTGGGTAGGTATTCTCATAAAAAGGATCTTTGGCTGTGTGAATATTAGAGAATATGGGTTCCCTTTTATAATTGGGAGAGAGGACACACTTGGAATTTTTAAAAAGAATAAATTATACAAATGTTTTTCACCTGAAAAAGGATAAGAAATGGATAATTATAGAACCTTAGATCATATAAGGTAGAAATAAATCCATAAAATAGTAAATTAACAAGTTTAAGGTCATTTTAACCCTTATATTATAATTTTAATCCCCAGTAAACCTCTTTTAACCTTAACTCTGGTAATTATTTTTTTATGGTTTTACTATTCATTATGAAAAAATAAAGTTGAAATTATTATAGACTATTAATTTTGATTATTCTAAATATGGAATAAAATTTTCAAAATATTATTCATAGAAGTGAAATAATTTAATTTAAAATTAAACTTATATATGCGATGAAAAAACGATTTTCCAAAGGAAAATATTTCAAAAGTATAAAAGGTTTTTATATCAAAAATGAAATTTAAATTAATAAAAATTACATAACTTTGATTAATTATAATATAATTGAACTAATTTTACTTATAAAACAATTTTTAAACAAAATGGAACTTTTTAAGTGCTTTGAATGAATAAGCAATTTTCAAAAAAAAACATTTTTTAACTATTCATTGAAAAAATAATTTTTTAAAAAAATTATAAAAAAATTAACAATAATATAATTTTTACATGATGATTTAAAAAATTAAGTTTATTTATTCAAATAAATTTTATAAAAGTGTCACAAATTAATTTTAAAATAAGTGCACAAAACATGAAAGAACCACTATTTAGAAAAACAGAGTTTTAAAGAATAACACTGGATTAATTCTTATCCCATTCGTAGAAAAAATATTAAATGAATGACAGAAAATATAATTTAATATATAATATATAAATTTGATTAAAACCATTAAAAAATAGTGATTAATATAATTTATTAAAATAAAAACACATTTATAGCATAAAAACATATTTTTTTATAAAAACACTTATTTTAATTTTAAATGTTTTTTACTTTTAATTATAATAAATTAATATCCAATGAATTTATATTATACATGTGTAAACCATATAACTTCAATAATTTATTAAGTCCCATTCTGAAAAGAAATTTTAATGGATAGGTTACAATGTTCTTATTTAAATAATATGTTCCACGTGTCTTGTAAGCTCAGTGTTGCATGTCGTATACACTATCGAACCAAATATTATTATTTTAAAAACTTGTGATGTTACATTCTCCATAAATTCAATAAATTACTTCCTAAAAATATTTTTTTTTTCTAAAAAAAGTAGGGTTCACTATATGAAAATAGCCGTTTTGAAATCCCACATCGTAAAAAGGTTTATTAAAACCTCTTATTGGTAAGAGAGAAAGAGAAGTATGCATTTTATCTTGAATAACACATAATGAGGGTTCATTGTAAGAAGAAATTAATGGTAAGTGAAAATATATAAATGTAAAAAAATCATAAAAAATTATGGAGAGTGATATTGATAATTGATCACAATAATGTGAATGATAAAGAGAAAGTCAACAACCACAAATTCATAAACATATATTAGGTGAAAAGACCGTTGATTCATTGAAAATGAAGGTAAATGTATATCATTTTTATTTCAAGATGATTTTTATAATTTTGAGGGATTATTTTACTATCCAGATAGATAAAACTATAAAAAATACTTGATATAATTTTATTTCATAAGAACAATTTCATCCTTTTGTAGTTCTTTGGTCAATTTCCACTTCATTTTTTACTCAAAGAAATGAATATCCAAGATTATTTGATTCTGAATGAATCACTAAAATTAATTTTCAATAGATTATATGATCCAAAGTAGAATGAAAATTCTTTTCCTTTATCTCTAAATATTTACCAAAACCAAAAATAGTTAGAACAAGCTATCAAATATAATACATTAATCTATAAAACCTTAACAATAACACCTAAAGTTCAACTTAATTCATTCCATAAGTATTTACACCTAAAACCTTTTAGCTTACATATCCATAAATGTAATAGAATTATTTATATATAATCATTTATGTTAAATCTAATTGTCATATATGTATCTCAACACTATTTAAAATCTCCCATAATATCATTAATCACCACAAAATCTTAAAAAAATTAAAAAATAGTTTATCAATGTAAAAATTATCTATCAGATAATTATGTAAATAAAATTTCATATTATGTATATCACATAGACTAGTTGTAGGAATTTCACCCTTGTCACTCTTTAGTTATGGGTTCAAACCCAGTGGTCTTGACGAATACGAAGAGTTGTCACCTTGAATGAGGGTTTTCCTTTTTCCAAAATTATATTATTATAATTTCCATAACATTACCAAATTATGATAAAAATCCTAAAAAATAACATTAGTAATCCAATAAATTTTTAACCACAAATATTTTCTATATGACTCATATGATCCACAAAATCAGATAATCTTAATTGAATATTTTTACCTTAACATCAATTATCATATTAACCCTATGGTTATCAATAAATTTAAACTAATTCCCACAAAATGTAAATTAATTTTAAATCAAATAAATTTTCAACCAAAACATATATTAATACCAACTATTATATTTCCATAAATATCTACCAAAATACTCTTAGTCATCTTGGACTTTCATCAATTAACATATCAAAAGGGGTGTCTAAGACATTGAACTAATGATCAAAATTAAACTCATAAGTCCATGATGGTATCCATAAATATTAATTTAATCTTATATGAATACATTGTTAGGTCCACTAGGTCGAATACCCTGGGGGGTGAATCAGGGTATGGAAAATTAAAAATTTATCTCTTTTGGATATTGTTTCGTTGATAGAAAAAACTTAATTATATCTTTATCACATAGAAATATATAATTAAATATGAAATAATGCACATGACACAACAATTTGTACTTGGTTCACCCTTACTGGGCTATGTCCAAGGAGCATACAACAACAATGCACCAGTGTACCAAATTCACTAAGGCTCACTACCAATAATGAGTGCAATGTTTGAGTTAGATTTTATATTCCCAGTATCACTATATTAACAAGTTTTAGGGTATTCTTACTAAATTACCAATGTCCACTCCCTATGCCTCTTTCTCTAGCTCACTACTGGTGGAAAGGGTCACTGTCTTCCTCTTCATTCGCTCACTACTCCTGGAAAGGAATCCACTCACAATTTATCAACTTGTACGTTCATCACAGTTTATGGACATGTAGGTCTCTTAATTTTCATGAATTCATCCATCCTAAACTATATGTAGATGCTCTGTTGAAGTTTCGTTTTCACCCACATATGAAGTCCACCTTTCCTGGGTACTGCTAGGTACCAGGAAATCCTTTCATGAACTGATTTGAAGCTTTCGTGAGATTCCTTGTGAAAATTAAAAACCACCAGATCCTCTGAGTATTTTTTACCAGGTATAGTATGTGGAACACCTCTATACATGATGCTTCTACCTTCCACCAACTATTATTGCCTCCCTGTACTGCTACTACCTTTCTGCCTTTGCGAACTTCCCCTATCCGTGAATTGTTCTCTGTTCATGGATCGTCTTCGCCTCCGTGTACCGAAGATCCCCCTCCGCGTACCACTTACAGAATCCTCTCTCTCAAGAATCAGAGATTACTTATCTGTGTACTGAGTAAACTCCTTTTGTGCACCACTTCTTACTTTGCAGGTTAATAACCCTCGCAAACATGTTCAACAAAATTTCTTCTACGCGAACAACTTCAGCCTTCGTGAACCTCCCTTTGCGAACTTCCTTTGACCTTTGTCGAAATCTCGGATCAAAAAGATGTTCTCTAATGATATTAGATATTCACAATAATTTGTGTGATTATAAAATCTTATATAAGAAAATATATCCACAAAACTGTAAATCCAAGATTTACCAAATCTTCAATTCAGCCTTCACCGCTTACCAATCCTTCAGCTGCCGCGAACCGCAAGCCACCCATGAACCATTTTCCCGTATATTCTACGTATTGTATTTGTTACTTTGTGGTCTATCTTCTCTATTGGCATCAATTCATCTATGTACTGCACCACCTTCTACCACGAACTGTCTCTGGTTTCGCGAACCGCTCCGGCGTACCAATCCCATATCTCTGCATACCATTCCCGCTGTTCCACGTACAGTTCCCAGAACATGGTACACGACCCATGAATTATGGTACACAGTTTTCATACTTTTCTAATTTTCATCAATTTTATTCATATCATTCACTCCTAAAAATACATCATTTCTTTTCCCACATCAAACACCGGATTTCAAAGCCCAAAAATTTGGAAAATAATGGGAAACTGCACCACCTTAAAAACTTGTCTTCAGCAAACACCAACCATTCTCATTCACGATCATCTAACTTTGTCAACAAACACAATTACACCCAAAACATTACGAGGGGACACATTGAGGGATTTATTCCCAACATACATATATTCTTTCTAAATTAACATAATCCTTATATTTTTTAGGATTCTTATAATTAAAAAAACATTAAAAATACTTCCACAACATAATTCATGAATTCAAATACATAAATACTTCAATTATTTCTCACTTAAATAATAATTATAACATAGGTCCTTCCTTGTTCTATGAGTTATATTTTAAAATAGGTAATTGAATTGCATAATTCTCATGTTCTCTGTATTTATGAAAACAAACTATAAATAGATATTTAGGATGAAATTTATTTCTCTCCATTAAACTCTTCACTATTCCTTAGAAATTATTTTCTTTAGGTTATTATTTTCCACACATTATTTTTCTATTTCTTTGATACATTATCTTGGGTTTATCTTTATAAATTTTTTCTATGATGGAAATTGAGCCTTCTTTACTCCAAGGTCAGATCTCCACCTCTCAGGTTGTGAGTGGAATCCATTCTTCTCTTCTTTTGTAAGTCCGAGAGTTGGTTAAGGTGTAGGATGTAAATAATATATTAGGATAACTAATTAAGAATAATCAAAACATATTTTAATTTAGTTATTATCCCATTTTTTTCTCATAATCACCACATTTTCCATCATACTAAATGTTAAAATGTTTCCTTTAGGTTCCATCCATTGACTAAAACCAAAAATCATAGTGTGAGAAATAATATTCAAAGTGAAAAAACATATAATAATTTATAGGATATCTAAATCATGAAACCTTATTTACAATTTAATAAAACTTATTTTTAACCTAATACATTATTGATCATCATCTATTCAAATACATAAAAATGGTTCATAAATAAAATTTGAATTAATCCTAGAGGATTTCCGAGGAGTGTCAAATCAAGTGTGCTGTAAGACCCATTTTCGTGCATCAGACAATGATTGAGTCAATGACCAATGAACCCTTTTCAGAGTTATTTCCACTATATAAAAATGTAACAAATACACATCCAATTATATTATCAAGATATGGATTTACTACTATGAAATCCAAACAGTATCCACATTAACAAAACATAAGGATGTTATCCTATAATTTGAATTTTCTTCAAAGTTATTTATAAAGTTATGTTTTATTATCTATGTTTTCCTAAATATATTTCCCAAGGTTTATAATAAATTTTTTATGATACCAAATATATTAAACTTTACCCTAATACCCTAGAGTCAGTGGTTACTTTATTACATTGGTTATAGATACAAGAGATCACATCTCCAAGGATCAAAAAGTTTTGTAGTCTCACTAAGAAAGATACATACTTGAATCCCACATACAATTTAAATATTAAAGTAAAATATCTTATTATCTTTGAGTAAACTATTATCACCTTTAGAATATCCCTACATATCAATATTAATACACTTCTTGGGATCTCATGGAAAGGAAACATAAGAAAGGGGCGATCTTAGATAATCAATAAGGGTATGCGTATAAAACAAAATATCATAAATATGTAATTACTAGTTAATATGGAAAGGTAAATAATTGTAACACATTCCATTAAATCAATAAATTGAAAATGAATAATAATATAGAAGGAATAACTGATGATCAAAATAATTTCATATAAATAAACACTTGAACTTGAAACTTATCCATGTATATTTTAATTAATCAAATAATCACATGGATATCAATAAATAACCTCATAATGTGGGAATTCATAATGAAGGACATCATATCAATAAAATCAAGGCCTATTTCCAAGATATCTTACATAAACGGGTAAGGACATAGAAAGAAAGCCAAGCTAGTTTGTATCATTAAACCTGTCAATGCATTGAGAAGATTTAGTGGGAAATTACCATCACTTAATAACTCTAATAAATTTCTCATATAAAAGAGGTGAAAAATAATCAATGTAAATATTCATATTTAAATAATAATATAATATTTTTTAGTAATACCCCAAATAAATAAACATAATCACTATAAAAATTTGTATTGGAAAAATAGCATATGAACATTCATACTTTCCTCAATCAATAAACAGAATCATAAAACATTCAGAGTACTTGGAAAATGGTATCAAAATAGTACATCCCAGTCAAAATGATCACAAACCATCAAGATAAATTGTAATCATGGTATCATTATAACATACTCACATTGGATCATAAGGTAAAATAAGATTTGTTGTCATTGATTAATATAAATATAATAAAAATTTGATTAAAAACATTCTGGAATAAAGTTACTTTTTCACTTTGAAAATCAGTTCAAAAAACTAAAAATTAGAGCATAATAGGGTAAAAAATTTATTTTAAAAAACCGTGTAAACCTGTAAATGAATATTCAAAATAATGGTTCTCCATTATGGAGACTAAATTTTTACTTGCCGTATAAGTTAAAAACATTCTTTTCACATTGTTGTAAAAAGACTAAAAAGTACATCATTAAGAAAATGACAAGAATATTCCTTTCAATCCATTTTTTAATAGTAAAATATGATTAAAATTATATTTTATAGATAATTTTGTGAATGTTAAAAATTTTCTTGAAAACATTTTTAGAAAACATGGATATGGAAGAAACAAATTTGACCAAAGAGAGAAATGAAGTCATATTTTATTAAAACAAATTCTCAATAATTTTAAGTACCAAGGAGAGGAAAATGTTACTATTACATGTAAATTTCACGAGTCACCATAGGATAAGAATATATATTTATTTTAAGATAGAAATACCAAATAATTCCCCCAATGGATACTTGAACATAAATGATCTGAATAATGATGCGATTGTGAAATATACCCTTATCCTGTATAGCCCGAAGGCCTTCATTTTTATTGATTTTTTATAACCCCCCTTTCAAGGGATGAGGGGGAACCCTTACAAGGCCCGTAGGCTCAAGGATTACATGGCCCGTAGGCTTAGAAGATTACATGACCTGAAGGTCTTAGGGAATTAAACCAGACTATCTACAAGGAACTACCCCTCCCCAGCATCTGCATCTTCATAGTAGCTCTCCACCTTTGTATGACTGTCTGGCTAGGCTTCTCATGCAAGAATAGGCTGGTACCGATGTCATAGCCATACCCTCTCATTCTAACAATCCATTTGGCTCTTCTCTGGTGAGTGCACCTTCTCTGAATCCTCTTCTAAGACTGCTCCATTTTTGTAGTGTGTCTGGGGCCTACATTCATGTGGCCCGAAGGCCTTGGGGTGGCCGTAAGGACCTAAGGTGGCCCTAAGGACTTGATAATCAATTGGCCCGATGGCCTTGGGTGGCCCGAAATCCTTGCAGGACCTGAGGACCAAACCGGTGGCCCGAAGGCCCAGATGGATGAATAGTTCCGGCTGCTACAGTACTGAGCAGTGCCTGCTACAGTACTGCTATAGTGCCTGTTATAGTACTACTACAGTACCCCTAGAAATATCCCTCCACCTGGATTTGATCTCGAGTCTCTTGGATACACCTAACGAGTCCTCACCAATTGGGCTGAGGCTCTTGTGCTGAAATATACCCTTAGAACATAGGTAACTTTTGGGTTATGGGAAACATTAAATAAAAAATTGAAATGAAACTTTAAATAAAATTAATATAAATATATAAATAATATAAAATATATAAGTTCAATTATATACACTGTATAAAATAAATAGGTGGTGAATATAATATATGTCTCACAAAAGTAAAAGTGATGTGAGATACCATTACCTTAGGATTTATTTCCTTTATATGTGTTTGAAACTCATATATAATTAATATATATTTATTATAAATATATTATAGAAACACAATAATATATATCATACCATATATTATTTACTTATAACTCTTATCACCCATTAATTTACAATTCTTTGGTAGAATCACTATTCTGGGTAATAACTGCTTTATTTTTCATTTATGTTATAGTTCGGTAGCATTGGTACTTGTACTTTGATCAGGGTAACATAATATAAATACTGGTAAAAATTATATAAATATCATATATACTCAATATATTTGTATTTATAATCATCCATGAATGATAGATATAGAAAAAGAAATTACACTCTTCTTGGAGACGGTATACCATACGTTCACATAAAGGCTATTTCTATTTTATACTGAATGGAAAGAATGAAAGGTAAATAATATTTAAATGTTAAATAATAATTATTATATCATATATATCATATATATTCATTAAATATATTCCTATTATCATCAATTTCAATGTAAAATGAAAAATGTTACACGTCACTTTGTGGAGGTGGTAGCCCACATGTATGCACAAGAATTGTTATCGTTTTCCAACAGATTGTAAGGTAAGAAGTTATATGTGTTATTATAATTAAAACGTATATTTATGTAATAAATATCACATATATACATGAAATAAATCACTATATTCCACCATTAGAGTTGGTTATAAAAAAATGAATTACATCGGTTCATGTGAGGGTTGTCTATTGTACACATGATAGACAGTTTCATTTCCCATTTGATGGAAGATGAGATGAAAATGTGTTAATATATTTTCATAATAATATATAAGTATATGTGAGATATTTTTTTTTATTTTATCATTTTTATGTATATTTTAAGGTGTTTATGAGTAAATTAAATTAAAATTCATGGTTGAAAACTATACCTTTTATTCGAACAACCTTTTTTCATTTATACCTAAAATATTAATAGATTAGTTTTATGATAAAAAAATGATTCTAGGTCATGTGGATAGATTTAAGTAATCTAATTGGGTAGTTATTGGCTCAAAAAATATATTTTTTAGTTTGAATATGATAGGAGATGGGATGTCGTTAAATAAGTGGGGGAGAGGACACAATTGAAATTTTTGGAAAGAATAATTTATCCCCATGGTTTTAACATTGAAAAAGGATATAAAATGGATAATTATTAAACCATAGAGGATATAAGGTTTTAAGGTAGTGTTAAAATCTGAATTGGACAAGTTTTTTGGCCATTTTAACCCTTGTCTTTTTAGTTTAACCCATTGGTAAATGACATTTAAACTTAACCGTGATAATTAAGTTTTAGAGTTTTTACTATTAATTTGAAAAAAATTAAGTTAAAATTATTATATAATATTAATTATTATTATTAAAATTATTTAATCCATTTTTAAAAATTCAATTCATATAATTTTCAGAATTTAAATTAAAAACAAATCTGTTGACACGATGAAAAAAATATTTTTCCAAAGGAAAAGTTTTCAAAAGTATAAAAAATATTTTATATCAAAATTGACCATATAGTTAAATAAAATGAAGAAATATATTAATTATAATATTCCTGATCTAATTTTTATTTTAAATAAATTTTAAAACAAAATGGTGCTTTGAAAATTATTTAAATGAAAAGGAAGTTCTCAATAAAAATTAGTATATTCACTATTCATTGAAAAAAGAATCTTTTGAAAAAATTATGAAAATTCTAATCTAAGATAATTTTTGAATGATGATTTTGATAATTAATTTTATATTTTTAAAATAAATTCTCTAAAATTAGAAAAAAAAATTATTCTAAAATAAGTCCATAGTAAGAGATATACATGTTTTAAAAAAATGAAGTTTTTAAGCATAAAATTAGATTTACTCTTATCCCATTTTAGAAAAAATATTATATTAATGATAATTTTTTATTGAATATATAATATTAAAATTTCATTAAAATAATTCAAAATAGTGATTAATTCAATTTATTAAAATAAAAAAAATTACGCGCTTAAAAATAGTTTTTCAGAAAAAAAATTCTTTTACTTTTAGATGTTTTTTATTTATATTTATAATAAATTGATAACCAATGAATTTATTTTATACATGTGTAATCCATATTATTTTCATAATTTATCTTTTCCTATTCAAACATACCAATTTAACATTTAGGTTATAATCATCATATTTAAATAACATGTTTTACATGTTGTTTAATCTCAGTGATGCGTGTTGAATACAGTATTGGACCCAATGAAATTATATTAAAATATAGGGGTGTTACACTATTTGTATGGTATGATCGAACTAACTATTGGTCCGCGGGTGGAATTTTATACCCTAAAGCACCTGTGAACCTATTTCCTTCTATAATCCCTTCCATAACTGATAAATAAACCAAAAATCCATGTATGATACAATGGTACAAAAAAATACACAAAGGTATGTAATATCTTTAACATATGGCCTCCCTAGTTCATCCACTGAAAAGGTCTCCCTGATGGAAAAGAAATGAGTGACTATTGTTAACCTATCTATAATCACCCATACAACATCACTTACCCAAGGTGATTTTGGAAACACCATCCCCAAATATATAGTGATTTCATACCATTTCCACTTCAGAATATGTTGAGGATATAAGAGAATAGCAGGCCACTAGTGTTCTGCCTTCACCTACTGACATGTGGAACATCTAGTAAAAAACCCTAATATCTTCTTTTTCATAATAGGACACTAATAATATCATTGTAAGTCATAGTTCATATTTTTTAATTCTAAGATGTAATTCTCATTTAGAAGAGTTATATTCTTTATTTAACTCCTATATATTTTTTTAGGAATGCAGACACATCCATGAATTTGCGTGATCTCATGATCACCAATAACCCAACCAGGTGGTGGGTCCTCACCTAAAACACTTTCCATCAGGACTAAGCCTTTAAGATCAGAAATCTATCTCATATTCACTTGATCCCTAATTAAGGAAGTCACTAATATATTCATGATTTAAGGATTCCCAAAATTCTCTTACACTTTTAGATGCATCTCAAAACTTGGGTCTTCAATTTCCATTCACTACTAGATTCCTGAAAATATTTTGTCTAAGTCTTTTGGAGGAGATTAGAATCCATTTCGTTACTTTTACCAAGAATATAAGAAATCTAAAAGTCAAAGAACTGAATATATTCAACCCATATTTTACTTATGAGGTTCAAATAAGGATGAGTGAATATATATTTGAGGGTTTTAGTCTGTGTATACCATAAACCACTCTCTCATAAAGTAATGTATCCAATAAAGAAAAGCATGAAAAATAATTATAATTAGTGGTCATGTATCTGGTAATTATGATCATGTGGTATCAACTAATTAGAATGGTATTCCAGGACTCACTAAACATTCATCATAACAGATCCCAACATGATTCTTGATGTATCAAAATAAATAGTGTAGCCAATACTCAGCTATAAAAAGACATGTATTTATACTAATGTTATCCTTTTATTCAATTCCTAAAATATATTCTCACAGGATTCAAAACATTTTAATTTCACACTCTTCTTGGTCAGTCCCATAGGAGGGTTTTCAATGTGTGAGAAATCCTGAATTAATCATATATTGTAATTGGTTAATCCCAATAAACTCTAAATATCAATGAAATTATTGGGTTTCTCCAAATAAACCATAGCTCTAACTTTTTATAGATGCATAAATACCCATAATTTCGATATGATGTGACCCAATAAGTGATCTTTATTAATCTAGAAGTGTAATTTCTTGAGATTATCATATATATTATTCTATCTCATTGCACTAAATATGATTTCATGGAATTTTTAATGATTTTTTCGAGTTTAAGAATAAACTAAGATATGATCCATGAAAAATACCATAAAGGAATATAGGTTTGGGTGGAAAACATGACTCATCAAGGCCATAAATACTGCTAGCATGTTCATGAGACTGAAAAAAATTACCAAATAACCATAAAGTCTATATCTTATTCTAAAAGTTTTACTAGTTATATATGAAGGCATAACTTATACCTGATGATAGTCCAATCTCAAATCAATCTCTAAGAATACCCTGGATCCTCAGAGCTAATCAAAGTGATCATATATTTGAGGAAGTGGGTACCATACTTTAATTATAAGATGATTCAACCCCTGGTAATCCACACATAGTCTATGGGTCCCATCCACCTTATTTTCAATGAGAATGGGTAAACCCCAAGGAAAAGTACTGGGTTGAATAAATAGTTAGGATTCTTGGTTCTCTTACTAACTATTGAGTTCCTGAATCTTAGTATGATCCATCTTATAAGGAGTAATAGATACAAGATCTAATCCTAGAATAATATTTATAGTGAACTAAAACTCTCTCTCTAGAGGTAGTCAAGAAACATCATCAGGAAAACATCTCTGAATCACTCCGCCACTAGAGGAAATAAACATTATCATACACCCTATTCATCAAGAGAAAATTATTTCAATTTGGGTTGATAATCCACCCAGTCCATGATTATCATGTTCATATTGACTATCTTGGACATCCCATTCACCCTTTTAAATATAGTAACCGCACTCAGGTGGTGAGAAATTCACTATAAGATGATAAAAAAACAATATGGGCACAATAGTGAACTAACCAGTCCATCCTTAAAATTGCATAAAAACCTATCATATCTGGAATGAAAAGGTTTTATAAGGAATGGTAACCACCAATATTGAGGGGAAAATCCTTTCATTGGATTATACTCATTGATCATACACATAATAGAGTATTAAGAGTCACCACTCCAAAAAGTTTTTAATTTCAAGCACATAATATTCCATGATAGCCATAAATATAAAATAATGTGATGTGTCTATATCTAATAAAGTAGATAATAAGGTAGAGGCTAATAACATCATACCTCATACTGTAGATAGGCTAGAACTCTACTCCTTTGGTGTAGGTTATAATTTATGTAACTGGATAGATCCATGAACCTGGTCATTAACCTAACTACACTGAGCAGTTCCACTCTATTGGAACTGAACATCATTCACTTGGATTATTTGTACTCATCCAACTCCTCAGACTAAATAACCAATAATACTCTATGTTATGGCCTGATGTAGAGTTACTGATACCCCTCCAAAACTCGATGTTAGTGCAGATCCTCTCTCACAAGGCTCTAGAATAAAGGAATTATAAAATCTTTAGTGGTGGCGCATTCAACTGAAAGCTCGACACTCAAATGGGGTTATACTATACTAGGGATTGAAGTGACCCAGTCTTCTACACTAATGGAATAATAAATATCTATTAGTTAATACACTCTGATTTCCACTAGAATCATGAGAAACCTCATGGTGATGCTTTCTGTCACTATATGAAGTACTTTCCTACTTAGCGATCGAACCACTATTCCCTATACCTTTAGCTTCACCCACATTACACTCAAAGATTAGGGATTGATTCACTATTTCAAAGATTGTAGTCAAATTAAAGATTTTCACCTAATATTAGATTACATACATGATCCATCCTCAAATCACCTTGACATGTTCAACTCAACATCAACAATAGTATGATAAAAACATTTGAGATTTTTTAAACGAGTTGAGTAGTCCATAAAGGACAGAGTAGCCTGTACTAGTTGTATAAATTCCTTAAATTTATCAGTTCTCAATGTATCTAAGAAGAAGAAGTCAATGAAATTAGTCTCTATGTCCCTCTAGACCATACACTAGTACTGATCCTCCTCATTTAGAACATCCCAACAATTTTTGGTGTATCGACAAAGCATGTAAAATAATAGATTGACCCTCATTTTGGGATGAATCACTAGATTTTCTAAGTTAGATAGAATAGAAAATATCCATGACTTAGTATCCTAGATTCCATCATCTGATGATAATGTAGGTCGCTTCTTCTACTGGAACATGCATATTAACTTTGATATAGTGTGTTAAAATCATGGTTACCACTCCATAGACTTTACTAATCAAATGAAACCCTCAAAAGTTTGGGCATTAGTACCCAGTACATGTATAAAAACTGGTAAAATAGGCGGTTCCATGATTTTCATTATAGGTGTGTTAGGTACCACCATTTTACAAGCATGGTCATCACCACCTTCTTAGTTCATGAGTTGATTCTGTCGTAGTGGTATATATCTAAAATTTCAAGAACATGCCTCATAACATGATAACCAAGCAGAAGAGATTTAATTTTTGTATCAAAATAGGTTTGAGGGTTTTCCACCAAAACATGCAAATCCAACTACTCTCTACTTATGCCAATGTATTGATAATACATCAAGTTCCAATCATAGTGGATCCATTATATAGAGTGTAAATTTCATGTTATAGAGGAAAATACCCTTCATGTTTTAATTGAAATCTCTATTTAACAAAAAAATCATTTATAAGTCAAAACTTAATAACTTTTATTTCTATATAATAGTTTAGTTTGATGAATTATTATTCCAAAGTTATAATGGCCTAAAATTTATAAATTAAAAATAGAACTCCATGTAACTACAACTATAATTTTTACATATAATCTCAGGATGTAAGAATCCATATATAATTATTTTATTACGGATCACCATTACCAATTTATAGAGGCACAAACTTTATTCATTACTATTTTCATCAATTTAATCACTATAAACTAACTTTTTAACTCATGTAACCACAATTATATAGATAAAAATGTAATAATTTGTTACATATGGTTCCAAAAAATTTATATGTAGGAAAACATCATTATGTTGATGAATACAATTTAATAAATAAATTATTTCCCCCTTTCCTACACGAAATGTTAGTATTATTACCAGTATACAAATCAATGATCCTACAATATGCGATAGGAAATTTACATAATAAAGTAAAAATGAAATAGAATATGCATGACTTATAAATCCTCAAGTTATTATAATGATGCATGAAAAATGATCTCTTTCTGTATCAGGCTATGGGTAAAAATCTATAACCATAAAATATTTCCTAAATCTTTTACGTTACCCAATAGTGAAATCCGTACAGTTATCACAAGAAAAATACAGAATTGCAATTCCAACGCCAAAAAACGTTTCCTTTTCCTGGTATGTGGATTATCTACTCCAAGTATCAAGATTATTACCCTATTATAATACTTTATAATTTCATTTATACCATCCCTAAATGGTAAAGAAAAGAAAATAAATCCTTGATATGCCATTTTGATGTCTCGTAACTCATTTACTCATAAGTAACCGAACCTGATTGGACACATGGACTCTAGAGGGCCTCCCTATATATAGTAGGATGATAACTAACAGTAAGGGTCTATTATGGTATGGTGGAGAAACTATACCCTCTTAAATATAGTGTAACAATGGTGAATAATAAAAAAATGGAAACATAATCATGAAAATAATATAATTAAACCATATAGAAGATAATAATTAGACATAAATAATAAATGGTGTCATATATAAATGTTGATGTAATGATGTTGTACAAAAATAGGGTATAAGTGGATCAAGGTAATGGGCATGCAATAATACATTCTAGAAAAAATAAAAAAATACCAAAATATAAACTCTAATAACATTATGAGAATTTTCTTGGTTGTCTACTCCTATACATCATCCTATTATAGAAAATCAAGCATCTATAGCTGGGTGATTTCCCTTTTCCTTACCTGTATATATGAAATCTACCCAGGAACCCAACGACGACCTAAATAGGGTGTGAGTAAAACTTAGTAGACCACCACCAATAGAATCTATAACAATTTCTATATTTAAATATAAAATGTAATATTGGGCATGCATGTTCACAAATAAAAGAAGTAAATTAAATTTAGACCGAGGAATCCATGTATAATTATAATCATATGGGGTCTACCCAATCCCAAGGAATGTGTCGTAGGCTTTCTTAGTTCTATAATTGATTGGATCTTGTGGAGATAATGCAAGGTGGTTTATAACATTAATCCTAATCCAAAGAGATAACCCATGGAAACTAATTTCTAGAAATAATGGATGAACCACTGGTACCAAGATGATGCCTTCACAATATAATACATTGATCGATCCCAAGTGTGATATCTCCCTGATCAGACACATCAATGAGTCTAACCACATTTTTTGATCCCCTCCAAGGCATTCCTACAATGGAAATCCAAGTTTCGCTCATCCAAGACATGCCTAAAAAGTGTTCCTACTCTATTATAGAAGTAATAATGATATAAAAATATCCATGTCCAATAAAAAATCGAGTCCAAGGATCATAATCTACGTGATTTGTCATTTTAACCCATATCAAATATATTCAGAAGCATGATTTATAATTTAATAAGGCTCAAGTGACCGAATATTTCCATTAAAATTTCATTTAATTTATATATAATGGATTAGGCAGTCCATGGTTATATCTATTCCACATAACATTTAATTAATTCATGTTATAATATTGATTGGTCAAAGTAAATCCCAACACACCTTAATGGTGTTCGTATCATAATGAAAAATAGAACATCAAGGCATATGATCAAACCCACCCAAGTGGAATCATTTATGTTGGGGATTACAACCTCCAACCATGTATAATGGTGTCATATAATGTAAAAATATGGTATAGGTGATCAATTTGTGAAGCATCATATTATGGGAGTGACAAATAGAAATTCCAGCATGAGGTATAGTGAAAAAAACTTATAAACACCTAAAATTTTAGAGAAAAGTAACAGAACATCTACCTTAACATGGTAGTATACTCCTCATCCAGTATCAGCCATTTATTTGAGCTAGAATGGGAGAAAATAGAGAAACTAGACAAATACACTAAAATTAGGGTATAATATCTCAAACGAAGATAATTATAAATAGGGCATGAGAAATATATAAAGCAAGGAAGTGGAATAATAGACCTACTAATGGGGATCCAATATGAAAAAAAAATCGATTTGGAGCTCAAATGAGAGGGATAACTCAAAGACTAGAGGATTAATGGATAAAAAATCTCGCATGGATGTCCTACTATGTGAATGAGGTAGGCAAAAATAGTGGTTTTAGGATAATTAAGATAAGTGTAAAATTTAAATTTCACACTTTGTAAATTGGAACATGGTTTTTCCTCAATGTTAGACAAACTGTGTGCTAATAGTGTGTTTCCCACTGTCCAAGAACCCAAGCCTCTCATGGTCTAGGAAAATAGTTAGACAAACTATGTGCTCACCATGTGTAGATAATATCCAAGATTCCATACCTTTCATGGTTTAGGCGTAAGGTTGTAAAAAAATGTGAAAACCTTGATATTATCCTCTATAATTTATTATAGGTTTCATATGGCCACGCCCCTCCTCTCACATGGTTAGGATAACTGTGAACCTCCCTCACTAGGCCATATGGTTATGTTGTATTATTAGTACTAAACTTTCACCAACTTTGATCCTCAATATAATTCCCAAAAGGATAAATATTTGGGCTCTAAACATGCTCTAACTCTTTCTAATCCTTATTTAAACCCTTAGGCACTATTATTAGTGTAAAAGAGAAAAGATTTATATGAAATTAAAAGAATATGTACCCCATGAAAAAAACAAATGTATTATATATTTTCATATCTAGGATATATTTATTCAAACACCACTCATAAAATAGGATAACTACAAGTGTTAGTGATATTCTTTGGTCTTATCTGAAATATTTAACCATATTTTACCTGTTTTACCCTTACCGAGTTGACAAATATTTTCTACAGTTACTATTCATAATGAAAAAAAATTAAAGTTTCTTATTTATAAAACTTTAACCAAATGATTCTAAATAAGTAATACATTTCTCAGGGTTAAATTTATATAAGTGTAAGAAATAAATTTTAATATAAATGTGTAAAAAGAAATGAAAAACAATTTTTAGAAAATTAAGCTCTTATGTATAAAAATGAACTTATACCAAAATAAAATATAGTATTCATTCTTTTGGAATTATTTGGATTAGGTAAAATAAAATGGATCTTATGTTACTTTAAAACCAAATCCAAAATAGAATTATATTCACAATTACTTGATTTAAAGAAAAAAATGAGAGTTTTACAAATATCATAATTTTTTTACTTTTCTATAAAAAATATATATTTTTGAAAAATCCCAAAAATTCAACCTAATATAATATTAACATACTTATTTCAAAAATTATATTCAATTCTTATAATATATTTTTTAAAATGATAGTAAGTAATTATAATTTCTGTGCATAAAATTAAATAAAAATCATTTTTTAAGAAAACACATTTTTGAAGAAAAAATGAATTTATTGAAAATTGAGTACTTATTTATTATGTACTAATCAATACAGTTTAACTATTTAAAAATTTTAGGCATATTTTTCATAATGCATTTATTACTATTCACACCTTTTAATTTAACAACTTGGTTATAATGGTCATATTTAAATAATAATATTTTTATAGTAGACCACATATCACTTAAAGATCGATGTTACATGTTAAGAAAGCTATTGAGCGTAATATTAATTTAAAATAAAATTTTATTGTGTTAAAACATAGTGATAAAATTTATGAATATATTCAACTTTCTATTGATGAGATACAAGAATTTTGGGAATATGGTGTAATACCGTTTGATTTAGAAACAAATGAAATGTTAAGACTTTAGACCACTTTGTCATAGAAAATTAGTGACCTCCTATCATATGTTAAATTTTATAGTTTGTGTATAAAAGGATAATTAAAATACCCTTGATGTAGTAAAATAAAGAAATTAACATGGATTAAGCACTGTAGAAATTGGTTATACCTTGGCCACAAATTAGAGGATAAACCAAAACTAATTCATCACACCACAACTTAAAACTTCTAAGAAACCCTAACAAAAACTTATGAAATTAAATGATTTAAGTAAATAAAGGAAAAGAACCAAAAAAGTAATTTACATAGTTGAGACTATAACCTACTCTATGGGGGGATTGCTGCATTACTTTTATTCAAGAAATGAATGATAATTATAATATAAAACATAAAGTAATTATGTTATCCAAAACAAATGAATCCACTGTATAAATATATTATAGCATGACCATTATAATTGATGACACTATATTTCAATATATTCAGATATTCTTTCCTCATTGATCTGATCTTCACAGGCATTTCTTTTCTTTCTTAATGATATCCACCACCTTAAATTATCTTTCTTATGAACATTTCATGCTACAAAAAAACTCCACAAGATTACTATTTTATTATATTATTAAGATTATTAAGTATTCCCATTGTTAACCCTTATGAAATTACTTTTAATCTACACAATTCCCACTTTAGACTCATCCATGATTCTTTTGATTTCTTTCTTTTGACTACCTGCTTATAGTCTGAATGCTTATAGAATTTTGGACATTGCCAATGCTACACCACTATGTCTCCATAATTAGAAATTAGGATTTGGAATCAATCCTTCTGTAAGATCTAATCACCTAGAACAATAATTATTTTCACATATCGAAACATAATATTCTCCCACTTATAAAACTTTTTCAAAGATTCTCTACCATGACTTCTGTCAGCATACACAAATCCTCTTCCACTCTCAATCTTATTTGCAGATTCATAGTTCCACCACAATGATTCCAGTTATACCACCCAATTTAGGAAAATATTCCTTAAAATATCCCAAATTATAACCTTTTATTGTATCTACAAAATTCCAAACTCTATCCATCTTCTGTAGATCTACCATTTTATCTGCTAATAACCTCTAGATAAAGTGATACATTAACTAGATATGCTTTGTCCTAGAATGAAACATTGAATTGAAATCCAAGTGGATTATACTTCATGTATCATATAGAAACATCTCAATCGCATTCACTCTTCTAGGTTCTTCCATCATCCCATTTAACAAAATAAACTCTCTCCAATCATCCATTAATGCAATGTGCTTCTCTTCTATTGTTGAAAGTGCAACTACTAGTTTATGATTTGAAATTAAACTCACAATCATGTCTCTAAAAGTGAACACATAACCCATAATTATCTTATATATATCCGTATATTATCCAAAGTATTAATCCATAAACCCTTTTAATGATTCATATGTTTCATATTAAAAAAGACAAACTTTTATAACATTTGAGATATCAGAGGATCAACTTTACCACTTATTAGTGTTCTCTTCTACGATTATCCATGAATATAATAACAAATCCCACTATATTTGCAATGTTTTTCCATGTGAAAACCATGTAATACAATTTTTTTTGACTATATATTAAAATGAATCTTTTCCAAGTACTCATCATCAACATTAATTCTAGGCACGTTCACCTTACTCAACATCAAATGTCATTCCAGGGGAGTGGTAACCTATTTCACCTCACTAATTACAAAATATTCTACCACCTTTATAATGTAATGAAAACTATTTAGGTAAAATATTCTAAAACATATGTTCTTTATGATTCACACCCCCAAATTTCATTTTTCTGAATTGAGATCCTTAATCTCAAAGCTTCTATACAATCCATCACTCGTCTAATCAGTACTTTAATTTACCATAAATTCAATTAGAATGTTATGAACATAGATAATTAATATGATTAAGAGACTATTATAAATAACCTTTTTTTAATAGAAATGATCCTAATTTCTATGGGTGAACTTTTGTTTCACTATAAAGGTGTTTATATTCTAGTTCCACTACCTTGGTGACTATTTCAACCTGTAAAGGCTCTATATTAGCTTGTATAAAATATCATGGTTCAATTTATTAAAGAAACCTATTGACTACTCTATGAAAATATATTTATATAAGTCTATATGAATAAATTCAAATTTTGAAATATAAATTCTCAACATGAAGACTTTATATAATATCTATACGGAGCACAATATGAATAGTCATGTGTTTAACAATTAAATAAATTATCATTGAAAAATATATAACCACTATTTTTAAAACTCATTTATGAAAATCCATTTCTTGTACCTAAATCTAATATCTTATTCCTCCTTGAGTTGATAAAACCATTTATTTTTAAGTAACCTCCTCCCAATAGGTCTTTCCATTAGTTCACATGTTCTGGAAACAAGTAAGGTGTAGAGTACAAGTACCAGTTAGTTTTCATTGAGAGGGGGGGTAAATTAGTGGTAACCTCATTTTTTTTATTTTTTATCCTTTTAAATTAATCCTCTTGAACTATTTAATATTATTTATCTAGATAATATTTTCTATCAATCTCCCCTCATGTGCAGTAATAAAATAATCGAATAAAAAATACAGTATTTAAAATGTTATGATATGAAAGGCCTACTACTTTCCATGTTGGTTAGAAACCCCAACATGGATTATCTTCACTATCTCCATAAGTGAATACAACAAGTTAGATAATCTAGTTATACAATTAGTTAGACACCCCAATTTATCTCTCAATAGTTAGTTTGCCACCCCAATTACTCTTCTTTTTCGATTTTTACGACACCCAAATCACAAGCCTCAAGTAGTTGGTTACACAGCCCAGCTAAAAGTTTCCTCTACAGTGTAGATCCAGGAATAGAAAGATATTCATCACAAATAGTCTTCCTCCACAAGAAATATTTATTTCCTTTCCTTAGGTAAAAATCGTCAAGATCTTTAACAGATGACTTGATTAATCTTGTTGTCCTCAAAACACCTTTCAGATCATGAATGATCTGAATTCTCTTTTTAAAATTCTCAAGAACATGAAATCCATTATTAAATAATTTTATAGATTTGGATAAATTCTCAAAATTATTCTTGAACAATGGTTACTAGGATTATCAATGGATTTTCAATTATATTTTTTATATTTTATAACCTGCATGCACATATTTATATACCAATGTGGTGCATGGTTCTTATAACAACCCTTCTCTTTATTATATATTAATTCATGATTTATTATATAAGAATACACATAATGAAACCCTTAATATAAAGAAGTATACTATCATTGGGAATTAGATACATTACATGAAAACTTAAAGTAGAGAATACATCACCATTATTGAAAAATTCATTAACATGATCATATTATTCCTTCGTACTTAAAACTACATGGGATAGCTTGGGGACATATATAATAAATGGGTGATATTTCAGATAGAAATATGATATGTAGATACTCAATTACATGAGGGCGGGGGGGGGGGGATTTGTATTTTTAAAACTTTTGTTTTTAATCTTAAGGAAACATTATTTAATAAGGTTAAAGAAATATCATTCTCAAAAACCACTACTATATTTTACAAAGAGATCCGAAGGGCCCAAATTCCAAATTCAAAGATATTATAAAAAAAATAAGAACATAGGTATAATTAAGTAAGATTATACCTTAATGAGTATATAATCTTATATTTAAGTCACAACAAATGAGAAAGTGTAAGAAAGTTACACTTTCTATTTATAAAAAAATGAAGTAGAAATAAAATTACATGTAAAGAATACAAATCTTTTAACCCAAAGAGTGGGGTATCAAAAAATCCATTTATAAAGATTCCTTGATTTATAATATCAATAAATAATATCTTACCCACACCAGGGTAAGATCTTGATACAAATATTGGTATCTGTCTTACTATCCTCACAATCCCTTGATCTTTAAGGTGATCAGAACCTCTATCTTCCTTCAACATAGAATCCATCAATTAAGCTAGTAATCGAAACCTCTATCTTCCAAACCTCATAATCCCTTGATCATAATCAATAAATATCATAATCAAACTAAGTATAAAAATTCTTATTGAAGATCTTATGTACGTTGAAAAATTTGTTCACAACTTAATTTCATCAGAGATTTCACACAAAGAAATTTTTTGGAAAAAATATCACATGTATCAAAATCCAAAAGTTATGAGCTCATCCAAATTACTGGGTATTTATTGGTGAGATATCCAATGGTAAAATTTTCTCCCAAAGGTCATATTTTTTCTAAAATTTCTGATAGACGTGGAAATGTGGCATTTGTAACGGCCATATTGTAACTGAAACAACGACACCATTTAGATAAAAAACTATTAAAAGTAACATCAGATTTAGAATAATATGTATGAATCTGAATGTAAGAAACATTACATTAATTAAATATAGTAACATTAATAAATATATAAAATCAGATTCTTAATGAAAAATCAGATGCAAGGAACTATGAGAATCATATCTGAAAAATAATGAGAATACGAATCTAATGAAATTGAGAATTGGATTCTAATAAACATGGTAAATAAGATTAGATATATTTTCCAAATTTGATTTTATAAACATAAATCAGATTTCTAATTCTATAAGATTCATAATCTAATTAAATGCAGTGTTTCTAGAATTTAAGAAACACAGCAGATCCAAATTTTTGAGCAATTCAGAATCTAATAAATGTGGTGATTTGTAATTTACAAAACATAGTAGATCCAAAATTTTGAGAAATTTGGAATCCATTAAATGTGGTGATTTTAAATCTAAGAAACTGTGATTTGGAATAAAAAATCTAAGAAAATCAGAATTTAAGAAACATAGTGATTTAGATTCTACAAAACATCGAATCTGTTTAAAATGTGTAAAAAATAGGTCTTTATTTATGACAGAGTCTAGCTGGTTTTAATGAAAATTATGTTATAATTAGTTGTAAAGAAACAAAAAAAAACTCATCTATGATTATAATTATAAAAAACAAAATGTTTTATTAAAGAAATAAATTATCGTTAAGGAAAATATGTTTGGGATTTCAAAAACATAACAGATAGAAAAAGTTATAAGGAAACTTTTGACTTAATACTATCTTCCTTTTTAAAAAGAACAAACAAAATCTATTAAAAAAATAATATTAAGAACTAAAATATTTTTATTATAACTTTAAAGAAATAATTTTCTCCCCAGGAGTTTATGACTTATAATGAATACGAATAAATCCCCCTTAGGTTATCAAATAACCTTAAGGATCATATTATTTTCTTTGTAAAATTTTCATCCTTTCTTATGGAAACCCCCCTTACTTAGACATTGTTTTTCTTATATTTATATTCATTTTATAACATCTTCTCCCTTATCCCCCCATTTGATTTTTCAAAAATAAATGGAAGGAATTATAAGGTACCGAAAACATTCAGAAACATACAATTCAAAACACTGGATAATAGAATTTTAATATTGAAAATAATTTTATACAACAAAGGATCATATTTTAAAAAGAATTAATTATTCTTTGGCACAAGTTTCTTAACTACATATTTTAGCTTTTTTAACTCCTTATGGTTGTCTTGGATGTTCACTAGAATAAATTCTTGCTTCTAATTCTTCTTCTCAAGATTCTCAATATTTTAATACTAGATTTGAAACTTATCTTCTTGAGACTTAAACATTTCTTCATGAGATTTGATTTTCTAAACCAACTCATCTCTACATTACTTTAATATTTTTATCTCAAGAACATAAAAGTTTAGTTTCTATAGTCAGGTATTTATTTTCTTTCATCCACATTCCTTATTCCTCTTTCAACGTCTCAGAAAATCTATATGAATGATTTTTTCCTTAAGGATTCTGATTCTTCGAAGGCTACCTTAACTGTCTCGAACATGTCATCAAAAACCATAATATCACTATTAACCTATTTTGAACACTTTGTTTTTTCATTATAATACTTTATCAGAGAATTATAATTCACCACAAAAGACATTAATTTCACATATATCTTTATTAACTTCTCCCTGAAGAGGGTTAAGTATCATGACTTCTAATTCACTAACTCTTGAATAAGTTGGAATGTTGACTCAATGTTGGGGTAGTAAGGAATGGAGTCAACCAATTTCTTTATGGTTTACATGAAAAATCTTCTCCTAGGGATGAGGAAGATCTTTCTAATTATAAACCATTATTATTAGATGTACCAATATATATTTCTTTCCCTTTCTCTTTCTTAGAGTATGAATATTCAGACTTATGAGTTTCTTACCTTTGATTAGGAATTTTAATAATTGTGTGATCATTATTATCATCAATATATTTTCTACCAGTATCATCTTTTCCGACATCATCTTCTTTATCAACATCATCATCCTCAGATCGAATTTTATTAACTTCAGTTTCAACAACATTCTCTTATTAATGAATAGATTTCTGAACTGATTCAATCATAGAAGATGAGGGTTGGGAGGTTCTTATGGATAACTTATCTGACTGACTTTGGTTCTAAGTTTCTTCGATCTTTCGAATATCATATTCACTTTATCTTTATTCTCTTTCCTCTTCCACTTGTTATTTTATTGTTCTTCATGAGTTTTTTCTTGAATAGATGGAGCTGAACCAAGAAAATATTTTTTCCATTTTTTGAATGGGTTACCTCTATATCCATTTGTTAAGAAGGTTGAGGAATTTCTGTTTCATGGAGAAACAATTATGAAACTTGAATCTATTCAGAATCTATTTATGTATATTTCAACAAATATTAAATTATTTTGTTTTCAGAAAGATTCTTCTAAAGCTTCTTATCATTATCCTGATTCTCAAGATCTTCAACTACTTGAAATTTCATAGCATTATGTTAATTTGGATCTAAAAAACCAATAGTTCTCATTATTTCCTTTTCTATTTAAGTTTTATCTATCTTTCTACAACTTCC
The DNA here is from genome assembly GCA_963277665.1 of Viscum album. Classification (NCBI taxonomy): domain Eukaryota; kingdom Viridiplantae; phylum Streptophyta; class Magnoliopsida; order Santalales; family Viscaceae; genus Viscum; species Viscum album. Next base: position 1,952,392,287 of record OY728125.1, read on the forward strand.
TCAGAGTAAGTCTTCTGTTTCTTAAAATTTGTAGGTTCAGATGCTTGAGATGGTTATGGTTCTTGAAATTTTCCTTTCTTTAGTTCATATTTTCAAATTTCTCTAATTTGGCATGTCTTTCCCATAAGATCAAATAATTCACTTATCTTATCACTAAAATCATATTTCATTCTCTTCAGTTTGTTATCACTTAATAAAAGAATCTTAAACTTACAGGGCTTCAGCTTCTAAGGAATATTCGAGAAGTATAAGTATTTCACTATAAACTTTTACAAAATTGTTGGAAACACAAGGATTTGTGACTTGATATACTCGTCCATTATTTTTTTGATAGTAAGAAAGATAAACTTGACCAAGTTAATCTTCCTTATATTAACTAGTAATTCCATTATGAATATGTATGTGATTTTCAATGAATCCTTATCTCCTTTCTTCAGTATAAAAAATCCTTGTAACCATAAGGTGACAATAATGTGGTTGGATAAAGGATTATAGATCTTGGTGACTTAACTCCCTGAAGGCCTAAGGATTCAATTTCCTTGAATCTATCAAAAGAACCTTCAAAATAAAAAATCTTATGGGATGGGTAATATGATTCTCCACCATATGATACTTCAAGAATGTCATCTGATTTCTTAAAATTCATTTAATAAGTCTTCCCATAAAACATGAATTGAACCTTTTCCTTACCACATTCGGTAAAGAATTCAACTATGAGATAAAATTACATTACCAAGTCTATATATATTGGATCTTGATCTCCCTTATCGTTTTAAATGCATACATTTTCCCATTCTTGGAATGTGATGATCTTCCTTATCAAGGAGTCAAACTTATGGAATAAAATATGATCAACTAATCTCTCTCTAAATATTAACAAATATTTAAGATAATTTTTCACAGACATTGAGGTCTGAGAAGATATCTCCAGATACATTCAGAACTTTATGTAAGATGAAGGAAAGTAGAATGGCGACTTTAAAGGGCAGTGGAGCTTCAATGAGAATTCTATAGAGTTAGATGTGGGGCATGGGGGTCCCCTCCTTTATATAGGCAATGAAAAGACAGTTTGACTTCCATGAAATATCAAACAGATGACCTTGATCTAATATAATTCAACAGTTTTTATTAATCCAAATAATATTTATTGGTTCCGATCTTTTGAGGCTTTAAGGAAATAAAACAGATTTAAGTAAAGAAGAATCCATTGAGTTTTATTTCTTAAAACAGGTTTGAAATAACAACAAAGAAAAGAGTAAGATAAAAAAATACATAAGAAAATATACCTTTCGATGTTGTCAGAATATTTGTTGGTATTATATAATATTCTTCTTAGAAATCATAGATTCCAAAAATAATTGTTAAGTTCTAAAAACTTTATTGGGTTCTGAAAACATTATTAGTTTCTGAAAACTTTTGTTAAGGTTCTGAAAGAGAATTTTATAAAGAAAACAAATGTACCCCCCCAAGAAAATGAGTTTCTTAATTTCATGATATAGATTTAAGGAAATTTAGATATGAAATACTACCTTATGGTTATCATTCCTAAATTTTGTTTAATGTATTCAAATCTATTGGAAGTTAATTATTTTCTAAAAATATTATAAAGTTTTTCTTGAATTCTGATAAATTGTAAAATAATATCTCATTTAAGTGTGTGATCCCTAAGATAGTGATGCCTAATATCTATGTTTTTTTCATGAGAGTGATGTTCATGGTTTTTATTAAGTATATGGAACTATTTCTATCACATAGTATCTGAGTTTTAGTAAAAATCATGCCATAATATGTGAGTGTGTATTGCATCCACAACACTTGAGCACAACAACTTCAAACTGCCACAAATTCAGCTTCAATAGTGGAAAATGCTACAGAATTTTTTTTCTTACATGACCAAGAAACTAATGAATCTCCTAAGAAATAAAAATTTACAAATATAATTTTCTAATCTATTCTACAACCACCAAATTTAGTATCTAAAAATCTTTTTTAAAAATAAATTCCAGAAGAATAAAAATTTCATAATTCCAAAGTTCCCATTAAGTAGTGAAAAATTTGATTCACTACTTTTAAATGGTATTATTTTGGATTAGATTGATATATTTTCATACTGAAAACATTAATTCTAGATGACTAGATATTAAGTATAGTAACCTTCCTATCATACCTCTAAAAGATGTATGATCTACTAGTTTCCTAGCCTCATTAAGATCAAGGGTATTAGAGGTACCGATTAGAGTACTTATACATTTATTGTTGTCATGTTCATACTTTTTAAGAATATATTTAATATAATTATGTTGATATATATAAGTTCTTTCTGGTTTTTGAGAAATTTGGAAACCAAGGGAAAATGTTAACTCATCCATCATACTCATTTCAAACTCATATTTCATAATATTCGAAAATAAATAAGTTATGAATTGTTGATTTGATCTAGATATAATTTAATAAATATAAATTTGAACAATAAAAACATTTTTATTATATTTCTTTTTAAAAAGTTTGGATTAATAGTTCCCTTAACATAGCTGTTTTGTAACAAAAATCCTGTAAGTCTATCATACCGAGCTCAAGGGGTTTTTTAAGACCATATAAAGTTTTGGTAATTTTAAAAACTTGTTCATGATGTTTTGTGTCTTTAAAAAAAGGAGGTTGTTCAACATAAACTTCCTATTGAATATATCTGTTAAGATATCATACTTCAATTTCATTTGATAAAGTTTAAAGTTAAATAATGCTGCAAAGGCTAAGAGAATTTGAATATATTCAAGTCTAGCTACCAGAACATAGGTTTCTTTATAGTCTATTAATTCTTGTTAATTATAAACTTTAGAAACTAATTTTGTTTTTTTCTTACTATGATTACATTTCCCTAACATTTATTTCTGAACACCCACTTTACTCTGATTACGAAGGTTTCTTTAGGTCTTTTAACCAAGGTCCAACCTTTGTTCCTTTAAAATTCATTTATTTCATCTTTCATAGCTTTTAGAAAGTATTCATCATCTAAAGTTTCATCAGTAATTTTAGGTTCTACTTGGGAAAGAAATTAAATATTCTCTACTTCATTTCTCAAAGAACTTTTAGTTATTAAGGGTTTATATACATCACCAATGATACTATCATTGGGTTGATTAAAAAGAAAAAGCTGACTTGGGTTTTGTAAATCTTATTCATCATCACTGGGTAGAAAGTATTATGGAGTGAACACTTCAGAAAAAGTTTCTTGAGGAGTCTCATGAATAGATGAATCATCTATCAAAGGTTGATAATCAGTTTTTGAAAACCCATTCAAAGATGTAGGTTGGGTTTTTAAAAACAAAAGGATCAGTTTCGTCAAGTTTAACAAGTACTATTACCTCAACATTATATGAAATTTTATTAAAAACTCTATAATCCTTAGAAGTAGTGGAATAACCTAAGAAAATTCCTTCATCGGATTTGGGTGAGAATTTGTGTATGTTATTATTTATATTCAAAATGAATACTTTTAATCCAAATACATTGAAGTATGAAACAATAGGTTTTCAGCCTATCCATAACTCATATGGTGTTCCATTAATAAACAGACTTACTGAAACTCTATTTATAGTATAATAGGTTGTACTTATATCTTTGGACCAAAAATGTTTAGAAATTGAGTATTCACTCAAGATAGTTCTTGTAATCTCTTTAAGAATCCAGTTTCTTCTTTCAACAACACCATTTTGCTGAGGAGTTCTAGGAGATGAGAAGTTATGAGTAATGCCTTTATTAGTAAAAAATGATTCAAAATAAAAATTTTCAAATTCTCCACCATGATCACTACAAATAGTTATACATGGAAGGTTTTTCTCATTTTTAACTTTGGCTGAAAAATATTTGAAATAAGAAAACCCTTCATACTTCCTTACTATAAAATAAACCCATGTAAATCTAGTGTAATCATCAACTAAAACAAATACATTGTACTTTCCTCCAATACTTCCAGTTTATGTAGGAACAAATAATTCCTTGTTCACTAACTATAATGCATCAGAAGTTGAGACTTCACTAATAGAATTAAAGTTTGAGTTATGTTGCTTTCCAAATATACAAGGTTCACAGACTTTTGAAGAATCAAATATAATATCCTGTAGATCCTAAACAAGTATTTTATTAGATATTTTACATAAGTTCCTATGGTTATAGTGTCCTAGTCTTCTATTTAAAAACCAAGATTGGACTTCCATTACACTAAGGAAATGTAATTCTTATCTCCTAAGGTCTTCTTAGTTAATTTTATAAACATTCTCATGCCGATGGGTAGAAATAATTAACTCATCCTTGGAATTGGGTACTAAACATTTATCATTCCTAAAATCCGTAAGCCAACCTCCATCACATAATTGGATTATGATTATAAGGTTGTGCCTAAGACCTTTAACAAATAAACCATTTGAAACTATAGCTTTTCTAAGAAGAATGATGTTATCTATACCAAAAATTTATCATTGAGCATTGTCTTCGAATGTGAATCTTCCACATTTTATATTAATTATATTTTCAAAGATTTTTTGTTACCAGTCATGTGCCGGGAACAACCACTACCAATTTACCATGTCTTGTTCTTAGTACTTTATTATTTTTCCTAAAAATAGAACAATTATACTTTCAAAATCCAAACTTTCTTGGACTTTCTGACTCAACAACTTTCTCAGGAGTCTTGGATTTCCTCTGATTTGAAGTAGTAGTAAAAGAAACACTCCCATTTTTTTCTTTATATTTTTAGTATCTCTCTTAAATCTATTACCATGTTTTAAGATATTTCCAAATAATTTATCAAGAGTAATAGTGGTAACTTTTCTTGACTCATCAATAGATGTTCTCTTTGATTCCCATTCATAAGGCATGATATCAATAGTATTGTCAACAAGCATCACATCATCTAGACATTTTTATCCCATTGATTGTAGACTATTCAAAATAGTCATGAATAATTGTTGAACTTCAACTATAGGTTCTCCATAAGGAAAAACAAAACCATGATAATCTGCTCTAAGCATGGCCCTTCTGGTTTCAATAACTTTTTAAATTAAAAAATTTCTAACTTCATGTTTCTTTTAAATGATGTTTTCTAGATTAAAAAGAAGATATTGGACTATATATATCCATGGTCATAAAACAAATCAAATTATTTCATTCCTTATAGTTTAGCTGATATTATTTCTTTTCTTGATTGGTAAAAGTTCTAACTTCCTTTTCTGGAATCTTATAATCACCAGTGAGCATAAAAAAATGGTTAACAACAGTATTGTTAACAAAATTCCTCATTCACTCACTCCAATATTCATAATCATTCCCAGAAAAAATTGGCGGTCTTGTAGGGTTTATATTATATATGGATTTTACATTTATTCATGCCATCTTTCAAAAAAAAACTTTTCCACTCCACATGTTAGTGTAGTATCTATTTATAAATATAGTTTTTATATAAAAAATTTATAAACAACATGCATAAGTGAACAAAGAGTAATTAAAATAAGCAATGAAAATTTTCCTTTGATACTAAGTTTAAGTATCAGTATCTCAGAGACCTACTATGATACCAACTATAGGATAAAAATATGAGATGTAGATACTCAATTACAATAGGGGGAGGGGTGAATTGTAATTTTAAAAAATTTTGTTTGTAATCTTAAGGATTTTTTTTAACAAGGATAAACAAATAGTATTCAAAAAACACTATACTATCTGTAAGAAATATATCAAAAGGGTCGGAAGTCCGAATACATAGATATTATAAATAAATAAGAACAAATTTATACTTAAGTAATATTATTACTTAAAGAGTATAAAATCATATATCATAGATACAACAAATGAGAATGTAAAAGAAAGTTTTGATTTCTATTTATCACAAAAAACATCAGAAATAAAAGTACATGTAAAGAATAGAAATATTTTAACCCTGATAGTAGGGTATCCAAAACACCTTGGATATAGATCCCTTGATTTATAATTTCAAGAAATGCTATCTTACCCACACCAAGGTAAGCCCTCGATATAAAGATCGGTATCTTTCTTGCTAACCCTGCAAGCCCTCAATCATTAAGGTGATCGACACCATTATCTTCCTTCAAATTATAATCCATCGATTGAAAATGTAATAAAAACCTCTATCTTCCTAGACTCGAAATCTCTCGATCGTAATCAGCCAAAATTGGAATCAAACTAAGTAGAACAATGTTTTTGAAGATATTAATTATGTTTAATAAGTTGTTCAAAAGTTAATTTATTTAGAGCTTCCACACAAAGAAGATTTTTGGCAGAGCTCTCGCATGTCTCAAAATCCAAAAGTTATGAGCTCATATAAATGGATGATTATTTATAAGAGAGATCTCCAATGGTTTAATTTTCCTCCAACGGTCATATTTTTCCGAAAATTTTGAAGGGACTTGGATAGGTGGAATTCGTAATGGTTATATTGAAACTAAAAAAACAACACCGTTTAGATAAAAAAATTGTCACAAGTAACATTAAATTTTCAATAATATGTAAAAATATTAATGTAAGAAACATTACATTAAGGAAATAGAGTAACTTTAAGAAAAATATAAAATCAGATCCTTAAGAAAAAATTATATTCCAGGGAACTATGAAAATTGAATCTAAAAAATATTAAGAATCAGAATCTAAGAAAATTGAGAATCAGAATCTAATAAACATGGTAAATTGGATTTGATATTTTTTACAAATAATATTTGAGAAACATGAATCAGATTTGAGATTCTATGAGAATCATAATCTATCAAAATTCAGTATTTTAGAATTTAAGAAACATAGTAGATCCAAAATTTTGAGCGATTTAGAATCCATGAAATGCAGTGATTCGGAATTTAAGAAATATAGGGGATACAAAATTTTGAGAGATTCAGAATAAAAGAAATTCGGTGAATCAGAATCAAGGAAACTATGATTCAGAATAAAAAAAATGAGAAATCAGAATATAAGAAATACAGTGATTTAGATTCTAAGAAACAAAGAATATGATTAAAATGTGTAAGAAAGTAGGTCTTTATGTATTATAGTGTCTGTCCAGTCTTAATGAAAATTATGTTAGACTTATCCAGAAAAAAACACAAAAACTCATATATGAGTATAAGTATAACAAACATATTTTTTCTTAAAGAAATAAATTATTGTTAAGTAAAATATGTTTGGGATTTCCAAAATATAAAAAAGAGAAAAAGTTATAAGGAGACTTTTGAATCAATATGAACTATAAAGAATAGTAAGGGAATAAACATTTAATAACATGAATAAAGTAATAAATGTTATACAATCGGAATATAAATGGGGAATAAAAGGATTTGGAATCATAAACATGAACAACAAGGCATGATATACCATGATAACATAAAGGCAACATGGGAAATATGATGACAACTTAAAACACTACATCATAAACACAGGTTAAGACTAACTTCCAAGAAATAATGATGGGAAAATTCTTGTAATGGGTTAGGTTAACTCACTAATCTATTTCATGACATATCATGAGACTGAAATAATACCCAATTCATTGGAGGGATATATAATTTTAGGTGAACCCATCACTTTCATTTCATTCTCATGCTTAAGTGTGCCACATTGATCATACAACATGGAATCATTTATTATCAAATTTTATTCCACGACCATGGAGTATGGAATATATACATGTAATTCCCCAATCAAATAAGTATAATTTGAAAAAGGTGTAAATCCTTGATAGTAAATTGGTATGGGTATTCACTACACAATAGTTTGGCATAGAGAAAATCATTGTGAAATTTCAACAGCATAATAAGGGGGTATAAATATTCATGGGAGGGGTTTATGAGAGTGAAATGGGTATCTCATTATTTTAAATAAAATTTACACTAAGGGGGATACATAATAACATGTAGAAAAATTATAAAATGAAGATTAAATACATAAGATAAAGAAGATATTTTAATATTGAGAAGAAGGAGAGGATCCATTACCTTGAGAGGGTGATTCCAGATGCTTGGTAAGAGATTATTGAGAGCTTGGACAACCTTGGGAGGAATATATAGAGGATATGGAAGATTAAAAATGTTATATCAGATTTTTAAGTGAAGATAAATTAGAGATCGGGTGGGTTTATATGGGAAATGAGGGGGGAGTTCTTTATTATTTTTCAAACTTAGATTTTTGACTCTATATAATAAAATAACCAAAACCAAAAACCTTACCCTGGTTTTTTCCAAAGGTTTATGAAAAATTAGGGTGGTTTTAAAAATTTTATTATACCGTGGTCTGAAATTATTAAAATAATACCCCTGGTGATGTGGAAGTGAGTCATGTTCATAAAGAAATGATTTTAAAACCATAAAATATGTAATAGGTTTTGGTGGATTCATAATGGATTTATAAAATTAATATAATAACTTAAAAATCATATTATTTTAAAGGTAAAACCTATACTTGGTTTTGGATACCATTTATAGTATTTATTACATCATTATTTCTCATTATGATGTCATAATACACACCATATATTTATATAGTATTTAATTTTTTCCTGGAAATTCGACTATCTCAGAAAATTTTGAAGAAATTACCATTTGATAATTTCAAGGATTTGATTCCAAAAATAATGTTCATTTTATCTAAATAAATTTCTTAATATCGTAATTTTCACTTTTAAAATAATAATCAATATTTATTGAGAAATACTGGGTTTTTTAAAAAATAACATTTTTCAAACCCTTATAAAAATTACATTTTAAATCATAAAAATTATATGATAATTTATATTTAATAAAAATTATTTAATAATAAAATTTCAATAAAATTTAAATTATTTAAAAAATTCATTAATTGATCAAAATAAATTTATTAATTGAATTTGAATATTACCCAAAAATTTAATTTGTGTTTTATTATAGAAAAATCAAAATCATTTATAAAGTAAAAATAGAAAGATGAAAATATATTCATTATTATATAAAATATACATATTCATATTATTAGGGTCTTGATACATATCCCTATAATATACCATAAAAATCCCTAATACTAAGGTGTGTGACAGTGAGAATTTCATGTGGTGGTTCAATGTACATGGTTTTTGTTGTGATCTCAATGAGATTGAAATTATCCCACAAATAGTTTATCTCATGCTTAAGCTCATTGATATCATCTTGGTCTTGGACAATGTAAAATACTAGTGATGCTATCTCCCTTGGAAACTCTGATAAATGGGGTTTATAGGGTATGATCCTACTGGTTGAGTCCATCAATTCCATTTTCTATGTCAATTGGATTTATAAAAACCCTATATTTACATTAATAAGATGATCATAGTTCAATGATTATATTATCAATAGTAATGATTCTTAATTTTCCTGTATATATGATAGGATATAACAGAATCAAAGAAGTGCTTGATTTTTCTATAACCATAATACATAATAATATATTTAATTAAATCCTAATGGGAATTTTATTTATAAAAGTTTGGGTCATTACAATTTCCCTCCTTAAAAAATTTCACCCTTTAAATTTTCATTTGAATCAGTAAAATAGATAAGGGTAATTCTATTTCATCACAAAATACAGTTCCCATGTCACTTCTTCAAACTTGTGGTTTCTCTACAACACTTTGACCAAGTCCATTATCCTATTTTTTAGAAATATGTCTCTATGATCTATGATCTTCAAAGACTTCTTCTTATATGAGAGATCATTATACAATGGTAACACCTATGGATTGAGTAAATTTTAAGGGTATGGTATGTAATTACTCAATAGGGATACATGGAATATGTCATTTACTTGAGATAGGATAGTTGGGAGTGTCGGTTGATAGGACACCGCTCCAATGCAATCATGGATATTAAAGGGACTGGTGTATCTTGGACTCATATTTCCTTTCTTCTAAAATCTCATGACTTTATTCCATAGAGATATATGGAAGAATACCATGTCTCAAACAAAAAAATCTAGGTCATGTCGAAGATATTCCGTATAGATCTCCCGTTGACTATGAGAATCCTTGATGTTATACTTAATGTTTTTAACCTTTTCCACCACCTCTTTGACCATTTCAGGACCTAGAAGTTTATGTTATCCAACTTCATCCCAACATTTATGTGTTTTTAAAACATTCCCATAAAGGGATTAATAGGGAGGCCTTTGGATTCTTGAGTTGAAACTGATATTGTATAAGAAAATGACCAGATGAAGATGTTGGTATTAGCCTCCTTTGAAGTCAATTGAGAATTCCCTCAACATGTCCTCATGTTCATGGGTTGTCCGCCTTGATTGACTATCAATTTTAGGGTGATAATATATAATGAAGTTAAAATTAGTATTTAGAGTGTTTTAAAGACTCTTATAGAACTTCGAGGTAAATCTTAGGCATTGATTAGATACAATATATAGTGGTGTTCCATTAAGCCTCACCAATTCTCTAATGTATATAATTACAAGTCGATCTAGTGATAAGACCCCTCTAATTTCAATGAAGTGAGTAGTAATTTTAAGATGATACACCACAACCCATATATTATTATTTTATTTTGATATCTTCAGAAGACTATGGGAAATGTACATGGTGATGTTTTCCCTTATCTATATAGGTATAGCCAATAGTTGCATCATCCGCTTAGATTTTTTAATTTCAACCTTCACTTGTTGACCTAAAAGGCATCTTGATGTATATTTCATGATATTATTCATCATATTTTCCCACAAACAGTACTCTTAGAGATCTCGATACATCTTTCTTCTTTTTGGATGGATGGATAATTTTGAGTTACGTGCATTGCCAAAAATATTTTCATTTAACTCAAGATTTTTTTGGAAAACACAGTTGTGACCCAAATATCACAACTCCAAGTTTATTGACATTGAACTATGGGGGTTTCCATTTTCCTATAACTTCCACTTTCTTCTGAATTACCATATTATTTCCTTGAGCATCCTTTATCTTCTCTAGATGTGACAATTTATCAATCATTTAGGAAAATAGTGACGATGTTCCTTCCTTGTGATTTCCATTCCCATTATTTTTAAATATAATAAGTTTTAATATTTTTTAATTCCCATCAATGATAAAATTTCTTGATCCTTTCTACATAGAGCATCAACCACTTTATTTTCATTCCTTGGATGATAGTGGATTGACCAGTCATAGTCATTGATCATCTCTAACCATATTCATCAGCACATATTTATCTCTTTATGTGTGAATATATATTTAAGGCTCCTGTGATCCGTATATATTTTACACTTCTACCCAAATAGATTATTCCACTGAATTTTTAATGTGAAGATCACCGAAGCCAACTCTAGATCATGTGTTGGGTATTTATATTCACAAACATCCAATTTCCTTGAGGTATAGGATATCACTTTTTCTTTCTTCATTAACACACAACCCAAGAACTTCTTCAAAGAATCACTGAATACTATGAAATTTTCTCCACTTTTGGGTAGTGTAAGTAAAGTTATAGTGATAAGTCTATTTTTCAACTCCTTAATGCTCTATTAACATTCATTATTCAAAAATAAACATGACTTCCATTTCGAGTTAGCTTGGTTAGAGGGTTTGAAAATCATGATATTTTTTTCACAAATCGATGATAGTTCCTAGTTAATCCAAAAAAAATAGTGGATATCTATCATAAATGTTGGCCTCATCCATCCTTCAATTACTTCTTTATTTCAAGGTTCTATTGATATCCCATTACTTGTGATAATGTGACCCACGAATGAGACTTACTTTAACTAGAAATAACATTTTATATACTTTTCATAAAGAATATCCTTTCATAAGGTACTTATAATAGTTATCATATGCTCCTCATGAACCTATTTTCTTTTTGAGTATATTATAATATCTTCTAAAAATACTACCACAAATTTTTCGAGGTAATATTTAATGACTCTATTCATCAAGTCGATTATTATTTTGGGAGCATTTGTGAGTCCAAATGACCTTGCTATGAACTCATAGTGCTTGTACCTTGTTCATAAAGCATTCTTTGGGATATCCTTATTATTAATGCTTGTATGTTAATATCCCAACCGAATATCCATCTTGGAGCCGTATTGTGATCCACGTAGCTGATCAAACAAGTCATCAATCTGTGGTAGTGGATACTTATTATTTATTGTGATCTTGTTGAGCTCATGATAATCAATGCAAAGACATATTGACCCATCATTTTACTTGACAAAAAGGATTGGTTCACCCCAATATAAAGAACTTGGGAATATAAACCCTTTATAAAGATCCTGTTATAGTTGTTTCTTAAGCTCCTAAAGTTCCAAAATATTCATTATATATAAATTCTTTGATAATGGAAATGAACCAGGGAAAGTAAATCCATATCCATAATTTCATCAAATTCCACTAAAGAGAGTATCACTAGGTTCACTAGGAAGTTAATCCCACAAATTTTGATAGGGGAGGAGTTATATACTCGAGATGCAATAATTTCCATATTTACCATTTCATTGAAAACTATACTTCCATGCTTTGTGGATGTGTCTGAATAGTTCTACTAAATGTGTGTGATATGAAGGAATTTATCGAACTAGATTAAAAAAATTATGTTCTATATTATTGAATGAATAACTAGTGTACCTATAACCACTTCATTATCAGGATCCACTTTCATGGTTGTGATGTCATAAGCTCTCCGTTGCTGCTTTGTAGGTTGTTGGTTGTCTCCGAAAAAACATGTCTTAGTGAATTTGTTTGAAAAGTGCCCATGTTCCTTGCATTTGAAACAATGACCAATGTACTGAGGGTTGACTGGATAATTCCTTTCATCCAAAACATTAGTGGGTTTCTCTTGTCTGTGATCTCTAGCTAGGTTTCCTTCCTTTCCACACCTAAATCATTTCTTCATTCCCATTAAAAAATTTATGGGGAGTTTCTGTCCACACTTTTAACAAGTGGGATGTTGAAATTTCATAGCACCAATATATTTCTCCATCAAAACTCCATAATTAAACTCCAATTTACACTTCTTATCCATATTATACCCTTGATATAATCCAATATATATTTATAATTTTAAGTCACATCAAACAATTTACTCATGTTTATCAAAGTCTCGGATCACCAGAGATTTTCATAGACTAGGTTTTAACCCAAAAAAGAAGCGGTTATCCTTGAATTCAGGGGTAAATAGAAAGCTATATGTTTATCATGTAATTATTATTAATTTTACCTTGTAAACCCTGATATATTTGTCATATGTTTTCTTTAGGTCAAGGAAATCCATTTCCATTTTAAGTCAGAAAGTGCAAGGAAAATATTTATCAAAAAAAATTCGCTAATTTCTTCCACCCATTCACTTTGATCTCTTAATTAAGATTCATATTATTTATTAATGTAAACCACTGATTAGATTATCCCTCCATATAATAAATATACAATATAACCTTCCCTTTCTTAGAACATTGAAGGAAGGATAAGATCTTATCAATGGTGTTGGTCCATTGTTCAATGATTAAGGGATCAGAAGATCCATATTGAATGTTGGAGGACTTTGTCACATAAATATCTCAATTGAAGCCTTTTATTTATTAGGGGGATTTGGGTGTTCATCCTAATACAGGTTTATATTTAGAGCTTATAACACCTTTAGATTTTCTGAATTATTATTTTTCAAATTAATTTAATCTTTTTTATGTTTTACATTTCACGCAATAATGAAAATAGTTTATTTTATATGTTTGGATAATTTTATATGAAACACCAAGTTATTTTTTCAATAAAAGAAAAAAAATATCCTTATATAAACTTAAAATCATGGTTATATTTTATTACATGCAACAACGATTGTCTTTAGTGGCTTGCGTAACACGCACGACCGAGTTTTAACGAACAATAGCATATCATTAAAATGATATTATTTAATACAATAAGATATAACCTAGCTGTTAAATTAGTAGTTATGAATATTATTAACTAATTCATGAAAATATATAGTAACATATATTTAATCTGAATTCATAGTTTACCAATTAATTAGAAATTAATATGAAAACTGGTTGAATGTAAAGGGAAAAATAATTATTTTTATGGTCACAAAGCTATTTTACCCTAATAAATTAAATTAATTATAATTATTGAGTGATATTAATTTGATATATATGTTATATATTAAATAATTTTTTTTTCATTCATCCAATATATTTTATAGACATAAGATAAGTAGAAACCCAAATTTATGGTTAAAACCTATATTTTTATAAAGGTTTTTTTACTAGATTTTAATAGAAAACCCATATTAAATCCAAATTTTGGAACTTTTATATATTTAATATGTCAAAATAAAATTCATATTTGTAATAGAAACATAAAAAGTAGGTTATGATAATTTCTTGGTATTCTTCTGTAAGGTTTCATTTTTCAATGAATAGTTAAAAGTTTTGAATTTTATTTGAAAACTGATTTCTCATATAATTTATTTATAAGGTTAAATTATAGATTAAAATGGATTAAAAGTTTAATTAGATAATATTTTTATAAATTAATCCAATTTAGTTCATCTAAACCAATTTCACATTGAAATTGGATATAAAAACTTATCAAACTTTTGATCAATTTTACTTTAAAAACCCGTAGTGTCGTCCTGTCTATGAGATTAAATTTAAATTAATTTCTACCACTTATGTGTTTTTAATTTGGAAAACTTGATTCCATATTTGTAATAATCATAATTTATTATGTATAATAAGGTCAATTTTTTTTACAAAAAATATTAGTGAAAGTGAATAAAATTAACCACAATAGTTAAGAGAATAATTAGGTTAATAAAGTACTAAACCTAAAATTTATGATCCAAAAGACCTATAAACTTGTCCCAAACCTCTTTAATGGAAATTTTTCATCTATTAACCTTAAATTATTTATTTATTTTGGTTTTTATGACTTTTTTGAGGTATAAAGATGGGTACACCTAACTTTTTTTCAAAAATGCCAAGTGTGTCCTTTCCCTTCTCTATAAAAGGACACCTCCTCTATATATTCTTCACACCTATCAAGACCATTGGTTCACCCAAAATATTATAAAATTACCTAAAAAAAACATAAATTCCTCCTATAATACTCCCATTGTGAGGAAATCAATCCAAGTAAGCCTTTTGGCACAAACCAAATGGAGTTACCCAATTAAGAGGTAACATCTTCTCTGAAGATCCTTTATTTTATTTTTTTCCACACCATCCACTCTATTTATTCCAATATTTTATAAAAAACATTATATTAAATATACTAGTATGTTTTTATGCTAATTTTTCAACCTATAATTTCACATAATTCCATCTACCAGGTAACAAACATACTGTTTATGTGTACAACGAATTACCATCTCACTAAACGATGATTGTTCTCTTTTCCTTTACCACCTATCATGGTGGAAATTATATATATCAAAAATTATATTTATTATGTATTTAATATTATTTAATACATTAATAAAACATATGTTTTTCACCTTCTATTTTTTGTAAATATGATAATTTTGTTTGAGGAAGTGTGGACTACCACCGCCTCAAAGGGATGCGATTTATTCGCAAACTACATGGAATGTATCAAATATAATTTTAGTGAACTTATATGATATATATGATAAATAATAATACTGTAATAATGAAATATATACATATATATACACATATTTTATTACCTTAATTCTTTCAATACGACCAAAAAATAGAAACAACGTTCATGCATACATACAACTTACCGTCTCCATGAACGATGTATTATATTTCATACATATATATTATATAGATTATTATAATAAAAATATACTGAATATAAGTGATATTTATATCCTTTTTACATTTTGGAATCATGAAATAAGTGTAAGGAATAGAGATATAATATATTAAGACACATGCGAAGAACAAAACAGATATTACCTGAAGTGAAACCTTAACATAGGATTATTAAATAGAGGGTAATATATGGCCATGATAAAACCATATATTGTATTAAATATAAGAATATGTTTATATAAAATATTTATAATAAATTTATATTTATTATACATGTGGTTTGAATGAGTTCGATGAGAGTCAGGACACAAGGTAAGAGAATTTCATCTCACTTTTTATTTCTGTGAGATACATGCTTTATTCACCTCCCTTTACTTTTGTGTAGTGTGAATACATTCCATAGAAGTATTATATTATTCTTATAATTATATTTATGGGAATATAAATATCCATATTATTTTATTTGATTCATGGGGACTATGTTTCAAAAATTACCAAATTAGTAAAATGATTTTGTCTCAATTTTCCTTCTTTGAGACACATGCCATGTTACGTACCTATATTTTCCCATGAGGTGTATATACTGCCTTTTAAATGTTATATCATGAATATAATTCTATTAATGATATTTTAAGATTCATTCAATTTTATTTTATTAAATGGGGAGTATAGTTCAAAGTTCTAGAGTAGTAAGAGTTTATTGAAACAATATCATCGCTTTTCGAGAATGTTTATAATTATCATTAATTTGATGAAATATTATAATAGATATCTCAAGAAAACTAATTAATTTTATTATCCTTTATTTATTCATGATATATTATTATATTGGTACCATTGTTTCACTTTTTGGTACATAATATAGTTAAGGAAGTTTATAAGAATGTCTAAATTTACCTCTCTCTTCGGTCAGAATTCTATGTTCCTTCAAATCAAAATTTTATAAAAGGTTTACAATGATATTATACTACTCTAATATAATATTTAAAATTAATTTTTATCCTTTTTTTCTTTTAACAATGTTTTCAAAGGAATCTTATTATCTCTTTCCGAATAAGAATATTCTCCCCTTTTTACCATGAAAAAGGAATATTATTTTTACCTTGCACGACATATAAGGATTTAACCACCATAAATTCTATGAAGATTCCTTTCCTTGTTTAAAACATTAATTTTTAAGAAAATGTTTTCAATAGTAATTTTCATGGAAAATTGTTTTCAAAATGTTTTTAAGATTATTTCATAAGTTTTCAAGTAAAATAGTTTTCAAAAATTTCTCATACTTTCATTATAAGTTTTCAAAGTTATTTTAAAAGAAATGATTTTTCTAAAAAAAATCAAGATTTACTTATAAGTTTTCAAATTATTTTCAATGAAATGGTTTTAAAAATGTTTTCAAGCTATAATTTAATTTTTCCAAAGTGATTTCAAATAAAATTGATTTTAAAATTTTTTGAATCTTATTCTATAAATTTTCAAGGAAAATGGTTTTAAAAATGATTTCAAGTGTTATTTATATGTTTTCAAGGTTTTTTCTATGAAAATGATTTTAAAATGATTTTATGCATTAAAAAAATTCAAATAAGAATGGATATTTTTATTAGGTAATGTTTTTGAAAGACATTTCAAAATTACATTCCATCTAAGATGACATATGTTGATGTTACTAATGCATTTATAATAAATGATATAAAGATTACATTCATATTATTTCTATGAATTGGTTATGATTAATGTCCTAGTCATTAAGAAATGTGTTTCTATTTCACGGGTTTTATATTTATGAAATCCATTTCTCATTCATGGGTTATATGTTTATGAAATCCTTTCTCTTTTACGGGTTTTATGTTTATGAAATTCCTTTCTCTTTAATGGGTTAAGATTTTATTAAAATAATTATGAAACCTATATATTTTTCTATTGGTTATGATATGATTATATGTTTATGGTACCCATTTCATTTCATGGGTTATGATATGATTGTTTATGATTTTATGGAACATATATGTATGATTTAATTATGAGATGGGTGGGACCTATATCTCCCTCCAATGCATTGGGTAATGATAAATGTTTTATGAGATCAAAGGGTACATGGGAGGGAATGCCAAGCTCGAAACAAGAGGGTATACGGGAAGACATCCCAAGACCAAAACGAGAGGGTACATGGGAGGAAATCCCAAGACTGAAACAAGAGGGTAAACAGGAGGACATCCCAAGACCAAAACAAGAGGGTACATGGGATAGAATCCCATGCCCGAAACTAGAGGGTACATGAGAGGGAATCCCAAGCCCAAAACAGGTACATGGGTGATTAACCCAAGAATAACATGTTAAAATTTCCTTATTAAGATACCATTACATAAGGTTTCTATATTCTTATGTGTTTACCACAATTCCTAGTTTTATTCCTAAATTATGCTTTCAAGGTTTATGTTATTTATCTCTTTATGATTCATGTCTTATGAATTTCCAATCTTTATTATGATCTATAATATGCAGTGTATGATCTTGAAATGTTATTCTCAAGGTCGTTACCCTTTTTTCATTCTATGCTTGTGCATTTCCTTTATTTACCCTTACTGATCATATGAGTTCACACCTTTATTATGTTTCCTTTCCATATGTTATGGGGAAAGGATTTAGGTATAAGTACTAAAGGTGGAGATATCTATGGGATATGTTGATGATATTTCACTAGGATATAAGCTACTAATACAAAAATAGGCAAGGGAAGCGGTACCCCTTTAACAGGGCTAAAAAAAGCACTGATAAAGGGGGGATTTTATTAGAGCTAAAAAAAGCGTTGTTAAAGGGGCACTTTTAACAGCGCTAAAAAAAGTGCTGTTAAAAGTGACCCTTTATCAGTTCTTTTTTAGGGCTGATAAAGGCCCCCCTTTATTAGTTTTTTTAGAACTATTAAAGGGGACCCCTATATCAGTTCTTTTTTTAGTAGCGCTGATAAAGGGGGGCTTTATCAGTGCTTTTCCCTAGTGCGGATAAATTTTCTGTTTCAAAAACAAATCATGCAAAAAATTATTATCATATGAGTATATTTATATTGATATAAATATAATATATATATTTTTAAATATGTTTTAGATAAATATAAATAAACTATTGAATTTAATATGTAATGAATTTAGTGAAAATGGATTTAAAATATTTTAAAAAATATTGTTAATTAATAATTTTCAAAGTATCATTGATTAATAATCATTTAATAACAATTGGAAGACACAAAAAATCAAAAAAATTAATAAAAGATCTAAAATAAGTTGAAAATGTAACTCAAACTTCAAAAGGACCTAAATTTTGATTTGGGTGTCTGTTTGAGCTCTACAACATATCAAATCGAAGCCTGTGATGATCTCTACACGGTGGTGACCGAAGAAAATATTATCTCACATTTTTCGTGGTAAAAAAGACCCAGAATGCCTCCAAAACAGAGTTTTTAGTCGGGACACCCTGACTTGTTAACATTAAAACATGTATCACTTCTTATCCAAATGTCCGTCAGGCCTGTACCACATATCATATCAAATATTGTTTCATTTTCATTGATTTTACTGGTTGTGAAGTTGAAACAAGCTTCTGGATTATAATTAATTATCGTTTTTACATTCTATGGCTTTTCAAATGCACATATATATATATGTATTTATTCATATATATATATATATATGTGTGTGTGTGTGTGTGTGTGTGTGTGTCTCTCTGTGTGTGTATTGTATATATGTATGTATTTAATTATTTATTTATTTATAAACACACATAAAAAACATATTTTATAAATGTATTTAAAACTAATCTTATAAAAATATATTAATATACAAATAAATATACGGATAAAACATTACAAGTAAATATATATATATATATATATATATAAATAAATAAAAATATATATTAATATATGAATGTATATATATATATACTAATATATGAATAAATATATATGCATTAATAGAACTAAATATATTTATATTAATATGAATCTATATTAATATATGAATAAATATAACTATATATATATATTATATGATTAAATAAATATATATTAATATATGAATAAATATATATGTATTAATATAACTAAATATATTTATATTAATAAGAATCTATATTAATATATGAATAAATATAACTATATATATATATATAAATAAATTAATATATCATTAAATAGATAAAAAACGATATGACTTAGTGGTAAAGGTGCAGGCGCGCAAGGGGGAGGTCACGGGTTCGAGTTCGGGTGGAAGCAAGGAGGTGCTCGCGTGTGGGGGATGTGCGGGAAGGGCAGTGTGAGAGAGTGTGAGGCTGTGGGTCTACCTAGCACTGATAAAGGGGGTTTCCAGTGCTGTTAAATCCCCCCCCGCATTATATAATTTTTTATTATTATTATTTTTTGACTTTTATGAGTGCTTTTTAAAAGCGCTGATAAAATTCCTCATTTATCAGCGCTAAAAAAAGCGCTAATAAAGTACCCCTTTTATCAACGCTTTTTTTAGTGATAATAAAAGGGGTCGTTTATCAACAATTTTTTTAGCACTGATAAATGGTTCCTTTATCAGCGCTTTTCTGAGAACTGATAAAAGGGACCCCCATTATCTGTGCCTCGATTAAGAGCGCTTTTTTTAGTGTTGTTAATGCAGTTTTCTAGCATTAATAGAGGCCATATTTGTAGTAAGATTTTGTTTCTAAGTTTCCAAAGGCAATAAACTATTATGTTCCTCGAGCATGTATTGTTTTAATGTACTGAATATTCATCTAAAATGATGTAATATCCATGTATGTTAAGCATGGGTAGCTATAGTTAGTATCAAAAGAAAGGTTTAGTTTTCCTTTGGAAACTAGGATGAGAAACATTTAGTGATATCACCGGGTATATTTATAAGGATACATCTAGGGATGTCTGTAAGGATAAGTATAAGGATGAGTTAACACTTAGGAAAATTTCCTTGAATTTCGATAAATGATAGAGTGAGTTTTTTATTAGAATTATATAACTTTTTAGATACTACAAGTGGATGTGGATCTGGAACAGATGTACCTAAGGGTAAAAACTCTGACAAGATATTTTGAACCTGACTCAATGTAATCTAATACATGAAATCAACCCTTACTACACACATGAATTGACATTCCTGATGGATATGATTTGGAAATTCATAAACACTTCACAAACCATCATGAAGGATTTTAATAGAGTATGACTATGAATAAACTAGGATAAACCTAATTTCTCATAGATTAAAGAAGTATAATTCATGATTTAGGCACCCTCTATGTAATTTTTCATGAGTATATGGTATCCAAATATTATAAATGTTTCTCACACAATGCCTTATGGTTTTAGTCAATGAAGAGAACTATAAGGAACATAGTTAACATTGAATGTTTAAATGTGGAAAGTATGTGAATTATATGAATCTATTTCCTTAGTGGAAATCTCATAAAGAGTATCTGGAATGCTGTTTGAGTATTGGTTATACTTCTGAAGGAAATGAGACCGCAAAAGACACGTGAAAGTTATGTGATGTTCTTCCTGTATTTTTTACTTTAAATATAATAATCATCATTAAATTAAAGTTGAGGAACTTTAAGACATGAATCATATTTCATATTATAAGAAATATGTATTATGGAATAAGTTCATGAGGATAAAGTAATGGTTTAAGAATAAATTTTGAGAAATGAAGTATTTATCTTTTGGAATTAAAAAATGTTATATGCATCATGAAATATATAAGTATTTTCAATACAAGTTATCATTATAGATAGAAAATTATATTTCCAATGGTGACAAAGACATAGAAAATTGATATTTTGATTAAGGTAAGGTGACCTTTAATTAATGCTATACGTTGAGATAATGATGTTTGGATAATGATTTGCTAGATATGAATAAGTAAATTGGATGGTACAGATTGCCCTGGAATAGTTTATTGAAAAAATGTTATATTTATTAAATGATGAAGTTTACAACTTCATGAAATTAAATAATATATCCAATAATCATTGGAGTAAGGAATAATGCATGTTTTCTAGTTAGTTAAGGTTATTACCATGTTTCAATAGAATATACAATAAGGGTATTCACATGTTTGTAATGTGATAAAAAAGTGGTGCTTTGTGATATATAAGGGATCAATGTTAAGCCACTTTCATGAATTTCTTTATAAAGCTTTGAATTTTCATCTTTCGAAAGGTTTAAATGGTTAACCCATTATGGGATATTTAAGCTCAGCTTTGGATAAAGTTTGTGAGAATAAAATATTATCTGACCACATGAAGATTTAATCATATTGGCTAAGCTGTTATAAAAATGTGGTGTTAATGATAAATGATGATATATGGAATGGAATATCATGGGTCTCATGATCTGTTAGTACTTAAAAAATGAAAAATTCACCATCCTTTTTAGAGAAATATTTTAAGTGGATCAAAAAAAAACAAAGGATAATGTTGTCTTGAAATCATGTTAGTATATATTTTTATGAAATTTTTCTAAATTTATGAAAAATGATCTTCAATCCAAAATGTTTTCCTAGTACCTTCATTTCTGATGAATCATATGGTCCCTTAAATAATCATAGATTTATGGATTTCTAATTGTTAACTTTATCTTGAACAAGTTCACTATCACTCTCCAAAAGAACTTGATGGTTATATTTCTCTTCCATGTCCTTGTTTTAACTTCCCACCTATATTATCCTATGTGCGACGTTATTTATTAGTTACTTTGGCTAACAGTTATGGTTCCAACTTCATTTCTTTTAATGACGTTTTAGTATTATTTTTTACAATGTGGGTTTACATGGTTGAAACTTTAATTTTTTAAACCTTTAATGACCAAGATGAATTTTTAGGGAGAAATTCATTTTAATCAGGGTTATAATGTAACACCTTGAGATTTTGTGAATTTTTTTAGAATTAATTTAACCTTTTTAATATTTTACATTTCACAAAACACTGAAAAATGTTAATTTTATATATTTGGATTACATTATACACAAAAACAAGTTAATAGTGTACTAAATAAATTATAAATATTAGATTTATCTATATGGAACATTGAGGTGATCTTTCATTACACACAACAATGAATTTCCTTGATGGCTTGTGTAACATGCCAGATCATGTTTTACTGAACAATAGTATATCATTAAAATGTTATTATTTAATATAATAAGATACAAACCAGTCGTTAAATTAGTGTTTATGAATACGATTAACTAATTTACAAGAATATATATTTTACATAAATATAATATGAATGCATAGGTTACCAATTAATTATAAATGAATATGAAAACTGATTGAATGTAAAGGGAAATATAATTATTTTTACGACTACAAAGATATTTTACCCAAATAAATTAAATTAATTATAACTAGTGAGTGATATTAATGTGATATATATTTATTATATCCATGAAAATATTTTTTACATTCATCCAATATAGTTGATAGATATAAGATAAGAAAAAACACAGTTTAATTCTTAAAAATATATATCTTTATTAAGGTATTTTTACCAATTTTTAATGGAGAACCCATTTAAAATCCAATTTTTTAAATTTATATACATTTAATATTTCAAAATAAACTTAATCTATTTAATATAACAATAATAATTAGGTTAGTACATTTTTTAGTATTTTTTTCCAATGTTTAAATTTTTATTGAATAGTTAAAAATACCGAATTTTAAATCAAAAATGCATTTTCATATAATTTATTTATAGAGTAATTTATATTTTAAACTTGATTTAAATTTTAATTAGATAATATTATTATAAATTAATCCAATTTAGTTCATTTTAACAAATTTCAAATTGAAACTGGATATAAAAATTTAGTAAAATTTTGATCAATTTTACTTGTAGTGTCATCCCGTCAGTAGGATTAAATTTAAATTAATTTTAGCCACTTATTTGATTGGAATAAAGGGAAATTTAACATTAATATTTTATAATATCTAGTAAGGTAAAATTTTCTTTTGAACAAAAACATTTGTGAAAGTGATTAAAATTAATTACAATAGTTAACAGAACAATTACGTTAATAAAGTATTAAACCATAAATTTAAGACCCAAAAAGACCTATAAACTTTCCCAAAACCCATTGTATTACAATTATTCAGAAAACAACCTTCCATTATAGAGTTTTTTTATGATTTTTTATGTAAAAATGTAGGTACACTAAACTTGTTTCTAAATATGCCCAGTGTGTCCTTTACCTTCTATATAAAAGGCCACCACCTCTCTCTATTATTTACACCTCTCAAGACCCTTGGATCACCCAAAATATGCTCAAATAACCTAAAACATCCCTCCATTCCTCCAAGAGTCCTCCATTTTGGAATAATTAAATCAAAGGAACCCTTTTGGCCAAACCAAAAGGAGTTATCCATTTAAGAGGTAACGTCTTCTCTCATGCTCCTTTCTTTTATTTTAATTCTCCAACCCTCAAATATATTTATTTCATAATTGTGTAAAAAATAAAGTATCTTAAATATACTGATATGTTTTTATTAAAAGTGTTGTACCTACACTTACACAAACTTAAATATAATGGGTAATGAACACACTGTTTATGTGTACAACGAACTGTAGTCTCACCAAATGATGATTGTTCATTTTTACTTTAATGACTCTCAGGAAGGAAATTTTGATGGTCACACTATTTATATATGTAATATATTATATTTATTATTTATTTAATATTATTTATTAATTTTAAAACATTTAAAATTTTTTACATTCAATTTGGTGCAAATACGATAATTTCATTTGAGGAAGTGTGGACTACCGCCCCCTCAATGTGATGTGATTCGTTCACACACTACATAGAATGTATTAAGGATGGTTTTATCAAAATTATATGATATATATGATATAATAATGTTAATTTAATAATTATATATATAAATATATATACACATATTTCATTTACCTATTTTCTTTTAGAACAACAATAGAAATGGAAACAATGTTCGTGCATTTGTACGACTTACCGTCTCTATGAATAGTGTATTCTATTTCATACTTCTATATTATATAAATTAATACAATAAAAATATAATGAATATAAATTATATTTATATCATATGTTACATTAAGGAATCATGATATAAGTTAATGGAATAAAGATATAACATATTAAGACACATGCGAAGAACAAAGCAGATATTGCCCAAAGTGAAACCTTAACATTGGATTGTTTTCTAGAGGATAATATAAGGTCATGATAAAACCATATATGGTATTATATATAAGAATACGTTTCTTTAAAATATTTTCAAATAAATTTATATTTATTATACTTGTGTTTTTAATGAGTATGATGAGAGTCAAGACACAGGGTAAGAGAATTTCATCTCACTATTTTATTTCTGTGAGATACATGCTTTATTCAATACCCATTATTTTTGTGTGGTGTGTATACTATACTTGGAAGTATTATATGAATTTTATACTTATATTAATGGGTATTTAAATATCAATTTTATTATATTCATTTCATGGGGACTATGTTTCAAAAGTTACCAAATCAGTAAAATGATTTGGTCTCAATTTTCATTCTTTGAGGCACATGCCATGTTATGCACCAATATTTTTCAGTGAGGTGTATATACTAAATTTTACATGTTATATCATTCATATTTTCTATTAATGATATTTTAAGCTTCATGTAATTTAATTTTATTAAATGGGAAGTATGGTTTAAATTTATAGAATGTTAAGAGTTTATTGAAACAATCTCATCACTTTTCAATATTGTTTATGATTATGACTCATTTGAGGAAATATTATGATAGATATCTCAAGGAAACTCATGAGTTTTTTATAATCTTGTTATTAATAATATATTCATATATTGGCACCATTTTCCCACTCCTTGTTATATAAAATAGTTAATAATATCTTCTTAAGAATGTTTGAACTTACCTATCTCTCTGGTTGGAATTATGTGTTCCTTCAAAATAAAATTTTTTAAAATGTTTACAAGAATATTATACTATTCTACTATAATATTTAAAATTAATTTTTTTCCCTTTTTTCTTTTACAAATGTTTTCAAATGAATATTGTTTTCTCTTTCTGAAATATAATCTTTCTTATATTTTAACCTTGAAAAAGAAATATTATTTTTACCTTATACGACATGTACAGATTTACCCTCCATAATTTCTTTGTACATTCCTTTCCATGTTTAAAAGGTTAATTTTTAAGAATTTTTTTTAAAAGTAATTTTCATAGAAAATTGTTTTAAAAAATGTTTTCAATATTCTTTTATAATTTATCAAGTAAAGTGGATTTCAAAACATTTTCAATATTTATTTACAAGTTTCGAAATCTATTTTAAATGAAATTGGTTTCCAAACATTTTAAATCGTTATTTATAATTTTTCAAATTATTTTCAATAAAATGGTTTACAAAACTTTTTTTAAGATTTATTTTATTGTTTCCAAATTTTTTTCAAATAAAAAAGGTTTTCAAGATAATTTATAGTATTCTTTATAATTTTTCAAGGTATTATTTATGAAAATGATTTGAAAATGGTTTTATTCAGTAAAAATAATTTATAAAATAAGAAAAGATATTTTCCTCCATAATTTTTTTGAATGATATTTCAAAATTATTTTCCATATAAGATGAAATACTTTGATGTTACTCATGCCTTTCTAGGAAATAATCTAGTAGTTCCATTAATATTCTTTCTCTAAATGGGTCATGGTTAATGTCATGGACTTTATGAAACCCATTTCTATTTCACAATTTATTTGTTTATGAATTTTTTTTTTCTTTCACATGATATATTTTTATGAAATATGTTCCATTTCACGGGCTATATGTTTATGAAATTCGTTTCTCTTTCACAGGTTATGACTTTGATGAAATTATTATGAAACTATTATCGTTTTCCAAATTTTATGATATTAATTTTTATTATTCTATGGCACATATATGTATGATTTAATTATGAGATGGGTAGGACCAATATCTACCTCTAATGCATTGGGTAATGATAAATGTTTTATGATATCTAAGGGAATATAAGAGGGCATCCCAAGCCTGAAATAGGAGGGTACATAGGAGCAAATCCCAAGCCCCAAATAAAAGGGTACAAAAAAGGGAATCCCAAGCCTGAAGTAGGTACAAAAGTGAATAAACAAATCCTAACATGTTACAAAGACCTTGGTAGTCCACCTTGACATAGGTTTTGATATACTTTTTTATTTTTCCACAATTACAATATTTATACCTATGTTATGATTTTAAGGATTATGTTCTTTATTTACTTATGATTCTGGTATTATGAACTTACAATCTTTATTATGATCTCTAATATGTAGGTCATAATATTTAAATTTTTTTCTCAAGTTCCATGCCCTTTGGTTCATGTTATTCTTACACATTTTCTTTATTTACCCTTACTAAGCATCTGAGATCACCCCTTTATTTTGTTTCATTTCCCCAGTTTATGAAGAATGGTTTTAGGTAGAAGTAATAAAGGGGGAAATATGTATGAGATATGTTGAATATCTTTCACCAGGATAGAATATTTTCTTTCAAAGTTTCCAAAGACGCTCAACTATTACGGTCCTCTGGCATGTATTTTTGTAATGTACTGAATATTCATCTAAAATTATGTAATATACATGTATGTTAAGCATGGGTCACTATAGAACCTGAGTCTTCTGAGAGAGTGTCATCACAAATTTCATTATTCCCGCTCCCATAAGGTTGGGAATCTCGTTGGGAAAATCATCACATTTCCCATCACATTGTTTGTTTACCTGATTCTGCCTATTTTTTGTCATTGTTTAGAATAAAGGGAAAATTAGGTATGGATATTTTTAAACTATTAAACACATAAATGAGAATCCTATGAAATTAAATTGATAACATATAAATTACATAAATTTCCTTAACTTATGAATTTTTAGGCTTTAATCTAAGTTATCCATGATCAATTTCCGAACATAGACCCTTATGGGAAATATTTGTTCCTTTAATAATATTTCATAATGATCTTGTGAATTTATCAAGTCATATCTCACATAATTTTAAAAATTGGTGTGAATCAAGTCCCATTGGCATGCTCTAGTTCTCGGTCAATTCTAACTCAATGTGGTGTTTTCAAGTTTTACAATTATGTACATCTGTTCTAGAGTCACGCCCACTTATAGTATCTAGAAATGTATTTATTTACTTCATAAACCAATTAATATATAATTTAAAAAAATTCAGGTATGTTTTCTTGTACTTAGTTTTATCCTTAAGGATTTCACTAGAGTTTTATAATCATAATCCCAAAAATAACTAAAGATTCCTATGATACCAACTATGAAAACCCCTATCTTTATTACACATTAATTCAAGATTTATTACATAAGATTACACATAATAAAACTTGAAATACCGAGTATTATTGTGTCTTTGTTAATTTGTTACATTACATAAAAACTTAAAATAGATAATATGTCTCCATTATTGAAAACTTATTTAACATGATCATATTATTCCTTTATACTTAAAACTGTATGGGGAAACCTGGGGACATATATAAGAAATGGGTGAGCTATAATGACCAGTTAGGTAATAGACATGGAATTACATGAAGAAATTAATACATGTTAGATAATAGAAATATCAATGGGTCATAAAAATAGTGAGAATCATAAACATGAATAATGATACGTGACATAACATGATAACATAATGGAAACATGGGAAATATAGAAACAACTTAAAACATTGCATCATAAACACATGTCAAGGATAACTACCAAGACATCATGATGAAAAATGTCCCATGATGGATTAGGTTCACTCCCTAATCCATTTAATTATGTATCATGATATTAGAACATTACCCAATGCATTGGAGAACTATATAATTTCAGGCACACCCGTGACTTTCATTTCATTCTCATGCTTATGTGTGCCCCATAGATCATACAACATGAAATAATGTATCAAAAATTTTATTCCATGGTCATGGATTGTGAAATAAATATATATAAGTACTTATTCAAATAAGTATAAGTTCATAAAGTTGAACACCCTTGATAGGAAAATGGGTATGGGTATTCACTACAAAATTGTTTGGTAGGGAAAAATCACAGTGAAATTTTGATAGCATAAACAGGGCATATAAGTGTTTGTGGGAGGGATTGATGTGGGTAAAAGGGTTATCTAATAATTTAGACATAAAGTGGACAGTAATGAATATTTTTAATAACATATCCCAACATTATTAATTTAAGATAAAATACAAAAGATAAATAAGATACTTGAATAAAGAGGAGAATGAGAGGATCCCTTACCTTATGAGGGTGATTCCAAATGATTAGGAGGATCTTCTTGAGAGATTTGGGCACCTTTGGAGGTCTCTAAAGATAGGATGTTAGATTAAAAAAATTCTACAAGGTTTTTGAGTGAAGATAAATGGTAGATTGTGTGTGTTTATTTAGGAAATGAGTGGGGAATTATTTATTAGTTCTCAAACTTATGTTTTGAACTCGTTATAAAAAAATAACCAAAAATACAAACTTTCTCATGTTTATTGACTATGGTTTCCAAAAAAAGGAGTGTTTTTAATTATTTTATTAGGGAAATGTCTGAAATTATTAAAATAGTACCCTTTCTTATGTGGATGTGAGTCATGTTTATAAATAAATGATTTTAAAACCATAAAATATATTATAGGTTTTGGAGGATTCATAATGGAATTATAAAATTAATAAAATAACCTCAAAATAATATTATTTAAAATTTAATACATATATTTGGTTGTGGATACCATTTATAGTATTTATTACATAATTTTGGGTCATTATGATGTCATAATACACACCATATATTTATATCGTATTTAATTTTTACCCAAAAATTCATCCATCTCAGAAAATTATAAATAATTCACCATTGGAGAATTTATACATTTTGATTACAAAAATAATATTAATTTTTTCTAAATAATGTTTTAAATATGTGAATTTTAAATTTTAAAAAAAGAATCTACATTTATTGAGAAATTCTATGTTTTTTTACAATAACATTTTTCAAACCCTTATAAAAATTACATTTTACTTCATAAAAATTATATGATCATTTATATTTAATAAAAATTATTTAATAATAATCTTTCAATAAAATATTATTTATTTCAAAAATCGATTAATTCATCAAAAAAAAATTCTTCAATTGAATTGAATATTACCAAATAATCCAAATTTTGTTTTATTGTATCAAAGTCAAAATAATTTATAAAGTAACAAAATTAATATAAAAATATATTCATTATTATATAAAATATATATATTAATATTTGTAGGTTCTTAATACATATACATTTAATACACCAAAAAAGTCCCTAAGAGCAAGGTCTGTGATGATGAGACTTTTATGGGGTATTTCAATGTATATGGTTTGGGTCTTGATATCATTGATCTTGAACTTCTACTATAAATGCTTTATCCCATTCATAAGTTGTTGAATCTCATCTTGGTATTGGTCAAGATAAAATACCATTAATGCTATCTCCCTTAGAATCTTTGATAAATGGGCTCTATAGGGTATGTTCATCACTTCCCTTGTCTATATCAATTGAATATATCAAAACCCTATATTTATACAAAAAATATTATCACTATTCAATGGCTATAATATCAATGGTAATGATGCGTAACATTCTTTTAAATCGAATAGAATATAATAAAACCAATGAAGTGCATGAGTTTTCTATAACCATAATACATAGTGAGACATTTAATTAAATCATAAGGTGAATTTTATTTATAAATTTTCGGTTTTTTATAGGTATTAAATTGATTCCTTGATTTAAATTGTCCTTTAAAACCTCAATTAAATGTGTTTAATAATTAAACACATTAATTATTAGTGTGGGTATGCATGATCATTTCAAATATTTCCTTTATTCATGAACGTTTTATATTTATGAATACTCAAATTATAGGTACTCATTTGTTCTTGAATCAACATTGGTGAATATCTATCACTACATAGAATGCATGCATGTGTGCATGATCATTATGTATTCATGCATAGAATCTCATTCCTTCACATGGTATGATAAATTCCCATGACTCACCATTGCTTTCAAACACATGAAGGACTCAGGTTTCCTTTTATTCTTAACATGAGAACCAAAATACCTACAACTCACTCTATTTTCATCACTCTATAAATTGCCAAAGTCTCTGGTTCATTATTCTTTATGTGGTTATCAAGATCACCCACATCTCAAATTCAAACACCTGAATGATTGGGCTTCCCCATTAATTCTTCATCATTTTATTTTCATGTAGGAAATGCATAGATTCATGCCTAACCATTTTCAATCATGCGTGTAATTAAATATCATAATTTAACTTCATCTGAAGTCTGTGATGCATCAGGAGACAACATGGACTGGGTTACTCTGGCAGTTCTTGTATTTCTTGCATATAATTCTCTTTGAACTCTCCTGAATATAAAAAATCCAACTCATCATTCATAAATGTATAAGAGTCCATATGGTTGGTTTGAGAAAGCTCAATCATGATTTTTATTGCTCAAAAAATGGAATAACATGGGTGGAGGAAAATGATCCTCACCACTTGATCAGATGGATTAGATTGTATGCATCATGTGGTTTGTGTTCTACCCATGATTTTAATGGAAGTGGAATAGTGTGCGAGACCATTTTTCTGACATTAATTTCTCTATATATTTGGGCCACAATATAAGTATAAAATAATACAATAGAGAAGCCATAGATAACAAACACCCCTATCACCATATTGCTCCACATGGTTTCACCACCGCTCCTACTATGCACTCTCCATGGCACACTCACCTCTGCAGACCTTATACATGGGACCACTTCTCTACCACCAGTGGAATTTCCCGTATTGGTTCCCTTATGCATGGTTGAACTAAATGACCGATATTAGCCCAATGTCGAACTGGACTTAGTAGTACCTTGGGTTAGCCCATTTTTTAGCAAGGCCATCAAAATAATACTTGGCAAATTTCTAGGTAATAAATAGAATACTAATAAAATTATGAAATAAAACCAAGAAAAATTCATATCAAATTTCTCTTATTCTTTCTCACTTATTATTCCTACAAAATATATATGAACTTCTATTTTTTCATGGCCAACATCATTTCAACATCCTCATGAATTTATACTGCAATACGGACTTCAACAATTATGCATGGTTTCTTCTTCACATCATATTTAAACCATCATAATTTTTTTTCAATCGAATGGCCTTACTAAATTATATTTCATGGAATTACATTTTTCATAGACATAACTTTATGTATCCAATGTAAAAACTCCTTACCACATGGGTTTAAAAATTGAGGATTATTTCAAAAATCATCAAATTTCAACATGGATAATTTTTAAAGCATGACATCCAAGGATATAAAATTAATTCATAAACATTATCTAGATATCACCAATTAATTTTCACTCTCACATATTGACTCATTGACAACTATTGGACCTAAAAATGTCCTTTTTTTAATTTTTTTCAATATCTTCTCATATAATAAAATTTAAT
This sequence comes from Viscum album, assembly GCA_963277665.1. Lineage (NCBI taxonomy): Eukaryota > Viridiplantae > Streptophyta > Magnoliopsida > Santalales > Viscaceae > Viscum > Viscum album. Next base: position 1,952,424,660 of record OY728125.1, read on the forward strand.
ATATAGAAACATCAATTACTTTCCCCCTTATTGAAAATCAAATGAAAAGGAAAATTGGGGTTTCTTCCCATCTCATATTTCATCTTCGAAAATACCTTCTCATATTTTGAAAGAATGGAATTATATCACATGATACATAGTAAAGATCCTATAGATGATCAACTCTAAGTCTGCGTGGGATAACCTGATTTTAAAAACAAGAGTGAAATAACAAAGGTTATCTAATCTATTTATAACACATACTCACATGTGATATCAAGCTCATAGTTTAATAAATTATCAATTAAGGAGTTTCCAAATTCCAAAATTTTCAATGAAATAAAAAGTCCTTCACACTTTAATTAACACATTAAAATGGTTAGGTGCACAAGAAAACTCCCACTTTCTTCTTATATTTTCATCAGTCATGAACTCCCCCTTAATAAATACAATTGATAAATAGGGATGAGTGTGTGATTGTAATACCTCAAAAATCAAATAACCCCTAAAGATATGTTCAAATATTATTCATTATGGAGAGTTTCCAATCATGAGCCTCCATGATATAACTCATCATGTTGTCAAAAGATAACAACGACAACCTTATTCTTCAATTCCATGCATGTTATCTCAAAATATATAAAATAGTAGGGAATAAAGAGGAACCTCTTATTACTTTATTGGAAATATTCAAGGTGAGTTTTTTCTCTCATCCTGGATTTATTCTTCTTTTGAAGATCATTATGGGATGTTTTTTCCATTTTTCATCTTACTTATTCTATGTGATCATCAATATTTGATGAATCGAATCCTTTCTCAACATAAGAAAAGAAATTGACTTCATCATATGAATCACTGTAAGAATAAAATTTCAACATTTTACTCACTAAAATTATCCTTTTGAAAGTGGATTAATTCTTCTTCTTATCAAATTTCTTCCTTTGTGGTCTCTCCTCATCCTCATAAAATTTATATTTATATATTTTCTCTTTTTCTATACATTCATATGAAAGATTCCCAAGTCTATTACAATTCTATTAATTTGGTGATTTTTTTGTTTTCCCCATACATTTTACAAACCTTTTTTATATAAGGAAAACAATATTTTTTAAATCATCTTCAACTGCCACATATTCAGAATTTTGTGATTCAAGGGTTCTTTCCTCTTTAATGTTTCCTTTTATCATGCCTTCAAAGGCCATTTCTATTTTTTCCTTTATTCTTAAAAGCTATAATTTTCCTCATCTCAGAAGATATGAGAATATTATGAATTTAATCCATAGAAAAATCATCTTTTTATTATAGTGTTGAAATATTTTAATAAAAATTGATTTGAAAAATTACTCATCAGTTTTTAACAATAAATGAATCTTTAAGATTCTCACCAAATGCTCAGATATTTATATAGTCTCATTAACTCTTATAAAACAATCATCGATGATTTCATCATCAGTGATTTTTATATCTTAAAATTATCTTCTCCATACCTGTATATTGGCTTACTTAACTTTTATGTTTCCATCATAGCTCTTTTTTTTATTTCTCCAAGATTTAATGTTCAGTTTAATACACAAGACCTTGGTGGATACCTTTTATAACAAAGACAATAGGATGGGATTTTTTTTATTTTCCATCAAAATCCAAACTCCTCTTGTCATCATGAGTCATGGGAGAATCTTTATCAATTAATGGAAAAGATATTATGGTAGCATATCTTACATCAATGTCAAGTGAGAGGAGTTAGGAAAGAATCCCATTTCTCAAAATATGATAATTTGAGCCATTAAAAGTAGAAAATACAAGGTTGTTTCCATAATTGAGTTTTTCAATATGTATAAAAACTTCTTGGATCTTTATATGTGACATAAGCTTTGATACAACTTGTAGATCCCATGTATAAGTTAGGTTCAATTGAGAGGGGGTGAATCAGTGGTATCCTCATTTTATGAGTTTTAATCCTTTTAAATTCATCCTCTTGAAATGTTTAAAGATATCAATATACTAAATGGCTTCTATAAATATATCCTCATGTGAAGTAATAAAATAAGAGAGGGAATCACATAGTATTTACAAGGTTTTCAAATGAAAGGCATTCTTTTTACCAAACTGGTTAGACACCCAACATATATTGTATTCACTATCTCCATAAGTGAATATAACTGGTTAGACACTCCAGTTCCACAATTTGTAAGAAACCCCAATTTATGTCTTCATAGTGGGTTTGACACCCCACTTACTATTATTTTTTATTGGTTAGACACAATAATAAAAAACCTCAAGTATCTTATTAGAAACCCCAATCAAAAGCCTCTAGTAGCTTATTAGACATCCCAACTATAAGCTTACTCATTAGTGTTGTTATAAGAATATAAATATCTTCTTCAAATATAGTATTCCTCAAAAATAAATATCGATACCCCTTCCTTGTTTAAAACACTTCATGGAAATCAATATATGACTTGATCAATATTTTTGTCCTAAAAAATCATTTCAGATCTTGAATTATCTGAATTCAATTATTTAAATTCTTAGGAACATGCAGGCACATTAATTCTTTAAGAATTACCTGGATTTGGCTCACTTCTCAAAAATATTCTTAAAAAATGGTTAAAATAAGTCCCAATGGGAATTTCGATTTTTTTTAAATTTCATCACCTAAATTCACATATTTAAAATCAAAAGTGGTGCATGGACATTAAAAATATTCTATGATTTAAATTATTAATTAAAATGGTTATTAAATATGTTTAATAATTAAAAAAACCATTCTCCTTTCTAACATCAAATAATACTACCCAAATGAACATGAGAATTTTATTTATCAAATTATATACCCAAATGACTGTGGGTATTCATCATCTCTTATTCATAAATACCCCATTATTTATCGTTATAATTTTCTCTCATTGAAATACCCAAATGATATGGGTATGAATGATCATTTAAAATATTTCATTTATTCATTAAGGATTCTTGTTTATGAATACCTAAAGGATATGCATTCATTTATTCTTTACATGGCCTTTGGGAATATCCATAGCTAACCTAGAATTCATGCATGCATTCTCATGCTATCTTCATTCATACCATATCATTTTATCACGCAGTTTGAAAAATACCCATGTCTCATCCTTCCTTTTAAAGACCCTAAGGACTCATATTACCTTTTAATCTTAAAATTGGACTGAAAACACCTGCAACACACTATTTTTTATTCATGTTATAAATTATCAAAGAATTGAGTTCATTATTCTTTAAATGGCTATCAAGATCACCCATGTATTATCTTTAAACACCTGAATGATTGTTCTTCCACATTCATTTTCCTTTATTAGATTTTCATGCATGAAATACAGAGCTGCATGCACGACCAATTTTAATCATGCTTGCACTAAAATATTATTATTTGACTTCATCCAAAGGCTCTGTTATATCAGAAACAACATGGTTCAGGTTTCTCTACCAGTTCATGTATTTCATGTATAACATATTATTCATACTCACCTAGATATCAAAAAGATGACTCGACCTTCATAAAGTGGAATATCCATCTGTTTGGTTCAAGGAAGCATGATCATGTTTTTTGGGCCTCAAAAATGGTAGAAGAATCCATGTTGTAAACATCATCAAATGGGGTAGGAGGAATACAATCCTCTCCACTTGATCCTACGAATGAGACTGGTCGCATCATGCAGTATGTGTTCCATATTTCATTTTAATGACAGAGGAACAGCGTGTAGGATCAATTCGCCAATATTGATTTGACTATACAATGGGAAAATGGTATAAGAATCAAATTTTTCCGTGGAGAAAATAGAAACCCTGAACCCCCTACCACCATGCCAGTCTACATGGTTGTGTTATCACTCCTCTTTCACGCTTTGCATGGAGCACTCTTCTCTATGGGACATATACATGGGATCGCTTCTCTACCACCCATGGACTTTCCCAAGATGGTTCCCTTGGGAATAGTTTACCTATATTTCCCGCACGATCTAAGGTAAATATGGCCATGTAAGCCCCTTGGTCTGGCCCATTTTTTTCTATTCCATCAAAATATTACTCGGAAATTACTATGTAATAAATATAATACCAATCCATTTCTCAAATAAAACCAAGAAAACTTCTTCTCCAACATATCTTCTTCTTTATCACTTATTATTTATGAAAAATAGTCATTAACATCTATTTTTAATAGACACCATCATTTAAACAACCTTATAAATTTTTACTTCAATATGTTCATAAAAAATTATTCAAGGAATCTTCTTCACATAATCTTCAAATCATCATGAAACAAAATTTCAATTTCATGGACTTCTTCAGTTTTTCTTCATTAAATTACTTTTTCATGGACTTAACTTGATGCATCCAATTAACAAACTCCTTAGAACATGTGTTTAGACATTTAAGATTAGATAAATAATCATAAAAGTTTAACTTGGAGAATTTTTCAAGTGTGACATCCAATGCTATTAAATGAATCCATAACAATTCTCAATGGATCACCACTTCATCTTCACTCTCACATATTTATTCCTTGATAGCAAGTGAAACATTTTGGCATAAAATATGGAATAATTGTCATCAAATACAGCAAAATATAACTATCCTTATTTATTTAACTTTACATCCTCTTTTGGGTTCTCAACCCCTCTATCATCTTTAAGAAGTAAATATTATAAGTAACTTTTATATCTCTTAAGGTGTAATCGATTCCCATTAGATCTCCACAATTTTAATGGTGAATTTTCTTCTTATAGAATCAATTATTTTGAAACATAACTTTTTAGAGATCTTCCTTAATACTTTTCAATCCCTAAGCTCCATGATACTTCTAGAATTAGAATCACCATTTAAATTTTGATAATCATACGTAACTACTTTCAGAATGTTTGATTTTTTTTTAAAACTCCATACTCCCTAAAAATTTCACAACATCCATATCTTCTAGATTTATCTTTAGTCAAACCTCAAATTGTGATGACACTTTGATCACATCAAAAAAATTATTGATTCTAATTTTTTCACAAGATCTCTTTATTAATGATAACATTATATATTTTCAAATCCTTATGAGAGTTATTATCCTATACCATAAGTCTTAATCATTAATCTCCATACCATAAAATCCAACATGCTCAAAACATATCCTATATCTTGTCACTTTACTTGGAATAAAGATACATGTAGGAAAGTGAACACAATAATTTGAGTTTCAATAATTTAGTTTTCCTTATAGATCATCATGATTTTTAGAATTTATTTTTCTAGAGGATATGATGGATTATTATATAATATGAAGGTCACACAATTCATAGCTTCTAATAAAATCTCCTTTTGAAACTAATCTTGAATCCTAACTCTCCTCAACATCTAAGCTAATGTGTGATTTAATTTGTATGTGCCCCCATTTTTTCAAGGGTAATTCGTATGGTATACAGAAACAATAAGATTATTTTTTCATCAAAACCATAAAACTATTTTCTTTTTATTCTCCACTATTTTTAAACATTAGACATTTTTTTCACTTACAATATTATTTCCCACTGGAGATCTCCATCAGTTGAAGGTTACAAATAATTCATTGACAAAGAACACCCACACCATCCTTGTTACATCATCGATGAAGGTAACATAATACACTGAACCTCCATGATAATAGACCAAAGCTATCCATAAAATATTAATATAAATTGGATCTATCATATGTTATTTTTTCCATCGTACATTTTATTTAGAATTACACCTTTCATTAGTTCCCAAGGATGAATTATTCCATGATCTATATTATATGATTTTAATCTTTATCATTAATATCATAGGTAGTATTTTCATACCTTTCTCACTTATGTGACCTAGACAATAATACCATAACATTGTGGAAGTTATTTTCCTACCATACATTGTACATTTTGAAACTCTCTTTTTAAATTTTTTTTATCCTCCACTCCTTTAGCCACCACCATGGAACCACATGGGACTTTACATGATCTATATGTAAATTTAGTATAGAAACCAAAATTATCTAACTACCCAATAAAATTAAGTTTAGCATGAACCCTAGTATGTTTGGAATATATTTTAATTTCAAAAAGATTCTATTTATTTTTTAGAAGAAAATATCACCCTTACCCGCAATCTCAAGAGCTTCACCATCTACAATATACATGTTTACTAAAATTCAAGAATTATAGTTTATTATACTCCATATATTAGATGTATAGTGAAAAGAAGATCCAGATTCTATAATCCATGAATGAAGTGCACTAGAAGTAGTCATCTATACACTACTCATATTTTTCGAAACTGGATATACAGATGCAGTTCTATAGGAATATATTTTGGAAATGATTCTTATCTCACTATAATATTTATTCCTATTATGTTTCTATTCATAATATAAAAACATATGACCACCTTATAGTAGTATACTATAGTTACATCTCATTCATTTTCATTTTTTATGACTTTTCATGCTACATAATTTCCCATACCTTCAACACTATATGCATTTATAAAGTGAACATGGATTATAAAGAGATTGGAATGTATTTATTATTAATATGAATAAAGTCAATGTATGATAGAGGATGAATATATGGATTCCATCAATATTCAAATTAGATCTATCTTATGTTGGAAAATTAAGTAGACATTTCTCATACATACATGGTAATAGAGATAGATGGAAGTGGCTACTACCAATGAAGATCTTCCTAGACATCTTCTAGGATATAGAAAATACACCATATTTCTGATAGATCTATTCCTTATATAAATGAAAATAAAATATTTAAGAAGTGTTTTATACATCAGTCATGAATATGTTATAAATAATGGTTATAGTGAATAGCTTTAATAAAATATAATAATCATTACTAAAAGGCAACTCAAATGATGAATGAAGACCCAAGGAATTGGATGAATCCATTATAGTGTTCTTATATGATTTGATACTAAAACATAGTTATAATATACTTGAATGAAGTTTTTTAATGGATAAAGTTATGTTGAGATGATATGAGGAGATTATGGGGCTAATTTGTGAATCTATATTTTAGAGTTCGAAGAAGAAATTTAGAAAATTCTGGATTTCATTTATTTCATCAAGATTTAATATAAGTGTTAATATGTGTGTTTTTTACACTAGAATAAAAGAGACAAATACAAGAGTATGTGTGACCCTTAATATATATAAAATAAATCAAAGGAAATTGAGAATAAATGTGATTTAATTTTATAATAATACTTATATCACCAGGAATTGTATTTGAGATGAGGCTTATAACATAGAAGAGGACTATGAGTGTATCACATCAATCATAAGAATTTGTATAAGTGTGAGTTCTTTTAAGAAATTAGTATAATCCTCAGTGTAATCCTTAGCTAAGTGTTGGAACTTTGGGACCCATCACAAGCCTTTTCTCAATGCAAGCCTCTCAGAATCTGACATCCCTAGAATTGGAAAATGAAATATTGGTATTCTATAGAAGATATATGAGTGATGAAAAAGAATATACAGAAATATGGAGACACATCCATGTGGTTTTTTGGTAATAAAGGTAATTATTTCATAGGAGACAACCCACATAGAATCCATTGAGAAAAATATACGAGGATCATGGGCATCAAAATAATTGATGAAGTATTCTATATTTCATATATCGAAAAAACTATTTCATAGTGACCTATATATAAAAAGAAAATGAAATAGAATAGGGAGTTGAACAAGAGAACCTGAGATATTTTGTTCTGTGAGATATAATTAAAAATAAATATCAAATAATAAGAAGAATAATAGTCTGATACTGATCTAAATATGAATATCACTATGTATCTAAGTTAAAAGAAGAATAAGAAATTGAAAATCATTATAATTTCAATTCAGGAATGATGAATAAGTGAGAAGAAGAACCAATGAGATACTACTCTATTATAAAAGTTCCTCATTAATTGGATTCAAGCCTCTTAGATTTTTATAAGTGATAAATATTTGTGATTAGTTTCAATTGAATTGTTTTGAAGCTATAATATACAGAGGTTAATTTGAATGTGTGTTTTTTGAAGACAAATTATTAGTTAGAGTCACTCTTATTTGAGTAAAGAGATTATTTTGTGGGTGTATATATCCATGTGTCATATTTTTGGTCTACTAGAAGATGATAAACAAGTGTTGAAAAGAAACTAATGGGATTATAATATAAAGATCCCTATAATTATTTAATATTATAGAGTATTGTTTACAAGCATATTATATTTAATCTCACACATATATAAAATAGTTTTCCTTGGTTTCATGATGATACATATTCATCACTACATGTATTGAAAATAAGACCGTAGTGTATAATCCATGAATTGGACATCCAAAATGTAACAAGGTGTAGGTATAAGTACCAAAACTTATAAATATTGTGTGATACTTTTTATTACCATAAAACATTTTATATTGTAATTATATTCTAGGTTAAAATATAAAAATATACATTTTCACTATCCAACAATAGAGGTCAAATTATAATAGTGTTAAATGATTCATAAATACATCAAAATTTAGTAAAAATATGCAATACTTGATTTATCCTACAACCCTTAGGTCTCTGTAAAATCCAATGGGATTCTCAATTAGCATCATATACTAGGTTCCATCTTATTTGGATATGTAGTTTTATCATAACTAGGATTAGAAGAAAAAGGTTCCCTTAGATACATTTTAAAATTTTCCCAATTATTCTTAATTGTCTTGTATGAAATAAATATATTTACATATTTTATAAGAACCCCAGATAGAGGAATTATTCTCCGATTTTACTGTTAATAAAATTGAGTTTTCATCAAATCCTTTGATAAAAATGAAAAATAAATAATCCAACAAATATAGGAAGAATGAAAAAGTGTAACAGGTAATACCCCTAGCTGAAAGTAATCTTAATGTTAATATTTTATTAGATAAAATTGTTAAATATTGTTCATATAGTGAATAAAGTTAAGGCTGTGAGATAGGTTTCCTTGAATCTACTAAATGCCTCTATCCTGAGGTTAATGATTATTTGAAAAGATTTCCAATTGAATTAGTGAAATGTGTATTCAAATTTATACTGGTAATATATGGTGAAAAGTCACAACTAAGAGTAAAATATGATTCCAGGGAAGAGGTATTGGATAAGAGTATGAGATCTTACAAAACTCTCACAAATCTTATGAAATCCAAATAAGAAACTTCCACACAACTCAAGGAAATAATATCAATAATTGATGATGCCTTTAAAAGAGATGAACATGTGAAATAACTGTTTTTAAATATTGTCAAAGTGGTATTTCATGCATTGAATAAGTTTCATAATGTCTTAATGGATGTCAAATATGTCCAAATAGAAGTCAAATTAATAAGGGTGAAGGATTTGGATAACTATATAGTGGGGATGATTAAAATTCATGAGGATAAAATTTAGAAGATGAGTAGTAATTGGGAAGATATTTTAAAATCATTGTAAGGTGAAAATAACACTCTCAACATGAAATTATTAGATCTAAAATCAAACTGAATAATCTAGAATAATTAAATATTGAACTTCCCAAAAGGTTGAGAATAGTTCTATGATAAGTGGTTCTAAGAATATTCTAATATCAAAGCAAACCCAAATTATTGGTAAAGAGAGAATGGGAACATTTTGAGAATCATCTACCTCCAGATCATAAAAAAATATCCCACAAATATAAAAAATCAATTTATGATAAATATTTTTTTATGTGGAATAAAAAACAAAATTATGTATAAAAAAGGTAAAATGAACTATTGGGATATCCTCCAATATATCAAGGAATTTTTTTTAAATGTCTAAGAAAATTATACCCTGAAAAGGATCCTGAATGTTTGGGGTTTCATCCAAAAAACAATAATAATGTACATCTAGATAAACAAAATTTACTAGTAAAATAAGTATAATAATTATAATATGTAGGTTCTATTATAGATTTAAGCATAAATAAAATTATTATTTTCCCAATAAGTTTGTTTTCACAAGTTATAAAATCCCTAAATTATGGGGGAGAAAATATGAAGAATGGAAACAACCTTCTATAAGGAAACAAATATCATAGAATGGAAGAAATCCATCTTAATATAATATATTTGAATCACTTAGAAGTTTACATGTGTTATGAAAAATAGGTAGTCACATTTATGATAAATTCTTGTAAAACCATTCCATGTATCAGTCAATTACTAAAGAGAATAAAGAACCACCAAAAACTATAAACCAATAGAATCAACAAAGCATGACTAGCTTGGGAGACAAACACAAGTCACCTTTAAAGAAGAGTGCACCCAAGAAGATAATGAAGAAAAGAAACCAGGATGTTCAACCAATAACAAATAAGTGATTCTACTATGGTGAGAGAGGCCATATCATGAACCATTTTAAGATGTACATGATACTCAATAATGGTGGGAGAAATATAAAAACTAAAATTTAATTAATTTAGGATAGAGTTATCTGAATTTGTATGGTTGTTTAAACAATTTGTAAATAAGTTGAGAAGATATCTAGGAAGGTAATGTTAAAATATCATAATGAAGTGTGTGGATGGTGAAACTATTAAGGACAAAAACTATCAAGTGTATGAGTTATTTTCCTAGTAAAAAATAATTAGAAAGAGATAAAGGTAAATCCCCATTATAACCCTACATCAGAATACTGTTGTGAAGATGGAGTTCATATGAAAATAGAAAGATTAGAATGATCCAAATGGTGTATTAATCATAAAACAGAAATAGTTAAAAGATAAAAACATGTTAGTTTAAGCTTAATAGAATCAAACTTCTCTATCTTCTCAAGTTAATAATACAATTCTAGAAAAGAAGGAATTTGAAAAAACGAATAATTTGATGATACCAAGAGTGGTTGAGATCTATAAATTCAAATAAAATATTTTCATTAAGATGTATATACATTTAATAACTTCAACTAAAGGAGTTTTGAGGTTAATAAATCTATCTTTTACCTATTTTTTAAAATAAATAGTATTTGTGGGATCCAACCTATTCCCAAGTATTCTATTTGAGCATTAAAAATCTAATAATTGAATGTGATTAAGAATAATGATAATTCCTTTATGGGGGATTTAAAAATATAAAATGTTTTTAGGGAATTTTAATGTTATTATTAATCTATAGATCTAGAAAACCCCTTCAAAATTTAAGTATGAGGCATGGTTTTATTATACCATCACTAATTTAACTTATATATATTATGTTTATAAAAGGGGAGTGATTATCAAACCAAATGGGAAGTAACCTTTTCTTGAATGTTTCAAATATGTGCATTCAAGTTAGTGTGTGTTCTTGAATGTTTTTCACAATCTGTTAAAATATCCCCTAGAGAAATAAATACAGTTTTGATATTACATGGTGGTCTATTTATGGATAAATTTAAATTCTATTCTTATCAATCTTGTTTAATAAAAATGGTCAGTCCATATATACTTAGAGTTTATTGTAACACCCCAATATTCAACGGTACATTTCCCTTTGAATAATGTAATGACGTGTGTTGTATGCAACATCGAGTTCTAACACACACCGCAACCGATCAAACTAGCCGTTATGAATAGTAATACCTACTTTTTGAAATTTTATACATTTTATCATTAAAAATAGACTTTATTTTTGGATTCGTAATATCGAAATTATCTTAGGGTGAAATTTTGGTACTTTTTGGATAACTTTCATATTTTGATGAATAGTGAATATTACTAAATTTTAATTAAAAACAACTTTTTTAATCAAAATAATTAATAATGAGAAATTATGAATTTTAGTGGTTTTAAATTATATTTAGAATATATTTTTACCATTTAATACAATGTTGGTCATTGTACATAATTTCACAATTAAACCGAACATAAACAAGTATCAATCTTTTGATAGTTATTATATCTTAAAAACACGATTTTTGTTTTGACAGCGGGAATTAATTTTAAATTAATTTCTGGCACTTCTGGGTTTTGAATTTGGAAAAATGGATTCCATATTTGGAATCATGATGTCCAATTGTGTAAATAGGTAACTTTTATTTTTCGACATTTTGAATAATTATTTCGGTAAATATTTTATTTACCACAGTTAATGGGTAAATCCGGTAAATAAGGGTTAAAAATAATATTATAATAACACTAAATTACACTAAAACGTGTCCTAACCTTATTTGTGGATACAGTTTCGACCATGGGCATCTTTGGGTCGATTTTGGGACCCCATGGAGCCACTTGTAGGTGATAGGGACACTTTATTTTAATTAAGTTGAAACAAATACAAAAATGACACAAGCATATATCTTTTAGAAAAACAATTATTACAAAGGGTAATATGTGTTGGAGTTTCTACTATAAATATTAATTATAAAGATACAAATATTTACTACATAATGGTATTTTATTTATAATTTTTAGACATTAAATAATTTAATTTATTTATGACCCAATGATGATGCAGTAATTACTATAATATTGAAAAATTAAAATAATTGATATTATAAATACCCAAATTTATATAATTTGAGACTTTTTACGAATTAAAATAATTTTCTAGGTTATTATGACATTTTAGGAATAATTTAATTTAATATTTTCGAAGTAATAATTCTGTTAAGATTTTCACAAAAATGAATTTCCCAAATATTGTCAAAATTGACATAAAAGAGTTTTAAAAAATATATTATATTATTAATTGATATTAAATTCCCAAAAATCTATGGTTAGGAAAATATACTTATATAATGATACTTTTATCATTAATGGACCACTTGGGGGTCTCTTGGATGTATATAGTAAGTTTATTAACCATATAATATAAAAATACAAAGAGACATTGTAAAAGTGAAACTAATTAACTAAGAGTTAATACTTAAAGATAAGGTTAATATAGTAACCAAAACCTGTCTAAATCCTATTGGTTGAGTGGTTTTCTACCTATACCCACCTTAAACTTTAAATAATACTTTTTTGAGCCATTATAAACCGAATATGAATTTATTATAAAATAATATTTCTAGCTTTTCCAAAGGTGCCCCTCACCCCTCTTGTGAAAGGGCACTCCCCCTTCTCATTAAATCACATCTTCAAAGCCTTTTGGTTCGTCCAAACCCTTCCCAAAAACTCTCTAAACTTCCCTCACTTCATCCTAGAGGAATTAGTTTAGTCATAAAGCCAACATAAGGAACCCTTTTGATCAAATCAAAAGGAAGAAGCCGAAGAAGATGTAATGATTTCACCACTTTTTTTCAAGTTCCTTTATTCTTCCACTTCTTCTTTCATTGTTATTACCATTATAAAATAATAAATCCAGTATATTATATATACTATTATCTTATTATAAACATGGTACAACCATATTTAAGTATTCTATCCATCCTTTGAATGACATGTCCCCATACGTGCGTACGTACGGCTTACCGTCTCCAAGTCGTGGTGTAATTGTTATTCAAAACATTATTATTTGGATGGGTATAATAATGATGTTTAATTAATGTAAATAATAAATATAACATGATAATGATTCTGTATATATTATATACCATCCAATTAAATATTATTTTAATATCAAAAGAATGATATTGTCGTTCGTGTGTACGTACGGACTACCGTCTCCACGAACGCGATGAGATTCATTCTCCAACGTATCCATTCAAGACTAATTATCATTTAATGATTAAAAATAATGTTTAAATATTTTATATAATTCTGGATATGAATAATATGCATCCCATTAGTAACAAATATGGCTCAAAGAACAAAGAATATAAAGTAAAATGAACCCGTTAACACCCGAAATGACGATATTTCTAAGATATTAATAACAAATCAATGTTAAAAGAGCATATATGATATCATATTAATGCATATGATTCTTGTATAATTTAATAAAAATTATTTCACCATTATACATGAGGTTAACCTACCCTCGACCAAGGAAAAAGTACAAAGTAAGTGGTTTCTTATCTCACTTTAAATTCCGTGAGAATTCCATTGTTCCCCACTTATTTATTACATGTGGTGTGTGTACTGTCCATGTTTGTATTCATTGTGTAATATGATTTAATTCATGTATATTTACATCATCATTGTATGATCCTTCTTTCATGGGTGTATGTTTTTTATGTTACCAAATCAATAAGGGAATTTAAAATTTCAATTTCCACTCATTCGGCTTTACACATACTTCATTGATTATTTTACTCCAAGATTATTTGTAGAATCACTATTCATTTGATTATGTCATAATTTCCACTCCACTTTCTGTGGATATAATTTTTATACACATAATCACTCCATTTATAGATTCTCAAGTCATCGGTATGAACCTGATAATAGTAATTTTTACTCAATCTCGATTTGTTGAGATAAACATCCAATTCATTGGTGTTGTTTTTACAAGAATATGTGTGAATGTCCTTTGATTTTTTAACACTGAATATCCAACTGTATTTAGTGTATTTATATTTTTCACACATAATTATGTCGTTGATTTATCCTTAACCTAAGGATACGACCTTTATGAGATATTTCATCTCAATTTACATTCTATTGAGACTTCTTTGTTGTTATACACCAAATCACTTTTATGTGGTGTATATAATGTACTTTGACATAGAATATCATGAATCCATTTATTCTCATGATATTACAAAGTTTTTATTACCTCAATTATTTGTATTCAAGTGTCTCTCTTTTGGTTCGAAAATCTAACTAAAATACCATTTTTAAATGTTTTAAAGACTTATTCTTCTAAATCTCGATCATTAATGTCCATGTTTTAAAAATGGTTTTAAGGATTTATTTTTATGGACATTAAAGTTTTAAAATTAAAATTCCTTTTAAAGTTTCAAAGTGGTATGGGACACTTTGATTCAAAAATCTATTTTTAAATGGCTTCTTGACAAATACTGTGACTTTTAAATGATTTCAAGAAAAAGGGGGATATTTCTCTCAAATAGTTTTGATGATTATTTTAATCTATTTCAATATCCTTTATTATTCTTGATTGAGGTTAATATGATACAGTACAATCTCCCATATTGTATTGAATATGTTTTGTTTGACTATGGATGTGCTTTTTTATACCATTCATGGTTTGTGGATAAGTATTGACATTTTGTATGCTAGTTTTAATACGAGTGTTTTATGTTATGTTTCAAACTTTTCATATGAGGAATGCATTGGACTTAATAAGTAATGGGTGGAGCCCGCTATAGATCCTTGATGAATCGGTAGGTCTCATGAGACAAACTAGTGTCTTGGCACAAGGCCTTGGAAAAATCTTATTTGTAGTCTTGGCACGAGGCCGTGGCTATGTGGTTATGATAGTCTGGCATTTTTCATTCCATCATTATGAAAGTGGTTATTGATATTTCATGTGATTTTTCGACTAGTATAATATCCATGTGAATAATTAAATGGAATTATTTCATTTTATCTTTTCCATATTATGCTAAAGTTAATGTTTAAAAGGCTTTTGTTTTAGTTATAAATTGCTTTAAGTGTTTATGCTTATCTATGAAAGTTTCCGCTATATTGTTATCCTTACTGAGCATCTGAGCTCACCCCTTTCAATGTTTTATTTTTCCTAGGATATGAAGAAGTAATTTATGAATGAACTGTAGGGATAGCTTGAGGGGATATGAAGACAAGATTTTTTTGTAGTTTTTTTACCTTATGTTGTAATGTAAGACTTATGAATATATGTAGTGTTTCCAAGACTACTAAACTAATCAGTCTTTCGAGACTTGATCCTTCGTGATCATGCCAATGTTGTAACACCCGAGACTTTTATGAGAAATATTTTGTTTTTATGTTATATAAATCATCAAAGGAATCTTTCACTACACACAACACTAGCTTGGCTTGCTTTACACGCAACTGTGGCCTTCCTCGATAGCTTGCATCGTACGCAATGCCAAGTTTCACTAAATAACGATATATTATAATATTATCTGTTATGAATAGTATTAACTTAATTCTGAATTTTATAACATTTTAATTCATATTATACATTTTCTAGAATGAGGTATGAAAACAAAATCAGTTTTTTTGGATAAAAGAAGTATTTTAAAAAAAATGCAGTTTTACCACCTTTTGATGGCGCACCCACATTACATATAGTTTTTGAAAAGTTTATAAGTTCAATTTGACAAAATAAAATTCTTCTTTATAATCATGATATATAAAAATTTACTTTGGATAAATTTTTCATATTATTCTGATAACTTTCATATTTTAATGAATAGTAAAAACACGCTATATTTTAATTAAAAACAAATTTTTTCATCGCAATACTTTATATGGTTAAATTATAATATTGATTGTCTTTAAAATATAAATAAAATATATTTTTATCATTTTATATAATGTATGTCATTATCATTAATTTTACATTGAATTCATAGGTAAAAACATTTCAATTTTTGGCAATGTTTTAACTTTTAAAACCCATTTGCTTAACAACGGGATTAATTTTAAATTAATTACTGCAACTTCTGTGTTTTGAATTTTGAAAAATGGATTAAATATTTGGAATTAGTGGGTCCAAATTATGTTAATAGGTTACTTTTATTTTTTTGATATTATGAATAGTAACTACGGTAATTTTTTTTATTTACTACGGTTAAAGGTAAATAGGGTAATTCATGGTTAAAAGAATATTATAATTATTCAAAATTACCTTGACACTTGTACTAACATTATTGGATGATTATTGGACGACCATGGGCATCCTTGGGTCGATTTTGGGACCCCATTGAGCCACTTGGTAGTGACAATGACAATTTGGATTAATTAATTTAATGTAAAGACAAAATTGACATTAACAAAAATCTTTCTGTAATTAATTTTTATAAGGGGTTATATAAATTATATTTTCGACTATAAATTTTCATTATAAATATAAATAGATTTCCAACATAATGATATTTTTTTATAATTTTTAGACACCAAATAAGTTAAATTATTTATGACACAATAATGATGAAGTATTTACCTCATTAATAAATGATTTAAATAATTAATGTTATAATGATTAAAATTTTTTCCAAAACATGTCAAATTCTGATTGGATGATTTTATTTCGACCATGAGTCATCTTATCTTCATCTTCAATTATTTTTGGACCTTTTGAAACTGAAGATAAGTTTATAATAAAATAATATTTCCACACTTTCCAAAGCTGCCCCTCTCCTCCCTTATAAAAGGGCACCTCCTCCCTCTCTTCCTCACAGCAATTTGAGCCTTCAAGATCGGCCAGCCCCTACCCATTTCACTTTCCCACTTCCTTATAAACCTACTAGAGGTACTTGTCTTATCAAAATACCAACTCTAGGGCCTTAAGAGAAAGTTTAAAGGAGGAACTTCGAGAAAGAGGTAATACCTTCTACCGTTTTCTTCAAGTTCCATTATTCTTCTAATCCCTCTTCTTTAGTTGTTTCATTATGAGGTAATAACATCAGTATCCCTCATATACGGATATGTTATTATAAATATGAAACAACCCTATTTCACCTCTTATCCATCCTACGGAAAACGAAATCACCGTGCGTGCGTACGTACGGAATATCGTCTCCACGTCGTGGTGTAATCTGTTTTCCACCACCACCTTACTTGGATGGGTATAATGGTGTAAATAATAACTATATATGATTATTTTAAAGTGATATTTATTCTGAAAAAGTATACATACAATTCAATACAATTCCACGATCATGGGAACGATATCATCGCTCGTGCGTACGTATGTCCTATCGTCTCCACGATGTGATGCGACTTGTTCTATATGATCTTCATTTAAAAATGATTATATAAATGAATTGAATGAATAAATATGATATATATTACACTAATACCATTCTTTAAATGATGTATCTATATCCTATAAAGAGGAATAAGAATTTATTCGACAAAACACGCATAAGAACAAAAAGTAATAAACACCCGAATAACAAGTAGTAATGAAATATTACTAATAAGAAGCTAATAATATGACCATATATGATTTCATAACAATGAATATGATTCTTTAATAAGTAAATGACATTATTTAAATCATTATACAGGAGGTTCGGACACATACAAAGCATATCGGACCTAAGGTAAGGGAAAATATCACAATCTCATTTTTATTCGAGATTGTTTATACTTTGGTATTTACTAGGGTGTATTTTATCATCCACATCCATGTTTCCTCAATATGTAATATTATATCCATCCACCTACAATTTTTTAAATCCAATTTTACCCTTAGGTTAGTTTTTAGTAAAAGATATGAAAGGAATCTTTTGTCATTTTTCGTACGAGGTAATTTTTGACTTTTCCGACAAAAGTACGAGAAGAATGTTTTTAATAACTTATATGAAATAAATTGATTTTTAAAACATTATTTCCAATAATATTCCTTTACAAGTTTTCATGTTTATTTTTAATCAACTTCTTTTAGTTTAAAATTGTATGACATGTTAAGAAAGGAAAATGTTTTTGAAAGGATATTTTCCTCAAGAATGGAGTTCAAGTGTTTTATCAAAATTATTTTCCATATAAGATAATATAGGGTTCTGTTTCTATCCCTATTATTATATTGATTTGATTTTGTTGTAATGGATTTATTTTTATTAATTCCTTTATCTTATATGAATTGTTTTATGATGTCATGTTGTTTAAGAATCCCATTTTTATTACATGGGTTATGAAATGATGAATGATTTATGATTTTGTGGAACACATAATAATGGTATCATTATGGGATGGGTGGGACCTATATCTCCCTCCAATTAATTGGGTAAAGATTTTATATCTCATGAGATAGACATGGATGGAATGGCAGGTTAAACCGGTTCAGTGAAACAGGACTGAAACGAGGAGTGAACTTGGTTCAGAAATGGACTTTGTCCACTAAGATAGTCTTGGAAATGAGTCTTGACTAATAAGAAATGATTCACTATGATTATGTTTTTATGCCACAAAGTTTCATGTTTTATGTTATGATTATTGGGATTACATTTCACTACCATGATTTATCCCATGTTATGAAATTATGATCTCTTTTGCAGGTTAAGATTTCAAAAATGTTATGTTATTATGAATATGATGTAATTGATATTTCTTTTGTTTACCCTTACTGAGCATTTGAGCTCACCCTTTTGTATGTTTTCTTTCCCCATGTCATGAATAATGTTATTAAGTAAGATATTCCAAAAAGAGACTATAGATATGATGAAATAAATGGGAGACTGTGTAGATGCTTTATGAACCATTTGTTTATGTTTCCCAGTTTCTAAAGACACTATACCTATGTGATCATTTCATGGTTTTGTTATATGTTGTAATAAGTATGCTTCAATTTTGAAGTATTAACCATGTATGTAAAGTATGGGTCGTTATAGTTGGTATCAGAGGAAAGGTATAGTCAACCTTTGGAAACTAGGATGTGAAAGCCTTAGTAAGAATCCTAAGGATAAGTCTAAGCATAGAACACAATCTTAGTGTTTTAGAAATTACCATGAATAACCTAGTATAAGACCTTAAGTGTGAAATTTTATTCTTGATTATGTGGTTTTCCTATTATAATTAGTGTTTCTCACACAATTCTTGTTGGTTTTAGTCAATGGTTGGAACCTGAAGGAACCGTGTTAATGCGGAATGCGACAGGAAATGTAATGATTGTCCCCCTGAGCAACAAAATGTTATGGGAGCTGGAATGAAAAATCTTGTAACCATTCTCAGACAACTTTCTCAAGCTATGAATCATGCAGGACTTCCAAATGAGCAAAGGAAGGAGCAACATTCTATTGAATCCTTCATGAGTCAGCGTCCACCTTCATTCTGCGGGTCTTCTGATCCATTAGTGCCTGAACAATGGATCAGTACCACTGAAAAGATATTTTCAGTTTTTCAATGTTCTGAACATGATAAAGTCATCTTAGCAGTGTATCTTTTGGAAGGTGATGCTGATCAATTGTGGAATCTTATCAAGAATACGAGGCAAAGAGATGAAATTGAGTCCATGGAATGGGACGAGTTCAAGAACTTATTTTTCAATAAGTACTTCCCTCGTATTCTTCAAACAAAGATGGTGAAGGAGTTTCTTGAACTAAAGCAAAATGATGATGAATCTTTTGGTACCTATGAAGCAAATTTTACAAGATTTTCAAGGTACACTTCGGGTATTATTATCCAACCTGAGAGTAAGATCGATCGATTCTTTAGTAGCTTAAAACCATGTGTTTGAAGGGCGTTAGACATAAGGGACATCAATAGCTATGAGGAAATCATTCGATGTGCTCTCAAAGTTGAGATGGATATTTGAGTAACCCATCAGTCATATGGGTTTGATAAGAAGAGGAAAATGGAATTCAAAGGAAAATCTAAAGACCACACTGAAAAGAAGATGAGTTTTCCCTTATGCTCAAAGTGTGGAAAGAAACATGGAGGAGATTGTCTTAAGGGGACAAGAAAATTTTATAAGTGTGGAAAAGAATTTCATCGGACAATTGAATGTCAAAATAATGGGAAGAAGATGTCTAATGATGCAAACAAAGGAAGGCATACACATAATGAACCTAATACACTTCAATGTTTCAAGTGCAAGGAGATGGGGAAGTATGCCAATCAATGCCCAAAACCAAGGGTTGATGATCATGATAGATGTCAACAAACTCTTAAGGCCAAAGACAAAGGAAAGTCACATGCAATTACTATCGGCAATGTGGAGTACGACAACGAAGTGGAGTATGACAACGAAGTGGTGATAGGTACACTTACCATCCACTCTAAAGTATCAAATGTTTTATTTGATTCTGGATCCACCCACTCTTTTATTTCGGAAGAATTTTTTAAGGTTATCGCCGTATTACCTCAACAATTAGATGTTGAGTTGGCTGTGACAACTCCTAATGGCACAACAGTTGCATCAAAAGTTTACAATTCTTATCCGATTGAAGTTTGTGGGAAAGTGCTTCCTGAAAATCTTGTGATCCTTCCTATAGTGGAATTTGATGTGATTCTTGGCATGGATTGGCTTTCTTTATATGGAGTTCATATCAATTTCCAAAGAAGGGAAGTCACATTTCATATTCCAGATCAATCTATGATCATCTATCGATGCAAGGATGAACATAACCTTCCAGTGGAAATTTCTTCTATCTTATGGGTCTTGATTCCACTAAATGAAGGTTATTTATCTCAAATGGTGGGAGAGAAACTCACAATTAAGAATATGCCCATTGTATGGGAGTTCGACGATGTCTTTCCATAGGAATTACCGGGTCTTCCACCAAATCGTGATGTTGAGTTTTCAGTAGAACTCGTACCAGGTTCTTTGCCTATTGCAAAGACACCTTATAGAATGACCCCAATTGAGTTGCATGAATTGAAGAATAAACTCCAAGAGAATCTTGATAAAGGATTCATACGCCCTAGTGCGTCACCTTGGGGAGCACCTGTTCTGTTTGTTAAGAAAAAAAGATGGATCAATGAGACTCTGCATTGATTATCGAGAACTTAACAAGATCACTATCAAGAACAAATATCCTCTCCCGCACATTGATGACTTATTTGACCAACTATGCAGAGCTCAATACTTTTCCCAGATTGATCTTCATTCAGGGTATCATCAATTAAGGGTCAAAAGGAGGATATACCAAAGACAGCTTTCCATACAAGGTATGGATACTATGAATTTATAGTGATGCCATTTGGTCTTACTAATGCCCCTGCTATCTTCATGGATCTGATGAATAGAGTCTTTAGAGACTATCTTGATCAGTTTGTGGTAGTATTTATAGACGATATTCTTGTCTATTCAAAGAGCAAGGAAGAACATGAAGATCACTTGAGAATTGTATTGAAGACCCTGAGAAAGGAGAAACTTTATGCCAAATTTACCAAGTGTGAATTTTGGCTTCAAAAAGTTGCATTTTTTGGTAACATAATCACAAAAGAGGGGATATCTGTGGATCCAGCAAAAACAGAGGTTATCAAAAGATGGTCGAGACCAACAACAGTAACTGAGATCCGAAGTTGTCTTGGTTTGGCTGGATATTATCGACATTTTGTGAAAGATTTTTCATGATTATCTAATCCACTCACCAAGTTGACTCAGAAAGGAGGTAAGTTTGTTTGGACAGAGGAATGTGAAGAGAATTTCAAAAAGTTGAAAACAAGGTTATCTAGTGCACATGTGCTCACACTGCCTTGTAGTGGAGAAAGGTTTGTGATCTACAGTGATGCATCCAAGAATGGATTGGGGTGTGTTGTTATGCAAAATGATATAGTGATAGCTTATGCCTCACAACAGTTGAAAATCCATGAGAAAAATTACCCAACCCATGATTTAGAGTTAGTTGCGGTAATCTTTGCATTAAATATTTGGAGGCATTATATTTATGGAGAAAGGTGTGACATTTATACTGATCATAAAATTTTAAAGTATATTTTCACACAAAAGGAGCTGAATATGCGCCAAAGAAGATGGTTGGAGATGATTAAAGATTACGACTGCTGAATTCATTACCACCCTGGGAAAGAAAACAAGGTGGTAGATGCATTAAGTCGACAAGACCATGCTAGCTTATCCATGATGAGGATCACAAAAGATTCTATATTTATGGATTTACAAAGGATGGATCTTGGAATTATAATGAAAGGGAAAAAATCGTATCTTTATCAAATGAATGTTCAACCATCTATACATGTGAAGATTAAAGAGGCGCAGAAAGAAGATGTCGAGTTACAAAAAAAGGTGAAAAATGATCCTGAATTAAACCTTGACTGTGATGGGATAATAAAGTTCAGGAATCGGGTTTGTGTTCCTCCCATCCTCGAATTAAAGAAGGAGCTGCTGGATGAGGCTCATAGTTATTCATTCTATATTCATCCTAGAAGCACAAAGATGTATAGGGACTTGAAAGAGTACTTCTGGTAGGATGGCATGAAAATAGATGTTGCTGAATATGTCTCTCGATGCTTGGTTTGTCAGCAAGTTAAAGCTGAGAGACAGAAGTCTAAGGGAATGTTACAACCATCACCCATACCTGAATGGAAATGGGAAAACATCACTATGGACTTTGTCATCGGACATCCAAAACATCCAAAGGCAATAATGCTAAATGGGTTATAGTTGATCGTCTTACGAAGTCGGCACACTTCATTGCTATTAGAGATGATTTTTCTCTTGATCAGAATGCCAGGATATATGTAAAGGAAGTGGTAATATTGCATGGAGTACCACTTTACATTATATCTGATCGGGATCCGAGGTTTACCTCAAAGTTCTGGCGAAGTCTACAGCATACTTTGGATACAGAGATGAGTTTCAGCACTGTTTATCATCCTTAGACAGATGGTCAGTATGAGAGGAAAATTCAAACTCTAGAAGATATGTTGAGAGCTTTCTCTATGGATTTCAAAGGTGGTTGGGATAAACACCTACCTTTGGTGAAATTTTCTTATAATAATAGCTTTCACTCCAGTATTCAGATGAATCCTTATGAATCTCTCTATGGAAGGAAATGCAGGACTCCAACTTGCTGGGATGAAGTTGGGGAATGAAAGCTATTAGGACCTGATCTTATTGATGGATGGCAGAAAAGGTTAGATCTATTCAACAACACATAAGAGCATCTCAGAGTCGACAAAAAAGTTATGCTGACAACCGAAGAAAAGACTAAGAGTTTGAAGTGGGTGATAAAGTGTTCTTACGAATATCTCCCTGGAAGAGGGTCGTGAGATTTGGAATGAAGGGAAAGTTGATCCCTAGATATATCGGTCCTTTCGAAATACTGGAGCGTGTTGGGAAGGTAGCTTACCGATTGGTGCTTCCACCGAATCTCTCTCAATTTCACGATGTGTTCCATGTATCTCTCCTGAGAAAGTACATACCTGATCCTTCACATGTACTCACCTCAGAAGTTGTACCACTGGAAGAAGATCTTTTTTATGAAGAACAGCCGATAGAGATTCTAGATCATAGAGAAAAAGTCCTACAGAACAAGACCACTCGCTTGGTGAAAGTTTTATGGAGGAACCACCAATTAGAAGAAGCTACATGGGAACTTGAGGATATGATAAGGCAGAGGTATCCTCATCTGTTTGTTACGAAGTGACGAATTTCGAGGGAGAAATTCATTTTAAGGGGGGTAGAATTTAACACCCGATACTTTTATGAGAAATATTTTGTTTTTATGTTATATAAATCATCAAAGGAATCTTTCACTACACACAACACTAGCTTGGCTTTCTTTACATGCAACCGCGGCCTTCCTCGATAGCTTTCGTCGTACGCAATACCGAGTTTCACTAAACAACGATATATTATAATATTAGCCGTTATGAATAGTATTAACTGAATTTTTAATTTTAGAACATTTTAATTCATCTTATACATTTTCTAGAGTGAGGTATGAAAACAAATCAGTTTTTTTGGATAAAAGAAGTATTTTTAAAAAAATGCAGTTTTACCGCCTTTTGAAGGCGCACCCACATTAAATCTAGTTTTTGACAAGTTTATAAGTTAAATTTGAAAAAATAAAATTCTTCTTTAGAATCAGGATATAAAAATTTACTTTGGATAAAATTTTCATATTATTCTGATAACTTTCATATTTTAATGAATAGTAAAAACACGCTATATTTTAATTAAAAACAACTTTTTTCATCGCAATACTTTATATGGTTAAATTATAATATTGATTGTTTTTAAAGTATAAATAGAATATATTTGTACCATTTAATATAATTTATGTCATTAGCATTAATTTTACAATGAATTCATAGGTAAAAATATTTCAATCTTTGTCAATGTTTTAACTTTTAAAACCCGTTTTCTTAACAAAGGGATTAATTTTAAAGTAATTACTGCAACTTCTGTGTTTTGAATTTTGAAAAATGGATTCCATATTTGGAATCAGTGGGTCTAAATTATGTTAATAGGTTACTTTTATTTTTTTGATATTATGAATAGTAACTATGGTAATTTTGTTTATTTACTACGGTTAAAGGTAAATAGGGTAATTCAAGGTTAAACGAATATTATAATAATTCAAAATTACCTTGAAACTTGTCCTAACCTTATTGGATGAGTATTGGCCGACCATGGGCATCCTTGGGTCAATTTTGGGACCCCATTGAGCCACTTGGTACTGACAATGACAATTTGGATTAATTAATTTAATGTAAAGACAAAATTGACATTAACAAAAATCTATTTGTAATTAATTTGTATAAGAGGTTATATAAATTATATTTTCTACTATAAATATTAATTATAAATATAAAAATATTTCCTACATAAGGATATTTGTTTTATAATTTTTAGACACGAAATAAATTAAATTATTTATGACACAATAACGATAAAGTATTTACCTCATTAATAAATGATTAAAATAAATAAGATTATAATGATTAAAATATTTTTCATAAGATTTCCAATTCTGATTGGATGATTTTATTTCGACCATGAGTCATCTTATCTTCATATTTAACGATTTTTGGACCTTTTGAAACCGAAGATAAGTTTATAATAAAATAATATTTCCACACTTTTCAAAGGTGCCCCTCTCCTCCCTTATAAAAGGGCACATCCTCCCTCTCTTCCTCACACCAATTTGAGCTTTCAAGCTCGGTAAACCCCTGCCCATTTCACTTCCCCAATTCCTTAGAATCCTAATATAGGTACTTGTCTTATCAAAAGACCAACTCTAGTGCCTTAATAGAATGTTTAAAGGCGGCATTTTGAGAAAGAGGTAATACCTTCTACCGTTTTCTTCAAGTTCCATTCTTCTTATACTCCCTCTTCATTAGTTGTTTCATTATGAGGTAATGACATCAGTATCCCTCATATACTGATATTTTATTATAAATATAAAATAACCCTATTTCACCACTTATCCATCCTATGGAAAACGAAATCATCACGCGTGCGTACGTACGGAATATCGTCTCCACGCTGTGGTGTAATCTGTTTTCCACCACCACCTTACATGGATGGGTATAATGGTGTAAATAATAACTATATATGATTATTGTAAAGTGATTTTAATTCTGAAAATGTATACATACACTTAAATACAATTCCACGATCATGGGAATGATATCATCGCTCGTGCGTACGTACGACCTACCGTCTCCACGATGTGATGCGACTCGTTCTATATGATCTTCATTGAATAATGATTATATAAATGAATTGAGTGAATGGATATGATATATATTAAAATAATACCATTCTATAAATGATGTATCTATATCCTATAAAGAGGAATAAGAATTTATTCGACAAAACACGCATAAGAACAAAAAGTAATAAACACCCGAATAACAAGTAGTAATGAAATATTACTAATAAGAAGCTAATAATATGACCATATATGATATCATAACAATGAATATGATTCTATAATAAGTAAATGACATTATTTAAATCATTATACAGGAGGTTCGGATACGTACAAAGCATATCAGACCTAAGGTAAGGTAAAATATAACAATCTCATTTTTATCTGAGATTGTTTATACTTTGGTATTTACTAGGGTGTATTTTATCATCCACATCCATGTTTCCTCAATATGTAATATTATTTCCATCCACCTAAAATTGTTTAAATCCAATTTTACCCTTAGGTTAGTTTTTAGTAAAAGATATGAAAGGAATCTTTTGTCGTTTTTTGTACGAGGTACTTTTTGACTTTTCCGACAAAAGTATGACAAAAATGTTTTTTTAACTTATACGGCATAAATGGATTTTTAAAACATTATTTCCAAGAAGCTTCCTTTACAAGTTTTCAAGTTTATTTTTAATCAATTTCTTTTAGTTTACAATTTTATGACATGTTAAGAAAGGAAAATGTTTTTGAAAGGATATTTTCCTCAAGAATGGAGTTCAAGTGTTTTATCAAAATTATTTTCCATCTATGATAATACAGGGTTCTGTTTCTATCCCTATTATTACATTGATTTGATTATGTTGTGATGGAATTATTTTTATGAATTCCTTTATCTTATATGAATTGTTTTATGATGTCATGTTGTTTAAGAATCCCATTTTTATTAAATGGGTTATGCAATAATGAATGATTTATGATTTTGTGGCACACATAATAATGGTATCATTATGAGATGGGTGGGACCTATATCTCCCTCCAATTCATTGGGTAAAGATTTTATATCTCATGAGATAGACATGGCTGGAACGATAGGTTAAACCGGTTCAGTGAAACAGGACTGAAACAAGGAGTTAACTCGGTTCAGAAATGGACTTTTTCCACTAAGATATTCTTGGAAATGAGTCTTGAATAATAAGAAATGATTCTATATGATTATGTGTGTATGTCACAAAGTTTCATGTTTTATGTTATGATTATTGGGATTACATTTCACTACCTTGATTTATCCCATGTTATGAAATTATGATCTCTTTTGCAGGTTAAGATTTCAAAAATGTTATGTTATTATGAATATGATGTGATTGATATTTCTTTTGTTTACCCTTACTGAGCATTTGAGCTCACCCTTTTGTATGTTTTCTTTCCCTAGGTCAGGAAGAAGGTTATTAAGTAAGACATGCCAAAAAGGGACTATAGATATGATGAAATAAATGGGAGACAGTTTAGATGCTTTATGAACCAGTTGTTTATGTTTCCCAGTTTCTAAAGACACTATACCTATATGGTCCTTTCATGGTTTTGTTATATGTTGTAATAAGTATGCTTCAATTTTGAAGTATTAACCATGTATGTAATGTATGGGTCGATATAAATGTTATGTAATAATGCACTGACTCTGGGTAACTGGGGTCGGGGCGTTACATTTATGGTTGTTAGAATACTACTAAGGAAAGCGTGATTCCACCCTTCACTTGTGAAATTAAGGTGGAGAAAAATTTCACCCTATTACATTTATTTCCAGTTACGGTAAAAAAGATACATTAAATTTTGGAAGAAAATTTGGAATTGAAAAAAAAATCCAAAGGGGGAGATTGAAGTACCCTTGGATATGAAGGATCTTCGATTGTATTTGTTTTCAATATTAAACAAGTCAATGTATTCTAGAGGATGAAGAGTTGGATACAATTAATATACAATATAAATTTATCTTATGTTGGAAAAATAAGTTGATTCTTCCCAAACATACATGGGTAATATTTTTAGATAGAAGTTGCTACTACTTATGAAGATATAGTAGGAAAACATCAATGTTGTAGCTAAAACATTAGATAGTGGAATGTGATAGTCCTAATGTGAATAAAATATAATTATGTTGGAAGTTTTTTTTACATCATTCATGAACAAGGTGTAAATGAAGATTGTATTGAACATATTGAATAAGTGATAATAACCATTATTAAAAGATAGATTAAATGAATAATGAAGACCAAAGGAATTAGATTGATCAATCCTAGTGTTATGTTTTTATTTTATGATAAAATGAAATTATATAAAACATGAATGAAGTTTTATAATGGTTGAATTTCTGATGAGACTATTTGAAGATATTTTGAGGTTTATTTGTGAAATGTGTATTCTGGAGTTTAAAGAAGAAATTTTGAAATATATGGATTGTGTGTGTATGTTATAAGTCCACAACATAGGTGTCAATATGTGTTACATATGTGTGTTTTTTAACTAGTGTATGTGTGATATAGGAACATATACATGTGATCCTTGATAGATATTGAATAACTAGAAAATTCAATTGAGCGAACATGTGTTCCAAGCTGAGTAAAATCATTTTTTCACTAAGAATTTATGTTTTAGTTGAGGTTCAAAATTTGTAAAAGGACTATGAGTGTATGAATTAAATAGTAAGACCATGAATCTATGCTTAAACCTTTGTAAGTGCATAATTATTTTGAAGAACTCATCATACAACTTTGAGTTTCTAGCATACTCCTCAACATAATGCTTGGAAAAGTGTAATTATTTTAAGACCCAGAGTAAGCCTTTTCTCAGTGTAAGCCTTTTAGAATCTGAAATCCTAAGAATTGAAAAAAGTAATAATGTAAAGGTAACCAGAAAATTATGATGGCTGTGTCAATTTAAGATGGAGATACATAAATTTCATTTATGATTTGAAATACCTACATATTAGTAAACACTAACTTATGTATAGGTATCCTTGATTAGAAATGAGATATGTACGGGTAAAATAAAACCTTTAGAAAGGTCTAATGACAAATGTGATTGATATACAAAAAAATAGAAGATCCATTTAAATTTCACTATGAGTATCCAAATCTATGTAAATGTATTTTCCCATAATTAATTTTTTATGAATAAGACAATTAATTAAATTTATTCTTGAGTTATTCTTAATTGATCAAGACATAATTATTCTTATAATATCCATGATCAAATACGTGTTAGAGAAACATTAAAGGAAGAGGAGTATAAGGTGATCATTGTTCAAAATTTTTTAGGATTTTAAAATGATAATATTTTAAAATCCGTTCTTGTGACCAAAATGAATATATATATATGAAGATACATGTGATAATAAGAATTGTTCTTAATAATACAAATAAAATTTTGATTTATAATGAATAAACATGAATATGAGATATAGTTAACTCCCTATCTAAAATTAAAGATCATATTAAAGACTATACTATTTCTACTGATGCCCTCAAGTTGTAGGAGTTGAGTATTTGAGTTTTTTTTCTAGGGTGAAGTTCTCTAAGACACAAGCTAGAGCTTAGATTACAAAATCAAAGATCCCATTATATAATGATATGAGTTTTTCCACAATATGGAATAATTATATATTTATTATGAAACCATGGAAATGTGTGTTATATATTTTAGTGAGATGTTTTGAGAAGAAGATGAGGAAGAGGATATTGAAGCCTTCTGAAGAAGAAGTGTTTAAAATATATATGGCCTAGGAAAATGAGATAATGTGAAGGTCACTCTTGGTGCTATATAGGTGACAGACATGTGAGGAAAATGAATAACCATAAATGTAGAGACACATCCACATGATTTTTTCATAATAAAGGAAATGATATTATTAAAGAAAACTCATGTAAAATCTTTTAAGAGAAAGAGATGAGGATCATGGTAACTGAAATAATTGATGCAAAATTATATATTTCAAATATAGAAATTATTATTTCATGGTGTCCTATATATAAAATGGAAAGGAAGGAGAGATAATAGGGAGTTAAAAAAATACAGGCTTTGATCTAATGCATTGTGTGATATAATTTAAAACTAAACTCTCAAAAAGAAATAAAAATATGGGTATGATACTAAATATAAGTTTAAGATCACTAGGTATCAAATATAAAGGTAGAAGAAGAAAATGACCATTATTCTAAGTTCAGTTCACGTGAGTTGAAGTAATGAGAAGAAGAATTGAGCATATAATGATCTACTATACATGTTACTTATTAGTTGTATTTAATCCTCTTAGTGATTGAAAAGTGATAAATCCAACTGATCAGTTTCTATTAATGATTTATAAAGCTATGAAACATACAAAGTTTGGGTTTTAAATGTGTTTTTTAAAGAGAAACATGAAGTCTATATCACTATGAAATGAGGAATAAGATTAGTTTTTGGGTATCGAGGCATCCAAATGTAGTACTATTGATCTAGTTTGATAGGAGAAGGAAGTGATGAAGAGAAATTGGGGGGATTCTAGTATAAATATCCCTACACATGTTTAATATGATGGTGGATTGTTCACGTGCATAATATTATAAAACTCAAATATATTTAATATGACGTGACTTCATTTTTTGATGATACATATCCAAATACACATATATTAATGAAAATATTATGGCTTAAAATTTTGTACTTAGACATCCCAAGCATAGAAAAGAGTATATCTTTTCACTAAAACTTGTAAATATTATGTGATAATTTTAACCTCTATACTTAATTGTATATAAAAATTAATTTCTAGGTTAAAAAATAAAAGATCTATTTTCTCTAACTGGAAACAATGTTTAAATTTTAAGGGTATTAAATGAATCATAATGACTTTGGAATTTGTTAAAAATAGGCAACACTTCATTCTCCCCCCTTAGGTGCTTGTATGGTATACATAGCATCTTATTGTCTGATAGATGTTGGGATCTCTTTATATTGAATTTACTTATTCAAAATTATATAGCTAACATCTATACATAATAAGGACCTATTACCTCTTGAATTAGTCACCATGGTAACCATCACATCCCATAATTCCAAGAGTGATGAATGTTACAATAGTTCCAACTTTGGATCTCTAAAACTTAACTTCACTGATTTGAATTGAATTCAAATAATATTGATATCATTGATATTATTAGATTTTGACTTTAATTATGATATTATCATTCTGAATAAAATCCAAAATAATAACACATTCTTCATCATAGTTGGATTCTCATACATATTTGAATGATCTATCATAAGTTATGAAGTTTTTTTCACATCACAAATGTTATATACAACAATCCAACATAATGAAATATATATAACTTCTAGTTCTTTATTATCTATAATTTATCATTATTCATTCTTCAATTCTTTTTTTATTGGTACATGTCAATGAATGATCAAGATACTTATGTAGTATAAAATCATTTACCTATATATTATATAATCCAAAATACTTCTTATAAAACTTCTCCACTGGTTGTTACGCTCATCCATTCCTATTACTTCTTGAATCATTGAGAACCCACTAAATTCAAAAACATGTATGTGGTATCAGGAACTACTTAATATAATAACCTTATTAGTTATAGGACATAATTATGCTACTAAACTAAGATCTAAAACACCTAAAAATGGTTTATTTAATTAAAATTGAGTAACCAATGTTCTGGTACAACTTATTTGGTCTTCAAACATCATGATCATCAAATGTTATCCTTCAAAATTTACTCAGAAAAAATAATGAATCATAACAAACCTGCAATAACGATAAACCTGTCCTTCTAAGAAAATTCACACCAAAGTTACCATACTGCAATGCACATCTTTTGAACAACCCAAAAAAGAACATATAAAATTTAAAGAATAAAATAAATATAGGAAAATAATAATAAAATAAATTTCCATGTTTCAAACTAAGTCATTGTACATAGTGGGAAAGCATCAATAATTTTATTCAATAAAGGTAATATTATTATAATGTGAAGAATAAATTCTTAAAGTCATCTAGAATAAATTAATCCAACATAAAAATATAGTAGATCCCATTATGTGTAACCGGTGACAATTTGTTTTGATCTCCATTGAGGGTATGAACTCATAGATCCAACATACATGAGAATACATTCTATTAGTTAGAGATATCAATTCCAATATCTTATATTTCTAGGGAATAATGCACAATTCTAGAAGCTCAATGATTTTATTCATATGTAACATTATAAAGAATCTTATATATTCAAAAATAGAACCTTGACACAAGTTCATTGTGTCTCTACACTTCCCACTTCAAAATAACCATAGTTTATATTTTATTTAATGATATTAAATAACAACTTTAAATATATATTCTTCTAGAATTATTGTAAATGTTGTCGTTGCTCGACCATATCCATCCAAAACTAAAAATTCGACTTTTAAAATTTCACATTCTATAAGATATAAAAACATATTTGAAAAATGGTTTTCACATGGATAAAACTAAAAACTTCTTCTCCCCACTTTATAAGATCCAATAAATAGTTTTTCATTTTATGGGAAAAGAGAATAACCCAATATATAAAATAATTTACAGAGTTTAAATTCAAGAATAAATTGATCAATAAATTTTTACAGTGTATGGTTTTCAGGATTTATGATATTTTTAATTGTATTATATTCTTACTGTAAATAGATAGTTTAGTTGTAATTTGAATAAGATAATTAATTTATTATAATTTACTTTATAGATAAATAATATTTTAAGGTACAATTTTCATTTGTTGAACATTGGAAAAAATGAGACTGATAATATTCTACGCACCATTTTAGGTGTCAAGGGGAACTTAATGGATAATAAAAATTCTCAATGTAATTTTCAATAAATAATATTGATAAAAACATTGCATTTATAGTTGGGTGAGGGTAATAAATAATATAAGTCTAATACAAATTACAGGATGAGTAAAAGCGAGAATGTGGTACTTTTATCAATTTTGAATATGGTAAAGGTTCCTGATGGTTATTTTTTGAATATTTTTAAGCATGTCGATGTGGTGAGAATGACATTAAAAAGGATGAATATTCACAAAAATTATTTTATAATTCAATTGTTAATCCCTATTAATTTTTTTGATTGTTTTCCTACCCATATTTTTGAGGTTTTGATTTAAGTTTCTAATTATTCTAGACTACTCAATTCATGAAATCGTCACACTTGTGATCTGAAAAAGATGCAATATAATATTGTTCTTACATTATATCACTTAAAGATATTATTTATACCTTTTTTTGATGTCATGGTCCACTTGAGAATAAATTTAACTTGTGAATTCATTTCTTGTAACACCTAGAGATTTTATAATTTTTTTCAAATAAATTCAATTTTTTGACAGCTTTCATCACACAGAACATTGAGTTTTAACGAACCACAATATACTATTAATATTATTATCGAAACCTAAAAGTTATAACCTAGCCATTAATTTGGTTTTTATTAGTAGTAATAAATAATTTATGAAAATTATATGGTTTATAAATTGATAAAATAAATAAAATGGTCATATATTTATTAGAAATAAAATAAGAATCATTTGATGGAAAGGGAATTGTTTTTTTTAAACTATATTTTTCTAAAAAGCTGGTTCATTATGATTTAAGAGTACAATTTAAAAGTAATTTTTTCCACATTTATAAAATTTATTATAAAAAATTAAATTCATTTTATAAATAATAATTTCAAAATTATAATAGAGTTAATTTTTTTACAATTTTATGAAAAATTATTTTTTCAATGAATAATGAAAAATACTAGGTTTTTATTGAAAACTGACTTTTATTTTAAATAATTTAAAAGTTAAATTTTGATATAAAATTTTATTAAAATTAAAATAATTTCAACGATATTATAATGAATACAATTTAGATTGATGTACTGAAATTAATTTATATTTTTTAAATTAAAACATTCTATATCTGTGATAATTTTCTCTCTGAGAACCCACTTTTACATTACATCTATGGGTTTAATTTAAAATAAAAATTTTTGAATTATGTGAATGGAATATTTAAAATTGTATTACACATTTGGAATCATCATAATTAATATAATATAATGATATC
The DNA here is from genome assembly GCA_963277665.1 of Viscum album. Taxonomy (NCBI): domain Eukaryota; kingdom Viridiplantae; phylum Streptophyta; class Magnoliopsida; order Santalales; family Viscaceae; genus Viscum; species Viscum album. Next base: position 1,952,458,928 of record OY728125.1, read on the forward strand.
AAATTAATTTCTTCCTTAGTGAAAATGTAAAAATAGTAAAAATTAGTTATCACGATTATTGTTAAAAGAAGTTTACCATGGTATTAAACTAAAATGATAAAGGTTAAAAATGAAATAAAACTTGTCTAATTACTAATTTATGGCCATATTTGGACTCTTATCAAATTAGGATCTTTTCTTATGAGTTTTTGTGACACTTTTCAATGAAAGTGACTGATATAATAGTTAATGTAATGAAAAAGAGAAAATATCACCCTCTTGCTTTTAAATTTCAATCATGTGTTCACATAGGGAAAAAGAAATTTTTTCAATGAATATTTAAGGTAATTTTAATATTAATAAAATTATTTTAATGATATAAATTTATTTCTAATTATTAATAATTCTCTAATTTTTTTAAATGCTTGCGCAACACCGACACAATAATTATTTAATTAATATAAATTTTATTATTCAATTAACATTAAAATTAATATAAATTGCATGAATTATTATGTTATATGATTTTCTGAGATAATTATACCATTTTATATGGGTTTAAAAATAATCTATTATAATTCCATCATTGAATTGGTATTTTTAAATTCAAATTAAACGATTTGTGTCAAAATTGACAATCATGTTATTTTGTAATAAATAATATTTTATTAAATAAATAAAAATTCAAAAAAATCCTATACATTTACAAGTTATTTGTATATGTTTAATAATATTAACTATATTCTATTCATAGACCAATATTCCATTTATGATAATTATATTGTCCCATAAATAGTAAAAACTTTGTTACCATTGTAAAGAGAAAAACAAGGTTTTGCACGTTTCATGCGCTTATGTTAAAATGAATTTTCAAAAAAAAAGTTTTTTATTTTATAAATTTTATTTAATATTTATAATAATTAGGTACAAATTATCTAATAAGGATTATTTTATTTCCAGTCTTAAATGATTAATTACCTACATAAAAATAATAGTTACCGTAGTGAAAACTAAAATGGTAAACGTAATGAAACTTATAGGTTAAGAGACAAAAATTTTAAAACATGTGTTTTTATGTGTGTTTGAGGTTTTACTAAAACATATATTCTCTAAAATCATTTAATTATAAAGTCATGAGTCACTTGGTCTAAGAGTGACTTTCTATTATTGAATAGTTTTTGAAATTTAAAAAAAAATATACTTCTCCTCGATTACAAAAGGTAGCTTTCTCTCCTCACTTATTCACACATTTTAAGCTCTTTGGATCAAACAAACCCTTCTAAAATCTCTCCAAAAATTTCTTACACACATTATTTATATTATTATCTTCCCAAAATCCCAACCCTAGTATCTTCAATAAGATATCCAAATAAGGTTTCTCTAAGCAAAGGTAATTTTCTCCACTAAGATCTTTCATTTTTCTTCTTCTATTAAAACATTAATTAAAGTATTAATAATTAAAATATTATTAAAAAATCATATAAAATATAATTTTATGTTATCATGTTAATTTCATAACATATATCCATCTCCACTACCATCAAGAGGGTAATGAAACCAGTGATCGTGTGTATGATAGAATACCACCCCGCGAATTGATGTAGTTCATGTTCCATCACCACCTATCAATGATGGATATAATGAATGATTTTAAATATATAAATGATATATATTACATAATAATACTTACTGAATTATAATATCATATATACCTTCTTACTTTCCCTTCATTGAGAATACTATAATGTCGCTCGTGTGTACGGAGGACTACCGCCTTGTGAATCAATGTGATTTATTGTTCAATTACGATTTACAAAAAAGGTAATAATGATAAATTTAATGAAAATATGTGTATATATGATATAAAAATTATTCTATAAAGGGTATATATTATTAATATTTATTTTTTTCCATCCATCAAGAAAATGGAAACATCGTTCATGCGTACGTACGGTCCACCATATCCATGAACAATGTATTTCGTTTTATGTCTCTAACTTTTATAGATTACTATAAATACATATATACTTAATATATATGATATTCATATAATTTTTAACATTATATATATGATGTAATAATTATCAATTTAAAATTACTAAAAATACCAAATTAAATCATTCATGAAAAACATAGCTGTTATTACCCAAAATGGGATTTTAATAACAAATTTTTACGAAACGGGTAATAAAAGATCCTAATTAAATCATATATGTTTTAATATAAACAAATATAATATATATCATAAATTTATATTTTTTATATATTCTTATAGATCACTTTCATGGAAATATGAACTCAAGGTAAGGGATTTTTGTCTCACTTTTATTTTCTGTTAGACACATGCCATATTCACCATGTGTTTCATTGAGGTGGTATATATTCTAACCCTGAATGTATTTTATGATGATACTCCTGAAAATTATATAGATTTACATATCCATTATATGATCCATATTTCATGGGATTTAGATTCAAATATTACCTATGTGGTAAAAATTTTATGTTATAATCTCATTATTAATGGAGATTGATTATGATAATGTTTCTGATGATGGTATCTTATGATCTACCTAAAAATAAACTCATTAAATTTATTATACTTTAATAATTTCTTAAGAATACACATTTTATTTTAATTTTCTTATATTTAATTACTCAAGATATCATAAATATATTTTTAAGGGTAAGTCAACTTCATTTCTCTATTAGGTCGGAAATTCCTTTTCTTTTATATATTTTTCTATAAAAATGTTTTAAACATGTTTTTAAATGTATCCTATGATTTTTTAAAGCCATGTTTACCCATATTTTATTTTTTACAAAATTATTTATAATGAATCTTATTTTTTCTTCTGAACAAGTTACTTTTGTATTTTACTAAAATGTGAAAGGAATCATTATTTTAATGTGCAAGATATGAACATAATTATCCACTCTCATGACTGATCGGTGATTTAAATATTACCTTATAAGTTTCCAATGTTTTTTTAAATACATGGATTTTTTTGTGAAGTTTTAGTTTTAAAAAGTATTTTTTTAGGAGGAAATGATAGTTTCCTCAATAAATTATTAAAAAAAATATTTAAATCTTTCTTTATAAGTTTAATATATAAATTTTGAGGAATAAAATTTCGAAAAAAAATTAAATGAGATTTTCAAAGTAGAAAGGAAGTTTTCTTCAAGAAATGTTCCAAGTGAAATTTGAAAAAAAAAATTGTTTATTATTAAATTCTTTGATGTTACTTTTTCTTTACTGAGGAAATAATACAAGGATACAATTCTTATTATTTCTTTGAATGGGCTATTATTATTATGAAAATATGTTTATGAAAATCATTTCTTTTCCATAGGTAATGATATGATGAAGTGTTTAGTAATTCTATTTATTTTATATGGGTTATGCTATAATGAAACGATGAAATGTTTTATTCTATGATGAAATGTTTATGAAAAACATTTATTTTCTTGGGTTTTAATTTGATGAATTTTATTTAGATCTTGTGGAACAGTTGTGTATGATTTTCATTACGTTCCAATGGATAGATTATAATGAAGGATGGAAGTTATGTTATTAATAATAACCTTGGTTAAGTTATAAATAAGGAATCTGAGACCTATATCTCTCTCTAATGATTTGGGTAAATATTTATATCTCGGGATATTACAAAGAGAAATAGGCTGATAGGATTGATCCAAAATGGGAAACAAGTGATGAGGACTAATCCACTATGATTGATGGTCTTGGTAGTTTACTTTAAAAAATTAAATGGATACTATACCTATGTTAGTTCTAAAATGTTATGAAATTAAATTATGTTTCATGAATTATTAATATTTATTATTGAAAATTGAATTTTTATGTTATTACAAAAATAAAGTTTTTAGAAAATGTGGGAAACTATTCACCTTCGTGACAGGCTAAAAACTGATGTCATAAGAAATAATCAATTTATTAAAGTCAAGATTAAGTTTATTAGAAATCTTACCTATATAGAGGCTCCATTTTAGGGAATCAAAAATCATGTCTGGATCATCCCTGATGAGTTCTTCAAAGCTATAGGACATATTGTCCCTATTTTATATAAGCTCTTCCACACCAATCTTCCTTTCATTTAAGCCATGTGTCAAAATGAGATTTTTCTTGCTGATCCATGCACAATATTCTTCATTGAGGTCCACTAGCATCATTCAATCATCCATCCTATTCAACTTTTCTTAATTGGGATTTACTATGATTTTTCCTCTTCGATTTTGTCATTAGAATGAGAAATGAGCTCCCATAGTTCCTTTTTTCAGCATCCACCCTATCTGATTACCTAAACATACTATTAGGAACCACCTATTTCTGAATCAAATCAATAATCATGTCACCATCCTATATATCTTCCTTGACCATACCACAATACATCCCTTGATTTTCACTTAGAATAATTTAATTTACATATTTATCTTAAGACACGAGATCACTATCCATTACCTTGTTCTTTTTAACAGACCTTATTTCTATCAGCTTAGGAAGATGAGAATAATCCTTGTGACTTTTTCAATTCTTCCCCTGAACCACATTGAAACTCTATGAATATATTTTACCCTTCCTCCCCTTCTTCTTCCTAGGGTTTTTAGACCTCTTTTTTTATCTCCATAAATGTTTTCCCATGAAGCATATCTTGAAATATCATCCTCTAAGTCTATCCCATGAATGATTCAATCATCAAAGGGATTATTTTTCTACACTGAAGTTTGGATGTCCTTCCCATATTGGGGATCATCCCCTTTCTCATGTATATAGTGTACGAACAATATATTTTAAAATCTATTTATAATAAGAATTACTGGATTGGTCCTTCGTGACCACACCTTACCTGATAGAAGCACCCAGTCCCCATTATCTTCATTGGTATGGAAGGCTAAATAATATTTATCACATTATTATTATATTAAATTCCTTCCATTAACTATATCCCGTAATTCCACAACTACCTCATTAATAGCCTTTGACACCACTTTCTATTGATGATCCACATGAAATGGCACACACACACCCTTCAAATTAGTTAATAAACACCCATATATTTCAATAACATTCAGGTCAGGTGGAAACGTGTGAGTCTCATTCTTGTTGGTGACCTCCTTTGTTGTCCAGCCCAAAAATGGGTGATTATGAAGATTTCACACTTTTATGAATCACGTATTTTGGAATGATAATGTTTTATGTCATGATTCGTGTTAATGATCTATGAAAGCTTGGGTATGAAATTTTTAAGTTATTTTCATGATCATGTACCCTTAAACTTATCTTATGCTTTCTTATGATCATAGAATGATATCTCCCATTTTTACCCTTACTAAAAATTTGAGTTCTCCCTTTATTATGATTACTTTCCCCATGTCATGAATAAAGGTTTCTATTTGGGTATGTATATGAAGAGTGCTAAAGGGGAGGATATTTAGGGGAGATTTTAGAGATCTTTCAATAAATGAGAATATTGTGTACCTTGTATCCATAGATACTAAACCATTATGGTCCTTAGGAATGTGTTTGTGAAATATATTCAATATTCATCTAAAAATATGTGATATTAATGTATATAAATGTTCAGTCGATATAATTTGTATCAGAGGGAATGTTTAGTTAACCTTTGTAAACTAGGATGAGAAAAAATTAATGAGATACCCTGGGATATGTCTAGGTATATTTCAAAGGATAAGTCAAATGTTAAATCTAAGTATAGGAAAATATATTAGAATTTTGGTGAAGGATAAATAGAGTGGTTTCTAAGAAATTACATCCCAATATAGATACTACCAGCGTACTTGGATCCAAAACATATGTATTTATGGGAAATAACTCTGAAAAAATACATTGATCTAGACTTGATCGTCACATGATGCATGACAACAGGTCCTACTACACACATGGTTTGACACTTCTAGGGATGTTTTTATGAAATTCACAAAATAAATAAAAACCATCATAATAGATATTAATATATGATGATCATGAATGGAATCGGTTAAATCTAATGTTTCTTAGATTGAAAAGAAAGTTTCATGATTTAAACATCTTATAGTTGAATTTTCATGATTATATGATTTCCCACTATGAATATTGTTTCTCACACTATTTATTTTTGGTTTTGGTCAATGGAGAGAACTAAAAGGAACGAGGTTAACCTTTAATGTGATATAAAATTATTTAATGAGAAACTAAACTGGATAATGAAGGGAGTAAATGTTATTTTGATTATGTATAACCAGATATCCTAATATATGATTAACAGTTTTCACCTTTAATGACTCTCCAAATCACAAAATAATATAATGATAGAGTTTACTGAGCGATCAGGTCATGGATACCATTAAGGAAAGAAGATCTGGTTTCCCATATTTCAAGAATATGTGAAGAATAACTTCAGGGAATGTCTTAAATGAATGAGAATATGTTTTATGTGTAGAGAATAAGGTCTTAGAGTATACTATTGCTAAGGAAAAAAAATAAAATTCTTGTTAATGCAATAAATGAGAATGATGATTTCCATAAGGCATCATTAATGGTTGAATGTTTTAAATTTGATAATTATGAGCATCATTAAAATTAATGTACTAGGGGGAAAGCTCAAGAAGAGAATCAATAAGGTGTCATGATTAAAAGTTTTTCTATTGACAATAAATAGACTACAAATGACATATTAAAGGAAATGGGTATTAATGAATAATATGATGAATCATAGTTAATGGTTTTGGATGATTGAAGTATTTATGTATTTTAAATCATGAAATTTATATAAGGAATGTTATGTATAAGTTTTTTATTAAGTATTTTAAATAATATGTTAAAAGGTATTGGTGATTGAGAAAATTTATTTAATGGTAAAGTGATATTTTATTAAAAACACATGATTAAGGGGAAGATAACCCTTAACATTTTCCCGATGTTTAGATAATGGTGCTTAGTTTGGATATAAAGATGAATGATATGGATAAAGTAAATTGGATATTATTAATAACCTTGGATCTTATTAATTATTTGATTAGAAATTGTTTTTTGTTATCATTGATGGAGTTTAATTTTTTTTTGGATTCAATAAATATATTCAGTAATCTGTGTGTTTATTTACGGAACAAGGAGAAATGTATGTCATTATGGATATTTTATGGAAATTCATCTTATTCCATATTTCTGGAGAATATATAACCAAGATATTAACATATTTGTTATGTGACAATTAAGTGATACTTTATGATATTTAGGGGATTAATGTTAAGATGATTTAGGAAATTTAGGGACATTTTTTTAATTTTTTTAGTTTTGTAGGATTCTTAAGGTTAACTATTTATGGAATGGTTTAAGTTGAAATTTGGATGAGGTATTAGAGATTGAGGTATTATTTCACCATATGAATATTTATACATATTGGATAACCAATTATAGCCATTTAGTTTTGATGATAACCAAAGAGAGAAGGAATGAGTTATCAATATTTTATGGATATTATTATCCATTAGTGCTTTAGGCAAGACAAATTCATATTTATGTCTTAGTGTAATATATGATGTTGAAATTGATTGAATTGAAACCTAAGGATAATATTGTGCTTATAAAATGGAATCAAATAAAGTAAGTATATCTTCTAATAAATTTCCCCATTTTTAGGGAAAGTATTTCGAAATAAAGATGTTATACATTTACCTTCATTTCTCATGAATGAATAGTATTTCCACCTATAACTTATTTATGGATTTTTGTTAATTAGATTTCTCTTGTCCATGTTCTCTATCACTCTATATTAGTATTTGGGCATTATTTTTCTCTTCTATGTAAATATTATCACTTCCCACAAATGTTCTCCTATTTTTGAATCTAGTATTTTGATAACCTTCATGATTTCTTTTCCCTCTTTTCAAGAATAATTTTTATTTACCCTTTTAACGATTTGGGTTTTCTATGAAGATATTTTCAAATGTAAACCCCTTTATTATTGAGACCAAGTTCAAATTACAAGGATATAATTTATATTCCGGGGGTAGAATAAAACACCTAGAGATTTTAGGAATTTTTTTCAAATAAATTATATTTCTTTGATAACTTAGGTCACACATAGCACATAGTTTTAACGAACAACAATATATTATTAATATTATTATCTAAACCTGACTATTATAACATATCCCTTAAATTAGCGGGTATGAATAGAAATAACAAAATTTTGAAAATAATTTCATTACACATTAATAAAATTTATTTAATGGTTATATATTGATTATAAATAAAATAATATTCATTTTAAGGAAACATAAATGTTTTTTTGAAAAACTGTATTTTTCTAAAAGGCAGTCTCATCACACTTTTCACACATACAATAAAATTAATTTTTAACACCTTTTTAAAATATATATTTCAAAATTAATTTTATTTATGAAATATTTATTTCAAAATTATCTTAGAGTAATTATTTTGGGAATTTTATAATAAGAATATTTTTTTGGTGAATAGTGAAAAATACTGGTTTTTATTGAAAACTATCTTTTCGTTTAAAGAATTTAAAACTATCATTTTGATATAATATTATTTTAAAAGTAAACTTAATAAAATTATTTTATAATCAATATAATTTAGTTAATTTTATTCATATTAATTTTCATTTTTGATATTAAGACTTTATATATGCATGCAAATGTTTTCTTTTGAAAACCTCATTTTCATCGTATTAGCTGTTTAAAATTAAAATTATTATTTTTAAATTTATGTGAATGTAATTTGAAAAAATTAATTCCATATTTTGAATACTAATAATTAATATTATATAATAATGTCAACTTAATTTTTTGTCTTAATGAATAGTAAAAATATTAAAATTTAATTAGCACAATTAAGGTTAAAATGAGTTTACTGTTGGGTTAAGGTAAAACAATAAGGGTTAAAAATGACATAAAACTTGTCTAATTACTGTTATATAGACATAGTTTTGATTAATATCACATTAGGATCTATTTTTATGAGTTTTTGGGATATATTTTCTTGATATTGACTTCTAAAATAATTTAAATAAACAGAGACAAAAGTTCACACTCTTGCTTTTAAATTTCAATTATATGTTCACATAGAGACAAAGGAAAGTTTTCAATGAATATTGATGGTCATTTTAATATTAATGAAATTATTTTCATGCAGGTAATTTATTTCTAATTTATTTATAATTATATAATTACCTTAAATGCTTATGAAATACTGATGCAATAATAATTTAATTAATAGAAAAATAAAATAAAAAATTCTAAAAATATTGAGATTAATATAATTTGATTAAATTATTGGGTTCCATGAATTTTTTATACAAACATATCATTTTATATTGGAATTAAAGTAAAATATTTTAATTCCATCATTGTCTTGATATTTTTAAAGTCAAATTAAATGAAAATTTCCAAAATTGATATTTATATTATTTTATAATAAACAATATTTAATAAAATAATTTAAAATTAAAAAAATTATATCCTTTTAAAATCAATTGGTATAAATTTTAAAATATCAACCATAGTTTATTCATGGACAAATTTTCCTTTTATAATAAATATATTGAACCCTAAATAGTAAAAACGTTTTTACCATGATAAAGGGTAAAATGACATTTTGTGTGTTTCCTGTGTTTGTGTTAAAATTAATTTTCCACATACATAGTATTTTTATTTATAAATTTGGTTAAATATTTATAAAAATGGATTAAAAATTATCTAATAAGTCTCATTTTATTTATAGTATTAAATGATAAATTACTTAGATAAAAGACCAGTTATCGTAGTGAAAACTAAAATGGTAAAAGTAAGGAAACTTAAAAGTTATTGAAATAAATGTTTAAAACATTTGTTTTTTTGTGTGGTGGAGGTTTGGATCGACTATATCATCCATGCACTCCTTTAATTATAATTTTTTAGTCACTTTCGATGAGAGTGACTTCCCATTATTGAATAGTTTTGGGTATTTACAAAAATGCCACTTCTCCTCAATTATAAAATGGAACATCCTCCCCTAAATTCTTTAAACCTCTTAAGACCTTTGTATCTTCCAAAAAAATGAAAAAATACCTCAAAAACATCCTTACAAACAATTTATAGCTGATATTATTCTCTAAAGATCAACCCAAGGGTCCTTAATAAGAAATCAAAATGCGGTTTCTCAAAGTGATGGTAATTATCTTCACTAAGCTCTTTCTTTTTTATAATTATCTTACCACCTTAATTAAAGTATAAAAAATTGATATATATTAAAAATAATATATAAAATAAAATTATATGTTATTATATTTATTTAATAACCTATATTAACCACCTCTATCATCAATATGGAAATGAAACAGCCAATCATGTGTACGGGGAACTACTGCTTCGTGAACCGGTATAATTAATTTTCCATCATAACCTCTCATGTATGGATTTAAAATATTTATATAATATTTATGACATAATAATACTTCTATAATAATAATATCACATATAATTTCTTACTTTCTATTCTATGAGAACATGATAACGTCTTCCATGTGTATGGCAGACTACCACCTCACGAAGCGAGGCAATTCGTTCTTCACTTACAATTTACATGGATGGTGGTAAGGATATTTTAATTAAAATATTTGATATATATATATATATATTACATTAGAATTATTCTATAAAGTTGATATATTGGTCACCTTTATTTTGATTCATCTATCAAGAAAATGGAAGCAACATTCATGTGTATGTACGACCTACCGTCTGCATGAACTATGTATTTATTTATTATCTATAACTTTTATGGATTACCATAAATATATATATAATTAATAAATATAGTTTTTATATATTTTTTAAAATACCATATATGATGTAACCATGATAAATGTTAAATGACCTAAAATATCAAATCAAAACATACACAAAAAACAAAGCAGTTATTACCCGAAACGTGATTTTAGTAAGGGATTGTTCATAAATGGGTAATAAAAGGACATAAGTAAATAATATATGGTATGATATATATATATTTATGGTCATATAATATATTTATATTTATTATACATGAGGTTAGATAAATTATGAGACAATATGAACTTAAGGTAAGAGATTTTTGTATCACTTTTATTTTATATGAGACACAATCCATATTCAAAATGTGTTGTTTTATGTGGTTTATATATTTACATATTCATTTTAGGATCACAATTTAATGTATTTTATTATTCAAATGTTAATAAATTGGTAATTATTTTATGTTTCAATCACATTGTTTATTATAATTGATTGTGATTAAGTATCTGATGATGATATCTTATGATATACCACTCAAGAAACTCATGATTTTTTTTCTCATTTGGTTAGTTATTTATAATACATGTTTCATTTTAATTTACTCTTTTTAAGTAATAAATATATCAAAAATGTTTTTTTATGGAAAATCATAATTTATTTATCTATTCGATTGAAAATTATTTTCCATCCATATCTATTTTTTCTAAAAATGATTTAAATATATTTTTATAAATATCTGATGATTGTTTAAAGTAAGTTTTACACAAGTTTTAATTTTTAACAAATGGTTTAATAGGAATATTCTGGTTTTTTCGAAACAAATTTATGTTTTTATTTTATAAAAATGTGAAAGGAATCATTTTTTATATGTATGACATGAATAGAGTTTTCCACTATCATGACCGATCAATGATTTAAAGATTCCTTTATATGTTCAAAAGGTTTTTTTTCAAAGAAAGGTATTTTAAAAATTATTTTTTATTTTTTAGTTTTAAAATTAATTTTTATTTGGAATGGATATTTTATATATGAATTGTTTTAAATGATTGTTAAATAATCCTTTATATGTTTCCAAGGATATTTTCAGAGAAAAATAATTTAAAAATATTTAGAAAGTTTTTTTCAAAATGGAAATAATATTTTCCTCATTAAATGTTCCAAGTAATCTTTCTTATTTATTTTTATTCTAATATTACATACTTTTATGTTACTTATGATTTATTAAAGATTGTAGATGCCGAAAAGTGCGTAAGTGCTGAAGAAAGTTCTGAAACGAAAAAAGAGATGTCATATTCAGACCCAGAGGCCAGGTCCAGAGGGACCGGATCTGTTGCACGAAAAATAGGGAGAAGTGTGCGGAAAAATATGTCCCGTGTGGAAGGTATCAGGATTCGCAAAAAGTCCCGGAATCGGTGAGAAATAATTTCGCGCTCGTGCCCCACGTGGTTGACATTTCGCTCCACCGCATCGGTCACGCAATTATTTCATGCAACCATGGAATTATGCGCCGCCGGTTGTCTATAAATAGAAGGTGAACCCCTTCCTTTTCGGGGATGAAAATTTGAACCACCTCTCATGTGCGTAATTGATTTTCCACGCATGCACAATATGGAATTTAGGTAAGGTTCTTTTTCATTCCAGGTCACCTCGGGATCCACCTTCGCGCGAGGTCCCCCTGGCTTAGACTAAACCCCAACCCCTTCGGGGTCTGCCCCTTGTGCACAATTCCTTCCATTGTGCGTAGGCCCGTCAGTTGCGTGCAATATTAGTGCGCCCCCTATCCTTACATGCGGCCCTCGTTACATGCGTGTAAGTTTTCCCCCTTGTGCGAAATCCATTCATGTCGCATAAGTCTCACCCCCACTGTTTTGCGCAAGCAACAACTATTTCGCGCCAACTCGGGGATTTCCATGCCAGGATCCCCATATTCTGCATATCCCCAAGGGCTGCGCGCAATCCTTCAGCTCCCTTCACCTCGGTGCTCCCCGGGAACCCCTTGTGCGCGAGTACCTGATTCCCTCCTTCTGGGCACTATTTGCAGGTGTCTTGTGCACCCCAGGAATTCGTATCATATAGGGTTTTACTGTACGACCTTTGAGGCTTGTATTAAGTAACTTCAGAGTCACTTCGACAATTCTTCCCATTGGGTTGCATCACCTCATGCTTCTTTGCATAGGCACGCTAACAGCTATTGATTCTTCGTATAGCCACACTAACGTGGACCCCTCGATTGTTAGCTCCGCGACACCCCCTCAGTACAGCCTTGCTGATGCCTTCTTTTCCACAAGGGGAAGAGGGCACCAGTTATGTAAGTTCTAGGGGTGCAGATCCAACCCACCCTGTTCGAGCTTCAGGACATTAAACTTCCAATCACCCCATCCTCAACACATGATGTTAAACTGTGACCTGGCCCCGTGCCTCTCATGCAGGGTCCCCCCACCTTGGACATTCTCCACGCGCGCTCATCTCCACGGGGATGGTGGGGTCATCCCTCATAGGGGGTGATTTATTGGAGCGACGCTTGTCCGTGGGGAAGGGCAGCCACCTTGGTGTAATCCCCTAGCCTTCCTTCCAAGATTCTGCACCCCTATTTCTCCTCACTCCCTCGGCGCCAAGGCCAGCCAAGGGCGTGGTGGGGAACGGTGTTCCCTCCTTTCATCTTTAGTCCCCAAGGCCATCAGAGGACGTGATAGGGAATGGGGATCCTACTTTATTCGGTCCCATGTCCCTCTCCCACTGCGCTTTGTCATCCTCGGGCCTCCATCCTGGAGGAAATCCCGTCACAATGGTCCGCTAAATGGTTAAGCCCCTCTTCGCTTCCCACAAACGCACCCTTTGTGACGTGATCATCAGGTCCCTACAAACTCTTATTTCTAACACTGAGCATGAATCCCATGAGATTAGAGTGAGCACCGACCATGAAACACAATGGGCCGTCTCAATGCGTAAGCCCCATCCATCCTAAACTACGAGGACTTGGATCTGTTCTAAGGCATGGTACATAGGAAGCCTCCACGAGGTTCAAGCCCAACTATCATGGGTCGTCTCAGAGTGTATTACCCATCCATCATGAACTACAAGGACTTTCATCCATGATAAGGCATGGTACGTAGGAAACCTCCATGAGGTTCAAGCCCCACCATCAAGGGTTGTCTCAGAGCGTAATCCCCCTCCATCCAGAAATACTAGGACATTGATCTGTGCTAAAGCATGGTACGTAGGAAGCCTCCACAAGGTTCAAGCCCCACCATCATGGGTTGTCTCAGAGCGTAAGCCCCATCCATCTTGAACTACGGGGACTTTGATCCATGCTAAGGCATTGTAAGTAGGAAGCCTCCATGAGGTTCAAGCCCCACCATCATGGGCCGTCTCAGAGTGTAAGCCCCATCCATCCCGAACTACAGGGACTTTGATCCGTGTTAAGGCATGGTATGTAAGAATCCTCCACGAGTTTCAAGACCCATCCATCCCAAACTATGGGGACTTTGATCCATGCTATGGCAAGGTATGTAGGAAGCCTCCACGAGGTTCAAGTCCCACCATCATGGGCCATCTCAGATTGTAATCCCCATCCATCCCGAACTACGGGGTCTTTGATCCATTCTAAGGCATGGTACGTAGGAAGCCTCCATGAGGTTCAAGCCCCACCATCATGGTCCGTCTCAGAGCTTAACCCCCATTCATCCCGAACTACGAGGACTTTGATCTATGATAAGGCATGGTACGTAGGAAGCCTCTACGAGGTTCAAGCCCCACAATCATGGTCCGTCTCAGAGGGTAAGCCCCATCTATCCCAAACTATGGGGAATTTGATCCGTACTAAGGCATGGTACGTAGGAAGAATCCATGAGGTTCAAGACCCACCATCATGGGTTGTCTTAGAGCGTAAGCCCCATCCATCTTGAACTACGAGGACTTTGATCTATGCTAAGGAATGGTACGTAGGAAGCCTCCATGAGGTTCAAGCCCCACCATCACAGGCCATCTCAGAGCGTAAGCCCCATCCATCCCGAACTACGTGGACTTTTATCTGTGCTAAGTCATGGTACGTAGGAAGCCTCTATGAGGTTCAAGCCCCACCATCATGGGCCGTCTAAGTGAGTAAGCCCCATCCATCCCAAACTATGGGGACTTTGATCCGTGCTAAGGAATGGTACGTGGGAAGCCTCCACGAGGTTCAAGCCCCACCATCATGGGCTATCTTAGACTTTAAGCCCCATCCATCCCTAACTATAGGTACTTTGATCCGTTCTAAGTAATGGTACATTGGAATCCTCCACAAGTTTCAAGCCCCACCATCATGGGCCATCTTAGAGAATAATCCCCATCCATCCCGAACTACGGGGACTTTGATCTGTGCTAATTCATGGTTTGTAGAAAGCCTCCACGATGTTCAAGCCCCACAATCATGGGCAGTATTAGAGCATAAGCCCCACCCATCCCAAACTACGGGGACTTTGATCCGTGCTATGGCATGGTACGTAGGAATCTTCCACGTGGTTCAATCCCCACCATCATGGGCCGTCATAGAGTGTAAGCCCCATCCATCCCAAACTATGGGGACTTTGATCCGTCCTAAGGCATGGTACGTAGGAAACCTCCACGAGGTTCAGGCCCCACCATCATGGGCCGTCTCAGAGTGTAAGTCCGATCCATCCCGAACTACGGGGACATTGATCCGTGCTAAGGCATGGTATGTAGGAATCCTCCATGAGGTTCAAGCCCGACGAACCATAGGCCCCAACCATCTTCGTGACGATGTGCCAAGCCCGCATTTCCACCTTTGGTCACCTCAGAGTGTAAGCCCTAATCCATATGGACCCCATGTCCCCATTCACTCTAGTTTTCCACCACCATGGGCCGCCTCAGGGTGTAAGCCCCATTATTGTCCGGAAAGATGTTAAATTGTATCGGCCACCCGAACCACGAAGACTTTGATTCCCCACCATGGGGATACGTAGGAAACCTCCATGAGGATCAAGCCTAACAACCTTGTCTCATCCTAATATCTCCCTCAAGCCCACGTGTCTCAGGAATCTCATGCCCTAACCCAAAGGTTCTACTTCCTCTAGGTCCCATCCATGCGTCCATTCTGACGGTTTTTCACTTCAGGTGTCCCACCGTATCACCAAACTACACAGACTTTGATTCCCTATCACGGGGATATGTAGGAAGTCACCTCGAGTCTCAAGACCAAATCCATCATTCATCCTAATTCTGATTTGGGATGCTACATCCCGATGGAATCATGCCATTTCATTCCCCTCCACAGTATTCGAGAAGTTGCCCACGTGCTGGCCCCAACATCGGTCTTCCCTCCAGGGGGTTCTTCAATATGATCTACTCAATCTAGTGTTCCGATCAATCTGATCTATCTCCGCCAGACATTAAACTAACAGCATATCTTGTGTTAAACATGGGAAGATGAGGAAAACCTCATATACATACCTATGGCATACAATTCCCTGCGTTCGATGTGGGATGCCTCGGGATTCCTCGCCATCGAGAAGCCCTATCATAAGAGACAAAAGACAAAAATTCCAATCCCCAGTGTAAAGACATGCCAGTGATGCCCCAATGTGAATATTCTCCTAACCGAAGGTTGCTACCCTGACTGGACCCCTTGGAAGGTCCTGACGGAAGCGGCGTAATTAACTGGTGTCCATGAAGATATGGTGTCGGGATGAGCTTCACGAACCACATTTTAAATCTATGAGGGAGACCCGGACTAGGTTACGAGCTCCAAGGAGGAATCCATGGAAGGAAGAACCAATATCCCATCATCCCGTTTTGATCAAGGAGTAGACGTCCCTGAATAAGGAATGGATATCGCCCACCTTTGGAAAGCGGGAATTCGGGGCAACAGCAGGGCATCCTCTACGTGACGGATGCGCGCGCCCCGACGAAAGCATCGGAAACAAAAAATGGTGAAACCGATGTGAATATCCTCTCCTCAGCTTGGGGGATAGTAGCATTCGGGAAATCAGGGTATAAACATGTCATCTAACCTCGTCATTTTGTACCAATTCCCACCGAGCAGGCCTAACGCGAAACTCGCCAAAAGTTGGGACAGTCAGGATGTTGAACATTCTGTTCTGCGATGTTGTCAGCGTGGATCCCTCTTTCCAACCATGAAATACAGAATGGCATTGGGGAACTAGTTGTCGATTCCTTTTCCTAGCAGTATTAATGAGTTACTCTCCATACTTTAGGAATCAAGTCGTTTCCTCCGGAGCTCGATCACCTGCCCACCGATGCAGGGGCAGGGAAAACATCAACGCGGCTTCCCCATGCAGTTTTACCTCTTCCACGATGGCCGCGACCACCACTACTGGTGGGCGCTCATGCCCCCTCTCCCCATCAGATATCATCCATCTAAGGGTAATCAATGACCTTGTATGAAGGTACGAGAAGGAGGGGGTCATCCCCACTAGGTATATGGACCACATAGATCTTGAGGCGGTTGTGCCCCACTGTCCACACCACCCCCGAGGGCCGCGCAGGGAGTCATTGCTCCCCACCCCAACATTTAATCGCTTCAATAGCTTGTCCCCGGAGTGCATCAACAGTTCCCTACCCTACACCGATGAAGTAGGAGGTATCTGGGCCGACCTAATTGGAGTCCCGCTTCATGGACTCCCGGAGAGGGCCCACACCAGGCCGCGTCAGCGCCGCCGCCCAGTTCTTTGAGCCGAGGAGCAGGTAGTCCACATGCCTACACCACTGGCTCTAGTCCACTTGACTCGATGCCAGCGTTAGGAACGGGAAAAAGAAGATGCCCGTTGTGGGGCATTAGTGTCGACCCGACGCCAGCGTCAGGCACGGGTAGAAGAAGACGCTTGTTGTGGGGCATCAGTGTTTGCAACGTATGTGGAAGAAGCCATAGCTGGTTCATATTCTCAAATCTCTGCATACATTGAGTAGGGGAAGCTATACGCCTATCCCAGATCGAGGCCCCAACTACCCCACGGGTAGGTTTGATTGACCTTCCGGTCGTCGTCACAGGTGGTGGCCGCCGCGGACCAATCTGCAACAGTGCCGCCCAGCACGGGGGCTCACTCCGCACCATCACTACAGAAGGTGGAAGCCCTCCCTGCTTCCAATATCGGCTTTGAGGTCTACCCCATGCCACCTTTAACCTAGGAGAGGGTCTTCCCTGTGACAGAAACACTCCACGTGGGGGTCTCTCCCACGCCCACTACACTGGGTACGGGCTCACTCCCCCTGCCGTGAATAGAGAGAATGGAGGCATTGCATGTCCGGTCACTCGCCGGCATGGAGGTCCTCCCCGTGTACCTTTCAACATTTTTCCCAGTACCCATTGCACCCCGGCCTCATTGGGTGGGAACTTTCTCCGCCATGGAACTGGTACAGCCGGAGGACTCCATGTCGGAAATCAGCCCTGCCCTGAAGAACCATCCAGAGGCAGGAGATCAAGTCGTCGCCTCCGTAAGAGGAATCCTAGGGAAGTCCTGGAAGGAATCAGGCCAGTCCGCTTCTCAGAATATGAGGCGGAGTATGAACCAGCACATGATCCCTCCCCTCAGTCCTCTGAGTCAAAGGATGGGGTAGGAACGAGGCACATCAGCCTCAGGCTCCTGGAATGCGAAGCCCGCGAGATCTCTACTTCCCTCCAAAGGTATATCCTAGAGGAAGAGACCCTGGAATGGTTCCAAGGCCCAACCGCGTAGTCGCCACCTTCGTCTCTGGAAGCACCCTCTTCTTCGGAGCTATTTTGGGGGTCAATGATGGAAGATCCAGGACATAACCCACCCCCAAAAGATGCTGCTTTTGGGTCAGGATCTCTGGTATCCGGTCCATCCTACCATGACATGGAAGCCAGGTCGCTGCATTCCTCAAGGGACAACCCATGATTCGGTGGAAAATCAGCTCGTTCGCCGTATTCTCCACCGGCCAGCCTGCCATCCCAGCGGCCCTCCTCTGCACCGCAGCCAGTTCCTCGGCCACCCTCAGTCGACGAGTGGGGCAGTCAAAGGTCGGACCATGTATTTGAGCTGGGGAACTTCTGTAACATCCTCACAGCGGGTAACTTCCCTGATAAGTTTTGGCCGGTTGCAGGATCGAATTTTGGTATTCCAGAATCACTCAGCCCTGAGGATTTTTAATGTTTCCGCCAGACCCTTTGGGTGACTCGCCTTCATCTTCACCACTGGCGGGTGACTTATCCCAGGAGCCAGAAGCACCTCGAAGGCATCGGCAAAAAATGCCTCCTGGTTGACCTGGCCACACTCCCTGCGGTCCGACACCCTGAGTCACATGTCCACCACAGGACCCTCCAACAACAGTGCATTCAAAGTTTTCAAGTACTCTGTAGAGTTTTCAAGGAGGCTACCCCCCACATGAAAGTCTATGGCTGGGGGCAGTGTTCTTCCCTCCTCTTCAGTGTGATTCAAAGGTAACCTGACTCACTTGGATGTAGTGAGTACATTTCCCCAAGAAGAGTGGCAGTCAACATGACCGATCTGATAAGAGAGTCGAATGAGTTGGGAATTCTCAATGGGAACATCCCCCGGAGGAAGTGCTTCCATTGGACCCATCATGAAGGATTAATCACCGGTAGAGGAACCTCCTAGGTCTCCCTGCCCCTACCGAGTCACTAGTACCGAGCCGGAATGTCATTAAAGGAAAAGAGCATTTTGGGGCTGTCAAACACTCCGACCCATCGGCCTCAGTGCAAAAGATGGAAGAGGACCCTGGGAAGGCCACATTGTGTTAGAATATTGCCGAGCAGAAGAAGTTAGTAGATGTACTTCTGGCTGAATGAATTGCAGAGCGGAAACCTGAATACATTGATCCTAGGCCGGGGCAACAGGGGCAAGAAAACTACCCCTCGGCGAGATTCTCCCAGGGAACCCTGATCATGCCGTATTCGCTGACAGGGAAGAAGCTGGAGCCCATGGAAAGATGGCGTGGTATGTCTCGCCGAACCCTCCTGAATGATGGGACCACCTAGGGAACCCCGTTCGGGCTCCTCCAGCCACCCCAAGGGTCACTCCATGAGCCGCTCCACGAGCCTTTGAGTTTGTCTACCGCGTTGAGGAGCTCGATAATGCACTCGTGGTTAGGTATCCCCGTCAGTACAAGGACCCATGTCCAGAAGATCCAATGACGACACTCATTTCCCACCTGGAAGCTTTGGAAACGTGACAAGTGGTTGTCCCACCAGATGGAAAGCCATACCCGGCATGGGTGGATGACATGCCGGCGCCCTAGGGATTTGGAAATCCCACTTTCTCCCCCTTTAATAAGATGGGGGACCCACCATAACACCTGGACCATTTCAATGCGAGGTGTGGGCCTATGTTAGGGACTCCAGCACAGCAAGAGGCTTCCAAGATCCGTTGCTTTGTTCAGACGTTGGAGGGGCCGACTTTCGTTTGGTACAGCCAGCTCCCTGTTGGATCTGTGGCAAGCTAGGAAGACCTCCGAAGGTAGTTCCTTTACCAGTTCAGCTCTACCAACTGGAAGACGAACATCACAGACCTATTCAGGTGCAAGAATGGGCCCAACGAGTGAGTTATGGACTTTATCGCTCGGTGGAAGGGGCTCACATACTCCCTTGACATGCCGCTGAATTTGGAGTAATTTATGATGATGTGTGTGGGGAATTTCAAGACGGAACTGGTTCCCTCCCTGATCAGTTAGAATTATCCCGAAGGGTTCTGAGACTTCTTAGATAAGGCCCAGCGCCTCGAGGAAGCTCTACAACAGGTTGGACAGGCACGTCTGCTGCCCCCTGCAATTCCAGCAAGGAGAGTTCTCAGAGCTGAGCCTACGGCCATGTCCCAGATAAAAGCCCCCATGCAACTAGAGTTGCTACCAGTGGAGCCTGCTCTACAGCCTCGCAGAGGCCCTCCACCGCGGGTACAATTTCCATCCCAGCAGCGCCCGCCCCAGGATCGGTAGGCGCCTCTGCGTAACACGTCATCGCCGCCTAGGCGAGATAATCAAGTTCCTCCCCCTCGGTAGGCTCTTCCGGCCCCCCGTCAGGGTCAGGATCCTAGAGCCCCCTTTCCAGACAGAAGGGATCAGACCTACTCGTTCGATGAGGCTCAGGTCCTTGGATACTTCAATAGCGCCTTGGAGAAGAGAATCGTGCGACTACTCAAGTGCTTGAAGCCAGAAGAGGCACACCTCACTGATCACCCCAACTACTGCCCTTATCATCGGATCCTGGGGCACACCATCAAGAAATGATATTTTTTCAAGGACTGGATTCAAGACCAGATTCACAACAACATAGTCAGGTTGGGCCCATCCCCGACACAATTGGAGGGTGTCGTTGTGAGATCAGATAGCAGTAGCGATGACGGAGGTGCATGGCAGCAGGTTCCTGACTGCGGGTCTCAGAAGTATAATGACTGGATGAATCACAAGATAGTTTCCTATGCCCATGGCATTATCCGTGCATTCCTAAATCAGCCAGAGCCTTCATAAAATTCATCCACCACTTCTACGTCATCATCTCTTTCGACCTCTTCCTGGAAGAGCAAGCATCGACGGTGCAAGAAGAAGCCGCACACCCCACAAATGCAGTCGTCGTCCCACACTCTCGGCGACTTCATGCCCCCGGAGATGGGCATCCCTCCCAGAATTCTCCCCATGGTGGACGACTCTTCGAGTGACAGTCAGGGGTACGCTTCGGTTAACACCGTCGAGTTGGTAAATCCCTATATTACTCCCAATGAGGGGGAGAGCCAGATGAACCTCCCCAATTTCCCCAGTCGATGCCAACATCGGTGGAACCACATCCATATGGGTCACTGGGGAATGTCAGTTAACACCTACAGCTAGGCCATGCACGCTGCTGAGACTAGATAGTAGGTCTAGCGCAGAACTCAGCATGCACAACCTCTTCATCTGGTGTCGACAGGCCCTCCTCTGCCACTGTTTGTGTTACTGGATCAGGCAGATCCACTTCATCCGTCTCGCGATCAGCTTCACCCAGCCACAGGCCGATCTCATTAACTCAGTCCTCATCCGGCAGCTACCCTCCAAGCTTCAACTAGTGAGCAACGAGATGTCCCCGGTACCAATCAGCTGCCGGTCCAGCCGGCAGGGTCCGCTATGCCTCCAGTCGCAGAGCGGCCTCTTATAGGCAGAGGTTTGCGCTTGGCGTGGAAGTATGATGTTTTGAAGCACATCTCCAGCATCCTAGCAAGTCTCTCCATCCTTTAATCCCTTCTCATGTCACTGGATATGCACGAGACACTCGTTGCGGATTTAAGTAGCCCCCTCTAGTTTGAGACGGAGGTAGCAGTTGCAGAAGCCTTCCATGCTGAAGCAGTTGAGAATGCCGAATGTCAGGCTATCATCTCATTCTCGGGAGAGGATGAAGGCTCCCCCATATAAGGGCACATCCTACCACTGTATATCACTGGCCAATTCAATGGAGTGGAGGTTCGCCACTGTCTCGTTGACACTGGCTCCAGGATCAACCTTATCCTGACTCGGACACTACGAAATCTAAGGTTATCCGAGGATGTATGAATCCCTCTGATTTAAGGATCCAGGGATATGGCAGAATAGAACAGACCCTGGTCGGCAAGATCCGCCTGAAGACCCAGTTTGGTGGCTTGGTTTCCAGCACTAAATTCATGGTTTTCTCTGAGGACACCACATTAAATGCATTTATGGGTAGGCCATGGCTCCACCTTCACATGTCCGTCCCCTCGTCATATCACCAATGCCTCAAGTAATCCCTTAATGGTCGAGTAGGCATACTCAAAGGTGATGCATCTCCTTTCACATCTTGCGAAGCCCGCTAATTGGATTCCTATTATTACAAGGGCAAGGATAAGCAATTCCAAGAAAGTGAGGTTTAGCCCGTTGCCGCTACGACTGACCCTTGGACAGTCCTAAATGACGCCTACGTCTTCCCGATCCATCGGTTGGAGGCCACAACCCCCGATATGGGGCAGTGTTTTGTCATTTCTAGGACAAGGGGGAATCATGCTCCCAAATCCAAGCAGCGTCAGAGGATCACTTCATATTCTTATACGAACCAGGTTCCAGTGATACCAGATCCTCCTACTCCCGTCAGGTATTGAGACGTTCGACTCATGGAAACTATTTTCCGTCATACTTGTCTGTTTCGCTGGGCTGGGATAAGCTAGATCTGGCCGATGTGCCACTACTGATTAGATATTATCAAGCGTGGCCCCTTAGGCCGAAGACCATATGGGATTGGGTCGACAGCCTTAATATTCATGGTCTCAGTGGTGCCAGAGTGCCCCGATGCAATGACCACGGCCGCACAAGTGGGTAGTAGCCTTCCATCAGGGTTTTATAGCTCAAAAGTAGATCCCCCTGTGGATGATCCCTCCATAAGTGAAGAAGAATATATAGAGGATGCTCCCACTGCCTTTGAGGAAGGCATCTCAGCCACGGTTGAATAGTTGGTACAGGTGAACCTCGGAGGCGAGGCCAATTCGAGACCCAAATTTATCAATGCCACTATGTCCCTTGAGGAGAAGCAGCAGTATGTCGAATTCCTCAAACAACACTGTGATGTGTATTCCTGGAGTTATGACGAGATTCTTGGACTAGATCCTCAGGTAGCCGTCTACCACCTCGGTCTCCCAGCAAACCATCACGAGTTCAAGAAGCCTCCCAGAAAGATGCACCCTTCTCACGGTGCCATGGTCGAGGCCGAAGTTGACAAGATTATCAAATCCAACTTCATCAAGGAGGTTAAGTAACCCAAGTGGTAGCCATCATCATACCAGTCAGGAAGAAGAACAGGCATATCAGAGTCTATATCGACTTCTGCGATCTCAACTACCACTGCCCGAAGGATGATTTTCCCCCTCCAGTGACAGAATTGTTGATTGACTCTATGACCGGATTCCAAGCCCTCTTCTTCATGGATGGTTACTATGGATATAATAAGGTCCGGATGGCCCCTAGAATGAGGAATCTACATCTTTAAGGGCACCCCAAGGTACTTTCTGTTACAAGGTTATGCCATTCGGCCTGAAGAATGCATGTGCCACCTATCAGCGGGCCATGAAGTGCATATTCAAGGAAATCATGGGAATGTTGGTGGAATGCTATGTGGACGTCATGGTGGTCAAATCTCGCCAGCACCAGGACCATCTTAAGGACATAGAGGAAGTATTCGGTTTCCTTCGTTCCCACCACCTGAAGATGAACCCGTTGAAGTGTGCCTTCAAGGTCACCTCCGGGAAGATTCTTGGCTTTGTTGTCCGATACCGGGGCATTGAGATCGACCCAGAGAAGATCAAGGAAATTAGCCAGATGCCTCCCCTGAGCAATATGCAAGAGCTTCAAGGTCTTCCAGTACACTTAGCATATATACGCCAATTCATTGAAAATCTAGCTATCAAGTGTAAGCCATTTTCTCGGATCATGAAGAAGGGCACCGCTTATGAGTGGGATGAAGAGTGCGAGACCACCTTTGAGGAAATCAAGAAATATTTTCTCCAACCACCAGTCTTGATGCCACCCATCTTCGGGAAGCCACTGATTCTCTATGTCACCGTCGTGGAACAATACCTTAGAGCCCTTCTCACCCAAATGAACAATGAGGGGATGGAGAACAACCTCTACTACCTCAACCGCATGCTCCTTGATACGAAGACCAGATACTCCCCCATTGAGAAAAGATGAATCGTGCTCGTATTTGCTGTGAAGAAGATGCGGCATTACCTACAACACCACGAGGTATAGTTGGTCTCTCGAGTATACCCGCTGAAGTATCTTCTGAATCTCCCCATTTTGACTGGCCAACTAGCACGGTGGGTGGTGATCCTCCAGCAGTTTGACATCAGGTTCGTGTCCCAGAAGGCTATCAAGGGGAAGGAATTGGTAGACTTTCTAGCTGCCCATCAAACCTCTGTGAACCAGTCTCTAGACCAAGATTTTCATGATGAGGCAGTCCTCTCAATCGATCAAGCCATCCCATGTTAGCAGATTCACTTTGAGGGTGCCTCCTGGAGCCCCATCGGTAGGAGTCTCAATGATCCTAGGCTCAATAGAGTAGGCTTGGGTATCGTCTTTATCACCCCAGCGCAAGCCATCCTTCCATACTCATTCTTGTTGTTCGAATACTGCAATAACAACGAGGCAGAGTATCAGGCCCTCATTACTGGTCTCGAGCTGGACCTTGAGATCGATGTGCCCCATTTTTCATGTGAAAGGGGATTCTGAGCTGGTCATCAAGCTGGTCAATGGAAACTATGTTTTCTGGAAGCCAGATCTTGTACCATTGTTAGATCACACTCTCCGGCTAATGGCCCAGTTCCTTTCTTGGCCAGAGGTTATCCATATCCCTCGGTCACAGGACGGTCGAGAAGATGCTTTGGCCAGCTTGGCCACATCACTTGCAGAGCCCGAACAGGATGATATGATAATCCACGTGAAGCACCAAAGACTCATTTCTCCCATCACCCAGAGGATGATGATGGCCCGCGTGTAAACCATCTTACTGTCGGTGCCTCTGCATCAGAATCCCCAGGTTCTTCATATGCGGTGATTGAAGTAGTTGTCGATTGGTGGACACCCTTGGTTGAATACCTCCAACACGGTAATCCTTTCTCAGACTGGGCCGAGCATGAGCAAATATGACACCGTACGCTACAGTTTACCCTTCAAATTTTTCCCTGCCTTGAGCAAGTCCTGTATAAATGCGGATTTGATGGTGTTCTCCTCTGTTGCCTTCAAGGAGTCGAGATTCCACAGGTCATGCAAGAGGTCAATGTGGGTTCCTATGGTGCCCATCAGGCTGGGCCAAAACTGTCTCACCAGATTCAGAGACTAGGGTATTTTTGGCTTTCCATGATCCACGACTGCATCAAGTTCACCAAAAGGTGCCATGCGTGCCAAGTTCATGCTATCTCTGTGCATCAGCCACCAGAGCATCTCCATACTACCAAGTACTCTTGGTCCTTTGCAGTCTGGGGGGTAGATGTCGTGGGGTTGTACCCATTGGCAATGGCTCTCCAATGTTGGTTTATCCTGACTGATACAGATTTATTTTCCAAGTTGGCGGAGTCAATTTCTCTCAAGGAATTCAAGGCCCATTCTATCATTGACTTCGTGAGTTCCAATATCATCTATCGATTTGGGGTACCTCACGCTATCTTCAATGATAAATGCACCAACTTCCGAGAATCCGAGCTGAAGAAATTGAATGCCACGTACAACATTCGCTCCAACCATACCTCCCGCTATCACATGCAAGCAAATGGCTAGATTGAGGTTTTCAATAAAACCCTCTCTAACATTATGAATGAAATGGTTGGTCAGAACAAGAATAGATGGCCATATAAGCTCCCCAACTCCCTATGGGAGTATCAGACGATGACCCTTAATTCCACCCAAGTGACCCCATATTTACTGGTGTATGTAATGGAGGTCGTCCTACCCATTGAGGTTCAATTTCCCTCATTGCGCACAATGGTCTATGACTAGAAAGCACCGGATAGGGTGGATGAAATCCGTGTAGTAAAATTGGAAGTACTGGATGAGAATAGGCTTCATGCCTTGCACAACCTAGAGAGGCACCAGAGCAGGATGGATTGATCTTTCAACAATAATGTTCACCTCTGCTCTTTCCTGCAAGGTGACTTGGTATTAGACCTCAGAGCACCAATAATCCCTGGTAGGAAACCACCCATGTTGGAGCCCAAATGGGAAGGGCCTTTTATTGTTAATAAGGTTTATCCCAATGGAGCGTACTACTTGGTTACCATGGATGGTGAGCATATAACTCCTCCCACCAATGTCAAGTTCCTCAAGCAGTACATTTTTTTAGAATTTGGTCCTGCATGACCCTAAACTGCATCGGGTCCCGCATGACTTTAAACTGCATTTGGTCCTGCACGGCCATAAACTGTATTTGTTCCTATATTAAGGCCCCTACGGTCCCACATGACCTTAAACTGCACGCTCGTCCTGCATGACGTTAAACTGCAAGCTGGTCAGGCCCTCCTAACCGAGGCCCATCCTCATGCCCCTTGGCCTTCTCGGGCCCCCGACCCAGGTTCCCTCTTGTGGTATTGTATGTTGTGGTGTGGTATTATGTCCTCATTCATGTCGTATTTCTCGACATTCCATACACATCCCTGGATGAGATGCCTCTCGTTGTCCTACATGACGTTAAACTGTGCTTCTAGAACTATGTGTGGCTTGATTCCCATCCTTATGGGATCTATAGGACCGTCTGAACACCTATATTTCTTGTCCAGCCCCATATCTTAAGTGATTCCACGATCTCCTAGTCACCTTGGCCTCTTGGCCTGCCCCTCTCCACGAGGGGGATATAAAGGTGTGGTCCAGGGTTTTTGGCGCCATGCCCCCCTTCACCCGGAAATCTGACATCTTTTGGATGCTCTCAAATTTAGCCCCTCGACCCTTTTTTATGGTCTGCCCATGTGTTCAAAGTAATCTGTTATAGGATCTGGAGTGTCAGATTCAACTTAGTCATGTTCTGTCCACTTTTCAAGCTTCGTGTTCCCCTTCATTTGGGCCCTCTTTATCTTTCACACCTGGAGGGACCCAAAAGAAAAATAGCCTGGATACAACGCCCAAGGGCTCTTCAACTGTTACGGGCCAATGCCCCTAAGGGTTTCAAACAAAAAATTGATACAAATCCCGTGTTGCAAACATGGTCTACTGTCGATGCTCATTTGTTTGTCCCCATTTCAGGCTAACACGACAGGATGCTGTGTTGCGAACATGGTCAGCAGTAATCCTACGTCGTCATGCCAACCCCTTCAGTACCTGAATGTCGGTTCCATGATTCACATTATGTTCCAAACCATCGTTTCTAGGTGGAATCTCAACACTCTTTGCACTAACCCTCAGTGCACCTCCACACGTCAGGCAGACAAAGCTGCAATATGGCATCTCTCTGGTCTCCTGCGATCCGAGCGCTAAGACTATAGGCTGGGATCTTCTCTAAGAGCCATGCGCAGCTTAACCCTCATCCCCAGGGGATATGTGGGGTCACCCAGACATTGAATTTCGGGCCCAGATCAGCTGAAGGCTAGTTTCTCTTGCCCCTTATCCTCTGACCCTCGCCGACCCCTTGGCATGAGGCTCCTCTCCCGAAATTGTGCACAATGATGGTGTTGGATTATGTCCTCATTCACGTCAGGTATTCTTTATCACATTGTTCTCATTCCCCCATGTCCAAGACATATGACCTTAAAATGTGCTGGTTGGTCCCACCACATGACCATAAACTATGATGATATCTTCCCGACAGTACGACAAAAAATGGCACTGCACTGTGATGACCTCTCCATAGAGGACATCACGTTGGGTATCGGTCAGTTACCATACCATTTTTCAAAGCCCGTATATGGCTTGATTATTGTGGCGATTCCATGAATTTCTATCCTAGGAAGATTTCTCCACAAAAGAATAACCATTAACCTTAAAGGACAAACAAGATACATCAAATTCCACTTCTTTTGGTGCGAGGGATAGACCTGCACACCCCTTTTAATCCTAGGCATAGGTACCATACCATACCGTGCCACCCTCCAAGAACTACGTATGGATTGATTCTCATTTTCTTGAGATACGTAGGAGCACCTGGGCACTTAACCACGGGCCCATCCTAACTTTCTTGTTCATTCCCTTGAGCGGAACACTTCCCCAAGAAACACATGGTAAGTAGGTCTTATGTCCTCATTCAATCCAGGTTTCATAACCACCTTATCGTGTGTCTCCTACTCTTCTTACCCATCCTTTGTCCGAGTTCTAAGACCTTAAACAGAGATCCTTTCCAGAACTACATGTGGTATGATTCTCATTTTCGGGAGATACATAGGAACGCCGGGACATTTCATCTTGGGTCCAGCCCTGAGAATCACTAGTCTATCACCCCCTCACTATCGGCCATTTTTCCTGACTTCTCGGGGAGTTGTGTAACTGTAGCATTTCCCCAAATAAGTTTAGGATGCCCCATAATGATGTTGGGAAGAAACAGTTCCCTCACCAGAGAGGTCCTGTCTAAAATTAGGGATGATCCATGACCAGATTAATGCATCCACCTAATGTGCCTCCACCACAGTGGTGTAATCTTGGGAGTGTTGGATTCAATTCAAATAAACCATCACTCTGCTTTAACGCTTTGCGTGCCCCTTTATTCGGATATTCATCCTCTTTCATGTTTGAAGGGACCCCCAAATAGTATGGATGCTTGACCTGTGGTCCGCCTGATATACCGGGCCAACGTTCTGGAAGATTGATCATGTTTGGAGGGACCCCCTAACAGTATGGATGCTTGACCTATGGTCTGCCTTCTGTCCTAGGCCAACGTTCTGGAAGACTGATCGACGATATTTTAGTTAGGCCCCATGTTGCGAACATGGTCAGTGGTCAGTCCTCATTTGTTGTCCCCATTTCAGGCTAATGAAATATGGATGTTGTGCTTCTTCCATGGACAACAGTTATCCTCCATCGTCACGCCCCTCCAATAGTGTTCCGAATTTGGCTAATGTGATTCACATTTTTCATCTCCCTATGTTCGGATTGATTCCAAAACCTCTAGCATTACCTCTCTCATGCACTAGAGCATGTTGGGAGGACGACACATCAATTGGTCTAAGAACCTATGCCTTTGGTTGAGCCTTCCTAATCTCCTCGAGAACCCGGGTTTGAATTTCGAATGTCTGAAGCCTGGTTGACGCTCCCACAATCGAACAAAGTGATAGTACAACCCTCTTTTGTTTCTCATGGCCCACGAGAGCTTAGGGATGGGTTGCTATTTATTTTGGGATTATGGTTGAGAATGTTAATCCAGAGGGACAAGTATGTTAAGAAAAGGGGAAAGTAAGTAAATTTTTATATACATACAGTTCAGAAGAACAGAAAGTAGTAAGGTGGACAAGTGTATGGGTGTGGCCAAAACAGGGCCCCTAAGGGTCGTCTTCCAGGATAGACCTCTCAAACGCCACCACCTTTTGGCTGGTGGCCTCCATGACTGCCTTCTGTCCCCTGGGAACTCTTTCTTCATCAGCAGATGCGAAGCGCAG
This sequence comes from Viscum album, assembly GCA_963277665.1. Taxonomy (NCBI): domain Eukaryota; kingdom Viridiplantae; phylum Streptophyta; class Magnoliopsida; order Santalales; family Viscaceae; genus Viscum; species Viscum album. The sequence goes on from OY728125.1 coordinate 1,952,488,732, forward strand.
TTCGTTGGCCCTATCCTGTGCCCGCGCCTGTTCATCTTGGATCTCAGTTACCTGACGACTCTCTTCTATGAGTTGATCTTGAGCATCCACCAGCTGGGCCCTCAACTGCTCCACAAGCTTAGAGAAGGTTTCAATAAACACCTCTTAATCCTTCGCCTATTCTTCTAGGTGTCGGACCTCCTGCGCCGCCCTCAGAAATGCCCGAGTACTCCCCAACTCATCCTGGCACCAGATGACGTCGGTGTGCCGGCTGCTCTCACGCATCTTCTCGGCCATGTACTCATGGACCGTCAAATGAATACGTTGAGCATCTTACCCTCCAGCACATAGGAAGCATATCCATGTGTGGAGGGACCCCATCCAATTCATCCATTCCCTCTGGGGATGATTGAGAAAATGCTGGATGCCCTTCCATCCCTTGTGTCGTGTCATCCGGCTCTCCTCAGCCGCTTCTGAATATGAATCGTCGATTTCTTTGTGATCAGCGGGCCGATAGTTGGGTAATATTGCCGATAGGGAAGCAACAGGGTCTTCCTCAGAGATTCATCCCAGGGGAATAGGCTCCTCAGCTCTTGGGTAACCCTCCTCTCTCCTCTCGGTCCTGGTAGTGCTCGCATCGATTTCCGACCCTGCCCCGCCGGCAGCACCACCAGTGTCTGCCGCTCCCTGTTCACCAATTTCCGGAGCTAAATCAGTTTGGGAGGAATGTTCTGGATGGGGAGTCACGTTCACCATCAGCACACTAACAGATGGTCTGGGCTTAGTAGCCCTACGATCCTCCAGCGTCATGATCAATGTACAAACAAGGAGCACCCTGATCAGTTGATTCCTCCGACAGTGAGTACCGGTATCGAAGAATGGAACATATAGGAACCCAAGTCATTGCCTCTAGTGCTCTGGACTCTATAGAATCTATCATGGTGGGGGATCCCTCAGCACTTATCAGCTCGATAACGAGCATCGGTGCCCCAACTTTCCCTCTTGACGCTTCCTCGACTCCTTTGGTTGGAGATGCTTTGTCAGCACTGATGTGCTCATGAGTAATATTAGGAAGTTGGGTTAAGGGTTGCAAGGAATGTGAATGAAAGGAGATGGATAGAAAAGGGTTGAAACATACCTCAAGTATCTCAGTTACATATATTTCAGAGCCGATGATCTCACTACTCTCCTAGAGACTCCCTTGTTGGGACGCCCCTGCGACCCTTCACCTTCGGGCTCCTCTCCTCCTTCACCATCTCCATCACGTTCCCCTTCTACTTCCTCCCACTCTCCTATTTCTTCACCCTCTGATTCATCGCCATCATCTTCCCCCAGCAGAATCCTCTCCGGATCATGCTTCTTGTTGAGAAATACCTTTACCAAGAGAGGTGGCTCCACACTCTGACCTCGTTGGTGTGTGTAAGTGTCCATGGCTGTCAGGTACGCATGTCATCAGTGGAAGTCCACTCTATCGGTGACCCAGACAGGCCCGACTTCCGGCAGCTGGATCCCGTCCTACATTATCTTCTACCAGAGGGATTCAGTACTCATTGACTGTCATAGGGTTATCCAAGAGGACCATAGCGCAGGGAAGACGACATCCTGGGATGGTTGAAGAAAATATCTTATTTGCTTCCCAGGATGTTCTCTGGTCACCCCGTGGGGCCCTCCTCCTTCAGGAAATGAGGGTGTGTCCATGCCATGTGATGCCCCCGCTGCTGAGGTGTCGGCCTATGTGGGAACCTTTTCCTGAGGGGCTTCTAGTCCTCCACTCCTAGAGGCACCCCGCCTGCTCTCTCGCCGCCGAGGTTCCGCACTGACAACCTTGAGATGCAAGACTCACTTCCGCAGAAGCCCCTTAGGGTATTCTATGGTCCAATGTTCAGTATACTCAGTTGAGAGACCCACGTCAGCTCCGGTGGTAGGAAAAGTGATGATGTCGCCGGAGCTGTAGGTTGTGAACATCAGCCATAGATGACGAAGAACACAGGGATGCCTCTCCTCTCGGACATCTGTGTATACCCTCTTTGGCATTTTTTGGAGGCATCCGAACTGCCTAGCGAACTGGGACGACACATAACGCTCGTTGAAAATATTCCCATCAATTCGGGCCACGTGTACCCTGCCTCTGATGCTTTGGAAGTATTCTTTCTGCTCCAGCGAGCCTTGACCGTCATCTACCAGCTGACTAGTTGGGGTAGGGAATGGGAAAAAGGAAAAATTGGCGTGGTTACCAATCCTGATCCATATCCCCTCCTCGTTGAGCGTCATTGACATGACCCCGAAAATATTCAATAGAGAGGGTCTCAGGCTGTTGCCCGGGGGATGAATGGAATTTGGGAAGTCGTAGCCACCAGAGTGAGCCTCAACCCAGCCATGGATGATCTAAAGGGGGCCAAATACTCTCTGAGGAAATCTCCCTCTCGAGATGTGCCCTAAGATGGTGTACAACCGAGCCTTCATGGGGACACTAAGGTTGGACCTCTTGTTGGTAGCCATGATGCCCGCCATCACCATGGTCACGGGGCGAACGCCCATCCTTGCATCCCGTACCGGTAAGATCCACCCACTCAATAACTTGTCGAGGAATCCGGCGTACCAGACATTCGGGTCCTAGGCTTCATTAATGTTGTATCCTAATGATTGGTATTTCCCCACCTCTAGAATCCTTCAATAGGATCCGCTCTTGCTCCTCTAAACCGCGGTTGGACACCGATTTCCCCTCCCTGGCATCTGGACCTCTGGGTCCTTCTCCAAGAACAGACTGAACCAGTCCTTATAGGAAATGTCCTTCAGGAAGTCCTTGAACTTCAGCCTCTCCTTGGCCAACTCCAGTAGGTGCCACGTCAGTATGGGGGTTCCAGACCTGTCACACCAGATCTTCATCGGTGGGAGGAACTCGTCGTATTGATGGCCCTCCAAAGGGATGCCCCCGATGCAGTGGATGTCCCAGAGACTGATGCTGACTTCCCCATGGTGAAGATGGAATGTGTTGTTGTCAGGGGACCACCAAGTGAACAGCTCTGGTCCAAGCTCAGGCTTCCAGTAGAAGTGGAAGTGCAATGTCCACACTGCCTCGAATAGACCGATGTGCCGTAGCTCAACCCCAAATTAGTGACATGTGTGTTGAACCCAGTACTCCCAAGACCACTTGCTGGGGAAGTTTCCTACAGACTAAATATCACAGTCCTGCAGTCATCCTTTGGTATCGTTGGTGATGCTCTGACAGAAAGTTCTCACATAGAGGGATGGTGATTTATCTACTACAGGATCACCCCCAGCAATGGTCCTGGTCTTGAGATTCAAGACATATACATCCATGTGCCTGGTTTCTCTGGTAGGACGATCGTTGTTGGTGATTTTGTATCGAGGAAGGTCATCTTTGCGAGTCACCCATGACCATAGGGTATCAACCTCAAAGCCCAGCAGGGGAACCTCCTCCAGAATGCTGAAGTCCAAAAATGGCAAATTATCAGATAAGGCGTACTCTTTCTGGGTAGGATTTAGCATGTTGAAGAGGGTGTGGTTATTGGAGACCACCCTCTTTGCAACGTAAACCTCTAGGTTCACAGCCATCTCAGCTCTGTGCGCAGCGGCCTCCCCCCCATCAACTCGGTTTGGGGCCATCTTCTTTCAACTAAGTGTTCGGAAGTGCTGCACGAAATCTGGAAGGTTGGCGCAGAGTCTGGGAGTCAGGTGCGCAAAATTAGCGGCCTGTGCAAAATCTCAGAGTGTGGCGTGGAAAATCCCGGGTTTGCACGTAAAAGGCCGCTAAATCTTGGTGGTATTACGTGCATCCAAGCGGTTTTTGTGCCAGAACAGAAGCAATTTCATGCACGAGAGCTCTATACTTATAGCGCGAGAAACACAATACAGAGCATGAGGCCCACAATTGCTTTTATAGGCTAAGTCGGGGTTCTGCACCCGCGCGAAAAGAGGGTTCCGCGCCTGACTGGGGTTTTTCACACCGCTTGAGTTTTTTCCCGCCAGCGGCCCACAGGCCCTGTATTTCGGCGTTTCCCTCAGAACTAGATTGTTGGGACCCCTTGCTGATAAAATTATAAGGGGGAATTTGTAGATGCCGAAAAGTGCGTAAGTGACGGAGAATGTTCTGAAACGAAAAAAGCGATGTCATATTCGGACCTGGAGGCCCGGTTCGGAGGGCCTGGAGCTGTTGCGCGGAAAAAAGGGAGAAGTGCAAAAAAAATATGTTCCGCGAGGAAGGTACCGGGATTTTTGAAAAGTTCCATTGCCTGCGTGAAATAATTTCGCGCCCGCACCCCGCACAGTTGACATTTCGCACCGCCGCATCGGTCGCGCGATTATTTCGTGCCACCCTGGAATTCCGCGCTTCCAGTTGTCTATAAATTTAAGGCGACCCCCTTCCTTTTTGGGGACGAAAAATTCAAACCTTCTCTCGTGCGAGTAATTGGTTTTACATGCGCGCTCAATATGGCATTCAGGTAAGGTTCTTTTTCGCACCAAGTTTCCCCGGGCTCCGCCTTCGCGCGAGCCCCCCTTGGATTAGACTAAACCCCAACCCCTTCGGGGTCTTCCACTTGCACGTAGGCCCGTCATTTGCGTGAAATATTTGCATGCCCCCTGTCCTTACATGCGACCCTCACCACTTGCGCGTAAGTCTTCCCCCTTGCGCGCAATCCATTCAAGTCGTGCAAGTCTCAGCCCCCTGTTTTGCACAAGAAACACCTATTTCATGCCAACCCTGGGCTTTCCGCGCCAGGATCCACTTATTCCGTGCATCCCCAAGGGCTGCGTGAAATCCTTCGGCGCCCTTCACCTCGGTGCTCCCCGGGCACCCCCTGTGCGCGAGTACCTGATTCCCTCCTTCTGGAAGCTATTTAAAGGAGTCCTGTGCACCTCGGGCATTCGTATAATACACGGTTTTCCCCTACGGCCTTCAAGTATTGTAAAAAGTAACTTCAAAGTCCCTTGGACAATTCTTCCCGTTGCGTTGCTTCGCCCCATGCTTCTTCGCATAGGCACGCTAATGGTTATTTCTTCTTCGCATTTCCAGGATAACGTGGACCCCTAGATGGTTCGCTCCATGACACCCCCTCATTACGGCCTTGCCGATGCCTTCCCTTCCACAAGGGGCAGAGGGCACTGGTTATGTAAGTCCTAGGGGCGAGGATCCAACCCACCTCGTCCTAGTTACAGGACGTTAAACTTCCAAGCACCCCATCCTCAACACATGACGTTAAACTATGACCTGGCCCCATGCCTCGCACGCAGGGTCCCCCCCCACCATTGACATTCTCCAAGCCCGCTCGTCTCCACGGGGATGGTGGGATCATCCCTCAGAGGGGGTGATTTATTGGAGTGGCGCTTGTCCGCTGGGAAGGGCATCCACCTTGGTGTAAGCCCCTAGCTTTCCTTCTCGGAGTCAGTGTCCCTGTTCCTCCTCACTCCCTCGGTGCCAAGGCCAGCCAAGGGCATGGTGGGGATAGGTGCTCCCTCCTTTCATCTTCGGTCCCCAAGGCCAGTAGAGGACATGATAGGGAAAGGGTATCCTCCTTTCTTCGGTCCCAAGTCCCTCTCCCATGGCACTTTGTCACCCTCAGGCCCCCATCCTAGAGTAAGTCCCGACACCATGGGATACTCAACGCGTAAGCCCCTCTTCGCTTCCCACAGACGCACCCATCGCGACGTGATCGTCAGTTCCCTACAACATCTTGTTTCTTACACTGAGAATTACTCCTGTGAGCTTAGAGTGAGCACCGACCATGAAACACCATGGGCCGTCTCAGAGTGTAAGCCCCATCCATACCAAACTATGGGGACTTTGATCCATGCTAAGGAATGGTACGTAGGAAGCCTCCACGAGGATCAAGCCCCACCACCATGGGCCGTCTCAGAGCATAAGCCCCATCCATCCCAAACTATGGGGACTTTGATCCATGCTAAGGCATGGTATGTAGGAAGCCTCCACGAGGTTCAAGCCCCACTATCATGGGCCGTCTCAGAGGGTAAGACCCATCCATCCCGAACTACGGGGACTTTGATCCGTGCTAAGGCATGGTACGTATGAAGCCTCCATGAGGTTCAAGCCCCACCATCATGGGCTATCTCAGAGTGTAAGCCCCATCCATCCCAAAATACAGGAACTTTGATCCGTGCTAAGGCATGGTACATATGAAGCCTCCACGAGGTTCAATCCCCACCATCATGGGCCATCTCAGAGCATAATCCCCATCCATCTGGAACTACGGGGACTTTGATCTGTGCTATGGCATGGTATGTAGGAAGCTTCCAAGAGGTTCAAGCCCCACCATCATGGGCCGTCTTAGAGCATAAACCCAATCCATCCCGAACTACAGGGAATTTGATCCATGCTAAGGCATGGTATGTAGGAAGCCTCCACGAGGTTCAAGCCCCACCATAATGGGTTGTCTCAGAGCATAAGCCCCATCCATCCCTAACTAAGGGGACTTTGATCCGTGCTAAGGTATGGTACGTAAGAAGCCTCCAAGAGGTTCAAGCCCCACCATCATGGGGAGTCTTAGAGCATAAGCCCCATCCATCCTGAACTTTGGGGACTTTGATCTGTACTAAGTCATGGTATGTAGGAAGCCTCCACGAGGTTCAAGCCCCACCATCATGAGTCGTCTCAGAGTGTAAGCCCCATCCATCCCGATCTACGGGGACTTTGATCCGTGCTATGTCATGGTATGTAGGAAGCCTCCATAAGGTTCAAGCCCCACCATCATGGTCCATCTCAGAGTGTAAGCCCTATCCATCCCAAACTACATGGACTTTGATCTACGCTAAGGCATGGTATGTAGGAAGCCTCCACGAGGTTCAAGCCCCACCATCATGGGTCGTCTTAGAGCGTAAGCCCTGTCCATCCCGAACTATGGGGACTTTTATCCGTGATAAGGCATGGTACATAGAAATCCTCTATGAGATTCAAGCCCCACCAACATGGGCCATCTTAGAGAGTATGCCCCATCCATCCCGAACTACGGGGACTTTCATCCGTGCTAAGACATGGTACATAGGAAGCCTCCACGAGGTTCAAGCCCCACCATCATGGGTCGTCTCAGAGCATAAGCCCCATCCAACCGGAACTAAGGGGAAATTGATCCGTGCTAAGGCATGGTACGTAGGAAGCCTCCACGAGGTTCAAGGCCCACGAACATGGGTCGTCTCAGAGCATAAGCCCCATCCATCCCGAACTACGAAGAATTTGATCCGTGCTAAGGCATGGTACGTAGGAAGCCTCTATGAGGTTCAAGCCCCACCATCATGGGCCGTCTCAGAGCATAAGCCCCATCCATCCCGAACAATGGGGACTTTGATTTGTGCTAAGGCATGGTACGTAGGAAGCCTCCACAAGGTTTAATCCCCACCGTCATGGGCCATCTCAGAGCGTAAGCCCCATCCATCCCGAACTATGGGGACTTTGATCCATGCTAAGGCATGGTACGTAGGAATACTCCACGAGGTTCAAGCCCCACCATAATGGGCCGTCTCAGATCATAAGCCCCATCCATCCAACACTACGAAGACTTTGATCTGTGCTAAGGCATGGCACATAGGAAGCCTCCATGAGGTTCAATCCCAATGAACCATCGGCCCCAACCCTCTCCGTGACGGTGTGATGAGCCCCCATTTCCACCTTGGGTCACCTCATAGTGTAATCCCCAATCCATCTGGACCCCAGGTCCCCATTCATGCCGGTTCTCCGCCACCATGGGCCGCCTCAGGGTGTAAGTATCGTTCTCGTCCTGCATGACATTAAACTATATCTGCCACCTGAACTACAAAGACTTTGATTCCCCGCCACGGGGATACGTAGGAAACCCCCATGAGGTTCAAACCTAACACCCATGTCTCATCCGAATCTCTCCATCGATCCCACATGTCTCGGTACACTCATGCCCTAACCTGAAGGTTCTACTTTCTTTGGGTCCCATCCATGTGTCCATTCTCACAGGTCTCCACTTCAGGTGTCCCACCGTATCACCAAACTACGCAGACTTTGATTCCCTGTCACGGGGATACGTAGGAAGTATCCTCGAGTCTCAAGCCCAAAGCCATCATTCATCCCGATTCTGATCCGGGCCACCATATCCCAGTGGGATCATGCCATTTCATTCCCCTCCACAGTATTTGGGAAGCCACCCACGTGCTGGCCCCAACATCGATGTTCCCTCCAGGGGATTCTTTAATTTGATCCACTCAAGCTAGTGTTCCGATCAGTCTGATCTGTCTCCGCTGGATGTTAAACTTGCGACATACCCTATGTTAAACATGAGAAGCTGAGGAAAACCTCAGATACATGCCTATGGAATAAAATTCCCCGTGTTCTATATGGGATGCCTTGGGCTTCCGCGCCCTCGAGAAGCCCTATCAAAAGGGACAGAATACATACATGCCAATCCCTATTGTCAAGACACGCCAGTGATGCCCCAGCGTGACTACTCTCTTAACCGAAGGTTGCTGGCCTGACTGGACCCCTTGGAAAGTCTTGACAGAATCGGCGTAATTAACTGGTTTCCATGAATATATGGCGTCCGGAAGAGCTTCATGAACCACGTTTTAAATCTATGAGGGAGACCTGGACTAGGTGGAGAGCTCTGAGAAGGAATCCATGGAAGGAAGAACTGACATCCCATCATCCCATTTTGATCAAGGAGCAAACGTCCCTAAATAAGGAGTGGATGTCGCTCGCCTTTGGAAAGATGTAATGTGGGGCAATAACAGCACGTCCTCTACATGACGGATGCGCACTCCCCAGTGAAAGCATCATAAATAAGGATATTATCCAATGATAGCACTATTATTATTTATTTTAATTTTTAAGTATTATGATGTCAATATATTTATGAAACTAACTACTTTTTCATGGGTTATGCTATGATAAATTGATTGTGAAACTCATTCCTTTTCCATAGGTTATTCTATAATGAAATGATTAAATTTTTTATGCTATGATGAATTTTTTTTTAAAACCATTTATTTTCATGGGTTTTAATATTATGAATGTTTTATGATATTGTGGCACACACATGTATAATTTTCAATATGTGATGGTGGTTATGTTATAACCAAGGATGGTGGTTAAGTTATAACCAAGGGTGGTGATTAATTTATAATTAAGCTGGGTGGGACCTATATATGCCTCTATTTAATTGGGTAAATATTTATATCTAATGAGATGACAATTAAAAAAATTATGATGGGCTTGATCCAAAATGTGAAACATGTGATGAGGCCTGATATACTATGTTTGATAGTCTTTGTAGTTGACCTTCACAGATGAAATGGTTTTTGTACCTATGTTGGTTGCACAATTTTATGAAATGAGATGATGGTTCATATATTATGATGATTTCACACTCTTATGAACCATGCCTTTTAGAATGATAATTATCTATTTCATGAATAATATTTATGATGTATTAATGGTTGGGTATGAACTTCGTAAGTTTTGTTCATGACCTCATACCCTTATTCTTATCTTATGATTTCTTGTTATCATATAATGTATATCCCATTTTTCCCTTAATAATCATGTAAGATCACCCATTATTATGTTTCCTTTCCCTAGGTCATGAAGAAAGGTTTTACTTATGGTATTTTTATGAAGACTATAATAAGGGAAGATCTTCATGGGACATGTTGAAGAATTTTCACCAAATAAGAAGACATTGTACCTAGTATCCAAAGACACTAAACCATTATAGTTCTCCGGAACATGTTTGTAATATGTATTAAATACTCATCTAAAAAATATGATATTTATGTTTAGAAATTCTAGGTTTCTATATTATTGGAATTACCATGAAATTTAGGTTGATGTATCCAATATATTTATAATTCAATACATTAAAATGGTATGTGCACAATAGAGTTCACCCAAAAAAATTTATTTCTAGGGTTATTTGATGGATGAATGCACTATTCTTTGTTCAGTATATATTGATGTGGTTGACAAAAAATTCGAAAAATCATCCTGGATTGATGAAGGTCTAATTAGAGAAGGTAAAAAATTTGATATAGACAATGATGAGTGGGTTAAAGATCATCAATACATGTTGTTCAAAACTCCATCAGTTATTCCATAGATATAGTAAGATATATAGTTAATCTATTATTCATTATTTTTTTTATTTTTTATTTTCTCTATATCTTTTCTTATGTTGTAGTTTGGGTTGTATATTGTTGATTTGAAATTGGAGAGTCCACTTTCCACAGATAATTAGTTATAAAAATTTAATTTCAATACATTTCATGGGTGGTTCAAGACTCACATATGTATATATAATGGATTTAAAAATTTTATAATGTATATGAGGTGAATTTTTACAACCATACATCCATTTAATTATATAAAATTTTAAAATTCACAAGATTATTTAATATGATAATCATATCATGACTGAATAATTCAACCAACTAGCTGACAGTCTATTTGTTACAGGTCATTATTATATGTTTTTTTGGAGGCTAATAGATTTTGGATTTGTATTAGAAATGTCGAAATGAATCTAGAAAGTAAATTAGTGGTATTGGTTGTCCATCCATTGATATTGGTTATTAATATGGACTACGGAAGGACATTATTAATTGTATTTGTATTCATGAATTAAAATATATATTATTGAGTTTTGATTGAGTTTTTAGGTTTATTGAATGAAAGTGGACCATTTCCATTATATTTTTATAAGCATTGACAACATCTTGTATAATGATGAATGAGTAAGAAACAATCCCTTTATACTAACATCATAGGAAGAGATGGTTTACTTTGTCTATACTAATTTGAACTGTAATTTTTTTTGTGAAAAGTTATAGAAGGAGGGTTTTCTAATTCAATGAGAGGAAAAAGGTATTACTTCCTTTCATGAGAAAACACTTGACCAAACCACTATAGTTGTTCTGGAAGAAGAAATATAATGTATCAGTGAGACATTTGAAGGATATATGATAGATTTTCATGATCAATGAAAGGTTTCATGTATTTTTTCTAGTTAAATTTAACATTAATTATCATTTGTAAATATATTTATGAATTATTTTTAATTATTTTTTTTATCAATTTAATTTATTTTATAAATGTAGATATTTCACAATAATCCCATTGTTCTTCATCTAGTGTCGCTAGTATATATGTTTTCAATTTTATGTTAATTTACTATAATTATTTATAATTATGTTTTACTATTAATTTTTTTAATTAGAAATTAAGTTATTGTTTACTGTATTATGAATTTATGTTTAATAGGATATGTAATGTATTCTAGAATACACAGGGGTCCTGGTAGAGGGGTTTGATCATGGAACTTTGGTACTTGATAAAATATATTATTCGGCGACAAATTTTATATATTTGGAGAGTGGGAGACTACACTGATTTGTTAGCTCAAACATATGATAATAGACCCCCATATGTTCCCTATATATATTCATGAGTTGATGTAATTACCCTAGGATATAATTGTTTCATTATGGAGTGAGGTTCTAGTAAAATTACAATTTAATTTTTATGAATTTAATTTTATTATTATTATCAAATCCACTAACATTTTTTTGACACAGGATAATTTGATATCCTATCCAAATGAGTTTTTGTCTTTTTCTATTTCCAAATTACGATTATTATAGAAATATTATAGAGGAAGTCTGGTGGGAAACCACATGGTACCATTTGTGGGTGTGTCATACATTATATAACGAGTCCCACTATGCATTCTTCCTACCAATTAGTAGGATTTTATTTCATTTTCATCAAGTGATTTAGAAATGTAAAATTTATTTCATTGAATATATATAAACAAGTTTAATATTTCAAATTTATTATTATTGAATATGTGGAATGCAGATTGAGCCTAGTCTGTATTCACATAATCGAGAACTATAGGGTATATGTTCTAGATGTGGCACTTAGTATCTTGATCAAGTTAAACATTATGTAAGTTTAGAATTCATTTTTCATTCATATATATAAATGTTATAGTATAACATGAATATTTAAATATAATTGGTGGTCACATTTCATGTGGTTACAACAATGAGGTTATACCACCAATCAAATGTCTGTATGGATGAGAAATCATCGATTCCTTGATTTTGATGTTTTAATCATTATAATAAGAAAATAATTTAGTAAATAAATATATTTTTTTTATATAAAAATTCACATTTGTTATTTAATTAAATTGTTATATAAAATAGGCTCATTTTATCAATGAGTTAGTACCATTTAAATAGGATTAGAACCATATCACTACACAAATAGATGACATATTTTAGCATATCACAGGGAACCATTATCATGGTTAATCATAGATATATGGAACAAGTGTCCCATGATGTGAAATTTTTATTATGGAGTGAATGGGTGTGCATACATATGTAAGGATTCACACATAGGATGAGCTTGATGATGTAGTGCAGACCATTTGTACAATATAGATGCTCGGTTTTAATAGCTATGTTTAGAGAAAGGGGAGAGATTATCATAGATATTGGTAAATATAGATGAGGTGATAATGAAATATTCTTTTTATGGTTCACATGTGTCAAGATCATTGGTAAAGATGAATGTGAATTATAATCACATGAATTTTTATTAATATTCTAATAAAATATACTATTTATATATGTTATAAGATATAGATGTAGCTAGTGGGAATCATCATGAGTGCATAGGAGATCTGGATATAGATTCAATAGATACATAAGGTACTATCCAATTATTTTTCATTATTTAATGTTTCATTTTAGATATATAATTAAAATTCATTTTCTATTTTTAAAGATGTTATAGTAATGAAAAACATGTGTCTCACACCACAGTGACATAGATAAAATTTAATAGATGATCCTATGCTTTTGTAAAATCACAAGATGATGACCTTAGATTAATCTATGAAAAGTAGGAACTGATTTCACATCAATACGAGTTTTGGTTTTCTTGATATGAAAAAAAATTATCATTTTAAAACTCTAAAACATGAATCTAATGCTAAAAACCTTGAAAATACCACAAATTGGTGTGAAAACATAGTAAAATTATCTATAAAATATTTTTTATGTGTATAAGTAGGAATAACATCATCTTGGTATGTGGTGTGCTCAAAATTAATGAAAAATGAGTTTATAATGATAGTAATGTCTTCAAAAGCATCCATATGAGGGTCTAATATGAAAAAATGGACTCTAATTGGTGTGAAATATTAATATAATTAACATATATTAATTTTTGAAATGGAATAACCTATTTCATTTCAATCCATGTTGTGGTTTTCTCTAGATTTCTAAAAATGATTTTTTAGTATTTTAACATTCTAAAATAAGATGGTAATTATTAAGAAAGGAAAAGGACCATGAATTGATATAAAATTTTAGGAAAATGATCATTGAATTATTTTTGGAATGTATTAGTAGGTAGAACATGAATTATGAATGTGGTATATCTAGAATGAGTGAAAACCCATTTTTAAGAGAATTTAAACATATGTGTTGGGAGGTCCAAAAAAAGATAAAAACCTTGAACTGGTAGGAAATATTTGGAAGACAACCGCTGATAGATTTTTGAAATGTTGGAGCTGTCATAACATCAACATGATTTGCGTTTTTATTGTGATGAAAGAAAAACACACTTTTAATGTTTTTAAACTCTAAAATGTGTGTGTAATAGTCAAAACATAAAAAAAACCATGAATTTACTCTAAATAATACGAAAATGGTCATTGAATTATTTGTGACACTTCTAACTAAATAGAACACCAAATTATCATGAAGTGTTCTCAAAATGACTAAATAAGAAGTTTTTTAAAGACATCAAATTTTTTAAAAATGGTAAACAGGGGACCAAAACCAAGAAAATGGCCTCGAATTCTCAGAAATATTAGGGAAAAATCAATGATTTGTATTTGAAATATATTAATAGAATCCAAATCAATTCGACATTCATTTTTCCCAAGATGGATGAAAAACAAACTTTTTGTGTTTTAAAATAATAAAACAAACACCTAAACATAAAACAGAAAAAATGAAAATTAATTTAATTTAACTCATTGAAAAAATATGTTTTAATTATTTTTGAAATTTTCTAATACACTAAATATCAATTTGACATGTGGTGTGATTAGAATGAATGAACACTCATTTTTAAAGATATTAATGTTTTTAAAAACATGTGAAAAGGGTTAAAAAAACAAGTTACCTTAAATTATCATAAAATGTTATGATAATGTACAATGGTTGATTTTGAAATTTAAGAGTTGAATCCATGTCTTTCAAAGTTTTGGTTTTCTCAAGGTGACCAAAAAACTCACTTTTAGTGTTTTAAAACTATAAAATAAGCATGTAATGATCAAAAACTAGAAATACAAAAAATTAATTTTAAATCATAGGAAAAATATATTTGAATAGTTTTTGACATATTAAGAGGGACGAAATTGCAATGTGGTATGTGGTGTTCTTATAATGAAAAAATAATTAGTTTTTATATATATCAAAATCCATAAAAACATGCGTTAAGGGATCAAAATCAAGCAGAAAAACCTCAAATTACTATAAAATATTTAGATAATAACATTTCAATACCTTTTTTTATTTTACGAATAGACTCCACATTAATTAAAGTTTTATTTTTCATAAATTGATAAAAAATAACCTTTTATTGTTTTGAAACTCTAAAATGTGTGGATAATGGTCAAACCCTAGAAAATTTAACATGAATTGAATTTAAATCACATGAAATTTAGTTTTGAATTATTATTTGACATGTATAAATAGAAAACACATAAATCTAACAATTTTCTGCTCCATAATGACTAAATGATTAGTTTTTTATGATATTATAGTCCTTAATAATGTACATATGTGGGTTAAAGCCAAGAAAAAAACCATAGATTTATGTGAAATAATTTGAAAATGGTCATAGATTGATTTTATAAAATTTAGGAATAGCTTCCACAAAAATATTAGTTTTGGTTTACTAAGGATAATAAAAAATACAATATTAGTTTTTTAAAACTTTGAAACATGTGTGTAATGGTTAAAACAAAGAAAATAACCATGAATTGTCATGAAATCATACATCAATCTTCAATTAATTTTTTGTGAAAAGTTTAAATAGATAAAACATCAATCTAACATGTGGTGTGCTTAGGATGGTGAAATAAAATTATTTTAAATACATTAATGTCTTTAAAAACATACATCAGTGGATCAAAACCAAAAAAATGACCTCATATTACAATCAAATCAAATTATAATGATCGATTATTGATTTGTGGAAAATATAAATTAACACCACATCTATCCCAGTTTTGGTTTTCTCAAGATGACTAAAAATAATATTTTTATTGTTCTAATCCTCTGAAACATGCATGTAATATCAAAAACATGAAAAAACAATGAATTGATCTGAAATCATAAGAAAACAAAATTTCAATTACTTGTAACATTTTTTAATAGACAATATATCAATATGACATGTGTTGTGCTCAGAATGACTAATTAACCGGCTTTTAATGATATCAATGTCTTAGTACACATGTGTTATGAGATCAAAAACCATAAAAACAATCTCAAATTTGGGTTAAATCTTAGTATAATGATTAATTATTTATTTTCAAAATATAGTAACACACGCCACATCCTTATATGTTATTATGTAATTGTATGAAAAAAACTTTTAGTGCACTAAAACTCCAAAATATGAAAGTAACAATAAAAACCTATAAGGCAACCCTGAATTAACCTGAAATCATGGGAAAATTTATTTAAATAATTTGTGAAACGTTTTAATAGATGATACATCAATCCAATATAAGGTGTAATTATAATGATTAAATACAAAATTTTTAATGGTATAAAATCCATTAAAAACATGTGTTAGAGGGTAAAAACCAAGAAAATATCCTTGGATTTTTGTGAAATATTTGGAAAGTGACTGATGATTGATTTTTGAAATATAGAAATACAATTCATATGATTTAGAGTTATAGTTTTAATATAATGATTTAAAAATCACTATTAGTGTTTTAAAACTCTAAAACATGCGTATAATGATTAAAACCTTGAAAATGACCACAAATTATTATGAAATAACACACAAATGACCATTGAATTATTTTTTACATTCCTAAAAATATGTCATGTCTATTTGATATGTAGTGTACTCAAAATGACTAAATACATATTTATAAACATATTAATATATTTAAAGACAAGTTATTGGGGGTTAAATCTTAGAAAAGTACTTCATATTTCAATAACATCATGATAAATGACCACTGATTGATTTTTGAAATCAATGAATAGACACCACGTTAGTCTAGTTAACAATGTTATTAGAATGAATGGATGTTCAGGTTTAGTGTTTTAAAACTATAAAACATGTGTATAAAATTCAAAACCTAAAAACAACCATAAATTTAAGTGAAGTCATAATAAAATTTTAATTGAATTATTTTTGACACATATGAATTAAGGATAGAATAATTTTGATTTTGATGTGCTCGGAATGACAAAATAAGCAGTTTTTAATGATATCAAAGTCTTTAAAAACATGTTTTAGAAGATCAAATCTATGAAAATGACCTTATATTTTCCTTAAATCATAGTAAAATGACTAATATTGATTTGTGAAAAGTAAAAAAATATGAAACATTAATTTGAGTTTTGGTTTTCTTAGGATAACCAGAAAATACACTTTGGTGTTTTAAAACTCTAAAATATAAATTTAACATTCAAAACCTAGAAAATAATCATGAATTGATATGAATCATAGAATAATGACCTTTATTTTTATTTTTTGATATTTTTGAATAAAAAAATCAAGAAAATAATTTCATATTGCGACTTAATTTTCTAGAAAATTAATTTTAAATACTATGATAGGTAGACCTACAAGCGGTTGGGATGAATTTGAGTTTAAATTCAAATTAAAATGTTCATAAACACCAAGTATGAATACCAATAGAAACATGATGTTCCTATACAGACATAAATAAGTAAGTAAAAATTATATTAAAAGAGGAAATTAATCCTTCCATAATTTTATCAACTTATGAAAAAAGAAAATATATAATTTAAATATAAACAATTGAAAAATTATATGTTGAATAGAAATAAAAAAAATTGGAGTATCAGTATACAAACCCACTACTCCTTAAAAGGATATTATAAAACATCATTTTTAATCCAATGTGAAAGTATAACTGTCAACCTGATTCAAGATACCCTAAAATTTAAACCCATCGAAAGGTATGTATTCCTATACCTTATAAGACCTAACATTTATAATGGTTGGAAGGTATCAATGTCCTTTCCCCAAAAAATCTATTTTCCAAACATATAATCCCTTTATCACATTGATTTGTAGTAGATCACTTCTGTAGCCTAGAATATCATGATCATAAAGGGTGGTAACAAACTATATCTTCCTCATGGAATCCCTTGATCTCAAAGGATTAGAAACATAATGAATACAATTGAAAGATTATAAGTTCTTCAAAATGAATGAACCGAGAAGGAACTCTAATAAAAAACACTCATAAAGAAAATATTATAGGAAGTACTCTCATAACAAAAATCATTAGTATAATTTAAATGCTTTTAATCTCATAAAGAATACTTTCACATATTTTATTTTCATTTGGTCCTCAAAGATGTAGTTTTATTTATATAAAATATTATAATGGTCGGAGTCCACATTCTTCAGGATCAGTTGTAACTATATCATAATATTCTTTATTATCCTTGAATAAAATAATTATTGATCCTTATATTCTGATAAAGTCAATCCTATTCCGCTACCACACTCGTATATCTAGAAAATTTATTCTGGAATTTTAAACCTGATCATTTTATTTTCACATGGTTCAACTCAGACTGAATCCTCCAAAATTAAGGTTACCGTAGTTTCATTCTTCACACCAAAAAAAGATAAAATAAAAAACATCAAGTCAAATCAAATCTACATAGATTATATTGTGATTTTCAAAACAAAGGATGTAATAAATTCAAATACTCAATGACCTTCCCTTTTTTTTAAATCACAAGACACAAATAAAAATTGAAAAACAAACTCCCAATTAAATACAAAATGAGACCACCCCATTATAAAATAAATAATTATTTAAATAAACTTCTCCCCCTTGTAAAGAATAAATAGTAAACTTTTGATTATTACAATTATGTAATTTTCAAATTTATCTTCCTTTATAAAAAAATTCTTCAATGAATTTTTTATGAAAATTAATACTCTTTTATTTTAAAAAAATGGAAAAATTAAACTACAATATTTTAATATTTTAAAAACAAATTCAACCTTAAAAATTAATTCTATTAAGTTTTTAAGAACAACCCCCTTTATATAAAGATATAATCCTCAAGAAATGTATCCTCCTTTGAATTCTAATATGAGATCTTGAAATTAGAAAAAAAAAACATTTTCTTCCTTTTGGATAACAAGGATTCTTTAAAACTAATATATATATATAATGATTACTGCATCAAAAAATAAAGACATCCATGAAAAATAAGATTCAAACATCTAACAGAAAATATAGTTTGTTATAAGAAAATATTTTCTTAGAATATTCAACGTCAAATTTACAACATCGTCAATGTTTGGAAATTCAAAATTTTTGAGGTGATTTAGTAATTATCTTCTCGAGAATTCATTTTCATATCTAAATATATTCAATAGTTTTTTCAAATGATTATTACTTTAGATTCTTATTTTTCATAACTTCTTTAAAAGAAGTAATTTCTTGTTCCACCTTTACTATCTTCCACTCAATTTGCCTTAAATTTTTCTCAAGATCTTTAACTTTTCAATTTTCGTAACAAATGAAAATATGAATTTGATCAAACTTCTTACTATTATTCACATTTTTATTCATTATATAATTGATTTGTTTTCATAAATTTTATCATAATTAACAACTTCTTTTAGATTACCCCTCCCCCCTACATGCAGCTTGGGTGGAAACTGGGGTTGGGGTGTGGGGTGACAGTCATGAGGTCGAGTCTGCATGATATTATTATTTTGTAGCATTATTGAATTAATAAAAACAACCTTTTCATGATCTTAAAAATGGACTTTGAAAACTTCTATGAAAATTAAATGATCAGATTTTAATTATACCTATTGATCAAGTATTGTTTAGTAGTCTAATAGTTTTAGATTTCTGAAATACTATCTTTTATCATATTTATATTTGAATTTTTTTTGGATGTATAAAGATGAAATATCATATATTTTAAAATTTATTGATTATAATTTCTCTATATATCTCATTTATTTCACTTATTGTGATATTTTTCAAAGATATTATCTTTGTGGATTCTTATTCTACTTTCTATATATTATTTTGAGATTTAATTTCGTTTCCCAATGGAGATCCATTTAATAATTAATTTTTATGGAGGATTATTCTTAAAAACACCTTTTATCATTATAAATAGATTGGTTTTATTATTTTAGTTAATTTTTCTTTTCTATATCTAGTCAACTATTTCTGATGATTTTATTATTTTTTAATATATGGTGGTTACTTTTACCGATGAACTATTTGATATTATAAACATATAAATAGATACTAAAGAAAAACTTTTTGAAACATAAAATATTGAAACTTCTCTTAAAGGAGAGTTTTAGTGATTTAATTATATCATAAATTTAATCTATTGAGAGCTTAAAGCCTCTATAGTTGAGGAAATATCATCATATTCTTTATCTTTTCCCTTTTCAATAGATTATTCCTAAATTTCCATCATTTTATTCAATTGAAACCGAATAGGTGAATGTGGTTCTTTGGTTTCCTTTAGATTTAAAGTAAAATTTAGTTCTTTCTGAGATTATTTATTTTCCTACATGGCTCTAAACTATTCATTTTTTATTCTCCTTTTCTAATATTGAGGATGATCCAAAATTTTATCCTATAAATCCTTTTTATTTTTCTCTAAAATTTTATTTATTTTTGTTTACACTTTCTCTATAGACAGAAATTATGAACTCCAATTGAAAGAATTCATTTATATCAAAACATAAAATAGTTTCATTATAGAAAAATACAATTAGTTAGAAGATTATACTTTACCCTCTCAGAAACTCCATGTTTAGAAACTCCTTTCGTTAACAACATGACAAGAAATTTATTTAGAATCCTTGAAAATAATATTATTTTCAACTTTACCATACCAGAACATATAGCTTCAATGCATACCCAGATAGACTTTACGATATTAAAATTACTAATATTGTAGAGAAAATAAATGATATACACATATTTAATATTTATTGTTTCATTATTTTTTTCTCAAATGATAAAAATCTTGAATATACTAAATAACCATTCTACCTTCATGCCAAATATAATAATAAAAAAACAAAAAAAATTATTTCAAAAGTTAGGATTCCAATTTCAATTTATAAATTCTAAAATATTTTCCAACCAAAAAACATCTGATGATAGTGAATGAAATAGAAGATACATCAGAAGATAAAATAAGAATATATAAAATAGAAAATTTATGAAAAATATAATGATAATAAGATAAAAAATGAATCAATTTTCATGAAGTTATCTATCATATTAAAGACTTGATCTTATTCTTTAAAACATGGTTCTAGAAAATCATTTTTAAAAGAGGTCATATAATCCATGAAAATTAATAGAAAATTACATAAGTACAATGTTATAAAAATTTATCCAAACAAAAAGAAAAACTCCCCTCAACAAGAGAGTTCAATAAATATGAACAAATATTTTAAAAATTGTGACTTAATATAAATATTAAATTTACAAAATGTTTAAATTATAATAAATGTAAATAGAGTTATCTTATACCATGTATATTATTTTAGCTATAGGTACATAGAACCCATAAGTCTTTCAAAGTTATATTTGTGAAATATATTCTTAGATACATAAGTATGTGTTAATATGTCTTTTGGAACCCAAAATTATTTGTTATTTTGGTTCTCAAAGGTTAAAAGTTATATTAAAATAAAATCTCATTTCCTTTGAAAAAAATACACCATATTCAAAGATCAACTCTTCATCAAATAGAGTACTCTATAATATATAGAGCATAAAGCCACTCGATTAGGTGCAAATTAAGTTTCTTGATATATTAAAATTATGATATAATTATTCCCATTTATATAAGTAGACCATTTAGGTCTATAATAACTATAATTTTCTCAAAAAACCTTTTATCCTGTAGTAAAGTTAGTTAATAACTTCTTCATAATTTCAATTTGTGATTTTATATTGATTACATCATTTTTATCTTCAAAAAAACTTAATATCTTTTCCAAAACCCTTATTTTATAATTATTTCACTTAAGGGGATCCTATATTGATTTAAAAATATATTTTACTTTTATCTTAGAAGTTATCTATTTAGTTTTTTCTATGGAATTATCTAATTCTAAAACAAGTTTTATATTCTCATTTTTCAATTTTTCTTAATCTTCTTATGTTGAAGTATTATAAGCACTCATTTTATTCAAACTTAGATGTAATTTTTTTAACTTCACCCTTATATTTTTAATATTTATAATTTAAATACTGAAATAAAATGTTAACTTTGAAATATCACTCTTATATTTACTCATAATTGTTTAGTTTTTATCTATTATAGCCTTGATTCCAAGGTAATATTTTTATAACTTAATGTAAGACTCTATAACTTTAGCAATATAATCATGAAACTCCTCTCAAGATTTTAAATTTCTTATTATCATTTAAATAAGAAGATAATTCATCATCCCTTTCCTCCTAAATAGAAAAATCAGAAAAAACATTGTCAAATGAATATTGTGAAATATTTTCTACACTATTTATTTTAATTATAAATAATTTTAAACTTCTCTACATCTTATATTTTCATAAAACATGTAATATTCCAACTATAATTACTTTAATATGATTATCTATAAAAAAAATTGTCTCCTCTACTTGTTCCCAAATTATCTAAATAATATAAAGTTTTCATTTCATTCCTATATGAATATTTCTTATAATATCTTTTATGTAATATCTTTAACATAGTGTAATTTCAATTAATGTTTCCAGGTTTACAACATTCATAAAAAATTGTTTTTATTTTTTTTTTCTTATTTTTTTCCTCTCCCCTGTATTTTTTGAAATATCAGTTGAAATTTCCTTTTCTAAACACATTCCTCACTATATAGGTAAATTCAACCTCTATAAATTTTAGACAATTATTATATGTAGATATTTTGATATTATAGTTCATAGTATTTACTTTAGAACTCAAATCTCCTTAAGTGGATATAAAAGAAACACTATTTTTTATTATTTTCTATTTCTGCATATCTATTCAATCTAATATCATATTACATTAGAGATTTTATGAGATCTTTCAAACTCAAATTGGTTATACATTTTGTGTCATCTATAGTTGTCCTCATAGATTCCCACTACTTAGGTAGAAAATCAAAAACATTTCCCACAAGTTGATTATCCGAAAACTATTTCTCTCTAAGAGATTGTAATCTATTAATATTTTTCATCAGTACTTTATGAATTTGAGAAACACTCTAACCAGATATAAAATTGAATACTGGATAGTCTACTCTCATCATATCTCACTAAGTTCATATAACTTAATATGTTCCAAAATGTGAAACTTTTGATTTTTTTAGATTTTGTTGGTGATTCTAAAAGATGAGACTTGACTTTATCAGTTTCTATATATAGCACATAATATCACATTACTTACATGAAAATTCAATTAAAACTCATATTCCTCTTCTTTATAAAATTTAGAAACTTCTTTTTCATGAATTTTTTAACCACTATCTAATATTTGAAAATTTTACACTCTAAGTTAATAAACAAAATCACTATACAATCTCTCCAGTACTCATATTCATTCCCTTAAAAGTGTGTATTTTTTTAGGAATTATATTTTCTATGATTAAATTTTTTTTCCTTCTATCATAAAAAAACCTTTTCTCTTCAACATGTTAGAGTATTGAAATTGAAATACCAAATTCTGATATATTAATGAAAATTCATGAATAAAAATTAGGACTAGTCTCAAATATAGAGACAAGATTTGATACCATGTGTTTCCCGGGATTTCCAATCATATTTAATCCTATTATATAGGAGGGGTAAATTGTATTTTAAATACAACGTTAATTTTGCATCTAACTAAAATATTAAAACCAATTAAAACATGATGTTCTGATAAACCTTTTAGGTTGGAAAGGTAATGGTGAATGGTTTATAAGGGGTTTTAATTTACTAGATAAAACTATTTAGTTATAAATATATGGAAAGTAAAACTATATAGAGAATATATAATTTTTATTATGGTTTGGTTTAATTGACCTCATCCACTCTTCACAGCCCAACTGATAGAGCATGGAACCCACCATATAAGAGAGTGAGATATATATATATATATATATATATACGTATATATAATTTTAAAACATGATTAATCTAAACCCATACATTTTTAATTTTATTAATCCCAACATAGGACATTATGTGGAGAATTCCCAAACCTAAATACACATACTTTTACAAGGGTATAAAAAAACAAATATTGTTTACAAGGAGTAACCCCAAAATAAGTGTTACGATTTCTTGGTTATGTAAGTATAACCAAAGGAATACATTTTATATGTAGTATAACCTATATAATAATATATTTAAGTACTCAACTCTAACCAAATAGAAAATATAGAAAAATATTAAAATTGAATTAAAACAGAAGGATTTTTATGATGAAATAGTTGACGCAGTACATTTTGAAAGATGAAGGTAGTGTACTCCAAGAATTCTAACAAAGTTAAAATTCATCTCTTACAAGTGAATGAAGACGAAGATGATTTTTCCCACCTTTATAGTATGTGAACAGATGACAAAAATGTGTACAAGATCAATTGAAGGTTTATATAGTATGATCGCTTTATATTAATTCAATTCAAATGTGTATCGTCACTGTGTCTCTACCAAGAATCTTGGAGTCCTTTATATAGAAAAATATTTTGGATACACACTCAAAAATACAATTAAAACAATTAAAATTATTAAAAAAGGATTCAAATAGATATCTCACTGAGTTAAAATAAAGTCCAGAAATACTGAAAAAATTCAAATATATCATTTCAACAAATTAATACCGGTCAGAAAAATTTAAAGTCAAACGATCAAACTATCTTTATAAAACTTGGTCAAATAATTTCATGAATATCACAAGAAAAGTTACTATAAAAAATTATGAAATAACTTATCTATTAATCCATATGTTTTTTTTAAATATTATGTAATTAATACATTAAAAAACATTTAAAACACTTAAAAATATTAATTTAGAATTTAGAAATAATTAATTAAATGAATTTATGTAATAATAAATAATTTCAAATTATGAACAAAAAATATTGTATGTTTCTAAAAACATAAATAATAAATTAATATAATATATAAAACATGATTAAAACATTTCAAAACTATTCATATAGAGTAGAAGTTATTAAAATTTTATTATATACAAATAAAATAATGAAAAAGATTATTATAAACATGAAATAAGAAAAATATTAAAAAATAGAAAAAAATGCATGATTTTGTTTCTACAAAATTAATTAAATTTTATACTTAATCATGGAGGTAGAAAATATGGAAGCTTACATTAGTATAAATCGGCTTTAATGGTAAAAATATTAAACGTTTCATGGTCAAAAAAATCATCCATGGCCTTAGATACATCTACAGTTAAAAAACATGATACCGTGAAAATAGAGGTTCTACCTTGTAGAGAAAGGACCTCATACCCTTTGATGGTCATATGCATATACTATAATGATAATCTGAAGCACTTTTATGTAGAAAAAATTCCGGACTTACTACCATGTTATGGTCATTGATGTGGAGGAATTATCTCCTTAAGTGGAATCATGGGTGCTACCATCGAATCTAGTTATATTGTAGGGAAAGTGATATTATTGAAGTGAATCAATGCTACCTAAAGGATGATGAGTGATATCACCATGGATACACTTCTACAGTGGAGGACTAGGTTCTACTACTACCATGGAAGATGAGATGCCACTATGACTAAGAAATTATATAGGCATGAAGTGTGAAGTAGTTTATCCATTGAGGAATGATGCATGCTATTTGGGAGTGAAGACTTTAAATGGATGAATGAATGGATGTAAGGATGATTTCGGGAGATCAATAGTGCTATAGTGAAGGAGATTCAAGGAGCACATCCATGAATATGAAATAGTTTTGTTGGACTACTATCATGAACTGAAGCAGATGATATGGTTCAAGTGTGTGTGTGTGTGTGTGTATCTATGAATGATATAAGAGTATAGTATAGTTTATTTATATATAAATAATGATATATATGACCAATATTAGTATGATAAATAAATAAACCCGAGATAGATATATATGAGATATAAGTCCTTAATTATTTTTTAAAACATATTCTAAACACAAGTTAAACATTAAAATATGTAATATAATGATAACTTTAAATACAATTCATATAAATTAATAAACGGTAAAAATTTATTTTTTCACAAAATAACAACTGATGTAATAATTAATAAAACATGAAAAACTAGAAATACATATACGTGATAAAAAAACCTATACTTAATATTTAAAGCATGAAATAATATTTAATAAATTAAATAGAATAAATTTTAGAAGGATTGTTATCAATGTAAAAAAACAATAATTAATATAATAAAAAAAATAATCAATTTAAGCATACAAAAGATAAAAAACACCAAGAACATACAAATTCACCACAATATACCCCTTTTTTTTATTACAAAACCGTTTGATTACAAAACCAAATATATAAATTCAAAAAATTCTACCACTTTTTATAAATAAAAAAATATAACAACTAACTCTATTTATATAGAAATTATAATAAAATTACCCCCTTCAGTACATTAAGAAATTAAAAACATTAAGGAACAAATTAACTCTAAGTATTTGGAGATCATGATCAAAACAAAAAATCCCCCAAATATCATTGCATGATAAATCTATTAACGAAATGATAAAAAAATAATAAATAAAAGGTTAAATCTCCCCATAAAATAGATAATATGGTCAGAATATTAAAAGATATTCCTTAGAATTGATGATTTACTTCAAAAAATATCTACCTCTATAAAATATTTAGATCATATAGAACATAATTTAAATACTTTCTATATTTAATAATTATTTATCTAGTAAATGATACATTATTTGTACAAAAACTATCAGATAATTAAAAATTGTTTTACATGTGTCATAGTAATATAAAAATCATAAAAAAGAACCTTTGGTACCCATGATATTTTTGGTGCAATAGGGCTATTAACATAATTTTTTGGTACCCAAGATGATTGAAATTTTTTATTGGAAGGTATATGAGAAGATAAATTCTTAG
Source organism: Viscum album (assembly GCA_963277665.1). Classification (NCBI taxonomy): domain Eukaryota; kingdom Viridiplantae; phylum Streptophyta; class Magnoliopsida; order Santalales; family Viscaceae; genus Viscum; species Viscum album. The sequence continues at coordinate 1,952,515,159 of OY728125.1, forward strand.
ACATCCAAAATCAAGTGATACTGAGAGATCAAGGGAACTTGAGAGAATATTCATTGGCATAATTTCTTTATAACTAGAATTTGAAACATGTAATTGTTGAAAAATTCCTTTTATAACTCGTAACAAATAAAGTATTTTACATATACAAAATCTGATGATTATAACAAAAAAAATCCTATCTCTATTTGGTTTCATCATATCTACCATCTTATCGTATTTCTATTTTACTTGAACAAAGGTAGATATTTTTTATTTCAAATTGAAAATTTATACTTCCAAATTATTATTATCCTTCTAAACAATTTCAAGATCATCATAGAATTTATGTTTTGTACATGAAGAAAGATTTTTCAAATAATGATCTACCTTTTAGAGATTAAAAATATTATTCTCTATAATCATTATTTTATACTTTTCTTTATCAAATACATAAAATAAAAATTTTCATATTTTCATTTTCTAGAATAAAATTTTTATGTACTTTAATAAAATTACTATGATCCTTAATAAAAATGTTATACTTTATAGAATTCATTTCAATATCAACTTGAATTTCATCACATAATTCACTAATTTTTTTAAATTTATATAAATCACAATTAGAATAAGAATAAAACTCAAAATTAGAATCATAATTAGTAGTATTACCAAACATACGTGAAGTAGTAATAAAACCAAAACTAGTAGGTTTTAACATATCATTAATGGGATATATTACCTAAGGATATGTCCCCATCAAATAAAAGTTTTCTTTACCCTTTTCACTTCTGTATTCTTTATTAGAGTCGGGTTATTTAGTGGAACTCTAACCAACATGATAAGATTTATTTTTTTCCTTTTTTATGTTTCTCTCTAATATTTCAATCTTAGATAGTCATATTTGGAATGGATGGGTTTCCTACATTCATAACACATAATAGTTGATTTAAATTTCATACCTTTTATTTTTAAATTATTTATGTATCTTTTTCTTTTCCCTTTATCCTTATTAGAAGCTTATTTTTCTTTATGAGACGTCGAATTCTTTTTTCAACTTGATTATTATCATCATAATTATATGATATAGATGAATATGAGTAATCACTTGAAGAGTAAGTATAAACATATTTATATTTAAAATAAAATCTTTTTATTTTTTCAAAAGAACCAAGATAATTATTCTTCAATTCAAGATCATATTGTGATAGAGATCCAATCAGCTCATATATATGGTATTCTAAATAATATTTTATTTATTAAATAACTACTCTATTTGAATTCCACTAATTTGGTAAGGCTTGATGTATCATTTCAATCAAAACTTCATTATTATTTTATTCACCAAGTGTCACAATGATGTGGATAATATATGTGAATATATTGAACATATAATTTACACATTCATGATCAGAAATTAGAAATTCATTAATTTCATCTATGTGAATTCAAATATTAGTTCTCTGTAATTTTTCAATTCCTTGATTAGTGTCTTTTAAAACCCTTCAAATTTTAGAAGTAGTTTTACAAGAAGATATATGACTATGCGCACTTATACTAAGAGAATAATAAAAATAATTCACCACTTTGTAATTCAAATCATATTTTACATTATCATTTATAGTTTAAGTATCATGTTCAAAAATAAATATTTTATAAGGTACATCCATTATAATCCAAATTCAATACCTATATTTTTCAAAAATACCTTCATTCGATCTCTCTAAAATCTATAATCACTTCCATTGAAATGAGTTGGTTGCACGATATTCAATAATTCAATTTCTTTATTTTCCATCAATGAAAAATTTCAGTATGTGGACTTGTTAAGGACCATGATACAAGATATATTAGAAAAAAATAAAAAAACAATCCTTGTAAGGTCAACCACTAATACCAAATGTTTAGTATAAGGAAAAATAGTGACATAAAAAACAATCTTCAAGAAGGTTCACCCTCTGATACTAATTGTAAGGCCCAAAATGTGATGAAATATAAAGAAGAAAAAAAGTCAAATGATAGAGATCACAAATTTTTTTAATAGTGGTTTAGTCTAATTGACATAATCCACTCTTCACAACCCAACCATTGGAGTATAAAAGCTACTATAAAAGGGAGAGATAAGTTTACAAAAGGAGAAATATAAGACTATAATTCTATAATGGGATGAATCCCAACCTAGGAATTTGTGAGTAACAACCTCAAAACTAAGTATATAACCTTTCATGGGAGTAGAAAAAAGCCAAAATTTTATATAAAGAGAAGCCCCAACCTAAGAGTTTTTATTTTTTTAGGTAATAATGACCAAAGGAATACCTTTTATAGGTAGTATAATCTATTTAATAAAATATTTAAGTACACAACTATACCCAAACATAAAATATATAACAAAGATTAAAACATGATAGAAGAATAAGTATTGTTGGTGATGAAATAGTTGAAGAATTTCTATTTGAATGATATAGATAATGTACTTTAAGTGTTCAAAAAAAGGTAACATTTATCTCTTCAAGGTGATTGAAGTCATAGATGATTTTTTCTAACTTGAGAGTTCATCAACATATGAAAAACAATGTGTACACGATCGCTTAAAGGTTCAAAAAGTATGAGCACTTTGTATTTCTTTTAGTCAAATGTTTATCATCATCATTTTTCTTCCAAGAATCCTTAAGTCCTTTATATATAAATTTATTTAGGTAATACAATCAAATAATAAGTTAGAATAATTCAAAATAATAAAAATTAACTCAAATAGAAATCTCCCTGAGATAAAATGGAATCTATAAATATAAAAGAAATTTAAATATATCATTTGAACAAATTAAAACATGTCAGATAAATTTATATTAAAATAATGAAATTATCTTCTTAAAACTCAATAAAATAATTCAATGAATACAATTTATAAAAAAATTAACAATGTTAACAAATAATTGAGAAACCGTTAATATAAATAATTTTGTAAATAAAAAATAATTTTAAATTATGGAGAAAAAATGTTGTATGTTTTTACGAACTTGAAGAGTAAATTAAAATAATGCAGAAAAAATGTTTAAAAAATTCCAAAACTATTCACATATACTAAAAAGGATTTAAAATTAAGTTTAAGTAATGAAAATAATAAAAGAAGTTATTATAAGTATGAAAAAAATAAAATATTGAAAAATAAGAAAAATATCCCATGAGTTTTTTTCTAGAAAATTAATTAAATTTTAGACCATGGAAAGGTAAAAAATAAATAGAACCGACATTGGTACCATGTAGTATTGATGTTTTAAAAATTAATTCTTCATTGTTGCATAACTCATCCATGGTTTCAAATACATTTATGGTCACAAAACATTATACCACGAAAATAGAGGTGCTACCATAAAGTGAGAGGATCTATGGTCGTTCAAAAAATCACATGTGACTGCTACCATGTGAAGATGAATTTATTTGGTATAGAAGAATATGAATAACCTAATACCATGTGATGATCACATATGGGTAAGATTTATTCTTTGAAGTGAAATAAGGGGTGTTACCATCAAACTTGATGCTACCGTGGGGAAGGTGCTACTGTTGAAGTAAGTATCTTCTACTATAAATTATGAGGAGTACTACCACTGTGGAGACACTGATACCATAGAGGATGAGTTTTTCCACTACCATTGGGGATGAGTTATCACCATGATTGAGAACCTCTCTAGTTGTGAAGTGTGAAGATATGAAGCCATGAAGGAGTGATGCACATTATCATGGCATGAATCATTGAAATGGATAAATTCGGGGATGTTAGGGTAGTTGAAGGAGAGTTTAAGTGCTACCATGGAGGAGATTTGAGGTTTTTATCCCTGAAGAGGAAATATGGTTGGAACATTGCTACAATGAACTGAAGAAGACGATACTATAATATTTGTGTGTGTATATATATATATATTCATGATATAAGAGTATGATATCATATATATATATATATATGACAAAGATTAATATGATAAATGATCTAAAATTATTACTTTGAGTAATAAATAAACATGAAATAGATATATATGTGATATAATACATCAATACTTTTTAAAAAAATATGATAAAAGAATTTAAACCTCTATACATGTAATAATATGATCACATTAAATATAATGTAGTTAAATTAATTAATGTGATAAAAACATGATTTTTTCACAAAATAACACATGATAAAATAATTAAAAATACACTGAGAACATGAAACAAATGTGATAAAAATAACACTAAACATTTAATATACATGATAATATTAAATAAATAAAATAAAATAAATCCCATTAGGGATTATGATCAATGTATTAAAAAACTAATCATTTTAATCAAAGAAAAATCCATATAATAAAACAAATCCTAAAAATAAAAAAGTGCATGAACTTGAAGAACAGAACCAAAAAATAATAAAATTAGAAACATATTTGCATGGTGGTAATTAAATTTTTTTTAATTTTGTCAATTTTTTTTTAAAAAATTAAATATATAGTGGAAATATGAAGAAGTGATAACTTTTAAGAAAAATAGAATTAAACAAATCATAGAGTATTGGTTTAAAAACCAACTAATCTTTAAAAGTATTTTATAGAACCTCACTTCTAATACAAAGTGTAATGACAATCATAAACCTCATTCAAGTTATATTAGACTTTAAAACAATATAAATTCATGTATTATTATTCTTCAGAATAATTTTAATTTATACCTATCATAAGGTATCAATTTACTTACCCTAGACACTATGTTTTCGAAAAAAGGAATCCCTAGATCAAACTAATTGACAGTAGCTCACTTACATAGCCTAGAATATCATGATTATAAAGGATAAGAATAATCCCAATCTTCCTAATGAAAAATTTTAATCTCAAAGGATAATAATAAAAATGAATACAACTATACGATTATAATAGATTCACAATGACATAATAACAAATAAACTCTTATAAAAACAATCAAATATAAAATAAAATCAGAAGTACTATCACAACTACAAGATATGGTAGTCTTCAAGTGATTTCAAGATTACCAAGTTTACTTTTAAATATTTCACCTTTTCTCAGTCATCAAAGATTTGGTTTTCTTTATAGAAAAACATCCAATATTCAGATTCCCTATTCTCTAGAATCATTTGTAACTACATTAGATTCTTCTTCATCATATTACAATTAACTCAACATAACTCCTCATTTTTTATGAAGTAAATCCCATGATGTTATAATGCTTATACAACTAGAGAATGTATTATGTAATAATAAATAAAATATCTTAATTTTCACATGGTTCCACTCAGACTAAAACCATAAGAATTACAATTAATAGATTTTCATTTTTCACAAAAAAACATAAAACATTAACTTCATGTTAAATAAAATCTATAAGAATTATATTATAATTTTCCAAAAAAATGTATTCAATTGATTCATATACTCAATAAAAACTTCCAAGTACTAAGTACATGTCAAATCGCATTTTATTGTTATCACATAATTTTAATTTGTTATGGTTAATCACACTATTATATCATTCTAAAGTAATATCCTTGGGAAATATAATTTTAAAATATTAAGAGGAACCAATAATTATTCCACTGTCTTCTTTTTCAAATTGTATCAATTGTCATTTTTTTTAACATAATCATACATCCACACAAAAATGTAAATATTTTTTTTCACTACACAACATCATGAAAAAACTATCAATCCCTTTTATAATATCAAATAAATTATTCATATTAGTACAATAATTATTTTTATATTTTTTGGTTTCACTAAGACTCCTCATGTATGACGATTATCATAGAATCCATCAACCTACCCACACATGTACTCACATCTAAAAATAATTTTATAAATTCCATTTTCTTAGGATCTAAAAATCATATAATATAGGGAACTATTATGATTTATATATGCAAATGAGGCAACTATGTACTTGTAGAATTTCTATAGACTGTGTCTCTAATTTTTAAGGTGTCCAATATTTTAAAATTCCAAAAATTTATTAAAGAGATTCCTTTGGTCTTGAAAGTATAAATATCACAATCTATGAAAAAAATTTGAGACTTACTATTATCTTATCAAAAATGTATGTTAAATGTAATTTTTTTTTAAAAATCTTGACAATAATAGGTCATATGGTGGGGATGAAGTTTGTGCCACTACCACATATAGGTCTTGAAATATATATCTCAATTTCATGTTCATAATTTCACAAAAAGTTCATAATTAAAATGTTATACCAAAGATATTTTGATTAAATAAGTTTAAGAAAAATAATTTCAGGATTGAATTAATAATATTTTATTAAATAATAAACATATATTAAAGATTTTTTTTTTGTAATATGGGATAAATTATCCATAATAACTATATCCCATTACTTCTAACACTAAAATATGACCTCATTCTATATTTATATTTCATAAATAATTAATCTAAACATGTAGAACTTGGATTATCCCCAATATATAGAAAAAAATGTAAAAATAGAATTAGTATTTTTAAAAATTTATATCAAATAAAAATCCTAAATTTCCATTGGAATTACCTTATAAAATTAAGGTTCTCTCATAACCACCCCAAGATTATCAAAAATGTATAATGTTTTGAAACGTTATAAAAAGTTGTGTAATAATACAAAGTTAATCTTCTTATAGTATCTCATTCATTCTTCCTAGTATATTTAAAGTTTCCATGATAGAGAAGTGAAATTATTCATAATTAATTTCAAAGATATAGTAAATTATACCTCTATAAAAATAATTCTCTATTTATTGAATCTGAAAATTTGGATCACCATTATAACACCTTTTTTAGCTTTGTATTCTACCACTGATCGACAATCATTATGGAAGAATGCAAGGGAACTTGCCAAAAAATATATTTCCTTTAGTAGAACCATCTAATTTTGGTTTAATCTAACATCCACATGGGGGTTTAAAAACAATATATATATATATATAAATGGATTAATTTTTTTTTCATAACATCATGTTTATGAAAGACCACATAACAAACTGACCCGAATACCCTCTAAAATTGGCACTCGACCTGATCTTCTAGATACCCAAAAGGAATTAATGATCCCCATGGACTAGAGATTAGCAACTGAGCATAAAAAAACAATGAGAGGGAATGATTTCTCCCAACCTGAAGTAACAACATGTAACATATATAGAAAATATACAACATATGAAAAGATAAATATTTTTCATAATAGAAAAAGAATAACAGAAACCAAACAAATAAAGATTAGAAATAATATATAACTACATGTATGACTACAAAGGACTACTAAAACATGAAAACACATCTAATCCATGTGATATCAAGGGAAGAATCTATATATATTACCACTAGCTACCCAAATAATCTGAAAAAAAACCTCACTACTTCACTATGGAGCATTTCCATTCCCTGCATCGAAATATATAACCAAGTCTATGTACCAATAAAGGGGTATGTATGGTGTGTGATAACAATATCATTAGGGTCTCATCTTGGTGTTCTCTGAACAATAATCCATGTATGAAAAACATTTAATTAAAAAAAGGCATGATAATAGTATAATAGTTTTTATATCAAAAGCATGAAAAAAATTTAATTTCCCCCTTTTCCACATCTTCAGATAAATTAGGAAAATCAATTTCAAATCAGTTATTATACATATATAAAAGTAGATATATCAATTGAAAACAAATAATGTATCACATATCATATAAAATCCATGTTATTATGAAAACACATTATAAACCAAAAGCAGAATAATAAGTAATATCATGCTAGGGATCACACTAGGTTTTTATAGCTATGACGCTCATACCTAACATAGATAATCGTGTATACATAAAATAACCACACATATTCATCGAGTGTAGAGAGTATAAGAACACCCCCAAAAAGTGAGCCTCCCAATAGGTCTAAAAATTCCCAAGAACAACAAACCTAGGGGGTAGAGAAAAGCCCCTTGAGAACCCCCCCCCCCCCCCAAATAGTGGATGAGACCCATTACTATACATTCCACCTAAGTACTCAAGGATTCTCAGATTCTTTGTTTTACAAATCAATCCTTAAAACTATTTCCATAAAACCATTATTCAAAAATCATTTTCATAAAACCATTTCACCATTCTTTGAAAACCCTTTTCCATTTACCAAAACCAGGATAAACCCATCTTTTATTAAAAAACCAATTTCACACATTAAAAGTAAATCAGTTGACCATACCATTTCATTTAATAAAACAATTTAGAAAAAAAGAGTAATACAGTTCACCAACACAAGATAGAGATGGAACCATAAACCTCAAAACCTTGCTCGCACATGCCCAAAAAAGGGATCCACCAATAAGAAGAATGAAATAATGACAACAGAGGCCCTAAAATCAATCAACACATCTCACAATTGATTCAATTTAACAAAGGTTTTAGTAGAGTATAGGAAAAAATATATACCTCAAGAATAAACACCTGTCGCATCATAACCAATAAAGGAATGACCCCTAGAAGAATATCACACAACCGATCTAGATAGAATCCGTAAGAAACATCAACATGGGTCAACAGATCCCATAACGCAATACAATAGTGCTACCATGATCAAAGTCACAAAGTAATAGAAATGTGTACTCACATGGAAAAATAAAATCTATTCACAATGGTGATCAATCACAAAATGAATATATTTGGATCTAAGCGAGACACCCAAAATTACTAGAGAAGGGTTCTAGGACGAGAGCAAGGAGGGATGTGAAAGAATGAATGACAAATAAACTATTGTGTCACATTAAAAGCCTTGTCCAAAACATTTACATGCTGTGTAATACATTTACACATAATGTAATCCTTGGGACATAGATAAAGAAAAAAAACCATCACTCTTTAATTAAAAACTGATCTTTTACCATTACATGTCTAGTAAACATTACACAGTCTATACTCATTTTCACTATGTAAAGAGTTCACAACATGTGTCTAGAGACCAAGTACATGTCATGTAACCCCATTAAATGTCATGTAATCATCCAAAACATAGAAAAAACCAATATTCTTAAAAAAACCCTCCCAACTTGAACCTTCTCAAAAATTGGGGAGATCCACACAAATCCATTAACACGTTTATAACTAGACTCCATTAATTCAAAAAAACTTATATACTGGAACATTTTGGAATTTTTCTCATCAATTTTATCTATCCTCAGGAGTCCTAAGACACACCCAATTAAAGAAGAAAACAATATAATAGAAGGTAATTACCTAAAATATTGTAATGTGATGTTACAGACTAAGATCTCTTTAATATAGTTTCTATCCAACCCTTTCTGAAAGAAGTTTTATTAATTAAATATATAAATGATTATTGTAATGGAATATTGAATATTCAAATATTGTTTCTCAAACTATAAAATATTTCTTTTCCAAAAAATGATATGGTAGGCCTCCAAAATGTCCACAAGGAATATAATCCTAAATTTATGTGATATATCTTGACTATATCAGGTAATAAGAAGATTCTGGGGAGAAATTACATATAGGGAATTGATCTGAAATATATTTCAAAAAAATGACCATATTTCCTTATCATAAAAACACTTTAGGGAAATATTGTAGATGTTTCTAATCAATTCTCACAGTTACTGCCCTTGGAGTAGAGTATCATGATATATTTCATAAGTTTGTTTTCAGTATGTAACTTATTATTGGTAGTTCACTATGTGAGAAAACAAATAGATGGATCTAGACAAGGATTCCCAAAATAATTTAACTATATAATTGACTCAGTCCTAACAAAGAGATATTTTTAGTATAATTTACCTGTGAGAGCACTATGATCACTAGATTCCAGTACATAAAATCCTTATGGGGAATAATTTTGTAATTATAGATCGAATCCCTAAGGTTGATAGTTAGTTGTTTCATATTTTATATGATTTTTAACTTGATATTAAAGTATGGATTTGTAATTTCACCTTATAAGTTATATCACTTATATATTTTATTTGGTAAATCAAAACTACCATATATTTCCTTACTCAAATGAGTATCCTAGAAATCACATTTATAATTTTATTTAATTTAGTGTTTAACTCCCTTTTACGTATATAATTCCATAGTTTATTTATTAAATATTATCATAAACTATTAAAATAATTTGATCATATTCTATTGAAAAAATATAAATGAACTTATTATTTGTTTATTCTGATTTTAAAATTTGAAAATAAGAGAGAGAGATAGAGATAGATAAAATGGATATAAGAGTTTGAAAAAATAATTATGTGGGTTGATATATGAAAATGAAGATTTTTTTTATTTCAGAGAGGGGTAGTGAGTGCCTATTTATATGAAAATGTGTTAGAAAACATAGGTGTAATGACCAGAAATATATAGCCACAAATCAAAATAGAACCAAGAAGAGGACACCATGTTTACTGAATCTTGAGTGAAGTGCAGACAATGTTGACAAGGGTGTGTGGATGATGGAGAACAAAGGAATCTAAAATAGGGAATTATGAGATCCATTAATTGAAAGTCTTATTAGTTTAATAGATCAAGTGATGTATCTTGGTTAACAATATTAGTCTTATAAAGAAAGGTTGTGTTCATGATCGTATTCAAAAATCCTTCGATTGTCAAAATCCTTTGGGGAGCCTAAACAATTCAATTAGGTGAGTTTTGAAAAAATAATTTAGGTGCTTTAAAAATTATTTCTAGTAAAAAATTTATTTAGGTTAATATTTTAATCTATTTTTTAAAATATTTCATTGTGAAGTTGGGTTATACCATAATACTTACCTCATTTTACCTATAATCTCAACATGGCACACAGATGGACTGAACTACAACTCAGATCAATACCCAGTATGCACTACTGTAACATCCCAAAAAATTATTTCAGGTACCTCTAATAATTTTTTATCATCTCTTGTATGGATCCTTTCTCAAATTTTTTGGTTATTTTTTGGATCTTTTAAGTATTTTATGGGATTATGCATGATTGGCGCATAGTTAGTGAAAATTGTGTGGCTTTTCCCAAGAAACCATACACCTCACATTATAGTTTCAAATGAGGGTTCACATTTAGTGAAAGTTGTGTGGATTATCCCATAGAATATGTGTTACTAAATAGTATGTATTTTCATGATTAGTGAATGGATTTTAAAAATCATGTAGCCAAACTGTGAAACACTTCTAGTATCCCAGAAAGAGTTGCATGATTTGAAAAACTGAACGACCAAACTATGTAAATAAAATTTAATTCTCTAATTTTATTAATTTGATTCCCAAAACTCTCCGGTTTAAGTCCAAAATACTGTTATTTAACCTAATTTGAACCTTTGTATTTTATAGGCTATCTATAGGTGTTATTAGCCCTTCTATAAACTTTTTTTTCTAGATTGATGTTTCAATTGATGTGTTACATCACTTCTAATAATTGTAATTTCAATTTGATCATAAATTCTATTTTCCTTCCATATCTCATTAATTGAGAGTGGTGGTTTAAAATGTTATCAATATATCTAGATCTTGATTCATTGTTTTGTTGTTCTAGTGTTCTCTATTTATCGTTATATCCTTTGACTCTTCGTTAGTGTTTTCCATATTGGGTGATTATTGATCTTGTGAATGATGTAGGAGGTTTTATAAGACAATCCCTCTCAAATTTAAACATTTGACTCTGGTTTATTTTCCATTTTATTTATAATTTATTTTTGAATCATGATTTTGGTATTTGAATTAAATATTTCTAAATGGAATAATGTGTGTCTGATTAACCTTCTGGGTATAGATTTCCAAATAAAGTATTATTTTTTGGAAAATTAATTTGATGTAAAAGAGTGACTTGAATTAAAGTATTTAATGAATATACTTGATAAATGATGGATTGAGATTATTTATAAATTTTAAAAGAAATGAGTTATCTTTAATTATTTGAGTTTCTAGGGAAGGTAGTCTAGACCTTGGGATTTTATCCTTTCCACTCTAGTCATAGGTCCTAGGAATGTGTGCATATCAAGATCTATACTTAACTAATATTTATGATATTACCTATAAAAACCTATACTCGGGTCTATTTAAAATGGTTCTATGATTCATAATGGATTCATGTAAATGAATTAACAATTAAAATGATTTTAATTTATTTATTCATTCCTATTTTGATAGAAATTATTATTCGTGCCTATTTTTTGATTGATTAATTTTGAACATATTTTACTAAAATCATTAAAATGCCCTAAAAATCATGATTCGTTGTCAATTTTTAAAACAATATCATGATATATTCTATTTAAAATTAATCATATTTGGTTTATTTGATATGTATTTCACATGAAATGATTCAATGAAATCCAACATGGTATTATTTTTCAAACCTTAATTTTTTCATTTCATTGTATTTTAGAGTTTATTATTCCAAGTCCAGTAAAATGGAATGAACTACTCATAGGTGGTATATGTTATTGACTAGAGAGACTTTGGGAGTTGTTAGTGATGAGTATAGTATCTGATCCAATTTTTATATGGAGATCTTGTGATGACGTATTGATAGTTATGGGATAACTCTAGTGGTTTCACCATGTATGGCTTGATGACATGTCTACATTTTGAAGTTTTACTATAGTTATCTATTTTTTTATATCGAGTGTTTATTAATTCTTGTTCATTTATTTTTTGTTAATGATTTATTTTGGTGGTTAAATCAATCCCTCTTGATGTTTCTTGATCCCCAAGTGTTATTAACCAGTCTATGGGGGATATGATCACCTTTATGGTCTTATTAGGACCAATTTAGGTATTATTTAGATATTTTTTTCAATATGGTTCAATAAAAATTGATATCAATGGGGTATTTATTCCTTTGTTTTATTTTTGTATGAATTTTCGGATGTCTTGGTAGATTGGAGACATGATTGTTAGGACTTAAGGGGTAGGTCACTAGAAATTTCCTCGAAATATCACATCATAATGAGGCTTAATTTACCATGTTTTTTTCATAAAAAGTTTCTTTAAGGAGTTTTTATCTAATTGTAAAAATTTCCTAAGACTTAAATTGAGATTATTTACCGAAGTTGAATTCTGTTTGACAGAGTTGCTGGTATTGAGTCTCTTGACTGATATATCTAAAACACCCAATGTTTGTGTGAATTTATTTTTTAATATATTAAATTTATTTGATAGCTTGTATTATATGAAACTCTAACTTAGGATTGTTTTACACACAACACCAATTTAATCTTGTGAAACACACAACAATAAGTTTTATTTCATTACACACGACACTGAGTTTTAACAAAACCCCGATATACTATTAATATTATTATTCAAACATGACCATTAAAACATATACATTACATGTATAGAAGAGAATAATAATAAATAAATTTTCAATATCATTTATAATGGTTTTATATAAATATAACATACTGATAAAAATGAATATTATTTTAAAAAATATTTATGTGTTCTGAAAACACTATTTTCTATAAAAATAATTATTATTCCTTTTGTGAAAAATAATAAAATTAAATTTTTATACGTTTAGAAATTAAATTTTATAAAATAAAATTATTTTTTAAAATCATCATGTAAAAATTATCTTTGGGTTAATTTTAAGTATATTTCCGAAAAGTTACATTTTTTGATGAATAGTGAACAATATTGAATTTTAATAAAAAACCACCTTTTCATTTAATTTATTTATAAAGTTAAATTAAATATTAAATTATTTTTAATGTAAAATTAGTTCAATTATTCATCAATAAATATAATTTAGGCCATTTTAATAAATTTAATTTTGAATTTTGATATAAACACTTTCTAAACTTTTGATAATTTTCTCTTTAAAAACCTATTTTCTTACCGTATATGTGGGATTATTTTTAAATTAAAATTTTCTAATTATGTGAATAGATTTTGGAAAATTTAATTCCATATTTTGAATAATGAAAATTTATATTATTAAATAATTTCAACTTATCTCTTACCAATACTAATAGTAAAAATATGAAAGATATTTTACCTCGATTAATGTAAATATGGGTTTACCAGGGGGAATAAACAATTATGTTAAAAAATAAAAAAAATTAAAACACCCATTTTAAGTCCATATAAGGAAATTATATCTTATATGATCTAGAATGTTCCATTATTGGTACCTTTTTACATGAATAAAAGTGGGTGGAATTCGTTATTTTAAAACATTACAAGTGCACCACTCGCCTCACTTATAAAAGGGAACCCCTTATCCTCCCTTATTCAGACCATAAAACCATTTTTGTGCTTTCTATTCCCTCCCAAATTACATAAAAAAATACTTACTATCATATTGGAAGCTTTATTTTGGATATAAATCCAACCAAGGAAGGTTTTTTGTGCAAACATAAGAAGAATACTAGAAGAAGAGGTAACGTTCATCAATAAATGTTTTTATTTTATTTATTCCTCAACCTCATTAAATTATTATTTTTACATGATTATATAATAACATAAATATCTTATGTATACTGATATATTTTTATGTTAAGTATATGACCTACAACCATCTCCTCTTCCATCAAATCGGCTATGAATTCATCATTTTTTTGTACGGCAAACTACCACCTCGTGAACCGATATCATTCATTTTTCTATTACCACCTCTCAAGGATGGTTAAAATTATGGATTAAATATTTATATATTATATTTATGATAATAGTATACTCGTAGAATTATTATATCACCTATATCTTCATAATCCCCATTTTGTGGGAATACGATAACATCGCTCATGTGTACGATGGACTGCCGCTTCGTAAAGTAATTCGATTCATTCACGATTTCCAAGGAAGGTAAAAGGATAGTTTTAGTGAAAATATGTGATATATATGAAATATAATATTTTTAAAATTATAATATATACTTTAACTCTCTATCTTTTAGTCCAACTAGAAAATTGAAATAGTGTTCATGCATACGTACGACCTACTGTTTCCATGAATGATGTATTTCATTTTTATCACAAAATTTTAGGGATTAATATATATATATACACTAAATATATATGATATATTTATATATATCAAGGTTAAAACTCTTTATATGATGATATCATGATCAAATTAAAGGGTCTAAAAATAAAAATTGAAAATATTTATGAAAAACATAGCTGTTATTACCCGAAATGTTACTTTAACGAGGAATTTTTAATAAACGAATAATAAAATATTTATAAGAAAATAATATATGGTATGATATATATATATATATATATATATATTCTATACTAAGTTTATAATAAACTTATTTTTAATATACAGAAGGTTTGAATGGGTATAATGAAATTCAATACTTAAGGTAAGGGATTTTTATCTCAATTTTCTTTTTATGAGAGGTATGTTATGTTATGAACATGATTTCTCTAACAAGGTGTATATAAAACCCATTTGACATTTAATATCTGAAATTTTTTTATCCTAATAATATTTTATGTTCCATGTTTTTATTCCTTTATGGTTATTATGATTCAAACTTACCAAACTGGTAATGGTTTTATGTTACAATCTCACCGTTTATCAAGATTGTTTATGATTATATTTCTGATGATAAACTATTGTGATTTATATTTCAAGAAACACATTAATTATATTCATTTTTGGTTATTCAATATATTTTTAAGTAATATGACCATTTTACACTCTTTGTTACATAAACTAGTTGTGAAATTATTTTAAGATAATCTGACATTATTCTCTCTTTGGGCAGAAATCAGTTTTCTTCCAAAATAAGGTTTACTAAAAATGTTTTCAAAAAAATCATTTATTATTCTCCCATAATTTTTAAAATACATTTTTACCCATGATTTAATTTTGTTAATTTTTTTTGAATATAATCTTCATGTCGTTTTCTAAATAACCCTCTTTTATATTTTACTAAAAGTGTGAAAGGAATATTTTTTTTAACATGTACAACATGAAAAAAACATATCGTCATTATGAAAACTATTTTATATGAATATTCCTTTATAGTTTTTCAAGGTTATTTCTAAATAAAAAGATACTAAAAGTGTTTTATGTTTTAAAAAGTGTTTTTTCAAATAGGAAAGGTTATTTTCATCAAGAAATGTTTTAAAAGATAGATCAAAATCATTTCCCATCTAAGATGGTATCCATTTATGTTACCTAAGACTTAATGGGGATATGATCTAAGGATACCACTATTATTATTTCTCAGAATGGTTTATGTTTATTATGGAATGATTTTTATGAAACCTGTTTCTCTTCCACATGTTATAACATGATAAAATTCTAATTAAACCCACTTTTTTCCATGGGTTATGTTATGATGACAAGATTAAATGGTTATGAAACTTATATCTTTTCTATAGGTCATGATATGATGAAATGTTTAAAAAACCCATTTCATTTCATTGGTTATGATATGATGAATGTTTTATTATATTTTGGCATACATAAATATGGTTTTCATTCTGTGAAGGGTGGGACCTATATCTCCATCCAATATATTGGGTAAATATTAATATATCATGAGACATATAGGACTGGAATGGGCAGTGAACCCAATTCCGTAAGGAACTTTATCTACAATGATGGTTTTGGGAGTGAACCTTGACTGCTCTGATGGTTTAGGGAGTGAAACCATTCTACTATGATAGAATTGTCAATTATCCTTAACTAATATCAAAATAAGTTTATATGCTTATGAGTATAACAAAAATATATGTCTTATTCCAATATTATACACTCATGGATTATATTATTTTATTCCATTATGATTCATGTATTTTGAACGTCCAATATTTATTCCATGACTTGATATTATGATCTTTGATATGCAGGGTATAGCTGTCAAATGTTATTCTCATGTTCTAATACCCTTATGTTCATGATATGCTTATGTATCTCCCTTTTTTACCCTTATTGAGAATATGATATCATCCTTTCTTATGTATCATTTCTCAAGGTTATAAATAAATTTATTATGTTTGATATCTCTAAGAAGTGTTCTATTTATGAATGTCATAGTGGAAGATGATTCAGTTTACATATGGATCAGTTTGCATTTACCATCTTCCAAAATCACTAAACTATTATAGTACTCAGCAGTGTGTTTGTATAATGTAATTAATATTCCTAAAAATGATGCAATATCTATGTATGATAATCCTGGGTCACTATAGTATCTTTTTTTCTTATTGTGGTTGTATAATATCATTCTCCAAGTACAATGTTTGATCAGGCCTCAAGAGGGATATGATGGTGAATCAATGAAATAAAATCCTCTAGTTGACCATACCCTCATTGAGTTAGTGGTGTATATGTTCCTAGTTTTAGGTCAAGTTGCTTCACCCATTCATATTTGGGTTCATGTAGAGGAACCACAGTGGGATGAGAACATAGATAATGCCCAAAAGTTTTTTTTGGAAGAAACCACTATCCTTCAAGGGATTGAATGATCCTAGGGAGGCATAAGATTGGTTGAAAATATTGTTCTACTATTGGATTTTATAGAGATTCTAGGTTATATTAAGGTGAAATGTTCTATCTTCAAACATGAAATGAAAAGAAGTAGGTGGTGGGATTTTAATGTTATAAAAGAGAATAGTAAAGGATTGGAGTGAAAAGACTTAAAGACACTTTTCATGGAATAGTTCTATCTGGAATTGATGGTTTTTTCTAAGTCCATGGAATTATTCAACCTTTATTGGGGGGATTGGACCATGACTCAATATAACTATCGCTCCATCAAACTCTCTTATTTTTCACTTGAGTTAATATCTAATAAGAAGTTGATGATACATATGTTTGATAAGATTCTTCAATCTGCTATTTGATCTTAGGTATCTATGTTAAAGATTAACTCTTATGATGATTTTCTAGATATAGTTTTGATTATATAATTTTACCCAGGGAGTAAGTCGGGGTTGATGGGAGTTCTTTATACTCGTAGTGGCAGTTTTAGTGGACCATTTAAAGGGAAGAGAAAGAATAATGAGTCTCATGGTGGAGATTATTGTGGTGGATCTCAAGAAAATTCATATTATAAATCATATTAGGATGATCGAAATGGCCCATTCAATTCATTTCAATTTGGAAAGGTTTTGACACATGAAGAATACATTTATGGAAGCACCAAATTTTTATAGCTTGTATGGACTTTTAAGCCACCTGTAGAGTTTCTTCAATATTTTTACTACTCCGTATAGTGGTATGGTCTCTTCTATAAGGAGGGGATTTTTTGCGCAATAAAATACTTCAAGAATAAAGGGGTTTTAGCTATAATATTTTGGAACAAAGCTTCTATAAATAGTGGATGAGTCTTTATTGGATGATTATGTGGGTCCTACCATAGTGAGAGGTACCATTACTATTTTTTCATCCCCCATGCCTACTTAATTTGATATCGGTGACTCCCATTCCTTTCTATCTACATGAATTGTGGAATTTTTTAATATTATTATGGAGCAAAATCCTTATGTAATAGAGATTTATATGCCTATTGGGATGAATAGAGTGTAGGGACTCATATGTACCTCTTGTTCTTTATCTTTATCAGAAGTATAGATTGTTTGGTAATTTTTAGTTCTCAATATGAATACTCTAGATATAATTCATGGGATAGATTAGTTTATTTCTCATAAAGATCATATATATTATTACCTTCAGTGGATATCCATTATTAAACCCAGTGGGAAGTCTCCTATATTTCAAGGATAATGGGACCCAAGTTCAATTTGAGGAGAACCTCCTATTTCAGATTTGTGTATGATGACATCCATGTTTTATTTTTAACTATATGATTAATCTTTGTGTAGTGATCTTCCTCTAGTAGCAGATAAATTTTTGGATGTCTCTCGATCATTCTTTTCTATCCAACCACTAGAGGAGGAGGTATAGTTTTCTATTGACTTGGTACCAAGTACCTAAACTATTTCAATTCCTTCTTACCATATGCCAAAAGAATAATAGAAGGGGTTAATGACTCAGTTAGATGACTTGATGTCCAAAGAACACAGTCGACCAAGTGTGTCACCTTGGGAATCACCCATTCTTTTTTCTAAGATAGATGATTGGACCCTATGCCTATATATTTTACAACTAGAAGCTCAATCAGGTTAAAATCATGAACCAATATCCAATTACCCATATTGATGATTTTTTATTAGATTAAAGTGTCAATTTGGTTCCCTAATATTTATCATTATCATATCATCATGGAGTTTAATTTCCCTAAGACTACTATTAGGAGAATGTATGGTCATTAATATTGTCATATTATTCCATTTAGACTGAACAATGTTCCTAATATATTTACGGAACCGATGAGCATTATTTTCAACTAGTACCTCAATTTTTTCTTTATGGTATTTGTTGATTACATATTGGTTTACTCTAAAACATAGTAGGATCATGTGTATAACTTAAGAGCAGTTTTTAAAATCTTGAGAAATCACTAATTTTATTCCACGAAATCGATGAAAATTTCTAGACTTGGGAGGTCATGTTCTTGGGAAATATTGTTTTTCAATAAGGAATTTCCATTTATCCTGAGAAGGTTAAAGATATTATGCCAAGGGAGGAACCACATAATGACTTTATGATTTAGATATTATTGGTCTTGGTAGGTTATTACCACTATTTTGTAAAGGATTTCTAAAAATTGGCTTCTCTATTGACTTCAATCACTCATAAAGGAGTCAAGTTCTTATAGGATTTGAAATATATTGCTTATTTATATTAGTTGAAGTTTTATTTTACTTACTCCCTAGTTTTTAATATTCGATAGGATGGGTAGGGATATGTGGTCTTTTGTGATATGTCATGTTTAGGTTTGGGGTTAATTATCAAGAAGTTTGATCACATCATATCATAGGTTTCTTGTTTGATTCATCCTCATGAAAATAACTATCCCACACATGATTTCAAATTCACAATTGTGATACACACTCTTGAAAATTGGTGAAATTACATTTTCAAATAAAGTAACACTATTAACTCCAATCAAAAAATCCTGAGTTATTTCTTCTTGAAAATATATTTGAATCTCCATTTGATGTGATGGGTAGAGTACATGAAATATTTTTACATTAAAATTTACTATACCCCAAGAAAGGTAAATGTTGTCACTAATTTGTTAGGCCATAAACATCTAACCTAAGACATGGAATAATATTTAGAGTAGAATATGATGGCTCACTTTGCTCATATTCATTTTTGATGATACCAAGGTTGGTTTGGTGAGTGTAAATTTGGCATCCCATCTTATCAAGAAAATTCTTCAGGTGTAACATCTTAAGGAAGAGTTCCAATACATTAAGATTTATTTATATAGTATGGAGACCATCAGTGAGTGGTATTTATCTTTTGAGGGTGTAATTTTCTTATGGAAATGGTATTTTTTTCATTACCTATGAAGAAGGATATACTAAGGTAATTTCATCACTCACATTGGTTATTACAACCAGGCATAAAAAAGGAATTTTATGATATTATGCAGTGTTTCTAAAGTCTATGAAAAAATTGGTTATTTCTAAATTCGTTTCACATTATTATAGTTATTAGTAAATTGAGACGATGCATCAAATGCCTTATAGTTTACTTCAAAACCATACATTTTTTACATGTAAGTGGGATGGGATATTGATGTATTTTTTGGTTGGGTAAACAAGTACCCCTAGAGGAAATAATTCTCTTTTGATGGGGATTAAACAAACAAATCATCTCACTTTATTCCCATTTATGATACTACCAAAGTTGAGGACTAGGGTAACCTGTATATACAGGAGATTTTCATATTGCATGGTGTTCCATATTCCATAATTTTAGATATAAATCCCTAGTTCAATTCCAATTTTTGGAGAGTCCTACAGGAAGAAATGGGATCCTATGTAAATTTGATCATTGAATACTGTCCTCATATGAATGGTCATTAAGAATGGAATATAAATATTCTTGAATATATGCATCATGATTCTGTCCTTAACTTTAGAGGATCGTAGGATTCCCATTTGATACTAGTCAATTTTTCCAACAAAAAATCTTTTAATCAACCATTAATATGAAAATATTTGACGCCTTGTATGGATGAACACGTAAATATCCACCTTGTTGGTCCTTGGTTGGGTAAGATTCACTTTTGGGACCTAGTTTGGCCCATGAGACAATGATGAAGATTTATTTGATTCATCATAGAATATTGATGAAAAAGATCCAAAATAAATATTTTTCTTTTATTTGGATTTCCCAGTTAGTAATCACGTCTTTTTATGGTTTCACCATATTTGGGTCACTAACGAATAGGAAAGAAGGGGAACTTAGTACCAAGATATGTGGGAATATTTGATGTTGTTGAGCATATTGCGATGGTTTTTTTCAATTTTTATTTCCACCTCAGATAACATCAATCCCTAACATGTTTAACTTGTAATATCTTAGAATGTACCTTTAAGACCCATTTCATGCATTGACATGGGAGGACATTGATGTGAAACATGATATGTCTGTGACTGAATGGCCAGTTCAGATTATTTATTCTCAGATAGGGGTTATTCAAGGAAATTATATACCTTGGGTTTAGGTTTTATTGTAACATGGTTCTGATTCTCAGGATACATGGGACTATGAGGCACTGATAAGAAATAATTTTCATCATATATTCTTTATAGATTCTTATTAACATAATTTATGGGGGAAGAAATCATTTATGGTAGGGAGAATTATAACATCCCAAGACCCACTTTAGGTACTTTTAACCCTTTATTTTGATCATATATTTTAAGATATTTTCTCAGATTGTTATGGGTGTTTTTTGGATATTTTTAGATTTTTTGAGTCTATGAATGGTAATAGTATGGTTAGTGAACACCATTCAACATTTCATAAGAAACTGTGTAACACATGTTAGATTTCTCAAGGAGGGAACATGGTTAGGCACATGGTTACTGGAAAAAGTGTATCATATCCATCAAATCCCATGGAATAGAACAATAGTTTTTAAAATTTGGTGAATGGATTTTTAAACTATGAAACTAGTCAATGAAACTCTTTCAGTATCCCAGAAATAAGCACACAATTGGTGCATGATTTGACAAGTTGTGAAACCAAAACATATGATGAAATTTTAATTTTATAATTTTCTTAATTTATTTCTTAAAACCCCCATGTTTAACTCCTCGCTCCACTTATTGTATCCTTGTATTATCCTTTGTAATTTTGATGCTTTGTAGTGGTGTCCTGGGCCTTTCTAACCCCATATTTTCAGGAATCGAAGTGTCAGTTGATGTATTAGATCTATTTGGGTATGTTTAATCTCAATTTGATAATGGATTCCCCTATCCTTCTCTCTATTGTTCCTAAATGGTAGGATTTATCATTTAATTTATCAATCTAAATCTTAATTTATTTTTTTTCTTTCTGGGTTATCCCTATATTTTTTATATCCTTCAACTCTATTTTGGTGGTTTTTGTATTGGGTGTTGTTGGTCTTTTGATTGAGTAAGGTGGTTTTGTAAGATAATACCTATTAAATTGAATCCTTTGATGCTTTTTTAATTTGATTTACAATTTATTTTCAAAAAATTATTTGGGTCATTGAATTAAATCTTTCAAACTAGAATGGTGTGTGTGTGATACACCTTTTAGGTATGTCTTTCTAAACTAAGTATTGATTTCTAGAAAATGTATTTGAGCAAAAAGAATGATTTGATAAAGCACTTTGATGAATATCCTTGAGAAATGATTGCATGAAATGATTTATTAATTGTAAAAAATGAGCTTTTTTGAAAGAAAATAGTTTCAATGAAAACCCATTTGATGTTGGGTTTTCAAATGAGATGATATGTTTTTGAAATATGAACTTGGGGTCAATGAAATGATTAATTTATTGAAATGACTTTTGATTGATAGAAATGAATGATATCCCATTGTGTGATTTATTTCATTAATCACAAGGGAGCTTAGGTAATTACATTGGAATAACACATGCTAGGAACTTATCAAATCTACCTGGAAATGCATTTATGTTGACAATTATTATAAGAAAACTTGAAGAAAGGGTGTCTATTCCTTGGGATTTTATCATGTTCCATTGGGCTTGGGATCTAGTAATGCATCCACATTGGGATTCATACTTAACTAGGATGTGCGAGAATCCCTATACAATCCTATCCTCAGGTCTCTCTACCATGGTACTATGATTAATAATGGATTCATGAAAATGAAATAAGCATGATAATGATATGAAATTGTTTACTCATTTATGTTTTGATAGAAATGATTATTCAACACTATTTTATTGAAATAGTAATTTCAAACATGTTTTACTATAGTCATTGACATGATTTGGAACGTGTGATTTGTTAATAATTTTTAAAATCTTATCGTGATATTTTTTATTAAAATTTGATCAAATTTGATTTATTAGATACAGATTTCTTATAAAATGGTTTGATTTAATCCTATTGGTATTTTTTTCATAACCTAATTTTTCATTTGGGATTTTATATATTTACTTATTCCTCATCTAGGAAAAGGTAAGGCACAACTCTATGGTGGTGGATGATTTTAACTAGTGGGACCTTAGGAGTTGGTGGTGACCAATGGAGCATATGATCCACTTGTTATATAGAGATATCATGATGATGTATTGATATTTTTTAAAATACTTGATATATTTTACCATGTATGGATTGATGACTTATCTACCTTGTATAGTGTTTATCTTGTTGTCTATTTGGCATACTAAATATTTACTGATTTTTGTTCCATTA
Organism: Viscum album; assembly: GCA_963277665.1. Taxonomy (NCBI): domain Eukaryota; kingdom Viridiplantae; phylum Streptophyta; class Magnoliopsida; order Santalales; family Viscaceae; genus Viscum; species Viscum album. Next base: position 1,952,538,901 of record OY728125.1, read on the forward strand.
TTTCACCTTTATTAGTTTTTCTTATGGAGAAATCATTCCCCATTATTATTAATCGATGTCCACGTGTTTATCACCAATTGATGGGGAATGTGAATTATCTTCAGTCCACATCATGATCAGTTCAGGTACCATTTAGGCTAGTTATCTAGGTTAGTTCATGATAATCATAGAAAATCATTACACACTACACAACTAAACTATCAGATACTACAAACCCATACATTCCATATCTATATATGAGGTCATGTCATATATCATTTAAGATATCCAAAATATAAAATAACCTCATACATTAATACTTTCCACTTTCATATGAACAATTCATTAGATTTGGTCATCACACCATATCTAAACTATGTGGGTCTTCTTGTATCCTTTATCTCTTTTATAATTCATCACAGGGACTCTAAACCAAATCCTTAATGACACCAACTCCACTTATCATGAAATTTCTACCTCTATCACACTACTCTTGTGATGAAAACAACCCAAACCTCACATTATATATATAGAAACTAACTTCTTCCACCTTCTCCCAAGAACCAAAACTATTATATGTCATAATATTACAATTCCACCATAGTCCACACTTAATACTAGTGGAATCTCTCTTACATTCTCCCTCTTGGATGAAAAAATAACCCCAACCAACTAGACATGGTGGTGTCTAACATTGATGTCCATGTTGGTAAACAAGGGGGGATTTAGGGTGAAGTGGGGAGACATAGAAATATGATGCCCACTGACCTTGGAAGATGCACAGTAGCTGGAGAGTGGAGGAGTTAGTTGTGGGTCATTGAGTTATAGTGAGGGGACAAAAAAGGGATACAATAGAGCTAACAAGAATGTTTTGTGGGTGGATGTAGGTGGTTAAGGGTGACTGGGGGAGTCAAGGGTGGAGAAAAGGGTGATGGGGGTGTATTCTGGAGGGAATATGGGGAAGGTGAGGGAAGGTGAGAAAAATCAAATAGATTATTTTTTGGGTATTAGCAACATCCATTTGGAGAATTATAATACCCCCATTAGTGACAATAAAATAGAAATATATAAATATATTCCACTTTTAATTACACAAATGATTTAAATTATAACTTATTTCATCATAAAAATATTATTATCACCTATTTAATAATCATCATGCATTGGGATTTAACGACTAAAATTATTTTTCATTATCTAATCGACAATGAGATTTGAATCCTTCCTCCTAGGATAAATATATATTCCTTTACTCAAGAAATTATCTTTCAATTAAAATCCATGAATGAAAAATTTTATATGGTACCCATTTATTTATAGATTAATACCAAAAAAGGTTTGGGTTTAGCCCAAAACCCAATACATACTGGCATCAACATTGAATATAACATCATTACTTGAGAACAATGGTACTGAAAAATATTTAATATAAACAAATTACAACAACATTAAATAATTAATTTAATTAATTTACTTATTCTAAATTATACAAAAAAAATTTCTCCAACTGAAACCAAACTTCCATACTAAGGAAAACATCATGTTTTGGGAGATATGGTATGGTCAATATTTTTTTCCTAATGTCGTATTATAATATAATTAACCATTTCTACTTAAAAAATAAATGAAATATTTAATTAATTATTTAAATCTTAATTCAAAATTATTCTAATTTTGTTTTAACTTTATCCCTAGTGGAACTTATCAAACTGAATACCACTAAATCGGTGCTCCGATCCAGTTGGTTACAGGGCATCAATCACACCTCCCTATATGCCAGAGGCTTACAACTAGTAGTGAGGGACTAGGGTGTGATAGTGGGGAGACTATTCCCTCGTATCATAGTAATAAATAGTGGAAAATAGCTAAGCATTATAAATAAAAGAAAGTAAACAGAGTGAGAAAGCAGTAGAAAACAAAATAGAACAATCTATAATAATTAATGAAATGTAGTAAAAGCTTGAAAATACTATTCCATACAATACAAAACTGGTCACCCAATGGGCTGACTATATAGATATGTAAGTACAAAATAAACTGAAAGTTAAAGTATCGGTCTATACTACTAACTCTGAGCCAGACCACATACCCGGTCTCAAAAAATTGTCAAAATGTACCAGCTCGATCTGAAGAACCCACTCAAGTAGCTCCACTTGATCATGTAACCTTGGGCCTCAACCATATCCACTATGCAACTCTTTCTCAACCTGAAAAGCAGACATAAGGTCTACAGATACACCGAGGTGCATGTTCAGGGTTGAGAAAGAATCTTAGTAGGACACCCCGATAAGAAACCTATAATTGTGCTGCTAAAAGTGTATGAAAAAGAAACATGTTCATCATAGATGAAACAAAACCAAAAGGTGGGAAAAACCAACATGAGCCCACAGTCAAACCCAAGGTTTGAAATCCCCGTCAACTAGAAAAGTTCCATCATGGATGCCCATATATATAGGGATATGCATGTATATTCCCATACCTATACATACATACATAAATATGTCATTCATGGGTAAGTAAAACAAATAACAAGAAAAATAACAACATTCAATCCTTGGGTCTGTAATCTTGATCATCTGGACATACTCTATAAGGGAATTCAGTTGGACATTGTTCCACACAAGCTGTGTACCATCAAGTCCAACTCTGGGTCCATACTCCCAATTTACATATACCATCTATGGCCAATGCCAGAAATTTATCTGAGCAAGATACATCACCATAGGGGGACACTCGTCCTACACATGGGTTCACACATACTCACCTTGAGAGCACCAATGATACCTGGTAAGAAATAACCCAAGTGGAGCTCAAATGGGAAGGACCTTACATTATTCACAGGGTTTACCCCAATGGGGCATACTCCCTGGTTACCATGTATGGTGAGTGTATAAATCCTCCCACCAATACCAAATTCCTCAATAAATACTTTTCTTTAGTAAATTGGTCATACTTGACCCCTAAATATTAGGTCCTGTATGAAATTAAACTCAATTATTGTCCCACTTGAAAATAAATTACAAGATGGCCCAAGCTCTAGAACCTTAACCTAAGATCTCCCCGTATCTGTTATCCTATAGGATGTTAAACTGCACCTGCAAGAACTACGTATGGATTGATTCCCATCCTTATATAATAAATAGGAATGCTAGGGCGTCTCTTCTTAGAGCCCAACCCCTATACTCTTCTCTTTGACTACCCCCTGAGGTGTAGTTCTTTTGGAAGATCCCACATGGTGTAGCATAGAGTTCTTTGTCCCCATCATGTTGTGGCTACGATTATTGCAGCCTGTGCCTCTCCTCGTTCTTCTATCCCCCCATATCATCTCCGAATGACATTAAACTACATGGCCCTTTCAGAACTATTTATGTATTGATTCCCATCCTTATGGGATACGTAGGAATGCCCAGACATTTCATCCATAGGCCCAACCCCCAACTTCAAGATCTCCCCTTATGTAGAAACACGTGGTGTGGTGTAGACTTCTTGCCTCACCCACGTCAAGTTTATCGTGATTGCACCATGTATCCCTCTCCTTGGATATCTTCACCTTTTTTCATCATCCTGCATGATGTTAAACTGCACAAGCATGTTCACTATTCACACATCCCCTTTATTTGGGTCTTCATCATTGTTCACATCCAAATGGACCCCCGAACGACATGGATGCTAGGCCGTAGGGCCCTCCAACCATTTCAGGCCAAATTCCGTGAGGATTTTATTTAACAAATTGATACAAGTTCCACATTGTGAATATGGTCTGCGGTCGACATTCATTTGTTGTTCCCATTTTAGGTCACATGATGTGAATTCTATGTTTTGAACATGGTCAACAACCATACTCCATTGTTAGTACAATCCCTATATGTCCCAAATATTGGGTGCAGTGATTCATTTTTTTCTATTATCCCTTCAAACATTAGTCTACCTCAAGCAAGAGTGTTAGTTTGGTTGGGTCCGACCTTTCCTGATCTCTTCCCCTCATTGTCATACTCTTTTATGTTGGGTAGATACCGGTCCAATTACTTGTTTCCCACACCAAGCATTGATCACATGGGCTTATGAGCTTTGGTAAGGTATTACCCACGTAAAGGGCCACATACCTATGGTCTAAACTCTACAAACTTAAACTAAGATTTCCATCATCCTCACCACAAGACGTTAAACAAAGAAATGACTGGGACTTTCCATCTTAGATCCCTCAAACTTTTCTCTCCCTTATCCCAAGTTTTCATTTAGTATTGTACGGTGTGGTGCAGACTCCTTACATCCTCATTCTCATCGGGTTACTCTCCATTCCATACACATTCCTCGTAGAGATATCTTGCCCCTGCCTGCGTCCTTGTTTCATAACATAAAACTACACAGAATCCCATAGAACTAGGCATGGATTAATTACCATCCTTATGGGATACATAGTACTACCCAAACATTTATCCTTTGGGTCTAGGACCAATTCATAGAAACCTCCTTATCTTCTTGGCCACCACGCCTAAGTTCATCCAAGAGAGGATCATTCAGTGTGGTATGGGCTTATGTCCTCATCCACGCCAGGTTTGTAACAACCACACCACATACCTCTTTCTCCTGAGAGATCATTGTCCCCCTATTCTATACTCATCTTTTCAAGTCATTTTCTCTTGAAATGGGCCCCTTGACCCTTTTTGGCAGTTCACCAATGTGCCCAGGAGCACTTTGTTTTAACACCAAGAGCGTTGGATTCTACATAGACATGTTATCTCCCACACTCAGGCTTCATGATCTACTTCATTTGGTCTTTCATCATCCTTCACACCCAAAAGGATCCCCCGAATAGCATGGATGCTAGGCCCTATGGCTCTCTAACTGTTTCAGGACAACTTCCTCGAGGATATTAAATGTAAAATTGATACAAGTCCCACATTGAGAATATGGTCAGCGGTCGATGCCAATTTTTCATTCCTATTTCATGTCACACAATATAGATAATGCATTTAAAACAAGGTTAACAGTTATCCTCTATCGTCACACCAACCCCCATCAAGACCTAAATTCCGGTTGTGTGATTCACATCCTTTCCCACTCTATCATGTCTAAGTGGAGTTTTGACACTCTCAGTGTTATCCCTTAGTGTGAATTTTCACTTTAGGAGGAAAAATACACTATAAGGAATCATTCGGGGCTCTGCATAGGCTTCCAATTTTCATGTATTTCATGTGTTGTGAAGACATTATCTACCATTGTTTCCCACATTGAGTATAGATTACATGGGATTATGGATTCGGTTGAGGTTTACACCTGTTTGTAAGTGTATCACTTTTTTATGGTCCGAGATCTAAGACCTTAAACTCTGATCTTTCTACATCTTTTCCACAAGTCACAAGAACTACATACCCTCAGAACTATGTATAGCTTGATTCCCATCCTAATGGGATACGTAGGAATTCCCAAACATCTCATCTTTGTCTCTATATCAGGTTTTACTAATTACCTCTTATGTTCAGCCTTTTGGCCCAGACTGTCAAAGGATTGTGTGGTGTGGCATTTATGGGATTATTTCCTCACTCACGTTGGGTTTTCAATAATAGTACCACATAATTCCCTTCTAGGATCTAGTCTCTCCTTCCTCTCATTCTTTATGATGTTAAAATGCACTCTCAAAACTATGTATGGATTGATTCCCATCCTCATGGGATATGTAGAAACACACAGAAATTTCATCCATGGGTCCGGCCCCATAATTTTGGACCTTTTCTACCCCCTTGGCCTAATGTTTCTTCCCCATAATTTTGTGTGGTGTGGTGTGGACCTCATCCTCATTCATGTCAGGTATGCTTTATTGCGCCATGCACATTCCCCTATAAACCTTTTTTCTTCTATAGATGTCCAAGCCATATGACTTTAAACTATGCTTCTTAGTCTCATGTGACTTTAAACTGCTACGTCATTACTAAAAGATGTTAAAATGTAGGGTTTGGTCATATCATACGACCCAAAACTATGAAATTATCATCCTGGCCTCACGATGAAAAACTGCATTGCATTATGATGTCCTCACTTGAGGGGACATCATGTTTGGTAGTGGTTGTCAACCATAGCTTTTTTCAATGTCTGCATATGGATTGATTCCTGTAGTGATCCCTGGATTCTCCATCTTGGGTTTATCGCTTCACAAGAAAACACACATCCATCCTAAAGAACAAACAAGATCTATCAAATGTTGCTTCTTTTGGTTTGTGGAATGGACCCGCACAATAGTATTTTCCCTCGCATTTGTACCCTACCATGCCACTTCTATAACTACATATGTCTTCATTACCATCTTCTCGGGGTACATCGTAATTCTCAATCACTTTGCCTTAGGCCCAGAACAACTTTAAATTTTTTTCCCTTGATCTAAAACCTCCTCAGGGAGCACATGGTGTGATATGGACTCCTACTGTCCTCATTCACATCGGTTTTTTCAATTACCACACTATTTATTTCCCTCCCTCCTTTCTATCTATAGTCCAAGCTCTAAGACCTTTAAACTAATATCCAACTGTCCTTGTCATAGGACACTAAACTATTTGAAATCTTCATGAACTATGTGTGGCTTGATTTCCATCTTCATGGGATATATAGGAATGCCTAGACATTCCCTCTATAGGTCCAGACCCATGAATCTTAAATCTTGCCCCCTTTTTCATCCCCTTAGCCTGAACTCATTTGGAAGCATGTGGTGTGGTGAGAAACTCTTAGGTTCTCATTCACAATAGGTTTTTCAAAAACTGCACCGTGTTTCCTCCTTGTCTCTTCCCAGCCTGGTCTGAATTCCATGACCCTAAACAAGGATCAACCTATGGGAACTGCGCATCGGGTGTGACTACTTCGCCACCCTGCAATCATTTCATTAAGCTTGGTCCCCTATTAATGGTACACCCTACAACATTAATCTAGGAGCATGCAACACCAGGACCCTTGTCCTTGGAAAGGGATTCAACTCCCTCTATCTGATACATCTCATTGTCATATACAAATGCATCATGACAAAGATCCCAAATTATAGAATTTTCAAATGTGAATTATCATATTTCATGTCCATGTTTCATGAGCCCTTTATTGGGATCCCCATCCTCTTCCATATCAGAAGGGACCCGATTTACAGTCTGGTATCATGACACATTGGCTCACCTAACGTCTTGGGCCAATGCCCCTGAAGACCTCAGACAATATTTTCAACATGTCCCGTGTTTCGAACACGGTCAGTGGTCAACCTTCATTTGTCTATCCCCATTCCAGGATAACGCAAAATAGATACTGTGTTTTGAACATGGTCGTCAGTTATCCTCTATCATCAGGCCACTATCATTTTGATCCAGATCCCAGGCATCATGATTCACGTCTTTCCACTCCCATGTGTTTAAGTGGAATTCCAACACACTTGGTTCTATCCCCCCCCCCCCCACATGTATGTGCCATAAGAAGGCGGATCATTAATAGTGGAATGTCACTCACCTAGTGGACCATTTCTCTTAATGTATGCCTCCCTGCACCAAGGAAATCCCATCGCTACTTCTTATTTTCCACATCCATCACGACTCATGTGGGCTTAGTAGTTTTGGTGGGGCGTAAACTGGTGAAGCTGTGTCTTGCAGGCTATTCATCCCCCATGGTGTTAAACTGTGATCCTAGAACTATGTATAACTTTATTCTCATTCTGATGGGATATATAAGAATTCCTAAAAACTTTCCTCAAGCCCGAACTAACTTTAACTTTTGTTCCCTTGACCTAAAAAATTTCCCCTGGGGATAGGTGGTGTTATGCGGACTCTTTATGTCCTCATTTACATTGGGTTTATAGCTATCACATCATGTACTCCCTTCTTGGGATCTCCCATTTCACTCCATGTCCTACTACATGATGTCAAACTACATAAATCCACATTTCCTCAATTCATGACATTAAACATCAGTTCTACCCTAAACTAGTTTAGGATGAACCACGTTAACTATAGGATGCATCAGCTTCCTCGCCAAAGAGGATCCCCCTACTAGTGTTGGTCTTTGACCATATTGTGCTTGAGAACTATGTCTGACTTCATTCCCATTGTTATGGGATACGTAGAGACACCTAGTAAATTTTCCTTGGGCCCAGCCTGGGGTCTATCATCTTCCTTTACATAACATAAAACTAGAATGAATCTTTCTCCCTCACTAGAGAGGTCCTTTTCAGAAGTAATTTTGATCCCTGATCGGACCAATGCGCTCACCTTATGTGTTACCACCACGGTGGAAAAATTTCAAGACTGTTGGAATCCCTTCAAATAACCCATAACTCCACCCACCGCGCTTTTCATGCCCTTTATTTGGATCCTCATCTTCTCTCATTCCTAAAGAAACCCCTTAATAGTATGGATGTTCTGCCTATGGCTCGCCTAATGTATTGGGAAAATGTTCCGAAAGGCTAATGGATGACATCTTGAGTTAGGCCCCATGTTTCGAACATGGTAAGAGGTAGGCCCTCATTTGTTGTCTCCATTTTGGGATAAAGAAATAGGGATATTGTGTTTCAAACATGGTCAACAGTTATTCTCCATTGTCATGCTACCCCTACAGTGTTCCGAATTTTGGGTATCGTGATTCACACATTCCACTTCCCTCTGTTCGGATTGATTCCAATTCCCCTGACGTTACCCCCACTCGTGTAATAGAGTATGTTGGTAAAGGTGTGTTGTTTGTTTTGAGAACCATATTCTCTATTCACAGACTCTCTCAGCCTATACACTCCCAAATGTGATTAACGTCTCATTCTGATCACAAAAAATATTCCTTTGTTTGGAACTCTTGTATAGGTGAATGATTTTATATTTTCTATTGTTTCCCACATTAAATGTGAATCATGTGGGATTAGAAGCATATTTGTTTATTTCTTCAATAAAATTGAGATACATAGGCCCCTAGGGAATGAGTTTTCCTTTGAAGTTACATGAGAATGTAGTCAGCCTCACCCTCCGCATTCTCGTTGGACCCCATTCTTATGGAGGAATTTTTTGGCACTGAAAAACACATCCATGTAATTCAATGAATGATTACTAAAATGATCTCAGAGCATAGATCATTTATAAAGGATCGATTTTACTATTCGTGGAGCCCAAACGGAGTTACGGTTCGGAAGTTATCGTCGTTCGAAGATGGGCTACTGGAAATGGCCATCCAGGATGGTTTTGGGAAAAAGTATGGATTTGCATGAAAAAATAGAATCATTCATGAAAAAATAGAATCGTGTGCACAAAACTGAAATCTTTCTTGAAAAAATGGAATATTTCATGAAACCACTCATGTAAACCTATTAAGCGCCAAAGGCGATGTCAAATGCCCCTTTGCACATGCACCTGTAGTAGGTCGTGTTAAAAACCACTTGTGTGATAAGAATTTTATGTGCACCACTGTTCAAGGTTTTGCCTATAAATTAAAGTTCACCCCTTTTTCCAGGTCCCCCCCAGAGGTTGGCCATTTCTCTAATGCAACTATGTTTGCATTTTCCGCTCATGCATGCAAAGCCCCTCTTCTTGCGCAAAAAACATCACTTTTGCGTGGAAATGTTCCAACGGGCCCAATTTTGCACGCAAAACATCATTTTTGCATGAAATAGTTCCATTGTGCCCACTTTTACGTGAAACAGTGCTACACATATATAATTTCATGAATACTTTCCCTATTGCGTGAAAAATATCACCTATTGTGTGAAAATATTCTATATTTCTCGCAATTCCTTCCCTATTGTGCGCACGACTCCCCTATTGTGTGCACATCTCCCATATTGTGTGCATGCCTGCCCTACTACGTGTGTGCCTTCCCTATTGCGCACAATCCTTCCTTATTTTTTATATCCTATCCTACACATATCACGTCTTACATGATATAGTATCTAAGCCTAATCCTGCTGTTCAGGACAGGACCATAGCCCGGCACTGACCCCCATGAAAAACGGGGAGCCGCACCATGAACTTTTCAGGCTGGGACATCAAAATTTTCCATTGAACCCTTATACGCACCCACCTTCCACCTATGGAATACCATTATTTGAGATACTCTTCCTCACACTATGATACTCTTTGAGTCTACATATTCCTCTTCGTTTGTTTCCCATGTCGTTAGTTGAGATTATCATCATCAATTCCCCGAGAACCTTGAGTCGAACCAATCCTCCAATAACTCATCCAAACCCCATCACCTAACTTCTATACCAAGTTGAAATAGAAAGGGACACTCTTTCGTAAGTTCCAACACCAACCATTTCTACAAGCCTTATGCCCAATAGTCATATCAATATGACTTTAAACTGTAGTGCACCCTATGTGAAAAATATAGGACGTCTCTTTCTCTAAAAAAGAGATGGATTATGTTACAAGTATACATGAAAATAGTCATATCCATATTACTATAAACTATAGTACTCCATATATGTATAGACCCAAAGCTTAACGTACAAGGAAATTACATTACTTTTGCGGAATACTTATTACATAACAAAAACACACACACAAGGACCGTAATAGTTTAGTGTCTTTGGAAACTCGGAACATAATCTTCTAATCATGGTGAAAGATCTTAAACATCTCCCATAAAGATATTCCCTTTTTTTTCTTACCTAAAACCTTTATTTATATCCTGGGGAAAAGAAAACATAAAAGGGTGAGCTCAAATGCTCAGTAAGGGTAAACAAAAGAAAAATCAATCACATCATATTCATAAGAACATAACATTTTGAAAATCGTAACCTGCAAAAGAGATCATAATATCATAACATGGGACAAATCATAGTAGTGAAATAAAATCCCAGTAATAATAACTTAAAACATTAAACTTTGTGTCATACACACATAATCATAGAGAATCATATCTTATTAGTCAAGACTCATTGCCAAGACTATGTTAGTGGACAAAGTCCATTTTTGAACCGAGTCACCCTCGTTTCAGTCCTGTTTCACTGAACCGGTATAACCTACCATTCCAGCCATGTCTATCACATGAGATATAAAATCTTTACCCAATGCATTGGATTGAGATATAGGTCCCACCCATCTCATAATGATACCATTCTTATTTGTGCCACAAAATATTAAATCATACATCATTGCATAACCCATGTAATAAAAATGGGAATCTTAAAAATCGTGACATCATAAAACAATTCATATAAGATAAAGGAATTCATAAAAAAATAATTCCATCACAAAATAATAAAATAAATGTAATAATAGGGATAAAAACAGAACCCTTTACTATCTTAGATGTAAAATAATTTTGATAAAACACTTGGACTCCATTCTTGAGGAAAATATCATTTCTTCTTCAAAAACACTTTTCCATTCTTAACATGTCGTACAATTCTAAACTAAAATAATTTGATTAAAAATAAACTTGAAAACTTGTAAAGGAATCTTCTTGGAAATAATGTTTTAAAAATCCATTCATGCCGTATAAGTTAAAAAAACATTCTTCGTACTTTTGTCAGAAAAGTCAAAAAGTACCTTGTACGAAAAATGACAAAAGATTACTTTCATATCCTTTAATAAAAACTCACCTAAAGGTAAAATTGGATTTAAACAATTGTAGGTGGATGGAAATAATATTACATATTGAGGAAACATGGATGTGGATGATAAAATACACCCCAGTAAATACCAAATTATAAGCAACCTCGGATAAAAATGAGATTGTGATATTTCCCTTACCTTATGTCTGATATGCTTTGTATGTATCCGAACCTCCTATATAATGATTTAAATAATGTCATTAACTTATTACAGAATCATATTAATTGTTATTATATCATATATGGTTCACTTATGTCTTTATATTACCCGTTCTTCTGTAAATTCCATGTTAAAGAAGCGTTTTGGGTAAAATCGTTTCATTTATCGTAGGTGTTTGGACTTGTTGTTCTTGACATTATTATTACTTATATAATGATTTACATACTTCCAGAATATAAAACATGATTTATATATCATATATATTCAGTATATATATATATAATAGATATATAAATGAAATGAAACACACTGTTCATGGAGACGGTAGTCCGTACGTACGCATGAACGCTGTTTTCCTTTCCTTATTGTCTTGAATGGAAGTAAGTAGATGACATACATATATATATACATAAATCCAGTAGATTTAACATGTCATATATTTCATTATTATTCATTATATATACTTTATAATCATTCATGAATGGTTAATGTGGAGAATGAATCTCATCGCATCGTGGAGACGGTAGTCCGTACGTACGCACGAGCGATGATATCGTTCCCATGGTCGTGGAATTGTGTTTAAGTGTATGTATACTATTTCAGTATCAATACCACTTTATAATAATAATATATAGTTACTCATTACACCATTATACCCATCCAATTAAGGTGGTGGCAGAAAATAGATTACACCACGGCGTGGAGACGGTATTCCGTACGTACGCACGCGAGGTGATTTCCTTTTTCCGTAGGATGGATAGAAGGTTAATTAGAGTTGTTTCATATTTATAATAACATATCAGTATATAATAAATACTGATGTTATTACTTTATCATGAAACAAATAAAGAAGAAGAAGTTGAAGAAGAAAGAAATTGAAAAAGATCGGTAATGGATATTACCTCTTTTTGACGCACCTTCACTTAACCTCCACTTAAAGAACTAAGGATGGACTTTGAAGAAGACCAGGTCCTCTAGGATGATACTAGGGAAGTGGAGAAGAGATTTTGGCAGGGCTTGGCCGAGCTTTAATGCTCAAATTGGTGTGAGGAGGAGAGGGAGGAGGTTCCCTTTTATAAGGGAGGAGAGGGGCACCCTAGGAAAATCTCAAAATATTATTTTATATTAAGGTCAAATTTGGTTTATAATGGTTCCAAAGGGTCTTATTTAGAATATAAAGTGGGGATTGGTCGAAATCCTCTCATACAATAGTATTAATACAAGTTTAGGTTATTATTTTAACCTTATAAAATAGATTTAACTCTAAGTTAAATAATTTAACTTTTACCTTGTCTTTTTGTTTCGTTACACTATATGGTTAATAAACTTACTATATCAAGACAAACGAACCCCAAGTTGTTTATTATCAATATATATAACCTTATCTATGTCATTTGGCCGATCCTTAGATTTTTAGGAATAAAATAACAATTAATAATATAATATTTGTTTTAAAAACTAATTTATGTCAATTTTGACAATATTTGGTACATGATTTTTATGAAATTTATAACAGAATGATATGTTCAAAACAAGTTACTTAAATCAATAATAACATGTCATATTAACTTATAAAATTAGTTTAAGTCATAAAAAGTCTCAAATTACATTTATTTGGGCATTTATAACATCAATTATGTCAATATTTCATTAATAAGACAATTACTGCATCATCTTTGTGTCATAATAAATGATAATTATTTAATCCCTAAAAACTCTAAATAAATTCTTATGATGTAGATAATTTTATTATATTTCTTAAGACTATTCATGTTCGAAGTTTCATGAAATTTATCACTAAATTAAAATTATTATACTTATAAGATTTAAGAAAGTGACATGTTGTCACATTTTTTGGTTTTATTAATAATTAAATTATTTTCATGGAAAAAAGTCCATAAAATGAATCTAATCCGACCCTTAGGTTATATTGGTATACTTTTAGCCATAAAATAGTATTTTTCCAAGTGTTAGGGTAATTTTATAATCTAATATTTACCCTTAATTACACGATTTACCTTTAACTATAGTAAATAAAATTTACCGTAGTTACTATTCACAATGCCCAAAAATAGAAAGTAGCTTATTAACATAATTTGGACCCAGTGATTCCAAATATGGAATCCATTTTTCCAAATTCAATACAAAAAAGATGCAGAAATTAAATTAAAATTAATCCCGTTGTCGAAAGAAAACAGGTTTTTCTTTAAAACATTGCAAAAGATTGAATTGATTTAACCTACGAATTCAAGGTAAAATCAATGCTAATGACATACATTATATTAAATATTAAAAATATATTCTATTTATACTTTAAAACAATTCAATATTATAATTTAACCACATATGATATTACAATGAAAAAAGTTGTTTTAAATTAAAATATAGCGTGTTTTTACTATTCATTAAAATATGAAAGTTATCGGAAAAATATCAAAACTTTATCTAATGTAAATTTTTATATCTTTATTAAAAATAAGAATTTTATTTTGTCAAATTGAACATATAAACATGTCAAAAACTAGATTTAAAGTGGGTGCTCCATCAAAAGGCGGCAAAACTGCATTTTTTTAAAAATACTTATTTTACCCGAAAAAATTATTTTGTTCTTATACCATGTTCTAGAAAATGTGTAAGAAGAATAATAATGTTATAAGATTCAAAATTTAGTTAATACTATTCATAACGACTAGTTCATAATAATGTTATAATAATATATCGTTGTTTAGTAAAACCCGGTATTGAGTACAACACACGCTATCGAGGAAGGTCACGATTGCGTGTAATGCAAGACAAGTCAGGGTTGCGTGCTTTGCAAGAATCCTTAGTTGTTTCTTATAACATAATCCAACCATATTTCATTTATACATTGAATATATATATATATGTACTCAATGTTGCGTAGAATAACTTCTATCAAACGAACTTGAAATTGTGTGTAACAAGAGCCAAGAAAAGTGTTGCATATACTGCAAGATAATACAGTGTTGCGTATAGCACAAGATAATCTTGGTGTGTCATACAATAGAAGATATTAATGAAATTAAAAATAATGTATCTTATAAAATCTCCGGTTGTTACATTCTACCCCCCTTAAAATGAATTTCGCCCTCGAAATTCGTCGGGGTTATAAATCGTTTATTATTCATAAAAACCCACATCGTAAAAAGAAATACCAAAACTGAACTTTAAAAACTAAATTATGAAATATAACGGTTACCCAAATGAACTCATCACTGGGTTTCCATATAGGAGAAAATATGGACATTGAAGAGAAATCTAACCTTCATGTTCTAATGGAGAGTGTAGAGAACATGGCTATGAAAAAGCCAAAAATCACAAAGCTATTGATTTGTGGTGATCTAAGGTACCATCTGATTCATCGGATATAAGGGAAGTAGGACAACATTTTTGGTTTTTTTTTTCAAGATCATTTCCCTAATGTTGATGAAATTGGAATTAGAAGAAATACTTTCATGATTTTGGTATAGTCTCACCGTTTGTCGTTCTTTGGACAATTTCCACTTCATCTCTTAAAGAAATGAAGTTGAATTTGTTATTCATGATGTGTTAGAAGATCATGTGATAGAATGATGGGTCATTCCATCTGTCTCAAACAAAAGGATAGAAAAGTTATCAAAAAATACATAAGTCCATCTATAGTGAGATTAATCATATATAGTTCCTAAAATGGACTTATACTGCTTAATATAATAAAACTAGTTTCTACTTAACAGGGACTTCATGTAGGCCAGTGGTAGGCGAGAAAGGCCAGTCGCACTTCGGTTGTGGGTTCGATTCCCACAGCCTTGTCTGACGCGATGGGCTGTCACCCGTCCAGTAGGTTGTCCTTTTTCTAAAACTATATTTCTATAAAATCCCATCAGTAATATCGAAAAAAGTTCTATCCTTAAACAATACTTAGAATATGTCCAACATAATCCATTCCAATATTTAGACTTATCTAAAATACTTCGGTCCAAGCTCATAGTAAAAAGAAAACGATTACTTGAAATGTCATCAACCAAGCATGTGAATACCATCATTTATCCCCCATTTATATATATATATATATATTGTTGGTCACATTCCAATCATGTGAATACCTTAATCATGTATTCTCTTGAAAAAAATGAATACCCATTGAACCATAGTGAAAACTTAAATGCAGTTAAAAGTTAACACTTTCCACATACCAAAATCCTCAAAATTCTATATACTCAAACCATGATATCACTTAGTCCTTATATCAATCATGAGCTCATGAATACTGTTAAACATTTTGTTTTCTCGTTTTCCCTTCATTATGCGCATATCATCTTATTTCCAAAAATATCTCAATCACTTTGAATATCACGTTAGACCAATACATAAATATTCCAATACTCCATGATACAATATTATTTTGGAATCCCATTACATAAACACTTAATCATTCCACCACATCGTTGTCATATTCAACATCTCCAATAATGATCGCATTTGACTTACCTTTTTCCTTTGCCTTAAGCGGTTGCTCATGTCGATCATCACTAACCCTTGGATTAGGGAATTTATTAGCATAATGCCCCATTTCCTTGCACTTGAAGCATTGAAGTGTTAGTGGTGCGTTCTCTACAGTGTTTGCTTTATTCACATCATTAGAAACCCTTTTTCCATTACTTCGACACTCAGCTGCTCGATGAACTTCTTTTCCACACTTAAAACATTTTCTAGTCCCTTTAAGACAATCTCCACCATGCTTCTTTCCACACTTTGTGCATAAGGAAACATTCATCTTCGTTTCACCATTATTCTGAGATTTCTCCTTGAACTCCATCTTTCGTTTCTTGTCAAAACCATGACATGGATATGTAACACCAACTTCCATTTCTACCTTGATAGCACAACACACAATTTCTTCATAGCTACTGAAGTCTCTTATAGCTAATGCCCTTCGAAGACTTGGTTTTAAGCCACTGAAAAATAGAACAACTTTACTTTCAGGTTGGATGATAATGCCAGATGCATACCTTGCAAGTCTTGTAAAATTCACTTCGTATATACCAACAGATTCATCATCCTTCTGCTTCAGCTCAAGAAACTCCTTTTCCATCTTTGTTCGAAGAATACGAGGGAAGTACTTACTGAAAAACAAGTTCTTGAACTCGTCCCATTCCATGGACTCAATTTCATCTCTTGGCCTCGTATTCTTGATAAGATTCCACCATTGATCAGCTTCACCTTCAAAACGATATACTGCTAAGATGACTTTATCTTGTTCAGAACATTAAAGAACTGAAAATATCTTTTTAGTGGTACTGATCCATTGTTTAGCAACAAGTGGATCAAAAGACCCACTGAAAGAAGGTGGAAGTTGCCTCATGAAGGACTCAATAGAATATTGTTCCCTTCTCTGCTCATTTAGAAGTCTAGAATGATTCATAGGTTGTGTAAGTATAGAAAAAATATTTTTCACTCCATCTCCCATAACACTTGTTTGTTCAGCAGGACAATCATTGCATTGTCCATTACAGTGATCAACACGGTTCCTTTAGGTTCCTGCCATCGTCTAAAACCCAAAAAGAATAGTGTGAGAGGAAAAAATAATGCTAGGGAAAACAACATAATAAAGGGGGAGTACCCTTAATATCTAACCTCTTAGGTTAAATTCTAAGATCTTTACCGTAGTTCTAGGACTATATCCTATACGTATACTTATCCTTAGGGAAATCCCTAGACATACCTTAGTAATATCTCTAGGGATCTCACTAACGTTTTTGCATCCTAGTTTTCAAAGGTTGACTAAACCTTTCCTCTGATACCAACTGTAGAGACCCGAAGCTTAACGTACAAGGACATTACATTACTTTTGCGGAATACTTATTACAAAACAAAAACACACACACAAGGACCGTAATAGTTTAGTGTCTTTGGAAACTCGGAACGTAATCTTCTAATCATGGTGAAAGATCTTCAACATCTCCCATAAAGATCTTCCCTTTTTTTCTTACCTAAAACCTTTCTCTATATCCTGGGGAAAATAAAACATAAAAGGGTGAGCTCAAATTCTCAGTAAGGGTAAACAAAAGAAAAATCAATCACATCATATTTATAAGAAGATAACATTTTGAAAATATTAACCTGCAAAAGAGATCATAATATAATAACATGGGATAAATCATAGTAGTGAAATGAAATCCCAATAATCATAACATAAAAAATGAAACTTTGTGTAATACATACATAATCATAGATAATCATATCTTATTAGTCAAGACTCATTTCCAAGACTATCTTAGTGGAAAAATTCCATTTCTGAACCGAGTCACCCTCGTTTCAGTCCTGTTTCACTGAACCGGTATAACCTACCGTTCCAGCCATGTCTATCTCATGAGATATAAAATCTTTACCCAATGCATTGGAGGGAGATATAGGTCCCACCCATCTCATAACGATACCATTCTTATGTGTGCCACAAAATATTAAATCATACATCATTTTATAACCCATGTAATAAAAATGGGAATCTTAAACATCGTGACATCATAAAACAATTCATATAAGATTAAGGAATTCATAAAAATATAATTCCATCACAACATAATCAAATCAATGTAATAATAGGGATAAATACAGAACCCTTTATTATCTTATATGGAAAATAATTTTGATAAAACACTTGGACTCCATTCTTGAGGAAAATATCATTTCTGCTTCAAAAACACTTTTCCTTTCTTAACATGTCGTAAAATTATAAAATAAAAGAATTTGATTAAAAATAAACTTGAAAACTTGTAAAGGAAGCTTCTTGGAAATAATTTTTTAAAAATCCATTCATGCCGTATAAGTTAAAAAAACATTCTTCGTACTTTTGTCGGAAAAGTCAAAAAGTACCTTGTACGAAAAACGACAAAATATTCCTTTCATCTCCTTTACTAAAAACTCAAAGAAAGGTAAAATTGGATTTAAACAATTGTAGGTGGATGGAAATAATATTGAATATTGAGGAAACATGGATTTGGATGATAAAATACACCCCAGTAAATACCTAAGTATAAGAAATCTCGGATAAAAATGAGATTGTGATATTTCCCTTACCTTATGTTCGATATGCTTTGTATGTATCCGAAACTCCTGTATAATGATTTAAATAATGTCATTAACTTATTAAAGAATCATATTAATTGTTATGATATCATATATGGTTCATTTATGACTTTATATTACCCGTTCTTTTGTAAATTCCATGTTAAAGAAGCGTTTTGGGTAAAATCGTTTCATTTATCGTAGGTGTTTGGACTTGTTGTTCTTGACATTATTATTACTTATATAATTATTTACTTACTTCCAGAATATAAAACATGATTTATATATCATTTATATTCAGTATATATATATATATATAATAGATAGATAAATTAAATGAAACACACCGTTCATGGAGACGGTAGTCCGTACGTACGCATGAACGCTGTTTTCCTTTCCTTATTGTCTTGAATGGAAGTAAGTAGATGACATACATATATATATATATATATACATAAATCCAGTAGATTTAACATGTCATATATTTCATTATTATTCATTATATATACTTTATAATCATTCATGAATGGTTAATGTGGAGAATGAATCTCATCGCATCGTGGAGATGGTAGTCCGTACGTATGCACGAGCGATGATATCGTTCCCATGGTCGTGGAATTGTGTTGAAGTGTATGTATACTATTTCAGTATCAATATCACTTTATAATAATCATATATAGTTACTCATTACACCATTATACCCATCCAATTAAGGTGGTGGCGGAAAATAGATTACACCACGGCGTGGAGACGGTATTTCGTACGTACGCACGCGCGGTGATTTCCTTTTTCCGTAGGATGGAAAGAAGGATAATTAGAGTTTTTTCATATTTATAATAACATATCAGTATATAAGAAATACCGATGTTATTACTTTATCATGAAACAACTAAAGAAGAAGATGTTGAAGAAAAAAGAAATTGAAAAAGATCGGTAATGGATATTACCTCTTTTTGACGCGCCTTCACTTAACCTCCACTTAAAGAACTAAGGATGGTCTTTGAAGAAGACCAGGACCTCTAGGATGATACTAGGGAAGTGGAGAAGAGAATTTGGTAGGGTTTGGACGAGCTTTAATGCTCAAATTGGTGTGAGGAGGAGAGGGAGGAGGTGCCCTTTTATAAGGGAGGAGAGGGGCTCCTTAGGAAAATCTCAAAATATTATTTTATATTAAGGTCAAATTCGGATTATAATGGTTCTAAAGGGTATTATTTCGAAGTTAAAGTGGTGATGGGTCTAAATCCTCTCATACAATAGGATTTATACAAGTTTAGGTTATTATTTTGACCTTATCAATTAGATTTAACTCTAAGTTAAATAATTTAACTTTTACCGTGTCTTTTTGTTTTCTTACACTATATGGTTAATAAACATACTATATCAAGCCAAAAGAACCCCAAGTTGTTTATTATCAATATATATAACCTTATCTAATTCATGTTTCCGATCCTTAGATTTTTAGGAATAAAATAACAATTAATAATATAATATTTGTTTTAAAAACTAATTTATGTCAATTTTGACACTATTTGGTACATGATTTTTATGAAATTCATAACAGAATGATAGGTTCAAACCAAGTTACTTAAATAAATAATAACATGTCATATTAACCTATAAAATTAGTGTAAGTCATAAAAAGTCTCAAATTACATTTATTTGGGCATTTATAACATCAATTATGTCAATATTTCATTAATAAGACAATTACTGCATCATCGTTGTGTCATAATAAATGATAATTATTTAATCCCTAAAAATTATAAATAAATTCCTATGATGTAAATAATTGTATTAGATTTCTGGAGACTATTCATGTTCGAAGTTTCATTAATTTTATCACTAAATTAAAATTATTATACTTATAAGATTTAAGAAAGTGACATGTTGTCACATTCTTTGGTTTTAATAATAATTAAATTATTTTCATGGATAAAAGTCCATAAAATGAATCTAATCCAACTCGTAGGTTATATGGGTCTACTTTTAGCCATCCAATAGGATTTTTTACAAGTTTTAGGTTAATCTTATAATCTTATATTTACCTTTAATTACCTGATTTACCTTTAACTATAGTAAATAAAATTTACCATAGTTGCTATTCACAATGCCCAAAAATAAAAAGTAGCTTATTAAAATAATTTGGACCCACTGATTCCAAATATGGAATCCATTTTTCCAAATTCAATACACAAAAGATGCAGAAATTAAATTAAAATTAATCCCGTTGTCGAAAGAAAACGGGTTTTTCTTTAAAACATTGCAAAAGATTGAATTGATTTAACCTACGAATTCAAGGTAAAATCAATGCTAATGAAATAAATTATATTAAATGGTAAAAATATATTCTATTTATACTTTAAAACCATTCAATATTATAATTTAACCACATAATATATTACGATGAAAAAATTTGTTTTTAATTAAAATATTTCGTGTTTTTACTATTCATTAAAATATGAAAGTTATCGGAAAAATATAAAAACTTTATCTAATGTAAATTTTTATATCTTGATTCAAAAGAAGAATTTTATTTTGTAAAATTGAACATATAAACATTTAAAAAACTATATTTAAAGTGGGTGCACCATCAAAAGGCGGCAAAACTGCATTTTTTTAAAAATACTTATTTTACCCGAAAAATTTATTTTGTTCTTATACCATGTTCTAGAAAATGTGTAAGAAGAATAATAATGTTATAAGATTAAAAATTTAGTTAATACTATTCATAATGTCTAGTTCATAATAATATTATAATAATATATCATTGTTTAGTAAAACCCGGTATTGCGTACAACACACGCTATCGAGGAAGGTCGCGATTGCGTGTAATGCAAGCCAAGTCAGGGTTGCGTGCTTTGAAAGAATCCTTCGTTGTTTCGTATAACATAATCCAACAATATTTCATTTATACATTGAATATATATATATATACACTCAATGTTGCGTAGAATAACTTCTATCAAACGAACTTGAAATTGTGTGTAACAAGAGCCAAGAAAAGTGTTGCGTATACTGCAAGATAATACAGTGTTGCGTATAGCGAAAGATAATCTTGGTGTGTCGTACAATAGAAGATATGAATGAAATTAAAAAGAATGTATATTATAAAATCTCGGGTTGTTACAATATACGACAAATATAGGATGTCTCTTTCTCTAAAGAAGATATGCCTCATGCGCCAAGCATAAGATACCAAAAGTTCTCACTACATGACTTTGAACTCTAGTATTCCTTATCATTCAACAATAGGATGCCTCTTGTTCTAAATAAGAGATGTATTCTGTGAAAATCATTAGATACATAATGCCATGATCACAGTGGGGTAATTTCTATAGTTTTGGAATCCGTTCAATCATACCATTACTCCATCTCACGATTTGTGTGTCCTTCATTAGGATTTTCATCCTCTTTCATGTATGAAGGGACCCCCTAATGACCTGATCCCATTATACATTAGCTAACCTACCATCTTGGGCCAATTCCTCATAAGACTTTAGAATACACTTCGATTCGGGTCCTGCGTTTCGAACACGGTCAGCAGTTGACCCTCATTTGTTTGTCCCCATTTTAGGCTAACGTGACATGGATGATCTATTTCGAACACGGTCAACAGTTATCCTCCATCATCATGCCAACCTCACTACGTTCCGAATGTCGGGCATGTGATTTACACTTTTCATCTCCCTCTGTTTGGACTGATTCAAACGCCCTTGGCTTTATCCCTCTTGTTCAATAGCACATATGTGTAGGCCACAATTATATGCCTCAACCCACCAACGAGTTGGGATGCGTTCATGGACAAACATGAGGAATACATCATTGGAATCTTCCATGCATAAGCCTCATTCACCATTACCACTTCTTAGCGGCACCCAGGAACTCAAATGGCTATTTCTTCTTCATATAACCATGCTAACATGGGCCCCTCAGTGGATCACTCCACAACACCCCTTTTCATGGCATTACTGATGCCTTTTCTTACCCAAGGGCGAGCGGGTATCAGTTATATTATTCTTATGGGTGTTTAGTGAGTCTACCTCATTTAAGCTGTAGGATGTTAAACTACCAAGAACAATCATCCTTGGAACATGACATTAAACTGTGGCCTCGCCCTATGCAACACACACAGGGCGCCCCATCATGGACATTCTCTAAGCCTGCTCGTATCTATGAGAGTGAGATCTTCCTCACAAGGAATGAGATCCTATTTGCTAGAATGGATTCTATCTATGGGGAAGGGAAACTATCTTGATGTAATCCCATAAATTTTATTGAGGAAGTTAACATCCCTACTCCTCTATTATTTGGGGCCAAAGAACAGAGGAGAGATGGGCACAAGGACCTCTGTTATCCCATCCCTCTCTCCCAGGGCTTTGTTACCATCTGGTCTCCATCTTATAGTAAGTCCCAATCTCCGCATCCATGGTCTGCTAACTACGCATAATCCCATGTTTCCTCATTGGGCCACCAATCACTTGTAATCCCCATTCCACTTCCCATAGAAACACCTTTCACAATGTGATCATCAAGTCTTTGCTTCCTCTTGTTTCTCACACAGGGAATGACTCACGTGGGCTTTGAGTAAGCATTGAACATAGAATCTTTAATGTGCTTCCTTAGAGCATAATCCCCAATCCACCATTATGAACTATGTATAATTTTATCCTTGCCTCCTAGGAAATGTACATAGGAAGCCTCCTGAAGGTTCAATCCCAAAACCTATTTTTATCGACTCCTTTACATCGGTTCACCTTCATCCCGCATGATGTTAAACTATATCCAAACATTCCCGAACTACATGGACATTGATCCTTGTCTCCTAGGCAGGGTACATAGGAATCCTCCCAATGGTTCAAGCCCAACACCTACTTATCCCTACCCTCTTCACGTTGGTTCACCATCATCTCGTATGACATTAAATTGGATCCATCATTCCAAACTTTGTGGAATTTGATCCTTGTATCCAAGGAAATGTAGGTAGGAAGACTCTTTGAGGTTCAATACCAACACTTACTTGTCCTGACTCCTTCATATCGATTCACCTTCATACCGCATGATGTTAAAATGTACCCCATCCAAAAATATGATGAATTTGATGCTTGTCTCATAGGAAGGGTACTTAGAAAGCCTCCCTAAGGTTCAATCCCAACACCTACTTGTCCAAACACCATTCACTTTGGTAATGCTTCGTCCCATATGATGTTAAACTGCATCTACCATTTTGAACTACATGGAATCTAATCCTTGTCTCAGAGGCAAGGTACATAGGAAGCCTCCCCGAGGTTCAAGACCAACACCTACTTGTCCCAACTCCTTCATGTCAGTTCACCTTCATCCCACATGATGTTAAACTATATCCCCCATCCCAAAATACGTGGACTTTGATCCTTTCCTCCTAGGAAAGGTACATAGGAAGCCTCTCTGAGGTTAAATCCCAACACTTACTTGTCCCAACCCATTCACGTCTTTTCACCTTCATCCTGCATGACGTTAAACTATACACCCCTTTTCATCCCGCAAGACATTAAACTATACCCATTATAACTACATGATATTGGATCCTTGTATCCTAGATAGGGTACGAAGGAAGCCTCCCTGAGGTCCAACTGCAACCGACGGTAAGCCATTGTGTTCCCCAATTAATAGTAAGTCGTAGTGATCCCCAACAAGCAGTAAGTTGTTGTACACCCCAACCAAAGGTAAGACATTGTAGCCTCATCCAGTAGTAATTCTTTGTATCCCCCAATCGACGGTAAGGAGTTGTAGTCCCCTTGTCTAGGACCCACATCTCTGGTCCACCCCGGGGTGTCTGACTAACCTGGGCTACTAACTATGTGTAAGACCAAGTATATCATCAGGTCGTTGTCCTCTGCGCAAACCCCGATTCTATACCCTATCTTGAACTACATGGACTTTGATCCCCTGCCACAAGGACATATAGGGAGCCTCTCTGAGGTTCAATACCTTTATCCATATAAATTTTAGGAAGGTCATGCCCCAACCTGAAGGTTCCACTTCCTCTGGGTCCCATCCAGGCATCTATTCTCATAGGTCACCTCATCAGGTGCCCCATCACCCCACTGAACTACATGGACATTGATTCCCGGACACATGGATACGTACTAAGTCTCTTCGAGGCTCAAGACCAACATCACCATCACCCTAGAGTCAGTTCCATCTCACTCCCCACCCACTCTCAACAATCCATATCCATATTGATTCTTACCCAGGACACCACATCCTGGTGAGACCATGTCACCCACTTTCTTGCTGCTCCTAGAAGTAATCGTGTAACTAATCATGCGTTATCCCCCACATCAATGATACCTCATGGGGTTTCACCCATATGATCTACTCCCATCAGTGTCTTGACCAGTATAATCTGTCTCTGCTAGACATTAAACTCTCAACATACCCTATCTTATATATGGGAAGCTCAGGAAAACATCAGAGACATTCCTATAACATATAATTCCCTACACTCGACGTGGGATGCCTCAGACTTCCATACCCTCAAGAAGCCCTATAATAAGGGGGAGAAACCCAGATGAATCGGTGTTACAACATCCAGAAATGTTGTCAATGTCCAATGTGACCACTCCCCCGTCTGAAGGTTTCTTCCCTGACTGGACCCCTTGGAATGTCCTGATAGAAGCAATGTAATTAACTATTGTCCATGAAGACATGGCACTAGGAAGAATTTCCCGAACAACGCCTTAAGTTTATGAGGGAGACCCAGACTAGGTAACGAGTTCTAAACAAGAATCTACGAAAGGAGGAAACGACATCCCATCATCCCATTTAGATCAAGGAGAAAATGTCCCTGAATAAGTTATGGATGTCGCCCGTATTTGGAAAGTGGGAATACGGGGCAACAACTGCATATCCTCCGAAACAAACGGATGTGTGCCCTAGCAAAAGTTTTAGAAACAGATCTAAATAGATAACGACTAACCTATGAAACAAAACCCTACTAGGTGTTCAATAAAAAAGAATCACATGCCACATAGAACTACTAGGTTCACTACACCTACTATGTGCAAGGACTAATTCACCAACCTCATAGAAAAATACCTCGACATAGACCCACATAACCTTCCAGCAGAGTGAAATATATGTGAAACTAGTAGAGGAATATTATTAAAGTCTCATCATATAATATTATTGAGTTTCATGGATAGCTATCTCTAATATTATATTTTACACCAAATAATATCATTATCAGTCATAAAGTAAGAAGTTCTTAAAAGTAATTGTAGATCTACTTCAAGATATGTGGTATAATTTTTAATGAAGGGATGTATATATGGTTCCTCTCTAAGATTTTATGGTAATATATCATAATAATAAATTTATTATTTCATTGAATAGATTCATTTTACATATAAGAGTAAAAAATTTCTAGATCAATACTGATCACAAGTTAAAAAATTCACCCTTTAAAGGGATGAATATTATTAGAGGGATCTTATGGCGGATTAAAAAATCCAAAATTGGAAGGTGAGGAATCCTTGAGTAGAAAAAAGTGATGTAAAATGTAGGTGGGGTGATATTCATTTCATCAAGACCATTAGAGTTCAATTATTCTAATTCTTCTTCAATTGAGGAGACTTTTGAGTAATTCCATTAGTGTAGGTTACTTGGAATCATTAATCCTTATAAGCTTGATTGTCTTCCATCTCTTGATGATGGATTGGACTCTCTCTTTCAAACTACATTTCATCACATAATTGTGGTCCCAATGTTCATTGATTACATACCTCCCGAACAGTTATGGTAGGAAGGCTAGTTTGAAAGAGGGAATGAGTAGACTCAAATCCATCATCAAGAGATGAAAGATAATCCAGTGTTGAGGATGGAATAAATAAAGGTAGTGAAGGTTAGTTTTTATGTAGTGTTGAATTATTATATCTATGTTCACGATAGTAACAGTTTTCTTGAAAGATGGATGCCATTATGGACTTTTATTAATGGAGTGTATTGCATTGTTGTTATTCAAGAGAAATTAAATGTTTGACTACTCATGAAGACAATGTATTTTGAACATGAATATGTTTCCAATACTGATCAATAACAAACAATTGATGATGAAATTACCAAATTATTAGGGGATCAACAACATGTAGATGAAAAAAGAAACAAAACAATAATGACACAACATCATAGTCTTGACTAAAATTATCAAATAAAGAAGTCATTGTACAAAATTTGTTGTTTGTTGGAATCAACATGGACAACCTATTGACCCCAAAAAGTAAACATTCATTAGTTATCTTGGGGTCACAATGAGGTTGAATGTGCTGATAGATATTGACTCATGGTGCCTTGTCTAACCTGTAACGAAGGAAATACTTTTGAAATATATAATGGTAATGTTACAATACATTTTCTCCATTTACTAAAAAAATATATAATGAAACATTTATTTAGTTATCATTATTCCTTGAATACTTCAGTTATTTTAGAATATTTTCATTATAAATTTCTCTTAATTGACCCCTTAAAATCCCATAGAGGCTTTCATACTATTCTGATGAAGTTTTATCTTAGGGATGCTAAGGGGAAAATAAATAACCACCCACCACTTTGTTATGAAGACATTATAAGGTTGGAAAGATGGTCTGCTTTCAGTAATCGTCACAATGAGAACTCATTTTAGGTGCATTTCATTCGATTGTATATAATTTGAAATTATTTATTTTATCCATCTTGATTCCAAATTGTTAATTTATGAAACAAAAAAAGAGTTCTAAAAATAAATAATGTGAATCAAAACAAATGTACACCTATCACAATGGAAGTATGGGGAACACTTAATTAGAAAATAAATTGGTATGTATTTTAAATCAACAGTAAAAGTATAATTATGTGATATGAAATAACATATGTTCATTTTTTATATGAATATTGAGGAATCAAAATCTGATGCCACTTACAACCCACGTTATGTGCTATGGAAGGAGGATTGTGTAAATAATGATGGTATATTAGTTGATGAAAACAAAAAAGTAGTATTGGAATCATGTGTAAGTATTAGATAACTATAATTCATTATGATTTATGACAATATTACATAAAATAAATATCTTCATATTTTTATATGGTTTAGACACAAGAATCAGAAATGCCCATACCATAAGAAAAGTGACTTTTAGTAGCTTTTAAGTGGCCTGAACAATATGATAATGTTAGAGGATTAGGTTTTAGAGTCTCTCCTCGAACATATAACAAGAATATAAAACCACATGAATATCCATATAATACAATGATACAAATGTAGACAAAAATATACTAACTACAAGATATTATTTTTTAGTCTGGTTTGGAAGACCAATGTATAAGAAAAGATCAAAGAAAACCGGTAGTGGATCAAAGATCCACACATGATCCAAATGATCCCACTAGATTTGAGGCTAGTCATTACACACAAACCCTACCCGGGGTAATCAATTTTTTCATTACTCTTTCCACTAAATGTGAATCAAACAACTTTTAAAAACATCATAATACAAAAATTCTACAGGGTGTAGTTGTATGTGATTTTTATCTATCAACACCCATGTACAACCGTGTTGTGAGGGTTACAATTTATAATATCCTAGGAGACCAGCTACATAATAAACCCCTACGAAAATATCACATGAGAGTGGGGATCAAGGTAGATTATGATCCGACTACTGAGTGGCTTGTACCACTTGATGATCTAGATATTACAATGGTCAGAACATCTATTGGAGATTCCATATCATGGCCATCTAATCTTATAAAGATACATGTGGTATGTATTTAACATATTTTTTCGTATGAAAAACTTGTAACAGTTTAAGATAAAATTTATAAGGTGAGGTACGATATTACATATGGATAAAGCGTTAGAGAAAAAAAAGTTCAAATCAATAAAATCTACTAAATTGATCAAGGAAAAAATGAACTTCTGAGAATATCATCTCTCCTCCATTTCCAGAGAAACATTTATTAACATTACAACTTCATGCAGAGACCACATTTAAAGACATAAATATGTCTTACATTCACTATGAAGAAGAAATATTTGGAGTTTCTAATATGGACAGAATTTGTTTTGAGACTCTAAATGAGATTCTCAAGCATTAATGGTTGGGTGTCTCAGTTGTGAATACAGAAATAACATACATTTTCATAATACGTCTATCCAAAGAGTGATTTAACCATGTTTATTAAAGTTAATAATTTTTCATATTTTGTATAAGAGTTTATCTTACAACTATATATAGGGAAGATCTCCTGAAGCATAATTTGGTTTCATTAATCCCAATATCCTTTCTACAACAGAAATTACATTGGAAAATGAAGAAATAGGTAATAAGAGAAATGAAATAATCCAAGAATTTAATAAAAAAGTATTATACAATAGACCCTTTTTATTACTAAAATGTAAGGGTAAAACTTTATGATCTAATCACGGTAAATATATTTTTAATTTTTTTCATTACTTATTTGTTTTTGTTTTTTAGGAAGCATTGGATGTTGATAGTAGTCAACATAGACACCTCGATTATTTTTTTTGACTCAATGCATGAACTTTTAACCAACTGACCACACATGATGTGTATTGTGAATATGTAATACACTACAATCGACATCTTGTAGACAAACATCAAATTATATGTTTAGTATATTTTTAAACGAGAATTTTTTTTTATGATTGGGCAGTCTCTAAATACATTATAAATCATTGTACGAGGCTAAAATATAAAAATCTAAAGCCTGCAGATTACTACAAATAGAAAAATATTAAGGTATATATAGAAAGATTTAACTATCAAAACATTTGAGAGCAATTTATTATTTAGGCCAATGTTTTATAGTTTCTGAAACAAGATAATGAAATCTATTATGGATATTATGTCTGCAAGTTTATGAGGGAAATTATATAGCATGAAAAAACCAGAATCCCCCTACAGGTAATTTCCTAATGTAATTACAATTTCATTAAATATATTTTATAATAATTATTTTATATTTTCTTAGTAATATCATGATTTCTAAAAAAATAATTTTTCAAAAGAGGAAATAAATTTGTTTAGAGATGAGTGGAAAACGTATTTTTCTTCAAAATGTATGTTGACAACAAATTTTGGTGATTACGTGATATTTTTTTGATCTATAATGAGTTATTACCATTGAAAAATATTGTGGTTGTGAAGCATTAGTGTCATAATGCTTATATATTATTCTTCGTCTCTTTCTCAAGGAAAAGATTAATTGAGGAAATCAATTTGTTTATAATATCTAACACACAAATAATAAAATTATTGGGAAACTATGGAGTAATAGTTGGAGGTAAAGGCAAAGGTAGAGGTGGAGGTGGAGGCGGAGGCGGAGGCAAATTCAGGGTAGGAGTCTAACATAGAGGAGGGGGTAGAGGCAAAGACTAAGGTGGAGACCGAGGCAGAGGAGGATAAGAATCACTAGCTTGAAAATAATAAAATTGTTGGGAAAATAAGTAGAATAAGGATTATACAAAGATTGTGTTTGAGAAAAATTGTTTAAAAGTGCACACAAAAATTGTCACTTAAGATAAAATCTATTGTGCGCCTTCCAATTTAAAATGAAATTTTAGTAAAAAACACATATGGCATACTCGCAACTGAGAAAACACATTCATTCTGTTTTGGTAGTTTAGAAAAATGATTCATATTACATTTGTGATATGTAGGGATCATACTACTCTTAATATAACGCATGGTGTGACAGATATGACTCCATGTGTGTCTTTTTTATTCAAAAGTGACATTGATTTTAATAAAAAATAGCTGACATACCCAAAACAGAGCAAACACATTTCGATTGTTTTGATACTTTTAAAAAATGATGCATGAGTCATTTGGGATGTGTAGAATTCATCCTCACCTCAATCTGATGCACGGTGTTGCTGGTATGAATCCAAGTGCCTATTTTTTATTCAAAACTAACATTAATGTTAATAAAATACAACTGACATACTCAAAACCCAAAAAACACATTTAGACTGTCTTGGTGATTTTGGAAAATGATTCATATGACATTTATGACATGTAGGGATTAGCTGCACATCTATTTGATGCATGGTGTGACCGGTATAACTCTAAGTCTGTTTTTTATCAAAAAGTGACATTCATTTTAATTAAAATAAAAAAATGAAATAATAAAAACCAATATAACGCATTCCAACTATTTTCAATCTTTATGAAAATTATCCATGAGTCATTTGGGATGTGTATAATTCATCAGCATTGTAATCTGACACACGGTTTGACCAGTATGACTCCAAGAATGTCTTTTATATTCAAAACATACATTAATTTAAATCAAAAGAAAAAAAATTACATACTCAAATATAATAAAACACATTCATATTGTTTTGGTACTTTAGGAAAATTATCCATATGTCATTTTTGATGTGTAGAGATCATCCTCACCTCAATTTGATGCATGGTGTGACCAGTATGACTCCAAGTTTGTATTTTTTATTTCAAAGTGACATTAGTTTTAATAAAAAAACAACTGACATTCTCAGAACCATTAAGACAGATTAATATTTTTTCAATACTTTAGGAAAATGATCCATGAGTCATATAGGACCTGTAGCAATTAGGTGCACCTCAATCTACCACACGGTGTGACCGATATGAAGCCAAATGATACTTTTTCATTTAAAACTGACATTAATGTTAATAAAAAACAACTAACATACTCAAAATAGAGATAACACATTCATATTGTTTGGGTACATTAGAAAAATTATCCATACATCATTTGTGATGTATAGGGATGAGCCACACATCAATCTGATGCATAGTGTGACTGGTATGACTCTAAGTACATCTATTTTATTCAAAAGTGACATTTATTTTAATAAAAAAACTGACCTACTCAAAACTGAGAAAACTCATTCTGATAGTTTGGATACTTTGGTAAAATGACCTATGAGTCATTTGGGACATTTACCATTCAACATCACCTCAATCTGACACAAAGTGTTACCAATATGACTCCAAATGTGTCTTTTTTATTCACAAATAACTTTAATATAAATAATATAAAAAATAACAAACTCAAAATTGAGAAAACACATTCATATTATTTTGGCACTTTAGAAAAATGATCCATATGTCATTTTTTATGTGTAGGAATCTGCCGCACCTCAATCTGACGCATGGTGTGATCGGTATAACTCCAATTTCATCTTTTTAATTCTAAAATGATATTCATTTTAATAAAAAAACTGTCATAAAAAACAAAGAAAATTCATTCTAATTATTTGGATACTTTAGGAAATTGATCCATGAGTCATTTGGTACATGTAGCATTTAGCCACACCTCAATCTGATACACAGTTTGACTGGTATAACTCCATGTGCATCTTTTTTATTCAAAGATAACAATATTGTTAATCAAAAAAACTGACATACTAAAAACCAAGTAAACGAATTCAAATTGTTTTTTTACTTTAGTGTAATGATCCATACATAATTATAGACATGTATGAATCAGCTACACCACAATCTGATGCACAGTGTGACTAGTATGACTGAAAGTGTATATTTTTTTATTCAAAAGTGACATTATTTTAATTAAAAAACAACTGACATACTATATAATAGTATTTTATTCTTCTTGTATTTGTTTTAGAAATTTTCTTCCATTTAAATTCAGTATTTGTATCTTATTTTTGTTATTTTTGTGTTGTTTTTTTCTGCTGAATCAGTGTATTCCAGCACACTGCACCTGTTTCTAATGATATAGTATACTACTGCATCACACTGTAGTTTTCACCTTTATCGTCACTATTAAATACATTCATAAATACTCCCTTTATCAGTGCTTTTATAATTACATGTAAAGGAATCCTTTATCAAGGCATATACATGTTATGATAAAGTCTATCTATATCAACGCATTAAAAATCACTGATAAATCATACTTTTATCAGCGCTTTGATATGATTTTATAAATAGTGCCTTTATCATTGAATTTATATTCAATGATAAATCTCCCATTTATCATTGATTTTTTAGCGCAGATTAAATTCAATGACTTTTAAACATGATAAGGTCATCATCGCTTCTCTAGGATTGATAAAAGTTGATTCTAGCACTGTTGAAAGTTTATTTTGTAGTATTTTTGGGTGAATAATCATGATCTCTTGGACATCTGGTGTAAGGTAATTAAGGTAGACATCATACCACTAAAGTCATGTACCAACAAGTCAATATCTGGCTATGCACTCCCAATCAATATATACCTACTTTATCAAACACTAGAAAATTCTATGAGCAAGCTACGTCACCATAAGGGGGATAGTCCTCCCACACCTGCATTCACACATACTCACCTCCAGTAACCATCAAGGATACTATATAATGATGGTCAATCATGTAAAGATCACAACCACCATGGCCACACCGTAATACCAAAAGTATTAGAACACAAAGGTCCAGATCCAAGATACTCTTCCAAGACATCCCCATGAAAATTGTAAACCGCAAAGGCCAGATCTATGGAACTCATCCAAGGTATCCACATCATAATTCTAGACTACAAATGGATGGATCATAGGAACTCATCCAAGGAATCCATATCAAGTTCCATGGGAATCCTAGTAGAAACTCAGTCAATGCACTAGTTGGATTCCTAGGAGCACGTCAATAACACATGTCCTATTCAAGCCCAAACAAGCTGGATCCATGGAGTATCAAGCCCCAAGGAATCCCA
The DNA here is from genome assembly GCA_963277665.1 of Viscum album. NCBI lineage: Eukaryota > Viridiplantae > Streptophyta > Magnoliopsida > Santalales > Viscaceae > Viscum > Viscum album. Next base: position 1,952,572,407 of record OY728125.1, read on the forward strand.
CGGAATAAAGACCCAAGGGGAATACTATACCCAAGGAACCTAATACTGTGTTCTAGATCTATGAAGATCATTATATGGAATCTATCAAACTATTAAATCATCACACATGAGTATTTCCACTAGTGTAAAACAATTCATCGTAATACATGGGTATACCCACCCAATCATCACAGGTCAAGGAGAGCATAATAATGCCCACCACATATCACAAGACAATGAGTCCATCCAAGGAATTCCTACATCGGGTAATCCAAGTATCACTCAATGAATACATGAAAACATGTAAGGCTCAATAACTAAGTCTCAGGTACCACCTCTGTGTACCAATAAAACATCAGAAAACATGGATCAGAAGCTGGATCCCATGATAGAATGTCTGAGCATCCCTACAATCAATAAATATTCCTCATGTCAAGGTCAACATCCACCAACTAGAAAGCACCTCTGGTAAACACTATTACATTAGGAAAAACATTTCATATAAAAACAAATGAGTGAGGCTAGACCGAACACCCAACCTAACACTCATTCCATGGCGCCACGGGCTTATCAGTTTGAAATGAGTTCTAGGTGACACCTGAACTCCATTTCAACCCAAACCCTATGTGAAAGTTCAAAGTCGGTAAAGCAATGGGCATCCTATAGATCCCTCAATCCAAGCACTTAAAGGCATCCTACTTGGGATCCTTCAGGTAAACACAAGTGAAGGTATCATACTAGGGATAATTAGATGTAATGGTAATGGGGGAATCCAACTTGAGATCCTCTAACAGTAAGAAACCAAATAATCCTATAATGGGGATCCTCTAATAGTAAGAAATAGATGCATCCTATAATGGGGATCCTCTAAAAATCAGAAAGACTGAGGCATCGTACATAGTGGATCCTTGAAATGATACATGAGTGCAAGTATCCTAAAAGGGACTCCTTAGATCAATAAATAATCATAGGCACCCCTCAAGGGATCCTTATAAGCATCTGGTATCACAGCCTCATAGTCCAGAAGGGCACGTCTCAAAAGGGGAACATCCTCAAAAGCATAGGTCATGGGAGATAGTTCATATCTTATCTCATATTAAGATCTCAAATTGGTTGGTATTATCACCCAAACTATCATTCATTCCAAGTATCTCCCTCATAAAATTTCCATATTTAAAAATCATAGGAAGAACCTATTTATTTTGATAGAACCCCCAAAACACCCATTAAAAGTCCTTAGAACACTCGACGGGTCTCACCATCAAAATCTACGCAGAAAACCACTCAGAATGGAATACACTTAGAACCAATTCCAACATCGGGGAATGAAAACATGAAAACCCATTACTGTGTTGAAAAGGGGTTGTACACAGCGTGTAACCTCAGTAGACAGTGTGTACTCCCAGCATGCCACATGGGTGTGTACACTCACCGACCTGGGCGTGTAAACGCCCCAAGTACACTGTGTGTGGAACCAGTTCACTGTGTGTATCCAACATGGGGTACATTCCCATGTACCTCAACCATCTTGGAAATCTATGTGGAAAATCCATGTATCTTTACATGACGTGCTACCCACATGAGGTCTGGCCATGTACTCTACACAACCATGTTCCCCTACACAGGTTCACCTGGCTAGGTACTAAGCTGCAAGGCTGAGTACTAGTACATGGTGTATACAACCATATACATTTTTTTTACTCCATTAACTTCATATTCCCTAAATAGGAAGAACAAACAACATGTCACCCTGGACTACTCACTGTGTAATCGGGTTTTCCTAAACGAAAAACCCGTCCAGATCACCCGAAACCCTTATTTAAACCACAAAATCAGTAGATCGGGACACTAGGGACTACATACAAGAATAATAGGTCTATTAAAACATGAAACAATGAATTTAATGGTGTTTTTTCAGAAAAACAAAAAATAGACCTACCTTTGGGCGAAAACCACTGATGCTTGGGTCTATTTGATGGTTCACGAATACCGCACATCGAACCAATGCGTCGAGGGCTTCGCGGTGGTACCCATCTTCCCTTTTCTCTCCCTCTTTCTATTACTACCCATTTTATCCCTTAGGTCATGATAAAAAAGGATCCACTAAAGGTTTCTACGAGAAGGATTAAGGAAAAAAGTGAAAATGAAAAGAAAATAAAGAAAAAGAATAAATATAAAAGAAAAAGAAAAAGGGGCCAATGTCAAGGTTTAGTGCCTAACTAATGTTTATGCCTCACCTAGGATATAATCTCTGCTCCGGACTCAAAAATAGAGATAGAAACTCAATATAACACTCCTTTAAAACATTAAATCTGAACAAACTTTCATAAATAATTTAATATATAATTTAATAAATATTAATTATTAATTATTCCGCCAAAATTTGAATGACTCAAATTTATACCAAACTCTTATCCTTGGTTAAAAACCCTATTCTGGGACTAACAGAGTGGTCATAAGAATTAGTGAAGATCATATTCTAGTGTAAAAGACCATTTTACCCCTCATGAGTATCTGAAAGAAGAAATTCAAATATCTAATCAAAACTACAGTCAAAACATAGGCACTAACACCTAGGGTAAACACCAAATTCTTAAATCAACAAAACCATAATAAAATTTATCTGGGTTAATTTAATAGGTTAAATTTATTATTCATCTTGTAAGTATAGCATCACCAAAATGACATGGAAAATTCTAAAACTCCTAAAAAAAATTTGAGGACCATGAAACTTTCCCTCGACTGAGTGTGGGTCCTCAACCAATGATGAATAATTATGGAGTGTGTTTTCTCAAATCACAATTATTGATTATTATTTAGTATTTAGTGTGCATTCACCTTTAAATTAATTTTAGTGTGGGTATCTCTAGAGTATTTTTTATTTAGGGGGTGATGTTTGTGATGATCAAGGGAATGAGATTCTCTAATAAATTTTATTTGTGGATGATGACCTGTAAAAACATACAGGATTTGGACTTTTATAAAATAACTTATAAGAATATTAGGATAATAAAATTTCTTAAACTATGTTTGACCTAGATTACCCCATGTATGGTATTAATCTTCGAGTTCACAACTATATATTATCATTTTATAGGATTTTTTTATTATACAATAATGAGCTTAGTTTTTGTAATGGTAAACAGTTGGGATGTTCTATTAGATTATTATACTCATCCTTATATGAGAATTTTTATGATAATGTACTCATGTATATGTATAAAATTACATTTTTCATGAGTACATTGAGTTTATAGATTTGGTGGTGCCTATTAGGGGAGTAGGATTTGGTTACAACCATAAAATGTTTATTGATGAAGGATTAAAAATCTTTTAGGTGAGGTTTTTAACATGGATTTTCATTTTTAGATTAGTTTATGTTTTTCTCTGATATTTCATCGAATATATTTCTTATAACATTTGTTATTTTTTAAAATTTTATTTGAGATGATCATGGTAGATATATTCATGTATTATAAGTTTACATTTATGTTCACATAATATATTATCACCTTTAGTTATTTGAGTTTTCATTATTACATGTGATTTGGGAAGTTTCTACCCATTTATATGTGTACACCCTATTGGTGCTTATTACAAACCCCTACCAAATTAGAGGTAGTCTTGTGGACGTATATAAAACCATATATCTGACATAGGTAGGGTCCCTGTGGGGTATTTTCATGTCACATGATATCCCTTTTAAAATAATAAATTCTACTTTTCATCTATGTCACATATGGTGACATGTCTTTATCGCTTTTTTGATTCATTTTACTTTTCAAAATAAAATGTCTCTATCTATGTTAGGATAAATCTCTATATATGATGTATAAATATATATCTCTATCATTTTTTTTAATTCATTAAAAAAATTTATAGTTGTTATAATAATATGATATTTTCATTTTTACTATATATCATGGGATGATTCCAAAATATTATCCATGAAGTAAAGAAAAAAATACAACTCAAAATGTGATGTGGTATTACATTCCCCACCTTTGTATTTATTATCAACCACTATTTTTACCCACTAATGAACTCCCACTCTAAGAAAAATAAAATACAACCCTTTGGAAAAAAATTAAAATAACCCATTATTAATCATATAATACTTTTTTCCAAATCCAATCCTATGCGAGAAATTCTTAGTTATGAAAACTAGTTAAGGATAATAAAAAATAAATTCAATCCACGAATAACTCTAAAACATATAGTCAACACACTCCCCCGTGAAAAATAACTATTACTATAAAATAGTTAACATATAAACAAAAAATTACAAGGCAGGTAAGATTACCTAAATATTGATTAATAAGTAATATCAATTTGAATACATAGGTTTAATTTGGGCATATAAAATGATAGATTTGGTTGATATTTTATGAATATATTAGAAACATTATTTTCAATAGATATCTTTCATTTTTACCTATATTTAATTCATTTTTTATGTAGTGATATGTTATATACATATTTTTTATATCTGATTATTAGAGAAAATCTATAGTTACATTAATTATGCTACTATTATTAAAAATAATTGATGTGGAAAGATGAACTATTCCCTCAAATCAATCAACTATTGTTTCATACATTTAAGTTGCATGCAAGAAACTACTATTAAAATGTATGTTTATCTCTTTAATACTCAATGATATTATCTATTATTTCTTAGTCAACCAAGAAAAACAATTTCTTCCAAAAGTGAATGATCCCATTGAAATGGACTTCATGTTATCTACATATATCGTCCAATTAGAATATGGGGATTCTAGAAGTTTTTTTCAATCTTTAGTACAGAACAACCAATATTTTGTTACACCTATAATATTTTTGAATATTATTTCTTTATACATTATGAATTTCTTTAACTATACCTTGATATATAGAATCAAGGAATATTTCATAGTCTATTTTTGTCCTTGATGCATTAAAGTATTACAAAATCATAATAATCTCTCTAAATTATGTGTCATTATCGGAATTTATAGCCTCACCCATCATCAATTTAGTTACAATATTTATTATAGTACACAGTGTCATACAATTTTCAAAATAAGATATTTTAAGATCTATTTATAATACATATGTTGTGATATAAATGTACCTTAATTCAGTTTTTTTATTTTTTTTATAAAAAATAACTTGTACTCTCCTATAAGGATATTTCAAAATGTTTTCATTTAAGTCAATAAAATCCACACAAACAAAAATTATTGATACTATGGAGATAATTTCATCAACATATACCAACACCTTTATTTTCCCCTTATATTATTTTTTGATATAAGAATTACGATAAAATTATCTTAGAGTGAACATCACTTATTTTCTAAATGCGTCAACTTTTGAGTACCAAACCCTAGGTTCTTGTCTGAATCCACATATAACTTTATTTGATTTGTATACAATGTCATTATCAGTATTTATCTAAAAAATAATTTATTTTTTAATGTATACTTATTATTAAAAAATGATATTTACAAAAAAATACTTCACATTGACTTAAAAAAACTCAAATTTTCTATAAAAACAATATAAAGGATGATTCTGATAGCTTATAGTTGAGCCACTAGATAAATTGTTTCATAAAAACCTACTTAATCAATTTAATCACATTCATTTCAGATCATCCTATATTTGTTCCATACCACTTATTATTTAGACCAAGTTGAATGTATACCCCCTTAGTGGTGGCTAAACAAGGGTGTTTCCTAACTAATATTTGTTCCCTTCTTATTCTCCCTTTTTTTCAGATCATGTTCCCTCCTTAAATGGAAAAAAATTCAATATAAAACTCTTGATACTAAAATCACACTTAATTTCAAACATGAATGTAGAAATGAAAAGAAAAAACATACACAAGGATTTTACTTGGCTCACCGATATAGGGATACATCCAAGGATAACACATTAATGATGTGTTGTTGTTATTGAATATACTATATTCAATTTAGGAAAATACATGTTCAGTGAAAATGTCTCCTTTTAAAGGTTCACTATTTTTACAATGTGTATGGATTGATCACTAATTCAAAAAAGGGAACTCCCTATTCTTCCACTCAAAAAAATTCTTAATTAATGGATTTGGTAGTTTATTGGAATGAGGATCTCTTTAATAGTTTATAAAAGTATTGGTATTCTCTATATTAGTGCATGTTTCTAAAAAACTATAAAATATAATATATATGGAATTTATTTTTTATCTACTATACATTAAATTATACAAGGATGGATTATTAAAACTCAATGTATGAGTTTCTTTGTGTATTCCTCTTGTAATACTAAAAAAGAGATGCCTCTTGATTTGAGCGTGAAATCATCATCTTCCACAAAAACGCCATCAAAACATAAAAACCACTTCTATATGAAGAATAATTCCACCAAGGTATTATTCTCATTTAACTATATCTATTCAAAAACCAGATACTAAAATGTAACTCCATAATCAATGTTCATCTTGTTTAGAAAACTGGGTGTAGTAATGAATTCCTCTCCTTCTATTTGATACATCCTTCTCAATATGTCTTTTTATAAGACATGGAGGTTCATTAATTATCCTTTTTGAAATTATAATATAAGTTAATATAAGTACCTTCTGATTTCATGTCCTTAATTTGATGTATTGAGTCCATTCATACATCTACAAAGATCTATAATTTCTCAATGTGTCCATCATGATTTTGTATGGTCAAAATTTCCTCTTAAATTGAAATTAATACCCAAAATATTTCCCCACATTATTAAAATTTAATGTTTTTAAAAGTATATTTTATTTTTTTATATTTCAGTCCACCAAAGTATGGTGACCTTGAAAATACTTGTTATTGTCTCTATTTTAATGACCTACTCCACATACCTTAGAAGGTTCTCCTATAATATCACAGAAATCTCAACCATTTCAATTTCCATACTTAACCAAGTAAATAATGGACACAAAATGGTGTTCTCAAGACTATGATGTCATCTTACTTCCATTGAAACACCCTATGTAAAGACATATTCTATAATTTTATTTATATTTCCTATAAAACCTAGAAATTATGATATGAAAAATGCATTACACTATGACTTCCTCCATAGTTTCATTATCAATTCCAGTTTAAGATAGTATACATGATGCTTAAAATTCTTTATAATATTTTGTGGATAGCATTATATTTATATGGTATTTAATCATAGGGTCGGTCAATAATAGCCCACTAAATGGTCATCCAGGGCATCCCTATTTCTTATAGGTATTTTTTAATCAAATTATTACTTCTTCTGCAATTTTTTCATTATCATCTCCCCATTTTAGTTCATCTTAAAATACCATTACGTCCAATACAATTAACACAATGGCATTCATGTCATTTTATCTATCTCTTGGATTCAAAATAATCAAAACTAATCGCCCAATTGCTATGCTTCCCATTTTCCCTCCATAATAACTACCCAGTTTACCAAAATGGCCTCACATTTTCAATAGGAGTTTCATCAATTTCAACATCCATATTATAATAGAATCTATAATTCTTGTATCTCCTTCATACTCACCAATTCACATTCCAAAAAGGTATAGAGTACCATTTAACAACTGTTATAGGCTCTTCAATAAAAAATCTCCTTCTATTCCTCAAAAAATATATCCACATAACTAATACTCCCATAAAATACACAATATTATATAATAAGAAATACTCACCTCATCTATGATAGATTTATCACCATACTCCATGATTCAAATCACATGATCTCATATTATCAATTCCTGATCCACTATTTAATTCTTGACATTCAAAAGGTATGTATATAAATGTGATTCATCTCATATAATCAACTCATAATCTATTTATCCATTCTTGAACTTATAAATCCATTCATAATAATGAAATTTACCTCAATTCATCAATTACTGGTCTCTAATTCAATCATTTCCCTTCTAAATAAATTTTTTAACACTACCTAATAAAATCATATATTCATGTTTCAATAATCAACATGTAAAAAATCATATTTCAACAGATCAAACATTAATTATTTTCAACAAATCTAACACAAAACCTCATTTTTGAAACACTTATCCATTATAATTGAATTTATTATTGTGTACCTATTTGGATCACAATACATTTTTATATCTTTTTTCAAGAACTAATTCCCAAGAATGGGTTTTATATAACTTATTATATTCCTCATACATGAAACAAATATAGTATTTTTATTAATGAGGATTTTTAAATTTCATAGTTTTAATTTGAGATAATACTGAATTTTCTTAAATATATTTTATCCACTAAGTTTATATTGAAGTGTATTTCAATACAATAATATTATAAGCATCAATATATATTATTTTTTAACATATTTTAGGAGTTTATAGAGGTATTTAAACATTTTTCTATCTATAAGTATTATTTTACTAAACTTTAGTGTATTAATTATGATATGATTCATTTAAATAATGATTAATATGAACATATTATTCATTATATTATTCCTCATTAATATTTTAATATTATTAATTTCTCAAATCATCGAATGTAATATATTTTATCAAATTTATTTGATGAAGTTATTATTATATAATTTACGGCATTACTCTTTAATGAGTGTCCAAGGAAAATTCATTCATCACCTTAATTTACATATATTATTTTCATTTACGTATTATTGAGAATATGAAACATTTTTATAGATAATAAATAATATTTGAATATTGGATTCCCCTAAACCATATTTTATTCAATATCATATTATTTCATATAAAAAGAAGAGATATATTGTAAATGTTAATTTCAATTTTTTTCTATCTTTTTTAGTTGTGTCTTCAAGTACCGCATGGGATCAACATAGTTTGTGAAAAGTTATTTATTACACTATTCATTTATTTAACTAATTTTTTTAGGATTCACCATAATGAATAATTGATAAATGGATTCATGTTTCTATAGTACTTATTAACACTATGGATGGATTATTAGACTCTATTACTAGACCACCATGCTTTGATTCCCATTATATGTTGAGTTTCTACCATCCTTCTGTATAGTTTGATATAAGAAATTTTATTAGTCTTATTTTAAATTTAAATGATGAAATATGTTCAATTAAATTCATCCATAAAGAGAATATAATATAATTATCCTATTATTTACCTTTTAAATCATATACCCATACACATTGGTGTAAATAAATTTATGTTCTATCCAAATTATTCATCATTTTTTTATATTCCTCTATTAATATATTCAAATATTTATATACATTAATAAATTTTTATTTGTATGTTATTAAACTTTATACATGATTAGATTCTTTGATTCTGATAATATATTTCATGATAACTTGATTATGTGACAAAACCCCTTATGTTACAAACTATTTTCATCATCCTACTGATGAATCCATGGTCAAAATTTAATATATATTTTTATCAATTATTATCCCTTTAATAATAATGGCTTCATATCTTCCTTCCAAAATTAATATATTTTTATTAAAGTCTACATCATTCCTTGAATAATATAACTAGCTTACAGTCAATTGATTATTATTGAGAACATCTAAATGTCATATATTATCAGTTTACAAGTATATTCATCAAACTATTTCCCATCCTACTCCTTAAATGTTTAATGCCTTATTATTTCCAAAATTTACTTAAAAATATACTTTTTTCACATTATATAAAATTTTGGAATTTCTAGCCACATTGTAAGTGCACCCACTGTCACGAATACTGGTATCTATACAGAAATAAGATTATAAGTGAAATTAATCTAAATTGGGACATTCTCTACTATTTAATTATTTAACTTCTATATAACTAAATTTATAACTTATTATTAATTTTGTAATCAATCTTAGTCTAGTTTCATATAATTAATCCTATTTTTTTCATTACACAAAAAATATTTTTAACATTTATTAATTTATAAAAATCATTCTATAAATTAAAATTATATAAATATTTTTTATCTAGATTAATTATTCGTATATATTGTTTTATGTAGAATGATTCATTATGGATATAAAAAATATTCACAAAGTAGTGTCAATTGAATATCATGTAAATGTCAAAATTAGTTCTCTTTGTGAAGCAATGATTATCAATTTTCTTTCTTCTATAAAACATATCATAGTAGGTCCAAGATTAATGTAATTATAAAATCTAATTTTATATGTAATTAATTGTTTTATTCTATTTCTGGACCCTTTGATTCCACATTTTTATATATATAAATTACAATCTCTTTTCTCACTACAATAATATTGTCCTTAGGTTGAAGAGTGTAGTGATCAAATCCCCAAACATCCCTTCCCATGAAACTTCTTAATAGATAGTTGATATAGTCATTTGATACCCCTGGGGATTCAAAGAATATTTACTTAAACCTTTTACATCTAAAATTTTTTTGAGTAAGCATGTCTTTTATCTTACCTTTTCTATTTTTCTGATTTTTTAAAAGAAATAAAATCATCCCATCTGTTTATTCTTATTATTCATCCTTTATTGTTTTATTTTCCATAGACATAAAATTTTATATCATTGGGTCATTTTATAATTATTTTAATTAAACTAGATTTATATTTTCATAATAAATTAATATACTATGGACATCACCCAATGACAATATTTTCAAATCTTATTCTTCTATAAAGAAAACCTTTGGGTTAAAATTTTCTAGAAGCCACCTCAGCATATGTTTTACTATTTAAATGGTATCAAGGACTTTATCTGGGCTCTCATAGATCCATTAAAAATAATTATTCAAATTAATAAGGAATCAATAAATGATCTATATGTTATTCATATATCTTAAAACTAATTTCTTAGAACTTGAAACTTAACTTCCCATAAATTTGAGTCAAATTTTAAAATTTTAATAGTCTTCTATAATATATATTTATTATTATTAAATCCCATTAATTTATAAAAAAGGTAATTAAATTAGAATAAATTTTATTCTTTTCTATTTTAGAAGTATCATTAATAGAATATATATGTAGATTCATCCTACATGTCATATCATGGCACAAAATCTTTCTCAGAGATTTTAAATGATGAATCATTTTTTTCCAATGTTAAATGTTTCAACTAAAAAAATGGATATATTTATAATTTATTAGAGTTTCAATCCGTTATGCACAAGAAAATAGTGATGAAAAAATCCATCGAAAATGAATTGAGAACTAACGCCAAATATTTTTTAAAAGAACACGAACCAAAACCACTTTGAGAGGTGGTGAAATAGTGTGTAATATCCATAACCACATTCTAAATTATTTTAATTTTTAATTTCTTGTGTCCTTTTTATATCTTGACTTTCTTGTTCCAATGATCCCAATTAATAAGGCACACTTTCCACCATGAAAAATATGGACCACTTCCATACCATGTAACACAAATTTGAATAATAAAAATCATTGTTAGAAATATTTGGAGAACATGTTACTTCTAATACTTTTTATCTCCTTTACTCAAGACTCTCTTTTTCTTATTATTTTAATCTTCTTCAAAATGTATTTGTTCATTGTTCTTTATTATTCCATTTTCATTGAAATATAATCATATACTATATTTATTTTTTCAATACTTGTTTTCATAAATTTTAGTGGAAACTTATTCCTAAGAATGATAACATCTCTTTATTTTATGTATATTGATATTATTAATATTTTTTAAAGAAACCATTTTGATAATCACTAATACTCTATTTCCTCATGTAATGACCCTATAATAGAAAAACATATAGAGAATTGTTTTCATTGTATAAAATATCCATTTCTTATATCATAGTGAATGTGGAAAAAAATCATTTTTTATATCCTTACATATGATATATCATAACACAAATTTTCATTATAAAATCATTTCTCTGCTATTTTTATAACATTGTTTGTGTCAATTTTTATGAAGCATGATATTTTCATTCATCACTCATATTAGTGGAGTTCCCATTACCATGAACTAGCCTTCCTATTGTAATGTTAGTTATTCTATATCAGGGGTTGTGATATATTTTTCAATTTTTTACATTATTCCCCAATAAATTGTTCACAAAATATAATGTTTTATAACTAGTGGAATGTAATTTTCATTATCTGAGATATCCAATTATATTTGTATGTACTATCCATTTTAGCATATAAATTCTCTTAATTTAATTTTTATCATGTATTGTGATATGTAACTATAATTTTATATGACTTTTTGAAGATTTAAATAGTTATTTTTAATATTAGTGATAGGCGATCTACCTCTATATAGCATATAGTGATATATCTCAACTAGTTTGTATGATTTTTGGAACTCTTAATGACCATCATTAATATACATAATAATCCGTATCCATTTATATAATCTTGTTTTTTAAAATAAGTTTTCATTAAAGGTTGGTATAAACCATAAGTGATGTACACAATATATAGCTACATAAAAGCACTTCTTAAAGTGAATAGTGATACTCTATAAATAATGTTGGTGACGTATTCATAGAAAATTTTATTTTCAATATTCTAGAATACCTCCTAAATAAAACCAATAATACCCCTAAAAGTCTATCAATTATATATAAATTGAAAATTTCTCTTCACTATTACATTTTTATAACAAAATCCATTTAATGAATAAAATATCATAACCATTAAAATCATCCAAAAAATAAAATCCCAACATTACATGAGGTCTAACATATATCATAGCATTAAATACCACCATATTACATTATCTAGGTAGTAGCGTATATTTTATTTTAACTCATATTCCAATTAATCAATGATCAAAATTATTCCTTGATAGAGTTCATATATAATAAAAGTGACCATTAAAGAACTTGGTTTGGGAATTATGAGTCCCTATAATTTTTTGTTTCATCTTATAAAACTTATTTGGAATTAGTAGTAAAAAATTATTGAGCTTATATGTTATCTAATAGATAATAGTAATGTTTATTAAAATTAAGCAACACATTAAAGAAGATTAATGTAGGTGGGAGTTCTATTAATATAAGTGATGTTGAAATTTAGTGTTTGAAATAAATTATAAGTTGTTCTTAAGGATATATTTATGGATTTTAGTTCGAAATTTTTATTTTTAAAATTTCCAAATATACTTTTTTGATACCTATAATACACATTTCTATTATAAAATGTTGTTTTACTGTAGTTTCTTTTCTATGTGAAATAAATTAATATATATCAACTTTTTTATTTCTCATACCTAAGGTTATGAATCATATTTTACCAATTTAATTTGGTTAAATTCATGAATATTCTAAAGGTTTATATTTTTTTCATAAGATGTATCTATAATTACAAGTTCTATAGATAGTATTTACATTTGGACATAATGATTAATATTCAACCATTAAAATATTTTAGAAAGTTTCATTCAATATTATCTATCTAGACTTTATCAACAATGAAATAGATAAATTATATAACAAAAATATAATTCTTGTCTTTAAAATATTCAACAATATTTATACTAGAATATTTTAACAAAGATTTATTTGATGACAATGTAATCATACAAGACAAAAATTAGTTTCAAGTTCATTTTGAACTATGTGTATTTTGTATCGATGAATTTTTACAGATCATATAAAATGATTAAATGTTATAATGTTTTATTGGTTAGATTGAAACACTTATATAAGGAAACACAAGTGTTATTAAATTTTTAGAAATAATAAAAAATAATTTTTAATCATAATCATCTTTGTGGGAAATTATTTCTCAAGCCAACTATCTTTACTTATTAGAAATTTATATTTAACTTATTGATTAATTTTATTCATCTACTACTATTTCAAGTTCTTTATTTTATTTTAAATTTTTATAATAGAATATATAACTATTAATTATAATCCTTCTATATATTATACAATACAATCATCATGATCAATGAAATCTTAGTTTCAAGACTTTTCTATCCACTTAAGAAAGTGCGAGCATTATTGGAACTCAGTTTTATAACTACCAGATCTAGGTATATGATCATCCTATATATTTTTATAAAACATAAAGAAGATAAATTTATAGGAAATCGGTTATCCATTAATATTATGTCTATAGAGTTTTCAATATTTCATATTCCAAAGCTATTTACCCTCTCTAATATTCTTTGTAGTATGTTATTTATTTTCTAATCCATCATTCATTTTAATAAAATGTTTATCTATAATTTTTATCTAAATTTTTTTCAACATTTTTTAAATAAATTATATTTTATAATAAAACATATTTCCACCAATACAATTTTAGTGATTCCCAAAATATAGATTCTAATAAAATTTATTATATATTTTTATAGTTAATTTTTTTTAAAAAAATCAATTCACTCTATCTTGAATTTTTTATACTTGGGACATCAAAAAACCACCCTATGGAAGTTTTTCTCAACGTTCATTTATATATATTAGTTTTATTTTTCAAATTTATTTCAATTATCATTGAAGAGTCATTATATAATGTGTTATGATGCTCAGAGGATGTTTGGAGTAAATTTGGATTATTTTGGGCTAAAAGACCAAAAAAACACCATGGTCTTGGTGAATTACAATATGGTGTTAACCAAGATCCTAAAAAATAATTTAAGAAAGAGGATTTTGTTTGTTTTAATCTTATTGGTTCTGAAAATGGGAAGCTGGATTTTGTTATTGTAGAACCTTGATATTTTAGTATGAATTTCCCTTTAAACAATATTGTGTTGAATATTTTGTTTCACACACAACACCATACTAAAATCAAATGAGACACATTTTATTGATATAAAATAATATAATTAAATATAAAAATCATGACATTATGATATTTATTTATAAAAAATTGTTAAAAAAATGTACAAGTGGAATAAATCTGCAAGTAAATAAAATTTCTACAGACACTCAATCTTTATCATCATGGTTTTCTATGAAGATTATAACCCTGATTGAAACTATGGAAATAAGGCATAAAATTTGAATTATAATAGAGATTCTGATAAATAAGTAAATGAATAGGATAAACGAATCTAATATTGTATCTAAAACAATATATAAGAATGAAATATGATCATTATATATATCATTATTGGAAATATAGTTATTGGATATATGTATATTGGGTATACATATATCCAATTGGTTTATTTAAGTTTTTTAATTTTTAGTAACAAATTAAAAATAATATAATTCCCCAATAATAAATAATTAAATAAAAATATAATATTTTGTTATAATATTTTATTATAATAATATTTTTATGTGTTACATATTATTACTTTTAAAAAATAATATATGTATTTATAAACTTAAATTAAAATTTTTAATAATAATTCTGGATTTATATAATTAAATTGTTAAAATATGAATTATTTATTTTAATAGGATGTGGGTAAAATTATTTTATGTTTAAAAAAGATATTTTAAAAAATAGTTTTCAAATTATTGTGTATTTTATCCTAATAAATTAAATTGAACTATTTTAATTGATGAATATTATTTAATTATTTAATTTATAACAAAAATATTAAAAAAGTTAAATACTAATTGATATTTAATAATATTAACAACACCTAATGTTTAAAAAGTTACTTTTATATAAAAACGGTTTATTTTATATATTTTATGTTTTCATTTAAAATATAAATTTACCATATTTAGAAATTGAATTAGATTAAATGAAGTAAAAAAATTATTCATCATGTCGAAATTTGGTAAGGATTTCTATTTCCTTTTTAGTCTTAGAAATATTTTTATGAGGTAAAAATTTGGTTACCATAGTAAAAGTAAAATGTGGGGAAAAGGGTTAAAATAATTTCTAAATAATAAAACTATCATTAAAACTTATCTATAAATTTATGTATGAGGATTTTGAAAAAAAAATAATTCCAATTCTATTATGTTCCTTCCAATATACACTTTTCTTCTAAAATGACAATCTTATACAAGGAATGCATATTTGTAGAAATACCACTCAAAAATCACCTATAAAAGGACCCCTCCTATACTCTTACAAAAAAATAAAATATTTTTTTATATCTTTAAAATATTTTAATTTTTTATCATATAATTCATTATTATACGTTTATTGGCTTCTTGTTCTAGGAGGTAAGCCTAAAACCTTCATTCTAAAGGAACTCGTGTCGAGAAGGAGCGAATTCATTAATGTACCTAGTTCTTCACTAACTTTTCCAATTTCATTCTCATATTTAATATTTAAAAATATAATTATATAATTCATAGATGTTATATTAAAATAATTATGCTCTTATTAATATGATATTTTTATTATCTAACTCTATAATCTAACTCATTCATTAATATAACAGTTTCTTGTTTAGGCTAGTTCAACCACCCAAAAGAATGATGTTATACTATCTTAACCGTTTACAAAATGAATGAGTATCATGATGATTATAATGGTAATATATGATATTAATGATTAATTTATTTCATGGATAATTTTTTTAAGGGTTACATAAAAAAAATGATCCACTCTTTACAACACATTGTTATCAGTAAATTACATAAAATTTTTTGGTCAGAGATTCCATTCTTGTGAACTATACCCAAACAATAAATAAAATGTAAAGTGTAATAACTTGATAATTATAAAATAAACATTTATCTATATTTAATAATATATTAATGATGAACTTGGTATCAAATAATGTGTATTAACATCTCCACTATGAAACATATATAGAATAATCAATATTATTAGCATCTGATAATGAAAATAAACTATAACAAACTAATATAAGTGTAATGAGTGAGTATAATTAAGTAATATAATAATTAATAGATAAGAAAACGCCTCTAAAATAATTAATAATGATATTTATGTCTACAATACATGATGTTTAAGTGCTTTTATAGAATCTGAGAGTAAAGGTAAGTATTTTTCATTATAATTTTCAACGGATTTTGATTCAGTAATTACAAAATCCGTAAGAGTTTATTTTACAATTTCACTTAAAAATTCAAATTTTATATAACTGGAATTTGATTCTAGGAAAAGGTTTATTTATTAACTATTAAAACAATTTCTTTTATTCTCTATTTTTTATTTTTTGGGGGTTTAATGTATTTTTACTATTTCACCTCCCTTTGGTTCACAATTTGATCGAAAGAAAAATTGTATATGGATTTGACCTTATCTCGTTTATTGGTTGGTAATATTACTCACCCAAGACCATATTCTTAATATTTTTTTATATATCTACTTATATCTACTTATATGATTTATTAATTACATTTTAAATTTTATTCAACTCTCTTTTCAAATTTATTAAAGGAATCATTTCTTATATTTTCCATAAGGGTAATTTTCTATTGATTTTGAATTTTTATAATATTGTTTGGGAATAATATTCATTTTTAGTATTTTAAATATGAATTAATTTTCCTGAATTTATATCCTTTTAATATGCTTCCTCTTAATGTTTTCATGGTTCTCCAAATAAATTTCATATCCTTTATTTTAAAAGTAATTTTCTTTTAAAATAAAATTCATAAGTAATGGATATTTCTTCTTATTTTTGAAAAAAACAATTCTAATACTATTATAAAAGTTTTTTCATATGTGTAAACATCCTTTAATTTTTGTTATAATTAACTAGGGATATTCTCTAATGATACCATCCACATCATTTCTCTTGATGTATTATGATAATGTCTTAGTGAATTTTTCATGAACCCCATTTCTTTCCAAAAATTTAATCAAGATGTGATGGAATTGAGAATATTTTCATATTCTTATGGAACACATATGTATTTTTTATCATTATGTGATTGGTGGCTATATTGATTCCCTCTAATATATTAGATAATTATTTATATCTCATGAGATTATACATAGACATGATTGTGATTAGTTGTGTTCATAAGATGGTGTGTGGACATGATTTCATTTAGATATGTCAATAAGGTAATGTGTGAACATGATTAAGATTAGATATGTTCATAATGTTATGATTTATTATTCCTATGTTATGTTTTCATGGATCGTTATTATTGAATTATGTTTCAAAAATCTTATTAATCATGTCTTATGTTATGAAATAACCTTATGCCATGACTCAATATTTATGATCTATGTTTTATTGGATATGATTCTCTATTATTAATACTATGAACCTTGATTTTATTCTCATAACCACATTCTCATCTTATAATCACTTATGATCTTTATTTTTTTTATCTCTTATATTTACCCTCATTAAGAATCCAATCTCAACCCTTTTTTTTCATTACCCAGGTTATAAAGAAGAGTAATATGTATGATATATCTAGAAGGGGGTCAAGAAGGGTATGACTATAGAGAAGTGTTTAAAGTGTTGTAAAATAAATTTTTTACATATCTAATCTACAAATATACAAAACCTTTTGGATTTGAGATTGTGTGAATTATGATATTAGATGTTTAAATTATTGAAATTGTGTAATATATATATATATATATATATATATATTCTATTGTCAGGTAGTTCTTCTTGGTATTAAAGAATATGTTTAAATCTTGTATTTCTAGAATTAGATTTGGGATTGTGGGTATATTTTTTCATAGTTTGTATCAAATAAGTTTTTAGTTATTTTTTAGAATTAGGTTATGTAGAATAAGTAGATAAAAACTAAAATAAAATTTGATAAACTAAAATATATGTAGGATGAACATGAACTTTCATAATTTAAAATGAAGTTATCATAATTCAGGACATCATAGGATGGATTTACCATATCATATGATCACTTACTCTTATTGTTGTTTATTAATACTCATTTTAACCCTTTTGATATTAGTAAAGGGTCAGAATGATGAGGAACCATGATATATAAAATTTTGATGGCCAATGCATTGATTGTGAAAAATGAGCAACCAAATGGGATGAGAGATAAAGTGAAAACCTTTCGGGAGATGGAATCTTAGGTTATAAAAAATTACCTAAACCATGTTGAGCTCCGAAATATATAATAAAGAAAGAGTTTTTATTGACTATTTCATGTATCAATGATCATTGAGATTTATTGGATCTCATAATCCACTAAATGATGATCAATGGATTAAAAATTTTGAAAATATATTTTTTATTCTTCATTTATTATAGGAAGAAAAAATTATCTCATCTATTTATCAGTTAGAATGTAGAGAGGAAAAAGTTTGTACTTTAATAAAAAACATAAGGCCGAATGAGGAAGCTCTCTCTTTATAATTAAAGGATTTTAATAAAATATTATTCACTAAATATTTTCCCCACACACTTTTCACTAAAATGGATATAGAATTCCATGAGCTGAAGAAAAAACAGGATGAATCCATTGGTACTTATGAAGAAAACTTCACAATACGATGTATGTTTATGGATTTATCATTATCCCTAAAATAAATATTAACCATGTCTTTAGTAGAATAAATCAAAATTTCTAAAATGAGTTTTCTACAAGATAAATTTATTGTTATGAATAAATTATTCTATATTCTCTCAAGGTGTAAATAGAAATCAGTAACCCTAGTTATTGTCATAGATTTTGTGATAATAAAAGGAAAATGGAGTTTCATGGAAACTCAAATGATAAATCATAGAGAGGAAAGAAAATTCCCCTCCAACTTGAAAGAAATGTAGATATTAGCACTCATGAAATTTCATGAATGTAATGGGATAAAATTTTACGTGTGGAAGTATTGGTCATTGAAATAATAATTTTATAAGAGGAATAAGGTTTCCTGATAATGTAGTGGTGGATGACAAGGTTCCAACTAATGCACCACCCACACTTTAATGCTTCAGTTATAAGGATTATAAACATTATGAAAACAAGTACACCAATCCAAGGGTTAATGATGAAAATAAATGTAAAGGATCTCATAATCTAATGGATAAAAGGAAATCATATCTAATCAAAACTAATGAAGTGGTTCATTAAAACAAAGTGGTTTAAGGAACTCTCATAAACCACTTTATAACTTCAAATATATTGTTTGATCATGGATCCACTCATTACTTCATAAGTTTTGAAATAGTGGTAAAATCTCCAAGTGATGTAAAAATATCATACGAAGACTATAACAACTCTCTGGTAAATTTTAATGGTAATATTATTCTTATAAATCTTAATATTCTCCCTTTAGTTTAATTAGATGTTATTTTTGGCATGGATTAACTATCGTCACATAGATTTCATAATAATTGTTAGGATGTGAAAGAAAAACTTCATATCCCAGATTAGCCTATGATCATCTATCAACATAAAGATGACTATGAAGTCCCTAATTGAGTCACTTCCTTTATATGGGTCTCAATAAAAAATCAAGAGGGGTATTTATATCAAATTATTTGGGAGAAACTATTTTATTTTGATTTCCCTACTATGAGGGAAAATATGAGTATCCTAGTACTTCCTGTGATAGTAAGGTTGATATATCATTAAAAATAATATTTTGATACTTTTATATCTATTAGATAACCTCAACTATTTTCATCAATGAAAGATAACTAAAATTTCAAGGAAATAATTTATTCAAGGGTGTATAATGTAACACCATGATAGTTTAGATTGATTTTTCCATCAAATAAATATTGTGTTGAATATATTTTCTCAAACACAACAATAAAATAAAACGAACCATGATACATTTTTTAAGATAAAATATTATAATATAATAAACATATTAATTCATTATAAGAATAATATATGAAATATCATTTAGAAACGTATATGTGGAATAAATCTGTAAGTAAAAGAAATACCACAATAATGAAATCATTATCATTGTGGTTTTATATGAAGATCATAACCCCAATTAAAACTATAGAAATACGGAAAAAATATTATAAATATAATAAATATAGTTATATATAGGTAAATTAATAGGATAAATTAATGTAAGAATGTATATAAGACTAAATATAGGAATAAAATCTCATTGTTATATATATAGTTGTTAGAAATATGGTTTTTGGAAATATGGTCATTGGATATATGGTCATTGGGTATACATATATCCCATAGGTATATAGAAGTTTTTAATGGGTAATAAAAAATTTAAAATAATATACTTCACCAATAATAATTAATCCATGAAAAATATAATATTTAATCAAAATATTATATTATAAAAAAATTTATGTGTTATATATTATTTCTATTATTAAAGAATAATTTTATGGATTTGAAAAATTAATATAAATATTTTAATAACAATGTATTGATAAATTTTAAAAGATATAAGATGAGAAATTAATTTTAATATGATGTGGTTAAAATTATTTATTTTAAAAATGATATTTTTCAAAAAACTATTTTTCAAGTGTTGTGTATTTTTATATTAATAAATTAAATTTATAAATTTTAAATAATGAATATTATGTAATTCTTCAATTTATAATAAAAATATTAACAAAAATTTAATTTTTTATTATTATGATATAAAATTGACAACATATAATGTTTCAAAAAATAAATTTTATATAAAAACCATTTCTCTATAGATTTTTTGTTTTCATTTAAAATAAAAATCAACGAAATTTTGAAAAATTAATTAGATTAAATGGAGTAAAAAAATTTAACAAGAACATCAAAATTAGTTAAATAGGAAAATCATATTTTTATCCATAAAAATAAGTTATTTAGGTAAAAAATGAGTTAACATGGTAAAGGATAAATAAGTAAAAAAGGGTAAAACTAAGTTGAAATTACATAATATATCATGAAAACCAATTTATAAAAGTTTATATGAGGTAATTATTTACCAAAAATTATCCTAGTTCCATTATTATCCACTTATTATCCACATTACTTTTAAAATGAAAACTTTATATATTAGGGAGTGAATACTTATGGAAATTCCACTCAAAAGTCACCTATAAAAGGACCCATCCTATACCCATCCCCAAACACACAAATAAATCATTTTTTATTCAATTTGAAAAACTTTTCCTTGTATCCATTATTATTATACTTTTGGTGGTGTCTAGTTCCAAAAGGAAACCATAAATTCTTTATTTTGAAGGAACCCATGCTAAAAAGGGGTGAATTCATCAGAGTACTTATTTCATCACCATTTTTTTAATTACCTTTTCATCTCCTTTATTTCTTAATATCATTATATACAATAACTATGTTATATTAACACCATTATACTCTTGTAAAGATGATATTAATATTATATAACTCTATAATATTACACATTCATTAGGATAACATTATACTTTCTGGGTTGTTTAACCACTAACAAGAATGATGTTATACTATCATCACCGGTTTCCAACATGAATGAGTATCATGACCTTAATAATTATGAAAACACTTGTATTTATTATACATTAATTCCTAATTTATTATATAAGATTACAAAAAATAAAACCCAAAAGGTCTAGAAGTCTAGTTTTCTTTGGAATTAGGTACATTACATAACAAATTAAAATAGGGAATACATATCCATTATTTAAAAATTCATTAACATGATCATAATATTCCTTCATACTTAAAACTGCAAGGGATAACCTGGAGACATATATAAGAAAACTTTGAGCTATAAATCCCAAAAAGGTATTAAATGTGACATAATATGAAGAAATCAATACATTTTAGATAGTAGAAACATCAGTGTGTCATGAAAGGGGTGAAGATAATAATCATGAATAATAAGGCATGATATAACATGTAACATAAATACAAAATGGGAAATGTGGTAAAAACATGAAACATTAAATAATAAAATAGGTCAAGGCTAATAACCAGGACATCGTGATGGAAAAAAGACATGTGGTGGATTAGGTTCACTCTATTGTCCCTTTCATGATGTCTCATGAGAATAAAACAATACTCAATGTATTGGACTGCTATATGATTTCGGTATCACCCATCACATTCATTTCATTTTCATGCTTAAGTGTGACATGTGCATCATACAACATGGAATGATTTATCATCAAATTTTATTCCATGATGATGAAGTGTGGAATATATACATGTAATTACCTAATAAAAATTATAATTTCATAAATGTGAACACCCATTATAGTATATGGGTCTGGGTATTCATTGAAAAATTGTTTGGCATGGAAATATTTAGTGATATTTCGGCAGCATAACATGGGAATATAAATGTTCATGGAAGGGCTTGATGAGAGTTAAAGTGGAATCTCATAATTTAGATATAAAATTTACAGTAAGGGGTATATGTAAGAGAATATACCAACATTTTAAAATGATTATGAAAGGCATAATATTATTAAGATACTTGAATAAAGGGGAGAACTAGAGTATCCCTTACTAAATTTCAGCATGGTAACATGTGTACAGAAAGGTTAATGGGAGGTACTAATGAGAGTGAAAGGGGGTTCTCATAATGAATACATAAAATGGATAGTGAGGGGGTATATGTAATAATATATCCCAACATGAATAAATTTATACTAAGAGGTATAACGTAAAATAGGTTCTTGAATAAAAAAAGATAGGGAAATCCCTTATTAAATTTCATCATCATAACGAATAAGGTAAATTCCATAATTAAAGGGGATATATGATATATCATTATTATAGAATAAATTAGACATTATAGGGTTAATTATAAAGATATGGAAACATAAACAATTGAAATTCAAAAGGATAATTATAAAGAGGGTGCTTAAATATAAATGAGAAGAGAGAAATTTCTTACCTTGAGAGGGTGATTCCGAATTCTTGGTAGAAGATTCATCAGAGCTTGGTGAAACCTTGGGAGAACTATATGGAGGGTAGAGTAGAGTGATGATATGTTCAAAGGTTTTTTTACTAAAGATAAATGAGATATTGGGTGGGTTTATATAGGAAATGAGTGGGGAATTATTTATCCTTTTCCAAACTTAGGTTTTTTAGTCTATAACAAAATAACCAAAACCACAAACCTTACCATGATTTTTTCCCATGGGTTTTGAAATAGGGGTTATTTTTATTATTTTATAAGTCCATGTACTTAAATTATTAAAATAATACCCTTACTGATGTGGAAGTGGTTCATGACCTTTAAGAAATGATTTTAAAACCTTAAAATATATTATAGGTTTTGGAGAATTCATAATGGATTTATAAAAAATGCGAAATAACCAAATAATGATATTATTTTGAAGTTAAAACATATATTTGGTCATTTATACCATTTATTGTATTTATTACATCATTTTGGGTCATTATGATGTCATAATACACACCATTTATTTATACCGTATTTTATTTTTACCTGGAAAATCTATAGTCTCAGAAAATTATAAAAAATTCACCATTGGATAAATTAAAAATTATGATTAAAAGAATAATATTAATTTTATCTAAATAATTTCAAAATATTTTAATTTTTAATTTTAAAATATGTATTGACACTTATTGAGAAATGATAAGTTTTTTACAATAAAAGTTTTCAAACCCTTATAAAACATTTTATGATCATTTATATTTCATACTTTTAAAATAATTATATTTAAATAATATATTATTTATTTAAAAAATATATTAATTCATCAAAATAAATTCCTTAACTTAATTTGAATATTAAAAAAATACAAATTGTTTTTATCGTATCAAAATATAATTTTGGTCAAACTGATTTCTTAATCATTTATAATGTAAAAAAGTATTAAATATAATCAACTTTTAAATTAAAATGAAATATAAATATTCATAATATTAAGGTTAATTTATTTCCATTATTTGTTAAATTATTTTTACGCCTAATTAAATTATTTTCATTTTACCATGGTAATAAATATTTACTCTAGTTACTATTCATGTTGTTCAATAATTAAGTTGAACTAATTTCATAATATTAATTATTATGATTTAAAATATGGATTCCATTTTCTAAAAATAAATTCAAAGAGGTGAAATAATTTAATTCAATATAAAACCTGTACGCATGATGGAAAGCGGTTTTCTGGAATATGAATTTTTTCAATAAGAGATGATTTTACATTAACTCTATAACTATTAATATTCAATATATGAATTTCAATTCATAAATACAGATATATAATATAAAATTTTAAATTAAATAATTTCTTATTAGGGTTTAATTTAATTAATTATAATGGAGAAACATTATTAATTTTAAAATAGTTTTTAGAAAAATGTGTTTTAAGCTTAAAACTATACTTATACTAAAATCTGTTAAAAATGATTTAAATGTAATTAATTGAATTAATTATAACTAAAAAATATATATTTTACTATGAAATAATATAAAATTAATAATTATACTTTTAAATCAATTAATTTGTTGAAATAAATGATAATTATACATAAAAACTATATTTTTCACTATTCAAGAAAAAATAATATGTTACAAAAAATCCAAAAATATTACCATATGTTAATTTTGATATTAGGATATAAAAAATTGAGTTTGTTTTTTTAAATAATAGTTTCTAAATGTTTTAGAAAGTATTTATAATATATTTTTTCATAAAAATAAATAAAAATTCATTTCTCGAGAAAACATATTTTGAAGAACAAAAATAAATTACCAAAAATTGATTGATTATTTATTAAGAATTTATAAATATAATAAGTAAATAAATATATATATATATATATATATTTCATGAAGTATTTAATCTTAATAATTACCTCCAAATTAAGGGAAATGTTATAATGTTCATATTTAAATAATCATTGTTTTTTTAGGTTCGGTATTGCATGTCGCATGCACTATCAAACATCATTTTCTATTTTAAAAACATGGGGCGTTACATAATTCATCGCTTTAATAAATTTTATCCTCTAAATTTAAACTTGAACTTGATTATTTTTATTTCCAGACATTCAGAAGAATAAATGGAAATTCAGGGATGGTAATTTTAAACTATTAAACACAAAAAATAGAATCCAACAACTTTAAAGGGATAACTTATAAATGAATTTTATTCCTTAAATAATGAATTTATAGGCTTCAATATTTGTTATCCATGATATTTTACTAAAATAAACTCTTATGGGAATTGTTTTTTCCCTTGATAATGGTTTATAATAAACTTATGAAATTACTATAGCATATCCATCAGGAGTTTTAAACGAGGTGTGTAGTAAGGCTCATTGTCATGCACCAGTTCCAGGTAGAGTCTAGCTCAATGTGGTGTTTTTGGGTTTTATCCCTATGAATATATGTTACATAGCCACATCCAATATTAGTATCCATAAAGGGGTGAATTTTCATGATAAATAAATTACTCTAAACTTTACCAAAATTTAGAAATGTTTTCTTATAATTAGTTTTATCCTTAAGGATTTCAGTGGAATTTTCTAATCCTAAACCCAAAAATAAAAAAATTCATTTTATACCAACTATGACAACCCTTATCTTCATTACACATTAGTTCATGATTTATTACATAAGATTATACATAATGAAACCCATAATATTGGTAAGTTTAGTGTATTTGGGAATTAGATACATTACATAATAACTTGAAATAGTGAATACATATCCATTATTGAAAACTTCCTTAACATGTCATAATATTCCTTCATACTTAAAACTGCATGTGGTAACCTGAGGACATACATAAGAAATGGGTGATCTATAAAGAATAATAAGGGAGTAAACATGACATAACATGAATAAAGTAATACATTTAAGACAATAGAAATATCATTGGGGAATAAAAGGGGAGAGAATCATAAATATTAATAATAAGGAATGATATAGCATGATAACATAATGGAAACATAGAAAATTTGGATTTAACCTAAAACACTACATCATAACATAGGTAAAAGATATATTCCAAGACATAATGATGGAAAAATTCCTCTGGTGGATTAATTTCACTCCCTAATCCCTTTCATGGCGTCTAATGTGACTAAAATATTTCCCAATGCATTGGAGTGATATATAATTCTAAGCAGACCAATCATTTTTATTTCATTCTCATGATAAAGTGTTCCACATAAATCATAAAACATTGAATCATTTATCGTCACATTTTATTCCAAGATAACGGAGTGTGGAATATATAAATTTATGTCCCCAATAAATAAGTATAAGTTCATAAAGTAGAACACCATTAATAATAAATGGGTATGGGTATTCACTACACAATTATTTAGCATGGAAAATCATGATAAAATTTCAATAGCATAATGGGGGAATATAAATCTTCATGGAAGGGATTTATTAAAGTTAAAGTGGTCTCTAATAAGTTATATGTAAAATTTTATTTAAGGGGGATATGGAAGAACATGTCCTAATATTATTAAATCAAGATAAAAGACATAAGATAAAGAATATTCTTGAATAAAGGGAAGAAGAATAGGATCCCTTAATAAATTTTGAAATAGTAACGGGTGCACATAAATGTTAATGAGAGGGATTAGTGATAGTGAATGGGGGATATATTAATTTATAAATAAAATTTATATTGAGGGGGTTATGGAAGAATATATTCCAATATCAACAAATTGAAATTAAGAGGTATAGCATAAAAGAGTTTCTTAAATAAAAATTAGAGGGAGATCCCTTATTAAATTTCAGAATAGTAATAGCTAAGCTTAATGATATAATGAGAGGGGATAAATTGTATATAATTATTATATAATAAATTTTAAATTATAGGGATCATTATAAATATATGACAATATAACCAATTGATATTCAAAAGGCTAATTATAAACTGGGTGCATGAATGGAAATGAGAAGAGATAAATCCCTTACCTTGAAAGGGTGATTCCAAATGCTTGGGAGGAGCTTCTTGAGAGATTAGAGGCACCTTAGAAGGACTATAGAGAGGTCAGGAAAAGTAAGTATGAGATAAAAGGTATTTTATTTAATATAAATGAGATATTGGGTGGGTTTATAAAGGAAATGATTGGGGAATTATTTATCATTTCTTAAACATAGGTTTTGGACTCTATATAAAAAAATAACCAAAACCAAAAACATTACCAAGGCACTTTCCCATGGTTAATTACAAAATAGGGGTGGGTTTCATTATTTTATTTTTACAAGGTCCTAAATTATTCAAATAATACCCTTTATAATGTAGAAGTGACTCATGTCATTAAGGAAATGATTTTAAAACCATAAAATATATTATATATTTTGGAGGATTCATAATGTATTTATAAAATTAATAAAATAACCTAAAAATCATATTATTTTCAATTTAAAACATATATTTGGTCATGGATAACATTTATAGAATTTAATAAATCATTTTTTGTCATTATGATGTCATAATACACACAATATATTTATACCATATTTAATTTTTACCTGAAAATTTGACCGTCTCATAAAATTATGAAAAATTAACCATTGGAAAATAATTAAATAATGATTAAAAAAATATAAATTTTATATAAATATTTTTTTAAATATTTTAATTTTCAATTTTAAAATAAGGATCGATATTTACTGATAAATAATCCATTTTTTGATAATAACTGTTTTCCAACCCTTAAAAAATTACATTTTTCATCACAAGAAATTATATGATAATTTAAAATTATTAAATCTATTTAATAATTATATTTCAATAAAATATTATTTATTTAAAAAATAAACTAATTCATTGAAATAAATTCCTTAAAAAAATTTAAATATTACCCAAAAATACAATTTTTTTAACATATCAAAATATAATTTTTATCAAACTGAATGCTAAATCATTTATAAAGTAGAAACAATAATGATTAAATATAATTATAATTTAAATTAAAAGGAAATATAAATATCCATTATATTAATTTTACTTTGTTTCTTGTTTTTGTTAAATTATTTTTCCCCTTAATTAACTTACTTTCTGTTTACCGTGGTGATAAATATTTACTACAGCTATAATTGATATTTGTCAAAGCTTAAGTTGATATTATTACATAATATTAATTATGGTGATTCAAAATATAGGATATATTTATTCTAAATAAATTATAATAGTTGAAATAATTTAGTTTCATATAAAACCCGTACACATAATGGAAGGTAGTTTTTCAAAAAAAGAAATTGTTAAAGAAAAAATGATTTTACTTTCACTTTATAACTAGGAATATTCATTATATGAATTTCAATTAATAAATATAGATATATAATATATATATATTTAATTTAAATAATTTCCAATTAGGTGTTATTTTACTTAATTATAATGGATAAACATTATCAATTTTAAAACAGTTTAAAAAAATGTGTTTTAAGCTTACAAATATCAATTTTCTAGAATCTGGTATAAATATGATTTAAATTTATTTTATTGAATTAGATATAACTATATAATACAAATTTTACCTTAAAATAAAATTAAAATTACAATTGTACTTTTAAATTATTTAATTTATCAAAATAAATGACAAATTAACATAAAAACGGTATTTTCACTATTCATGGAAAAATATATACATTTCCAAAAATCCCAAAAATTCACCATAGGTTAATTTTGATAAGATGATACCATGAATAGAGTTTTTTTCTCAAATAAATTTTCTAAATTCTCTTGAAACTTATTATAATATATTTTTTTATAAAAAAATCATTTCTCGAGAAAAAAATTTTAAAAAACAAAAAGACATTACAAAACATTGATTAATTATTTACTAAAAATTTATAAATATAATAAGGATATATATATATATCATAATGTAATTAATCCTACTCATTCTCTACAATTTAATGGAAAGGTTAAAATAGTCATATTTAAATATTCATTATTTGTTTAGGTTTGGTGTTTTATATCATATACGCTATCAAACATAGTTTTATCTTTTAAAAAGATGAGGAATTAAAATAAAATTAATATATGATATTAAATATTAATTTATTTTGTGAAATTTTTTAAGGATAACACAAAAATTAAGTTCATGATATTAAGTAACTCATTATTATCACCAAATTACCTGGATAGTGTTCATCATGGATTCCATTCTCGCAAACCATATGCATACCATCCATAAAATTAACCTATAAATAAATAAATTATTAAAAAAATGACTATAATACGTTGAATAATCTTTTAATTATTAATTTTTATCAAAGAAGTGGGATCGACATTGCCATTACAAAACTTGTACATAATAGTCAGTATTACGAACATATGATGATGAAAAAAAACTATAACTAACTAATATGTGTGTAATGAATTATTATATCTGAATAGTATAAGATTTAATAAATATGAATCAGGATATAAAATTTAGTGATTAATATGTTTATGTTTATTATACATGAGGTTAAATCTCTTTCCTGAGAGCTGGAAGAAAAGTTAATGGTTTCTAATATCAATTTTCCCTTCATTAATATATGTTACATATTCACCATGTATCTTATTTCTTATGGAGTATATAATGAAAATGGATATTGTTCATAATGAATTTAATAAAATTAATTTGATTTGTAGTTTCATAGTAGGTTTTCAATTTCATCATATTTTGATTCAAAAGTCACCAAGATTGTATGTGTTTCTTTTCCAATATTAATTTCAAATCACGATTCTATATGTTTGTACTAAAATTTAAAGAATTTTTTTATTTATCTCTTAAAACCCATATATTTTCCTTTAATTATATTATTTATAGGGTTTTAATGTATTATTACCATTCTACAACCCATTGGTGGATAATTTTACTAAAAGGATAATTGTATGTGGAGTCCACCTTATCTTATCTTTTTATCTGGAAATATTTCTCCTCCATGTCCATATTCACTAGGTAATTTTATATATTTCCTTATCTCTACCTCATTAATTTATTATGTTCATTTTAAATTATCATTTACTATACTTATATATAAATTAAAGGAATTTTTCTTGCATTTTTTGTACAACTCAATTTTTATTTGATTTTTATTTCTTTACAAAAGTGTGGAAAGAATAATCCTTTCTAATTTTTTATATATAAATAATATTTAACACATTTATATCTATTTTAATTTAATAATATTACTTTCCATGCTTTCATATTCTTCTAAAGTAATTTCTATACTCATTAAGTTAGATTTTTTTTAAATAACGTTTTTTTTAAAGAGAGGGATATTTCTTCATCTTTTTAAAAGAAATATTATAATTATATAATAAAAGTGTTTTAATTTATGTTCACATACTATAATGTATCTTATGATTCACTAGGGATATTACCTAATTGTAGCATCCCCCTTATTTCCCTCGATAGCTTATGATAATTTCATGTGCAATTTTTCATGAAATCCATTTCTTTCCCATGAGAAATTTAAGATATGATGGGATTATGAATGTTTTCAGGTTGTTGTGGATCTCTTATGTATGTTTTATCACTATATAATTTTTGTATCCATTATATACCTCTAACTAATTGGTTAAATAATTATTTATTGAAATATATGCATGGACCTGATTGTGATTAGCTATATTCACAAGGTGATTCATGGACATTATTACATTTGGATATGTTCACAAGGTAATACATGGACATGACTGTGATTAAATATATTCATAATGTTATAATTTATTTTGTTTATGTTATTATTTTAGGGATAATTATTATTGAATCATTTTTCCACATTCTTATTATTCATGTCTAATGTTATGCCAAAGCCTTATTCTTTGACTCATGATATATAATTTATGTTTTAATGGGTATAATTATCTTTTGTTATAATAATGAACCTTGATTTTTTTTCATTCCCACATGCTCATTTATTTTCACTTATGATATTTTTTATATCTTATGTATACTCTAACTAAGAATCTAAGATCAAGCATTTTTTATGTTTCCATTCCCCAAGTAATGAACCAGATTTTTATATATGATATGTCTATAAGGGTTTCATGTGTGGTGAGGATATTTCAAAATATTCACTGTGCATTAAAATAATTTATTTATATATCTAATCTCCAAATACATTAATGTTTTAAGTTCCAAGATTTTTTGAATAAAGATATGAAATGTTAAAATTATATAAATGATGTAAAATATGTGTTTTTATGCTCAAGTCATCTCACTTGGTATATTAGAATATATTTAATGTTTTTATTTATACCACCATAAAAAATATTATGGGTTTGGATTATATCTTTTATTTCATAGTAGATATCATGTATGGAAGAAAATTATTCTAATGGTGAATAAAAAATTAGATATATGTAAAAAATAGAATGGTTTAATTATTTTTTTTACAAAAAGACTAGGTTGATTAGGGTACAAGGCCTTTTGATTCTCAGGGTTTAAATCAAATTTTGGGAAATTACATATATTTAATTGTTATTTTAACTATGATTATGGATAACATCATGGTTTGAGGGAAAATGGTGAGAGGTTTGTGGGTTGAGTAATTTTAATAGTGTTTTTTCAAGAGATATAGATAAATGAAATACATGTGAGGGTTACATAATAAAATGGCTTAGTCTATCCAAGATATATTTATTAATGTGGGGGAAAAACTAGATTCTAAGGAGATATATTTTTGATTGTGCATGACTTGTGGGGTTAAGGGATTGAATAAACAAAAACTTGACATGGTGGAGGGAAGACATTTCATTATAGGTAAACTTTAGTAAATATCCCAAATTCAAAATTCTAACATAAAGGGTGATGATTTGGGATTTAAATGCGTATATTTTGACAGTTCTTATAAAAAATTACTAGATGAATTTCACCTTGGTTATAAAAAATAGTGGATACTTTAATGGAGTTTTATATAGATATTTTTTCTTGGAATTAGGGAAATAAATTCTCACATTAAGATGTGTGATAGAGGGATAAAGAAGAGAATAATGGGTAAATATGAGATTATGGTGGGTTTCAGATATTTCTATAGGATAATTCTTACTTATAATCCAAGAAGATAATCAGGTTAATGGATGTAGCTTATATTTCTACACCAAAAAAGGTTTAATATCATTTTTATTAGTGAAGTTAAAAAGTGATCACTTGAGAGAGAAGTGTCTTCTTGAGTTAGGGGGGAGTGAGTTTAATTTCAAATGAGTGGTTGTTAACTAAGAGAGTCAATGAGTAAGACCTATTTGTTTAAAAAATTAATGTTTTTTAGTGAATTTTTTCACACTATCATTGTGAAAAACCAACTCGAGAATCCTGATAAACCAGTACACAAATAATCCATGACATGAACAGAAGGGAATTCTCGATCCCCACAAGATGGATACTAGCACATGGGCATCAAGAAATAAATAGAGGTAATGATTTTGCCATAAGATCAATAAGATAAAACAAAAACAATTGAATGAAACCATAATAGTTGGTATTCCAATATATTCACGAAGAGTAAAGATACCACATGGTATACAATAATGTTGTCCAAGGAGCAACATAAATACCAATAACATCATAGAAATAAAACATCATCAATATCACCTTGTAACTGATGGAAGAGATAGACACCTATCACCACCAACTCTCAAGGTCCCACTATCAAGAACACTCATTATCTCCAAACGGTGCTTTCCCTTCTTTTAATTGTGGTAATGGAAATTTTACATATGCCCACAGGAATATGTCGGGTGTAAGAAACACTATCCTAATATAATACCACCAAAATATTTCATATGAAATTTATATAAAATAATCCAAATCTACTCAATTTTAAAAAACATGGCGTGATGATATATTTCACAATTTACAATAATAAATTAATTTCAAATCATTTATATAGAAAATATAATTAAGTATGAATAAGAATTTTAAAACAATCATAAATAAAACATTTCATTAAAATTGATATGAATAATTCATTTTTTATCATAGAAATAGGGTTATAGGACCCAAGATTAGTTAGATCAAGAATTATGGATCCTCAGACATCAATGAAATATAGATCCATGTGTGCACACCTCCATAGATCGTAGGCCAAGGGGAAATAGTATAAAATCCCAGTGAATGAAATCAATACCCTTATTAGGGTAATTTATCATTTTCATCATTGATCTTTTTCAAGATAGAGATAATACATTCCTAGAATTCTTAACCTATACTATATAACCCACTACACAGGCTCCCATGTGATTAAAGTAAATAAATAAATAGGAAAATAAATTGTATCAAATAATTTTCATTAATCATCATTCAAGAATCCCAAATTAAAATTTTAAACATGACATTTTATGTCAAAAACTGACATCAAATGGATTTCACCAAAACTCATTCCGTTAATACAATTAATTTCATTAAAAATATAGAAAACATTTCATGGATTCATTTCTCAAGAATAATCATCAAAATCATTTATCAAATAATTCATTTCTATCACAAATCATTTTCCAGAAATCAACATATTATTTGAAAATCCAAACCCAAATAGGTTTCATAACAGTCCATTATCATTGAAAATATTCATCAATAATATCATATTATTATCTAGAAAGAAAATTAGAAAACTATTTCGATGTAAACAGGAAACAAAGGGAATAATTGATTGGAATTTCCTTATGAAATAGCCTACCTCAATTCACAGTATCATCAAACACCCCGCAAGGGAAACCAAAATTGGTAAAGGGATCGCTGAAATATAATTCTCAAATAGGAACCTCCAAATCATTATTTATATAAATATGGGAGATATATAAAACACTTACCTTGATGATTCCCAAAAAAATGATAAATGAAGATTTGGGAATAAAATACCAATTCCATGACTGATATATAAGAAACCCAAGTAGATAATGTCACTAACCATGGACTGAGTATGAAAATCCCTGATATAAGGTTCCATTATTTAAAAAAGGTAAGATATAGAAGAACAATGAAGAATAATAATAAACAAGACATACCTTTAAAAATATATATTAATCACCCAGATATCCATAAAAATGTTTATTGAAAGGAAAGGGATATCCAAATATCCAAGATTAGTCACATCTATCCAGATGTTAATACACAAGGAGAATAATGTGGCATATCTGATGATTATTAGGTCTTAGTTTTTTTTAATTAATTATTTCACATTATACATTTTGGCCACATAGTTTGGAAAATAGTGCACCAACCTTTCTCTCATTTATAGGATATTAGAGAAGACGCATGGTTTGATAGAATGGTTTATCAAATTTCTCACCAACCATAAAAAATAAATTTTCATTGATTGTCTTGGTATATGGGGAAGGTGGCATAGTTTGGTAAATTCAGGCACCAAAATAGTTCTCGCTCCTCTAGAACAGCAACTCAAGGTGCATAGTTTCTTGTGTATAGATTCATTGTTTTTCCTAACTGTGAACCAACATTCCACAAGATTAGAAACCTATAAAAATATCCAACAGTCACCCAAAATGAACCTAATAAAGTATAAAAAAATATGGTTAAAATGGGATATCTATGTATCGAAATAAAAGAGTTGAGATGTTATAATCCCATCATAGAGTGTATAAGCATTGGATATAGCCTTGTGAGGGTTAAACATGTAATGTTACAAGTGTTACTTAATTATTTATCTCTTTTAAATTTTTATATTGAGATATAGAGAGAGCTGTGTTTAAACTAATCGTTAAACTTGATCTTCGTAAGGGGTTATTTTTAATAAACATGATTTGATTCACCCCTCTAAGGTTATCATTCTTAGTGTATAAAAAATAAGTTATATTAAAGTATAATTTTTTGATTGAAATTATTTTCCCTCATTGGATGACATGTATAGAGTAGTTAATTAAAATTTTATTCTAATAATTTATGGAAACAACTTACAACTAATGAATGATATGATGATATACTTCTTATAATGTTTAGTTATGGGTGGGTAAAACTCTATATTTCATAGAATTATGGTCAATTTGGAAATCTAATCTATATAAAAAAGAGTTCATAAGTATATGGATGTCAAAACAAATAGAATTAATCCTCATAGTGGATCATTTTACAATAAAATTAATATAAAGGTTATGTTACGTAAATCATAAAATTCCATATTGGAAAAGTTTTTGAATATTTATTAATATATTTCAAAGGACTGAGAAGTAAAATTTCATGTTCTATGGAATAATTACATAGTACATAGGATGCACTTAAATGATTCTATTTTTGGATTCATTAATCAAGTAAATGTTATTATGGTTGAAATTTATGGATATAGTGAAATCCTAATGTATTTAAATATTATAAATAAATTATTAAAAATATTTTCACCTCATTTAAATCATATGGTTTTAGTTATAGTGGAATATGATACACCTTTTATGAAATAGTTAAAACTATGAAATGAAATAATAGTTAAATAAATATATTCTTTAAGAAAATTAACATTATTTTAAAATATATTATAAGTGATGTAGACTTATTTTGATACATGTTTCCCACATTTATTTTATTAAATTTGATGTATTTGTGTTTAAATGTGATTTTAATGATAAATAATTGATTCCTGGTCATTTTGTGGTAAAAATGTTTTCCTTTTAATATTGGAGTATAAATGTAGATTTTGGGGGACTAATTGATCAATGTTTCCTAAATTTAATTTTCATATATTTTAAGAACAAATATTTTGAATGATTGTTGTGGTATTTTAATTCAAATATAATTAGGGAAATATTTTAATGGTTACAGTTTTTGGAATTAAAATTTCCAATGTTCCATGGTTTTATTATAGATATATATTTCAGATTAACATTTAATTTTATTTTATGAAGTTTTAATATTTTCAGTGTTCCTTGATTTGAAATTTTATATCACGTATTTAATAAAAAAATCATCAAGTTTTCATCTTTTTATAGGAAGAGATACATAAGATTTTTTTTGAAAGTGGATTCATAATATATTCCCCTATGTCAAAATTGGAAACCCATTATGTGAAAAAATATTTTTTGAAGTAATATATAGATATGTAATATTCAAGAGTTTATAGAAATTTTAATTCATTTCTAATGTAAAAGATAAATTTTCACAGTGATGGTTTATGCATAATATGATAAAGTCTGTGTAATTCAAAGATATGTGATATGTAAGATAATTTTTGTGGAGTAATTTGATACATAAAATATTTTTATCAAAGATATATATTATATAACATATTTTTAGAATAGGTAGATTATATATATAATTTTATCCTTTGAAAAACGCAATGAAATTTAATAATTAATATTATTTTTATATAATAGAGAGTTGAATACAATTTCTTTGGGGTTAATTATTATCTTTACTATGAAAAAATCATGTGTATGCTGATGTATAACATTTTTTTCTCAAATACTTAATATCCCACCCTTTGAGAAATTAAATGTTTGTAAAGTGATTTTATTTTTTTAATCCTGTTACATGTGGATCCCTAGTGATCACTATTTTGAACCAAATCAATATGGATTCAAGATAACGAAAATGGATAGAGGGATAAAGGTGCAAAGGATTTCTTGGGAAGCCATTGGAGATTTTCAAGTCAAGCCATTGAATAATTAATCAAGTTGAGATATGTTCCCAAGTTATTTTTTCTTATAGATTAATCCAATAGTATATAGGGAGATTGTCTTTTTAGGAAACTTTTATACAGTCTTATGAAGAAGATAATGAATATTGATGATCATTATTCATCAAATTTTGGTGAGAAGTAGGAAATTTGTGATTTTGAAGAAAAATATGGGTTCCCTATTACATTTGAGGCTACTGAGGTAAATTAATGAGATTTTAGGATCACTACTTTTTTAAGGTATTGAGGGATAAAAAATTTCAATACTGACCCCACCTGGATATATCTTCTTGAATTTTGGGATGTTTAGGATGACCCCATTATTCTCCAAGTGTAATTAGGAAAACTGATAGTTCATAATAGGTTAACCATGGACAAAGTAAGTGTTTTAGTCAATCCAACTAGAATCAAAGCTAGTTGTAAAACCAGTATAATGCCCAATTCTATTTTACCCATGGATACCTATTTTTGTGATCAATATGAATTCGTACTACTAAATCATGGGTGCTCTGCATCACAATTCATCCAATCAGTTAAGGGGAAGACATATAGGGAATCCCCCCATAATGGAATGCTCAGTGATCACATAGAAGCTATAAGGATACAACTATTGTACCATTTAAGAAGCAAATAGTGGTATATAAGAGGGTGAATAGACATTTTGAAAATTAATAGAACTTAAAAAATCAACTTTTATTATTAAAAAAATGTTCAAAATTATATTTTATTAGCACATATACATTCAACATAATAATGTTTTACTGTGAACAATAATAAATGAAAGTATTCAATATAAATAACAATAAAAAATATATTTTTATAATATTTGAGATCTACTGATCCAAAATCAACTCTTCAATATTCTATACTTAGTGAGAAGAATGGTATACACTTGAAAAAGACTTGACTTTTGAATAGATTGATGAACTTTTATAGAAAACTTTTTTTAATCACCTCTAGGAACAGCCCAAACTGTATATCATTCCTTTCTATGGAAAAAATAACAAACAAAAACCTGAATGTTTTTTCGGTATTCACAACCAAGGGATATACCTTTTATTTATAAGTAATAACCAACAAATAACTTTTTTTATTGGTAAAATCATAAGAAAACTAATTATATAATGGGTATGAAATTTAAAGAAAACAATAATGAAAACTAGGGAAAAATAAATAATATAAGTTTGAAGATGATGCAAGTTGAATAGATTTGATCACTTTAGTATAATTGGATCAAAATTTTATCTTACTTCAAGATAATATTAAATAAAAATGGTCATATGTGAAAAACATAAATAATTTTTATCACTCTCATGAATTTTATCTCTAAAATATTCTATCATTGTATCATGTATTTTTAGGGGTTGTGTTCAAATGATATTGTTTGATATTTTAATCAAGTTTCCATTATCAAAAATCAATAGTTGATCTCCTCTATATTATGTATAATTCCTTCAAGAGCATGTGAGTGTTTCTTTTGAACAAACAACACCATTCTATGATTATAAATAATAAAGGCATGGAATAAAATATTTTACCTGTAAAAGAAACATCCTATACTTAATGATTCCTTATATAATTCAACAATAATTTTAATATAATATATAAAATATATATGTATTTTAAATTTTAAAAAAAAATATAAATAAAATCATATAAACATGAACTAAATAAAAATATTAAAACTTTAGAGAAATAGAGTATATTTTATGGTTTTGAAAAACAAACTATATGTGCATATGAGTCATTTTACATCGAACATGTATCAATTCATAAAATATATATGTGTCAACTTGGTTCTATTTTTGTGTCCATTTGGGTACATGTATATTTCAATTTGGATCTATGTATGTGTTAATTTGGGTCCTTGTGTGTGTAAATTGTGTATAGTTATATGTCACTTAGGTTTGTGAATCTATAAATTGAATCTGTGTATGTTTCATTTAACAGTTTAAAAAAATTATGGGGAAACAAACCTGCATCATAATAAATTTTCATTGAGAAAATTATGAAAAATTAGGACCTATAAAATATTTATAAATCATTATAATGACTACAATACTTAAAGAATAAACATAATTTTATTAAAAAAACAATGATAAATTATAGTTATCCATTAAAACATGTGAGGTATTTGTAAAAAATGTAATGAAAATGTGAGATATTTCTAATATTCCAAATATCATAAACTAGTAATGTGAGAAATAATAATTATTCAGTTAAAACTTGTGAGGTATTTTTAATATTACAAAATAACAAATAGATATAAAACTAACATGAAATATCAATAATCACTAACAATCTCCATAACACTAAAATTAGTCCTGAAACTAACAATATCCCTATTTTTTAAATTAATAGAAACACTCCCCTATTTTGAAATTTATAAATAATTTAACATAAAATCCATTCAATTTTTTTAAAAACTCTCACCTAGTATAATAAAAATTAATTTATCATGATGAAATAATTTAGAACATATAAGAGATACACAATGGATGAAAAAATTTTAAAATAAAAACATTTAATCTCCCCCTAAATTAATACATATAATAATTTAATGTTCAGTAAATAAAATACTAAATATATTTAATCTAGAAATTCAGTTATTGTAGACAAATTTCATAAAAATATAAAACAAATTAAGTAATAATAATCACATAAAACTCTTAAAATAATAAACCAATTAACAAAATCTATATGAATTATACCAACTTATATATTTAGTAGAAATAAGTGCACTAAATATTAATACATCATATTTGTTTTTCAAAATTATATTTAGCTAAATCTACAAATCAGATCTCCCAGAACATGTACTGGGTGATAAGAATTTAAAATTTTGACAAAGTAAGATAAATATCCATCATTCCAAGTTTAATATCTATTTTACCAACCTTATCTAAATCCAATGGTTTAGTAAAAATATCAGTAAATTGATTTTATACTGAAATAAATTATACAATAAGACCACAATTATTAACATGATCTTTTAAAAAGTGAAATATAACATTAGTGTGTTTTGTCCTAGAATAATGTAAAGGATTTTTAGATATTAATATAGTAGATGTATTATAAATATATATATATATATATATATATTTGGGTGTGTGTTTTTTATCAAGATAAACATTGAAATCAATTAATTTCTTTTTTATCCATAAAATTTTTGCATAAAAAATGAAATCATCAATATACTCATCCTCATATATAGATCATGAAAATGGAAATTTCTTTTTTTAAATCCATGAAAATAATCTTTCACTACGTATGTGACACATAATTGATGTTATTTTTTGATCAAGTCTATAGCCTCTAAATTCAAAATCAGAATGGGGTAATAAGTGAAAAAAAATTGATTGGAGTAAAATAAACAAGTATTAATATTTCTTTTAACATGTATCATTATTTTTTTAAAAACATTTAAATGATATTATTTATTATTAGATTGATATCATGTACACATGAAAACTAAAAACATAATATGATTCCTAGATGTTTTAAAATACAGTATGTTCTAAATCATACTTATAAGTATGTTAGTATTTATATATTTTCTCAATTAATATAAATACAATTTTTAATTTGTACTAATAGTGGTTCTCATGTTTTTACAAGAATCAATTTAAACCTTTTAACTAGATAAATTGTATACTTATATGGATAAAAAATATACCATATTTTATTTGAGAATTCTAAAGACCCAGAAAAAAGATTAATTCACCCATTAAGATCATATAAAATTCTCTTGTCATCAAATTGTTAATATTATTATTAGGAAAATCATTTTTAGATACAAATAAAATATCTTAAAAAAATATTTTTACAATTCAAATACTATTTTAAGTATTTATAATAAAAAAACATTTTTCAACTTTTCAATTTTTAAAATAATTTTACAATAAAACATTTGTATACCATACTAAGGTATGAGATATTTCTTAACTCCATACAAATATTTTTATAGTTTAAAAATATTATTTTGAAATTTATCATTTTCAAATCCATGTGGTTTATTAATAAAAAATTCTTCATAAATTAATCTATTTAAAATGAAAATTTCAAATCCATTTGAAACAATTAATTTTTTTGAATATAATAAAAATATTATATAATCCTAATTACTTATATCCTAGTAAAAAGTGAAAAATAATCATCAAAATCAGTTTGTTATTCCTAATAAAATCCATGGGAAACTAATATAGATTTCTTTTTAGTTGTGTTACAAGATTCATCAAGTTTATTAAGAAAATACACTTAGATCCTATAGTTAATTTTATCTTTATGTAGTTAAATGATAATTAAAAAATATTTATTTCAAATTGATTAAGTTTATCATGTACATAATTAATTTAATTTAAATAATTAAAAGGTTCCTTGACTTTAATAAGAACAAAATCATCAACTAAAGTAGAATTAGAATAAATGATCAAAAGTGAATTTCTATTTTGAAAACCAGATTAAAAATTTTCAATTACATTCTTATATCGATGATATTTAATTATTTTCAAATAATAAGGTATATATTGTGAAGGTATTTAATCCCCATAAATTTATAAATTATCAATTTTAGGTTTATAATCACCAAATTTAACCTCTTTAAATTGTTCTTTAAGATCATCTAGATCTTGATTCTATTTATAATTATTTTTAATAAATTTTACATACATGAATTCATCAACAGTCATGGTTATCTTATTACATACTCTATAATATTTACTATTATTAGAGTGTAAAATAAATATGTCTTCACCAATTTCAACATCAAGATTATCTATATTATATATAGTATTTAAGATACAAACCTTACACCTAAATACTCTAAAATAACCAATCATGGGTTTCATTTGAAGAAAAATTTTATAAGTTATTTTCTATATCAATGGTGTACTAAATAATATATTTAAAATATTTTAATCTGTATTAACTATTTCATCACAAAAACATTGTTCATTAAATTCATTGAGAAAAGTTATTTCCATTTCCTAAATAGTTCTATTTTTAATTTACATAACCATTTTGTTGTGGGGTTCTATGTATATATAATTATAAAAATATCCATTACCTTTAAAAAAATTAAATCATAGATTATAAAATTCCACTATTTTATCACTTATAATTGAAATTATTAAATGAAAAATTTTATTTCAAACTAATTTACCAAAATCAATAAACATAGTTAAATTTTCACTTTTATAAGTTATTAAATAAGTCCAAGTGAACCTATAAAAATCATCAAACATTAGAAAAACATACCTTTTACCTCATACCCGATCATTTTTCATTAGTACAAATAATCCAAGATGTAATAGTTATAAACATAAATTGTGTAAACATTATTAATATATCTAAGAGATTCTTTATACTTCTTAATTTTTAAATAGGAATCATAAAAAAAATTCTTAACAATTGTAATCTCATGTAGTTAAAGAACCTATGTATTTTTATCCAGTTTGTATGGATATTGAAAATGGACATGTACCAACCTTCTATGAAAATGAAAATTATCTATTTATATAATAATTAAAAACATTACATTCTGCTTAATTAGTTAAGAAAATTAAAAGGAGTAAATATTAAATTTTCTATTTGTATAAAATAAATCATAATTATCTTTAAAAACTAAACATTTATTATAATTAAACATAACACTCATTACATTATCACAATGGTATGAGATAATAATTACGTTTTCAAAACCTTATACATAAGTTAATTTTTAAATTATTACATATTTATAAATTTATACTTCTCCAAAACCTTAAACATTTCCTTTAGAGTAATCACTTAAGGTGACAGAGCCTCCATCACCTGAATTAAAAGATGAAAATTTAGAAAAATCACCAGTTATGTTTCTTGAATATCTATTATCCATATACCATGCATCCTTGACACTATTATTTAATATTTGTTGAAACATAATCATGTAGAAAACATCTTTGGTCCCCATGCTATTTTGGGTCCAATTGAGTTAGTATATGATTTCTTAGGTACCCAAAAAGATTTAAGACATTTATTATTGGTTAATCTAGAAGATAAATTCTTGTAAATAAAATTACTAATATTTTCTAATGATTTATTAAACATATGTGAGCATTCATTTTCATAATGAAATTTTAAATTTCATTTATATAATTTAACACTAGAAACACTTCCTTCAATACTTTTATAATGTGAAGTCTTGTACATGTTAGGTAGATGTTTATTATAAAAAGGACTATTTTATCTATACTAGGAAGGTACATAGCCATTATGTTATTAAATTTTTATTTAAATTGATCAAAAAAAATAAGGCTTCATTAAAACTAGAAATTTCTTTCTTAAAATTCTCATTTTCGTTTTCAGTAACTTTTAAGTCATCACATATTTTCTCATTTATAAATGAATCTATATTTTTTAGTTATTTATTTTAATATTTTATCTTCTTATATTATTTTTCAATTGTAATCATATCATTAATAACTAATTTAAATATATCTTATTTATTTTAATAATTTTTAGAGAGAAAATAATTAAATATATCATTTTTATCTTTGTATTTTAAATTTTTTGTTTTTAAAATTTTATTTTTTGAATAAAATTTTATTTTTTTTCATTAGAATTTTTGGAGTTAAGATTTTCATTTTCCTGAATAAACTTTTTATTTTGTTTAAATTGTATATTATTTTACTTTGGTGACTCCTTATATAATTCATCAATTATTCCAAAATCCTTCTAGAATTATTCATTTTATTTTGTTAATTATTTAACTTCTGTTTATAATTATATTCAAAACCAAAATTGGAATCCAAATCAGTTATTTCCTCATTCATAATTAAATCCATTAAACAAGGTCTGGATGACTTTATTTCACATTCATAATCATAAATTCTCAAGTTTAACACATTAATACAACTCCATGTAGATAGAAAATATCTCTTATCTTTCTCAATGTAATTTTTTTCTTTCCCACTTTTTTTAATTATGGAAAATACGACTTGAGGTTTCCCTTCATACTTTCCTCATAGCATGTTAATTTTTCAACATTAGTTTATTTACTAATGTTAACTTTATAACTTACATTTCAGTTATCCTAATGATAATACCTTCAAGATAACTT
Source organism: Viscum album (assembly GCA_963277665.1). Lineage (NCBI taxonomy): Eukaryota > Viridiplantae > Streptophyta > Magnoliopsida > Santalales > Viscaceae > Viscum > Viscum album. Next base: position 1,952,616,802 of record OY728125.1, read on the forward strand.
CTTGAAGTCTCTCTTTGTTTTCTTATATTTAAAGGATCTTTTTTTGAGATTACCTATTTTGTTCTTATCACATTTCTAAAAATTATAATTGGAAGAATTATTAGAAAAATGTATTTTAGATTTAAATGTTAAGCCTTTATTCTTTGAAACCGCCTCATCAAAAATGTTTTTTGGTTTAATTTCATACTACAAAAAATAACCAATTAGTTCAACTAAAGTACACTCTTTAAAATTCATACTTTCATAGATTTCACCTTTATTTACATGAAACTTATTCTGTATTTATCACATCACTCTTTTAACTATAATAGTTCTATAAAAATCCCCTCTATGTGAATTTATATCATTTATGATTCTTGTAAATTGATGGAACATATGGTTTATAATTTCATATTTGACCATATTAAAGCCCATGTATTCTACATAATGCATTCCCTTATTTATTCTTTTATTCTTTTCTGCGCTATATTATGTTACATGAAGTATTATACATATTTCATAATATTTTTATACAATATAAGACATGGATAAGAAAACATGTACTTATAACATAATATGATATATTCATTAATTTATAATTAAAAACATATTTTACCATATTATTAAATACAAGAGAAAAAGTATTAGAATTTGTTATCATATATGGTTTCACTATGATCATCCAATAATAAACATTTAATTGTTTTAGGTATTCCCCTATTTCAGCATGATAGACACCCTAGTAATTTATATTGAAATAAAGTCGGTTATGTGGTATCTAAACAACATTTCCATTCATTCCTACCATCATACAAAATATTTTTCCTTGGACCATTATGTCTATGATATATAGGTTTTCATAATGAAAATACGAGCAACAGATTCTAAATCTAACGAAATTATCTTTGATACCAATTTTTTTCCTAGTTAATATGAATAAAGTTGTATATAATAGGGTGAATAGACCTTTTAAAACTAAAATAAACTTCAAAAAAATCAAATTATATTATTACAATTGTTTTCAAAATCATATTTTTTCATAACATGAATATTCACTATGACATATTTAAACCAAGTAAAACAAGAAATGAAAATATGCAGTGGAAATAAAAAATGAACATAAGTTTTTTATTATAGTTTATATAAAATGATATTATATATGATCTTCACTCTTCTCTACTCAGTGAGAGTAACAATACACACTATAATAAAAAAATCTTGTTTGAAAGGATTGATAACCTTTTATAGAAACTGACTTTTTCTCACATGGAGGGGCAATCTAGCCTATACAAACTAACTTTATATGGATCAAAGAACAACTAAAAACATGATTTTTTTGGAGTTACAACCCAATAACATGACATTTTTTAGGAGTTATAACCAATAAATAACTATATTTTTATTGGAAAAATCATAAAGTGAATCCTTATAGAGTAATCTAGAAATTTAAATAATACCATGATGAATACTAGGAACCAAATGAGGAATAAAAGTTCAAAGAAGACATAGATCGATGAAAATTGATCACTTCAATAGTAATGGATCAAAATTTCATTAAATTCATCATTATTGTAATGAATACTAATCAAAGTAGAAGAAAATTCAATAATGTTTTATTTATCTCATAAATTCTCTCTCTTGAAAAATATCCCACTATATCTTTTAATATCAGTGTTGCGTTGGATTGATTTGTGTTGACATTTTAATCCACTACCAATGATAAAAAATTAATTGATTAGATCCTCTATATTTAACTCCAAAAACATCAAGATCAGATGGTTTTTTATTGAAATCAAATGACATCACACCATGGTTATAAATAAATAAAATAAAGGAATAAAATGTTTTATCTTTTAAGAAAATATCCCAAAATTAATCCTTACAAATAAAAATAAAAAACACTTTGAATATCATCATTATAATATATATCTTTTTTAAAATTTAATAAAATTTATAAAACTAATAATATAATCATGAAGTAAATTGAAATATTAAAACTGTTAATAAATAGAGTAAATTTCATGATTTTGAAAAAAATCTTTATGTTTGTATGAGACATTTTATTTTTTTTACTATGTGTCAATTCATACACTATGTTTGTGTAAACATATGTCTATGTATGTGTCTATATGGGTATGTTTGTGCATCAATTGGGTATTTATATATGTCAATGGAGTCTTTGTATGCATCAATTGGGTCTTTTTCTCTGTCATTTCACACATAGAAATTTTTTGAAGTAAGCATACCTATATTAGAGTAATTTTTAAAGTATAAAAATATGAACATATGAAAACTATGGATTGAATATAAAAAATAATAACACCTAAAGTAATGAATAAACAAAATTTCATTTAAAAAATTATGAGAAGTCATAATTATCTATTTAAAAATGCGAGGTATTTTTAATCATTGTAAAGAAAATGTGAGATGTTTTAAACATTAAAAATATGACAAATAAATTATATGAAAAATTATAATTATTATGTTACAACATGTGAAGTATTTATATTATTCAAATTAATAGAAAAGAATAAAACTAACAAAGAATCATTACAATCACTAAAAATATCCATAACACTCAAACATAAGTTTAACACTAATAGAAGAATACTTCAGTATATCCCAAATGAATTTATACTTGTAGTGGGTGGACCATATTCCCCCGCAACCATATTAAGGTAAACTAGAAATTGACTCATTTAATAGTATAGGTGACCCAGATCATCACCTTTCGAATTTCATATCTCTATATAACACGATACATAGAACTCCAAAAAATAATGACACAAAAAAAAATCACTACTTTGTATAGACATTTGGAGGACATACCTTAGTATATTATAGCCATTAGGCATTAGGGTCCATCACCAGCTAAGAGGATCTCTTCTGATAGTTCATTTACTAGTTCAGGTTTTCTTTGTACTTGATGAATACCATTAACTGCTTTAAATAAAATTAATGTGACACTGAATCTATCAAATAATTCCTCACTTGATGGTAGTGTTTGACATACACTCTTGATCTTTATCATACATAGGACTAGTTATAGGGAATATACATGGAGTATTTCTTGGATGAGATGGTCTCAACTCTCATCTCACTAAAATATCTAGAGTAATTTTGGGAATTCACTAAGAGAAATCAGTACTCGGGGAGTCCATATGGTGGAACAAGAAATGGTATCTCTCCTGCATGAAATAATAAGAGAGTAGCAGTAGATACTATCACATTTACCATATCCACTAAGGTAATCCATCTTTAGGAAGACCAGTAGAATAATACCCATTAAGAAAACCCTTTACTTGAGAATGTTTTCTAGGGACCCCATTAGGTAAAAAATGTTATACCTTTCATGGAATGGTATGACATGGTCTAATACTTCTTGGACGAGAATTCCCTTTAATTATTCCTCTATTTCATGGAGAATAACTTGATGAAGCTCTCATAGATCAAGAATCTACAAGAGGATGAGTTAATAAACAATCCCAACTACTTCCCCAACCATAAATTTCATAAGCACACCATAAAAAAGTGTTTTTCCATCAAGTATTGGATATATGACATCATGTATCATGGAATAGTTGAAATAGTGAATCCTATAGTGCATGTCACAATCATCACTTCCACTTCCAATTTTAATGAGGATAATAATAATTGAAAACAAATCTCTGGATGAGGTGTGTATAATTTTGATGATGGATTATCAATAAGGTCGATCACTTAATCTCATGAGATCATTCTGATATGACTAATTTAGCTAGAACCCAACATGGTTATATCTCCCTCTCAAGTGATGTTTTTATCCTCTCATACTCTAAAGAATGAATGAGTTTAAAATAGAAATACAAGGATAATTGGGATCATCTGTTACTTCCAAAGTCAGTGTTAACCCTCCAATAGTTCATTCCCCCTATATAAGTTTGTTCACCAATCCAATACTAGAGGACTCCTTTGATGAAGATTAGGAGCACACCTCTATCAATTCTATTAGGTTGGTAGACTATTTTGTAGATCTTGGGGATGAATCTTTCCATTTATCTCCTATATCTCCTAATCAAATCTCTTGGGGAAAGGCAAAATAAACCTCCATCATGCATAATACCATGGGTTTTATATTTGAAAATGATGTATTTTTTATTTAGAACATAATAAAACAGTTTCTCCGAGATCAATAATAAATGTCACTTATGGAAGAATCCTTCAATTAAGTTATGCAACCCATTTGATTAGTTAGTCATTTAGCTCAGTCATAATCATCTATGGGTCACTTATAAACAACGAATCACTAGAGGAAACAAGAAGGAACCATTAATGGGCATCCAGCTAATCCAGTTGGTCTTTCCATGCTTCATATCAAGGAATGAAACATAGGGATAAAGATAATACCCTATCTTGGATGCATGTTTTACTCAAACACCTCTCTAGTATCTCTTCTTAGAATTGAATCCTATACATTATCCACTAATCAAAGGATATTTTTGAGTATCTCATTTAAGTGTTGAAGATCAATCGAGAGTTTGAGACTAATGTGGCCACTATTGAAGTCTAAAATGAAAAGGAAGGAGAATGTATATACTTATAGTATGTTACATCCTTCCCTGTAGAGGATGATGGAGAAGTTATTCAGGGAAACATACACCCTCTCTATAACTCATGAAATCTCAATAGCATCTACATCTATCGGTGTTTAGTGGACATAGGATCTAGAAAAAATAACATATAGACCTAAATACTCTATTATATGGTATATATAGAGACCAATATATCCCCATAAAATCTAAAAATCCAATGATATAACAAGAGTGAGAATAATACACTCATCAATACCCTGTTAAAATCCCATTTGGTGATTTGGTACCCAATACTGAATTCATGGTTTTATTATAGTACATCCCCATCAAAACTATACTGGTAAGGCCATTTCTAAAACTACATGTAGTCTTACCTTCATCATATCACTATCTCCTCATGTTCCCCCTCAATGGTTGAGTAGGGGTGCTCTACAATGATGTCACTCCCTTAGATTCATGTGAATCCCCTATCTTGGTGAAAAATACTATAAAATAGAAGGAAAATATCCTTATGTCAAGGTATATTAGTTTTTCAATGATTCAAATGATTTTAAACCCACCTTTATGGATCCTCAAGATAATGTAAAGAGTGGGTTCTTACTAATGATCCACCATCTAGGATAAAAAACCCCAGACCTTGGAATAAATTTCATCATTCCCATAAAATATTAGGTCACTTAGATTACCTTTTATTCCTATTATGTAAAACAACATCTAAATCCAAGAAATAACTTTCTGATCACATATTATAAAATTTATCCAATGTCCTATAATTGTAATCTCGGGCATGTTTACTAGAGGGAACATAAACCCACAGAAAATAGACCAAGTCACATTCCTTAGATGATGTAGATGGACTACATTGTTGAATATAAAATGGGATAGGACTCATAACATCAAACAACATTTTCTCTATAGAACCAAAAATTCATGAATCTAATTGTGAGTATCCCACCCTCACATAGGAGGATGATTCCACCTCTTAACTACATATGCCTAAGGAGCCATCATAGCCTTATATCCCTCAGGCTTCTGATAAAGAGGAATTAGAAGACTCCTATTAGATCTTTAAATAAGGAGTGCACACCACCAGTAATGAGATAACATAGGTTAACCTTGGTACCATGGAATATTTTATGTCGAATGTTCCATCAATCCTCCTGATGAACAAAAATATTGCATTGTATTCTTGAATAAGAACCATGATGTATTTATGTGGAATTATAAATATATTCCACATCTTGATCCATATATCACAATCCACTATTTTACACGTAATATTTTCAACAATGGAATCTTTTAGGAATCCAATATGATTTATCCCCCCAATAGTTCCATGTTTGAGGCATAAGTTGATATGTTGATCAAATCCAATTTTGTTATAGATGTTCGGTACCGCAAAAAAATCAAGAAGAGTAAGAAACAAATAAATTTTTTATCAACATATAGGACCTCAAATACCATTTATAAAAGTCTTAGTTCCTTATATCACTCATATATTTTCTAATTTAAGCAACCACTAGATTTGAAGTCCCCTCCTTCATGGATAGATATTTCAAGTAAAATGAAATCTGGATGTTACATGAGGATGAAGAGGCCACTAAATTATAGGAACCCAATGGAACATATTTCTATTAAGTGATTCCCTTAATCTTAAATAATTCTAGAGAAAAATACCAGTGGTCCTTGAATCATATCATTAAATATCTCCTTGAGATTTTGGTGGAGTTATACATGGAAGACTTGGTGGTAAAATCCCACCAATGTAAGGATAATCTCAATGATATTAATTAACTTTCATGTATGTTATATGACAACCATCTGATGATAAACCCCATGAAGTGTAAATTTTGGTTCACCTCTAGGAAATTATCTGTATTTTTTCCCCAATATAGACAAACCAAGATCTACATGTAGAAGATCAAGTTTGATATAAAAATTCCCCTCAACACAATGTAAAATATTTTTGATTCCTACAAGGTGATCTAGCTTATATTCAATTTATTTTATATCCAATATAGAGGGAAAATTTAATAAATTTTAAATGTTTATGAACAGTGTAATCATCTATTAGTTGGATGAATAATGGAATACTATGTTTGATGACATCAATAGGTGTCTCCTATATCCTACATTTCTGATACCACATATCCAATGGAAATCTTTGATGCTCTATTTGACCACACTGGAATGATCCACAATCACACTCCTATCCCAAAAATAACAACAAAGAAAAATAAAATAGTAGAAACTATCATTAATGTATGATGCTTGATAGAGAGGACATATATTCTCCCATCAATAAAAGATATGTTTTATTCGTCTTCATAGTCCAGAATTTTCAACAGTATTTTCATCATCATGATTTATAATTTTTCTCCCATTTATACCCATTGAAGTATACCCTCAACCATCCCATGTTGACTAGATAATTATCACGATGGGTAGTGATCCTTTAGTAGTTCAACATTAGGATTTTCCCTTAAAAGGATTTCAAGGGTCAAGCATTGAGATATTTTCTTTCCATGCACCCAACCATAGAGGAGTTTCTCATAGATATAGACTTTATTAATGAAACTATTAATCACATCAATGAGTCAACATCATGTTGAAATGTTCAATTATATGGTGCCTCCTGAAGTCTTATATGAATAAGGTTTAACAACCCTAATCTCAATAAGGATAGACTTAGAGTTCTCCTCATCACTACCTCAAAGGATATCATGTCATACTCATTATTCATATAATAAGAATGCACCAACAATGAGGCTAAGTATCAAGAAATAATTATTGGTCTTGATTTGTCCCTCTAGATATAGGTTTAAAAGTTTCATTTGAAAGGTTTCTTATAGTTGGTCATCAAGAAAATCAATGGTGACTACACAATTAGAAAAGTGGATATAATTCCTTTTCTTGAGTACACCCATGATTTGATGGCTAGATTTATTTCTAAGATAAATGTGAATCGTGTCCCATGGTCTCAAAATGATTAAGAAAATTATATGTAAATATTCACTATAATCTCTACATATCTAAACAATTATGATTTGGTTATCCATTTGGCATATCAGAAGTTGAATTCTATCACCATCCTTGATGAGGTGAACCAACTCGCCACTATCTCTTCTGTAGTATGGCCCTCCAATACCCCTATGATAGAATACGAATCTTATTTGATGACTCTTTGGATTGAGTAATTCCAACAAATAACTCTTCTAATAGGCGATTCCATGAATGAACATATCTATTAGTGTATAGTAAAATTTGTCCCCTGAGATGGTCCCAAAACCAAACAGGTCCTCTAAAAATATATCATTAATGGGATCCATCTATATTTCATTCAAGTAGAGGAAATTTAAAATTTTTTCATGGAGTTACATGTCGATGAATATGAAGATAATCAGATAGGATAGGATCTCTCTCATTAGATACGAATACTGGACTATTTCTTCCCCACCATGGTTTGGGACTGTATGAAATTTACTATGAAGTTACATTAATTTTAGTTCTATGAAAACATTTCACATAACCTCTAAGTCCTATCCATTATACTAAGTATTTAGGCATGTACCCACTAGTAATAGGCTAATATTTTATGTGCATCTTTAGTACCACTGGTTTCTTCCCATAGTGGGTTGAGTCATTTCACTCAAGGAGGTTAGGACTTATTCTATGGAGATATTTTTGAAAACCCGCATCATTCACTAATTAAATAGACCTCAAACAATTTTCACATCCAATGGTACCAATTTACATTCCATTGATATGAATAATTTATAAAATAAGGAAAACATCTAGTCTAACCATACTTACTATTATCATATAGTAGAAAATGTAAATATTGAGGCATTCAAAAAGGTCCTCTCCAAAATTTAGTAGAATGTAGTGGATCATAATAAGAAATGGTGGAATTTTTTATTTCAATAAAAATTCCAATGATACCTAAAATTAAACCACTAAAGTTAAATCTGAAATGGTAATACACATTTTCCCTTCATAATGTTTACTCTAATATTTTCTACTCATCGATCACTATGAATGGGGTGAACATCACACCTCCCACTAACACTAGGTTCCACAAGAATTAAATTGTATAACAGCACATTGGGATTTTATTCCAAACATTAAAGATTTAAACTGTATAAACAAAGTCCATTATACATGAATCTAACCAACTAGAACCTTTTTATCATTACATGAATCTAAAATTCATTACATATTAGTCATAGTTTCATGACTATAAACTATAAAGTGTCTATATACTCACTAAAATTTATCAAATTTTATAGTGAATCCCATTCCACTTGACTTTAAAATTTTCATAATTTTTCCTCATTGCATGACCCTAAAACGACATGGCACATTGGTCCTCATCATATTCCCCTAAACTGCGCAACATCTAGGTCACAACTATATGGACTTAATTTGTGTTCAATTTTTTCCTCATAATATAACATATAACTACATGATCAATTTCCATTCCACATGAAATTAATCTATGTTGGCTTGGGTCCCATACACATTTCCTTAAACAACATAACTAATATCTACATATGTGAGGATAAATATAAACAACCATATTATCACCCTCACCCAAGAGGAAAACCCCTTTAGAGTTTTTATCTTACTACACCATTATTACAATACCTAAATGTGTATTTATTACTTTCCCATGGGATATTTAGTGATGATAAGATCTTCGATCCTAAGCCCAGATTAAAATACCCCATTAACCCCACCTTTTCTTAATGATTAATGATCCTATATCGAGTGATTGTTCTCACCTGATACCATGATAATGATTTTATTGGTAAATATGGTCAAAGTTTATTCAATTCTAAAAATCATATCCCTATATGGTACAAAAATCATGAAATTAAACTGTGTGTCTATGTTTTGGAAGATATATTTTTATTATTAGATTATCTAATTCACCTCTATTATACATTACACATTTTCCATTGAGGCTTTCATATATCACATGGTCTAAGCACCTGGACCATAAACTATATTCATTTCTCCTTAGGTTTTTGACCCAAGCCTCAATATTTAGTATGCCTTACTTATGGTATTTTTTATATTACTCCAAAGTATATTTGCATAAATTACACAAGTACTTATAGACATAATAAATCCTCTTTATTATGTCTTCATAGGTTTTATCCCAAATTATTTTGTCACATTAAACTGATGTTCAGATTACACGATGGCCTAAAATCAAAATTATTTACTCTTACCAAAAATCCTTTTTATTTAAGCTTCAAATTTTTTTTATTCCATGATTTGAATATTCTCCAACCTTTTATGTCTGAATGGACTCCCATGTGATGATGACACGGTGATCCAAAGTCTCACCTCCCATATATGGTACACATCCCAGAGGATTCCTAAAAACAACAAGATGGGACCTATGTTTTAAATACATGGTTAGTGGTGAAACGTAATTTTTTCCCCATGATTGACAATATTATAGTAGAAACTATGTTTTGACCATGGTTATTATTAATCCTCATCCCCTTTTTCACTCCTTTGTAATTCAAATCCCATAATTAATGATTCACATTATAACCATAAATATTTATTCTGGTGTAATACAATATCTGATGAACTAACCCTCATGAATATGTGAATTATATCATGAAAATTATATCTTATTTTCCCCCTAATTTGTTTTTCATTTGATGGATTACTTCTTTTGGATGAAGTAACATTCCAACCCAAAATAATTCACACATGTGGTGTGATCTCATGTGACATGGGTAAACTCTTTTACACCATGATTCCCACATATATTGTGAATCACACAAGGTTATGATTTTTAATTGGTTTTTAAAAAAATGATCATGGAATACTATATTCACAAATAAGAAATATAATATTCATCCTTGAAACGTGAATTTAAACTACACAGACTTAGTCTTGGACGTGTGACCTAAAATATAACCTTGTTCTAAGAATCATAACTTTAAAAAGTGAGAATTCCCTTATTTGGATGTTTTTGTAGTATTGAGCTCTCAGTTTATGCCAGCTTTTTCTTTTCCTTTCATGATACAAAGACTATCTCGCCCCTCTTTGGTCAATGCTATATGAACATAAACTTTAGAAGTCCCTTTTTCTTCCTCACCATTTAATGTTAAAATACATATTCAATTTTCTTATTGTATAATGTTAAAATAAAATTTATAGTATCTTTAATATGACTCATAAATACATTATACTCTAGATACTCACTCGAGAGGATCCCCACTTGGTTATAGTGCTGGTATCCTACCATGTAACGCCCCAACCCTAGTTACCCAGAGTCGGTGCATTATTACATAACATTGGCATGATCATGAGAAAGATCAAGTCTCGAAAGACTGATTAGTTTAGTAGCCTTGGAATAACTAGATACATCCATAAATTTTTACATTACATCATAAAAAAAAACATTTCGTCTTCATATCCCTTCATACTATCCCTGCAGGTCATTCATAAATTACTTCTTCATAATCCTGGAAAAAAAATAAAACATTGAAAGGGGTGAGCTCGGATGCTCAGTAAGGATAACATTATAGTAGAAGCATTCATAAATAATCATAAACACTTAAGGCAATTTATAACTAAATCAAAAGCCTTTGAAACTTGAACTTTCAACATGGTATGGAATAAATAAAATGAAATAATTCCATTTACTTACTCACATGGATATTCTACTAGTCGAATGATCACATGCAATATCAATAACCACTTTCATAATGATGGAATGCATAATGCCAGACTATCATAACCACATAGCCAAGGCCTCGTGCCAAGACTACAAATAAGATTTTGCCAAGGCCTTGTGCCAAGACACTAGTTTGTCTCATGAGACCTACCGATGCATCGAGGAGCTATAGCGGGCTCCACCCGTCACTTATTAAGTCCAATGCATTCCTCATATGAACAGGTTTAAACATAACATAAACATTCATATTAAAACTAGCATACGAAATGTCAATACTTCTACCACAAACCATGAATGGTATAAAAATAGCACATCCATAGTCAAACATAACTCATTCGATACAATATGGAAGATTGTATTGTATCACATTAACCTCAATCAAGAATAATGAAGGATGTTGACATAGATGAAAATAATCATCAAAACTATTTGAGAGAAATATCCCCCTTTTTCTTGAAATCATTTAAAAGTCACACTATTTGTCAAGAAGCCATTTAAAAATAGATTTTTAAATCAAAGTGTCCCATATCACTTTGAAACTTTTTAAAAGGATTTTTAATTTCTAAACATTAATGTCCATATAAATAAATCCCTAAAACCATTTTTAAAACATGGACATTAATGAGAAAGATTTAGATGAATAAGTCTTTAAAACATTTAAAAATGGTATTTTAGTTAGAGATTCTAACCAAAAGAGAGACACTTGAATGAAAATAATTGAGGTAATCAAAACTTTGTAATATCATGAGAACAAAGGAAATTCATGACATACTATGTCAAAGTACATATTATACACCACATAAAAGTGATTTGGTGTATATCAACAAAGAAGTCTCAATGGAATGTAAGTTGAGATGAAATATCTCATAAAGGCCATATCCTTAGGTTAAGGATAAATCAACAACATAATTATGTGTGAAAAATATAAATACACTAAATATGATTGGATATTAAGTGTAAAACAATCAAAGTATATTCACACATATTCCTGTAAAAACAACACCAACGAATTGGATGTTTAACTCAACAAATGGTGAAAGAGTTAAAATTACTCTTATCAAATTCATATCAATGACTTGAGAATTTTCAATGGAGTTATTATGTGTATCAAAAGTATATCCACAGGAAGGGGAGTGGAAATTATGACATAATCAAATGAATAGTGATTCCACACATAATCTTGGGGTAATATAATCAATGAAATATGCGTAAAGCCAAATGAGTGGAAATTGAAATCTCAAATTCCCTTATTGATTAGGTAACTTAAGAAACAAACACCCATGAAAGAAAGATCATACCATGATGATGTAAATACCCATAAAATAAAGTATATTACACAATGAATACAATCATGGGTAGTACACATACACCACATGCAATAATTAAGTGGTGATCAATGGAATTCTCACGGAATTAAAAGTGAGACAAGAAACCCCTTACCACGTTAATCAACTGAGTCGCATGGCCAAAAGTTAATAACCACCAAATGATTTACAGAATAAAATGAATATAAAGTGAATCATGGAAGTACACAATACACCACTTTCAATAATTTAGTAGCGAACAATGGAAATCTCACGGAATTGAAAGTGAGATAAGAGAATCCCTTACTTTGTACTTTTTCCTTGGTCGATGGTAGGTTTACCTCCTGTATAATGGTGAAATAATTGTTATTGAATAATACAAGAATCATTTACTTTAATATGATATCATATATGATCTTTTAACATTGATTTGTTAATAATATCTTAGAATTATCGTCATTTCAGGTGTTAACGGGTTCATTTTACTTTATATTCTTTGTTATGTGAGCCATATTCGTTATTAATGGGATGTATATTATTAATATCCAGAATGGTATCAAGTCCTTAAACATCATTTTTAAATCATCAAATGATAATTATACTTGAATGGATACGATGGAGAATGAATCACATCGCGTTCGTGGAGACGGTAGTCCGTACGTACGCACGAATGCTACTTCCATTTAATTTTTATTTTAAAAGAATCGAATCCAAATGATACATAGGTATATTACTATTCCAGTAAAATATAATATTCTATATATGTTACTTAATTTCATTAACACCATCCTTTATACGTTCCATGTGTGGTATGAACGAGTCATATAATTTTAAGGGGGCGGTAGTCCGCACTTCCTCAAATGAAATTATCGTATATATATACAACATGAAACGAATAATTGTATGAAATAAAATGGAATTAAAGAAGCTTATATATAAAATATATATCATTAATATCATATTTAATTACAGTTCCATCCTAATGGCCACCATGAGAGGCGGTAAGATGTATTTGAACAATCATCGTTTCGTGAGGCGTTAGTTTTCCATCCACAGAAACATTATGTTCATCATCCATTAGATGGAGTTGTGTGAATGTGTAGTTTTAATCCTTCTTATAACAACATCCTAGTATATTTTGGATACTGGTGTTGTTACAAAAGAAAGGAAATAAAAAGATTTTGGGGGTTGGAGAAGCAAAATAATTGAAAATAATTTAAGAGAAAATGTTACCTTTAATTTAGGTAACTCACTTTGGATGGAACAAAAGGACTTCTTGAAATGCTTTCTGCCTAAGGGGAAGCTTCAAGGAGGAGTAGAGGGATTTGGGGAGCTTAGTTGGGCAGAGTTTGGACGAGCCAAGTGGCTTGAGAGGTGTGAGGAATGAGTAGAAGTGGTCTCCTTTTATAAGGGAGAGGAGGGGCTCTTTAGGAAAGAGTGAAAGTATTACTTTATAATATAATTATATTCGGTTTATAATGGTCAAAAAATCATTGAGGTCGAAGATAAGATGACTCATATTCTAAATAACATCAACCAATAAGAATTGGACAGGTTTTAGATAATATTTTAATCATTATAATCTTATTTATTTAAATGATTTATTAATGAGGTAAACATTGCATCATTATTGTGTCATTAATAATTTAAATTATTTGATGTCTAAAAATTATAAATAAAATATCATTATGTAGGAAATTTTTTTATATTTCTAATGAATATTTATAATTGAAAATCCAACATGTATAACCTTATGTAAAAATTGTTCTTTTAAAAGATGTAAGCTTATGCCATTTTTGTATTCATTTTAACTTAATTAAAATAAAGTGTCATTATCACTTACAAGTGGATCAATGGGGTCCCAAAATTGACCCAAAGATGACCATGGTCGACCATGTATCAACCAATATGGTTAAGACACGTTTTAGGGTAATTTAGTATTATTATAATATTATTTTTTAACCCTTATTTACCGGATTTACCCTTAACCATGGTAAATAAAATATTTACCGCAGTAATTATTCAAAATATCTAAAAATAAAAGTTACCTATTTACACAATTTGAACATCCTGATTCCAAATATGGAATCCATTTTTCTAAATTCAAAACACAGAAGTGGCAGAAATTAATTTAAAATTAATTCCCGCTGTCAAAACAAAAAGCGTGTTTTTAAGAGATAATAACTATCAAAAGATTGACACTTGTTTATGTTCGGTTTAATTTTAAAATTATGTCCAATGACCAAAATTATATTAAATGGTAAAAATATATTCTAAATATACTTTAAAACCACTCAAATTCATAATTTATCACTATTAATTATTTTGATTAAAAACGTTGTTTTTAATTAAAATTTAGTAATTTTTACTATTCATCAAAATATGAAAGTTATCCGAAAAGTACCAAACTTTCACCTTAGGCTAAATTTGATATTCCGAATCCAAAAATGAAGTCCATTTTGAAATATAAAATATATATAATTTCAAAAAATTAAGTATTACTATTCATAACGGCTAGTTTGATCGGTTGTGGTGTGCGTTAAAACTTGAAGTTGCGTACAACACACGCTACTGTTTTATTCAAAGGAAAGCGTACCGTGGAAGCTTGGGATGTTTTATTTTAAATTTTTTGATGTCCCCATTTAGTCAAAAAGTTTAAAATATTTTATTTAAAAAGGGTTCACTATTAAAAGTTGGTAAAACTACAATACTGAAGATGAATTTGTTCTTACATTATGTCTAAGAAACTCATAATATGGATTCTAAAATTATAAGGATTATATAAAGTTTAAAATTTAGTTAATACTATTCATAACCTTTTTTTGAACGGCTTTTTTGGTAAGTCATGGTGCGCTTGAACTCGGTGTTGCGTGTAGTGCATGTTATTGAATTATTTTGAAGAAATAACACACTATGAAATCTTGGGGTGTTACATTCTCCCCTCCTTCAATAAATTGCGTCCTCGCAATTTGAAATTGTTCTTCGAAAATAAAAGGTTGAAAATAGAAAATATATTTGTGGGAAAACCCACATCGGAAATTGGATTACTAAAAGTTAGCCTTAATATGAGGAAAAGAGAAATGAACGGGTCACCACCAAATTATGATCTCGATTAGGAGAACATTGGTGGCAATTAGAGACATATAATTGGAGGAAAAACGTAAATATTTATAGGTAGTGGTTGAGGTCATCAATCACAAACAAGTATAAAATTGAGGTCCTTAAACTCATCAATCTATGATGATTTGAAGTACCATCGGTTCAACAAAATATAGGGTATTGGGATCACACATTTTTTGACATTTCAAAATATCTTAGTTGAAATCCCACATCGAAAAATGAATTAATGAGGCCTCTATTTAAAATAAAGAGTGGAAAGTATGAAGATTACTGAAAATAACACATACTAGGGTTCCATTTAGGAAAATATGGATATGGAGGAGAAATCTAACCATCAATTATCTGATGGAGAGTGGTAGAGAACATGGCTATGAAAAGACCAACAATCCCAAAGCCATAAGTTAGTGATGATTTAAGGTACCATCTAGGACAACATTTTTTTTTAAAGTTACATTACATAAGGAAGAGAAATTCATTTATGATATTGACTAAGAACATTATGAGATATACTTAAATTTTAAGTAGATTTTCATTCTTTAATAAATTTCCACCACTAACTCAATTTTTTTTAAACGATGAGTATTCAAGAAGACTTGGTCACACTGGAAGAGCTAGAATAAACTTCTATAGAATCACATGATCCATGCAGGATAAACCATATATTTACATTGTCGTTGAAGATTAATCAAAACCAAAATGGTTAGTGAATGATCTAATGATCCCCCAAAAGGATATGCATTGAGATAAATATGCACTAATCTTAATTTCTAAAATTAAACCAACAATACCCCAAAGTTAAATAGATACCATTCAATAACCAATTGTCCATAAAAATCCTTTAATATAATCCAAACTAATATTGAAACCCAAAACATAGAAGAATTTTATTATGTAGTCTCCCATGTTACATTGTATCTCCAAATGACATCAAATACTCTTAAAGTCACATACTTAAAAGTAATTAACATCATCACATATTCTCTTTTATAGGTTAATCATTTCCATAAATAACCCAAATCACTATAAATCAACAATAAAAATGTAGATAAAAATCCACCATTACTCTACAAATGAAACCTCATTGTATTCTATTTTCCATGGGCATATAGTGTTCCTAACAAAACGAACATCTTCCAAAATAACATTTATCACTTAATCACCAAATCATTTTCCTATACCAAGGGTATTCATTTGATAAGACATAAGAACCCAAATCATCTTATTATTGATCAATAAAATCATTTAACAAAAAAATAGTCATACTAACCAGGGACTTCACGTAGTCCAGTGGTAGGCGATAAATCCCAATCGCACTTTGGTTGTGGGTTCGATTCCCACAGCTTTGTCCGACGCGACGGGTTGTCACACAGTCTACGTGTTGTCCTTTTTCAAAAACTATATTCTATAATATTACCAAAATGAGATAAATTTTTCAAAATAACATAATTTAACCACAAATGTTATATCATACTTTGCATTTTCATCCCAAATTATAATAACTTATCATTTTCTCAAACCCCAATGATCATATAAAACCAAATGGTTATTTATACCTATATCCACAAGAGAAGAGACAATTATTCCTCAAATATCATTCTCACATGGAAAACTGAGGGGTTACAAATACAAGAGAAAATTATTCCAAAGTAAACCCATCAACAAGGAGTGCTAATACTTTTTAAATTTTTCTCCAACCATTTATTTCCACATAGCTTCTTCTTTGAGCAAGAAAATATCCTATAAAATAGGACATTCACTCGGGTAATGGCCAGGTCCCCTACATTTACGGCAAATGACTGTAAATGGACTCTTGGGACCATTTTTATCTTCTTCCATAGTACTCTTCATTTTTCTTCGGCAATTCTTCACTTTATGTCCTTCCTTCCCGCACGTAAAACATTTCGTTGTCCCATTGAGACACTTTCCTGGGTGTCTCTTTCTACAATTCCTGCATGATGAAAATTGAGTTTTCTTTTCTCCATGGTCTCCATTGCTGGAGATCTTATCATTTATCACCTTTATCTTCCTTGTTGAGTCTAGGAGTTGGTTAATATATATGTTGTTGATCATATTTTTGGAAAACTGATTTGGCATAAAGACGATATCTTTTACGCCTATCAACATTCCATTTTATTGCTCATTTCCACCACCGTTCCCACCTTGTACATCATTCTCAAAGTCACTATGACTTCCTTGGAATCCAGCCATTGACTAAAACCAGAAAGCATTGTGTGAGTAATAGTAGTCGTAAAATCATTTAGAGATTAAAATTTCACCATATTCTCAATTTGAAACATATTAGGATTAACCAAGGTCATTTACTCTCATCTTATGTATATATTACTTAAATCAGTTTGTAAAGAAAATGTAAATTATCCTAAGCATATCCCCCGGGAGTGTCGTAACCAAGAGTGCAGCAAGGCCCGTTGTCATGCACCAGTTCCCGTTCGAGTCTAGCTCAAAGCGGTGTTTTCGGGTTTTACCCCTAGGTACATCTGTGCCAGAGCCGCCTCTACCTGCTCGTATCCAGATAGGGATGTATTGCTCGGAAAACTCACAAAATCTCTACAATACCAAAATTCTAGGAAGTTCTTTTATACTAATCCTCAAAGTTCATCTTAGGTCTACGTGCTCTAATCAGAGTTTATCTAAATCTAGCTACCAAGGTTTGTACTAAACTTCCTCTGATACCAACTGTAACGCCCCGACCCTAGTTACCCAGAGTCGGTGCATTATTACATAACATTGGCATGATCATGAGAAAGATCAAGTCTCGAAAGACCGATTAGTTTAGTAGCCTTGGAATAACTAGATACATCCATAAATTTTTACATTACATCATAAAAAAACATTTCGTCTTCATATCCCCTCATACTATCCCTGCAGGTCATTCATAAATTACTTCTTCATAATCCTGGAAAAAAAAACATTGAAAGGGGTGAGCTCGGATGCTCAGTAAGGATAACATTATAGCAGAAGCTTTCATAAATAATCATAAACACTTAAGGCAATTTATAACTAAAACAAAAGCCTTTGAAACTTGAACTTTCAACATGGTATGGCATAAATAAAATGAAATAATTCCATTTACTTACTCACATGGATATTCTACTAGTCGAATGATCACATGCAATATCAATAACCACTTTCATAATGATGGAATGCATAATGCCAGACTATCTTAACCACATAGCCAAGGCCTCGTGCCAAGACTACAATTAAGATTTTGCCAAGGCCTTGTGCCAAGACACTAGTTTGTCTCATGAGACCTACCGATGCATCGAGGAGCTATAGCGGGCTCCACCCGTCACTTATTAAGTCCAATACATTCCTCATATGAACAGTTTTAAACATAACATAAACATTCATATTAAAACTAGCATACGAAATGTCAATACTTCTACCACAAACCATGAATGGTATAAAAATAGCACATCCATAGTCAAACATAACTCATTCGATACAATATGGAAGATTGTATTGTATCACATTAACCTCAATCAAGAATAATGAAGGATGTTGACATAGATGAAAATAATCATCAAAACTATTTGAGAGAAATATCCCCCTTTTTCTTGAAATCATTTAAAAGTCACACTATTTGTCAAGAAGCCATTTAAAAATAGATTTTTGAATCAAAGTGTCCCATACCACTTTGAAACTTTTTAAAAGGATTTTTAATTTCTAAACTTTAATGTCCATATAAATAAATCCCTAAAACCATTTTTAAAACATGGACATTAATGAGAAAGATTTAGATGAATAAGTCTTTAAAACATTTACAAATGGTATTTTAGTTAGAGATTCTAACCAAAAGAGAGACACTTGAATGAAAATAATTGAGGTAATTAAAACTTTGTAATATCATGAGAATAAAGGGAATTCATGACATACTATGTCAAAGTACATTATATACACCACATAAAAGTGATTTGGCGTATATCAACAAAGAAGTCTCAATGGAATGTAAGTTGAGATGAAATCTCTCATAAAGGCCATATCCTTAGGTTAAGGATAAATCAACAACATAATTATGTGTGAAAAATATAAATACACTAAATATGATTGGATATTCAGTGTAAAACAATCAAAGTATATTCACACATATTCCTGTAAAAACAACACCAACAAATTGGATATTTAACTCAACAAATGGTGAAAGAGTTAAAATTACTCTTATCAAATTCAAATTAATGACTTGAGAATTTTCAATGGAGTGATTATGTGTATCAAAAGTATATCCACAGGAAGGCGAGTGGAAATTATGACATAATCAAATGAATAGTGATTCCACACATAATCTTGGGGTAATATAATCAATGAAATATGCGTAAAGCCAAATGAGTGGAAATTGAAATCTCAAATTCCCTTATTGATTAGGTAACTTAAGAAACAAACACCCATGAAAGAAAGATCATACCATGATGATGTAAATACCCATAAAATAAAGTATATTACACAATGAATACAATCATGGGTAGTACACATACACCACATGCAATAATTAAGTGGTGATCAATGGAATTCTCACGGAATTAAAAGTGAGACAAGAAACCCCTTACCACGTTAATCAACTGAGTCGCATGGCCAAAAGTTAATAACCACCAAATGATTTACAGAATAACATGAATATAAAGTGAATCATGTAAGTACACAATACACCACTTTCAATAATTTAGTAGCGAACAATGGAAATCTCACGGAATTGAAAGTGAGATAAGAGAATCCCTTACTTTGTACTTTTTCCTTGGTCGATGGTAGGTTTACCTCCTGTATAATGGTGAAATAATTGTTAATGAATAATACAAGAATAAGTTACTTTAATATGATATCATATATGATCTTTTAACATTGATTTGTTAATAATATCTTAGAATTATCGTCATTTCAGGTGTTAACGGGTTCATTTTACTTTATATTCTTTGTTATGTGAGCCATATTCGTTATTAATGGGATGCATATTATTCATATCCAGAATGGTATCAAGTCCTTAAACATCATTTTTAAATCATCAAATGATAATTATACTTGAATGGATACGATGGAGAATGAATCACATCGCGTTCGTGGAGACGGTAGTCCGTACGTACGCACGAATGCTACTTCCATTTAATTTTTATTTTAAAAGAATCGAATCCAAATGATACATAGGTATATTACTATTCCAGTAAAATATAATATTCTATATATGTTACTTAAGTTCATTAACACCATCCTTTATACGTTCCATGTGTGGTATGAACGAGTCATATCATTTTAAGGGGGCGGTAGTCCGCACTTCCTCAAATGAAATTATCGTATGTATATACAACATGAAACGAATAATTGTATGAAATAAAATAGAATTACAGAAGCTTATATATAAAATATATATCATTAATATCATATTTAATTACAGTTCCATCCTAATGGCCACCATGAGAGGCGGTAAGATGTATTTGAACAATCATCGTTTCGTGAGGCGTTAGTTTCCCATCCACAGAAGCATTATGTTCATCATCCATTAGATGGAGTTGTGTGAATGTGTAGTTTTAATCCTTCTTATAACAACATACTAGGATATTGTGGATACTGTTGTTGTTACAAAAGAAAGAAAATAAAAAGAGTTTGGGGGTTGGAGAAGCAAAATAATTGAAAATAATTTAAGAGAAAATGTTACCTTTAATTTAGGTAACTCACTTTGGTTGGAACCAAAGGACTTCTTGAAATTCTTTCTGCCTAAGGGGAAGCTTCAAAGAGGAGGAGAGGGATGTGGGGTGCTTAGTTGGGCAGAGTTTGGACGATCCAAGTGGCTTGAGAGGTGTGAGGAATGAGTAGAAGTGGTCTCCTTTTATAAGGGAGAGGAGGGGCTCTTTAGGAAAGAGTGAAAGTATTACTTTATAATATAATTATATTCGGTTTATAATGGTCCAAAAATCATTGAGGTCGAAGATAAGATGACTCATATTCTAAATAACATCAACCAATAATAATTGGACAGGTTTTAGATAATATGTTAATCATTATAATCTTATTTATTTAAATGATTTATTAATGAGGTAAACATTGCATCATTATTGTGTCATTAATAATTTAAATTATTTGATGTCTAAAAATTATAAATAAAATATCATTATGTAGGAAATCTTTTTAGCTTTATAATGAATATTTATAATCGAAAATCCAACATGTATAACCCTATGTAAAAATTGTTCTTTTAAAAGATGTAAGCTTATGCCATTTTTGTATTCATTTTAACTTAATTAAAATAAAGTGTCATTATCACTTACAAGTGGATCAATGGGGTCCCAAAATTGACCCAAATATTCCCATGGTCGACCATGTATCAACCAATAGGGTTAAGACACGTTTTAGGGTAGTTTAGTATTATTATAATATTATTTTTTAACCCTTATTTACCGGATTTACCCTTAACCATGGTAAATAAAATATTTACCGCAGTAATTATTCAAAATGTCTAAAAATAAAAGTTACCTATTTACACAACTTGAACATCCTGATTCCAAATATGGAATCCATTTTTCTAAATTCAAAACACAGAAGTGGTAGAAATTAATTTAAAATTAATTCCCGCTGTCAAAACAAAAAGCGTGTTTTTAAGAGATAATAACTATCAAAAGATTGACACTTGTTTATGTTCGGTTTAATTGTAAAATTATGTCCAATGACCAAAATTATATTAAATGGTAAAAATATATTCTAAATATACTTTAAAACCACTCAAATTCATAATTTATCACTATTAATTATTTTGATCAAAAAAGTTGTTTTTAATTAAAATTTAGTAATTTTTACTATTCATCAAAATATGAAAGTTATCCGAAAAGTACCAAAATTTCACCTTAGGCTAAATTTGATATTCAGAATCCAAAAATGAAGTCCATTTTGAAATATAAAATATATATAATTTCAAAAAATTAAGTATTACTATTCATAACGGCTAGTTTGATCGGTTGTGGTGTGTGTTAAAACTCGAAGTTGCGTACAACACACGCTACTGTTTTATTCAAAGGAAAGCGTACCGTGGAAGCTTGGGATGTTTTATTTTAAATTTTTTGATGTCCCCATTTAGTCAAAAAGTTTAAAATATTTTATTTAAAAAGGGTTCACTATTAAAAGTTGGTAAAACTACAATACTGAAGATGAATTTGTTCTTACATTATGTCTAAGAAACTCATAATATGGATTCTAAAATTATAAGGATTATATAAAGTTTAAAATTTAGTTAATACTATTCATAACCTTTTTTTGAACGGCTTGTTTGGTAAGTCATGGTGCGCTTGAACTCGGTGTTGCGTGTAGTGCAAGTTATTGAATTATTTTGAAGAAATAACACACTATGAAATCTTGGGGTGTTACATACCACCCCAAACTTGAGAACTACATGTGGATTCATTATCATTTCACTAGATGTGTAGTAATTCCTATATATCTTATCCCAATTATATCCCCAATTCTACTAATTTTATCTACCTTGTATTTGTGCTTGGCGCCCCATTTTTCTGGTTTCCCTTTTCCTATGAACATCAAGGAAATTTCACAGCCTTAGTTAGATAGTCAAAGCTATGTGACCTTAACTTCCATCATTCGTATCTGATGTTATTTACACTAGAATCGGCCCCTTTAATTCATTTAAAAATTTACCTAAATGATTTTATGTAGATTACCTTATATGTATTGCATTGGTCCAAGCACCATGACCTCAAACTATGTGTGTCAACTTCTACGATAGATCATAATTATCCTTGGGCTACTATAGCATCTTAGGTTAACCTTTTCCATCCTTGTTATGAAAATTCACCCTAATGGTCCATGCATTGTGACATCAAATGGTGAATGTAAACTCACCCCTCCTCTATCCATGTATCATGACCTAAAACTATACACATTCTCCTATGATTTTTTTATGTTAGTATATGGGATTTATAATTCAATCTATATTCTCCTCTCCCTTATTTCTAAGTAGAAAACCCCACCTTCAATTCAATCATCAAGACCTTAATCTATGTGCACCTTCCCCGAAGATCAACCCTATTTCTATATAGGTCATATAGTCCCTTAATCTTATTTTTATGAACTTAAAAGGAACATTCACAATCTGAGTTCCATGTTGTTAAACTAAGAATTGTGATACGAATTACATGACCTTAAACTAGGTACCATTATCCCTGAGGTTATCTATATTTGCATCGATACTCAAGGATTATTTTTATTGGGTTTTTCTTTCCTCCTTGATATATATACTACATCACTCTATGGTCTAATATTCATGCCTTCAAATGATTAATTTCACATTTTTTCACACATCATGACCTTAAGTTATTTTATCTCTTCCCCAGGATAGTCAGAATCAGCATAGGGACATCAATTCTTGTTAATATTGTCTTACCCAAGTTTTTTAAATGATATTGGTACCTATTATTCTATGTTTTTTGAACATACCTACTTTATCTCTATGTTATAAGCTATATAGATCATAACACCAACTCCCCAATCACAGTTTCATGACCTTAAAAAGGAAACTCCATGGTCCAAGCATCATAACATCAAAATATGTTCCTCTTCTCATAGTTTTTGTTTATATTACCATGTGGGATATCCAATTCATATCTATTTTTCTTATCCTACTTATATAAATATTATCTAACATTTTTTCTATTCTCTACAACCTCAAACTACTATAATTCCATGGTTTAGGTAAAAAAACATAAACTCTACAACATCGGACACCATTTTAGTTTCCCCAAGGAAAGATTGAGCTTATATAATATCTCAAATGGGTTTATAACCCCATTGGTATTAGTATGGATTATAAATATGATTGATTCATTATGGTTTAGACCTAGGTTTTTTGTACCTCCCCTTGTGAATTTTCTTCCTTCTTCTACAATTCATATTTCTAGAGTTTGATTTACCTCACCAGTCTTTCACTTTGAAATATACTCCACTAGGATGTTATCACAAAACCATAAAGACCCAACTCCCATCCAAAGTAAACATCCTAGGGGATTCCTTATAGAAACATGAAGGGTCATATATTTCAAATACATGGTAAAATATTATCTATAATTTTCTTTCCCCCAGTCTTGATGATCTAGTAGGGGAATCCATGTTTCGAACATGATCAATGGTCACCCTCAACATATCTGTCACTTTACTTTGTGATTTAAATAATTAAGATCTTGATTAACAATCCATACATTCCCTTTGTTGGCTTCATACTTAGAACTCTTTATGTTACCCCAAAATATATTTTGGTATGTTGGTAGGGTGAACCAATCCTATGGAATCACCCAAATGGATCCCATTATCTGGGATTCTCATGTGACACAATATTCCTTCCATTAAACCTTATTTATCACATTGATCATGATTAATATGAGATTAGGTGTTTCTTTGGTTGATTTATTAGCACAATTGATATTCATCTTTTTTTCCTCTCCATACAACGTTAAACTGCATGTTCAATGTCCTCACCTCATGATATTAAGCTGTGAGATATATCTTTATAGCATGATAGTAAACAAGATGTTGTGTTAGTTATTTCCCAAGAGAATATATTCCTCCATGGTTTTTCACCAACAACACCAAATTAACATAACTATAAGTATCTTTATTTACATTTCATGTAATACATAGTGGCATCAAAATGACTTTTCCTGACCCAACTGTAAACTCTGTCATTGTATTTAGTCTCTTGGCCTTCACTACTAACTTATGTAGAGCCCTTTTTCTTTACAAACTCTAGGATGATTTCCATTTTCCCAACATAGGCACTATATATATGAACGAGATGTTTTCAAGTTACTCACTGATTTTGAGTCCATACTTAATTCATGTAAGGTCTCATCCTTCCCTTCACACTAGGGCATCCACGTAGTTTACCACATCACTTATACACAAGCTTGATCTATATAGAGAAGCTCATTTAAGGAACTATGGGTGTATTGATTATTATTTCATGAGATACATAGTGATACATGAATCTATTATCATGTTCCAAGAAATAAATTCCATGTATCCCCCATCTCATCTTGGTGCTCAACTCCCTTACGGGGTTAACCATGTCTACCTAATGCCAAGA
Source organism: Viscum album (assembly GCA_963277665.1). Lineage (NCBI taxonomy): Eukaryota > Viridiplantae > Streptophyta > Magnoliopsida > Santalales > Viscaceae > Viscum > Viscum album. The sequence continues at coordinate 1,952,642,566 of OY728125.1, forward strand.
TGATGCTACCCTCTAATGGAATGGTCCAAAATACATGATCCTAACTTGGAAACCTTTGTATGGGAATCAAAACCACAAAATTCATAAACCATTATGGAATCCATATATAACAGCATGAGACATTCCAATTCACATAGGATTTGCTTCACCCATGGTAGATAGACCATCTTCCTCTTAGTACAAGTTGTGTGGCCTTAAACCCCTAAAAACCACTAATCAAAGTTGTATTAAATTAAATAATATACCTAGTCTTGGTTATGGTTTCCTGAAATTAAAATAAAATAATCCTTGTCCATGTTCAATGACCTTTAACTCGGAGTAACCTTCTCAAAGATGTATGTCATTAAATTTCAGTATCCACTTAGTCCTAACTACATGAAATTAAAAGAATTTTCCCCACAGTAAAAGTTATTACAAAATAAACTATTATACCCATTTAGTCAATGATATTTGACCATAAACTAATAAACCTTAGATATCATACTAGCCTTCTTCCTAGAGAATGATCTAATCATATTCTCATGTATTTCCTGGTTGGCATTTGTGTCTATCCTGCAATCTTGCATGTCTTCCTCTGGTCATGGTAGATTCTATTGATATGTTTAATGCATGATTTTGTAACATTAAGAGTTATTAAATGATTTTTGAGTATCCCTTTCTCAATAAATTCAATGTGTGTTCCCTAATGTGGATGGGAATCCATCTTTCATTCCTAAAGGGGCTCCCCTATAATGATGGAAAAATGCTCAAATTGCTTACATCCCATGTCAGGTCTATGCCTTAAAGGAAAATTTTAATGAATTCTAAATGGGATCATATATGGTTTTGGGAAAATTATCCAAATAATAACATCTATTTTAAGGGATACATCCTGGAGGAATAATTTCCTATGGTATGGTAGTGGAGTTTTTATTTCAAACTTGGTCAGTTTTCAACCATAACACATCCACCTCTCTCTATCCGTTCAAACTCTTAGAGTCAAAACATACCTTTCCTTAATTTAAATTTTATCAAGTGGAATTATAACACCCTAGGTGGGTTTTTTATACGAATACTTCATTTTTATAGGTCAGTAAACTCTTATAATCATGAGATCCTGATTTAACCATCCCCATGGATATACCTTATGGTATTTGATGAATATTTATGAGTTTAAACCATCCCCCACCCCCATCAAATACTCTCACATAAATGGGTAGTATTCTATTATCTATTGTTTAACACAACAAGAATGAACCATGTGGGATTAGGTATTTATATTTGATTGTTTCATTAACATGATAAAGATACATAAGTCATAAAAAAGTTAATATGAACAAGTAATACATAAATTTATTAAAAAAAATAAAGTGGTCCATCCATAGATCACATCTTATCGATGGTTAATAATATCCCTAAGGTTTTTCCAGATCCATTGATTGTTCTATCTTGGCGATTTTCTTCCATAGTGACTAAAAATTTTATTATATCCTTTACATCCCTTCCATATTATCCTTGTATTGTGGATTCACCTAAGTGATCTTTATATTATGCTTTCCTGGTTCAACCCTACATTCCACCACTTGGGATTTCTCTCAGGATAACTAATCCGTAAACATAACTGGTTTCAATTCTAGGTGATAGAAGGTCCTATACCCAGAAAATATGATATCCTATTGTTGATGGACCTCTTTCTCTAATAGAGTGATATCTTGTTTATCCACCTAATGATACAACACCCCATCATGAATAGTCTCATACCAAGAATAATTAAACTGTTGTGACTCCAAAATATATTTATCTATAAAGAATTACTGATCTAGTGGATGGAGTGCATGATATTAGACTATTTCATTCCATATATGCCCATCCAATTGAAAATAGATGTTATTTATCACCTCGCCAAGCCTAAAAATGTGTTGGTGATGAAGTTACAAGATCTTCTTTAATACCTTGGAAAACATCACCCATTTATCCTCCATGTAATCTGATCTCAAGACGTCTATCTATTCAAGAGTGGTATTTTACTCATGTAAATCCTCAAGTAGTTCAAAAGAAATATTGACTATATGCACTATCTCCAAGGGGATTGACTCCAAGACCAGGGGAGCAATAAAATCATCAGATTCCTCTTTAGTGGTAGGTGATTTTATTATTTCCTTCTCTCTAATCAGATCCATAATATTCTATTTTGTAGGTGGATCCTTCTTTCATGTCATGGAAGAGTCATCCTAAAATGTTATAAAATATACGGATTTATTCTTTGTCAATGTGTCAGAATGTACACCATAACCATCTATGAGTGTTTTAGGTAATCTTGTTAGTTATTCGGCCATTAGGGGAGTGGTGAATACTACTTAAATCATCATCAAATCACACCCCTTTACTTTTGGAGGATTCAACACCTCTAATTTAATTTCCATATGAAAATTAGGCTTTATAAAAGGTTGTAATAGTAGAAAAATCATTATAGAGTTATAATATGAATACTTTCTTCCTTTATATATTACTTCAACACCACTCTCAGTTAGAGTGAATAGGGTATCCTGTATTTTACCTAGTTTTTTTTAGTGTTCCCGCTAATAGGATGGTGTCAGAAGTTCCCAAGTTAGGCTCTACCACCCCCGACTCCTCCATATTAATGGGTTTATCAATAGTTTTTGTAGAATACATTATATATTTATACACTGAAATTATGAATGGAAAATTAATGATTTAGTAAAAAGTATAAAAAATATATGATCAAATAAAATAATAGAGATAGAGTTTACCTCAGGACTCCTATGATACGAAGATTGACAACTTTAGTAAACACCTCCCTATCAGTAGATAAAGTCATACCTGAATCTTCAGGTGATGGTTCAACTTATATCACCTAAACACCTAAAGTATTTCATTCATACCTTATAGGGGCATGATTCATAGGTTTATTATATATTTATTCTTCATCATCACTTTATGATTATTGGATAACCTCATAAATAGAGATCAATGTGATTCAAATTTGGGAAATAATCGTGAATATACAGGGATCATGATTTACATCGCTCAGTGTGAGTTCTTCTAAGTCATCCTCAAGAGGATTTTAGAAACTACAATGTGAAAATTTGGTCAACTATGCATTTCTTCCCTAAGATTCTTCATGACCATACTTTTTGGGATTTTCCTTTAGGGTTAGTGTTTACTTGTTTGGCACTATGACTCCTTGGACTCTGATAGGTTTCCCACCAAACACCACATATACTAAATGGGTAAATGGTTCTCCTTCATTACACAAGTATTTTAATAACTCTAGAACATATTTATAACCCATCCTTAACATCCAAGGAATTATTAGTGTGATTTGAGTGAAACTGAAATTTGAAAAAAAGTATATCAACCACTAAATGTTTCACCCATATTTGGTCTCAAGTGAAATATAGTTATAACTAACCTCACTTAGTCTAGATTTCAAGGAATATTACACCTTTATGAAGTTCACAGATGCCTCTAATATGTTTCTTGGGACCCATCCTAGTTGTATCCTTAGTAATCCTTGAGGATTCACACTACTCCTAGACCAACTTCCTTGGGATCCATTAGCTTATGAGTATTCTTGTACTTGAGGACTTTCCCTAATGAAAAGGAGGAAACCTCGAGCCTCCCTTATCCATAAATTTTTTTATAGGATCTCCCCTTCTTGGTTGGTACACTCTCATGGTTTTGGATCATCTTCTCCCTTGACACCCATTAGCCTGCTCTAGTTGATCTTCCCAAACAACTGATCACCACAACACCACCCAGGACACATGAGTTTATAATTTTTTATATACTATACAAGAATCTTAATCAGATATTTTACTGTTGACATGTTTATTTTTTTCATCATTTCACTCCCAATTTATCATGAAACAAATCTATTGAAAAACAATTTCATGATGTTCACAACGAAATTTAATGTACAAATTCAGCATTAATCACAAGAGTTAGTAAAATAAAAACAAAAACTAGTATAGTGAATACAACTCATATATAATCATTATATCTGTTTTTGTATCTAACAAACCACCTCATAGGACCACTGGTAATAAACTTTACTCCATTTTTCCCTAGTCATAATCAACAATCACCTCAATCAAAATGTTGAATAGGTAGCATTTGAATTCTTCATACAACCTTATTATAGAGATCACCCCATCCTGATTGAGTTTCAGTGGTTAGATTATAAATATATTGATAAATTATGGAATGGAGTTTGTGTTTGAGACTAATATTGAATTTTTATGCTCGTATCCTTCAATGTGAGTGAATACCAACCTGTATAGGAATTAGAGTGGGTTGAAAATATGGTTTAGTAAGTATCATATGCCGATATTCTTTAAGACATCATAAAACATGTATAAAACTAAGAAAAAATATTTATTTGATATCATTGATTTAGTAATTATATTATTATGAATTTTTAGGGCCTTATACCCATGTATTAATCCCTGTTTCTTAGTATATAACCACTACTAAAGGCTTCCAATAATGATTTGGTAGGATCTAAAGTTCACCTCGAAGGCCCACTCCTCATACTATAAATTTTTTAATAGGGCCTAATACAACTCAGTATCCCCCCATGAATGAATTATATTGAAGTAATTTACCCTACAAAACATATGGTTCCCATATATTTTAATTAGTAATTCCAACTAGCTCCTAAATGGAGTTTTTTTAGCGTGGGTTCTTCCTCCCTCATTACCACTCAAAACTCCCAGTAAAACCTTGGACAAAAATGAGAGTTTAAATTTATCCTCCCATGTGTTACTTGAAGGAAGTAACTCGTTATGCATCCCCCAAAGGATAGGTGTATCAATGATATTTTGAGGTTCCATAGGTTGATTCCCACCTAATCATGATGAAGATGGAAAGTGATGGTATTGGGAGACCAAATTCTTAGCATCTCTTATATCAGCTATAGCTGGTGGTAGATTTGGAATTATGAGACTCACACCACCTATCACAATATAACTTTATTAATAAAATATCAAGACTCTATTAATGTTTGATGAACCAAAAATTCCCATTCCCATTCATCAATAATGTTCTCCCTTTGGAGTCGAACCCATTCCATAGTTCATCCATTGAATATATCAAGGATTACAAACCTTTAAGATAATTTATTATTCTGAGGGAGATGATTTTGTTTCTAAAGTATCATTATTGAGGTTTTGGACTAGGTTATATAGAGTGAACATTATCATCAATCTATGATACCTAATGGTGTGACTAGAAACAACAATTTTCAACTATACATGCCTAATGAACTTATAAAAAAATTCCCCAGAGTGTGAAGGTTGGCACCTAGGATGGAAGTTTTTTCTAAAATCTTGATGGTTTATAAAGGGATCATATTAGAGAGTGGATACTCCCTTTGTACCTATGTTATCATATCTTTGAGGGTTTGGTATATTGATTGATATTGTCTGAGAGATTCAATCCTTGATTTATTTTCTATTTCCCTTGTCTATGTCTTGGAATCCTAAATACCTATAGTATCCATTTGGAATGTTTTTTAATCAAAATAACTATGTTTGATTCATTTAATTCCTCTCACACAAGTGTATACCAATGGTTTGGTAATTTATTTCTCACAAAATTATGTATCATGGAATATACCTCATATAAATATATCTTACAGAATCTAGTTAATAAAACATTTAGTAGCATGAGTGCCGGTGTTTAGCTCACAGGACTTCCATGTAAAGTTGAGTTCTATAAAATAGAGTCCTATCAATTTCCATGGAGAGCTCATGGTCCCCTTAGTGGGTTCCCCTATTAATAAAAAAATGATTAGCCAAGGTTTTCCATAAGTGGAGGATAACAATTCTAAAAAATTTTTGTTTTCCTCAAAATTTGATCATTTTATTCCCTATCAGATCCGATTATGAGATTTGATTTTTTTAGTTCTGAAAATTTCAATCATAAATTAATCAAGAAGAAAAATGATCGATAGAGACGGTTTTGGGGTAATGTTCTAAAGGTTGAACAATAGATTTGTGAAAGTGTGTAACTTTTTCCACCGCACTAGTCTAAAGTTATGCACATTCACAAGACTTTTAAGAGGCATGTTCTAAATCACTTCAAAAATATACTTTCAAATAGTGTTAAATACATTGATAAGATGCCACCCATCCCACTCGAGAGTCCTATAATATCCCCCTCATCATAACTTTTTAGGGGTTATACCTTTGGGATTCTGAATTCATATCTCTCATCTCATGAATCTCATACTTCTATAATTACTGAAACCCTAAACACCTATATGGATTACTAATGGTGAGAAAATTATGCAGATTTTCTAATAAAAATCCATCAAAATGTTTTCATGTGCTTGAGATGTTCTAATGAAACCCCATTCTATGAAGAACACAATTCTATCAAAGTCCAAAAACTTTCACATAAGTCATGGTTTTAGGAAACACCCAATTTGTGTGAAAATCACACGAAGGTGATCCAATTTAAGTCCTTTTTTGTAACTCACTATTTTGAATATTGAGGTATCATTGGTCCTACACATGTTTATTTTTTTTACTTTATGAAATATTTATATTTATGGTTGGTATTAATCTCTTACTTGGACCTTAAACATGAGTCAAGGGCTCAATAGTCTATTTACCTTTCACTCCAAAGAATAGAGTATATTACTCTAGATTCCTTAGCACTAAGAATATGATATGTATAATACATGCAAGGAGATCCTAAGAAACTGTAATAGAAGAAACCATTTCTCCTAAACATATGTCAAACCAAACAACACATGTGTAATCCCCGATCTTTATCTCCCTACTCCCAAGTAGAACTCGAGAATCATGAGGTGTATGACCCACTACATCCACTTATTTTTTCCCTTTAATAACACAATATTTCTTACCACATGACATTAAACAATATGGATCTGTTTACTCACAGATCCTTGAAATGTGAAATAAGAACTAAGTTGGTTTTTATTCCCATTCCAATAGGATATGTAGGAATTCTATTTGAGGTTCAATCCCATGAACACCACCAATACATGTTCCCCTCAACGGTAGGTATATCTATTGCCAAATCATCATTTTAGAGAATACTAAACCTCTCACCAAACCTTCTAAAAGTTTTTATATGACATTAAACTATAGAGAGTCCCCACTAAACATTTACCTATTCTATCCCTTACATGATGATAATATGGGGATTTATCCCCACTTGATGTTATCATGTTCTTGAACTTACATGATGATAATATATAGATATATACCCACTAGATTTTAATTTATGCCCTCCCTTAGGCGACGAGCCTATGTTGCCTCCTTCCTCATGTGAAAAGGATGAGGTATTATATATAACAAGCCTAGGATAACCCATGCTTGATGAATCATAAACCTATATTTCCTAATTTCATGAGGATGTGGATCCCATGTGATAATGTTGAGGAACCTTAGGGTAAAATCCACCTAGACTTATATGATAAGTATTAGAAGCCTATTTCATGAGAATAAAATCTATCCACCCTTCTATTAGGTGAGGAACCTAATATTCAACCATTCCTTATGTGACAAGCATGGGATGCCATACGTGATGAGCATAAGTTTCCTTGTATAAAGATCACAATATTTATTATGCTATGAAAATAAGATGAATTATGTGATATACCTAAGTTTAATGGTGTGATGGGTGATGGTTGTCTCATGTGACAAGAAAGAGTTACGTTAGGTGATGAAATTGGGTTTCCTTAAGTAGTGATATTAAGCCACCTTATGTGATGATAATGATCTGTCATGATAATATTAAATGAGTAATATATGTTTATATTATGTATCTACCCAATAAACCCATAATCTCCAACAATAATGTGGTTTACCTACCATGATAGCAAGAGATGCAATTAACCGGTGCCCACAAGAAGATGTAATCAGGAAAAAGATTCATAAGAATGTCTTCAATATGTAAGGGAGATGTATACTAGATAATGGACTATATGGAGTTTAGGGATGATATTCCACCATCTCATTCCAAATCCAATATATGACACCATAAATCTTAGTGGTGACATATAACCTACCTTTGGAAATTGGGAAATCGGGATCTAGATCGTGACCATCCCACTAGCATAGTCCAATTCTAAATCGACCTAGAAGAAAGAATTGAAAAAAAATATTAAGGGAAAGGTTCTGTGAAATCCATTATACAAACATTAATTACTCAATATATTGAATTTTTTGTTGAAGCATCTTGGGTATCTACTATATTTTTCTCATTTTATTTTAATTTTCATAGATTTATATGAACACCTTAGCATCTAAATTCATTTGTATTAAAACCCCACATTGTAAAAGATTTGGAATCATTCAATGTGGATCATGGTGTCATAGTTAAGGTGGTGAATGGAAATTATATAGGATTGAACATACCTCATATTATGAAATGAAATGATAGATCATTTTAATTACATAGTTTTTAAAGAGATATCTTACATATCAATAAACTTTTCTCACCCAAGATAAGGATTTATTATTTTGGTTATGATTGAAACATGAAAATATTATTCTAGTATAAATATAGTTAATAATATCAGTAAACTATGGGATCTTAGATGATTAAATCATAAATAATATATCATTAAATAACTTTTAACCAAACTATTTATATTCATCTTATTTACGGTTTGGAAATTCATGTTAAGAGATAGAATAAAAAAATACTTCCTTTTTATATTTTATCTTGAGAATAAAATAATTTTATAATAGAAATAATCTTATAATTAATGGTTACATTTATTATTAATTTGAAATATATTTCAATATATAATTATTTTCATAAATAATGACACATTTTAATAAATTTTTTCTTTGTAATTTAATATTTTTACGATACTTATTAAATGTTTTTTTACAAAATAAATAAGATAAAAATAGAATTTCCATTATTTTTTAATAACTGTTATAATAGTTTCATAACTTTTATAATACATTAATTCATAAATTAAATCCTAATTAGTAGATATCCAAGTAGATTACTCTATAAAAATTTCAATTTTCCATATTCAAATTATAATTATTGAATTCATATATTATAAGAACATTTTTAGGTTTTATAATCATTGATTAAAATAATATAAATGGACCAAAAATCATTCATAAAAACATACATGTATTATTAAATCATTTCATGAAATAACACTAACATACATAATTGAAAATTTATAGGTTTATTAAACATAAAAAATAAAAATATTATATATAAAAAATTGCCATAATAATTTTTGATTCTTCTATTATATATATATATCCTTTGGTGAAAACAATATTTGGTTATAAACATAGTAACCAAAAGAAAACAATACTATACATGCATAACTAATATATTGATTATTTTAAAAATATATGGGAGTGGGGATTTTTTTTCTCCTATCACATTATTTAATGTTCAATAATTATTACATACTCACAACCTAGTTATTTTTTTATATTAATCCATATTTCCCATTTTTCATAATAATTATACCACATTTATTTAGAATCACATGAAAAGGACTCAACCAATTTCTATTCAGTATTGGGTAAATAATTCTAAAAACAAATAATATAATGATTTCTTTCTTAACAACCTATTTTCTTAGTGTTTCTAAATTTTTTTAAATTTAATTATAAGTTTGTGTTCCATAGTACATAAGAATAATATGAATAAATATAGTAGTAATTTTTCTTTAATTGAACATTTTTCTACCCAATAGATCATTTTTTTCTTTTCAACACCATTAAAAATTGATCTTATTAAATGAAATCATGGGCAAATCTAATTTTCATCTATAGAGTCTAATTTTCCTCTAAGTATTTATATTAGAGAGTTATCAATAATAGTTTTCTATACAAAATAGGTAGTTATTTATGGGATGGTTTTCTAATAGGTTTTTATCCATAATAGATGGATTCAATATTGGATTCATAATTACTATAGTTAAATTAGTTTTCTATAGCATTAAATGAAAAATATTTAATAATATATTCAATTTATTCTCCATTTTATTTTCATTTTAATATCACTCATTAATGAAGTTTCATCAAGAATTATTTCAATATAATTTTTTTCCTCATCCATTGAATTTTTAATCATCACTTTCAATAAATAGAAATTTTATTCTTCTTCACCAACTCAGAGAACTAATTTCCCTAGATGTTCCTTAATTATGGTATATTTTTTGGAAAAATATAGTTTTTTAATACTTATAAAAACCTTTAAATAATCATCCATGTATTGTTTAAAAAATTTATCCAAAAGACAAACAATTATACACTTTTATCAATTCAAAAATTATTCTCAAATACTTCAATTAATTGATGAAATTTGGTAATAAAATTTTATTTTATTTTAGATATTGAAATAAAAGTTTATTTAATGAATTTTATATCATTATTATTGATACTATATTCTAGATCATATATTTCTTTTCTATATTTACATGTTTAAATAGATAATGGAATAAAAAATCTATGTGGATCATGAAGTTTTAGTGGTAAATTTGTTTTTACCACTATGGAGCATTATTCACTAAAAGAAACCATTATAATATCTTTATGCTTCCACTTATTCAATAAAATATCATTTAAGAATTTTACATTTTATATCATTTATATTAAATCTTTATCAAAAGGAATTTTTTTCATCAATTTCCAAAAAACTTCTAAATATTATTTCTATTGAAAATCATTTTTTTATGCATAAAAAATTAAAAAACAGTAAATTTTTAATATATATCTCTATAAATACTTTTATATTATTTTTAAGAATATTTTATTCATAAGATACAAATGTAGGTTTCTACCTTGTAATGTTATGATTATTTCCCTCATTTTACCCTTTATCATCATTAATAACATGATTTTCATAATTCTAAACAAGATTTGTACTTATAAGGCCTTACCTACCTCTTAAAATACCCACCTTGGAATTACCACTTTTCTTCCTCAAAATATCACATGGTAAGTCACAATGTGTTCTTAGGACTGTTTGGGTTATTTTTTTTACTTCTTGGGTCTCTAAGATTTTTAATAATATTTTTTCTTCACTAATTCCAATGAATTATCACAAAGAATATAATTTATTATTTATAAATATTTCGTAAGTTTATTTTTAATATCATTTATCAATTTATTCAGGTCTGTTATTAGTATTTTTAATGGTTAGGGATATTGATTTTTATCGTTAAAATATTTATTAGATTTTACCCTTTGATGAAAACTAAGAGGTTCTTGAGCACTTCATTTCCATATTTGTTAAACATCCCTTCCAAATTCAGGTTGTTTTTATAAATTTTTCACATAAGTTGATTGTTATTCTATTTTATAACCAACATAATTATCCTTAGAAAAACGTAACATTTATCTTAACTCTATAATAAATATTATAGGGTATTATCACCACTATAAACACCTTGATAAATGGATTGGATAAAATTTAAAACTATTTACATTTCTTTTTTCATTAAGTCAATTTGATTTTGGAATACCTCAACTCTACCTTGTAGAATATTTCTTTAATCCAAATTGTCTACTACTAATTGATAAAATTCCATATAAATGTTACATTAAAGTATTATTTTCATTTAATTGTGAAAATTAAAGATATATCATGGGGATTTCATTTTTAATCTTATTACTATTGAATAATCCAATATCATTAGGATCCCTGGTCTAAAACTGATATAGAACATTAGAATTTGAATAAATAACTATATCTAGTGATAGAAATTTTTATAAAAATTGTTGAACGCTTCATATAATTATTCATATTTATGATGTATGATGTTCTATATCTTATTATTTATTTCTACTATGACAAACTAGCTCAATTCATCAAAACCCAATACCCAAGATGATGATTCATATAGATTAAATCATTTTCTTGATCACTATAGACTGGAAAAAAGTTCTAATGGAATCAACTATACTGATTGTGAATTATTTCACCCTATTTTAAAAAATAAAACAAATTAATTTTTACCTATTAAGAATTTGGAATGACCTATCCAAGTGTTATTCTATTCACATATGTGAATAAAACATTTATAAAATACCTAGTAACCAAATAAGGAATAGCCACAAACATAAAAAAATACATTAAATTATAAACCAAAGATCACATCAATCTCAACTATAAACATTAACCACCATATATATCTTAAGTATAAGTTTTTTATATACAATAACTAAATTTAAATAACAAGGAACAAAGGAGTTGGTATGTTAATAAATCCAAGTATATAAACTCAATATTTCATAAACTATAGAAAAACCAAAATTACTCATCTCCATATAAAAAGTTAATAACTATCACATGTCATATAATTAATAACTAGATAAAATCTATGATCCTCTACATCATTAATGTGAATATGTACCATTACCCGTGTTAAGAAGAATAAAGTTCAAATACTTACCCAATTTAGTATATATTTAGTGGTATAAAACAAAGTAAGATAGATCCATATATTCTATGCAATCCAACTAAACTATCAAAACCAAAATGTTAGTTTTTAAATAATGGGAAATTAAAAGAATTTGATTTTATGTTTTAAATGTTTTAATAAAAATATAAAAAATTACTTTGAAAACCTTCTTTTATCATTTTAGTAAAAAAAAATTCCAAAACTGTATAATGATAAATATAATGCATACAAACACCATTTTAAAATAAAGTTCAATAAAACCCATCAAAATTACCCTCATAAGTTATTAGGTTATACTTTTCCAAAATGTGGATCCACTAAATGGAACCATTTTTATAACTATAATAAAATCCTAAACACTCACCTGACTTGTATGGTTTTGGAATGACTAGGGAAACCCATCTAGCATGTATGATCTTGGATAAATAGGTGGAAGCACTCATATATAGGTATCATTAAATCCCAACCTACCTGTGAGGTTTTAAAATAAGATAAAAACAAAAAAATCAATAAATTCACACATCTCACAATCCCAAACTCCCTTCACAAAATTAGTCCATTGTTATTTATAAACACTATTTTTATTGAAAAATTTAATAGATAGCAATAATTAAAATATAATGGAAATCAAGCGGCATCACTTATAATTTAAAAGTACCTAGAATTGAGTTCAAAATTATAATAACATGATGAAACATATTAATTATTATTTAAAAAAGGTATAGGGATGACAAATGATATCATTGGATAATAAATCACAATAAAAGTATTTTAATAAGACAAATAAGGCCTTATAATCTATAAAAAAAATTAATACACACTAATGATACTTTGAATCAAATTTGAAATCCAATAAATAACTATATACATACAAAAAGTAATATTTAATATAAAATTATTTTCTTTCATATTATTAAAAATCATCTTTAAGAATTTTTTAATTAAACACATGCAAATAAAATAGACATAAAAATACATATTACTAACTCATAATGTATAAAAATCTTAAAAAATTATTTTAAAACACTAAAAGAGTCTTCAAATGAATAATGAGAATCATTAAATTGTAGTAAAAATAATTTTCTTTGATTGTGCGTAGAAAGGGAATAGAACCACTTATTAGAACCTATGAAATTAGTGTTTATGTGCTATGAAAGAGTATATTAAGTGTTTATAAATGATATGAAATCATTAAAAATACAAAATTGAAAATATATTTCAACCAAAACAAATTTTTAGACCAAAATATCCAAATTAAATCATACCAAGGGGAATGTATGTATAAATAAAGTAAGGAAATGATTATATTTAGCGATGTTATCTCTTTATTTCAAAAAATAAAGAGTGAGAATAATAAATGGATCAAGTGAGGAAGATTGAACCAATACCTAGGCTCCTTCTGGAATAATATTCAGTGAAAAGGGAGTAATTGAGAGGTGTGTTCATCTAAATATGGATTTTAAAATAAAAATGATTATGTTTTAAAAATAAAACTTGACATGTCTATATATTTTACTTACTGTGTCACCTACTATTAAAAATTATATGGAATATTTTCCAACCTTCAAAGTTCCATTGCATGGTTCATTGGTCCATATTCCCTAATCATGAAACTTTAGAAGAATTATAAAAAATTAAAAATTATTTTCAAAATTAAAAAAAACATAGAATAAGAAATAATAAACAAGTATAATATATATCAATAACATCATGGATATAACATTTACTATATATGAAGGTGAACTGTATATAGTAATAAATTTAAGTACTTCTATATACTGTTTTATCCAAACCTTAATCTTTTTAATAAATGTTTCAATTTCCATATATATAAAATAAAAGGATAAATATTGAACTATAATTTATTTAACTTTATTATATTCAAAAGTATCACATATCCCTAAAAGGATTGAGATATTAGTGTTTGGGTCTTCCATTGAAATCCCACTAAGTTATAAAAAATTCTAAATAAATTTATTTATTGCATGTTAGAGTTCAACATTGTTATCCCTAATTGGTGGGATCATAATGTTTATGTGTCTTCCATATATGGAAGTAATACCATGATAGATTGATGTTATTATTTTTTATTTCTATTTATTTAGTTCAAATAACAGTTTGAATCTCTGATTTACCCCTATTCACCTATTCTTATGCATTAATGACTTTTCATTTTGAACTCTATATTGGGGTATAGTGAAATATGATTCTCATTAATAATTTTTTATCAGGTTGATCTTGTAATGACCTCAACACTAGTAACTCAGAGTTTGTGTTGACATTATTAGATTGGTACAAGATACATGGGATCACAAAAATGAAAGATCGGTTAGTTTATAAGTCTTATAGTACTAGATACATATATGATTTCCATATTAAATTATAAAAATAAAATCTATAATGAAAAACATTATTTCCTCATTGATAATTATTCAATAAATCCTTCTTTATATCATAGTGAAAGGAAACCATAATAAAGGGTTATATCAAAATGATCAGCAAGGGAAAGTATATAATTGAATCTATCATGATTAGATAATGAATTATAAATAACCAATAGTAGATAATCAATATATAGTCATTTAATCAATTACATGACATTAAAAATGTATACATGGAAAATATAAACATAAAAATTACATGGGTAATAATAAATTAAATTTTAATAAATGAAATTTATAATGTTAGAGTTCATGATATTTCAATAAATGAATCATGTTAATCCATCATGGACCATACCATTAAGGCCTTATTCAAATACATTTTAATGATTAGGTTTGTATACACCAAATTCCAAATTACTTTTTTCAGCTATTTGTCTCATGAGACCTGTCGATGTATAGAGGATCTATCTATTACTGGGGCCCACCCATAACATACATATGTCTAATGTGTTCTTCAGATATTGAATAAATAATATAATCAATAATCAATATGATTTTTCAATAAATAATATCCATATTGAAATATGAATATGAAACATCAATATTTCCCCAGTAAATGAAACAACTTTCTTATAAAATTTACTTTACCTAAAACCACATGTTTTAATGGTATATGTGAAGAAAATATTTAAATAATACATATAACTTTGATACAAAATAATATGGGAATGTAGGAGAAAAATAATGTCTAATTAATAATAGGGTGTGATAGATAACATGATCCCAAGTAATTTAATGACAACAAAATAAGGTACAGTCTATAAATAAATAAAACAAGATATAATACTGAATTTTCCTTTGAAATTTAAGGTTTTATGTGAAGGATTTTTTTTAATAATTATTGAGTTAGATGGTATCAAAACATTAAAAATAATATTCCTTAAAGATTATTTTACTTCTTTGTAAAAAATAATGTTATAAATCATTTCCAAAAATTATTTTCAACCTTCTAAAAAATAATTTCATTTATTTTAATATGAAAGATAAAAATTCAAATAATAATGAAAACATTTAAAGGAAGATAATTAGATAATAACAACTTTGGAGGTGGGAAAATTCATCTATGTCGTATATGTAAAACCATTTGTTTCAAAACAAAATTGTTCAGAAAACATTTAAAATATTACTTTATAAAATATTTAAAATAAAGTCAAATATGGTTGAAAATGACTTTAAACAATCATTGACGAATATAAAATGAAAATTTTTAAATGTTTTATTCAATCTATACTCGGAATAATAATATTCCTGACCCAAAAAGAAGAAATAAGGAAAGTTTATTTTAAAAAATATTCTTTTGGTTTTTGAGTACCAAAGAGAGGAAAATATAGAAGAAAAATATAGGAAACCTGGAGATAACCAAATCAGAAAAAAGATGGGTTTTAATAATAGAAAGAGTATATAATTCATCCAATATAAATTTAAATAATAACATTCCTGAATAAGAGTGTGATTGTAAAATAAACCATTACATATTTAATAATATTTGAAACTAAACCATTAAAAGGTAAAAATAAATTGAAATGATAAATAACATTAATAAATATTAATTCATGATATAATTTGTCAAATGGTCAGTATACAGACCATATAAGAGAAAATTGGTGTCTAATGTCAAATATGTCTCAATAGAGTGAAATTGAGATGAAAACCCTTACCTTGGATTCTGGATTGGTTAGACGCATTATATCCTCATAAATAATCAAATTAAATTTAGTAAATACTTTCTTGAAAGAATTTTTTTTATATATTACATTTTTATAGTCTTTTTATAATAATTTTATATCCATTCATTGGGTAATTATTTATTATATCGACCAATTAAGGTTGTTCAGTTAATTTATCTAAATTTACATCAGTATATTGAATATAGTTAAACATTTTATAAAGTATTTAATTCATCTCCAGAATTTAAATAATTTGATCAATATATTTTTTATGCATTATATCTAATTTTATAATTTTCCATTCATGTTGGTAACAGAAAAACAAATGACATCACTTTGTGATGGTGGTAGTCCACATGTAAGCATGGGCGATGTTATCATTTTTCAACGGGTGGTAGGGTAATAAGGTAGATGATATATTGTTTTCATGTAATAATAAACATATCATAAATATCATATATTCTTATTAATTCCATATTTATAACCATCCAAGTGAAGTGCTTATGAAAAATGAGTTACACCGCTGTGTGGAGATGGTAGTCTGAGCATACACATGAGAAATGTTTTCATTTTCCACGAGATGGAAAAGAGATAGAAAATAGATGTACCATTAATATAATATAATATTTGTATATTAAATATACTGATGTAATTATTTTAATATTTTTATTGATATTTTAATAAGGTTTGATAAGAAAGAAACTTGAAAAATATGGGTAAGAACATATACCTCTTAATTTGGTAACCACTGTTAGTTTACAACTTCGGCCTTCTTGAAGTGATATTTGGAGAAAATCAGAACCTCTTGGTTTAGAAAAATAAAATTTTAAAGTAATTTGGTTATTTAATGGTCAATATATGTGTCTCAATAAGTGTGGTTAAGATAGGAGAATATGTTCCCCTTTATAAGTGAGGTGTGTGGAAAACTTATAAATATAAAGAACATTAAAATATAATAAGGTCACTCTCATAGAAAAGTGGCTCAAAATGGGATAAATTGAAAATATGGTATGATATATTGTTTAATTTATTTTAAATAATAGGATTTAAACAGTTTTTAGTTTATTTTAAACCTTTTCTCTTTATTTTAAACCTCTCGTTAATCCTTTTAACCCTTACCATAGTGATGCATTTTTACTATTGTTAATATTCATTATGACAAAAAATTAATGTAACCTAATTATATAATACTAATTAATGTAATTAAATATATTAAAGACTATTTAGAATATTCAATTATTATAATTGAATGAAATTACTTTTAATATATGTTCACAAAACCCAAAGGAAAACCGTTTAAAAAAATACATTTTAAGCATAAAAATGATTTTATACCAAAATAGTATATAATATAAATTTAAATGGAATTAATTGAATTATTTTAAATAAAAGGATGATTATTTGAATTAAGAAAACAAAAGTTGAAATTAAACTTTTTAAAACATGGTGAAAATTGGTGAACCATAATTAGTTTTTATTTGAATAAAAACATTAATTGGAATGTAAAAATGTCATACATTGATTTATAAGTTATAAATTAATTATTTAAATGAATTATACTGCATAATAACTTATATTTAGTCTTGAAAAAAAAGGTTTCATTAAATTTAATGTTATTTTTATATCCTAATAGTGTCATAAAAATGAAATTATTTTTAAATCCCAAATTTTCACTTTTCATTTTAAAAATAGCTATTTCTAAAAAATCTCAAAAATTCACCCTAAGATATTTTTGACATATGTATTTAAAATATTAAATTAATTTCATAAAATTAAAATTATATTTTTTGGTAATTTATGTATTAATCACATTCTTGAATAAATATATACGCATTATGTTATAGTCTCTTTAGAATGAAAAGCCTTCTCACTATAATTGATGATTGGGTGTTACATTCTTCCCCCTTAAATAATTTATTCCCCAAAATTTATAGAATTTTACCTCAATAAATAATGTGGGTAGTTCTTCTCATAACATATTCATGGTCCCACACTGTAATATCTCATCTTTTCTGTGTACGCCCCTCTTTGAGTTTTTCATTTAATGCCTTTTAATCAGGTCTTCCTTTGTCTTAAAACCTAGTGGTTGAGTCTTAATTACCGAAGAAGATATTTTGTTGGGGAAAATGACTTAGAGTTCATGGATTTATGTTTTTATAAACGAATGGATTATGGGTATAAACATGTTAAATGGTTTAATGAGGGTTTTTTGTGAGACTAAAAGTTATCATATTTGGTTCAGGATATTCTGAGTAATTTTGGGCTTAAATATTTTTTCAAGGCATTTACACGCTATGTAAATATGTTACATGACATGTAACTATCTCCAAGAAGATGTCATGAAAGGAATAAAGTCTTTGACTTGGTTCATGGCAAGAATATGATTACACAATTTGAATCTAAATTTCACAACATGAAATGTTTAAATAGGGTTAAAATCACTTGAGGTGATCCAAATTTTGGCGTAACTCTTAAATAGAAAATACATGAACTGAATGGGGTTTTCACTCAATGTATTTATCATAACCAATGGTTTTAAGATGGTCAGTTCTTATAAGTTTCTTTCACTCAGTGAATTTATATCCTCTCTAAATCCCTATGTGATTTCCAAGTAATTTTGGAGCACTTTCCTTCATTTTGGATGTCCCTTTAAATAAATTGATCTCCTATGAGTTATTTAGATTATGTTTTACCATCTCTTTTGTTTCTCTCCATTATAGCGGTGTAACTTTTTGACTGCCATGGAATCGGGTATTGATCTAGGTTTTTTTGTGATCAAGGTTTATTCTTTTGATCTTCTTCACCTTCATTCTAGTTGGGGTTAACTATTGGAGGCATTGTTTGATCTCTACATAAAGGTGGGTGGTCTAAACCTAACCCTATGTTCTGTTCAATTATTAAGTATGTGAAATATTATGATTGCGATGACACAACCTATTCATTAATTAATTGAATGATGAATGATAATAAATCATGTATTTGGATTATTCCTTGGATCCCTCTAAATTAAATGGTATTTTGACCTAGCTTGTTGCTACCCATTGGTGGGAGGAATAATGGTTGAATTTTTGTTTAGTATGATAGGAGAATTTAGGTAATTTATTGACATAAAATTAGTTTGGTATTATCTTATAAGCTATTGATATGACTATTGATAATTTGATATATAAAATAGTGGGTAATTTAAAGAAATATGGTAATTTTAATAATTAACTCCTAAGGATTATGATGTGATATTGTGATATCATTACTATTATGACTTTTTGTGTTTCATGACATAATTATTATATAGCGATATTGGCCTATTTTAATATTGTGATTATTATATATCGGGATTAGACCAATTTGATAGTGTAATTATTATATATTAGGATTCACCTCGTTTGATGTTGAAATGATTATATAGAAGGATTATCCCTATTGATTTTCAAATTATTATATATATATATTTTCATGGAGGGTGTAATTCTTATGTAGAGGTATTTTTCTACTTATGTGATGATGCCATGGTTCATGGTTATAGTTTGAATGGTTATGATACATGCTCAGAGACATCCCAACATTTTGTTAAAGTAGGTTGATTTATTTATTGTAATAATTGATCAATTAATACAACTATTTATCACTATATTTCACACACATACCATCATAATGGTTTTGACTGTAAATGGTAGTTTCGACCTAATGTGCTTTAATCACACCATATTCAGGTCGTTGTTTGGTACCTCATCAGATTACATGGATGCAGTCTTGGACAAGGGAAAATGACCGTTTTTATTATTTTTTTCGTGATAGATGGTTTGGAGTTTGGAGACAGGCCCAACATAGGGTTCAATAATGGAAACTTTTGAGATTATTTTTTGTTAGTTGGTTCTTCTATTTGTATTGTTTTCATTTTGAAATTTAGATATATTTCATATTGTCTTTAAATTATTCATTATTATTGGTTTATTGGTTCCTCCTTTTAATTTCCAGTTATTTGTTTCAATGTTTCTTCTATTTTTTTTATTGTGATATTTATTGATACCAGTTTATTTCAGCTTTATTGTAACTCTATACCAAGGGTTATAGTCTTCCCACCATATTCATCACACCCCTGCTGGTAGTCAGGAGCCTCTGGTGTATGGGTAAGCATGATTCAAGATCTGTAACCAACCAGAATTCACCATGCGAGTGAGTGACATATCGAGGGATGTTACAATGTTGTATCGGATATCGAGTTTTCTTATTTTGTTGCTTTATTATTTGGGAAAGGTACAAAGAGACTAAGATGAGTTAGTACTTGGTCATGAGATTATTCATGGGAGTAGGTAACCCATTTATGGGTGAAAATATGAGTACCCAGGGACGATATTGTTTTTCATGATGTTCTCTTCTTACAGTTGATGTTATTTCACCCAAGGTCATTTTCATGTTGTATGATAATATTGTTTCTTTAGATTTATAATCATGGCTTGGGATAATACAAGATGAGTATGCAGGAATAATGATAGGAATATTGGGATATATATTAACATTCATTTTTCATGATAAGAATATAGTTGTTTTCATGTGATATACTTGTCAATATAAAATAATAAATGAGATATATGTTATATCTAATAAATAAAAATAGAAGAATTGTTATGTCATGATAAATCACTTGTAATCCATGTTCAAAGTGACTATGAGAAATTGGTTCTCTCTTTTTTCACCTATTGAGGCTGAATTTTTTCTAGGGAGTGTTCTAAGGGTTTTTTTGTATTTTAGTGAAAATGGACACTCGTCATATTTTATTTGAGTGTCAATATAGTTGAAATAATCTTGCAGCTAACATATCTGAACTTGAGATTCTTGTATCTCGTTAGGATTATATGGAAGTTCATTGTTACGCCAAATTCTTGAGGGTCATATGAACTATGGAAATGGATACTATTCTAACCATGTATTCAATGTATGAGATGATGAGAGAGTTTCAACTATATAATCCAAACACATTTATTGGGGAGGGAGTCCCCTAGATTGTTGTGTTCTAGATCAAGTCAGTCCATAAGATCTTAAAGAACCTAGAGACACCAATATATAAGAGGGTGAATCTTGATTAATATATGCTTCTTGGACCTTCCAAGAATTGGTTCAATATTATGGTAAAAAATAGGAAACAAGATGAGCTATATTAGAAGGAATTTAAGGAAAAGTTATCGATACACTTCTATCCAGATATGTTGAGGGGTGAGAAGTCTTGCGAGATAATGCATCTTACATAGGAAAAAATGTTCGTTATGGAAAATGATAATCATTTCAATCACTTATAGAATTTTGAACCATCCTTAGCTATTGATGATATCTACAGGGTGAGGAATTTTCAGGATGGGGTTTTCTATATGATCAAATCATAGGAAAAATTTTTCCAGTTGAGTATATTTTCAGATGTGATGAATCAAGAACTTATCATGGAGGGGAATCTAAGAGAGTCCTCATGAAGAATCCCTGGTTTTTTAGAAGGAAAAATTGTTATCTCATATTATAGTGGAAAAAAGAACCTCTATGAGTGTTATCTCTATGGAAGTAGAGGGAAGAAAAATCAGGGAATGGGTAGCTTTATTAGGACTGTGTTCTGTTGCATTACTATCAGTGTGGCAGGTTGGGCCACAAGAGGTCATAGTTTTTGTACCCTTAATTAGAGTGTCTTTCTTGTCATTTAATGGGCCATATTCAAAAGTTTTGTACGAAATTATCAATTTAGAGTTGTGGTAAGGTATGATTACAAGTTCTAGAGTCTACAAAGGACTCATATACTCAGAAAACAGGTAGTTAGAGATCCATAGGATCTTCAAGTCAAGGCATGGTACATGGTACCCTAGTTCAGGAGCATTCATACTTGGTATATGAAATATATCATTGGATTTATAATAGAGACTAGGGTATATGGGTTTTCTATATTCATGTTATGTAGACTACTCTAGCTAGTTTAGATATATGACTTTCTACTCTGGCTTACATTTTGTTTGATATAGTAGAATCCCATTCCATTTTATCTTCTATTTTCTATGAAAAAAATTTGGTCTTGGTTATAGAAATATTGGATAGAATTTTTACTATCAATACACCATTGGGAGTGATTTCATAGAATATCAAATGTTGCAAGGAGTGTTCTCTATAGATTTTTGGTTACTATTTCTTGTGGGAACTGTTTGTACTAGAAATTATAGGTTTTCATTTTAATCTTGGTATGGATTGGATAATTCTATACCATTCACATATCAACTATTACCGGAGGAGAGTAACTGTAGGATCTAAATATAGATTTAGATTCTTAATTACAAGAGGGGGTGAATTGTAGGTTTAAAAACGTTTGTTTTTATCCTTAAGAAAATATATTTTTAACAAAGTTAAACAAGATGGATTCACAAACCCTCTTTATTTATTAACTAAGAAACTAACTTAATTAGGATCCTAAAAAATGGATATGATAAAGAAACTAAAGAAAATTTTACTTCGGGAAAAATTCTACCTTAAAGAATTTAGAATCTTATTTATTAGATTATACAAGTATAAGAAATTATAAGAACATTATACTTTCATTGTTTAACAAAGATTCAGCGGAAATAAAACTTGTAAAACAACAAATAAACATGTATATGAAATATTTTAACCCAAAGAGAAGGGTATCCAACAAACATGGATAAAGGTCCCTTGATTTAGACTTTCAAGAATGTTTTTATTACCCACACTAGGGTAAGCCATCGATAATAGTATCGGAATTTGTCTTGCTATACCGGCAAGTCCTCAAACTTTAAGTTAGATGAAACCTCTATCCTCCGATCCTCAAAAGTCCTAGAAATTTAAGGTAGTTGAAACCTCTCTATTTCTATCTTCATAAGTCCTCAATTGATCAGCCAATCAGAATCTCACTAGGCGGGCTGAAAAAGTTGTTCACAGCTGAACAAGATGTTCATAGTCCACACAAATCATGAGAGTTTCCCTCTCTATAAATTAGTATATCCATCACTTATCAACATTATTTTGAATTCTTCAAATGGGTGGGGTATTTATAGGAAGAAATTATAATGGTCATATCCTCTTATAAAAGTTATATTTTTCCATGGATTTTGGAGGAACATAAACACAGGTCACTCAACAAATGATTAGTTAAAAATAGACTGCATGACATCATTTCATGTAAGAAAACATGGGAAACATTATCATATTCAAGAAACTGAAATTTTTTTAAGAAACATTATCATTCTTTAGATCTGATAAAATGAGACATTACTTTAAGAAAAAGGGGCAACTGTAAGAAAATAATTTAATAGGATTCTTAAGGAATTGAGAATTAGAGTCTAAAAATAAGAACAATCAGATTCTGGAATAATAGATATTCAGAGTCTGAATTCTAAGGAATATGAAATATGATTTATAAGGATTTCTGATTCTAGATAATGATATTTTGAGTTTTCATTTCTAGGTAATTTGGAGTCTAGGTTTTAGAGAATTTAGAGTCTTATTTTCAAATAATTCAGAGTCTGATTTTTAGAGAATTTGGAGCCTAATTTTCATAGAAATCATAATCTGATTTTCAGAGAATTTGGATTCCAATTTTTTAAGAATTCAGATTCTAAAAATATTAAGACTCGATATCTAAGGAATTGTATGATTATTGAGGTTTTATATAAGGATATAATTATTCTTATGGAAATATGATCTTATAAAAAATATAGTTAAACTTGGATAAGGATCATTAGTCATTACATATAAAAGAATATTTAAGGATTAAGAAAATAGATTTCCTTAGAGGAAGAAAATTTTCTTTAAGAACATAATTGTCAGAGAAAGATAATTTTCCTTAAGAAAATAGGTTTTTGATTTTCAAAACATAATGTAATGGAAAATTCATAAGGATACTTATTGAAACAACAATCTCCCCCTTTTTGGAAAGCAAAAAAACATTTCAAAAAATAATATAAGTAAAATATTTTTTAATTTTTTAACTTTAAAATAAATACATATCTTCCTTTCCTTATAACCCACAATGAATACAAATAAATCCTCTTTAGGTTTTGAAATCCCTAAGGATTGTATTATTTTTTTTCTTATATAAATTACTTCTTCTTTAATTAAGAATTTCTTCTTTAAGTAGTCTCCCCCTTACCTGAGCATATTCTTTCATAATATTGTTTTTTATCAATATTTTCTCCCCCTTTGTGATTTTCAACAATTAATAAAGGGAAATGAAAAAATTATACCTAAAGGATTAGAAATATTAAAGAAAAAATAATGAAAGGATAACAAATTTCATTAAGATTGGAAGAAATTTGTTGCAAATAACATACAACCAAATATTGGAGTTTTAAGAAAATCATCCATCCTTATTCTTCTCTATTTGCATTAACCTCATCAAGGATGACTTTAGCTTCTTCAATGATTTGTGATCATCCTAGAACTTCATGGGAATCTGATCCTGATCCTGATTATTCTTTTGAAGAACTTTTATTCTTTCTTCTTGAGAATTAATAATTTTGTCTTGAGACTTTACCCCCACTTCTTGATCTTTGAAATTTTCTTCCAAATCTTCCATGAGTTCTCTTTCTCTTTTTAAATTTAGAGAAACTGAATTAATATTTCTATTTTAGTATTTATCTTAATGAAGAAAACTTTCTTTTTCTTCCTTAATCTTTCCTAATAAACTTATTGAAAGATTTTTTATCTTTTCACCTGACTTTTCAAAACCATCCTTTAATGTATCATAGAAATCATCCATGATTTTCATATCATTAATCAATGACATATACCATTTGGTTATTTATTTGGAAGATCTTATATGATAATCATAACCATTATTGATCTTCCATTGTATTAAGTCAAGGTAGATCTTAGATCCTAAGGTCTTCTATGTTTTGTGTATAAACATTCTTATGCATATGGGTAGAAATAATGAACTCTTCCTTGGAATTATGTACTAAGAATTTATCATTCCTAAAATTTACAAGGTAACCTTCATCACATAATTTTATAATTCTTATAAGGTTTTTATTAAGACCCTTAATAATTAATATTTTTGAAATGAATGATTTTACAAGAAGAAAAACCTTACCAATGCCAATAATTCCTCCTTGAGCATTATCACTGAAAGTTACTTTTCCTCATTTCATATTGATAATATTTTCAAATAAGTTGTTTTTACCATTCATGTGTTGGAAACATCCACTATCCATGTACCATGTATTGTTGTTAGAACATCCTTTATTTTCCTTAGCCATAAGACAATGATTTTCATTAGGTTATCTAGTTATAAGACCAATATTCTTTTAACTAGAAGATTCATATTTTGAGGATTCATTTAAAGTGTCACCCCCACTGGAACTTCAGGTGTCATTAGCCTTCAAGAGTTACTTAGCCTTATATTTGTAGTAATTCTTTCTATTCCTTTTATAATGCTTATCATTTCTGTCTTTTCTCTTGAGAATTGGATAATTAGGTCTAATATGACTAGTCCTTTTTTATTAATAACAAGTTACCTCAGCATATTTATTGTCCATTATGTCTTTATTCTTATATCTGTACTGAAAATTATTTCCCACAATCTTGTTCATCCTATGAGAAAGACTAGATAGTTCATTCTTAGACTGATAACTATCACTTGATTCAGGTATAACATCAACTTTCTTAGATTTAGATCTAGTTTCCCTTTCCAGAGTCTTGGATTTAGATTTAGTAGTGAAAGAAATGCTTCCATTAACATTCTTCATCTTATTGAATTATGTGCCTCTATTAATTCTTGTTTCATGTGGAATAAGAGTTCCAAATATCTCATCAAGTGTGATGTCAGATACTTTCCTGTTTTCATCCATAGTTGTCCTTTTAGATTCCCACTCATTTGTAATGATATCAATTATCTTTTCCATAAGAATTTCGTCATCATTTACTTTTTCTCCCATATATTGAATACTTTTGATGATTATCATAATTTTTTTTCACTTTGAAAAGAGGTTCTCCATAAGGAAATATAAACCCATGATATTCATCTCTTAACATATCTATTATAGTTTCTATCACTTTTGATGTTGAAAAGTGGGTAACTTCAAGTTTCTTCTAAATAATATTGGTAGTTTCAGAATAATATATCTGACTATAGATATTCTTGGTCATGGAACATAAAAGATTATTTCATACCTTGTAGTTTAGTTGATATTCTTGGTTTTCCAGATTTTTGAATGTTCAGATTTATTTTATAGGAATATTATATTCACCAGTAACGATGATAAAATTATCCACTCCAGTGTTAATAACAAAGGTCATCATCCTGTCTCTCCAGTACTCATAATCATTACCTTCAAAAATTTAATGGTCTGGTAGGATTTAGATTATCTATAAACCAATTTTTATACCTTCCATTCTAAAACAAAATATCTTTTCCACAAAACATGTTAGTAATAAAAGATTTTATAATGAAAATATTTAATAAAAAACTTGAACAAGTAAAATTAAGTAATAAATGATGATCAAGAAAACTTATATATAAGTATAAGTATTTCAGGGACCTACTATGACACTAATTGTAGGATTAAAATATATATGTAGATTCTCAATTACAAGCAGGATGAATTTAAGGTTTAAAAACATTCTTTTTTATCCTTAAGAAAATCTATGTTTTACAAATTTAAACAAGATGGATTTACAAACCATCTTTAGTTCTTAACTAAGAAACTAACTTCATTAGGATCCTAATACATGGATTTGAAAAACAAACTTAAGAAAAGTTTACATAGGGAATAATTCTAACTTAAATTGTATAGAATATTATTTATCAAAGTATACAAGTATAATAAAGTATAATAATGTTATACTTTCTTTTTTTAGAAAAAATTCAATAGAAATAACAATTATAACAAAAATAAGTAAAAAGGTATAATAAATCTTTTAAACTAAAGATAAGGGTATCCAAAAACCATGGATAAAGGTTTCTGGACTTATACTTTAGTGAAATCCAATCGTACCCATACTAGGGTAAGCCCTCAATAAGAGTATCAAAATTTGTCTTGTTATCCCTGCAAGTACTCAAACTTTAAGATACAATGCACCTCTGTCTTCCTATCCCGGGAAGTCCTCAAACTTTAAGGTAGTTGTCAAATCTATCTTCATATCCTTGGAATCACTCGATTGATCAGCCAATCGGAATCACACTAGGCATGATGAAAACGTTTTTCAAGGATGAATAATATGTTCATAGATCGTACAAATCATGTGAGTTTCTCTCTCTAGAAATCAGTACATCTAGCACTTCTTAATGTTATTTCAAATTATTCAAATTGTTGGGGTATTTATAAGAAGAAATTCCAATGATCATCTCCTCTTCCAATGGTTATATTTTTCCTTGGATTTTCGAGGGACCTGTACATGTGTCACTCAACCAAAGGTTAGTAAACAATAGATTGTACAACATCGTTTCATGTAAGAAAACATGGGAAACATTATAATGTGTAAGAATCATAAATTTTCTTAAGAAACATTAAAATTATTAATATATGATAAAATGAAACATTACTTTAAGGAAAAGGATTAACTATTATAAAATCATTTAATCATATTCTTTAGGAATTTAGAATTGGAGTCTAAAAATATTAATAATCATATTCTAGAATAATAGATATTTGAAGTCTAAATTATGAGTAATCCAAAATCTGATTTATTATTATTTCAGATTTTGGAAAAATGAGATTTCAGAGTTAGATTTCCAAAAAATCCAGAGTCTGGTTTTTAGAGAATCCAGATTCTGGTTTTCAGAGAATTCGAAGTTTGATTTTTAGAGATTTTGGAGTTCGATTTTCAGAGAATTCAGAGTCTGATTTTCGGAGAATTCAAAGCCTGGTTTTTAGAGAATTTGATGTATGATTTTTAGATAATTCGGAGTATAAAAATAGTAAGACTCATTATATAAGGAACTATAATATTTTTAGGCTTTAAATAAGGATCTCATTATTCTTATGGAATTTCGGTCTTATGAAAAATATTGTTAAACTCGGATAATGATCATTAAGGATAACATATAAAAGAATATTTAAGGATTAATAAAATTTATTTGTTTAGAGAAATAAAATTTTATTTAAGAAAATAATTCTTAGAGAAATATAACATTCCTTAAAAAAATGTGTTTATGATTTTCAAAACATAAAGGAATGGAAAATTCATAAGGATACTTATTTACTCAATAGTAACCTTTCTATCCTTATAAGGAGGAAGATATTCTCACTAGGGTGATTGGGATTTTTCAAATGTTCATAAAGAACCAATTCAATGCATTTTGGATTTTTTCATGGCTCATATAATTGGTCTTGTTTTAGATGATGGTGGAATATAGTAATATATGTTTCCTCTAGTGGTAGAACATTTTCTTGATGTCTTTCTTGGTAAGTTTTATGGAATACCACATGAGTGGTAGAACTATTTCATGATCGATTTGGTGTTGGGAGTAGATCCATTATCTATCCAGACTTATGGAATAGAACCATTATATATTTGGGTGTTAAAAGTTTAGTTGTAAGACCTATAATAAAAAGGTTTAATATTACCAAGTAAATCTTCATGGGGTTCTTTAGTTCTTTTCCTCAAGAATTCTGATGGGACTTTGTGCTTATGTGTAGATTATTGAATATTCAACCTGATGATGGTCAAGAATGGGAATCTACATTAATGTATAGATTATATCCTCAATCGGTTGATAGGTGTAAATATCATCTTCTAGATCAATTTGTGTTCATAATACCACCAATTAAGAGTGAGATGATCAAAAATACCTCAGATAACTTTTTGGAGTAGGAATGACTTGTATGAGTTTGTAGAAATGTCATCTGGCTTGTAGAATATACCTGCAGTATTCATGGACTTGATGAATCATATCATTCATCATTTTTTGTATCGATATGTGGTGTTTTTTTCAAAAAAATATTAGTTTACTCCCAGTTAGTAGATGATCATTTCAATCAACTCGAAATTTTCATGAGTGCATTAATAAAGAATCAACTTTACAGCATGCTAAACAAATACAGGGTATGGATAGATAAAGTGCACTTATTAGGCTATGTTATCTCAAAGGAAGAATTGTTATTGGACCCAGAGAATGTGGCAACCATGGTATATTGGTAGTGACACAATAATGACTATGAGATTGATATTTTTATGGGTTAAATAGGGTACTACTAACACTTTATCTAGTAAAAATTATATGTAGAATCATTGATGTTAGGTATGACCCAGAATGGAGTGAAGTTTGTTAGGTTATATTCCTGAGAGAG
Organism: Viscum album; assembly: GCA_963277665.1. NCBI lineage: Eukaryota > Viridiplantae > Streptophyta > Magnoliopsida > Santalales > Viscaceae > Viscum > Viscum album. The sequence goes on from OY728125.1 coordinate 1,952,672,375, forward strand.
GACTTTTTTGGAGCTAAAAGTCAAGTTGACCTCAACACTTATATTTTCTTTTCCTATACCAGGTAATGAATATACAATGTACTATGATGCATCCAAAGTTGGAATAGGAGTAGTTATTATTTATTAGGATCGCGTGGTGGCTTGTGGATCTAGATAACTAAGACAACATGATAAGAATTAAACTATTCATGATCTAGAGCTAGATGTAGTGTTATATTCACTGAGATGATGAATAAATCCACTTATGGGTGAGTGGTGTATGGTGTAGATGGACCATAAGAGCCATAAATACATCTTTTATCAGTGGGACGTAATCCTTCGGAGGAGGTGGGTCATGTATTTTTATTCTTTCAACTTAAATTTGGATTGTACTCCAGGAAAGGTAAATGTAATTATTGTTTATTTAAGATAAAAGACTCAAACATAGGTAGTGTGGTGGTATTATAATTATTAGAGGATGTGGAACTATTTTTAGACATGTATCTTGATGTTTAGGAGTTCAAGGGTTGAGTACCTCTGATTTTGACATCTCTTATACCCATTTTTATTGGCCAGATCAATACAGATAAATTAACTGATCCAAAGAGAATAGTTCCCAGAGACAACCTATATGGTGGGATGCCAACAATAGGAAGGTCTCTTAGTAGTTTAAATTATTGTCTTTTCTATGGAATATTATATGTTCTTACGTACTTTCATGAGGAGTTAATGAGAGAGTTTCATGCATCAATATGAGCGGTACATCTTGGTTTGAAAAATATGTATTGTGATCTCATTAGATAGTATTAGTGACTGAGAATGAAGAAGAAGGTTTTGGGAATCATAGAGAAATGTTTCACTTGTAGGTAAGTTAAAGTCACTCATCAAAGGATATATGGGATGTTTCAACCTCTTCCCATTCCATTAGAGAAATTGAATGATGTCACTATAGATATTGTGACAGGATTCCCTAGGAAACCTCATAAGAATAAGGCATTATGGGTGATTATAAATCGATTGAATAAGGAAACCCAATTTTATCCTATTAGTGATACCTTTATAGTTGATGATATGGATAGTCTCTATGTGTAAAATATAAAATGGTTTCATATAGTTTTGAGGAGTATCATATTAGATAGATATCATTGTTTCACATCTCAGTTCCAAAAGGGAATTTAGAAGGATTTGGGATCACATGATCTTTTGATCACAAACTATCATTTTCAAACTAAAATCTAATATGAGAAGACTTTATAGGTTCTAGAGGATATTTTATGAGCTTGTGAGTTGCTTTTCAATGATTCATGGGAGTATCATATGGTAGTCAGGGAGTTTTCATATAATAACAACTTCCATGCATCGATCCAAATGTAACCTTTCAACACCTTGTATGGAAAGATGTGTCATTCACCTATTTATTGGTTAGTGGTATGTGAGTTAGCATTTTTTGGACCTATTATGATATAGGAGACATTTGGTAAATTTCAGTTGATCATGAGGTGGTTGGTGACCATGTACAAAAGGTAGAAATAATATAATGACCATCACAGAAAACCTTTAGAGTTTAAGGTTAGTCATTGTGTTTCCCTTGAGGTGTCTCTTAGGTTGGGGAAATATTGTTTCAGGAAACATGTAAATCTAGTGCCTATGTTTTTTTTGTTATTTTTGAGATATTGGATAGGTTCGGTCTAGTGGCATACCAATTATCCCTTCCATGGCACTGCATTTCCTTGCAATAAAAGTTTCACATTTCAAAACTTCAGAGATATCATCATGAACATTATCATGTGATAGATGTTGAAAACATTAATCATTGTATATGTGCATCCTTTAAGGATAATTTTACGTGGATTATGGACATTAGTGATAAGTATATATGGGGTAGGATTATAACTTTAGTTCAAGTGAAGTGGTAGTATGGGCATGTTCAATAGAAAAACTGATATAGGGAGTCTGATATGAAAGCACAGTGGCTAGAATTATTCCTCATGAACACATAATTATTCTTATTGTTTCTTAGGTTTGAGATATTATATAGTTGGGGTGTTGAAAAATCCCATAATTTCTAGGTATGAGGCACTTTGAGTTTTTTTTGAATGAATTTTGTTTGGGTATTTCTTTTTCTTAAAACTTGGGGTTGTGTCTCATTAATAGATGGAGAACTGCTTGGGGGAAATAACCTAATGTTTGTGAATGTATGTTTTTTTAAATTAATTGAGTCCATATATACATGTGTCAAATGGGTTTATGAGGGGTTTCCATGAGTTTTGAAAGGTTAATAGGGGGTTCAGGATCTCTTAGAAATTTTGTACTTAATGTTTTCTATAGGTAATTTACACATCATGTAAATGTGTTACACAATGTGTAACTATCTCCAAAAAGATGACATGAAAGGCATACATTCCGTGAACTAGTTTATGGAGTGAACTTGATTACACATAGTTAATCTAAACTTCATAATGTGAAATTTTCAAGTAGGGTTAAAATCCCCCAAGTCAATGTGAATTTCGGTGTAACTCTAAAATATAAAATAAATGATGTGAAAGGGGGTTTCACATCATGCATTTATCAAGTATAGTATTTTTAAGATGGGAAGTGCTAATGATTTTCATTCACCTGGTGTATCCCTCAACACTCTCAATCCATAGGCAGGTGATTTTAGAGTAGCTTCCTCCATTCTTAACATCTCATTATAAAAAGTAATCTCTGGTGAGTTTTTATCTTAGGTTTTACCTTCACTTCTATTTCTCTACATTGTAGAATTGTAATCATTTGAACTCCATGGAATAGGGTGTTGATATGGGTCTTTTCTGATCTTGGTTTCTTCTTTTGATATTTTTTACGTTCTTTCTTACTATAATTTCCTATTTGATGTTTTGTTTGATCACCTGATAACTGTAGTTTGTCTAAACATAACACTATGGTCTATTTAATTTTAAATTATGTGAAATATTTGGATTTAACTGACACAATATTCATATTAATTAATTTAATGATGAACGATCATAAATAATGGATTTTTATAACTCATTGGATCCCTTTGGATTAAACGGTATTGTGTCTTAGACTATGGCTACCTGTTGGGTGAGAAGATCGTAGATAAATAGTAATTTGGATAATGGTTCATAGTGTTTTTATCAGGACATGATATTTCATGTGATTACATGATATAGAATCAATTTTATAAAATATTTTGGGCTATTGATGTTACTATTGATAATTTGATATATAAAAGAATGTGTAATTGAAAGATAAATGGTAATTTTCAAAATTAAAAATTGAGGCTTATGATGTGATATTGTGATATCCTTCATGTTATGAATTGTTGTGTTTCATGTTATAATGCTTATATAGATTAGTTGGACCAATATGATGTTGTAATGATTATATAGTAGGATTGACCTAGTTTGATATTATATTTCTTATATAGCATGCTTGGCCCAGTCTAATGATGAAATGATTATATATAATGATTGGCCTATTTGATGCATAAATTATTATATATATGAATTTTCCTAGAGGCTGGTATTCGTTTACAGAGGGATTTTACTTATTGTGTGATTATTTCATGGTTTATGGTTATGGTTTCCATGGATATGGTATATTCATAGAGACATTCTAACATAGTGCTGAAACATGTTGATTTATATATTATATTAATTGATTAATTAATACATTTATTTATCAATGTATTTCATGCATATATTATTGTACTAGTTTTGATTAGACATGATGGTGTCATAATACTGAGATTTAATCACACCTTATTCGTTCCTATGTTTGGTACCCAAGAAGATTATATCGATGTAGGTTTAGACAAGGGAAAGGGGCCTTATTTTTTATTGTTTTTTGTTGTATGAATTGGAGTTTAGAGATAGGACCGACATGAGGTTCAGGACTAGGGTCTTTTGATATTATTTCTATCAGCTGATTCTTATATTTTCATTATTTCCAGTTTTAAATTTAGATACATTTTATCATTTCATTATATGATTCATTATTATTGGTTTATTGGTTCTTCCTTATACATTCTAGTTGTATGTTCCATTTTTTCCTCTATTTATATAACCCTGATATTTATTCATATATATTTATTTCTATTGTATTTGACTCTATTACCAGGGTATTGTCCCCTACTATATTTATCAAACCATCACTGGTAGTCAGTAGCCTCTTGAATACTTGGAGATGATCTAGAGGTCTCTTAACCAACCTGATTTGACCATGTGAGAGAGTTCTAGATCTGGATACATTATAAAAATTTCCTCTTTTATCATATAATTTCTCCGAAGTACCTTTACTAACTGATTCATTTGATTCTAAAAAACATGTTCTATAATGTCAAGAATCAATATAGGATATTAAAAATAAGATAGATCAAGATCTAATTCAATTTTCCAAGAGGTGAGTTCGTTTTTTGGGTTTTGTATATAATTCCTTAATAGTGAGATATAGAAGACATCCTATAATTTATAGATGCTAGGTGGAATTTCCAAATAGTATGTCACAACTCCAATTCTTTTCAAAATATCTAAAGGCCTGATGTACCTAATACATAGTTTCCATTTCGTTCTAAACCTTATAATATCCTTCTATAGATAAACCCTCAAGAAAACATGATTTCCTATTTGAAATTCTATATCCTTCCTTTAGTTATAGATATAGCTATTTATATATCTTTGATAACCTTGATATAACAATGAATAGTTCTTAATTTCATCATTGTATCCTCAACAAGATTTGGTTATAACAACTTCCTTTCAACTTCATCATAACAAGTTGGTATATGATATATTTTACTTTACAACACTTTATACTATTTCATTTGATTACTTTAATGGAAGCTATTATTTTTTGAAAATTCTACCAAAGGTAAATAATAATCCCATTTATAATGAAAGTAAAGTGATCACAACCTAAATTTATCTTCCAAGGTTTTAAAGGTCCTTTTAGACTATCAATATTTTTAAGGGTGATAAGAAGTTCACAAATATATCTCATTGATGAGATACTTCTAAATAATTTTCCCAAAGTTTGATGTAAATTGTGGGATATGATCAGAAAAAATAAAAACTTCACCATGAAGTCTAAAAACATTATTGATATAGATCAATGTAAGGAACTCAAGAATAATTTACTCCCTTATAGTGTAGAAATGTATATAATTGGTAAGGTGATAAAAAATAACCCATATGACATCATTTATTTTAGGTATATTTGGAATTTGATGATAGAGTTTGTAGTAAAATTATTTCAATTCCATATAGGAATAGAGAGAGGTTTCATGAGTCTTTTTGGTTATTATCTCTCAAAATTTACTTGTTGATAAACCAAACATCTTGATATATAGTAATAAATTTTCCATTTCATATTATTCCACCAAACAAATTCTCTTAAATCCCTATATATCTTAGTGTTTCCAAAGTGTATAAATAAATTTGAGCTATGTGAATTATCAAGTAATTCTCTCTTCAGATTATCTATTGATGGAACACAAACTGTCTTTCTCTACTCATCATGTTGTGCCTTTTTTATCTTCTCCAACAAAGATGTTTTTACAATAATTTTAAAAAGGAGTGATGCTTCCTCTTTTCTAATGATTCCAATATCTAAATTTACTAAATCAATGAATATAGGATCTTTATCAGTCCTCATTTTAATACGAACATCATGATATTTCATACTCAATGAATTAAATACAATGTTTTCCTTCTTAGAGTGGTGGTATATTGAAAAACTATAATCCTTGAGTAAGTCTATCGATATCCTTTTTCTCACATTGAGCACTTTTTGTTAAAATATGCTTTCAAATTTTTTTTGATCTGTATATATCTCACCTCTTTCACCATAGAGATAATATCACCATATCTTCTCAGAAAAGATTTTATATTCCAACTAAATATTATGGGTCATATAATTATGATCATGGATATTTAACTGTTGTGATTCATAATTAACAAATCTATTATTCTTCATATTGATGCATCAAAGTCATTTCTTTGTTGAATCACTATATATCTCAAAATTGTACCTTCCTGGTGGTAATTTCAATATCAGTGCATTGAAAAATATCCTATTTAATTCTTTAAAACAATTTTTACATTATTCTCACCATATAAACTTAAACCCTTTACATTTTGACGTTGTTAATGGGTCATCTAATCATGAAAATTTTTAAACAAATAATTGATTGTCACATGTTAATCTAGGGAAAATAAATACCTCAATTATGTGCATAAGTGTAGGAAAATATTAATATTAATTTTTTGTTAAAAGATCAACTAATATTACATCTAATAAGTGAATTTATTGTGTACATTTTTTATAATAAAATGCATCGATTATAATGATTTTCATTGTTAATGAATTCCTATACACTAGATATTTTCTTCGTTATTTAAGGATTATATAAGTTATGGGAGATGAGAAAAATGAGTTGAAACGATCATCATACCCACTTGAAATAATGTTTCCCATAAATAAGGATGACCATGGAGCACTTCCAGGCCACAAAACTAAATAATCGAGGTAAAATAAGTATTTAAGCACTGAAAATTGACTTATGATGTTGTTTATTCATTACATGTCATGAACCAATGAATGTCACGAAATAAATACATGTTGTAAAGTGGAATAAAACATCTTAGAGTTAAGATGATGCATTTTATGGCCTGACACATATGTGTCACACCATGAAACATGTAAAGATAACCCATAAATCTTGTAGGACATTAATTCGATACACATGGTGCAATATTTACACACCGTGTAATCACTACATGATGTGTAAAGGTCGAGATGGATAAAAAACATCCATATTTGATTTATTTTTTATTTTTGACCTATTTTATGGAACAAGGACCCCTTATTAACACCTTTTAACCCCTCCTAAATTTCATTGATTACTGCTTGAGTCTATTTGGGGTCAATAAATAGAGGTCTAGGCTTCTAATATCAAACACGTATGGAGACCAACGATTGGAGCGAGAATTTGTGTTGTGCAGGGTCTTCACTAGTTTCATCACCATTTTTATTTATTAATTATTTTATTTATTTCCATCCCTATTATTCTCTCACCACTAGGATGAGGGGGTAAACCTTCCTTGTTCTAGGGTTATGTAGAAGAAGGGGGAAGGTGTTTTTGTATTTATTCATTTTTCTTTATTCATGTATTTTTATTACTATAGTTTATTGAATCAATTTCCAATCCCTTTATTTTGCTTTTATTAATACCATTAGTTTTTTAATCTGAAACGAACATTATAAATTGCACAATTTATTACCCTAAAAGAGGCATGACCATTTTCAAATTTATTATAATCATGTTTAAATGTGGCATCGAGAAAAAATTGATTCCCCTAAACCCTAAATTAACAAACTAAGGGAAATTAGGTATTTTTGCATTGAAGAAAAGGATACCATAACAAGTGTATCCATATCATCTTGAATCTAATTCGAAACTTGGATTAATAAGCTTATTTTCTGAAAACCAATCACACCTAAACTCTAAAGCTACAAAACCCAATAAACTTACAAATTTGATTTCAAGCCTATTATTCTCATTTCCTTTTATCTTTTATTTCTTAAAATCAATAAAACCCATATTTTATTCACCTTTTTTTAAAATTTAAATAAATCAAATCTTTTGAAAACCTAAATAAAATAATTCATTGTCTTTATGGGTTTAACCACAAACATTACCAATATTATATTTTATTTAATTAATTATCATAGTATGAGAAATTATAAATTTTGTATTTTGATAATAATTATAGGTAAATAACAACACCCTTTGGGCCTACCAAAATAGGCACTATTTCTTGGGATGGTTACAATTTAGTTTTTAGGTGTTATTGATTATTAATTTTGTTTTATTTCTTTATTTCAATTCTTCTTTTTTCTGTTTTTTATTTTTTGATACAATTCTCATATAGAAATCAGTTGTGCACAACTATAGAACTTGGGTAAAGAGAAAAGGCATTATCAAGTCCCCGTATTCTGAACCAAGATCAGAGAGTAATTTAATAACAACCATGAATGGAACTAAGAAAAATCAAGCTGATTGAAGAGTTATACGCAAAGATAAAGGGCTACACATGCTCACAGACTATGGACATCCCTCATATACAAGATTGCAGTCGAGAATCCCGGTGAAATCCATTTCTAAAAAACACTAAGATATCATTCCTTCAATAATATCAATGATCTCAAAAATCATAAAATTTACTGGATTTCCATAGGAAGATTCATATGCACATCTAGGAAGCTTCCTCGGTCTCTATGACCATTCCAATTCTATAATGTTTCAACAAATGTGGTAAGACTCTATATTTTCTTATTTTAAATGCATGAGTGAGTTAAGTATTGGATGCAAATCCTATATGAAAATTCCATAACTACATAGGATTAACTAGTTAGGAACTTTTGTTCTCCCTTCTTCACACCTTCTGAGTCAATGAATATATGGTTAATAATTCTAAAATTCTGATAATTTGAGAGTGAATCGCTATAATATTCATGGGAATTTCATAAATATATGACTTTTAAATTCCCCCATCATGTTATAGAGATAAAAAGGATACTACAAACTTAATATAAGTTTTTGTCATAGGGAAACTGTTGGATTCTAAATTATACAGCTGTAGGATCATTGATGAATTTTTCCTTTGAAGAGAGCTACAAATTGTTGGATGAAATAGAGTGAAATAGTTTCTGGTGAAAATGATAAGGGACACAATGAAAATCTATTTATGAAATCAACAATAATTAATGGATGGAGGTGAAAATGTAATCATTAACCAGTAAGATGAACATCATGATAGTCCAGTAGAAAAATAAACAAACTTACATTTATAGAACATGAAAATTATGTTGATGAAAACCATGGTAATAAATTTTAGGATTTGAGGTTACAAAAATAACAAGCACATCGATATCAATAAAGGACACAAAGGTTGGAACAATAAGAACTACAATGGTCCTAACTAACTATCCCAGTCCATACATTAGAGGAAAAATTAGATATATTCATGTCCCTAACTAGGGATATACTCATGGAAATAAAAGAAGAATCAATGAACCAAAATTCCTCAATGTAGAATCTGGAGCATCAAGCTAACCAAATTGTTTCCCAGCTTAGAGAGAGAACTAGAGGAGTACTACCATGATTGTCTAATGTACTCCCATGTGAATATTTAAAAGGTGTACTATATAATAGTGGGAAGAATACACAAGGATGTTTTGTATAATTTAAATGAAAACAAGTAATTGAAGAAATTAAAAAAAGAAGTTGAAAATATAAAGGAATAAATAACAGAAGAATATGAAGAAGAACCAATACAGTACAAGCCAATACTAACTTCTCCAAAATGAATTGCGCAATTAAAGAATAAACTATAGAAAGGTAAATTTTTTGGAAGAATTTTAAAAAATAAATATTAATATCCCTTTTTCAGAGGCTCTCATGAACATGACATCATATAAAAATTTAATGAAATATTTGTTAACCAAAAAGAATAATTTTGAAGATATTGGTATCATTCCACTCACACAGGAGTGTTCACTAGTGGTATCTAAGGACCTACCTAAGAAGAAATGTGATCTAGGTAGCTTTTAAAATCACAAATTTATCAAAGATAATAAATATGGAAAATCTTTTTGTGACTTAGGTGAGAGTTTTAGTATCATGTCATACACAACTTTCAAGAGTTTGGGATAGGAATAATTGAAGTCTAGAAAAGTTTTTCTTTAATTATCTTATTCAATAGTGAAATACCCAAGAGGTCTAATCAAATACATCTAATAAATGTTGATATGTTTATCTTTATATTAGAGTTATTAGTGATGGATATAGAAGTGGATAAAATCCACTCATTTTGGGGAGATCATCTTTAGACACTTAGTGTGAGTAAATCAATATCAAAAGAAGACAACTCTGTATGAGATTTTGGTATGTTCAATTATGTTTCAACATCCACTAGGCAATGAAAAATTGTGATGTGAGAGAGGATAATGATTTTGGAGAAAATACACCCAATGTTGAGGATTTCACTAAAATAAAATAGGTACATAAAATATCTATGGTTTTTGAAGAGGATAATCTAAATAGAATCTCTAATAATAAGAAAGTAAATATGAGAACCAAGACTACTAAAACCAAAGGAGTGACCTACTCCACCACATTTGAGAAAGGAAAATAGTTATAGATGGTACATAACCTTCTATTTAGTTTATAATGGTTAAGTAATAAATGGTGGATAATTCCAATGGAGATCAATAATATACAATAATTATGAAGAATTATGCTTTTTTATAGAGGAGGTATAAGGGACGACCTATGTGGGCATGATGGAAATGAGACCATTCATGGACCTTGATAGGTTACAAAATTTTGAATCATCCATCACACGAGTTTAATATGAAGGATTTAAGGTCGAGTAAATGATGGTAAATAAAAGAACCTATTATAGGAAACCTGATTTTTTTATTTGGTTTTTAGGTTCACATTCTCTTGATTCAATTTTTTTTCAAAATTCATTGATTACGGCCTGTAATTTCACTGGTTTATTTTTATTATTTTCATGATCATCAAGACAAACGGTAGAAGCAAGAATAATAAAACATAATAAGAAGATACATTACAATTACACATCATGAGTAAAGTATATGTCATAAACTGGTACAGATTAAACACTTAAAAACAACTTCAAAGAAACACCCAAAGGGGGAGAGAGCATTTCAATTCATCATTTTTCTATTGTATTCACTAAATTTAATATATTTAGAGATTTTAACTGCTATTTTAATTCCCCAAATTTGATTATTTATTTAATTAATTGAAATAGGAGATATAAACTACAAAGATTAATTACCATGAAATTAATTTAAATTTATTTACCAATAAATTTGAATGATAAGAATGAGAAACATAATTAGTAGGGTAAGACTATAGATTAGGGTTTGATAAATCATGATTCAAATAGTATATTAATCATTGTAAATAAAATAATTCTAATATTTGACCATTATTTGAATTTATAATATTGTAATTAATTGATTTAATTATTCATATAAATTTACATGAGCAGTTTTTCAACCATTCATCTCATTACCTCGACATCCTCTGGACCAATATTTTCAATTATTTCTATAGTAAATTTATTTTGAAACCGATGAATGATATCTTATAGAACTTTAATTGCTTGTTATAAAAGATATGACTAAATAGAATAAATTTTAATATGATTGAGGCATCTTTTATTATCACTTATCCCGAAACCCACCTTAAATTAATCCATTTTAAATCACATAGAATCCATGAACATCCTTAATAGGGAAGATCTGTGTTATAATCCAATCTTATCATGTCATGCCTTATCCTAAATTTTTTACATGATTATTAAAAATAAGAGTGGGGGAGACGGTGATTGGTGGAAGGGGTGAATATTTTATACGGAATAGGTGTGGTGGGAATTTCATGAGATTTGGGAAAGGAATATTCATTGTATTTATTACACACCCTCCTGTAAAAAATTGGTTTGTGTTTAGGGTAATTAAAAAATAACCATTGCTTGATTGGTGATCTTGTCATAACTATTAAAAATAGTTTTATGGGGAGATCATTTGGTATTGGATATTGGATATGATATTTTTTCCACAACATAACTTTTAAAAAAGAAAAGAAAAAAAATATTATAATAAAATTGGGAGTTTCATTTATTTTATTTCGTCTATTTATGAGCCTTTTCTAAGATAATGAGGGAAGATGAGATTTTCATTAAGTTGTTTATTATTATCGTGAGAAGTAATTTAGAAGAAAAACAACGTTTTGGATCCATACTTTATTTACATAATTTACCTACATGCCCTATGCCTTATATTCATTTGGTCCTAAACAAACAAGTACTCATGATTAATTTGGATTTTTTCCTTTACATTGTGATGAGTCTAAATTACTTTCAAGTATATGGTAAGGAAAGTTTCTTTATTTATGTGTATCACTCTATTCATTTGTACCTTGTTGATGAGAAAAAAAATTCAAGTGAGGTAAATTAAAAATGGTATTCATATTAGTAATAAATTGAAAAATGAAAATGGATGAATGTAAAGTCTTAGATATTTCAAAATAGTAAAATTAAAATACATTTTTGATTTTTATTCTTTGAAAAAATGAGGCGTTGAAAAATTATCTACGTGTAATGATTGAACATTAAACTTTTCATTCGATCAACTATTTTTTTGACATTTCATTTATGGAATGGTAGAGTAAGTATCCATTATAGTATATTGGGATTCCATCCTTGGTGAAAATTATGGATTCATGTGTGGGGGGTTTTGATTATTTATTTTATTTTATACATTTTCTAGAATAAAATTCATTTATTCTAATGAATTTTATTGTTAATGTATTCTTATACACCTTATTTTTTATTAATTTTTTCCAAGATGCAATAAGTTATTGGAGATTAGAAAAATAAGTAGAAAAGATCACGATATACACTTAAAATAATGTTTTCCAAAAATATGAAAGATCATGGAGAACTTATAGGTAATGGAACTAAAGAACCAAGGTGAAATAAGGTTTATGGAACTAAAGATTGATTATACATGATATGTAATCATTACACATAATGAACTGATGCAATTCATAAAAGTAATATAAGTCATAATGTAGAAGAACCCATCTTCAAGAAGAGGTGACATGTTTCATGTCATGACACATATGTTTCACTCCATGAAACATGTGAAGATAACATATAAATTTTATATATAGTGAATTTGGTACATGTGGAGAAACATTTACATGTTGTGTAATCACTACACAATGTTTCAAGGTTGGGATGGACCAAACATGTCCATATTCAACATTTTTTGTGTTTTTACCTATTTTATGGCTTGAAGACCACTTATGATCACCTTTGGATCAATCATAAATTCCATTTATTATTTCAAGATCCCATCTGAGGTCTATAAATAGCAGTTCAGGATACTAATATCAATAAGATCTAAAGAGAAAATCATTGAGCGAGAAATTATTCTTTGAAGGGTCCTCAATAGTTTCATCACCGTTTTCATTATTATTTATTTTACTTATTTATTTCCCTTTTATTATCTCATCAGTAGGATGATGGGGTAAACCCACCTTGAGCAAGGGTTATATAATAGAAGGGAGAAGGTGATATTGGATTTCTTCTTTTTTCTTTATTCACGAATTTTGATTATTTTAGTTTATTGAATCAATTTACAATACATTTATGTTACTTTTATCATGAACAATGGAATTTTCATATGAAAGGAACATTATAAAATTCACAACTGATTACCCTAAAAAAGGCAAGACCATTACCAAATTTAGGGAAATCGGTTTTAAATATGGTATCGAGAAAAACTCGATTCAGTGAAACCCTAAATTACAAACCCAAGGAAAATAGTAGATTTACACATTGAGGAGGGTATACCATGACCATTAGATCCACCTTGTCTTGAATTTGATGGAAAACATGGATTAATAAACTTATTTTCTAAAAAGTCACACTTAAACCCAAATACTACAAAGCTCAATATGCTTTCAAATTTTATTTGAACCTAATCAATCTACTTTAATTTAATATTTTGAATTAAAAAATTATTCAAACCCTTATTTTCTTCAGCACTATATTCAATTTAAATAAATCAAATCTTTTTAGAACCTAAATAAACTAATTCATCATCTCTGTGGGTTTGACCTCAAACTTTACTAACATAATATTTTATGTAATTTAGTAGCATAGTTTAAGTATTTATAACTTCTTATACTTTTTTAGTTAGTATAAAAATAGTTACACCCTTCAGGTTTATCCCATACATGGAGACAATATGTTCAAGAAAAGAAACTTTATAAAGCTAGAATTCTCACTTGCTAAATTTTCCATATAACGTATTTCCTTTGAGAGGTTTAATAATTATTCTCAAATAGACTTTATGGATTTCAAAAAAATTTGATCATACCTGAATATCATAGATATATACAATAATGAAATTATCAAAATAATATTTTAATAATATGTTCATCATATCCATAAAAATAAAGGGTTCATTAGTTAATACAAATTGAATTATAGTAAACTCGTAATGTCCATACCTCATATAAAATTTCATATTTATAATATCTTCATTCTTAACTCAAAATTAATGATATCAAAAATAGTGATAAATCTTCGATAAATATTGACATATTTAAATTTGATCAAATATATAATCAATGTGGGTAAAATGATAAATATTCTTTATAGTAATCAAATTTATTTCCATATAATTTGTGGAACAAATGTATAGAACCATCCTTATTCTTAACAAAATGAATGGGGGATCCCCAAGGTGTATCACTAGAGAGAATGAATCCCTTATTAAATAACTCCTTCGTTTGTTTCTTCAGTTACAAAAAATCTAATATGTCAATTATATAGTGAGTCTCAAATATAGGTTTTTCATTATGAATGAATTCAATGAAAAACTCATCTTTGTGATTGTTCTGATTTATAAATGACTCATTAGGAAGCACATCAATATATTCATACATAATATGTACATATATTATTCGAAGGTTTCCTTTACCATCTGTAGGTTTCATTATTTCTTCTTCTCCCAAAATTTTATTCAGTTGACATAATATAGGGGGATCTAAATATGATTTAGATGATGTATTCTCCCCTCTAAATACAAGGGATTTTACATGTCCATATCAAAACATAATTTATTTCTCTTTGTAATAAAGTTTCACATTATAATTTGAAATAAAAACCATGCCCAATATTATATTAAAGTCAACCATTGGTATAATAGCTATGTTTTCAAATAGGGTACAGCTAGGCCATATAATGGGGATCGACTGTCATATACATGTTACAATAATATTTCCACTAGGAATATTGTTTTATAGATCACTTCTTATGGGTATTGGGAATGATTTGACATTATTAGAAAACATATAAGATATAATAGAATTTGAACATAAAAAAACCAAATAAAGAATTAGCTAAATTTGAGTTTATAATCAATGTACCTTCGACCATATCTTTAGGGACTTTAAATTCAACTTTAGTAATTGAATAAGCATGTATTTTCCCACATTCCCTAATCTATGATAGTTTCCCTTTATACTTTGGGTATTAGTTTTAATAAATCCCTACCTTCTAATATTTGAATCACTAGATAATAGTATTTTCTTTATTTATCATGAATTAATGGTCCAGATAGACCATATATCTACACAAATAACAAACTATCATTCCATTTATGCACTTACCAGGATGTTTCATTCCACAATTATCACAATATTAAACTTCCATATTTCATTTCTTCTTTTTTGACTCATTTATATTCCTTAGTTCCAATACAATATCTTCTTTTCATTATTTACCTTAAAGATATTATACCTATAAAAATCATTCTATGTCTTTAGGAAACATGATACTATATCAGGATATAATGATAACATTTGAGATACTATTTCTCATCAAATTTTAGTCTTAGTCGTATAAAATAAATGGTCAATATTGATTTTTGAATTATGTATATAGACTATTGCATAAATTTTTAATCATGTGAAGCCTGACATTCTTTTAGAAACACTTTCCCCTTCCATCTACTTTATCTTGATGAACATTATCTCTATTTCAGTTCATTGCTCTTGAGAATAATATTTATTGAAGAATGTCACTTTAATATTGTTTTTATTCTATACATTATATTTTCACATCTTCTTTAGTATACTTAATCAATGAACACCATTGATCAATACATTCCTTTTAAAAATATACTACTATAATAAACTTTTCCCTTAGATTACTTTTTAATTCCAGTAATAACTTTTCAAGGGACTTTATTCATTACTCATCTATCAATATATTAGTTGTTCCATTAATAGATAAAGTCTTATATCATATAAAAAAATTCATAATATGTACATTATGATGCGTAATATTATGTTAATATATATGGGAAATGTTATTTTCATAACCTAGGTTAGTTTCCCCAATATGGATATGATCTTCTAAGCTCAAACACTAGATGTATTGACTTTCTCATAATGGAAATTCCTAAATAGACTACGGTTATTGATATGATTTTAATTTCTTCCTCAAGGTTACATATCAAAACAATGAAACATAGATAATTAGATCATAACATTAAGAATATTGATCTATAACATAAAAATTTCTAAATTTTATTTTAATTCAAGGGGTTTACTTAAATTCTCATGCTTGTTATGTTCTTCTAAAATATAGTTCTCAAGGGTCCTTCAAAACATTGATTGATGCCAACTATAATGACCCAGACTCTAATAACATAGAGTTTTTGTTTACTTTACAACATTGGTATAAGATATAATGGATCAAAATATGAAGGATAAATTATTTTAGCTTCCTGAGAGACTAGATATATACATGGAATTCATATTTTATTGGAAAAATGAAAACATATCTTGAAAAACTTTATTGTGTCCTTTAAAAGTAATAAATGATTCTTCATTCATAACCTATGTGATGGAGAAAATAATAAAGGGTGATATAAAATTCTTAGTAAGGGAGAGTGTATGATGGAATTTATCATGAGTATTTAAGGAATTAAAAATAAGGAAGAGTATATAATCAATACATATGCCATTTAATCAATAACTTGAGCTTTATAATGTATCCATAGAAAATATCAAAAAAAGAATCACATAGATAATAATAATAAAATATTATTTAAGGAAATGAAAAATTATGGACAAAATGATCTTATACATAAGTCCTCGTGACATGATATCATGAACCTTTCTATCAAGACCGTGTGCCAAAGAATTTTAATGATTAGGTTGGTATACACCAAATACCCAACTAATTTGGTCAATTGTATGTCTTATGAGACCTATGAATGTGTCGAGGAACTATCTATAACTGAGACCCACCGATCACATACGTATTTAAAATTAATAAATTATATATTTAATAAAAAATATAATTCATAATAAATATTTTTAATAGTAACTAAATATTCATATTGGATCAAGAATAAAAAAATATTAATATTTCTCAAGTAAATCAAATTAATTTCTTAATAATATTCATTTCACTAACATTGAATATAGTAATGGAATAAGGTTAAAAAATATTAAAATGATAAATATTTCTATGTTATAAAATAAAATAGATATAAATAAGAAAAAATAATTTCTAATGAATAATGGTGAGTGATAGATAACATGATCACAATAAAGTTAGTGGTCACGAAATAAGGTACAATCCATAGATCAATATAGGACGATAGAAGACCATTGATTAGTTAGAAATGAAGGTTTGAAATTAAGGAAATAATTTTTATGATTATAGAGTAATGTGGTATAAAATCATTAAAATGAAATTTCCTTAAATATTTTGTAACTTTTTATTAAAAATTAATTTTTAAATCATTTATAAATTTATATTCAACTATTTAGACAATATTAACTTTATTACATTAATATACAAGAAAAAATTTAATAAAATAATGGAAAAGGCATTTTCTTTGAATTTTGTTTGAATCTTTTAGAGGAATATAAATATAGAATAATTGTTATGGAGGTGGGAAAATCCATTTATTCCATATATTTAAAAAATATTCTTTTACCAATTTTGTAAAAAGAAAAAAATGACATGGTCATAAAATATTTATATTATTCCTTTATAAAACATTGAAAATAAATTAAAATATTGTTCAAAACTAATTTAAAATTTTATTAGAGTTTATAAAATAACATATTTGGAATATTTTGGACAATCTCAACATGGTAGAAAATTATTCCTAACCCAAAAGAAGAAATAAGTTTATTTAGGTTAAAAACATTCTTTTGATATTTGAGTATTAAAGAGAGGAAAAGATGAAATAAAAACATGGAAAACTCATAAGTAATTATTGGAGAATAAAATATATGGGTTTTAAGAAGATAAAGAATATATAATTATTCTAATGTGAATTTAAACATGATCAGTCTTGCATAAGAGCGAGATTGTAAAATAAATCATTACAAATTTAATAACTTTTTACTCTAAACCCCTTAAAGGGAAACGATGAATTGAAACTTTATAAACCATTATTAAAGTAAAATTATTTATTAAATATTTCAAAGTTACATTATATAAAAAATATAAAATCAATTAGGTGCATAATATAAAATATGTATCAATAGAGTGGAATTGATATTAAGAAATTCTTACATTGGATTCATGATTTTTCTAACATGTTATATCATCCATAATAATCAATTTAAATTTATTAAATACTTTCTTATAAACCAATTTCATATATATTCCATTTTTTAAAGTAATTTTACAATCATTTTATATCCATTCATTGAATAATTATAACTTATACAGACCACTTAATGTTGTTCGATCAATTTCTCTGAAATTATATCAATATATTTACTATTGTTAAATGTGTTATGAAATAATTGATTCATATAAATGATTATAATAATTTCATGAATAAATTGTTTATTCATTTTATATAGTTTTATAATCATTGGTTCATGTTGGTAAGAGAAAAAATGAATTGCATCACTTCATGAAGGTGGTAATCCACACGTAAGCATAGCCAACATTATCATTTTCCAACAGTTGTAGAGTGAGAAGGTAGATGATATATTGTATTTATATAATAATAATTATTTCATAAATTTTATATATATTCATTAATTCCATCAATAAAATTTTCCAAGTGAAGTTGTTTTATAAAACTAATCACACCACTATATATAGATGATATCCTATATGTATGCATGATTAATTTTTTCATTTTCTATAGGATGAAAAAGAGATAGAAAATTGATTTACCATTAATATAAATATATATTAGCATAGTAATTTTTTATATGTAATTAGGTTAAAATTTTTATTTAATATTTCAATGAGGGTTATAAAAAAGGAACTTGAAATTTCTTGGTAAGAACATACACCACTTCTTTCATAAATTCCTTTGGATTACACCTTAAAAGTTTTTGAAGTGGTATTTTCAGAAGAATAATATTGATTGGTTAACGAGAAATATTTGGTAACGTATTTGGGTATGGATTGGTGACCTTAATGGCCCAATTAGTGTATTTAATAAGGGATATGATGTGTCCTTTTATAAGTGAGGTGGGTGTAAAATCAATAAATATTTTGAACATTAAAATATAGTAAAGTCATTGACACATTCTTGTCATGGAGAGTGTAAAAAAATTATTTTATAAGTTAAAAATTTAGAAAATCTATTTACCTAGGTTTTCTATAGAGAGGAGCATGAAACAATAATGATTTCACTTTGAATTAGATGAAAAAATGGTTGTTTTTTAAATTGTTTTATTTTTATAACAAATGAAATAAACAAAAAATAGAGAAAAAAATTGAAAAAAATTAACAAATAAAGTGATTTAAAATAGTGATATGATTTTGGTGATCAGTTTGGATTGATTTTGCCGATTACAATGCTATTATAGTTTTAATTTATCTACTAATATTCTACTAAGATGATTAATGTGATATTCCACAATCACTTTCATTCACTACCTTGGTAAAATGGTGATGGTGAGAGTAAACCAAGCTAAAATATAATATCATTCTTCTCTCCTTCATATGTGAAATATAGTTTCAGTGAATACCCTCAATTGACTTAGGAAATATCTAATCTGGTCTTGTTTATCCCAAATAATCAATAATATCCACTACCCCTCCTACCTGTATAGACGATCCCAGAGTAATTCACCACTAAATCCTTATTTATACTATTAAATATAAACTAAAACCTAGAGGAGGGAGATAATGATCACTGACCAAAGAAATAACAAAAAAATATAAAACCAAACATAATCTTACTTGATAATAAAAATTACTATTATAAATTGAAATAAACTTCACAGAATAAAGATATATTTTTATTCCAATAAGTTTAAGAACTAAAGCATCAAAAAAACTCCCATTCACTAATCACTCATATGTTTACTCATCCATGTAAAGGGAATCCATGAAGAATGTGGAAGAATAAGTCAGTACAAAACTAAGATGAAAAAAATAGGAAAAATGAAAACTATAAAATTTATCCTCCAAAATCTATCCACTGAACGTTTTCATCATTTATTCCCGTGTGATAGAAGAAAATACTATATGTTTCCTCTTAAAAGTTGTTCAAAATAGAGTTTTCTAAAGATAATAATTATTTAAATTAATTTCTACATATATAAGAAAATTTATTATATAATTACTCAAGAAAACGTCTTATGTATGAAGAGACCATTTATCTTCCTCCAATTTGGAGCATTCAATGGTTAACTTAATAAAATAATTTCTCTGTTATATTTAATGTGTGTATGTGCATTTGAGTTCTATTTCATTATAGTAGTAATAAATTCATTTTGATTTTTGAATCCCGAGATATGAATCATTTAATGATGGGGGTCCATTCTATTAGAAAAGAAATATTTTTCAAATTTATATATTTATTTTGGCTTATTGGAATTCGAATGAGATATGGGTCCATTCGAAGAAGATGAATACCAAAAAAAGGAAGAATAGAAATATAATCACTGTATTTGGGTCAACATTGAAAAATTCATGCAGGAAATACAAAAGTGATAGATAAATATTAAAATTACATAATTAATAAATTTTCACATTTTTTCCCAAAAATCACCAAAAATCAAAAAATTATAAAAATCATATCAAAATTTTAAATTATTTGTAATTAAATCTTTAAATAAACATGAAAAATAATGTAAATATTAGATATATAAATTCTATAACAATAATCCCTTGGAATCCTAGACATGTAATCATCAAAATCGAATCAAATCGAATTCCAAACAAACACATGAGATTCACCAATTTGACTAAAATAAATTAAAGATATCATGCCATATAAAAAAACATTATTTTAAGTTATCTATTAATATCATTTAATACATTTTCACTTCATTTCTTCTCACATACGCACAACACATATACCTCACATGAATTTCTCTCATCTCATAAATGTCAATTTTCAGCATGTATTTTCTCATCTAACCCCATAAAAGAGTCACTATAGGTTGTATCAATTCCTACATATCAACATTATTTGACTCAAGGAAATATTTTTATCTTAATTAATTTTCATATTTTTTTAGTGGATTTTGTTTTGTAGGATTAATATGTCAAAAATGATGAGGTGGTATGAGGAGTTCTTAACTCTTTCTAAAGAAAAATTTCATGATTCTAACTTTTATGTAGGTAAAATATCTTCCTCACTCCCATAAGTATAAAATAAAATCTAATAATCTTTTAAAATATCATGTAAATACAAAACAATCAAAATTTCAGAAAAAAAATAACAAGTATCTTCTCTTTTAAAAAAACTCAATATCAGAACAACTACCTTTATACTTTGCAAGCTCTATAAAGTCACAACTTCTTTTATCATAAAATATCTGTGAATGATCAAATTTAAATAGAATTATAGTTTTAATATTAAAATAATCAATTTATTATTTTATTTTCCACCCAAAGTGGTTCCAAACGATGTGGCACATCACAAAATAACTTCCCCCGCACTTAAGTTCAACTAGATCACAAAATTTCACTTCAAGAGCATGTTGGATAAGGAAACTTTTATTGTAATGTGGCTAACCTAATAGTTTGTTCATGTATTCTAAGGTATAAAAGGATAAAATAGACAATGAAGTCCATAATAAAATGGATTCTATTTAAAATAGGTATTTAAAACAAAAGAAATGCTTAAATAGTTTAAAACACAAATACCTCAAACTAATATGTTTTGATAGGATGAAATAAAATTATGGTTAAATCAATCAAGGTTTAGTTATTTTAATAAGTGAGTTGAATGTAATTAATTTTAAAATAATTTATTATAAGCCTCATAAGAAAGTGATTTTAAAGAAAAAGATAGTGAGATGTGGAATGATTTCAAAGATCAGAATATTTTCATGGAATTACCAAAGTTTTCAACTTGAAACAATGTCATTTTAAACATTAATTTAAGCTTAGTTTCATGATATGAATTTTTTCACTCATTGACATGGGATTAAAAAAATAAAAAGATAAAAATTTTAACTCACAAGTTTCAAATGCATTCAAAAATATGGAAAATACATTTTTTTAACCATAAAAATTGAAATTTGAAAATCCAAAACTAAAAAGGTTCCCTAACCATAATTAAATGATACAGTTTGATCAATTAAATCAATTATATTTAATATGGAAGAATATTTTTAATGTAATCACAATTAATAATTGTTAATGAGAGGAAAAACATTACTTATTAGAAGTGAAACGTTGAGTTAAACTCCTAAGTACTCCATAATTAAAACCTACAACCAAAAAAAGAAAATAAAACATAAATAATTTATTAGAAGAAAATAAAATAGAATTTTAATTAGAATATAATTATATATATATATATGATTAATCCTATATATGGGATCAGGGTTTTGGCTACCTCTAGATGGGTAGTTCAAGTTGGTTATCCCCGATCTGAGGGCTGGTGATATTTCTTTGAGATGAACCACCGACACTTATTCTTTACAACTTTCACTTATTAATTTTTATTTAGGACTCTATAGATATAGTATAACAAATATATAGAAACCCATTCTTATAATACGTGGATATTACATCATTTTAAGTGAATATTCAGTACATTACAAAATACATGCATGAGGACCATAATTGTTTAGTGTATTTGGAAACATGGAAACATAAAATTCTAATATGGTGAAATATATTCAATATCTACCTAAAATATATTACCCTTTAGTACTCCAAATTAAAACCTTTCATCATAACCTAGGGAAAATAAACATAAGAAAGGGGTGATCTCGTATTCTTAGTAAGGGAAAAGAAGGGAGATATGCAAGCATAACATGAGAATAAGGGTATGATAACATGACCATAACATTAGAAGATCAAACCCTTCATATCAAAGATTATAATATATAGTAATGTCATAAATTTTTTTAGTTTATAAGACATGAATCATAAGGTAATAAATATAATAAGCCATGAAATAATAACATTGGAGTAAGACATAGAATCTATGGTAGACACATAATTATATAAAAATTATTTCCATAGTATCCAAGGATTAATGGTAGGGCCATATTAGTGGAATGGGTTCACTCCCAAAACCATATTGGTAGTCATGGTTTACTCCCATTACCATTTTATAAGTCAATTTTAACTCCCAAGACCATTTTAGTAGAAAAATTCCTTTACTGAACTGAGTTCACTGCCCATTAAATCCATGTCTATCTAATCAGATATAAATCTTTACCCAGTTCATTGGAGAGATATATAGGTTCCTCCCATATCATAATTAAACCATATATACATTTTCCATGAGATAATAAAAAATTATATCATAACCCAAGAAATGAAATTGGTATCATAATCAGGTCATTCTATCATAACCTATGGAAAAGAGATAGGTTTTATAATCATTTAATCAAATAATAACCTATGAAAAAAAGAGATTTTCGTAAGAATATAACCCATGAAATAAAAATAGGTTTTATAAATATATTACCCATGAAAAATAAATGGGTTTCATAAATATATAACCCATGAAAGAGAAACTAGTTTCATAAATATCATTGCATCAAAAAATAAACCATTAAAGGAAATAATATGAATGGTATCCTTGGATAATATCCCCAGTAAAGAATGAGTATCACCAAAAAAATTTATTTATATTGAACATAAATATTTTTAGAACTCTCTTAAAATCATTTCTTAAGGAAAATGTCCTTTCTTTTTTAAAATAAATACTTTTTATAACATAAAACAATTTTAAAACCATTTTTGTTGAAAAAAACCATGAAAAATTATAAAGGAATCTTGAAAAAAAATTAAAACATTTTTCTATGAAAAATTATAAAATAATATTCAAAAAAATTAAAAACCATTTCCTTGAAATCTTATAAAATTATCTTGAAAATGTTTTGAAAGAATTTTTTCTTGAAAACATATAAAATAAGTTTGAAAACTTTTTGAAAACTTTTTTACTTAAAAACTTATAAAATAATCCTAAATATTTTAAAACAAATTTTAAACATATAACTTTTTTTAAATAATTTTTCATTGAAAAAAATATTTTAAATCATTTAATGGAATATTTTAAAATCATTTAAAACATTTCTTGAACAGAAAAAACATTAAAAACATTTTTATTTTAAAAAACTTTAAAAAAATGAATGTCTAGACTATTTTGAAAAAAAATTCATAAAAAACTAATATTATAAACTTATAATGTAATCTTCATAGAAATTAAGGTTATGAGTATGTACAAATCCATACATTCCAATCTTTCCTTTTTCACCGTAAAAAGTTCATAAAAGTGACTCGATTAGAAAAAAGATAAGAATGTTATTTTTAAAAAAATCATTTTAATTAATTGTTAAAAAAATAGATACAACTTTATTTAAAATATCATAGGATATTATTATTATATTTTTGAAAATATTATAAAAAACATGTTTTTAAAAGAACACAAATTTATGACCGAAGAGATAGATAAAGTCAGAATTTATTAAAAACACTTTTTAAATTATCTTAAGTACAAAAGAAGTTGGAAAATGGTACCATCATATGAATATATCATTAATAACGATATGAGAAGAAAATTCAGGACATATATTGTGATATGGATCGTAATATTTTAATCAATGGAAGCATAATCATAAACAATCCCTATAAATGATGCGATTGTTTCAAAAAACTCTTACCACTTGGTAACTTTGAATCATACTACCATGTAGTAAAATTACATTAAATTAATATGAAAATATTACTAAAATAATTTTATTCATGATATTACATTTCAAATGTAATTTTATACACCTCATATAAGAATATAGTTTCATAACATGGCATGTGTCTCAAATAATGAAAATTGAGACAAAATTACTTTACCGATTTGATAACTTTTGAAACATAAACACCATGACAGATAGATAAACAATAGATATGTAAATACCAATAGATTTAATTATAATAATAATATAATATATTCATGTGAATTTTATACAATATGAAAAATAAATTAGTGGTGAATAAGGCTTAAATCTCACAGAAATAAAAGTGAGACAAAAAACCCCTTACCTTAAGTCCTGAATTTCATTATACATGTTAAAACCTCTTTTATAAAAATATAAGTATATTATTTATCTAAAAAACAATATTATTATATATAATACCATATATGATTTTATTATGACTTTATATTACCTGTTTATTAACAATTCCAGGTCAATATTATGTTTCAGATAATATCTACATTGTTTTTCGTATATGTTTTGACTTGTTATTCTTGATCATCTTTATTATATCAAGATTTAGTTATTTAAAGAATTTGAAATGTGATATAAATATAATATATATTCATTAATTAAATATTTATAATAATTTATAAAATATATAAATATGAAAAGGAATACACCGTTCATGGATATGGTAGGTCATACGTATGCATGAAGATTGTTGTCATTTTCTTATCGTATTGAAAGAAATAAAGTAAATGACATGTATATGTGTGTTTATATATATATATATAATTATTAAATTATAATTATTATTTTATACATATAATATAAATTTACTAATATCATCCTTAATACATTCCATTCAAAGTGTGATTGAATCACATCACTTTGAGGAGGCGGTGGTCCACACGCCGATAAAAAATGTTATCATATTTACAAAAATGGAAAGAATGAAGGTATGTTTTATATAATAATTATATAAGAATAAATTAATCATATATATCATATATATCATATCAAAATATTATGTTCATCATAATTACTAACCATGATAGGTGGTAAGGTACAAACAAATGCATTCGTTTTGCGAGGCGGTAGTTCATCGTACACCAGAAAGTTAAGTTTGTGGTCCATTTAATAGAAGAGTGTGTAGGTTTAGGTAAAAACCATATAATAAAAAAAATATAATTATATTTAGGATAAATAGTTTTTATATAATAATGGAATAAGAATAATTTAGGGTGTGGATAATTAAGATAAACAAAAGAGCTTGTTGAAGGATGTTACCTCTTCTTTGGGTAACTCCAATTCGGTTTCACCAAAGGGATTCTTTCGTTGGATTTATGAAAAAGGGAGGCTTATAGAATGAATTGAGGGAACATTAGATGATATTTGGGTATGTTTTAGCTGATCCAATGTGCTTGAAAAGTTTTAATAAGTTAGGGGGTGAGTTCACTTTTTATAGTGAAGGAGGAGTGACATTCTTGTAAATATAAAAATATAAACACTATTTAGAGTTATCTCATACATCATGCACCTCCAATAATTATCCATTTTTTATAAAATTGTGTAATTCGTTGAAATATTTCCATAAAATTACTTTTTTAAATGTTTCTAGGTTATTTTTCCCCTTAATTTAATTTTTAACCACTAAAAAAATTGATTTTACCTTAATCACCGTGATTAATTTTAATTACTTTCACTAATATTTTTTGTAAAAAAATAAGTTGACCTTATTATAAACTATAAATTTTTCTAATTTAAAATATATAATCCATTTTACTAAATTCTAATCACATAAGTGGTAAAAATTAATTTAAAATTAATCTCACAGATGTTTCGCAGTAGCTTGTTATTTAAGGGAAAATGTTTAAAAGTAAGATATGTTTTTAGATCCAAATTAAATTAGAAATTGGTTGCAAGGACCTAAATTGGATTAATTTATGAATAATTTATCTATTTAAAAATTAAAACAAAATTAGAATATAATTTATCAATAAAAATAAATTATAAATAATGAAGTTTCCTATTAAAATTTAGTATTTTTCACTATTGATAAAAAATTTAAACTTCTTAGAAAGATACAAAAAAATTCATCCAAATTATGTTTTTATATTCATATTAAAAAAAAGTATTATTTTTCAAATTAAAATTGTAAATTTATCAAAAAATATATTTAAAATGAGATCTCCATTAAAAGGTTGTAAAATTACCTTTTTGAAAAGAAACATAAAATTGAATTAATTCTTATTTTATACTGATAAAATATATTGGATGAGTGTATAAAACATTTTATTTAATATATAATATATAAATTTTCTAAAAAAATTAATCAAAAGTGGTTTGTTTAATTTATTTAGAAATATTGTTTTCTTAGAAAGGGAATTTCGTTATTTTGAAATAGTTCTTGATTTCATTTATAACTAACTAATAACCAGAGGATTAATTTTATATACATGTATAAATAATATTTTCTCAATTTAGTTAATATTATTCGTAACGTCCATTCCAATGGCTAGGTGTTAACTATAATTATATTTTAATGAAAATATTAATAGTATATTATAGATCGGTAAAACTCAGTATTTCATGTAACAAAAGCTATCAAAGGAACTCGTCATTGTGTAAAATAAAATCCAAAAATGGTGTCATGTGTATTGAAAGATAATATAATTGTTTAATATAGTGCAATATTAACTTGGTATTTCATGAAACTGAAGTCAAAATTAATTCTTTCATATAATACAATATATATTCAGTGTTGCATGAAATGAAAAATATCAACAAGATTAAATTAATTTGGAAAAAATATTTTAAAAAATATCAGGGCATTACATTCTAAACCCTTAAAAAGAATTTATATATATAAATTATTATACGTTATAAAAGGTTTTATATTTTAAATTTCCTTGCATAGAAACTCACATCATAAAAATGAATACTAAAAATTCCTTTAAAAAGGTAACTTTTGAAACGTAATGGTTACCCATAGTATCTCATAACTAGGTTTCCAAGTTGGAGAATATAAGTGGAATGTGAATAAATAGACTTGGAAGGGAAATATAACTATCAAATTATTATGGAGAGTGATAGATAACATGGTTAATAGAAATTTAACGATCAGAATCCCATAACCCAAAGAGGCTTAAAAAGGTCATTGATATTTTCCAAAATGATGATAACTTGAAAAAAAATCAAGACCCTTTTTTATAAAGGTAAATAATTTTCATGAAAATATATACTTACTTGATTTTAGTACAAACTCAAAGATTATTATTCCTTGATCAATTTCCACTTCATCCATCACTCCATGAAATAAAGGTGGATTTTTCATTCTTAAAGTACTAACAGATCATGAGGTAGAATGATTACTCATTCCATCCATCTTCAGTAAGAATCACTGAAAAATGTTTATAAAAGGTTATCCAATATTCATAAATCTACATTTGGAGAGATCACATATTAATCTCTAAAACCTCAATTGATGTTTACCTTAGACTATTATATAAATGGTTAACCTTTTAACCTTTCCAAAAGATAAAAAATCCAAAAATTTAGAAATAAGGTCAATAAATTTCTCAAAAACAACATAGGATTGATCCCCCTGTATATCATAAATTCATTCTTGGTTTGTACCTTCCAAACATGTGAATAAAATCAACTTATATTCCCTTGAAACTTGATAATAACCCAAATTACCATAAATCATTTTCAACACATTTGAGCTTCCTTATTCCAATGATTATTGGATATATTTATTAAATCCAAGAAGTTTTAAACTTAATATATGATAACATAGACCACTTTTTCAACTAATCAATAATGAGTTCCACATTAATCAGTACTATCCAACTTTCTTTATCAATATCAATCATATCTTTATCCAATCTAAACACAATTATCTCAATATCAGGAATGTGTTAAGGGTTACCTTTCCTTAATCAAAATATCACATTTCCATTAAATCACTTTTCTAAGTCTTTATCACCATTAAACATATAATTTTTAATTATTAATGAAAAAATTATACTGAAAGTACTTATATATTTCATGATTCATATAACATAATATTTGAATTATAATCCATATAAACTTCAATCACCCAACTTCATTCTTAAACCATTACTCAGGCTTCATCATCTTATTCTATGATACCCCTTTCCTTGAATATGAAATATGAATCACGACTTATGTTTCCTCAACCTAAAATTAATCATTCTTCTTATATTAAATGTAAACAATAATGATAAAACATATCATACCTTTCACATTTCATTAAAAATCTCTTTATCTTCAGCAGTGTAACCAATACTCGATCCTCCTTCCTAATTCATATCACTATATTTACACCTAGGACATCGATTTTTAAAATGACCATAATTTCTAAATATGAAACATTCAATGTTAACCCAATTCCTTATATTTATTTCTATTTACTAAGACAAACAATCATAGTGTGAGTAACCCTTATCATAGAATAAAAGAAAATAATTAGGTAAAATTACTTATTAGATGTATAAATCATGAAACCTTATTTTAAATCTATTACAACTTGGTATTATCCTTAGATACGTCTATATAAATATCCTTATAAATATACCTAGTCATCTCAAATAGGTTTTTTCATACTTATTTACAAAGTTTGAAAAAAAATTCTTTTGATACCAAATATAGTGACCTAGGCTTAGTATACAAATATATTACATCATTTTAGGTGAATATTCTGCACATTACAAAAGTACATGCCCAAGGACTATAATACTTTAGTGTATTTGGAAATGTAGAAACATAATATTCTAATACAATGATGGATATTTAATATCTCCCTTAAATATATTCATCTTTGGTACTCCTACTTATAACCTTTCATCACAACTTCGGGAAAGGAAACATAAGAAATGGGCAAGCTCATATGCTCAGTATGGGTAAACAAATGATATATGTAGTAATAACATGATAATAATGGTACGTAAACATGATCATAACATTATAATATCATACAATTCATATAAACGGCCATAATCAGAAGTCATGGATTAAATATTTTCAATTCATAAGACATGAAGCATAAGGTAATCAATAGAATAATCCATAAAATCATAACATAGGAGTAAGACGTCAAATTTTTTGGCATACACATAAGAATATAAAAATTATTTCCATACTATCTGAGTCTTAATTCCAAGACCATATTAGTGTAATGGTTTAACTCCCCAAACCAACTTGGTATTCATGGTTCTCTCCTATGACCATCTTAGTAGTCAAGGTTTACTCCCAAGATTATCTTTGCGGAAAACATACATTCCTAAACAGAGTTCACTCTCTATTATATTAATTTATATCTAATGAGATATAAATCCTTACCCAATGATTTGGAAGAAGATATAAGTCCCACCCATCTCATAATGATATCATACATTTGTGTTATATAAGATCATAAAAAATCATATTATAACCCATGAAATGAAATGGGTATCGTAGTCATGACATCGTATCATAACATATAGAAATGCGAAATGTTTCATAATAATTTCATCAAATTATAACCCGTGATAAGAAGTGGGTTTCATAACCATTTAACCCTTGAAAGAGAAATGAGTTTTATAAACATATGACTCGTTAAATAGAAATGGTTTTCATAAACATCATGTCATCAAAATATAAACCATTCAGAGAATGAATATGAATGGATCCCTTGGATTATATTCCCATTAATTAATAAGTAACAAAAATTTATGTCATCTTAGATAGAACCTAATTTTTGGGAAATATTTTAAAATAA
This sequence comes from Viscum album, assembly GCA_963277665.1. Classification (NCBI taxonomy): domain Eukaryota; kingdom Viridiplantae; phylum Streptophyta; class Magnoliopsida; order Santalales; family Viscaceae; genus Viscum; species Viscum album. The sequence goes on from OY728125.1 coordinate 1,952,702,923, forward strand.
TTTTTTAAAGAAATATACTTTATTCTTTGAAAAAAATAATTTTTAAAAGATAAAACATTTTAAAACCCATTTTATTTGAAAATGACCTTGAAAACTCATAAAGGAAGCATAAAATCATTTTTAAAACATTTTTTCTTGATAATTTATAAAATAATATTGAAAAATTTTTGAAAACCTTTTCCTTGAAAATTTTAAAAGAATCATTAACTTTTTTTGAAAACATTTTTCCTTGAAAACATTTAAAAGAACCTTGAAAACCTTTTCCCTTGAAAACTTATAAAAGAATATTGAAAACATTTAAAACAATTTTAAAACATAAAACATCTTTGATATAATTTTTATTTGATAATATATTTGAAAAAAATTATATTAATCTTTGAAAATAATTTAAAATACTTTTTGAACAAAAAAATTGAAAAACTTTTTAATTAAAAACCACTTTAAAAATAATGAAATTATAGAATATTAGAAAAAATATTTATTTATAAAAATTAATCTTTTAAATATTAAAATTAATATTCAAGTAAATTAAACTCAAGGTGGTGGATAAATCTGTACATGTTGAATATTACTTTTTTATAGTAAAAAGTTTAGAAAAGTGCCTCGATAGGAAAACAAGAAAAATATTACTTTTCAAAACCCAATTTTTTCAAAATGTAAAACATGGGTAAAATTTTCTTTTAAATTTTTTAAGATAACAGAATAAAATTTTTAAATTTTTTTTATAAATCATGTTGTTTAAAGAACACATATTTACGATCAAAGAGAGAGATAAATCCAGATTTTCTTAAAAAATCGTTCTTAATTATCTTAGTACCAAAGACTGGAAAAATAGTACAATTTCGTGAATATATAATTAATTATCATATTATAATAAAATTGATGATATTTATTGAGTGATGGATCACAATATTTCATCAATGGAAGCATAATGACAAATAATCCCGATAAAAGATGATATTATTTAAATAAACTCTTACCATATGGTAACTTCAGATCATAATCTCATGTAAGAAAATGACATTACATGAAGATTAAAATTTCATAAAAAGAATTATATTCATGGTATAACACGTCAAAGGGTATTGTATACACCTGGTAGAATAATATAGGTTTATAACATGGAATGTGTCTCAAAGAAGAAACATTGAGACAAAATTACTTTACCGGTTTGGTAACTTTTGAAATATAAATCCCATGAAAGAGAGATAATAAAATGGGTATGTAAATACCCATAAATTTAAGGATAATAATCATATAATATATTCATGGGAAGTATATACACTATAAAAAACAAATAATTGGTGAATAAAGAATAAATATCACAGAAATCAAAGTGTGATGAGAAAACCCTTACCTTAAGAATTTACTTCCTTTATACACATTAAAAAATCTTGTATAATAAATATAAATATATTATAAATCTACCAAAGAACAATAGTAATATATATAATACCATATATAATTTTATTACAACTTTTTATTACATTTTTATTAATAATTCCATGTTAATTTTAATTTTCAGGTAATATCTGCTTTATTTTTCATATATGTTTTGACTTTTTATTCTTGATCATCTTACTTAGATCATGATTTACTTATTTACATAATGTAAAACATGATATAAATATAATATATATTCAATATATAAATATTTATGATAATCTATAAAATATATAATTATGAAATGTAATACACCGTTCATGGAGACGGTAGGTCGTATGTACGCATGAACGTTGTTTCCGGTTTCCTGTTGTATTGAAATAAATAAAGTAAATGGCATATATATATATATATATATGTGTGTGTGTATTATTATAGTATCATTAATATGTCATATATATCATATAAATTTAATAAACCCATCATTAATACATTCCATGAAAAGTGTGAATGAATCACATCATTTTGAAGAGGCGGAAGTCCTCATGTCCACAAACGAATGACATTGTCTTGTGAGGTGGTAGTCCACCATACATATGAACGGTATATTCGTTACCATTTTGATATAATTATGTTTAATTTTAGTTGATTCCATTATAATAAAAAAAATAAGTATATTTAGGATAATATAGTTATTATATAATCAAGTAAGGAGATGAATTGATGGGGTTGAGTATTAAAATAAAACAAAATAGCTTGTGGAAGGGTGTTATCTATTATTTGGGTAATATCTCTTGGTTTTTACCAATGGAATTCATTGGTTACATTTATTTACATGGGATGGATTCTAGGATGAATAGAGGGATGTTTTTAAGAGATTTTGGTATTTTTTTCTGATCCAATGTGCTTCATAGTTGTGAAGTGTTGAGGGGGATAAGTTCTATTTTTATAGTGGAGGAGGAGTGCAATTCTAGTAAATATAAAAAGGTAAACACTATTGAGAGGTCTAAATTACATAATGTGTCTCTAATAATTGTCAATTTTTTATCTAATAGGTTAATTGGTCTAATTATTTCCATCCAATTAATTTTGTACATGTTTCAAGGTTATTTAGCTCATTAAATTGATTCTTAACGACTAAGTAATCTTGTTTTGCCTTAATCACTATAATTAATTTTAATTACTCACTTATATTTTTTGTTCAAAAATTATGTTGAACCTGTTAGAAATTATAAATTATTTTTATTCAAAATATGGAATCCATTTCTCTAAATTATAATAATATAATTGACATAAATTACATTAAAATTAATCCTGCAGATGATTTGTGATACTGAGTTTTTTTAGTGAAATTTTTTAAAAGTTTGAAACGTTTTTATATACAATTTCATTATGAAATTGGTTCCAATGAAATAAATTAGATTAATTGATGTAAACTTTATCAAATCACACTTTAAAAACATATTAAAATATAATTTAACAATATAAATAAATTAGATAAAAATGTAGCTTTCAATTAAAATTTAGTATTTTTCACTATTCATCAAAAAATGAAACGTCATAGAAAAATTCCAAAAACTCACCCAATGTAAATTTTTATATTCAAATTTAAAAAATTATGTTCATTTTTTTAAATAAAAAATTCAAAATTTTCAAACATTATATTTAAAATGGGATCGCCCTTACAAAACGGTAAAATTACCTTTTTGAGAATTACTTCTTATTATTCATAAAATTTGATATATTATTATATTATATCTATAAAATATTTTGGATGAGTGTAAAAAAAATTAATGAGTTTTTAATATAAAAACTTTACTAAAAACATTAATCAAAATTGTTTTTTTAAAATTATTTAGAAAAATATTTTTCTTAAAAAAGAAATTTATTTATTTTCAAATTGTTCTTACTTTCAATTATAAATAGTTTATAACCTAAGGATTCATTTTATTTACATGTGTAAATCATATTTTCATAATTTAGTTAACATTATTCATAACTTCCATTCCAATAGCTACATGGTAACTATAAAAATATTTTAATAAAAATATTAATATTATATTATAGTTTGGTAAAACTCATCATTGCATGTAATGCATGCTATCGAAGGACCACATCATTGTGTGTATCATAATAAAAACATTGTGTTTGGTGTATCGAAAGATAACATAATTATTGTGTGTAGTGAAAGCATATCTTGTTGCTAAATAAAACAAAATCCCAACTTATTGCTTTCATATAATATATGTTATATTAAATGTTGTAGGAAATGAATAATATCAAAAATATTAAATTAACACAAAATATATAATTTAAAAAATATCAAGGTGTTACAAAATCCACCCCCATTATAATGAGATGGAACATACATTGTGGTGGCCATAAAAAGAATAGGTTTGCCTCCTTCTTGATTTCTACTTACATAACCTCCACTTCATTCTCTATTTTTTTCTCAGGGTATGCTACATTAATGGAATATTCAAAGAAAAAATCAAATGCATAATTCACTTTGAGAAATATTAAATCATGAAGAAACAATATAAAATTATTCCCTTCAAATTAAGTATCTTGTGTATATATTTCCCAAGGAAAATCCACTTTGAACTTAAAATTATAGAAAATGGTGATATGTCATATGTTGAATCATTTTATCCATCTACAATGCCCCATACCGGACTCTCTAAATTAAGAAACTATACTAGGATGGATATGCTCAGCCTAAAGTACATTCATCCAAATATACTACCCCTACCAAGTGAAATTTCTATTATATAAATATTTAACACTAAATTTTCTATAATTCCATGGAAAAAACAAAATAATCAAATCCATTCATCAATTAAATATTATCAAACATCTTCTTATGATTAATATAAATTTCTACCATGAATAAACTAATATCACACCCAATTCATTGAAGATAATGTCCAATCTGTGAAATCACTAAAGGAATAGATTCCACTTTACCAATTATCTTTCTATAATCATATGTATCTTCACCCTATGATCCACTAGGACTACTCTAAAATCATAATAATATAACCTTTATGAATGTACCAAATAATGGATTAAACATGAATCATGTTATTATGTGCATTAGGGGCCTTAAAATATATATTTCTATAAAAATGAACTTAACTAAACTAACATTATATCACATAAAAAGATAATTTGGCCTACATTACATTCATGGTCTCCTCAGGAATTCTTAAGATAATGCCACACTCCTTAATCAACCACAATAATATTCTCCAGCATTACCTATGGAATCATCCTTCCTAGTGGGAATCCCATTTAACGTTTTTCAGGATTTTTTAATGTTCCTTAATACCTTATGGGAGACTTTAATTACCAAAGTAACATTTATAGGGATATATTCTAGAAAAAATTGAATAGGGTGATTTTTACACAATAATACACCAACGTTATCTTCTAACTAGTGATCCTCTCGGTTATACTTCTTTATAATACTTAAAAGAGGTGCATATGAATCCTAATGTTTGATAGTGGGGTGCCAAGATAATACAATGTAAGGTTACCTCTTTTAAATCTCAATTCATCTCTCAATAAAAGGTGATATACTAAGTTAGAATTTCATTAAATAAATAAACTTCTCTTCCTTAGATTCTCCTTTTTCACTCAATTCCCCATACATTATAATAATGTTTAAAACCATAATCAATATCTAATTGAAATTTATTATAAATAACATGTCATCCATGAAAAATATTTTATTAACACCAATTTTATCATAACTACCCCTGAGAAATATTATCCCTCCAATTCATAACTCTTTTTTAAGGATTCTACTATGGGAATAATATCTGAGGATAAACAGGCTAGAAAACAAGGGATCACCTTCCATAAATCATTAAGTAGATTTAAATTTTTCAAACCTCATTTCCGTATGAAAATATACAAAACCATGGTGAGGAATAAAAATATATGAACAAGTCACAAAACTGATCCAAATATATCCACATTCTCATTATCCTCATAATGAAATTCTACTTGATTCTATCATATCCATTTTCTATATCAATCATGATCCTGATATTGGAGTTATAAATATTCCTATTTAAAAGTTTAATCATATCCTAATCAATATTGATGGCTCCTTGAATATTCATTCCTTTAATAAATCCATGTTGTTCCTCGATGACAAGTCTTGGAAGGACTCTAGAAAGAAACTGGTTTGATATCATACCTGGTATTTTAGAAGATCAAAAGAACATACTGGTCAACCAAAACTAATTCAAGGAATTAGGATAGAAACCCATTAGAATTAGAAAAATTAAAGTATCATAATATTCTATATTTTAGGCACTACCAATAAGAAAAATTTTAATAGTCAACATGATTTCATGTTTAATGATCTCCCAATTATCCACATAGAATGTTCTTATAATTCCATTTATGCTTTCACTACTATGTGATTTTAACCTATTAAAAGATATAAGAAATTACTCCTCCAAAAAATATGCACTAAGAAAACTATTATAGTAATCATCAAAGTCATGATAAAAAGATATGGCAAATAGATAATTGTATTTACCTTCTTGATAACCCCCACATTTTTCCAACTGATCTAATATCAGTAACTAAGAAAAGTATTTAAAATCTCAAGGGCCTATGATTTTCACATCCTATAATATGATCTATCCCCAATATATAGATTAATATTTCCCATGAAATTCCTTTTTTATGCAAGAATTAAAGTAGGTTATGTTTCCACCTTGTATAATCCACTATAATGTTTCTCTCTCGTGGTCCACCCTCTCTTCCTAAAGAATTAATTCTAACATGTTTCACTATTTATTTATGCATTATAATAATATCCCATCCTCCCATTTTTTTCTAAATTATTCAATTCAATTTCTGAATTTCCCCATAAATAACATTGAGACTTAATTTAATATTCCAATCATTCAATTTAGATATCTAAAGAATAAATTTCTTGAGACACTTAATAATTTTCTGAAGAATGTACAATTGTTTACCTTAAATGTGGCCACTCTTTGAACATTGAGTAGCTTTCTAGAATTTATATTGCATAAGTTATCCTTTGAATAAAATGAATGAATTTTTACCAACTGAAGAGCTTTAGAGATTTAATATGAGATAATAATTGTCCAAAAGTTTTTATGATAAATTTCAGGACCACCCCCATTGGGAACCCCTTCTGGAAATTTTGTGAATATAGAAGTGAAAAAGTGGTATCAGAACTATGTATGAGAATTATTATAGAGTTTGGTTTTACAAACTATTGTAGATTCCATTGTGACTTAAGGAAAAACATTGTTAGTCAGACATGTCGTGTAATGTATCAATGGAGACCGACTATGGAATAGGTTATTAGGGTCCCCTATTATCTGATTCATGCACCATGAGATGATTGAACACCCTATGAGAGATAATACTGATTGCGGGGTATATATATTGGATAGGTACATGCATTATACATGGTTTCTCATTATTTTAGTTTGTTTGATTTTTGGGAAATTGAAATGACTCTAAATAAATGAATCATATCTGAATTCCATTCTATCAAGATTAAAAAAAAATCTTTATTGTTTATAGAGGTGAATTTTGGTCATCATTTATGTGTGGTTTACGTTGGTAAGTTGAAGTAGGATGATCTGGTTGACCATTTCAGAGTTGATCCTGCTAGGAAGGATGAATCTTAGAGGAATACATTTCATGACTTTTACTATCAATACATGGTGAAGTATGATGGGATTGTCTTCTATTTAGATATGGAGTGTTGGTTGAATAATATTGAGATCACCTTCATCTTATTTTGATCCAGGGAAGAGCATCTAGTTTTGTTGGTTGTTATCCATATTCAAGGATTAGTACACCAGTGGTGGATTTTGTATATTAGGGAGAATAATAAGGAAAAGGTATCATGGTATAATTTATAAAATATGTTTCATGTATATTTCCTTTCAATGATTATGAGGGTGGTAGAGTGGTGGGGTTTTTTATCCAAAAAGAAAGGGATCCTAAGAATTTTGAAAATCAGGATATTCTTTAAGGACCATCTTCACTTCTACCATGATCTTTTACAAGATGAGAGTCCATAGCTCAATGAATAGAGGAGTTTTTCCTCCCAATTATTAAGTATTCAGTTTCCCCATTTATGTTTTATAAGTATATTTATATGTAGAAGAAGGTATAGGTGATCAAGAGTGTGCATGTGTACATAGGATCATCTCAGGAGGGGACTCATCAGTTCATCTTAAGGAGAAAGTCCACAGATAGAGGTTCTTAGATAATAGGATAATTGGGGTTATGAATAATAAAGAATAAGCCTCAAAAGTTTTTTATTTCACCCATTAGGATCTTTGTTAACATATTCTTTGCATGTAGAGTTCATGGTCTTTAGATATTTCAGTTTCTGGCCATCCTTGGGGACCAGTGTGGTGTGGACGAAAAATTTTCATTTCATTATTAGCAGTAGTATACTATAAGTCCATAACATTAGTCAGGATAGAAAGTGTATATTCCATAAAGAAGATATGGGTCTACTAGAGGGAATCCCCAATATGTTCTCTATCCTTAGAAACATATGGCTAAGTATGGACATGATGTTGGTCACCAATAAGGCCATGGGTAGATGAGTTGGACATAGATAGTTGGATGAAATGGATATCTTATTGTTGGGAAAGAAATATATCTTTTGAAATATAGTTTTTATATATTTTCATTTTTATTTTTCCTTGTTTGGATATATAGAATCACATTATTTTATTTTTCTATCCTTAGTTCATGCCATGCGACTCAAGGTGGGGAGGCTTCCAGTTCGTTTATGTTAACTAATCCAGTTTGAGGTGAAACCATATTTTTTTTATATTTAAAAGTTATAAGATAATTTTGGGATAACATTGGATATTTTCAGATTTCTTTTTTATTCTAGATAGATCCCTATGATTTCATTCTTAGAATAGATTGGTTGTATTACATACATGCAGTCATTTATTATTCTTGTAAAAGAGATTAATTCAATGAAATAAAAGGCCAGTAATGGGTGTTAATTGGTGAGAGTGATTATAGAATGTGTTGAAAGAATATATAGGTTTTATTATCTCATCATATAGTTATATCTTTGGATTAAGTAGAGGTGTAGGTGGTGAAGTTTCCTTGATTAATTGAGGAGTTTATAGAAGTTTTTTCTATAGAGGTTTTGACCATACCCCCTTGATGTGATAGTGAGTTTGGTATAGATTTTGATCCTAGTTCCTCTATGATATCAGAGTCTAATTTTTAGAATATATCTTATGAGATGTGGTAATTGAAAATTTAGATTGAGGATTTGATTCCATATGGCTTCATCCATCCCAAAATGACATCATGGGTTTTTATAATGTTATTATCCAAGAAGGAAGATAGTATTTTTGAGGTTGTGTATAGACTAACAATTGTTGAATCAGGTGATAGTCATGATCCATAACCCTATTTTGAGGATCAGTCATTTATTTGATAAATTTAATGAAGCTAGATGGTTTTCAAATAATGATCTACATCCAAGGCTTCATCAAATGATGGAAAAAGAGGAGTATATCCTGAATACTATATTTATTTGTCATTATAGGAACTCTGGGTTTATAATTCAATCTTTTATTTCCAAAAAATCTATAGTTTTTATAATTTTCATGAACTCTATTTTTCATGAGTTCATAGATCAGTTCATGGTAGTGTTCATCAATGAAATTATCATATTCTCCCTATTGTATTAGGATCATTTTGAGTATATTAGATATGTTTTACATTTCGATAATCACCATCAGATCTACAAGAATATGCCCAATTAAAGGTTTTGAAAAAATTAGGTGCATTTTACTAGGCATATTTTATCTTAGTATGGAGTAGCAGTTAATACTTTGATGATCTAGGAAATTATTTCTTTCAAAGTACCACAAAATGTTGTGCTGATCGATAGTTTCTTAGGTCTCCCAGGATATTATCAGAGATTCATGTCTGATTTATCCCAATTTGTAGCATTGTTGATAACCTTGACCAGGAAGGATCAAGATTTCACATGGATTGATCAGGGTCAGGTATATTTCTACTACCTAAATGATAGATTGGCCAATTCTCTCATTATTCAACATCCAGATATGGGAGTGATATTTGAGGTCTTTTAGGATGATGCTCATCCTGATTTAGTATATATCTTGATGAATGTAATTAAATAATTTCATATAAGTACAGGAGGTTATGTCACCATGAGTGTAACTATTCCTCCCATGATATTCAGTTAAAGGAAATATTATTTCCTCTAATTTTATTCTAGGACTACCTCAATGGTGATTTGTTTATAGTCTTCATAGAAAATAGGATCTTGAGTAATATTTTCTCTTAATGGATTTTGAATTTCCATCAGTGGTGGTGGATGGATTTCATATAGCACTATAACATCAATATCTATTACACTCCATGTAAAGGGATTGTAGTGGATGTTGAATTAAGTAAAAATTCATGAGGAGATGATGTTAATAAATCTAGATATTCTTAGAGTGTCATAGAGGAGCTTGGAGTGATGCATCTTGATGTGGAGGAGGTTGGTGAAAGATGTTTAATGTATTAGATAAAAGTGTAATCATAAATTACATAGTATGTTTAGGATTCTAGGTGGGGTGAATCGAAGGTAGAGGTAATGTGGTATCACATATTCCCTGGGGATTCTCTTATGTGATGGTCAGATTATGATCGACATCAGATGATATTTAAAAGAGATGTTTTTTGTTTCATTGTCGATTTAAGGGGAGATTATCCATAATTTCCTTATATAATCCATGGAAATTCACCCTATAATTTATAGGAGGTTTTGTGATTTGAGTATATATTTTTCATGGAATTGGATAATGTGGTTTGTGTCTATTTTTGGGTCACTGTGTTTGGTTGGTATGTTAGTGAAGGAAGTGCATTGTGTCCTAAGATTGTTTTTGTATTTGTTGGATGTCTCTGAGTGGAAATGGAAGGAAAAATTAATGGATATAATCACTATATTACCATGATCACAAGGAGATTTTGATTCTATTTTGGTGATTATGGTTATGTTGAAGGAGTTAACTCATTTTTTAGGGATCAAGGAGTTAAGTGTTGTGGAAGTTCTATCGAGGAAGTATATGGATGAGGAACTAAGTATTTATTGGGTTTCAAGGACCATTATCTCAAATCGGGATCCTCATTTTACCTCATAAGTCTGGGGAGGTCTTCAATGTGAATTTGGATCTCAACTAATTCTTAAAACATTTTTTCATCCTTATAAAAATTTGATGATAGAGAATACTCTTCAGAAGCTAGAGTATATGTTTCACACTTTTTTTTAGATTTAGGTGGATCATTGGTGATATAGATTCCCTTGGTTGAGTTTTATTACAATAATAGCTATAAATATTACATTTTAATGAATCTATTCATGGTGTTTTATGGGTGAAATTTTATATACTCATTATGATAGGCTAATTTTATGAACTTGGATTTTCTTAAACCAGATGTAGTACATTGCATGCGTGAGAAGTTTCAAATCATTCGAGAGTATATGAAAGTTCCACGGTACTATCAAAAGACATATATTTATTATAGGGGGTTTCCATTAGAGTTATTGGTTGTAAATAGTGTGTATATGAGGGTGTACCAATTTCAGGTATAATTTATATTTTTATGAGAAATTATACTTTCTCCCTCATTTATTGGACCTTTTTAGGTTTCATGGAACATTATCATAATGGCGTATTAGTTATCACTTTCATTGCATTTGGACTAGATCAATGATGTATTTCATATATTGTAGCTTCTTTGATATATTCATTATGGAAACCACATAAATTATTGGTGAGATTTTTATGTAGAGGATGACACGAAGTTCATAGATTTTGTGGTTGAGACTCAAGATCATCAGTATAATTTGATATGTGGGTGTGTTATTCCATTGGTTCATGTTTTGTGGGGTTATAGTATCTTAGATACATTTACATGGGAATAAGAGTTCGAATTCATGTTAGGTTCGTCAGTCTATTTCAATATAATTTTATTGTGATGATCGAGATGTTTTATTTTGTGATAAATTGATTCATATGGATGTTTATGGATTTTTTATTTAAGGTTGATTATGTTCAATGTTAATTTTTTATTGATAGTGTAGGTTTTTTTAGAGGTATCATATAGGGAGTATAATGTTTATTGTTTTTGTATTTTTTATGTTTTTTTATTATAAAGTATGGGAATCATTTTATTGGTGTCTAATGTAACAACCTAGACTTCTTTCACCCATAAATTTAAATTCTTCATGTGTTGGAGGTGGTGGTAGAAAGTTCTAGGAATATAGATAGATATTTGAGATGAGATTTCAGATGGTAAGAGTGTGTTGTAGTGTGGAATTGGGAGTCATACCATGGAAGGTTGGTTGGAGGAAAGGGTATTTTTACAACTGAGTATGACTAAAACAGGAGGGAGAGTTACATCTTAAAGGAATTGAACATGAGAGTTATGTTTTTTTATGTTTTTTGGGTGTAATTTTGATCGTGGTGTGGTTTTTTTGGTTGCAACATGTTTTTTGAGAAGTTTTTAGCTAATTGTAAAATCTTTTGATTCACTGAAATGAATCATATGAAATTTTATTTTACCCTTATAATTTTACTTTACCTATTTTCCTATCATCGAATGGAGGATTATGTCATGGTATGATAGAGTTTTGGGAGGTGGTTTATTTTCTTCCAAATGGCCTTCATAACATAGTTATAACCTTTATGGAATAATTCCTCGATGATCTAATTTTGAAGGTTATACCCATTGGGAGTCATAGTGTGGTGGAAGTATTGAAACCATGGGATCCATTTATATTATGAATTTATATGTGGTTGAATATGGTTAAATGAGGGAGATATGGGGATTCAAATCCAATTTTATATAGCTTGGTGGAATTATACATTTGTGTCATTACCATGTACAGTCGCATCATAATCTTCAAAATTCTTGTTCTGATATAAATTTAAAAAGTCATATAAATTAATTTATATTCCTTTAATTTATATAAAACCATAGTAAATAAAATTTTTATAATTGGAGGTATTGAATTCCCCTTTTATTGTATTTATCCCTTAGATTTAAGAGATCGATTAGTTCTGATCGGAGGTGAGTTCCCTTATTTTTTCTCTTAAGTTTGATACTTTTTCTTCATTTGGGGATGTTTTGGCAGTGGTTTGTATTTTTTTTCCTCCATTTTTCATGTTTTTTATTGAAAATATTTTTTTCTAGGTGAATTGAGATGCCCCTCATGTGGTTTTGTCTTAGTGATCATTTGTTTCCTTTTTTGTGAATCTTTTGGTTAGAGCTTCAATTGAGGTGGGGAATTTGAGAATGCCCTTTAATTTTTCATATAATAGAGATGTAAAATACTATTTATTTATTTGGTTGGATAGTAATAATTGAATTAATAGGGATTAATTATTGGGGGGAAAAGAAAAAAAATTTGGGGAAGGATGATTCTCCTAGATTTTATACGATTCACGATGTTACTTATGATGTGGTGACTACTCGTTGTTATTGCTGAAAATATTATTTTTATTATGACATGTGTGTTTGTTCATTGTTTATATAGTTAATTTATGTAATAAAATTTCATAAAATGTTAATAAATTAAAGGTTTTAATGAACTAGTTGTGTGTCATATGGAATTTTTGTTCCATATCTCATGAAATATGTGTAAAATAAATATGACATCATATATTAAAAAGGAAAGTGTAAAAGTGTTTTATTTTTGAAATTGTTCTTTATTTTATGATGGATAGTCTTGTTATAATTTCATAACTGTTTGGTTATGGTGGTGTATTTTAGTGGATGATTTTGGATGATTTTATTTGTTGTGAAATGGGTTTTTCAGATTCCATGAAACAGTTGGAATGAGCAGATGTGCATGTTGATATGAAGCAATGGAATATTGATGGTGTGGGGAGAGGAAGTATTATATGTCTATGTTGGGGGATTTTGGCCATGTTATGAGACAATTGAGTGATGATTGGTTTATGGTTGTGGAGATGTTTTATAGTTTCCCAATATTAATAGAATATTATTGGTAATGGTGAAATAAATAATGGGTGTTAGATGGAATTGAATAAGCCATGGGATATAAATATAATGTTAATAAATGCAATGTAAGGGTAAAAACTAAATTAAATGTGTGTATTAATTGAAGAATAATTTATCATTAAATATGAAATTATATGTAATAATGGATATAATATGGTTGGTAGATGATAAATATGGAAATTATTAAATGATGTGTCAAATAAAGAATTGTGATTGGTTGTTGTGGATATTTTATTTGTGATATAGGACAGGTTTTCAATATAGAAATTGGTAGAAATGGAAGATTGTGGAGGTGATGGAGTGGTGGTTTTGATTGTGTAGAAGTTATATTTTTCTTTTAACCCTTTATGTTGGGATTTTGTGTGGTTGTATTATACTTTTATTTTACTTATAAATTCATATGCTCCCCAACTAAGTTAGATAACCTAATTGATGCCCAAATGTTTTGGGTTCTGAGTATAGGTTTGTGGGGGGATGAATGGTTGACTACTCCCTCTTCCCTACTTTACCTTCCAAGGGTAACATAGGATATTATGGATCATAGTATATATAATCATATGGGTTGTGATAGATTAGTGTTATAGTATGGGATATAGTTACTACCTTGGTCATGTGGTTGAGATGATGATATATGGTGGGGGTTGGGCATGGGAGGAGGTGGGAATGTGGTTGATGTCCATAATGTTCATGACACCCTACTGTAATGGAATTTTCATATGTGGTTAGGATATAGTATATAGTGGATGATTTGTGATTATGATAATGTTTTTGTGATATGTTTCATGGTTGTGATATGATATATATATTGTGTTGCAGCATGACTGTAGAAAATACTGGGAGCACCAAAAATTATATATTGTTGCATGAAAGTAAAAAAACCAATGTGTAAGTGGTTTTGAGGTATGTATTTGATATATTCTTTAATTATTATTTAATTATAACTTAATTTGATATTGGGTGAGTGAGACTTGTTAAGGTTGGTTGATAATTGACCATGTAACAAGCCAATGGGCCAACATAACATATAACCTGACTCGGCTCTCCACATGGCCCAAAGGGAGTTCTTAATCCCCACACATTGGAAAATGGTTCCTTTGGGAATGATTTAGTCCTCGATATCTAAGAAAAAATACAAGGATTCGACATAGAAATCTGATATAACCCATCCATAAGTTGGAAATCCACACCATAAAGTTAACATGCCCAATATATAGAAAAAAAATAAATAAAACCTCATAAATAATAAAAATGTATAAAATGTGAATTAAATAAAAATAATAAACAACATTTTTTGAATGCATAGATGCGGTGAAAGAATAAATATAATGGATACAACTAGATGAGTTAGTCTATACAAAACCATCCCAATGATAAACCAAAAAATACCCAAAACCAGTATAAAACATCTCTATATGACCCATTATCACTCACCACATCACAGACACCATTCATCATAAAAAAAACTAAAGATATACTCTAAAAGAGAACAAAGCTAGGGAACCTAAAAAAAATGTAAAGGCTACATACACCCAATTTTATATGTCAAGTGTGAGATAAACACTCGTAGTAGGATTTCACGAGGTATTTTGTTCAATTTCTTTAAAAAATCATTTCATTTATGGTGGTTTGATTTATAAATAGAAAATAAGGTTTTCTCATAAAATTGAAGGAAACCGAAAAACATGTCATAAAAACTTTTATAAAACATCCCCCATATTAGAGTAAAAAAGGGAACAACTAAAACCATTTTCATAAAACACTTATTAAAATCACAAAAGGAGGGTCCTTTTATAGATTTATGGAAAAAATAAAAAATCCCTTTTTATCTTTAAAAATGTTCATAAAAGTACTTTTTATGAAACCTGGAGTATTTTTCATTTTTAAATTACTTTCAAAACCATGTTATAAATTGAATGGAAAGGTAAATCAAATCCATGACCAAAATGAATCAAAAAAATGAACATACACCCACATATCATAGGGTATATCAATATAAAAAACCACAGAAGTTATGTTGTCTAAAATAATTGAGGGAAAGGGATGAAAATAAGGAATATATGGAATCCCCTAAATAGTTATCCAATAGAATCAAGGTATTGTGGGTAACACATTAGGTTCTAACATGAATGATACAAGACCAGGCTTCCTTCATTCACTCCTCTCTAGGTCCCCCATAAGAAATATTTTAACATCCCTCTCAGTACCCTTTTGGGTCACTGGGTACAAAATATACCCCTGGGAGGTTTCAAATCTCCACAAAAACTATCTAGTGTACACACACCACAGAAGTGTAACATGCATCTAGATATTCAATTAGATACTGGGGTTCTCATGAAAATTTAAAAAAGTAGTGAATGAACAAGCAATCCTAAAGATCATTTCATGATTAACAATAAATAAAAATAAATAAATCTCACACCTCACCTCTAGAACCCTTGCATGAGACAACCCTTATGCACATAAATAATAATCAATATCCCATATGGGTTTCACACTCTATATCAATAAATATAAATAAAAGGGTTGAATCAATGGTCTCATATGTTTTAAAAACAACCACTTTAAATGTTCCAACTAGGGATTTCATTCAAAATAGGCCCACTGTGAAAATCCATTCCACACTACCATAAATTTAATTTGAAATATCCCTTGAAAACACTTTGAAACATTATTTGAATTTAAACTATGGAAAACCACATATAAAATATTTTAAGCCCATTTAGGAAAAATAATCATTTTACACTTTAAAAATAAATTTTTATAAACCATTTATATCCCTTTTTGAATGACCCAAATATGATGAAGTTCATTTAATCAAGATATTAATATAAAAATTATTATAAAAAACTTTAAAAACACTTTACACTGAAATGTTTACATTGTAAATCCCAAAAAACCATAAAATTCCTTTATTCCAATTGAATTAACCCTTGAAACATTTATAAAATCCACCATAACTACCATATATACATTTAATTTAATAAAAATAGATTTTAAAATCCCATAAATATTAAATGATATAGAATTTAAAATAAATTCACAAAACACATACCTCTATTCAAGTGGAAACAATAAAAAATACATTGTCTTTGATAGAGAATGCTTAACCAAACAAAAAAACATCCTCCATAGACTCTGAAAACCAAAACTGAAAGGATAGACCAACCATGAACCCCTATCCTCAACTAGAAAAACACTAGGTTTTATGGAAGGAGACCAAACCAAGTATAAATGTATAAATTTATAAGAAAAAAACAAGAATAAAGGAGGGTTTTCCTTAGATTTTCTCGTGATATCTGTAGAGAAAGACCACAAAATGTAGAAGTAAGGGAGGGAGAGAGTCACATTCATTCTCCAAGGTCATTCAATAAAGTAGGAGGATAATAGGTTGTAAAATATTTTAAAATTGAGGAGGGAACTATAGGAATTTACCATTTTATATATACTAATCTATTTTCATGGTTTGACTGCATGATTTACGAAATCGTGCTCTGAATATAGAAAACTCACTGCTAAAAACGGAAGCACTACACATGGTTATCTTGCATAGTGTCTGCTAACAATTTGAAAGTTAGGTTCCACCACCCTAAGACCAAAATTGATTTCATAGTTTTTATTTTATTTTTCATATTTTGGAATGAATCGTGTTCTACCTATGTAGACAAATAGTGAAAGAAAAAAAATAAACTAAAAATTTCCATATGAAAAGGTCATTTCATGGTTTCCCCTAAATCGGGTGCATTAACCATTAAATGTATGAAACATTTCATAAAAACGAATTATTTAGCATTAAACTTACAAATATTATAAAAAAAATAATATAAAATAGTAAAAACTGTGACATATAGGTGTCACAATTCTCCCTTCCATGAAACTTTCTAACCCTAGAAAGTCATTTATAAAAGTAGTTGTAGATAAAAACTGAAAACCTCAATACCTTAAATATATTTGGGAGGGTTTTCAAATTCTAAAGTAGTCCATTAAAGATATAATACTAGTCAAACCCACAAAATACCTAAAAACAAAAAATTCAATTCTGAGACATCAACAACATATCCAAGAACACACTGACTAAAATCCATCAAATTAGGAAATTCAATAAGAATGATACCTATGATTAGTCTCCCCAAAATTAATAATTATTTTAAAATGATGGATTAGATAACAGACTCTCATAAGGAAATGAAGAACCACCAAGAAAACAAATTTATAATAATAATCTCAAAGGAAACCATAGACATCCAAGGATCGACCTCGTGACATAAATAAAATCACAACCCAATGGAAATATAAATGATCACTAATAATAACACTATAAATCAACTACTCCCCATAATGTTAATATTGGAGAGACTCCATAAAAAAACATGCCTCAACAAGAAATTGAAAATGTCGCTTACCTTAGATTACAATAATCAGTGAAAGGGTAGATTTAGGACCTCCCACTTGAAACACCATATCCTAATAAACCCAATAAGATCCAAACCAAAACCATCTAGTGTATAATCACAACTGGTGTCACGTTCATCTTAGGCACCCCAAAACAAACACCCAAAGACCACCCATATACAAACCAACAAAACCCAACAATGTAAAGCATCACATGAAAACCAAAAATATAAAAGAGAACATTGAGGAATCAAAAAAACCACAAAATCATCGAGGAAAATATCCAATAAAAAATCATATCATGAACCTCAATTCACTCTAAACTCAATGAGTATAAATCCAAAATTTAATAATCACCCAAAGTAATATTAAATTAAAGTTTCAAGGTTTTTAAAGACATTTTAATCATCTCACTACCTCTAAAGGACCTTGATAATGGTATAAAAGGGGCAGGATGACTTAATAAATATTCAAGAAAATAAGATTCAGGCTCCACCACTCCAGTCAAAGTGTCACGAAAGTCAACAAAAATATGAGAAACACCCAAATAATATGAGGATCCACCTTATGGATCATCCTCAAAGATATAATTTCATTATTTTCACAAGAACTTTCAAGGATGTATAGCACATAACATGAAACATGAATCTAACCCATTCATGTTTCATAACCAAATCAAATAGTCCTAGTACACTCCAAGTGAAAATTTTAGATACACAATACCATTGGGGAGAACATAAAAATAAAAATTTAAAAACATTCATTTTATTTTATACCACACAGTATTTATAAGGATTTTAAAACCACTTTTTAATGTCATACATTCCTTGTAAAAAAAATAAATACCTTTTAAAGTTTAAAATTCTACAGAAAAATCCCTTTAATTTCAAATAATTTCCATAAATCTCACTTTCCTTTAAAAAATGTTTCTCATATTTCATAATAGAATCAACCACTTTTAAAAAACCAAAAGGCCATATAAAATCCTCCATTGATTTAAAAAATAATTATCCCAAATCAAATAAAAATTTGAAGAGTAAAAACTTTAGAAATAATTCACTAGTATTAAAATTATTTTCATTGTATCTTGAAACTAATTTTATAAATAAATGAATCCCTAAAATATCCTTTCCCATAAAAAATCCATTTTTTTCAAAACACAAAACCAAACCTAAAAATATAAATCCAAATCCAAAGGTACCAAAATTATTAAAAACATCTTAAAAATGTCAAATCACAATAGAAATCTCTTCATCATCCTCACACAAATGTTATGCACCATTGAGATCAATTAAAAAAGTAAGGTATACAAGACAAAAAATTTGAGGAGAATGAAAAACAGTGTCAAGTTTGGCTACAAGGGTTAGTGAAGCATGCAACAATAATGTAATGGGTTCTATTATGTGTTTCAAAACCCAACTGTATAGGCTCTTAATAGTTTTCCATTCCATGCATGATAGCCATGAAACTCAGGTTCTTCCCTGGTTTTCACCGCCAAGTCTCAAGTCAACCCCCAAAATCACTGATAAACTCAATGGGGATCAAAATTCTATAACATCATATCAAATAACATTAATAATAATTTAAAAAATCTTCTAATTAAGGATTAAAACCTCAACTACCCATGCTAGCTTGAGGAACCAAATGAGAAAGAGCTTTTGAGGCACTCCTTTCACATACCTAACTTCCCAATTAATAAGATGGATCCTCCAAAACCTAGGACCTCAAAAAACCTAGGATCTGATACCATTTTTAATGAACCAAACCCTGAGATAGTTTATTAAATAGCCTAAAGTGTGTTCTAGATCCCAATGGGATAGGAACTAGTTCTTGTATTTCAAAAACATACTCTTTGGGAATGAATTCGCCCTTGAAAAATAAGAAACAATAAAAGTATCCCACACAAATAATAAAGTAAACCACATAAATAACCAAAATTCATAAATTAAACATTAAAATATTTATAAAAACTACATTATTAGAATAAAAAGGTATAACCAAAGCATAAAAAATAGATACAACATTCCAAGTTGGAAAACACAAAACTAACTCCAAGATAAACAAAAAACAAACCCAAAACACTAAAAACCATCTCTATATTACCCATGTCTACTCACCACATCACACAAACCATTCATCATTAAAAAACCTGAAAATAAATATAGAATGATACAATATTTGGGTCACATTAAATAAAACATAAATGTTGCATACACCCAATTGTATATGTTTGGTGTGATATAAACACATCCATTAATATTTCACAAAATATTTTATGTCATTTACTTTCAAAAGTAATTTCATTAATTATAGTTTGAGTTATAAATATAAAATAGGTTATTCTCATACATGTGAAGGAAACTAAATAACATATCACAAAAAATTTAATAAAACACCCCTTATATTAGATTCATAATTGGAAGAACCAAAACCATTTAAAAAAACTTCTTCAAATCATAAAAAGAGGATCCTTTTATAGATTTAATAAAAAATAATCTAAATCTTTTTTTCTTATTTCCAAAATGTGCTTAAATTTTTTTTCTTAAAAACATTGTGTATTTAAATTTTAAATCACTATACATATCATTTTATAAATTTATTTGATAGGTAAACCAAATTCATGAAAAAAATGAAACAAATCCTAATAGGTACTCACATAGCAATCGAAAATATCAAAATAAATAAGGAAGTATTTCCATGAAAAACTAATGAGGTTAGGAGATAAAAATAAGGCATATAAGGAATACTCTAAGAAATCCCCCAATAAAATCAATGTATCATGGGAAACACATTAGGATCTAACATAAATGATACTATACCTGGTTTCATCAGTCCACTTATCTTTAGGGTCCCCTTAAGTGATATCAAAACTTCCCTCTTAGCACACTTTTGGGTCACAAAGTACAAAACATACCCCTGGGAGGGTGAATTATCTAAGGGAACCGGCTTGTGTGTGCATACCACTCTAGTGTAACATACAACTAGACCTTATATTAGTTACATGGGTTCCCATTACAAGTCAAATACAAGGTGAGAAACCAATAATGATAAAGGAAAATTGTATGATCAATAATAATGCATAATAAATAAATTCCACGTCTCACCTCCAAAAACCTTACATGAAACTTCCCCTTTATACATGTATAAGAATAAAAATCATTTTTGGGGTCCAAATTATATATCAATCAATATAAATAAAGGGTCTAAATTGAGGGTCTCACAAGATTTAAAAATAGCCTCTTTAAAAGTTCCAACCAAGACTTTCATTCAAAATCAGCTTGATATACCAAGCCATTACACACTAATCAAAATATAATTTCAAAAATCCCTTAAAAACCCTTAAATAATTATTTGAATTTAAAATGGGTAGAACCATATATAAAATCATTTAAAACCATTTGTAAAATCTAACAGTCACCTCCTTTTTAAAAACCATTACATAAACCATGCAATCCCCTTTTTAAATAACCCAAATTGGGTTAAATTCTATTAATATAGATTCTTTTAAAACAAGTCTCATAATCAATTTCAAAAACACATGGAATTCAAATTATTACATTTAAAATCCTAAAAACTAAAAAATGTCTTTATTGAAAGTAAGAAAACCATTGAAACATTTACAAGATCCATTATGGCTACCATATATACAATTAATTTGATAAAATTTGGTATTAGAAACCAAAAAACATTCAATCACCTAGAATTTAAATTAAATACAAAAAAACATCTTTTTATCATGTAGAACCAAGATCAAACATTTCACATTTCATGGTGCATGGTAAACAAAAATAAATCACGGCATCCACATACCCGAATGACCAAAACCCTACAGTTAATCTTACCCTGAACCCCTATTCTTAGAAGAAATTCCATTAGGGTTCACTGTAGGATTCCAAACAAAAATTAAATGGAAGAAGGGATAATAAATAATAAAAAGAAGAAGAAAATAGTGCTTACCATGGATTTTATAGTTGAGATTGAAAATGGAGGGACAAAAAATGAATAAGGGAAAGGGAGTTTCTACTCTTCATGAACCCTATATTAGAAAATAAAGGAGGATTAGAATAGAGGTAAACCCATAAAATAAAGAGGTAAATATGAAAATTTTACATTTTAGGTAAACTTTGTAGGTTTTATG
The DNA here is from genome assembly GCA_963277665.1 of Viscum album. Classification (NCBI taxonomy): domain Eukaryota; kingdom Viridiplantae; phylum Streptophyta; class Magnoliopsida; order Santalales; family Viscaceae; genus Viscum; species Viscum album. The sequence goes on from OY728125.1 coordinate 1,952,724,926, forward strand.
GTTGTTACACATTGTTTAGCAAACCATAAACCAACCATTCAAAACTCAAAGTTAAATATTATAACATTGTGCATAGTTTCCTCACATGTTTTCTACTAACTGTGTACAAGCCTTATGAAAACACTCTAGGACCAAAATATCTCAACTTATTTCTACTAAATTTCATGAAGTTTTGACTAAACCATGCACTACCCATGAATAAAAACAATTTAAGAACAAAATAAATTGAAAATGTCCATGTGTAAGGGTCATCGTATGGTTTCCCCTAAAATATGCGCATTAACTATCTAACAGTTTCATTTTTTCCAAATAATATTAATTTTCAAGTCCAAAACTCAAAAAAAAATTAAAATACCCAAAAATAAGATAAATTAATATAAAATAATAAACAATAGTTACATGTGGGTGTCACAGACCCGGTAGGTGCTTACTGGTTCTATTGTTTGTTCTTAAATGCATTAGTATCCTTCTTCTATATTTTCATGGGAGGTATTTTGGAGGATCATATTGAATATACATATATTCTCACCACTATATATCTAAAACTTTTTTTATGTTTCTATATGGGATTTAAGAATTGAGTTCGACAATACTAGCTCATGGATTAGATTTTTGATTGGATCGCTTCCTTTAGACTACCTTTATTTGGTATTAGAATTTTTGGGACCATGTTTATTTCTATATGAAATTCCTATATTATGGAATATCAATTTAATTTTATATTATGTTTTTGGTTTTTGGTTTCTTTATATATATGTTATTGGTATTTATGAGGATAATACCTCCCATATTTATGTTATATATGTTGATTCAAATATCCAAACCATGTTCTATTAGTGGTCGACCTTAGGGGTCACTCTTATATTCACTATCAGCCTAAGTGGGGTCTCTAATAAGGGAGTTTTTTTTATATTTAATACTATATAGATATACATATTTATTTTATCTAACTAATTTTTTGGTTTTGATACATTAATAGCAAGTAGGTTAATCAGGAAAAAGTTCAGAAGGGTTTGCCAATTCAAAAAAATATGGATTACTTAGGGAAGTTAGTTTTTCAAAAGATGGTAATGTTCTTAGTATATGGGTTGAATCCAGAAAGATTATGTATTTCTATAGTATATCAGTGTTTATTATTTCAAATGGATGTAGAATCAAGAAAATATGAGGTTGGATTAATTATATGACTGTTTGGACACCACTTTTTGTACGAGGTGAGAGTACTTACTGATTTGAAACATGATTACTTTCTTATAGGGATCCACATAGAAAAAAATTAATATTTATACACCAATGAAATAATAATTTGCGTTGTTATGCTATGGAGGTTTTGAAGAATTCTAAACAAATTAAATCTAAAGATTTCATTTCCTTTCCCATTTTCTCTTTTTCTTATTTGTATTCTTATGTATATATTTTTCAATATACTTTTTGAATGGTTATTTAGTGTTGATGAAATCTTCTTTGGTTCCATATCTCTTAGTATATGTTGATTTTCATGTCCTATTCATGCGATATCTAGATGCTAAATATCTGGCTAATTGAATATACTTGTTCTTGTGGTTTAACATTGAATGATTTCATGATTTTCAACTATGGTTCCCATAACAATTAGTATCAAATCCTAGTTTAAGACATAGTCTGATTACTTAGGTATGTTTTTTTCATTTTTTCATTCTTTTTTTTGATTTAGTGGGAGTTATTATATTGGTTTAATGGATTATTAAGAGGGAATTATCAAGGTTAATATCCTTGAAAGAAAGAACTATGTCTTCTAGATGATTATTATGGAAGATTATCTCATCCAAAAGGACAAGGATTTTCTAATAACTGGATTTAAACCAGAGAAGATAGAGAAAGAATAATGTTAATGGTAGGATTTACATTTTCATATTTACTTAGATTTCATTGGAATTATTTTTTTCTTCAATATCAATGAAAAGAAAACAATAGTAGAACTTATGATATCCTTGAAAAACATGTATGAGAATTTTAACACATAAAAAAGTTTTTATGATGTATAGATTTTTCGGTATTATATTTTTAGGAGGACTAATTACTTACAATATTAATGATTTTAACATGGTCTATAGTATAATCAAGTTAGATAAATTCACTTTCATAGATGATGTTTGGGAATTAATTTTTTTATCATCACTACCAGATAGTTGGGAAGAGATAGTTATTTTTGTCGGTAATTGTATCTAAAAATCCAAAATATTGTTTAGGGGTGTTAGGAATATAATCTTGAATGAAGATATTAGGTGGAGAGAAGTATATTCACCTATCATGAATGCATTGAAGTAAAAATTAAGGGTTCGATCACCCAAATAGAAGATAAGTCAGAAGAAAGATAATAATTCTATATATGAGAGTATGAGTAAATCTACCAAACCTGGACCTACATTCCAGAATTGTAATAAGAGAGGGAATCTCAATAAATATTGTAATGAAGGTAAAGTGAGTCCTAAAAGAAATACATCTGGAAGTTATGGTTCTTTAAATTTAGTAGAAGATATGTAATGTCCTAAATTTTTAAAGATAATAAAAAACCCTCATTGATAATAATTTATGATTACCTTTATGCTAAAAGGTAGTATATCAATAAATATAACATAATAGATGATTTAGAGGCTTTGAGTAAGGGTAAAATCCCAATTAACACCTTGAAATATTATATGGAATATCTTTGGAGGAAGGTATTAATATAAAATGATATTATGGGGCCTGTAGAGCCTTGATGTTGAAAGAATAAAAAATAAAAAAATTATATTATGTGAATGTTATTTTTCAAAAATAATGGAATATATCTCAAATGGTGTCTTATATGAGAAATTTGAAACCATTATTAGGTCCGAGGTGAGGGGTTTTCTCTAGGTGCGTTATAAAATTTATGAACGTTGAGTGCTTGGTAACATCACATATGAGGATAAGTTATTTAATTTTTTTATTATATATTTTTATGAAAATAATTTAATATCTCTCAAATGGTGTGTCCTATGAGAAATAAAAGAACAGTATTATATTCTAGATGTAAGGATAACCCTAGGAACGACATAATATTTGGGCACACCATTCATTTGGTTAGATCACATAGTTGGTTAAGTTGTTTAATATCTTTATTATTAATTTAATTAGTAAAAACTAGTTTTACTATTCATCTTATTCAACCTTACGCATAACCACCATTATTTGACATAACTTCACCCATAAACTATCTTTTTTTAACCCTTTTTGACCCATTAAAGTTTTAAATGCTTTAATGTGATGAATCTAGACTCTCTTCCATAAATTTACAAATGAAATGCTTTTTAAATTAATGTTTTAATTTTTTCATTATAAAATTGATGAATCTTGAATGATGGGTGTTCTCACCAAAATAGGTGGCCATCGATTTGATTGACTATGAAAAAACCTTGAAACTTCTTCATAAGAGATTGGTTAATATTTGACAGTCTTATTCGATCCACTTGGCTAGTTTCAGGTGCACCCAACGGGATCCTCTTCATTCCCATGTGCACAACTCTAGAGGTGTTTTCTTTCATTTTACTATTATCCATCAATTTTTTCCCTCATTATAAAAAAATTCTAGAGAACAAATTGGTTGAATAATTAAACAATAAATCATAATATTTATGAAATATAATTCCACAATATTATCAAAAGTTAATTTTAAATAAAAATTATCAAAGGATAATCATATGGATTTATCAAGGGATAAATTATTGAATGTTCTAGATGATAATTACTTTTGAATTATCAAAGGAGAACTATTAAAATTTTAAGATGATAATTGTGAGATTATAAAAGGGTAATTATAAAAATTATCAAATGATAATTGTGAGATTATCAAAGGATAATTATAAATATTACCCAACTATAATTTATAGATTATCAAAAGATAATTTATAGAATAAAAATAATTAAAGGATAATTGCATGGATTTATTGAGAGACAATTTATAGAATTACAAGATGATAATTGCCTTGAATTATCAAAAGATAATTAATAAAATTATCAAATAATAATTTTGAGTTTATCGAAGGATATATTATTAAAAATTATCAAAATATAATTATAAAAAGGATAGTTTATAACAGATTATCAAGAGATATTTATAAAAGATAATTTATAGTAATTTATCAAAAGATAATTATAGAGGATAATTTATGATAAATTATCAAAAGATAATTAGAAAGGATAATTGTTAATAAATTATCAAGAGATAATTATTGAAATGTAATTTATGATAAATTATCAAAATATAATTTTTAAGGATAATTTATAATAAATTATGAAGAGATAATTATAAAATGGTAATATATAATAAATTATAAAAAGATAACTATAAAATTATAATTTAGGGTAAATTATAAAGAGATAATTATAAAAGGATAATTTATGATAAATTATTGAGAAATAATTATAAATAATCATTTTTAATAAATTAAAAAGAGATGATTATAAAAGTATATTTTATAATAATATATCAAAAGATAATTATAAAAGGATAAATTAGGATAAATTTTCAAGAGATAATTAAAAAAGAATAATTTATGATAAATTATTGAGAGATAATTATAAAAGGATAATTTATGAGAAATTATCAAAAGATAATTATTCTTAGGAATAATTATGTGAGTGCATGCGCTGGACTAGAATGTTAATTCTAAAATTATCTCGTATAGAGATAATATCATCACATGTTAAATTTTATTTCTTTCTGAAATAAAATATATTGTTTTGGTTCAAGGAACCCTAGACCAACCATGAAGGTTGACATGATGAAGACTATGAAAATAAGGCCCAAGATCATTTATTCTTGACTGTTGAGGTTTCCACTCCATCTTTCAAACCACTCAGGGTGGTTTATCCTTACTATTAACATCGATAACTTTGGGGTGGGAATTTCCTTACCTTCTTGGACTCACGTAATAGATGTTTCCATGGTATGATTGACTATGTTGGTATATTTGATATTTATGCTCTTTATGTAATTGAATGTGGGTGTGTGTGCTTCCCATGATACTATATGACTTGTCTCTATGAGATTTTATATGATAGCTAGACTCCATGATGATGTTTTTTTCACATGTTGATCTATGATGATGTTATATTTTCATGATGTGTGGTGTTGATATTATCATGTTGGGCCTTGTCATGTTTTACCCTAGAGGGTTGGTATATGTACACTAGACATGTGGAAATCATGGTATGATTACTCCTTGTAAGGTGTTCACATGGTGTGCTATGATGATAATGACATATCATGATAACCTTGTAACCTATCCTCTACTTTATTCCTTGTGTGTAACTGCTTAGGTTTTTTGAGTGATTCAAATTCCTCATCCCATTTAAATTTTTTGAATTTGGCGGTTGAAATAAATACTTTATTTATCTTCATAACATAATTTTGAGAGTTACTTTAACCCAAAACATTATTTCTTATATGTTTTTTAATTCTAGGAAAGTTCCTTAGGGTTTTGTGTGAGTTCTAGGTGTGTTTGAGGCCAACAAACCAACTTTTAAGGGTGTGCAGACTGAGGTGAATGGTTTAGAAAAACCGTTCGGCTTCTCAGGAGTAATTATGTGGCCCTCCTCCTTCAATGTGCATGGGTTGACAAACCATGCATGAGGAGAATATGGAAATTTGGGATATGTAAAGTTTTTGATAAAGGGATCATGAAATTTTTACACACGGTTTGGAAAATCATGTGATCTAACCACATGAGGTGTGGTGTCTAGACAGTGTGTGCCACACGATTTATGTACAGTTAGCCAAACTATGCAGCCAAACAATATATGTCACATAAAGAAGTGAAATTATGGTTTTTTCCTCCCTTAAATTTAACGCTTTTCATCCTATTTTCTTCTCCACCCCACGCACAATAGTGGGAGTTCCCCCTTTCCATTCCCCCTAGGCTTTGAAACGATATCTCCATTTGAGCTTCATTCATCAATTCATTGGTCTCATCGGAACCACATTGGTAAGAACATTAATCTACTACCTTCTTTTGATGTATTCTCTTTCCATACGGTGTTCTAAATCCATGCAATCCATTTTATCCTATTTTCAGAGAGTTATTATAAATCACTAATTTCCTCAAAATTTAATTAAGTTAGAGGTTAGTATCATGCGAGCGATCATCTACCAACATGATGTAGGTGGTGCCAATATTTCTCTTTAATTTTGATCATATTTTTGGGGTACGTTCTTGAGTGATATATTAGGTTGTATAGGAGAAAAATTAATAATTTAATTCTTGTCTTTTAAATAATAAATTGAACCCATGAGATTCCTATGAGTATGCTCCTCCTTGACTATAAATGGTTTAATCCTGGTGAGAGGATTCAGAACACTTGGTCAGATTTGACCAAGAATGTTATTTAAGATGAATTAAATTATATATATTTCTTATTATGGTTCCATGAGAACTTTCTGGTAGAGTCCCAATATGTATTGAGGTGATGATGATCACAAGGATTGAGGTGAGAGGGTTCTTTAGGAGGGGATTAGTCTGAGGTAAATGGGGTGATGTTGATTATTGGGTAGAGAAATGTTGTTGTTTTATTAAGGTGACATGGTTATCATGATTAAGGGTATGTTTGGATATTTTGAGATGTTTTTGACCAGAAGGTTGAGAGACACGGTCAGAGGGGAAAGATCTAGGAATCAGTAATATCATAGAGCTTAGATATTTTTGTCCTTTTTTTCTTATTTCATAGTGTAGTACGTATTGTATGAATATTTCCTTAACATCCTAGACTTGTATTCAATATCACTATGAAATAATCTATATATAATACTTATTTTCTTCTTTATTTCTGTTTTTATTATTTATATAGATGGATTGGGTATCCTTTAATTCCACTATGTTTTACTTCGACATATGGGATATAGTATCCCAATAATAAAAACATACACCATAAATTCTATTCAGTAGCCTTTGGAGTCTGAAGAGGCATGATTGGGGCTTTGTGACTAACAATATTGGTTACTTATTAGTGAACAAGGCTTAAGACATCCCAAAGTGGTATTAGAGGATGGTTTTTTCCTCTGTCTTACTATTTGGGTAGGTATAATGGAGACTAAGAAGTTTCATAACTTAATGATAAGCATGTTCATGGGAGTAGTTAACCCACATGTGGTGTAAAATTCATGTTCCTAGTGAATGGAAATGTTATTCTGGAATTCTCTTTCTACAGTTGCACTATTTTATCAATCGAGAGATGCACATGTTATATAAGGTTGTGTTTTATCAAATTTCTACCCTTGGGTCGAAATTACAAGATAGCATGAACTCATGTATAATTATAGTTATGTGAGGATTTATATTTCATTCATATTCCATTCCATACATATTTCATTTCATGTGCTACTTTTTTCCTATCTTATATGTGTTGGTTGTTAAGATTTTAATTTTTAACATTACTTAGAAAAAAATGGTTACTTAAAGTTTTTCATCAACCTAAACATTGTTTTCCCTCATAAATTTATGAATATATTTAATTTAACCAATTTTAATATAATAAAATCCTTAAAAACTTGGTTACAAAAGATAATAATTTAAGCTGTTTGCAATTAAATATAGTGTTAGATACAACTTATTAGGTGTTTACCTCTATAACTAAACCATTATATGTATAATTGTTCTATTTTAACTCATTAAGTTAAAACAAATTTTGTTTATAGTTACATGGGATGTCAATTATAACTTAAATAGTGTTTACATATATAACTTGGGAATGAAAACCTATGAAACTAAATAATTATGATATAGGATTTTAACATTACCATATAACCCGAACCTATGAAAGGGTAGTTAGGGTTAGTGTAAGAACCCATTTAAAATCAACATATGAGTATATTGTATCTCATTTAGTGAGTATTTATGCATATTATCACTTTTACTATAAGTAATGTTATATATTTCAGATCTATGATCTGAGGAATGTGCTTGGCATTATAGATAAATGCCTCTAGGATGGCCTCGGAATGAGAACCCTGAAGGCATTGACAGTCATGCTCCTATGGGGGTGGGACCTAAACCAATGGTGGTCCACCTATATTTCCAATTATGGAACCTTCTATTTTACCACCTTTAACTCCTAGTCATGGGATTGATGCTCATATTGTAAAGAGTTTCCTATGTCTTTTACAGTCTATGGAGGGATCTTTGCAGGCTGCATCGAACATGTATGAGTTAACAAGGGAGTTCTAATAGTAGCACCCACCTATATACTCTATATAAGGTATAACCATGGATATGACGACTTTTTTAATGTCTATCCATATTATCTTCAAGAATTATGAGATTCTTATGGATAAGAGGGTGAATCTCGCAGCCAATATGCTTTATATATCTTCCAAGTAATGGTGGGATGTTCTTACTCATGAATAACAACATCGAGCCATTTTCTATAAGTACTTCCCATGTAACTTCTACAATTAATTATTTTAAAATAATTTGAGGGATGATCAAGCTAGTGAATTTATGAATTTGAAGTAGGTTAATATTTCTTTCATGAATTAATTAGCTCATTTCACTAATCTCTAGTGCTTTGCACCCACACAAGAAATTGATGTGCTATCCAAGGAAATAAATATTTTAGCTTGGACTCATGTATTCTATTTGATCTCCTCTAAATATATTTCAACTAAAAATTATCCTTGAGATGGTAAACCAGAACCCTATCTCTGAATGAAACCTGAGGGGAGCTGAAGGTACATGTCAAGGTGGTTTAATATCTAGGCCAGTATGTAGGTCATCCAGCGATAGGAAACATTTCCATGAATCTTACTTCTATATAATTCGAATCAAGGGTATAAATACTATAAGTTTGTTGGAATTTATAAAGTGTGGTAGGAAGGGTCACATGAAGCCTTAGTGTGATAGGGAATCAATAGAGTGTCAAACTATCTCTATATATTCTATAGGACCTTTACTCTAGTTCTTAGTGAGAGGGGATCTACACCAATTTATAGTTAGAGAGTGGGATTTATGGAACAATGTCGGGTAGGTATCTGAAGTAATATTGGATATTTAGGATGAGGAGGTGATCGAGGTTGAGGGAACCAAATGCATGATGTAAAGTTTTTGTAGAGAAAAATTCTCAGGGAGGTCAGGTTGTAGCATATGATCACAGATCTAGCTAGTTACATGAAATATAACCTACACCTAATGATAAGAGATATAGACCATCTACAATGCGTAGTATGATCATAGTGGCTCTGACTTTATTTTCAGTCTTATTTGACATAGGCACTTCACACTAATTCATATCTACTACTTTTACATGGACCCTACTTGTAGAGATTGAATATCTTTATAGGGTGATGTCCCTTGACACACCTCTTGTAATATAGTATAGGGATTTTGGCATTGCATGGAGTGTCCCATAAAGATATGCGACTTCAATTTTCTATAGAACATTTTCCTCTTTGAGATGAAAAACATCGACTTAATTCATGGGATGGATTGGTTATTTCTCTTTTAGTATTATATTGATCGTTATCACTTATGGGTATCTTTCCCATCACACAAGGGTTATAGAAATATTCAAAAGGGAGAATGAGATGTCTAGTAAATTCAGGCTAGATATGAGTATAATGGGAAATGTGGAGTATCAGCCAAGATTGTTGGTTTTTTTATGGATGAGAAGGTATTATGGAAGTATATATTCCCTACAGTTGTGGACCATTTTAGGGATTTATTTCTTAATGAATTTTCTAGGCTACCTCCTGAGATAGAGGTTGAATTTACTATTTGGATTATTCCATGAGTAGAGACGATATCCATTCCACTATATAGGATGGCTCCTACAAAGATCTAGGAATTAAATTGGTATTTAGAGGACCTAGAATACAAGGGGTTTATTCAGAATAGTACAACCCATTGGGTTTCACTCATACTTTTAGCCAAAAGGTGGATTGTAATTTGAGATTATGTGTGGATTACTAGAGGTTGAATCATCTTATAGTTAAAAATTGGGAACTACTCCCACATGTAGATGATCTCTATGAACAAATCTGGGGAGATAGGGTGTTCTCAAAGATTGATGTGAGATCAGACCATCATTATGTGATATTAAGTCCCTCAATATACAATATACAACATTTCTAAGAAGGTGTGACTTATATGAATATTTGGTAACTTCATTGGGTCTAATGAGTGCCCCCACAATCCATATAGCCTTAATGAATTGGCTCTGTCACCAATATCTAGATTCAATTTTGGTCATTTCTATTGATGATATCTTGGTGTTCTCTCAATCATAATAGGAGCACATGTAGAATATATTGGTTGTTCGGAATACTCATCAAGACAGTTGAATTTATGAAAAACTCTCAAAGTGTAGCTTTTGGATCGATAGTGTACACTTAATGGGTCACATAATATCATTATCAGGGATATATGTGTATCCGAAAAATGTGGGATCGGTTGTGTATTAGGAGCAGAGTAAGAATTTTATTTTGATATTTAGGGTTTTTTTAGATTAACTGGTTACCATTAATGATTCATTAAAAAACATTCTTTCATTGAAGAATTTCTTATAGGCTTGAACTAAAAAGGTGTTGGTTTTTATGGTTTTAAGATCATGAAAATGATTTTTTCTTGTTGAAAAAAAGGTTTACCTTATCATCGATACTAATTTTTTATCCTAGTAGAGGGTACACCGTTTATTGTGAAACATCAAGTTTCAGGTTGAAAGGTGTAATGATTCAAGGGGAGTGAGTCTTGGAATATGGATCTCAATAGTTGAGGCATAATAAGAAAAATTACCTGATGCCTGACCTTGATCTAGAAACTATTGTTCATGATCTGTGTTGCTAGAGACATTACCTTCTAGGGGAGTATTTAATGGTATATATGGACCATAAGAACCCTAAATATATATATATATATTCCCATTTGAGCCTAAATATTTGATAGTGTAGGAGGTTTTAATATCTTCAGTCTTTCATATTTTAGCTCGCATATTTTCCAGGTAAAGGTAATGATGTTGCTAATGTTTTGAGTCAAACGACTTAGGATCAAGTGGTTTGGGAAGCTAATGGTGAATAGAATTTCATGGTTTTATTTTTGAAAATGCATCTTGATATTTAGGAATGGTATTGGAATACTATTTTCATGATGTTATCAGTGGTTCCATTATATTTTAATCGAATAAAGAGTATGAATCTTCCTGATCGTATAGACTTGGTACTGAGGGAAAATATTTATGGTGAGGAGCTACTGCCTGTTTGGGTTATTGATGAGGATAAGATTCTGTATTTCTATAAGCATATACAGGTTCCTATAGGAATGAAATATGAACTTATGGAAGAATATAATGCTTTAATGTGGGAAATGTATCTTGAAATGAGGAAAATGTATTTTGAATTTCACTTCTAGTACCGGTGGTTAGGGATGAAGAAGGAAATAACGGGGTTTTCACACAATATTCCACTTTTCATTGGGTGAAAGTATAACACCAATGGCCTTTTGTCCTTTTACAAACATAACCCCTTCTAGAATGGAAATGGGATGATGTAACTATGAGTTTCATGATGGGATTACTGAAGTCACCCCAAGGAAGTGATATCGTATGGGTGATTATAGACATGATAATGAAGGTCACCCATTTCTTGCCTATCTGGGAGACCTTCTCAATGGACAATCTTGGGATATTATATTACTAAGAGGTCATATATCTTAATCGGATTCCACATACCATTGTATAAAACTAATATTCTCATTTTACATCATGATTCTAGAAAGGGTTACAGAATTATCTCGGTTTTAAGGAACTGTTTAGTATATCTTATCACCCTCAGATCGAAGGCCAATATGAGGACACTATACTAGTACTGGGGTGACATTCTATGTTCATGAATCCCATATTTCAAAGGCTCATGGGATAAAAAATATACTCATACTAATTTTTCCTATAATAACATCTTTTGATAGACAATTCAGATGGATCCTTATGAGGCTTTATACGGTATTTCATTCTATTCACCTCTGTGATGGTTAGAGGTAGGGGATATAACTCTTCTGGTACTGAGCCTTGTTCGAGAGACATCTAATCAAGTAAAATTGATCAAAAAAATGTAGTAATGACTCAATATATGAAAAATAAATATATTGATTTGTGTCACTGGCCTCTACAGTTTTAGTTAGGGAATCATATCTTTTACATATTTCACCTAGACCAGTTCATCAATGGATTTAGAAGCATAGAAAGTCGATACCTAGATTTTTTAGGACATTCAAGGTTTTGGAGAGGGTCAACCTGATATCTTATCATTTATATTTTCCTTACAATTACATAAATATCCATGATGTATTTCATATATATAAACTCTATTGTAATTATCCTAAACTATATGATCTCTTCAACAATGGGAAAGTTGATTTGGAGGATGATATTTCTTTTGAGGAATACCATGTTCATATCATCAAATATAGAATGAAGACTCTTTGAGGTAAAATGGTTCCTCTAGTTCAAGTGTTATTGAATAAAAACCATATTCCAGAGAAGAAGTGGGAATATGAGTGTGATATATGTTCTCAATGTATTGATTTATTCATTGGTGAAGATCAAAAACCCTTATAAGTACAACTCATGATTAGATTTATTAATAAGGGGATGTTATAATATCATAATTATTCAATGATGTATGATCCCTTTCATTTTCTATCAAATCCACTTATTTCTATTTTTTATAAGTGGCCTAAGGGGTTTGTGTGGTCATGTGTATGTTCTTGAAGAACATGAGGAGTTCTGGGCATATACTATAAGGAATTTTGTGTCCTTGACTAGCCAGTAGTAGTCCACTGACTAGCTAGTGGGATTCTTGAAGGCCTAGTAAGCCACCGGAAGTCTCACTGGGTAGTTGGTAAAACCCAATAGCCAACTAGTGAGCCCTGAATGCCTTTTTAAAAAATTGGGGAAAGGTTCATTTTATACTTTCAACTATTCTCCACCTTAACCCATTTCTTTCTCTCATTTTGGTATAGTCAGTAGCTTTAGAGCTCTCCTCTTATCCTTAAGGTTCTTAGGTAAATCTCCCGCTTTATGTCTTTATTTTATTCATCATTCCTTGCATATAAAGGCTTGTGGTAAGCCTAAAACTCCTTAACCTTCATTTATTTATCTTTATTTTTGTATAAACTTCTACCACTATATCTATTATAAATGGCCTATTTTTAGATTTTTTGTATGGTTTTATAATATATTAAGTTCTAGCTCAAATCTAAGGACTATACCCGATGAGGATTCATATACAAGACTTATATAGGTGTTCTATATTCTTTTACATAAAATTCTATCCATTTAAAAAATTTATCATAGTGACTTAAGTCATACTTTCCAATCATTTTACCAATAATTAATATTCCTTAATTATGTTACCTCAAGCTTGGCCTATATGTACTCTATGACTCCCAAATACTATTGATGGTTGATGAACTCAACCCAAACCATACATTAGGGTGTGTTTGGCCTAACCCCAAGATAGATAAACTTATAATGTTACCAAAACACCCCTTAGGCTGTCTTTGGTTTGAAATTTAGTAAAAACCACATTTTCACATTAATGTAACTAAAAACCCCACTTAGGGATTGTTTGGTTATCACCTTAATAATGAAATTATTAGGATGATAAGCAGGTATATATTGTGTAAATTCTATAACTAAACACAATTTTGGTTTAATTATAATAAAATCTTTGATATTATTACAATACTTTCACTTATTACTTATTAACATAGATTCCTTTATTAGTAATTATGAATATTCCTCACGTTGTTGAAGGTGTGGAATGCCTTAAGAAATTCTTCAATTCCCTCTTTAGAATTTCGTGAGAAAACTCATAAGATACCACAAAATTCATTGATGTGAATTCCAAGTGGTTAACCCACCATGGATTCAGTCAGTGTCTTAATCTCACAAATGTCGTGACTTTTCATCATATATTCATTTGGAACTCCGAAAAATCTAGAATGCTTAGGATGATATCCCAAGTTCCTATTGATTTCCCTGGACAAACAACATCTTCAGTAAGACCCTTGAACTCGAATTGATACCTAACCCTAAATAAAGGTATATATTTCCTTCATTCAGTTAGAGACCCTTGGGAGTAAAATGCCAAGGGTTCATCCCTTGGATTCCATTAGAAAAACAATAATTAATCTTCATGGATTGAACATCGCATGTTGGCTCGAAAACTAAAAGTAATGAATCTTGTGGGTCTCTCATGGATTTGAAATGGTTGCATTATGTTATATTTCCTAGACACGTTCTTTGGATTCCTTGTTGTTACTACTTTGTAGATACCTTGGCTATATTCCTTGGGTACCATGACTAATTAAAAGTTTACATGATTAGTGAAAACTGGCATAGACTGAAGCTGGTAGGGTCAGTTGGGAATCCCATGAGGAGCCCGAGTTCGATGAGGTTTCCCTTATTCTACTATTTAAATTTATAATACATACACCCTAATGCATTTTATATTCATATACTATATTTTCATTTTACCACATTGGTGGTGTTCTATTACGTTGTACTCGCACCTTGTTTGGGATTCTACTTGGTACTTGAGAATATCTCAAAGATATAGGAAAGGAAAAAAGGAAGCATCCTATTGTGAACACTTGATTTATATATTAGGTTGGGAAAATTGGAATAATGGACTGATCTATGACCCAGGATGCACTTGAAACTTATATTTTATTGGTCTTTTATTTTATTTTTCTTATATTCAAACCTCTTGTGTTACTACTACATTAACATGATAGAATTATATTTTGTATCTCCATGACATCATTTTTATATAGTTTACTTTTCTTCCATATATCTATTTTTAATTTTTATCTAATATGATTGTGTTTCCATATATTTTGTTGTGTTTTTCTCTCATACAATAGGTATAGTCTCCCCACCATATCACTATACACTCTCACTACTAATCTAAAACCTATGAAAAATAGAGCGGCATGGTTGAGACATTGTGGCCTACTAGACCGATTACTTATTAGGGAACCAGACCAGGGACATCACAATTCCATTTCAAATCAGAGTAAGGGTTCTTGGTGAATTATTAATTTTGAATATTCAAAAAGTTATAATTGAAAAATAAGGTGTCTATTGAATTTGTTAAAAATGATGGTGTGAATATGAGTATTCTAAATTGTGACTTCCTTAAGTTGAAGAGAGTGAGACACATCTCAGGTTTATGAAAAAATATCATTTCTATAAGATGACTAGATGATAAAGCATATGGAAAATTATTTTTTAATGGTGTATGTAAAGTTACCTACGGATTAATGATTATGGTAAGGGGAATTGATGATATGGCCTTGAATCCGACTGGAATATAATTAATGTTTGATGGTTGAAACAAAAACTTCTAGAAGTCCAGAGTTAATGAATAATTCGTTTGGCCATCATATTGAGATGAGTATGTAGGTTCCATTGGAAAACGTTGTATTGAAGATTGATCGTTCCAATGTTAAAATGTGTGAGTTTTTTATACTTGGTAAATAGTGGAATTTTTTTTAAATTTAAATGGAAGGAAATATCCCTACTATAAGCATGAACATATTTATTTTGATTTTTGGGGGACAACCCCAATTCATTGTCATAGGCCATCCTTAGAATTATTCATGCTTATCGATGATAAAATATGAAATGTATGTCTATATTTATTGAAGAACAAGTTATAAGTGTTTTATTTGTTTTCTCAATTGAAACTCATTGTTTAAAAGGATAATAGAATAAGGATTAAATTCCTTAGGTTATATAATGGTGGTGAATACATTGGAAGGGACTTTAAACTATGCTTCTAAAAGGAGAATAAATGAAAAAATTGTACCTGGAACACTAAAATAAAATGGTGTTGATGGAAGGATTAATTGAGAATTGATTTAGAAGGCATATAGAGTGATACTTTGCTCTATCATGCCTATATAAATTTGGGTGGAAACCCTGAATTTATCTATATACCTATTCAACCGATGTTCATCTTCACTAGTGTGGGAGATGATTCTTGGGTAGTTTTGGTCAGGTAAACCAGTGGAAAATTATCATTTTATTGTTTAGGAATTATTTTATATGTTCACATTAATGATAAGGATAGGGATGATCTTGAGGTTAAGTAAATGGTTGGTATCTTTGTGGGATATGAAGATGGGATTATTGTTTACCAGCTTTGGGATAAGAATCATTAGAAGATATCCAGATCTTCGAAAATAATCATTAATGAGAGAGTCTTATACAAAGACTGTAACATGGGAGATTTTAAAGTATAGTTGAATGAATCAACATGCCATGCTCAATTATTTTTGGATTGGATCATTTTAAGTACACAATTTCTGATGAATTTATATTTTGACATATATAATATTAAAGAAAGGCTTGCAGGAGATGTGCCTGAATGCTCAAGGGAATCAGAGTCATGAAACATAGTTACAGAAGTTTGAAATATGGAATAATGTTTACTGAATGATATATTATCAAAAAGAGCAGAATCACATATTTAATTTTGAAGGTTATCTAGACCCAAATGACTGGTAATGAGATTTTCTCATGTAATGTACTACTTACTTATAACAGATATAGAATATCATGAGAGTCTGGAAGAAATAGCATCACTCTGATATTTTAGAAATTAAAATCTATATATTAAAGAGGAAATGTATTCATTATTCTCCAATGAAACCTTATAGCTAATATAATTACCATGAGGAAAGAAAATTCTTGAGAATAATTGGGTTTTCATTAAAAGTAATAGTATACATAAATATGAGATATAAAGCTAGGATGATAGTGAAATGATTTCAATATAAAGAGGGAGTGGATTTATATGAAATATTTTCAATGATAGTAAAACATACTACCATATGGACAGTCTTATGCTTTTTTTCTAATGATGGTTTTTTCTTAGAAGAAAGTGATATAAAGTCCACTTTCCTTTATGGTGATTTGGAGGAAGAAATTTACATGAAACAACCAAATGGTTTTGAGTTTGATCAGAAAAGGGACTTATTGTGTAAGATAAAATGTAGTCTTTTTGGATTGAAATAGGCACCAAGGCAATGGACATGAAATTTTATGCATTCATGGTTGAAATGGTTTTCATTAGAAGCAACTCAGATCACTTTTTTCTATCAAAATATCCACATAGATAATTTATTTATCATCCTTTTTTATATGTTAATGATATGATTCTGGTGTGTTCAAACATTCAATAGATCCTAGAATTGAAGTACATATTTTTTGAAACCTTGTAAATGAAGGATCTCTGTGTTATAAAGAAGATTATTGGGATGAGTATTGAAAGGGAAAGGATATCTATAAGTCTAGTGTTATCTCAAAGAGAGTATACCGTAAGTTCATCAAGTGTTTTTCTAGGATTGGATGTAATTTATTTTCAACTCCTTTGGTGTTTCACGTTAAAATATAAATAATTTAAGCACCATTATTGAAGTATGATGAGAGAGAAATGAAAAAAAAAATCAGTTGTCATAATTTTTTGTATGTGATGATATACACTCTTCTTGATAATTATTATGTAGTGGGAGTCACCCATTCATATATGGAAAATACAAAGAAATAATAGTGGGAATTCATGAAATGGGTCATCCAGAATCTCAAAGGTACATAATATATTTTCTTATGTTTTAGGTTATCTGAACCATTGAAAGGGTATATAGACACAAATTTTGGGGGTGATATTAATACTATAAAGAGTATAAAATTCTATGTGTTTATATTTAGAGGGATGAAAATTAGTTGAATGTCTAGGTTATAGTGATTACTAACACTCACTACTACGGAATAAAAATATGTGGTTGCAATAGAAGAAACTAAGGGGTTATTCTAATTGAGGTGTTGATTCATGGAATTTGTAAGGATCTAGGAATGTGGTTTACTTTACTGTGATAGTCAATGTGTTATTAATTGGGAAAAAAATATGGTTTTTCATTCAAGGATAAAACATACTTACCTATAGTACCACTACATTCAGAAGTTTCTTAATGATGGATAGTTTTATTTTCTGAAGATTGTTAAAATAAAATATTTAGTTGAAATATGAATTATGGTTTTGGTCCAAAAAGGCTTAAGGAAATAATGTGCCTTAGTGGAATTGGGGTAATCCAAAGGTGGAGGAGAGAAATTCATGTATGTTGAAGGTGGATGGACACTTGAATCTATACAAGTTTTTAAGGTTCCTTATGAATCCTTGATCCAGTCTTAAATGGTTATATTTTTGGGATTGTGAAGTCTTTTTGAAGTTCCATATTAATTTTACCGGATGAAGGTGGTAAAAACGAGACTTCAACGAGTGGCAGGTTGATTGGGAGAAAGTTCTGATGGGGTGTTTAGTTCAACATAAGATAGATCACACAGTGATATCAATTGTCTGTAAGATGGTTATTTTCTTGACCTACAGGTTTTATCAAGTAAATTTGAATATTTCTACAGGATGTTACCGATTACTATTTAAAATGGATAAAGGCCCATAAAAGTAGTTAGTTGGGGGAACCAGATGACCAGCTGAATCCTACTATATGTATGAGATGTGAGAAACCATTTATGTGTAATTATATTACATTATAATAGTGATACACATGGATAAAAAGTATCCAGTTGTAATATTTGTACACCCGGAGAAATATACTTTTGTAGTGTTCTCCCATGGATATAGGATGAAAGTTTGAACCGCGTAAATTAAAAATTGTTCTTTTCATTGTATTTTTTCCTTTTTGTGTTTTTATGTTATTTATCTCTTTATCAGAATACTTTATACATGATTATTTAGAGGGAATTCAACCTTAATAATTCTCGTAGCTCTGAGTTTGGAAGAATTGGTGTCTCTGCTGCATGTGATGTTTGGACGTTGAATATCTAGTGGATTGAAGATCCTTGTTCTAATGGTACAATAAGAAGTGATTTCTTGAGTTTTTCTTGTGACCCCCCCCCCCCAATTTGGGTTGTGAAATTAAATATGTAACCAAAACATTGCGTAAGAATTATATCCACTGAAGATTTAAAAGACATCATTCTGAATGAAATCACATTCTCCTACCACACTACTTATTTTCACACTAAGAAAACTGGTCCCCCAAGAACCCAAACTCAACTAACAAGTTAAACTTCAAGAACCTAATGAAATATTTCATGGTATTCGTTGAGAACTCACAACCATTATCCCCCAATAACCCTAGGTAGCCACCCGAATCAACATCACCTAAGTCTTTTCCTAAAAATTATCTTTCCATAATTTCTAATGTCACGTAATCAAAAGAAATATAGTCATCCTAATAAAGTTGAGTTTACCTAAATGTAAGATTTTGGTATTATAAATTGATTGAATCTATCTATAAAAAATCATTCTAGAATATCCATATATGGTTGTTACAGAGGCTTTCATGTAATAAGTGATTCATTATTATCTTGAGGTTATAATATTTGGTACACAACAAATTATGATTTGGTTATGACACTAAAATTAGTGTAATGTGATTATAAATTTCTAATTATATGATGAAATTGTATTTATATAGAGATATGATCCATTTGGAATTCCAGATAATGAGGAAAATCATTAGAAAAGGGAGGAAAGGGCCTTATTGGCCTTAGATGCCTGAACTCTAGATGATGTAGATAATTGATCGATATAATTCTTAAATCTAGATCTAGTGATAACACCCCCTGCTCTATAATTTAGAGATTTATATTTTTTTAAACCTCTTTTCCTCCTTAGAGGGTTAATTTATCCTCATTTCCTAAGTTTGATAAGATCCCGAAGAAAGTGCCTTGGGGATCTATAAATGTAGGGAGTTGAGAAGATTATTTTCTCATACAAGGAAAATGAGATGAGACATATTGAATTTCTAAAATTCTCATCAGGTTAACAATGACCATGTGAAGGATTATAGATTCTTCACATCCATAAAATTTCCCCTCATCACATATAATATCTAGAATCTGTTGAAAACTCACACCTATCTGTAGAAGGTTCTCCATGCTAGGCACCTTGCTAAAATATTGGGGGTCCAAATTTAACACCATTAGAATAAATCTCATCCTATATGTTAGTCTTGGATAATACCTCTGTGATTGGAAGAACTTCACAAAAATCTTCCCATGAAATCTTGGGATCACAAAATTCTATCTCTAGCCAGTGGATACTCTAACATTGAATCTACTTCCCCTTGTATAAGGTCTTCTAGTCCTGTATTGCTCAGATAAGGCTAGGATTGGTTACTGTATCTAAACCAATATTCACCCACATCAGGATAAAAGGAATACCTTGATATAACCCCATGTGATTCACCTAAAATGAGCTACTTGTATCCCTGTTAAGAGAGTAATGAAACATACTAGGGTCCTTCCTATGTTTCCTTCATCCTGAGTACAAATTCCCTAAAATATGACAATTGAATAGAATCAAATACTTTTGAAAAATAAAAAATTCTACTAGAAGGATATCCTCAATCCCTATCAATGCAGAATGCATTGCATAAAAGAAACCTATAAATCCATATTTATTCTTATCTGAGCCTCCATTGTCTGTTTCATTGAGAGTATAGTAGCATCAGCATAAAGGAATCACCTTAATTAATCCCCATTTCCTTTTAAAATTGAGGTGTCAACAAACAAGAGTGGAATACCATTCAAAGTTTCCAACCAACCTTTTAAATGTACCCAAATATTTACTCAAGGCATTTATTTGAATGTTTTCCTTATATCTTACATGGGTCTCTATTTAGTAATTGTAACCCAACATTTTAAATGTACCCAAATATATATTTTTTTGAAATTTTTATTTTTATAGATCTCTTATTTATTATGAACTAACTTGAATAGACTTTCATCTCAAACTCATAACTTCTTTTTTTCTATTGTTTATAGCATATATAATAAAGGTATATCATTAATTTTTTTTCTTATATTTTGATCCAATAATACTCCTTTGATATTTTGGATAAGGTATTGTAGAATTAATCATATTTTTTTATTTATTTGTGGAATTTTTGTGGCCCTTTCATTTTCCCCCACCTCTATTAAAAATCCATTCACAAAATTTAAATCATACCTTATAAAAAAAGAGTATGTATTTTTCCCCCACCTATCCATCTTATAAAAAATCCATGTAAAAATATTTTGGTTGTGTTTTTTAGAAAGGAATATTTAAATCATTTAAATTACTCATATTTTTACTCAAGAATAATTATATATAGATTCATTAAGTTTGTAGTGAGTTTTAATGAATTTTTTTATATAATAAAAAAATATTTCATGGTTGATAAAACTATGTTTTAGTTGATCTCATGATTTGGGAAAATATTTGAAGTTTATATATTAGATAGCAGGGAATTATAATATGAATTTACTATCAAGTGTGACTTTAAACCACATTATGGTTTATTACATTATTGTTGTATGGGTTTGTGGAATGAGTAATGTAAAGAAGAAAAAGTATTTCCGTGAATAAGGTAGTTTTAAATCATAAAAAAGTGGAGAGACTCGTAGAATTATGTCCTAGTCTAAAAAAATAAAAATGGAAATAAAACATATCATTCTTGAATTCATGATTTAAGTCATCATTTTGACAAAATATTGTAAGTATAGATGCATTTTTCTTGGGATTACATGAGGAGGTAAAACACACTATTTTTTACGTAATACATAATGTTCTACATGCCATTTTCATTCTTTGTACCATGTTCTTCATAAAAACAAGAAATGACTCGTAGTTAAAATCATATAGGTGGATGATATATCATATTTTAACTAATTTAAATTTCATTTCAAAATAAACTAATGATATTCATAAAACCATGTGATTTTTTATGATATATAGGGAACTAATAAGATGGAAACAAGTGAAAATTGGGTATTAGAAAATTTTAAGGCCATTGTTTTTGGATTCAAAGAATTGAAACAAAAAACACAATGTTCTTATATGGGATAAGCTATCATTTATAGGATTTATATATGATATGAATATTTTAGTATCTACTCAATCATGTAAAGATATTGATTTTTATTATTATATTTACTCTAAATTTTTGATGTCTTTTCTAGAAGGTTTTATCCAAATTTAATTGGGGATTGGAGATTAGAATTTTTTAGGGATATATAAAATATATTTAATTGGAGAAATAAATATTTAAGATAAAATGATATATGGATGATATTGGGATAATATTCTAGTGAGATGCATTCTATAAAATAAAGGAGTATTGGAAATCACTTACACATTTAGTAAAAGAAGAAGAAAGATAATAAAGACATTATAAACATGATAAATATTTATATTATTAATAAAATTATTCACTTTTTTTATGTTGAATCATTATTATGAAATATAGGGGTGATCTTTAGAAGTTTTAATGGTTGTAACCCAAGAGAAATATTGATTCCCCTCTAAAAATTAAATTATAACTTTGATTTATTATATTTTAGTACATTTCCAAATTATCATTGTATTCTACTTAGACATATCCTAGTGTACATGGACTATGTAAATTTCATATGGCATGTGAATTTATTTCTTTTATACTTGGTGAGGGAGAGATAACATGTCCTACTAACTATGGAGCAATATCATTAAATGGAAGTATTATTAATCAGAATACCCCAATTCAACCCCATGGAATAATCCCTTTTAGGGCCAATAAGTGGTATTTGAGATAATTATTTGTTTTCCAAATGTGTTTTATATCTTCAGTAGTGATACCAACTATAAAACACATGACCAAAATTCCTAATATGAACTTGAGTAACATCATCACAATACTTCAAACACATCTTCCAAATTTCAAAGATAAGCATAAAAAGAAAGGATCAAATAAAACTCACATGGGAGGTGGTTTAACCTTTATAGTAATTAATCAATGAGACAAGATACACACCAAAATAGGAAAGACCCATTTAGGTATGGGGTGATTCCATGTGTGGACTAGTTAAATGATTAAAGTATATGAATGTATAAAATAATTCAATAATTACTAACAATAAATGTACATTAATTCACATTAATAAAATTTCTAAAAACATATAAATGATAAATTACATATGAAAGTCTATGAAAAACAAAATATGAACAATCTATATGTTCAGACATAGCCTAAGTTCCAAAAGTAATTATTCCATGTGTATAACCTCTCTGGAAAGTGGCAAGGATAAACCACATGTGATCCATTGGACTACTCATTAGGAATAAAAAGGAAACCTTCCCAACACCCATTATCCACATCCAATTATCCCCAATACTTTGAGCACCAATAACTTAAATGGATCACAAATGAAATTTTCTTCATGTATCATTTGAGGGATAGTATAGTTCATGAGTATGAAAACTCAGAAAAAGGTTTCCACGTCACCCCTAACATCATATCATAATCTAAAGTGTATACCATCAATGGTAAAAGGATATACTAACAATGATATAACATGAATAAGACATAATATAAATCTTATAATATTCAGAGGAATTTAATATTGACTCCCTCTAAGGGAGGATTCATCCATGTTTACCTACATTGATCCAAATCCTAGGATCCAAGATGAAAATTTGAAACCATATCTTACTAGAGGCTATAAAAATATATGAAAATAGCTTAAACATGTGAATATATTCACCCACATATATGAGTAGATGTGTGTTAAATAACTCAGGATATGGGGGACATGTCATGAGGGGAAATGGAATTAGATATAATGGGTTAGAACAATCTGGAAACCCGTCTCTAAAAATAGGAAAATGGGAAATAAAATATGGGTTTTGTGATCCTATTCCACCCCATCCACCGATATAATTATCTGAGTCCTAACACCCATCCTATGTATCTAACCTATATGCTAGCCTTTGGTTACTATTTTAAACCTGAATAAAAAAATATAAACATTAAATGTATAAGTCTAACATATCTAACAAGTTATATGGTAACTATCCATGATCAACATTGTAAGTATGGCATACAATATCACTATGATTTCACTTTAGTTGATATTGGATAGCAGACAAAGTAATAAATTCTCCTATATCAATTTTTATATATTATAATCAAGAAATAATCATATAAATAAAAGTATAAAAATAGAGAACAAGAACATTAATTATAACCATACATGATAAAAACATAAATATAGCTAAGTGTGTAAAAACACTCTTTTTTCAAGTAAATATTTAGGAAAAATATTCACTAATTTAAACCCTTGATTTTTATTATATTCACTCATCCCCATACTATTCTCATGATAACTCTCTTTGAGTAAGAAATAAAAAATGGGTGAAAATACCAATTAATTTGAAAATAGTCATTATGGGAACCAAGTAAAAATAAGTATGGAAACAAAAATCATAGATTATACACCTTGAAAAAGATTTCAATTATGTTGACATTGGTTCATTTTAATAAGGGAAAACATGAGAAGTCAAACCTCTTAACAACCTTGTATTTTCTTAACAAAAATATCTACAGCTATTAGCCTAGAAAAAATCCAAGGTATTTAAAATATCTCAGGAACCTGAGATATAGGGAAGATAGTATTACATATAGTGTGACCATGAACCATGAATATAAGGAAAGTTAAAAGTGATATAAGTCCTTACCTCATTGAAAGAAAACATCTATAGCCAAATGGACACCTTGAATCATGCATAGGGGATGGAATCACCATGGTGGATGGGAAGAAGATAAGATCTATTTGGGGGGATAATATTTCTTGGATATGAATGAAACTTTGAGCCCCCAAAAATTTAAGTATTAATTTATGAAGTGAAAAAACAAAAATTCCCTTTATTAAAGTTATTTTTTCACGAGTTTATCAATTACTCTATACTAATCCACTGGGTACTTTGTGGATAAAGAAAATCTTAGCCTTAGGTCCCCATTGGTAGCTGGTACTAGGAAATAGGGTACTCAATGCTTGTTCCATCACATACCCTTCCCCCTTTCCCTCTAACTTCTCTCAAAACCCCCTAATTCCCCTTTACTAAGAAAATAATTAAAATATCTAGATATTAAATAAAATTACCTATCCTAAGGGTTGAGGTCCTTATATTCTCTCTGTCTTTGGGTTTCTCATCCCTATGAAGCTTTAACTCAATTCTTGAAGGAATAATTTCAATTATTATATATTTATGTCATTATATCACTCTCATGTTTCATCCTAGAGAAACTCATGCTACCACTTTACATCAACTGGAGGAATAATTTTACCTAATAACACCTTTTGACATTAGTCTAAAATTCCAATGGGATGCTCTATGTAGAAGTCATCTATCTCAAGATCAACATTGTTATACCAGATCACATGTGAAGGGTTGGTAATGTAATTACTTGGCCGAGATATGTGAAAAGTGTTATGCATAGAGCTGAACCTTGGAGAACATGGTTATTTGTTACCTTTCCTACTCAATACAATATATATATAGTCCTGATATATCTGAGATTTATCTTTCGTTACTTTCATATTCATGAGTGTACCAACCTTTTCAAAACCCTGAGGAACATGTGACCTCCAACCTTTAATTCCAATGGTCTCTTTTGATGATCCACACCAGAATTTTAATTACATTTCATGGTTATAAGATTTTTTTAAATCATTTTATCCTCTTAATAATATACTAGACGGTTCTAGGCTCGATTATAGAGTATTTTCTTATTATTTTCTAGTATAATGGAGAATAACATGGTCTCTCATATAGATTTCTAATAGGCACTGTATTAATAGAAAAAAGGTAGGTATTATTATAGGAAAATTCTACCAAAGGTAGGTAATTATCCCATTAACCGTTGGAATCAAGAATACACACTCAAAGTAGATATTCTAGATTACTAATGGTCTTCTTGGACTAACTATAGTACTCAAAATTACCTATGGACCTAATTACCAATGAAACTATTTCTATAATTAATATATGAATTAAGGATGACCATAAAAAACAATACTAGTAAGTACACTGGGATATGGATTAATCTCATAGACATATAACATTCTAATTTTATTGAAGAATGAGGATTATTTAATTAGTATAAAATGGTCAGTCATTTTTATATGGTCCATAATCAGTTATATCATATCTAAACAACTTGGTGTTTTTTTCAGGTCAGTCATGAGATACATTAGGGTCGTGTTCCACTTCTATACCAGTAATAGGAGTTGTTGGAGATTTCTTGGTGGCCTTTAGTGCTTCTTTTTCATCTGTTGATAGGTAAATCGTCTAGGATTGAAACCTGTGAAAAACTTTTTAATTCCAACACATAATAATTGGTGATAAATGTCACGATACATTTTCATGATTCTAGGGTACGAATCCCATAAATAATTATGGAATTATATCATCAAACTTTTTATTATACCATATGGTAAAATTTATCTTCCATCAACATAATGGGAAGATGATGAATCATTGAACCATTTGTTAAGTATATCCCTAACATCAAGTCCATCTTGAAGTACCTACAACACTTTTAGGCATGAACACCAGTGGAAAACTATAGATCATGGGTAGGGTTGTTTTATTCAGGAGGACATAACTGTCCAAAACTGTATACCACTACCTGATGATCCTATATAAGGATGCATCCAAGGCCCACTAATGAAGCATGAAAATACACCTTAAAACTCTCACATGGCTTGGGTACAATAATAAATGGCACTAAGTTGAAATGATTGTTCAAATTTTCAAAGTATAATTCAAATTAGTCTAACCAAATGAATTTCACCCCTTTTCTTAGTTTAAGAAGTCATATGATAATAAATTTTTGAGAAATTATAAACGAAGTGGTGTTAGTGCCCTAGAATCCCAAGAAACTATTAACAAAAGATAATTCATTAGGACTCTCTAGGACATAATCAACAAAAATTTATTAAGATCCACTAAAATACCATCTTCATATATGATATTTTTGAGGAATGGAACCTCTTAAATCATGAGAAAATATGTAGATAAATTAGAATAGATTTGGGGTTCCCTTAGGTTATATAAGATGATGTAAAGATTCCATAAAAACTTCAAAAAAAATACTTATATTTAATAAGTATATAATCCAAACACATTTAAATTAAAGTGTTTAAAAATAGATGAAAAATCCAATTCATTAAGTCCATAAATGTAATAAGATAATTTTTCCAGATGAAAGGAATTACCAAAAAATAAATATGATCATATCAGATTAGAAAAGTTCTATAGGAAATATCTTCAAGTCTATTTCGAATATGATGGTAACCTAAGTGAATGTTAATCTATGAGAACCAATTTTATCTATTTAATTGATCCAAAAGATCATCAATTAGGGGGAAATGGTGGTGATTATCTATTTTAAAATAGAAAAACAATCAATAGTCCAAAAAATCACAAAAATCCCATCAGATTTCATAGTGAAAAAGACCAGTTTACCAGAAGGATTAGTGAACAGTTACATGAATCCCTTGGATACAAGCTCCTACAGCTAGATAATTTACTCCATAAATTTAGTTGGAGTCATATGATAAGGAAGAATATATATTAGTTTAGTTACAGTTACTAAATTGATGGTCAATTATGCTTCTCTCTTAGGATGTAGTCTTGAGAAGTCTTTAAGGAACAAATCAGGATATAATCCCACTATATAAGGTATGAATTACTACTCCTTAGAATCTGATAATCCAAGGATAATACAAGCCAATTATATTATGATAATTCCAATATGTCTCTAATCAATATTTTCTTGACCAAGCTAAAACTCCAACTGTCCACAAATCTTGTAGTGAACACCAATAGGGGATGAAGAAGACACACTTTTTTATAGAAGTTAATGAAATAATTAAACTAGTTTGAAAATTCATTACCAATAATAATATAAAAATAACTCATATTCATAACCATCAAATTCTAGATATTCTTGAAGGTTTCCATTATCAAAGAACAATAAAATAACTTATTGATTCATTCTATCCACATACCTAAAAGGGTATTAAGAATACTATAGGAAGATATGTCTTCCACTTAAGCCCAATAAGTGATACCAATTGGTCAAAAATAAACTAATGAAATTCTCATGTACCAAATATATCACATTTTAGAGTAAATGATACAAGAATAGTAATAATCATTGTATAAGAACAACCAATAGAATAATATACAAATTGAATCATGGTATACATATTGGCTCCTTCTACATGTTGACCCCGATGGAAAACACATGATAAAAATTAGTGGATTACCTACTCATTTCCCTCCTTTTGAACATACCTCTATGAGAATGAATTTATTGACCACTTATGAGAATTTTGGTAGATTAATGAGTATAAAATATGAAGGTTATTTAATCCCTATTTCAAAATTTATTGATATAAATTTATCATCTCCACTCAGTTATAGGTTCATAAACTACTTTGACTTCACTCGATAAAGTGTATTTGGATAAAATTTCCCCAATGAAAACTATTACAAAATTACAAGTGTGGCCTTTATCCTTCTTGGTTTCAATAATCACATCCCACCATCATTTTGTTGCACCTTTTAACATCAATGTATCTAGCCTAACTTGATCCTAATCATGGGTTTTGATACTTTTGAAGATCTAATGGAGGTGTCTAAGAGACTCCCTAGCCTCTTGAGGATTTATATCATATTGAAAAGTTAGATGATGGTCGAACTATAATTCTCTCTTGATATTAGAATTTTTAGCCTCTATTTATGTAGCTACAAAACTAGTTTTATAAAGAATTTGAGTAAAACTATCTAAGGCCTGAGGGTCAATAGGGGGGATTATCGGTTCCACATTCTCATCCACCTTAACATTAATCTTAGAAGGTGATCAAATTGGATGAATCCTATACAATAATTTTAATAATGACATCCACACCTCATTCCCATAAGATACAACCCTAAGGATTTAACTACACTATCCACATCTGTCGTAACCCCCATCCCCTATCTCTCACTTTCATTTTTCAAATTAATATTCAATTTATGTACCATTTATAAACCATTTTATAACAATTTGACATTCTAAAAGAATAATTTAGATGCATGTAAAAGAATTATTTGAGGATAATAGAAAGAAATATGGATATGATCAACATATGAGAGGATATCGATCATATTAATTAGTTGGTAACCCATATTTATGAAATATTTATCAATAAATATATTATAAAACACTATTTATTTATTCCTAATAGTCTATTTAATATGGTTCATCAACTATTCTCAGTAATAGTATTCTGAAAAAGATAGGTAATCACACAACATAGCATGATATATTAATAATTCCTACCTATCAACACCTACTATGATGCATGAGACCTAAGAACATAGGACTGAATCATAGGAGACAAGAAAATGATGTTCTGGAGTAACCTTGGTAACAAAGAATTATACTATAATTATACAATCCAATAATATTTATAGGTTACTTCTAGGGTCCTAACTATACTATCACCCTAACTATTTCCAAGTACCATACCCAAGATACTTTAAGGCAGGATATAATAAAATTTTGAAATGTCATGAACCAAATTCCAAAACATAAACTAATACACATCATCACAACACCTTGGGAACACCTCCCAATCTTTAGAGGTTATTGTAAGCATTAGGGGTGAAATATAAAGAATTTGGGAGGAATATACCTCTATAAAGTAAGTAATATATAATAAAATATAGACACCAAAATATAGATAACATATTCATTCATGCAGTGATGTCGAGTATGGATCAGGTAAATGAAATAAGTGGATGGATGTATAAAATAATTCAAGTATTCCTAGTAATATATTTGTATTCATTCCCATATATAACAAATCTAAAATAAATTAAATATACACAACATATGTGTGTCTAATAAAAAACCACATAAACAAAAGTGATGTAACAAAAAATTACCTGAGTTCTGAAAGTAATTATCCCATGTTTTTTGTCTCTCCAAAAATTCAAAAGGATGTCCCATGTTCTATCCATCATACTACACATCTAATGCCAAAGGGAAACATTCCAAAACTCCATGATTCTTTTGAAATGATACCCCTTGTTTGGGTGCATTTCCATTTCCTAGATCATGAATAAAAGTTTCTTAAAGTATCCTTAGAGAGGAAAATTAAATGTGTGATTATAATAACTTAGTGATTTTTACCTCACCCTGAACTGTGTTTCATTATCTATAGTTTATAAAAGAAACAATACTGTGATACAGTAACAATGACATAACAATAATAAGGAATATAAATTAATCTAGGAGTATTAACTAGAATTTAAAAGTTACCCCTCTAAAGAGAGGATTCATATCTATTTACCTAATTTGAGAAACAACTTAGGTTTTGATATATGAATTAAAAAACACCTTGTGAGATGAAATGTTGGTTCTTGTAAAATCTCACACATACATATATGAACCCAAACTTATGAATAGTTGTGTAAAAAAATTTTTGGTTTCCATGTGACCCTTCCCAAGGGGAAATAGAATATGGTATAACAAGTTAAGTTAATCTTGTATCCTATTCTAGGGAATAGGGGAATGAGTACAATGAGTCGTGTTATTACCATACTATCCCAAACCATCAACCTATATAATAATTCAATACCTATAGAAATTAACAATTATCCAACCTCTATACCATCAAGTGGGTATATATTTAAGTCTAAATACCACAATATATATACACACATTCTATAAGACCAACATAAATAAAGAATTATATAGAAACTTTTCATGATCAAATTAGTACGTATGGAAGGTTACATCACTACAAAGGTGCTTTAATCAATAGTGGATGGTGAAAAAATAAATAAATTCATTTCTATCAATTTTAATATACTATAATCAAGAAATATACATAATAAGTAAGAATAAAAATGGAGAACAATAACTAAAATTATAACTTTCATGGATGATAACAAAAATGTAACCATGTGTGAGAAAACAACACTCTGTATTCACGTAATTATTTATATAAAATATTCATTAATTTCAACCCTTGTTGTTTTTTATTAGGTTCTCTCATCTCCAAATCATTTCAAGGCTCACTCTCTATAAGTAATAAAGAGATAATATGGAACCTGAAACCCACACTCTCAAGTCCAGTTCCATAAACCCATACTTACATATTAGATTTGATAATAACTATAGATTATCATACATTGCTAACCAATAATTACAAGACTTAGAGAAGGTGTTTATTTACATACATTCCCAATACCATTAATTTTAGATATTTATAGAATTAGGATAAATAATAAACTAATAAATCTCATTTATTTACCAATAAATAGACATTTTTCCATAGTAATAAAATACTTAATCAATAAAAAGTATTCAAAATCTCCCATAAATTCTTTATGCAAGATATATTATTAGACATATCATGTGAAATAATTTTCTTCAGTGCCTAGGGAAATAGAAACACGAGAAGGGGTGATTTAAAACACTACACTAAGGGAAAAGATACACTTTAGGCAATCCTAGTATAAACATGGAATAAATATTATGGTAGGAATAAGTAATCATCATACTTCCATAATCAACTAAAAAAGGGAGCATAATATATCTATGGATAAAAATGAAAATAAATAGATCAAATGGATAAAAACAATTGAATTCATGGAGATAAAATTCATAATGATAGAAATCTTGATATTACTATCCGGGCCTCTTCCAAGACACAATTCTTATTGTAAAGGTTATATCCAGGATATAATTATTTTCATTAATACTGTAGTTGATACTTATTTCTAAATTGGTTTGGCATACACTAAATACCGAGACATGTTTGTCTCATGAGAACTAGAAATGTATTGATGTTCTATATAATTTCAGGATCAACCCATAAATTATTTAAGTCTAATGCATTCATCTTATGAGATAAAGAGTAAAAAAGATATAATCATATTTTTTAATAATCTGTAGTATTGTAATAACAACATAAAAACACTAATACTTTTCACCATGTAAATAAAATTGATAACATGATCGCAACCCATCCAGAGAAATAAAGTTCATTTTTAAACAATACATAGTCAACTTTCCTAAGTAATGAATAAACATCTACATTGGAATAAAAAAATATGATAAAGATACATTCATGGGTAGTAAATATACCATACAATGAAAAACATGGTGTATAATATAAACATGTATTAAGGAATTAAAGTTTGTGATGAAGGACCCTTGCGGCTAGAGTAACATTTTAATCAAAACACCTTAAAATTGAGGGATTTAAATTAATCTAAAAATATGATGATTAAAGGATAATTCATGATATGATATGTCAAATAGGTAGTATTTTATCCTTATAAATGAAATTTTTTTCATAATACAAAAAATATCACAAAGGAAGTAATTTGATATGAAAAACAGTTACCTATTATCCTGACTTCTAGGGATGTACTCTTTTGAGTGGATCCTTAAACTAATTTTTATTTTAATAATTAAAAATATATGCTTGCTTTATTTCTATTAATATTCTTAATAATTTGTATTATTTATTTATTAAAGTATGCTTAATCTTCATTATATCATAATGTTTACTTGAGTAAAATGTATTTTTAATTCATGTTTTGATGGGTTGTTTTATATTCCTTAAGTCTTATATTAAGTTCCTAAGATAAATATCATTTTCGACCTTAAAATATCATGTATGTAGGTTTTTTACTATTCCCAAATATCCAATTCATGTATGCCTTTCTCCAATGTAACCAATTCAAATAGCCAAATCTCCCACATAGACAATTCACGTAACTAATTTTCTAGATTTTTTTACTTAGTGTACATCGAACATAAGTTGGGATATAGAACTCAAAATTGGGTGATTATTATTGAATTGTAAATATAAAAAATTGTATACATTTAATTATAAAATATAAATTTTGAAATCGATCTCTATCAAGATATAAATTAGGCTATAAGTCACTATAAGTTTTATGTCTGAATTCTAAACTTTTCCAAAATTTGTTTATACTGTATTTTGATGATAACTTGATCTATATAAGTCAAATTAAGGTTATTCTTAATTTTATTAAAATATAATTAAATTATATAAATATAATTAAAATATATATAAATATAATTATTCTATTTATAAGGTTTTTTTATGTCTAAAATATTTAAGTCATGTTATTTATATATTTTAGAATTCAACTACATAAAAATTTTGGATACATGATGATTTCACCTACCTAGTGAATTTCCTAAGTGATTCTATTATATTAATACCTTACTTGAGTCCCATATTTAAATCCCATATGTAAAGTTTCTTATATAATTCACCTACTTTATTCACTTACATGGATTTGCCTACATGGTTTTGTAAATTTCTTCAGGATATTCTAAAACCAAGAAATATGCTCTATTATATGTATTACTTGACATTTAAATTTACCGCATGTTTAATGTGGACATAATTAGTATATTTGTTTCTAAAAATACATATTAATTATTTATAATCCATTTCAATATGTATTAATTTATTTTATTATTAATTAAACAATATTCACTTGGGATTAAGTATATGTTAATATTGACATTGAAATTTTGGGAATTTAACTATCGAACTTCAAATTAAATGAAATATAAAGAGTTAGTCTTGCTTATTATCTGGTAGAATTTCAAGGATATTAATTCTTATCATTTAATTATGTTTTAAATTTTCTAACAAGTTTCACTGTATAATTTAAATTAATTATACATGATGTCAATAAAGACTCATGTGAATATTATTTATCATTTTCACATGGATTATTAACTAGTAAATACATTTCTTATGGAAAAAGTGAGATAAAAATTTCTTCCTGTTTGAATGATTTTTCACTAAAAGAAATAACATATATATAGTTGATAGAACCAATGAAAGATAAGAAACTAGGTTGGGGATATTCTTGAATTGTATAAGTGTTGCATTTTTCTCGGGATCAAATACTTCTCCCAACTGAACTAAAATTATCTTATCCTTTTCTACTAGAGAATTTTATTCTTCCTCAACTCTCAGACTCTGAAGAAGTTATTCTAGTTATTCGGTTTTACTTCTTCCAATTAATTTTCTATGTGTTTAATCTTAAAGGTTTATACTACCCATTAAAAGGTTTGAGTGTGGGTTGTGACTACCAAATAATAGTTAGACATTGGTTTTTCCCTCCTTATTAAAAAAAGGTAATCTATTTGGGTTGTGACTCCATGTTGGATTTGGGTTTAAGGCTCCATGGAAAAAAGACTTTATAATTAGTTTGTAACTCCATATAAGAAAAATTAATTGTGATATTCCATTATATTAGTTATAATGGGTGTAATATCTCAGTTCATGGGAGGGGTAAAAATTGGACTAGGATCATTTAGATCTGAACCACTATAAAAATATCATTTTTCATTTTATTTTTATTTTCATCTATATTGAAATTAAAACTGTCATATAAGTTTAAATTTATTTTAAATAGGATAATTCACCCCCCCTCTTGGTTATTTTTGTATCTTAACTCTGAAACATCAATTGGAATCATATCTAAAATAGACCCTAAGCTCAATATATATTATGTATTTTTGATAAACACTTACCAACTTAACTATCAAGAGGAAAATATCTTATTTAAGATTCCAGGAACAAGTTCAAATGATGGATGGATGCCTCAAACCCACCTCGTTTTGATTGTACTGATTATTGATATTGGAAATCGCAGGTTTAAACATTCCAAATGAAACATTACACTGATCATTAAAAAATTATGGAAAATCCATACAAGATTCCTAAATTTGAACCTAAATCATTGGTTATTAATGATGCGGTAAAGTATATTTTAAATTACAAGGTGATGAATATCTTATATTGTAAAATAAAAAAGAAATGTATGTAGTCATTTATCGTCATGTAAAACTACACATGAAATCTTGAAATTTCTATAAGTTATACATCTTAAATCATATAAGATTATTACAACTAATTTGGGAATATTAAGAGAATAATATCAAAAATTTAAAATGGGTGAAGAAGAAGAATTTAATCAAACATTTCATAGAATTATGGTTATTTTAAATGGTATGAGTTAATTTAGGGTGGAACTAGGAAATCATATTCCTATGTAAATAATACTTAGATAAAATTATAATAAATTTCTTTATAAAATGGTTTTTATAGATGAAATTAAAAAATTCAATTAATACACTCTTTATGAGATTATTGGATCAATATTAAAATATTACTTACTGTTTAAAAATATTTTTGAAGAAGATAATTCAAAAAATAATGGGATGGATTTCTAAGTAAAATGTTTCTAATTACTCTTAAAATTTTGAGTTACAGAGTAGTGAAAGTAATGATACAAACTATGTTATAAAAGGTGTATATAAAAATAAGAAAGTTTACTCAAGGAGATCTCAAAAATACCATTATAAAGCTGGTTATAAGGATAAAACATAGGTAATATCATTTCTAATGATGGTAAATATGTAATTTGTTATGAGTGAAAGAAAAGGGGACACATCAAGAATTATTTACGAATAATAAAGAAGGACAAGAATAAGGTAAATCAATACAAGAAAGAAACTAAGGAAATATAATTTGGATAGAGTTGTACTGAAGATTAAAGTATTACTAAAGAATCTTGTTCTACAAAATATGTGGAAAACTTATGTTTAATGGATCCATAAAATCAGGTAAGAGATTTTTCATATTATATTCCTCTAAATCAGAATCTAAGAAATCCATTATTGATTAATTTATTAATTAAGTCGATATACTTGAACATAATGTTGAAAATTTCTCATTTCTATACAATAACATTAAGATTCAATATGAGGGTTTCTTAAGAAGAATTAAAATTTGAAGAAATATATTTAGAATAAAAAAATTATAATCATATCAATCTGAAAATTGCATAAGAAAATTTAACAAATATTCTTTTAAAAAATGAAAGATTAAAAATATAGGTTTATTTCATATCAAAGTTTCATGGAGTTAAAATTATTAATTTTGAAAATGTTTTTAAATATAATTTATAGTTCAAAAAATGAATTTAAAATCTTAAAGTCAAAAATTTCAATTTTTTAAGGTTGAGAAAAATTATATAAAATAATGAGTGTCCATAAAATGAACAAAAGGATATGTAGTCTTTGTTATGATAATAATTTACTAAAAATTTATTAGGATTTCCTTTTTAAAATCACTAATGGAAATACAGTGCGAGAAGTGTGCCATCGACTCTACTCATTACTCATGGAACCCTAAAAAGTGGAGTCACATCCTTTAGGAGATGTTGATGGATGATCCGCCAACCCCAATTCTTTGGGAACATAAGAAGGACTCAGAGGTCTTCTCCCCGTTCACTGACTTATCCCTCCTCCATGACTTCCCTAGCGTTCGACTTCATTTGAAGGTCCTGGACCTTTATCGAGGGATACCTACTCTTTCTATCTACCTATAGGAATTATCAAAGAGGGAATCTCTATATGGGTAGTCACAGATATCTCACTTCGTCTGATGTTTCTTGTCACTCGATGGTTTTTGATACGTTGTTGATAACACTTTTCCTCTGTAGGAATGTGTTTTCATTAGGATTCTGGATCCTTGGAACTTCCTTCTGCAGTTCTGCAATGTTAATGATTTCATTGGTGCATGGTCTACTGGGATTCATTCCTACAAAGGGTACTGATTCATTCTTCTTATATAAAGATAATAATTTCATTATAAGTGTGACCCTACCATCATGGAAATTTGGGTGAGCTTCTTAGTTATTCCCCTACATTTACCAAATCAATCTATTATTTAGAATTTGGGTATCATTTTGGGGATATTAATGGAGTTTGATGATTGATTGAGGTCTTTATGCTATCCTATTTCACCTTAGATTTGTGTGGAAGTTATCATCTCAAAGTCCCTCATTGAATATGTTTGGATCAATATATATGAAGAACTATACTACCACAAACCCATGGTTTTTTTTCACAGGTATGATTTTTGTAATTTGTGTTATCACTTGGGTCATATTGAATAGGATTTTCATTTATCTCTTTGAAAATATACAATTCTAAAGAATAGAGGTTTGATTTTTTTCAAAGGTGTATGATTGTTCATCAAATTTGAGGTGTGATCTGGATTGTCATTTGTCTCGGGGAAAATCTTCAATTTTGGTTGAAAACAATTTGGTACCCCATGAGAAGTAGTATGTTGATCATTCAGATAATATAGGTTTCTATTTCTCTATTCAGAAGGAGTATGGGTCAGCTTTTTCTAATTTTAAGGGAATTTATAATTATCCTAGTTTGAGGCATGATTTGGATGGGACCATTCATCCTATGATAGTGGAGGGGTAGCCTCGGTTCAAATCTTCTGCAAAGGATCCATCCTATTCTCTTATGGTGTCTAGTGGGGGTGAATTATGAAGGAGAATATTGTTACAAGAACACATCCCTCTACAACAGTGTGCCATGTTGTGATAAAGGTGATTGGTAGCGTGAATCCAATGTGGGAGCCTTCTAATCAATGAGACTACCCTAGATCTAGCCAACTACAGAACAACTTTTAGGTATTGGATAAACTGGTGGTGAATGTTTCTCAATAGGAAGGATGGAATATGGTTATCTATATGTATAAAATAATGATTAATGGTTTTATGAATCATGTTGATTTTTTGGGATGTGTCTAAGGAACAGACTCATTACCAGATTCTGATGGCGAGTAGGATCATCACATGAATGGCGATGAAACATCTAGTCAATTTTTAGTAAAAATTATTGATCATATTCATGGTATAGTAATTTATAATCCTTGGACGGATAAGGTGAAGAAAGTAACCTAGTACTCATGGATTCATGTAGTTCTTAAGGGGTAAAATACAATGGGTTTAAGGAAAATTCTTAGTTTTCTATGAAAATGGAGACAAAGTCAGATAAAAAAGTTGGGGACAATAAGGTAACCAAAATTAAAGTGAATATGCAGGGGAAGGCTCATAAAAAGCACAATAATATCTATGAGATTAACCACTTTTAATAGGTTAAGGTTTCTAAGGACAAAATGAAAACAAAAGTTTCCAATAACATAGTGTCACAAGAAGCAGAGTCTATCAGGGACTCAAAGAGGACATGTAAAATAGTGGATATAGAAAAAGAATAATGTATAGAGCTCATTATCCACTGAAAAGGATAAATTTCTAAATGATATTTCCATATAAATACTAGAGAGAATGATTATAATCACATTTATGAAATAATGATCCAAGTTAAAATCAATGATCATAAAAGGGTATGGATAAACAAACAAGATCTCATCTTGACATAGGGATTCAATGAAAAGAAGATTAATATGGAGGAATACATTCAGACTTCAGATAAGTTAGCCCAACGTTTTTAAGAAATCATTGATGAAGACATAAAAACTGAGGTAACTTAATTACAATAGGGATTATATAGAGTGACTAGATCCATTAGTCTCAGCCTTGTCTTTAATTATTTTTTGATTTCCTTATATATTAAAAATCATACGTCATTCCCCCTATGAGGTTTCCCCTTTTCCATAATTTTTTTGAAATAAAAATTTAATTTTCATTCACTAATGTAAAAACATCTACTATTACATGTTTTAGATTTCAAAATAATGTTCATTATAAAAATGAGTATTCTTTGAGCTTTTCCCAATCCCTTAGACAGACTAAGGAATTAGTTTTTAAACCAATATCTTTAAGGTTACCTATAAATAAGTGTTTAAAACTAGTTTAGGGTTCTAATAATTCATAGGATAATCCAATCAAACTAAAATTTTTATGGGTACCAAAACATTATTAAATATGTTTTATATGAAATGTGACTGAGGGGAATTAAAAAGTATGTCCATTAAATGGGTAGTGGATGCACATGACCCAATACTTGTGTTATTTAAAATTTTTGATAATTTAATAAATGTGATGGAGGTAATGTTACATCAGGTGAAAATTCTAAAAGAAAGGTAAAAGGTTTTTTAAGGTTGGAAAATATTATTCTCTTATTATTTATAAAGTTTTATATGTTAAAGGATTAAACTAGAAATTAATAATAATTTCAAGAATGTGAGATTTTTAAATTTTTGTTAAATTCTAAAAGGATAAGTGTATTGTTTTCAATGATAAATCTATTTTGTTTTATGTTAACAAAAAATAAAATATCTATTCAATTAATCTTGGTGAATCAACTGAAAAAATGTAAATTGTTTGAAAAATATAAAATATGATAAAATTTTGTGGAATAAAATTTTAGAACATGTTAATTTTAGGTTTATGTACAACCTATTGAAGAACCAACCTGTATTGTAGTTATCAGAACTTAAAGTGGACAACACCATTTTTTGTGACTCTTTCTTGAAAGGTAAATAATATATAAGTAGTTCCAAGTCAACAAAATAAGTATAAAATTTAAGGATTGTTGATATTATTAACTTAGATTTATTTGTTCCTATTAAACCTGGTTGTTTTTTTGTTAAATCATTTTTTTTATTTATGAATTTACATGATAAACTTGGGTTTACTTTCGTACTCTTAAATACGAAAATTTATCAATGTTCATAACTTTTTGTAATTTTTTTCAAAATGAGAAATGTCACTTAATTAAATTAATTATAAGTGATCAGGGTGCTAAATTCCAAAATCTAGAATTTATCCATCTTTGTGAATAAAATGTGTATTTTTATAATTTTTATCACCTTGGACAGCACAACAAAATAGTGTAGTTGAAAGAAATAATATAAAAATTCAAGAAATGGATAGGATAATGTTAAATTATTTTAATATGCCTAAATATTTTTTGAAGAAGATATTAATACTTCCTGTTATGTAACAAATAATATTATTTTAAGACCCTTATTTAAAAAGAAACATTATGATCTTTATAAGGGAAGTAAACTGAAAATTAGTTATTTTAGAGTCTTTGGGTGTAAATTTTTTATTCTTAACACTAAGGATATTATGGATAAATTTGATACAATATATAAAGAATTTATTTTCATAATTTATTCAAATAATATTAAGGAATATAGAGTATACAATAAGTGAACCATGACTTTCTAAGAATTAATCCATGTTAAATTTGATGAAAATTATTAATAAAAGAGTTGATGATATTGATCAACTATAGGAATAATTTATAGATTTAATTTAAAATATGAAGTACCCCAAGATAAAAATAAACATGTTGAGGGGGAGAATATTTCTTCCTAATCTGAACCTATTAATGAAAAATCTTCGAAAACGCATAGAGATCATCCCATGGATAATGTGACAGTAAATGTTGAATAGCATATTCAAACTATAAAATATGTTATGAATATTTGTGCCTACCATTATTTCATATCAGATTCTTTCCCTAAGAATATTTATAAGGCTTTAAAGGATTCTAACTGGATATTAGCTAAGAAAGATTAATTAAACCAGTTTACGAGGAATAGTGTGTGATCTTCAGTTGTTCCACCATATGATTCTCATATTATTGGAACAAAGTGGATCTTTAGAAATAAACTTAATGAATCTAGAAATAAAACTAAAAATAAAGATATATTATTCACAGAATTTTATTATAGAGAATAATTCATTGATTTTGTGTAACCATTTTCACCTATTGGTGGGTTAGATGCAATTAAGATATTATTAGTTTATGTTGCTTTTTATGGTTTTAAATTATTTCAAATGGATATCAAAAATTATTTTCTAAAGAGATATATTTATAAATAAGTATATGTTAGATAGTATCCTCATTTTGAAAATGAAAAACATCCTGATTATGTTTCTAAATTATCTAAGGATTTATATGGTTTGGAATAAGCTCCTCGAGCTCGTTATGAAAGGATAACAAGATTTCATTTTAAAAAAAATTGAGAAAGGAAAGGTTGATCTTACTTTGTTTATAAATAAAAATTTTAATGATAATTTGATTATAAAATTTGGAATTGATGATACAATATTTGTATCTTCAAATGAAAATATTTGTAATGAATTTTTAGAATATGTGATTTAAGAATTTGATATGATTGTGATAGGATAATTGAAATTATTACTTGGATCAAAAATTTTCTAAGAGACGATGGTACTTTTCTAAAACAATCCAAGTATTATAAATAATTAGTTAATAGATTTGGTTTATAATCTTATAGTAGTGAAAATAAACCCATGAGTACTAAATTGAAATTATATTTAGATAATTATGGAAATTCATTTGATGTTAAAACCTTTTGAGGCATGATTGTAAGTTTATAATATTTAACATCTTCTAGGAATAATTTAATGTTTTCAGTTTTCATAAGTTCTAGATATCAAAGATCCCCTATGTAAAGTCATATTAAATATATTAATGGATAATTATATATGTTAAAGGATATTTAAATATTATTTTGTTTTATCCTACTAAAACTAACATTGATTTTACAAACTATCCTAATTGTAATTTTGGTGGATAAAAGATAGATAAGAAGGGAACTTTAGGTATGTGATATTTACATGATAAACCTTTAGTTTTATGGTCATAAAATAGATAAAATTATGATTCTCTTTCAACTTTTGAATCTAAATATATAGATACTACACCATGTTGTGCCCAATCATTATGGTTTAAGAAAAAAATTTATTGTTTTTGTTTTTGTTTTAAAAATATTTCTATTTTTTGTGATAATATTTATTTTATTTATATTTCTTAAAATCCCTTGAAACACAATATTAATAAGTACATTGATTTTAATTTTCATTTTATTAGAGATCATGTTCAAAAATGAAATATAAATATAGAATTTATTCCTATCGAAACTCAACTGGATGATATATTTAACAATCCCATCGGATTTAATAAGTTTGAGAAAATCAATTTTTAACTTAATATGTTGGATATCTAAATTTACATTCATATTTCATGCATTTAGCTAGATTTCATGTGTGTTTATAAGATGAAATTTTTTGTATTTTGGTGAAGTTTGTGAAATCTAGAATCTATTTTTCAAATTACTTTTTCCTAATATATATTCATATTTTTTTATTATATTTCTATTTAATATTTCTCATACACACTTAATAATATTTTCATAATGTTTAAACATTATTTTTTCATTAAATATTATTTTATGAAGGGTTTTCCATTATTTTTAACAAATAAAGCTTGATATTACTCTCAGTATATCGTGACTCCTTGTCACCTGTTTTGAAAAATGAATGGATTTATAGTGGTTCCTTGACATATGTTTTTATAAAAATTTAATAACATTTTATACAATATTTATATTCATTTTAAAGAAATAATTTTCATTTATGCACTATTTATGAATGTTTTGAAAGTTTATCTTTTTGATAATTTTAAAAGGGGGAGAGGTTTTTGAAATTATACTTGTTTTCGTAATTATCAAAAAGGGGGAGAATGTTTAGTAGATTATTGAACCCAATTTATGTTTTAATAATTAAAAATATATACCTATTTTATTTCTTATAAGATTTTTAATAATTTATCTTATATACTGATTAAATTATACTTAATGTTTATTAGATTAAATTCTTTCTTTGATTAAAATATCTTTTGAATTATTGTTTTGACTGGTTATTTCATGTTCTTTAAGAAATATATTGATTTTCTAGGATAAATACATAATTTGGAACCTTAAAAAATCATTTATATAGGTTTTATACTATTCCATTACATCCAATTCACAAATCCCTTTCTTCTATATAGCTAATTCACTTAGAAAAATATCTTACGTAGCTAATTCATGTAGTCTATTTTCAAGATTTAGTTACCTTTTGTAATTCGACCATAAAATGGGATAAAAAACTCCAAATTGAGTAATTATTATTGATTTGGGAATATAAAAAATTATCTATATTTAATTAGAAGACAAAAATTTTTGAATATATTTTCATCATGTTCTAAAAAAGGTTATAATTCATTGTATATTTTCAATCTGAATTTTTCGGTTTTCCATAATTATTTTTCTACTATATTTTTATGATAACTTGTGATATAGAAGTACAATTAAGGTGATTCAAGGTTATATGTAAATATAATAAAATTATATAAATATAATTAAAATGGTGATACATCTAATTTTTTTAATTTATAATAACATTTTTTAAGTATGAAGTTTTATAATTCATGTTGTTTATAGATTTCAGAATTATACTATGTTGAAATTTTGGATACATGATTAATTCACTTACATGGTTAATTTCCTACATGATTCACCTTTGTGAATCCCATACATTAATACCCTAAGTAAATACCATATATAAATTTTCCTATTTATTTCACCTACATGATTCACTTATGTTCATTTTCTTATGTTGTTCAATAAATTTTTATAGGATATTCTAAAACCTGGAAATATGCTCTATTTTATGTATTACTTGATATTAAAATTTGATAAAAGTTTATTATGGATATAATTAGTGTATTTTTTGTTCTCAAATTACTTATTAATTATTTATAATACATGATAATAAGTTTCAAATTATTTTACAATGAATTAAACAAGATTCATATGGGATTAAGCATGTATTGATATCCACATTAAAATTTTGGGAATTGAAATATCCAAATATAAATCAACTGAAATATGAATAGTTAGTTTTAATTAATATTAGTGAGTATTTCAAGGATATTTATTCTTATCATTTATTATTTTAATAAATATTCTAATTAGTTCCACTATATAGTTTTTATTAATTGTACTTGATATTAATAAAGACTCATACGAGTATTATTTCTCATTTACATGTGAATTATTATCTAGGAAATATGAATGTAAAACTATGTAGTAGTTAATTGAAATTTCATGCACAACTCTTTCTTAGATAAAAAAGAGATGAAACAATAATAATGTTTAAAATAAGTTGCATATATAGAAAATCTTTATATAGAGTTTACAGAACCAGTGATAGTGATAAACACTTGGTTGGGGGATATTCTTGAACTGTACAAGTACAACATTTTTCTGGTGATCAATTACTTCTCCCAGCTAAACTGAAACTTATTGATCCTTTTCTTTGGGATAATATTTTTCTTCCTTGAATCTCTTATTTTGAAAGATTCATTCTATTTCTATGGGATTACTTATTCCTATTCATTTTTATGTATATGTAATTGTAAAGTCATATACCATCCATTAAAATGTAGAGCTATGGGTTTCCACTCCCAAAACAAAATCAGGCATTAGGTTGTTCCACTATATTAAAAAATATAGTTTTTTTATTTTTCACTCTAGGTGGGAAAAATGAAGTTTTGATTTGGGTTTAAGCCCCTCAGGGGAAAAGGCTTTGTAAACAGGTTGTGGCTCCAGGTGGGAAAAAGTCATTGTAATATTTCATTTTATTTTTTATAATGAGTTCCATATTTCTCAATTTGTGAGAGGGTTGAAGAGTATACTAGGATCATTTTGATATAAACTAATATAAAAATCTCAATTTTTTATTCTTTTTTTATTTTCCACTACATTTACATTAAAACACTGATATAACCTTAAATTCATTTTAAAAAAGAAAATTCACCCACACCCTTTTAGCTATTTCCCATCTAAACTCCATAACATCAAATTAAACCTCTTATAGAACAAACATAGCTAT
Organism: Viscum album; assembly: GCA_963277665.1. Classification (NCBI taxonomy): domain Eukaryota; kingdom Viridiplantae; phylum Streptophyta; class Magnoliopsida; order Santalales; family Viscaceae; genus Viscum; species Viscum album. The sequence continues at coordinate 1,952,769,450 of OY728125.1, forward strand.
ATTAATCACATAATTAATAACCTTATACAAATCCATTTTAATTTAAACTCTTCATATATAGTCATTATCTCTCTCACTCAATATATAGTTAGTTATTACCTATTTTTAATAAATGGTGTAAGAAATCTTGATCATTTTGAACTAGTTTTATAAGATAGGTGTTGGTGTTCATTATTATTAAAACATTTATCATTAACATATAATTAAATTTAATATAAATTTTTTAATTTTAATGATTTATGACTTCCTTTCATGCGTGTTTTATTATTTATCATTGGAGATGAAATAGAAAACAAGTATATTTTGGTTATTCTTAACCAATGAAGGGTGTTTTATTAATTAATGAGATAAATATTGATATAAAGATTCTATAAAATGAATAAATTAATATTTATATATTTATATTATATTATACTAGTTATTAAATCCCTATATTCATCCATGATATAAATTTATAGCATTGTTCAAGTAGGTGGTTAAATTGACCAAAACGTGAACATACCCTGCTTAATGGATGATTATAAGATAGTATAGTTGAAATATCATTATACAAGAATAAAAATAATCTTATTTAGTATTTATAAGTGTGATATTAAGTATGTATAATAATATTTAATTGATATGAAAATTTTACATAATATAAATAAAAATATTTTCCTCTTAGTATGCTTACATTAAACGTTTTAATTAACAATGATTATTTTTTTATCATATATTTAATATATTCTAAAATTTATCAAAGAAACACCTTGATTATATCATAAAAATTATATTTATCCATTAATATTACTCTTAAAACCATCCATTAAATATAGTAATGAAAAATGGAATACACCGTCTCAAGGAGACGATAGTCTACACATATGAATGGATGGTGCTTATGTTTTCTTTAGAACATGAGAGCTGAAAAATTTATATTATCATTTCATAATACTAAATAAGTTATATATATCATAATTATATCATATTTTTATTTTAAACTATCCATATTAGTCAGTCAGTGAAAGAGAACAAGTTACTTTTTAGAGGAGGTAGTTTGCATGTACACAAGATTCATGTTTTTAAGGTAAATGGAAAGGTTGTTTTTGATTGTACCATCATTATAAAAAAATAATATTTTACTAATGATTATAATTTTATCATTTTAATATGGTGTAATTTAATTTATTGAAGAATAAGTGCACGTAAATAAATTGAAATGAGAAAGGGGATATTAGAAATTTATACCACACTTCTTCGATTCTAACCTTTGTAAAGGGGGTTAAGCCCTTGATAGATGGTCTTTTGAGAATACCAGAACCTGTTGAAGGTGGATATAAATTTGGAGGATAGTTTTGGTTATAATATTTTCCAAAATAAGGGGGATATGGTGGAATGGGAAGTGAGGATTGGATAGCCCCTTTTAGAAGTGAAAAGGGATGACATTTTTTTGTAAATACCCAAAACATTTCAATAATGGGAAGTCACTATCTAGGATAGTGGTACCCAAATTAAGAAATAATGGAGATTATAATATATAAGGTATATAAACACCTCAAATAATAAATTAAAAACATGTTTTTAACATGTTATTCCATTTACTTCTTACATTACTCATTTTCGACTAACAAAATTACATCAAGATGGATATTTAGAATCTTCTGAACTAAAACCACTTGGTGTATGTCACGATTGATTACAAGGAAAAATTAATAAAGCCCCATTTAGTGGGAAAGTTGAAATGGCTAAATATATTGTTGAATTTGTTCATACTGATTCAAAATTTTAAATAAATTTTATTTTATAAAATTTCTTAAAGTTATAAAAATTATTTTTAAAATAATAATTGGCTAATGTATGAAAATAATTTTTTTGAAAATAAAACTTATGTTATAAAATGTAAAATATAGGTTTTTAATTAAAAAATAACATTTCTTTAAATTATAAATAAATTTATAAAATATATTTTTTTTAAATAAAATAGTTTCATAAATTTCCAAATCATACTTATATAAAAATAATTCCAAAAAGGCATGGTATTTGTAAAAGAGGTATATTTCACTATTCACCTTAAAATAAATCTCCCTAAAAAATAAAAAAACAATTGATCCAAATATTATATTTTCATGCTAAATAAAAAAAATATTCTAATTTTATCAAATTAATATTCAAAATTTTTAAATTATAATTTTTTAATAAAATCATAAAATATAATGAAAACCCATTTTTAAAAGAAATTTTTTTTAAGAATACTGACTATAATTATTGTTATTTCATATCTTTTACTCATTAATTTTAATAAATTATTCATATAAATATATGTTACCTACATATAAATCATTTTTTGTGATAAAAAAATCAGAGCGCATAAAAGGGAATTTTTTAGAAAAATAGAATTCTAAGATTAAAGTTATCTTATTAGTAATTTTAGCTATAAAAATGAATATAATTTATATTAAAAGTAAAATTTATTTTTTTATAAATATTTCATAAAGTGGTTACTTTTATTCATTCTCACTAATTCAATGGCTGGGTTTTAATTTTTATGCTTAAATATCTATATTTTATATAAATATATCATAGCTTTATTTAAGTTCTGTATTGCATGTGGGGAAATCTATAAATCATGTTAATTTATTTAAATTAAATAATATATTAAAATATCAGCATGTAACATCCTCTCCCACTAAATAAATTACTTTCTCAAAATTTTACTCATAAGATCCGAGTGGTTTTTATAGGGACTCATAATTAACTATACCCTGATAGATTATCATGGGTTTATTTATGATGTAAAATGAGATTTATTTATATGAGAAAAATTTATAATCCCTTTATAAAGGTATGTTATCCCTTCCTAATTTCACATATAATTCTACTATGTGAAGAATAAGTAGGTTTATAATGAATAAATTACTAGAAACCTTGAAAATGATTTAATAATAATCATACCACCATGTGTTTTTATTTTTAACTCAATGTCCAATAATTGGTGAAAACTTTCATGATATAAGAAATAGGAAAATAAAGTTATAAATCCCATTATCCACTAAATTATTAGTTGTTTAATAGGATTTTCCTTATTTGAATGGTTGTTGGTGACTATTTCCCTAAGTTGACCTTGGATTGGGGAATTGAGTCACATAATGCCTAACCCTTTTTCAATTGAAGAAACTAGTTTTTGTAGCTTATCTCTTTCCCTTACATTTGTGGGTCTAATGAAATTCATATCCACACTTATAACATCTATATATCCCTTTAAGGAAATTTTATTCATTTTTTTCCACATTTATGAAATATAGGGAATTGAATATTCTTTCCTTTATTGTCCATTTCACATGAAATTCGAAAAGACTCCATCCTTATCTTATTTAGTGTGTTTGAGACTATGATTAAGTTCACATTGTTAATCATATTTCATGATTTCTAGTTTTATATAATCAAAATTTATTCACTCTCTATCCCATTCTAATTGGTTTTTTATTTTTTTAATATCCATATTGTCCCTCACATGCATGGTTATTTCTAGTTCCACACATTACTAAAACTAAAAGCGGTAAACACAATTGATAAGAAATTACCATTATAAGATTATTATTATTATAAATATATATGGGAAAAGTTAACCACAGGATATTATATTTTATGATACTATCACATTTCCCTAGAGTTATTTTAGTCCAATCTATATCACTCTTAGTTCCACTTATGTCATTATTGATTTAACATAGGTTACTTTAAGTTGAGTTTTCTCATACATCTTAACCTAATCAATTAAAATAAATTGAGAATCAATCCATCATGGTGGTTTGTAATGAGCATATTATTAACCAAATATTATCCCCTCAGAGTTTGAAACCATGTGTTCAATAAGTCCTCCTTATCATGCACTAGCTAATGATTGGGTTAATACCCAATTATCCATTTTCAGAGTTAAGAAACCTAGGTACATTTGTGCCAAATTTTTTATCCAATTATAGTATCCAAACAAGGATATCATTTCTAGGAGGTTCATATACACAAATATTTCTAAAATTTCAGGATGTTATCATATACCTAGACTTATCCCTATAATTTTTACTAACATTCTCTCATCCTAATACACAAATAAAATTTAAATTATTACCTTAACATTAAATCCTATACTATCCCAAAGGGTTACCTATACCTTTGAAATTATAATCAACCTTCACATACCAACCCTTAAATTATCCTCAACAACTATCTTAATCTCAAAAGTTATCTAAACCCTTCTTTCATGCCAATTTTGTAACTTTGAACCCACACTCCAAAGACTGGTGTAATAAATACATTCTTACATACTAAATTTGATACCAACTGTAGATTCCCATACATAACTATCCAGAAATTACATAATATAAATACAATATTTCATTATATTCATTCCCAATATCTTTTAGGTTTATATATTTACATAATTGGGATAAATCATAAATTAATAAATCCCATGTATTTCTCAACTAAACGAAATTTTTCTCCACTATAAGAAACATATTAATCTATAAAAATTCATCAAAATATCCCATAATTTATCCACATAATCTATCTTGTTATATATATTGTATTAATAATTTTCTTCACAGCTTAGGAAATTAAAATATGAGAATTTTTTAGCTCAAACACTAATTCACGGAAAACATAAAACTGAGGAAATTATGGAATAGACATATAAATAAATATTATGGAAGGAATATGTAATAATCATAATGTCATAATCACTCAAACTGATATTAAAATATATCCATGGACAGAAATGAAAATAAATAGATCATAATGAAAACATTATTTTCATCAAGGGCATAGCCAAGATAACATTCTTTTCGAAAATAAAATAGTTGAGATATCTTTTTGAATTAGTCAGGAACACACATAATACCCAAACATGTTTGTCTCATGATACTTACCAATTAATCAAGGGGATATATAATGTCAGGCCCTACCCAGAACTTTTTTAACTCAAATGGATTCATCATATTAGATAATGAGTAAATGATATATAATAAATTTTTCCTATAATCATATATATTGGAATAAAAACTGTAAGAATGATAATACTTTTCCCCATTTCAATCAAATGGATAACATGAACATAACTCATCCATATAAAGAAATTGGATTGTTAAATAATTCACAGCCATGTTTCCTAAGTAATGAATAAACATTCATATAATAATAACAAAAATATATGATAAGTATACATTTATGGTAAGTAAATACAATATATGTGATTCCCCAAATTAGAGGCCACTCAACCGGGTACCTAGTTTGGCTTTCCACAAGTTCTCAAGCATGCGACCTCATACGCTTGATGGTGTCAACTAGAAGTGAGGGCTTGTGAGGTTACTATGGGGAGATTATGACCTTGTGATAAGAATAGTTATAGCTATAGAAATAAAATAATATAAATACACATCCAAAAAATCATTTCAATAATATAATGTTTCAATAAATAAAGACAATTAATAGATGAAATAATAAATTATTTATCATACATATTGGAACCCCATGGGAATATCAATAACAAATAGTGAAAAATGAATAAAATAAAAATGATTTGAGTCAAATATCTTATACATAACTTTTCTCGAGTCCTTCCCAATCCCATTATAGGACTCCAATACAAACAACCCAATAAAAAAATGTAGAACCCTTCTCTGAAACCTGTACCTTCAAAAAATAAAAAAGTATTCTTGGGTACCCAAGTACCATGGAAGTCTGAGTATGGTGTGAGTCTAAATTAGTATGCCACTACTAGTGAAGTACTAAAGATAACCAGTCTAATAAAAAATGCATCAATAAGTGATAAAAATAAAAAAAATATAAATAAATACACAGTTTAATAGTATTTAAACATTTATAAAACAATTTATATAAAACTAATAAACCACAATAGATTCCCCAGGTTCTCTATAACATCTGAGGTCAGTTGTTCTATTTTCAATCTTCAGGTTTGTGACCATGATCAACCCTAACCACTTCATCTAGTGATGGGGTTTCTCTGATCACATATCAATGATAATTTCAAACATAATTACCTACATTAAATTGAGGATTTCATCCTAGAATTATTGATATTAGACATCACCTATAATATGGGTGCTCATCCTGGTATTCCTATGTAATCTGATCTCTCACACTGGTATTTCCATCATCATTCATCACTCGAATCCATGTACTCATCCTAGAATTCAAATAAAATCCAAGTTATCATTCATGTATTCCTCCGCAAAAGTACCATTAGATATAATAACTCCAATTGGCATGTCCGAGTCATAATCCATCACATGAAATCTGAGTACTCATCCTGAAATTCCCAATAATCAAGTATCATATGGAATTCGAATTCTCATCATGACATTCCCATGTAACATATGCGATATGGAATCCAAAGATCCCATCCCAGCATTACCAAGAACTATGAATCACATTAATAATTATAATTAATTATAAAATAAATTCATTTAATTCTCATTATGTAACACCCTGATTTTTTTTGAATTTTTTTTCCAATTAATTTAAACTTTAGGATATTTTTCCTTTCACTCAACATTGAAAATAGATTTTTTTATACGAAAACACTATGTTTGGATTGTGTTATACATAACACCAAGTTAATATTCCACTAAAAAAACATAGATTAGATTGTGGTAAATGCAAAACTATGTCTGCATTGGGTTACACATAATTTCAAATTCCTTCGATAGCTTACGCTACATACAAGACCTATTTTACCAAACTAAAATGTAATATTAATATTATTATAAATATATTATTAGAGAGACCAGTTTACCTTTAGAATGGGGTTTATAAATATAATTAATTAAATTTTGAAAATATGGTTTAAAAATGTTTATAAGATTAATTATTTGGTGGAAATTAACTATAAATTAAAATAAAATCATTTTGAAAATATAGAAAATCTTTAATTGGAAAACTATATTTATGAAATAAAACTAGTTTAACATTAATAAATTCATTAAAAAAAATTTATAAATTATTTCAATGAAATATGTATATATTATATTCATTAAACTATTTTAAATTAATTTTATGTTTTTTATAGATGAGATATAATAATAAATCCAATTTTATGAATAAAAAGATCTATTTTTCTAAAAGGTTATTTTACCGCCATTTAATATAGCACCTATTTTATATCTGATTTTTGATGATTTTATAATTTTTATTTGAAAAAATAAATTTATTTTTTAAATATGAATACCAAAATTTAATTTAGGTAATTTTTTGTATTTTTTTAGAAGTTTCATTTTCTGATTAATAGTAAGAAATACATAATTTTAATTCAAAACTGATATTTCATATAATTTATTTCTATATTTATATAATATTTTGAATTTTTTCAAGAATAATTAGATTAATTATAAATCAATTAATATAATTTAGGTTTTTGGATCCAATTTCACATTGAAGTGGGATATAAGAAAACATTTTAACATTTTCCCTTAAAAAACCTTTTGTCACGACATGTCTATGAGATTAATTTTAAATTAATTTCAGCCAAATATATGATTATAATTTAGAAAAATGGATTCTATATTTGTAATAATAATAATTTATAATTCTTAATATGGTCTAATTATTTTTTGAAAAAAAATATTTGTGAATGTAATTAAAATTAATTACAGTGATTTAGGTAAAAATGAGTTTACTTAATGGTTAAACATTAATACAAAAAGTCCAAATGACCTTGAAACATTTCCAAAAAACATTTTATGTAAATATTTCAACCAATTAACCACATTTTTCTAAAATTTAAAATTATTGGAGGCACATGATTTAAGGGAGACCTCTCAATATTGTTTACCTTTTTATATTTACAAGAATCTCACTCCTCATCCACTATAATAGGGAGCTCACCCCTCACTTATTCACACCTCTCAATCCCTTTGGATCAGAAACAATATACTCATATTTACTCCCAAATTAAATACATTCATCTTATTGTCCTATCTTTTTTATTAAATATAACCAAGGAATCCCTTGTTTGCAAACCCAGAGGAGTTACCCAAAGAAGAGGTAACATCCTTCCACAAGATATTTTGTTTTATTTTCATTATACACCCCATAAATTATTCATATTAAATAATTATATAATAAAATAAGTATCAAAAATAAACTTAATTTTTTTTTATTCTAAGTGTTTTTCTGACACTTACACACACTTCTATAAAATGGGTAACAAACATACTGTTTGTGTGTACAGCGGACTATCGCCTCACGAAACGATGTCGTTCATTTTTTCCTTTACCACCTCTCATGGTTGGGAATTATGATGGAAATAATATTTTTATATGATATATATGATATTTATGATGTATTTATTCTTATTTAATTTTCAAATAAAACAAACCTTCATGCTTTTCATTTTGTGTAAATATGATAACTTTGTTTGCGGATGCATGGACTACCACCTCCTCAAAGTGATGTAATTCATTCACACTTTACATGGAAGTTATTAAGGATGGGTTTAGTATATTTATTTGATATATATATGAAATAATAATTCTATTATAATGATAATATATATATATATATAGATTTAATTTTCTTTCTTTCAATACGATAATAAAATGGAAACAATGTTTATGCTTACGTACAACCAACTGTATCCATGAATGGTGTATTCCATTTCATATTTCTATATTTTATAGATTATTATAAATATTTATATACTGAATATATATGATATTTAAATCATGTTTCAAATTCTATAAATAATTAAATAATGATCCAATAAATAGGATCAAGAATAACAAGTAACAACATATATGAAAAAAAGTAGATATTATCTGAAACGTAACATTAATTTGTTAAGGAAAGGGTAATATAAAGTCATAATACTATAATATATTGTATTATATATGATAATATGATTATATTTTAGAGTTATAGGAATATTATACTTATAATATAGGGGGTTTGAACATGTACAAAGAAAGTCAGGACATAGTATTAGGGTTTTCTCATCTCACTTTTATTTCTATGAGATATATGATATATTCACCAATTATTCTTTTTGAGTGGTGTATTTATATAAATATGACATGTTATATCATTAATATAATTTATATAATTATATTTAAGGTTTAAATTTATTTTAATCTTTCATTTTTATCATAATTGAAAAGTTACTCAAGTAATAATTGGATTTTTAGTCTCACTTTTATTTCTACGAGACTTGTGCCTTATTCACCACTCATTTCTTTTGTTTGGTGTATATAATTATCATGAATTTATTATATTGTCATTATAATTAAATTTATTGGTACTTACATATCCCTTTTATGACCTCTCTTTCATGGGGTTTATGATTCAAAATTTACCAAATCAATAAAGTAATTTTGTCTCAATTGGCATTATTAAAACACATTCCATGTTATGTACCCATATAATTATATGATGTTTATATATTACCCTTTTAAATTTTATAACATGAATATATTTATTTTCAAGATATTTTATGATTCATTGAATGTTATTCTTTCTTGGGGATTATGATTTGATGTTATCAAACTTGTAATAGTTTATTACTATAATCTCATCATTTATTGAGATTGTTTATGATTTTTCTTTCATTGATGAAATATTATAATAAATATCTTAAGAAATATCAGGAATTTTATTCTCATATGTATATTCATGATTTATTCATATAATTGTACCATTTTTTCACTCTTTTGTATGTAATAAGATTATGAAAATATTTTTAAGAAAATATGACTTTATTTATCTCTTCGGTTGGAAATATGTTTTATTAAAAAACCATGTTTTATAAAAAAAATTAAATGTTTTTTAAATTATCCATTAATATAATTTTCAAGGAAAATAATTTTAAAGAAATTTTTTATGTTTTAATTTTTTTAAAAGATAACTTTAAAAAATTTCAAGGTTTTTTCAAATAAAATTCTTGTCCATATGTTTTTTGTTTTAAGAATAATTTTTCAAAGTGGAATGGATATTTTTCTCAAGAAATTTTTTAAATGATTTATAAATATTAATTAATATGATTTAAATTTTGTTGTAAAATAAAAATTATTTAGAAATTTTTATATTATTTCCAAAGAAATGTAATTTTCATTAATAATAATTCCAAGTGATCTTTCAAAATACTTATCCAACTAAGATAACATCCTTTAGTATAGTTATGTTTCACAAGGGATATTATCCAAGGATATCATTCATATTACTTATTTTAATGTTTTATGTTTTGATGGCATGATGTTTATGAAACCCTTTTTTTAAGAGTAAATCATGTTTCTAATAGATTAACACGAAACCCATTTCTCTTACATTGGTTATACCATGACAAATGCTTATGAAACCCACTTACATTAATGTGTTATTCTATGAATAAATGATTATTAAACCTATACATATTCCATAGGTTAGGATATGATGAAATTTTTATGATACCCACATTATTTCATGAGTTATGATATGATGTTTATGAAACCCACATCTTTTTATGGGTCATGATATGATGAATGTTTTGTTATCTTATATAACATGCATGTATAATTCCATTATGTGATGTGTGGTACCTATATACTCCTCTAATGAATTGGGTAACGATAAATATTTTATGATATCAAAGGTTACATGGGAGGGAATCCCATTCCCGAAACAATATGGTACATGAGAGGGCATCCAATGCTTGAAAAGATAGGGTACACTGGAGGGCACCCCAACCATAAAATAAGACGGTACAAAAGATGGAATACTAAGTGTGAAATTAGAGGGTAAAAGGGAGGGAATCCCAAGATCATAATAAGAGGGTACATGAGAGGGAATCCCAATCCTGAAATAAGAGGGTACATTGGTAGTTACCCCAAGCCCAAAGCAGGTACATGGGTGATTATCCCAAGACTAACATGTTATGAAGGTCTTGGTAGATATCTTTGACATAGTATTTTCTATGATTATATTTATTCCATAGATTCTATGTATTATTCCTAAGTTATTCCATAATTTCTTTCACTTTTTATTCACTTATGATTCATGTCTTATGAACTGCCAATATTTATGCCATGATTCATGTATATTATCTTTGATATGCAGGGTATGATATTAAAATATTAATATCATTTTATCATAATCTTATTCTCCTATTTTGCTGATGTATATCCTTTATTTACCCTTACTGATCATCTAATTTCACCATTTATTATCTTTCTTTTCCCCAGGTTACGAAGAAAGGATTTAAGTAGAAGTACTAAAGGAGAAGATCTTTGTGGGAAAAATTGAAGATCCTTAACCATGTTAGAAGATTTTGTTCCATGTGTCCAAAGAAACTAAACTGTTATAGTCCTTAATAATGTATTTTTAAAATGTTATGAATATTCATGTAAAATGATTTATTATACATGTATGTTAATCATGGGTCTATATACATTATGTATAAGGACACCAGTTCTCATAACTATAATTTCATGCCTTATGTACCACTTTCATTTTCAAAATCATTTTTTAAACATATATATTTAATAAAACACATGATTCAACTTTAATTTAATTTAGTATTTACCCTATAAGGGGTTAATTCCCATTAACCAATTGATTCACCCAATTCACATTCTAGTTTCAAATTAATCCATTTAACTTTACATGGAATTTAATCATATCAAACATAAATTACCAAAATGAAACTTCCAGTCCAAGACAACCCCATATTCTTCAAATTTTCACCTTGCATGCTACAACATTATGTTAGGCCTGATATGGTCAGAACCATGTAAAAAAATATATGGTTGCGAAATTCCATTTCACATACTTCAATTAAAATTAAATCTCTTCTTAAACTATTTTAAATGTAAACATAAACATTTTAAAAAATGAAATCGTTACATGGTTAAATCCACCACTATGATTTCCACATAATATCATTGTTTCCTATGTTAAAAGGTATAATAAATTTCCATTTAATATAAATCACTCATATTAAAACATTTTAATTTTGATTGGGTCAAGAACATCAATATGGTATTGATCACTCAATGTAGGAACACAAAAAAAAGAGCAAGAATGTGGGTCAAATTAAAAGTGAACACCTCCCTTAGACTCATCAAAGCCTACAAATATGGTATAATATCATATTTTTCTAAGAAATATTTGATAATGAAGAACTATAAAATTTCCCTAAAAATAAGGAATTTAGACCATAAACAGCAAGATCACTCTTGAAAGAAAACGAAACCAAGAAAAAGAGGAAGATGACTCTTAGAAATATTAAGATCCTTCCAATACTGAAGATAAAAGAAAAAAATTACAAGAATGTATGGAGAATAACCATATAATATAGGATATGGGAAGGTAAGGAGGTGCGTTACAAATTCTAGGAAAATGGGGAAAGAAAGTGGGGTTAAACCCTTTTAAGATAAAAAGGAAAAATTGGTTTTTCCATACTTTTTGAAGGGTGTATAGTTTGGCCACATTGCTAGACAAACCATGAACCAAACATTTGATCCTCTCTATCTATAAAAATACCTCTTTAATGTTTATGAAACATACTCTTACAAATCAGGTGCTAACCATGTGACATTATTCTATAACTCTATATACAACCATACAATTTATAGGGACTTACCACATGGTTTTATAAGATGTTCACCTTTATATTTTAGGTTTCCTTGTTAGGGTGAATAGTTAGGAATTAACATGTGCTAACCATGTTCCCTAGGATAAACCTCAAAAAAACCTAAACACTAAGTTTTTAACCCTCAAGTAACTCCCAATATCTCCTTAATAACATCCTCCCCTATATAAATTGGAAATTTTTAGGGGTCTCGACCATTAAGATTCTATTTCGACGCCCAGATTAAAAATCATCCCATCCACCAATTTGAAAATTAAAAATATTATTTGAACTTCAGGTGAATGTATAGAATATAAGGCCTTAAAATATACTAACCATAACACTTCTAATCCATAAAATAACTAATGGTTTACCACTCACATTTCCCGACCTATTTATGTCACCCATTTAAGGTATGATGGCCTCTTTCTATTCCAAATGCCTAGAAGATATTCAATGTATAACCTCAAACTCAAGGTTCTCAACCTAAAAAAACAAAATCTAATTCTCATTGTTAATATTTAAACTCCAAGATAGATCATACTCATTCCCATCTATCCAAAAATACAAATAGTTTCATCATTCAGTTACTCTCTAGGTCTATGGTTCTCCCCACTATAAGATTTATCCTACAACTGAAAAATTATAATGATTTGGTTATCTCACCATTGAAATATCTTATTCAAACACCACTAACATGTACCTATGACATTAATAATGAATTTTTAACTCACTATAACTGAACACACTTGAGGATTCCAATCAACACGGGTACCTATCCTTGTTACCAAAAACCAACTATGGATGAATGCATAACTTTCATCCACGCACAATCAAAAGAAACAATTTATTTCTCAAAATCTTAGTTTGATTCTCAAAATACACCCCTCATATCCAATATGATACTTCAGATATTTTTTCAAACCTTATGAATCCATTTCTATAAATCAATTCAAGTCAAACCGTCCTTGGTTGATATATCTTGAAGAACTCCCAGCTTTGACTTCCAATTCTTTACCTACTTTCCTGATCATACCTGAAGTAATTATGTGATAACATAAACGAACTCCCTAGAGTAAATAACCAAATATTGTTGATATTATTTATTTATATCCTCAATGATCTAAAAAAATTTTCTTCCCCTACCACACACACTAGCACACTTCCAATCCAAACACCCATAGATCACATTAAAACCATCTCAAGCATAGGCACAACATTCAGTATCAATCCGAAACTACCTATGACATTATTATTGGAATTACTTATGTAATTCCAAGTTTTAACCTAAACTACTCCTCAGTAGTATCTCGAATCCATCACAACTACTCCATAGTTATCTTAACATTCCTATGACTCTTTAGGCATAAGGTTTGTATGCCCGCGATTGCTACATGATTCCCCACTATAAGAGTATCTTTGTAACCACTCCAAGATAATAAAATCAAACTAGAAAGACCCATTTTTCATTAATCACCATATCAAGAATTTTTCATGGTTTTCCCACACTCTCTTGATAAATGAAAGAAACACCAACTTCTTACCATTCTCAGCTGCCAATAAATGTACCCACAAAATTCTACGACATCTAGTTTGTAATAAGGACCTCACTCTCTGGTGATCGATGATGAAATACCAACCATAAAACTTCACTTACACCACTCCTTGAGAATAACCTCCATGTTTCCTATTGGACACAATTCATGTTTCTCATTTTGATCCACGCTCAACAGATTCATGACCCCCAAAGCATCTGTCTGGGTCAAACTCGATCATCTGTTTCAAAAGAATCTGATCCCATTATGATGTCACCCATAAAAAAAGGTACAAATCCAAACCCATTTCTAGGTCTTGGTCTTCCCAATCCATAAGTGTATCATTATTCATTGGTTACCTTACAACAAGAGTGACTCACTAACTGAGGCTTTCCACAACCCTTTGACTATCTTCTAAGCAGTCATGAGCTAACGTTCATAACAAAACCACCATCAACAGACCACTAGATATCCTCTAATAATATAATGATACTCATTGGGACCATAAAAAACTTCTATTATAGAAACCAGTGCTCACTTCCAAGCCATTTGGTTTCATAACCCAAATACACCACGCATCTCCAACACATGCATGTCACACTGACCTCAACAAAAACATTAGGTTTATATGCTCCCCTATGACCACATAGAAAAACCAATACAAGATCACATGAGTCATGTATTAATAGACCAGATCTCACATTATACTAAATTATCTAACAATGCCTCTTGGACTATCCTCCCCATTGAGTTTGAGGCATCCCTAATGCTCCACCCGACAAGCATGAAAATCTTCACATGTCATGTCTAACTACACGACCACCCATAAAACCAAGAATATTTCCAAGATAAAAATATTTAACCAAACCTTTATCATCCATAGACCTATCTATTTAGGGTCAAAAATGATTACCATTCTTAAAAACATCAAAATAATAGTGTCATACATCCGAACAATCCTACAATTCAAACCATATTTAAAACCAAAAAACATGCACTTAGGGTGATTCTATTATAAAAAAGATCCAATTCATAACCATGAATTTACTAAAAACATTCATATCAAAATATATGAATCGATTCCACAAAATGATGTGCTTAACCCCACATTACATTCTGAAACACATGGCGTCAACTTACCCATCCAACTGCTTACTCTAGGCCCCACACACATTGACACAAATGCCTATTTACAATGGAACTATAGACCAAGAACTCAATCCTGGGGCTAAAATGACTAGAAATTGTTACCAACCCATGAATGTCATTAGAAAAAATAATATAAAGAAATAATTAATATCCTCTAGGTCACACCTCAACTAAAAGAACAACTGGAAACAGCCAACAATTAAATACACCAAAACTTGATCAAGATCTCACAACCCACAACCAAGGGTCTCAATGCTAGGCCACTCACACTACCCAAACCACCCATACACAAGGTCAATCTATAACATAGAGGATACTAATAACCAGGATACCTAAGGTCCCATTATTTATTATTTCACTTTATTTAAACTCAACAATTTTCAAAACATAATTATTAATATTTTAAAATTGGAATTAGCTAACATTTTAAAATTATTAATCTTTATTACATTTGAAATGTCATGGTTTTGGATAGATATAATGAAATTCAAAAGTTATAAATGATTATATATTATAATTTTCTTACTAAAATTTTATTTAACCAAAACCATCTATTGATAACTCATTTATACCTTCCTATCAACTAGAAATCACTATAGGAGTTGGTAAAGTAAAATGCCACCATACACTTATATATAAACTATAAATATAGTTTCAATAACTTCAAATAACAACCCCTATCTATTATCAAAAAAATAGAGGTATATATAAATGATCAACATTCATAAACCAAAAATAGTAAATAAAATACTAGAACATATGAATCTCCTATAGATATTAATCCCGTGTAGTATATGGATGACAACTCAATACTATGTTCCTACCTTGATGTATGAATGCATTCCATATCTTATCATTCTAGGCCAAGAGATAAAATACCATAAATAAATAACATCACACCTAAGTGAGTCACTTGAGGTGGAAATCAATCAATAGTAAAAGTAAAAAAGTAATACAAATAATTCCCACACTATGAAAACTAGTTTTTCCCCACATGTGGGGCTATAGGCACCCAATAATAAGATATTTACCGAGATTTGAAACATTCCAAGTCTCTTGACTATCATTCTCATATAGTAAAACAAAAGAAAAGAAACATTTATTGTACCACTTTCTTACACCCCAACACAGATTCCACTCAACCAGTGCCCCATTCTAGAATACCACAAGCCCTCAGGTGCACCTCCCCATACACTAGAGGGTGTAGACTAGTTGTGAGGGCCTATGTGGTTACTATAGAGAGAAAATTACCTTGTGATTATAGTATCTATAAAAATGGAAATAAAATGAAATAGACACAAATCCATATAAACATCATATTAATGGAATGTTATTATAACAAAATACAACCAACATATGAAATAATAAATTATGTTTCATATATATTATATCCCCCATGGTAGAATCATTCATAGATAGTATATTAGTAAAAAAATAAAAATAAGTTGAGTCCAACGACCTATCAAAAACATTTCTTGAGTCCGGCCTAGTCCCATCATTAAAATATTACCTAGAAAACTAAAGTAATAAACATTGGACCCTTCTCTAATACATGTAACTAGGAAATATGATATTGTCTTCTCAGGTACCCATGTGTCATGAAGGCCTAAGCATGGTGTTAGTATAACTCAATAGGACACCACCAAAATCATCCCTAAGATAACGAGTCTTATAAATAGTGTACGAAGAATTTATATAGATAAAAATTTCAAATAAATACACAATTTGAATTTTAAAAAAAATAAAAAATTGTTTATTTAAAATAAATAAACCACAACGCATGATCCATGTTTTTGATGACACCCAAGTTTGGTTGTACGTTTTCCATTCTCTAGGTTCATGACCTTGATCGACCTTACTTGATTTTTCCAATACTGGGGTTTCTATGAGCATGTATCGATGAATTTTCCAATTATATCTATCTAAATGGAATCTAAGTGTTCATCTTGGAAATCCAATTTATCAACCACTGCTTGGAATCCCAGTACTCAACTAAGAATTTCCATGGAATATGATCTCTCATTTTAGCATTCTCATCATCAATAATCACTCCAATCTAGGCACCTATACTAGAATTGAAATGGAATCCAAGAACTCATATTGGAATTCCTCTGAATTAATACCATATAGGTATAGGCCCTCCACCTGGCCTCCCCAATTAATCATCCATAATGTGGAATCTTAGGGCTCATCTCATCATTCCCAATCATCTAGTATCATATAGAATTTGTCCACTCATCCCACCATTACCAAGTAAAATATGTGTTATAAAATTTAAGTATATAATACCTAAATTCCAAATCATTAGGAATCAAGTTAATCAATTTAATTAATTAAATAATAAATTAATTTAATTTTCATTAGGCCTAAGGCCACCACTTACCGTAATTATTGATTCACACCTTATGTACCACTCCCAATTTCAAAATCATGATTTATTATTATTTTTAAACCAAGCCATTTCATAAAACAATATATATAAATTTTATTTAATTCTTTTATTTCCATAAAAATGGGCCAATTCCCATTAAAAAAGTGATTCACCCAATTCATATTCTAGTTAAAAATTAATCCATTTGACTCACTTAGGCATTTAACTATATAAAACATAAATTACCAAAATGAAAATTATAGGCCAAGACACCCTCAAATTCTTAAAATTTTCACCTATCATGCTATAATATTATATCATGTACAAGGTGCTCAAAACTATGACACAAATTGATGGTTTTGAAATTATATTTCACAATCATAGTTTAAAATTAAATTTATTCTTAAACCGTTTTAAAGGTAAACATAGACATTTAAAAACATATATCCATTACAAGGTTAAATACCCCACTAGGAGTTCCAATTAGGATAAAAATTTACAATGGTATAAGGAATAATAAATGGTAATTTAAACATATTAACTCAAATAAAAACATTTTAATTTATATTGGGGAAATAATGAAAAATTCAGATAGACTGCACTGTACACACACTCAAAAAATGAATAAGTTTATGGGTTAAATTAAAATGGAAAGACTAACTTAGCCACATAGGTTCCTAAAAATACATTATTATCTCTTGGTTATGGTAATAACTATAGATAATTAATAATGATAAAAATTCCTTTAAAATAGGATATTTATCTCATAAATGATCTGACCACTTTTGATAGTAAAACAAACCAACAAAGGGATGAATAAGGCTCTTAGTATTACCTAAAGATTTAAAATTACATATATAGAAGTATAATTAACCAATTATATATGGAGTAACACCATGTAATATAGGATAGGGGAGGGAAGGAGGCACATATGATCTTTTGGGAGAATGGGGAAATAAAAGGGGGTTAAAACCTTTTAAGATAAAAAGTGTAAAATAATTATTTCCTCACTTTTTAATGGGTGTACATTTTAGATACATGGTTAGTCAAATATTGTCTCAATAGTATAGTTACCTATGTATAGAAAAATCTCAATTACATTTTAATGGAACGTGATTTACAAAATATTTTCCAATCAAGTGACATGCCTCTACATCTTTACCGACAGTTGTAAGGATTATAGTGACCTGCCACACGATTTCATAATTATTGGACCTATGTATTATAGGTCACATGGATGGGGTTTATTGTTGTCACTAACCATTAAATAACCTTGAAACCTTGTATGAAACTCAAAAAACCCAAAAACTAAGCCTAAATCCCCTATAAGACTCCTGATCCCTCTTCAAGAACTTCCTACCAAGTCGAAATTGGGTCTTTTGATGCAACCTAAACCTCAAAATTTTGTTCTGATGCCTAGATTAAAAACTATCCTGTGAACTAGTTTTAAAATTAAAAATTTATTTGAACTTTTAATTCAAATAAATTACTTTGGTACTTGCACCATATAATGGAAACATGGTGTATAAAATAAACATGTCTTGGGAAATTAATTTTTGAGTAAAAGAACCCTTGTGGCTTGAATAACATTTTAATGAAAACTTCTTGAAATACAGGTTTTGTAAATGAAATTCAAATATCATGATTAAAATATAATTAATGATATAATCTATCAAATATCTGGTATGTGTAGCATGGAAAAAAATTAAGAGAATAATATAAAATATGTCTTAATGGAAGGAATTTGAGATGAAAACCCCTTAACCCTTATCCTAACTTTAACAAAAGTTCTTTAACCTTTTATATAAAAAAAATAGATATCATGGTAACATAATTTAGAAACTTAATCATATCCATTTTAAATTATACTCTACATATATAGTTATTATTATCATATATAGAGATTTCATTTTTACCTGTTTTCAATATCTGGTGTAAGTAATTTGGATCGTTTGGAAATTTTTCTGTAATAGTTGTGTTAGTATTCATTCTTCTTAAAGTTTTCACCATTACCATATCATTAAATTTACTA
Source organism: Viscum album (assembly GCA_963277665.1). NCBI lineage: Eukaryota > Viridiplantae > Streptophyta > Magnoliopsida > Santalales > Viscaceae > Viscum > Viscum album. The sequence goes on from OY728125.1 coordinate 1,952,789,129, forward strand.
TAATAGGTGAATTATAATTATTTATTATGTTTTAACTTCCTTTAATGAGTGGGTAGGAAATTTTTAATTTTTTGTATATTTCAGACTGGAATAATGGGGTTATGGTGTGAGGGGAAGTTAGTAGAGGAGAAACCATTTATAAGTTAAAAGGGGTGTCATTTTTGTAAATAAAAGAAATCAATAATGGGAAGTCACTGTCAAGGAAAGTTTCTCAAAAAATTAGAACTAATGGATAATGTAATATATAAGTACTAGAAACATTTAAAAAAATAAATTAAAAACGTTTTTTTTTTAATTTAGGCTCTTCACATATTAGTTTACTCATACTTACCATTTTAGTTTTTACCATGGTAACTAGTTTTTACCTAAGTAATTTATCATGTATTACTAAAAATAAAATAGTCCTTATTTAGAAATTTAAACCTAATAATTCCAAAATTTTAAATCCATTTTATTTTATTAAATTTCTCAAATTGATAAGAAAAATAATTTTAAAATAATAATTGTATAATGTATTGCATTTTTTTGAAATAAAACTTAAGTTTTAAAATATCAAATTTAGGTTTTTAAATTAAAAAATAAAAAAAAATAATTATAAAGTAATTTTTTTTAGTAATATGGTCTCATAAATTTCTAAATCATACTTATATAAAAATAATTCCATAAAAGGAATCGTATTTGTAAATACAGTATATTTCACTATTCACCTTAAAATAAATCTTTCTAGAAAAATACAAAAAAAAATACCCTAAGATAATATTGTGATTATGAATCGAAAAATTATGTTCATTTTAAAATATTCAAATTCTAAATTTTATAAATTTAAATTTATACTTAATTCATGAAATATAATGAAAAAAAGTTTTTATCAGGAGAAAGACTTTTTAAAATACAAACTCTACTTATTCTTATTTCATATAATTTACTATTTAGTGGTAAAAATTTATTCATATAAATATATATTAACAAAAATTAAATATAATTTTCTTTTGATAAAAACTTATAGTGCTTAAAAGGCACTTTTTTATAAAAATACGATTTTATACATAAAATGATCTTATTAGTCATTTTAGCTATACCAATTGAATTTTATTAATAATAGAAGTAGGATTTATTTTAACTATATAAATATTTAATAAAGTGATAACTAATATTCATTACCATTGATTAAAATTCTAGGTTTCAATGGTTATATATAAATATTGATATATTATCTAAATATACCATGGTTTTATTTGAGTTCAGTGCCACGTATGGAGTACGCTATCAAACACACTGACTTATTTAAAGGTAATCATATATTAAAATCTTAGGGTGTTATAGATAACGGGTAATACTTTTAATTAATTTTTAGATAGAATCTATGGGAACCTAGGAATAAGGTATTGACCAAAAAATATTAGATTAAACACATAAAAAATTATTGAAGTTAAGTCAATACCACTCTGATTTAAGGATAGAGAATACGAGAATAAAAACCTCATTATTGCTATAACACCTTAAAAATATAATGATAAATTTCCTTTATGGAAATTATATCTTTTTTTTACAAAAAACATCGGTCAAAAATTCACATTACTGTATTCTACTAAGGTAGAAAATTTCAATTAAAAACGAAAAAAATTAGTTCAAGGGACAATAAGGCATGTTTTTATGAGTAATTATTAAAAGATGATCTAAATAAGAGGTAAATTACAATTTAAAGAAGGTTTTATTGGGTAAAAATCTCTAAAGTAATTAAATTATCTAGAAAGGTCTAGTGATGTCCTATGCAACATAATCTCTAGTGCTAGCTATGTGAATTTATGAGGGATCCCACTAAACCTTTAAAAGTGATTTACATTGAAAAAAATATATTGAGTTAGTAGAATAATAAAATATATAAAAATTAAACATATTTAGAAAAATTATAGAAGAAATAATATCAAAATTAAATAAAAATACAATGATATTGAAATATTCCTCATTCTAATCTTCCTTGAGGTTCATTTATTCGATAATAATTATAGAAATAGTAAAAAAAGTTAAAAAGATGGTAATAATATTTAGAATATAAATAAGAGGATAAGATATATTATTTTCTATAATTGTGTAAGGTTATATATATGAATTTAATATGACTGTCATATATATGGTCATTGGGCTTATATGGACACTCGACTTAATTGATTGTTGGTCTCATATTGTTATTAAATCCATAATTAGATATAATAATATTTAATGAGATAAAATATAAATTTATTGGATTTCATATTAAATTAAAATTTTACCATTACAAATTAGTCGTTTAATTGGCATGTATAAATATAAGTAACCACATTTTGAAATATAATAAAAAATGATAAACAATGGAAGTAAGTAATAGAATCCTTCCTTATATGGACCATTTTTATAACCCTTGAAATAAGGTACCATCCATAAGATTTTCCCTTAACCAATCCCAAGTTTAACTTCAATATGTATGAATTGATTGAAATCTTCTATGGGAAAGTTCAGGCTCATGGAAATCATTACGAGATCTAGGTTAAATGAATCACCACCAACAACTACTTCCATTTCTTATCTTACCATACGATTATATACAGTGGTCTTAAAGGGGTTCGTAAGTAAAATTTAAGATGATATAAATATGTAATTATTAATTTTATAAATTATATTGTATATATATATATATATTCATTTGTATGTGAATATTTATACATTTGGAATTTTTATAAAATTTAATTTTCCAGAATTAATTTAATTAAATGGGAGATATTATTTTGAATAAAAATGTATTGAAAAAATTAAATTTATAGTTACTGAATAAATAATCAATTTTAAATAATTAGCAATAAAATCATTTAATGATAAATGAGATATTTTTCAAAGAATTGTTTTTATGTGTAACTTATTTTCAAACATAATTAAATTAATCTGTAGCAAAAAATTATTTTATTGAAATTTATTAATAATATATTTTAAAAAAATGAAAATTCACATAAATATTGTTAAATGGTGAGGAATAAGAAAAAAAATCATTTTTATGCTTGACAATGTATTTTCCTAAAAATTAATTTTTATGAGTCATGTGTTGTAATATTAAAATTAATGTTTTTTAATTTTATAAATTTAATCGAATAAAATTAATTTAATATTTGGAATCATAATTTTTAAATTATTTAATATTTTTGACTCTATTTTTATACATAAAAATTATTTACATGGGTGGAAATTAAGTTACTATGGAAATGATAAAAAAGAGGTAAAATGATTAAATTAAAGGGTAAAATCCTAAAATATCACACAAAATTATCTCTAAATGAATATATGAGAGAATTATTTACATAAACTTATCCTATATCCATTATGTTTATAATATGGATCCACTTTCCATGATAAATTACATTCCTTATTCATTAAAAAATGAATATTTTTGAAAATACCCCTCATGATCACCTAAAAAAAGGAACCCTTCTTTACACACCTCAATGCACACCTTCCCTTAAGTTTCCTCTTGAATATAGGCCCAAATTATCTCCCTAAAAATAAACACCCATTTTTTTAACCTATGTTCATAATAAGGAGTCTCAAATCATTAAGTTTCAAGAGGAACTCTAAGATAATATTTGAGTATTCAACATAACTGTTATCATCTCCTTGATCATTTTTCTTTATATTTTTTATACACCACTCATTCAATTTGATTTATCACTTTAATAACATGATTTTTAAAATCATAATTCTTCTATAAGGTTTATCATATATCTATATAATAACATATTATTATTCACTCATTTGTTATGATGCATTCCTATTAGATCGGTTATACAACCTACATTAATGATGCTATAATGGTTATATCATGAATGATTAATAATACTTAAATGATGGTAATATGATATAATATTTGTGAAATTAATAATTTTTTGTAATTATATAATGTTAATATGTATATATATTCATTAATAAAATCATTTATTTTTATAAAATCGAAATTCACAATAAATGTTGATTTTAACCACTCTTTATAAACCATCAACATAACTTCCATAAAATGAACATTGGAATTCACAATTATATGAAACACACCATTATATCCTTTATTTCTATTATTTATATTATTAATTCATGACCAATTACCATGGATTGAAACCTCTATACTAAAGCTAGCATAAAACAAATAGGACAATTAACACCTAAATATTTATTTTAACAAATAATGGTTAATAAATAAGTAATAATAAATTATAAATTGTTGTATTATTCGCGAAATTCCTTTTTTTGTGATCCAAAATCATGATTATTGTAATTCTAATATGTTTTGTGTTTTATGAAAGAAATATCCATTTTCGATAAAATATTCCAATTATGGGTCCTTCATGAGACCAATGGTTCTTCCGCGTGAAGAATCACCTTCTTCTATAATACCAATGAATATACCATGATAGTACTAAATCATCAGTGAATAAATGTGACATAAAACCCTAATTAGAGATCTTCTATGAAGGATCAACCATAATTCTAAAAAATCATCCATGCATACCATCTTTTGTGAAGACAATCTAAATTGTTTCCAAGTGTTGGATTGTCTATGTGATGGAAGTCTATCAACCTTTCATAGAATAATTATAATTTTCAAAAGTATGGATTTTCCATAAGATTAATTCTATAGATAATGTATAATTATGGATCTCTTGTGTGAAGTAAGGATCACCCATGAGAAGGAATCAAATATTCTACAAGAAGGATTTCTTATTCTGTACAAACAAGAATTAATATCTTATGTTATCCACAAGTGTATATGAATCTGTATGAAGTCTAAAATTTGACTATATACTATGTTACTATGTGAAGGAAAGATCTTCCATTTTAAGGGACTAGACCTTACATGCTAAGGAAATAAGGATAATAATAAGTAATTAAATCATTCATGGTAAGTATGGATGCTTCTGTAAGAAGAATCAGTCTTCTTTTCCTTTTCTAATTGATCTTTCATGAATACATAAGACCATAATTTGGAATATTTTAGATCATTCATGTCATAACTAAGAATGGACCTACTCCTTCCATGTAAATTCAAGAATAAAATAGTTTTTATTTTAACAGCTATATTCTGAACATTAAATGTAATTTACATGATTTTAAGACTATCATAAATTATGATTATTATGAGGAATTAATTATGATTATTCATCAATGTACAATTGTAAATTAGTTCTGTATAAATTCATGGAATTTTCATGTTAAATATACGGTGAAAAGTGTGAATCAATCATGGATATCTCTATTACAAAGTAATCCTAATGATACTCTATTTTCTGTAATTTAGTAGAATATTTAAGTAGAATATTTAAAGGATCATTTAATCTACTTTTAAAAAAAATATTTAAATACAATTGATCAACTGTAGATATTTTTAGAGATTGATCTATATCAAAATTTATCTATTCACTCCTTTTTATCTCCCTATTTTTCTTTTCATTCAAGTTGTGCTTGTACTGCTTGATTATTTTCTAATAAATATTGCTATATAATAAAGATGAGTACTATTATAATCATTATTATTCTTTTTATACCTATTATTCCATGAAAAATTATGGAAGGTGATTTTGTAGTCTAGACTACCCTATGTGCAATTGTTTCTTGTAATGCCTGATCCAGGTTGTGGATCTATTTATTTATTTTAATAAACATTATTATAAGTGGGTTACTATCAAGTGGGTATGACTAAGATCCATATTAGAAAAAAATAATTAATTTTTAAATTCACTGTGTTTCATTATTTTTTTCTAATAATATTAAAAAACATATTTCATTTAATGTTAAATTTAATAACTTGAATTTTTATAAAGTATCTAGAAATTTTGTTTTCAAAAAAATAGTCTAATATTTAACATATATTAGTGTGATATATATATATATTGTGTTTGGTGTGATTAATTTTTTTTTTGAAAGTTAGAGTGATTTCAAATTTTCATAACTGGTTTTTGATCATTCCCTTGATAAACTATTTGTAAATACCAAATTATATATACCTACTTTATTAGTTAACTAGGTTATTTTAAATTTATTTAATTTTTTTTAATTTTTTTTAATATACACTTTTGGATGGTCAAATCACTCTCCTCTTGAGAATAAAAATCTAACCAATATTTGGAATCAAAGGGATTTTTGGTTATTTATAGTCAATAATTTTACTCTTACTTACCTTTTTTTTCCTAACTTTGATCAAGTCATCAAAAAAGGACATTAGTTTCTATTGATTTTAATATCTTTTAGTTGTGGACACGTCTATACTGGAAGGACCTGAAACCAATAGAACACCCTAATTTAATGTCCATAACTATGATCAATATAAAATATAAATTTAAAATCATATTTAGAGAATGATTTTTAACAGTTAGTCTATTATGTAAGATAAATATGGAAAACCAAATTTCATGACCCAACCCCCTTGATCTATGAACCTAGTTATCATACCCCATGTGTCTCCTATAATAAATTGGTTTCCTTTTAAACAAAAACATTAATTTACCCACTAGGTTAACTTATCTAACTAATAAATATCCCCACAATCCAAAACATATTCTTTTAGAGTATTTTTTCTACAATCATACACACCCTAGAAAAATTGCTAGCAGATCACCCATCCTGACCACTACTCTAGGACAAATCATGTTTAACTATGGAGTTCTAATAAGGTAACCTCCCATAAAGAAAGGATCACCTTTTTTAAATAGGTAGTAACATGTATCCTTTTAAGTATCACTCTTCCTAGGGTGTTACACTCTCTTCCCATTTAAAGAACAATGTCCTCATTGTGGACCCCAAACCACAAACCTAGGTAGTACCTCTACACTTTTAGTTGGGTAATGGATTTAATACCTTTTTTTAAAACTGAACCTCCTTGGGATAGGAACATATTCATATTACCCCATAGGTCTCCTATAATACCTTGGTTTATTTCCTAGAAAACTATAGGCTATTATAAACTTGGGCCACTTATCAGACCAATTACCATCCCCACAGGTCACAGCATGCTCTTTCAGAGTCTTTTTTACTCACTCACACACACCTTGGAAAAACTACCATGAGTTCACCCATCCTAACCACTACTCCAGGATAGGAACACTTAACTGTGGAGTTCTAATTATATTTTCTCTTGAAAATAAAGGTACACCTTGTCGACATGGGTAGTAACATTTAGCCTTTTAATCCTCACTTTTTCTGGGGTGTTTCACTAAAAGATCATAGACATAATTAGATTGATGATACTAAGGATTAATATGATTATAACTATAAATCCATGAATTGATTTTTTTATTCTCTAGGAGGGTATGAATTAAATAGAATAATTTTTTTTGATATGTCTTATCTGATTTGGTATACTCCTGTTGTTTCTAACGAAATAACATCCAATGTTAAATAAATGTTGTCGATAAATATACTATTAAATATGATAAATTTAAGATCAAACACAAGGAATCTATTTCTGAAATGTATCTTAGGTTTAATAATATTATAAATACCATACATACACTTGGAAATATTGTATATGATAAAGAAAAATTGATGAGGATCATGAGATGTTTACCTAACTAATAAAGAAGAACTTTTGTCTCTATTCAAGAATCATGTGATGTTAGTAAACTACTAAAAAAGAAACTAATTATAAAATTTATGATGTATAAGGATCAACTCAGAATTAATGGTGAGGATATTGAACCTAATTTTTCTATTAGCTTTAAACACTACCACAAAAAAGGGCAAGGTAAGTGCTGCCCTTTATCAGCGCTAAGCAGAAAGCGCTGATAAAGGGGTGGGCCTTTCTCAACGCTGATAAATGTTCCCTTTATCAGTTCTAAAACAAGCACTGATAAAGGTGTACCCTTTATCAATGCTTTTCTTAGTGCTGATAAAGGTTATAGTTATCAGCCCTACTATTTGCACTGATAAAAGTTTTTATTAATAATTAATATAAAATTAATATATATATATATTCAAAAATAATGTTTATATGTATAAATTAAATAAAAAACAAATTTTTATAATTAATATATATTTTTAATAATTAAAATATATATATATAATGTTTTAATTGAAAAAAGTATTTCTAGGATTATAATTAAATATATATATATTTATTTATTTATTTAACTAATTATAATATTATAATAAATTACATTAAATAATAAATATATTTATTAGATTTATTAGATTTATTAGATTTATTGGATTAATTCATTTTATTTATTATATTTTTTATATTTATATATTTATTTTATTTAGTTATTTATAAATATATAATACTTTTTAATATATATATTTAAAATTAAATTTATTGAATATATATATGTATTTTCCAATGAATTTGGTCAACAGAAAAAAGTGTTGATAAAATAAGTATTTATCATAACTATAATTTTAGCGTTGATAAATAGGTATTTTATCATCGCTTTTTGAGCGCTGATAAAGATATGCATTTATCAGTGCTAAAAAAATGCCAATAAAATACATATTTATTGGTTCTATAATTTTAGCACTGATAAATGGTCCTCTATTAGTGATTTTTTAGCGTTGATAAAGGCCTATCTTTATCATCACTAAAAAACTGCTGATAAAGGTATGTTTTATCAGCTCTTTTATTTTAGCACTGATAAAAATTACTTTTATCAGCGCTTTTAACTACAACTGATAAAGGTTCAAATATTTTTTATAAATGAACCCTAAAGACCCCTCCTCCCTCACACCCATTCAAGACATCACAGAATCTGAACCCTACGCTGTCGACCTCCCCTCCACTGTGAACCCTCCTCTTCCACCTCCTCCACTGCTTCCTTTTCCTCCCCCATCACGACCGTCCTCCTCCTCCTCTGTTGTTGCTGCCTTCTCCTCCTCCTCCACCATGACCCATCCTCCACCTCAACCCTACTCCTCCTCCTCCTACGATGTCGCTTCCTCCTCCTCCTCCTCTGGCCACCGACTCATCCTCCTCTGCAGCAGCTGCCTCCTCCCCCTCCTCATCGGCCTCCTTCTTCTCCTCTTCTTTGTGTGGTCCCCTTGTCCACATGACCTGCTTCGGTGTGCCCTATTCATCTGACGACCATCCCAGTGGCCTCCTCTACAGCACACAGATTCCCCCCAGTGATTCTCTTATGTAATGAATTTTTACTCTAATTCATTAGAAATATAGTTGGTGTACAGAGTTTGGTCTAATTGACCCTATAGTGGTATTGGTTCATGATATTAATTACTAATAGCCTAGTTTGAAACTGTATGAATGGGATTATGATCAATCATGTTTCAAGGGTCCTGGGTGGAGGTTTCTGTTAGGGAAGAATTATGGTAATCGCATGGAAAGGGTCATTATATGGATTGTTAATTGGGGTAGTGTGACAGTGATGTGAAATTTATTGTTAAAGACCATGAATTTACTAGAGATTTGGCTATCCTGAGTTGTTGACCATTATGGTTGTACTGCATAGTGTGATTGGGGGGATGACTTGGTGGGTACTAGTGGTAGAATAACTAGTGGGTAAGTTGTTGTGTGAGATATATCAAAGATTATTTTAAATCTTATTTCATGTCGAGTACGTGGTTTGTGTGGATTATCCCACAGAAAATATTTATCATGGCTATATGAAATTGTGACATCTCCCTTAGAACCCTTATAGGTACAGTACAAGGAAAGGGGGTGATTATGATGTTAGTGTAAATGATAATGTGGATTCCTTATGACCTTATGGGTAGGGAAATCCACACATGTGGTGGTTTAGGTTGGTAACTAAATATGAATAAAGATATTTCTTGTTGATATATTGTTACCTATAGGTCTTGGTATCATCATGATATATTTTTTAACTATAGGATATGCTAATGATGGATACGTTTAGTGAGGCTTCTTAGGATGGGTCATGTATGATCTTCTTATGTAATAGCCTCTTGCTCGATGACAGGTATCAATCATTGGCTAGCTAATATCTAAGATGAGTCTTATCTTCCATGCTTGTTCATTATATCTTAATAGTTATTATATATCTATGATGAGGATGAGGTCGAGAGACCTTGGTATTGCAATGTAGAGATACTCTACCAAGGTGAACATTCATTCAAATTTCTTAAAGTTCATTTTTCACTATACATCATGGGGTATATGAGATTTTCCACAAGACATAAATTATTTTACTGGTTCGGATTATGTTGGAGGTTAGCTATGTTATACCCTCCCTAGGATCTTATTTATCTATGTTCATTTAGCCAAAGTATCTGTCTTACATTGGTAGTCATTCTCAGGTAGTAAGTTGGCTCTTTTATGACCTTCTCATGATCCACTTCTAGTATATCTTATTAGCCATGTGGAATACCTTGTATTAGAGATTTAGATTTTCTTAGAGGTTAGATTGGTTATTCCTATTTAGGTCCTACTTTATGTATGTGATTTTATCCATGGGACTCACCTTATGTTAATGGTTTGGATCATGTGGGAGTCTATCTATGTTCTTCCCTCGATAATATTTTTTGGGGGTGACTCTTATTCCAAGAGGCATATAGTAACATCACAATTCCTGATAAAGATTTAATGATTCTGCCTAAGGGAGGGGTGTTTCAGTGTATACCTTATGGTAATTCAACAATGTGACATCATAGGGTGCATTATGAAATAGACCCTTATCCTACACCATAATGTACCCTATTCCTGAAATGAAAATATATATTTTTGTCTTTTTAATATGGTTCCCCTATTCCTTATTATACAATCAACCCTATCACCCAAACCCCTCTTCCCCATAATTTTCCCCTCTCATAATTCACTATTTAGGATCCCTAATGGTTGTTTCATAGTGGATAGCCCACCCCCTCCCCCCCCCCCCCACCCCACATGGGCAGCCCACCCCCCCTCCCGGAACAGCCCACACCCCCTCCCCCACACCCCTACAGCCCCCTACCCCCCCCCCCCCTCAGACATCCCCACCCCACCCCTTGGACAACCCAAATGTTCCTCTAGCCTTCTCTGTAATGGTGAAACCATTACAAATCGTTAAGTGGTAACTAATTTATATATTTCTCCTCCATTTATTTTGGTTTTTTCATTCTGTTTCAATGCAATATTGATTCTAGTCTCTTATTTGGGTTCTCATCCTTAATAGTGAAATGTTTTGAAAGGTTTTAAGTCAATTTACACCCCTTTAAGGTGTGCATTTTAATGAAATTATTTCATTTTGGATTAAATGTTTTTTATTTCTCTGTATATTGATTTTTATTGAATGTATGGATATATGTAATGATTTTAAAGAATATAAATGTTTCTCTTTTGAATTTCATGTTTGAAATTGAATATTGTTTTTGTAAGAATTTACTAAATACCATTTAGAACATTTGAAATGGATTTAATGGTGTGTGAGAAATTTTTATTAGATTTCATTATTCATGGAGTGAAAAATATTTTTTAAACAAAATATTGATTTAATGTGAGGTGTTTAACTGAACATGTTTTAAAAATGGGTGTGTGGTTTTCCCCTTGAGATAATGAATTATTTGAAATTTGAAAATTGGTTTGATGTAAAATGAATGCATTAGGAAAGGTTAAAGATTTGAAAGATGAATATTCATGTATTTTGTGGTGGCTTTGAAATGTTTTAAATTTTATGTGAGATTAATATCAGTTTGTAAAGAATTTTTTAAGTCATATTTTATAAAAAGTAAAAGCACTTGGGATTTTGAACCACATTTCCGAATTAAATACCTATTTGGTATATTGTTTTTAATGGTTGGTTGTAAAATAACATTTTAATTATTCCCTTGAGTTTTTTACCAATTGTGTAGGTTTTTTTGGATAGGTATAACATATGAGTTCTCATTTTAGGTTTTTTTCAGTTGGAAATATCCTCTATCGTACACCTCTCCTCTACCGCAAATGTACCTCTGTCACGTGCTGAACGACACATTCACGGTGATTATTCTACTATTACTCATTGTTTTCCTCTTGTTCGCATGTTATTACTATTTAATATTAATGGTTATGTTGTGAAATGTATGGGATAAATGCCCCGCTGAAAATTGTGGTTGTTGGTGGTCCTTGTTTGTGCACTGAATTAATTTTATATTGGTTGGTCCCTATTGAACATTTGAATATAAAAATTGATAATTTAAAAATACTTGACTAATGACTGAATTCCCCATTATGATAAAACTTATGTGATAACCCCTGGATTAACAAACGGAATTGAGTAAGGGATGCTTTGTAAAATCTAAAATTGTGTTTGTTTGGTTTGTATTTTGTTGTGATTGTGAGAACGATTGTGTGTTTGTATGGTGTTGCAGTAGTTGGAATGATTGGTATGCCATTTTTTCCATGTTGTAGTTCCTCCACCATTTAATATCAATCCAAACATTACCCATTTCAATGGCATCCCCACTCTGTTACTATTGTAATTACACTGAATCGTAGAAAACTACTTCACTAGTGGACTCTATGAGAGACTTTATAGACACCTTAGTCAAATAACCATAATAATACATGTAATTAATATTTACACTTGGAAGAAATCTATTGAAAATCATACCAAATATTAGTTTAGTACCATAGTTCTTTACTCAAAACATTATGTTTCTAGAGAATCACTAAAAATCGATTTACAACAATGCATATAGATCACATGTGGGATACTAAAACATTCTAGTACAAGGTCTTCATATTACTAGTTCCATTGATCAGGTTGTTAAAAAGATGGGTGTGATCAACTTTAGTCATGGGTAATACATGGAGAGGTAAGGGTATTTTTTCCCATATCTAGTTCCATTTATTATAGTTAGATGACGACCCTAGTTGAACATATTTTCTGTAATTGTTTTGTTAAATATTAATATTACTATATCAAATAGGATGAATAAGAATAAAGAATGTATGAATGAAAATCGATTGAAAAATAGTATGAATATGGCATGAAAGAGTTTATCAAGTTTGAAAATGATCATGCATATGACCCTTCTCAAATCCTTTTTCCATGTTTACGTTGTTTTTATTCAAGAAAAATTAGTCTATAGGAGTTGGAAGAACACCTGATCTTTCACAGAATAGATTAAAGTTATACATGTTGGAATAAACATAGGGAAAAACAAATGTAGGTAGTGGCTGGGATAGCACTGTGTTTTATGGATCATCTGGTATAATTACAGGCATGAACAATGAGGTTGATCATACGAAGGATGATATTACAGATGTGAATGATGATGAATATCACATTGAGGAAATGAAAAGGATAGTTGAAGATGAACTTTGTGATTTCCCAAAAAATTTTGAGATGTTAAAGAGTTGGGAAAATATGCCATTATCTACTGTTTTCACTAAATATACAGCATTTTCAACCGTACTGAAGCAGTATAATTTGAAATAAGGAAATGGGTAGAGTGATTCCAGTTTTATAGAACTACTTTCTCTCCTAAATGGCATGCTCCCATAAGATAATGATCTCCCAAGACGAATATAAGATTCCAAAAAAATTATACTCTCAATGGGTATGATCTATGAAAGAATACACGTCTAACCGAATGACTATATATTGTTTCTCAAGGACTACAAATCACTAAAATAATTCCCAAAGTGTGGTTCTTCTTAATAAAAGAATGAAGAATCCAGTCCTATGAAGGTTGTATGGTACTTTCCAATCATTCCATGGTTTAGAAGTCTATATGGAAGTGAGGAGACTAGAGGACAATTGACATGGAATGCAGATACAATAATTAAAGATGGGAAACTATTTCATCCAACAGACTCTCCTTAGTGAAAGAGAATTGATCATGAGTATTCTAAATTTTTAAATGATCTAAGAAACCTTCGTCTTTCATTATATACAGATGGAGTGAATCCTTTTGTTTTTCAAAGAAACATTGATAGTACATGGATGATTATGTTGGTAAATTATAACTTACCACCATGGTTATGCATGAAATAGAAATAAATCATGTTATCTATGCTTATATCAGGACCAAAACTACCAGGTAATGATATTGATGTTTATTTGGATCCATTGATCGAGGATTTGAAATTATTATGGGATTCAGGTGTTATGTTGTATGATGTTTACAAAAATGAAGATTTCACTTTGAGATCCATGTTGTATGGGATGATAAATGACATTCCTGCTTATAGAAATTTTTCAGGATATATCATTAAAGGAACTCAAGGGTATCCCATTTTTGAACGAGGTACACAGTCAATTAGGTTGAAATATTTATCGAAAATTGTGTTTCTAGGACATCACATATTTCTACAATGATGACATAAGTACCGATCATGGATGACATCATTCGATAGAAGTTTAGAAGAACGTAAAATAACATCTCCACTAACAAGTGATCAATTTTTTGAGAAAGTAAAATATGTAAACACTACTTTTGGTAAACAGTTTTTGAAAAAGCTTACAAAAAATAGTAGAAAAAAGAGATTTTTTTTATTTGAATTACCATAATGGAATTGTCTGTATGTCAGGCATTTTCTTGATGTTATGCATGTTGAAAAAAAATTATGTGATAGTGTCATCAACACATTACTAAATGAACCTAGAAAAACAAAGGATGGATTTAAGGCTAGATTTGACATGGTTGAGATGGGAATATGAGAAGAGTTGGCACCAGTGAAGGGTGAAAAATGAACATTTCTTCCTCCTGCTACATAAACTGTTTCCATGCAGGAGAGATATTAGTTTTGTAACTTTTTAAATGACATAAAGGTTCTATAGGGGTATTCATCAAATATAAAGAACATCATTTCAATAAAGGGTTTAGATTAAGGGTCTGAAATCACATGATTACCATGTTTTGATGCAAGATATAATTCTTATAGCTTTACAATTCATTTTTTCCAAGAATGTTCACCGGGAATTAATGAATCTCTATTTCTACTTCAAATCTATATGCAGCAAATTTGTAGACCCGAAAAAAATTTCCAACTGTGGAAAGAGAAATTATCATCATATTATGTGAATTGGAAATATTCTTACCACCGGAATTCTTTGATATGATGGTTCATTTAGTGAGAGAGATTAGACTATGTGGTCCTATACATTAAATAAGGATGTACCCCATTGAACAATATATGATGATTTTGAAAGGTAATGTCAAAAATTGAAGTCGTCAAAAGGGTTGTATTGCAAAGCGATATATTATTGAGGAAGCCGTTTAATTCTGTACCGAGTGCCTTTATGGTGTGGAAAAATTTGGCCTACCAAAATCTCGTCACACTGAGAAGATTTAGGGTGACAGAATTTATGGAAGAGAGGTTGTCACAATCAATATCATAGATTGGGAGTAGGCCCACCTTCACGTTTTTCATAACAATTTTGATGTTGACCCCTATGTTCAAACCCAAAAATAAGTTCTTAGGCATTTGAATCTATATAGGGTAGAAAAATGGATATCATATACAAATAATCAGCAGTTTATAGGATGGTTTCAAGGACATATTTTTAATAAGATAGATGGAAATATGAACTCAATTTCAGAATGACTTTGATGGCTATCAAGAGGGACAAGTGTGTATGTATTATCTTAAAATTCTTATGTAGTTAATGGTTATACATTCTATACTAATGAAAATGATGAAGATAGTACCATGCAGAATAGTGGGGTTACACTTGTGGCTGAAGGGATGCATGTTTCTAGTTCTAAGGACAGAAATTCAATTTATGAAAATATGTCATACTTTGGCATCATCAAACAAATATGGGAGTTGGATTATACAAAATTCCAAGTGTCGATTTTTCAATTCAAGTTGGTTTATAATAGGAGTGTTGTTAAAATAGATGAATTGGGATTCGTGAAAGTTGATTTTAGTAAGGAAGGGGAGAAATACAAACCGTTTATAATGGAATCACAGGAATTACAAGTATTTTATGTTCTAGATCCAGCAAACCGAAACTGGTCAATTGTTCTATTATCATCCAAAACAACTGAAGGGTCAGATGAAAGATCAATGGAGGATGACCCTTTCATTGGGACTTCTCAATCATTTCACAGTGGTTCCAAAGTAGACGGAATTTTTTATGTCGTAGGAGACCACAATTAAAGGATTTTCATAGTCTATAGAGGGGTCAAATCTCTTTGACCTTAAAAAAAGAGTTTAATAATCAAGATATTTGTTTATTGTAATATACATTGTGTTATGTTATGTTATTATTTGTTCTCTTTTGATTTTATGTAATCTAAATTAAATGTTAAGACACTTCTACAGATAATGAATTCTTCACCTGTTGATGTGCCCAATCCCGAGGCACAACCGGTCTCTCAAACTACTATTGTTGGTCCTAGTGTAGAGCAACAACAGGTATCTCAACCTGTTGTTGTTGGTCCCAGTGATGAGGTACAGTAGGTTTCTCAACCTATTGCTACTAGTCCCAGTACCGATGCTAGAGCTCCATAGGAACATAATGATGATGCTTCTGAGGAAATGGTAGGAAATGAAACCCTGACGGAGAAAAAAACAAGAGCACCATAGTTGGATAGTGTTATCCAAAATCCTTAAGGAAAAAGAAAAAGGGATAAAATTTGAGGTGGGATGGAATAACAGAGGACAACATGTTAACCCTAAAAAACTATATTTAGTAGCTACATTGTAATCTTCACTCAGAAACACATGTTGATTGATGTATAGTTGTGGCACCATGTTGTCACTGGGCTTAACACACTTAGGTGGGAAGATATTACAGTAACATTATGATATCATTTATTTAATTTATTAAAATAAAATAAAATAATAAAACATTAAATTAATATTCATCATCCATTGTAGAGTGGATTTATAGTAGATTACTCACACAAGGAATATGAATTAAGAGTTGCAGGAAGGATTCATAGAGGCTTCCACACAATTTTAACGAAATATCATCTTAAATATGTCGAAGGGAAAATCAAGCTGCACCCACCTCCTCTTTATGAACACTTGATATCCCAAGGAGTGTGGGATGAATTTAGCAGTCGTTGTGTGGAGAAATATTTTCAAGTACATTGTGTCTGATAATACATTCTTTAACGTTGCTTGTATTAATCACTTTTATTGACAATTTTTTATTTATGAAACAACAACTGAGTGCTAAAAATAAAGAACGAGCAACAAAACCATCGTACCCCTACCGTAAAGCAAGGATGGGGTATGCTTCACTTGAAAAAAAATTGGTACGTATTTTAAATATACCTTAATACATTTATGTGACATAAAAAACACTATAACCATGTTCCTCTATTTATATGCTGATTGATGAATCGAAATTGAAATCTACTTCCATCCCACACCATGTGATATAGAAGGAGGATTGTGTAAATAAATAGGGGATATTGATAGATGAAAACACACAAAAATTGTGGGAAACATGTGTAAGTATGACATGATATAAATGTGATTTTCTTTAAATAGATATTACATAACAATGACTACTTATTTTCCTATATTTTCTATCTGACATAGTCATAGGAATCAACAACACCTTCACTAGATATAGACATACTTTCAACGGCCTTGAAGTAGCCAGAATAGTATGGCCGTGTCAGAGGTGCAGGTTTTGGGGCGACACCCCGAACATATTTTCAGAAATAAAAACAAGAAAATGATCAAACTGAGGAAATGAAAAAGACGAGAGAAAAATTAGCTAGGTTTCAATAATAATTACAATACCAGAGAGATATGATAGCAAGTTTGATGGGGGGAGGAAAAAAATAAAAAACTCAACAACAACCTATGTGTGAAGATCCCGCCCCACCCACCACTAGCTTTGAGGTGATCCATTCCCCTAAAAAACCTAACTTGGATGAGGTAATCAATGTTATAATAATAGTTTCTGTTAAATTTGAAGCACATAGACACTGATGTATTTCATGTACTAATATTCTACAGGGTGAAAATGACTGTGATTTATATCTATCAACTCCCACCTATTGCCTTGTAGAAAGGGATATGGTGTTCAATATGCAGAATGATAGGATACACAATAAAAAACTTCCAACAGATCATGTCAGAGTGTCGATTAACATAGATAATGAGCCGAGTGCTGAGCTACCTATTCCAAATGATGGTGAATACATTCATACAGTCGAACAGGTTGTTGGAACATTCATCGCATGGCTATCAATTTTTGTAAAAAACATGTTGACAAGGAGGTATCCATTTCCAATTTATTTTTCAAGTATATCCTTTAAAATTTAATGAAAAAATTCCTTAACCAATGAATTTTATTACAGAATGAAAAAGAGAAGGGGTTGAAACGAAATATCACCTCAAAATTGTCTCAAGGATCAACCAACCAATTGAAACAATCTATTGAGAGCACCTTCACCCTGCATGTTTTATATACACATTTAATATCATTTCAGGATCATGTGGATACAAAGTTGATTTACGAAAATACTCACATAGTTTATTTTGGAAAAAATATGTATGGAGAGGAAAAATTAGATTTCATTAGTGCTGAAAATGTCAATGAAATACTCAAGTATGAATGGCTAGGTGCCTCAGTTGTAAATGTATACATGAGTTATTTTTTTCATGATTTGATTTTAGAAAATCTGATATACTATGATAATTATGACTAAATACATTTCATATTTTTTGTAGGCGTATATATGAAAAGAACAATTGAAGGGATTTCCCCGTGAACAAAAATTTGGACTCATTAGTCCTCACATCACCTCTTCAAAAGAAGAAATAAATTCTCATAAAGAGGGTGAAATAATGTCATCCGTGCTCAAATCATTTGAAAAATAAATTACTGATGACAGACTCTTTTTAATACCAACGATGTAGGGGTAAAACTCTACAATTTAATCATATCAACTGTATTTTAATTTATTTCATTACTTATTCTTTTTTGTGTTTTTAGGCAGCATTGGATGCT
This sequence comes from Viscum album, assembly GCA_963277665.1. NCBI lineage: Eukaryota > Viridiplantae > Streptophyta > Magnoliopsida > Santalales > Viscaceae > Viscum > Viscum album. The sequence continues at coordinate 1,952,807,992 of OY728125.1, forward strand.
GATTTCAATCAATTTAGATACTCCAAATATTTATTTTTTGGATTCAATGCATGGATATGAAACAAACCGACCATGCATGATGGTGTTTGTCAATTTTTAATAAACTAGATCCAACATTTTAGAACTAAACATATAGTTATATAATTTATGATATATTTTAATGAGGATTCTGTTATGATAGGGTGGTGCATAAATATCATATTCTTAATGGAATGAATCTAGGGCCTAAAGACAGGAACGCCCATAAGATCTACAACAAGACACGTATCCTAGTATATATAATAATATTTCACTATCCAAGAATATATCAAAACAAATTAATTATTTTTCTCAATGTTTCTATAGTGTCCAAAACAAACAAATGGAAAGGACTGTGGTTATTATGTTTATAAATTTATGAAAGAGATCATATTTAATCAAAAAACTAGCATCCCTGAAGAGGTATTTTCAAAAATAATTACTAGTTTATTTAAAATATTTATTAAAACTTTGTGTATTTATATTTTTTCAGTACGACCATGAATGTTGCAAAAACTCATATTCACAAGATGATATAAATGTGTTTATAAATGAATGGTAAACATACCTGATGGAAGATTTTATGCAAATAGGATGAAGGTGAATTCCTACTACTTATGTTATCCTTATATGATCAATCGATATCTCCCTTTCTAACACTTATTGAGCATATATGATCACCTTTTATTATGTTTTATATCCTTAGGTTATTAAGAATGTTTTTATAAATGATTTTTTTTCTAGTAAAGTATAAATTAATGATATGTTCATATTAACTAGTTATTTATGCTTCCATGTTTCAAAAGCACTAGACCTAAACTATTATGGCATGGATCATTTATATTCAATATTTCAGTCATTTATGCAGGTTTTTCTACAGATGTAGTGTGATGAAAGAAAATTGGTTGTGAAACACTCACAAATTTAATAACAAAACTAATGATTTTTTACTACTATTGGTTAACTACTGTTTACCATACCATCTAATCTTAACTTCCGATCTGATGTCCTTATGATTCTCTCATCCGACAACATCTCTATGATATCATCATTCAGTGTTTACTTTTCCTTCTCTTCATACACCCATCTACTAGGTAAATGGGTGCAGGAATATAAGGAAAAGTAAATGGTGAATGATGATATCATAGAGATGATGTCCGATGAGAGCATCACGGGGACGTCGAATCAGATGTTCAGATCAGATTTTATGATAAGCGGTAGTTAACCAGTAGTAGTAAAGTGCACAAAGAATCGTTAGTTTTGTTATTATCTTATATCTAGACCAAAGAAACCCTTTGGGAATATGTAAAGGTAATTTTATGATATAATATGTCTATTTTAACAAAAAATTGTATAATGAAATGTTTAATTTATTTTCATTATTCCTTATAGTGTTAGTTTATTTTGAAATATTTATGTCTATGTGACATGCCCTTACTGGAAGAGAAACGATGTTGTATCTGCTCAGTCACCGAGGTCATCTTGATGTTTTCACAGTAAAACCATTGTCCATAGAATTAATGCATTGTTTTATATTTATGTTTAATTAATTTATTTTATGTATGGAATATTTATCAACTCATATGTGATATCAATGTATGAAATTTTTAGTTCATTATAGTTGGTATCAGAGTAACTGTCCCTATAACCATGTCCCGAAAATCATGACGGTCAACACCATTTCAAGTCTTGAGATCCATGACCTTGTCCTGATGACTTCATCACCTCAAATCCTAATGACTAAGTTGCCTCAACCTGGTGATCATCATCACTCCAAGTATCTGAGCCAAGCCCCACCTAATGAACCACATCGCCCCAATCCAGATGATCAGCACCCACCTCAATCCTAAGGTCAAGCCTATTACATTCCCATGGAATCAAGTAAAAAATATAACTATTCGGTTTAATTCAAATTTACACTCGGCCTAAACTTTCCAAGTTATTCCAAACCTCTTACCCGGCTTAACAAATCGTAGTGGATCAAGATCATGCCCATATACATCTCATATAATAATTAGAACAATTTAATAATCATGTATTTAATTAATTAGGTTCTCGCGCGAACAACCCACATAGTGTATATGAATCCACCCCCAAAACACTCACAAAATCAAGGATAAATCTAGGAACCACCTAACTTGTACTAGTATATGCTCACTCATTTTATATATTCCTCAAAATCAATCTGAATCGGAAGAAAATGGCATTTTATATGAATTCCCTGAAAATAGGAAAAAAGGTCTCACATGGATTTACCTTTCCATATGGAGAGATACATAGAAAATAGAATCTAGAATAAAACCACATCATAAAATCCCATATCTAATAAATTTCTAAAATAAATGTGCGTCATATATACATATTCATTCCCATCAAAATTTGGGTTCCTATGCACCTTATATAGAACCTGCATCACATAAATTCCCAGATGCATACACACCTCACATACAAATCTGCATCGCTTTGATTCCCACATAAATCTCGATGCCAACACACCTCATATATATATAAACATGTCACATCATAAATGATGGAAACCTAGTAACCAGTGCCTAGTTAGTCCAAAAACAATACTCGTTCACCTCATGCACCAAAACCAACCAAATACAAAATGAAAGAAAAGCGCAGTCACACCCACAACGTACCACTAACTATCATTAGATCATGGTCTTACTCTGACCCTAACAAATTGATAGTGTGCTTCTGGCCTAATTCCCGACTATATGAGTTCTAGCCTCCCTGTAAATCTCCACCAGCCACTAGCCACTAATCCCATTGCTGGGTCCCACTGTCTTTTACAAGACCTCCACGTGTAGCTAAATCCCATCTACCCACTCCTGGTTCAGTCCGACCTCATATCCCTGAGTCTACCATATTTCCTCACTTCCACTTGTCTTATAAGGCTTCTTACAGAATCTCTTCAAATTTCTCATCTGGTCGCACGAATGACACTCCATCAAAACCTGATCACATTGGTCTGCAATTGATTCCATATGATCTTCCACCTTATTCCTTTCACTCCATGTATGCCTCATCCAGGTATTTGAGAGAATACTCCTTTTTCTGATGCAGTATGAGATGGACCAAGGGGTAGGGAAAGTTCTTTGAATCATGTTGAGAAAAATGAGGGAGTCTGTTTCAGCTTCGGTGATGACAAGGCCCCCTGCTGGTCGAGGGAAATGACTGAAAGGAGGGAAAGGGATTTCACCTATATGGAGGTACCCTTTCCCAGGAAAACCAGGAAGGTGAACACAAAGGATCCCCTAGCATCACAGATCACCCCTCCTCCCTTAATGATCCCCTCATAATAAGATCCATTTGTGTTGATCTTCAAAACATAGAAAGGGGGACGACACCAGACCCAATTTCCATGAGGGATAGCAGTTGGGAGACTGTGGATAAGCAGTTGTAGAAAATGGAGTGACAGAGCATCGTTCCACACCTTAATCTATCTGATCAGATCAAGAAGAAGGCAGCAGATGCAGGCAATGATGGTCTACCCTAAAGAGATGATCCTTACATATCGCGCTCTGTTCCATTCTTTCCAAATACACCACGCACCTCTATGCAAAATGATAGCCATGTCCATCTATTCCACTCCCTTATCACCTGAACCCTAAAGCCAGCAGGTGATAAAAGGTGCTTCATTTGGATCACAGTTATGTAGAAGAGTGAACGCGCCAAAGGTATTCCAGTCCTCTTGGGCCCAGACCCCCTCATATAAAATATGCTTCATACTTTCCTCTTTGTGATCCTTACAGCATGAATAGTGGGAAACAGTCACGATACCACATTTTTTTATATTGTAGTCTATGGAAAGGGAACCATTCATCAGCCTCCATGTAATAAATTTGAATTATGAAGGGATGCACTTGATCTAGAAAAGATTATTCCATTTATCATGTTGGGATGGGGGAATGAGGATGTTATGGCCGGTTTTAAAAGAGAAGGCTTCTGATCGAACTCATTGGAACCACATTGGAACCACATGCTTGGGTTGGCTGAGTAGAATGCCACCAAAATATGATAATTAATAAAACATTGTTTAGCTTATTTACTGACACTTTAAATTGTCCAACCCCTCTTATATCAATATAGGTTCCCAATGGAAATCATAAGAAGGAATACACCATATCATCCTAAGTGCTTATCATGATATGTAATCAAACCTCCCTTGCTATGTTGGGCCAAGATTCAAAATCCTCATAATAGATAAATATCACATCCAAGTGTTCCACCTGAGGTGGAAATCAAATCAACTATAAAATATAAAAGCAAAACAACAATTTACTATTGTTGGAAACTTAGTCTGTCCACTATGCATGGGGATGAAAGCACCCAAACATAAGATCTATAACCAATCCTGACATACTCAAAAGAAAAAGTGACATACTCAAAACCGATCAAACCCATTCAGATTGTTTTAATATTTTAAAACAATGATCTATGAATCATTTGTAATATGTATGAATCAACCCCACCTCAATACGATACACGGTGTGGCTGTTATAACTCCAAATGCATCTTTTTTTTAAACATTGACATTTTATTAATGTATTCTTTCATATTAATGTTTAATTTATTTCATTATTATAATACTAACATAATATTTGTTTTCTTATATAGGTGGAATTTTTTTTCTTGAGTTTGGATTATTTGTTTGGAAACTAATACCATGGATGGAAATTTTTGAGAGGGGATCATGGATGAAAAAAGGATGAAACATTAATGTTTTTAACTATTTGTTGGCTAATTGTAATTGTAACCATATAAAACATTATTTTAAATGTATATATCAATGTGTTTTTTTTGTATTCATGATGTAAATTAAATTTTTATAGCATTTGTGAAACTCCTGTGCGGTGCTATTTTATTCTCATATGATTTGTTTGTGTAGGTGTTTTTTGTGCAGTTGTTTTGTGTGAAGGTTCTATTTTGTGTTGTTTTGTGTAGGTGTTGTTCGTGTGCAGGTGTGCAGGTGTGTAGGTGGTGTGCAGGTGTTGTGGAGGTGTTGGGTGTGCTGTTAAATAAATAGTACATCATAGGAAACGTGGTATTTATCAATTCTAATTAAGCGTTGATAAATTGCGAATTTATCATCGCTCAAAATAGCACTGATAAATTGGGCCTTTATCAGCACTCAAAATAGTCATGATAAAGGAGGGACCTTTATCAGCACTATTTTGAGCGCTGATAAAGGTTACCTTTTATCATCATTTTTTTAATGCTATTAAAGGGGACCCTCCCCCTTATCTTCTCCACAATTAACAGTGCTTTTATAGCACTGTTAAAGACGGTTTTTAGAACTTTTAAAATCCCTATTTGTAGTAGTGAAATCATATCAATAAAAGTCTAAATAGGTTATTAAGAATGAGATTACTAGGGTGATTAAAGCTTAAATAGATAATGATTAATAGATAGATCATTTATCCATAAGGTTTAAAAAATTATTTTGGAATTAAAACGTCTCTAGGAAATATAATAAAAAGGAAAATTATAAGAGGAAAGGAAACTTGAAAAAAGTTGATCTATTTAGTGAGGTTACATGTTATGGGTGAAAAAAGAAAAGGTAACATCAAGGAATATTTTCCAATGTTAAAATACATAATAAAATATTATGATAAAGGAAACAAATTTAGAAAGCAAGTTCACATAGAGTGCATCTGAAGACAGCTCTAGTGACTCAAACAAAAGAAGGAATGATTCTTGTTAAAAATAAAATCTATGTTTTATAGCTTCTACATCTGATCTAACACCTACTGATTATATATTATTTGATAGTTAGTGTCATGATGATAATAATATTAATAATATAGAACTATTTGAATATTTCTCAATGATTGAAGTAACAATGAATGAGATGAAAGAAAAATTTAAAATTCGAAATAAATACAATTCTTTTTTAACTTTAAAATTCAATCTTTGTGTTAAAAATGAAAAGATTGTTTCGCTATTAAAGGGAAATTGTTATTTATAATTAGTTAATTATAAAAATAGGAAGTGACTTTACATTTTTACTAATGGTGCTGAAAATCTAAATAAAATGTTAGGTGATCAAAGAACACCTAAATAAAAAATAGATTTAGGATATCAATACAGGTTGCAAAAATGTTTTATAAATTTTTTTCCCTAACACTAATAATTAAAAACAATATGGTTATAAGAAAACAATATTTGGACCTAAAAGGTTTATTTATCTAAATTTTATAAATATAATAATAAAACTATCAAAAATAAACTAAAAATATGGATTCCAAAATCTTTATTTTCCAATTTCTCTAGACCTAAGAAGATATGGGTACCAAATTAAGTTATTATATAATGAAATATAGGTTACATGGATGAAGAGATTTATTAAATTATTATGGTATCTAGACAATTGATGTTCCAGATACATGGTGGGAGTCTTCTCAAGATTCAAGGATATAAAAAAATTAGTTAGTGGGCATGTAACTTATAGTAACCATGATAAAGAAAAAATAATTATACTTTATCTAATCAATAACTCTAAATATAATATTATTTCCAAATTTTTTATTTATTTTTGGTTTAAAGTATAATTTTATTAGTATTTTTCTATTGTGTGATAATGGTTTTCATGTTAAATTTAAAAATAATTCTTTTAATATTTATTCTTATAATTTGAATTTTGTTTCTACTATTTTATGAAATGATAATGTCCATGCTATTGATTTAAATTATTTATTATCACAAAATGTTCCTTGTTTAAATTCCTTTCATTTAGAATATTATCTATCTCATAGGATACAAGGCCACTATAATGTATACTCACTTAATAATATTGTTAGAAAATTTTTAGTCAAGGATATACTCAATCAAGAATTCCCAAAAGATAAAGTGTCCAATCCTTGTCAAAAAGGTAAGAAACACAATATTTTTTTCAAACTAAAGTGTTTTTTACCTCTAAACCCTTAGATTTGGTACATATGGATTTATTTAAACCATATAGAGTTTCTAGTTTATCTATAAAGAATATTTATTTTTTTATTATTGATGACTATCCAAGATTGACATGGGTATATTTCATGGATCATGAAAGTGAAGCATGAAATTTTTTTCTAAATAAAGAAAATATATTGAGAATATTAGAAGACTATAAATTAAAAATGTTATAAGTTATAATGGTTGTGAGTTTGTAATTAATGATTTTGAAAACTTTTCCTCACAATATAGATATAATAACAACTTTTCTTCTCTTATAACTCCACAACAAAATGATATGGTTGGAATAAAAAATTGGACCCTTAAAGAAATATCCCTAACAAATAAATATTAATATGATATAGCTATATATTTATAGGATAGAGCTATAGATACATATTTATATGTGATTAATAGAGGACTAACAAGACATATTTCAATGAAAAAACAATATGAGTTATGGAATTGAATAAAATATAAGGTTAATTGCATTAGGGATTTTGGATAAAGATTATTTATTCTTAACCCAAAATAGAATCAGGATAAATTTTCACCAAATAGTGATGAAGGAATTTTCCATGGTTATTTAACATCTAAAAAATCATATGAAGTGTTCTACAAAAGATCTAAACTGTTGGAAGAATTATTTCATGTGACATTTAATGAAATAAATTCTCGTGAAATTAATTTTCCATAGAAAATATGAAGTATAATATGTCTAGTTTGAATGTAAATAATACATCTAATACTAGTGGATATTGTATTGATTTACCTGAAAAATCATCCTCTACAGATCAAATTAACCAACTATATCTCGAATAATACTTAAAGGAACTAAGTACCTCAATTACTAGAACCATTAGTTTATAAAATATCACCTTATAGATATTATAGTAGTTGATCTAGAAAAAGGAAATCATATTGTAGATTTACTAAGAAACCAAGTTGAACATGAATCCATCTTTTCTCAGTATGAACCTAAGAATGTCAATGAAGTAACCAATGATGAACATTATATAATTTATTTTCAAGTGGAATTAAATATGTTTTAAAGGAATAAATTGTGGTAACTAGTTAAGAGACCCTAAGAAACCCAAATAATGCCTAAATATTGGAACTAAATGTGTATATATAAACAAGGTTGATGAATCTAGTATAGTAACTAGAAATAAGGATATAACAGTTTCACAAGGTTATATTAAATAGAAAGGTATTTATTAAGTAGATACCTTTTTACTGGTATCTAGGATTGAATCCTTTATGATACTACTAACTTATATATCTTATCTAAAATTTAAACTATATCAAATGGATGTCAAGATTTATTTATTTAATGGTTATATTATTGAGGATGTTTTCCCCCTATATGTTCAAACCATCATTTTCCAAATCATGTTTTATAATTTTCAAAAACACTTTATGGTTAAAAATATGATCCACAGGCTTGGTATGATAGTATTATCTCTATTTGAAAATAGATTTTCTGAAGGAATATCTAATCCTAATTTATCTATGAAAATAAATTGATAATATGTGTCAGTTCCTAAAAAATATATTGATGAAATCATTATTATTTTATCAAATAATTCTTTATGTATTGAATTTTTAAAACTTATGAAAAAAAATTTGAGATCTGTTAGAAAAGAGAATAAAATTTATTCCTTGGTTTTAAAATTTTTTAAAATAGTAATGGAATTATTTTTAATCAGGGTAATTTTTTTAATTACATTTTAAAACTGATTGGAATCAATTGAAATAAAATAAGTGATACTATAATAAGTAACACCTATAAATTATACTTGGATAAAGTATAAAACCTAATAACTAAAATATTTACATAGGTATGATTGAGAGTTTATTTTATTTAATTACTAACCATCTTGGCATTATGTTCAGTGTATGTATGTGTGATAATTTTTAAGAAAACACCAGGTAATTAAATACTAATTTTATTAAAGTTGTTTTCAAATACATCAAATGTAAAACCAATTTCAGATTTTTTAACTCTAAAGGTATTTATTTTTAATTAGTTGCTTAATCAGATGATGATTTTGGTGGTTGTAAGTTATATTGAGAAAAAAACTTTGATAAATAAATCCTTTTGGGAAATTCAATTGTATCATGGTGTAAGTATAATTATGATGCCTTTTCTACTACTGAATATGAATACATAGTTTTTGGAAGTTGTTGTGTACTGATTTTATGGATAAATAAACTCCACTAGACTGTGAATAACAATTCAGAAAGTTTCCAATGAAACATGACAATTAAATTTATATTAATATTTTTAATAATACTATATCGTATTCCATGTTAAATCGTACAAACATAAGACATCACTTTTTGAGATATGTGTTTCAAAAAGGTGATATTATGCTTGATTTCATTGTCATAGAACATTGGCATACTGATATATTCACAAATACTTTTAATGTTTAGAAAATAATTTATATAAGACATAAATTTTGAATGATAAATTATTCTTGACATTTTATTTTATTATTTTAATATTCAATAGTGATTAATTATTATACTTTAATTTCATGAATTATATTTGGAAAATATATAAAAAAACACTTTTTATTCTTGTAATAATGGATTTCTAGACTTAATTTGGTTTATTATTATGTCTATTTAGACTAAGTTGTGAGTATTAAGGTTATATTAATCCTTTTCTTCTATAAAAAACTTGGTTTCATGAACCTACATACATGGATTTGATTCTATGAAGAGTTTTTTTGGATTTGATTCAATTAATATAATTACATGGAACTTTCTTCCATGAGCCTATATTTTTTGAACTTAGAGGATTCCATGAGCTCAAGTGTTTATGTATATTTTTTAACTATTTTATTATTTTAAAAAATATTTATCAATATATTTATTTATCCAGCCTAAATGATTTTAAAACCCCTCAAATTTTGAATCTGAATATTCACTCGTAAACCTTAAATCCTCTTATGATATGTTAACTATGTTTTCCATCAATTTCAAAATAATCATTTCCATTTATACTCTAATAACTTTTTTTAAATTTTGAGAATGAATCACCCCTCAGAGTATTCTACTTAGAATACATCACAACATTATAAGAAATAAAAATGTGCTCTCAATATTTATTTCAAGACTCAAAACCCACATTTTTTTACTTGTTATGTGGTACTTAATAAGGAAATGGATATTTAATGGTTGTGGAACAATAGTTCATTGGTGTTGAAAGTTATTTAAGAAAAGTGGTGGATCGGTTTGTTTATTAGAAATTATTAACCATTCTATTTAAGGTTAGTTAAGGAATTTAATGTGAATAATCAGTAATAAATTGATCAAAATAAAGATTTTATACAAACATTTTTAAATGGAGATGATCTAGTCTTATCCTATAAATAGTGGGAAAATGTTTAATGATTTCTCATGATGGAGAATTCAAGGATTTATAAAGCTAGTATCCTATATATCATTATAGCTTAGAGACAAAAAATCTATTTATGAGATTAAATGGGATTGAAACAAAATAAATCCAAATTCTAAAGAACTTAATGGTGAATATAGGTTCCTTATTAAGTTATTACAACGCCTAATATTTCCCAAGAAATGGTATTTTGGAACTCTAAAAAATAAAGATATCTTTTTTCCTTTATCTTATGAAAAATAATGTAAAAAACATCTTGTTTATATATATCATGATACATATAGAAGAATTAATTAATACTACTTCAATGTTTAATTATTAACCTTATCCAAAGATCATACTTACCTCTCTAGAGTTTAAAAATATTTAACCTAATGGAGAGGAAGCATTAATCACATATATTGGTATTTTTTTAATCCAATCCACATTCAGAAGAATGAATGTGAGTTATAACCCCTGGAATAAATTCTAGGTGGTAGACAGGAAGCGAATTTATGAGAATTTTTATCCTATTAAGAATTATATAAGGCCAAAAAATAAATCTTACCCTAATATGGAACCATATGAATTTATTGAGCATTCATATGAGGATTTTTTTGTTATAAGTGAGAATGATTTGGTTGATCTCGATGAAGAGTCCAAGAGAGCCTATGAAAGTGAAGAAAATGAACCTATTCATGAATCCATGAGGTCATGAAAAAACAAAAATAGTCATTCCCCTTCTACTTATAGGATAAGAAACCAAGATCATAATATATACTTCAGATATCTATCCACTCTAGAATATCTTCCATATTATGAAGGAAATCTATGTTCTAATGATTTTTCAATACTGAATTTTATATTATAGATTTTTATAAGGATTCATACTCTAAGAATTATTATGATGTGTAATAACTCGGATTTTTATCCAATTTATTTTAATAGATTAATTTGGAAAATACTGAGACCAATCACACTAAAGATTCTGAGGCTCAATGTGACTGGAATGAATCTTTGAATAAATTTATATTTTTAAAAACCCTCATCGGATAAATTTTAACTTTAATAACTACTAAAAAGGTGCTCGTATTGAAAATATGAGGGTACCATTGTTTCCATAAAAGTGGTTATATCTTAGGTGGGTCCTAACCTTGACCGGCATGGGTCGAGGGTGAAAGTTAAATTTTGGACGTGAATGTCTATAAATAATTCAATAAAAATATTTGAATTTGTAATTTCACAGTATATAATCTTTATTTCCTTTTTATTAAACCTAGAGATTGGGTTCAAGGGTTACAATTAACGACCCTAGAATTATCTAAGAGCTCTTGAGAGAAGCTGAATGTTTTTAATCTCAATGGAGAAGGATGACGGATATGCGGATCGAGATCGTTCTCCAATGGATCGTCAATGAAAATGAATCCACGATAGTGACCGATCCAACCCTAGGTATGGAGTGTGTTTTGATTTTATTTCCTTCCCAGTTCTTGAATTCCTATGATGAATGTGAATCAATCGACAAACAGATTGATTCACGAATCATGCGTATTTTTGCGGGATGAGTTTTTGATTTTGGGATGTTTATCGAGAATTGAATCTAAGTTAGAATTGATATAGTTTTTAGACCTCCATTCTTCAATTCTAACAAGGATGGGTAAATTCCATCATGAAAAAGGCCCAGATCCATCAACTTTGTGAATTCTTGTATTACTCCTCCTTTCCCCCAAATCTTCCTCTCATTCTTCATGGCGTAATGATCTGGGTGGTTCTGGTAGAAAAATCAGCGGTGGTGGCAGTAGTGACCCATGGTCCAGGTGGGACTGTAGTTGTAGGTGATATTTGTGGAAAGAGGATACATTATTAGTGATCGGGACATGGTAGTGGGCCGCATCGGTGACCGAGTGTAGGCGGAGGAGCCTGCCATCTCGATGGTCAGTGGTGACATGCGGGAGTTGTGGTCAGGTGGTCCACGATATTGGCGGATGACTGCAGATTGCGGGAGCCACATCGGATGAAGGACCAATTGTAGAGACCCGAAGCTTGACGTACATAGATATTACATTACTTTTGCGGAATACTTAATACATAACAAAAACAGACACACAAGGACTGTAATATTTTAGTTTGTTTGAAAACTTGGAACGTAGTCTTCTAATCGTGGTGAAAGATATTCAACATCTCCCATAAAGATCTTCCACTTTTTTGTTTCCTTACCTAAAACCTTTCTTTTAATCCTGGGGGAAAATGAAACATAAAAAGGGTTAGTTCAAATGCCCAGTAAGGGTAATCATGGATAAAATAAAACATACAATATACATTTGAACTTAAAAACATGAATATAATGCTTAAACATCAAAATCTTGAGCAAAGACATAAATCGTGGAAGTACATAAGGCATAGATAATAATGGAACATAAATCATGATAAAATAGCATGGGAATAAAACATGTAATTGTGGCATCCATTAAGCACGTGTAATGATTTCCATAGTAGCCAAGGCATTGCTGCCAAGACCATCTTAGTGGACAAAGTCCCTTTCTGAATCGAGTTCACTCCTTGTTCCAGTCCTGTAATACTGAACCGGATTAACTTATCGTTCCAGCCATGTCTATCTCATGAGATATAAATATTTACCCAATTCATTGGAGGGAGATATATTTCCAAACCATCTCATAATGAAATCATTCTTACTTGTGCCAAAACATAAGCATAAATCATTCATCATAACCCAAAGAATAAAAATGCGTTTCAAAAACATCATCCCATCAAAACATAATCCATATAAAACAAATGGGTATCATTTCATCATAAGAAAATTGAAACAATTTAAATCATAGATACTTTATACTTGAACCATACACATATTAAATAATGTCATCTTAGATGTAAAATGGTTTTGATAAAACACTTGTATAGAATTCTTGAGGAAAATATCCTTTCTTCTTCAAAATCAATTTCTTTTCACAAAACCTCATGAAATTTTAAAAGAAAAAGATTTTGTTTAAAATATTCATTAAATATTTTGGAGGAAGCTTCATGAAAATAAGGCTTTATAAAACCGTAAAAATCATTTCATGTCGTATAAGTTAAAAAAACATTCTCCTCGTACTTTTGTCGGAAAAGTCAAAAAGTACCTCGTAATGTAAACAAAAGAAAGATTCCTTACATACCATGTAGTAAAAGTCAAAATGGGTAAAAAGGACATTAAACATACATAAAAACACTTTTATAAAAACATGTACATGGATGATAACAATAACCCCAGTAAATACTTACGTATAAGCAATCTCAGATAAAAATGAGATTTGAAAAATTATCCCTTACCTTAGGTCCGATATGCTTCGTACGTATCCAAACCTCCTGTATAATGATTTAAATAATGTCATTGACTTATTACAGAATCATATTCATTGTTATTATATCATATATGGTTCACTTATGACTTTATATTACCCATTCTTTTGTAAATTCATGTTAAAGTAGCGTTTTGGGTAAAATCGTTTCATTTGTCATTCGTGTTTTAACTTTTAATTATTCATATGATTACATAGATCATGATTAATTACATCCAGAATGTAAAATATGATTTATATATAATATATATTCAGAATTTATATATAATGGATCGATAAATGGAAAGAAATACACCGTTCATGGAGACGGTAGGTCATACGTACGCATGAACGCTGTTTTCGTTTCCTTATTGAATTGAATGGAATTAAGTAGATAAAATATATATATATATATATATACATAAATCAAGTAGAATTATTATGTCATATATTTCATGATTACTTATTATATATACTTTATAATCATTCTTGAATGGTTATCATGGAGAGTGAATCGCATCGCGTCATGGAGACGGTATTCCGTACGTACGCACGAGCGATGATATCATTCCCATGATTTTGGAATTGTATTAAAGTGTATGTATAATATTAAAGAATCAATATAACTTTAAAATAATCATATATATTCATTACTTTCACCATTATACCCATCCATGTAAGGTGGTGGTGGAAAATAGATTACACCACGGCGTGGAGACGGTATTCCGTATGTACGCACGCGCGGTGATTTTGTTTTCTGTAGGATGGATAGATGGTGAAATAGAGTTGTTTCATACTTATAATAACATATCAGTATATGAGTTATACTGATGTTATTACTTAATAATGAAACAACTAAAGAAGAATAAGTGGAAGAAGAAATAATGTTGAAAGAATCGGTAACAGACATTACCTCTTCTTTGAAGCGCCTCTTTGAAACCTACTCTTAGGGCACTAAAATTTGTCTTTGAAAAAGACCAGGACCTCTAGGAAGTTTCTAGGGAATTTTAGAAGAGAATTTTTTAGGGTTTTTCCGAGCTTGAAGGCTCAAAGTGGTGTGAGGAAGAGAGGGAGGAGGTGCCCTTTTATAAGGGAGGAGAGGGGCACCTTTGGAAATATAAGAAGTATTAGTTTATATTAAATCCCATACCCACTTAAAAACTTCCAAAATGACTCATATCAAAATCTTATATGATCTAGGGTTTCAATCTCATAAAACAATAAAATTTATACATTTTAGGAATTTATTTTAAACATTATCAACTTGATTTATCCTTATTTAGTCAATTTAATTTTATTTGTGGTAATAACATTATAAATTTTAAATTATAAAAAATAATTACTGATTTGTTGTGAATTGTCCATAATTTGATACTTTATAACATATTAGACCATATAAATTTAAATTTATAATTTTAAATATTTTCGTAATTTTTAAACAATTTTATGATATGTTATTTTTATAAAATAACAATAGTGTCAATTTTGAAACTATTCATTTATTTGAATTTAAATAAATTATATACAGAAGATATGTTCAAACTAAAAGATTTAATAGATTCATAAAATGTCATATGTATCTAGATAATTAGCAGATCACATTAAATAGTTCATATAATATTTATTTTATTATTTGTAAAACCATTTATTTGGTTTATCTCTTAATAAAATAATTACTACAACATTTTTGTATAATTATTTAATATACTTATTTGTTGAATAAAAATTAAAAATAAAATCCTATTATGAAGATAAATATATTAACTTTCACAATAATACTTTTACTAGAATTTATCATCTAAAAATAACAATATTTAAATTATTATATTTATTATATTATGAAGGTGACAACTTTGGCATCATTTAAAATAAAATAATATAAGTGTCATAATTGCCTTAATGAGGATCCAAATAGTCCAAAATTATGAAAGTGGATGATTAAGGTTTATATATACACTAATAATTAGTTTTGTTCAGATTTTTGGGCCTTTTGATATGTATTACTATTTCAATAAAAACTATATTATTCATTTTTCACTAAATAAATAATTTCTGCATCATTAATGTATAAGATAATAAGGTTATTAAATAACTCTAAAAATTATAAATATATTACCATGACAAATAAAAACATTTTATCTTTAAAATGAGTATTTATAACCGAATTTTTATTCTGTAGAAACTTATATTAAAAATACTTTAATTATTAAAGTTGAGTGAGACATATTTCACTTTCCTTTAAATAAAATAAACTAAAGGTCTTAATCACCTCCAAGTGGGTTCTAATGGATTCCATTTCGACCCAAATATGACTTAGGAAAAATTATAATCATCCAATTGTATTAAGACAAGTATTAGGATAATTTTATAATATTATATTTACCATTAATTACCCAATTTACCTTTTACTATGGTAAATAAAGTTTACCGTTGTTACTATTCATAAAGCCCAAAAATAAAAAAGTAGTATATTAATATAATTTGGACCCACTGATTCCAAATATGGAATCCATTTTTCCAAATTCAATACATAGAAGTTTCATAAATTAAATTAAAATTAATCTCGTTGTCGAATGAAAACGGGGTTTGTTTAAAACATTGCAAAAGATTGAATTTATTTAACCTGCGAATTCAATGTAAAATCAAGGATAATGATATAAATTATATTAAATGGTAAAAATATATTATATTTATACTTTTAAACCATTCAATATTATAATTTAATCACATAAGTTATTACGATGAAAAAAGTTGTTTTAAATTAAAATATAGCATGTTTTTACTATTCATTAAAATATGAAATTTATCAGAATAATATGAAAAATTTATCCAAGGTAAAATTTTATATCCTGATTCCAAATAATAATTTTATTTTGTAAAATTGATCTTATAAACATTTCAAAACTAGATTTAATGTGGGTGCGCCATCAAAAGGCGGCAATACTGCATTTTTTGGAAAATACTTATTTTACCCAAAAAAATTATTTTGTTCTTATACCATGTTCTAGAAAATGTGTAAGATGAATAATAATGTTATAAAATTCAAAATTTAGTTAATACTATTCATAACGGCTAGTTCATAGTAATATTATAATAATATATCGTTGTTTAGTAAAACTCGGTATTGCGTACAACACACGCTATCGAGGAAGGTCGCAATTGCATGTAATGCAAGCCAAGTCAGGGTTGCATGTTGTTCAAGAATACTTTATTATTTCTTATAACATAATCCAACCATATTTCATTTATACATTGAATATATATATATACACTCAATGTTGTGTAGAATGACTATTATAAAACAAACTTGAAATTGTCTGTAACACAATCTAAGAATAGTGTTGTGTATACTTCAAGCTAATACAGTGTGGCATATAGCATAAGATAATCTTGTTATAGCAAAAAACACATGACATCAAATAAATTAAAAATAATACTTATCATAAAATATCGGGTTGTTACATTCTACCCCCCTTAAAATGAATTTCGCCCTCGAAATTCGTCGGGGTTATAAATGGTTTACTACTCGAAAGTTTCTTTAATAGAAACCCACATCGTAAAAAGGAATACCAAAACATGTCTTTAAAAACTAATGTATGAAACTTAATGGTTACCCAAATTAACTCATCACTGGGTTTCCATGTAGGAGAACAGAGGTGAAAATATGGATATAGAAGAAAAATCTAACCATCAAGTTATGATGGATAGTGGTAGAGAACATGGCTATGAAAAAGCCATCAATCAAAAATCCATAGATTTGTGATGATCTAAGGTACCATATGATTCATTGGATATAAGAGCACTAGGACAACATTTTTGGTTTTCAATATCATTTCCCTAAAGTTGAAAATTTTGAATTAGAAGAAATACTTGCTTGATTTTGGTACAATCTCACTATTGTTCATGCTTTGAACAATTTTCGCTTCATCTCTTAAAGAAATGAAGTTGAATTTTTTATTCATAAAGAGTTAGAAGATCATGTGATAGAATGATGGGTCATTCCATCTGTTTCAATCAAAAGTTATCAAATATACATAAGTCCATCTATGGTGAGGTTAATCATATATGATTCCAAAAATGAACTTATACTTCATATATCATACCGCTTAATAAAATAAAACTAGTTTCTACTAACCAGGGACTTCCTGTAGGCCAGTGGTAGGCAATAAAGGCCAGTCGCACTTCGGTTGTGGGTTCGATTCCTACAGCCTTGTCCGACGCGATGGGATGTCTTCTGTCCTGCAGGTTGTCCTTTTTCTAAAACTACCTTACTATAATAATATCGAAAAGAGTTCTATCCTTAAACAATACTAACTTATGTCCAACACAATCCATTCCAATCTTTAGGCTTATCTAAAATACTTCGGTCCAAGCTCATAGTATAAAGAAAACAATTACTAGAAATTTTATCTACCAAGAATGTGAATACAAGCATTTATCCCACATATATAATAAGATATATCTTGTTGGTTGCATTCCAAACACATGAATACCTTAGTCATATATTCTCTTGAAACATAAATTACCATATAACCTTAGTGAAAACATGAATACAGTCAAAAGGTAACTCTTTCCACATAACAAAATCCCAAAAAATCTATATAATCAAACCATAATATCACTTAGTCCTTATATCAGTCATGAGCTCATGAATACAATCAAACATATCATTATTTTATTATCCCTTCATTATGCGCATATCGTCTACTTTCCAAAAATATTTCAATCACCTTTTCATGGTTACCAGTACCATATAATTATTGAAAACCAATACATAGATATTCCAAAATTCCACAATACCATACATGAGATTCCATGATACTATTTTGAAATCCCATTACATAAACACTTAATCATTACACAACATCACTTTTATACTCAACATCCCAAATTGTGATCGCATGAGACTTCCCTTTATCCTTTTCCTTAAGAGGTTTCTCATGTTGATCATCATTAACCCATGTATTAGGGCATTTATTAGCATAATGCCTCATTTCCTTGCACTTGAATCATTGAAGTGTTGGTGGAGAGTTCTCTGTAGTCTTTTCTCTATTCACATCATTAGGAACCTTTTTCCCATTTCTTCGAAAATCAACTACTCGATGACCTTCTTTTCCACACTTAAAAAATTTTCTAGTACCTTTTAGGCAATCTCCACCATGATTTTTTCCACACTTTGAGCATAAAGAAAAATTCATCTTCTTTTCACCATTGTTCTGAGATTTCTCCTTGAACTCCATCTTTCGTTTCTTGTCAAAACCATGAGATGGATATGTTACACCAACTTCCAGTTCTACCTTGATAGCACAACGCACAATTTCTTCATAGCTACTGAATTCTCTTATAGCTAATGCCCTTCGAAGACTTGGTTTTAAGCCACTGAAAAATCGATCAACTTTACTTTCAGTTTGGATGATAAAGCCAGATGCATACCTTGAAAGTGTTGTAAAATTCACTTCATATATACCAACAGATTCATCATCCTTCTGCTTAAGCTCAAGAAACTCATTTTCCATCTTTTTTTGAAGAATACGAGGTAAGTACTTACTCAAAAACAAGTTCTTGAACTCATCCCATTACATGGACTCAATTTCAACTCTTTGACTCGTATTCTTGAAAAGATTCCTCAATTGATCAGCATCACCTTCCAAATGATATACTGCTAAGATAACTTTATCGTGATCAGAACATTGTAGAACTGAAAATAATTTTTCAGTAGTAATGATCCATTGTTCAGCCACTAGGGGATCATAAGACCCGTTGAATGAAGGTGGACGCTACCTCATGAAGGATTCAACAAAATGTTTCTCCTTTCTCTGCTCATTTTGAAATCCAGAATGATTCATAGCTTGTGTAAGTATAGAAATAAGATTGTGCACTCCATCTCCCATGACATTGGTTTGGTTAGGAGGACATTCATTGCATTGTCCATTACATTTATCAACATGGTTCCTTCGGGTTCCAGCCATCGTCTAAAACCCAAAAATAATAGTGTGAGAGGCAAATACCATGATAGGGAAAACAACATAATAAAGGGGGATTAAATTCAATATCTAACATCTTAGGGTTAATTATAATATCGTTAGCACAATTCTAGGACTATAACCTATACGTATACCTAACCTTAGGGACATACCTAGACGTACCTTAGAAATATCTATAGGGATCTCACTAAAGTTTTCACATCCTAGTTTCCAAAGTTTAACTAAACCTTTACTCTGATACCAATTGTAGAGACCCGAAGCTTGACATACATAGATATTACATTACTTTTTCAGAATACTTAATACATAACAAAAATAGACACAGAAGGACCGTAATAGTTTAGTGTCTTTGGAAACATGGAACGTAATCTTCTAATCATGGTGAAAGATCTTCAACATCTCCCATAAAGATCTTCCACTTTTTGCTTCCTTACCTAAAACCTTTATTTTAATCCTGAGAGAAAATAAAACATAAAAAGGGTGAGCTAAAATGATTAGTAAGGGTAAGCATGGATAAAATAAAACATACCATATACATTTGAACTTAAAAACATGAGCATAATGTTTAAACATCAAAATCTTGAGAAAAGACATAAATCGTGGAAGTATATAAGGCATAGATCGTAATGGAACATAAATCATGATAAAATAGCATGGGAATAAAACATGTAATTGTGGAATCCATTAAGCACATGTAATGATTTCCATAGTAGCCAAGACATTGCTTCCAAGACCATCTTAGTGGACAAAGTCCCTTTCTGAATCGAGTTCACTCCTCGTTGAAAAAAGCATTATTGGTGAAAAAACATTTCTTATATAAACTAAAAGGATAAATTCTACATAGAAAAAGATGTTTTTATCTCAATTAGAACCTGATAATTTTAATAAAATTTCTCAAAATGAAATTTGGATAATTTTTATGAATTAGGATCTGGATTAGATTGAGAAAAATTATAATCATGATATTTTTTTCAGATTGGAAAATAAGATTGTCGTCGAAAAAATAGGTTTGTGGAATCAAATTTAATATAAGAGTCATAATGATTCAAAAAAAAGTACAATTAGTATAAAATTGATACTTATAAAAATAAGGATTAAAATTTGATGTAATTTTTCCTCTTATATAATCATTGAATATTATTCATTTTTTTCCCTATTATAATTCAAAAAAAATCAAGGTATTGAATATAGATGTAAAGTCTAATGTTCATAATGGATTTATTGAAGAAGAAGTATATATTAAATAACTATATATGTTTCTCATACAAAAATATGAGAATAAAGTGTATTAGTTAAATAAGTAATTTTAAGGGTAAATTAAAGCACTAAGATCTTATTATTTTATTCATGACCAATTTTTTAAAAATTATGCATTCTCATGAGGATGATTTAATCATAACATATATTAAAGGAAAGATTATTATTAATAGATGATAGTATATATATATATATAAACACAATATTTAGAGGTGAAAATGAATTTAAATTCTTAGAATTCATAGAATTCATAATGATTGAGTTTACATATCCACTCTCGAAGAATTATAATCATTCATTTGTTTACATGTTACTTAAGAAAATAATGGAACTTTTATTTCAAAATAAAAATATACAAAAGATATTATAAAAAGATTTGAAATGAAGGAAAGTAGATCTTTTACCATTCTAGTTTCTACTTGGATGAATTTTCCAAAATATGATGATGGAAAAGTAGTCAATATCAGGATTTATAAGTAAATAATTAGGATCCTATTATACATGAAAACACAAATACCATACATTGTATTTTCTACATTTCTAGCATCATGATATCAATGTAATCCCAAAGAAATTTATATTCTAGTGGTGAAAAGGATACATTATCATTTCATAAATATGGTTTCTTTTTTTGTTTTTGTTAAAAGGAACAAATTAGAATGAGGTATTGGGATATACCAATATTGATTGTACAGGATCAATGGGTAATAGTAAGTAAACTTCTAGAGGTTCACTTTATCTTGGGGTTTTTTCTATTTCTTTGTTGAGTTAGAAATATGATTACATGTCACTTAACACTATATAAGATGATTTTATTTTCAAAATACAACAATCATTATTCACTTGATTGTTTAGATAAAGAACCCAAATCCTATAATGATTTTTTCACATATTAGTTTGAATAAATCACAAAGTTATTTTTTATTCCCTGATTTTTTTCATCATTGGTATAACTTACAGAATTTTTTAACTAGTGTATTATAAAAATGATTGTTTTTATTAATTAATGGTTTCATGAGTTTTTTATTCACTAAACCATTGTTGAGTAAGTTCTTATTGGGTTATTTGACAATGGGTTTGGGGATATAATCATATGTTTACTCATAAAGGAGGAGAGACTCATAAACTAAGAGGATATGTAAATATTATAACTTGAGGGGGAGAAGATATCAAGATGATTTTAAATAGATAATCAATGGAGTAAGATGCCAAAAGGATTCCAGTAATGTTTTTGGTTATGTAACAAAAAATATTCCATAGTTGAGAAAACTAAAGTGTGGTTGATCTTATGGTTTAGGAAACTATTTTGGGTTTAAGTATTGGTTACTAAACAATTATCTACTATATTTATTTTCAACCAAAATTTAAAACACATTACTTTTTATTATGATGTTATTTCATAAGTTTAAAAAGTAAGGAATACAATGGATGAAAATGGTTATAGTGCCAATTATGATTCTGAAGTTTGAATAAAAATGGGGAAACTCAGTGAGTTATGAAATGATATAAAATCATTTTGCTTAATTGGAATATTTTATTTTTTTATTGAATTCATGGTTTTAAAGACCCTAGTTTTTTCATCCTTAATAAATATTGTGTTTGATAACTTCCATTACATTTCAAAACCAACATAAAAAAACACAAAATATTATAACAACATTATCAATAAATACATAATAAACACTATGATATTAAACAATTAAAATATATTACCTTTTGAAGATAAACAATTTATATGAGTTATTATTTAAAAAGATTAATTTCAATAAAAGTAAATTTATTTTTATTTTATTTTATTTCAAAAATAGAATTTAAAATTTTAATAATGTGAATTTTATGAAAAAAATTATTTTTTAATTTTTCTTCTAAAAATTTACATAGCATGTATTTTTAAATTTTTTTCTCAAAATATTTTTTTTAATTGAAATATAAGGTTTTTAAAAAAATTATAATTTTTATGATTTTATCATTATATAAGTATATTCTAGAAGTTTTAACAACCTTTTACACAAAAAAATATGTATATAAGGAAAAAAATTATGAATTTTAATATATTATTTGATCTTAAATATCATATGTTCAATATTTTTTGAACTAAATTAAAATGTTAGTTTAATAAATACTGGATTTTGTCTTTTTATTGAATAAAATATTTTCAAGGTGATATTCGATTTGGGAATGCCTTAAAATACCCATACCTTTTATTTTATTTATAAAAAATAACTTTATGTCAATAAAATCAACAATAATGATAATATTATATATAAATTTGAATATGAAAACACAATATTTATAAAAACATTTTTATTCAATTAAGTGTGATTTTTTCAAATTAACTTTTCACACATTTAGGAATTCAATATGATAAAATTATTTAAAAAATTTAAATCATAAGGTTCAATTTTGTTAATAAGGTTAATTATAATTTAGGTCATAAAAATTAATTTCTGAGGTTAAAAAATAGTTTACCTAGTAAAAAGTAAAAAGGGTTAAAATTATTCTACTGACGGGAAAGGTCCAAAACATGTTACATGTTTTCAAATGAGTGGATAAGTTGAGTTTCATCCCACACCCAATTTCCCCTCCACTTTTTTATATTTTTCTTCCATTGAACCTTGAATAGTGTCATGGCATTATTGAAAAATGTTGAGTGTTTCCAAATGTTCCCTTTTGTTATCTTATAAAAGAATGCCACTACCCTCTTTAAAAGTTACAATTTAACTTCGAATTATCCCTTTAAAATATTCTATATTTATCCTATCATAACTCACTAAAAATTAATAAATCGCATTTTCACACTAATTTATTATAATCCCTTTAATTCCAAGGAAATATCAAGTCTCCAATGTAAGTATTATCTCATTATTAAGTTTTTGTTCTTAATATTACTCTTCCAATATATATTATCACTATAATAATATAATAAATTTAGTATCATTAGTATAATAACATGTTTTTGTATTAATGATAAATACCTCATTTATTCATTTTCATTAACTTAGAATAATAAATTGATGTTAATCGTGCATGTGTATGGACTACCGCCTCCTTGAATAATCGTTTTTTTTTCATTTTTATTATAGTTTTTTATTATTTATCCCAAAATAATAAAATTGGGTTCACTATCATAAAAAACTAAAGTAAGATCATTATTATTCTATTATAATGATATTATTTCAAAAGAAACACCCCCATAACCATACTCACTCATCGAGTTAAAGCGTGTCTATTTTTGGTCATTTTAACCACCTCAATGAACAATGCTATAAAAAATCATGGACGGATATGGGAACATAAATACTAATAGTATTATAATATAATAATAATATCATGATTGGTATATAGTTTTATAAATTTTAACCACTTTGTTTTAATGATTAAAAAATCATGTTTATTATTAAATTTATGATCTTTATGTTTTTTATTAGAATTTTACATTATAAAGAATATTGGTAGAAATATGGATAAGTTTGGGAATTATCACTACCAAGGATGAATCACCATTGGGATCCAAAATTGGATAAGTACTACAATTTATCACCATCATCTTGAGTCTCTATTAACCTAACTCATACACCACCAAAGTGTGTCTCACCACTAGAAAGTTTCACCGTTACAAAGAGTCATTGCCAAAAAAATAGGAAGTATTGGAATGTATCACCTCTAGTTCGAGTCACCACCAGTTCAAGACACTTCCAGAAACTTAAAACCATTAAAAACTCACCATTACTATTTTAGTTTATTTTTTGAATATAATATTCTTAATTTATAGTTTATAAAATTTAATTTTCAAACTTATTATGACGATTTTTCTTAATTTATATATATATATTAATTAAAGTCCATGTCAGAACATGTAGTATGAGGAGTAGAAGATTATGTGGATTCTCTTTACTACTGCTAATAATAAGATCAAGATGACTTCCTCGTGAAACATATGAGAGATAAATAAGCGTAAATATGGAACATATAGACACATATAGAGATACACATGTGAATTGATCTGAACATCATTGCATTAACTAAAAGAGATTTCATGTTGCATCTTGTTTACACTTGAGTGAGTAATACAAAGAAAAAAATGCATCGAGTGTCTTCCCACATCCAATAATAAAGAGTTTACGATACTCTATTATAAAAAAAATTATGAAATATGACTCAAGACTCGGTTCAAATTACATTAAAGGAGTAATGTGTTTCAGAGAATATTAGACCAAGCATCTCTATTACTTCTAAATATTTTATTTTCTCATTCTGTTTATTTATCATTTACATTATGAGAAGTGTGTGTCACTATATCTATCACACACACATTGTCTCATATACCTAAATTATAAGATACTAAGATATCTTATCAAACTCTATTTTACTCTGGTTTCCCATGATTACCATAGAAGAGGTCTTTGTGAGGCCTGTTATCTTTTTTACTCCCATGAAAACTGTGGAAGAGGTCCCTATGTGGCCTAGACATTTGAAATACTTTTATACACCCAATCTAGGTTGTGGATAAAAGTTTATTTATATAAACTTCCTGGTAGATGGTGATTTAAAAGTGGAGAGGAATAAGTCTCAGATTGTTACATAACCTCTTGTATTATTTTTCCTATATGTATTTTTTTTATCTTTTAATATTTAAAACTAAATTTGTTTTAAACTACAAAAAAATACCACTACTTTGATAATTAACATTAATTCGTGTTTATATAGGTTTTTTTAGTAAATTTATTTCAAAGCTTAAATTAATATTATAAATTGTTTTAACCAAGACCTAATAAATATTTGAGATGTTTTTTAAAAGAACAAGACTTATATCAATCTATTATTTAGGTTAAATGGGCCATATTTAAATTAATTGTGGGGTTATTTATTTCCACATTAACAAAAAATATTGGGTACTCAATTCACCCCACTCTTTAGATACTCACTAAAACCAACAAGAAAATTATATTATGTATTTTAATTATTATTAAAGTATTTTCTTTATTTTCTAAAATCATCGAAATAATCCAACATTGATTCCAATTTCACACAATGTAACTAAAACACTTATAGAATGATATAAGATCTTTATAAATCAATGTAAGTTATATATAATAGTATCTTAAATGATATAACTTTGAATACAATAAATTATAATGATATCAAAATTATAAATCATGCACAGATGGTTAGATATATTAACACCCAGTGTTGAAATGATATTACAACAATTTAATACACAAAGTGAATTGTTATTAATGAATATTATAAGTGAAAATGTATATAAAAAAGATAATGAAATTGGTAAATAAGTTTTTTATATTTATTATAAATGAGGTCAAAAAATTTATGTGGAAACCAAGGGTTGCGTTAAGGGAGTTGGTAACTCAAAATCCTTTCTTTGAGTTATACAATTTCTTATTCGAACTTCATTTTCGTAATACATTACATTTTAAATGATGTTATCTTTTTATTTATATAGAAAAAAAGTTTTAAAACAAATTAAAATTTTATAAATTATTTTTTTCATTTTTTTAAAAAATAAAGGATACTTCCTGAAAAGAGACCCATAACTATGACTTTTACAATGATGAATACAAAATGTTTTCAAAAATCTATTCTTGTAATTTGTTTTTATTTATTTTCATAATGATATTCCTTCAATGGTGTTATGTTTCATGTTTCAACCTATATTATTCATTTATTATATGATTATTTTGGGGGATTAAGTTTTCATTATCAAATGATTTAGTTTAGTATGTTATTGTATACATTTATTATGTTTTATAAAACCTATTTTATTTCCATGGGTTCCCTATGAAAATTGAATGATTTAAATTTTTTTGAAACCCATTTTATTTAGATGGGTTATTTATGATGTACACATTTAATGATTTTTAAGGGTCACACAATTGTTTGGATGAGTGAAAGGTGGTTCTATTAAAAACCAAAGATGGGTGGTCATGTTATAAACTAAATATGGGTTTTTCCATTATAAACCAAGGATGGGTGGTTCCATAATATACTAAGGATATGTCATTTCATTATAAACATATTACAGGTGGGTCTATTATATCCCTCTAATGAATTGGTTAGGAGTTTATATATCATTATATCATTATCCTTAGGTACATTTTAGTTGATGAAATGAATGTGTATTGATGGTGTGTCTCTATAAAGAATGATTCCCTATGATAATATTTATGCCACAATTAATGGAAGTTATTCATTATGATCTTATCCAATCCTAATTCAAGGTTTATGTTAGATTATTATAATTTTTGTTACACATCTAATGCCTTCCTGTAGTCAGGAACAAAGAGTTTACAGTACTTTATTCTATGTCAATTTTTTAAAACACGACTCAATAGCCAGTTCAAATTACATTCAAGGAGTCATGTGTTACTTTTAATATTATACTAATCATATCTATTAATTATAAATCTTTTATTTTCTTAGTTTGTTTCTTTTTCATTTAAATTATGAGAAGTGTGTGTCACTTTTTCTATTACACACACACTATCTCTTATACCTAAACTATAACATACTTAGATATCTTCTCAAACTATATTTTATTCTTGTTTCCCATAATTACCATGGAATAGGTCCCTTTATGGACTTTATATTTTTTACTCCCATGAAAACTGTGGAAGAGGTCCCTATGTGGCCTAGTTGGTTGTCATACTATTGTACACCTAATCGAGGTTGTGGATCAATGTTTATTTATATACAATTCTTGGGAGATGGTGATTTCCAAGTGGAGAGGAAAAAGCCCCAGATTGAGATGGAACCTCTTGTATTATTTTTCATCTGTGTGTTTTTTTTATATTTTAACCTATAAAACTAAATTTGTTCTAAACTAAAAAATAATACTACTACTTTGATAGTTAAAATTAATTTGTGTTTATATAGGTTTTAGATTTAGTAAATTTATTTCAAATGTTAAGGTAATATTATATATCATTTTAATCGAGACCTAATCAATATTTGAGATGTTTTTTAAAATAAAAAGACTTATATCAATCTATTATTTTTGTTAAATGGGATGTATTTAAATTAATTGTGGGGTTTTA
Source organism: Viscum album (assembly GCA_963277665.1). Taxonomy (NCBI): domain Eukaryota; kingdom Viridiplantae; phylum Streptophyta; class Magnoliopsida; order Santalales; family Viscaceae; genus Viscum; species Viscum album. The sequence goes on from OY728125.1 coordinate 1,952,835,968, forward strand.
TTTATTTTTACTTTAATAAAAAAATTTGGGTACTCAATTAACCTCATCTTGAGATACTCACTCCAACCAACAAGAAATATTATATTATGTATTTTAATTATTATTAATGTATTATATTTATTTTCTAAAATAATTGAAATAATCCAACACAGATTTCATTTTCACACAATATAACTAAAACACTTATGGACTGATATAATATATTTATAAATAAATGTAAGTTATATATAATAGTATCTTAAATGATATAACTTGTAATAAAATAAAGGATAATGATATAAAAATTATAAATCCCATAGGGATGGTTAAATATATTAACACCCAATGTTGAAATGATATTACAATAATATAATACATAAAGAGAATTGTTATTAATGAATATAACAAGTGAAAATGTATATAAAAAAGTGTATTAAATAGTTAATTAATATTTTTATATTTATTATAAATGAGGTTAAAGAACTTATGTGGAAATTAAGGGTTAATTTAAGGGACTTGGTAACTCACAATCCTTTATTTGAGTTATATAATTTTTTATTTGAAAATAATTTTCCCAAGACTTTACATTTTAAATGATGTTATCTTTTTATTTATAGATAAAAATAGTTTTAAAAAAAATTAAAATTCCATGGATGTCTTTGTTTTCATTTTTCCGAAAAATAAAGGATACTTCCTTAAAAGAGACTCATAACTATGACTTTTACAATGATGAATACAAATTTTTTTCAAAAATCTATTCTAGTAAATTGGTTTTCTTTATTTTCATAATGATCTACCTCCAATGGTGTTATGTTTCATGTTTCAACCTATATTATTCATTTATTATACGATTATTTTGGTTGATTAAGTTTTCATTATCAAATGATTTAGTTTATGATGTTATTTTATACCTATTGGATGTTTTATTAAAATTATTTTATTTCCATGGGTTCCTTATGAAAATTAAATTATTTCCATTTTTTTGTTTTTTGAAACCCATTTTATTTACATGGGTTATTTATGATGTTCAAATTGAATGATTTTTAAGGTTCATGCATATATTTGGATGCGTGAAAGATAGTTATATTAAAACCCAAGGATTGGTGGTTCTGTTATAATCCAAAGATGGGTTGTTCCATTATAAACCAAGGATGGGTGGTTCCATAATAAAACAAGGACAGGTCCTTGTGTTATAAACTTATAATGGTTGGGTCTATTATATCCCTCTAATGAATTGGTAAAGCTTTTATATTTCATGATCTAACTATTATTGGGTACATTTTACTTGATCCTAGGAATGTGTACTTATAGTGTGTCTCATGAAATAATGATTCCTTATGGTAATGTTTATACCATAGTTAATGTAAGTTATTCATTTTGATCTTATCCACTCCTAATTCAAGGTTTATGTTAAATTATTTTAAGTTATTTTATACATCTAGTGTCTTCCCACAATCAATAACAACAAGTTTATGGTACTTTATTCTATATTAATTTTCTAAAACATTACTCAAGACTCAATTAAATTTACATTCAACCAGCCATGTGTTAAAAAAACAAATTAGACCAATAATCTCTATTACTTCTAAATATTTTATTTTCTCAGTCAGTGTATTTTTCATTTACATTATGAGCAGTGTGTGTAACTCTATCTATTACACACATGCACACACTGTATCCTATACCTAAATTTGAATATACTTATATATCTTCTCAAACTCTCTTTTACTCTTGTTTCCCATGGTTATCATGGAAGAGGTCCCTCTGTGGGATTTTATATTTTTTAATCCCATGAAAACCATGGAAGAGGTCCCAATGTAGCTGAGAATATTTTCATACTATTTTCCACCCAATATAGGTTGTGGGTCAAAGTTTATTTATATAAAATTCTTAGAATATTTTTATTTATAAGTGGAGAGGAACAAGTCTCATAATTTTATGGAACCTCTTGTATTATTTTTCCTCTGTTTGTTTTGTTTTTTTGACTATTAAGCTTTGAAACTAATTTTTTTTAAACTAAAAAAATTACCCTAATTTGATAGTTTACATTAATTAATTTTTATATAGTTTTTTGTTTCAGGAAATTAGTTTCAAAGGTTAAAGTAATATTATATTTTTTTAAAGTGATATATAATCAATCTTTGAGAAGTTTTTTAAAATAAAAAGACTTATATCAATCTATTGTTGTGGTTAAATGGTTCATATTTAAATTAATTGGGTGATTTTATTTAGTTACACTTTAATAAAAAAAATATTGTATACTCAATTCACCCCCCTCTTGAGATACTCACTCCGAATGAAAAGAAATATTATATTATGTATTTTAATTATTATTAAAGTATTATCTTTATTTTATAAAATCATCCAAATAATAAAACAATGATCTCATTTTCACACAATGTAGCTAAAATAGTTATGGGATGTTATAAGATCTTTATAAATCAATGTAAGTTACATATAAATGTAAATTAAATGATATAAATTTGAATAAAATAAAGTATAATGATATAAAAATTATAAATCCCATACAGATAGTTAAATATATTAACACCCAATAATGAAATGATTTAAGAATAATTTAATACATAAATGAAATTGTTATTCATGAATATTACATGTAAAAATGTATATAAGAAATGTTATGAAATAGGTAATTAATATTTTTATATTTATGATAACGGTGGTTAAAGAACTTATGTGGAAATAAAGGGTTATGGTAAGGGACTTGGTAACTCAAACTCCTTTTTTGAATTATTCAATTTCTTATTTGAACTTTATTTTCCCAAAACATTATGTGTTAAATGATGTTATCTATTTATTTATAGATAAAAATGGTTTTGAAAAACATAAAATTTCATGAATTATTTTCTTTTCATGTTTCTTAAAAACAAAGGGTACTTCTTGAGAAGTGACTCATAAATATGACTTTTACAATTTTGAATATAGCAAGTTTTAAAAAATTTATTTTTGAAATTTTTTTTATTTATTTTCAAAATGATCTACCTCAAATGGTGTTATTTTTCATGTTCCAAACTATATTATTCATTTATTATGTGATTATATTGGGTGATTAAGTTTTCATTATCAAATGATATAGTTTATAAGGTTGTTTTATAACTTTCGTATATTTTATTAAACCTATTTTATTTTCATGGTTTCCTTATGAAAATTGAATTATTTCCATTTTTTATTTTTTGAAACCCATTTTATTTACATGGGTTATTTATGTTGTCAAAATTGAATGATTTTTAAGGGTCCCACATATGTTTGGATGAGTGAAAGTTGGTTCTATTAAAAATCAAGGATGGTTGGTGTAACAACCCGGTATCTTATGATAAGTATTATTTTTAATTTATTTGATGTCATGTGATTTATGCTACAACAAGATTATATTGTGCTATACGCCACATTGTATTAGCTTCAAGTATACACAACACTATTCTTATATTGTGTTACACACAATTTCAAGTTCATTTTATAATAGTCATTCTACGCAACATTGAGTGTATATATATATATATATTCAATGTATAAATGAAATATGGTTGGATTATGTTATACGAAATAATAAAGGATTCTTGCACAACACGCAACCCTAACTTGGCTTGCATTACACGCAATCGCGACCTTCCTCAATAGCGTGTGTTGTACGCAATACCAGGTTTTACTAAACAACGATTTATTATTATAATATTATTATGAACTAGCCGTTATGAATAGTATTAACTAAATTTTGAATTTTATAACATTATTATTCATCTTACACATTTTCTAGAACATGGTATAAGAACAAAATAAATATTTCAGGTAAAATAAGTATTTTTCAAAAAATGCATTTTTGCCACCTTTTGATGGCGCACCCACTTTAAATCTAGTTTTTGACATGTTTATAAGTTCAATTTTACAAAATAAAATTATTATTTGGAATCAGGATATAAAATTTTACCTTGGATAAATTTTTCATATTATTCTGATAACTTTCATATTTTAATGAATAGTAAAAACACGCAATATTTTAATTAAAAACAACTTTTTCATCGTAATAACTTATGTGATTAAATTATAATATTGAATGGTTTAAAAGTATAAATAGAATATATTTTTACCATTTAATATAATTTATGTCATTATCCTTGATTTTACATTGAATTCGTAGGTTAAACAAATTCAATCTTTTGCAATGTTTTAAACAAAAACCCGTTTTCTTTCAACAACGAGATTAATTTTAATTTAATTTCTACAACTTCTATGTATTGAATTTGGAAAAATGGATTCTATATTTGTAATCAGTGAGTCCAAATTATATTAATAGACTACTTTTTAGTTTTGGGATTTTTGAATAGTAACAACGGTAAATTTTATTTACCATAGTAAAAGGTAAATTGGGTAATTAAGGGTAAATATAATATTATAAAATTATCCTAATACTTGTCGTAACACAATTGGATGATTATAATTTGTTCAAAGTAATATTTGGGTCCAAATTGAATCCATTAGAACCCACTTTTAGGTGATTAAGACCTTTAGTTTATTTTATTTAAAAGAAAGTGAAATATGTCTCACTCAACTTTAATAATTAAAGTATTTCTAATATAAGTTTATACAGAATATAAATTCGGTTATAAAAACTCATTTGAAAGATAAAATGTTATTCTTTGTCATGGTAATATATTTTTAATTTTTTATAGTTATTTAATTACTTTATTATCTTATACATTAATGATGCAGAAATTATTTATTTAGTGAAAAATCAATAATATAGTTTTTATTGAAATAGTAATACATATCAAAAGGCCCAAAAATCTGCACAAAACTTATTATTAGTGTATATATAAACCCTAATCATCCAATTGCCGAATTTTTGACAATTTTGATCCTTATTAAGGTGATTATGACACTTATATTATTTTATTTTAAATGATGCCAAAGTTGTCACCTTCATAATTTAATAAATATAATAATTTAAATATTGTTATTTTAAGATTATAAATTCTATTAAAGGTATTATTATGAAATTTAATAGATTTATCTTCATCATAGGATTTTATTTTTAATTTTTGTGCAACAAATATGTATATTAAATAATTATACAAAAATATTGTAGTAATTATTTTATTAAGAGATAAAACAAATAAATGGTTTTAAAAATAATAAACTAAATATTATATGAACTATTTAATGTTCTCCACTAATTTTAGAGATACATATTACCCTTTATTAATCTATTAAATCTTTTATTTAGAACATATATTCTGTATATATTTTATTTAAATTCAAATAAATGAATACTGTCAAAATTGACACTATTGTTATTTTATAAAAATAACATATTATAAAATTGTTTAAAAATCACAAAAATATTTAAAAATTATAAATTTAAATTTATATGTTCTAAAATTCTATAAATATCCAATTATGGACAATTCACAAAAAATAAGTAATTATTTGTTATAATTTAAAATTTATAATGTTATTACCACAAATAAAATTAAATTGATTAAATAAGGATAAATCAAGTTGATAATGTTTAAAATAAATTCCTAACATGTCTAAATTTTATTAGATGATTATATTACATCCCTATATCATCTAATATTCGTATATGAGTCATTTTGGAAGTTTGTAAGTGGGGTTTGGATTTAATATAAACTAATATTTCTTATATTTCCAAAGGTTCCCCTCTCCTCCATTATAAAAGGGCACCTCCTCCCTCTCTTCCTCACACAAATTTGAGCATTCAAGATCATCAAAAACCTGTCCAATTCTCTTATCCACTTCCTTAGAAACATCCTAGAGGTCTTGGTCTTCTTCAAAGACCAATTTTAGTGCCCTAAGAGTAGGATTCAAAGAGGCGCTTCAAAGAAGAGGTAATGTCCGTTACCGATTCTTTCAACTTTATTTCATCTTCCACTTCTTCTTATTTTGTTTTTTCATTATGAAGTAATAACATTAGTATCCATAATATAATTATATGTTATTATAAGTATGAAACAAACCTATTTCACCATCTATCCATCCTACGAAAAACAAAATCACCGTGCGTGCGTACGTACGGAATACCGTCTCCACACCATGGTGTAATCTATTTTCCACCACCACCTTACATGGATGGGTATAATGGTTAAAGTAATGAATATATATGATTATTGTAAAGTTATATTTATTATTTAATAATATACATACACTTTAATACAATTCCACGATCATGGGAATGATATCATCGCTCGTGTGTACGTACGGAATATCGTCTCCACGACGCGATGAGATTCACTCTCCATGATAACCATTCAAGAATGATTATAAAGTATATATAATAAGTAATCATGAAATATATGACATAATAATTCTACTGGATTTATGTATATATATATTTATGCCATCTACTTAATTCCATTCAATTCAATAAGGAAATGAAAACAGCGTTCATGCGTACGTACGACCTACCGTCTCCATGAACGGTGTATTTATTTCCATTTATCGATCCATTATATATATATATATATATATATATATTATGAATATATATTATATATAAATAATTTTTTACATTCTGGATGTAATTAATCATGATCTAAGTAATCATATGAATAATTAGAAGTTAAAACACGAACGACAAATGAAACAATTTTACCCAAAACGCTACTTTAACATGAATTTACAAAAGAACGGATAATATAAAGTCATAAGTGAAACATATATGATATAATAACAATTAATATAATTTTTTAATAATTCAATGACATTATTTACATCATTATACATGAGTTTTGGATATGTACGAAGCATATCAGACCTAAGGTAAGGGAAAATATCACAATCTCATTTTTATCTGAGATTGTTTATACTTTGGTATTTACTGGGGTGTATTTTATCATCCACATCCATGTTCCCTCAATATGTAATATTTTTTCCATCCACCTAAAATTTTTTAAATCCAATTTTACCCTTCGGTGAGTTTTTAGTAAAGGAAATGAAAGGAATCTTTTTTTGTTTTTCGTACGAGGTACTTTTTAACTTTTCCGAAAAAAGTATGAGAAGAATGTTTTTTAACTTATATGGCATGAATGGATTTTTAAAAACATTATTACCAAGAAGCATACTTTACAAGTTTTCATGTTTATTTTTAATCAACTTATTTTAGTTTAAAATTGTATGACATGTTAAGAAAGGAAAAATGTTTTTGAAGTAGAAAGGATATTTTCCTCAAGAATGGAGTTCAAGTGTTTTATCAAAATTATTTTCCATCTAAGATAATATAGGGTTCTGTTTCTATCCCTATTATTGCATTGATTTTATTATTTTGTGATGGAATTATTTTTATGAATTCCTTTATCTTATATGAATTTTTTTATGATGTCACGATGTTTAAGAATCTTATTTTTATTACATGGGTTATGCAATGATGTATGATTTATGATTTTGTGGCACACATAAGAATGGTATCATTATGAGATGGGTGGGACCTATATCTCCCTCCAATGCATTGGGTAAATATTTATATCTAATGAGATAGACATGGTTGGAATGGTAAGTTAATCTGGTTGAGTATTACAGGACTGGAATAAGGAGTGAACTCGATTCAGAAAGGGACTTTGTCCACTAAGATGGTCTTGGCAGAAATGCCTTGGCTGCTATGGAAATAATTACATGTGCTTAATGGATTACACAATTACATGTTTTATTCCCATGCTATTTTATCATGATTTATGTTCCATTATGATCTATGCCTTATGTACTTCCACGATTTATGTCTTTGCTCAAGATTTTGATGTTTAAACATTATGTTCATGTTTTTAAGTTCAAATGTATATGGTATGTTTTATTTTATCCATGCTTACCCTTACTGAGCATTTGAGCTCACCCTTTTTATGTTTTATTTTCCCCTAGGATTAAAAGAAAGGTTTTAGGTAAGGAAACAAAAAGTGGAAGATCTTTATGGGAGATGTTGAGATCTTTCACCACGATTAGAAGATTACATTTCATGTTTCCAAAGACACTAAATTATTACGGTCCTTATGTGTCTGTTTTTTTATGTATTAAGTATTCCACAAAATTAATGTATTATCTATGTACGTCAAGCTTTGGATCTCTACAATTGGTATTAGTGGAAAGGTTTAGTTAACCTTTGGAAACTAGGATGAAAAAACTTTAGTGAGATCCCTAGAGATATTTCTAAGGTATGTCTAGGGATGTCCCTAAGGTTAAGTATACATATAGGATATAGTCCTAGAATTGCGCTAATGATATTAGAATTAAAACTAAGATGTTAGATATTGAAGGTACTCCCCCTTTATTATGTTGTTTTAGCTAGCATGGTATGTGCCTCTCACACTATTATTTTTGGGTTTTAGACGATGGTTGGAACCCGAAGGAACCGTGTTGATCAATGTAATGGAAAATGCAATGATTTTCCTCATGAACAAACCAATGTCATGGGAGATAGAGTACACAATCTTATTTCTATATATACACAAGCTATGAATCATTCTGGATTTCAAAATGAGCCGAGAAAAGAGAAACATTCTGTTGAATCCTTCATGAGGCAGTGTCCACCTTCATTCAGTGGGTCTTCTGTTCCCTTAGTGGCTGAACAATGGATCAGTACTACTGAAAAGATATTTTCAGTTCTACAGTGTTCTGACCATGATAAAGTCATCTTAGAATTATATCGTTTGGAAGGTGATGCTGATCAATGGTGGAATCTTCTCAAGAATACGAGGCAAAGAGATGAAATTGAGTCCATGGAATCGGACGAGTTCAAGAACTTGTTTTTCAGTAAGTATTTCTCTCGTATTCTTCGAATAAGGATGGAAAAGGAGTTTCTTGAGCTTAAGCAGAAGGATGATGAATCTGTTGATATATACGAAGTGAATTTTACAAGACTTTCAAGGTATGCATCTGGATTTATCATCCAACCTGAAAGTAAAATTGATCTATTTTTTAGTGGCTTAAAACCAAGTCTTCGAAGGGCATTAGCTATAAGAGACTTCAGTAGCTATGAAGAAATTGTGCGTTGTTCTATCAAGGTAGAACTGGATGTTGGTGTAACATATCCATCTCATGGTTTTGACAAGAAACGAAAGATGGAGTTCAAGGAGAAATCTCAGAACAATGGTGAAAAGAAGATGAATGTTTCTTTATGCTCAAAGTGTGGAAAGAAGCATGGTGGAGATTTCCTAAATGGTACTAGAAAATGTTTTAAGTGTGGAAAAGAAGTTCATCGAGCAGTTGATTGTCGAAGAAACATGAAAAAGTTTTCTAATGATGTGAATAGAGAAAAGACTACGGAGAACTCTCCACCAACACTTCAATGCTTCAAGTGCAAGGAAATGGGGCATTATGCTAATAAATTCCCTAATCCAAGGGTTAATGATGATCAACATGAGCAACCTATTAAGTAAAAGGATAAAGGGAGGTCTCATGTGATCACTGTTTATGATGTTGAGTATAAAAATGATGTTGTGTAGTGAATAAGTGTTTATGTAATGGGATTTCAAAATAGTATCTTGGAATCTCATGTATGGTATTGTGGAATTTTGGAATATCTGTGTATTGGTTTTCAATAATTATATGGTACTGGTAACCATGAAAAGGTGATTGAAATATTTTTGGAAAGTAGATGATATGCTCATAATGAAGGGATAAGAAGATAATGATATGTTTGATTGTATTCATGAGCTCATGACTGATATAAGGACTAAGTGATATTATGGTCTGATTATATAGATCTTTTGGGATTTTGCTATGTGGAAAGAGTTACCTTTTTGACAATATTCATGTTTTCACTAAGGTTATATGGTAATTTATGTTTTAATAGAATATATGAGTAAGGTATTCATGTGTTTTTAATGCAACCAACAAGATATATCTTATGATATATGTGGGATAAATGCTTGTATTCACATTCTTGGTAGATAACCTTTCTAGTAATTGTTTTCTTTATACTATGAGCTTGGACCGAAGTATTTTAGATAAGCCTAAATATTGGAATGGATTATGTTGGACATAAGTTAGTATTATTTAAGGATAGAACTTTTTTCAATATTATTATAGTAAGGTAGTTTTAGAAAAAGGAAAACCTACAGGACGAGCGACATCCCATCGTGTCGGACAAGGCTGTGGGAATAGAACCCACAACCGAAGTGCGACTGGACTTTATCGCCTACCATTGGCCTACAAGAAGTCTCTGGTTAGTATAAACTAGTTTTATTTTATTAAGAAGTATGATATATGAAGTATAATTTCATTTTTGGAATCGTATATGATTAACCTCACCATAGATGGACTTATGTATATTTGATAACTTTTTCTTGAAACAGATGGAATGACCCATCATTCTATCACATGATCTGCTAACTCGTCACGAATAACAAATTCAACTTCATTTCTTTAAGATATGAAGTGGAAATTGTTTAAAGCACGAACAACAGTGAGATTGTACCAAAATCAAGCAAGTATTTCTTCTAATTCAAAATTTTCAACTTTAGGGAAATGATATTGAAAACCAAAAATGTTGTCCTAGTGCTCTTATATCTGATGAATCAGATGGTACCTTAGATCATCACAAATCTATGGATTTGTGATTGATGGATTTTTCATAGTCATGTTCTCTACCACTCTCCATCATAACTTGTTGGTTAGATTTTTCTTCCAAATCCATATTTGCACCTATGTTATCCTACGTGGAAACCCAGTGATGAGTTAATTTGGGTAACCATTACATTTCATACTTTAGTTTTTAAATCCAAGTTTTGGTATTCCTTTTTACGATGTGGGTTTCTATTAAAGAAACTTTCGAGTAGTAAACCATTTATAACCCCAACGAATTTTGAGGGCGAAATTCATTTTAAGGGGGGTGGAATGTAACAACCCGATATTTTATGATAAGTATTATTTTTAATTTATTTTATGTCATGTGTTTTATGCAACAACAATATTATCTTGTGCTATACGCCACACTGTATTAGCTTGAAGTATACACAACACTATTCTTAGATTGTGTTACACACAATTTCAAGTTCGTTTTATAATAGTCATTCTACGCAACATTGAGTGTATATATATATATATATTCAATGTATAAATGAAATATGGTTGGATTATGTTATACAAAATAATAAATTATTCTTTCACAACACGCAACCCTGACTTGGATTTCATTACACGCAATCGCGACCTTCCTCGATAGTGTGTGTTGTACGCAATATCGAGTTTTACTAAACAAAGATATATTATTATAATATTATTATGAACTATCCTTTATGAATAGTATTAACTAAATTTTTAATTTTATAACATTATTATTCATCTTACACATTTTCTAGAACATGGTATAAGAACAAAATAAATGTTTTTGGTAAAATAAGTATTTTTCAAAAAATGCAGTTTTGCCACCTTTTGATGGGGCACCCACTTTAAATCTAGTTTTTGAAATGTTTATAAGTTCAATTTTACAAACTAAAATTATTATTTGGAATTAGGATATAAAATTTTACCTTGGATAAAATTTTCATATTATTCTGATAACTTTCATATTTTAATGAATAGTAAAAACATGCTATATTTTAATTAAAAACAAATTTTTTCATCTTAATAAATTATGTGATTAAATTATAATATTGAATGGTTTAAAAGTATAAATAGAATATATATATACCATTTAATATAATTTATGTCATTATCCTTGATTTTACATTGAATTCGTAGGTTAAATAAATTCAATCTTTTGTAATGTTTTAAACAAAAACTCGTTTTCTTTCGACAATGGGATTAATTTTAATTTAATTTCGGCAACATCTGTGTATTGAATTTGGAAAAATGGATTCCATATTTGGAATCAGTGGGTCCAAATTATATTAATAGACTAATTTTTATTTTTGGACTTTATGAAGAGTAACAACGGTAAATTTTATTTACCATAGTAAAAGGTAAATTGGGTAATTAAGGGTAAATATAATATTATAAGATTATACTAATACTTGTCTTAATACAATTGGATGATTATAATTTGTCCTAAGCAATATTTGGGTTGAAATTGAATCCATTAGAACCCACTTGGAGGTGATTAAGACCTTTAGTTTATTTTATTTAAAGGAAAGTGAAATATGTCTCACTCAACTTCAATAATTGAAGTATTTTTAATATAAGTTTATACAGAATATAAATTCGGTTATAAATACTCATTTGAAATATAAAATGTTTTTCTTTGTCATGGTAATATATTTTTAATTTTTTAGAGTTATTTCATTACCTTATTATCTTATACATTAATGATGCAGAAATTATTTATTTAGTGAAAAATCAATAATATAGTTTTTATTGAAATAGTAATACATATAAAAAGGCCCAAAAATCTGCACAAAACTTATTATTAGTGTATATATAAACCCTAATCATCTACTGGAATAATTTTTGACCATTTGGATCCTTATTAAGGCGATTATGACACTTATATTATTTTATTTTAAATGATGCCAAACTTGTCACCTTCATAATTTAATAAATTTAATAATTTAAAGGTTGTGATTTTAAAATGATAAATTCGAGTAAAATTATTATTTTGAAAGTTAATAGATTTATATTCATCATAGGATTTTATTTTTATTTTTTATGCAACAAATAAGTATATTAAATAATTATACAAAAATGTTGTAGTAATTATTTTATTAAGAGATAAACCAAATAAATGGTTTTAAAAATAATAAAATAAATATTATATGAACTATTTAATGTTCTCCACTACTTTTATAGATACATATGACCTTTTATGAATCTATTAAATATTTTAGTTCTAACATATATTCTTTATATATTTTATTTAAAATCAAATAAATGAATAGTTTCAAAATTGACACTATTGATATTTTATAAAAATAACATATTATAAAATTGTTTTAAAATCACAATAATTTTTAAAAATTATAAATTTAAATTTATATGGTCTAAAATGTTATAAAGTATCCAATTATGGACAATTCACAACAAATAAGTAATTATTTGTTATAATTTAAAATTTAGAATGTTATTACCACAAATAAAATTAAATTGACTAAATAAAGATAAATCAAGTTTGTAATGTTTAAAATAAATTCCTAACATGTATAAATTTTATTTGTTGATTATATTAAAACCCTATATCATCTAATCTTCGTATATGAGTCATTTTCGAAGTTTTTAAGTGGGGTTGGGATTTAATATAAACTAATATTTCTTATATTTCCAAAGGTGCCCCTCTCCTCCCTTATAAAAGGGAACCTCCTCCCTCTCTTCCTCACACCACTTTGAGCCTTAAATCTTGGCCAACCCCTAACATATTATCTTCTCCACTTACCAATAAACATCCTAGAGGTCCTGTTCTTCTTCAAAGACCAATTTTAGTGCCATAAGAGTAGGTTTCAAAGAGGCGCTTCAAAGAAGTGGTAATGTTCGTTACCGATTCTTTCAACTTTATTTCTTCTTCCACTTATTCTTCATTAGTTGTTTCATTATGAAGTAATAACATCAGTATCACTCATAAATTTATATTTTATTATAAGTATAAAACAACCCTATTCCACCATCTATCCATCCTACGGAAAACGAAATCACCGCGCGTGAGTACGTATGGAATACCGTCTCCACGCCGTGGTGTAGTCTATTTTCCACCACCACCTTACATGGATGGGTATAATGGTGAAAGTAATGAATATATATGATTATTTTAAAGTGATATTGATTCTTTAATATTATACATACACTTTAATACAATTCCACGATCATGGGAATGATATCATCGCTCGTGCGTATGTACGGAATACCGTCTCCACAACGCGATGAGATTCACTCTCCATGATAACCATTCAAGAATGATTATAAAGTATATATAATAAGTAATCATGAAATATATGAAATAATAATTCTACTAGATTTATGTATATATATATTTATTTCATCTACTTAATTCCATTCAATTCAATAAGGAAACGAAAACAACGTTCATGCGTACGTACGGCCCACCGTCTCCATGAACGGTGTATTTCTTTCCATTTATCGATCCATTATACATATATTATGAATATATATTATATATAAATCATTTTTTAAATTATGGATGTAAGTAATCATGATCTAAGTAATCATATGAATAATTACAAGTTAAAACACGAACGATAAATGAAACGATTTTACCCAAAATGCTACTTTAACATGAATTTACAAAAGAACGGGTAATATAAACTCATAAGTGAACCATATATGATATAAGAACAATTAATATGATTCTGTAATAAGTCAATGACATTATTTAAATCATTATACTGGAGGTTTGGATACGTACGAAGCATATCAGACCTAAGGTAAGGGAAAATATCACAATCTCATTTTCATCCGAGATTGTTTATACTTTGGTATTTACTGGGGTGTATTTTATCATCCACATCCATGTTACCTCAATATTTAATATTGTTTCCATCCACCTACAATTTTTTAAATCCAATTTTACCCTTCGGTGAGTTTTTAATAAATGATATGAAAGGAATGTTTTGTCGTTTTTCGTACAAGGTACTTTTTGACTTTTCTGACAAAAGTACGAGAAGAATGTTTTTTTAACTTATACATCATGAATGGATTTTTAAAAACATTATTTCCAAGAATATTCCTTTACAAGTTTTCATGTTTATTTTTAATCAAATTCTTTTAGTTTAAAATTGTATGACATGTTAAGAAAGGAAAAATGTTTTTGAAGTAGAAAGGATATTTTCCTCAAGAATGGAGTTCAAGTGTTTTATCAAAATTATTTTCCATCTAAGATAATATAGGGTTCTGTTTCTATCCATATTATTACATTGATTTGATTATGTTGTGATGGAATTATTTTTATGAATTCCTTTAGCTTATATAAATTGTTTTATGATGTCACGATGTTTAATAATCCCATTTTTATTACATGGGTTATGAAATGATGTATGATTTATGATTTTGTGGAACACATAATAATGGTATCATTATGATATGGGTGGGACCTATATATCCCTCCAATGCATTGGGTAAATATTTATATCTCAAGAGATAGACATTGCTGGAACGGTAAGTTAATCCGGTTCAGTATTACAGGACTAGAACGAGGAGTGAACTCGATTCAGAAAGGGACTTTGTCCACTAAGATGGTCTTGGCAGCAATGCCTTGGCTACTATGGAAATCATTACATGTCCTTAATGGATTCCACAATTACATGTTTTATTGCCATGCTATTTTATCATGATTTATGTTCCATTATGATCTATTCCTTATGTACTTCCACGATTTATGTATTTTCTCAGGAATTTGATTTTTAAACATTATGTTCGTGTTTTTAAGTTCAAATGTATATGTTATGTTTTATTTTATCCATGCTTACCCTTACTGAGCATTTGAGATCACCCTTTTTATGTTTTATTTTCCCCCAGGATTAAAAGAAAGGTTTTAGGTAAGGAAACAAAAAGTGGAAGATTTTTATGGGATATTTTAAAGATCTTTCACCACGATTATAAGATTACGTTCCAAGTTTCCAAAGACAGTAAACTATTACGGTCCTTGTGTGTCTGTTTTTGTTATGTATTAATTATTCCAAAAAATTAATATAATATCTATGTACGTCAAGCTTCGGGTCTCTATAGTTGGTTCCATTATAAACTAAATATGGGATGTTCTATTACAAACCAAGGATGGTTGGTTCTGTAATAAACCAAGGACAGGTTGTTTCATTATAAAACTATGATGGGTAAGTGTATTTTATAACTCTAATTCATTGGTTAAGAGTTTATATATCATGATATATCTATTCTTGGATAAATTTAGTTGATTATAAGAATGTGTACTGATGGTGTGTCTCATGAAAGAATGATTCCCTATGATAATGTTTATTCCATAGTTAATGTAAGTTATTCATTATGATCTTATCCACTCATAATTCAAGGTTTATGTTAAATTATTATAAGTTGTGTTATATCAATTATGTTTCCATGTTCATATTTTGTGGCTTTAAGTTCTTATTCCATGTACATTAAAGATCACTTATGCTTTTTATTTATCACTCATGAAGATATGATATTTCTCTTATGCTCATGTTTTTTCTTATTCTTATGAACTCATCCAGGATTAAATGTTTATTCACCGCTTATTGAGTGTTTGAGCTCAATAAATTCTTATTTTTTCAGTACCCATTTTATAAGGATGGTTCATACTAATGATATTTCTATTGGATGGTTTATTATGGTGAGATTAAGTTGAATTGATATCAAGTATTGTAAAATAATTTGATTATGTAATTATTCTACAAATAAACTAAAATTTTAGTTCCATGGGATGTAATTATTTATGAAATTTAATGTCTATATCATGTAAAATATGTAAAATAAATTCATTTTTATCTTGGGTTTCTATAGTTTTTATATGAGTTAATTGTTTAGTTACTTTTGGAGATTATAGAAACCATTTTTAGAATTAAGGTTAGATAACCTTAGGTAAAAACCTTGGAGATGAGTCGAATTATAGGATGATATCCTAAAATATTGAAAAATTCTTGAGTATGTGGTTTTATTGTAAAATAAATCCCTCTATAGATACTAGAAAGTAAATACATGATCTAGAATAGTTTTACCTAGGGTTAATAACCCCAAAAAATGGAATGTTGGATATTAAATCAATTTTAACCTAGTGCGTGATAAAGATTCATAGCTACACACCTACATGGACACTCCAAGAGGATATGCTTTGGCTAATATCATACTATTTATGAACCATTTTGAATGATTGATGTCTTAGTTACTTTGAGATATTTAGTAAATAAATATTAGAAAACCCAACATAATGTCTAACCAAGAACGATATAGGTTTGACTAAATGAATTATAGACTAACTTGATAGAGTAAAAGAATA
This sequence comes from Viscum album, assembly GCA_963277665.1. NCBI lineage: Eukaryota > Viridiplantae > Streptophyta > Magnoliopsida > Santalales > Viscaceae > Viscum > Viscum album. The sequence goes on from OY728125.1 coordinate 1,952,852,841, forward strand.
AGACATTTTAATGTAGAATTATCGATTAAACTTATACTTATATCTATGCCAATCTCAAGGATTCTATATAGAAGGGATCCCATTGAATTAGAGTAATTAAAGAAGCTTATAGATAAGAGTTAGGATAAGGGTTTTTTGTAATGACTCTAGTTTATGTAGTTTGATCCATTCACTATTTCTATATATATATCTAGATTTTTCCTCAGATTTTGCACTGTTTTTGGATTTTATCAGACCCCAACATTAATATATTTAAAATAATAAATTTATTTATTTATTTATTTATTTATTTATTTATTTAAGCATGTACTCGGATATTTTTAGAATAAATGGTTTCCCCATTGATCGAGACCTCATATGAGAAATCCAAGACTGTGGTTATTTTCATAATTTGGGATTTACCCTAGGTTCAACATAAAATTGGTTAATATTGGATGTTCTATGGGAGGTGACCATTAATAGGCGACTAAGTAATTAAATAATTTATTTATTTAATTTACTTAAGTGTACTAAAACCCCATTCCCTCTCTATATATTACCATTATATAAAATCTATAAGGTTATCCATATAACCCTAGGAGATTAGATAGGAGAAGGATAGATTTTTAATTGGTGTATTGGGAATGAATATCAACAATTAATGAACATGATAATTCATGAGATAATCAGGTAATGTAGTATGATCGTCAACTTCACCACTAGAAGATTTGTTCTTCACCAATGATCCATCCATTATTGAGGTAGGGAATGTTATTTCATGGATCTTATTCCAATGAATATTTTGTTAAGAATGGATTATATTTATTCTTTTTCTATGAATTTCTATTTTTCACATGATCCCTATTTCTATTGGTATTCTTAATCCAAATTTGTTTATACTAGATTCACCTGTTACTTTCCCCCTTTTGTTTCTATAATTTATGGTTTTTGGAAAATATCACATCTACCAATGAATATCTTACCTTGTAATTGTGATTTTCCCACCACCTTTCTTTATGTTATTCATTGTTCTCCCATGGGGTCTATGATTCGAAATTTTCAAGCCAGTTTCAAGTTTGATAGAACCCTAGGACTAATGGAGGATGTGTGAATGAAATTGGAATTCATGTTAGTGGTTCTATTGAGATGTGATAAAGGTTGAAACTGATGGATACATTGATCAGAGGCCATGTTTAGGGTTTTCATCTGTGGGTGTGGTAATTTGGTGATGCAATGAAAAGAGAATGATTTTTGGGTAGTTCGGGTAGCCAGGATTCAGCTGCCAGTACATTTTTGAGCTTGGTGAACTCTAGATATGATCTTCTTAGTGTATTTTACAGTTGGATCGATGGCGGCGGTAGTGCAGGAGAGATACATGAAGACTGTTGGAGTTTCTATAAAATCCATAGTTATAAATAATTTAGTTCAAATGAACACACATTGTGTCATCTATTTATATGATGGAAAATGTTTCATGAAAAATTATATATCATGTGATGTGTGGTATCAACACACTTTTTATGACTTTGTGATGTAAACTCAACATATACCCTAGGGGTACATGGGAATAGATATGGCCAGGTACTTGAGAAAAACCAGTATACATGGACATAGCCAGAGTACCCAGACATTGGTAGATATATTATCATGAAGAGGGAAATTGGAATATTCTATAGTACATGAGCATAGTATGTAGTACATAAAAATGATCTAAAGTACATGGGAAGATCTCGGTAACCAAGATATATCATGCGACCATGTATACACATTGTGTACACTCCTTAGGAAAATCCACCTTATGTATCTCCTTTAGTGGGAATTGCATTTTGGATTTTGGGTAACTTATAATGACAATTTTTCTATATAAAATGTGATGGTGGAATTAGTTTTGGAATTAAAAATACAAAATGAGGTGTTATGAGTGTGAAACTTCCTTCATCAATTCTTAGATGATGCCAGTGATCGAGTTTGATCATCAAATAATCCATGGTAAGTTATCCCCTTTCGCCCAAAGGAACGAGTCCCCATACTCTTTATATAGGTAGATTTATTACTTCCCCATAAAATATAGAATGCATGTCCTATATATATATATATAGTGATACTCCCCCATCATCAATCTCAAGTGGGGAATGGTTTCTCTACTGAAGATAGTTCTTCCTTGATTATGGAGTGCAGTAGCGAGGAGCGGGCTCTCCACTATGATTCTTGTGAGGTTGGAAACGGAACTTCACATCAGATATGGACCATTGGAGTTGTAATACAACTCATATTTCTTAGCTTATTGTGTATATTTAGATCCCATTTCTCTCTCACTTGGGTTTCTTTTGAGCATATTTGTGTTAGGCTTATTTACCCTCTTGTTTATGGGTCGAGATGACTATTTTTTTCTAATACTCCCTTTTTTGGTTTCATTGTGTCCTATTGGGTATGTATATACTAAACCATATATGGTATTTACCCGCACATTTTGTGTCTTAATAAGATTAGAGGCATATCAATGGTGATATTGGTGGATCAAGTTTTTATGGAGAAAAGTAGTTCATGGTACTGACCATGTTTTATGGTCGACCTTGGAGATTATGAGTCGAGATATCTTCAAATCATTCCCTTTTATAGTTGTTATCATTTTGGGACTTTATTTATATTTGAGAATATATTTTACCTGTGTTATATTGTTTTTATTACAATTTTTCACTTTGATGTATTTTCTAAATGATGTTAAATGTATGGGTTATAATCTAGATGTTTCAGTATTTTGTTATATATCTTCACTATTTCATAGAGATCATAGTGTGTGTGTGTAGGTACTTGGGATAAGGCCTCTCATTTTAGTGTTATATCTACTCGATTCTTGTTACTACTGCTATCCTATAAGAGGTGGGATTAGGGTTTCACACTCATCTTACCACCCACCAGATAGGCCTTGGTGGGTTGGGTTATCATTGAGTGGTATCAAAGGTGGTTTTTCATTGGTTTGGTGTCTGGAGACAGATTTATTATGATTATTGGATTATGAAAATAAATAAATCGTGTCGAAGTGTCTTGATTTATGTTCCTAGGATAGGAACCCAGTGTTGGTGTGGTGGGTGATGTATCCATACACTGATCCTCTTACCACCTAATTTTTGGCTAGACATGACATGATATTGGTTTTAGGGAAACAATGGTACATGAATCATATAGTATTTGGTCTATTAACTTTCATTTCCTTGAGTTATCTCCCCATCTATGCTCATCTAACAATGGTACATCTTGTTAAATTGCAGCATTCTTCTACAATGACATCCAGTTGGGATACTAATATAGGATTGTGACAATTTTTAATAGAGTGATGAGGCTACAATTCAGAGACCCACTCATGATGTTTTTACTCCATGAGTGAATAGATTATTTCCACCACCTGTTGAGTAGAGGATAGTTCAAGAAGTTCAGGATGATTATGTGCATAGGATTAGCGTGTTAGGTGAGTTCTAGTGACATAGACCACTAATGCTTCATGGATATATAGACCCTTATGCAATGGAGGATTTTCTCAAGGTGGTGGTATAAGTATTGAGGCTTGTTCAGACCCAGATTGATCATACGGTTGTGCATGCGACCAGTCTCTTTTTTAGAGTAATAGGGCGCTGGTGGAGTTTGACCACCAAAACCCATGATGATGTGATACTCTCATGGATAGACCTTAAAAAATTATTTCATAATGATTATTACCCTTATATATTGTTCTCTTTATAAATTCAGGATCTTCTTGAGATACAATAGGAAAATATGTCAGTATCTGAGTAATCTATGAGGTTTACTGACCTCATGTGTTACTTTCTCAATATGTTTTAGTATTGATACTTTTAGGAACGGAAGTTTTAGTATCCCCTTCACAATTACATCTATTTAAACATGGTATCCTTATGAATCCCCACTTATACTGGAGTTCTGGAATGGTCCTTAGTCATATAGATATTCTTATAAGAGATAAACTGGGTAGCTAGAACCAAAAGTGGATGTCATTGGGCTATGTCGTCTATAGCAGCTAGCAAGAATCAGTCGTTATAGTCATGGTGCATAAAGCATGATCATGCCCAGAATCAAACAAGCGGATATGAGGTGTAGGGTGTGTGTGGAGGATCTAGTCATCCTAGGGAGGGTATATTCTTTTCTTATGATGGGAAAGGTCACATGGATATAAATTTCACAACCAAACATGTTGAGGTAAGTACATAGGTAGTGGATGGACCTCCATGTCAGAGCCAACATATGATAATCCTAGTCTTTATTACACATTAATTCATGATTTGTTACATAGGAATACACATAATAAAACCCAGAAGATAAATAATTCTAGTTTATTGGGGTAATTAGTTATATTAAATAACAACTTAAAATAGGGGGTACATCGGTATTACTGAGAACTTACTTAACATTATCATAATTTTCTATCATTCTTAAAACTATATAGGATGACCTGGGGACATACATAAGAAAGGGGTGAGATATAAATCCTGGTAAGGGATTAAATAAATCATAAAATTAATAAGGTATTACATGTTATAAAATAGTAATTTAAATGGAACATAAAGTGGGTGAGGATCGTAAACATGGATAAGAAATCATGATATAACATGGTAAAAAAAACTCAACATTGGAGATGTGGAAACAACTTTAAACATGACATCCTAAACATAGGTCAAGGATAACTTCCAAGACATTATAATATGGTAGAAAAATTCCCATAATTGATTAGGTTCACCCCATAATCCCATATGAAACATCTCATGAGACTAAAACATTACCCAATGCATTGGAGATCAATATAATTCCCGGTGCACCTGTCTCTTTCATATCATTTACATGCATAAGTGTGCCACATAGATCATATAACATAAAAACATATTTCATCACAATTAATCCCATTATTAAGTATTCTGGGTTACATAAATGAAATTAACCAATCAATTAAGTATGGTTATAACTAGGCTAATACCATTGAGTTGAAATGGGTATGGGTATGCACCTAAAAAATGTTCATCATAGAAAATTGTAGTTATATTTAGACACCATAAAGGTAGTGCATGAAGATTTATAAAATGGATCAATGAGAGATAAAGGAGGTCTATAATCACTTTTAAGTAAAAAAGGATAGTATGATTGACATGTAAGAATATAATTCAACATTATGATTTTGTAATTAATAGTTATAATATCAGTAGGGTGATTGAATAAAAACTTGGCATGGAAAAATCCCAGGATAATTTCAGTAGTGTAATGGGGGTACATAATGAATCATGGGAGGGATTAATGAAAGTAAAAAAGGTAACTAATAACTTTTAAATAATAAGTGTATTAATATGGATGTGTAAGATAATATCAAATAAATATTAATTAGAAGAAAAAATGCATTACATATATAGGATGCCTGATTAAAGAGGAGAAAGTGAGGATCCCTTTCTCAATTTTTGGAATAGTAACGACTTAGGTAAATGATATAATGAGAGAGTATAAATGATATATGACTATTGGGAAATAAATTTTAACATATAGGGATATTTTTAATTTCATTTATACATAACCAATTAAGATTCAATAGGCTAATTAAAAAGATGGTGCTTGAATGGAAAAGAAGAGAGAGAGGTCCCTTACCTTGAGAGGGTGATTCCAAAAGCTTGGGAGGAGCTTCTAGGGAGATTTTAGGAACATTGGGAGGACTATATATATGGGATGGAATATTAAGGTCATGATTAAAGGTTTTTTAGTGAATAATAATGGGGTATTGGGTGGGTTTATATAGCAAGAGATATGGAAGTTCTTTATTATTTCCCGAACAAAGATTTTGGACTCTATATAAAAAAGTAATCAAAACCAAAAACCTTCCCATGATTTTTTCCATGGTTTCGGAAAAAAATGGTTTTAATTATTTAAAAATTATAATTGAATAAATAAATAAAATATTACACTTGTTTATGTGGAAGTGAGTCATGTTTATAAAGAAATGATTTTAAAACCTTAAAATATAATATATATTTTAGAGGATTCATAAAGGATGTATAAAATTAATCAGATAACCTAAAAAATATTTTAAATGTGAAACATATATTTTTCCATGGATACCATTTATATCATTTATTATTTCACTTTTTGGTTATTATGATGTCATAATAAACACCGTATATTTATACTGTATTTAAGTTTTACCCAAAAAAGCAAGTGGCTTAGAAAATTATGAAAAATTAACTATTGGATAATTTTAATGTGATAATTCCATAAATAATATTTATTTTATCAAAATAATTTTCAAAATTTGTGAATTTTAATTTTTATGATAAGAATCATAATTTATTGAAAAATGATGGGTTTTTTGATAATAATAGTTTTCAAACCCTTATAGAAATTATATTTGGATTGATAAAAAGTATATTATCATTCATATTTATGAAAAATTATTTAATAGTATTATTTAATTAAAATATAATTTATTTTCAATAGTCATGAATTCATCAAAAATGAATGTACTAATTGAAATTAATTATTACACAAAAATACAATTTGGGTTTTATCATATCAAAATCTATTTTTTACCAAAATAATTTCTTAATTATTTATAAAGAAAAAATTTAATCATTATTATATGAAAATATAGATATTAATACTATTACGTTAAGTTTTCTTCTAGTACTTTTGAAATTATTTTTCTCTTAATTGACCAATTTACTTTTTACCATGCTAATAATTTTTTACTACAGTTATTAATTATATTGTCCAAAAATTTAAGCTGATATTATTCCTTAATATTATTAATTATTATTCCAAATATGGAATACGTTTTATCAAAATCAATTCACAAAGGTGGAATAAATTAATTTTAAATAAAACCCACTAGCACGATGGAAAGTTGTTTTTTCAAAAAATGCATTTTTCAAGGAAAAGATGATTTTACTTTAACTCTATAACTAATAATCTTCATTATATTAATTTAAATTATTAATGGTTTATATATGTTATATAAATTTAATTTAAATTATTCCCCATTATTTTCTAATTTTAATTAATTAAAATGGGGAAGCATTATGCATTTTAAAAGAGTTTTCAGAAAAAATTCATTTTCAATCTTAAAAATAAACTTATACTAAAATATATTATAAATATAATTTAAAAGTAATTAATTTTGTTTAAAGAAACTAAATAATACTTATGATTATTTAAAATAAAATAAAAATAATAATGGGACTTTTAAATTACTTAATTTATCAAAAGAAATGAATGTGATTAAAAAATCGGTATTTTAAATATTCACCAGAAAACAAGTATTTTTTTTTAAATCCAACAAATTAACCCTAAGTTAATTTTGATATTCGGATTTAAAATTTGATTTTAATTTTATCCAATACATTTTATAAAAGTTTTATAAATTAATTATAATTTTTTTCACAAAAAGAAATAAAATACTTTTTTTGACGAAAATGTATTTTTAAAGAATAAAATGGCATTACTAAATATTTAGTGATTATTTACTAAGAAATTATAAATATATTTATTTCAAGCATTAAATTTATATATATATCATAATTTATTTAATCCTATTCATATCCAAAAATTTAATTGCTATGTTATATGAGTCATTTTTATATAATCATTGTTTGTTTGGGTTCGGTGTTGCATATTGCATGCGCAATAGAAAAAAATATCTCGTTTAAGGACTCGGGGTATTAAATTATTCCCCCCATTTAAAAAATTTCTCCCTCAAAATTTTAACTATATTTCTTTTTGTAATGTTTTTACACTTGAAAATATATTTATTGAAAACCCACATTGTAAAAAGGGTTAATAAAAAAATCCACTTGAAAAGAGAGAAAGGGAAGTATGAAGGTCATAACATAACTAAGTTTCCAAGTAGGAGAACATTAGTGGGAAGTGAAAATATATACATGGAAGAAAAAAATGATGCCCAATAACTAATAGAGAGCAATAAACGAAATGGTTAGGAGAAATTCATCGAACACAAAACCAGAAATCTATGATGGGTGAAAAGACTAAAAATTCGTCATAAATTATCATAATATGACAACATTTTTGTTTTAATATTATTTTACTATAGTAAAGGGTTTCCTTTACCATCTATATAAGAGAATAAGGAAATATACTTTCTTGAAATGTATAATTTCATACATTAATCAAATTCTACTACAATAAAATATTTTATCCAAATGATGAATACTCAAGATATATTGTTTTTCCTAAATCACTACAATAATATTCTAGCAGATCACATAATCCAAAAAATAATAACAATCTATTCCACATATCTTTTAATATCCAAAAATAGTTATAATAAACTAATATAATACTAAAAATGAATAAACCAACATACATTAATCTCCAAAATACAACAAAAACCCACCAATGGTTTAACATAGGTCATTCCTTAAATAAATAATCATATATCCCAAATAACATGAATAACCATAACATTGACTGAAAATTAACTTTGTTTATTATAGAAATACTTTTATGGAAAAAGTGAGAAACCAAAGGAAGTTACAGACAAAAATAATCCTCATACATACCTTTGGAAGCATCCTACTCCCTCTCAGAGTCGAAAGATGAATCCTCAGGCACGAAACTATATTGGCGACTAAAGGAGCGAGTGTGCATCCTACCCAACCTGCATGTCACATCCTACCTACCAGAGGCCTTCGAGGAAACACTAAGGTTATACAACTCTCTTGTTTTCCTCACTTTTTTGGCTTTCGTATCAGCTGAATGTCATACCCAAGGGCATCAAGATGATTATGGGAAACCATAGGTGCATCTGATTCATCCTGATCCCCCATTCCACTGGATGTGGATAGAGGAAAAGTGAAAACTACAGCAGCAATTTCCCCAGGTGAACCGAAAATAGCAACAACATTCCATTTTGTGGTAGGTTTAGCCATCGCACCACGCACAACATTGGCATAGGAAGGTCCAGCAATCCCCAAAATAAAATCAATTCCCTTAACTTTACTGTCACCACTCAGCGCCTTTAGAAAGGGAGGAGCAAGAGAATCTAAACCAGGTAGACCAAAAGTAGAGGGGGGTTTGATAGGTCTTGACATGGTTGGATCCCATTGGACACCTAGGGGAGTGATGACCACCCGGGTGTGGACTCATCCTGCCACCAGATAGAGGGGTTTCAACAACCAGTGGGATCGTGGGGGAAAGAGCACCTATTATCTGGGCCGCTTATCCCGTACGACCTATCCTCCCACGTCGAGAGCAAAAATATGTCAAGTGTCCTTGTCAATAGCAAAGAAAACAAAATCCAAATGTTTCTTCATAATGAATGTGCTGCCAAAAACCAGACATACCTTCAACTTGGAGACGAAGACGTTTCGGGAGAGGCTCGGATAGGTCCATATTGACACATAAGCAAGAAAATCCACATTTCTTCATGAAAATACTATGATCTTCAGTCCAAAGAAAACAATCGATTCTGTCATCAATACCTTTTAAAACATATGGGTTCTAAAAGGGGAGTAGAAGACGTGGAAGTCGAATCCACAGAGTTTCATGCTTATAGTCACGTCCACAATCTAAATCAATAATCCAATAGAAGCGAAGGAAACGTCTGTTATCACACAAGCACGATTCTGAGGACCAAGCACAGGTGAAATCCTCATCAGAAAACTGATGAATGCTCAGTTGTTGGTGATCCAAGGTCCCAACTGCTGATCAGGAATGAAGATCCTATATTGAGTTGATGAAGCCCTCAAACACCTCTAGTGAAGGTCGTTCTACATCAAATATTTCCACAAGCATTCGGGAATGAAATGTTATAGCATTCTGAAACTATAAAGAAGAAAGACAAACTACCGGGGAGCCCATAAATAAAGATCGTTTCTTATGAGAAAATGAAATCGGGGGAATTGTTGGGAGAACTGGGGGAGAGACTGCATCAGGAAGAGTTCGTGGCAGATCAAGTCTGAACTGAAGCAGGGGAATCATTGGTCTGACCTCCCCGCACTCAGTGGCGCCTCCTCCATTGATGAGATTTGGAAAGTTTTCTGGGTTCCGACATCCAAAAGAATGTACGGTAGGGTTCCACCCCGAAGTTGTGTTCTCCTTCTGGTCCCCCCATCCCATCCCGAGGCACGTCACGTAAGGGTCCCGAGCCGAGGTAGGTGTCGTGAAAGGGTTCCATTCCAAATCCTTCGGCTCTGAAGCCGCATCCTCCTGCTCATCCGTCTATCACGTCATTGATCGTCGCACCGCGTTAGGGTTCCGAGCTGAGGAAGGCACTGCATTAGGGTTCACCATCTGCCGTAATCGTATAACCATAACATTAAAAAATGATTTAACATCAAAGTTTGTTTCATCATCCAAATTTACTTTTTTATTTTCCAACACTTTTAAGGGGGAACTGAGAAGCCTCACAAATTCAACAGATCAAACATCAAAAGAGACTACTGACTTGTTAAACACTAGATTGAGGCGATTGGAATCATATTACCTAGACAGTTTCTAGGGAAAGCAATTTATCAGGATTCCTGGATAATCTTCTAGCTAGGTACTCCTAGGCTTTCATGCACACTTCTTTACTAATTTTACCCATATTGAATCCTCTAACCAATATACGGTCTTGCTTGTTAATTCACTCCCCTGGCTCTCTGGTACCTTCCACTCAGAGAAATATAATCATCTTTTGATCAATGTCTTCCATTGTCTCCTTAATCACCAAGGAATCCTCCCTCATTTCCTCTCCTGAGTGCATGAGTAGATCCATATTTTTATCCAAATCGGTGTCTTCTAGGCACTGCCAGCCAACAGGAGGCCCTTCCGTAAGATGCCGACCAGAGGGAAGAGCATCTTCCATCACCGACATCACCTCCTCAGATTGAATTTGCAATTATTGTTTCTAATCAAGTGCCCTTGGGGCCTCTTTAGCTTTCTCTTGATACATAGAGACTCCAACATGCTAAACCTCCTCATCTTCCACTAGCTGGATCTTAATAACCTTGGTTTTACCATCTTTTTTGCCTAACCGGTACTCTATTGGCCCAGGGAGATAGGAGTAGTCTTTCCAACCCTTAGTTTTATCCTTCATGGAAACAATACAACTCCCAGGATCCTTGTTTTCTTTATTCCCTTTCTTCATTATTTGACTATGAATCCATTTACTAGACCATCCAAAACCCTTATCATCTAAGGGATCTCCATCTGACTCATCTTTGTAGGGACAAATGGAGTTTTCATCCATCTCTCCCTCATTAATCAAACTGTCGGATTTGAAATCTGTTAGCCCTGCTCTGGTGGATGCTCCCTACTCTTGAATCCTCCTCTGGAGCTGGTTCCTTGTAGAATCTATCTGGGAATCTTCATATTAGGTGTCCTGAAGGCCTTGAGGTGCCCCGAAGGCCTTTAGGTGTCCTGAAGGCATTAAGGGTGGTCTGAAAGCCTTACTAACCCAAAGTCTTGGGTGGCCCGAAGGCTTTAATGACTCTAATCCCAAACCGGTAGCCCAAGGTGAATAGTTATAGCTACTATAGTATCGAAATAGTACCTACTACAGTAACGGCTATAGTACCTACTACAATACTCACATAGTACTACTACGGTGCCTACTATAGTAACCTGGAATTATGCATCATCCTGGTTTCGAACCTGGGTCTCGTGGATGCACTTAGAGAGACCTCACCAACTGGGTTGAGGCTCATGTGCTAAAATTAGGGATGTTTTCCTATACTTAGTGTTATCCCTAATTCATTCTTTATAGTTTTATAATCCAAATCCAAAAAATAACTAGACCTTACTTTGATACCAACTATGAAAACCCTATTCTTTATTACAGATTAATTCATGATTTATCACATAAGAATACACATAATATAACCGATGAGATTGTGAGTTCTAGTATATTTGGGTAATTAGGTGTATTATATAACAACTTAAAATAGGGGTTACATCTCCATTATTTAAAACATCCATAACATGCCCGTAATTTTCAATCATTTTTAAAACTGCACAGGATAAGATGGGGACATACATAAGAAAGTGGTGAGATATAAATCCTAGTATGGGAATAAAAAAATAATAAAAAGAATAAATTATTACATGCTATAAAATATGAATTTAAATGGAGCATAAAGTGGGTGAGTTTCTTTAACACGAATAATAAAGAATGATATAGAATGGTAATATAAAGGCAACACCTTTAAACATGACATCCTAAATATAGGTCAAGGATAATCACCAAAGCATCATAACATGGTGGAGAAGTTACTATTATGGATTAGGTTAAATCCCTAATAATATACATGACATCTCATGAGACTAAAAAATTACCCAATTCATTGGAGCGCTATATAATTCTTAGTGCACCCATCTCTTTCATATAATCTACAAGCATAAGTGTGCAACATAAATCATATAACATAAGAACATATTTCACCACATTTAATCCCATGATTAAGTATTATGGGTTACAAAAAATTAATTACCCAATAAATTATGTATAGGTATATCTAGGTGAATTCCCTTGAGTGGAAATGTTTATGGGTATACACATCACAAAAGTTCAACATGAAAAATCACAGTTACATTTTGGTAGTGTAACGACAGTACATGATGATTCATAAAATGGATCAATTAGAGATAACGGGGTTCTATCATAACTTGGAAGTAAAAAAATTAAATTATGATAGATATTTAATACCATAATAAAACATGAAAAATGGATAATAAATATTCATAAGATACGTATTTCTCTTGAATAAAACCTTGGCATGGAAAAAGTACAAGATAATTTCGTCAACATAAAAGGGGTACATGATGAATAATGGGAGGGATTAATGGGAGAGAAATGGGTTAATCATAAATTTTAAATATTAAGGGTAGTAATAGGTATATGTAATATCATATCTCATCAATATGAATTGGAAGACAAAGTGCAGTACATAAATAAGGTTCTTGAATAAATAAGAGAAAGAAAGGATCCCTTAAAAAATTTCGACATAGTAAATGTAACGCCCTGACCCAAGAATCCCAGAGCTGGTGCATTAATTATTACATTATAATGATTAAAAGGAATTAAATCTAGAATTAATAATCATTTTATTAGTCTTTAAAAAACTATATACATACATGTAACTCATATTACATTTGGAAAGGTAAAAAAATACAATACTTAACAAAAACTAATAAACTACATCCATGAGAACTCAATATATAGTATCCTCCTAATAAGCTATTGAAAGTCAAAAAAATGAAATGGGTGAGCTAAAATTTTCAATAAGGTTTACTAATAGCGAAATCATGAATCAATAATAACTAAATGATAAACAATTTGGCATAGTCAATATGGCATGGTGAATAAATGAAAAACACGCACCATTAATAAACTGAGAATGAAACTGCATCCACAGGTTTTGTCATAGTGAAAACCTCATGGATAGTAATAGATAAAAATTAATAAAGACATATTCCAATTAATTTTACATCATGTATCTAGAACATGATGCCACTATACCATTGAAATGGTTTAATTCTGTGGGTAGAAACTTGTCTAATGTTTTTTTAAAACAAACTCAAAGGGTTTATCACCAACTAATTTGTCTCATGAGACCTATAGATGAATAGAGGGGATATAGAAGGATCATAACATCACTTAAAGTCCAAATTATTATTTATACATAGATTTAATACAATAAAAATATTCCCTCCCAATATCCTTATAGAGTAGAGGATACCAATTCATCAATATTTCCATTGTTAAAACAACATCCCAAATAAACATTTTATGTAAAAGGGTATATGGATTAAGATAATAATCATATCCATAAAAATAGAATATGGATATATAGTACATTTAAAATTTAAAATGAAAAATTATCTCATATGATTAGTGGATACACCATATAATAAATATTAGGTGCATAATACTAATTAAATGACGAGGAAATGGAAATTGAGGCAAAGTCCCTTACCACGTTGTAATCAATCGAGTCATATGACCAAAAATTAATAACCACAAAATTAATAACAAAATACCATGAATATAAATATAATAAGGATAATATATATCATATTTAAGTACACAATACACCACATACAAGAAATAAGTGGAGAATAAAGAAAATCTCATGGAATTAAAAGTGAGATAATAAAGCCCTTACCTTATGTCTGAAAGTGTTATTTGATTGATCTTAATAAACTGAATAATAAAATTTAGATTCATTAATTAATATTTAAAGAAACTCCTATACATTTAATTTATTTATTATAACCTTATTAAGTTCATTCATGTCCTTCTTTATGGGTTTAAGAGGTTCAATTTTATTGTTTTGGAAGAATTTTCTCCCTTGGTTTTCATGATCGATTTACTTGTATTCATGAATGGAAGTTAATTTGAAATTTGGTTAAACATATAGAATTGTTAATATATATATATATATATATATATTATTAGTGAAATTTCAGATATATAAATGATCTTATAATGTTTTTTTTACATACCGTGAGGATGACTTGTTTGATAAAAGATAATGAGAAACGCTTGGATTAACTTGGCGGTTTTGTGCATAATGAATATTTTTTGTATTATTATTTTATATTATGATTATGCAAGGATTATAGAACATAAAATAAGATTAAATACATATATTATGATTTGGTTCAACCATAAAAATGGTTTCATGACCAGAATTGAATATGGTAATAAAAATTGAGAACATGTCGTCCTTAAATGTGAAAAATTAACACATCTCGAACTATGTTTCCATTTTTAGTATAAGAGGAGGGGGGAAAAGATATATGATGATGAAATATTCCATTAAAATAATAAAATTATTTTTCATGTAGGTACTGGAACTATCATTGAATTTAGATGAGGGGATATGAAGAAAGAAAAAGAAAAGAAAGGAACTTGAAATAAAAGAAAAGTTAAGAAATCCCTCAGGAAAATTTGGCATCCTAACGGCGTCAATTAAAAATTCATAAAATATTTTTATTAGAAAAAATGAGTATCTCATAATTTTTACATAATATGGACAAAAAAGAGAATATGGAATGACATATCCAACACAATCCAATTTAAAATAAAAGATAATAACATAAAATAAAATCTTTAAAAAGAGAAGGGTGGTAACTTTCCTTACCATGTAGAGTAACTACCAAAAAAATATGGTTGGGATCTTGTGGGCTTGAGGACACCTTGGGATGACTCCTAAGGATGTAAAACTACCATATATTCTATTATAATGATTTTGGAATGAAATAAAATGAAGGGATGAGTGGGTATTTATAGTAAATGAGAAGGAGATTTTTATTAATTTCAAATGACACCTCATTAGTGGTTTTTGAAAAACCATGGGATTTCCCATGGTCTTAGCCACCTGGGAAACCTCATGTCATATTTTACTGTACACAAATCTACCAACCTTTTATATTAATTATTTAATCATTATGATGTCATTAAACATACCAAAAATTCAAAACTGTATTTTTATTATTCATGAAACATTCAAGTGTTTTAGAAAAATCCCAAAAATTCACTCTAACAATTTATTGATGTGTAGAGTTAAAAAATAAAATCCATTTTTTGGAAAATAATTTTCTAAATATTATTAATTTAATTTTTAAATAAAATCATAATTTATTCAAAAATAAAAAATTTAAATCTATAACTCATTTTTGAATACCTTGAAAAATTAATCAACATCTCATTACCTTATAACCTCAAGAAAAATATAAAAATATGATTTACTATTTATAAGGGTCATATTACTATTCATATTAGTATTCACAAAGGTATGTTACTATTCATAAAACAAACAAGTTGGTTTTATCAGACTCTAAATAACTTACTAATCACAACTGTAGACGATCGTTTTGTGAAATTCAAAATAGAGATGTAGAAAATTTAAGCTTAATAAATAGGTTATGAATTTCTCCTATAAATAACCAAGTATTTTTTCATAGAGACTCAATTATTCATTCAATATAGTCTATATAATGAATTGAAAGTATTTAAGAGAAACATTCCATAAAACGTTTGTGGTGTTTTATTATTCCCACCTTTAAAATTTTCATCCTTGAAATTTTTTATGTATAAAGCCCTTCAAAAAGATGTTGATGGTTCTTCCTCATAACATCCTCAGGTTTCCACATAGATTTATCTATTTTTTGGTTTCTCCAAAGAACCTTTACTAGGCATGTTGTGCAATTTCTCAATACCTTCTCCCTTGTGTCAAGAATATTGATAGGCTCTTCACAGTATGAAAAATCAGGTTCCATATCTATTTCTTCATAGGTGAGTACATGTGTTGGGTCTAGCATGTATTTATTTAACAATGTCATGTGGAACACATTATGAACTTTGGAGATACTTGGTGGCATTTATAAATGGTAAGCTATAGCTCTGATACTTTCCATAATTTTAAACATTTCGATGTACCTTGGGATCAGTTTCCCTTTCATACCAGACCTTAAGACACCCTTCCACATAGATACTTTTAGAAAGAAATGATATCCTACTTGAAATTCCAAATCCTTTCTCTAGTTGTCATAATAATTTTTTTTCCTACTTTGGGATGCTTTAATATGGGCCTGAATTTTCTTTGCCTTTACAGTTGTCTCTTCGATAAGTTTTGGGCTTAAAAATTTCTTCTTTCCAACTTCATCCTAAAAAGTTAGAGTTTGACAGCTCTTACCATATAATGCTTCATATGGATCCATTTGAATTCTATAGTGGAAACTATTATTGTAGAAAAATTCCACTAAAGGTAAGTATTGATCCCACATACCTTGAAAGTCAAGAGATCATGATATCAACATGTATTATAATGTTTGAATAGTCCTTTCAGATTGTCCGTCGGTTTGGGGGTGATAAGCAGTACTCATATGAAGCCCAGTATCCAAAGACTTCTGGAGAATTTTCCATAATTTTGATGTAAACTATGGATCTCGATCAGACACAATCGATAGAGGTTCGCCATGAAGTCTTATAACTTCATTAATATAAAGTATTTCTAGGTTCTCATTTGTTAAATCCTCACTTATAGTAAGTAAATGTGCTGATTTTGTGATATGATCAATAATTACCCATATTGCATCATTCCTTCTAGGTGTCCTCAATAGTCCTGTGACAAAATCCATCATAATGTCATCCCACTTCCACATAGGAATAGTTAAAGGTTTCATATCCCCTCTAGGATGTTGTCTCTCTTTCTTCACTTTTTGAAAAACTGGACACCTTGAAAAGTAGTCAGTAATTTATCACTTCATATTATTCCAACAAAAATGTTCCTTTAGATCTCTATATGTATTAGTTCTACTTGGGTGTATAGAAACATTTGAGCTATGAGAATCATCTAATAGTTCCATTTTTAGCTCAGGTACTGATGGAATTCATAACCTCTTCCCAAATTTCAGAACTCCTTCCACATACACGAAGACTTCCAATCTCCCTTCCTTAACAACATTAATTTTCTTGTGTAGATTATCATCATTAGATTGAGATATATGTATCTTATCTAGTAAATATGGTTTAGTAATCATTTTAAAGAGGAAATATGTTTCACCTTCCTTAACAATTCCCATATATATCTTTAGTAGATCCATGAATATAAGATATCTCTCAATCCTAATTTGGGTCATAAGTCCATGATCTTTCTTGATTAATGAATCTTCCACCTTATTTGTATTTATTGGGTGATAGGGTATTGAACAATCAAAATCTTTGAGGAACTCAAGCCATATCTTTTGCCTCATGTTGAGTTCTTTTTGTGTAAAAATATACTTCAAAATCTTGTGATCCATATATATCTTACATATTTCACCATAGAGATAGTGTATCCATATTTTTAGAGCAAAGATTACGGCTACTAACTCAAGATCATGAGCTGGGTAATTTTTCTCATGAATATTCAATTTCCATGATACATAAGGAATAACTTTATTATTTTTCATAAGGATGCTACCCATTCTATTCTTTGATGTATCATTATATATCACAAATCTGTCATTTCTAGATGGAAAATTAAAAATTAGAGCATCTTCCAATCTTTTTTTAAATTCTTCAAATAATTTTGTACATTCTTTCATCCATACAAACTTAACCCATTTACCTGTGAGCTTGGTTAGAGGTTTATCTAGTCGGGTGAAATTATGAATGAAACGCCGATAGTAACCTATTAATCCAATAAAACTTTGTACCTCAGTTATGTTTGTTGGCGTTGTCCATTCTTGGATTTCCTTTTTATTTGTAGGATCAACTAAGATTCCATCCTTAGAGACAATATAACCATGAAAAGAAACTGATTGAAGCCAGAATTCACACTTTCTAAGCTTCCCATATAATTCATTTCTTTAATAGTTTTTAGAATAATCTGTATGTGATTATCATGGTCTTCATAGATTTTGGATTATATCGGGATATCATCGATAAATACCACAAAAAATCATCAATATATTCCTTGAAAACTCTACTCATTAGATCCAAAAAAAATATAGGGTGCATTAGCTAGTCCAAAAGGCATCAATGTAAACTCATAATGCTCAGATTTGGTTTGAAATGTTCTCTTTGGAATATCTTTCTTCCTCACACACAGCTGATGATATCCAGATCAAAATTCAATCTTTGAAAAATATTTTTCTCCATGAAGTAGATCAAATAAATCATCAATTCATGGTACAAGATACTTATTATTTATTTTAATAGCATTTATTTTCCTGCAATCAATGCATAGCCTCATGGATCCATCTTTTTTCTTGACAAAGAGGATAGGGGCTCCCCATGGAGAAACACTAGGTCAAATAAATCCTTTGTCACTCAATTCCTCTAGTTGTTTCTTTAGCTCTACTAATTCCACAGTTTCCATTCTATAGGGAGTCTTTGATATAGGTCTTGTACTATAAATTAAATCCATAGAGAACTCAACTTCCCACTCTAAAGGATGTCCAGGTAAATTCTATGAAAATACGTCAATGTATTCTTACACTATATGTACATCTTAAATTTCAAGATTTCTTTTCTCATTGATAGATATTGGGTTATCTTCCTCTCCAATAATTTCATTCAGTAGATATACTAGGGGTGGATCTAGATAATAATCAGATGGATAGGTTTCTACTCTAAAGATAAGGGATTCTACACCATTTTCACAAATTTTAACTTCCTTATTCTTGAAATAGATCTCTGCATCATAATTTGACATTCAATTCATACTGATAATTATATCAAAGTCAATAATTGGTATGATGATAATTTTAACAACTAAATAATGTTTATGTGTCATGAGGGGGACTGATCGACATTCCTTTATTGCAATGATACATCCCCTAGGATTTTTGACTGACAACTCCTTTATTAAATCAAATTGTACATGTCTAATTTTCTTGGAAAACTAGAAATATATAAATGAATGTGATGATTGAAAATAAAATAATGCATTAGATAAGTTTGAGGAAACAATTAATGTACCTTCCACCACATTATTTGGAACTTCAACCTCTGCGGTTGTAATCGCATAAGCTTTTCCATGTTATCATGGCCTTTTTTGAGGCAAGTTTCCTTGGAACTTAGGGCACTCATTTGAATAGTTTATCATCTCTCTACAATTTTAGCATTGAATATCATTGAATTATTTCTTCCCCTTTCATTCATTAGATCTATGAACTTTTTCTCCACACTTATAGAAGACACTCATGCCTTTCAAGCATTTCCCAAGTTGATTCTTTCCATAGTTATCATATAATGGGAATTGCTTCGTTCCCTTGTTCTTCTTTGTCGCTTCACCATTTCCATGGTTATCACAGTACCACTTCTTATCTTATTTTTCCTTGAACAAATTTGATCTATAAAGTTCCTTCTCTATTTTGATGGTGATTAACACAATTTCATCAAATTATGAAAATTTTTGATAATCCAATTCCCTTCTAAGACTTGAATTAATACCTTCAAAGAAATGATCAATCATGTATTTTGAGTCACGTACGTAAGCTATGGAATACCTGGATGGTCTTGTGAATGTAGCCTCATACTCTGAAACACTTTCTTCTTACCTTTGCTTTAATCCAGGCAATTTACTCTTCATTTTGGTTTGTTTCTCACGAGGGAAATATTTGTTGAAGAATATTTCATTAAAATTCCTCCATTACATATCTTATATTTCTTCTTCCTTCATGGTATTTTGGATCAAGGACCACCATTGATCAGCCACACCCTTGAGACAATATACTTCCAGCACTAACTTTTTGTTACACCCCCGCCTTTTAAATTATTTTATTTTCTTATTTCTTGACTTTAGTTAGTCTTTTCAAGGTGAGAGTTGAGTACATGTTTAAATTTTTTGATATTTGATGTTTTTTGTGGGTTTTTGATTAGTGAACAGGCACCGCACGGTTGGCGATAACTGTGCAGTCGGCCTGGATGCCCCTGTGGTTACCCATTACTTAAAATAATAAAACTTTATGAGAATGAAATAATGTAAATGTTTAAGACATAATAATAAAAACATTATTGTGTATGTAAAAAATGTTTTTTTAATTTAAATTGTTAATGATCTTATTATCATTAAAATAGTTCTAAATATAATTATTATTCAGTTGTTATTAATTTTGTTACTATTTAAAAGAAAATGAATAAAATTATGATTATCATTATTATCATTTTTATTGTTATTATTAATATAATTAATAAAATTAATGATGCTTTTATGATTACATAAATATTAATATTTTTATAAATGTTGTCATTAAAATGTTGTCATTATTATTATTATTTAAATTGTTATAATTATTATTATTATTATTATTATCATTATTATTATTAACATCTTTTCTTTATTTATTTTTGTTGTTAATTTTATTTTATTTTTTAAAATGGTTTTAATCCCCCTTTTTTGTATCCTCTACGCCTCACCCTTCTCTCCCATTTAATACCTTCTTTTTTATTCCTCTCTCCACTCATAGCTCTCAAAAATCATGCCTCTGTATTTTTTTAACTCATGAACTCCCTCTCTCCACTCACCCCTCCTTCCCCATTAATTCATCTATTTTTTATTCCCTCTCTCCACTCACCCCTCTCTCCAATCACACCACCCCCTTTCCTATTTTGTCCATCATGCCAAACCCCCACCACTATCTTCTTATTTATTCTTTTTTATTATTGTTTTTTATTTAATTCCCTCACCTTTCTCTCCAATCACACCTCCCCCTTCCCTCTTTTATCCATCATGCCTCTCCCCACCACTCTCTCCCTATTACTCCTTTTTTTATTGTTTTTTTATTTTATTCCCTCACACCTCTCTCCACACACCTCCCACTCTCCCCATTTATTCCCTCTTTTATTTTTACCAATCACGCTCACCCCTATCCCTATACTCCCTCACACTCATATCTATTTTTTTATTTTATCCCTTATGCACTCACCTCTCTTCCCCCTTATTCCTTCACACTCACACCACTCTTCCCCCCCCCCCCCTCACCCCTCACGCACGCCTCCTCCCCTCTGGCGCTCCTTTCGACATCATCTCCTCCCTCCAGTGGATCCTTCCGATGAGTTCTCTTTCATATATTCTCCTCTCATCACACAATTTATAGGAATTTCCATGTAGGGTTTATTGTTGGACGAACCCTAAATGTTATTGTTAATATGTATATTGGGTTTCCTTTGGATTTAGGGTGTTTTATTTGTCTTTGGGTGTTGTTCTTCTTCCTGTTGAAGTTTCATTCCAATCGCATGAGGTTTTGATAGGTGTTTACATGTTTTTCTTTACTAAAGCCTTTCCTTTGATTATTTCCATTTTGAATAAATTTATAAACTAGTTTCTCACCTATATGTATCCCTTTTTTAAATTATTATATAAATTTGGAATTTATTTGGTTTGTTAAAAATAGGTTTTAAATGGGTTTTTGTGTAAATTATCTAGGTTTGGGGGTACCTAGAAATCTTGTTCAAATTTCCTTTTTTATTTTAATGAGGAATTGGGTTTTTATGAAATGTATAGAAATTATTATGTTGAAATGGCATTTTTTGTTAATGAACTTG
Source organism: Viscum album (assembly GCA_963277665.1). Taxonomy (NCBI): domain Eukaryota; kingdom Viridiplantae; phylum Streptophyta; class Magnoliopsida; order Santalales; family Viscaceae; genus Viscum; species Viscum album. The sequence continues at coordinate 1,952,874,838 of OY728125.1, forward strand.
GTTTGGTGCATATGAATTTGTTATATTATGACTTGGTTATTGTATTAAAACACATTGGTAAGGATTTAATGGTTTCAATGTTTTGGTTTGTGTTTTTTTAAATAAAATGGGTGAGTGGCGAAGGTTTTAAAGTAAATGGTGTTTTATGGAAATGGTTTTTGGGTAAACCTTTGTATGTGTGATTCACCATTAGATGTTGACACATCCATGGGTGCACTAAGTTCACACATGGATGTTCCTCCAAATGAAGATGGTGACATAAAATGGTGTTTTTCTTAAAAACCTTGGTTCCAGAAAATGGGTCTTTATATTCTAAAGGATGGGGGTTCATTGTGAATTTTCAAAGGATGGGTTTAAATATATTCCTCAATTTTTTGGTCCATTTGGCTGGGAAAAATGATTTAGTGTGTACATTTGGAACTGTGTGCCTGTTTGGATCTTGGTGTGGGTTTTGGTGAATGTTTTCTTAAAATCTCATTGGGATTTGTAAATTTAAAAGCGGTATTGGTAAGATTTTTTGGGTAAATGTATTTTGACATGTTGATTTAAAGGCCTATTTGGAACTTTTAACTCAAGGATAATGTGTGTAATAACTTTTAAAGGAGACTGTGTTTTGGTGAAAGTGTATTCTCGGTTAGAAACATTGAGCATTTTATGAAATGGTTTAAATGTAATTAAAAACCTATGTGGTCTTTTGTAAGTGCATCCGGGAGACCCGGGATCAAATCCTGGCTGAGACATTATTTTTGGGGTACTGTAGCAGTACTGTAGCAGTACTTTAGTAAGTATTGTGCGAGAAATGTGCAGTACTATAGTAGGTAATGTAGTGGGAAATATAGTAGTTACTGTTTGGCACTATAGCAGCTGGGAATATGCCCCCGTTTGGGCCTTTGGGCCACCGATTTGGTATCCGATTCCTTTAAACCCTTTGAGCCACCCAGGCCTTTGGGCCAGTAAGGCCTTCGGGCCACCTCAAGGCCTTCAGGCCACCTTAAGTGCAGAAGAAAACAAGGAAACCTATGAGGAACAAGCTCTACAAGGAGGGTGAGAAAGGAGCTTTCACTACAGTAGAAGCTAAACGGATTGCAAGAATGTTAGGGTATGGCACCTGCCATCGAGATAAGCCTATGCATGCATGGGAATTCCTAGCTGAACAGTCAAGCGAAGGTGGAGAGATGATTTCACGATGAAAATGGTGGGGAGGAGTAGTTCCAAGTATTTAGTCTGGGTTGTATGTAATGTTTGAAGCCTACGGGCAAATGAATTCATCTAAGGCCTATGGGCCATGTAATACTTAGGCCTATGGGCCTTGTAAGGGTTCCACCTCACCCTTTGAAAGTTGGATTATCAAAATAAATAAAAAATTAAGGCCTTCAGGCCATTGGAGGACAACTAATATTTTTTTAAGAATGTTTTTGAGTTGTAGAAAGTTGAAGTTGCTGGTTACTGAAGTTTTTCTTAAAGTGGATGTTGTTGAAGAATAAGAAGTCATAAGTTAAGAAAGTGCATCAAACTTTCTAAACAAAATCAGATGACACTTTTCTGATCATAAATTTCTGAAAATCATGAAAAGTTTCAAGATAAATGCTTTTGATGAAATGGTGAAGAGGATTAATGATTTTCACTAAGAAAAATTATGAGAAAATTCAAAACCTAATTCCTAAACCAGAAATCCAGAACCTATTTTCTGAACCTGAAATTTGGAACCTGTTTCCTGAACCTGAAGTCGAGAACATGTTTTCTAAACCTAAAATTCGGAACCTTTTTTCTGAACCTGAAATCCAAAACCTATTTTCTAAACCAGAAATTTGGAACCTATTTCCAGAACTAGAAAACATGAACCTGATTCCTGAACCTAAAAACCAGAACCTGGTTTCTGAACCTAAAAACCAAAACCTTATTCTTGAACATAAAAACCTGAACATTTTTTCTAAACCTGAAATTCGAAACCTATTTCCTGAACCATAAAACCTGAACCTAATTCCTGAACCTAAAAACCAGAACTTGATTCGTGAACCTACAAACCAAAACCTGATTCCTGAACCTAAAAACCAGAACCTGATTTCTAAACATGAAAACCATTACTTAATTTTGGAACCTGAATTTTTCAGAAACCTTATGAGGATACCCAGATCTTACTTATGGGAAACTTTTTTGGGAAACTCATATCCTAAAAACTAAGGATGTCGTTGAGCTTAAAAAAATGTTTCTTACAAAAGACTTCCTTAGATAAGGAAAAGTTCCATAGAGAAAGAAAAATTTCTTACAGAAAAGATTTTTCAAGAAGATTGAAGATTTGAAGAAGTCAAAGTAAGATCAAGAAAATCTTAGAACCTGAATTCTGAACCTTATGACAATTCTGAGCAGCATGTTGAGAATCTCGGAATGACAATTCTAAGCACCATGTTGAGAAAATTGGAATGACAATTCTGAGCAACATGTCTTGAAAACCAGAACCTGAATTATTCCCAATTCTGAACCTCATATCTGAGTAATTCAGAACTTGATTTCTGAACAATTCGGAACCTAATTTCTGAGCATTCTTCTGGGAAAATCAGAACTGAGATCCAGCTTTATCATTCTGATAAAGATATGAAGAGTTCAAGAAAACCCAAATTTCAAGTTTGTGTAAATCTTGGAGAAATTTAAGTAGATTTTAAGATTTCAAATATTGAAGATTAAATGCGATAGATTTGTGGAGTTTTTGTGATTTGAGGAAGCGAGAAATATTTTCAAGATTTCTGCCTTTGTTTTCTGAATTTCCTATAAATATGTTCTCAGATCATTCGCTCATTTGGAACTTTACACACGTGTAAAAGGCGAAGCACTGGAGAATTCAAAGTGAAACGTTCCTACCATCTTGAAGAATCTTTCTTGAGTGTTTGATAATAAGAGAATCAGTATCATCTTACCTTGGTAATAAGATCAAAATTATCTAGAAGAAGTTTTCTTGAGTTTTTAGTAGAAGTAAATTGGATCCATCTTTACCTTGATAAGAAGACCAATTTCAGAAAATCGAATTCAAGAAAACTAGACTGAAGATTCAGAGTGAGATTTTGTGGATAAGCTTCAAAAAAGTTCTTATTCTTGTATTTGGATCATTTTTTCTTTAAGAAAACATTTTAAACTGATAAGAGTCAGTATAATCTTTCCTATCAAGAGATAGAAGGTGTCTAACGGGAGTTGGCATAAGTTGTATTCACTTCTTTATTATAGTGGATTTCCATAGACCCACGGGAGTGGTCATGGAAAAGACATAGGTTCTCTTATTGAGTTCGAACCTTGTAAATCATGTGTGTATTTCTTTATTTACCTTTCTTGCATGCTTTAGTTTCTTTCTAATGGTTTATAAATAAATAAATCTTAACAAGCTTCAAGGGTTATGTTTCTTAAAGTTTAGAAACTGATAAAAATGTAAACAACTTATTAAACCCCCCTTCTCAGTTGTTATTTCATTATTGGAACTTCAAGTTGTATCAGATGGATGTTACCTTTTTTATCCTTATCATGGAGAATATAAATTCTATCAACAGTATATGAATTCCTATATTTGATGGAAAGAATTATTATGGATGGAAAAATAGGACGATTCCTTATCTCCTATCTCTTGGCCTTGAAGTTGTTGATGTTGCTACTATTGGATTTCCACCTATTGAGGAAAATGCTCCTATGAAATTTGCTGATAAGAGAAACGTTGAAGTTGATTGAAAATCTAGAAATGATATTCTCAATTCATTATCAGAAAATGTTTATCAAAATCTGATGGGTCTCACAACATTAAAAAGCATGTGGAGCAAGTTGGAAAGTGTTTTCAAAGTAAATAAAAAAGTCAAGGAGTCCAAGCTACAAATCTGGCATACTATGTTTGAAGACATCAGGATGAGAGATGATGAAACAATTGATGAATAGTTCACTAGAGTTAATGAAATTATATGAAACATCAGGGTATTCGAAAAAGACTTAAAAGATTCTACAATTGTGAAGAAACTTATGAGAAACTTTTTAGATAGGCTTGATTCTAAAATTTCAACTTTAGAAGATAAGGATGATTTATCTCTTGATGAACTACATAACTTTCTTGTTCCTTATGAAATGAGGAAAGCTCCAATATTTAAGAAGAAGATGAAATATGAAATGGATTTTGAAGCTATGAGAAAGATGAAAATCCAAGATGATGATGAAGCTGGTCCTTGTGAGTCTGTTGATAAGGAAGATGAAGAGTTGAATGAAAAAATCATGTCTCTCATATCCAAGAACTATCAAAGAGGAAGAGGAAATTATGGATGGAAACTTCATCTCAATTGTTTTGAGTGTGGCGGAATTGGACACTTTTCTATGAATTTCCCTAAGAAGAACGTTGGAAAATTTCAAGAAGTTTCTGATGAAAATCCTCGATGGAAGAAGTATAACAAGAATGAAAAAGAAGAGAAGACTTCTAAAAAATTCAATAAGATTTCTAGAAAGAAAAGAATTATGTCGAGAAAGAAGATATAATCGGAATCATCTGACAATGATTACTTGATAGATGAAAGTAAAGAAATATTTAGAACCTTTATTGAAAAAGTGGAGAAAAAAATGTTTCCTCAAAAATTGAAGAAGGTGGTGAAGAATCTTACAGAGAATATCAGATAAGATCTGAACTTCTTACATGTCTTCAGCAAAACAAATCTCTCAAGAAATAAATTTGTGTGATGAATAAAAATCATGAAGAAGTTCAAGTTGGAAGTAATGATATCACCAAGAAGGAATATGAATACATTCAAGAAATTTTAAGTTACAAACTTAGAATTTCTTAATAGAGAAAGATGATTAAAGATCTTATCAAGAAGTTGGAAGCTGAGGAAGAAGAAGTAAACAAGGTGCGATCAAAACTCCTTGATTCCGAAAATACCCTGGGGAAGATGAATTAAAACTTCAACAAATCTATATAATTAAAGGCTGAGACCTCTAAAAATGTTGTGAAGGATCATTACAAGAATCAGGTGAAATCTTATCTTACCAAAAATAATTTTGTAAATGATTCTTCTAATATTTTAGGTTGTGGAAAAAGTATTAGTAAAGCTTGGGTGGAAAAAGGATTTGATAAATCTATCAATCCTAAAAAAGTATAAAACTCACTCAAAAGAAGAGATGGCCTACATCCTGAGTTTTCTATAGCTGAAAGAAGTTATCAACCTCAACAATTTTTTCCTAGAGAAAGATCATTTGTGAATAGAAAACAAAGATTTGAGGGCTACTGCTGGTGCTTCGTAATATGTGGGCATAGAGATTATAATATTTTGCACAATTTATCTATACCCAGAAGAAGGTTTGAGCAAAGTGGAAGAAATAGTGAAATAAGAATGAGTAACTCCCCATACAAACAGAAAGTTGAAAAGTTGAATTCTCAAGATGTCATAAATATTCCAACAAAGAATCAATTTGAATTTTTGAAAGAAGTTTGTGGAAGATGTGATCAGTCTAGACATCATGTTGAACGATGTATGACACTCCTTCTAGAACAAGTTTCATATGATAAGAAAGAAAAGAAAGCTAAAAATAAAAAGGTTGATGAAAGAGCTTTTATTATTGAAACAACTTTGAAATCAAGTAAGAGGAGAAAACCATGGATTCTTGATAGTGGTTGTTATTCACACATGACAGGTGATATAAAAATCTTGGAACATGTTGAATGTCATGATGGAGGAGTGGTTACTTTTGGCAATGATAGTTCCTTAAAAATAAAGGGAATCAGAATAGCAGATATTGAAGTAGAGAAATTGAATTCTAAGTAAGTATTGCTTTTTGATGGGCTAAATAATAACTTACTTAGTGTAAGTCAACTTTGTGATGATGGAAAAGAAGTTATCTTCAGGAAAAAAAATTATCATCAAAAGTGTGAAAATGGAAAAGGGATTACAAAAGGAGAAAGAACCAGTAGGAATCTCTTTCAAATTAGAGAATCCAATAACTCTTGTCATTTTAGTGCTGAAGATGAAAACAAGTTGTGGCCCTGAAGACTTGGCCACCTTGGGTAGAAGAACATGAGTAAGCTTTCTAAAATTGATGTTGTTCAGAATTTTCCAGGACAGAAAAGAAGAGATGAAGATGTTTTTATTACTTTCCAAAAAGGAAATATGACTAACAAAAGTAATAAAAGAGTTGTGATTCAATATAAAAAAACCACTTGAGCTTATTCATTATGGTCTGTGTGGTCCAATGAGACATAAATCAACAAAAGGATATTTATAATTTATCACTTTTATTTACAATTTCACTTGAATGATAAACATCATGTTCATGAAGAATAAGTCAGAGGCTATTGAAATGTTTAAATTCCTCAGAAAAGATGTTGAGAAAGAATTGGGAGCTTTCATAAAGAATTTTAGAAGAGACAATGGTACCAAATTCACAAGCAATTATTTTAAAACCTATCTAAGGAAGCATAGTATCAAACATCAGTATAGTTATCTTTATACTCCACAAAAAAATGGAGTAGCATAAAGGAAAAATAGAAGCTTGGTGGAAATGGGAAGAAGTATGTTATCAGAAAATAGACTTTCAAAATTCTTTTGGAGAGAAGTTTTTAGCACTGCTGTACATGTTCAAAATATATGTTTGTTCAGACTAGAAAACAACATGACTCCTTACGAGATGTGGTATAAAAAAACCTTCTTTTAAATACTTCAAAGTTTTTGGAAGTCCAGGATTGCTCAAAATAAAAAAATCTAGACTTAGGAAAGTTTGATGAGAAAGATGAAGAAGGAATATTTATTGGTTATTCGCTAAATCGAAGAAGTTACAATTGCTGGAACAAACATTTACAAAAGTTGGTGGACTCATATGATGTGAAGGTAATTTAAAATCCAAGTTCCTTCACAAAATCTATTTAGAATACTGAGGAAGATAAATCAGAGAATCCCCACCAGAGTAAAAGTGACTCAGATGAGTCACATGGGGAAGAAAGTGATGCTGGGAAATGAAATGTGAGTTTTCCTACCTTACAAAAACATGTTTTATCTGAAAATATTATTGGGGATTAGAAGGCTTCAGTTCAGACAAGAAGGAAGTTATGATTAGAAGATCATACTTCCCTTATCTTAAAAGTTAAACCAGAATCAGTTTTAGAAGCTATTCAACATAAAGAATAGTTGGATGCTATGAATGAATAACTGGATCATATTGAGAAGAATTAAACATGGGAACTTGTTCCGAGGCCAGAAAATAATAATGTTATCAGAACCAAGTGTTTTTATAGAAATAAATTGAATGAGCATGGAGAAGTTAAAAGAAACAAATCAAGGCTTGTGTGTAAAGGATATGCACAAGTGGAAGGTGTGGATTTTGATGAAACCTTTTACCCTATTGAATGGTTAGAAATTATTCGAATGTTTCTTGCAGTGGATGATCATCAGAATTACAAGGTTTATCAAATGGATGTAAAGTCATCTTTATTAAATGGTGGGATTGAGGAATAATTTTATATTGAACAACCTTGTGGTTTTTTACTCGATGAGGATGAGAACAATGTTTTCAAATTGAAGAAAGACTTGTATGGGATGAAACAAGCTCCACGAGCATGGTATTCAAATCTTGAAAATTCTCTGATAAAGTTGAACTTTTATAAAGGAATGGTTGATAGAAACTTGTCTATTAAATATGTATACTCTGGAACTTTAATTTTAATCATCTATGTATATGATATAATTTTTGATGGAGATGAAGAAAAGGTTTGTGAAGAGTTCGCTGAAGAGATGAAGAAAAATTTTGAAATTTCAATATTGGGAGAATTAACTTTCTTCCTTGGCTTAAAAGTTCAAAAACAAGAAAACTACATTTTCTTATCCCCATAAAATTATTCCAAGGAATTGTTAAAGAAGTTTGGGATGGAAGAATCAAAGGAAGTTTCAAATCCTATCTCAGTGGGCACAAAGTTGAGTAAAGATGAATCGGGTAAGAACATGAATCAGAAAGATTTTTGAAAGTTGATAGGAAGTCTTCTTTATCTTACAACTTCAAGGCATGATATTGTTGATGATGTATCTATATGTTCCCAGTATTAAATAAATCCAAAAGAATCACACATTTTGGTAGTTAATAGGATTCTGTGATATGTTAAAGGAACAACTTCACATGGGTTGTTATACAAGAGAAACAATGAGATAAAGTTTCATGGTTATACTTATGTTGATTGGGCTGGTGATTGTAATGATAGAAAACCAACATTAGGGGGAACATTTTTTAGGGGAATGCTAAGTGAGTTGGCATAGGAAGAAACAAAGTTTAGTAAGTTTAAGCATGGATGAATTCAAATGTGTTTCAGTTACTCAGGCTTATACTCAAATGATGTGGATAAAGGTTCAGCTAGAAGATTTGAAAGTGAAATTTTCTAAACCTTTGAAGATACTCTGTGACAATAAAAGTGTCAGTTATCTCTATAATAATCCTATTCAACATTCAAGATCAAAACACATTGATATAAAGTATCACTTTTTGAAAGATAAAGCTGCTACTGGAGAAGTCTTGATGGAATATATTTCAACAAAGTATCAGATTGATGACATTTTTAATAAAGCAATGTCAAAGGTAAGGTTTGTTGAATTGAGGCTACAGCTCCATGTTCAGCCTCCTCCCATGACTTCCTAAAAACTTATAAGGAAGCATCTCCCACCATGCTTTGTATTATGTTTATAAAGGGGGAGAGTAATTAAAAATGTTTACTTGGATTTCATTTAAGAATATGAAGCTGTGGTTATCATATAATGGGGGAGAGAGAAAGAAAATGAGAGAGGAAAAGAAAAGTGAGAAAGAGAAAGATAAAAGTTGAGGGGGAGTTTGAGTAAGGTGAAGTTTATCCTTACATGGCCATAAAATTTTCCTATCACCAAGGGATGGAAATCCATTAAAACGTTAATTTATCCATTAGTGTGGTGTCAGGACACTCTCTTTATGGGAAATTTTATGTTTTGGTAAAGTTTAAGAACCTGAGATGTGAAATTTTTTTGAGATGAAAATTTGAAAACAAGGGTTACCAATAAATCCAAAGGGGTAAATTTAAAAACCTATGTGGTTTTTTGTTTTGAAAACTGTTTGTATTTGTTGAAAACTAATATTTTTTTAAGATTTTTTTTGAGTTATAGAAAGTTGAAGTTGTTGGTTGCTAAATTTTTTCTTAAAGAGGATGTTGTTGAAGAATAAGATGTTAGAAGTTAAGAAAGTGCCTCAAACTTTCTAAACAAAATCAGACGATGCTTTGCTGATCTTAAAGTTCTCACAAATCATTAAAAGTTTCATGATAAAATCTATTGAAGAAATGGTAAAGTAGATTGATGACTTTCACTAAAAATAATTCTGAGAAAATTCAGAACTTGTTTCCTGAACTAGAAATCCAGAACCTATTTTCTGAAATTGAAATTCGGAACCTGTTTCCTGAATCTGAAATCCAGAACCTGTTTTTTGAACCTAAAATTCAGAACCTATTTCCTAAACCTGAAATCCAGAACCTGTTTTCTGAACCAGAAATTCAAAACCTATTTCCTGAACTAGAAAACCTGAACCTGATTCCTGAACCTAAAAACCAAAACATTATTCATGAACCTAAAAACCAGAACCTGATTCCTGAACTTAAGAACCAGAACCTGTTTTTTGAACATAAAACTCAAAACCAATTTCCTGAACCAGAAAACCTGAACCCGATTCCTAATCCTAAAAACCATAACCTGATTCCTGAACCTAAAAACCAGAACCTGATTATTTAACCTAAAAACCAAAACCTAATTTCTGAACCTGAAAATCAGAACCTAATTTCAGAACCTGAATTTTTTAGAAACCTTATGAGGAAACTCGGATCGTACTTCTGGGCATGTTTCTAGGAAAATCGGATCCTACAAACTAAGGATGTTGTTGATCTTAAGGAAATTTTTCTTACAACAAACTTCCTTAGATATGTAAAAGTTCTTTAGAGAAAGAAAATTTTCTTACAGAAAAGGTTTTTCAAGAAGATTGAAGAGTTGAAGAAGTCAAAGTAAGATCAAGAAAATTTTAGAACCTGAATTCTGAACCTTATGAAAATTCTGAGCAGCATGTTGGGAAACCCGGAATGAAAATTCTGAGAAACATATTGATAAAACTAGAATTAAAATTCTGAGAAGCATGTTGAGAAAACTGGAACCTTAATTCTGCCAATTTAGAACCTCATTTCTAAGTAATTAGGAACCTAATTTCTGAAAAATTTGGAACCTGATTTCTGAATATTCTTCTGGGAAAATCAGAACCAATATCCAGCTTTATCTTTCTGATAAAGATATGAAGAGTTCAAGAAAACCTAAATTTCATGTTTGCGTAAATCTCAGAGAAATTTATGGAGATTTGAAGAAGTCAAATATTGATGATTAAATGCGGGAGATTTTTGGAGTTTTTGAGATTTGAGGAAGCAAGAAAGATTTTCATGATTCTTGCCTTTGTTTTCTGAATTTCTTATAAATATGTGCTCAGATCATTCACTCATTTTTAACTTTAAACACATGGAAAAGGAGGAGCACTGGAGAATTCAAAGTAATACGTTCATACCATCTTGAAGAAGTTTTCTTGAGTGTTTGAGAATAAGAGAATTAGTATAATCTTAACTTACTAAGAAGATTGAAATTATCTTGAATAATTTTTCTTGAGTTTTTAGTAAAATGAAATCAGAACCATCTTTACCTTGCTGAGAAGACCGATTTCAAAAAATCAGATTCAAGATAACCGGACTAAAGATTTGGAGTGAGATTTTGTGGAGTAGCTTCAACAAAGTTCTTATTCTTGTGTTTGGATCATTTTTTCTTTAAGAAAGCATTATAAACTGACAAGAGTTAGTATAATCTTTTCTATCAAGATATAGAATGTGTCTAATGGGAGTTGGCACATGTTTTATTCACTTCTTTATTATAGTGTATTTCCATACACCCACTGGAGTGGCTATGGTAAGGACATAGGTTCTCTTATTGAGGCCAAACCATGTAAATCTTGTGTGTCTTTATTGATTTACCTTTCTTTAATGCTTTAGTTTCTTTCTAAATGTTGATAAGGAAATAAATATTAATAGGTTTAAAGGGTTGAGTTTCATAATGTTTTGAAACTGATAAAAAGGTAAACAACTGATTCAACCCCACCCCCCTCTCAGTTGTTATTTGATCCTTGGAACTTCATGTAAAATGGTATGGAGTCCTAGTTAGAACCTTCATGTTATATGAAATGTATGTATATAAATATGGGGAACCTTTATAGAAGTGATATCCATTAGGGGTTATCGTATATTAGTGTTCGTGTTGGGGGTAGGCAAGTGCAGTGAGATGAGTCACGTGTGCAAGGGTCTCCTACATACATAGTATTACTATAACCACCATGGGTTCCTGTGAGTCTTATATATTTTTGAGTAATGGATACTCACCAGCCCTGATTAGACAGGTTGTTTCCCCCTGGTAGATAGAGAGGCCAAGTGGGATTTGTCATTGATTTAGTCGTGAGGGCAATTAGTTGGTTATAGACTATGGGGATTTACCATACGTTAGAAGGTGGTTCCGAACCGAGTGTTTCTAGGGGTTATATAGGGATGTTCAGGATCAACCATAGTTACAGCTTGTATTTCTTATTTATTTTCTACTACACTGGTTTATTTTCAGCTTTTATTGTTTACCTCTCTCTCTTTTTCACAACTCTGATATTACTTGTTTGGTTTTGTTTATAAAATGTTAAACATTTTTTTAAATAATATATGGCGTGAGTTTGTTCTCATAGTGGGAAATATGTGTTATTTTTTAAAATAGAAAAACCTTATTTTTATAATTTAATTTCCAAACTTGTGTCATCGGACAACATTGGGTAAGGAAACACTTGGATTCAGTGGTTTACTTTCGGAATCACTACTGAGCATTTTTGTGCTCATGCCTATTCCTTACCATTTCAGTTGTAGGTCCAGCTGTTGTTCAGGATTTTCTTTAGTGGCTACTCATGTGGGAGAAGTTTTGGGCTTGTGGTTAGAGGTGACCAAGGGGTCACACGGAGATCGTTGTAGTGGGGTATTGTTTCCAGTTTTGTTATTTTTAGTGGTACTTTGTATATGGACCAGTTCTTTGTTTATTTAAGATTTAGTTGTCATTCTACTACATGATCTTTTTGTTCTATTTGTTCTATCTAGGCTTGGTTTTATCTCTTGGTCTTAAATCCTTCCCTCAAGTATAATTTGATGCCCAACACTAGTTTCCATCCCAGTGGATCAGGAATGCCCCTCAGTTATTGTTGGGGACCGGCTCGGCTGACCAGTTTAGGGTCGACCCAAGTCGGTTCATGAAAAAATGGTATTAGAGGAGGACCATACAACTTGGGGTGTTCTATATATGGAAATTAGGATTGTCGAGACTCGGGAGGTTGGTACGGGAAGTGTGTCATGAACCCTTTCTCATTATGAACCTCGATTCACTAGGGGTCGTCTGGGATTTGAGTCTTGTGTCTTTTTTGGGATTGAGGGATGACAATGGGGGTAAGCCAGTGTCACTTCGTGACCTCACATGGAGTAGTGACCCATGTGGAGTCTGTTTACATGGTTTATGTTCCTCATAGTTGTTGACGCTTACTTGGGGTGTGGCTCGCTACCATGTCATCGGGTGAAGTGTAACTGCTAGTTCCTCATTCTGGTGGTTCTTTGTAAGTTGTACTTCATTTGGTTCCGGTTGATGAAAGCATGCTTTTGGAAATAGAAGTGGGTTTTTCTAAATGAAAATTTTTTATCTAAAATTATTTTAAATTGGTAAATGGATTTTTAAAATTGGAAGTGTTTTAGTAAATTCTTGGGTTTCAATGATGAAATAATGTGTCCCTTGGTACTCTTTATGGAAGATCACATGTGTGTGGGTGTGTGTGGTAAGTGTGTGGGGGAACTTGTTTTGGGGTGATGTGGATGGAAAGGGGTGGATAGAAATGTGAGGCTTCATAGGATGACTTGGGTTCGTTTAAAAAGATGAAGGTTTTGGATATTGGTTTTCCTTAGGGAGTGGATTTTTTTTTTTGGACTGTGAAAAGTGGTTTTGGTATTTGAAAAATGACCTTGGGATAAGGCAGTTCTAAAATTTAAATGAAAATGTTGATTTTGGAAAAGAGGGTTTTGGTTTTGTTTATATTTGATTGGCTTCTGGGCTAGTTTTTTTCTTGGGGTGTTTTTTTCAATTGTGTTTTTTCTTGAGGCAAGTTTTGGTTTTTTGTTTCTTGTGTTCTTCAGAGTATGCCACCTAGAAAGGTCCCTAGTGTTGCTAATGAGTCATGCCTAGGTTTCAGTTCTTTTAAGTGTCATCACCCTTTGAGGTGTTGGAGGTCTGTTAGAGGTGGTGGAATGACTTGAGGGAAGTGGAGTGTGTCTTTGGGTTGTTGGGAACTCCCTAGGTTGTTAAGGTTCATGGTGTTTTGGGTTTGTTTAAGGGTTCAATTTGGGACAAGTGGAGATTGGTTGTATTATTGTCGTTGGAGTTTGGGGAGTAGTTGGTGATAGTTGGTTTTTGTTAAGGTTCCCTATCTGGTGAGGAGTGTGTGCAGGAGGAACCTTCCCTAAGAGGTTATCTTCATTGATCCTGGGACCTAGATCATTAGGATGCCTTCGGGCATGTCATCGGTATGGCTAGTTCGGGCATTCCAAGTCGTCGGGACGCATCCCTCCTAACTCCTATCATTGTGGTGGTCGTTTGGGTCACCAGGGTATGTTCTATGGGAATCGTCATTCGAGGAAGTAGTTCTGATCGGGGGATTCTAGTGTTTTACTATGAGGTATAAGATGCTTCATCCATCAGATCCCCATCCTCAGCTCCCAGGGTGAAGCTCGCGCATAGTCAGCGTGTCAGGGGCAAGTGAGACCTTTACTTGGTTATTTATCTTTAATCTTAGAATATATACATTCAAGGTTCCCTTATTCTTGTTTTCCTGCTATTGTAAGTTCATATTTTGTGGTGATAGTGTGATGAACTTATCATTTCATGATCGCAGTAGTTGAGTTCTTCTAAATGTGACCTCTAGAATCGTTAGTTTTTCTTAAAAGTGTTTTTGGCCCTCATGTGTGTCGGTCTTTGTTTTATTAGTGATCGTTTGGATATGTGAGGTGTTGGGGAGTTCTAGATCAAGGTGGGGAATTCTTAGTTCCAATGGTTTTGTTATAGGGAGTTCTTTATTTCTGTGCCCCGGTATATCATGTGGCCATGTAGTGGTTTTCTTCTTAAGTATCAATGGTCCTGTTCAACTCATGTGGAGAAATCAGTAAGTTCGGTTGGGAGTTTCTAGGTCCCCCCCCCCCAGGGTGGTGTTTTTGAGTTCAAATTATTACATTAGGGGAATTATTTTTGTAGGAAGAACCCTTTTGTGTTATCCCTTTGTTTTGGGCTATGGTTTCGCTTTGAGTCGGTCGGGTATAACTTGTAGAATGAATAGTCATCTTGAGACTTATTTTTTTCCAACAGTTTTGGTCGGACATTGACCTAAGTTTTGGTTTCCTTTTGGCTGAGGGAATTTTTGGTGGAAGAAAGTTTTGTGGTGGGGATAATTGTCACACCCCAAATTTTTAAATTATTTTATTTTATTATTTCTTGGTTTTGGTTAGTCTTGTCAAGTCGTGGGTTGAGTTCATGTTTAAATTTTTTTATATTTGATGTTTTTGGTGGGTTTCAGATCAGTACAAGGGCACCGCACAGTTGGTGGTAACCATATAGTCGGCCTGGATTCCTATACAGTTACCCATTACTAAAAATATTAAAACTTTATGATAATGAAATAAAGTAAATGTTTAAGACATATTAATGGCAACGTTATTGTGTAGATAAAAAAAATTTAAATTTAAATTTTTAATGATCTTATTATCATTAAGATAGTTATAAATATAATTATTATTAAGTTGTTATTAATTTTGTTATTATTTAAAAGAAAATGAAAAAATTATGATTATCATTATTATCATTTTTATTATTATTATTATTATTATTATTATTAAGAAAATTAATGATGTTGTTATGATTACATAATTATTAAAATTATTATAAAGGTTGTAATTAAAATTTTATTATTATTATTATTATATAAATTGTTATTATTATTATTATTATTATTATTATCATTATTATTATTGAAATCTTTTTTTATTTGTTATAGTTAATTTTTTAAAAAAAAATTAATCCTCCCTTTTTTATCCTCCACACCTCACCCTTCTCTCCTATTTAATCCCTTCTTTTTTATTCCTATCTCCACTCACACCTCTCACCAATCAAGCCTCTCTCTTTTTTTATCTCATGCACTCCCTCTCTCCACTCACCCCTCTTTCCCAATTAATTCATCTCTTTTTTTATTCCCTCTCCACTCACCCCTCTCTCCAACCATGCCTCTCCCTTCCCTCCTTTATCCATCATGCCTCTACCCCACCACTCTCTCCCTATTTCTCCTTTTTTTATTGTTTTTTTTATTTTATTCACTTGCCCATCTCTCCAATCATGCATCCCCCTTCTATATTTTATCCATCACTCCTCTCCCCACTACTCTCTCTCTATTACTCCTTTTTTTATTGTTTTTTTATTTTATTCCCTCACACCTCTCTCCATGCACCTCCCTCTCTCCCCATTTATTCCATATTTTCTTTTTACCAATCACGCTCACCCCTATACCTATACTCCCTCACGATCATCTCTATTTTTTTATTTTATCGATCATTCACTCACCCCACTTCCCCCTTATTAATTCACACTCACGCCACTCTTCCCCTTACCCCCCTCACTCACGCCTCCTCCCCTTCGGCACTCCTTCCGGAAACAGATCCTCCCTCTGGCGGTTCCTTCTGGTGAATTCTCTTTCCCATATTATCCTCTCCTCACACAATTTATAGGAATTTACATGTGGGGTTTATTGTTGTCTAAACCCTAAATGTTAGGGTTAATATGTATCTTGGGTTTCCTTTGGATTTAGGGGGTGTGATTTGTCTGTGGGGCATCATTATTCCTCCCATTGAAGTTTATTTCCAATTGCATGAGGTTTCGGTAGATGTTTCCAAGTTTTTCTTTCCTAGTTCCTTTCATTTGATGCTTTCCATTTTGAATAAATTTATAAAGTAATTTTTCACCTCTATGGAACCCTTTCTTAAATTATTATTTCAATTTTAAATTTATTTGTTTTGTTAAAAATATGTTTTAAATGAGTATTTGTGTAAATTACCAAGGTTTGGGGTACCTAGAAGCTTGTTCAAATTGACTTTGTTCTTTTAATGATGAATTGGGTTTTTATGAAATGTATAGTGATTATTATGTTGCAATGGTATTGTTTGTTAATGAACTTGGTTTGGTGTGTATGAATTTGTTATGTTATGACTTGGTTATTGTGTTAAAACACTTTAGTAAGGATTTAATGGATTTAATGTTTTTGGTTTGTGTTCTTTTAAAATAAACTAGGTGAGTGGAGATATTTTTAAAGAAAATAGAATTTTATGGAAATGGTTTTTGGGTAACCCTTTGGATGTGGGATGCACCATTAGATGTTGACACATCCACGGGTGCCCTAGGTGAACACATGGATGTGCCTCCAAATGAAGATAATGACATAAAATGGTATTTTTCTTAAAAAACATGGTTCCACCAAATAGATATTTGAATTATAAAGGATGGGGGTTCATTGTGAATTTTTAAAGGAAGGTTTTTAATGTATTCCTCAAGTTTTTGGTCTATTTGGTTGAAAAAACGCTTTGGTGTGTGCGTTTGAAACTGTGTGCCCATTTGGCTCTTGGTGTGGGTTTTAGTGAATTTTTTCTTAAAGGATAATTGGGATTTGTAAATTTAAATGCAGTATTATTAAGATGTTTTGGTTAAATTTATTTATACATTTCGAGTTAAAGGCTCATTTGGAACTTTTAGCCCAAGGATAATGTTTTCACTAACTTTTAAAGAAGATTGTGTTTTGGTGAAAGTGTATGCCCGGTTGGAAACTTTGAGCATTTTATGAAATGGTTTAAGTGTAAAATGGTATGGTGTCCCAGTTGGAACCTTTGTGTGATTTGAAATGTATGTATATAAATATGGGGCACCTTTATAGGAGAGATATCCCTTAGGAGTTTTCATATATTTGTGTTCGTGTTTGGGGTAGGCAAGTGCGGTAAGATGAGTTACATGTGCGAGGGCCTCCTACTTACATAGTATTACTATAACCACCATGGGTTCCTAGGCATCTTATATATTATCGAGTGACGGTTACTCACCAGACCCTATTAAACGGGTTGGTGGTCCCTGGTAGATAGAGAGGCCAGGTGGGATTTTCTTCTTATTTTTTCGTGAGGGTGATCAATGGGTTATAGACTATGGGATTCACAATACGCTGACAGGTGGTTTCGAACTGAGTGTGTCCAGGGGTTTTCGAGGGATTTTTAGGATCGCCCATGGTTATAGCTTATATTGCTTGTTTATTTTATACTACACTGGTTTATTTTCATATTTTATTGTTTACCTTTCTCCCTTTTTCATAGCTCTGATATTACTTGTTTAGATTTTTTTTATAAAATGGTAAACTATTTTTGAAATAATATATAGAGTGAGTTGGTTCTCATAGGGGAAAGAAGTTTTATTTTGATTAAATGGGAAAACCTAATTTTTATATTTTTATTTCCAAACTTATGTCATCAGAAAACTTTGGGTAAGGAAACACTTGGATTCAGTGGTTTATTTTTGGTATCCCTACTGATCATTTGTGTACTCATGCCAATACTTTACCATTTCAGTTGCAGGTTTAGCCGTTGTTCAGGATTTTCCGTAGTGGATTCTCATGTAGGAGCAGTTTTAGTTATGTGGTTTGTGGTGGCCAAGGGGTCACACGGAGATCATTGTAGTGGGGTCTTGTTTCTAGATTTTTTCTTTTTAGTGTCACTTTGTATATGGATCGGTTCTTTGTTTATTTAAGATTCAGTTGTCGTTCTACTGCATGCTCTGTTTATTCTATTTGTTCTATCTGGTCCTGGTTTTATCTCTTGGGCTTAAATCATTACCTCATTTATAATTTTATCCCCAGCACTAATTATCATCCTGGGGGGATCGAGAACGCCCCTCGGGACTTATCGTAGACAGGCTCGAGTGACCGGTTCAGGGTCGTCCTAGGTTGGTTCGTGACAGATTTTATTTTCATTGCATCTTAATGCCATGAATATATTTTCAAGGGACTTGATCCACTACTCATATACCACTGGATTAGTATTCCCACTAAAACATGTGGGATTTTGCTACATGAAATGATCCAACACAGGTGCAGCATAGTTATTCATCAAAACCTGAGTAAGTATTCTCAATATGGTAATGATTTGATCTGCTCTAACATTGATTGTGTTTACTTTCTCAGTGGAAAAATCCCTACATTTTCCATGATTATTAATTATCCTTCTTCCATTAGGTGCCATTTATAAATAATGGAATACACTAGATTAGGCTATGAATCATAATTTATAATCTCAACTAGGAAAGTACTTATCATAAATTTAAATTCTATGTATAACTAATCTCATAAACGTGGTTTATCTAAGGAAAAATTTACATTCAAATCCTTCATAATGGTTTTCAAAGAAAATGTTAATTATCCTAAGAATATCCCCCGGGAGTTTCAAATCAAGAGTGTAGTAAGGCCCGTTTTCATGCACCAGGATACCCCTAGTAAAGCCTGAAACTACTTGTCGAAGTTTTCACTCCTAGGTACATGTGTGCTAGAGCCACCTCTAATTGTTTGTATCCAAACATGGATAAATTTTCTAGAAAGAACTACATAATATATTCCTTAATAAAATTATAAGACGTTCTTGTACTTTTATCCTCAAAAAATACCTTAGGGATTTGTTCCCTAATCTATATTTTCTAATATAGTTTCCAAGTTTGATACTAAACTTCTTTTAATACCAATTGTAACGCCCCGACACCAGAAGCCCAGAGCCTCTGCATTACTTATTACATTGTAATGAATAAATGGAATGAAATCTTTAAGTAATGATCAGTTTAGTAGTCTTGAAGAAACTATATACCTACATGTAACTCATGTTACATTGGGAAAAGTAACAAAATACAATACATAACAAAAACTAATAAACTGCATCCATGAGAACTCAATATATGGTCCCCTCCTCATAACTTGTTGAGGGTAAAAAAATAAAAGGGGTGAGATCAAATTATAAGTAAGGGTTTCTAATAGTGGAATCATGAATCAAAAAAAATCTGAATCATAAACAATTTTTCATAATAAATATGTCATGGTGAATAAATAAAAAACACACGCCATTAATAAACTGAGAATAAAACTGCATCCATAGGATTTGTCATAGTGAAAACCTCATGGATAGTAATAGATTAAAATGAATAAATATATATTATTATTAATTTTATGTCATGTATCAAGAACATGATACAAGTATACCTTCAAAATAGTTTAAGTCTGTGGGTAGAAACTCCTCTGATTTTTTTGGAAACAAACTCGAAGGGTTTGTCACCAACTGATTTGTATCATGATACCTATTGATGCATCGAGGAGATATAGAGGGACCCAACTATAATTGAAGGTAAAAATAATTATTTATACATATATTTAATACAATTACAATATGAATTATTAATATCTGTATATATTATAGGATACAGATTCATCAATAGTTCCATAGTTAAAACAACGTCCCAAATAAACACTGTATGTAAAAGGGTATACGGATTAAGACAATAATCATATCCATGAAACCAGAATATGGATATATAATATATTTAAAAAATTTAATGAAAAATTATATCAAATGAGTATTGGATACACCATATAAGAAATATTAGGTGCACAATACGAAGTAAATGATAGTGAAATGGATATTGAGACAAAGACCCTTACCACGTTTTAATCAATCGAGTCGTATGACCAAAAATTAATAACCACAAAATTAATAACAGAATACCATGAATATAAAGAGAATAATTATAATATATATATAATTTAATTACACAATAGACCATATATAATAAATAAGTGGCGAACAATAGAAATCTCATGGAATTAAAAGTGAGATAAGAAACCCCTTTCCATATGTCCGAAAGTGTTCTTTTATTGATCTTAATGACCTGAATAATAAATTTTAGATTCATTAATTAGTATGTAAAGAGTATAATCTACATTTAATTTATTTATTATAACCCTATTAAGTTCATTCATGTCCTTCTTGATGGGTTTAAGAGGTTCAATTAATTGTTTTGGAAGCATTTTCTTCCTTGGTTTTCATGATCGGTATACATGTATTCATGAATGGAAGTTCATTTCAAATGTGGTTAAACATATATAATTTTTAATATATATATATATATTATTGATATTACATATATATAAATGATCTTATAATTATTTTGTGTTACATACCATGGGGATGACTTGTTTGATAAAAGATAATGATATACACTTGGATTAACTTGGCAGTTTTCTGGATAATGAACTTTTTTGTATTATTATTTTATATTATGAGTGTTAAAGGATTATAGAACATAAAATAAGATTAAATACATATATTATTATCTATCTAAACTATAAAAATGGTTTCATGACCAGAATTTAAGATGGTAATAAAAATTTAGAACCTGTTGTCCTTGAATGTGATAAATTAACACATCTCGGATGGTGTTTTCATTTTTAGTTTAAGAGGAGAGGGAAAAAAGAGATGATGATGAAATATTACATTAGAATAATAAAATTATAGTTCATATAAGGTACTAGAATTATCATAGAATTTTTATGAGGGGATATGAATAAATAAAAAGAAAAGAAAGGAACTTTAAATAAAAAAGAAAAGTTGAGAAATCTCTAATGAAAATTCGGCAGCCTAACAGCGGTACTTAAAAATTCATAAAATATTTTGATGAGATAAAAGGGGTATATCATCATTATTACATAATATGGATAAAAATAGGGATATTTAATGACATATCCAACATAATACAATTGAAAATAAAAGAGAATAACATAAAAAGAAATCTTTAAAAAGAGTAGGGTGGTAGATTCCCTTACCTTGTACAGTAACTCTGAAAACATGAAGGTTGGGACCTTGGGGGAATGAAGACACCTTTGGAGGACTCCTAGAGAGGTAAAACTACTATATATTCTAGGATAATGAGTTTGGAATGAATGAAAACTAAGGTATGAGTGGGTATTTATAGTAAATGGGAGGAATTTTTTTATTAATTTTAAAGGACACCTCATTATTGGTTTTGGAAAAATTGTGGGCTTCAACATTGTATTTACCCATGGTATTAGACTCTTAGGACACATAATGTCATATTTTACTGTAAAAAAGTTGACCAGACTTTTATATTAATTATTACATCACTATGATTTCATTAAACATACTGAAAACTCAAAACTATATTTTTACTATTCATGAAAAATTCAAGTATTTTAGAAAAATCCCAAAAATTCACCCTAACCATTTTTTAATGTTTAGAATTAAAAAATACACTCCATTTTTGGAAAATAATTTTCTAAAAAATATTAATTTAATTTTTAAATAAAATCATAATTTAGTCAAAAATAAAAATTTTAAATCTATAACTCATTTTTTAATACCTTGAAAAATTAATCAACATCTCATTAACTTATAACCTCAATAAAAATAAAATAATAATATAATTTACTATTTATAAGGTTCATATTAATATTCATAAGGGTATGTTACTATTCATCAAAAAACAAGTTGGTTCTATTAGACTCCAAATAACTTACTGATCACAACCGTAGATGACCGTTTTGTGAAATTCAAAACACTGATGTGGAAAATTTAAACTTGATGGATAGGTTATGAATTTCTCCTATAAATAACCAAGTTGTATTTCATAGATACTCAGTGATTCATTCAATATTTTTCTATCTAATGAATTGAAAGTATTTAAGAGAAACATTCTATAAAATGTTTGGGGTGTTATTAAAAAGGATTAGGAAAATTATATAATGAGAGGGCATAAATTATCTCTAACTTTTAGGAAATAAATTTAAAAGTATATGAATATTTATAAATTCATGAAAACATAAACAATTGAGATTCAAAAGGATAATTAAAAAGAAGGTTCTTGAATGGAAAATAATAGAGATTGGTCCTTTACCTTGAGAGGGTTCTTCCAAAAGCTTGGGATGAGCTTCTTGAGAGATTGGGGAACCTTATAAGGATTATAGATATGGTATAGAAGAGTAATTATTTGATTAATGGTTTTTGACTAAATATTAATGTGGGATTTTATGGGTTTATATAAGAATATATACGGGAGTTCTTTATTATTTCCCAAACATAGCTTTTAGAATTTATATAATAAAGTAATCAAAACAAAAAACTGTACCATATTTTTTTCCCATGATTTCTACAAAAAAGGAGGGTTTTTATTTATTTAATATGTCCAAGGGATTAAATAAATAAAATATTACAATTGGTGATGTATAAGTGAGTCATTTTTATAAAGAAATGATTTTAAAACCTTAAAATATAATATATGTTTTGAGGATTTATAAATGCTTTATAAAATTAATCAAATTAAAAGTGCCCATTGAAGATAATTGTATCACTGAGAGGAGTAGGGGTTAATCAATGATAATTTTTCTTTTATGTTTCCTCTTAATTTAAACAACCTTCGTCTCTTGTAAATGATTTTGTCCCTACTAAAACCAATTCAAACACACATCCATAGGAACACATGTATTTACAATGTTTACTATTAATTAAGAATACCTAAATCCTTGGTATGGTTTGTAAGTAATCCAATACCACACAATCCACTAGAAATAAATCCTTGGATTAAAACATTTAGGATATACCCTTACCCTTGTGTATCACTATGTAAACAATTCAAAAAGTGTGTGTTCACCCTATTATCACAAATAGAGTAAAACAATGATTTTGTAACAAATCATGTTACCTATGGTTATTTTCAATTCAACAAATGTATTATTTTAAAACAATTTTTCAATTTATTACCCATAATATTGTAATAAATTCCTATACATTGTTATGAAAACTCATTCTGATTTTCCATATACATTTTTTCCAGTCCAATTCCTTTGAGTCTGATTCTCCCTGATACGATTCTTCCTAGTAAAATTCTCCTCAGTGCGATTCTCTCATCCCAATTCCTTCGAGTCCAATTTTTTTCAGTATGATTGCTCAATACAAAAAGATATAACACTAGATGAGTACTATTGATACAATTCAGAACTCCTTATTCCTTAGTCTAGAAATCCCGATACAGAAATCTTGATCTGATTATTCAACCCAATACGATGATCAGCCGAATATGATTGACAATCCAAATACGGTAATTAGCTGAGTATGATAATTAATGAGTATAATGGTTAGCTAAATGAAACATTGCAATATTGTCTCTTCTTTTTCACTTCTTTATCAAAAATTATTCAAAAAAAATCATAGTATGAAAACTTCTCCTTGTCTCTAAAAAATCAGATATTCTTACTTCTATGATAAACAGTACATCAATCAGAAAAAGGAAAATTTACACTCCACCTTTTATAGGTTTGCCATGAGTGATTTTTTGTGAATCCCAAAAACGTCTTCTCACATAAATTCACCCAAATATCGATTTCCCTTAAATATAGAGTGCATTTATGACTTCATCAATGCTTCTCAAAGCTTTTAGATTCTTTTAAAATCTTTACTTCTTATTCAGACTTTAATTTCAATTTATAGTCTCATTTCGATTCATGAGTCTAATTTTATGAATCCAATTTCTTCAAAACAAAGATCTATATAAATTTAATTCAAGTGTATGAATAAATTTATACAACTTTGATTTCGGAAAACAATTCTCTGTTTCAATTGAATACAATCATTCTTTTGAATGTCAAGCTTTCCCTTGATAGCACATTCAACAAACTCTATCTATATATTCCTTCATCAATCCATTCAACGATATTAAATGGTTGACTATGTTGTTTATTATTCTCTTTCATTATGATATTTATTGACTTCTACTCAATTACTTTTCGATTTGTATTTATTAAAAAAAATCCTTGAGTATGATGGTTCACCGAGTATGATAGACCGGTGTCAACAACAAAAAGATTTATTTCCAACTCAGCCTAAGTAAGATTGTCAAGAGTATTATATTTTTTAGTATGATTTCCCTGGATATTATCATCCTGGGTATGATCATTCTGGGTACGATCATTCTAGGTATGATCTTTTTCTTCCTCAGCCTAAATACTATCACCAACACCTTTTTATTTTCATCAAGATATGATAATTTTGAATACGATCGACACCATCTCTGTCTACTCACCCAGATATGATAAATATGGGTATGATTCCTTTTTGATTGGTAGCATCTCTTTCTTCTCTTCCACCAAGACACAATTAATCTAGGTAAAATTCCTTTTTGATCAAAATAATTGTTGATAAAAGTATTGTTTTCAACAATGCATATTAATGTTATTTAAAGGGGGAGATTATTGAAAATAATACTCTGTCTCTTTATGATAATTTTGATGCTCACAAATACCCTTAGTTATTTTCTAATGATTTGACTTAGTATTTTGCATTAGATTATTAATTTATTTTACTCTTTAAATAAGGAGAATTTATTACTTAGCGCGGAATCTGTTTTAGCGTGTTCTGGAATCACTGTTCATACCCTACGTGGATCAACGTAGCGTAAGGATGAAAAGCGTGTATACTTTTTGAAGTACGACAAAAGTAAGGTTAAAAAACCATGCGTTTTTCAGCAAAGTATGGAAGGATAACCTTACGTTTGGAAGGAACCTTACGTTTTGTTATCAGCAAAGTATGGAAGGTGAACCGTACGTAAATTCTTAGTGATAAGTTTGTTTCTCAAAAGTATGGTTCATTAACCTTACTTTTGTAAACAACCATACGTTCTTGGAAAAGTATGGATCATGTAAAAGTATGGATCTTTTACCATACGTTTGAATGATGAAGAAAAAGTATGTTTGTGATCAACCCTACATTTGTGATCAACCCTACGTTTCTGATCAACCCTACGTTTGTGATCAACCCTACGTTTTTGATGAACCCTAAGTTTTTTATCAACCCTACGTTTGAAGACTATGTTATTAACCCTACGTTTGGAAGCCACGTCATCAACCTTACATTTGGCATCAGAATTTTCAGCAGATGGTTTTTATGTACAACGATCAGTAAGCTGATTTCTGGGCGGATTTCAAGCCTGATTTAAAGTCATTTTAAATTAAAACTTTGACTGATTCAAAGCCATTTTATTAATGGATTTAAGATCAAATTAAAAGGATCGTTTTATGTTGATTCTTAAGGGAAGTTACGACTTCTCTGTAAATTCAAATTTTGGAATATTGCGAATCAGAAGGCGACTTTTATGGATCTAAATGTGCATGAGATATGGATTATTATTTATGCTCTCTCTAAAACGCAAAATAAAATGTATGGTGAGGTGATCGATCTTTTTTATTAAAAAAGGTGGAAAACAGAGATTTCAACTATTCACGATTGATCTAATGATTCAACAGGAGCGTAAAATCTCTGTTTGTTCAAGAAGAAGGAACTCGATAAAAGATTCACCTTTTCTACATCGAATATCTACTGTGGACCTACTACTATTGAGGTTGTGGACTATATCTCTATATCTACTACAACTGGATCAAATCAGAACTGCTTTATCTTGAAGATCAATATTTCTAGCGTCTTTGATCCATCTGCTGTCAATTGCATTTTGTTTCAATTGTGAAGATCAACTGGAAATTTCTTTCTGAATTTTTTTTTTATTCTTGAATAACCATATTCTCGTTCTAAGCTATGTAGGTTTTTGTTTGAACCAGAAGGCTTTGTTTTGTCTTGAATTGTAAAGGTGTCAACTTCCTATACTCAGTTTTGAATCGGTCTGTGGAAAAGAGGACCAGATAGTGAAAATCATCAAGCTCATGGAGTAGAGCATTGGTGGAGTGGACTAGGGGCTTTCTGTTCCCTGAACCACTATACAACATCGTGTTCTTGTTTTTACTTTTTCTGTTGCATGATCAAATCTGATAAAGTATAAAGGACATAACTCGTTCAAGAAAAGAGCTATTGGAAAAACTGAAAAAGACACAATTCACCCCCCTCTTGTGTATAGTCTGTAGATTCAGATCCAACAATTGGTATCAGAGGAGGAGCTTCTGACAGAGCCTTAGAAAGCTAGAAGCATTTAAGGATTATTCAACAGAGCATTATGAACGATACAAGAGAAGGTATGTCGATGGTTATAGCACCATATTTTAATGGAGACAACTATGGTTGCTGGAAATCGCGTATGATAATATATCTGAAAAACCTCAGATATAGAGTCTATTCAAAGATTCTGACTCCTTATGAAATTCCTGAAAATCTTGAGGCATGGAGTGTTTCTATAGAGGCAGAGTACGATATGAACTTGAAGGATATGAATTCAATTATCTGCGGTCTAGGACCAGATGAATTTAACAGAGTATCTCAGTTCCCGACAGCATATGAGATGTGGCAAACAATAGTTGTGGCATATGAAGGAAGAGATAATGTAAGGAAAATGAGATATGCAACTGCAAAACTAAAATTTTATACTTTCAGAATGATTGAAGGTGAGAGCATTACCCAAATGAATGGTAGATTGACAGAAATTGTCAATAACATTACTGCTCTAGGAGAACCTATTAAGAAGGCTGATCAAACATTAAAAGTACTGAGAGTACTTTCTACTAGATGGAATGATATCTCTACTGTAATCAGACAATCAACACCTGTCAAAGATCTAACTATGAGAGAGCTGATTGGTACACTGATGATGTATGAAGCTGAAATGCAAGATGAAGCTAATGAACATAAAGTGCTTATCAAAAGAGAAGATACTACCTTGAGGGTAACTTCACTACAAAAGAATAGAAAGATGAAGAGCAAAGAACTCAAAGTCAAATCAGAAAGCTCTAACTCATCCAACTCAGATGAAGAACTGGCTCAACTAGCCAGAAAATTTAGAAAATTCTACAGCAATAAAAGAGGCTTCAAAAAATCCTTTAAGGGGGATAATAAGGGTGTAAGATGTTATGAATTCAAAAAGATGGGACATATCAGACCAGATTGCCCACAACTGAAGGATGTAAAGAAAAAAGAAATTCTTCAAAAGAAATGATTTTGAGTAGAAAGACAAGACAGCTATGAAAGCCACATGGAGTGTATCTGAAGACTCTAGTAGCTCTTCTGAATCAATCTCAGAGAAAGAAGAAGTCAATCTAAAGGAAAACATGTGTTTCATGGCAGAAACTGATGAGGTACACTCATATTACTCCTCTGAATCACATTCTGAATCAAGCTACACAAATAAAAAACTAGCAGCCTACTGCAATATGCTTGAAGAAAGATATGACTCACTATTTAAAAAACATAAGTCACTAAAAAATATACATAAAGCCGTTTCAGATGAAAGAGATACAATGCTGAAACAGCATAAAGAATTAACTGATAAATACAATTCGATTAACACTAACTACATTAATTTTGAATCAAGAAAAAAACATTGCAGGGTGAAGTAGAATCTTACAAACAGGTTGCATTGGTTTTTACAAAAGGGGAGAATTCATTAAATGAAATTCTTTGAAAAACTATCATTAAAAAGGAGAGATTTGGAATTGGAAGTAAAGGAGAAAAACCAAATCTATATAAAAATTATTTTGTTCCTAGTTCTAAAAAGCTTAATTGTAATTTTTGTGGGGCAAAGGGACATGTAGCTAAAACCTGCTTCTTAAGAAAACCTCAAATTTGTGGTATTAAGAAATCCAATATTTCAAAATACTTATATGATTCATCTTATTTTAAAAGAACAAAGAAAATATGGATACCCAGATCATTGCTAGCTAACACTCCTAGACCCAACAAAATATGGGTACCAAAGTAATTTTTTGAATGTCTTTGCAGGTAGAAAGTCACCAGAGAAGAAAAGATATATGGTACATCGATAGTGGATGCTCAAGACATATGAGTGGAAACTCATTGAATTTTTCTCCACTCACTCAAAAGGAAGGAGGACTTGTCACATTTGGTGATAATTCCAAAGGAAAAATCATTGGCATTAGAACAGTTGGAGATCCAAAAACAGTCTCAATCAACAAATTACTTTATGTACAAGGACTAAAACACAATCTGATAAGTATCTCTCAACTTTGTGATGATGGATATACTGTTGATTTTACTAAAAATTGTTGTACTGTTTTTAAAGATAAACTATTTAAATTTATATCACCAAGAACTGAAAATGTCTATACTTTGGATTTAAATTCCTTGTGTAAACAACAAGTAAACTTCTTAACTGCTAAAGTAAGTGAATCTTGGATTTGGAATAGAAGACTTGGTCATTGCAATGTATATGTTTTACATAAGTTATCTAAGAAACATTTAGTTTCTGATTTACCTTATCTCAAATTTGAGAGTGATAGATTTTGTATTACATGTCAACTTGGCAAGCAACAGAAATCATCCTTCAAATCTGTTAATAAGGTTGCTACATCTAAACCTCTAGAACTTATTCATATAGATTTGTTTGGACCTTCAAGAGTAGAAATCATAGCTAGTAAATCATATGTATATGTTTTAGTTGATGACTATTCAAGATTTACATGGATTTTCTTTTTGAAATTTAAAAATGAAGCTTTTACTTTATTTTAAAGTTTCTGCAAATCTGTTCAAAATGAAAAGGTTTCAATATAATCTCATTAAGAAGTGATCATGGTGGAGAATTTGAGAATATGGAATTTAATTCCTTTTGCTCAAATATGGATATTAAACACACCTTTTCTACACCCAGAACACCTCAACAAAATGGGATTGTAGAAAGAAGAAATAGAACAATTCAAGAAATGACTAGAACTATGTTAAATAAATATAGACTACCTATATATTTCTGGGCAGAAGCTATGAATACAACTTTTTATATAATTAATAGAGTTTTAATTAGACCTATTTTGAAAAATACACCCTATTAACTATGGAATAATAGAAAACCTAAAGTAAATTACATTAAAGTTTTTGGATGCAAGGTTTATATCTTAAACACCAAGGATAATCTTGGTAAGTTCGATCCAAAATCTGATGAAGGTATTTTCTTAGGATATTCTGCTATCTCCAAAGCTTATAGAGTTTATAATAAGAAGTCAAGGATTGTTGAAGAATCAGTTCATGTGAAATTTGATGGATCTGATCCTTTTGAGAAAAAGATAGAACAAATGGATGAACTTGACTCTAATGATAACATGAGACTTGAGAATTTAAAGAATGATTTTGAAAATGATATAAAATAAATTCAGTCTAGTTCAGAGGAACATGATATTGAAGAACCTTTAAATATTTTACCAAGACAGTCTAGAACCCTAAATAATCATTCTTTAGAAACTGTAATAGGTAACTTAGAAACTGGTGTTCAAACTAGAAGAAACTTAGGAAACCTAGTGGAATTCTATGCCTTCCTATCTCAACAAGAACCCAAGACTATAGAAGAAGCTTTAGATGATGAAAGCTGGGTAATAGAAATGCAAGATGAATTAAACCAGTTTAAAAGAAATGAAGTTTGGGTTTTAGTGGAAAGACCTAAGAATTATCCTATAATAGGAACCAAATGGGTTTTTAGAAATAAACAGGATGACCAAGGCACAATAACTAGAAATAAAGCAAGATTAGTAGCTAAAGGATATAATCAAGAAGAGGGAATAGATTATGATGAGACTTTTTCACCTGTAGCAAGGTTAGAAGCCATTAGAATCCTTTTAGACTATGCATCTTATATGAATTTTAAATTATTTCAGATGTATGTCAAATCTTCCTTTTTAAATGAATATTTAATGGAAGAAGTTTATGTTGAGCAACCTCCTGGTTTTGAAAACTCTCAAAAACCTGATTTTGTTTTTAAACTTACTAAATCTCTTTATGGTTTTAAACAAGCACCTAGAGCTTGGTATGAAAGATTAAGTTCTTTTCTTTTGAAAAATAATTTTACTGTTGGTATGGCAGATCCAACACTATTTAAGAAAATTGTGAAAAATAATGTTTTATTGGTTCAAATTTATGTTGATGATGTAATCTTTAGATCAACTAATAAAACTCTTTTTCATGAATTTTCAAAATTAATGCAAGAAGAATTTGAAATGAGTATGATGGGAGAATTAACTTTTCTTTTTGGGTCATCAAATATTTCAAAAAGATTTTGGAAATGTTTTAAATCAAAGCAAATACATTACTGATTTAATTAAGAAATTTGGACTTGAGAATATCAAGACATTTACAACTCCTATGTGTACTAATATAAAACTTGATTTGGATGAAACTGGGAAATCAATTGACAACAAGCTATATAGAGGTATGATTGGTAGCTTGTTATATCTTACTGCTAGCAGACCAGATATAATGTATTCAGTATGTCTTTGTGCTAGATTTCAATCAAATCCTAAATAATCCCATCTAACTGCTGTGAAAAGAATTTTTAGATATTTAAAAGGAACTGTTTTTAAATCTCTTCTTTATCCTAAAACTTCTGATTTTAATTTGATTTCATATTCAGATGCTGACTTTGGAAGTTGTAGATTAGATAGAAAAAGTACATCAGGTACATGCCACTTTTTAGGAAAATCCTTAGTATCATGGTCTAGTAAGAAACAACATTCAGTTGCCCTGTCAACAGCTGAGGCAGAATATGTTTCTGCTGGCAGTTGTTGTGCATAAGTTTTGTGGATGAAAAACACTCTTATGGACTTCGGATTGAATTTTAATAATACACCTATTTTATGTGATAATACGAGTGCAATTAATATTTTGAAAAATCCTATTAGTCATTCTAGAACTAAGCACATTGATATAAGGCATCACTTTTTAAGAGATCATGTTATTAAAAAGGATATATTTTTAGAATTTATAAATACTGAAATTCAATTAGCAGATATTTTTACTAAACCTCTTCCCACTGAAAGGTTTGATTTTATTAAGGGGGAGATAGGTTTATTTAATTTTAAATAATTTTCTTTTTTATTTTTGTTTTTGTAAATTTTATTTTGTTTATTGAATACTGTTTAAGTATTTATTTCTTTCTTCGTATGAAAAATTTATTTATTTTTTAAATATATGTAATTATGAGTGATTACACGGGAATCAAGGCTGTCAGAGTCTTTTCGACTTCTAAACCCTTTTACTTCTATCGAAACCCTTTCGAAATCCAAAAATCGCACTTCCTCTTTTGAAACCCTAACCTTCAAACCTTCAGAGACTCTCGCAACACTGGTAAGGACTAAAAGAGCCAGTGAGGCCGAGCTGAGAAATTCCAAGAGACAATGCACTGAGGGAAGAAAAATCTTTCAAGGAAAGGTAATCGATCTCGATTGGTTGTTTCAGACAAATCATTTGTTGAAGCAAGCACTGTCGTTCCAGAATCTTGAATAGATGTTCAACAGTGAAAATACGGAATTTCTATATGAAGTTGAACTTAGATACTTCTACAAATCTGTACAGTTTATTCTGGGAGATACCGAAGACAGTATGTTGGCTAAAATAGAGGATATGGATTTCTCAATTTCTTCAGTACAGATTAGTCAGATTCTCAAATGTCCTCATGAGGGAGTTTTTCATTTTGAATTAAAGAATATAGGAGATTTTGTGCATAAATCCAAAGACATTATGTCTTTTCTTTTTGGTACCAAGACAATAAAGAAAAAGTTTGTTAAGGATTTGGAGCCTGATCAGAAGATTTTGAAAAAATTTATTTAGACCGGAATAGCTCCACAGATGGCAGAAATGGAGAAGATTTTGTACCCTGATATGTATATAATGTTTCTCTTTCTAAGTGATATTAGGTTAAACTTTCCAAGATACATGATAAGGTATCTCAGTTATTGCTGTCAAAGAGAGGCCGGGATGAATTTATATCCCTTTGGTAGATTTATTTTCAAGCTGTTGTTTAAGAAAGACATGGTGAGATTAGTGGAAGCTAGAGTTAACTATCATCACAGTAATACATTTAATGCTGGAACTTTGAGGAAAGTGGGATATTTCTGGAGAACAATTAAAGGAAAGCTTTTGCCAGTAAGAGCTGAGGAAGACTCAGAGAGTTCTCAGGCTCAACCTGTTAAGTCCAAGGAGGGACAAGCTGAATCCAGAGTCAGCAATGTAGCAAGAAGGATTCGCTTTGAAGTGATAGATGTTGAGGAAGACAGAATCCTAGAGGGACTTCATTCAAGAAGAAGAAGACCAGTAAATGAGGAAGTTACTTCCACTATTTTGGAAACTCCACCAGAACCTTCAATTTCTTATTCTTTTGTGAGAGAAGTTGTTGATGATAAAACCAAGAAAGATGTTACTGAGATAATGGCTCTGGTAGAGAAATCAGGAGCTCAAGAAGAAGCTCAAAGGGACAATCAGGAACAGATTGTTGCTGATGTTGAAGTTGCACTTCAACAGGAACAAGAGATGTAGGAAGTGCCTGGTGAAGAAGTGGATAGACCTCAGAAAAATTCTGAAAATATTATTCTTGAAAATCCAATAGAAGGCATAGATGCTTATGTTTTTGATGATTTTTGTGATGATCATGTTTCTGAAGCTCAAACAGAGGTACTTCAAGAGGATTTTTCTGTGGAGGATTTTGAAAACTCTAAGGAAAAATATGTGGACCAACCTTCTCAGGACAAAGAAAAGGAGAAATATGATACTGAATCATTGCCTTTGGTATTGCCGCATCAACCTAAGAATGTGAATCAAGCACAGGGTCCATCTGATTCAAGGAAAGAAGAAGTTGAAGAACTGTATAGAAAAGTATCTCAGTTGGAATCTGAGAATGCTTCTCTTAGAAATGCTTTAGACTTAGAACATTTGAAGTTTCAAAAGCTGAAGGAGTGTACAGTTTCAAGGCAAGAAGTTGAAATGTATAAAGAGGATATGCTGACTGTTGTTACTCGATTAAAATATGAAATGGTTATGAAGTCAGATTTATCAGATCTGAAGTTGTTTATGGAGAATCAATTTGCATCAGTTGCAAATAATGCATTTAGTGGTTCAGGTACTTCACCGGACATAATCAGAAGGTTTCAGGCTATCACAACTGTAATGAGCAACATAAATGACAGGATTCAAGATCTTCAATGTAACAGTGCTCCTCTATCAGTGTTGCTGGACAATCAGAAATTCCTAGTGGATCAACTGATATCTAGTGAGCCATCAATAAGAATTCTGTTAAATCAATTCTCAGAGAAGCTGTCAGTATTTATTGAAAAAGATGAAAGGATGCATGAGTTTTTTAGAGTCAATTTAATTGAGGATATTAATTTGACTCAAGAGAACAGAGAGCTCATTGTCAAACTTTGAGATGGGATGATGAAGAGACTTCGGGAGCATTTTATAGAAATAAAGTCTACAATTTAGAGGAGATATACCTTGTTGCCTATCTTACCCAAACCTTGATTCCTATGTATATCATTTTCATGTATATACTACTATTTTTGAATGAAAATTTTTTCTTCATTATTTATTTTTCTCTTTCCTTATTTGTTTTACTAATTTTATTCTTAATATGCCAGTACTCCAGATTTAATTATTGATAAACAGTTCGTAAAAGCATTTACTAATAGTTCAGTGCAATATTAAACGTGTTAAAATCCACGATTCTTCATTATTTTTGATATCACAAAAAGGGGGAGAATTTTGGATAAACACAACATCAATATTTAGGGGGAGTTCATTTTATTGAGGGATAAAATTATATGGGACATTTGAATTTATAATTATCTTTTTGGTTGAAAGATTTTATTTAAAACTTTATAATGAATTTTGAAAGTTAATTTTGTTTTGTTTAAATAATTTTAATTACTTTATGGGTTTTGTTTTATGGGTTTTGTGATCATCAAAAAGGGGGAGATTTTTGAGCAAAGTATTGTTTTCAACAATTCATATTAATGTTATTTAAAGGGGGAGATTATTGAAAATAATACTCTGTCTATTTATGATAATTTTGATGCTCACAAATACCCTTAGTTATTTTCTAATGATTTCACTTACTATTTTGCAGGAGATTATTAATTTATTTTACTCTTGAAATAACGAGAATTTATTACTTAGCGCGGAATTTGTTTTAGCGCATTCTGGAATCAATGTTCATACCCAATGTCGATAAACGTAGCGTAAGGATGAAAAGCGTGTATACTTTTTGAAGTACGAGAAAAGTATGGTTAAACAACCATACGTTTTTCAGCAATGTATGGAAGGATAACCTTACGTGTGGAAGGAAACTTACGTTTTGTTATCAGCAAAGTATGGAAGATGAACCGTACGTAAATTCTAAGTGATACGTTTGTTTCTCAAAAGTATGGTTCATTAACCTTAATTTTGTAAACAACCATAAGTTCTTGGAAAAATATGGATCAAGTAAAATTATGGATCTTTTACCATACGTTTGAATGATGAAGAAAAAGTATGTTTGTGATCAATCCTACATTTGTGATCAACCCTACGTTTGTGATCAACCCTATGTTTGTTATCAACCCTATGTTTGTGATCAACCCTACATTTGTTATCAACCCTATGTTTGAAGACTATTTTATTAACCCTACATTTGGAAGCCACGTCATCAACCTTACGTTTGGCGTCAGAATTTTCGACAGACGGTTTTTATGTACAACGATCAGTAAGCTAATTTCAAGGCGGATTTCAAGCCTGATTTAAAGTCATTTTAAATTATTACTTTGACTGATTCAAATCCGTTTTATTAATGGATTTAAGATCAAATTAAAAGGATCTTTTTATGCCGAGTCTTAAGGGAAGTTACAACTTCTCTGTAAATTCAAATTTTTGAATATTGCGAATCAGAAGGCGACTTTTATGGATCTAAACGTGCAGAAGATATAGATTATTATTTATGCTCTCTCTAAAATGAAAAATAAAATGTATGATGAGGTGATCAATCTTTTTTATTAAAAAAGGTGGAAAACAGAGATTGCAACTATTCACGATTGATCTACTGATTCAATAGGAGCGTAAAAGCTCTGTTTATTCAAGAAGAAGGAACTCGATAGAAGATTCACCTATTCTACATCGAATATCTACTGTGGATCTACTACTGTTGAGGTTGTGAACTATATCTCTATATCTACTACAACTGGATCAACTCAGAACTGCTTCATCTTGAAGATAAATATTTCTAGAGTCTTTGATCCATCTGATGTCAATTGCATTCTGTTGCAATTGTGAAGATCAACTAGAAATTTCTTTTTGAATTTTTTTTTATTCTTGAATAACCGGCTTCTTTTTCTAATCTGTATAGGTTCGTGTTTGAACCAGAAGGCTTTGTTTTGTCTTGAATTGTAAAGGTGTAAACTGCCTATAATCAGTTGTGAATCGGTCTGTGGAAAAGAGGACCAGATAGTGAAAATCATCAAGCTCGTGGAGTAGAGCGTTGGTGGAGTAGACTAGGGGCTTTCTGTTCCCCGAACCACTATACATCTTTGTGTTCTTGTTTTTACTTTTTCCGCTGCATGATCAAATTCGATAAAGTA
The DNA here is from genome assembly GCA_963277665.1 of Viscum album. Taxonomy (NCBI): domain Eukaryota; kingdom Viridiplantae; phylum Streptophyta; class Magnoliopsida; order Santalales; family Viscaceae; genus Viscum; species Viscum album. The sequence continues at coordinate 1,952,910,364 of OY728125.1, forward strand.
TAAAGGACAGAACTCGTTCAAGAAAAGAGCTATTGGAAAAATTTCAAAAGACACAATTCACCCCCCTCTTGTGTATAATATGTAGATTCAGATCCAACAAAAATCTCATTCTTCTCTTCCACCCCAATATGATTAATCTAGGATGATTGGGAATACCTCTTTTCCCTTTTCTTCCATCAAGATTGAATCATAAGTTCTCCAGTCAACTTATGATTTGTGATAATTACATATCAGAAAAGAATCATCACGTTTATTTTATCGTAGTCATAGAGACTCTTATTCTTCATCAAAACAACCACTTATTTCACACTAGATCAGAGTGAATCCGATGACAATCAATTCCTCATTACAGTCTTCTCCCATTCTTGACCCAAGGTGAGTCTAATTAGAACCTTTTCCTTCATGCATTTTATTTTCATTATGATGTAATTTTCTTAAACAAAGAGAGTTTGATTATTTTGAAAATAATCATTAATACTATTTTTACCATATACAATGTGAGGTGATTTTATTTCTTTAAAAACTTTCCTTTTCAAAAAAATACAACAATTTAAAACAACCACCTTAATCATTATCTAGGTCCTAACAATCTCCCCCTTTGTATTTTGTTGTCAACCAAGTTTCATAAATCACTAAACTTTGTATCCTCAAGAAATGGATCACTTGTCAATAATTATAAATCTACCTGAGCAAACTCTTGGTAGAAAACAAGAATATTGAACAGGATTTTGGGTGATATTGATTATGATTTTATTGTCACAACCTAAGAGAAAGGGTAACTTCACTTCAACAAGTATATCTTCTAATTGAGTTTTCATCCACAAAATTTTAGTAGTTTATTGATTTGCAGCAACATACTAAACTTCAACCATACTGAGAGTTACTGAATTATATTTATTTTAATTCCAACTAACACAGTTATTTCCAAGAAAAAATACTCCACCAGATGTGGATCTTCTATCATCAATATTTCCTTTCCAATCAGCATCTGAATACCCAAACAAATCAATATTATTAGAGCTTTCATACCTGATTCTAAAATAAATTTTTTTGACACTCCTTTCTGTCACAGAGTCTAAATGAATGAAAAGGAAAATACATTAAACCCAAAGTGATTCATCCTTTGAAGAAACATCAAAAATTGACAAAGGCATGAACAAAGATTCATTTTCACTTGGGTCGCGCAAGTTCCACCAAGGTCGCGCAAGTATACTTGTGCGCTGCCTAGTGGTCGTGCAGGTGACTTGAGTGCCCTACCTGAATTTCGCCCAGGGTCTTCACCAGCCTATAAATACCCCCTATGGGCCCCCCATTTCGAGACAAAAAAATTCCAGAAACTCAGATTTGAGCTCCTGGTACCCTAGTCTCTTCTTGAAGCTTACAAACACTTCTAAGGTAATTTATTACCTAGAATGGAATATATAAAAAGGGGGAGTAAGGAATAAGTGTTGAGACTCATCAACACTTGCGCACCTAAGTGGCCAGTCCTTAAGGGAAACGGCCATACTTGCGCGCCGCCTTACCCCTTCAACAGAACTTGTGTTCCACCCTTCTAGAAGCCTCTAGGAATAGTACTAAGGGCTTGAGCTAAGTCTCTGCCAAGTATTACCTTAAGGGTTGACCGTCACACAAGTAACCATGTGTCGCGTAGGTACACATGTGTGACCAAGACTTGCGTGCCCACGTAGGACTTGTGCACCCCTCCTTTTTTGTGTGCCCCTCCTGCCTATTTCACCTCTTTTATTCCTATCCACTTCTCTTATTCAAGATTCAGCCTTCAAACCCCTCTTTAAAGACATTTTCTTCGGTATGGTTCCCTTGTTGTCTTCCTTATTTGAAAGGAATTCTATGGAACATCTCTCAAAACCTAGTGATTTACATATCTTTATGTCACTAAGGTTAGAGATTTCATTCATTCAACCTCATCCTTTAAGATGAGAGAATCCTTAACCTAGGCCTCCTTTTCAGGAGTAAACCCCAGTCATAAGTTCCCAAACCTGGGCCTCCTTTTCAAGAGTAAGTCCTAGTACAAGTTCTCATTAATTTGGGTATCCTCCTTAGGAGTAAGCCCCAAGTCCCCTAAACCTGGGCATCCTCCTTAGGAGTAAGCCCCAGTCATAATTTCCCAAATCTGGGCTTCCATTTCAAGAGTGATTCCCAACCATAATTCCCTTAACCTGGGATTCCTTTTCAGGAGTAAGCCCCAGTCTCAAAATCTAAAAATATGGGCATCCTCTTTAGGAGTAAGCCCTAAGTCCTTTAATTCTAAAATTCCCTTAACCTGGGCCTCCTCCTTAGGAGTAAGCCCCAGTTTTCAAATCCCTTTAACCTGGGCCTCCTTCTCAGGAGTAATCCCCAGTCTTGATTTCTCTTAACCAGTCTTAATTTACTTTTTATTTGGGCTTCTTTCTCAGGAATAAAACCCAATAATAAGTCCCTCCTAATTTGGGCATCTTCCTCAGGAGTAAGACCCAAGTTAGAGTATCCAAATCTCTATAAAATCACATATACCTTTATGGACTTTGTTCTCATACTTATTCTTTGAAATAAGTCCCGATCTTTATCTATTTGGGCAGTCATAAATACATAATCCCCACATCATTTTCTATGATTACATATTTCATGGCACAATTGTTTGGTTTTACCAATACCTCTTGTTTCTCACACCGAGCATGACTCACGTGAGATTAGGGCGTAAAAGTAATTATGAAATCTTTCTTTGAGCCATCAATCATACATAAACATCATACTCCCTTACTTGAACTATGTGGGTTATGATTCATTTTCTAAATAAAGTATACGTAGGTAGCCCATCTGCGGGTACGATCCCAACTCTGAAATAATCCATGTCTTTCTGAATGACAATAAACTTGAAGTTCCCCACTGAGTGGCTTTAAAACCAATATGGTCATCATAATGACCAAGAGACTTTTATATAATGTATTAAAGGATACCATTGACTAAGAATCTCTAAAAAATACAGATTATTCTCGATCGATGAATAACCTCAAATACATATAAAAGATTCTCTAAATTTCATACATATCAATCATTGATTGTCAGATCTAAAAGAAAGATCATTTTATACTTGGAAATTTAACAAGGATTCACGAACATAACTTAAATCTATAAAGAGTGTCCCGGAGCAGACAATAATTCCCCTCAAAAAGGTGTGATGAGTCTGACCTCCCATCCTCTCGAACAATGCAAATTCGTAAGTCTCATCGGTCCATAACTAATGAGAACCTACCTTTGGAAATTTGGTCCAAATAGATATAGAATCATTGGATGTTTCCAGTTCTATGAACAAAGCCGTTAGAAACTGCTTGGAATGTTTGAACCTTAAATCAATGAGGTCATTCCCAATTCCATAGGAAACAAAAAATGGTGAACCCGATGTGAATCCTTAACCGAGTTAAAACAATGTTTTACCTATTTGTTAGGCCCATATTTAAACTCAATGAAAGGGCCAACAAGAAAATCAATAACATATGTGCTTATTTAAAATATGTGGTGGTCGGACTTATCTTGATGACGTCTGTTATATCAAATAGGCACTCTTTTCCAAGATCTTCTGCGTTACAAAAATAGATTCTCTTAAGTTCACACCTATGAATACCTCTGGTGTGAATACTTCTACTGTGAATGCCTCTGCTGCTACTCCTACTGGATCGTCTTCCGCTATGAGGATGATATCACCTACTCACCGTCTTCAACCCTGGGTATCAAATGCACTGGTTAAGGAGTACCGTCAAAACGGTACTATTCCGACTCTTGAGGCCGCTCAACAAGCCCTCTAAGTCAATAATTCACCCTGGTCGTCTGGACAGCGATGACCAGCGATCAAGAAGCAGGTGGTTCCAACCACCGTCTCCAACTGTTTCAGGTCGTTATCCCTGGAATGCAATCACCATTCACTCCCATATTCTGGGGAGGTGAATGAGCAGGTCCCTCGGGGCCTTAATTCAAGGAGACTGGAGTCCTTCCCGAGGGTTCCCATCAACAATCGCAGCCAGAATCATGCAGCAATGTGCCCTCAACATGATGAGATTATCATCTCCAGACATTCGGCTCAGGTTCCTTGAACCTGACCAGGCAAGACGAACCGCCAGAGGCGAAATCCGGTCAACAGTGAGCAGATTCTCATCTCTTCTATATCCGGAGAAGTCCACCAACCTAACTTGGTGGAAATCTGTAGATACCCGAAGCTTGACGTACATGGACATTACACTACTTTTGCAGAATACTTAATACATATCAAAAACAGACACACAAGGACCGTAATAGTTTAGTGTCTTTGGAAACTCGGAACGTAATCTTCTAATCGTGGTGAAAGATCTTCAACAACTCCCATAACGATCTTCCACTTTTTGTTTCCTTGCCTAAAACCTTTCCTTATTTCCTGGGGAAAATAAAACATAAAAAGGGTGAGCTCAAATGCTCAGTAAGGGCAAACATATAGAACATAAAACAATCCATAAACATTTGAAAGAAAAAAACTTGAACATGAAATTTAAACATCAAAATCTTGAGAAAAGACATAAATCGTGGAAGTACGTAAGGCATATATCATAATGGAACATCATCCATGATAAAATATAATAAGAATAAAACATTTAATTGTGGCAACAATTCAACACATTTCATGATTTCCATAGTATCCAAGGCATTGCTACCAAGACCATCTTAGTAGACAAAGTCCCTTTCCGAATCGAGTTCACTCCTCGTTTCAGTCCTATAACACTGAATCGGATTAACTTACCATTACATCCATGTCTATCTCATTAGATATAAATCTTTACCCAATGCATTAGAGGGATATATAGGTCCCACCCATCTCATAATTAAATCATTCTTACTTGTGCCACAAAATAAACATACATCATTCATAATAACCCAACGAATAAAATGGGTTTCATAAACATCATCCCATCATCGCATAATCCATATAAAATAAATGGATATCATTTCATAATAAGGAAAGTGAAACCATGTAAATCATAGATACATGATACTTGAAACATACACATATGAGATAATGTCATCTTAGATGAAAAATGGTTTTGATAAAACACTTGAGATGAATTCTTGAGAAAAATATCCTTTCATCTTCAAAATAATTTTCTTTTCACAAAATGTCATGCAATTTAAAAAAAAGGATTTTTTTGAAAATAGTCATGAAATCTTTTGGAGGAAGCTTTATGAAAATAAGGCTTTATAAAACCGTAAAAAATCCTACCAAGTTGTATAAGTTAAAAAAAACATTCTTCTCGTACTTTTGCTGGAAAAGTCAGAAAGTACCTCGTAAAAGAAAGATTCCATACATAACATGTAGTAAAAGTAAAAAATGTGTAAAAAGGACTTTAAACATACATGAAACCATTTTTAGGAAACATTTACATGGATGATAAATATAACCCCAGTAAATACTTACGAATAAACAATCTCGGATAAAAATGAGATTGGAAAAGTTATCCCTTACCTTAGGTCTGATATGTTTTGTACGTATCCGAACCTCCTGTATAATGATTTAAATATTGTAATTGACTTATTACATAATAATATTCATTGTTATCATATCATATATGTTTCACTTATTACTTTATATTACCCGTTCTTTTGTAAATTCCATGTTAAAGCAGCGTTTTGGGTAAAATCATTTCATTTATCATATGTGTTTCGACTTGTCGTTCTTGATATTATTACTTATATCATGATTTACATAATTCCAGAATTTAAAACATGATTTATATATAAGATATATTAATCATATACATATATACTATAGATTGATAAAAGGAATGGAATACACTGTTCATGGAGACGGTAGGCCGTACGTATGCATGAATGCTGTTTTCGTTTCCTTATTGAATTGAATGAAAATAAATAGATGACATACATATATATATAAATAAATCCAGTAGCATTATTATTTCATATATTTCATTATTATTCATTATATAAACTTTATGATCATTCATGTATGGTTAACATGGAGAATGAATCTCATCGCGTCGTGGAGACGGTAGTCCGTACGTACGCACGAGCGATGATATCATTCCCATAATTATTGAATAGAATTGGAGTGGATGGTATAATATATCAGAATCAGTATTATGTTATAATAACCATATATAGTTATTCTTTACACCATTATACCCATCCATGTAAGGTGTTGGTGGAAAACAGATTACACCACGGCGTGGAGACGGTATTCCGTACGTACGCACGCGCGGTGATTTTGTTTTCCGTAGGATGGATAGAAGGTGAAATAGGGTTGTTTCATATTTATAATAAAATATCAGTATATTAGGGATACTGATGTTATTACTTTATAATGAAACAACTAAAGAAGAAGAAGTATAAGAATAAATAAAGTTGAATGAATCGGTAACGGACATTACCTCTTCTTTGAAGCGCCTCTTTGAGACCTCCTCTTAGGGAACTAAAATTGGTCTTTGAAAAAGACCAGGACCTCTAGGATGTTTCTAGGGAATTGGGGAAGTTAAATGGGCAGGTTTTGGCCGATCTTGAAGGTTCAAATTGGTGTGAGGAGGAGAGGGTGGAGGTGCCCTTTTATAAGGGAGGAGAGGGGCACCTTTGGAAATATAAGAAATATTAGTTTATATTAAATCCCAACCCCACTTAAAAAATTACAAAATGACTAATATCCAAATATTATATTATATGGAGTTGTAATCTCATCAACCAATAAATTTTATACATGCTAGGAATTTATTTTAAACGTTATCAACTTGATTTATCCTTATTTAGCAATTTAATTTTATTTGTGGTAATTATATTATAAATTTTAAATTGTTATAAATAATTACATATGTGTATTTAATTTTATATAATTTGAAACTTTATGACATTTTAGACTATATAAATTTAAATTTATAATTTTTAAATATTTTTGTGATTTTTAAACAATTTTATAATATGTTATTTTTATAAAATAACAATAGTGTAAATTTTGATACTATTCGTTTATTTGAATTTAAATAAACAATATACATAATATATGTTTGAAATAAAAGATTTAATAGATTCATAACATGTCATATTTATCTATAAAATTAGTGGAGCACATTAAATAGTTCATATAATATTTATTTTAATATTTTTAAAACCATTTATTTGATATTTCTCTTAATAAAATAATTTCAACATCACTATTATGTCACCTTTAATGATAATTATTTAATCCCTAAAAATTCTAAATAAATTTATATGATGTAGATAATTTTATTATATTTTTGTAGACTATTTATATCCGAAGTTTCATGAAGTTTATCACTAAACTAAAATTATTATACTTATAAGATTTAAGAAAGTGACATGTTGTCACTTTCTTTGTTTTTAATAATAATTAAATTATTTTCAGGGAACAAAGTCAATTAAATGAATCTAATCCGACCCTTAGGTGATATGGGTCGACTTTTAGTCATCCAATAGTATTTTGGCAGGTGTTATAGTAATTTTATAATCTTATATTTACCCTTAATTACCTGATTTACCTTTAACTATGGTAAATAAAATTTACTGTAGTTACTATTCATAATGCCCAAAAAAAGTAGCCTATTAACATAATTTGGACCCACTGATTCCAAATATGGAATCCATTTTTCCAAATTCAACACACAAAAGTTGCAGAAATTAAATTAAAATTAATTCCATTGTCGAAAGAAAATTAGTTTTTGTTTAAAACATTGCAAAAGATTGAATTGATTTAACCTACGAATTCAAGGTAAAATCAATGTTAATGACATACATTATATTAAATAGTAAAAATATATTCTATTTATACTTTAAAACCATTAAATATTATAATTTAACCATATAAATTATTACGATGAAAAAAGTTGTTTTTAATTAAAATATAGTGTGTTTTTACTATTCATTAAAATATGAAAGTTATCAGAAAAATATCAAAACTTTATCCAATGTAAATTTTTATATCCTGATTCAAAAGAAAAAGTTTATTTTGTAAAATTTAACTTATAAACATGTTAAAAACTATATTTAATGTGTGTGCGCCATCGAAAAGAGGCAAAACTGCATTTGTTTAAAAATACTTATTTTACCCGAAAAAATTATTCTGTTCCCATACCATGTTCTAGAAAATGTGTAAGATGAATAATAATGTTATAAAATTAAAAATTTAGTTAATACTATTCATAACGGCTAGTTCGTGATAATATTATAATCATATAATTTTGTTTAGTGAAACCCGGTATTGCGTACAACACACGCTATCGAGGAAGGTCGTGATTGCGTGTAATGCAAGCCAAGTCAGGGTTTCATGTAGTGCAAGACTTATTTGTTGTTTTTTATAACAGAATCCAACCATATTTCATTTATACATTGAATATATATATATATATACACTCAATGTTGCGTAGAATGACTATTGTAAAAAAAACATGAAATTGTGTGTAACACAATCTAAGAATAGTGTTGCATATATTTCAAGCTAATATAGTGTGGCGTATAGCACACGATTATCTTTTTGTAGTATAAAACACATGACATCAAATAAATTAAAAAGAATACTTATCATAAAATATCGGGTCGTTACATTCTGTCCCCCTTAAAAGGAACTTCGCCCTTGAAATTCGTCGGGGTTATACATGGTTTTCTACTTGAAAGTTTCTTTAATTGCAACACGCATCGTAAAATGAAATACCAAAACTTAACTTTAAAAACTAAAGTATGAAACATAATGGTTACCCAAATTAACTAATCCCTGGGTTTCCACATAGGAGAACATAGGTGAAAATATGGATATGGAAGAAAACTCTAACCATCATGTTATGATAGAGAGTGGTAGAGGACATGGCTATGAAAAAGCCAACAATCACAAAGCCATAAATTTGTGATGATCTAAGGTACCATCTGATTCATCAGATATAAGATCACTAGGACAACATTTTTTGTTTTCAATATCATTTCCCTAAAGTTGAAAATTTTGAATTAGAAGAAATAATTGCTTGATTTTGGTAAAATCTCACTGTTGTTCATGCTTTGAACAATTTCCACTTCATCTCTTAAAGAAATGAAGTTGAATTTGTTATTCGTGAAGTGTTAACAGGTCATGTGATAGAATGATGGGTCATTATATCTGTTTCAAACAAAAGGTTAGCAAAAGTTATCAAATATACATAAGTCCATCTATGGTGAGGTTAATCATATACGATTCCAAAAATGAACTTATACTTCATATATCATACCACTTAATAAAATAAAACTAGTTTCTACTAACCAGGGACTTCTTGTAGGCCAGTGGTAGGCAATAAAGGCCAGTCGGACTTCGGTTGTGGGTTTGATTCCCACATCCTTGTTCGACGTGACGGGTTGTCGTCCATCCTGCAAGTTATCTTTTTTTTTCCAAAATACATTATTATAACTTTCCATCAATAATATCAAAAAAGTTATAGCCTTAAACAATACTAACTTATGTACAACATAATCCATTCCAATCTTTAGTCTTATCCAAAATACTACTATCCAATCTCTTATAATAGTGAAAACGATTACCAAAGAGTTCATATAACAAGCATGTTAATACCATCGTTGATCCCCATATATCATAAGATATGTCTTGTTGGTCACATTCCAAACATTCGTAGTCCTTAATCATGTATTTTATTGAAAAAAATGAATACCCATTGAACCTTAGTGAAAACATGAATGCAGTTAAAAGTTAACACTTTCCACATACCAAAATCCTCAAAATTCTATATACTCAAACCATGATATCACTTAGTCCATATATCAATCATGAGATCATGAATACTGTCAAACATTTCATTTTCTCCTTATCCCTTCATTATGCACATATCATCTGCTTTCCAAAATATTTGAATCACTTTTCATGGTTTCTGGTACCATAAAATTATTGAAAACCACAATAGAATAATACAAAAATATTCTAATACACCATAAAAGTACCTCAACAAAATTATTCTTGAATACCAATACATAAACACTTCAATCCATCATCTTCAACGATTGTCCTAGAATAAGTCCTCATCTGATTTAGAAGTAACTTTTTAGGTCAGGGCATTGAGTTGGGTAATGCCCATGTTCTCCACAAATAAGACATTGAACTCCATAACAGTCTGTCACTCTATGACCCTTTTCTCCACACAGATAACATTTGTCCCTCCATTTGAGGTATTCCTCAAGGTTCTTCTTCCCTTCTTTAGAAATCTCAATCTTCCTTTCTTTATTCTCCTCAACATGCGAACATGCATAAAAGTATATCGTCCTCTTATTTGATGAATTAGGCATACCACTAAATTTCACCTTGTTAATCATATATCGTGATGACTGATTTAGCATAATAATAATATCTTTCTCTCTAGGAATTACACAATTTTGTTGCTCATAGTCACCAATTTGTCCATTGGATTCAATGTTAACCAAATTCCTTCGGGTTCCATCCATTGACTAAAACACAAAAAGAATTCTTTGAGTGGAAAAAATCATACTAGAGAAAACAACATAGTAAAGGAGAAGTACCCTCAATATCTGACATCTTAGGTTAAATTCTAAGATTTTTACCATAGTTCAAGTACTATATCCTATATGTATACTTATCCTTAGGGACATCCCTATAAATACCTTAGAAATATCTCTAGGGATCTCACTAACGTTTTCGCATCCTAGTTTCCAAAGGTTGACTAAACCTCCATCTGATACCAACTGTAGAGAACCAAATCTTGACATAAATGGACATTACATTACTTTTGCAGAATACGTAATACATATCAAAAACAGACACACAAGGACCGTATTAGTTTAGTGTCTTTGGAAACTCGGAACGTAATCTTCTAATCGAGGTGAAAGATCTTCAACAACTCCCATAACGATCTTCCATTTTTTGTTTCCTTACCTAAAACCTTTCTTTATTTCCTGGGGAAAATAAAACATAAAAAGGGTGAGCTCAAATGCTCAGTAAGGGAAAACATAGAGAACATAAAACAATCCATAAACATTTGAAAGCAAAAACTTGAACATGAAATTTAAACATCAAAATCTTGAGCAAAGACATAAATCGTGGAAGTACGTAAGGAATATATCATAATGGAACATCAACCATGATAAAATATAATGGTAATAAAACATGTAATTTTGGAAACCATTCATCACATGTCATGATTTCCATAGTAGCCAAGGTATTGCTGCCAAGACCATCTTAGTGGACAAAGTCCCTTTCTGAATCGAGTTCACTCCTCGTTTCAGTCCTGTAAAACTGAACCGGATTAACTTACTGTTCCAACCATGTCTATATCATGAGATATAAATCTTTACCCAATAAATTTTAGGTAGATATAGGTCCCACCCATATCATAATGAAATCATTCTTACTTGTGCCACAAAATAAACATACATCATTCATAATTACCCAACGAATAAAATGGGTTTCATAAACATAATCTCATCATCACATAATCCATATAAAATAAATGGATATAATTTCATAATAAGGAAAGTGAAACCATGTAAATCATAGAGACATGATACTTGAAACATACACATATGAAATAATGTCATCTTAGATGAAAAATGGTTTTGATAAAACACTTGAAATGAATTCTTGAGGAAAATATCCTTTCTTCTTAAAAATCATTTTCTTTTCACAAAATGTCATGCAATTTTAAAAGAAAAGGATTTTGTTGAAAATAGTCATGAAATATTTTGGATGAAGCTTCATGAAAATAAGGCTTTATAAAACTGTAAAAAATCTTTTCATGTTGTATAAGTTAAAAAAAACATTTTTCTCGTACTTTTGCCGGAAAAGTAAAAAAGTACCTTGTAAAAGAAAGATTCCATACATACCATGTAGTAAAAGTAGAAAATGGGTAAAAAGGACTTTAAACATACATGAAACAATTTTTAGGAAACATGGACATTGATGATAAATATAACCCCATTAAACACTTACGAATAAACAATCTCGGATAAAAACGAGATTGAAAAAGTTATCCCTTACCTTAGGTCTGATATGATTCGTACGTATCTGAACCTCCTGTATAATGATTTAAATAATTTTATTGACTTATTACATAATCATATTCATTGTTATGATATCATATATGTTTCACTTAGTACTTTATATTACCCGTTCTTTTGTAAATTCCATGTTAAAGCAGCGTTTTGGGTAAAATCATTTAATTTATCGTATGTGTTTTGACTTGTCGTTCTAGATATTATTACTTATATCCTGATTTAAATAATTCCAGAATGTAAGACATGATTTATATATAATATATATTCATCATGTACATATATATTATAGATCGATAAAAGGAATGAAATACACCGTTCATGGAGACGGTAGGCCGTACGTACGCATGAAAGATGTTTTCGTTTCCTTGTTGAATTGAATGAAACTAAATAGATGAAATAGATATATATATACATAAATCCAATAGAATTATTATTTCATATATTTCATTATTATTAATTATATAAACTTTATGATCATTCATGTATGGTTAACATGGAGAATGAATCTCATCGCGTCATGGAGACGATAGTCCGTACGTACGCACGAGCGATGATATCATTCCCGTAATTGTTGAATAGAATTGGAGTGGATGGTATAATATATAAGAATAAGTATGATGTTATAATAACCATATATAGTTATTCTTTACACTATTATACCCATCTATTTAAGGTGTTGGTGGAAAAACAGATTACACCACGGCGTGGAGACGGTATTCCGTACGTAAGCGCGCGCGGTGATTTTGTTTTCCGTAGGATGGATAGAAGGTGAAATAGGGTTGTTTCATATTTATAATAACATATCAGTATATGAAGGATACTTATGTTATTACTTCATAATGAAACAACTAAATAAGAAGAAGTAGAATAAGAAATAAAGTTGAAAGAATCGGTAACTGACATTACCTCTTCTTTGAAGCGCCTCTTTGAGACCTCCTCTTAGGGCACTAAAATTGGTCTTTGAAGAAGACCAGGACCTCTAGGATGTTTCTATGGAATTGGGGAAGGGAAATGGACAGGGTTTGGCCGAGCTTGAAGGCTAAAATTGGTGTGAGGAGGAGAGGGAGGAGGTGCCCTTTTATAAGGGAGGAGAGGGGCACCTTTGGAAATATAAGAAATATTAGTTTATATTAAATCCCAAACCCAATTAAAAACTTCAAAAATGACTCATATATGAATATTAGATGAGATAGGGTTGTAATATCATCAACCAATAAAATTTAGACATTATAGGAATTTATTTTAAACATTATCAACTTGATTTATCCTTATTTATCAATTTAATTTTATTTGTGGTAATTATATTCAAAATTTTAAATTATTATAAATAATTATATATGTGTTGTAAATTTTCCATAATTTGACACTTTATGACATTTTCGACCATATAAATTTAAATTTATAATTTTTAAATATTTTTTTTATTTTAAAACAATTTTATAATATGTTATTTTTATAAAATAACAATAGTGTCAATTTTGACACTATTCATTTATTTGAATTTAAATAAACAATATACAAAAGATATGTTAGAACTAAAAGATTTAATAGATTCATAACATGTTATATTTATCTAGAAAATTATTGGATCACATTAAATAGTTCATATAATTTTTATTTTAATATTTTTAAAACCATTTATTTGATATTTCTCTTAATAAAATAATTTCAAAATCACTATTATGTCACCTTTAATGATAATTATTTAATCCCTAAAAATTATAAATAAATTCATATGATGTATATAATTTTATTATATTTCTTGAGATTATTTATATCCTAAGTTTCATGAAGTTTATCACTAAACTAAAATTATTATACTTATAAGATTTAAGAAAGTGACACGTTGTCACTTTCTTTGGTTTTAATAATAATTAAATTATTTTCCTGGAAAAAAGTCCATTAAATGAATCTAGTTCAACCCTTAGGTGATATGGGTCTACTTTTAGTCATCCAATAGGATTTTTTCAGGTGTTAGGGAAATTTTATAATCTTATATTTACCCTTAATTCCCCGATTTACCTTTAACTATGGTAAATAAAATTTACCGTAGTTACTATTCATAATGCCCAAAAATAAAAAGTAGCCTATTAACATAATTTGGATCCACTGATTCCAAATATGGAATCCAATTTTCCAAATTCAATACACAAAAGTTTCATAAATTAAATTAAAATTAATCTCATTGTCGAAAGAAAACGGGTTTTTGTTTAAAACATTGCAAAAGATTGAATTGATTTAACCTACGAATTCAAGGTAAAATCAATGATAATGACATAAATTATATTAAATGGTAAAAATATATTCTATTTATACTTTAAAACCATTCAATATTATAATTTAACCATATAAATTATTACGATGAAAAAAAGATGTTTTTAATTAAAATATAGCGTGTTTTTACTATTCATTAAAATATGAAAGTTATCAGAAAAATATCAAAACTTTATCCAATGTAAATTTTTATATCTTGATTCAAAAGAAGAAGTTTATTTTGTAAAATTTAACTTATAAAAATGTTAAAAACTAGATTTAATGTGGGTGCGCCATCAAAAGGCGGCAAAACTGCATTTTTTGAAAAATACTTATTTTACCCGAAAAATTTATTTTGTTCTAATACCATGTTCTAGAAAATGTGTAAGATGAATAATACTGTTATAAAATTCAAAATTTAGTTAATACTATTCATAACAGCTAGTTCATGATAATATTATAACCATATATCGTTGTTTAGTGAAACCTGATATTGCGTACAACACACGCTATCGAGAAAGGTCGTGATTGCGTGTAATGCAAGCCAAGTCAGGGTTGTGTGTAGTGAAAGACTTCTTTTTTGTTTTTTATAACAGAATCCAACCATATTTCATTTATACATTGAATATATATATATATACACTCAATGTTGCGTAGAATGACTATTGTAAAATGAACTTGAAATTGTGTGTAACACAATCTAAGAATAGTGTTGCGTATACTTCAAGCTAATACAGTGTGGCGTATAGAACTAGATAATCTTGTTGTAGCATAAAACACATGACATAAAATAAATTAAAAAGAATACTTATCATAAAATATCATGTTGTTACACAAGCAACGAACGAGCACACACACCCGTTCGTTTTAATTCTATTGTCCAGCAGACTCGTCTGGCAGCAGCATGCCAATCCCGCCAGGCAATTCCAGCGGAGTACTATAGACAGGAACATACACCTGTTTATAAATCATCAGCTAGTCAGTAGGCTCTTCTGACTACATATGATGAAGCCCGCCAACCCAATGTGTTGACAACTGGTAAACAGGCACATACACCTGCTTACCCTCATCGATCCTGCCAGCAGCCTCGTTTGTCAGTATTGAAGGAAGCTCGTCAACCATGTTTGGTGGAGTGCAATCAGCAGGCACATAAACCTACTAGTACTGATCAAGCCTACAAACAGTCTCGTTTGGTAGCATTCGAAGAAGTCAGTTGGAAAGCTTCGGCGAAAAACAGGAGGCAGAATCAACTCTCAGCCCCCACACTTGAGTACTGTCAGAATTCACTGATAGGAAAAGGAGGAAATGATCAAGAACACACACCTACTCTAAACACGTAATGGATGTATATCCCTGTTCCGGTAACTGAAGTCACCAAACATATTCTATCAATGGTGAAAGAGCAGAAGAAAATCCCTGCTCATATTCTGGATGCCTTCCAGGATATTATAACAGCTTCAGCAGCATCTCAGGGAAAGACACATAAATATATCCCTACCAGTGGAGTGACACATCAACAGTTCACTCCAGAACAGACACACACCTCTATTCCAATTCAAGAGGGTTTTAGGGTGTAATCCCCCATATCATACGGACAGCCAAGTCAGACACATACACCTGATTTGAGTGGAGATAATCAGTCAAACCTGATCATTTCTCCTAAGTAGGCACATACACCTTCCTATAATGACCACTTTCGTCAACAAGTGGTTCCTAAATTGAGTAAGAAGGCATCTAAGAAGAAGACCCGCCCAGCAAAGTCAAGAAATCAAGGGCCAATCTGTAATAAGACCTTACTTGATGCTCGAGTTCTTGATGCACTCAGAAAATTATCTGTTGCAACTCAAGATTCTACTCTCTCAATTCCCAATATTGGGAACATTAATTCTGAAGGTCTTCATCAGACACTTCCTCATGAAGGCTGGTTTCATGACAATCTGGTCGATCTCGAAGATTCATCTTCAGATGAGAGCCATAAGAACCCATTGTGTGGCCAGAAGACCAAGGAGCAAAATGTTTCATCTTTTGATGTAACCCACCATGGTGGTTCTCCCCATGATGATGAATTTAGCTGCGAAAGTCCTCTCCGTAGTAGTAGTTCTCATTTCCTAGAAAATTCTTCAGAAGACAATGCAGTGACGAGAAATCCCTCTTATCTTGAGGCACTTTCAAATGTGAAGCCAGTCATGTTTGATTCTTTACCGCTAGTAGGTGAAATACTTTATCAATCAGAAGATAGCTCAGGGTGTAGGTCATTCTCCAAACCACCCCTGGGTCGTTCATCTTCTAGTTTGATTAGTGAATTCTCTATCGATCTTGTTGAATCCGATGAATCAACAAATAATCACCAACTCTGGTCAAATGAGGTAGAAGAATCTTCATCAAATGATAAAGAGGAAGTATGGAATATGAGAAAATAGCTGGCAAAAGGTGAAGTTCCAGTAATGTTTTGGCCTCTGGATGACTCTCAGTATGAAATTACAGATATGTTGACGGAAGATGGAATTCATCATATTCGTCTCAACATATGGAAAACTCTTTTTCAGTTGAAAAATAAAATATTATCTTATGATGAATATGAAAATCATGTCAATATAATAGAAGGGTTACAATGCCAAATTGACTTGGCCTCTCTCTCAGTTTCTCGATATCTGAAGGCTGAAAAGCAGCAGAGATCCCTTCAGCGTTCATGCCTTGGCGCACTAAGAAGATTGCACCAGTTAATTTCCAATGCCACATCTGGTATTCATATCAGGGTATGGGGTGTTCATGGGGCACTACATTTCATTGTACTCTCCAGTCAGCAAATCTCATCGAAAATGGTCTCATGCAATGTTATTGCCCATGGTCGGACACAGTCAATTGGATTTGTTTGTAATCAAATGCTTTCTCAAGAACAGGACTCAACTAGTTCTTCTCAAAATCAAGCATACAGAGAACAATTTGTTGAATTAATCATGCATCAAGCAAACGAGAATATTGAAAAGGCCTCTCGTTTAGAGCAAGAATATCATAAAGTGACCGAAGTGTCAGAAATCATCCAACGGTCTTTTGTGCCGTGTGATAAAAGTGGATGCAGGTTGATGCATCCATCCAATTTCTGGATTAAATTCTGCAAGATCAGGAGAGATTGTAAGAAAGTCTCAGATATATAATGTCAAGAACCACCCCAGCTTTACAGACTGGGGACTCTTTTAACCCAACCCTCGGAATCAACAAATAGGATTCGAGGAGTTGAGAGGGAACAGCAGGAACAGCCCCAGTTCATCGGACTGGGGACTTTTTCAAATCCTTAATCTCTTCCTCAGAGAAAGTCATTCTTCTCTCGATTAGGGAAGAAGCCCCAAGAGGAATGAAGAGCCAAATCATCAGGAGATTCCCTCCAAATTACGGTTTGTCAAGAAGTTACTGAGGGATCAAATCGACAAAAGGCAATGTCTCATCAGAGACATGGAATAAGACAATATCGCAGAAATGTCGATATATGGGATTCAATGCATTATGCATCTATTAATGTCATCAATGTCATTGTTGCTGATCCGCCAGATGAGGCTCACTTAGAGGGATCAGATGAAGAGGTTCTTACTCAAGAAGTTGTACGTACAGATACAAATAAAGAAGGTGTGCATACACGAAATCAAAGTCTTACCTAGAATCTAGGTGTTCCTTCAAGTAACCCACTTCCCCCTCTCTGAAAGGTATACAACAAGAGGAAAGGAAAGAATCAGGTTACATACCCTTCCTCTGGAGAAGGCCAATCGCTCTCACTAGAGCAAAGAATTTCACAATAGGAGGAAGAAATAAAGGAATTGAGGAGGATGGATGTAGAATTACTTTAGGGTACTCTTCCTCCTAAGCGTGTTGGAGTCAGTCAGCCAAGGGAATTTGTTGTGGCTACTGAGATGGATCAAGAATATCCTCCTTTATCAGTACACCCTCACAGGTCTAATCCTATGGATCAAGTGCTTCCATCAGTTACAGTACCAGCTGCCACATTAATCCAAGCTCTGTCATTGCACCTGTTCAGGCCCAAGCTCAACCGGATGTTTCTCAAAATTTAATAACTACTATTGAGTCATTAACATCTCGGTTGAAATATATGGATGCAAAGCATGCTCAAATTCAACCAGAAAAGAGATCTTACCCAGAATGGGTTGATGCAATTCCTCCCCCATCAAATTTTTCAAGTACCACATTCCCAATCTTTAATGTTTCGGGAGATCCAGAGCAACACATAACACATTTTATTTCTTGTTTTGATCCCATGATGGGAACCCCTCAAAAACATGAAGCTGTTAAGATCATGTGTTTTGTAAAGTCATTACAAGGACCTACCTTTGTCTGGTATACAAGCTTGCAATCCCGGTCAATTACCGTGTGGGAGGATCTTCGTCAACGATTTATTCTTAAGTTTAGATCAACTTTTCCAAAGACAACAATTTTTGATCTTACAAACTATAAGAAAAGATATAATGAAAGGGTTTCAGATTTCATTTCTCGCTGGAAGGTATTAACATATTCCCTGAGTTTAGAACTCCCTCAAGAGAAATTCTTGCCATTCTGTGTGGAAAACCTGCGTGATGAATTACACACACCATTGATCCCTGTGAAATACATAAGAGGGTTTCGAGACCTTACTTCAATCACTCAACAGATTGAAGATTCTCTTATGAATACTAAAGATAAAACTCATGTAATTCCATCACCTCCAGGAAGAAGAATGGGTAGATCAGATAATGATACAGTTATGCTTAAACAAGCACTTGTACCTGCTTATACTTCAAAACCTTCATCTTCCTGAAGGGATCTACCTCCTGAGCGTCAACAATAGATGTCGTTTCATCAAGATGATCAAAGAGATCAAATACGAAAACAATTATATGATTTGAAAAGCAAAGTTTACTCTTTCCGAAATGAACAAGTTACTGGCTACTTCATTTCAGCTCTGGAAAATAATTTGGTTCGATTTCCAAGGCCCAAAAAGACAAACAAGGAAGGAGATGAAGATCGTCCCAACTATTGCCCCTTTCATCAGATATTGGGGCATCCCATTTAGGAGTGTTTTTTCTTCAAGGACCTCTTGCAAAAAAAATTCGACTCGGGACAAGTCAAATTGAAAGCTTCTTCATCTCAGGTAGCATGTGTTACTGCTACAAATCTAGAGGAAGAAGGCGAGTGGAAAGAAGTAAAAAAGAAAAAATGCACAGAAATATGATGATTGGATGGTCAGAAAAATTATCAACCGAACTCATTCCATTTTTTCAAACACAATTGAAGAAACCAATTGTGTCTTCTGCTATGAATGCCACAACAAATCTCCCTTCATCAAAGGGAAAATCCTCAAAGAAACAGCATAGTTAAAAGAAAGAAGAACAATCAGAAGAATATGAGATTGTGTCAAATCCTAAGTTGTCTTTGACTCTGGAAGATTTTATGCTATCTACTTCAAAGCCACGAGCACCTCCCCACCAAATGGCACAGCCTAAATTGGCTAGTCAGGTAGAGTCTTCATCGGATGAAGAGTTAATCTTCAGTTCTATTAATATGATTCATTTAACAGATCCTTATTCCTGTCACAGTTTCGATCTCAATGAACATGGGTTCCCTGTATTAAACAGAGGAATCAGAGGAAGTTCCATAGGCTCAGGGTATAGGGGAATACTTGGATCTTTTAGAGGCCACTATTCCAACTCTACCCCTACTAGAACTAT
This sequence comes from Viscum album, assembly GCA_963277665.1. NCBI lineage: Eukaryota > Viridiplantae > Streptophyta > Magnoliopsida > Santalales > Viscaceae > Viscum > Viscum album. Next base: position 1,952,930,346 of record OY728125.1, read on the forward strand.
GTATGCGGCAGAAAATCATGGCAGAGCCCTTCAACAAGCTCAACAAGAACAAGAATGTTCTTCCACACATGGAAGATTCAGTCCTGGCACAGTTATTCTGGAGGATCAGTTGGAAGTTACACCTTCTTCCTCTCAGCAAGTAAATAGACCTAATCGGTCTAATCTTCCAAATCCAGGAGTATTACCAACTTCTACCCCGATACAAGATACATCAACTTCCAAAGCATCAAATTCCATGGAACCTTTTGAACCACATGTTCTTGTTGGGAAACGCAGACCTTTGGATCAAAAGTATGATGTATTGAAACACCTGGCCCAAGTACTAGCCAAGTTAATAATTCTGGATGCCTTGAATTTATCGAAGGATCTTCGGGAGGCACTCATTGAGTCTTTGTCAAGTCCTCAGGATTTTGAAACTGAAATTGCTGCAGTTGAAGCCTACCATGTAGAGAATAATCCTACAGAATTCCATTCAGTGATATCTTTCACAGATGAAGATGAAGATGATTTCGTGCATGGACATATTAGACCTTTGTATTTATCTGTCAAGGTCAATGGTGTAGACATCCAAAGAGATTTCATTGATAATGGTTCAGGAGTCAACCTCATCCCCATTAGTACACTTCGTCGATTGGGCCTCAAGGAATCTGATTTATCTCCTTCTACTATGATGTTACAAGAATATGATAAAAATGAACAAGAACCACTGGGCGAGATTACACTCAGAACTCAGTTTGGAGATCTTGTATCCAATTTAGATTTCATGGTTGTTGATCAAGACTCAGCCTTCAACATCTTTCTTGGAATACCCTGGCTACATCAACATGCGGTTATCCCTTCATCATATCATCAATGTCACAAATATTGTTTCGATGGTCAAATTGGGACATTGTATGGTTATAAGGCCTCGTTCAATACATGTGAATCTCAATACATTGAGGCGGAATTATATCACATGAATGGTAAGGAGAAATCCACAACAAGGGATATTACCAAAGTTAATGCTCCATATGGTTTGGAAAAAATTCCAGTAAACCCATTTACACATGTGAGTATAGATTATGCGTTGCCTATCAGTCAAATTGACAGGATAAACCCAAATCAAAATACTCTTATGGAAACTTTCATAATTTCAATTACGGCAATCAAGCCAGACAGCGTGAGAGAAATTGGTGATTCATCAAGAAATGATGAAAGCTCAAATGGGGATGTCTTCATTTAATCTGCTGAAATCTAGCAAGTCTATACTTCACTAAATAGAGCAGAAGAAGTTATAACAATGTCAGAGGTGAATGATGATGTCGATTCTCAATCCATCATCTCCTCTTTAATACCTAGGGAAGACCCTTCATCATCAATCGGGTCTGAAATGGAAGATTCTTCTTCAAGATGTTAAAATTTTAACATCTCTTCTGATCATGAAAGTTCTACTTCATCATCTACTATGAAAGTAGAAACAGAAGAAATAACACATGTTGAAGAAGGAGAGGAAGATCTCAGGGATGCTCCTCCAGCATGTGAAGAGGGTATCTCTACCACCATGGATGAACTCATAGAAATAAATCTGGGTACAAAAGAAGATACATGCCCCACTTTAATTAGTGCGGCCATGACTCTTGAAGAGAAAGAGATGTATGTTTCATTTTTAAAGAAAAATCGAGATATATTTTCTTGGAACTATACAGAGATGCCCAGGCTTGATCCTGATGTTGTTACTCATCATTTGGGTTTTCCATAAGAACAACGAGGATTCAAGCAAGCCGCTAGAAGAACACACCCAACCTATGCTTCCAAAATTGAAGCTGAAGTGGAAAAGCTTATCAAAGCCAACTTCTTCAGAGAAGTTCAATATCCAAATTGGTTGGATAATATTGTCCCTATAAAAAAGAAGAACGGAAAAATTAGAGTTTTCATTGATTTCAGAGATCTTAATCGGCATTGTCCTAAGGATGATTTTCCAGTTTCGATCACAGAAATGTCAATTGATGCAACAGCTGTCTATGAATCACTTTCCTTCATGGATGGATATTCCGGGTATAATCAAATCTGAATGGCTCCAGAATATGAAGAATCTACAGCCTTCAGAGCCCCTCAGGGTGTGTTCTTCTCTCGGGTAATGCCCTTTGGCCTAAATAATGCAGGCTCAACATATCAGCGTGTCATGCATTGTATCTTCATACACTTTTAGGGAAGTTTGTTGAATGTTATGAAGAAAATTTGGTGGTTAAATCCAAGAAATGTTCTAATCACTTGGCTGATTTGGAAGTCATATTCCACAAACTTCGGCAACATAATTTGAAGATAAACCCATTAAAATGTTATTTTGGGGTAACCTTAGGAAAATTTCTCAGCTTTTTTGTACGTCATCGTGGTATCGAAGTCGATCCTGAGAAGACAAATTCAATCCTTGGTATGTCACCTCCTCAAAATTTGAAAGAATTGAGAGTAATTCAAGGACACTTAGCCTATATTCGGCGTTTCATTGCCAATTTTCAAGAAAAAAGTTTACCCTTCACCAAGTTGATGAAGAAGGGAGTTACTTACCAGTGGATTGAAGAATGTCAAGAAGCATTCGATATGATCAAGAAGTATCTCTTGAGCCCACCGGTATTAATGCCACCTATTGAAATAAGACCACTTATCCTCTATGTGATAGCTTTAGAGCTATCATTGGGTTCCTTTCTTGCTCAGAAGAATGATGTTGGGAATGAAAACAGCCTCTATTATCTCTATCAGACCATGATTGAAGCAGAAAACAGATACTCAAGTATTGAGAAATTCTACCTAGCATTAATCTTTACAGTTCATAAGTTGATACATTACCTGCAAAATCACGAGGTCCAATTGGTATCTCGCAATAACCCGCTCAAATTCATCCTTAGTCGTCCAATTCTTACAGGACGTCTGGCAAGGTGGGCAGTTATTTTTTAGCAATTTGATATCCAATATGTGTCCAAAAAGGTAATAAATTACCAAGCTCTAGCTGATTTCCTTGTTGAACAACCTTCAGTAGAAGATACATCTTCAGATATTGAACTTCCTGATGAGGAAGTCTTCTTTATTCAAGATAGTCTTCAGACATGGGAAATGTACTTTGATGGTGCTTCCAGAAGTCCAACAGGGAGGAAAATAGAAAATCCTAAATTCAACAAAGTTGGGTTAGGAATTGTGCTCATTTCTCCAGAAAAGGCAGTGTTACCCTATTCCTCTCATTGTTGGGAGGCGGTACAAATAATGAAGTGGAATACCAAGCTCTCATCATAGGCTTGGAGTTGGTGCTTCAAGCACAAGTGAATCACTTAAAGATCAAAGGTGATTCAGACCTAGTAATCAAACAAGTCAATGGGGATTATGCCATCAGAAAACAAGAACTAATCCCTTTGTATGATTACGTCTGAGAGTTAATGGAGGAATTTCCTACGAAACCGACATTTTCTTATGTCCCGCAATCACAAAATGTCCAAGCTGATGCACTGGCTAATATAGCCACAGCTCTGGCAGATCCAAATCGGGACAAGACAACCATCAATATTGACCACCGTCGTACAATTTCACCATATGTTCAAACTAGAACAGAGGAAATCAATGAAATTATTCCCATATCTGAACAATATGGTCATACTATAGGATGGATGACACCTATCAGGGAATACCTTCAAAATGGAACACTTCCACCTGATAGAGCCAGGAAAGAACAAATCTGGTGACGTGTGGTCAATTTTACTCTTTATGACAGCCCAGATCACCTAGATAAAATTCTCTACAAGCGTGGTTTTAAAGGAGTTCTCCTCAGATGCATTGATGGTGAAGAGACAATGGATTTCATGAAAGAAGTGCATGTAGGATTCTGTGGTGTCCACCAATCTGGACATAGACTGTCTGATCAAATTCGAAGGCTTGGATACTTTTGGCCTTCAATGATACAAGATTGTGTTGATTTCATGAAGAAGTTTCATTCAATCCAAGTACATGCCAACATCATTCATCATCCCCCAGAGTTGCTTCATACAACTAAATACTCGTGTCCATTTACCACATGGGGAATGGATGTGGTGGGACCTTATCCTTCATCTACATCTAAGTAGTTTAAATATATTCTTACTTCTACTAACTTCTTTTACAAATGGTCAGAGGCAATAACCCTCAAATAAGTCAGTTCCAAAAGCATTGTTAGCTTCATCAAGTCTAACATCATTACCAGATTTGGTGTCCCTCATACCATATTGACAGACAATGGCACCAACTTCTGTTCATCTGAGGTGAGGAAGTTGTATCAAGAATACAACATCAAATCTAATCGTTCATCTCGGTATCATGCAGTGTCCAATGGCCAGATAGAAGCCTTCAACAAGACTCTTTCAAAGATACTGCAAAATATGGTGGATAAAGATAAGAAATCATGGCATGATAAACTCTTTAATTCTTTATGGGCTTATCCGAACACCACCCACACTACAACGCGGTCAACTACATATTCACTGGTATATGGAACGGAAGCAGTCTTTCCCATTGAAGTTCAATCACCTTCGGTCAGAGTATCCATTTTTGATCAGTCATCTACAGATGAAAAATCTCAAAAGCGATTGGTTGAATTAGAATGATTAGATGAGAAAATATTGTGCACCTTGCACCACTTGGAAGTCTATCAGAATCGAATATCACAATCTCTCAACAAAAAAGTTCATCTTAGTTCATTCATTTAGGGAGAATTGGTATTGGTTCTCAGAACTCCAATGATACCAGGAAAGAAACCTCCCAAGCTTGAACCAAAATGGAAAGGACCTTACTCAATACGTAAGGTCTATTCTAATGGAGCATATTCTTTAATCTCAATGGATGGAGAACTAATCACTACTCCAACCAATGCCATATTTCTGAAGAAGTATTTTTTATAAACACAAAATACATCATCCTTGGTCCATGCATATGACCTTAAACTATTTTTATTACTTTCGTCCCACACAACGTTAAACTGCATATCCAACGGTCCATGCATATGACCTTAAACTATTAGCACCATCATCCAACATGACGTTAAATTGTGAAAAAGTCCCTAATACATCCAACATGATGTTAAACTGTGTCCTCTTTTGTCCTTACTGCATGACATTAAACTGCACAGTCCCCCTTTTCGTCCAACATGACGTTAAATTGTATTTTCCTCATTGTCTTAGCTACAGGACACTAAACAGTACAACACCCTTATTGTCCAACATGACGTTAAACTGTGTCCCTTTAATACGTCCTACATGACATTAAACTGTATTTTGTCCCTGCTACATGACATTAAACTATGCATCACCAATAGTCCTCACTACAAAACTTTAAACTGCATAGTCCCTTCATATGTCCTACATGACATTAAACTGTGCATTGTTAAGGTTTTTGATACCTCTTGTTTCTCACACCGAGTATGAATCACGTGAGATTAGAGCAAACTTCAACCATAACACCCTCTCTGGGCCGCTAACTATGTGTAAGTCCCAACACCATTTTTTAGGTCGTTGTCCCCAAGAAAAACTTGATCACTAATTATTATTTTTAATTGAACTAAGCGGACTTTGATCCTTGCCTTCTAGGCAGGGTACATAGGCAACCTCCTAAGGTTCAATCCCAAAACCAATATCTTCACATCAGTTCACCTCCATCTCCTAGGATGTTGATTCATGAAGCCACCCTAGAATAAATATCTTCACATCGGTTCACCTCCATATCCTACGATGTTGATTTGTGAAGCCACCCCAGAATCAATATCATTACATTGGTTTACCTTTGTCCTTGCTATATGACGTTAAACTGTACAACAATTTTTTTCTGTACAACAATAAACTACAACATTATTTGATACCCTCACCTAATAGGGAATCATTATTTACATTGATATTCAATCAAGTTATATTCCAAAGACTACGTGCATACATGGCAATGCATGGGCCTTTTATCTTGGTTCAAACCATCATTGCACTAAAGTCCCCTTTTCACCCTTCACTTGTACGAACTAAATCTATAAAAAGGGTATTTCTAGAACTACGTGGTATTGATTCCCGTCCTTATGGGATATGTAGAAATGTTCAAGTGTCCCTCGAATCCAGTCCCAAGTCTTTTGGGCTTAACCCCAAATTCCACTTTCAGTCCCCTGGCTGAAAAGTCCCTGTAAAAACACATACTGTGTATTTCTTATAATAGTCTGAGTTCTATGACCCTAAACTAAGATCTCCTATACTTTTGTCTCACATGACGTTAAACTGTATTTCAAGAACTATGTATGGATTGATTCCCATCCTTATGGGATATGTAGTGAAATCCGACATTTCAATTTAGGACCCAGCCACAACATGATTATGGTTAACATTGATCTGTGTATCTCTACATATATTGGACAATACCCATTTTTATGTGTCATAATCCTAAACTTAAATATTTTCAGATCCTTATAACCATTTTCTTGACTTCTAGTCACCAAATTTCCAATTTCTGAGAGTTCTTTCACCTGACTATGCAGCACGTGCCCTTACGCGGCCTTGTATAAACAGTCTACATAATAGACCTGTCAGCCAAAAGATGCTATTATTTGACTATGCAGTCAATGCCCTTAGTTTGTCCTTCATAATTCAAACCCCTAATGGGTTTGTTAAATAATGGTAACTTCATTATTGGTAATAAATTCTCTTTTGTCCTTATTTTTCTTAACGATGATATGTAGGGATCCATAAAAATAGCCATCCTTAACATATTTGTCCCATATTCTTTTTCATGATCTGAAAGTATTCAAGTCTATGGTTTATATTTTCTCTTCCCTACGCTTGGGTTAGACCTTCATAGGAGTGACATTCATCCATTTATTATACAATATTGATTGGAAATATCTTCTCCATATTCAAGTACCTCTTTCCATACAGCAAACTCTATGCTTTGGAAAAGTTGAATCTCCATAAACTTCCACTAGCTTTTTAGCAGTAGAAAAGTAAATTTCTGAGAGTTCCTTTGATTGAATATGCAGCATGTGCCCTTAGGCGGCCTTGCATAAGTAGTCTACATAAGAGACCTGTCAGCCAAAAGATGTTATTATTTGACTATGCATCCAATGCCCATAGGTGGCCCTGCATAATTCAACCCCCTAACAGCTTTGTTAAATAGTGGTAACTTTATTCTTGGAAAATACTTCTTCTAATTCCATTTAGTCCTTTTTTCATGTCATTCCTCATATTCAAAATTTCTTAAGTCGTCGTTTACATATTTTCCCTCATACTTGAGTGTGGTAATATGTTTTCAGAAAAAATTTCAAGGAATTGAGTAAATTTTAATTCATTTGGTCAAATATATTTTGACCTTAAACATTAGCCTTTTTATGTCCGATGTGCATGAATTTAAACTTCCCACAAAAGACAAGGGAACTCTGAACAATAGTCAAGTCCCAGCTCACTAAACATAAATTTTTGTATGATTTAGGTAATATTGAGAAACTAAAAGATTCAAAGTTTGTAGGGTTATTTATAATAATCCTAGAAAAAATAAAACTATGCTTACTAGGCCCATTGACTTAGGTAAAAATATAAAGTAGGTAGAAAAAGAATGCAGGAAAAAATGATTGAAGCTGAAAGTGTTTTTCATTGATGCACAAGAGTTAGAAAGTCATCCACAAACTGGAGTCTCTTCTCTTTTTCAGGAATTACAAAAGACTTTCAACATAAATATTCATTTGATTTATGGCATCTCGAGCTTCATCAGCAACCTGAGCGGCGAGAGCTTGAACTGTTCAAAGCCGGGTTCTTTGCGCAAGAATGGATGCATATTTATAGGCCATGCCGCAACCCTGCGCGCTGATGCCTGCGTGGCTCACACTTGTGTGCCGCAATCTGCGTGCTCAACACTTGGGAGCCACATGTTCCTTGGTTTTCTCCTTTTCCTCAAAGTCACATCCTCATTTCTTTTGGATCCAACTCTGAGGGGGGACTTTTTTTTATGCTCCTTTCAGTCATAGAGTCTAAACGAATGAAAAGGGAAATACCTTGAACCCAAAGTGATTCAAACTTTGAAGAAACATCAAAAATCGACAAAGGCATGAACAAAGATTCATTTTCACTTGGGTCGTGCAAGTTACACCAAGGTCGCGCATGTATACTTGCGCGCCGCCCAGTGGTCACGCAGGTGACTTGCGCGCCCTACCTAAATTTCACCTAGGGTATTCACCAGCCTATAAATACCCCATGTGGGCCCCCCATTTCGAGACAAAAAAATTCCAGAAACTCATATTTGAGCTCCTGGTGCCCTAGTCTCTTCTTGAAGCTTCCGAACACTTCTAAAGTAATTTCTTACCTAGAACGGAAGATCTAAAGAGGGGGAGTAAGGCCTAAGTGTTGAAACTCATCAACAATTGTGCGCCTAAGTGTCCAACACTTAAGGGAAATGGCCATACTTGCACGCTGCCTTACCCCTTCAATAGAACTTACGCGCCACCCTTCTGGAAGCCTCTAGGAATAGTACTAAGGGCTTGAGCCAAGTCTCACCCAAGTATTACCTTAAAGTTTGACTGTCGCGCAAGTACCCATATGTCATGCGGGTACACCTGTGTGACCAGGACTTGCGCGCCCACATAGGACTTGTGCACCCCTCCTTTTTAGGGTTCCCCTCCTGCCTATTTCACCTCTTTTATGCCTATCCACTTCTCCTATTCAAGATTCAGCCTTCAAAACCCTCTTTAAATCCATTTTCTTCAGCATGGTTACCTTTTTGGCTTCCTTATCTGAAAGGAATTTTGTGGAACATCTCTCAAAACCTAGTGATTTACATATCTTTATGTCACTAAGGTTAGAGATTTCATTCATTCAACCTAATCCTTTAAGATTAGAGAATCCTCAAACTGGGCCTCCTTTTCAGGAGTAATCCCCAGTCATAAGTTCCCAAAACTGGGCCTCCTTTTCAGGAGTAAGTCCCAGTCTAACTTCTCATTAATTTGGGCATCCTCCTTAGGAGTAAGTCCCAAGTCCCCTAAACCTGGGCATCCTCCTTAGGAGTAAGCCCCAGTCATAATTTCCCAAATTTGGGATTCCCTTTCAGGAGTTATACCCAACCATAATTCCCTTAACATGGGCTTCCTTTTCAGGAGTAATCCTCAGTATCAAAATCTACAAATATGGGAATCCTCCTTACGAGTAAGCGCCAAGTCCCATAATTCTAAAATTCCCTTAGCCTGGGCCTCCTCCTTAGGAGTAATCACCAGTTTTCAAATCCCTTTAACCTGGGCCTCCTTCTCATGAGTAATCCCCAGTCTTCATTTCTCTTAACCATTATTAATTTACTTTTGATTTGGGCTTCCTTCTCAGGAATAAAACCCAATCATAAGTACCTCCTAATTTAAGAATCTTCCTCAGGAGTAAGCCCCAAGTTAGAGTATCCAAATATCCATAAAAGCACATATACCTTTATGGACCATATTCCCAGACTTCTCCTTTGAAATAAGTCCCGATATCTATATATTTGGGCAGTCATACATACATAATCCCCACATCATTTTCTATGATTGCATCTTTCATGGCACAATTGTCTGGTTTTACCAATACCTCTTGTTTCTCACATCAAGCATGACTCACGTGAGCTTAGAGAATAAAAGTAATTATGACATCTTTCTTTGATCCATCAATCATACATAAAAATCATACTCCCTTACTCGAACTATGTGGGTTCTGATTCATTTTCTAAATAAAGGATACATAGGTAGCCCATCTGCGGGTAAGATCTCAACTCTGAAATAATCCATGTTCTTCTGAATGAAAATAAAATTCAAGTGCCCCACTGAGTGGATTTAAAATCAGTATGGTCATCATAATGACCAAGAGACTATTATATAATGTATTAAAGGATACCATTGACTAAGAATCTATAACAAATACAGATGATTCTCTATCAATGAATAACCTCAAATACATATAAAATATTCTCTAAATTTCCTACATATCAATCATTGATTGTTATATTTAAAGGAAAGCTCATTTTATACTTGGTAATTTAATAAGGATTCACAAACATAACTTAAATCTATAAAGAGAGTCCCAGAGTAGACAATAATTCCCCTCAAAAAGGTGTGATGAGTCCGACCTCCCATCCTCTCGACCAATGAAAATTATTAAGTCTCATCGGTCCATAACTAATGAGCTCATACCTTTGGAAAGTAGGTCCAAATGGATATATAATCATTGGATGTTTCCGGTTCTACGAACAAACCCATTAGAAACCGCTTGGAATATTTGAACCTTAAATCAATGAGGTCATTCCCAATTCCAGAGGAAACAATTGCACCTTTGATTTATCTGATAATTATTTTTTCATAAAGTAAATTTGATTCTTTTAGAGCACTATAAAATCATTCAAATTAGGTAACAACATAAACAATGTCGGGTCTTGAGGTAGTAAAATACAATATACTTATAATCAATGTTCGAAATTATTTTTGATCAAAATGTTTTCCTTCTCCATATTTAAAAAAAATTATTCCCCCTAATATTGGTGTGGAAACAGGTTTTGAGTTTTCAATTCTAAACCTCATAAAAAGTTCCATAGCATACTTTTCTAGAGAAATAAAAATGTATTCATTCCTTTTATGTATTTTTAATCCATGAAAGTATTTCATTTCCCCTAGCATGGACATTTCAAAAACCCTTTTCATTTCTTCAGCAAACCTTTCACAACCTCTTTTATCATTCCCAGTAAATATAATGACATCAACATAAACAATCACAATGAGTGAATACTTTTGACTTTATCTGATGTAGAGATTTATATCCACCCTTTCATTCTTGATATTCAACTTCATTAAGTATGTATATAATTTGGATTATCATTCCATAGAATCTTGTTTTATCCCATACAAGTACTTATTCAATATTCATACATAAATTTCATTTTTCCCAAAAAAAATTACATAATTTTTTTCAATGTAAAATTCCTCATCAAGATCACCATTTAAGAATGCAGATTTACCATCCATTTGAAAGATCTTATAACCTAATTTTGTAGAAATAGAAAGAAAGATTCTAATTATTTATAATATTTCCACTGGAGAAAAGGTTTCATCAAAATCAATACTTTTAATTTTTGAATAACCTTTTCGTACCTATATTTCATTGTTTCTTATCAGTTCACCTTCTTCATTCATATTGTTTTGGAAGACTCAATTTGTGCCAATAAGGTTTCTATTTTCTAGATTGGGTATGAGTTCCCATGTATCATTATTTTTGATTTTATCCAACTCTTTATTCATGACCTGAACCCATTTTGGATACTCAAAATCTTATTTCACGTCATTCGACTCCACTTTTGAATATAAAGAAGTATGTGTAATAGCATTTGTTGTTCTTCTTGTTTGAACCTTATGATGTTGATCACGAATTATATTATGATCTTCCACTTGCTTCCTTATCCTTGGATGATATTTTCTAATATCTTCCTCATCACTAGAAATAGAGGATTTTGTTTCTTCTTCTTGAGTAGTAATATAATTTTATGTATCCTTTTCAGAATTGTTTTATTCAACTTGCTCAACTTCCTTGTCTACCTGAGCATGTTTTTCTTTCTATGATTTTTCAATTACTTTCACATCAATTTAATCAACAATTATTTATATTTCTTTATTGAAACATCTATTTACTCTTCCTTCTATAGAATAGCCAAGAAATATTCCATCTTCACCTTTCTACTCAAACTTTCCATAGTTTCCACCTTCCTTCTTTATAATACATGCACTCATGAAAACTCTTAAGTGTTTCAAACATGGAGTTTTTCCATAAAAAAATCATATGGATTCATATCTAATTGAGTCCTATAAAAACAATGGTTCTAGATATAAACAACGATAATAATGGATTTCCTCCAAAAGTAATAAGAATGGTCATTCTCAAGTAACATGGGCCTTCCCATTTCCACCAAACTTATATTATTTCTTTCAGAAACCCCATTTTGTTTAAGATTATATAGGTTACTATACTCATACCAAATTCCATGATTCTCAAGATAACATTCAAAATATTTACTTATGTATTCACCACCATAGTATGTTCTCAACTTCTTCACTGAATATTTGTATTCCTTCTCATCTTTCCTTCTAGTACTTTTAAACATTTTCAAAGAATATGATTTATGTTTCATGTACTTAACACAAGTCATGTGAGTAAAATCATCAATTAACGTGATGAATTACTTATATCTATTTGTTTACTATTTTCTCATTAGACCACAAATATCATAACGAATCATCTCCAAGGGTTGTCTTAAAAAAATCAAAACATTCTTATGCACTGATTTTGTAATATTTCTTTTCTAAAAAATAGTGCAACACCAATCTCTTCTTAGAAAATCAGGAATGTCATGGACACTATCTTTCTTTGATAACTTGCTCATGTTTATTTGACATATGTGTCCCATCCATTTATTCCATAATTGATTGTCTTCCACCATACTCATGTAATAAGAGTTTTGTATTTCACCAACTTGAAATAAGTTTCCTTTTGTATGTTGGAATATTATAACAATTTTTCCATATTCTTTACTTTTCACAAAAAACCCATATTTTCTAAAGATAAATTTATTTCCCTCATCACATGATTTTTAAACACTTATAAAATTATGTTTCATCCCATCAAAATACAAATATTTCCTGGATTTCACATTTTCTTTCCTAATGATGGCTGAACTAACACCTTTTATTTTCAAGGATTCATCTTTTCCAAATTTCAATGTTCCTTCTTTTAAATCTTTCACATTTTCATCAATTTCAAATCTCATGTCATATGAGAATAACACCCACTCTCAAGGATCCAAGTTCATTCTCCTTTTGTATATTTCAGTGTAGTTTCAACAATAAGACATTTTACTTCTTCCCTTTATTTATTTACCTTCATTTTTTGATAATTGATAAGAATCTTTTGTTATGATGAAATCAAAACAAGACATTATTTTACAAGGTTTGTAGGTTGTTCACATCTTTCAAAAATAGTTTCTAGGGGTTATAATATATTATCAATTTTCACCCCAACCTTTTTAGGTTTCTTCACAACTACCCTCTCAGAATTATTTCATTGAGAAGATTAACTCCCCCTTAACTATTTACTTTCATAACCTATGGGATAATAGTAACATTCTTGGTTAAACCAACACATATTTAATGTATCTATGAATCCACCAAAATACCAGTAATAGATATAAAATGGGTATTTGTCGTTGAAACTTACAAACTGATTGGAATTGTGAATATGTTTCTCAGCCACCTTCTTCTATTTATTTTTTGAGCCACCTACCTTTTTATTTTCAATCAGAGTCTTCCTTTTCTTTTCTGCATTATCAGAACCAGAAGTATTTGAAACTTTTCTGGATTTAGATTTTTTTCAAAACTTTTTTAGACTTAGGGTTCTTTGAAACTTATGAATTCCCAACATTGTTGGTCTTTTCTACATACATAACATTCCCAGATTTATTCTTATAATAAACAATTCCTTTCTTCTTTTCAACCTTTAAAGATATATTTTTTTTATTCTTATCAGGTTTATCTTTACGATAACTTTCACCAACTTTAAAGATATAGTTTTTGAAACTAGTATTTTCTTTTTTTGATATTTTGAAATTTTTGGTTGGAAAAGTTACAACTCTTCTTCTTTCCCCTTTAACTCCACCTCCAGATAATCATTACAATTCTTTTATTCTATAATATATTTCTTAATATAATTAATATCTTTTTCCATATTCACTTTATTAGTAGAAAAATATTCTTTATTTCTTGTTAAAGATAATTCATCTTCCAAATTTTTGTTTTTATTTTCAAGCCTTATGATCTCTCTCATAAATTGTTTCAACTCTTCTTTCAAATGATGTTCAAGTTGAGTTTCTTATTCTTCAGAACTACTAATTTTGAATTCTTCATCATTAAATATTTCAAAAAAAGTATTTTTAATACAATAATCAACAGATTTTTTGGAGTCATCATCACTGCATTCTTCTTCTTCATGTTTAGACAATAAACTTCTTCTTTTGGATTTGAATTATTTTATTTCTTTCCCCACAGAATTAAATTTTTATTTGTCTCCATACTTCTTCTAGGATCTTATTGTATTTATTTCTTCTTCATCATTATCCTCTTCTTTATTTCTTCAAGGACAATTAACCATAAAGTGACCAATACCTCCACATTCAAAACATTTCATGGGATGTTTCCCTCTGTATTTCTCTAAACCTCTTAAAAATTTTAGAAAACACGGATAAATATCATAAATATTTTTACATACCTCATTTTTAGAGTAAGAATCATCAGCTTCAACTTTAATAAGAATCTTTTTTAAATTTTAATTCTTAAAAACCTTAAAAGACATTTCTATATAAACTTTTTTTCTTTTTCATATATTTCTTTCTTCTCATTTCATAAGGGATGAGAGTGTTATGAAAATCATCAAGAGACAATGTTTCAAGATTTATGTCTTCCAATGAATAAATTTTTGCATCAAACTTTTCGAGAAGGATTATCAATATTTTTTCAACAACTGTTGAATCATCTTACTTTTTACAAAGACATCTGATATTACTCACAATGTCATTCACCCTAGTAAATAATTCCCCGGTAGATTCATGCTCACCCATCTTCAAATCATCATAATTCAATCTCCAGATTTATAACTTTTACTTCTTCACTTTTTTATTTCTTTCGTATATAGTTTTTAATTTATCCCATATACGTTTGGTTGTGGAAAAAAATTTCACCATTGGGAATTCACTTTCAAAAAGTGGTTATAATATATCATTTTTGTACCTTCCATAATTCTCCAGATTCTTTTTATCAACAAACGTAAGAGGTGCTTTAAAATAAATAGAGGTAACCCATATGTTGCATCATTAAGAACATCATATCCATTATAAATAATATAAGTCAACATTCTATCTTTTCAGATATGATAATTGTTTCCATCAAAGACTGTAATACCTTTACTTTTCACACAATTAAAATTCTACATCATAAAATAATATGTGAAGGAAACCTACCCTATGATACCAGTTTAAAGTTCCTAGTTATGATAATTGTATCACTGAGAGGGGGAGGGTTACATTAGTTATACTTTTATTTTATGTATCATTTTAATTGAAAAAACATTCAACTCTTGTAAAAGATTATATTCCATGCTAAAAAAATTCAAACACACATCCATAGGAACACAAGTATTTACATGGTTCACTATTCAATAAGAATAGTTAAGTCCTTGGTATGGTTTGGAAGTAATCCAATACCACATAATCCAGTAGAAATTAATCCTTTGATTACAATGAGTAGGATATACCCTTAAAATCATTTAGAAATATGTAAATAATTTCAATAGTGTGTGTGCACCCTCTTAGCACAAATAGGGTAAAATAATTATTGTGTAATAACTCATTTTACTTGTGATTATTTTCAATTCCAAAAATGTACTCTTTTAAAAAAAATCTTCAATTTTTTACCCATAATATGGTGAGAACATCCTAGACTTTTTTATGAAAACTCAGTCTAATTTTCTGAATATGTTTTTCCCATTCAGATTACTCCGAGTATGTCTCTCCCGGATATGATTCTTCCTAGAATAATTCTTCTTTGTATGATTATCTCAACCTGATTATTCTGAGTCAAAATTTTCTTGGTATGATTTCTCAATATGAAAATATATAACACTAACTGAGTACGATTGAGACAAATTCAGAACTCCTTCTTCTTATGTTCATAAATCCTAGTAGGGAAATCGTGATCCGATTATTCTTCCTAATATGATAATCATTTTAATACGATTAATAAGTCAAATATGGTAATCAGATGAGTATGATAATTATTGATTATTATGGTTAGATGAATACAAAATTTTGATCTTGTCTCTTCTATTTTACTTCTTCATCGAAATTTCTTCAACAAAATCTCAATACAAATACTTCTTTTTCTCTCTAAAAATTCATAGCTTCTCTCTCTTCTTCAATGAACAATATGTCACTTAGAAAAAGTGAAAAGTACAATTCACCTTTTATAGGTGACCCATGAGATATTTGGTGGTAATCCTAAAAATTTTCCCGCTCACATAAATTCACTCAAATATTGATTTCTTTTAAATCTAGAGTGTATTGATGACATTGTCAACACTTCTTGAAGCTTCTCGATTCTTCTACAATATTTACTTCTTCTTCGGACTTTCATTTCAATTTCCAGTCCAATTTGGATTCTTTAACTAAGCTTATATATATTATTTCTTCTAGATCCACTCCTTGGACTTGGTTACTCTTATTCCATGATAGTCAAAGACATGTGGGGTATGCCAAGTTCTTTCCATGTCTAACTTCTCATGGTTGGACGAGTCTACTCTCCTACTATAGGTAGTGAAGACTAAAATAGGAGTTCATATCATCTCCATTTCAAAATCCCTATGTTTGGATGAGCTTAATTTCACTCTCTTGGTTTTGTTTGAGTTGTACTCTTTCACTATACCTTGTTCTATCTACTTCCTTCTTGTTCTATTATATCACTTAATACCCCCCCCCCCCCCCTTCACCCATTTCAGGGCATTCTACTGGGTATGTATATACTCACACCTGCATGGGATTTTCCCGCAGATTTTGTGTCTTATGCATATGATGGATAGGTTGAATATGATTATAGAGGATCTTAGGGATACTTGGTGAATCAGACCACGTATGGTGGTTGGGGAATGGATATTAGAAGTTGGGCTCTCTCAGCATTTTACTTTTCTAGTTTTTGTCTTGTTCGGTCATATTTCTTATTGGTAATATATTTTCCCCCTTTTTCCTTTCAGTATACACTATTATACTCTTTTATTCCTTAATGGTTATATATATGAATTATTATCACTCTAGTCATTTTAATTTCTTCTTTTATTCCTATGAACTTATTTATTGAGATGGTTGGGTGCGTGTGTGAAAGTACATTAGGAAAAGGCATCCCATTTTAGTTATGTCTTCGGCACTTATCTCTAACCCCTGGCCTATGGAGGAGGTCTTGGGTTAGTTTTAGTTTGACCTTCCACTGATCAGCTGGGCTCCGGTGGGTCGGTTATTTATAGGAATAATTATCTCTTTAGGGACAAGTGTGACATATATACAGATCATAATATCCTAAAGTATATATTCACACAAAAGAAACTAAATATGAGCCAAAAATGTGGTTAATGATGATCAAGTATTATAACTATTCAATCTATTACCATCCTTAGAATCAAAATAAAGTGTCAGATGCTCTGAGTAGAAAGGATCATATAACCCTATCCATGAACAACATTGATAGGGATCCAATATTTTATGACATGTAAAGGATGAAAATGGGAATCATAAAAGGAATTTAATCCTACTTTTCTAAAATAACTACTCAACCATCAATTCTTATGAAGATCAAGGAGGCATAAAATATTTATGTGGAGATATATAGAAAGGTAGAAAATATTTTGGAGTTCAATATTTCTAAAAATAGAGTTATAAGGTTTGGAACCCCATATGTGTCCCTTAGAAACAGTAATTGAAGATAGAACTTATGGATTATAAAAATATTTCAACATATTCTATTAATATAGGGAGCACTAAAATGTATAGAGATGTGGATCAAAACTTCTGGTGGGATATCATGAAGAGATAGATTATTGAACTTTTATCTTGATTATTCTTTTCCCAACAATTCAAGGATGAATGAAAAAATTATAAGGGTATAGTGAAACCATTCCCCATAACAATATGGAAGTGGTAAATAGTAAGAATGTATTTTTTTTGTAGGAATCCCCAAGACACTGATGAATTTTTGTCGTGCATGCTCTCATAAATATTTATACTAAGTGTAGCACAATGGATGACCTAGGTTGATCTCTTGAGGAGATGTTGCGGTCAATCACTCACTACTTATAATTCTATTTATATATATTTATTTAATTATTTATTTATTTATGAAAAAATGAACAAAAATAGATATTTGAGAAATGAGAATGAAATTTTAAAATTAAATATGCAAATGCAATGCAAATAGAATGAATGAAAATAAAATAATGTTAGAAGAAAGGAGACATTCCTGAAAGCATCACCCATATTGAACCTTCACCGTCTCATTATTAGTTTCTAATTTACTTAATTAACACACTCCATAATATGTTTGAACATCCTCATCTTCATATGGTTTTGAATATATGGTACTCTCAAAGATCTCTGAGAGACCACACATCCACATCCTCGATCAAGGTAAAATATTACAGAAGTGAAAGCTAACCCTCGGGTGGCAAGTGGAGACACAAAGGTGCCTTACCCACTAAGATTCCCCTTGGTCTAACTCTAAGAAAATAATAAACATTAATAATTGATGTTCAAATACTTGGGTTCATCACTGGATTACTCCCCTAGGAACTTCCTCAGGTTAGCTACTCACGATCACGGGCATAAGAGTTCACAGTGATGAAGAAAATGGTGGAAGAAAACAAAAGAGAGAATGAAATAGAGAGAAATGATAACACTTAAATTAAAACATGAAATGTAGTTACAAATTGAAAATAAAATAAAATAAAATACTAAACTGCATAAAATGGCCAACAAAGGCTACCCCTAAGTTGCCAACACTTTGAGAAGAATAAATCACACTCTTTTATAGGGAGAGGGGGTGAAAATTTGGCTCCAAAATCATCCTCTGAAAATATACACATGGATTACCCATTAAATGACATAATTTTGGGAAGTTTTATTCTTTAAATTTTTTATTTTATTTATTCTCTTTCCACCCACAAAATATCAGCTTCATTGGGCACGTTTAGAGAGAGATACATCTGATTTACTCTAGATATTTAATCTGTTCATTCTGAATATTTGTATTCCAATGCAGCGAGTTACAACACATTTATGGCCTTTATAATAAAGTAATAAGGAACTTAAATATTAATTAAACATGTTTATAAGGATTTATTATTGATCCATGTCAAATATAAGATCATTTGGTTTGTCCATTTATAAGATATGGGCCCAATAATAAAATTCGTCAGATCTGTACACAGTTTTCAAAGCCTGAATTGTGAGATGGATTTGAGCTTCCAAGTGATGGATTGATATTTGGGTATAAAAGGATAAAATGAATTTCATACAACATATGAACCTATAAAATAATAATTTTTCAATTTTGATCAGTTCATAAAACGTTATGACAGAAGCATTGAACTAAATTAAAATTATTAAAATCCAAAATATGCCATTTTTTCAATTAAGCTAAAAAATGATTCAAAAACTATAAAATGTGACAATTTACCTTGAAATAACACATTGGTGGGATTAAAAACATCCAAATTCAGAATAAAATAATTTAAAATATTTTTTCTATCAATTCCCCCACACTTAAACATTTCACTCCTGGGCAATCATCTTATACCAAGGTCAAAACAAACTTCTCAAAGTATAAATGACAACACAGATCAATTATCATTTCAAAGAAAATATCATGCCTCATACATGGATCAAAATTTCAGAACTCTTAAAAAATAATAATAATCCATTCAATTTCATTTCAATCCTCACATTCATGTCATACCTACATCCCAGAAAAATATTTCTCTCTTCGCTCAATGATATTTTATGTGGAGTTTTTCTCATTCCAAAAAACATGTGTGATATAAATAGGATTGTTTCCCTCCTAGTATCTCCAATTAATAGATTCACAAATGTGTTAATCAGGAGGTATTTTCCATGGGTTGTTCTGAGGCTGAGTATTGTTAGGTTTAAAATGTAAAAATATCTGAGGTAAAATGAGGAGGGTTAAGCTCTAAGTGAAGTAAATGCATGAAAATAGTTTTTTTCTAGAATGGTGTGCTCCTCAATTATCTCTAAAATGATTCACCTCCAAAAAACCTCTTCCTTTGTAAACCTTGCACTTTTAATTTCATCATAAATGAATTTCTTACCTCTTTTCCCCAGTTGTAGCATTGTTTCAGCTTGAATTCAGATCTGGATTTCTCTTTAGAATCATGTTTTTGAGGAAAA
Organism: Viscum album; assembly: GCA_963277665.1. Taxonomy (NCBI): domain Eukaryota; kingdom Viridiplantae; phylum Streptophyta; class Magnoliopsida; order Santalales; family Viscaceae; genus Viscum; species Viscum album. The sequence continues at coordinate 1,952,950,347 of OY728125.1, forward strand.
AATAGGCAACTTTTGATCTTTAAAAATTGGTGAACACCTGGGTCATATGTGTAATGATATTTTGGTCCATAAATCCATCTTAAAATCATGAAATTTCTTCCACCAAATTATCAATAAATATGGCAACACTTTCAAATCATCTCAGACAGATTCTTCAAGAAAGAAAAATACAGCTCATCTTCTCCCTCCCCCACACTTGAATTTAACAATAATCATGCATTTAACTTCTAGAGCGTGTTATAAAGGAAAAAATGGATTGTAATGTGGATTCATAATAAGTTATTTCATGGATACTAGGGGGTTAATAAATTTTATATGTAAAGGTAGGTCAAAATAAGAGTTGAATTCAAAAAAAGTCTTTTAAAGTGGTGCCTCAATCATACTTGACACATTTCATGAACTCTAAAAGCCTGGAAAAAGAGAAAAATAGAATTTTATGGATAAAAAAACATGTCTCAAGATTATCAAGAAAAATATAAATGTAATAATATTTTAAATAGGTTTAGAAACCTCTTGGTTTGGGCATGATTTTCAATTTGGATATCACTTGTGCACATGAGTTTCACAATCAATCAAACTTCTTCAAATGAAAAATAAGAAATCAGAAACAAAATCCATTAAAAAATAATTTAAATCCTAAAATACTCAAATAAATAAATGCTTAAAAATACCAATATGGTTTGAATCTTACAAATTATTTGATTCATCTCAAGAATCCTAAAAACACAACAGAAAATGAAAAAGTAAAACAAGAAAATTTCAAAAAAACAACATGAAAAATAAAATTAAATGACATAAAAAATCCTAAAAGAAAGTTGAAATACCTCCCCAAAACTTATTCCATTTACTACCCTCTTTTTATCTCAAATCAGATCATGAAATTTTTCATGCTGAATTTATATTGGGTATTCTAATAAAATAAAGAAAAGTAATGATACAGCCTGATTTATTTTTCAGTGCCAGCCTTGAGTTAAGCTCCTAGATACTACCACATTACAGATACAAGAAATAAATGACAATACATAAGAAAAATAAATAAAAATAAATAGTAAGGGGATAGAAAAAAGGTATAATTCTTGGTTTGACCCCCCAAGTGGGTGCTAGGTTTTTACTGCCCCTAGTCAGGCAGTTGCAGTGGACTATCCCCAATCAGAAGGTGGGTGTGGTTTCATTGAGATGAACAAACACATGTGACTTTTCCAAATGTCCATGAGTATACACCAAGAATGGATAACCCCAAAGAAGATAAAAAAGTTCTCAACCCCCAAGGAAGAAGATAGATAGAATTTGAGGTCCATACTGGTAGGGAATAGAATATAGGGGTGCTCCCTATGAACTTTTGTGGTGTACTCCTCCATATGATATGAAATTTGTTGTAGAGTAGGTAGTCTCACCACCACCAGCTTCTCCGACTCTTATTCCTTAAACACAACCACTTTTGTGGTATATTCCATATCGTCCAAGTTATTCTCCATTTCTATTGTATCAAAAAATTTAGGAAAGTGGAAGTCAGAAAAAAATTCTTCATGAATAAGATTAAAAAATGATGAATAAATAAAGAAATATTACCTTTCTAGTATGTCATCTTGGAAATTTATATCTTTAGGAAGGACTATTTTCAACTCCATCTCACCATGTGCATATTCTTAATCATCTTCCAAAGAAAGAGATAGGTCAAAAGGTGTTGATTTTTCAATATCAAAGATAGTAAGATCAAGTTTTAATTTATCTTCAATAAATCTATTCTAGTATTCTTCCAAAAATTGTTGATCTCTCATAAGTGAATCAATTGGAATGTGTACTTCAGGGACCTCCTTAATAAATGGTTGGGTATGCGATGATATGATTAACACCTTTTGTAACTACTTCTCACCACACTCAGGTTCATTTACATAAAAAATGATCAGTGAAATCTCTTACACTACTTGTTTTGGTTCAGGTTCCGGCTCAGGATCAAGTCCGGGTTTAGTTTCGGGCTACTCCAACAGTGAACAAATATATTCATCAAAACTTTTAGAATTTCTCTTTAGTTTTTTTATGTATTCATGAAGTTCATTCATATGATATTTTTGAATTTAATCTTCTTGTTGTACCTGAGAGTAGTTAGTCTTTGCAGAATAATCACAATTGAAATACATCATGAACAAAGAATTTTTTTTTAGTTTCTGAGATTTGTTATTTTTTGTGTTTTTTAAATGAAAGGAAAATTAATTTCAAAATGTGAATAAAAATAGTGAGTGAAGAACAATTTTTTCCCCAGAAATAGAATTAATTTGATGAAGTTTTGTTTTGATCACTCTAAAAAATATTTATACTAAGCACAACACAGTGACTGACCTAGGTCGATCTCTTGAGGAGCTGTTGCGGTTAATCACTCACTACTTATAATTCACTTTTAATATATATATATATATATATATAATGAGAAAAAGGAACATAAATATATATTTGAGAAATGATAATTAAATACTAAAATTAAATATACAAATGCAATGCAAACAAAATGAATGAAAAAAATGATGTTAGAAGAAAGGAGACATTCCCGAGATCATCACCCAAATTGAACCTTCATCATCTCATTATTAGTTTATAATTTAATTAATGAACACACTCCATAATATGTGTGAACAACCTCTTCTGAATACGGTTGTGAATATATGATACACTCAATGATCGTCGAGAGACCACACATCCACCTCCTCGGTTGAGGGAAAATATTACAGAAGCGAAAGCTAAACCTCGGGTGGCAAGTGGAGACACAAAGTCGCCTTTCCCAATAAGATCCCACTCATTATAAATCTAATAAAATAAGAAACAACAAGAATTAATGTTCAAAAACTTGGTTTCATCACTGGATTACTCCCTTGGGAACTTCCTCGGGTTAGCTACTCATGATCATGAGCATAAGAGTTCACAGTGATGAAGAAAACGGTAAAAGAAAACAAAAGAGAGAATGAAATAGAAGAAAGGAGACCAATTAAATTAAAAAATGAAATGTAATTACATAATGAAAAGAAAATAAAATACACGACTAAACTACATAAAATTTACAAAAAATGATACCCCTAATTTGGCAACACTTTGAGAAAATAAAGAAAACTATTTTATAGGGGGAGGGGGTGAAAATTTGGCTCCAAAATCATCTTATGAAATTATGTGTGTGATTTACCCATTAAATGACATAATTTTGGGAAGACTTCTTCTTTAATTTTTTTTTAATTTATTTATTCTATTTCCACTCATAAAACAACATCTTTAGTGGAAAAGTGTGGAGATAGATACATCTGATTTACTTCGGATATTTAATCTGCCCATTCTGACAGTTCGTATTTCGATGCCGAGAGTTACAAAACATTTGTGGACTTGATAATGAAATAATAAGGTGCGGAAATATTAATGAAACTTGTTTATACGGATTTTATATTTATCCATGTAAAATATGAGCTCATTTGGTTTGTCAATTTATGATATATGGGCCTAACAATAAAATTCGTCAGATCTGTGCATAATTTTCGAAGCCTGACTTGTGAGATAGATTTGAGCTTCCAAATGATGGATTGAGCTTTGGGTATAGAAGGATAAAATTAATCCCATAAAACATAGTAACCTATAAAATAATAATTTTTCAATTTGGACATTTTTTAAAACGTTATGTCCGAAGCGTTGAAATAAATTAAAACTATTAAAATCCAAAATATGCCATTTTTTCAATTAAGCTAAAAAATGCTTCAAAAACTATAAAATGTGACATTTTACCTTGAAATAAAACATTGGTGGGATTAAAAAAATTAAATTAAGAATAAAATAATTGAAAATATTAGTTCTATCAGACACCTAAAGGTCATAACACATTTAGGTGATAGTTGATATCCTTACTAAGTCAATACATTTCATTGTTATTAATAAAGATTTATCCCTTGACTAACTCACTAAGATATACATAAAATAAGTTGTAAGACTTCATTAAATACCACTCTCCATTGTATCTAACTGAGATCTACAATTAACCTCAATGTTCTAGAGAATTCTTAAGTGTTGCATATAGAACTGAGTTTCAACATAGCATGTCATTCTTAGATGGATGTTTAGTCAGAGAGAACCATTCAAAATCAAGCGGATGTGTTGAGATCATGTTTAGTAAATTTTAAAGTATGTTTGGATCAACACCTTACCATGTTAGAGTTCTCATATTTCAACAATTTCTATTCTAGAATTCAAATAGAACTTTATAAGGATCTATATGGGAAGAGTTGTTATACTCCAACATGTTATAATTAAGTTAGAGATAGGAATCAAATAGAAATTTATATTGTCTAAGTGATGATAGAAAAGGTTCAAACCATTCAGTTTCATATGAGATAAGCATAAATTTAGCAGAAAAGATATGTGGATAATCGTATATGAGACTTAGAGTTTGAGGTCAGAGATAAGGTGTTTCTTTATATATCACTACGGAAGAATGTCATGAGGTTAGGGAAGAAGGTAAATCTTAGTCCTAAATACATCAATCCATTGGAGATTCTTTATCACGTTGGAGTTGGGGCCTATCTACTAGATTTCCCACCTAACATATCTCAAGTACATGATGTGTTTCACATGTCCCTATTAATGAATTTTATACCAAACCCCTCACATGTACTAAATAAAAAGGAGTCATTGGAGATTGATGTATCTTATAAGGATATTCTAGTGAAGATCTTATATAATATAAAAAATTTCTGTAAAACAAGGAAAATCACATGGTCAAAGTATTTTGGAAAAACCAAAAGTTTTAGGAGGAAATACAGTAACCACAAAAACTGATGAAAAAATTACCCTTATCTATTTTAGTGTATAAAATGAAATTTCAAGGGAAAATTTTCTTAAGGGAGAAATAAACATTTTTAAAAAATTAAATTTTCTTTTTAACATGTGACTTATTAATTAATGTATTTATATAAATATCATTCTCTATATTTCATATTATTTTAGGCCATTATAAAAATATATCCATACTATAATGTATGTCCATAAAAATTGATAAGAATCAAGACCATTAGTAATATATATATTATAAAGTGACCATTATGATAATCATGTATTAAGGTTTATAACAAAATCTATTTGATATAGAAGGAAGAAGTGATATCCTAAACCAGTACGATGGTACCAAATGAGGAAGATTTATTGGAGCTTATGAGGGGGATAAAATCACTAGGCATCACCCTTGATCAAGGCTAATCCAAGATTTAATAGCTAAAACTCAAGTAGAACCGGTTACAGGATAAATTCAATCATATAGGGATCACAACCCAAATAATTTTCGCCTAACCACCCCAAGAAAGTACTACCATCGTACACCTTACCCTTAGTCCATATATTGGTGTAATGACGACTAATGTATCTAGAATTTAATAGTATGTAAAATTATTATTTAAAATAAATAGGGTTTTTCCCAATATTTCATCTTCCTATTGTCACTACCTATCCCCCGTAGCCCGTGTCGTGACTACCCCAAGCCCGCCTTCCATAGGCCAAGGGCTGGAGACTAGCACTGAAATGAATATTCCCTAAAATCAGGAAGGCATTGCCTTTAAAACCTGTAAACTCACACAACCAAGAACATGGAAAGATACAAACACGAGTAAAATAAATAGTAAAAAGAGTGAGTACAGTAAGTAAAAGGGGATAGAATACAAGCCCAATTGGAAAGTATAAGAAAACTGAAAAGTACAAGTAAACTGGAACAGCTCCTGTGAACACCCACCAAGGATCCTACCTGAAGGGTAGGTACAACTCTCGAACGGTCGTCTCTGTGGTACGCCTCATCTAAGGTCCACCCCTGAGCTACCTCCAGTCCTATTTCTCTCATCCCCAGTCATTGTTGTCCGTCTTCTGCACCAAAAACAACAAGGTGCGGGCATAGCCCATGCAGGGGTGAGTATAACGATAATCAGTAGGGACCCTGAGACCCTCAAAGGTCTCAAAAAATCCACAAAGTATAAACCTCAAATCATGAAAATATTTGACAACCCTACTTAGTTATATTCCCATACATATACCTAAGTTATTAAGTATACCCATCTCATTCATGAGGAAACTCAAGGACCAAAAAATTAGCCAAATTAAAACTGTTCCATGAAGGAAAGAATGTCACGAAGGTAACATCACAAAGGTAAGTAAGACAAAGGTAACACCACATAGAAGACTACCACAAAGGTAACACCACAAAGGTAAGTACCATGAAGGTAACACCACAAAGGTAAGTACCACATAGATAACACCACACAGAAGAATACCACAAAGGTATCACCACGAAGGTAAGTACCATAAAGGTACGCCACACAGAAGATTACCACGAAGGTAAATACTCATCTCACAACAGGTATAACTTAGGTACGATAGTAAAGATGATTAGATGTAACTACTGAACCATCTTACTCTGTTAAGAGGCAGACCCCCATAAAATCCTAAATCATCAGACCCATGTAAGATCCTAATAAAGCAGACCCACATAGGATCCTAGTAAATAAGACCCATGTAGGATCCTAGAGTAGACCCACCTAGATTCCTAGAGTGGATCCAAGTGGAACTCTCAAACACAGACCCACGTAGGATCCTAAAGCACAGACCGACATAGGATCCCAAAGCACAGACCCACATAGGATCATTTTCTCATGTTACAGCCAGCTATAGGGTTCCTTCACTAAGCTTTCTTGATTACGGGAGGGTATGCTCCTCAAGCCACAGGTCAAATACTCTGACTGCCATGATTTTTTTTAAAAGGTTGAGGCCGAAGCCTCAATTTATTATTTAAAGCAAAGACCTCTTTAGACTGGGTAGAGGGTGGCCCATTACATAGCCCGATGGCCCAAGGCCAAGTGACCTGAATACAAGGCTTGAAAGCCCATTTTTTGGCTCAAAGGACCCCTCGGTGAACAGTACTGCTACAGTATCGTGCTTGCTACAGTACCTGTTACAGTACATCCACCGCTACAGTATCTGCTATAGCCCCTCCGCCGCTACAATGCCACCGCTGCTACAGTTCGCCGCTGCTACAGTACTTCTACAGTACTGCCATGATGTCCCATGAATAATTATCCCAAAGTACTACCACATAAAAGGGGTCTCAACGCAACAGACGGTGCGTCAATCGGACGCACAGTCTGTAAGTTATTGGCCTTTTAGTCCCGAGGTCCCGGTTGGATTTGTGCCCGATCCAACCTGGTCATACCCCAACTTTATCCAAAACTGAATTGGGGTTTACCAAAAGGACTGTCTTGATCCATGGTTTCTGGAACCATAGACGGTTTTTCAAACAGATGCCCGTAGCTTAAGACATGGTCGAAAGAACAAAAAGAGTCGACGTTGGTCAGGGTCCGGTCTGACCCAGTCGAACTGACCCGGCCCGGCCTACGGTGTGGTGGCGTGCTTTTGCGCCATGCCTTCACTGGTGTCCGGTAGCGATCTGACCGCCCCTCCCTCACTGTCTTGGCCCAAGTTCACATCTCCTGCACGTCGGGTGGTGCGGATGTGCACCGTCGTCCCCTTTGCGCGGTCGGACGGAGTGTCGGCTCTCGCCCTTGCTCTAATGTGGTCGACGGGTAACATCCCTTCTTCGGCAGCACGGTCACACCACCGCCTTCGTCATGGCTGGCCAGAGTTTCGGCCGCTATTATTGAGCCCCACTGGTGTCAGTCATCAGTACGGTCATCGGCGATGTTCTTCGGGTCACCGGGTGCGCCCTGGTGGCCCGTTCTTCATTCCATATACTCCCTCACTAATCTCGGGACATCACCATCAATTCAGAACCAACAAATATTCCAAAAAGATTGGGTAGGGGTCAGGCCATGTTCATTTGGCCCGCACCCTCCATGTTAGAATGGTAGCAAGCAGCAATATTGTTCTTAAATCAAGGGGGTCGACAAGAAGAGGTTAAGGGGGTATAAATCAACAATAAACCTTACCTTGTCGTTCATTGGATGAGTCTAGAGGTATAATATAAAGTCACTAGGGACATTGTCGTTCATCACTCCCCCAATATGCTTCTGATCCAGGCTCATGCGTCATCCTCGTTCTTCGTTGGAGAGGGCATTCTTTGTTGGAGGAAGATTTTCTCCAAAGTTCTCCCCAAGCCTCCCTTTTCCAACGATTTCCCCAAGGAAATGAGGATCCAAAAAATTAAAATAGCTTTATCAATTAAATTTACATTGGCACAATTAATTTTATTGTGTTGGCATAATTAAATGGAATAATTAATTGTATTGCGTTGTCACAATTAAATGGAACAATTAATTGTATTATGTTGGCACAAATAATTAATTGGAGAGTTGAGAGGTTTCTCCCCCCATTAAGAGGGTTTCGGATGGTCCCCATCACCATGAATTAAAATGGTGGGTTTCTTAGCTCGGGTGGTCCCCACCACTGGACATTAAATTGGGAGGTTTTATTAAAATAAAAATTTGTTCTTTATTTTATTTTTTTATTTCCACTTAAAACTTGAAAACTAACTTTCACCCTCGACCAACTACGGTCGAGGTGAAACTATCCTTAAGTGAATATCAGCGCTGCGAGTTCAATGGTGTCCTCAAATTTCAATTCCGAGAACCAGTTCAAAAGTTACAAAAACCCGCTCATGCGTTTACTGAATGTACCTGAAAAAAAGTTCATAAATTCATTTCGGGCACATAGGGTCTCAGAATCACGTGCCATCAATTTTCATGAACTCTTAATATTCCAATATAATTTAAAAAAATTACTTGGAAAATCTGGGTCTTTACATTTTCTCCACCTCAGGGCTTTGCGTTCCCGTAAGCCACAACAAAAAACTAGGAAAACAAGTGGGGGTAATGAGCATGAATTTGAGCCTCCTGCTCCCATGTTCTCTCCTGGAGGTTCTCGTGCTGCCAACGAATGCTCACTAGAGGTATTGACCACCCAATAAGGACCCTCTCCTATGGATCCTCAATCTCTACTGGAATCTCTGAAAATGTCACCCCATCATCGATGTCCAGCTTGCCCCAGTCAATGATATGTGAAGGGTCGTGCATGTATCTCCTCAGCTGGGATACGTGGAAGATGTCATTCACCTGGTGCAACTGAGGTGGAAGAGCTAAGCGGTAATCCACCTCTCCAACTCTGCTAAGGACCTGAAAGGGTCCGATAAACCTCAGAGATAACTTGTCACCCTTTCCAAATCTTCGCAAACCTCATTGAGGTGAGACCCATAGAAAGACGTGGTCACCATCCTCAAACTCCAGAGGTCTCCATCTCCTATCAGCATAAGACTTCTACCTGCTCTGTGCAGTCTTCATCTACTCCTGGATGATTTTCACCTTCTCTATGGTAGCCCATACCATATCTAGTCTCATGAGTGCTGACTCCCCTGGGTCAGTCCAGCACAAAGGAGATCTACAAGTTCGGTCATACATAGCCTCAAAAGGTTTCATCCCAATCATGGAGTGATAGCCGTTTTTGTATTAAAACTCCACCAAGGGAAATTGATCCTCCCAACTGTGACAGAAGTCGAGGATGCAACCACGCAGCATGTCCTCGAGGGTCTGAATGGTCCGCTCAATCTAGCCATCTGTCTGAGGATGGAAGGCAGTGCTTAAAGGAAGTTGTGTCCCGAAAGCCTCCAAAAACCCCTTCCATAGGTGTTAAGTGAAACATGCATTATGATTGGAGATAATCGTCAAGGGTACTCTATGTAGCTGCACAATCTCTTACACATAGAGATGTCCCAAGCTCACTACTGAACCCTGCTCTCTGATCGGTAGGAAGTGGGCTGACTTGGTGAGTTGGTTGATGATCACCCAGATAAAATCATAAATGTACGTGGAAGTCCTTTCATGAATTCCATGGATATTCCATCCCACTTCCACTATGGGACCTCTAAAGTTTGAACTAAGCCTGTTGGTACCCGATGCCCTGCCTTCACTTGCTGACAAGTGAGGCACCGAGAGACAAACTTTGCTTCTACTTTCTTCATTCCCAGCCACCAATGTTGTCATCAATGGTCCTAACACATATTCACCACTCCTGGATGTACCGTTAGAGGGGATTTTTGGAACTCCCTCAACACTTCCTCTTGAAGCGATATTGGGACCATGCTACATCCTATGAAGAGGATGATGTGCTCCCCACTTTCATAAAATCCATCAGGTGCCTATCATGTGGATATCTGAGCATGTCGAGCCTCGCAGTCAGTGTCTCCACACTGCGCCTCCCTGACTCACTGAAGAAGTTGGGGAGTGACTGTAAGAGACTGAAGAAAAGCTGCTCCATCTCGATCCACAAAGGATATCTGCAAAGCGGCCAGCTGCTTCATCGCCTCGCCAAATAGTTGTATACCAGATCTCCTGCTAAGTGAATTTGCTACCACATTCCTATTCCCAAGAGTATAGATATCTCGAAGTCATAGTCCTGGAGGAACTCAAGCCAACGTCGCTGCCTCAGGTTCAGGTCCTTCTGAGAGAAGATATACCTGAGACTCTTGTGATCAGAGTAAACTATAAAACGTTCTCCCATCAACTAATGTCGCCCCATCTTCAAGGTGAAGACCACTACTGCTAACTCGAGGTCATGGGTAGAATATTTCTTCTCATGTTGTCTCAGATGTCGAGAAACATATGTGATAACTACTCACTCCTGCATCAGTACACATCTGATCCCGGTCCTTGATGCGTCGCAGTAGACTATTTACCCAATGCCCTCCTCTGGAAGCCTCAAAATGGGGGCACTAGTCAACCTCTGCCTTAGCTTCTGAAAATTACGATGGCATCTCCTCGACCACACAAAGTGTTTCCTCTTCTTCATCAATGCTGATAAAGGTGCTGCAACTCTGGAGAAATCTGGAACAAACCTCCGGTAGTATCTGACCAAACCCAAGAAACTCTGTACCTCCGTCACACTCTTGGGTGGCTCCCAAGCAAGTACCACCTCAATATTCATTGGATCCATCGCAACTCCAGCCTTCAAGATGACATGTCCCAGAAAGTGAACTTCTCGAATCCAGAACTAGCACTTCGAGAGATTACCATAATGTTGGTGCTCTCAGAGTGTGTCCAGAACTATCTGGAAATGATAGTCATGCTCCTCCTCAGTAGCCGAGTAGATCAGAATGTCATCGATGAAGACCACCACAAAGCGATCAAGATATGGATGAAATATCATGTTCATGAGTCCCATGAACAGTTCTGGATCATTGGTAATGCCGAATGGAATAACCAAGAACTTGTAGTGGCCATACTGACATTTGAAAGTCGTCTTCTACACATCCTTGTCTCGTACTCTGAGCTGGTGATAGCCTGAAGTGAGATCTATCTTTGAGAACCATTGTGCTCCCTTTATCTAATCAAAGAGGTCATCAATCCTCAAGAGTGGGCAATTTTTCTTCATAGTCACCTAGTTCAGGCGCTGATAATCAACAAAAAGTCTCAATCTCCCATATTCCTTCTTGGTGAACAAAATCGGGGCTGCCCAAGGAGAAACACTAGGTCGAATTAACCCCTTCCCCAGTAAGTCTTCCAACTGTAATTGCATCTCACAAAGCTCTACGAGAGCCATCTGATACACTAGTGTAGATATTGGTGTCATATCAGGGTACAAGTCAATGTAAAAGTCCACCTCTCTATGAGGAGGTATACCCAAAACATCATCAGGGAAGACATCCGTATACTAGTCCACCAATACAAGATAGCTCGGACTCCCCACATCAACTGCTCTAAGGGTAAGGCTAGCCAACTAATGAGTGATCGGCTACACTCTCCTCCAGATAAGTCCATCATGTGCTACAAAGGCTCCCTTCTCACCGATGAAGGTAAACCTAGTCCCATCCGTGCGGACACACTGCACTTTTCACCTAATATAGTCAATCTGAGCATAGACTATATATAACCATTACATACCCAAGATGACGTCGTAAGGCCTCGACGCCGATACTAGGAGATCCTAGCTGATGCTCTCACCTCCTAGAGTAACCTCACAATGCTGTCACCAGTGTGTAATCATCGAACCTGCTCCCGTAGGAGTCTCTAGATGTAAGGATCGAGCCAACGGCTCCACCGAAATCTTCAAGATCCGAATGAGGGTCGTGGAAATAAAATAATGACTGGAACTTGTGTCTATAAGTAATGAAACTAAGGTGGAGTAGACACATATCGTACCTCGTATCATCTCTAGAGTTCCATGGTCATAGGCCCCAGCTTCCTGGAGTTGAGCTCGCCCCTGTCCACCTGCTCCCTGTGGTCGGGGTAGACCACCTGGTGGTGGTGGTGGTAACATCTCGAATCGTCACTCACCACCAGCTGCACGGCCAGATCCTCTACCACGTCTGCCTACTCCCTGCGGACCTCCTCATTCAAACCTCTATCTTTTCCTGGGTGGTCCTCCGACTATCTGCTGATCATCTGTACGGTGGGTCGGACAGTCACGAGCCATGTGACCCTACCCGCCAAATGTGTAACACTGCCTGCTCCTCGCATTATTGGCTCTGTCTTTGATGCCCCACACAACCAACCCTGAATCCTGTGGTCGTCCACTTGTAGGTCTGGCCCACTTGGACCTCTGTGACATCTATCTGCTGCAATCTGTAGAAGACTCTACTATGTGATGTCCGGTGGTGGGTCTTGTTGCTGGTGAGTGCTCAACAAGAAAACTCTCCACTAAGAGGGCTCACTCTAACACCCCCGCCTACATCGAGATGCTGAGAGAAATCATTGAAGCCATGATCTCCCACCTGAGTCCCTGATCGAAGGTTCAGGCCCTCAAGAATGGGTTCTGAACCATATCAGTGGAGTAGTGTGATAGGTTGGTGAACCTTGCTGAGTACTGAGCCACAGTCATGTTTCCCTGATTCAGATGAAGAAGCTCCTATATGCGCACTACCTAAAGGGTCGATGGGACAAACTCTACCCAAAATAGGCTCTCAAAGTCTGCCCAGAGAAGTGTCACCTCATCGTGAACCTGGAGCATCAAGCTCCACCATCTTCTTGCTACTGCCTGTAGAAGACTGGCAGTAAAGATCACCATGAGATCAGCTAGTATCCCTACCAGTCGGAAGACTCTCACCACGGCTACCAACCAATCATCATCCGTCTGTGGGTCTATCTCACCCCTAAACCTGGGTGGCCTCTGGCGTTGGAACTCGTGCAACATGCTCAAGCGGCGTGCACCCTCTACTACTGGGGATGGTGGCATCGATGGCCCAATGGTTAATGGTACTGCTAGTTCCTCCGCTAGTGCCTCTACTAATAAAGGGCCCTGAACTGAGGCCTCATCACTCGATGGGCTATCATTACATACTATACCTGGAACCCAAGCTGGTTGTCTACATTGAGGCATCCTGAAAATAAACAGGTGAGCCACGGTCAATAAGTTATACCTGGTGAGCTGACTCAAAGAGATCACAAAGAAAACTCTTTTAAATACACATGCAATCAGTGTTTTCGTGCAATGAGTCATAAATCAGAAGTCAGGGTCCTGGTGTATGGATACGTCGGTCGCCGCACCAACACTGGATTCCCTAAACTGATAATCAAACTCATAACACTTAAAATTATTACTGTTAAAAGATCAGAGTCTAATGTTCTACAGTAGAACGGACTCCTCTAATACCAATTTTTCATGACCCGTCCCCCGAGGCCCATGTCGTGACTACCCCAATCCCACCTTCCATAGGTTAGGGGCTGGCGACTAGCATCGTGAGGCGTATTCCCTAAAATCGGGAAGGCATTGCCTTTAAAACCTGTAAACTCATGCAACCAAGCATATAGAAAGATACCAACATGAGTAAAATAAACAGTAAAAAGAGTGAGTACAGTATGTAAAAGGGGCCATAATACAAGCCCGACTGGAAATTACAAGAAAACTGAAAATTAAATGTAAACTGGAACAGCTCCTGTGAACAGCCGCCAAGGATCCTACCTGAAGGGTAGGTACAGCTCTCGAATGGTCGTATCTACAGTACGACTCGTCTAAGGTCCACCTCCGAGCTACCTCCAGTCCTGGTTCTCTCATCCCCAATCAGCGATGTCCGTCGTCTGCACCAAACACAACAAGGTTCGGGTGTAGCCCGTGCAAGGGTGAGTAAACGATACTCAGTAAGGACCCTGAGACCCTCAAAGGTCACACAAAATCCACAAAGGATAAACCAAAAATCATTAAAACATCTAAAAACCCTACTTAGGTATATTCCCATACATATACCTAAGTTATCAAGTATACCCATCTCATTCATGAGGAAACTCAAGGCCTAAAACCTTAGCCAAAGTACAACCGTTCCACGAAGGAAAGAACACCACAAAGGTAACACCACAAAGGTAAGTACCACAAAGGTAACACCACATAGAAGAATACCACAAAGGTAACACCATGAAGGTAAGTACCACAAAGGTAACACCACAAAGGTAAGTACCACCTAGGTAACACCACACAGAAGAATACCATAAAGGTGTCACCACGAAGGTAAGTACCACAAAGGTATGCCACACAGAATATTACCACGAAGGTAAAGACTCATCTCACAACAGGTATAACTTAGGTACTGTAGTAAAGATGATTAGATGTAACTATTAAATCATCTTACTCTGTTAAGAGGCAGACCCATGTAGGATCCTAAATTATCAGACCCATGTAAGATCCTAATACAGCAAACCCATGTAGGATCCTAGTAAATCATACCCACGTAGGATTCTAGAGTAGTTCCACGTACATTCCTAGAGAGGATCCAAGTGGAACTCTAAAACACAGACCCACGTAGGATCCCAAATCACAGACCCACATAGGACCCCAAAGCACAGACCCACATACGATCCTTTTCTCGTGTTACAACCAACTATAGGGTTCCCACACTAAGCTCAATTGATTCTGAGAGGGTTCACTCCTCAATCCATAGGTCGAATACTCCGACTGCCATGAAGTCCCGTGAAGAAGTATCCCAAAGGACTGCCATGTAAAAGAGGTCTCAACGCAATAGATTGTGCGTCATTCGGATGATCGGTCTGTAAGTTATTGGCCTTTTAGTTCTGAAGGCCAGGTTGGATTCTTGGCCGATCCAACCCGGCCGTACCCCAACTTTATCCCAAACTCAAGTGGGGTATACCAAAAGGACCGTCTCAATCCAAGGTTTCCATTTCCGGAGACAGTTCATTAAAAATATGCCCGTAGCTCAAGACATGGATGAAAGAATGAAAAGGGTAGAAGTTGGTCCGCGTCCGGTCCGACCCAGTCAGACTGACCTGGCCTGACCTGGGTCTGGCCTTGGGTCCGACCCGGCCCGCTGGGTCTGGCCCGGCCCACCGGCGCGGCCTGTTGGGCAACCCGCGGTGTGGAGGCCCACTGGGAAGGTGGCTGGCCGGACGTCCAGCCTTCTCTACATGGCATGGTCACACACCGCGCCTTCACCAGTGGCCGACAGCAAGTCAGCCGCCCTTCCCTCACCGTCGCGGCTCCTGTACACCGGTCAGCACGGATGCACGTTGTCGTTCCCTTTGCGCAGCTGGCCGGAGTGTTGGCCGCCACCCCCATTCTATCGTGTCCCTTCTCTGGCGGTATGGTCATGCCGCCGCCTTCGTCGCGGCTGGCCGGAGCGCCGGCCACCTTTTCCGAGCCCCATCAGTGTCGGTCGCCGGTACGGTCGCCGGCGACGTTCTTCGAGTCAACAGGTACACCCCGGTGGCCCGTTCTTCATTCTACAAATTCTCTCACTAATATCGGGACGTCACCATCGATTCAGAACCAAAAAATATTCCACATAGGTTGCGGAGGGGTCGGGCCATGTTAGTTTGGCCCGCACCTTCCGCGTTAGAACGGTAGCAAGCAGAAATATTGTTCTTGAATCAAGGGGGTTGACAAGAACGGGGTAAGGGGGTATAAATAAACAACAAACCCTACCTTGTCGTTCATTAGAGGAGTCAAGAGGTATAAGATGAAGTCATTGGGGGTGTCGATGTTCGTCGCTCCCGCAAGATGCTTATGATCCAGGCTCAAGAATCGCCCTCATTCTTCATTGGAGAGGGCGTTCTTTGTTGGAGGAAGAGTTTCTCCAAAGCTCTCCCCAAGCCTCCATTTGCCATTGATTTCCCCAAGGAAATGAGGATCCAACAAATTAAAATAGTTTTATCAATTTAATTTACATTGGCACAATTAAATGGCACAATTAATTGTATTATGTTGGCACAATTAATTGTATTGTGTTGGCATAATTAAATGGAACAATTAATTGTATTGTGTTGGCACAAATAATTAATTGGACAGCTGAGAGGTTTCTCCCCCATTAACATGGGTTAGGGTGGTCCCCACCACCATAAATTCAAATGGGGGGGTTTCCTAGCTTGTGTGGTCCCCACCACTGGACATTCAATTGGGAGGTTTTAATAAAATAAAGATTTTCTCTTTATTTTATTTTTTTATTTCCACGTAAAACATGAAAACCAACTTTCACCCTCGACCAACTACGGTCAAGGTGAAAGTCTCCCTAAGGGATTTTCAGCACTACGAGTTCAACGGTGTCCTTGGATTTCAATTCTGAGAACCAGTTCATAAGTTACAAAAACCCACTCACTCATTTAATGAACTTACCCGAAAAAAAGTTCAAAAATTCATTCCAGTCACACCGGACCTCGGAATCACGCGCCATCAATTTTCATGGACTCGTAATATCCCTATATAATTAAAAAAATACATGGGAAATCTGGGTCTTTACATCTATCAACCTTATATATATAATAAAATACACCTGAATAGAGGATGGAAATGATATAATGTATTTTTGATACATAGAAACCAAAATGGTATTTTTTGAAAAATAGATATGTTTAATTTTTATTAAAATTTATTTTTATGATAAATTTAGGAATTTAAAATAATATTTATTTTTATATAAATACTCTATGAATTATTTTTTCTAAATAATAAAATTATTTTATGAAATTAGAAGTGGTTTTTCTAAAGATTAGAAATTCAATCATGTAATAAAATTAGTACATTTTAATATATATGACTTTTATTTTAAAAAATAATATTCTCCTGTTTAAAAAATTATTTTGATAAAATAAATTTCATTTTTTGAATTCTGATCATTGGAATTATCCAATGATGAATTTTTCATAATTTTATAAGATTTTTGAATTTTTGGATAAAAATTAAATACAATATAAATATATGGTATGAATTATGACATAATAATGATGAAAGGTGATTTAATAAATTATATAAAGGGTTTTACCAATCAAGAATAGTATTTTCATTAAAAATTTATTTTAATGTGAAAATATTGTATTTACAAACCTATATAAAACTTTTCAAAACGTAAAAGTTATTTTAAGATTTTAAAAACAATTATTTATGTACATGACTCGCTTCTACAACATAAATGGTATTTTTAATACTTTAAACCCATAAAAATTTAAAATAATTAAAATAGTTCACCTTTATTAAAAACTATAGGAGATTAAATAAATTTGAATATTTTATAACTTAGAGTCCGGAACATATGTTTAGAAATTAATAAAGAACACCCCCACCCCTCTATTTCTCTATAAATACCCACTAATTAAACCATTCCTCTCCACTATAAAAAAAGATTATTCATGATGTTACTCTCCATATTCCTATATAAATCCCTCACAATGAATTTCAAATGACCTAAGGATCCCTTCCTAATATTTAATGAGAATTCCCTCTAGTTAAGGGTTCTCTCTCTCTACTTTTCTATTAAAGAACTTCTTTGTATTAAGTCATTTTACACTGTATTGGTCATGTTGTCATGTGTTTATAAAAATTAGTTTAATATACATATGATTACCAAATAATGAAAGACCGCATTTCCCTCTCATTAATTCATTACATTAACTTTTATGTGCACTTGTTATGCTACCGAAATCATCCAGTTATTTTCCCTGCCAAACTTCTGTGTTATAAATACACATCCCTATTTTCATTAAAGGGTATTAACCTAGATGTAATTATAATTCATTTATTGGTGACTTCCATATGTAAAACCCACATTTATTAATTATTGGATTAAAATTATTAAATATTTTCTTATAATATATGATTTATTTGGAACACATAATGTCATAAAATATGATGGGTGCACCCTAATAGCACTCTAATGATTTTTTTAAGGTTTTCAACTCATAAGAAACTAGGTATGGTAGATGGGTGGTTATCCTAGGAACACTATGTTCTGATTTCTTAGTGGTTAGACTTGAATTACACCTATGATTTCATATTTTATGTTGTTGTCACATTCCTATAATAACATGATTTTAAAATGTTGTTTTCCCATCCCATTCCTCCTTGTGAGTATATATGATTCTTAACAATTTATGTTATCATGATGTTCCACTCGGATCACATGTATCATTTATCATCATGTTATTTTTTTTATTATTACGGTATTTGGATTTATATCACATCCTTTTATTTTATATGTCCCTAGGTTATCTTGTATAGTATTAAGAGTTCTAAGGAAACTAGGAGTACTTTATAGAGTTTTAAATAAAGATGTTGTATCTTATTAATGTATCTAATTTCCCAAAGACACTAGACCTCTTGATATTATGGGAATTTATTATATGAATAATTACATTAGAAAACATGAAAAAAATTATTAGAAATATTGGTCTTCATAATTATGATTCTTTCAATTTATAGGACCCTGAGATAAAAAGATCAACAGTAGACTACAAAACTAAATATGCAAAAAACTATAGTATGTATAAGAGATATGAGCATTAAATCTCATATCAAATGTTACAATATTAGTCATATCACTTCATGTGATATATTAGGTTATCACATGTGGTATAGGATATCATTCCACTTCCTATATTTACCTTCTTCTTCCACGTAAGAAAAAATTATATATATCATAAATTATTTCATATAATGTTGTATAAAATAAATTTAAATATATTTTTTATTTTTTTAAGTAATAAATGATGGTCAGATATTCAATTTCAACATATTGTATTTTTTTAAGAAAAATACAATATTGTTTTTCATTTTAAAAGGGCGATAGAGGCCCCAAACAATATTTAATTATTAAATTTTTAATTAGAAGTTTGAGGGATAGTTTTCATGTGAGGAAACCAATGT
The DNA here is from genome assembly GCA_963277665.1 of Viscum album. Lineage (NCBI taxonomy): Eukaryota > Viridiplantae > Streptophyta > Magnoliopsida > Santalales > Viscaceae > Viscum > Viscum album. The sequence goes on from OY728125.1 coordinate 1,952,969,430, forward strand.
GTGTTATGATATCATAAGTGAGATTTTGTGCTTATATAATTAATGGGGAAAGAATCACCAACCTATATAGGGTCCTGCATAATTATATGAGATTTCTGGACTTTGTTAAGTATTATTCATGTGTTTTTGGGAGGGGATATTAAGGAAAAACAACCAAGAGTATCACTACATCCCTTTGATCTAACAGACATACCTAGAAAAAAAACATGTACACTAGATAGAGGTTTGTCTAGTCACTTCATCCTACATAGTGTAATGCTCTATAAAGTTACTAAATATAGGTTTTCCCAATAACCTAAACCTTCATGTTTGTGCACAGGAACTAGGATAAGTTCCCACCTAATGACCACATAGATTTTGAAAACATACTTCACACACACAAACAATAAAGAAAACTGATAAATAAGATTTACGTGGTTTAGAAAAATTACCTGCATACAGGGGAGAACATTGAAAAAAACATCATTACTAGAGATACAATCTAATAAAAACACTCAATCACTTACTCTCTACTAAAAATTCTTAAACAGATAAGTCATAAACGCCCACTATTCACACATTTTATTACATCACTTTAGATCTAGGCCACCACCTCTCTGTATGGAGGTCTTTTTCCATTCAACCAGTTACGCTGACCTATGAGATTCAGGGACAACCTCTCATTTACTTATGAAACTATTGATACATTATTGAACCATTCGTTAAAACTATTAACATTTGATCATCATGTATTGGGTCCATACAACGGGTCACCTCTCTTAGTGAACATTGTATGTGAGAACTACATCTGATGATCACCAACCAATCATCATTGTCATATTACATTGAAGTTTCACCATATGAATCCTATATCTAATTTAAGTATATCTAATAACAACCCTTTAGGTTGACTCTCATAAAACTGACCAGTAGGAAACATCTATTCGGTAGATCTTTTTCTGATTATCTAAATTTGATCTTATTGGTCCATTGACCTCTTTCCAAAACACTTTTTCTAGTAAAACTGAAGAACTTTCCACAAAACTCAAAAATATCACACATAGAAATTTCTTTAGGATTTCATCCATCTCTAACCATCTACCTGATTTCATCCCCAGTCTAATGCATGTAGTGTCCCCCACTCCATTCAATCAGATAAGTTCAACAGAGGCACAATTGTGCCTCATATTTTCTTGTACATTCACATTTATAAACATATCCATAAAACTATGTTTCATAGAAACCTTCTGCAGATCACACACTTTATTTTCCAATAGACTTAAAATAAAGAGATACTTCATGATAATGAATTTTGTTCTTGAAAAAAACTCTATTGAATGCAATATGGATGACACTTTGACTTTTACAAAATAACCATCCTTTGTTTGATCCCTTTCTGAGTTCCTTCAACAAGTGTATCAACCATATCAAATATTTCCGGACTTCAGTAGTAGCAATATACTCTTCTTATATTATAGATAAAGTAAAAAATTTGTTTCAAATGAGACATAAAACTAATACTTGTTCTACCAAAAGAAAATACAAAACATGTAGTAATTTTCCATGAATACATTTCTCCACTAAAATTTTTATCTACAAACACCTTCAACTAATCACCATCACCAAAATATAAAGTTGTATCCTCTAGCAGATTCAAGTAAAAAAAAGATCCATTTCATTTCTTCCTAATGTTTCCTTACAGTATTTTAAATGAAATAGCCAACAAATACCACTTAAAAATAAATTATCAGTCGATTATAAACCATTGAATACATCAAAATTCCTATAGTTGAAGTATAAGTAACCTTCCTTGTGTTATGAACATATTCCTTCCATTGATGGTTCATGTTCTTTATAAAGTTTTATTTGTCCATTTAGGGGGTTGGGATAGGTTCAAAAATTCCTATTATGAATATTTTTATGACCTTTATTATGTATTCCCTCTAGGATAAAACCAAATAACTGAATTTACTTTCCCTCTCAATTATTATCCCTAATATCTACTTATCTTGACCAATTTTTTCATCTCAAACCTTCTCGATAGCTTCCTCTTTATTTCCTAGATCCATTAGAACTCTGGACCAAAAATAAATATATAATCCATATACAATAATTGTATGATATATATTCCATCATCCCATTTATTTTTGTAACAATAATTATCAAAATCACATTGAATAAAACTTTATTTAAACATAAGTGTCAAAATTCCTATTACATTATCTTGGAGCTTTCTTCAAACCATAAATTTATTATTTCAAATTATAAACCAAATCCTTCTTCTAGTGAAATTTATAAACCTTAGGCTAATACATGTAAATTTCTTCCTTTAAATCCCTATGAATAAAGGTTTTCTTTACATACAACTACTCTAAGTGTTGATCATCAGATAAAATAATTATAAGAACTGTCTGAATGGTTTTGTGATTCATCAATTGTGAAAAAAATTCCAAAATATCAATCCATTACTTTTGTTGAAAACCCCTCAATACTAACCTTTTTTATACCATTTATTTTCATCATATTCCTCTTTCAAGTAAAAATCCCATTTTTTCAAAATATTTATTTACTTATAGTAGTTTAACAAACCGTTAAGTATTGTTGAGATTTAAGTAATTCAATTACTATTCCATGGATAACTCCCAATGTTTAGGCTCTCTTAGAGTAGTTGGTTATTTAGGATTTTCTAGTTCCCTTTCATCCTTTAGAAGTAATAAATCCATATAATCTCAAAAATTCTACAATGGTTTTCTGATATGAGTGGATCTTCTTAGGTTTTTCCATTGTAACATCTCTGTTTTGTAGTTATCCATCTGGTGAATTTTTATCTAATCATTCTCCATCTAATACTTGTCTATTAAAAATTTAACCATAGAGTAATGGTATATCATATTTTTCTCTATCTAGTATCCTTACTATAGATGTTCCAACCTCTAATAATTTATTTTAACATCCAAGACTAACATATCATTTGATAATATTTATCTAGTATCCTTTAAATTTGATAGTTTATCTAACCTTAACTTCTATTCCAGGAAATTTTTCATCTTTTCATAGAAGTTATTTATTGAAAACAAAATCATAGTTCTGGATGATTTGTTTCTTTTAATCCTCACACATGTGATATCTAATGTTATCATCACCATATTAGATAAGAAAACAAACCATTTATCTCACGCACAGTCTTTGTTACTTTAAAATAATTTGAAATTGTTCACATTTGGTCTCTTACTAGACCAAAGTTCCTATGGTATATCTTCTCCCATAGCTAAATATGGACTTTTATTCATTAAATACAAATATGTATTTAATTCATATACCCAAATTATATTAGGCATTCCAAATTGAATCCTCGTACTTTGATATTTATCTATCAGAGTATAATTTATCCTTTCAAATACTCTTTTTTATGGAGTTCATTGAACAATATTTTAATGCTTGATATCTTTCCTTTGATAAAAGTTACAAAAAAAATTCTGGTTCACTCCCCACAATTGTCTATTTGGAGACATTTCAACTTCGTGCACACTCTTTCTCATACAAAAAATTCCACTAGATAAAATCCTGAAACACATCAGATTTACTCTTTAGGAAATAAACCTAGACTATTAAAGTGGAATAATAAATGAATTTCACAATGTATAGTGATACTATATTAGATTTAATAGGGATTAGTAACCATACATTAGAATGAACAATTTATAACTTTTAATTACTTGTATTTCTTCCATCCAAGTTGAAGGAAAATATCTTATGTATTCCTAAAATATAACTCTTGCATCTTACAAGGTCTATGTGATTGAGTTTGAGTATGCCTTCATTTCTAGAACATTCAAATTATTTTCACTAAGGTGACCAAACCAATAATACCACTATTTTGGATCATCTGAGAAATTCATTATGATCACAGAAAATACATCAATCCATTTGTTCAAGTATGAGATTAAATTCTTAACTCTATTAGAAATATCTATGGATCCTCTGTTTATCTTATAAACTCCATCAAAAGATATTATAAAACCTAAAATATTTTTTTTATTACTAGTATGATGTTCTCCCAGAGACCTATAATATTTATAACATCATTTAGCCATAATACACTTCTATTTTTTATTCAAATGTAAACATCACCTTTCCCAAACATATTTAGAGCTTCATTATCCACTATATTTACTCTGCCTATGCTTCTCGGTATAAATTCAACCATGAACCCTTACTCATCAGTTGAATAAAAATATGTACCTAATTCAATAACCCATGAATCCTCTAGAATTATCATACTCAATTCCAAACTGGAACCTTCATTTGTTGTACTGACTATTTTTTTATATCTAGAAGTGGAAGCCTTATTATGATTCTTATAATCATTCTTGATATGTCCCTTATTCCCATAAATACAACATGTATGACCTAGAATAGTCCATTTACCTCATCTTATTATCTATGAAATATCCTATAAAGACTTATTATTCTAAATATCTATCCATTAGACTAAACATCCACATCTGGTAGTATTGTGAGTACTTCTATATAGAGTTTGAACATCCTTCAGCCTTAACTCCTCATTCAAGATCAAGTCTTGAATTTCATCAAACACAATATCTTCCTTCACACTAGAGTTTATCACTTTCTCACCATGGAATTCCAGCTCTCTAGAAGTTTGGAATGGAGAACCAAATCCCAAACATCATCTGTGAAAGTTACCCTCAGTAATCCAAGATTCCTTCAGATTATATTGATGTAATTCACATGATTGATTATAGTCCTTCCATATGATAACATGAAGCTGATCAATCTTCACATCATAAATACTTTATTATGATTTTTTGGATTCACATAAATTTTATCTAATTTTTTAACAACTTATGTAATATATTTCTTCTCACTGATGTTGAATGAAATATTCTAAGTAAGAGACATCCTGGTCAAGTCCAAAGTATTCTTTTCAAACTTCTTTCATTCCACTTTTCACATTGTTTCCGTACATTTACTAGACAAAGGAGCATCCATATATTTTAATATCAAAATTTCCTCTAGTTTCATGCTCCAAAATAAAAATTCCATTTAAAGGAACAATCAAGATCTGTTTAATCAACGAGTAGGGCTTGAATTAGTGATCATTTATTTTTATATTTTCTTAATTTTGAAACAACCTTCACCTCCTATTATATATTTATAACTTTTATAAAAATAATAACACAATAACAAACCACATTAACATAGATATTTACAAGGGTCACTACTCCATAAGAGTATCTATTCCATGGAATGTTTTGAAAACAATTCAATTCCACACAACTACTAGAAAAAAATCCATTAACATGGTCACAATAAGTAAGATATAACCATTCACTTGAGTCATACAATGATCAAACATCATTTCATATGATCTATACATGTATAAATATGTCACAAAGTTTTTCCTAAAAACTATAATAAACCTTCACCAATAATAATAAGTGTGTAGTCACTATGCTACTTATATTTATCCACACTTTTTCTTCAAGAAGGTCCTTGTTTATTATTCACTCTCTTTCCCAGAAGCAAGAAAGAATATATTTCTCTATAATGTCTTCATAAACCCTAACACATAAAAATTTTATCCTTATTATTTTATGTGTTATTTTTATTCTGTTTGGGTTATCTTTAATAATTACACATGTGTTTGGTTATCAGGTGCATGGGGTGCCTTCCTTGCACAAAATGTACACCTTACAAAAACCCAAATGGGTGTAAGTATATCACACAAAATATTATTTCTTCACGTATACATACAAGAATGAATGTACTATTATTAAATTTATTATTATCATAAATCTATACATGATTTATTCATCCTATATAATATTTCCTCTATAAAAAACCACAAAAAAATAATCAATATATCACACAAATTTTTCTTTGTGTAAAACATTCACACAAGGGATGATTAAGAATGTGGGTTATCTTCTTCTCATAACAAAGTAATGTTACTAACACTAGTTCTAATTTTATCTCAGTGTTGATGCAAACTCGAAGGGATTTGTGGAACTATTTCATCATGAATCCCTTAAAGTGTGATAAAAACAAATCAAAAATCCCATGGATCTTATTCTTCATAACTAAATAGACTTGTGAAATATTCTATTAGAGAAATAGAGGGTTTCACGGAACTTTGTATTTCTTCAAAAAATTATATCTCTTCTCAAATAATTGGTATGATACTCTCTTGACCATGTATCTATTTATATAGGTATGTTAACAATTCCTTTGATTCTTATTTCATGACATGATGAGTCTACAAGAAAAAATCTATTTGAAGACAGATATGATTATTATCAAAGTTTCCAGTAATACAGATCTTTTAGACTCTCATAACACCTAGAATATGGGAATATTTTTCTTCATAGTTATATCTTTAAAGAATTTGACCAATTCATGTTATTTGATTTATCACATTCATGAAATGAATAGAAATTATGCATGAATATTCACACCTTCGTTATCTAAAAAACTAAGCCTCAGAATAACCTTGGTGACCATGGAATTAACTGATGGTGGTCCAAACATATAATCCAGTTAATAGAAACCTCTAAGAATTACTAGAGGTAGAAGATGACTATCATGGTGATTAGGTAGCTGAGATCAATTTAATCTAGTAGCCAGTGTTATATGTATAACTTTATTAATGAATAAATAGTACCACTTGAATCCCATTCGACATCAAACATTCATATAGTATAACTTCACTTGATTAGTAAATTCATGCATATATCAGCTCAATCCATGACACTAGGGACAACACCTCGATACACCTTCACACTTTCCTTACACGAGATGTGCCTCACCTATACTGTCGCACCTTGGAACCTTCATGCACGCTATGTATGCACATGCACACCCACTTGTGTTCTCAATAAGGTTTTTATTCTCCCATTTCCTCCTTCTACCATGGCTGGCTAGATAGGTCGATTTTCTGCCACATGGTTGACCTAATGGTCCCACAAGTGTAGTTGAGGTGGTCCTTGATTGGATGGTTAATGATTTGTCTATTTTTTGGTAAACTCCAATAAAAGGAGTTGGAAAAATATTCAATATAAAACACCATATACTTCTCTTTAAAATTTATTTCCATCTTTAAATAACTCCTACTGAAATAAAATATATATTTTATGGGATTGTTCTTCAAATTATCTTTATGAAAATAAATATTTTCATGATCTTCTTCATTATTGTAAACAAATGGGTCATACTTAACACACAAAAACATGTCTTCTAAAGTTAATACTAGTTAGACAACCATCAATGTTATTTAAGTGATTTATGTACATAAAAAATTATGTAAATAATATTGACCAATAAAATCTAACTCCATAGGAAAGATTTCTTAAAACTAGAATCTTCAACAATCTTGTTTATAACAATATCCCCCTTTGGATATTGTTATCAACCAAGGAACATAAATCACTGGAAAAATGTAACTTAATCAATGGAATATTTAGACAAAAATTCTAAGCCTATGTTAGTGAACTCATTATAGGAAGAAAGAATCATTTTACAACAATACCATGTTGTCCATAAGCATATATTTAAGAAACCATTATTTCACCTTCTTATGAAACCTTTTACTTACACTTCAATCTTTCCCAACTTCTTCCTATAAGAACTAAACTTTTCCTACATCCACTTAAATAAATTATTAGTATAGTTCACATACTGAAATCATAGATTACCCCTTTTAATAAACCCCCTAAATATATGATCTCCCTCAAAAAGGTAAAACACATACCAATGGATAGATTTATGTTACAACATTATTCTCCCCCTTGATAACACTATCCAAATACAAGATTATATAGGGGATATAATCACATACCTTATATTTAAATAGTTGTATTTTGAACATCCATTATCAACCTAATATCATGAAATGTTTCCTTTGATAATTTTTTTTTGAATATATCATCAACTTTCTCTATAATAAAAAAAAACTATATATTAAGTTCATTATTTTCAATGACCTCTTTGATAAAGTGACATTTTATATCAATGTGGTTGGAATGAGAATGTTGCACATGATTCTTAGTGAGATTTATAATACTTTTATTATTACACCCCAATATAAGGGTTAACGTTACATCAACAAAAACAATCTTTCAACTATATCTTCATCCACATAAGTTGTGTTACATCCTGAGTGGCAGCTACATACTCATATTATGTAGTGATGAGATTTACATAATTTTGTTTCTTTATATTGCAACTTAAAAAAAATTCTCCCAAAAATAAAAAACCACCTGATTTGGATTTTCTATCATCAACACATTCTGGTCAATCTATATCTATAAAACCAAATAGATCAATCTTTACCATGCTATCATATTTTAATCAAAAATCAATTATTCCTTTAATATATATAATAATACACTTTCCTTCTATGAGATGATATTTCTTTGGTGTGCTTTGATACCTATCAAAAAACGCAATATCATACACTATATTTGGCCTTAAATCTGTTAGATATAATAAACTTATAATCGAACTTATAAACTCTTTAGGATAAACCTTTTTTCCTTCACAATATTTGGTCAACTTTGTTCCCACTAAAATAGGTGTGTTAATTATATTTGATTATTCTATTAAAAACTTCTTCAATAATTATTTAGTATACTTATCTTGATATAGAAAAATGTATTTCTTCTTTTGAGAAATTTTTCAGCCAATAAAGTATTTCATTTCAACTTATATGGGAATCTCAAAGAGCTTCTTCATCCCCTCAAAAAACTCATCACATATTTATTCATCATTCCCTGTAAACATGATATCATCAACTTAAACAATCATAATGAGAGAGACCTATTCATTTTCATTTATATAGAGGTTACTATAAACTCTCAATTTCTTGAATTTTAGCTTCCTTGATCAAGTATATAATTTTGAATACTTGGATTTAGGATCTTTTATCAACCTGTAAAAATACTTCTTCAAATTTCAAACATAGACTTAATCATTCCCAAGTACGTAGACACACGATTGTTCAATATAAAATTCTTCATTTATCTCTCTATTAATAAAATATGACTTGATATCCATTTGGAAAATTTTATATCTTTATTGAGAAGTAATATAAAGAAACATTATGATAGTTTCTAATCCTTCCACTAAATAAAATGTCTCATAAAATTTAATGCCTTAAATTTTTGAGTAACCTTTAAAAACAAGTCATTCCATGGTTCTTATCACTTCACCTTTCTCATTCAACTTGTTTCAAAACACCCACTTTGTACTAATAACATTATTATTGTTTAGTTTGGGTATAAGTTAACTAGTATCATTCTTATCAATATGACCTAACAATTCATTCATATAATCAACCCACTCTTAATACTAAAAAGCTTCATTAACATATTATGGCTCAATGTTTGAATATAATGAAGTACGTGAAACTACCCTTGAAGCTCTTCTAGTTTGAACCTATTGTCGTTGATCACCAGTGAAATTTTTAACTTCCACTTACTTCCTGGTTGTAGGATAAGATGAATGAAGTTGTTCCTCATAACTTGAGATTGCTAAGAAAAAATCCTCATTTCGAGAAACATCAACATTATTACTACATTTAAGAATTTTTTCATGTTTCTCAACTGCAACCACCCCATCTCCTTTTTCTTCCATATTTTCATATATATGTAAAAAATACTTATCTAACTTTTTAATAACTTTCAAATATACAAATTTATAAACTTTACCTATTTATTTATTTATAAATTTGTATATTCTACCATTAGAAGGGTATCTAGGAAAGATTTCATCAACACCTTTCAAATCAAACCTCCCAAAGTTCTTACCCTTGACCTTGATAATAAAAGGTTTGTAAAACACCCTTAAGTGTTTCAAACATGGGGTTTATTTTTAATACATATTATAATGATTCATATCAGATTTATTCCTTTAGTAACATCAATTATAAACATACACTACTACTCTAGTATCTTTCCTCCAAAATATTGAGAAGTATAATGTTTGATCAACATTGTTCATGCCATGTCCACCAAAATTTTGTTTTTTATTTCAGAAACAACATTATATTGTGGTGTGTATAGTGCACTAAAAGAATGAATTCCATGATTTTCAAGATAATACCTAAACTTATCACTTGTATATTCACTATAATTATTATTTCAAATTTTATTTACATAATTTCAATATTATTTTTCTACACTTATCCTAAAACTATGAAATTGTTTCATATGAAATTATTTATGTTTCAAAAAAAATAATACATGTAATGTGACTAAAATCATCAATGAAATAAATAAATTAATTATATCTATTTTTTGAAAGCTTAATATTTTTCCCATAAATGTTAGAATGAATTATCTTCAAGGTGTGAGTTGAATGTATTTAAACTTTCTTGTGAATCGAGTTTGTAATATTCCCTTTCTGGAATATGGAACAACACCAGTCTCTTGTTCATAATAAATAAAAAATATAATGAATATTTTCTCTCTTTTAAAGATTTCTAATATTCCTATGACATATATAACCTATCCTTTTATACCAAAACATATTTTCTTCTATCACACTAACATAGTATGAGATTTCTACATCATTAAATTGGAACAATTTTTCCTTGTTTTGTTGGCCTCTCGTAATAACTCTCCCATTTTATATTATCTTAAGAAACCATTCTTTATAAGAAAATGTTTTTATCCTCATAAAAATATTTTTAACCACTTAAAAATTTGTTTTTTCATCCCTTCAAAAGAAAAATATATTTTTTATTTTAACTTGTTTTCCCTGAAAAATTACATATCCAACACCTTTGATTCTGAGTGACTCGTTATTTCCAAAATACACTGTAAATTCTTTATAAAATTTTTAAAATTTTAAAAAACCTCAAATATCCTATAATATATAAAGAAAACAAACTATCTAAAATCTAGGACCATTCTCTTTTTGTTAATTTAATAGAAATTTTAAAAACTAAGTCTTTTTTTCATTTTTCATTCTTCTTATGTTCCTTTTGAGATTTTTTATATAAAAATTATTGTGATAGTATCATTAAAAGACATAATTTTTAAAGATGTATAGTTTTATCACATCTTACATAAATAGTTTCCATGGTTTGGAATCTATTTTCAATCTTCAGACTGACTTTCTCAGGTTGTCTTCTTTGAGTGGGTTGACTCTCCCTCAAAATTTTCCTCCATCTTATCATAGATTCTATATAATGTTTATGTGTAAACCAACACATATATTATATATTCCAAAATACATTATAATTACAGTAGTAACCATAAAATTCATATTTCCATTTGTATCTTATATACTTATTAGAGATATGTTTTTACTTTTCATCAACTCGATTACCTTACATAGTAGTATTTCATTATGCACTAAGGTTTTGATTACCTTTTGAGATTTTATAATTACCCATAATTAAATATATAGTTTTAATATATTTTGGTTTGTACATTAAAAACTTATAAACATATAGTTTTTAACTCTATTTTTTGTATAAAAACATGTTCTTATCAACATTATTTTTCTTCTAAATAGATTCATATTTTTTATCAACCATATATGAAAGTTTTTTTATCCTTTTAATACTTAAACTTTTAAGAACATTCACCAACTTCTTTAACTGTGATTTGGAAACTTTCAATTCCTTGCTCAACTATAACAAATTTTTCTTGAATAAGTTCTAATTATTTTTCTTTTACTTTAAACACTTATTTATGCTTGACATTGAGAATATCCTTTTCATAAACCATCTTCTTCATGTTATCAATCTCTTTCAGTAACTTAGATTTTTCTTCAAGAGATTATTATTTATTGTTTTTTGTAATATTTCCTTACTTAAAATTCTTATTCTCTCTTTCAAGTCTTACAATATTTTCAAGATTTCCTTTCACACCACTATTTATCTTGAATTCCATCTTAGTTTCTTATTATTCAAAAATACTTCTTTCATCACTGGTTAATTTTCCATCATTCAATTTTTTAATAATGAGTTTCTTAGTGGAATTACCACTAAGGTTAACATGATCATCTTAAATTTTATTATCTTCAACACACTTAGAAAAATAGTTTATCCTTTTATATTTATAAAACTTATTATCTTTTCCCTTATAATAGAAATTGAATTTTTTTTACTTTCTTCTTGATAGATATTCTTGAATTTCAATAATATTCACAAATTTCTTTGTTTTTATTTTTTTAGTAACGTTTAATTTATAATTTCCAATAGATCCACAACCAAAACACTTCATAGGTAACTTTATTTAGTAATTTCTTGTGCCTCTTTGTCCATTTTTATAAAACAAATACTTAATTTCATTAAAATTTTGAATAACATCGTATTCAGTATCAGAGTCACTGAATTATTACTTGAGAACATTCATTATATTTACTTGGTAGATTTGAAATAAATTTATCCATCAAAATTTTCTTTTTTCTTCATTACCTTTTCTCTTATCATCTCATAAGTGGTGAGAGTTTTGAGTAGATCATCCAAAGATAGAATCTTATGATATCTATCTTCTATGGATAAAACTTTGGAATCAAATTTATCAATAAGTATTCATATGATATTATCAACAATGGTTTAATCTTCCAAATCCACACCATAACATCTAATGGTTCTTACAATGTCATACACCCTTGTAAAGAAGTCACCAATGGATTCATTATCACCAATCTTATGATCTTCATACATTAATCTCCATATTTGTAACTTCTCTTTCTTTAATTTTTTATTTTGTTCATAGATGTTATTAAATTTATCCTAGATTATTTTAGTCTTTCAAATTCCTTTGACTCTTGGAAACTCACTTTCATAGATTAAGGAAAGTATGGCATTTATATCTTACCCATCATTCTCCAAATTTTTCTTATCAATAACTATCAACGAAACACCTTATTCACAAGGTTGGAAACCATCTATAATAACTTCAAGAAATTCATAACCAATATAATTAAGATAAGGAAATATTCTATATTTCTATATACTATAGTTATTCTCATTGAATACATTAATCCTTTTACTATTCACATAATTTTGAACATCCATAGAAGCTTCTCTTTTCAATAAACATCAGTAAATATTAAATGAATGGAACCTTCACTCTGATATCACATGAAAGGACAAATAAGAATCTGTATGATCACTAATAAGGGAAAGTTTAAATCATTAGTATTTTATTTTTAGATTTTCATACATTTGAAACAACCTTCACCTCATACTAGAGGGTTATGTCTTTACTGGAAACAAGCACAAACGAACAAATCATAGGAACACAAGAATTTACAAGGTTCACTACTCAACTAGAGTAGCTAGTCCTCAGCATGGTCTGAAAAGAATCAAATATCACACAACCACAATAAAACAATCTTTTAACGTGGTTACAAAAATTAGGGAATAATTTCTCACATACATCTCACTATGATCAAAAAATATTATATATTCTCTTAAAACAAATAAAAATGTAACAAAGTCTTTCATAAAAAAAATAAGAAACCATCACCAATAGGAATCAGTGTATTTTCACTGTATTGTTTGTATTTCATCAATATTTTTCTTCATGAACTTCCTTCTTTCTTATTCACTCTCTTTCCTAGTAGTAGGAAAGAACTCCATTTAATACGATGTATTTGTAAACCCAAAAACATAAAAAAAATTCCCTTATTATTTGATGAACTATTTTTATTCTATTTTTGTTATCTTCAATGGTTGTGTATGTGTATGTATTTTTTGATCACATGCATGTGGTACCTTCCTTGGGATAACCATATGCTTAAGAAAACCTGAATGTGCATAAGTATATCCCACAATATCTTCTATCTTCACATATGCATACCATAATTCTTATACTATAATTATCATTCTTCTTCATGTAAATGTGTACATGATATCTTCCTTATATATATTGTTTCTTCCACACAAACCAAAAAAAATAATTGGTATATTGTGCAACTTCTTTTTTGGGAAAAACCTTCATGCAAGTGATGATCAAGAACATGGGTTATCTTCTTTGTGTAACATTGTAAGGTTACTAACACTTGTTTGCCTTGTCTTATAGTGTTTTTGAAATACTGAAGGGATTTGTTGCACTATTTCTTTATGAAGCACTTTGAGTGTGATAAATACAAGTCAAAAGGCTTATGGATCATCTTATTTGATAAAAAGAGGATTGTGGAATATCCTCTTCATGAAATAGAGGGTTTCTTGGTGCTTTTTTTCTTTGAAAAATGATTTCTATTCTAAAATCATTGACATGATCCTCTATTGACCATGTCTCTATTTATATAATTAATTTCAAACCACCTTTGATCTAAATTTTATGCCAACTCAATCCTGCCTAAAAAATGTCATGTGAATAATTATATAAATATTACTGGAGGTTTTGGTAATCTATATATTTTATACTCTCATCACACCAAGAATAATTGCATCTTTTCCATTGTGATGAACTCGTCACTTGAATTCTATTATGATCACAGGCTTTGTATTTTAAATCTTGAGCTCATCGTATATGAAAGTGGAAAATGGCCTCTGTAACTTCAATTTCATTTGGATGAGGTATGTTCTTTGAGTTATCACAAGCATGAATGCATGAATATTCATGATTTCATTATCTTAAAAACTCAGCCTAAAAATAAGGGTGGTGGACCTAGAATCAATCAATTGTGGTAAGACCATATAATATGGCTCATAAAAACCTTCAGGCATTATTAGAGGTAGAAGATGACTGCCATGGTGATCGAAGAACTAAGATCTATTTAATCTGGTGGCTAGTGTTATATTTGTAACTTTATATATCCATGGACAGAACTGTTTGAATCTTGTCCTACATCAAACATGCACATGGTAGATATACTCTTAATAATTAAAGTCATGTGAAATGTGGTTTGATCCATGACACTGGGTTTGGAACTTGGATGTACCTTCATACACACCATTCATGGGATGTGCCTCACCTGTGGTATCCCACCTGGACACCTCCATGCGTGTTATGTACACACCATGTGCACTGACCTATGTGCTCTATACGGGATCTATTATCCCACTTCCTCCAATCCATCCAATTTCCCATAGGCGTAAGTATTACATGGACCATACGCCTTAGAGTAATTCATTGCATGTGCTGGGTTGAATGCCTCCCACATGGTTTTCCCAAGGGTCCCACACGTGTGGTTGAGGTGGTCCCTGATTGATTGGCTAGTGATTTGGTAATTTTTAGATAAAATCCAAAAAATGGAGTTGGGAAAATCTTCATTATAAAACACTATATTATCCTCTAATTTAAAATTCATATCCACCTTCAAATAACTCCTTATTAAATAAAAATTATATTTCATGGGATTCTTCATAAAATTATATTTATTGAAATAAACATTTCCATGATCTTTATAATTGTTGTAAACAAGTTTCATAATTAATACAATCGACACATGTCATATAAACTTAATACTAGCTCAATAATCATCAAAGTTGATTAGGTGATTTATATACTTAATAAGTTTAAGTAAATAACATTGACCAAAAAAACTCCTTAGGTAAACTTTATTATAACCAATATCTTCGATAATCTTGGTCCCAACATCCCTCCCATAAAACATATTTATATGTACCTTCCCTTCTTTCAAATTCATTCTCCAATGCCTGTACAAAAAAATGAAATAAAAAACTTCCAAGAAAAGGGTAAAAGTTACTTCAATGTTTTCTGAATTTAAACCAATCCCATTGATACAACTTATTAAGAGGGAACCCAAAGGAAGAAGAATCAAGATTCTCACTCCATCTATTTGGCCCAACAAACAAACCTAGAAACACCATGTATATAAAATAGAGTTCCATAAAATCACTTTAGCTGATGTAGTAGAAATATCTATAAAGTTACTTGATAGTGGTTTGACTAATAATATCCTCCTTCAAGTTTTTAAACTGGAACTAGGATGATTACCCACCTAATAACCACACAAACTTTTCAAACATACTTCACAAACTCAAACAATAAAACAAATAGACAAACAAGATGCACATGGTTGAAAAAAATGTCATATATATAGGAGAAAACTACACACATATAAATTACTAGATATAAAAGTGAATAAAAAACACTCACTCACTTACTCTTTATTATAAAGTCTTGGATAAATAAATCAAAAACTTCAACTCTTTATATAGTTCAATACATCACTTAAGAGTTGGGCCACCACCTCACATATTAGGGGTCTATATCTGATCAACTAGTTTCACCAACCTCTGAGACTCATGGAAAACCTCCCATTGACCTATATAACTATTGATACATTTTTGAACCATCCATTTAAACCATCAACAGTAGGTTACCATACATTGAAAATGTGAAAATAATCACCTCTCTTAGTGAACACCATATGTGAGAACTCTATCTAACAATATCTATGTGATCATCACTATATTATGACACTAAATTATCACTGTAAGAATAACTTATCTAATGGATATTTTGTTGATTATAACCCTTCTAACTGAAAACTCTAAAATTGAACAGTGGGAAACAAATTTCCAGTAACTCTATGTTCAATGATCTGTGTATGATAATGGTTTTCCATTGATCTCCATCTGAAAAACTAAATTCATTGAAACTAAATAAATTTCAACAAAACCTAACATATAGAGACTACATCATCATATATAAATTAATACATGTAAACCTAGGTAAGATCATTCTATTAAGAGTTTTCATATGGAATTGTTTCTCAATCACTTAAGGAATATCATGTTAAGATTGGGATAACTTAGGTTTTAGAGATTTGATATATGACTCATATTGAAATTCACACTTTTTATCAGTATTTTAAATTATTTAGTTATTTATTTATACTAATTTATACTATTATTTTTGGGTATAAGGATATAAGACTACAATCTTACCCCATAAGAGATAATTGGGTCAGGTAACCCCCCCCCCCCACACACACACACATAAGGGATAAAACACCCTTAGTTAGACCATACACATACCCCAGTAGGTCCTAAAGTATTTTTAATAGGTACTCAAGTCCTTATATACATGGAGGTATAAACACTCCCTTAGAACCCAAATCCCTTATAAAACCCCCTTCTTTATCCATTTTTTCTAAAATTTCAATAACATTCCTATTATAGTACCTGTTATAGTATCTACTATAATAACTATTATAGTGTCACCACTATACTACCTTCTATAATGTTGTTATAATTACTATAATATTGAATTTAAAAAATTATTACAGTAATATTCAAACCCTGGTTTCTTATAAATAGGCACCATGTCCTTAATATTGGACCAATAGGGTGCACCCTATTTTTTTATTTAGTGTTTTAAATAAAAATAAGTAACTTTTTAAATATTATTTAGTAGGCCATGGTAAAATAAACTATTTGTAAGGTAATTCAAGGGACTGTTTGAGTTAAATATTTAGTCCAATAACAAATTCCTAGTCGGAATCATTGTTAGGTAAACTATTTATACTGACCTTATGTCTCTTTAAAATCTTTGTAAATAATACATTTTTATTCCAAAATCATTAAGTTTTTTATTTTTACAATTATATGAATTTTATTAGTATTTGGTAATGTTTTTAATTTACCATAAATAGTGGCGTATTATTTTGATAAATTTTAGGTTTTTAATTATTTAAAAAGAGGATGTGTGAATTGAATTTTATATTTTCTAAACTTATGATGTTGTTGTGGGATGTTTGAAGGGAAATAGTTGTTCTTTTTTATTTTCAATATTTTTTACTTATAATAGAATCATCATCCTCAGAATCAACATTATCATTATAATCATTATTATTATGTGATCATTAATTTGATTCCAATAAAAATCCCAACTGCACATTTGCAGATGTTTCTATGGGATGATCATCAAAACTGTATGTTACTAATGCTTCCATTAGTGTTTTATCAACTTCATTTTAGCACATGGAGAACCTTATGGTATAATTATCATACAAGTATGTTAAATGTATTTTCTTGATTCAACGTTTCATAGATATTGGTAAGTTATCGATTCGATTAACATCACTTAAATTCATTAGGATATCATTTGAGACCATTAGTTTCTCATAATTTAAAGTAATACTCCTTGAATATTCTCATGTATTAATTATATTTTAATATAAATATGATTATTAAAAATTATAATTTATTTTTTGGTGATTTTTTTGGGTTTCTCTATGAAGATCATTGAATAGTACCTATATTACGAAATAGATGTTGATCCTCTTATTGTAGCAATATGGTTAGATTTTTCTAGCCAACCAGGGAACCTCTTCAAGACAATTTCCCTATTTGTGATTGTTAGGCTTATTGATACTTTAGTAAAATTACAATTTACTACACTAAAGTTATCAACACCCTTAGTTTCAAGGATTTGAACATATATTGACATAATAAAACCAATTCCTTCTTTTATATGGATTTAAAATCTAGATTATATATTCTTGAAGGAGGTTGTGTATCTCTTAGTCTATAACACTTCATGTATGAAATTTGGTCATATTAGTGAGTCTTATGGTATGGGGAATACAAAATATTAATCACATTTTTCTCATACACATCTTATAAAATTTAATATTTAGATTGAAAAGAGAACATAATAATTTGAGAATCATGTTCTCTATTTAAAATACAATCCCTAGATTTATGATTAGAAAAAAACTCAACTTTTTATAGAAGCCCAAAACACTCTGAGTATAAAAAATATATTAGAGGATGATACCATGGTAGGGTTTTATATAGTTTTTTTGGAGATGTTCAAAACAACTAAACCAATTTTTAGTACCAAACAGACTAATGTGCAAGTTAATGTGGAAATTAAGAATCAAGAACCTAAAGATGTAGAATATGTAAATGATACTCTACCTCTTTAAAATGATAGAGATATTAAAAAAATTATTTTAAATCAAGCACTAAAAAAGGGTAAAATACACTCATTGATTCATATGGGTTTTTTTCCCCACATCCAATTAAAGTAATGTATTGTGAGGACTACTCTAACCTAATGAGTTCAATGGAAACTTGCTCTACAAGAATCTATATTTCTAATATGAAATTTGAAAAATAAATTGATGTCCCTCTAATAGTGTATAATTTTGAAATATCATGTATCATTGATAATAAAACCTTTGAAATTGAATGTGTCCTTCCTCCAATGGCACAAAATATGGGAACATCATCCTAATCTATTGAACATGAATAGGAACATATAGATATTCAAAAACATGAGACTTTTATTATAATTTAAGAGGGTTTAAGGGAGGATATATATATCCCTAGATTTAGGATAGAAATAAAATTTCCTTTAAAAAATATAAAATATAATAAATAATGTTATATTATTACATCCAAATTAAGGAACTGATGATCTTGAAAACTGAAGTGGAGTTTGATTGTAATCATAGTCTTGACTACACAAAAAAATCATGAAACTAAACCACTCTGGTTCTAGTTCATTTACTTTATCTAAGGTATATATGATATGATTAATTTATATTATATTGGTCCTTTTTATATGGTTAAAATATTTATTCTTTGTGAGAAGTGTATGTCTTCCAAGTTGTTGAATGATTAATGAAATGTTTATCACATTGTGCAAAATTTTCTTTTTAAACTAACGCATACTCCTCTTGATTTAAATTAAATTTAAAATTTTCTACATTAATATAGTATATTGAAAGATTTTTTATTTTGGATGTGGATGATTCTTATTATTCTAAGAAATATCATGAAGTTGGGTATTCCCTTAGTTTTATGGGTTTTTTAGGATATAAAACCAAGATACCATATATTCATTGAGAACTTTCTTTTTGTGGTTTTCCATTAAAGTACTTCATTTTGTATGGAACCTAACAATTTTTACATGTTCACATTTCATTTTCAATAATTTTTAGTTATATTATATTACTTTATTGTGGTTTTTGGAATGAAACACTCTAGTAGATGTTCACTAATAGATGAATCCAAGAACTAATCCAATGCATGGTTGTTGAATCCATATAAGTGTGGGTTGTTTCCTACTAGAGATGGTGTTTATAGACTAATAGATTATATATTCTATTATATTTTCAAGGGATACATTTCCTTAAAAATAATTTTATGATGCTGATCTAATATTATGATTCAATAAAGTTAGGGCACTTATTATGGGATATCATACTTGTAGTTACATATATGTTATATTTTTAATAATTCTTGTTATGTATCCACTAACTTTTATGCCAGTGAAATAACATTACACCTCATGTAAACACCTCCCTTTCAACTTTGTTTATAAAATTTGGGGGTCATGATTTGGTTTTCTAACTCACACGTTGATCTTTTTTTACTATTATGTAAACCAAAAGGTAGGAAAGTGGTTTCTTGAGAAAAATAACATATTTTTTTAAAGGGTTCAACCACAAATTCCCTCCAATTTAGAGTATTATTTTATCCAATAATTTTTCTTTTCAGGGCCCACCTTCTGTGTGAGAATTACTAGATAGTGGGAATGATGTTTGGTTATGACTATTCTAGATAACATCACTGTGGATTTCAAGGAATAAAAATGATTGATGTACATGTGTTTATTGCTATAAAATGTATTTAGTAGAGTTCGTGTGATGAAAAGTTATCAACTGACATTTTGAATGGGTAAAAACAGGCATAGGACATGTGTGTGTCCCATATTTGGGTGTTTAATCTATATTTTCAATGTGATGTGTGCATTCCACATTTGTGGTATACATGGTTATCCTGGCATTGGTAATTCCGGTTGTTTCATTCTTATATTAATGAGTACGTGTATAAAATCCATAGAAATGGGGATACAAACTCATTAGGAGTGTAAAAAATATGGCCATAATAGACCTATTCCCAAGGTGTTGGGCCTTTAAGCTTCATAAAATAGAAAATCACATGTGATCCATCCTCAGGGAATAAAATCTTTATCACCTTGTGGACATAAAACCATTTATAATAATTAAACTAAGATATTTGGGAGTATATCAGCCCTTGAGGGTGATATGTTATAACTTGACATAGCCCCTTAAATTTGGATGAAGATGATAGATAATATTATCAAAGATAATTAGAAATTTAAATAGATCAAGGGGTAGAATAGATATGATATGCTTTTCAATCGACTCCAAATAGTAAGGATCGTGTGTAAAAATTTAAATTAGTGGATGATTAAAAAAAATATTGTTCTATTGAAGGGATAATATCATGGGGTATATCCTAAATTACTATTAAAATATTTTAAAATGATATAATGGGAATAAATTCTTTCCTATTAGAGATAGTATTCCCAATATAGTGTTAGTATAGGATAATAATTTCCTCCCTCAATTCATTGATCTAGAATAAGTTATTATTTTATTATTTAATCTTAATGTTAAAATTGATATAGTACCAAATGGGTTTTTAAAAAAATTATTTCTATGATTTTAGGGATATCATCATTGTATATATATTTAGGATGGATAAAATATTCTTCATCTCATGTATCCTTATATCAGGTTTAAACTCTCATTTCTTGATTCCAATTCCTTAAATTGATAATATAATGAATATATCTAAATAAAATTTTATTTCCATGGATAACTCTATTTAAAACTTCTATGTAAACATCTAGCTAAAAATTAGGTGAGGTTATAAATAATATCATTAGTCTAAATTAATATGGATT
This sequence comes from Viscum album, assembly GCA_963277665.1. NCBI lineage: Eukaryota > Viridiplantae > Streptophyta > Magnoliopsida > Santalales > Viscaceae > Viscum > Viscum album. Next base: position 1,952,991,089 of record OY728125.1, read on the forward strand.
TATCAATGAAAAAATAATCTATGTTCATATGGTTAATTCCTATAAATATATCAACATTCTTAAGAAACACACTATAGGGGGGAAATTTTTCCATTTATATAGATATTAAAACATCCTTCTATTCTGTAAATAAGGGTTTTATTTTTCAATTCATAAATAAATATGTTTTTAATAGTGTTTTCATTAAAATTATTTAATTTTGTTCTTGAAAAGATATAATTTTAGTTCTTATTAATGTTTCTCCAAAGAGATGCTTCTCTTTCTCCATGGAGTTCATCATAGACACCATCCTTTTACTTTAATATTCTATATTATGGAGGACTATTTGGGTATAACTATTTTGAATATGGTTGAAATGGAAATCTCACTCCTATATACTATTTTATAGATTTTTATACATCTATTAATCTTTTAATGGGATGATATTATTATATTATACCATGGAAACAAAAAATGAGACTGTGAAAAGTGTCTTTATTCACTATGAAAAGGTCACAGGTCAGTGTATTCAATGTGATAAATCTAAAATTTTATTTAGAAATGGGTTTTCACTTGGATATGTCCAGCTAAATTCATTGTTAGATTATCAATTTCACTATATTTATAGAATTAATAAACCTAAGATATCTTGGGATAAATTAAAAAAATTGTAATATTTCTTATAAAGGAATTAAAATAGAGGAATTCATAAAACATTTTATTTTTCAATTATACTCTATGTGTATATTATATAACTAGGGTGAATATATCTTGGATCACATATTAATCTAATGCATGTTTTCCAATTATATCTTTAATCTATCAGAATTTTACATGGTGGAATAAATTATAGCCTGCTTTGAAGTTAATATATCTTCAAAATAGAATATTTTTTTCATCATTACTTTAGTGGAAATATTTTATATCAACTATTAGAATGTATATATCATTAATTATAAATTTTTTGATATATCATTGGAGGAGATAATGTATTCCATTTTAATAGTATCCCATATTTCTAATGGTATGAAAACTGGTCTAATTTTAAATACTACACAGGACTTACTAATGCTTAATTGTCTAAATGTATATGCAAATTTCAAATATTATAATGGTTGTATGTAAGTGTTATAGTGATTTTCTATTAAAAGATAAATAAAATTCAACATGTATAGTGTATCTAAAGTAAATCATAGTATTGGTAAATGCATTGTAATCTTTAGGAATGGAGTGGGAGAAGTGATGGGATCCTTTTATAAGAACTATTTCTAGGTGATATTGATAAAAGAGGATTTGTAATGAATTATAAAGAAACCCTATTTTATAGTAAAAATAAATGGAGTAATATTTAACTAGAGATATATTCCATATGTGTGGTTAATGTAGTTAAATAAAGGAACTACCTAATTTGGTTGCTACTTCAAAGTGGACAGACTACATGGAGTGTCTTTATAGTGTTTATTTTGTTTCCTATCATGTATGTAGGGGGAAAATTCATGTTTGATACTCTTTTCAATAAAGTAACATTTAAAATCATTCTATTAGTCTTATAATATACCTTAATATATATTTAATATCCTTGAGAGATATTATTATCAAAATATATTACTTAGGCTATTGTAACTTTCAATTTTAAATGAAATGGGTCTATAAACTTCTTAATCATACTTTTTTCATAATTTTTATTATTATTATTATAACTTTTTCTTGTTTTTTTTTGTTCTTTTCCTTGTCATTGTTATTTTTTTGTTTCTTTTTTGGTTTTTTTGTTACTTTTTTTGTTTTTATTATTATGGTTTTTCTTATTTTTGTACATATGTGATGTCCTTTTTTCATATTGCCTCCATTAATACTAGTGATTATTATTATTATACACTCAACCCCCATGGTGTATTTGTAAGTTTTGGGTGCTATAAACCTATATAACTGAGATTCAGACATTGATATAAATGAATTTCTTAGATATAATAGTAGTATCATAAAATTTATTATAGTAGTACTATAGTAGGCATCGAAGAAGGTGTTGTAGAAGGAACTATACCAGGTGCTCTGGATATATTTAAAAATAATATTTATATGTAATAATCCACATTAATGTATCAATGTCTATATTTTTAAAAAAAAATAGTGTCTCAATAATTATTCTGGGAATAAATTCCCTCATGCACTTTTATAACATAATGATCCACCTTGAGAATATTATCTATTTTAATAACAATTGGATACTACTCCTCATCTTCAATCATATAAATGTAGGATATATAATTATCTATTAATATATGTTAGGAGTTATCTTTCCCAAATATCTATTATTTATTCTTGAAAAATATAGAGGGTACTAGAATAACTCCCACCTTAGAAGGTACATATGAACCAATGTCTCTCCAAAGTCTTAACTTTATCAGTACAAGATCTACATGATCTTATGATCATTGTTATCTCTAAAGGATCATATTTTATTTGAAACCCTTCAATGGAAATATAGTGACCCATTCCTTTTACACATATTGTTACATTATTTTAACATAAATATCTAATAAATACAAACCACAGATTAAAAGGCCTAGTGTCTTTGGAAGATTGGTACATAAAACATCAACAAGAAAATAAAATAAAATTCATTTATTTTAATCTCCATAATTAAATCCTAAATCCTTTTTAGCTCCTAAAACTCCATAGGATAACATAGGGAATACATAGACAAAAGGGGTGAGAAAATAAATCCCAATAAGGGAGTAAACATGATAACATAGCATAATATGTTATTCAAACAACATAACATTATATCCTAAAAGAGAAATATATTGAATAATCACATGAGAGAATAAAATAAGGATCATGGTATCAAAACATCATGGAAACATAGTAAAGTGGAAGAAAAATAAAACATGAAATAACCATAATTCAAAGAAAACTACCAAAAAAAATATATCATGGTTGACAAAGTCCCATTGTGAATTTGGTTTACTCCCTAATCCCATACATACCATATCATGAGAAAAAAAACATTACCCAATTCATTGAATCACTAACTAATTTCACCCATAAAAACATGTACATGCTTATGTGTTCCACAAAAGTAAATTAATAACAAGGAATAAACATAAAAATTACCCATGGGAATGAATGGGATGATAAATCTTTCCATGTATCATAATCAAATGATATTTTATAAATATTCCAAATAGAATAAGGAATTAAATATTTTGGTCAATAATAAATAATTACGTAAGCCTTATTATCAAAATATGGTGTTAATTTGGTAAAATAATCATGAGAAAGGGTAGAAAATTGGGTATATAAATAAACTTTCAAAATAGTGTTTTAAGGAATCAGTTAAAGAATTTTTGAGAAAGAATAAGAATGAAATTATATTTGAAAACTAGATGAAAACTAGAATGATTATACATAAAATATTCCTTTATTTAATTAAATAATGGATGGAAATAAATACTTAAAATGATCATTACATAAAAGGATTTAGGGATAGAAAACTCCCCCTTAATCAAGTTTGATTTTAAAGAATGAATTTGAGATTTGAACTTAATGAATGCATTACCCCATCAAAGGAAGGAATAATAAGTTAGGTATATATGTAAGGTAAATATGTAAAAAAAATTATAATAATTCTATAACATAAAATAGGTATATATAGTGATCTAGATAGATAATGGTCATAACCCTAAGATAAATGGTGGTTTGGAGAGATCCCTTACATTATGTTCCATAATCATTCTGCACTTTCAATTAACATCCTGGATAATCAAATTATACTCATTTATCACTTAATTCAGAACCTTTTTCTTTTATATTTGATTTATTATATTTTCATTATTTTCATTTATAACCATTTAAATGAGATATAATGTTTAATTTCATTATTTAGTGGGCGTTCGTTTCATGGTTCCAAGGTTGGGTCACTTGTGGATAATTATTAAAGATCTTTATAATAGGTAATAAAACTGTTTAATTGAAATTAAATGGTATTAATGTACTTAAATAAATTTAAATATTCCCAAATACACATATTTTTTCCTATATTAGGATGATTCTTTTAGTAAAAAAATTAAAATTATAAGGGTAGTTCATTTAGGTCATTTTATCAATCATCATGAACTAGATTCATTTTTTTTAATTAAATTTTTATTAGAAAATTATAATTAAAATGATTTATAATATACTTAAATTATTTAACCATAATATTTTTTCTATAACCATCCTTGAATGCGGTGGAGTAAAACGAAGTGCCTTGTTCATGGAGGCGGTGAACCAAGCATATTGTGAACAATGATTTCATTTAATAATAAATTGAGGTGATGGTAGCATATTGATATTACACCATAATAATAAAATAAAAATATATTTATTATACTAATTTTACTATGTTTAGGTGGATGGATAACATATGAGGGTGGTAGAAGAAGAATAAAATTGAAACAGTTTAGTTGATAATTTTACCTCTTCATTTTGTTGTCTCCTCTTAAGATACCCCTTATGAATCCTCGAAATGGTATTTGGATGATACCAACAGCACTAGGACATTGAGGAGAGTATTGGAAAGATGGTTTGGTAGAAAATTTTCAAGTTCCAAGGATTTTAATTTTTGAGGAGAATATATTGACTCATTCTTTTCATATATAAATATCACATCATTTTAGATAAATATTCATTAGATAACATTACGATCTACACCACAATAGTATAGGTATATATTATATATAATCATGTATACATAAATAACTTTCTAATAATATATCTACAATTTCAACCAATTATTTCTTCACAACTATCACCCTTATTAGATATATCATACATAAAACCTTTCTTCATATCCTAAGGAAGACAAACATAAGAAATAGTGATCTTAGATGATTATTAAGTTTAAAAAGGGAGATATTAATGATTACTTAAATATAACATGATAATAAGTGTATGATAACATGATCTTAACATTTTAAAATCCATACCCATCATATCATAGATCATAATCTGGAATCATGGTGTAAAGATTGGTTATTCATAATACATGAATCATACAGAAATCAAAGAACATGAACCATGAGATCATAAAATTATCTTAACACATAATTTTATGGTATAAAAAATCTTATAAAATAATTTCCATAATCAGGGATAACTACCAATACTATCAAATTTTATTGGATTCACTCCCCATTCCATCATATTCATATTTATGGTTCACTCCCAAGACTATCATAGTGGATATGGTCCCTTACTGAACTGGGTTCAATCCCCACTATAGTCCTTATTATCTCATGACTTATCCTTGATTACCCAATGAATTATAGGTTTTTATAATTACAGGACCATCTATCTCATAATAATAATCCAATCTTATATGTTTCACGATATTATAATTCATTCATCATATATCATAACCCAAGGAAAGAAAATAGTTTTCACAATCATTTCAACATTTCATCTTAACATAACATGTGGAAAATAAACAAGTTTCATAAAAATATCATCATCATAATAATAAACCCTATAGAAAATAATAATTATGTTATCCTTGGACCATATACCTAGTAAATGATAAGTAACATCAACAGATGTTTTCATAAATGAGAAAGCCTTTAAAATATCACATGGAATATTTCTTAATAAAAATACCCTTTTTATTTTTGGAATCACATATTCAAATATATAAAATTTTACAAATTATTAAGGGAGAATTTTTATTTGAAAATAATAATGAAAAAATTTAAATTAAACTTCAAATAATTGAGCAGTCATGATGGAAAAAAAATTTATTCATGTCATGTAACTAAAAACAATGATTCCTTTCACATTTTTGGTAAAAAGTAAAAAGTACCTTATTTAGAAAATGAAAATAAGATTTCATTTAAAATATTTTTAAAAAAATAAATAAAGGTTAACAATTAATTTAAAATATCATTGGATAATATTCAAAAACATTCTTGAAAAAATAGTTATTGTAGAAAATGATTTCCAACAGAATAGTAAAAAATAGTCATTTTTCCTTAAAAACATTCCTTCAGTCACTTCATTAATTAAAGTGTGTAAAATGAAAGTAAAAATTGTATTCTCTAGAAAAAAAATATTAAAATTAAAATTAAATGGATTTACCAGATAATGTTCATATAATTACCTCAATGGAAATTCAAGTATAAACAATCCCTATTAAAATGGGATTAAAACATAAATCTCTTACCATAAGTCTTGTGCTTTGTACGTGTTTGAGCCTCCTTAATAATAAATATATATTTATTATAAATATATTATATAACTATAATTATATAACATACCATATATTATTCACTTATAATATATCATCACCTCTATATTAATAATATTTGGTTAAAATCATTATTCCAAGTGATAACTACTTCATTTTTCATGCATATTTTGATTCGATAGTTCCGGTCATTTTAAATTTATCATGATAGGATAATATACAGAATAATAATCATGATATAAATATCATATATATTCATTAAACATGTAATTATATTCATCCATAAAATTTATAGATAGAAAAATTAATTACACCATTCATAGAGACGATAGGTCGTATGTACGCACGCATGATGTTTTCACTTTTTGATGGATGTAATGAAATAAAGGTAAATAATAATTATAATTTATATAATAATTATTATATCATATATATATATATATATATATCAAATATATTCAATAAAACTATCCTTATTACAATCCATGAAAAGTGGAAATGAAAAATCAATCACATCGCTTAGTAGAGGCGGTAGTCCACACAGACGCACGAGTGACGCTATCATTTTCCAATGGATTGGAAAGGAAGGAGTAAGATAAGATATTATAATTATATTTTATTAATTATATAATAAATATCATATATAAACATTAAACCCCTCAAAATAACCATCCATGAAATATGGTGTTGAAAAAATTAATTACACCACTATGTAAAGACGGTAATGCATACATACGCACGAGCGATGGTTTCACTTTTTGATAGATGAATAAAAAGAAAGGTAAATAATAAATATACTTTAAATACTTATAATTATATCATATATATCAAATATAATCATTAAATTCATATTTATTACCATACATGAAAAGTTTAAATGAAAAAACGAATCGCATCACTTCGTAGAGGTGATAGTCCACACGTACGGATGGACAACATTATCATTTTCCAATTGATCGAATGAAGATGAATAATAGTTGAAACATCATAATAATAACAATTAATTGTTTTTAAGATAATAAATTCATTATTTTATAATATATACAATGGATTTAGAGGTGTTAAAAGAAGAAATAAAATTTAAAATTCTCTGTTAGGAGTTATACCTCTTCGCTGAGAAACCTATTTTGGATTATGCATTAATAATTGATGAGATGTTATTTATGAAATAAAATTATCTATATTATTTTTATAAGGAAGTTATTAAACTATTATGGTAGGGTTTTTTAAGATATAAGGCTTCAAAGTTGTCAAGAAGAGAGGAGAAGTGTCCTTTTATAAGTGACGGAAGGGGTACTCTTGGAATTACATAAAGTATTAAATTAATGTAAATTCATTTTTAAATTAAAGTGACTCAAAATTAATATATTTATAATATAGGACAATTATAAGTATAAATAATGTCATAAATAATATTTATATGGGTTTAATTGATTTTTTAACCCATATCTCATATTTTTAACTCTCGTTGATCCTTTCGAAAATTACCACAATATCAAAGTTTTCTACTTTTTAAGGGACAAGAATGTTACCATAAGAGGAAAAGTGACCCATAAATGTACCATGGATGATATTTTCAACACGATCTCATTAAATTGTCCAATTATATGTTTTTTAATTATTTTAAATCATTTAATAAAATTTTGTATATTATAAAATTTCATTAATGTCATTTTTTGAACTATTCATTTTCTTTGACATTAAAGTCATCAACATAGTTATTGAATTAAAATATAAACCATTAAAACATCCCTAATATGTTATATTTATTTGAAAAACTTTTGTAACATAATAATTCATCCAAATTGTATTATTATTAATATTTTTTAAATCATTTATTTTTTTCTATTAATTGAATAAATACTATGTCGGTGTTGCATAAGCATTTAAGGTAATTATTCAATCACTAAAAATTAAAAATAAATTATCATCAAAAAATAAAAATTTATATTTCAAATAAAATTTTATAATCATACATAACATATTTTTATCCTTATGAAACAATATTAGAAATATTAAAGTCAAGAGAGTGACATTTGGGATTTTCCTTTTCTTAAATTAATATAAATTTCATAGTAAAATAAAATGGAACCAAGTGGATAGATTTTATATTTTTTTGATGGTAAAAGTCAAATTAAACTCATAAAATAGGATAAATGAAATTATTAGTGAAATTAAAAATCTTTATTTTAAATTTTTAACTCAATTTTACCAATTTTAGCCTTATTGGGGTGATAAATATTTACAAAGGTTACTGTTCATAATGACCAAAACTAAAATATACATATTTATAAAATTTTATCCTTATGATCCCAAATATTTAATCCATTTTTCAAGATTAAATTTATATAAGTAGCAGAAATTCATTTTAAAATAATTTTGCAAAATGAGATGAAAACCATTTTTTTAGAAAAGTGCATTTTTTAGCATAAAAATGGATTTATTCATATCACATTCTTATAAAAAAATTATATGAATGTTAAAAAAAATATTTAATATATAAAAAAAAATTATCAAAGTCATTCACCAATAGTGATTAATTTAATTTATTAATGTAAAAACACATTGTACACACAAAAAGGTTTTTTATAAAAACATCTATTTTACTTTAAAATAATTTTTTATTTAATTTCTAATAAATCAAAAACCAATGAATTAATTTTATATATGTGTAATATGAAATACCTTGTGACTTATTTATTCCTATTCCAAACTATAAATCTAATGGCTAGGAAATAATTATCACATTAAATAATAATATTTCTATAGTATAATATTTTTCATTTAAAATCGGTGTTGATTATAAAGAAAACTATCAAAGAAATAAAATTTTATATAAAAATATCATAAAATCTCAGGGTATTACATTCCACCTACCTTAAAATAAATATCACCCTTGGAATTTTATTATTCTGATACAAACAAATGTGGATATCTTTATTTTATCACATCATCAGGTTGCCATGTAACTTCTTCAAATTTTTGATCCCTCTAAAGAACTTTAATTAGATTAGTAGTCTTGTTCTATAGCACTTTATCTCTAATATCCAATTTTTTTATAAATTTTTATTCATAGGAAAGATAATTATCCAATGATATAACCTCTAATTTTAGTTCAAGGGAAGGATCAGGTATGAACTTCCTTAAGAGAGATAAATGGACAACATTATGAACTTGAGATATGTTTTATGGAAGCATCAGTGATAATATGATATCCATAATCGATCAAGAATCACTAGGGGTCAATATTCTAAGGGTTCATCTTTCACTTCTTTCTAACTCCCGTAACCTTTTTCTATGGAGATATTCTGAGAGATATATTCTCACTAATTTCAAATTTCATATTTCACCAATTATTATCAACATAAATTTTATGTAAAATCTGAGCTATATTGACATTTTTTTGAATGACTCTAACTTTATCTTCCATTTCCTCATCTTGATCAGGTCCCAATAGCTTTATTTCTCTAACATCATCCTAGTGCATTGGATTTTTAAACTTCCTTCCATATAGAGCTTCATAAGGATCCATATGAATGATCGATTGAAATTTATTATTATAAGAAAAATATAATAGAGGAATGAGTTGATCCCAACCACCATTTAAATTCATATTACAAGATATCATCAAATCATCCATGGTTTGAATGGTTCTCTTAGACTGAACATCTATCTGAGGATGATAAGTTGTGCTGAAATAAAACTCTAAATCTAGAGCATCCTTAAGAATATGCTACAACTTTTTGGTAAACCTCATATCCTAATCTGATACAATAGAATGTGGTACTCCGTATAAACTTATTGTTTCCTTAATTTATATTATAGTAGTTGATCACAAGAGAAATATTCACTGATAGAAATGAAGTTTGATAACTTCATAAGGTGATTGACTACAACCCAAACAGAATTGTTCCTTTTAGATGTTTTGGGGAGTATGGTGGGGAAATACATGGTATTTTTTTCATTTCCATTTAGTTATGGGTAATGTTCATAACACCCCCAAGATAATTTTGTCTCTCTTTTTTAAATTTTTAACATTCTAGGCATCGAGATATATACTCTGCAATATCCATTTTCATGTTTTTCTACTAGAAATAATATTTCATATATCTATATATATTCATACTTCTAGGATAAATATATAATGATAAATTATGATCTTCATCCAATAGATACTTTTTCAATTCTGGAATTGACAATACACATATACGGTTCTCAAACCTTATCATTCAATCAAAATAAAGGTTGAACTCAGGAGAAATTATCACCTTCATTTGCATCTCTACATAATCCTTTTGTTCCTATTTAATCCTCACATGGATGGATGGGTGAACATTCATATGAAAAATATAATATGTATCTCCTTATTTAAATATTTGTAGATCTGTTATTTATAAATATAAAAATATTAGATCTTTTGTGATCATCATCGTAGATAGTCGAGCAGGATCCTTCCAACTTAAAGAATCAGCCACCATATTCTATTTCCCCAATTGAAAATGTAATGAGTAGTCATAATCTTTAATAAATTCCAACCGTCTTCTCTGGAACATATTCAACACAATTTGATTGAATATAAACTTTAAACTTTTATGATCGGTATATATGTCACACATTTACATGTAAATATAATGACTTCATATCTTTAATGAAAAAATTACTGCAAATAACATCAAATCATGAGTTGGGTAATTATTATCAAAAACCTTCATTTTTTATGAGTAATAAGCTATCACCGTATCATTCTACATAAGTATACATCATATTCCATTCTTTGATGTATCACAAAAGATCAAAAACCTTTATCCACTATAGGGTAGTGTAAGTATAGGTTCACTAACAAAAATTTACTTTATTTCCTTTAATTTTTCTTCACATTCATCTATACAAAGGAACTTGGACCCCTTCTAAGTTAACTTGGGGATTGGGTTAGATATATATGATAAATCCTTCAAAAATCATTAATAATATCCTAATAAACCAAGAAAACTATAGATTTCAGTCATAGTGGTGGGTCTGGTCCAATGTTCAGTAACTTCTATCATTCATGGATCCACCTATATACCCCCAATTGAGATTAAATAACCCAACATTGAAACTTTTTATAGCCAAAAATTACACTTGGTAAATTTTTCATTCAAATTATACTTTCATAGGTTATTCATTATGATCTTAAAGTGGTATTATTTTTATTAATTTCTCTAGTAATATATATAAATATCATCTATAAATACTTCCACAAACTAAGAAAGGTAATCTCTAAAGACTGTATTTATTATATCTATAAATATGGTAGAGGAATTAGAAAGTACAAATGAAATCACTATAAATTCAATGTTTTTATACCTCATAATAAAGGATATGTCATGTATGTATTCTATTTATACCCTCAACTGAAAGTATCCAAATCAAAGATAAATCTTGTAAAAATATTTATCACCTTGTAATTCATAAAAAAAATCAATTTGAGTCATAGTATACTTATTATTTTTTTGATATTATTCATTTCTAATAATCAATGCAGATTCACATTGATCCATATTTCTTCTTAACAAAAATAACATGTGCACCCCATGGTGATGCACTTGGCCAAATGAGTCCCTTATCAAGATTATCATGGAGTTTCTTCTTCAATTACTCCAACTCAATCAAGGTTATTCTATATGGATTCTTAAAAATAGGTGTAGAATTAGTTATGAGTTACATTGGAAATGAAACCAAATAAAATTACCAATAAAATTGATTCCGAAGAAGACTAGGAAACTCTTTTGGAAATACATCAAAAAACTCTCGTACAATAAGAATATCTTTGATTTTTACTTTCTCCCCATCCATATGAGATAAAAAAATCTTTTTAAATATGAATAATTACCAATAAAATTGATTTAATTTCCATCAAAAGTTTATATTTATCATTTTATTGGTAGAAGATCATAGTTTTATCTGAAAAATAAAACATCACTTCCATTCAAATGAAATTGATCAAGGATTTATATAAATAAATCCATTTCATGCCTAAGATAACATCAAATTAAACTAGAGGTAGAATAATGATATTTTAAGGAATCAAATTCCCAAAAACTTCAATCAAATAAGAATAATAGACTTGATATGAAATCATCACACCACTAGATTGTTTCACTACCAATTCTACATCTAATAATTAGGGTGTAATTGTGATATCATTAGAGAATTATTCAGTTATAAAACAGTGGGTAGATCCAAAATTAAATAATACATTAGCATATCTTGATTGAATGGTAAGTATACCTTTCCCTACTTCGTTATCATACCCCAAATAAGAAATAGTTATCACAAGATATTTCCCTTTATCTCTAACATTAAGAGATTGTTGACATTGATCTTCACCGTTAACCTTTATATTTGATCACTAGTTAGAATAATTCTTATACTCCTTGAATTTAAAACACTCGAGTATGGGTGGTACATTCTATTGTAATTTCTCTATATTATTAGATAATTTATTCTTCCCAACACTTTAACATTATATTTCCCGATGGACTTGCTTTCCACACATAAAAAAATTACCACCTCCCTTAATAAAATTTACTTCATGTTTCCTTACAAACTTCAAGAATAAAGAAAATATTGTCTTCTTCTCTCCCTAGTTTTTTATAATTTCCTTTTAATTGAATCCCTCCTTTCTTATCATTACCATGAGATTGATAGGTAACCACAATCTCAATCTCCACCCTGACAGCACATAAAATGATTTCTACATAGAAAATAAAGTCCCTTATGGATAATTACCTTCTGAGACTTATTTTTAATCCACTGAATAATTGATCAACCATACTTTTAAGTAGGGTGATAATACCAAAAGCATACCTGAAAAGTCATGTAAAATTTTCATCATAGGTACTAACGGATTCATCATCATTCTACTTTATCTCAATAAATTCTTTCTCCATTTTCATATGAATAATAGGATGATATTACTTATTTAAAAATAAGATCCTAAACTCATCCCACTCCATAGAGTCAATTTTTTACTATTAAATTGTGTTCTTGATAAGAGACCTCTACTGGTTTGCTTTATCATCAAAATGATAAATAGCCAATATAAATTTCTCATGTTATGATCACTATAGAATAGAAAATATATTTTTAGTGGTACTAATCTATTTCTTAGTAACTATTGGATCAACATAACCACTAAAATAAGGTTGATGTTTCCTCATTATGGAATCAACATAACATTTTACCCTTATTTTCTTGTATGTAATATTATCATAATTCACAGTTTGAGAAAGTTTCATAATCATAGTAGTGATGTTTTAAATTATAAATCTCATAAAATTTGTTTTCTTGAGAGGAAATTCATTTCATTTTCCACCACATTCAGTATTAACACAATTCATTTGGGTTATATCCATTGAATATGTAAGGAACTGACCCCAATTGCCTGGAGTCGGTGCATTATTTTATTACATTGGCATATAAACAAGGAATATGCATTCCTGAGGACCGAGTATTTTACTAGCATTAGAAACATGATACATACATAAGTTCATCATTACAACTTGAAATTAAAAACAACATAGAAATTTCATTAACAACATCCATAAATACTAGGTTATTTCAGCATGTCATTCATAATGAAATTATTCATGTCTTGAGAAAATGAAAAATAATAAATGGATGAGTTCAAATGCTCGGTAAGGGTAATAAATATAGTGGAAGATATCAAAACATAAATATTATTCATGTAGAATAACTAAAAACATATACCTTTAACAAAAATTTGAACACATTATGGCAGAAATAAGAGCTAAATAAATAATGTTATAATAATGGGTATTCTACTAGTCGAATAACCACATGAACCATCAATAATATTTTAATAATTAGGGAATACATAATGTGGGACATCATAACTATACCATCAAGGCCTCATGCCAATACCATAAATAATAATTTTGTCAAGGCTTTGTGCCAAGACAGTAGTTTGTCTCATGAGACCTACCGATTCCCCAAGGGCCTATAGTGGGACCCACCCTACACTTACTATGTACAATTCATTCCTAATATGAATGAGGATAAACATAAACAACATATACATTCATATTGAAACTAATATATGAAATGTAAATTTCTTTCCCCAAACATTAAGCATAAACACTAACCATTCAGAGTAAATTGGTGAATGGTTTTAAAATAGAACATCCACATAAAAAATAATAATAAACCATTAAATATTAATACCAATAATACACAATAATCAACAAGAGTGTTGATATAGATTCAGATACTCTTATGAAATCTTCGAGTAATTCTTGAGATAAATACTCTTTTACTTTTAAAAGAAGAATTGTTTTTGGAAAAATATTTGTATAAAACCAGAAGTGAATTAATATAATATTTTGATAATAAAATTATTTATTTTATAAATATAATGGTTTCCAAAAACATATTATATATTTCCCTTGAAAATAGTAAATAACTTGAGAAATTCCCTTGAATCGGTCTTGTATTTCGGAAACAATCTTGAAAGTTCCTTTTAAAACATGTAACTATCCATACAGTAAGGAAGGATTCTGGTTGGTGTACATATATAAAAAACTCACATAGAATTTATGAGGAATAAATAATAATACCTAATAATTTCATTTAGGTAATTATACAATGAAATTAACCCGAATGAAAATGGAAGTTAGGGTGGAAAACCCTTACCTTGAGTCTGAATGTGTTCCACTCTTGAACTTAAGGTCCTGGAATATGAAATTAGAATTATTAATAACTTATTTAATAACCTATTATACATGTATTTAGTTTATCATAATTATTTTTAGTTCATTTATGTCCTTATTTATAAGTTATAATATTGAATTTTGTTATTCCGGAGTTTTCGTTTACTTGATTTTCATAATCAGTTCACTTGTTTTTAAGTAATGGAGTTCATGTGGAATGGATGTAAATATCTAGAATTGAATTTAAACAATAATTATGAACATACCTAGGTATTAATCATAATTTATATCATTTATTTACATGGAATGAGGATGAATCATTTGATGAAATATTAATTACATCCACTTAGATTATTTAAGTGGTATTTTGATTATTAGAAACTAGTTTGGTCATATGATTTAATATTATGTACATATACTAGTTATTGAATATTAAATGGGTTATAATACATATATTATAGTATTTTTCAACAATAAAAATGGTTTCATGACCAGTAATTAAGGATAAATTGAAGAACGAAAATCCATCATCCACGAAGGTTGTAAATTAGAACCTCACGGATGATAATTTTGTTTAAAAAAATAAAAGGAAGAGAGTAAGAATATTGATGATGGTTATTCCATTAAAATGATATAATTTCAGTATATAGATGATACTGGAGTTAAAAAGTTCATTTTGATAGAGGAGTTGAGGATAGGATAACAAAAGAATATAAATTGAAAGCAAACTAAACGAAAAAGAAAGGCGCTTTACCTCTTGAAATAACCTCCTTGGGAACCTCCTTAAGGGAAGAATTTTTTGTATTTTGTAAATAAAAAGAGCTTATTGGACATGAATAGTGACTAGGGAAGGTTATTTTGGAAGAACTTTGAGGAGCTTCAAGGCTTAGAGGGGTGAAGATAAGAGGGAGTGATGGGGGAGTTATAGTGGAGGAAAGGAGTGAGTTTTGAATATTTTATTCATTATTTTATCAATTCCCTCAAGACAACCAATAGTATTGGTTCATGTGACCCCTAATAGTAATATGTGCATGTGATCTCGAATGAAGTGGTCTTACATAACTTATGATGTTATAAATAGTGTATTTAACTGATAATTTGTATATACGGTATTTTACCGTATTTCACTATTCATCAAAAAAATTTGAGTATTTTAGAAAAATACCAAAAAAATCACCCTAACCATTTTTCGACTTGTAGAATTAAAAAATGAAATAAATTTTTTGAAAATAATTTTCTAAATATTATTAATTTAATTTTAAATAAAATTATAGTTAATTATAAAAATAACAAATTTAAAAGAATAATTAGTTTTATATCACATTGAAAAATTAATCATGATCTCATTATCTTGTAACCTTAAGAAAATAAAATAATATTATTATTTAATATTCATAAGGTTCATATTAATATTCATATTACTATTCATAAGGGTATGTTACTATTCACTAAAAATCAATTTGGTTCTATCAAACTCCAAATGACTTACTAATCACAACTCTAGATGACCGTTTTTTGAAATTCAAAACATAGTAGAGAAAAGTTGTGTTTAATGGATAGATTATATAATGTGTTGTTTTGTAGGGACTCAGTGTTTTTATGCATTAAATATTTATTTTCAAAACCTTGGGGTGTTACAGAATAAAACAAAAAATTATATTGTTTGTAACAATAAAAATAATATGAAACAAAATAATCTCTATCTTATCAAAAATTTAGGATACAATCATATTATTATTATTATACTTATGTTTTTCACTAAATTTATATAATCCTAATCTCTTAATTTTAACTAAAACCTTCTATGATACCAACTATAGCAACTCATACTTTTGATACATAAATATCACATCATTTTAGATGAATATTCACTACATAATAATACGATCCATGCCAAAATCGTATAGGTCTAGTGTCTTTGGAAACTTAGATACATAAACAAATTGTTCATAAGTGATCTAAATCATATCCAAATTATTTATTAATAACTATCATTCATCTTATATATATCATACTTAAAACCTTTCTTCGTATCCTGAGGAAAGGAAACATAAAAACGGGTGAGCTTGGGTTCTCAGTAACAGAAAACAAGGAAGATATCAATGATCATTTAAACATAAAATGAAAATAAGGGTATGACAATATGATATTAAAATTTTAAAATCCATACCCAACATATAAAAGTTCATAATATTGAATTTTGGAATAAATCTTGGAAGTTCATAAGACATGAATCATAAATAAATGGAATAACATGAGCTATGAGAGAATAACAATGACATAAGACATAAGTTTTTGGAAAAGGTCATATAAAATAATGTCCTTAGTTAAGGATCGCTAAAAATACTATAATATTGTATTGGGTTCACTCCCAATTACATTATATTTTTAGTAAAGGTTTACTCCAAAGACTATTATAGTGGACATAGTCCCTTACAGAACTGGGTCCAATTCTCATTCCAGACCTCATTACCTCATGAGATATAAAACTTTTCCCAATTAATTAGAGGGATATATAATTAAAAAACTACTCTTTATATAATAATAATCTATTATTATGTTTTCCACAAGATCATAAATCATTAATCATATATCATAAACCATGTAAAAGAAATGGATTTCATAAATGTTTCAACATTTCATTATAACATAACCTATAGAAAATAAATGGGTTTCATAAAAATATCACCAAAATAATAAAAAAAATCTAGTGAAAGAATAAGGATGGTATAATTGGATCATATCCCCAATAAAACATAAGTAACATCAAATTATTTTATCATAAATGAAAAAGACTTTAAAATATCACTTGGAATATCTCTTAAGGAAAATACACTTTCCATTTTTAGAATCACTTCTTTAATATATAAAAACATGAAAATTATTATAGAAAAAAATCTTTTAAAAGAACCATTCAAACTTTTAAAATAATCTAAAAATCATTGAGTTTTCATGATGGTGGGTAATTCTATTCATTCTGTGTAAGTTAAAACAAAGATTCTTTTTACATTTTTATTAAAAAGTAAAAAGTACCTCGTTCAGAAAATGATAAGAAGTTTACTTTTTTTAAAATAATAGGTCAATAATTGGTAAAAATGAATCTAAAAAATCATTGGATAATATTTCAAAAAATCTTGAAAACATTTTAAAGAAAACATGGTCATGGAATAAAAACATTCTCAACTGAATAGTAAAACATAGTCGTTTTTCCTTAAAACATTATTTCGGTCTCCTCAGTACTTAAAGTGAGGAGAATGAAATGAAAAATGTAATTAACCATAAATACCCACAGGATAATAATAATAAAATATATTTATCAAATTAGTATCATATAATTTTCTCAATGGAAATTCAAGCACAAACAATCCCGATTAAAATGGGATTAAAACAAAAATCCCTTACCTCAAGTCATGTATTGCTTTATAGGCATTCGAGACTAATATATAATACATATATATTTATTATAAATCTATTATATAGCCGTAATTATATATATAATACCATATATGATTCAATTATAATATTTTACACCCATGTATTAACATTTTTTATTAAAATCATTTTTCCAGGTGATAATTGGTTCGTTTTTCTTGCATATTTTGGTTTAGTAGTTCTAGTATTTATACTTTGATCAGGGTTAACTAAAATAAATAATTTTATTAATTATATAAATATAATAAATATTCTTTATATATATAATTATATTTATCCATAAAAGGTATAAATAGAAAAATGAATTACACTATTCATGGAGACGACAGGTTGTATGTAGACATGAAAGATTCTTTCACTTTTCAACAAATCGAATTAAAGAAAGGTAAATAATAATTATCATTTACATAATAATTAATATATGATATATATATATATTTAATATATAAATTTATTAAATCTATCCTTATTAACATCAATGAAAATTGGAAATGAAAAACGAATCGCATCGCTTCGTAGAGGTGGTAGTCCACACATATGCACGAGCGATGTTACCATTTTCCAATGGATTGGAAGGTAATAAGGAATAAATTATATTAATATTATATAATAATAATTAAATCATAAATATCATATATAAATATTAAATCTATCATAAAATCCATCCATGACATATGGTGATGAAAAAATGAATTACGTCATTGTGTGGAAATGGTAAACCATACGTATGCACAAGCGATGTTTTCACTTTTCAAAAGATGAAAAAATAGAGGTAAATAATTACTCTCCTTAAAATAACCACTATTATAACATATATATCATATATATTCATTAAATATATCCTTATTAGCATCCATGAAAATTGGAAATGTAAAACTAATCACATCGCTACGTGGAGGTGATAGTCCACATGTACGCACGGGTGACATTATCATTTTACAAAGGATTTTAAGAAGGTGTACAATAGTTGTTCCATCATAATAATAACAATTATTTTTATTTAATATAATTAATTGATTAATTTATAATGGATACCATTTATTTATAGGAGGTAGAAGAATAAATAAAATTGAAAATACTCAGTTAAGAGTTATACCTATTCATTAAGAAACCACTTTTGGATTAAACCATAATCCTTGAAGATATGGTATTTAGGAAATAAAATAAGCTCCAGTATGTAGTGAAGGAAGCTATTAAGGTATTATTTATGGGATTTTTTTATCTATAAGTATAAAAATGTGTGAGGAATAGAGAATAATAGGTTTCCTTTTATAATTGAGGAAATCGAAACTCTTGGAATTACTTAAAGTATTAAATTAGTATAAATTAATTTTTATAATCAGGTGAATAAAAATTTATATATTTAGAATATATGTAAAGACCCGTAAAATTCAAGGAAATTTTTTTCTTAATTTTCTATGGAATTTTACAAGAACGCAGTTTCTGGCGGCACCTGATTCCGAGGCCCAGTGTGCCCAGAATCATTTTTCGAAGTTTAGCTCAGGTACGTTCAATAAACGAACGAGAGGGCTTTTCTAACTTTTTAACCGGTGCTCGTAATCGAATTCTGAGGGCACCGATGGAATCGCAGTGCCGGTATTTTCTTAGAAACACCTTTTCCGGAGTTGTGTTTTCTCGGGTGTGGTTTTTAATTTTTGGGGGGTTAAGTTAAGAAATAAAATAAAAGTGGTGCAACCAGTTTTTATTTTATTTTTATTAACTTAAGTTAAGTGGATAATGTGGGACCCATAATATCCTACCCATTTGGTAGGATATTTTTGAGGTGGGGCCCACATGAGCCCCACCGTTTCTTTTCCTCTTAAGTAACGCACCCGCACCCCCCCCCCCCCTTTAATAAAGTCAACCCTTGCGTTATTCTGGTTAAGAAACGCCTCATTAATTTGGGCGGTTAAATCATTACAATTAATTCATTGAATTGATTGTTTCCTTTTTTGAAATTCAAAGGTTGGCTTGTGCGTTAATAAAATAATACAACTCTTATTTTCATTCGGTTGGAACTTTTTGCGTGGAGAGGATTTGGAGGAAAGCCTTCTTCTTCGACGAAGAACGCGAAGAACGCACCGATCTCCGATGAAGAACGCCAAATCCCCGGAGATCGACTACACGGTGCCATGTACCGCGACGCCAGCGACGCTTCTTCCAAGACGCTTCTTCATTGACGCTTCTCCGCGACGCGACGATCCTCCCCCCGCGACGCCTTCTTCCGTGATGGTTATTTCCGCGACGAATCCTCGCTCATCGAATTCGATGAGGTAGGGGTTTAATTATTATTTTGTTTGTTCCTGTTTACTTCATCGTTGGTTTATCGTCTATTTGGGGCCGCCTGTTATCGCAATAATGGGAGGAGGTCGGGCCGCACGAACACGGCTGACTCTCCTCCCCTTTTTGGTTTTTTGATATTGATGCGGCACGAGCAAGGCAACGCGGTGCCGAAGCACCGCGCGGGAATTATTTAAGGAAAGGGGGAGAAGCGCAGAGCCGTTGCGCCGCGCCATTGAAGACGAACCAAGACGTGGCGTTGTTGCGTCGTGCTGTTGAAGACGAACCAAAGATGCGGCGTCGTCGCGCCGTGCCGGAGAATCACAAAAAGCACCGCGGCCAGAGCGGGGCCGCGGTGGAGGGGCGCGGCGCCGTCACCCTGCGCCGAATAGACCAAGGTCGTGGTCGGTTCCGGGCCGCGGCGGAGTAGGGGGACCGGCGGCCGGTTCCGGGCCTCCGGCGTCGGAACAGAGGGATCGGCCCTTGCCGGTCCCGTGGTGGCAGCAGCCGACCGGCCCGGGAGAAATCCGGGGGTCCGTGACCCCCGGTTGGTCAGCAAAGAGGCCCCCACATGGGGTCGTGGTTACACAAAGTGGGGGGCGGCGCACTCCCCCCCCCCCCCCCCCCGCGTCCCTTCGCTCGGCCGAAACGGCCGAGCCCCTGGCTGGAGCCAGCGCGCCGGGCCGGCTGCCCTGGCCGGTTCGCCAGACCGGGCCACCAGGCCGGGATGGGCCGTGCCAGCCGGGCCAGACCCAGACCCGGGACGGGTCGACCCGGTTCGGGCCGACCCAGAGGGTATCGGGCCGGGTCGGACCGGGCCCAAACCTTCATCGGTCTTCTGCCCATATCTTGGGCTGCGGACCTCCGATCGATGCACCATCAGCTGCGATGTGATAGTTGGATTGAGACGGTCGTTTCGGTATATTGCACTCATGGTTTCAGATTAATTTGGGTTCGGCCGGGTTGGTTCGTACACGAAACCAACCGGGCCCTCGGAGCGGAAACGCTTATAACTTGAGCTTCGGACGTCCGATTGACGTGTCGTCGACTTTGATGGATTCCTCTTAGTGAGACGAACCTTTTTCCTTACTCAGATCAAGTTTTGGACACAGTTGGAGTATGTTCTGGTTGGTTTTGACTTAAAAACCAACCGGGCCCCTGGAACGAAAAAGCCAATAACTCTCAGACCAGACGTCCAATTGACACGTCGTCAGTGACGTTGAGTTCCTGTTGACGATACGGAACTTTTGGATACATCAACTCCGGACTATGTGTCAGTTGATGTATCAGCCCTTCATCTCATGGAGAGGACCCTCCCGAATGAGCTTGCTGTGTGCGGGAACCCTAGATCTGGCTGCGACTGCGACGACGATGATGACTGTGTAGAAATCCTCCGTGGATTCGACGGCGATGACTACAACACTCAGCAATCCTACGTGGATCAGTGCTACCGATCCTGTGTGGGTCAGATCCTGTTTGGGTTAGATCCTGTGTGGGTCAGCGCTCAGCGGTCCTGTGTGGGCCAGCGCCTACAGATCCTGTGTGGTTCAGATCCTATGTGGGTCATTGCAGGGGTTAGTTACCTATCGATCCTGTGTGGGTCAGATCCTGTGTGGGTCATTGGGGGGATTAGTACCTATCAATCCTGTGTGGGTCCAACGGCTTAGATGAATCAGTGGAAATATCTGATCATTTCTACCATCATACGAAGAAGTATACTTGTGTGAGGTGAATCTTGACTTGCTTTCCTATGTGGATTTTGTTATGATTTCCTGTGTGGATTCTGTTGTGTTATCCTGTGTGGTGGTGATCGAACTTGGGCTCGGATGTTGGAGCGAACTGGAATTGATGACTTAGGTATGTATGGGCATATACCTAAGCAGTGTCGGATGTTACTTCGTGATTGTATATTCCTTTGTGGATTATCCTTTGTGGATTCTAGGAGACCTTCGGGGGTCTCGGGGTCCCTACTGAGTAGCTTATACTCACCCATGCACGGGCTATGCCCGCACTACGTTGTGTTGGTTGCAGATGACGGACAGCGCTGATCGCGGTTGAGGCTTGCGGAGCAGGTCGGTACCCTGAGGTGGACCACTGGGCAGGACATACTCGGAGCGGATGGTTGGACCCGGGGAGCTATGGAGGCTATCGGTACTCACCCTTCAGGTGGGACTTCCAGTGGACGGCTCGAGGTTACGGCTTTACTTTTAGTTGATGTTTTCCCTTTCCAGTTGTACTTTACTTTCAGTTTGGGTTTGTATTCTGACCCACTTACTTTTCCGCACTTACTTTTGTACCCAGTGTTTACTTAGTGTTTACTTCTTCTCGCTTGCTCTGTGGTGTTTGTTTACTTTACAAAGGCAATGCCTTCCCTTTTTACCGGGAATTACGCCTTGGTGCTAGTCGCCAGCCCCTGGACTATGGAAGGCGGGCTTGTGGTAGTCACGGAACGGGCCCCAAGGATGGGTCGTGACAATATAGGATGAGGATAAGTCTAAATCATCTCATCAAAAAATATTTATACAAGTTTATGTGATGTTTTATCCCTTATCTCTTAGTTTTAACCCCCCCCCCAATCCTTTTGGTAATCACTACAATATCAAAGTGTTATACTCTATAAGGGTCAAGAATGTTTCCATAAAAGGAAAAGTGACCCATAAATGGACCATGGATAAAATTTTCAACCATATCCCATTCACTTATAAAAATATAGTATTTTTATGAATTTTTAATCATTTAATAAAATATTGTTTATTATAAAATATCATTAATGGCATTTTGGAACTAACCATTTACTTTGACTTTAAATTCATCAATATAGTTAGTTAATTAGAATATAAACCTTTAAAAAATCCATATTATATTATATTTATTTAAAAAATTATTATAACATAATAAATAATCCATATTGTATTAATTTTAATATTTTTACAATAATTTATTTCATTTTTCTATTAATTGAATAAATATTGTGTCGGCATTGTGTAAGAATTTAAAGTAATTATTCAATAACTAAAAATTAAAAAATATCATGATAAAAAATTAATTTATATTTAAAATAAACATTTATATCCAAACAGAACATCTTTTTATCCTTATGAAAAAACAATAGAAATATTTAATTCATGAGAATGATGTTTTAAATTTATCCTTTTCTTAAATTAATATAAAGGTCATGATCAAAGAAAAATATAACCAAGTGGAAATATTTTCAATACTTGGAGAAAAAATTTTGAACTCTTCTCATCCAATTGTATAAAGTTAAGTGTTGGATAAATTTGAAAGCCTTATCCAGAATTTTTAACCCTGTTTTACCCATTTTACACATATCAAGGTGAAAAATATTTACCAAGGTTACTAATTATAATGACCAAAAATAAAAAGAGACCTATTTACCAAATTTTATCTTATTGATTAAAAATGTGGAGTCAATTTATCTATATTTAGTTTATCTAAGTGTAATAAATTCATATTAAAATAATTGCACAAAATATGAAAAAATCCATTTTTTAGAAGTGTGTTTTTAAGCATAAAACTGGATATATTATTATATAATGTAGGGAAAAAAACATTAGGTTAATGTTAAAAAAATTTATTGATTATATAATATATAAATTTCAATAAAATAATTAACCAATAGTTATTAATTTAATTTACTAAGATAAAAACACATTGCGCACATAAAAACAGTTTTTTAGAAAAACATTTCTTTTACTTTCAAATGATTTTTATTTTCATTTATAATCATCTAATGACTAGTTAATTAATTTTATTCATGTGTAAATAATATACTTTTTAAAAATTAGTTAGTATTATTCAATCCATCAATCTAATGGCTAAGTGATAACTATCACATTAAATAATAATATTTTAATAGTATAATGAGGTTCGTTTAAACTTCATGTTTCATGTAAAGAAAACTATAAAATAAATCAAGTAATTTATAGAATAATATACCATAACATCTTGGGGGTTTTATAATGGGTGGTGAGGGGTGGTATATATAAGGGGAAGAAGAGGGGTGTTTTTGAATATTATATTCATTGGTTTTTTATTATAGATTGAGACTACCAATATTATTGATTCTTATAACAATATATAATAAATAGTTCAAGTGAGTTAAAAATATTGGGTGCATACATTAGTAGTGACTCAAAATCCATTTATTTATCTTATAATGTTAAATATTTTATTTTATCGTATATCCCCATTCACCGAAAATCCAACTATTTTAGAAAGATACAAAAAACTCACCCTAACCATTTTTTAATGTGTAGATTCAAAAAATGAAATCCGTTTTATAAAAATAATTTTATAAGAATAATAAATTCTCCTTTTAAATAAAATCCTCATTTATTTGAAAAATATAAATCTTAATATTATGATTAATTTTATGACCATTTAAAAAATTACTTACGGTCTCAAAAAATTATATTATCATTATAATACAACATAATATTAATTTATAAACCCATTTATGAAAATAAAATTTATTTTAAATATTTATGTTCGTTATAAAAATTAAAACAAAACATTTATGCTTTAAAAAAATATAAGCATTTATTTTATCATTTAAAACATTTATTTACTTGTATCATGATATAAATATGTCATATTCTAATTTTACAAGACAATTAAATATTATCTTAAATTTCCATAGTTGAGGTTACTATTATAACAATCAGGTTACTATTCCTAACGATCATATTACTATTCTGATGGTCAAATTACTATTCCAATTATCAGATTTATAATGGTCATATGAGTTGCCTACTTTCTATAAATTCTACATATTTCATTATTTCATCATTCAAATATATTTTCTCTAAATGATATATATAATTATTCATTTTCAAAATTCATATTACATTACTAATATTATACTTTATTTCTATAGTGTTTTCATGAGAGTGATTATTCTGGGGGACCGAGCAGATCTAAATTATCCTATTATTTTTATCTTTTTTTCTATTTTCTATACCATTATAATACATTCAATTATTATGATCATATTTACTCTCTTAATGTAATGTTTAAATTAATATAATAAAATATATTTGGTTTTCTCATGTGGTGTATATGCATTATATGATATTATATTACTAAATATGACATAGTTATATATTCATAAGAGAAATTACATTGATAAAATTTTAGGTTGTTACATTCTTCCCCACTTAAGATATTTTTCCCCAAAAAATTTGTTTTACATACTAAATTGAAAAAAAATTAGGGTACTTCAAATTCATGGATTCCTTTGGTTCCCATAATGCCTCCAAATACATATGGTATCACCATATTACTTTGACTAGGTGAGTTGTTTTGTTGCATAGAACTTTATATCTATGGTCTAAAATCTTAATTGGATTTACCTCATAGGAGAGATAATTTTTCAGTTGTACCACTTTTAGATTTAGTAGCTGTGATTGAAATGATATGTACTTCCACAAGAGGGATGCATGGAATATGTCATGTAAGTGAGATAGGTTTAGTGGGAGTGATAGTTGATAATCCATGACTCTAATGTGATCAAGAATGTCAAATGGGGTGAATTAACTAGGAACTATCTTACCCTTATTCTCAAATATCATGAATATATTCCATGGAAATCTATGGATGAACACTTTCTCTCTAACCTCAAACTTCATTTATAATCAATGATTGTTAGTAAATCTCTTCTATCAAATTTGAGTAGCCCTAATGTGTTGCTGAATATTCTTGACCATTTCTACCATTTCTTTAACCATTTTAGGTCCAATTATCTTGAGTTCACCAACTACATCCCATAATTAAAGGGTTATACATATCTCTCCATAAAGGGCTTCATATAGATCCATTTATATACTTGAGTGAAAGCTATTATTGTACGACAACTTGACCAACGGAAGATGTTTATCCCTTCCTCCTTTGAAAGTCCATAGAGCATTTTCTCAACATTTCATCAAGTGTTTGGATAGTATTCTTAGATTGGACATCATTTTTTTGGGTGAAAAATCGTATTGAAGTTCAAACAAGTGTTTAGAGAATGTTGGAGGCTCTTCTGTAAATTGGAGGTAAATCTCAAATCTTGATCAAATACAATTGATAATGGTGTTCCATACAGCCTCACCACTTCTCTGATGTATATATTTTCGTGTTGATAAAGTGATAATTCCTCTGAAATAGTAATGAAATGAGTATTTTTTATAATAAATTCTACCAGAAAAATATTTAATTATTTCATTTGGATGTCTTTGTAATACTAGTTACAAAGACCATGATGATTTTTTCCCATTTCAATATAAGTATGGGTTATGGTTGCATCATCCCCTTGGTCTTCTTCCTTTCAAACTTCAATTGTTGATATACTAATAATTATTATGTATATTCTATGATATCATTCTTCTTATTGTCCCACCAATAGTTCTATCAAATATCTTGATACATCTTTATACTCCTTGGGTGGATGGAAAATTTCAAGCTATATGCATCATTAAAAATATCCTTCTTTATCTAAGGACTTTATGGTACACATACTCAGGAACCAAATCTAACAACTTATTCTCAATCAAATATGAACTCTGTGGATTTAAATTTTATTATAACTTCTATCTTCTTATGTATTCACACATCTTCTATTTGATAATCCTTTATCTTCTCTATAAGGGGTGGTTGAGCAATCATTTAAGAAAGTAATGATGATGTTCTTTCCTTTATGATCCTTATGTCCATCCTTTTAAAGTATAATAAGATTGGATCCTTCTCAGTTATCATCAGTGAGAAGGTTTATAAAACTTTTTAACTTAGACCATCTTCCAATTTATTTTATTTCCCATAATGGTAGTGGATTGAGTAGTCATAGTCCTTGATTAGTTCTAATCATCTTCATTGGTGAATATCAATCTCCTTGTATGTGAATATATATTCTAGGATCTTATGATCCATATATATTTCATAATTATCCCCATAAAGATAGTTCCAAAAAATATTCAGTGGAAAGATAAATACATATCAATACATATAATTTTTTGTATAGTTATTCTCATGAACATTCATCTTCCTTGAGGCATAGAATTTATAATTCTGCATTAGTACATAGCCCAAAACCTTCTTTGAAGAATTGATACATACCACTAAGAGTTCCCTACTTGAGGATAGTGTGAGGATAGGTATAGTGATAATAATCTATTTCAATACCTTGAATCTATCTTCATATTCAAAATTATAGAAAAACATTACTCCCTAGTCATCTTGGTTAGTGGGTTTGACAATTGTGGTAATTTTCTCTCAAATCATTGGTAATACTCAACTAGTCTAAGGAAACTATGAATATCTATTAAAAGTACTTTTATGGGACACTCTTTAATTATATTTTTCTTATAAGGGTCCATATATATCACTTTTATAGTGATAACATGCCCTAATAATGTTACTTAATCCATTCAGAACTCACATTTATTGAACTTTTTTTATAGATTTTTAATTCAAAAACTCTTTATCACGGTATTCAAATTCCCTTCATGTTCTTCCATTATTTTGGAGTATATCATAATATCATCTATAAATACCACCAAAAAAATTTCAAGGTAATCTATAAATACTCTATTCATTATGTCCATAAGTATTTATGGATCATTAGTGATTCGGAAGGGAATCACTATGAACTCAAAGTACCCATACCTTGTTTGAATGGAAACATTGGGAATATCTTCCTTCATCACCTTTAATTGGTGATATCACAATTGAAGTTCCACATTAGAGAAATATTGGGTACCACATGGATGATCAAATAAATAATATATTTTTAGTAGGGGATACCTATTCTTTGTTATGATTTTTTAGTTTATGATAATAGATACAGAGGCGCATTAACCCATACTTATTCTTAATAAAGTTGACCAGAACACCTTGAGGTGAACCACTCGGGTGTATAAGACCATTTTATAGATTTTATTGTAATTTATTCTTCAGTTATTCTAAATAAATGGTGGATCTCTTTTATGGAGTCTTTGATGTGAGAATAAATCCATATATGAGTTCAACATATAACTCAACCTCACTTTCAGGAGGAAGAACAAGTAATTCATCTGAAAATATCAGTATAATCCCTCATACTGGTCATGTTTTTGAGTATGATTTTCTCCTTTGTCTGAATCATTTAGGATAGATATGATTACTCATAATCCAATAATATCCACAATTGACAAAAATATTACAAAGGATATTCATCCTCCTCCTTACACTTGTACATAATTGGAGGATGACTCTAGATTTGAAGAGTGATCTCCCTCTCCCGGTAGTTAATGTTGGATTTATATAATTACATACAATCTATGTCTAATATAGAATAAAATTCCATTAAAGTTTGTAGGTTCAGTCCAAAAATATTGATTGGGGAGGGTTAATATACTTAGGATTCAATAATTTATCTATAATATATTCTCATATATATCTCAACATACATTTCTTGAGGTGGTTTTTTAATAGTTATTCTAAACTTTCAAGATATAAAAAAATTAGAACCTAAATCAAAACATATGTTCTATATTCTTAAATGAATAACCAGTGTACATATCCACACATCATTATTAGGATCCACCTAAATAGTAGTAATAGGATATTCCCTTCCTTTCTCTCTATGTGTCGGTAGTAATTGTCATTGATTGTCTCTAACAACCCTTATCTTAGGATGTTTACATGCATAGTTCTTCTGTTTCTTACAGTTGAAACATTGTACCGAAGGTTGAGTTCTTATCTAAAGCTTACTTTCTTCCATCAGATTTTTGGGTTTATTTATCTCTCTTTATAATTTATTATCCTAATACCTTTCTTTTCAACACTTGAAATATCTCTTGATTCCCTTGAGAAAGTTTCTAAAATGCTTCTTCCTACAGTTTTGACATGTGGATAGTTTAGTTTTCTTTCATCCATGGGATTTACCCAATGATCCTCCTAAATTAAACTTCATATTACTTTATTTTTCTCTAGACCCATGATACCATTTATATCCTGTAATCAACACCACAACCTTAAAGTCAAAACATAAAATCTCTTCATAGATTTCAAAGTCTTGAATTTCCAAAAAAATTATACTCAACTTTAATCTACTAAAGAAGTGGTCCACCTCATGTCTAATGTTGATGACAAATCCAAAGGAATACTGTGAAAGACTTTTGAATCTGGTCTTATAAGCCCCAATGGAATCATCTTCCTTTTTTTCAATCCAAGGAACACCCTCTCTATTTTATGATGGAGACTTCGGGGGAAATATTTACTGAGAAATATTTTCTTGAATCCTTCACATTCTATCAAATCAATTTCCTATTTGGACTTCATATTCTTGATCAATGTCCACCACTGACCAGAAATCCACTCCATGTGGTAAATTTAAAGTGAAAAAATTATCTTATTTTGATCATTGGATTATAGAGAATATATTTTCAATGTAGTTAATTCATTATTCCATGATAATGGGATTAGAAAATTCATTAAAGGTAGGAGGACTTTTCACATAAAGGATATGATCATATCTTTCTCTTTCTTATGAGAAAGTTGGTGTTACACATGATTCATGTTATTATTACTAAAATGATTCAGATAGGCTAGTACTTCCATGAAGTTCTCATCTCCCACTCACATAAGGTTAGGAATCTCATTAGGGAAATTATCACATTTATTATCATATTGGTTGTTGGCATGGTTCCTCTTATTTCCCACCATTAACTAAAATAAAGTAAATAAAAATTAGGGATGTGAATACTTAAACTAGAAATCATATAAAGAAGGAAACTATGATAATATAAATAATGACTTATAAATTATATTTAAATCCTAACTTGTGAGTCTCTAGGTTTTACTATAAGTTATTTGTGGTAATTTTAATTTTAATTTTTCTAAACTAATAATATTTTCAAGTTCTTCATAATGGTTCATAAATATTTTGTGATTTTACCAAAGCATATCCCCCGAGAGTGTAATGCCAAGTGTGTAATAAGGGCTCTTTTTCATGAACCTGGTGATGATTGAGTTAATAATAAATCTTACATTTTCAGGGTTATTACCCCAATGTAAAAAATTTCTAGATCCACTTCCACTTGTAGTATCTAGAATAGGACTTAATTTATTAGAAACCACTCTCTCTATACTTCACCAAGATTTCATGATATTCTCCAATACTTAGACTTATTCCTAGGGTTATCACTAAATTATTCTAGTACTAACCCTCCAAAATAAGTATACATTTCCTTTGATACCAACTATAGTGAATCAATCCTTTTACAAATATTATTACATGATTTTTAATATAAATATCCAATAAATGAAATCTAATGATCAAAAATCCTAGTGTCTTTGGAAGAATAGGTACATAAAACATAAACATGAAACTAAAATAAAACATCTTTATTTTAATCTATATAATGATCTCCTAATTATATTTGAACTTATAAAACTGTATAGGATAACCTGGGAATACATAGAAAAAATGGGTGATCTAAAAATCCCAGTAAGGGAGTAAACATGATAATGAAGCATAACATGTGAGTAAAATGGAATAACATGATATTATAAAAGAGAAAAATTGTGAATAATTGTATGGGAGAATAATATAAAGAGCATGGTATCATAAGATCATGGCAACATCGGAAAACTTCATCAATATAAAACATGAAATAAGTATAATTCAAGGATAACTACCATGAAAAATTGCATAGTAGACAAAGTCTCATCATGGATAAGGTTTAATCCCTAATCCCATACCTACCATCTCATGAGAAAAAAACATTACCCAATTTATTTTAGTGTTATATGGATGTACCCATCATAACATATATATACTTATTTTTTCACAAAAATAAAATCAATGATAAGTTATAAACATAATAATTACCCATGGAAAGAAATGGGATGCATAATCTTTCCTCATATCATAATGAAAGGATATTTCATAAATATTCTAAAGAGAATAAGTAATTAAATATGTTGGAAATTCATATCTGAGTACATAATAATAGGTCTCAAAATATTGTGTTCATTTGGAAAAAGAGTCTCGAGAAAGGGTAAAGAATTTGGAATAGAAATGAACTTTTAAAACTGTGTTTTAAGGAATTGGTTTAAGACTTTTAGATAAAGAATAAGTGTGGAATTTTCTCTGAAAACTATATATAAACTAGAGTGGTTATAGAAAAAATATTAATTTTTTCAATTAAATCATGAATGGGAATAAAGTCCTTAACTTACTATTATATAAAAGGATTAAGGGAAAGAAAAACTATCATTAATTTTGTTTGGTTTTAAAGAATGAATTTGAGAAATGAAATTAAGGTTTTTATTTCCCCACAAAAAGAATGGATAATAATCCAGTTACATATGTAAGATACATATATACATAATTCAGAATAATTATTTAACATAAGAAAGAGATAAAAGTTGTATTGGAGATAGAAAGTTCATAACCTAAAGAAAAATGTGGTTTAGAGAGATCTATTACCAATAATATCTAGGATTCAGATGAGACTGGCCCTCAAAAATTACTTATAAAAAGGTTAAAAATATATATAGTTAGTAATTTTAAGGGATTTTACAAAGGCAATAGTGGATCACTCCACCCATGTCATCATCAATCAATGTTGTGTACAAAATATAGAGACCTAAATGTACAAACTATTTTTGTTTACATGATCACGTTCTTTTAAAGAATATATGCTACTTGGTTAGATTCCAGATATGCATGAGAGACCAATAGATCAAGGTGTGCCACATAAGAGAGACACTCAATCCATTGTGGTAAAAGCCTCCACAGAACATTCCTAGTCCTCGCTTCAAGGGCCCTAACTGCAATTTCATAATCTAATTCAATACATAACTTGGCCCATCATTGATGGATAACATGTCGAATGGAATGTATCATCACCCATAGTTCATCTTCATAGGTATTTCTGATTCTAATATAGTGATAAAATCATACTTTGAAAAATAAATGGTAAGTTCGGAAAATACCTCCACATCCCGAGGATCATTTCATGCCAGAGTTCATGTTATCTACATTGACTTTGATCTGCATTCAAATATGTGGGCTTCACTTCACAAATTTATAGACAACAGGTGGTTTTGTTCAACCTGCAACACCAAGGAGTCTGAGGATATTCAAATCCTCAACATTGTTCCCCATATCTCTATGTTGGTCTTTGGTTGCTGCATGCACCTCCTTATGATGTTCAACAAAGATACCATGTATAGATGGTGAACTCCCCTCAAAAAGACTCTCATTTAATTCATTATGAATTGAGGCAAGGACTGAGGCTACAATGACAAATAATAATTTCAGTATATGTTCAATGCTTCCAACCTCGCTGAGGTACTATTGAAAAGCATCCAGTTTCCAACCTGTATGAAAATGGAGGCCAAAAATATGGGATGTATAGTCCCATAGCTCACCAGTATAGGCACAGTTAATGAAAAAATTCTGAATATTTTTATTATCCCTGAGACATATGTGACAAGCCGAGATAATTCTTTTCCCAGACTTTTTCAACTGTTCATTTGTTGGAATCTTATTTCTCCAAATTCTTCATAAGTGAGTGAACCTCTAAGGCCTAATGAAATTATCTTTAAATTTGGACATCCATGTTAGAATTTTGGTTGAGGCCTCACATTTAATCTTGTAATAATACTTGGAATTAAATATCCCATTGCGATGTGGACTCCACAAAAGTGTGCCAATATCCATGAATGTGTAGTTTTGTATTACCATTGCAATCTGCAACAGGATAAAATCAAGGTTTCTATGTTGTGTGTTGAATTAAATAATTTTCTTCTACATCATGTCATAGGGGACATCCATCATGTCCTAAAGAGGCTGATCAAACCAATAGGTACTCAAAAAATTGACGCTAGATCTTTTTTTGGCTATTTACTTGGTGTTTTTCATAATGTCATCGAAAGAAAGCTTGATTGAAGACCATACTGATGACCCAAGATAATATGAGTAATCATTCAGCAACCCCTTCCTGAACCTGCTAAATACAAAGTCGCGGGAGGTGTCATTAGTGTTTAATAATCTCCATTTGAACTTACCAATCAATTCTTTGTTGAAAATATTGAGGTCTTTGATGACAATACCCCCCATATCAACAAGATTGATTCATTCCTTACATGAAACAGTTACTAGATTTCTTTCATGTATATACCTAGACCAGATAAAGTTTTTAATCATGAATTTCAGCTCCTTAATAAGATATCTAGGCCACCTATAGATATAAAATGAGTAGAAAAATTTAGAATTGATAACCAAGTTCACTAGTCGCATTCTCCCTACTTGAGACATGAATTTTCTCTTCCATTTGGAAAGTTTATTTGTTATTATAGAGATGATTCCTCTGAGAAATTGGTTTTTCACCTTGCCCCAAAATAGTGGGACACTAAGTTAATTTAAGTGAAGAGTTCCACTTCTCACCCCAATCCACCTAGTAATATTGTTCTATTTACCCAGAGATAATCCATTTACAAAGGCAATGAAAGACTTTCCCCAGTTAATGTACTACGCCACCACTTCCTCATAATGAGTAAATAGGTCCTGAATGGATGAGATGGTTTTATTTGACTCTTTCCCAACTAATAGGATTTTGTCTACATATAATAAGTGTTATGGGATGAGCTCATTCCTCCCTACTTTTATTTTTTTATATAAACACACTTGAACAAGTTCATTAATACACCTACTAAGATAATATTCAGCAAGAACAAAGAGAATCCCTACCAGTGGATCTCCTTGACAAACTCTTCTATTACATTGGAAGTATCCTCTTGTAGTCTCGTTAATTAAAATAGATAGCCTTGCATATGAGATAATAAAGCTTATTAATTTTAAAAAGTTGTATTGAAATTCATATTTCTTGAGTTTGTTGAGTAGAGAACTCTATTTGAGCATGTCAAAGGCCTTAGATATATCAATCTTAAGTGAAAAGTTCCCTTTGTCTTTCTCTCCATGATATTAACACTCTATGAGGCTGTAAAAAAGACAGTTTTGAGTACATCATCTAGGGATGAACCCATACTGGTTTTAAGTGATGAGATCCTTAAGGATTTCTCCCATCCTGTATATCATGATTTTGTTGATAACTTTAGGGATGGTTTTTCTAAGGGAAACAGGTCTAAAGTCCTTGATATCAATTGAATTTTATTTTTTGGGAATCAAACCAATGAAATTTGAATCAATTCCATAGGGAAGATAAGAATGATAAAATAAGTCCCTTACATCACTTATAAGGTCAACTTGTATAATATCCCAATATACCATAAAGAATTTGTTTTTGAAACCATCTGGTCTTGGAGAACTTTCCATGTTAAGAGAAAATAGGGATTCATTGACTTCATACTTGTCTGGTTCCTTGACAAGGTTATAATTCTATTGTTCATCAATGTAGGGTGAGAAATTTCCAATCATCATTGAAGTTTTTTCCATCCCATTATTTGTATAGAGATCAAAAAAATAGTTAACCACTGCCTTTGATACATCATTTTAAGAGGTGTACAAGTGAATGTTTATGTTGATGGAATTATTCTTATCCTTAACCCTTTTCTCTATATGGATCCTATGAAAAAAATTGAGTTCTTGTCCCCTTTCTTCTTCCATTTTACATTAAAATTATTTCTATCCAGCCTCTTCTTCAGAGTTAAGGTCGTCCAATTTTTCATGAGCTTGTAACTCCTCCCTATGAGATAAATTATGATCTTGGTATCTATTCTAGATTCATTCAATATGACTTTCAGCATTCTGAATATCAAGATAATGTTTTTAGAAGCATCTATTACTCCACCCCCTTAGCATTCTCTTAGCATGTTTTAATTTTTCAGCAAGCCTCTACAGTGGGCTTCTCAAGGGGTCCAACTTCCATGCCTCCAAAATTATTTCTATACACCCTGTAATAGTATCACATCCATTGTTAAATAGAAATCGAATTAGTGCGACTCTTTCCATAGTGAGAAGTTTTACAATTATGGGATTACGGTTAGAGTGGTTTCTGGGGGAGAGTATAGCCCGAATTTCCATTATCAACACTCCTATCATCCATTTGAATAAATAATCTATCATGTTTGATAGCTTTCCTTCCATTTAATGTTAACATTCTCCAAGTAAACTCTTTTCTAGAAATTGGGACCTCAATAAGGTCACATTGATTAATACAATCTGAAAAATTAGTAGTTTCTATCCTATTCAAGTTTGAACTAATTTTTTCCCATGTGTGAGGACTGTGTTTAAATCACCCATAATCACCCATTTATGAGACACATTATTAGAAATATCTTTAAGATCCTTACATAGGTCTCATATCTTGACGTAAGATGTTGAGTCATAGACAAGATAGACCTTAACAGTGTGGAATTTGTTTTTAAAAGTAATTGTGATGCATTGATTGCTCCAGATGCATGTATGAATCTGAATTCTTCCATTCCTAAGCACCCATAAATGATCCATGTTGTAGCAGTAGGAATTCTGAGAGACAAAATGATATCACAAATAGGACAATATGAAGTTCTTCTAATTTTCAAATAGCATTTTAGGATCTTTAATTCCAATAAGAGATGGTTTATTAGCTAAGATAAAATTCCTAAGGGATTTGGACCTTAGGGAGTTACATATCCTCTAAAAATTTTAGTAAAAAATCTTCATCATTTTATCACTTTTCCCCTAATCATAGGTCCTCCATAATGTTTCAAACTAACCAAGCATTTTTCTTTCTTCTTCCTTCCTTTATTCTTACCTTCCTTTGGATCTGGATCCAATTCTCATTTATTGTCCTGGTCATCTATATATGCAAGGGGTTGAATATCATCAACTTTATCATCCCAAAGTGTTCCACTAATAGGTGTGAACCTATTCATAGAGTACAAAGAATATAGTGATTCTCTACTAGATATATGTCTCCTAGTAGTTTTAACTAAAGTAACTTGTAATAAGGGTTCCTCCATGGAACAGCTACCATCATATTGGGTAGCATGGGCCCCATATTTTCCAAAATTTGGTGTGTTCGCCACTTGACACTCCTATTAATCCCTCTCATGTAATGATGTATGAAGGTCCCTAGTTTCCATATTACAATTAGGATCAGCATGTTCATGAGTATTTCCCAAATATTGTATTCCACCTATAAAGTTCTCTACAGTTATCTTTGTGAGATCATATATGCTATGATCACAGTGAGTCTGTGTCACCTACTCAGTATTGAGAGATGAAAATTCTTGAGTGAACTCCTCCTTTCCTGTAGAATTCTTAAGAGGTGTATCGTGTGCCTAAGTACCCTTTGGTGATAGCTCCCAAGCAGGTTGTACTCCCACTAAAATATTTCTAGGTGTACCAACTAATATAAAGGTATCCATGTTACCTTCTATTGGTCAGTCATCCCCATAATCTCAACTAGTGTAAGGAGGGGGGATAATTTTAGCACTCCTAAAATTATCATGATTTCCCTCTACATGGGACTCCCCCATATCACCCATAGATATATATATATATATATATATATATGTGAAAAATACACATTATTTATGGACCCAAAGTGATCAATATTGGGAGGGGAATCCTACCCATCCTTAGTATGCTCACTAGAGGAGATTTCAGGTTGAACTGATTACTCTCACAATCCATATTTATTTATTTCTATCACAGTTCCATACTATCAACATTGGAGGGTCTATCATCATTGTTTCAAGTTAGAATATAGGAATTATCATTTCCTTTCATCCTTATACACTTATCAAAAACATGTCCCTTCATGTTGTAGAAAGAGAACTCTCTGTATCTATTGCATTCAGACAACATGTAGCCGAAGAACATACAACCTATGAAAAATTTTGGTTTCTTTTTATACTGTATTAGAAGTTTCACAGTGTCATCCCATGTGGTTAACACCACCTCCTATACAAGTGTCTTAAACATATCAAACTCTACTAATATCCTCTCATAATTCCCATAGATTGTATTGTCAGTCAGTTTATCCATCATGATTGGATTTCCCATAGAAGAGGCTATATCCCAGAGAATGTGTGGGTTTCAATACAACCAATTAAGCTTGAAAATCTAAATCAAAATTTGTGTGTGAGTGTTTCTTTCTGTATCAGGATAAAATTTTATATCCCACTCATGGATTCACAAGAAACCTGATCGTGTGGATATTGACCTGAAGATATAGACTCTATAATTGTGATCATAATAGGGAAACACAATGCGATAGTACCATCATCCCATCACCATCATCTTCCACTAACCAAGTCCCTAGACTTCAGCAATCCTCCTGGTTAGGTCAAAAAAATCCCAAGGCTTTTCTCCCTTTTGGACTAACACCCTCTCAATGATGGAGTAATATTATAGGTTCACACTCTCTTCAACTGCTTCTTGATTTTCAAAGACATGGAATTTCCTTCCCTTTCAAATGACTTTCCCAAGGGGAGGAAGATCAAATTCTGAGAAAGATTGATTGACTGTAGATCATACTGCATCTGCAAAATTATTCTTCTTGACCACAAAATTTTCTGGGGCATAGTTTTCCTTAAAGTATTTTTTTACTACAAGATGAAATAACTCTTTATGTACAACATGCTTTGAGAGTAGTGAGAACCTTTAATGCTCTATAGGGATCATCTCATAGGTCACAG
Organism: Viscum album; assembly: GCA_963277665.1. Classification (NCBI taxonomy): domain Eukaryota; kingdom Viridiplantae; phylum Streptophyta; class Magnoliopsida; order Santalales; family Viscaceae; genus Viscum; species Viscum album. The sequence continues at coordinate 1,953,029,342 of OY728125.1, forward strand.
GCCTTCCAAATTTAGGGTTTTCTCCATTCTTCCTTTATTCTTCCATCTCATTAAGGGGCTTCATTTATAGATAACCATTACCTTAGGTTATAGATTCATTCTTCACTTGCACTTAACATCCTATATAATCAAGTTATATTGATTAATTACTTAATTCATGACCTTTTACATCTATATTTGATTTAATATAATTTTATTATGTTTATTTATAACTATTTCTATGAGATATAATTATTAATCTTGTTGTTCTGGGGGCGTTTGTTTAATAGTTACAAGGTCTGATCACTTGTGGATAATTATTGAAGTTATTATCAAATGGGACTACAAATCCAGAAGTGAAATGAAATTGTATTCGTGTACTTTAATAAATTTAAATTGTCTCAAATACCCATATGTGTTTCTTTATAGGGATGATTCTATTGGTAAAAATATTAATGTTATATGGTTATTTCATTTAGGTTGTTTTATCAACCATCATGAAATAGATTCATTTTATTTAATTAAATGATTATTAAAACATCAAAAAAAGTGAAATGAGTTATAATATACTTATTAAGATCATATTTAACCATTATATTTTTCTATAACCATCCTTGAAGGAATTAGAGAAAAATGAATTATTTTGTTCATTGAGGTAGGGAACCGACCATATTGCGAACAAAACTTTCCTTTAAGAATAAATTGATATTATAACATGATAATAATACATCAGTATATTTAGGATTCTTATGTTACTATGTTTAGGTGTATGGATAACATATGGGGGTGGTACAATAAGAATAAAATTGAAAGAGGTCATTTGATAATTTTATCCCTCCCTTTTGTTGTCTCTCTTCTTAGGATACCCCTTAAGGATCTTTGAAATGGTATTTGGATTAGACAATAAACACTAGGACAAGAGGGATATTATAAGAAAGAGATTTATTTTAGAAATTCAGAAAGATCCAAGGATTATAATTTTTTAGGAGAAGGGGCGGTGAGGGGTGGTATTTATAAGGGGGGAGAGGTATATTTTTTAGTATTACACTTATTAGTTTATTATTTTGGATCATAAATACCAATAGTATTGATTCTTGTAACTATATATAGAAATGGTGTGTGTGATTTAAAAATATTGTTTCAATACATCATCCATGACTCGAAAATTCGTGTATTTATCATATTATGTTAAATACCATATTTTACCATATTTCACTATTCACAAAAAAAATCAACTATTTTAGAAAAATATCAAAAAATCACCCCTAAAATTTATTTACATATATATTACAAAAATTAAATCCATTTTATTAAAATAATTTTCTATATATGATAAATATAATTTTTAAATAAAATCCTCATTTAGTTGAAAAATATCAATTTTAATATTATGATCAGTTTTATAACCCTTTGAAAAATTACTTATAGTCTCATAAATTTATATTATTATTATTATATAGCTTAATATAAATTCTAAAACCCATTTTATGAAAATAAAAATTCTTTTCAATATTTATATTTTTCATAAAAATGAAAATAAAACACTTATGTTTTACAAAAATATAAACACTTATTTTATCATTTAAAACATATATTTACTTGTATGATGATATAAATATGACATATTATCATTTTATAAGATACCTAAATACTATTTTACAATTCCATAATTGAGTTTACAATTATAATAGTCAATTTACTATTCCTAAAAGTCATATTACTATTCCAATGGCCAGATTACTATTCCAATGATCAAATTTATAACGGTCATATGGGTTTCTAATTTCTATAAATACATTATATTTTATTAATTATTCATTCAATTATATTTTCCCTCAATTATATATATATATATATTCATTTTCAAAATGAATATTGAATTACTGATATTATTCTTTATTTCTAAAATGTTTTTCATGAACCTGATAATTTTGGGGGATCGAGTAGATCTAAATTTTTCTATTATTGTTATCTTATTTTATATTTTTTATCCAATTTTAATACTTTCAATTCTTATGGACATTTTTATTCTCTAAATTTAATATTTAAATTAATATAATTAAATATAGTTGGTTTTATCATGTGGTGTGTGTGCATTATATGATATTATATTACTAAATATGACACAATTATAATTCAGAAGGGAAATTTCATTGATAAAATTTTGATTCCTTACAGAAAACACATTGATTCATGAATTTTTTTAGTTTAATCATAGTTTTTTCAATAATTGGGATACTTTTTGGGTAGGAATTAATCTTCTTGTTATATTTTTCTCTTGAATCTTATTCTACCCACAATTATTTAGGGAATGGGTTGTTAAGAAAATTTCCTTACTATTTATACTATGGTTAATATACTTATTTATTTATTTGGGATTTTTTCACTTCTTAAAACTTTTATGATGATTTATGGTCTATAATATGTTTGAAGGATAATTCTTTAGAGAATTGTAGTCTATATGAGGATCATATTTATGAAAGTATTAATATCATGAAAGGGAAGTATTTTATCAAACTGATAACTACTATTATTATTGGAGATACATTAATAAAAATTTGGTATTTTTATTGTGATGTTTCTTATTACTTATAACTAAGTAATTTTAAATATCTATGGCTATCTAGAAGGATATATCATTGTGTCTGATTTCCTCAAGTAGAATTCCAAACTCTATATAGATTTTTATAATTTTTGTTTTAGAAGGAAAATATAAATCTCTTTTTTGTGTTTTATCTCTCTATTTTAGTGATAGTTTATAAAGAAATTACACTGATCTTCACTACATAGGATAATTGAATTAGAATTTAGGCTTATTATTAAATCCTTGGGGAACAAGAATTTATTTTTAGGAAAAATTTAAAGGTTGATCTCTAATATATAAAGAATTTATTATTCACTAAAGGAATTTGTTCTTTCTAGAATAAAATTTGTAGCCTACTCCTAGTTTCCTTTGTTCTTCATCTTCTGATTGGTAGTGAAGTATCTTTGTAGTACCATGATGATTCTTCTTTTATGTTCTTTTTCTTACATATTTTACCCACTAAACCCTTTATTACTGAAATCCCATTTATCCTCATACATTAACCATTTTAAGCCTTTTTTCATTAACAAATTTATTGGGAGGGGGAATGAGTTTATTTTCTTAAACATTGTTTATATAAACTTGGATTACTACTACTACTACTACTATTATTACTACTACTACTACTATTATAGTTTTTCCCATGCCTAAGTGGTATGGGTTACTATTTCACACCCTAGAGGTTGGTGGTTCAACAGTTGATAGTCCCCATTTACATGGTATTTTCCATGTATTCAATAGAGAACTATTGTACCACTATTGAAGTTGGACACGACTATAGACAAGGTTACTATAATAGTATTAATATTCACCAAAAATGGTCTTTTAGGCCATATCATTGAGCTACAGGGATACAAGTTCTATATAATATAAAATTTCAGTCCTTAAAGACACTTAAAATTTTAATGGGATGGGTTTAGAGTGGGATAATCCTTGTAGGGGGTGTTAACTATCCTTGTTAAACCTTTGGTGTATCAGTTAGTTCCCAATGATCCAAATGTTGATCTTCACATTGATCCAAAAAAAATTCAGACACCAAGGTTACTCGATAATTTTCTTTTCAAAAATTGAGGTACACCTTCTCTCAATTAATCTACGATTTGTGTTTATTGAGAATTTTTACAATAGTATAGATTTTTTAAATTTATTAAGAACATCATTTGAATCCATATGATTCATTATACTTCAAATTATCTTCTTGAACATGTCAAATTTTTTCTTTCGATTTTCCTCTAAAAATATTATTTCTTTATTCTGGATAAGGAATTAATGGTTTTTTGGTGAATCTATGTGAAAATTATGAAATATCCCCTTTATTTTAACCCTAAAATTGAACCTCCAAAATTCCATTCTATTTATTATTTATTTTATTTTTACTTTGTCTATTTAAATAAGTATACCTTTTTCAATTTCTAGTTTAATCGGACAACCTCTAAAACTTTATTTTAGAACCAAAAAACTTTCAAGCCCCTCAGTAGCTTGGTGTTTTTATGAAATTGATATCTCCCAACCTCTTCCATCATATATGTGGATTCAAACTAGGGATTTGGGTTTTCACCAAGATGTTTCATATGAATATTTACCATCATACTGCAAAAATTTTCACAAAATTTTGAATTCCTCCAAAGACATAGATAATATCCAACCACTGCATGATCTATAATCTATAAAAACTTATTATAGGTGGAGAAGGGAAGAAAGAAGTTGTATTATGAATTCACTAAGGGCCATGATGGCAGTTACTTAGAAAAAATTGTGGTCTCTATTGGACCTTGTGGAGGTAATACCACCCAATATCCTCAGGATACTATAGTGTAGTTGATAGTTGATATTGTGGTTAATGTGAGGCCCCCTACTAAGGTCTTTCACTACCTTGGTTTTGTGGAATCCATTTTTAATGTTCGACTAATTTCTAAGGGGATAGATTATGAAAATACAAGGAGGACAACCCTAGAAAATGGTAAGGCTATCTCAGAGGTTCTTATTAGTACTTTTTATATTTTTACACCTTATCTAGGGGGAACATCAAGATTCTAGTTATCTAGATGAATCTACATAATAATATCATGAAAATTAATATCAAATTTAATAGTATTAATTTCACTCAAGTTAAAAAGGGTAATAAAAATGGTTTACTCATATGTTTTTATCACCCCAAAACCTATAAAGACTCAAAAACATAATAACTTCTCTAATTTGAAGAGAATTTTTGTTGATAGATCTTCTAGGAGTCAAATTAAGTACATTCCTCCTTAGTTAGTTATTGATAGATTATCTAGTAGTAAAATCAAGTAAATTCTTCCTTAGGTAGTTGTTTATATCCCCTCATTATCCTCTGATGAACAAATCTCTTCTTCATCACCTGATGATGAATGTATATAATTAATCAAAAATATTTAGAATGAAATTCATGTTATTAAGGAGAGTCTCATAAATGAAATATTATCTTGGGACAATGAATAAAATGTGTTACATTATGACAATATGAAAAATGGGAGTTATATATGGATGAATACCTCAACCTTATAGCATGTTTGTTCTAAAAAACTAGATATTAATTTAATAATAACATTTTTTTATTTTAGGATCCTTCCTTGGTAGTAGTGTTCTCAGGAACCTAAAAGTTATTTTTTCATATATTAACTCTTCTTAGTTCATGGATACATTACCTATTTATGTTTCTCTCATGATTTTAATTTTTTTGTACTATTTTCTCTTGAATGATGTGGGAATTATGAACTAAAATTGGGTATGTTTTGAAAAAAGGTTGATTTAGTGGTTTAAATGTAAATAATATATTTGGGAGAACACATAGAGTATTGTGTTTCCACCAATGCGTCAAATTTTGGTTCTAGTGGAGAATTTCATCTCAATATTCATCTTTGAGCACCATGATCATGTGACCCTCTATATTTAGTGGATGAAACTTTTTCTTAGATTTAGAAACCTAAAAACCAATGATTGTACTTATAAAATACTTAATTCTCCTTCAATTGATATAGAAATGATTGCATTTACACATAGTTATACTAAGTATATGTTTTAGTGTATTTTATATTCAGATTAAGGTTATATAGTTTCCTTATATAATTTAATGCTGCAAATCATGACATTTTATGTTAGGTTGGAATCATATGATGTTTTATATAGGTTGTGATTCCAGAATACATTTGTAGTTAAACAGTTTTTGGGTGGAAATCCGAATAGTTTTTGTTTAATTTTATACACTGAGGGAACTCTTAAATTTATACTGATGGAACACTAGAAAGCTACGTCACCATTGGGGAGCTTGTATTCCATAATGACTTGAAAAGGTCATGGGATAATGGATAATGTGTGTATTCTTATTCTGGTTTTCTGAGATTCTATAAAAAACTCAAGTGTTTTTCAATGGAAATTTTAAACATGTTTTATTTTAAAACTAATAGGTTGTTTTTTTAATAATAAGACTATAGATCTAGTCATAAAAATTTGGTGTGTATTTTGGAAGGATCACACGTATAGATAATATTGGAAATAATCAAAACTGGTGTATTCTCACTTAGGTAATATTGTTTGAGTGATAGGATGGGATGGATGGGTTTTTTAGTGATGCGGTGAGTCTAATACAAATGGTTATTGCATGAAATTATGTTAATAATTTAAAATTGAAAAAAATTTCATGTAGGTTTTTAAGTACTATGGAAAATTACTTTCACTTTATTTATGATTTTCTAGGCGATTTAAATTTTTAGTCTTTTAATTAGTATTATTTAAACTCCAAACTATTTAAAACTCACTCCACCTCATGTTTTCACTATGTAACTATCTTTTCATTTAATAAATTTTAGGGGTGTGGGTTAGGTTAATAACTCATGCTTGAGCCTTTTATAATTATTATTGTTGTTTTTGTTGTTTTTTTGTCATTTTTGTTGTTTTTGTTATTGTTTTTGTTGTTTTTATATGGTAAATTGATTTAGGTGAGAAAAATATTTCCCCTTTATTATTGGGTGGATTAAGAACAATTAAGGGGGATCCTCCCAAATCCATTATTCTTATTCCTCTACTTTTCTTTACTTAATTAATGCTCAAGGATGTACATTGGTTTGTCCTCTTCAGTTATCACTCTCTCTATCTCTCCTCACTTCATCTAACCCTATTGAAAATTTTAAACTTCATTAGGGATTTTTTATGGGATTCATCATACAATGGTGTAACCTTGATCTTTGAAGAAGGTTTTTACTGGGAAAGGGTAGAGGGTCTCAAGGATAAAATTACACACTTTTTTGTGGTAAGTGCATCTTTGTTCCATTTCCTACTGATTTTTTCTCTATATTTCTTTCATTTGATAATTTTCAAGCTATGATTATTTAAATCGGGTTGGGGAATTTTTTAGTAGAGATTATAGGATAACCCTAGGGTGAATCTGCACACGATTACCAAAATATAAAATGATATCATGCCACTCATTAAGTATTTTGACATAAAAATCTGGACAAAATCAATTTATTTCTTGAAATAAATTTTAAAAAATATATATATGTTAATTTTAGGATAGTGATCAATCCCATGGAATTAGGGATTAATGTTTTCTTTTGTATCAAACCCTCCAGATAATCAATTCTATTTAAAATTTTCTAAGAGTTATACACCTACTATTCTTCATGATTTTCAAACCCCTTATTTAATAATTGATCTCTATCTAAATCTCTTATTCTATATTGATGAAAAATTGTGTGTGTGTGTGTGTGTTTATATCAATGACACATGTGTACCATTTTTTAAAACTATACATATATGTTCTCATGATTAAAATATATATAATTAAATTATTAAATATTGATCTTTTTCAAGTTTTATTTTTATAAAGGATTATTTAATTTCATTGTGATTTTAATGTTATTTTGATAAATTTTTAGAGTAGCTAAATTTTTATAAATCAATTATTTAGCTTGTTGTAGATTTATTTTATTATAAGTTGATATCAAGTTATTAACCCATGATTTTGATTAAAATATATATGTGGTTACTATTATTTTTTTCATGTAAATTGTTGTTTATGAATATCAAGGGTTGTTTTTATTAAGGGAGTTTAGGATTTTGAGCTCTGTGATATTTATATAATAAGTATGTTTTTTGGGGAATATCATTGGTATAATGGGATTGGAGGGTAAATGGATATTATTACTCCATTATTTAATCTTATATTTTTCTTTATAGGTGTATTACCTTGATCATGACTAGATCATGTAATTTGGGTGACCGGGTAAGGTTGCATCACTTCTAGAAGGGTGGTTTTATTTATCCAAATTATATATCTGGCCCTTAAATCCAAAAAACCTATAATGATGATTTTTCCCTTGAGTTTTATTAAAAAATAATTTATATAATTTATATCCCACTTTTAGGATTTAAAAAATATTTGGATTCTCTTTTATAAAGATATGGGTTTAAAAACAATTATCTTCCTTTCATTTATTGGTTTTGGTATTTTAAATGAAATTTAATTACTTTTCTTATCATTTATAAAATACAATTATAATTTATTCTTATATTATTTTTAAATAAAACCTATTGGAATATTTATTACTAGGAATATTTAGTGTGCTCAAACCGTACATGTGTACTTTAGTGCATATGCACAAGTGTTTCCTTATTTTATTAGGTTAACAGAAGATATCACATGAGGAGTTGATTACATTGGATATGTTTTACCACCAAGAGTTAGGAGGTTGTATCAATGAAAATTTGTGTAGTATCTCATCCACTTATAATTTTTTTCATTTTATTTTATTATTGTACTAATATTGGATTGTATCATTACCGTTTTATTTGTATGTTGGATGAAATTATTTGGGTATATATTCCTTTATTCATTTATCTATAAATTACCCAATGGTTTATAATATTTGGTATTGTTTTTTTTACTTATGTCAAAGGGAATCCAACTTATGGATTAGTGGTGTTTGAGATAAATCACTCCCTTGCCTCCAAAGCCACACATGGAGTGTTTGTTACCTACTTCTCTAGCTTAGGCCTTCCCCCCGAAGGTGTGGAATTAGTCCAAGGGTATGACCTCAGGATGCATTACTTTAGACCCCCTTTATTTTATCTTGCTTGTACTCAGCTTCTACCCTTTATTATATTTAAAATAAATAAATAATGATGATGATGATGATGAGAAATAGCTCCCTCGTGTTACATGGTTATAAATATCCACTTGTCAGCAACCTTTAGGGATTAAGGGGAATTCATTAGAGTTCAGGGGCTAGTCAGATTAGTGTTAGTGAAATATGGGATGGTTTGTTGCAAAAATATCTAGAATATTAGGTAAAGAGTTAAGAATAATTTGACTATTTTGTAGATTTATTCATCAAATACTTAACAGAATAATGTTAAAACAATAGAGAAGGTGTATATTCATCATTTTTTATATTTAACTAAACCACTCATGAATAAATCTTACTATTTTTATTTTTTATTTTCTACCACACATATAATTTTTAGATGTTATCAAAACCCATTAGTTATATTAGTGATAAACCTAGTTAAGTTTATATGAACCTAATTTTTAATGAAAATTTTGAAAATAAGAAACACTTGAAATTATAGGTAGAAATGTGGAGGTATTTTTATATAACATGATGTTTCCAAAATATAACCATTAGATCATATATTTTATATAGTGATATAAAATATAATTATTTATAATACTATAAAAATGGGACTTCAAAAATAGATAATTATATTGTAACATCCATATTTTTTATTTATCTAATAGATATATAGAATAACTTGATTTCATGTATTGATTCTGGCTTTCCATAATATATATTAAATTATCCTTTTAATTATTATTATTATTAATAATTATGGGATATTTCTCATTGACATTTGGTTGATATAATATTATTTTATTAATTAAATATAAGAAATATATTCGATAATTTTAAGATGTAAATGTTAAATTGGGAACTTATAATAGTAATATACGTAAAATTAGATGAATTATAGAGAAGTTTGACTTGGTAAGTTAATATAGTCTACTATAGAATTTTTGATAGAGTAGAATGAAATTATCATGGATAGAGGGATGAAATTTTAAATGATTTAATATATTTATTTCATATGGTATATTTATGATAGAAATAAATAGATAGTATATGAATAGTGGGAGTGACACACACCTCCCATCTATTTCCTCTCCCTTGATCTCTCTATAGTTTTCTTTGGCATTGGATGTTATGAGTAATGCAGATTAGATTTTAGGGAATTATAGGGATTATTATGGTATGTATAATGAATTTTTTACTATATTTTATATAATGTATTTAGATTTTTTGTTGAAATTTTAATTACTGTGAAATTTTATTTTTTATGATTTAATTTTTATAGTATTAAAAAAAGGTTTTATGAAATTTGGAATGAGTTAATGCCAAATAGCAAGACTATTATGCCCCATATTGAATTATTATCCATTAAACATTCTCTTTCTAAACCTCAAAACGGTTATCTACACAAGGTCCATGTCGGGTATCATGGAATCCATACCACTCAATGTGTGAAATGTGTTGTAATATAATTAGTTACATAGGGGTCATTAAAAAATGGCATGACACATGTTAATTTGGAATAATATCCAAGAAAAAGTCACATGGGGGATGAAAAATTAATTTTAAATGTGGGTTATATCATTTTATTTAGGATTTATGACTTATATAGGAATCCTTAAGATATATATCAATGATTCATCCAGTTAATATAAGGCCCCGGCCTTAAACCTTATTTAATATTGAATTAAATGAATAATTCACATTGAGGATCTTTTCAGGTTTAGAGTTTTAGAGAATTAGGACATAACTATTACATCTCAAAAGATTACAAAGTAGACACTTCTACTAAGTTTTCATAAAATAAAAACTCTTAAAAAGAAACATGTCTAGTTCCATGTTTTAGATAGCATGACTTTCCCTTGATCCCATCCTTGACCCAATTCCACATTAAGTCCTGTGAAAAACATTTCAAAAAAACTTGGAGTGAGCATAAAAAGCTCAGTAAGGGATACACAAAGAATGAAAACTGTTAGTTTATCAAAACAACAAGTAAACCATGTATACTTTATCAAAGTGATACTTTCACCTTTATGAAGTAGTAAAAACTCTTCACTGAATAAAAGATCATTACTTACCCTTTTGTAACCAAAAGATTACGATAAAACCCATATAAAGATCACATAACATATAAAGGTAAATTGGGACATAAACATACTTAAATGGAATAATCATACGGTCGACTTCCACACATATCACTTAATGGAATAGCCATACGGCCGACTTCCATACCCAATGCATTAGAGGTTATAACGTAACCACCCATCCTGGTATTCACGGCACCACCCGTCATATGGTTTATCACGTAACCACCCGTAAAATGTCCAAGTACCATTATAAAATCATAAGACATAAAACAAATATAATGGAAAGAATACATTTCCACACTTTGATCACAATATATCACTCAAATATATTGACATAACAAATCCATTATAAAAACCATTTTCAATACTAAAATACATAAAAGATTATATGGTATTTATTTCATTTTAAAAACATCACGGCTTGTTGAGGAATCCAAATACCAAATAATACTCGCGGCGGCGGAAAAGGTCGTTGTCACCGCGTACGATAAAAGAAACATTCCTTTTTGTCGTTTAGTAAAACGCTTCGTATAAAAAGATTCCTTTTGAATAAAATTAAAAGTCAAAGGGTTTTATACACTGTATAATAGAAAGTTCTGTATAAAACAAAATATTCCTCAATTAAAGGAGATTGAGATGAAGTCCCTTACCTCGGGTCCGACTTGACTCGATCGTTCTTTAACGTCCTTAAAATCGGGTAACTCTCTTAGATTTGAGCTCAAAGGATTCCTTGGGAAGACTTATGCCCAAAGTGAGGCTTCTAGGAGTAAGAGAGGGATCTGAAGAGACAAAATGGGTAGGGGTTGGCCGAGCAAAAGGCTTTGGAAGTGTGGGTAAGGAGGTAGAGGTGGGGGCCATTTATAAGAGGAGAGGAGGGGCACTCTTGGAAAGTAAAGAAATGTTACTTTATTTTAAAATGAGTTTCAGATTTAAAAGGTCCCACATTGATATAATCCGAGGATAAGGTGATAAGGGTTCGAAATATACCCATCCAATAGGTTTTTGACAAGTATAGTTCTTATATTTTACATTATATTTTCATTTTATTTAAATCGTTAAATAATGAGGTCATCGCTGCATCATCATGGTGTTATAAATAATTTAATTTATTTAATGTCTAAAAATTATAAAAAAATATCATGATGTAGGAAATCTTTTTAGACTTCTAATGAATATTTATAGTCAAAAATATGACTTGTATAACCCCATTTAAAAATTGTTTTAGTAAAACAACTCATGTTTGTGACATTTTAATTTTAACATTAAATAAAAAGTTTTTAATGCCATTTTACTACCAAAGTGGATCCATAGGGTCCCCAAGTTGACTCATGGATTGTATTGGTCGGACATGACATATCCAATAAGGGTAGTACATTTGTCAAGTTCATTTCATATTATTAAAACATTATTTTTACCTTAAACTACACTAATTACCTCTAATCGCGATTAAAAACTTAAAAGTTACTATTCACCAAAAAATTATTTTAATCCCATTGAACCACATTTTACTTCTTAATGACAACCATGTATGTCGGATTTTTGAAATTCAAAACACAGAGGTGGTAAAATTTCATTTAAGCAAAAAATCAGTTTCTTTAAGTACCACTTAGTGGTTTCACTATTCATCAAAAATTGAAGTTTTCCAGAAAAATACCAAAAATTCAGCCTAAGCTATATTTGATATTCTGAATTAAAAAATGAAGTCTATTTTAAAAAATTCAAAAAATATAAGTTGCATTAATTAATTTCATAATTAATTCCTGTTGTCATAGCAAATAGCGTGTTTTTATGAAACAATAAGTATCAAAAGATTGACATTAGTTTAAGTCCGATTTTAAAGTGAAATTAATTCCAAAGACCACTATTGGATTAAATGGTAAAAATATATTCTAATTTCACTTTAAAATCAATTCAAAAGATAATCTAATAAAATAAATAAATTAGATTAAAAAGAGGTTTTGAATTAAAATACAACATTTTTTCACTATTCATTAAAAAATGAACTTTATCGGAAAAATACCAAAAAATTACACAAAGTAAATTTTGATGTCCTGATTCTAAAGAAGAGTTTTATTTGGTCCAATAGAATGTATAAGAGTGACCAAAACTATATTTAATGACGGTTCTCCATCAAAAGGCGATAAGTGAACCTTTAGTGAAAATTAGGGTATATATGCCTAAAATTGAATTCTTTCCGTATTTTAAGCCTTTATCTTTTATTGTATAAATGTAAAAACATTTAAAAACATATATAATAATATTTTAGTTATTTCTATCCATTCCCACCAATACAACGGCTGTGTGTTAACTACTATTTAAAATAATATTATTTTATTACTAGTGTGCAACGTAAGATTTCAATGAAACTCTTTGTTGCGTATCGGGTACGCTATCAAACATAGAAACCCCTTTAAAGTAAAATTAATATTTAATTCGTAAATATTAATAAATATGAAAATGTATTATTCTTTATTTACCTGGGATGTTACATCCTTCCTCCCTTTTGGGAATTTCGTCCTCACAATTTTATTCACTTATCAAAATAAGTGGGGGTATTTATCCCTCATAGAATTTTCAGATTCCCACGTTGCCTCTTCAACCATATGGTTTTTCCACAAAACCTTTACCTGGTGAATTACTTTATTTTGCAACACCTTCTCTCTTCGGTCAAGAATCTGGACTGGTTGTTCTTCATAAGAGAGATTCTCTTCCAACTGAACTTCCTCCGGGCTCAAAACATGATATCGATCTGGAATATACTTTCTCAACATCGAAACATGAAAAACATTGTGTACCTGAGATAAAATCGAAGGTAAATACACTCTGTAAGGAACCGATCCAACTTTCTCCAGAATTTAATATGGTCCAATGAATCTTGGACTCAGCTTTCCTTTCTTACCAAATCGCATCACACTTTTCCATAGAGAAACCTTGAGAAAAACATGATTACCTACCTCGAAAGATAGAACCTTCCTCCGGTTATCCGCATAACTTTTCTGTCTGCTCTGAGCTGTTCTCATGTGTTTCTGGATCAACTGAACTTTTCCTGCCATCTCTTCTACCAATTCTGGTCCCATCAGCTTCCTTTCACCCACTTCATCTCAAAAAGCTGGAGTTCAACACCGCTTCCCATATAATGCCTCAAACGGTGGCATCTGTATACTAGAATGAAAACTGTTATTATATGAAAACTCAACCAAAGAAAGATGTTGGTCCCAACTTCCCTGATAATCCATAGAACAAGCTTGTAGCATATCTTCCAAGGTCTTAATTGTTTGTTCTGATTTCCCATCTGATTGGGGATGAAAAGCTATACTAAAATTTAATTCAGTACCCAACGACTTCTGAAGGCCTTTCCAAAAGTTAGAAGTAAATCTGGGATCACAATCAGATACAATGGAGAGGGGAACTCCATGCAACCTAACTATCTCTTTAATATACAATCGAGAAAGTTGATCTAGAGAGAAAGTATCTCGAATAGGAAGGAAATGGGAAGATTTAGTCAAGCGATCAACAATAACCCAGATTGCATTATTACCTCGAGATGTCTTCAGTAATCCCACAACAAAGTCCATAGATGTGTTTTCCCATTTCCACTCTGGCACTGGTAAAGGCTGAAGAATCCCTTTCGGTAACTTCCACTCTGCTTTAACCTACTGACAAGTCAAACACTTTACAATAAAATCAGCAATATCTCTTTTCATTCCATCCCACCAGTAATACTCCCACAGATCTCTGTACATCTTAGTACTGCCAGGATGAACTGAAAACGGAGAACTATGAGCTTCACATAACAACTCTCTCTTCAACTGTGAATCACAAGGCACACACAATCTCTTCCCAAATCTCAAAACACAATCATTATCAATGTTGAATTCAGGAAACTTACCCTTCTGAACCAGCTCTACCTTTTTCTGCAACTCACTGTCTTACTTCTGTGCTTTCTTAATTCTGTCTGATAGAGAAGATTTCACTGATACCTGAAACAAAACAGAAGTCCATCCTGCACCAACAACTTCTATGCCAAATTTCATCAAATCAAAAACCAAAGGATCTCATTCCAAACGTAGCATGGTTAATGAAGCATTACTTTTTCGACTCAAATCATCAGCCAGTTTATTTGATTTCCCTGGATGGTAATGAATTGTAAAATCGTAATCCTTTATTAATTCTAGACATCTCCTCTGTCTCATGTTCAATTCTTTCTGAGTGAATATATACTTTAAACTTTTTTGATCAGTATATATTTCACACTTTACTCCATACAAATGATGCCTCCAAATTTTTAGATCAAAAAAAACAGCAGCTAATTCCAAATCATGTGTAAGGTAATTTACCTCATGAGTTTTCAACTGAGGTGAAGCATAAGAAATTACCTAATCATTTTGCATAAGTACACAACCAATTCCTTTCAATGAAGCATCACTATAGATAACAAACTCACCATTCCTGGAAGGAAGTGCCAAAACTGGATCATTCACCAATCTTCTTTTCAACTCCTGAAAACAATCATCACATTCTTTTGTCCAGATAAACTTAACACCCTTTTGAGTTAGCTTAGTCATTGGACTAGATAATCGTGAAAAATTTTCAACAAACCTTTGTTAGTAACCTTCCAAAACAAGGAAACTACGGGTATCGGTTACATTTGTGGGTCTTGGACATTCTTCAACAACTTTTGTTTTAGCAGGATCAACAGTTATGCCATCTTTTGAAACAATGTGACTCAGGAAAGAAATTTTTTGTAACCAAAACTCACACTTTCTGAATTTTCCATATAGTTTCTTTTCTTTTAGGGTTTGAAAGATAACCCTTAAATGACTTTCATGCTCTTCTTTACTATTAGAAAACACCAAAATATCATCAATGAAAACAACCACAAATTTATCCAAGAACTCATGGAAAATTCTATTCATAAGGTCCATGAATACAATAGGTTCATTGGTTAACCCAAAAGGCATAACTAAAAATTCATAATGGCCATATCTAGTATGGAACGCATTCTTCGGAACGTTTGCTTCTTTTACTTTTAATTGATGGTACCCCAACCTCAAGTCAATCTTCGAAAAATACTGAGCTCCCTGGAGCTGATCAAACAAATCATCGATATGAGGCAAAGGATACTTGTTCTTAACAGTAATGTTATTCAAGGCTCTATAATCAATGAAAAGTCTCATTGAACCATCTTTCTTTTTAACAAACAAGACAGGAGCACCCCATGGTGAAGTGCTAGGTCGAATGAAACCTTTATCTAATAACTCCTGTAATTGTTTCTTTAACTCTAAAAGTTCAACTTGATCCATTCGATAAGCGGGTTTTGAAATTGGATTAGAATCAGTAACTAAGTCAACATTAAATTCAAATTCCTGGTCATGAATAATACCAGGCAACTCATCAGGAAAAACATCAAGATACTCATTTACCACTGGCACATCATTAATCTGAACAGTTCCCTTGTTTTCAACGATATGTGCAAGATAACATTCATTTCCATCTTTTACTAGTTTCTCAACTTCCTGATATGTTATCAAAAGAAAGGGTTCATTCTTGTACACAAACATAAAATATTTCTAAAAAGAAACCATTTTATCTCTACAGTCAATCTTAGCATGATAAACAGAAATCCAATCCATGCCCAAAATAACATCAAACTCTACTAGAGGTAAAACAATAAGGTTTTCTGGTAGATTCTTTCCACACACAAGTATAGGAAGGTTCTTATAATTCCTTTTTGTCTCAACGTTCACTCCGGGTTTTTTTACCAGAAGTTCAGGATTCATATCTTGATATGGAATTTCTAATTTACAAGAAAACTTCTCAGAAATGAAAGAATGTGTAGACCCTGAATCAAACAACACATTGGCATAATATGAACAAACGAACAGTTTACCTGATACTACTTCATTCGATGGCCCAACATCTTCTGAAGTAGTTGCAAAGGATTTCACCACCCCTTTCTACTTGTAGTCTGGATGCTTTTCCCCAGCTGAGTTCTTCGTTAGACACTCATTTGCATAATGACCCATTTCATTACACTTAAAACATCTTACCGCTAGCTTTTCATTTCATGCTTGATCATCTTCCTTACAGTTACGAGCAATATGACCATACTTACCACACCAAAAGCACTTACCAAACTTGGATAAACATTCTCCAGGATGCATTTTACCACACTTCTCACAGGATGGATATTTGGTTTTCTTACCTCCTTGCTTCTTTGATTAATTCTTCCCCTTTTCCTACCAACTGGACCTCTTATTCTATTGTTTGTCAAAGAACACCTGATCATTGGAAAACTCCATTTCTACCTTCTCTGCACATCGAACAAGTTTTTCATAACTTTTGAACTCACGAGAAGCTAAATCCCTTCGATACTTTGGCTTTAACCCTGAGTAAAAACGGTTGATTTTACTATCAAGATCTCGTATGAAGTTTGGAGCATACCTTTCCAGTCGAGTGAACTTTGCTTCATAAGCAGCCACTAATTCATCCTCCTACCTCAATTCTAGGAACTGTTTTTCCATCCTAAGACGAACCACCTTAGGAAAATATTTCTCAAGAAACATACCTTTGAATTCTTCCTAGTGAAGATCATCAATCTCATCACTATCCCTGGTATTTTTCACCATCGACCACCACTGATCAGCTTCTCCTTCAAAATGGTAAACAGAAAGACTAACTTTTGATGTTCTGAACACCCCATGACATCAAAAATCTTCTCCAGTGCTTTAATCCACCCTTCAGCTTGCACGGGGTCAGATGATCCTCTGAATGATGGGGGATGTTGCCTCATGAAATGTTCCACTACTGACATGTTCCTCTGTGGTTGATCAGGCTGATCTCGTGCATGGATACCACCACCATTTATAGCCTGAGTCAACTGTGTTATCACTACAACAAACTGTTCATTTCCAATTCCAACCATCTCAGGTTGCTGATTTGGAAGGTTGTCTTCCTCTTGATGTCATCCCATCATAGCTGCTTTGTTTCCTCTGCGGAAAACCATTCTGAACACAGAAATATCTTAGGTGAAGCAACATGGTAATCTTTAAATGCTATATCATTTTAGTCATACCGTAAATTAATTTATAATTTAACAATTTTCTAACTCCTAAAGTAGTCTAAACCGACTTCTGATACCAACTATAAGGCCCCGGCCTTAAACCTTACTTAATATTTAATTAAGTGAATAATTCACATTCAGGATCTTTTCAGGTTTAGAGTTTTAGAGAATTAGGACATAACTATTACATCTCAAAAGATTACAAAGTAGACACTTCTACTAAGTTTCCATAAAATAAAAACTCTTAAAAAGAAACATGTCTAGTTCCATGTTTTAGATAGCATGAATTTCCCTTGATCCCATCCTTGACCCAATTCCACATTAAGTCCTGTGAAAAACATTTCAAAAAAACTTGGGGTGAGCATAAAAATCTCAGTAAGGGATACACAAAGAATGAAAACTGTTAGTTTATCCAAACAACAAGTAAACCATGTATACTTTATCAAAGTAATACTTTCACCTTTATGAAGTAGTAAAAACTATTCACTGAATAAAAGATCATTACTTACCCTTTTGTAACCAAAAGATTACTATAAAACCCATATAAAGATCACATAACATATAAAGGTAACTTGGGACATAAACATACTTAAATAGAATAACCATACGGTCGACTTCCACATATATCACTTAATGGAATAGCCATACGGCCGACTTCCATACCCAATGCATTGGAGCTTATAACGTAACCACCCATCCTGGTATTCATGGCACCACCCGTTATATGGTTTATCACGTAACCACCAGTCAAATGTCCAAGTACCATTATAAAATCATAAGACATAAAACAAATATAATGGAAATAATGCATTTCCACACATTGATCACAATATATCACTCAAATATATTGACATAACAAATCCATTATAAAAACCATTTTCAATACCAAAATACATAAAAGAGTATATGGTATTTATTTCATTTTAAAAACATCACGGCTTGTTGAGGAATCCAAATACCAAATAATACTCGCGGCGGCGGAAAAGGTCGTTGTCACCGCGTACGATAAAAGAAACATTCCTTTTTGTCATTTAGTAAAACGCTTCGTATAAAAAGATTCCTTTTGAATAAAATTAAAAGTTAAAGGGGTTTATACACCATATAAAAGAAATTCGTGTATAAAACAAAATATGCCTCAATTAAAGGAGATTGAGACGAAGTCCCTTACCTCGGGTCCGACTTGACTCGATCGTTCTTTAATGTCCTTAAAATCGGGTAACTCTCTTAGATTTGAGCTCAAAGGCTTCCTTCGGAAGACTTCTGCCCAAAGTGAGGCTTCTAGGAGTAAGAGAGGGATGTGGAGAGACAAAATGGGCAGGGTTTGGCCGATCCAAAGGCTTTGTAACTGTGGGTAAGGAGGTAGAGGTGGGGGCCTTTTATAAGAGGAGAGGAGGGGCACTCTTGGAAAGTAAAGAAATGTTACTTTATATTAAAGTGAGTTTCAGATTTAAAAGGTCCCACATTGATATAATTATAGGATAAGTTTATTAGGGTTCGAAATATAACCATCCAATAGGTTTTTGACAAGTTTAGTTCTTAGATTTTACATTATATTTTCATTTTATTTAAATCATTAAATAATGAGGTCATCGCTGCATCATCATGGTGTCATAAATAATTTAATTTATTTAATGTCTAAAAATTATAAAAAAATATCATCATGTAGGAAATATTTTTAGCCTTATAATGAATATTTATAGTCAAAAATATGACTTGTATAACCTCATTTAAATTTTTTTAGTAAAACAACTCATGTTTGTGACATTTTAATTTTAACATTAAATAAAAAGTTTTTAATGTCATTTTCCTACCAAAGTGGCTCCATGGGGTCCCCAAGTTGACCCATTGATTGTCTTGGTCGGACATGACATATCCAATAAGGGTAGTACATGTGTCAAGTTCATTTCATATTATTAAAACATTATTTTTACCTTAAACTACACTAATTACCTCTAATCGCGATTAAAAACTTAAAAGTTACTATTAACCAAAAAATTATTTTAATCCCATTGAACCACATTTTACTTATTAATGACAACCATGTATGTCGGATTTTTGAAATTCAAAACACAGAGGTGGTAAATTTTCATTTAAAAGAAAAATCAGTTTCTTTAAGTACCACTTAGTGGTTTCACTATTCATCAAAAATTGAAGTTTTTCAGAAAAATACCAAAAAATTACCCTAAGCTATATTTGATATTCCGAATTCAAAAATGAATTATATTTTAAAAAATTAAAAACATATAAGTTGCATTAATTAATTTAATAATTAATTCCCACTGTCAGAGCAAATAGCGTGTTTTCATGAAACAATAAGTATCAAAAGATTGACACTAGTTTAAGTCTGATTTCAAAGTGAAATTAAGTCCAACGAGAAATATTGGATTAAATGGTAAAAATATATTCTAATTTCACTTTAAAACCAATTAAAAATATAATCTAATCATATAAATAAATTAGATTAAAAAGAGGTTTTGAATTAAAATATAACATTTTTCACTATTTATTAAAAAATGAACTTTATCGGAAAAATACCAAAAAATTACACAAAGTAAATTTTGATGTCCCGATTCTAAAGAAGAGTTTTATTTGGTCCAATAGAATGTATAAGAGTGACCAAAACTATATTTAATGACGGTTCTCCATCAAAAGATGATAAGTGAGCCTTTAGTGAAAATTAGGGTATATATGCCTAAAATTGAATTATTTCCGTATTTTAAGCCTTTATCTTTTATTGGATAAATGTAAAAACATTTTAAAACATATATAATCATATTTTAGTTATTTCTATCCATTCCCGTCAATACAACGGCTATGTGTTAACTACTATTTAAAATAATATTATTTTATTACTAGTGTGCAACGTAAGATTTCAATGAAACTCTTTGTTGCGTATCGGGTACGCTATCAAACATAGAAACCCTTTTAAAGTAAAATTAATATTTAATTCATAAATATTAATAAATATGAAAATGTATTATTCTTTATTTACCTGGGATGTTACAGTTAAGTTTTCCAGATTGAAAACTAATAGAGATTTTGAGAAAACACATTTAGGTAAGTGGATTAGATATATTATTTTCTTGGGTTGGTCTAAATGTAAATAAATGATATATTTATAAATAATGGTTATTTAAAAATAATTTTTGTTAAACCATTTTGAATCATTATTTCAAAAAATATATTTATAATAAAATTTAGTTTTTTATATCAACTGTTTTGTTATCAAATTGAGGGATTTTGATAAAATTTATTGAAATTATTTTGAAATAACAGATTGGCTAAATTAATTTAAATGTTTATTATTTTGGATTTAATTTAAATTTTTAATTTTATAAATATTTTTACCATTTATTTTATTATAGATATATATTTATTGACATTTAAATGAGAAATTGTTTTTGATTATTATCAAAAATATATGAATATATTTATGCTGCTATTTTTTTATTGGAAATAATATGATAAATTTTATTTTTCTTAAGAAATAAATTTATTATTAGGGTTTTATATCTAAAAATTTTAATGTTTACTTAGTTATGGAAGAGTTTAAGGGTGGTATGTATGGACGAGTATTGATTTTTCCCATAAGATTCGTTATTCCAGTAATATTTTATCCCAAATAGGATTTAATTACTAGCTAATATTACCCTTATTTACATTATTTTTCATAATAATACTTTGGTATGAATTGTTCTGTTAAAATTGGTTGAACTAACTAGGGGACTAATTAGATTAATGTGAAAATAGGGGACCAATACTTATAAAATATAAAAAACATTATATTATTTTTATATAAGGGTGTAATTATTGATATGGATTTATCAAATGGTTAAAATTGTGATATTTTATATAAATGATTTATGTTTATGAAATAATGGTGTTTTTTTATTCTATTATAGGTAATAAAAAAATTTATTTGAAAAGGAAGATATGGGTTTCCTATAAAATAAGCATTACATTATCACTAGTTGTAATAAGGGTATTTTTTCTTGTAATAGTTTTTTGATAAATAATTTATTTGTAAATATTTATATAAACTATACAATTTAATTTCAGGTTTTTATTACTTATTCATAGATATATATATGAATCATAGTTTAAAACCTATTAATTTTATACACACCCCCTATATGTGTGATACAACTACGAGCATCATTAATTATTATGTTTATCAATGTTTAGAACTTATTTTGACTCAACATAAAAAATAAAACTATAAAGTTTCCATGTATATTTTTTTAAATCCCAAATGGAGCCCAAAAATACTAAAAACCCCATATCATAGCAATCTATCATTTCTTTAATCTCTCAATTTCAAATTAAAAATCTAATGAAAACAAAAAAAATGCTTAACAACTATTTACTTTTATAATGAAGTATGGGTAGTCAACTATTTTAAATAGATTATCTAGATAAAAATATGATTCAATTTACTAGTGAATAATAATTATTAAATTCAGTTTAAGATGCATATTTTACTCAATATTCATTGGATTGACTTAAATATGTATTTTATAAATTTTAATAAAAAAGTTGATTTTTTAGAGAACTATATTTAAATTTCTAGTGAAACATATATCAATTTATTTATACTAATTGCTATATTAACTTTATATAATTAATACCATCCTTGAATTAGTGTGTGAAGAGGGAGGAATATGGAGTGGCCCTTTGGTAGCATTGAGCGATCCCAAAATAATTTTTACACATAATAATCATTAAAATGGAGTTTCATAGACAAAATAATATATTGAAAATTATGAGTTAGTGGATATTGGTACAATGGTGCATTATTAGTTTTATACACCATAGATGAAACCCATTTGGGTAAACCAAGTAAAATATTTATGTCCTTGTACATTTTTTTTGAATATTAATATTTGACAGATTAAATGATTTTTGTATTAACTTAGGAATAAGATCAAGTTAAAGGATATAATTAAAGGAATAATTTTTAATTATAAAAAACATTCATTCACCCCCCCCCCACCACCCTGAGGTGAAGGTGGTATCATGAGATCATGGAACCAAAAAGTTGTATTAGACCCTATATTTTCTCTTAGGATTAATCCTTCTACAATTCAATTTTACAATTCAGAGTTTCATATTGAGTTTACTTTTCAAAGCATGGATGTTCTTATTTTTTTGTAAATTCATTTTCAATATAGAAAGATAATTTAATGTAATAATTTTCAAATAATAATGAAATTAAATATAAAAATATTATGTGCAGATTTTTCTGAGTATAAGAAATGATATTATTTGTGAATCAGATCAAAAGAAATTGAAATTTGATTATATTTGGGAACTATATCATATTGGGATGCATCTAATATAATGATAGAGAAGTTGTAAAAAAATTATGGTGGAGGATACATGTTTGCAGGAAAATGTTTTAGTATTATTATATATTATTATGTAAGTAACTTTTCCAAAAATCTAAATAAGTTTGTGATGAATAAAATTGCCTTTTTTAGAAAGGAAAAAAGAATAAAAAGAATAAGAAAAATACTTTTAAGGAAATGGGAACTCAAATAGAGTTAAATATAATCATTTTACTTAAAAAATAAAAATATAATTCATTTCAAGAAATTACTTTCATAACTATAATTTTATATTCTCTATCAATGTTGGAAAGAGATAGTGGTACTATTAATGATAAAGTGGAAGCATCAATTTAGTTATCTAGAGAGTTCACTTACAGTGGAAAGATCCAATAAAATAAGGTAACGATTGAAGCCTTAAATGAAATAGTTGATCTTATAGAAATTAATCAAGGATAAAATCCTATTTTTATTAAATAATAGTTCATAAAATCATAGGTTTAAGTATTAAGTAAAGTATTTAAAATAATCAATATTAATAATGAATATAAATATAAAGAATATTTAAATTATATTTAGAACATTTTAGGGTCTTTTATTTGGGACACCTAAGGGGAGGGAAGATTTCACTAGGCCTCCTGGTATTGGATATCCAGACTAATGGATTATTGGGGTATCAATGTGAGGAATGTGGTGAAATAAATGTATTATATCAAAGGAAAATTGGTGTGGGAAGTGATTGTATGGAGGAATCTTTGGAGTAGATTCATCTATTGTAAGTATGAAAATGTTTTGAGTAAAAAACATTTCCACCCTACCCCCTCTGTAAATATCTTTAGTTCCACATTTCGGCTCTTCAACATCACTCCAGGTGAGTTCTTAGTTGTGGGTATATCAACTTTTGGGACTGCAACTGGGTGGGTATGGTGTTGTCTTATTTAGGTTCCCAATCTCTTGATATGACCTTAAAATAGTCCGGTATTAACCCTTATTTAATTCTTGTGATTCTAATTTCCACCAAACAAAATTGATTATATCATGATGGGGGATATCCCTGATGTATGCAAGTTCATGGGCTCTATGACCGGTACCTTCCCAGAAAATTCTTACAAAGAAGTGATGATTTCGTCACAAACCAGTTATGTGTGTGGAGGTATTATATAGTTTAAAGCTATTACATCTAAATTTAACTTTCTGGGGTGTATAATATAGAATCACATGCTTCCTACTTATATGGTGATTAAAGGTAAGGGTGTTCGGTTAACCTCCAAATTATCTCATTTCGTGGTGCATAAGGAGGAAACTATGGTGCATATATTTTTTCAAAGTGATTGGGAAGATATGATGTGGGGTGAACTAAGTGATTTTACCAGATGACCAGTATCAGTGGAGTTTGTCAATTATTTTATCCAACACTAGTTTATTGGTTTCATAAATAATAATAATGAGGATTAGGCCCAAGTGCTTCTTTTAGAAGCTAGTTGCTGGTGTATTTGGGAGGTAAGGAACCTGTCTTATCATAATTTCCCATTCTCATGTGGTCAGACTTTGGTGGTGATATTTAGATTCCTTGTCATAGATATTGTATAGATTCTAATTCACCAGGATGATCCACCCTCCATTAGGTGTTATATGGTTATAAGTTTCCCCTCTATGTTGTCTAGATCTTGGTCGTTGTGGTATTGGGTGAGCTGGACTCCTCTTCTACAGGGCCTCAAATTAAATGTCTATGGTTCCTGTATCTAGGGTTTCATCTAGGGAGATTAATCATCTATGATCCCACAGGTTCAATTCTGTTTGATTTCAGTGCATTCTATTGGGCTAGTGACTCTATTAGGTCATAAGGGAAGGCCATGATCCACAGCCTTGAATTGTGCCACACCTATCATATCCCATTTTTAATATTTTAAATGGACTCAAATATTATTTGGAACTACCTTAAGGGCCTCTCTTATACCCCTTTGAATATTATCTACTTCATTCACGCTTGCAAGTTCCTCATTACATATAAAATAAATCTCCTCCATACATGGCATGAAGGAATTCATGTGGCAGATTTCCTAGCTTAAAAAGAATCCTAGGAGTCCCCCCTCATGGATTTATCTATCACTAGTTCCCTTCCCCAAGATGGTGTTGACATTATTATTAAATATTCCCTTGGTCTCCATTTTTAAAGTCCCCCTAAATTTAATCTCAAGATTTTTATCTTCTCATTTAATAAAATAAAATATATTTTTTGTGTAGTATACTACCAATTGGAGGGGATAAAAATTAAATTAAAATAAAGTGACATAAAGATTTTATATTTTAAAGATAATTTATTTTTTGTAAGAGAGTTTATTTTATCTAATGAATATTCTCACATATAAAATTTCACAAAATGTGACTATAAATGGTATAATCTAGAATTATTAGAGAAGAAGAAGTTCTTTTTTATTCTTCAAATGAAAACACATATGAATGAATTGTAAAAAAGTGCTTCTACTGTGGAGGATTATGACACACCTTGGATGTGTATATGGAAGCAATTGGATTACTTAATATAATAAAAAAATTTTGAGATTATTGTTTTAAAAAGGTATATAAAATAGATAATTTCTCTAAGAGATAATTTATTTGTACTATCATTATACATATGGAATGATATTATATAAACAATAATATTAATACGAATAAATTTATATCTATTCTTCAAAGTATGAATTAATATTTCTTGGGAAATAAATATGTGCATTGAAAAATAAATTCATGGAATTTGTGAAAATAAATGATAGAAAGAAAAGAAGTGTGTGTAATTAACCAATGGATAATTATTTATATCAATAATTATAGATAATGAAAGAATAAATATAAAGGATTAACAAGTATTAAACAATACTTATTTACATAAAGGAACAAGAGCACATAATTCCATCTAACTAAAAGATGAAATTAGTGAAACATGTAGAGACATGTGGCATTGATTGAAGTTTCGTAATTTATAATAAAAGGGAATATTGAATATATAGGATAAATATTACATTGAAGGAGAATATTAGTCTTAAGGGTAAAAATAGAGTGAATAAAAAATCATAAAAGGGGTTTTCACAAGTCTAATTACTCAAATAAGTACCATCGTAAGGAATCACTCAAATGAAAAGGGTGGATTCATAGGAAAAGAGTTAGACTGTGACTTCAAACCACATTCCTCAACTTTAGAATGGTTTGAATTTTACCCTATAATTATTTATGTATTTATTTTTCTTAAATTAATGTCTGATTTGTGTCCATATTAAGGTTATGATACAATACATGGGGATTATAACAAATAATTATATAAAAAATATTGAAGAGTATAAAAAAATTCAAAGTAAATATCATCCTAAAGGATAAAGATAGTAATTCATTTCAGTCAGATTTATAAATATAATTTAGTGATAATAGTTTGAAAATAGATCTTGATATTTACTATTTGGATTTTGGTATTATAAGTAGTTCTAGACAATATTATATAACAAGTGGTATCAAACTAACAAAAAGTGGTATTTAACTCAAATACTAGTGATGGGTGTAGTGAACATGGGAAGAATGTATAATTATGAATTGAGAGAGTGTGTATTGTAACATTATAGGGGAGAAAAATTTATGTAATAGTTTTTGATGTTGAATTATTTTGAAATTTTGGAAAAAATGTAAAGTTGGAAAAGGTAATTACTAAGGATTAAATGGAAGTAAGATTAAAAATTTTGTATCTTAAAATTTTTACATTATAAGTGGTATTTTGGAGTATTAAAAATAAAAATGTGGTATCATATAATTTCCTCAATATCCTCATTGGATACTAAGGAATTGAACCCAAGATGACAAAATTCACTTTTATGGTATGTTTGATGGTGCTAAAATTAAGGGGGAGTTCATCTCAAGGATGATTAAATGTTTTAAAAGGCTTATTCAAGTAGAAATTACAAGTTATGTTACAAATATAATAAAAAATGATATATTTTTTCATAAATTTTATTAAAATGTGGATTAATAAATTAATGATGGATTTATTATTTTTATTTGGTATTTTAAGGATAGTTAAGGTAGAATATTTAATTGTGTATGTAAATAAAAGAATTTATTTTTAAAATTTTCACTTTTTTCCTATATTTAGAATGATTCTAGTACACTTATAGATAATTTCTATGATTATCAATGCATATTTGGCACTAAAAAGTGAATATTATCTTACTATAGTGAACCTATAAAGGATTTTCCATACAAAGAGGATTTTCAATCTGGAAATCATTTATTGAGGGACATAGAATGTGATTTGTATTTGGTTATCTAAAAAAGGGAAAGAGTTATTTTATATGCATAGAATTGGAGAAAACTTAGTGAATAAAACTATCTAAAACTTATAGTTAATGGTGGGGAAAGAGTGAGAGTGCATTAATGAGCTATAAATCCATATTGAAATAAATCCAAGTATCTTATGATATTTCATATAGATATATTTATGTAAGTATTGATAATAAAATTAAAGGGGATAATTTTTTTATCAGAGGATGAGTATTGTATTTTCTATCAATACCATATTATATTTATTATCAAAATATAGGTTATATATTGGATTTTAATGTTGGGTGAATTATCAGTCAAAATAAGTGATAATGATGAATCAAAATTGGAATAAATTTTGTGAATATTAAATTCATTAAAGATCAAATATATGTCATAAATAAAGAAGGAGTTTAAGTATATCAAATAGGATAAGATATTGATTGAAATAAATTAGTGATAATAAAATGAATGGGTTAAAAGAAATTGGTGACAATAATTCCAAAGTAATTTATAAGAGATAGGATGAAGTTATTGAATAATTATGATGAACTTATGTAGTTGTGAAAAGAAGATAAAATAACCATTATTATTTTTTATAAATTATTTAAAGTTTTTGTTATATCTAAAGAATTTTTTAAAAACATCGGTAAAGTTTAGAGTTATTACGTAATAATTATTTTGATATTGTGTCAGTGAAGATTTAGAAATCAATAGGTTGTGTAAGAATGATTTAAAAGTCACATAATTGATAAAGACACAAAATATTAGCTTCTTAAGTGAAAATTTATGTTTCAACTAGCAGCATATTAGTTTAAATTGTATAAGTATGTATATGTATGTGAGATTTAAATTTTTATTTAGTCATGTAAGTGTTGAAAATGTGTATGTGGTTTTATGTAATGATAAATTGAATTTTTCAAAGATCATGTAAGTTATATATGGAGCTATAAATCTATTTATGGTTGATTTACTTAAATCATGGGAATTATTTTACATATATCCTCACCAATTTTATAGTAGAATAAATTAATTATAATAATAAAAAATTAAATATATCATTGAATGGGAATTTTTATAGGGTTAAATAAGAATATTTGGTTCCTAAATATTATGTTTAAATATGTTATATATATAGAGGATTTCAAACAGAGATTCTGGTTTGATTATTATAAATATTTCATTTTTCATAGTTTTAGTAATATTAAAATATAAAGATAAGTAGGATTTCTTGGAAGGTTAGAAGACTCAAAGGATAAAAATATCAAGTAGTATAATATAATAAAATAAGGCGTATTAAATTGATATATCTAGTGAAAAAAAAGAGTTGAGAATAAATTTTTTTAATTGAAATATCTATTAAAGATAATAGATTGGGGAAATGCATTAAATATCTATTCTCTAAATAAAAAATTATTTTATTCTAGTTTCTAATTAAAGGATTGTGAAGTGGTTGTAGTAATTTTTAAATACATTGGATTAAATATTATTAAATATAGTTGATCATATTAGGCTTTTAAAGGATGAAGGATATGGAAAATAAGAAAGTAATTCACTTTTATAGTTATTTAAATATAGGTTTTGAAAAATAGAACAACAATTTGGATTTCATTAGAGAATTATTTATGGATTTATCTTGTAATGTATATCAATTTATTTATACCTATATAGAGAATACATTCACATTTATAAACTAATTAAGACCCTCAATGAAGTTTTGAGTGTAGAAAGATGAAGAGGGATCCACCCTTGGGTAGTAGTGAATGATCTTAGAATCTTAATAAAAGAAGTGAGACTTATCATGGAGTGGCCATATCCTAAATATTTTTCTCGTGGTATTGATTATTATATATGAGTAAAATAATACACATTAAATTGTATGATCCTTTGATTCATCCAATTTAATTGAACCAATTAAAATAATTATATTCTTATCCTTAATTTTATTTTTTTTCATTATTTCTATATATGCATATTTGATAGATTAAATTTAAATTTATACTAACTTGAGAATAATATTCCATTAAATAAAATAATTTAATAGAAAATTTTTAATTGGAACACATTAGGATCCCCCCCCCCCCCGCCTTAGGGTGAAAGTGACCGAGTGGGACTGTGGCACCAACTAATTTCCAACCCAAAATTATAGTGGTTATTAATGGGTATCATAATTTATTGTCCAATTATTTATAAGGGTAACATTTTAAAAGAGAGATGTAGCTTTTTAGGGATGTTTTTTTAGAATTAAATTAAATTTATCTAACTTTTTTCACGTGGAACCAACATATTTATAAGAATTGAAGATATAATTAGGATAATTTGGATAGAAAGAAATTATTTTTTCTAGAGGTTTATATTTGGTATTAGTAGTGTTATTGACTTAGAAGGTTGAAAATGGTTTTGGGTCACATACTAATAGTTGGAATTTAAGTTTTACAATTATAAATAATAAGTATCATTTGCCCCATATTGATGACCTATTTGATCAATTAAATAGATCTTGATGCATTTTAAAATTTATCTCTAATTAGAATATCATTAATCAAGGATAGTATAGGAAGATAGAATGAAGACGGTTTTCCAAAGTTGTTATGAAAATTATGAGTTTTTGGAAATCCCTTCGATGCCACTAATGCACCTTTAGTGTTCACGGATTTTATTAACAAAATTTTTTATAATTATTTAGAAAGAATTATTACAGTTTTTGAGGATAATATATTTAATTAATAAAAATAAAAGTTTTATAATAAGAGATATCTATAAAAAATAGGTATTTTACATGTGTAAAAGTTGTCTGAAAATTTTTATAAATATTACTTATATATTTTGGAGGTAAAGTTTCTATGTAATGTTATTTCAAATAAATGGATTTATATAAACCCAAATAAATTGAAGTTTGTGATGTATTAGTATAGGCTCAATAATTTCATTTAAATCCATAGTTTTACTAGAATAACTCAACAGTGTTGGAGGTATATTTAAGACTTCTAAAATTTTGACTTAACCAATAACAACTTTAACTCAAATAGGAGTTAAATTTGAATAGAATGAGAGGTGTTAAAAAATTAAAATTTAAATTGGATGAAATAATTCTAAAAGATTTTTTATTCTCCCAGAGTAGGGTAATGGCTATGAAGTCCATTTTGATTCTTTAAGAGATGTTTTAGGGTTTTCTTCTTATACAATGTGGAAATTTCATGGTTTATAGATCAAGTAAATTAAAACCTCATGAGAATAACTATCTTATACATGATATGAAGTTAGAATTTGTGGTTCATGTTTTAGAGAGTTTAAGAAATTATCATTTTTATGAGACGTTAATGGTGTGTACTTATATTAATATTTTAAATTATAACTTATAGTAGATGGATATTAACATAATGTATCAAAGTTGGGTAGAGTATACTCAAACCATTTATTTTCATCTTTCATATATACTAGGAAAGATAAATTTTGTAGTTTATGATTTTATTGGGAAGGATACAACTTGATCTATTAAGGAATTAGAAAAATTATGGTATTTGATCATAATGTTAACTAATTTTTATCTTGAGATAAAGAAAAAGGATAATTGAGTAGTTTTTTTTGTAGTTTAAATGTTAAATCAAAATTTCTGGAATAAGTAAAATATTCGAATAGGCCTAGATCATAGGCTAATAGAATATGAGATAACTTAAATAGTGGGGTGACCATTAAAGGGTAGAGTATGGAATTTGTCTTAACTCTTTATTTTAAAGAACAATTAGTTTATTCTATGTATTTTTGGAAATAAGTTATGAAAATATTTCATCATTAAAGTTGGGTGGTGCATGTTGGTGTTACCAAGATGTTCCATGATATAAAAATTTTATATTTTTAAATTGGTATAAAGAAAGATATTTATAAGTATGTTCCTTGAGGTTTAGGTTTTCCATGGATGAAGGTGGAACATAAATAGAAAGCTATTTTATGCCAAAATCTACCTACACTGATATAAAATTGGGGAGACACTTCTGTGGATTTCATGATGGGATTACATATATTTCTCTTAAATAATTATGATATTTTGTTTATAGTGGATCGGTCCAATAAGTTAACACACTTCTTAAATATCTAGTATATGAATTCAATCAAGGATCCTGATATTATATATATTAATGAAGTTTTTAAAATTTATAGAGTTCTAAACTATATTTTTTCGTATTAAGATCCACATTTTATAGAAGGATTTGGAAAGGTATTTTAGAATTATATAGGTACTTAGTCGATGATGAGTATAAATTTTCATCCTAAGAAAAGTGGGAAAATAAAATTGATCTTTGATGATATAGAAAATTTAATCTTGATTTTGGAAGATCTTGGTAATATAATTTTTCTTCGGTGTAATTTTCCTATCCTAATAATTATCAGTCTTCAGTATATATATAGCGCCATTTAATGCTTTATATGTTAAGCATTTATTGTCACCATTTTTTGTGTAAAAACATGATAAAAGTATCTTTTCAGGATAAATTTTTTACTAGAGAAAAAATATTATATTAAACTAATATAAAAATATATAACAGTGGAATGGAATTAAAATAAGGAATATGTTAATCAATAGTGATAACCCTTGGATTACATATTTGGTGACTATGTATTTATTAATGTATGTACTCATTTTAAACCCTAGGTAATTAGAAAATAAGGGATATTAGCACCACACTATAGAGGACCTTATGAAGTAATTGAGTGAATTTATGAAATAACTTATCAAGTGGTGTTACCATCATGATTTGGTTTGGTTTATAATTTTTTCCAGGTGTCTTAGTTGAGAAGATATTTAAATGATCCATTTCAAGTTCTCAAATGGAAATCTATAGACATGTAACCTCACGTGACTTTTAAGAAAAAATAAATGAGGATTTTGGATTAATAATAAAATATTTTATAGGGAATTCATATCTCTCTAGTTTGTGTTTTTTTATTATGGTAATATCCAAGAAGAATAGTAGGAGATAAAATATCATAAGTGGTGGTAATGGATAATGATTTTTATAACTACCCTACTTGGAAGACCTAATATATTCTAGAATTAGAGTGTTACATGATCACAAGTACACTAATATATATTTCATAATCTACTAACTAGTTGAAAAGGATTTATAATATAATTAGAAGACTATGACCACAAAGAAATCCCAAAATATCATGTTTAAATCAGCCTCAAATTTGGTAAGACTTTTCTATATAATAAATGTACTCAAAATATATGAAAATAAAACTAGGATCCAAAGTTTCATCCTACAATCCATTATATAAAACAAAAAATTTATATGATTCATATAGTCTATTGTATAAATACATCATACATAGAAGTATCTCATAAATTTTAAAAAACAAGATAGCCCCTTCAAGAATACATATATTGCATAAGTAAAAAAACTAAAATAAAACAGCATCTGGATTAATTAATAATAGTATCCTACCAAATCCATATCCTTAATGACACCACTCATATACATCCATAAATTACACTATGAGAGGATTCAATTACCTGGAATTAAATATAAGGTATACTCATGTACATCAAAACCCTTTTTGTGTATGCAGGTAGATGATAGTCCAACTACCTAATAGAACTCCCCCATAAAACTCAAATCAATGAGTTCTAGGGATAAATTGAATGCATGTGAAAGTATTTTCTGAGTATCCCTAAAACTTACTATAAAATATAATTCATTAATTCTCATATTATATTTTTATACTTTCATTCTATAATGGAAAAGAAGATACATACACCCAAAAGGAACATTTGGTATTACCCACCTTAGGCCAGGTCCCACCTACCTATATCTAAATACATGTATACCATCATATCCAAATGAGGTATACTATACAACCACTATCAACTTATTAGGAATAATCATAAAGAGTTATCCTCATGGGTATATAATGATTCACTTAAAGAGTCTTAATAAACCCATCAGTCAGGTCACTACTCATATTCAAACAATTCCTAAAAAATCATGGGAAATATTGACTGTAATAAGAAATAATACAATAGTTAATCAAAGAAGAACTAGCCACCAATAATAATAATAAACTAATAATGATATTCAAAAAGGGTATTCAAATAAGGATTAAATTAAGAAACAACATTAGAATAGGAATATCATGACAAAACAAATAGAAAAATAAATAAAGAGTCCCAACGACATAAAATTGAAATCATTTTTTTCACATCATACCATATATCGCCTCATGTATCCTTCCCAAATATGTCTTTCAGGCTGACCATATCATGACACTAGTTTTAAATTATCTATTTCAAGTCATCTCATGGTCTAGTTACCACTATGTGATTGTATAACACAATAATTATTCACTAATTCCCTTGGTTTGTATATTAATAATGAACATCAAAATAATCTAATGTCACATCTAAATGGTTTTACCATGTTGAATCTCAGAGGAATAAAAACTTAATGTTAGGTAGGAATGGTAAAATTAACTAGAAGAATCACTATTTCATATTAGAGTAGATTATATTATCATATTTCATCTAATAATCTAAGTTTAATATCTCCACTAGGAGAAGAACTACCATGAAAAATGTGTATCATCATCTTTATAAATAGTGTCATAAGAAAAATAAGTTTTACTTCAATTGTAAATTATCATGATAACTAATTCTATATTTGACATATACTCCATGTATGGGTCATATCATAATCCCAAAAGTCACCTTAGACCTTTATATTATGTCTAGATTTCATAAAAAATCCATGCACAACCAGGAAGAAACTTTCTCCACTCATATCTCTTGATCCTGACCCTAGTCAGAGATCAATAAAACCTGGGGACTATTACCTCAATTATGACCTAAGTCACTAATTGATAAAATTTTACGTATAACCCACACTAGGTTATACACTTCCCACATATTTAAAACTAAAATCCATCACCATTTCATAGATAATAAAAGGTGTATCACATCATCCCAAGGACATTCTATGACCTTATCATTCCCAAGTATGAACACCCATCAAAGTATCATCAAGGTCTCTCAATATAGCTCAG
Source organism: Viscum album (assembly GCA_963277665.1). Taxonomy (NCBI): domain Eukaryota; kingdom Viridiplantae; phylum Streptophyta; class Magnoliopsida; order Santalales; family Viscaceae; genus Viscum; species Viscum album. The sequence goes on from OY728125.1 coordinate 1,953,063,814, forward strand.
ATAAATTGAGTGTTATAAGATTCTAATACTCTATCTCAACTCAAATGGTTCCTCCTAGGGTCATACTAGTAGACATTCATTAAAAAACACTAGATGACTCAGCCTAATTTAACCAAAACATCATAAAAATGAAATCTTCTACATATAGTTCCTACATTATCATGCATCACTATGTCATAGGAAATAACATTCATGGAAAGAATAAATAAAAAGTTACCACCCAAGTACACACACTCATTTTAAAAACTTAAAATCACTCTCACAACTTTAATTTTACAAAACCATTTAAAAAAGTAAATTCACACTTCTTTAATTTAAAATAAAATTCAAAACCTCTTTTATAAACCATTTAAAAAAAGACACCCCATTCCAAATTTACACACCAAAAATTTATAGCCAAAAATAGTAAACATAACCATATTATAAATCATTAAAATGGGTATTACATGTTAGATTTACTCACCCAAGGTCCTTGAAAAAAAACCCCACTTTGGAAATCACCTAAATTGCCCTTGAAAATCCATTTCAAAACTAACCACATTAAAACCCATTTATTTTGAAATTATATTTCAAAAAACCAAAACCATTTAAAATTCAATTTTAAATCCTAACCCCTTTAATTTATAAAATTGATCCATAAATAAACTAACATCACCATGAAATTTATAAGATGGTCCATTAGTTCTCATTCGTCTTGGGCACCACCAAACATACCATTTGGCCAATAATATATGATCCTTTAGTGAATATTAAGTCTACATAAGTCTATCCCATTTTTATAAAATCATAAAATTATTCCCATTATAATTATAATATAAAAAAGCATAAAATATTATACATGAAATACATAACATGAAAAAGGATCAAAATACTTAATGAGTAAAGGCCACCAATTTCACTCCACTATATAGTTACTCATACAAGCTTATAATGACTATCCTAGAATCCAAAATTGCATATCTCATTCAGATTGCCTAAAGTTACATAAGTAGTTATACTTTAATTAAAAAAATATGATCAATATAAATGGAATAATACTCATAGAGTGGTGTTATAATGTAAAAACCATGAACAATGATGTGTAGAGAACTTAAAATGTAAATTGAGGATAATAATAGAAAAATAACCAATTTATAAAACCAAATATACCATTATATTAACCTAATCTCAAAAAAAATATTAATTTATAGAGATAAGTACCTCAAGTGAAATTTAATACAATATCATGTGTTCATCACACCAAATACTTTTATAGATACCATTGATGGAACACAAATGATTAAAATAAATTTGCACCATGCTCTAGTGGGATCACAAACTAAATCCCTAACACAACCACCAAAATAATTGTACAATGTGGTATAAGAATATAATGATAATAAAAGTAAAAAAAATACCTTAGGGAAATGAACATGAACTATCCTGATCATCCTAGATCAAAGAGGATAGAAAGAGTAGAAGAAGGTAATAAGGGTAGGTTCTCCACACATATTTAGTTGGATAAAAGAAGAGAGGCTCGTGAATAGTTAAGAATAAACCCCACTAAAATGAAAATACTTTCCTCACATAATGTGGGGGTCTGTTAGATCCCTTGGAATCATGGTAGATTGACATAGGGACTATAATGGGACATTGGTTCCCTTGTGGAAAAGGTGGTGAGACCACCTTACAACCTATCCCACTAGACTCTTGTTGGGCTATGAAATTGTTTTTGGTGGGTTTTATAGTGACCCAAAAAACTCCATTCACTTGTTTCCATAATGAAATTCTACCATAAAACTTTTCCATAATCCCCTCCATTTTCAACACCACTATTTTATCACCCAAAATATTTCAACATGCCCTCTTTCCAAATCTAATACCAAAATTCAAATTCACCATAGCTTCAGTTTCACTAGATTCTAAAATTCTTCTATTATATTGAAAACTAATTATATGGTTCATTAAAAACTCTCCATCATTATATTATTCAACCATGAAATGACTCGCTATTAATTCTCCCATAAATCCTATCCTAACATAATCCTCAATTCAACACTTTCTTACGATGTACCTTCCTAGAATTATCATTACACTTATGATGAATGGATACAAATAGCCAAGAATATCACTCTATAAATTCATGTTACCAAATCATCAATATCAGCACATTTCTCTATGATCATTATCTAACCAATATTATAATTTTACTCTACATTATCCATATATGATCTTGTGGTACTATTCTAGTCAAATGAGAACTTTGCTCAAATCTACTATTATGATATAGAAATGGTTTACAAACACACTATTGTATCCAAATTTATTAATGTAAAATCAAATATTGACCATATGAATATCCCCACTATATGATCTCAATATAAAAAAATACTAATGGTGATCCATAACATAGGATTCACCCACCAAAGACATAATCCAAGTGATCCAATCAATGAAACCATCAATTGCCCCATAGTAATACTTGACATTTTCTAAAATATAGGTTATTTGAACATAAATAACATGAATCTAAAATTTATCATAATACAGAACACAAATCATGCAATGGAAAATTCCTAGGTCACTTCCAGTAAAATCATCTAAATTATGAAAACCCATCATTGTACCAATAGTTTTTAATTTTAAAAATACATCCAATCGCTTTACATGCATAAAAATAACCCAATATCTCCTTATGACCACCTTCGTATTTAAGGGGTTTTTAATAACTAAAAATTCATAAAATCTCTAGCCACACTGGTCTTTTCCTGAAAACCATTTTACACAGAATGTGTGGTCATGTAAAATATCATTTTAAAAAATATTTTTTTCTCAAAATAAACTTATAAATTAGGTTCATTAAAACTATGTTCCACTATATAAGTCTTATTTATCAAAAACCATTTTTTATAAATAAAAAACAAAATCATTGCTCGATGGTATTAATATAATTGCAACTAAAAATCACATCAAATAACCAACCCATATGATTCATATTAATTAACCCACCCATAAAAAAATATTTTAGAAAGCATATAATTGATTATTATATACTTGTATATTTTAAAAAACACTATCATGGAAATATATAAATCAACATATCCCTTAGTTATGTGTACCTTTCCCTACACATGTACCTATCATGATATATGTGAATATAGAAAATGATCATTATCGGGCCTTATGACATATTTCAAGTCTTATCCATCCCATATTAGGATTCTTGAACAAAATAATCACTCAACAAGAATTACCACTCTCATCACAGAACATCTCCTAGATACTTGAGTTATATACAAATCCATGATGGTTGGGTATGCTCGCAGTTTACCTACCAAGTCTTGATACACTACCTCTACCTCTAATTAAATATTTCATTAAACCAAAAAATGTCATAATATCAATTTCTAATGTCCCTGGTCTATTAGACCCAAATAGATCCTTAACCAAAGCATAATGTGACCTCAAGAGTGCCTCCATGTATACTAAAGGTTTTCAAATAATGGTGAGACCCTATTAAGGTACTACAGAGACCATTCCCTAAAAAAATCATAAAAGGTCCATATCATCTACTAAAATTTAAAATAACATTTCTATACATCATGTATAAGTAAATAAAATAGAAAAAAAAAATTATATCCAAAGTGATATCCCACAATACAGTCTAGTGTAACAATACAACATGTGTAGAAACGCATAATAAAAGTAAATAAACAAATTGGACCCATATATGTAGAACTAGTAAATAAATAAAATATATCGGGGTCTATACCAACCCATAGGAGTCTCCTATTGAATCATCAACATCCATGACACTGCTATTTCATATCCCAAAACCTATCTATGAGTTAATAATTGTACCTATAAAGAAATAAAATTTCTACTCATCTACATAAAATGTATATACACAGTTTATGGTGACTCAAAAAACCTAGTAGAATTTCTTCACTTTACTTAAATCACAATTTTTAAGTGATTAAGTGGATAAATGTGAAATTATATATTGAGTGTTTCTCAAATCACCAAAAAACATAACCCATGAATGATTATAAAATACTATGATACAAGTGTGTCATCATGGAGATAAAAACACGTGCACGCCAAAGAGGTGTCTTATCATAGTCATAATGACTCAATTGAAGATCCCACCTAGTCCATCTATTATATGATTACTTGTAAATAAATTAATCCAAAAATATATTATATAATGATGATCATAATGATAAATTTAATATCAAGTAATCAAAGATATATCAACTATAGATATCAATCATAAAACAATAATAAAAACCAAAAAGGGAATTCAAAGAGGGTTGAAAGTAATAAATAGAACCAAAAAATAAATAACGGTATTAAATAAATGATTAAAAAAATAGGCATCAACCGCATCAAATAATAATCCCATGTCATACACTAGTCCTCATTTCACCTCATGAATCCTTGTTAGATGTATCTTTAAAACTATCCATAGGGAACCACTCTATATAACCCTTCTATCACATATCTATATAGGGGTTGGAACCCACTACATGAATGTATTGCATAATGGCTACACACTAATCCCTCATATCATACATTAACAATATACAATGACATCATATTTTATGACATTGTCATAATCTTTCCATGGTGAATCCTGTGGATGAAAAACCTCTTATAATTTAGGTATTATCATTGTATCTCCTTGACCCCAGAATCCCAAAGATGGTACATTATTTTAATATATTGGCATGATTATAAGGAATCAAATACCCAAGGACCAATCAATTTAGTAGTCTTGTAAAATATTTTACATACATGAACCTCACATTATATTTTAAAAAATAAAGTACAATATAGAAAATCATTTGAGAATTTCATTATTCCTCTAGATTAACCTTGTATATCACTCATAATATACATATTCACATCCTGGTAAAAATGAAAGATAAAAAAGGGGTGAGATCATATGATCTGTAAGGGTAAGCAGTGGAAGCTATTAAGAATAATAAACATAAACATTAGGGAAAAGAGTATAACTAAAACACAAGACATTTGAACATAATATTGAGTATGATATGAAAAGAATAAATAATACCATATAAAATAGTCACATGGCTATAAAACATAACCATTTATATTCTACTAGTCGAATAATCACATGAAATATCAATAACTAATCTCATAATGAGGAAATGCATAATTCTGAACATCATAATCATATCATCAAGGCTTCAGCCAAGACATCATATGTAAATGGGTAAAACCCCAACTAATTTCTCTCAAGAGACCAACTAATGTACTGAGGGGCTATAGTGGGCCTCGCCTACCACTTACTAAGTCTAATTCATTCCTTATATGAAAAGGGTGAAACATAACCAATACAAACATTCATATTAAAACTATAATATGAAATGTTAATACATTAACCATAAACCAAGAATGGTATCAAAATAGAACATCCATAATCAAACATATCATAAACCCTTCAATACAATATGATATATTTCATCATAAGAAATAAACTTCAATTAATCATAAAATCCAATAAAGGATGTTTACATGGATTAAAATACTCTAATAAAATCATTAAAAATATCTTGAGAAAAATAACATTTTTACTTTGAAATAATTTATTCAAAATATGTGCATTTATAGAAGAATAAATTTAAAATATATATATTTTTGAATCAAAGTGTCCCATACCACTTTGAAACATTTGAGAGAAATTATAAAATTAACATTTTAAAATATTCATGCCCTTATAAATAAATCCATAAAACCCATTTTGAACAAATGGGCATGAATGAAAAATATTTAGAAGAATAAATATTAGAAACATTTAAAATGATTTTTTAGTTAAATATTACCTTACATAAAACCTTAAAAAGTTTCCTTTTAAAAAAATTTATGAAACATGTACATTGTTGATAAATATGTCCCAGTAAATACTTACATATAAACAATCTCGAATAATGATGAGATTGCAAAATTAACCCTTACCTTGTACTTTCATTTAGTTGATGGTGTGTTAACATCCTGTATAATGGTTAAAGAATAATATTAAATTACACTATAAATATATCCATTTTTATGATATAATATATGATCCTATTATATCGTTTTGTTAAAAATATTTCATTATGACCATTGTTTTGGGTGTTCACTACTTCATTTCCTTATGTTTTTTTTGTCATGTAAGTATTGTTTCTTATACATAGGATATATTTATTCATATACATAATTATATTAAGTACATAAATATTATATTAACTCATCATATATATTTTTATAATCATTCTTTAATGGTTAACATGGATAATGAATCTCATCGCCTCCTAGAAACGGTAGTTCGTACGTACGCATGAGCGATGGTATCATTCCCTTAATGATAAAGTGGTAAGGAATTGGATGGTATATTAATTATATAGAATCAATATCATGTCATATTTATTATTTATATCCATCATTATTCTCCTAAAAATAAATTAGTGATGAAAAAAATTACACCACGGCATGGAGATGGTAAGTCATACGTATGCATGCATGGTGATATTATTTTTCATAGGATGGAAAAAGGAGGAATAGGGTTATAACATAATCATAATAAAATATCAGCATATATATGATATTTTAATTACTAATTTAGTATGGAAACAGTATAGTAATAGGAAGTATAAGAAGAAAATAACGTGTATGAATTAGTAAAACAATTACCTCTTATTTGGCGGATTTCCTTTGGATTTCCTCTTAGGACACTAGGGTTGGTATTTTGAAGAGAATAGAACCTCTAGGATGTGTATATGGAATTTCAGAAGGTAAATTGGTAGTTTTTGGTCTATAAATAAGTATCAAAGTGGTGTGATTATGTGATGGGTGAGGTTCCCTTTTATAATTGAGGTGAAGGGGACTTTTGGAAATCCTAAAAATATTAAAATATAATAAGAATATTCTAGATACAAATACCTAAAAATGGACCATAAATAAAAATTACAAGATATGTTAGACCATATACTATCCCCTTGTTCTTATTTAATATTTTTTATAATTTTTAAAAAATTAAATAATAAATTAATTGAATAAAATATCAATATTGTCAAATTTAATACTATTCTTTAAATTTGATTTTAAATACATCAAGAAAAAGTTTGAATTCGAATATAATTCATTAAAAAATCTATAATATATCCTATAGATATATAAAATAAATTATACACATTAAATCATCCCAAATATATCAAAATTAATATTATTAAAATAAATTATTTTAATTTTCTATTAATTAAATAAATATTATTTTAACATTGAAGAAGCTTTTAAGGTACTTATATAATTTCTAAAAATTCAAAAAAAATATATAATGAAAATAATTTATTTATGATATAAATAAGTATTTATTTTCATTCATATCTTGGTTTTTCTTTTATTTGGACACACAAAAGATATTAAAATCAAAGAGAGTGATATTTTGTAACTATCTTTGATTTAAAAAATATATAATTTATTTTCATGGAAAATTATCCATTAAACAACTAAAAATTTATCATAATGTGATAAGGGTAGAATCTTATTCATCCAATAATTTTTTGATGAGTTTTTATTATGTTTTTAATCCTTAACATTTTGTTTTAACCCTTATTTAACCCCTTTAACTCTTACCGTGATATCATGTAATTTATATATTAAGGGTTTATATTATTACTATAAAATGATAAAAGAACCCCAAATAGGTCATTGATGATCTATTTAATCTTATTATATTTATGTTTAAAATTTTAAGATTTTTTTTGAATTTTATTTTATTTAATAAAATATTATTTATTTTAAAGTGTCATTTATGTCAATTTTGACACTATTCATTATTTAGTCTTATAAAAAATCAAACCAATAATATAAATTCAAACCAAGACTTATAAAACATTAATAACATGTCCAATTAATCAATAAAAAACTTGTATGACATTAACCAACTCAAATTATATTTATATTAATATTTTTAATTTCATTTATTTAATTATTCCATTATTTAAATAATTATTGCATCATCACTGTGTCACCATTCAAGTTAATTATTTTATCATTAAAATTTATAAATAAATTATATTTATATTTATAAACATTTTATATTTCAAATTACTATTTATAGTTGAGTTTATATACTTTATAACACTATAATAAAAATGAGATTGTTATTAAATTTTGAGTGTGACATCTTTAACTCTTCTTTAAATAAAATATAATAAATGTCATAATCTAACACAAGTGGCTTAAAAGGATCATAATTTTAAGTATAATTTTTATTTTTTTCAAAACCCACTTATACAGTGAAATTATGACAAGTTTTATGGTAACTTTATAATGCTTATAATATTATTTTTACCCTTAATTACCCGAATTACCTTTACCCATGGTAAAAATAATAATAAAGTTACTATTTAAAAAAATTAATTCGATCTGATTAGACCAAATATTTCAAAATTATTACAACCATGTATGTCCATTTTTTCAAATTCAATTCACAAAATTGATTAAATTAAGTTTGACACTAATCCCACAGATGTGGCGAGAAGGCGGGTAAAAGAGATGTTCAAAATTTTATTAAGTTTTTATATCTAATTTAATATAAAAATGGTTCAAATAACCTAAATTGGATTAATATATATATTTGAGAGATATTTTTACTTTAAAATAAATTTAAAATATAATAATTATTTAAATGAAAAGGAATTTTTTAACTACAATGCAATATTTTTCACTATTTATCAAAAAATGAAACTTCTTAAAAAAATACCAAAAACTCACACTAATCTAATTTTGATATTAAAAATTCAAATAAGAAAATTATTTTTTCAAATAAAATATATAAAATTTTCAAAAATGGGATTTAAAATGGGTTATCCATTAAAATGCGGTAAACTTAATCTTGCATCTTAATTTTGTGTATAAAGCATGCTAACAAAAAAATTAATTTATTATAAAAGGAAAATATTGCGAAGACTTAGGGTGTTACAATCATTTCCACCAACAGAATCACCCTTCCCTCTTATAGACAAAATTATTATTGAACTGAATCTAGTCACCTATATAGAATAGAACCACAAGGAGAGGCACTATCACCATTTTAAAATATCTTTATTTATACGTAACAATTCAAGATTTTAATATATATTTTATGCTAATTAATTCAATTTTTTTTTAAAACTGTATCCACATTAAACATTGAAATTAAAGACCCATGATATATTTCGATAAAATATAAATATTTAAGTCTTACAATTAAAACCTATCTTTTGAATTAGTGGGAATTAATAGATGTAATTTCTTTATGAAATATTTATATAAAGAAAATAAATTATACTATTAATATGAATTAAATTCAACTAGTTTACCTAAAATGACTAATAATATCATTTATTATTTTGAAAATTATTTTTCTAAAAATTATCTTTTAATGTGATATGCTTTTGTATTTCAATAAACTTATGATTAATAATGATAAATTATTTTGGATATTAATAATCTGTTAGCATCAATTTAGTTTTTAAATGGTGTGAAATAATTTTTTAACACCATAATAGGTCATATACTACCCACATGGTCGATAGTGAGATCCCTTTGGATATCTCAATCAATTAAAGATGCCTCAAACCATACAAAGGTCATTCCATGACCAGATCACACTCCACTGTGATAACCCATCAAAATATCACTATGATACCATTAATTATCTTTATGTGTTATAGGATACCAAGATTCATATACTCTATCACAATAAAAAGAGTTTATATCAAAGTCCCATTAGTAGATTGTCAACTATAACTCACTAGAAACCTAGTCCTAGTATATCCAAACTATCATGAATGGGGAAATTTTATATATAGTTCTATGTTATCAAACAGCATAATTTAGTAGGATACAACATTCATGGAAAACATTGATAAAAAAAGTTCACAAGATCACCCACACTCATTTTAATAACTGGGTATCATCCTCACAAATTCAATCATACCAAGACTTTTATCAAAACCCTATATTTTTTTCTTAATCTAAAATATAAGATAATCATCCTTTAGAAAACTTTAAAAAATGAAAACTCAAACTTTATTTACTCATTAAAAATTCATGTACAAATCTAGTAAAAAATACCCTTTTTTATAAATCATTAAAATGGGCATTACATGTTGGATTTACACACTTAAGGACTTTGGAAAAAACCAAAGGAAATCTTCTTTGGAAAATAGCCAAAAATATTCTTGAAATAGATTTTCAAAAACAGCCTATTTTAATCACCATTTTATTTTTAAATTCTATTTAAAAATTGAAAACTATTTAAATTTAAATTCAAAAACCTTTACATTTTTAAAACTTATTCGTACATTAACTCACACCTATTTGAAATCCATAAAATGTGCCACTTGATCTCATTCAACTAAAGTGAACCCAATTGAAATATTTAACCAAGTTTATGTGATCCTTTGGTGACTATTAATCTAAAACGGGTCTATATCACTTTTATAGAATCATAAAATGTCATATATTTGAAATCAATGTAATAATAATAGTAAATTAGTATAAAATAAGTAGTAAGAAATCCATAACATGTAGAAGGATCAAAATATACAATGTGTAAAGGCTACCTACCATGAATAAGTATCTAATTACTAATCCAAGATTTTACTGGAATTCCTAAACACCATGAGAACCTATCTCATCCAAAAAAAACCTATAATTCCTTAATTCATCTCATTTTAATTAAAAACACATAAATTAAAAAAATATCATAATAATCATAAAGTGACATTGAAGCTCTGAAACCATGAGAAAAGAGGTACAAACCACTCTAGAAATAAACCTGATCCTAATACCAACAAAATTTCTGATTTTTAAAACCTTAAAATATGTCAATTAAATACAATTTCACCAAAAATACTTAGATAAATTCCTAAATTTATATATCTCAAGAAAAACAATTTGTAGTGGTTTGTGTTCACCACTCCCAATACTCCTTTATCTACCACCAATGAAATCTCCACATTTATAATGAAATTATTCCATGGACATGTGGAATAGTAATTCAAATCTATAATAAAAACTATCCAAATTAATGAAGAGTAGGGGAGGAGGAGATATGGGAGAGGGAAAATAAGAACTACCAGAGATAAAAAAAACTTCAACTATCTGGATCATCCCGAATCAAATAGGAAAGAATGGGTGGAGGAAGAGGATAAGTAGAGAAGTATCCAACTTTTCTATCTATTAAAAATAACTGACTCTCTTGGAGTTTCAAGAAAAAAATCCATAAAGTGTAAAAATATACAACCACTTAAAGTGAGGGTTAGGAAGATAAACTAAAATCTTTTTATACCCCCATCAGTTTCTTGGTAGCCTACCACCGAGTTTTTCATGGTTTGGGTTATGGGATTTACTCATTAATTAGTCCATAAGACTCTTCATGGGATACCACCTAGGTTCTATTATGTCATATAATGACCCACTGAACTCCAGTCACTCCTATATAAGATAAAATTCCCCCACAAAAATTTTCTACAATCCTCCACTTTTCCAAAATTACTAATTTAATACCTAGAATCCACTGGTAGAAAAATGGTTTTTTATGTCTAGTTTTTTTTATTTTCCAAGTCACATATTTATGATACAAAAAAAATAAACATAAAAAATTAAATTCTTATCATTATTTTTTAAAACTGATGTAAAAATGTTTTTCTCAATGGTTTTTAAAGAAACTTGTCATTAAAAAATATTTTTTTCATAATAAGATCACTTTTTTAAAAGGTATTACTTTTTAATGTGGCTTTATCAAACTCTATATTGTAATAAATTTTTCATGTTGAAATTTTTTAAAAACCTCCATGAAAAATGTATTTTTCTTTATTTTTTAATGAGGTGTTTTTAAAAAACATTAAAAATGAAATTTAATTTTACAATAGGATATTTTTTTATTTAAATGATTTTTTATGGTAGTTTTAATAAACCATTTATTATAATAAATATTTTATATTGTACTTTTTTAAAAAGGATATGAAAAATTTATATTTATTATATAACATGAAAATGTTTTATAAAACCATAAAATTTTTAATTTTTAATCTTTCAAGGAGGTTTTCCAAAAACTACCATTAAAAATGTATTTTTCAAAAAAGGTCCACTTTCTAAAATATATTAGTTTTTAGTGAATTTTTCATAAAACCAGCATTATATTACATTTTTCATGGATGTTTTGTAAGAAAACATGATTAAAAAAGTATTTATTTCACTTTATATAATTTTTTTATTTAAATTTATTATTCTAAATAAATATTTTAAACAAATCATCAATATAATACATTTTTCATTGAATTTTTAACGAAAAACTATGATGTAAAACTCTTTATTCTTAAATGTTATTTTCCAAAAAACAAAAATTAAAAAAATTTATTTTATAATATGAAAAATTTATTATTTTTATGTCAGTTATAATAAAATTTTTATTATAATATAATTTTCATAGTGTTTTTTAAAAAACCTCCATGAAAAATATAATTTCTTAATTTTTAATAGTTTTTTATGTAAATTAAAAATTGGAATGTATTTTTTTATGGAAGTTTATTTGAAAAAAATTATAACAATGTGTGATGAAAAAAATATTATTAGTTTCATAAATTAAAAATAATTTTCAATCTATTTGATTCAATGATCTATCCATATACATCCATCCAATTATAATAAAAAATAATATAATTGTTATTATTTCAAAAAATAACTCAATATATAAAAATTGATAAAGAAATAAAAAAATGATTCATCATATCATAAATTGATTAGAATCAATGTGGTTCTCCCTTAATTTAAATGGAATCATAAATAATTATAAATAACCCTCAATCCATAATCAGTATTGACATAGATTTATATAATATTATTTTTTCAAAGAAATACCCTTTTAGATATATTTAATGTATGTGATCTCAAAAAATAATTAGTATCATTTCATCAATTTAAATGCACACATAAGTCACCTTAAAAATATTAATTTATTATAATAAAATAAAATTATAAAACCATTTTAATGAAATTAAAAAATAATCAATTAATTTAACAGAAATCATGAATTCAAAACAAAAGCATTAAATATATGATTTTATATAGATAAAAAACATTAAATACAACCAAATGGGTCTCACTTTGAAAAAATAAACTTGTAAAAATATTAGAAAATTTTAGTATATACTTTTATCATAACTTTTTAATATGATTTATGTCTTCATCTAAAAAATTTCTTTCATCATCAAACACCTCTATAAAAAGATAAATATAAAATTTTTTTAACCAATTATCTATTTTTCTATAGTGTAATTCACTCAAGGTACTCTGTATTACCACTTTATGATGATCATATAGTTTAGTTATATTCATCCACTTATAAAATTGTTTAACCAGAATATAAATTTTTCATTGGGTTTCTCTAACATAGTGGTTTTTGGACTTCTATACCCTCATGAATTTTGTATTTATCTCTAAATGGATAAATAATTAAATATTTCTTGGTCTCATGAGTCACATGTTTTTTAGAACTCCTGGTTTTAATTACTTCATCAAATAAAATTTATCAATAAATGGATTCATCCTTCATAATTAAGTGGATTTGATTACCTATACTTAAACTCCTACTCCATATCCCATATATATTGGTACCAAATGAAACATTTCAAGATAGAAATATGAAATCTGAAAATAAAAATGATAAGTCAAATAATACTAGTTAGTATATGGAGGATGAATTTTATATTTCAAAGTATTATTTTGATAATGATGGTGGAGGTACTAAATTTAATTTAGTAGGACTTTCACTGGTGTATATACATAAAGAAGTAAGGAAAGCTTATGATTCACTTATTATGAATGAAATTACATAATGATAAAAAAAATTATACCCAGGAGAGTGGTAAAGACTTTATAGGATAATATTTAAAATCATATAAAGGGTTTGTATCTAGTAGTTTTAATTTTAAAAGTTACTTATAATTTAAGAATTCTATCATACATACAACTAACTACATGTTTTCATGATTTTTAAGTGTGAGAGAGATGCTTCCTATTGTGGTGTTCATGGTGGTTTTGTAGTTGGGTGTGTCATCTTGATTTACTATTTGAGGTTCAATGGTGTCTTTTCAGGTTTCAGTTGTATTTTTGTATTTAATTATGGAATGTTTATTTTTAGTCTAAAATAATCCATATTTTTTAGAGGATCTACCTTGATTGTTTGAATATTACTATTGAATCTAATACTATCTAATGGGTGGAATGAATATAATTTTAGACACCAATATAAATTCTCATATTTATTTATAGAAATATATTATTAGATTTCAACTTTATTTATTTATCCATTTTTTCCCCTAATTTTTCATGTGTTTTTTCACCTTATTAAAAATAAATTCAAAGGGATAAATTTTCAAGATGTTATTTTACCAAGTATATATTCTCCACATGTGATTATTTCTCTAATTAGTTTTTTAAAGTTATATACCTTGAAATACTCTACCATTTTTTAGGTTTTAGTCACATCTCCCTCTAACATATGAATGTCCCCCCTTATGGTTTTCTCCCTTTGTGAGTTTAATCCATTAGTCCTCCCCCATTGACGTCGTAATAAAAAGATTAAAGTAGATGTTGGGTAATGGGGTATCAAAAAATTATCTCATTCTTTCCCCATTATTGATTTGATACATTCCTCTCACTTTCAAGCTAAATTAATACTACCATGTAGAATTTGTTTTATTAAAATAAGATATGAATTTTTTTTGAAGTTATATGAATTTTTCTTCTACTCTTAGCATGAAAAACTTAACCAATCACTCTAAGACTAGTTGAGGGTACTCAATATAGGAATAAAGAGTAATTATTATATAGAATAATATTTTATATATAATTATAAAAATAAATCATCAATTTATTCCCTAATTCTTATTACCATCCAATCTATAAGAAAGGTATGAATTTTTTATCAAAATCAAACAATATACTCATAATTTCCATGGAATTTAGACCATATCCCATATTCATAGCATTACTAAACCATAAACTTACTCGGTTTATTGGATCAATAGTGTTATGACCCATCCTCTGGGCCCGTGCCGTGACTACCCCAAGCCCGCCTTCCATAGGTCAGGGGCTGGCAACTAGCACCAAAGGCGTAAATACCGATAACTGGGAAGGCATTGCCTTTATAAAACATAAACAAATCCAACCAGAGTACAAGAGGAAGTAATACACTAAGTACAAAAGAAAGTGATGAAAAGTAAATGGGACAAAATACAAACCCAACTGAGAAGTACAGCTACAACTGAACGAAAGTACAATAGAAAAGACAAACAGCTGGAAGATAGAAGCAGCTCCTAGGTCGTCCACATCAGATCCTACCTGAAGGGTAGGTACAGATAGCCTCCTCAACGCTCTCGCCCGCCAACCTCCTCTGAGTACCGTCTCATCGTGAATTCCACCTCTGGGTACTGACTCGTCCTGAGGTCCACCTCCAGGTACTGACTCGTCGTGAGGTCCACCTATGGGTATCATCCAGTCCTTGTACACTCGATCTCTGTCAGCGTTGTCCATCGTCTACATCCAACACAACAAGGTACGGGCATAGCCTGTTCAGGGGTGAGTATAACGATACTCGGTAGGGACCCCAAGACCCTCATGGTCTCTCTAAATCTAACAAGGATAACCAAAAAGAAGGATCTCAACAGATAACCCTTACTTAGGTATAAGCCCATACTTATAACTAAGTTATCAAGTAACCCATCTCAATCAAGAGGTAATCACAAAGGTTATGAAATCAACGGATAAACACTACTTAGGTATATGCCCATACATGTACCTAAGTTATCAAGTAACTCATCTCAATCATGAGGTAAACACAAAGGTCATTGACTCCGATCAAACCAGGATTTTATTCATGATGTCGAAACCATGGTTGCTGGAGAACTCCTCCTCTATCGAGTACAGTGGTCCTGTCACGAATCCGAGATGATACTCTCTAATCTTAGACTGCTGAGGTACTCCTTCGGTCGAGTACCGCAGGTCCGCACCCAAACACAGTAGTGCTCCCCATCAGGGGTCTGCCTCCCAAACACAGTAGTGGTTCCCCTAATATCCTACATAGGTACTCCTCCTGTTGAGTACCGCGGTTCTACTGACAACTACCAGGCGCTCCGTTATCCATGGGTCTGCCGCCAAATACCAGGTTCTTCGTCCACTGGGCTAGTCAACTCACTCCAAGTCGAATCGGTCAAGCATTCGTCAGGTCCACAGCTACTAGGTCTCTGCACTCCTTACGCTCGTCTATGGGAGGATCCGCTCCACGAGCTGCTAGTCGATACTCCAAGTATCACAAAGTCCCATAAAGAAGTATCACAAAGGACTTCCTCGTCATAGGGGTCTCAACGCAACAGATGGCGTGTCAATCGGACGCTCGGTCTGTGAGTTATTAGCCTTTTCATCTCGGGGGCCCAGTTGGTTTCGTGTACGAACCAACCCGATCGTATCTCAAATGTACCCCGAACTCTCATAGGGTATACTCAAAGGGACCGTTTCTCAACAATATTACCAACACCGCTGACGGTTCATCAAACGGACATCCGGTCTGAAAGTTATCGGCTATTCCGTTCCAGGGGCCTGGTTGGTTTCTAATCTAAAACCAACCCGACCATACTTCGACTGCGCCCAAACCTCAGGTGAAGTATTCCAAAAGATCTGTCTCATCAAAAGGAATCCAACAAAGTTGACGGCACGTCAATCGGACATCCGGAGCTCAAGTTATAAGCGTTTCCGCTCCGAGGTCTTGGTTGGTTTTGGGTTCGAACCAACTTGGTCGTACCCAAACTTTGCTGAAACCTTGAGTGTAATATACCTAAATGACCGTCTATATCCAAGAAATCCTATGCAAATGACGGTGCATCGATCGGAGCTCCAGAACTCAGGTTATGGCCATTTAACCGGAAACGGTCCGAAAATAGGGGGTATGGGCCCGATCCGACCCGGCCCAAAACCCACTGGGTCGGCCCGAACCGGGTCGACCCGACCTGGGTCCGGGTCCGGACCGACCCGGCCGGCGCGGCCGGGCCCGGCCGGTTGTGGGTCGACCAGCATGGCCGAGCGGATGCCGCGGAGCGGGGGGCGTTGTCCACCCCCCGGTTGATTGAAACCAGGGTGACATTAAAGTTGCACCTCTCAAATATGGAATGGAAAAGTTGTTCCATTTCATATCTTTCTACCGTGGCTCAGCCGCGGAAGTCTTCTTTGGTGGCGTGCCACCGCCTCCGGTCTCTGACGCCACCTCCGCTTTCTGCGGACCACCGGACACGCACCGGTGGTCCGTTTCACCCGCTGTCTGCGTCTAAGGTCACCACGGAACCCAAACTTCACTGCGGAGGATTCAAATCGCCATTGAGGCCCATTTCATCTTCTCCCATCAATCTGAAAATCAACAAAAAATCTGCGAAGGGTTTTCGGCCCGTGTTTGTTCGGCCTGCGCCCTCCGCATTAGGCGTTATCAAAAGGGTCAATCAACAAACACTTGATTTCATCAATTACAAGGGTATAATTTATTCAAGAATAAATTATAAAAACATCATATAAATAAACGCTCATGCTCGTGTGATAAAACCACTCGAAATAAACCCCTACCTCGTAAAGACATCGCACGTCGTCGAGCCGCCGAAGAGGCAAGCGTCGCGATGATCGGACGTCGTAGAAGATTGGTGCCGATTTCGTTGGCGTCGGAGGAAGAGTCGTCATTGATGACGACATTCCCCACGGTGGTGTCTCCTCCCTTGACGCGGATGAAGAAGAAGAGAAGGTACGCCGTTGGTGACTTCGCATTCTTCGTCGGAGGCATTCTTCGTTGGAGGCGTTCTTCGTCAAGAACGTTCTTCATTGGAAGGAGGGAGCTCTTCTAAATTCTCCAAGAATTTCCCACACAATATTTTCCCACCCAAATATTAAAATGAGGTTTCCCCCATTTTCACAACTTGTCATGCTAATTCAATTTAATTCAAACTCTTGAATTAATTGAATGGTTGGAAAAATATTAAGTGGTGTGAGAGAGATAGAAGGTGGAGAGGCTCCACTCCAATAAATGAGTGGAGTTGTCATATATTAAACAAGGGGGTGAGTTATGGGGGAATTCAAGGGGTTATGGGGAGGTTAAGGGAGATGAGAGGTTAGGGTTCGTGTGGACCCCACCTCTCATTTATCCACACATGGGAAGTTTGGTGGTTGTGGGCCCCACCAACAACTTCCCATGGGAGAGTTTAACCTTCAAGATAAAAATAAAATTGTTCACACAATTTTATTTATTTTAAACTAAATTCCCAAAAAAAATAATTCTCAACCCACTTAAAACGAAACTGCGGCAAAGGTCCCCTTAAGCAATTATAGGTGTTGTGAGTTCATCAGTGCCCTCAGATTTCAATTCCGAGCACCGGTTCAAAAGATAGAAAAACCTGCTCATTCGTTCACTGAACGTACCCGAGCTAAAGTTCAAAAATTGATTCTGGGCACACCAGGCCTCGGAATCAGGTGCCGTCAGAAACTACGGACTTGTAAAATTCCAAAAAAATTAAGACAAAATTTTCCTTGAAATTTTCGAGTCTTTACATTACTCCCACGTCAGGGATTTACGTCCCCATAAAACTATAAGATAAACTGTGGTAACTAAAGGAGATACTAAGCACGCATCTGAGCCTCTCACTCTTTTGTGCTCTCCTGGAGGTTCTTGTGCTACCAAAAAATTCACACTAGAGGAATTGACCATCCACGTAGGACTCACTCCTATCAATCCTCAAACTCTACTGGAACCCCATGAAAGTCGCCCCGTCATCGATGTCCAGCTCTTCGTGGTCGATGATGACGGATAGGTCGTGCACACATCTCCTCAGCTGAGATACATGGATGACATCGTGCACCCGGTGCAACTGAGGTGGAAAGGTCAAGCGGTAAACCACCTCGCCTACCCTACTGAGGACCTAGAAAGGTCCGTTCAACCTCGGAGATAACATGTCGCCTCAGCCACATCTCCATAAACCTTGTCGAGGTGAGACCCATAAGAATACGTGGTCTCCATCCTCAAACTCTCGTGGTCTCCATATCCTAATAGCATAGGATTTTTTTTCTTCTCTGTGCAGTCTTCATCTACTCCTGGATTATCTACACCTTCTCCATCATAGCCTGAACCATCTATGGTTCTACACGTGCTGACTCCAACACTATCCACAAAGGATACCTGAAATGCGTCCAGCTGCTATCTCACCACTCCTAACAGCTGAATGCCCAATCTTCTATTAAGAGCATCTGCTATAACGTTCCCCTCCCCAAGAGTATAAACTATTTTGAATTCATATCCCTGGAGGAATTCACACCATCACTATTATCCCAGGTTCATGTCCTTCTAAGATAAGATACACCTGAGATTATTGAGATGGAGAGTACCGTTCACTCAACGAACAATGGGTGAGACTAGCCAATTGTAAGAACTCATCTCCACCCTTCTTCGTCTACGTTCCACCAAAGAGCTACTGAGATTTATCCTCTTCCGAAAAGAGAAATCTGGTCTCATCCCCTGGATGAACCATGTTCTTTTCCTAATACAGTCAATCCTGACATGAACGGTACTATTTCATTCCATGGACGACGTCGTAAGGCCTCGACGCTACTACCAAGAGATCCAATTGTTACTCTCGCCTCCAAGGGTTGAGTCACATTGTCGGTAGCAGTGTGTGGTCACTGGGTATCCTCCAGTAGGTATCTCGAAAGTGGGGATCAAGTCAATAGTTTTAACTAGAACCTCTCAGTATCAACCATACAAAAGGACAGGAAAGAAAATATCACAAGGAAAAGTGTCTTTTATTACTGCAGCTCGAAGTACAAAGACACATACAACCACAACAACAAAAAAAGGAAGCTAGAAGCACCAAGAACAAAGGCCTCCATGCCTGGAGCTAGTCCAACTCCTGTCCACCTGCTTCCAGAGCTCCATAGTCATAAGCTTCAGTAGCCTGAAGTTGTGTTCTCCCATGCTCACCTGTTCCCTGCGGTCGGGGTGGTCCTCCTGGTGGTGGTGGTGGAAACACCTCGAAGCGTCGTTCACCACCAGCTATATGGCCAGCTCCCCTGCCACGGTCGCCTGCTCCTTGCGGTCTGCTATGACCGAACCTCTGCATCTTCCTGGGAGGTTCTTCATCTATCTACCGATCATCTGCATGGCGGTTCGGACAGTCACGTGCCATGTGACCAAGCCCGCCGCAGGAGTAACATTGTCTTCTCCTGGTGCGACTGGCTCTGACTCCACTCTGGTTGCCCCGTACAACTGAACCTGAGTCGTGCAGTCGGCCACCAGTGGGTCTGGTCCTCTTGGACCTCTGTGTCAACTGTCTACTGTCAGCTGCATAAGACTCCACTGCTTATCAACTAGTAGTGGGTTCTGCTGCTAGAGACTGCTCAGTAAGGAAACTCTCCACTAGAAGGGCTCACTCCAACACTCCCGTCTGTGTCGGGATGTTGTGAGAAACAAATGAAGCTCTAATCTCCCGCATGAGCCCCTACTCGAAGGTCTGGGCCCTGAAGAACGGGTCCCATACCATATCAGTAGAGTAGCGCGAGAGGTCTGTGAACCTCGCTGAGTACTGAGCTACACTCATGCTGCCCTGCTGCAGATGAAGTAGCTCCTATATCTGCACCACTCGAAGGGTGGCTGGTACAAACTCTGCCCAGAGCAGGCTCTCGAAGTCTGCCCATAGAAGTGATGTCTCATCATGCATCTGAAGCATCAGGCTCCACCATCTTTCTGCTGCTTCCTGAAGGAGGATCGCAACAAGGATCACCATGAAGTCTACTGGTGTACCTACTAGCTTGAAGACTCTCACCACAGCCTCCAGCCAATCCTTATCCACCTGTGGGTCCATCTCTCCCCAGAACCTGGGTGGCCTCTAGCATTGGAACTCGTTCAGCGCGCTCAAGTGGCGTGCATCGCCTACTTCTAGGGCTGGTGGCATCGGTGGCCCAATGGGTGGTAGTACCGTTGGTGCCTCCGCTGGTGCCTCAACTGAAAGAGGGCCTTGTACTGAGCCCTCGTCACTCGGTGAGCTGTCAGTACGTACAACTCTCGGGACTCTAGCTGGTCATCCGCAAGGAGGCATCCTGAAAGAAACAGATGTGACACGGTCAAACGAGTTATACCTAGTGAGCTGACCTGGTTTGAGCTGACTTTTAAACTTTTTGGAAACACACATGCAATCAGTGTTTTTCTGCACTAAGTTGGAAATCAGTATCCAGGGTCCTGGTGTATGGATATATCGGCCACCGCACCAACACTGGACTCCCTGAACTGGAAACCACACTCGGTATGCTTAACACTATTGCTTCAAAGAAATAATTATCAGAGTCTTGAGTTCAACGGTAGAACCGACTCCTCTGATACCAATTTGTCACGACCCGTCCTCGGGGCCCATGTTGTGACTACCACAAGCCCGCCTTCCATAGGCCAGGGGCTGGCGACTAGCACCAAAGGAATAAATCCCAATAACTCACAAGGAATTCCCTTTATAAAACATAGACACATCCAACCAGAGTACAAGCTGAAGTAATACACTAAGTACAAAATAAAGTTCTGAAAAGTAAATGGGCCAAAATACAAACCCAACTGAGAAGTACAGCTACAACTGAACAAAAGTACAATAGAAAATACAAACAGCTAGAAGATAGAAGCAGCTCCTGGGTCGTCCACCTCGGATCTTACCTGAAGGGTAGGTACAGATATCCTCCTCAACGCTCTCACCCGCCAACCTCCTTCGAGTACCGTCTCGTCGTTAAGTCCACCTCTGGGTACTGACTGGCCGTGAGGTCCACCTCCAGGTACTGACTCGTCGTGAGGTCCACCTCCGGGTACCGTCCAGTCCTTGTACACTCGATCTATGTCAGCGTTGTTCGTCTTCTTCATCCAACACAACGAGGTGCAAGCATAGATCGTGCAGGGGTGAGTATAACGATACTTAGTAGGGACCCCAAGACCCTCATGGTCTCTCTAAATCCAACAAGGATAACCACAAAGAAGGATCTCAATAGATAACCCTTACTTAGGTATAAATCCATACTTATACCTAAGTTATCAATTAACCCATCTCAATCAAGAGTTAATCACAAAGGTTATGAAATCAATGGATAACCACTACTTAGGTATATGCCCATACATGTACCTAAGTTATCAAGTAGCCCATCTCAATCATGAGGTAAACACAAAGTTCATTGACTCAACTCAAACCAGGATTTTATTCATGATGTCGAAACCACGGCTGCTGGATAAATACTCCTCTGTCGAGTACAGTGGTCCTGTCACGACTCCGAGATTCTACTCTCTAACCTTAGACTTTTGAGGTACTCCTCCTGTCGAGTACTGCAGGTCCGCACCCAAACACAGTAGTGCTCCCCGCCAGGGATCTGCCACCCAAACACAGTAGCGGTTCCCCTAATAGCCTACAGAGGTACTCCTCCTATTGAGTACCACGGGTCTCCTGCCAACTACCAGGTGCTCCGTCCGTCGTGGCTCTGCCGCCAAATACCAGGCGCTCCATCCACTAGGCTAGTCGACTAACTCCAAGTCAAATCGGTCAAGCAGTCGTCAGGTCCACAACTACTAGGTCTCCACACTCCGTACGCTCATCTCCGGGAGGATCTTCTCCACGAACTACTGGTCGATGCTCCAAGTATCACAAAGTCCCACAAATAAGTATCACAAAGGACTGCCTCATCACAGGGGTCTCAACTCAATAGACGGCGCGTCAATCGTACGCCCGGTCTGTGAGTTATTAGCCTTTTTGTCCCGGGGGCCGGTTGGTTTCGTGTATGAACCAACCCGACCGTATCTCAATTGTACCCCGAACTCTCATAGGGTATACTCAAATGGACCGTTTCTCACCAATATTACCAACGCCGCTGACGATTCATCAAACGGACGTCCGGTCTGAAAGTTATCGGCTTTTCTGTTCTAGGGGACCTGTTGGTTTCTAAGCTAAAACCAACCTGAACGTACTCCAAATGCATCCAAAACTAATGTGAATTATTCCAAAATATCTTTCTCATCAAAATGAGTCCAACAAAGTTGACGACACATCAATCAGACGTCCGGAGCTCAAGTTATAAGCGTTTCCGCTCCGAGGGCCCGGTTGGTTTCGGGTTCGAACCAACCCGGCCATACCAAAACTTCGCTAAAACCTTGAGTGTAATATATCTAAACGACCGTCTTGATCCAAGGAATCCTACGCAACTGAAAGTGCATCGATCAGATTTCCACAACTCAAGTTATGGTCGTTTAACCGAAAACGGTCTGAAAATAGGGGGTATGGGCCCAGTCCAACCCGGCCCAAAACCCCCTGGGTTGGACCAAACCGGTTCAACCCGACCCGGGTCTGGGTCCAGCCCGGCCCGGTGCTGGAGGCCTAGCCCGGCCGGTTGTGGCTCGGCCAGCGTAGCCGAGCGGTTGTCGCGGAGCGGGGGGCGCTGTCCCCCCACCTCCCGGTTGATTGAAACTGGCATGGCATTAAAGTTGTGGCTCTCAAATCCAGAATGGCAAAGCCATTCCAGTTCATCTCCCGCCGCCGCGGTGGTCTTCTCTGGCGTCGCACCGCCACCGCTTTCTGCGGACCACCAGACACGCACCGGTGGTCCGTTCCGCCCACCGTCTGTGCCTAAGGTCATCACGGAACCTGAACTTCACTATGGAGGCTTCAAATCGCCATTGCTGTCACACCCCGACATGCGCGTTTATTTTATTTTATGATTTCTTTGACTTTAAATTATATTGTTGCGGTTCGTGTTCAGTATCGGACCAGGTTTTTGAGTTTTTGTTAAAATGTGCGCTTTTTGACGCGACGTCGTCGGGCGCGTGAGCGGAGCCTGTTCTGGAAACCCCGCTCATCCCTACCCGGTGTATTTTTGCATCCCGTTGTCTTTGGAAAATTTTAAATAGAGTCTTTATATTTAACGCGCACATCTATTGTTATCAGTTCATAGTTGTTTTTATTATTTAAGACGAAATGAGTATTTTTATCATTTGTACTTTTATCATCATGATTATTATTATAATTATTATTATTATAATTGATCTTAATAAAGATGTTATTAATTATTATGGTTATTTATTTATTTATTTTCTCTTTTCGAGAGTTAGGGTGAGTTTTAGACTAGTGCGCATGCACTACATGTTCGGCAGAGACTATGCGGACAGCCTGGACACCGGTCTGACAACTTCTGGATCAGACAAAAGCTCACGCTTAGTTCGCGCACAGTCGCTAGAGGCATGTGCGGACCGCGCAGTTGCGCTATTAAAATAAAATAATTATTATGAAATGAAATTATTGTTATTAGAGATTAAATTTATCATTATTTTTATTATTATCATTCTTTTATTATTATCACTATTTTTGTTTCATTTATTTATTTCTTTTTTTTATCTCTTTTCTTTTCTTTATTTTTCTTTCCTTCTCTCTAACCCTAGATCCCCATTCTCGTTTCTTTTCGTCTCCCGTAGCCCCCATGAGCGTCGCCACCCACTCTTTCTCTCCCCTTCTTCCCCCTCCTAGCGCGCTAGCCTCCTCCTGCTCGATTTGCAGCGCCCCACCGTGTCTCCCTTTGGCCAACTCCCTTTCCTACCATTCACCGACTGCAGCAGATTTATCCAGCCAACGACGCCCCGACACAGCGCCCCTGCTTCATCGCGCATCCTTCCATGGCCCTTCTCTCCCTTACGCAGCACAGCCCCCCCCCCCCCCGGTTTCTCCTGTCGCGAGCAGGCACCGCACCCCTCAGTGCCGGCCAGACTCCTGGAGCCAGCCCCCGCGCCCCTGCCTTGCGCTTCACCACCAGCTCCCGCTGTCCGCACACCCTCCTCCCTCCCTTGCAGCAGCCCGCATACAGCAGCCCCCCGGCATCCGATCTCCTCCCTGCCTCCTTCCGCAGCAGCAGCAGCAGCAACCCAGCGCCTCCCTGCACCCGCGTCGGCCTCCCTCCGCACGAACCTCTCTTCTTCTTCCTCCTCTTCTTCTTCTCTTCTTCTCCTTCCCTTCTTCTTCTCCTCTTCTTCTCCTTTCCTTCTTCTTCTTCTTCTCTCCTTCTTCTTCTTCTTCTTCTCTCCTTCTTCCTCTTCTTCTTCTCTTCTTCTTCTTCTTTTCTTTCTCCTTCTTCTGCCCCGCCGCATAGGTCCGTTTTTTTTATTTATTTTAATTTAATTTGCTATTTCATTTTATTTAATATGTTAATAACTTTTTTTATTATAAAATTATGATTTATGTGATCATTATTATTATTAATGTTAGTATTACTAATATTGTTATTATTATTATTATTATTATTATTATTATTATTATTACTATTATTATTATTATTATTAATGTTAATATTATTAATATTATTATAACTATTATTATTATTATTAATGATGATATTATTAATATGATTATTATTATTATTATTATTATTATTATTATTATTATGTTGTTATTATTATTATTATTACTATTGTTATTATTACTATTTTTATTATTATTATTATTACTAATCTTATTATTATTATTAGTATTATTATTATTATTATCTTTATTTTTATTATTATCATCGTACTCTTGTTGATGGTGGGTTTTTAATTGTTGGCTTAGGACTTCTAGGACCCACGCAGGGCGTTTCCGAGTGAGCGCCACCGCCGCGCCTTGTATTTGAGGTTCCGTCGTCGCCGCGCTTTAGTTTCAAGGTGAGCGTTTATTCCCACCGCTTGGTTTCGAATGCTCTAGTGAGTTTTTGTATGTGTCTGAGTCCTTGGTACTGACTATGCAGAGTGTTAGACCTTGTCACGTGGTTTCGGACACACGTCGTGTCATCGCACCTTGGATCCGAGGTTGTTGTGTCGACGCGCTTGGTTTTGAGGTAGGTCCCCTTTGCACTGCTTTTAAAATTTAAGCTATATTATTTCATGCTGTTTGCGCACCCTAATTGTTCAAAATCAACATTTTATTAATTGTAATAAATATGAGATAATATACGATAATTAATTTTTAATATAAGATGGTAAATTTTTAAATGGTTATTTAATGTCAAAAGGAGCCGTTTATTTTATACACGACACATGAAACATCCTTTTGACGAGCGGACACCCAATAATGAAAGAATGCTCGTTTGGCTTTTAAACATAATTCACGGAATGTAAAACAGAGTTCTGGTTTAATGAGAAATGATTTCTTTTGAAGCATGAACAAATATTTTGGTTCGTTTGAGAAATTGCCTGGTTGGCTCTTAAAGACTATTTGGAAAAATAAAATGGTTTGGTTTGGTTTATAAAAATATTGTTAGCCTGTGACGTAGTGTTCTTCAAACGGTTTTAAACTGGGTTTTGTCTCATAAAGAAGTTGTACCTGTCTTTGAGTAGTGTTTGTGAAATGTATTAAATGCCCGTTTGGCACTTTATGGAAAGCGATAAAAATGTTTTGATAAAAACCCTCTTAGGGCGACTCTCATGCCTTGGTTGAAATTGATTGTTTGGGAGGCCGCGCTTAGAGGCTCCCGGGTACTTGAGTAGTAAAAGGCATGAGGTTGTTCCACGGAGTGACTCGGGTGATGCCTGTTGTGCTTTATATATATATATGTATATGATTGGATGCTCGGTTGGCATTAGTTGGCTCACCCCTTTTTCAAACACTTGAGACATGGGAATCTGGCATATTGAGAGAATATTCTAAGAACGATTGTTGCACTGGTAGGTTATGGTACTGACCAGTGGCCCATAGTAGGTGGATATATTGGGTTTATTGCAATGGGATTTGCCCTCGACCTGCCCGTGAGTGGATGGTCGAGCGTATTGTGCGTTTTGATTTCATCGTGACATGTCGATAAGGATGATTTCTCATGTATTGGTGTCTTCTAGTTTATTCTCGATCTCCTAGGTTCACCCATGTCTATTCAGCTTTTGTAGCTTGAAGTAATGATTATGATGCTCACATGTATACCTACATTTCCCTTGCTGTGTGTTTTACTTTGTGCATTTTGGTGTATTGTTTTCTTGGGAAAATGGTAAATTGCTTTTGATTAGGTTTCTAAAAAATATTTTCAAATAAAAGTGTTTAATCCCTTTTTTACAAATTTGAAAATTTAAACATCACTTTCCCCCTTCCCTGAAATGTCATTGACACTAATGAAATGAACCCGGATTTTGAAATGGCTAAGGGAAATGGTTCGTACTTTGTTTTTAAGTAAAATGCTTAGAAAAACATACTTTTATAAATTTTAGTTCAAACTTGAAATGATGTTTCTTTTATTTTAAAGGTAGTGCATTGGGAATAGATATCGGGCTAGCCTACTAAGTTTTAATACTCACGCCTATAGTTCTTTTCTGTTTTTAGTGTTTGTGCAGGATATAGCTTGAGTGCGCTCGCCTAGGGTGACGCTTGATCGTTGAGTCAGAGAGCGACCCGCGAGGTCGCACGGAGTTCGTTCGCACGTCGTGTTTGGTTAGTTTGTTTCTTGTTTGTTCCTGTTTAGTCACTTTATCTGGTTTATCTTTTCTGCGCTGCTCTGTATTATTTTCGCTGTCTTATTTATTTATAATGGGTGAAATCGTTCCCATAGACTCTGTTGATTCCCTGGCGCTTGTCGCCAGCCCGGAAGGATCGGGAACGCCTCTCGGGCCATGTCGCGGACCGGCTCGGGTGACGGGTTCAGGGTTGACCCGGGTTGGTTCATGACAAAATGGTATCAGAGGAGGTCAGCTCTGAGTGACCTCACTTTACAGAGCGCCCTTTGTTATTTGGGATGTCAAGGTAGATGGAGTAGGATTGTCGGGACTTGAGGGGTAGGTGCGAGAAGAGCGTCGCGAACTCTTGCCCATACCGATCCTCAGGTTTCCATGGGATGTCCGGTTTAATTGGTTTGTTTGGGTTTTTATGGAAATGTTTTGCGATTGGGGTACGAAAAATGGAGTTGGGATAATAGTCCTAAGCCGCATGTCCTGGAAAGCCATGTGGAGCTGGGGGCATGGTCCAAGAAGGCTCTCTGTGTCAGTGGCGTGTTTGGCATATGGCCTCCAACCATATGGTCAAGTCACCCACTGACACTAGTCCCCTGTTTGATTTTTTTTGGGTTTCTGTTGATTTCTGAAAGTGGTTTGAATCAGAAAAGTTGGTTTTGAAAAAAAAACGTGTTTTTTGAAATGACATGTTTAATTTGTGGATTGTTTTAAAAGAAGTGGTATGAATAAATTGTTTTTGGAAAATGAAGTTGCTTTGTTTTGGCCTTGGTGTTCCGATGAGTACTCACATGCATTTTGGTGTGTTGGAAATGTGGATGGATGTCTGGTATGGTGGATGGATGCCCTGGGTGTCACAGATACATGCATGTGAGTGAGACTCTAAGGGATACCAATGGCGAGGGTTTAACTTACCAAGATTGTTTTAAATTAAAGATGTTTTCAAAGAGAAAAGTTTTGATGTTATGATAACTTGTTTTCTCGGATTTCGAGCTTGTCACCTATGCAGTGTTTGATTTTGAGGTTGTTATTCATTCGTTGAGTTGGCCTTGATTGGGTTTTTGACCTTTCCTTATCCAGCGGTTATCCCTTTGAAGCTTCGATGGGTGATCGTAGTGCAGTTGATCAACCTAAGGATTTTATGCTTGAGTTTCGGAAGCTCGATCCACCTATCTTTTATGGTCAAGCAGAAACATCCGTGGAAGAGGAGTGGATGTGGTAGATTGAAAGGGACTTTAACCTCATTGAGTTGCCTGAGTCGTTGAAGGTCAAGTTTGCGACCTTCATGCTTGAAGGTTCACCGTGGATGTGGTGGAAGTCAGTGTCTCGGAACAAGCCCCGTCAAGAGGTTACTTGGGAGTTTTTCAAGGCCTCTTTCATTCGTCAATATTTCCCTGAGGAAGAAAGGGTGAGAAAGGGGATGGAGATGTGTTGTCTGCAGCAGGGCGACAGATCTGTGTTAGAATATTTCCAGCGCTTTGTGGAGCTAGTACCTTATGATTCAGAGTATGCCACAAATGACCCCGTGAAGGCTCGACGCTTCGAGGCAGGTCTCTTCCCTGATCTACAGTCGAAGGTTTTAGAGTCCAACCTAACTTCTTTTGTCGATGTGGCAAGACAAGCTTTTCGTATCAAAGCCGCGATGGCAGGAGTGCTCGAAGTAGTTCTACCTCCTTCGATCCCTAAGAGCAGTGGTGAAGATTCTGGAAAGGAGATGAGTATGCAAATGGAAGTGGATGGATCAGGTCGTGGAATCAAGAGGCCTCGGGATCTTTCATCAACCTCTTCGGTACGAGAGATTATTGTGTGTTATCAATGTGGCAGGCGGGGTCACAATAAGTCATCGTGCCCAAGCACTCTGAAGCCCTGCCAGGCGTGTGGACGTCTGGGTCACTTGCGACGATTTTGTCGGGGCGTTGCAAGGAAGCGTCGCAGAGGAAGTTCTCAGAAGTAATGTGTTGTAGGGTCTTTGTTCAAAGTTCCCAGTGTAAGTTTCCTTTCAGTGTAAGTGATCTATTATCGTGGCCTATGTATGGGTGTTGTTTTGGGTTTGAAATGTATGGGAACTTCATGGGTCTTTTGACGAACCTCGTCTTTCAATGCTGGTGTGTTTTAATTTTAAAATCTTGTCCTTCAATTTGTCAGATCAAAAGATGTATGTATCTCATTGGGATTATCAGAACCTGACTACGAGGAAGGAGATGCTTCATCCATCAGAGCTCCATCCAAAAGGTCTCGTAGTGAAGCCGGCGCGTAGTCAGGAACCCCCTGGGGAAATTTTAAAGAGTCTGGTGAAAGTCATGCCTCTATCGTCGTGGTGAGAGAGTTTTGGTGTTGTTGCTCTGGTTTCTCTGTCGTTGTAGTTCTCTCTTGTCACAAAGTGCGCAATGGACTTATCCCTCGTGTAACGCCGGGAATTGTGCCTTTTGGATGTAAGTTGTTGATCAGTGACTTTTCATGGGCCACTGGTGTAAATCAGTTGCGGCCCTGGTTTGTGTCCATCCCGAAGTGATGGGTCGTGAGTAGTCGTACGTCGTGGTTTTAGTGATTTGATCCTTGGTCCCACCCTCCCCGCCCATGGGATTAGGGTTTTAGTTGCGCAAAGTATCCATTTAAGCTTCTATCCCTTTCGGACAAGAGTAAGTGGTTTAAATGTTTTTGCTGTGCTTTTATAGCTTGAGTAAGTCCCGGTTCTGGCCTAAGTTGGATTTCTAGTTGGTCGCTAAGAGGACAGTCCTTTTATGGTGGGGAGACCCACCATGAGTTTCGTTGGGTTTTCTCTTAAATAGTTATCGAATTCTAGTGGATCTCTTATGGTGGGGAGCCCGTTCGGGTCTCTCTCTGTTGGTGATTTATTTCGGGCAATGAGGTTTAGTTCCGTTGGTAGTCGGTATGATGTCCTTGAGGTAAGAGGTTGGATCGTGTTCTGTGAAATTCTTAGGTGTTGATCGATCGACTGGTTGGTGTGGTGGCTTTCCGAGGGCGGAAAGCGTTATGGTGGGGAGAATTGTCACACCCCGACATGCGCGTTTATTTTTTTTTATGATTTCTTTGACTTTAAATTATATTGCTGCGGTTCGTGTTCAGTATCGGACCAGGTTTTTGAGTTTTTGTTAAAATGTGCGCTTTTTGACGCGACGTCGTCGGGCGCGTGAGCAGAGCCTGTTCTGGAAACCCTGCTCGTCCCTGCCCGGTGTATTTTTGCATCCCGTTGTCTTTGGAAAATTTTAAATAGAGTCTTTATATTTAACGCGCACATCTATTGTTATCAGTTCATAGTTTTTTTTTATTATTTAAGACGAAATGAGTATTTTTATCATTTGTACTTTTGTCATCATGATTATTATTATAATTATTATTATTATAATTGATCTTAATAAAGATGTTATTAATTATTATGGTTATTTATTTATTTATTTTCTCTTTTCGAGAGTTGGGGTGAGTTTTAGACTAGTGCGCATGCACTACATGTTCGGCAGAGACTGTGCGGACAGCCTGGACACCGGTCTGACAACTTCTGGATCAGACAAAAGCTCACGCTTAGTTCGCGCACAGTCGCTAGAGGCATGTGCGGACCGCGCAGTTGCGCTATTCAAATAAAATAATTATTATGAAATGAAATTATTGTTATTAGAGATTAAAGTTATCATTATTTTTATTATTATCATTCTTTTATTATTATCACTATTTTTGTTTCATTTATTTATTTCTTTTTTTTATCTCTTTTCTTTTCTTTATTTTTCTTTCCTTCTCTCTAACCCTAGATCCCCATTCTCGTTTCTTTTCGTCTCCCGTAGCCCCCATGAGCGCCGCCACCCACTCTTTCTCTCCCCTTCTTCCCCCTCCTAGCACGCTAGCCTCCTCCTGCTCGATTTGCAGCGCCCCACCGTGTCTCCCTTTGGCCAACTCCCTTTCCTACCATTCACCGACTGCAGCAGATTTATCCAGCCAACGACGCCCCGACACAGCGCCCCTGCTTCATCGCGCATCCTTCCATGGCCCTTCTCTCCCTTACGCAGCACAGCCCCCCCCCCCGGTTTCTCCTGTCGCGAGCAGGCACCGCACCCCTCAGTGCCGGCCAGACTCCTGCAGCCAGCCCCCGCGTCCCTGCCTTGCGCTTCACCGCCAGCTCCCGCTGTCCGCACACCCTCCTCCCTCCCTTGCAGCAGCCCGCATACAGCAGCCCCCTGGCATCCGATCTCCTCCCTGCCTCCTTCCGCAGCAGCAGCAGCAGCGACCCAGCGCCTCCCTGCACCCGCGCCGGCCTCCCTCTGCACGAACCTCTCTTCTTCTTCCTCATCTTCTTCTTCTCTTCTTCTCCTTCACTTCTTCTTCTCCTCTTCTTCTCCTTTCCTTCTTCTTCTTCTTCTCTCCTTCTTCTTCTTCTTCTTCTTCTCTCCTTCTTCCTCTTCTTCTTCTCTTCTTCTTCTTCTTTTCTTTCTCCTTCTTCTGCCCCGCCGCACAGGTCCGTTTTTTTTTATTTATTTTAATTTAATTTGCTATTTCATTTTATTTAATATGTTAATAACTTTTTTTATTATAAAATTATGATTTATGTGATCATTATTATTATTAATGTTAGTATTACTAATATTGTTATTATTATTATTACTATTATTATTATTATTATTATTATTAATGTTAATATTATTAATATTATTATAACTATTATTATTATTATTAATGATGATATTATTAATATGATTATTGTTATTATTATTATTATTATTATTATTATTATTATTATTATTACTATTGTTATTATTATTATTTTTATTATTATTATTATTACTAATCTTATTATTATTATTAGTATTATTATTATTATTATTATTATCTTTATTTTTATTATTATCATCGTACTCTTGTTGATGGTGGGTTTTTAATTGTTGTCTTAGGACTTCTAGGACCCGCGCAGGGCATTTCCGAGTGAGCGCCACCGCCGCGCCTTGTATTTGAGGTTCCGTCGTCGCCGCGCTTTAGTTTCAAGGTGAGAGTTTATTCCCGCCGCTTGGTTTCGAATGCTCTAGTGAGTTTTTGTATGTGTCTGAGTCCTTGGTACTGACTATGCAGAGTGTTAGACCTTGTCACGTGGTTTCGGACACACGTCGTGTAATCGCACCTTGGATCCGAGGTTGTTGTGTCGACGCGCTTGGTTTTGAGGTAGGTCCCCTTTGCACTGCTTTTAAAATTTAAGCTATATTATTTCATGCTGTTTGCGCACCCTAATTGTTCAAAATCAACATTTTATTAATTGTAATAAATATGAGATAATATACGATAATTAATTTTTAATATAAGATGGTAAATTTTTAAATGGTTATTTAATGTCAAAAGGAGCCGTTTATTTTATACACGACACATGAAACATCCTTTTGACGAGCGGACACCCAATAATGAAAGAATGCCCGTTTGGATTTTAAACATAATTCACGGAATGTAAAACAGAGTTCTGGTTTAATGAGAAATGATTTCTTTTGAAGCATGAAAAAATATTTTGGTTCGTTTGAGAAATTTCCCGGTTGGCTCTTAAAGACTATTTGGAAAAAGAAAATGGTTTGGTTTGGTTTATAAAAATATTGTTAGCCTGTGACGTAGTGTTCTTTAAACGGTTTTAAACTGGGTTTTGTCTCATAAAGAAGTTGTACCTGTCTTTGAGTAGTGTTTGTGAAATGTATTAAATGCCCGTTTGGCACTTTATGGAAAGCGATAAAAATGTTTTGATAAAAACCCTCTTAGGGTGACTCTCATGCCTTGGTTGAAATTGATTGTTTGGGAGGCCGCGCTTAGAGGCTCCCGGGTACTTGAGTAGTAAAAGGCATGAGGTTGTTCCATGGAGTGACTCGGGTGATGCCTGTTGTGCTTTATATATATATATATGTATATGATTGGATGCTCGGTTGGCATTAGTTGGCTCACCCCTTTTTCAAACACTTGAGACATGGGAATCTGGCATATTGAGAGAATATTCTAAGAACGATTACTGCACTGGTAGGTTATGGTACTGACCAGTGGCCCATAGTAGGTGGATATATTGGGTTTATTGCTATGGGATTTTCCCTCAACCTGCCCGTGAGTGGATGGTCGAGCGTATTGTGCGTTTTGATTTCATCGTGACATGTCGATAAGGATGATTTCTCATGTATTGGTGTCTTCTGGTTTATTCTCGATCTCCTAGGTTCACCCATGTCTATTCAGCTTTTGTAGCTTGCGGTAATGATTATGATGCTCACATGTATACCTACATTGCCCTTGCTGTGTGTTTTACTTTGTGCATTCTGGTGTATTGTTTTCTTGGGAAAATGGTAAATTGCTTTTTATTAGGTTTCTAAAAATTATTTTCAAATAAAAGTGTTTAATCCCTTTTGTACAAATTTGAAAATTTAAACATCACTTTCCCCCTTCCCTGAAATGTCATTGACACTAATGAAATGAACCCGGATTTTGAAATGGCTAAGGGCAATGGTTCGTACTTTGTTTTTAAGTAAAATGCTTAGAAAAACATACTTTTATAAATTGTAGTTCAAACTTGAAATGATGTTTCTTTTATTTTAAAGGTAGTGCATTGGGAATAGATATCGGGCTAGCCTACTGAGTTTTAATACTCACGCCTATAGTTCTTTTCTGTTTTTAGTGTTTGTGCAGGCTATAGCTTGAGTGCGCTCGCCTAGGGTGACGCTTGATCATTGAGTCGGAGAGTGACCCACGAGGTCGCACGGAGTTCGTTCGCACGTCGTGTTTGGTTAGTTTGTTTCTTGTTTGTTCCTGTTTAGTCACTTTATCTGGTTTATCTTTTCTGCATTGCTCTGTATCATTTTCGCTGTCTTATTTATTTATAATGGGCGAAATCGTTCCCATAGCCTCTGTTGATGCCCTGGCACTTGTCGCCAGCCCGGAAGGATCGGGAACGCCTCTCGGGCCATGTCGTGGACCGGCTCAGGTGACCGGTTCAGGGTTGACCCGAGTTGGTTCGTGACAATTGCGGCCTGTTTCTTCATCGCCCATCAATCTGCACAACAACAAACAATATGCAGAGGGTTTTCGGCCCGTGTTTGTTTGGCCCGCGCCCTCCGCATTAGGCGTTATCAAAAGGGTCGATCAACAAACACTTGATTTCATCAATTACAAGGGTATAATTTATTCAAGAATAAATTATACAAACATCATATAAATAAACGCTCATGCTCGTGAGATAAAACCACTCGAAATAAACCCCTACCTCATAAATACGTCGCATGTCGTCGAGCCGCGGAAGAGGCAAGTGTCACGATGATCGGGCGTCATAGAAGATTGGTGCCGATTTCGTTGGCATCGGAGGAAGAGTCGTCATTGATGACGATGTTCCCCGCGGTGGTGTCTCCTCCCTTGATGCGGAGGAAGAATAAGAGAAGGCACGTCGTCGGTGACTTCATGTTCTTCGTCGGAGGCATTCTTCATCGGAGGCATTCTTCATCAAGAACGTTCTTCATTGGAAGGAGGGAGCTCTTCTAAATTCTCCAAGAATTTCCCACACAATATTTTCCCAACTAAATATTAAAATGAGGTTTCCCCCATTTTAACAACTTTTCATGCTAATTCAATTTAATTCAAACTCCTGAATTAATTGAATGGTTGGAAAAATATTAAGTGGTGTGAGAGAGATAGAAGGTGGAGAGGATCCACTCCAATAAATGAGTGGAGTTGTCATATATTAAACTAGGGGTGAGTTATGGGGGAGTTTAAGGGGTTATGGGGAGGTTAAGGGAGATGAGAGGTTTGGGTTCGTGTGGGCCCCACCTCTCATTTATCCACACATGGGAAGTGGGGTGGTTGTGGGACCCACCAATAACTTCCCATGGGAGAGTTTAACCTCCAAGATAAAAATAAAATTGTTCACACAATTTTATTTATTTTAAACTAAATTCCCAAAAAAAATTAATTCTCAACCCACTTAAAATGCAACTACGGTAAAGGTCCCCTTTAGTAATTACCGGCACTGCGATTTCATCGGTGCCCTCAGATTTCAATTCCGAGCACCAGTTCAAAAGATAGAAAAACCTGCTCATTCATTCACTGAACGTACCCGATCTAAACTTCGTAAATTGATTCCAGGCACACTGGGCCTTGGAATCATGTGTCGTCAGAAACTACGGACTCGTAAAATTCCAAAGAAATTAAGAAAAAAAATTCCTTGAAATTTCTGGGTCTTTACAAATAGAAAGTGTGAAAAACTAGTTAGTTAATCCATGATGAAAAATATTATGTATCATTCTTAGAGTAACTTCATAATCCTAATCTTAAAGTTTATCATGACCAAAAATCAGTTCTACATCAAAATGGGAAGAGATTATAGAAGTATAAAGAGTCATTATTTATTGGACTTCAGTTACTTATAAGTGTGGAACTATGAAACATATCTTATTATATCCTTCTTCATCACCAGTCATCAAATCTAGAATCATATATCATGGTACATCGACTTTAACCCAAGGAGTATCACTCTTCATGAGGTTTGATAATCCCATATCAACTCTACCCTTATACTTATCCAGATTTCACCCTTTTCTAAATGTACAAAAAGGAATTTCCACCCTATGTCTAACTTATAAGGTGATCCCCACCATATATTATCACTCTCAACACCTAGAAGTATTATTTTTAACACCTTGATCTCATTCATATTATACACTAGGGAATAATTCATTGGTATAAGTGCCAAGACTATTATCCCAAGATCCTCTTATACCTAAAATTATAACTCATATTGTAGGTACCTAATTGATATTACTGTCTATACTCATACCCCACATATATATATATATATTCCCACAAATTATTTCATCTATGGAGTAGCCCTTACCAAGGATATACATCATCTCCAAGTCAAAGGACTATCTGTACTCAATCCATCTCCTCTATTAAACATTTAGGTTTCAATGAGAGAATATGTATTTAAGGATTTTGTAATTTATATACATAAAAAAATATATCACTAAATATATATTTTAACCAACATGTTATTTCATCAATCATAGTGGACAACTCCAGATTATGGGTCAGGTAATTCCTCTCATGCAGCCATTACTACTGAGAACCATACATGACCACCCAATAATACTATGTTTGAACCCCTCTAAGGCCAATTATTAATGAATTTTAGTTATAGTATAGCTCTTAAATTTATTCAGTAATATAAATATCATGGAATAAGTAATAATACCTTTCAAATACAAAAAATTCAACTCACGCTAATCATTTTATTCATGTTTCACCCACTTCTTAGTCAAGGTCTTCCTCAGTGGTTCCAATCAGGAGAAATATAAAATTAATATTTGATACTAACCTAAAATCCCAAAGAATATCATAATATAAAATTCATTATTAGGTCTCTAATAATATGTTACTATATAAAAATTCTTAGGGGATACCAAAACATTTAACTTCAATGTAAAATTCCCTATGAATTGAACCTCTAAATTCAAAAAGTGACACTTGGAGATCTTTGTATAAAGTTGATGTTCTCATATCATTATTAACATAAACTATAAATGTATAATATTATAATCTTGTTTATGGTAATAAATCAATATATTTTCAATCAATTACATCATGGATGAGTCTAGATATGTCTGAAAATTCCTCTTTATCAATTCCATGAACACTGTCAGTGGATTCATTAGACAACCCATGGAACATCCCCATCCATTACCTTGATATAATGGTATATTGTCCATAAATAAATCATGCATAACCTTTGATATCCCCTAAAATGATTTAAAAAATCATTAATCTATGTAATTGAGTACTGTATATTAATCATAATATGATTTTACTTTTTATAATCTATAAATAATTATAATCTAACATCACACTTATTGGAGAACAAAATAAGATTTCCCTAAGATGAAATTCTATATTGGATGAATACATTCTACATTAGGTCATTAAATTGAGCCTTAAACACCCCTAGCTTAGTTAATTCCAAAAAAAATATTGAATTGATTGTACCTATCCAAAAAATAATATTTGATTGATTGTACCTAGTAATAGTTTAGTCATAATTCATCCTCTTTTTATGAGGAAATCCTTATAAATAAACAAGAAATAAGTCTCAGTATCAATCAAACATGGGAGGAATGAAATTTTCCTTACCCCTACTATAATCCAAGGATGATTTTAACATA
This sequence comes from Viscum album, assembly GCA_963277665.1. Taxonomy (NCBI): domain Eukaryota; kingdom Viridiplantae; phylum Streptophyta; class Magnoliopsida; order Santalales; family Viscaceae; genus Viscum; species Viscum album. Next base: position 1,953,101,494 of record OY728125.1, read on the forward strand.
TTGAATTATGTATCTAGTGGTCAAAAACAAATTATAATTCCAAATACCTAAGAAATGTTCTTGATCACCCTTGGATGGAATAAGTTCCAAGGGTAATAATGTGACAAATGGGAATGACTTACCCTTTATATATAATAAAAAATAAATGAATATAATAATGAATCAATCTACCAGTGAAACTAATGTTCAACCATAATTAGTATAATGAGACTATGATAATATAAAACAATTTTTACATGGAAAATACATAATTTGAATGCAACACATTTATATTCCCCCTATGGAACCTAATAACATCAAATTCCACCTCCTCCATAGTGTTATAACCATTAACATGGTCCAATCCAAATAATGGGACCACCTTTTTTTCTTGAAATAAAAAAATGGAATACAAAGCTCCATTCACTCCAAGGTCTGTATATAGGGTGAAAATGAAATCCAATTATTATACCACCAATATTATATCCATTCCCTTTCTTTAAAAAATTATACATGCTAGTTTTAAATATAAAATAAGTAAGTACCATTTTAGGTTATAAGAAGATAAAATAGAATGTGAAATATATTTATACCTTTACTATAAAAAGTATCAATTTTATAAGTTAAGTCAAAATAATGAATTTAAACAAATAAAAACAAAAATGGAAATAAATATATAACATAGTTCATATCAAGGCATCCTATAAAACTATATTTAGGTATATGGTAAGGGAAGTCTAAGATACTCATATTCAAATTAAAAAACATCTATGTATAGGCCACTACCCATAGTGTAATACTAAACTAGTGTGGAAGTCACTAGTCAGTGTTTAATATAAACTAGTGAGAAAATGCACAAATAGAAAAAACCAAACAATGATCCTAAACGAGTTTATCTTATAAAATTAATAATCTAAACTATAGGTAAATTTAAGTAGTGAATAATATCAAATAGTGATTATACTTATCACAAGAATCCCTATTACATGCCCAAGGCATTTTTATTATTATTTCCATGATCATAATTATCAATCAAAATAATGAAATGTCAAAATAATCCCACACCTTGCCTTTAAACACCCTTCAAAGTAACATCATTATTTTTATAATCATATCCATCATCAATTAATAACATACCATGATGCCATATTCATATTTTATAATAAATAAAAAATCTTGAATGATAATATATAAACAATCAACAACAATATCATTTATGTTAAACTTGCCTTTATGAATCAAAGCATAATGTAAACTCATGAAATTTCATTCTTATAAATCCACCACAACCCAAAACATCCTTTATAAATTAATTTAAATCATAATAAACCATGAAGGTGTTTTTCAAAACACTATATATTCCCAAAAATAGTTTCGATAGAATAAAATCCATGTACCATAGAGATTCCCTTTATGTCAACCGAAAAAGTATCGTCATTTCATGCCAAATATAATTTTATATTTTTAAAATACTAATATAATCATAATATAATTTCATTATAAATCATAAAATATTATTTTTATATAATTAAATTTGGTTATTTTATAAGAAAATCATGCTATACATTTTTTCCATGAACTTTTGTGAAAAACCATTCATGATTTGAAATTATCACATGAAATTTATAAAAACATAATTATTTCAAACATATTTTCAAGAAAAATAATGAAAAATCAACATAAAGCAATTATATACATTAAAAAATGATTTTATATCTATAAAAATCATTTGAAAATATCAATAATCCATGGCTTTATCAATTAAAGGGAGGATATTAAAATATATTACCTAGAATTGGTGAAACCTTAATGCTTATATCAATTAGAAGTAAACTATGGTTAGATTAGAGGTTCATAACCTCTTAAGAATAACAGAACAAATAAATTTAGGAGTTTTACCTTCACATGGAAAAACAAAAAATTATTATAAACCCTAGATTATGGAGGAATCGTGAGAAGGATAGAAATATTGGGATGAAGGTGAAAGAGGGAGAAGAAATGAAAGAGAAAACATGCTTAAAGAATTCCATGGGATCCTTCACAATAGTAGATAATAATAGAATATGATAGGATATCACCCACTCCATCCCCCAAGTTCGGATCAACAAAATAAGGGCAACAAGAGATGCCTCCCTCCTCTTATGTCAAGTTAATACCTAATAATAATAATAATAATAATAATAATATCATAATGATAATAATATAATAAAAATCTCATTTATAGGAACTCCCACAAAAATATATCTTAATAAAATCTCATAACACATGTTAATTATATTCTCCCACTTTATTACTATAGAAAATATTTTATAATAATTATATATAATAATAAATCCATAAAATTAATATCACAATACCTACATGTATATTTTTTAAAAACATACAAAACTATTTTAAATAATGTTTATAAATTTTATAAATAGAAAAATTCCCAATAATTTCTTTATAATAATTTACCAATTAATCAAATAGGGTCTTAGGAATTATAATTATGAAAATTTATAGTTTTGTAAAAATACAAGAAAATCATTGTTAGTTTTCATGGTTAGGAAAATTTTCCATCCAATGTCCCAATACCTAAGAAAGTCATGATTATCTCCCACTAGATAATTGAATTAAACTTACTCATTTTAAAAGTATAAGTTCCCCTAAAAATGAGTTAGTTATTCTATGTTAAAAATCATATCAAATCCTTTTATATCTGGAATAAGTAAATCCCAAATATTTCTAAAGCTACTCACCACCACAACACGCCATATATGCTTTTTTATGCTATTTGGTAGCTTTCCTAGGGGAATTTTGAAGGTAAAAATACCCATAATACACTCCAATAATAACCTTAGAACAATAAATATACATACACAAATAAATGAGTGTTTTCAACTCATGTCAAATAATACTGAAACTAAGGTCAATATCACTGATTTTTTACACCATATAGTTGACAGTATCTCACCATCATCAACTTGTGTCTAATTTATTGAGAAACAAATATTTCCTACACTTGTAACACAACCCTTACCTCTAGTATACTGACTCTCCTACTGAGTTATAACTAATTACTATGGATGTACAAGTGAAACTCATCCACCAATGTTCCCTAATTGGATAAACGATACATGACTATCACTTGGTGGTGATCCTAAAAACCAGGCTCTAAATGTCTATCAGTTTCTCAATAATTTCCAACTATAAATCTTGGTTGAACACCCACAATATCTTTTAATTTGTCTCATCTATCAATATGTCAAACACTACTTTTGTTCCCTATCATAGTCTTGTTCAATGTGACCTATTTTCCTAAATTGATAACACTCTAAAAAGGGCCTTTCCTTAAGTAGGAGATAAGAAACCCTAACCGGTCCAACCTATCTTATTAATTCTTAGTGTGTACTATAAAATATCCTTTTATTGGTTTTATAGGATCCAATTTCATAGCCTCTGAATGGTTTTGACAATTATGGTCATCTTTTATCCACTAGTTTAGTCTTATTAATGAGTGCCTGGTTTATAACTTCAAAAAAATTCATAAAATAAATCAACATTTCCTAAAATCAAACTATATACCATAAGACTAATGGAACATGAGTTTCTTATGGATGCATACCCTCCTAATATTAGAGAAAATTAGAGAAATTATATTAAGAATATAATATAATATATCACAGAACAATCTCCTTAAATAATCATTATAAAATAATAGACATTATACTTCCTCATTATCTCTAAGAAAAAACTTCTCAAATAATAGTTTCATAATTTTCATACAGCATTACCCCTCATAATACATTAGCAAAACCATTATATCCTACAAATTATTAGATAGACCCCATTGTATGAAGTTGAGAAACATTTCCATCCTCTCTAGTCTTTATCTACACAATATATTCTTTGTATCCCCTAAATAAAATCATTTTTGTTATGTAGTCCACTATCAACCGGGAATACAGGTGGATGTCATATCTAGAACTCCCTTTTTAAATTTATTACAGTTTCCTCACCCCTAGGGGAACCTTTATATATAAACTATATCACCTATAGAAAGGTCATCATGAGTTTCTCATTAGTATGAGGTCCCTGAGATGCCACAAGAAGAACATGTTCCCCCCTTCTTCCTGGTGCTTCATAGAATGATTCCATGGTGTCATATCTATAAAATTATAAATTCACAGCTCAAAAAAATTCATTAAAAATCTTAATATCATAGTTTATTTAAAGTAGTAAAATTTAAATGTTTCTTACTTATTTATAACTATATTCAAACAATTTTTTATGAATCATACCTAGTCACCATTGGTTACACACACAACCTAATGGACCATGTATATCATGCATGTTAGAGAACATTATTCAAAGTAATACTCAGGATTTCATTCTCATAAAATCTCAAGGAACCTCATACCAATGCACTTGTATGAGGATTCTATCCCATGTTGGGGTATTATCATGCCCATATAACCCACTCTATGGGTTTAGTTCACAACAGACATTAATTTCATATCATTATCAATAAAATAATATTCATCAATTAAATATAGTATCCATTTTTTTTTAAATTAACACACCTCCAATAAGTTATTATGTAAAAGATCAAATAATTTATTGTCAAAATTTTAATTAACAAACCTATTTTTAACATATTTTTATAATCATAAAAAGTCGTAGACTTTTCATGTGAACTTACATGCCATGTATGATTAATGTATTCATGACCTATTTATATATCAGCCCAAGTGTAAAAAAAATAAACCATAACTCATTGAATCATAATTTTTCAAATATAGATCAACTATAATTTAAAAACAAATAATTCACAATTTTATTCCTTAATAACTTAGATTATTACCATACATTTGTTGGTCAAAAACAAGTTTATTACCAATATATCATTATTTACCAAGCATAAATAAATAAAATATCCAAAATAATGGCTCTAATTAAATTTTAAAATGTTCTATCTTGTTCACCCATACAATGGCCCAAGATGGAATTCCATATAACTTCAAGCATACCTCCTCATATTAAAAAGTATATTGACTAGCAGTGAGGACTGAAAAACATAAATTAGTAATAATATACCCCTAATAATAAAACCATAAATAACATCAAATAGTATTAATCATACTATAGAAGAATATCTTTAATGTATAATGAAATCAAAAAAATAAATAACTATAACAATACCATATCACCATGTAATAACAAAATGAGATCCTTCTAATACTATACAGGTTATATATCATAAAAATATCATTGTTTTAGATCGTCATATATATATAATATTAACAGGAATAAAATTATAATAATAATAAATTAGAATCTTAAAAAATGTCTATGTATTCTTTCTACCATTTCCTAATCTCAATAAAGTTTCTCAAAATCAACATTCTATCATCGAGGCCTTTCCATTAAATGTGTAATGAATTATGAAGTTTTCACATCCAATAAGGTGTAAATGTAGGATTTGAGTGTAAAAATTATTAGTACACCACTAAGGATCCCCTGAGTCAATTCATCATATATGTTAGTGCATGTAAAATATGGTATGGAAGTAGTAATATTCCAATTGGATCACCAAGTCACATCATTAAGTACTTAACAAGACACTCTGTTAATTAATACTACTTTGGTAAATACTTGTGAGTTCGGATAGTTATCCCCAGTTTTACATTATATAAATCATATTAGAACCACATAAACAAGGTTATTACATGGTATAAAGATTTATTCCACCTATAAATGAGTCAGTGTACACATATCTAACTATAGGGGCATAATATTTCATTAAATATTTTGGAATTTGGTTTAACCTCAACAATGATCCTTGGAATAGTGGTTTTAGATACTCATATACACCCTTTGAAAAATTTCTCTAAATTTTGAATTTTCATATCCAACTCCCAGTGATTCCACCTGATTATGGGTCAGTATATACATGTCTGGACCCAGGGTAACATCCCATCAACAATAGTTTTAGAATACAAATTCCCATCCCTCAAGTATTTAACAATATATCACCTCAAAATAATTTAGTTTAAATAAATAATAGTAGTAAACATGTCATCACATGTCCCATTATACATATCCCTCGGCTACCTAATCATACCACACACATTGAATTCCTTATCATACTCTATAACTATCTTATACATTGTTTTCATGTTTCAAAATATAACATAGTATTCTATTAGATGAGTATTAATCCCCTATGACATTAATTTTATTCTTCTTATAATGATGGTCAAGTAGACCTATCACCTAGGTCACTACATCACTTAAAGCTCTTGGTGGAACATTGTTAAACATCACATGGGACCCAATATTTCCTCTTAAGAAATAACATATAAAAAGTAACCATTTATGTGTTCTTCACTCAGTCACATGAAAGGATTTAGATATCATCATTTTCACTGAATTTTCATAAATTAATGGTACTTATATGAAATCATAACTTGAATTTAATAGGTTTCACCAAATCCCTCACATGTATCTATGCCCTCTAGTTTCACATTTGAGTCTAATCCATCGCAACCTCCTAACCATGCTTACATATCATATGGTACATGAAAGGTAAATAAAATAATGGATAATTATAGGGAATACCTACCTATAATCAAAGATAATGGGTTGATTTGTCTCTTGTATACTAATATTAGAAATTGTGATAAAAAACCAAATTTAGGCATTGAGATAAAATACCAAAAAATAGTAAGATAAACCTTAAATTAAATGGAATAAAAGATATTCCTCGTATCATGAAGGCTAAAACAGTAGATGAATCATCTATCTGATATTGGATGGGAATTCAAGATCTCTTAGATTAAATAACAACAATATAAGGGGGAACTGATGCTCATTGGAGGAATAGGGGTAAACATGTAACATTATTTTTGGACCAAAATTACCAAATAACACCTCCACCCCCCCCCCCCACACACACAGTTAAGTGGTGGTTTGGTTGTTTATGTAAAATATTACAGAATTCATTATAGTTCTAGTGAGTTATTGGGTCCCTAGTTCCCACCACCAGGCTCTTGATAGTGGGTGATACACTAACTAGTTTGGCACCATAACTTCATTGGATTATCAGTTGTATTTCAGTGGGATTCTGTAACATTCCACAAATTCCTATATTTCTCAAATTTCCCCCATTTTCTCACCCTATCCTCCTACAACTTGTTACACTGGTAAAAATATACATATTTAAACATGTAAAGGTATAAAATAAATCAATTCACTCGCTAGATGATCTATAGGTCATTATACTCTATGGAAATATAAATAAATGTGAAAATTCTTTGAAAATATTCATATATGTTAATATTTATAAAAAATATATTCAAAAAAAATTATCCTTGCATCAATAAACACTCTTAAACTAATCCTTATTTAATAACTTTGATCCTAATCATCATTCAAAAAAAATACTTATTTCCTTGATCGAAGCACCTACCATTTAAATCGAATTTCATAGAACTTATTTTAATCCCATATTAGGAAATAATATAGATTACTTAACATGAAATTAACTTCAAAAATAAAAAAAACCTATGATAAAAATAATAAATTATTCTTTTAAATTTTCTTAATATATATTAGTGTGGTTATGAATGATTATTCAACCTAAAAACCATTTCCTTTCCAGAGTTGTCATTATAAGTTTTTCTTGTGGTGGATTTAAATTTATCCCAAATAGAATTCCCTCTACCCAAAATATTTTAATATTATAGGATAATATTCTTATTCATATTTTTTTAATCTTTCATGATGTTTTAAAAATAAATCAAACTAGCATAACACTTTACCTCTTCTATTACACTAAGTATGCTTTAACTTTCTTAACTTTTTTATCTATAGAGAAGAATAATAAGATATTTTTTTACCATTATAACTTAATTGATCACATAAATACCAAAAAATTCACTAGATATTATGTTTTTTATTTTTTCTCTTCATCTTCATAAGTGTATTCCACTAAACATTGAAATATTATTTTGGTATAAACTTATTTTCTTTTTCCTACCAGATTGCTTAATTTCCCATTAATTTATGTTATTTTAACAAACTCATCATATGCATAGGACTTCCATAGAAATGAAACATTTAATTTTTATTTTATCCATTTATCAAATTTTGGATTTATAATAAAAAAAATTCATTGGTAAAGTTAGATCATATATATTCTCCATTACATCTCACATGTTAAACTCATCATCGTCTTTTTATTTCCCCTTAAAATTTTATAATCTTCCAAATTCTGTATTATATTGGAATTTATCAAAGATCATGTAATTTAATTATTCGTCATCATAAATAAATATATTACATCTATCATATTTATTCTTCTTATTTAAATATTCAAGTATATTTTGATCATACATATTATTTATCTTCTTCATAACATGATTCATTTCAATTTCTTATTTTCCTTTATAGGTTTACTCCCCCTTGATTAATTATTTTTTTTAATTATTTAAAAATTAATATTATACTATAAATTATTTTATTTATTCCTATATACTCTACAACATTAGTAGTTTCCATTTTCCCTTTATTTTCAACCATGAATCATATTCTATGAAAATTTCATTGATTGTTGTTTTATAGATAGATAAATTTTCAAATTACCCTTCTTAAGATATTTTGTTTTCCTTAGCATAAATAAAATACCCTTTAATGTATATATGTATTTTTATAATTCTTTTATATTAAATTTCTTCAAAATTGGTCTTTAAACTTTCATTATTAGTAAAAAATAGTTTTGGTATTTTATAAATTTTTGTTAAATAAATTTACCTATTCTAATTTATATTTTGAACCAAATATATCTCTAGAGAATTAAACACCTTTATTGGATTCAAAGTGAGGTACTTAAAAGTTAAGACACTCTTATTATTACACTATTTCTATAGTTCTTTTCTCAATAGCCTTAGAGGATTTATCTTGAACCTCCTGGGATTTGGTAAAATCAATGATTATATTCATTAATGTGTCTCATAATCAAGTAACATTGATTGTGTTTCCATCATAAAATTATCCTTGGTAATCTTGGGTTTTACCTAAAATGGTTTCTTTTAATAGTGGATCAGGATTCTCATATTCCTTCTAGTGAAGTGATCTAAATGGAGAGTTAATATCCAAATCTTAGTGAGTCAATCTCATAGTAGGTTGATGTATATATATTTGACCCTATAGAAATTTCCCTTGAATAGTGGGATTATCTTACATGTATTTATCCATTGGGTTTTTAATGAAATAAAATCTTGATATAATTTAGGAAAAATTTATAATATTACCAAACATGGAATCACATAGCCTTTCATACATAGATCTTGTAAACTTAGTTATACCTCACACATCACATGTCTTTCCATATATTAAACCTATCCTAGACACCATTGGAATGGATTAAAATACCCCATATTCATATATCAAATGAGTACTAGGCCCCTGGGTTACTAATTTCCAACTTCTTATAATGATGATTCGGTGGATATTTCACCCAAACTACTACATCACTTACCACTCTCAGTGGAATATCACCTAACATCACATTAGACCTCATAAGGTCTCTTGATTCATTAATCATCGTATGTTACCATATGTGCTATCCTCTCTTATTTATTAACATGAAATTAGACATTAAAATAGTTATAGAGTGACTCTAAATTTAATGTAACATGTATGGAATTCTCAATGGAGCTTTAAATAGTCTCTCATAATTTCTAGAATTAATTTAAACCCTCTAGTTTCCTATTCAGACCCATTACACCAACCTACCCATGCTTTCATATCACATGGTATATGAAATATATATAAAAATATGAGAATGTTAGGGACCACCTACCTCTATCCAATAATAGGTTACATTAAAGTTCACCAATTGATTCATACCTAGTCAAAAAATATTGTAGAATCTAACAAAACCTTCAAATTTAGGGTTTTAGGATGGAATACCAATAAGTAGTGAGACCGACCATAAATTGAAATGTGTATAATATTATCCTCATCTCACTATGGCTAACTTAATGGATAGATCATTAATCTAAGGTCAAATTAAAATTTGGGAGCTGTTTAATTGAATAAAAACATTTGAGAGAAGAGTGGGCGTGGATGTTACCTATAAAAGGATGATGGGTAAATATTTAATATGATTTTACGACCCAAAATGACCAAACACCTACCACTTAAGAGGTAGGTCATAATTTTCACTATGAATTTGGTAATATACTGGTTCCCTGGTGCCCACAATCAAGAACCCAATGAAGGGTGTTAAACTCATTAGTTAGGCACTGGAAATTTGATGGCTACCAATAAGATTCTATTGGGGTTCTATCAATTTTCACTAATTTAAATAATTCATCGATTTCCCCTAGTTTCTCCTCTAAGAATCCTCTAACTCATTCCATAAGTAAAAATACATATATTTAAATATATAAAGGCTCAAATAAATCAAGTCACTCACTTGATGATCCATGGGTCATTATAAACCCCCCACTATAGTATTTATCTTTCATGGTAAGCATCATCAATCATCCCTACTGAATATGATTAGCCATTGATATATTATGAATTCCCCCTACTCCCTTGTATACTTTTAAATATAATAATACTACCACTATATTCATACTATAGGAACCATTATCCTTCAAAAAACCATATTACACTAATCAATAATGGACATTGTTCATTCCTTGAATGATACATCATCATCTAGATCAATATTATTGACATTTATCACATGTGATGGGTATTAGATGTATATCTTAGGGTAGGATACATGAAATAAATCATGTATCACACTATACTATAGATAATGTACCAGATGGTATGCCACCATACTAACTCACTCTAAAATTTTGAATCATCCCACAAAGCACAGTATCATTTTTCCCAAAATCTTGAATTGATAGTGTATCAATCATAGAGATACTCATAATAATAATCTATCGACCACAGTGAATAGAAAGGTTTGATTTCATCAGTTTTTGTAAGATTGTTTACCACGTTGATCTATAGATAACCATTTCTTTCTATTCTTTATATGCTTAAAATTCTTCTTTATGAGACCTGGTTAACAAAGATTGACTTATTTACATCTAACCAGCATAGGGGGAAATGGAACAACCTTCCATAAAGTTCCAAAAATCATGAAATCTGTATTGAGACAAATAATTATGATTGCAGGAAAAAAATCAATTTCAGATGATCAAACCATGCGTTGTTGAAGTCTAGGACACATGCCCACAAAATCTCCTCTAAAATCTTGATGACCCTCTTATATATTCTGTCAGACTACATGTGATATTTTGTACTCATCATTATATGAGTTCCAAATAATTATTATAATCCATACTATAAATGAGGAATGAATTGTGTATCAAAATTATATATTATGCTCATCATTTTCCCCATGAATTAAGATCATCTCTCATATGTATAGCCTTCAAAACTCATCAACTGAATGGGTCTCTATAATCATTAAAAAGTGAGAAACACTGGTTATCCTACCCACAATAGAAAATACTTACTCTATGCCTTAAGGTAACCTCATAATCCCTTTCTCAAAGTTTATCATGACCTCAACTCATTTCTACATCAAATTGGGAACTTATAGAAGACAAAAGAGTTCGTAGTGTAACAAACCAACCCAGGATAACTTCATAAACTGTTACCCAACCTGATTAGCCACATACTCTAAGGGTGTTCACAATCCTCATGGGATGGAAAATTTCACCCAGGCATCAAAAACAACCAGAGGGAAATTTTCTCCCAACTTAAAGCAGATGACATGGGATATATACATATATATATAGAAAAAAAAGAAACAACAGAAGAATAACCAAAAGAAATATATGTCATAATTGAATGAAAATAGTAGAATCGATAAAACTCAAAGTTATCAAAACAAAACCCCTAAGTAAAAGTCCAAAAGTAAAGGAAAAATAAAAAAATATGACAATACATTTAATAATGTGGGCATCATCCCACCATCTCACTACCAGTTACCCGTACCTGCTGACATAAACCTCACCGCCTCACGACTACACCTTACCTTTTCCTACATCAAAATATATAACTAGGTCTACATACCATCGAAGGGGTTTATATGGTGTGAGCTAAATAGGATGAGTAGGATCCCACTCGGGTGTTCCATATAAAATATTTATACAAAAAATATCAATATGCTCATTTTAAAGAAAACATGGCATGATAAATGAAAATGAAATTTATATCAAAGGCATGATAAATATTTTATTTTTTCCATAGTTCCAAAAAAATCCCAAAAAAATAGTTTCAAGCATATTTTTTATAAATATTTATCAAATTCAAATTTGGTACATCAAAACCAGAATAATACAAATCTAAAGAAAATATGTAAATAGGTCAAGGATCACAATAGGTCAGGATAGATAACCACTCATACCACAATCAATGACTAGTATGTACTCAATCCACTGGAACAACAATCCTAGGTAGTATAGGAACACCCCATGAGTGACCCCCCCCCAACTAAAAATTTCAAAATCATGTTCCTAGAAAATGGTCTTATGGAGCATAGGAACACCACATGAGTGATCCACCCCCCTCGATAGTAAAATGGATGATGGCCCTAAGACACTCCCTTTACCAAAGTATCCAAGGATTCCCATGTACTTCATTTCCTAAATCAGTTTAAAAGGTATTTTCACATTAAATTTCAAACAACCCCTTTCTTTTATCAAAACTGCTTGAAAAATCCATTCATAATGCCTTGAAAAAACCCATTTTCCTTTACCAAAACCAAAGGAAACCCCATATTTTATTGAAAATCCATTCACACACACAAAATAATCATGCCAATTTATTTATAAATAATTTTTTAAAATAGGATAAATCATATTTCATTCAAAAAATTATAGAGATGGAACCACCTTCCTCAACTCAGGTTAAACACTACCAGTAATGGGATCCACTAACACTGGAAGGAAAGAAAAGATAACAATAGAGTTCCAAGAATTGATTCCCAAATCTTATTATCAAGTTTCATAAAATAAATATTTTGTGGGTAGGTTAGATCAACACATACCACAAGGGATACACATATTTCACCACAGCTAACCTAAGAGTTAGCATCCAGAACAAGATCGCACAATGAATCTAGAAAGGACAAAAAAATGTCACCACAAGGTCGAAAAATCCAAAAACACAGCACAACATTGTTACCGTGACTAATGGAAATGAATAATTGAAAAGGTCACTTACTGGGAGAGATATTTCACAACCAACACAGAGATCAACCATCTAATGAAGCAATCTAGAAGGAGCGGATACACCAAAATCACCTATAAGTGCCTAGGGTTTCAGGTAGGGAAGAATAAGATATATTGTATTAGGAGTAAATATTTTAGTTCATAAAAACCTACAGGTCGTGGAGGGTTTACATCGTAAGCTAGGGATTTATGGGTTAAAATCCACATGAAACATATACGCCAAAAACCTCTTCACATCAGGTTAAAAAAATCCTGGAAAAAATATTTATGATGTAAAATAGTTTTTATAGCATAAATATACTTATGCAGCAAACCCTTTTCATGGTGTGTTCCCATAAACCCATTTACACAGTAAATTCACCCTATCAACTGCAACCAAACCACGTTCTACTGAAATACTCCCAAAATAATTCTCAATGCCCTATGAACCCAAAGAACACACTCTCAAACATAAAATAGGGTGTGAATTTTATCCAATATGTCGAAATCTCACCACCATTAGACTTTATATAAATGAAAAGTCTTGTAGAATAAGGGTTCTATAGAAAGAGGTGAGGTCATTGCTCCCTCACCAACGATTCACACTCCCAGGTCTCATGAGAATCTGATATGTGTCACCATAACACTTTGAATAATGGGATAGACTTCTCACACAAGACCTTCACCTGAGAATCAATAATATACACTAATTTCTCCACAAAGGAAACATTTGGATCCAACTCAATCTCTTTCCAATTGAAAATGAGAGAGGGATCGGGATGATACTTCCTAAGGTGGGATATGTGGAAACATCATGTATACCCATCACCTGAACTAGAAAAACCAATTTTTAAGCAACCTAATCAAGTTGATCAGTGACATCGAATAATATAACATATCTCAGAGTCATTTTTTCCTGTTTCCCAAGCTAACGGTAACCCAACCGATGAGAAACTTTCAAGAAAACCCGATCACCTACATAAAACTCCAAAGGATAACATCAATGATCCGCATATGATTTCTATCAAATATGAATTGTAACTAGTTGTCAACATATATCATGAATCCTCACCAAAATCTATTGAATTATACTCAGTCCCAAAAGAGAGGCCTCACCCACATCTCCCCAATAAAGAGGTGATCTGAACAGGTGACCATAAAAATCCTAAAAGGGAGATATTCTGATAGACGATTGATAATTATTGTCATAAAAAACTCAACCAGTCATATATGGATATCCTATGATCCATCAAAATATAATACTGTTGAAACTATGTTTTATAACATAGATGAAAATGTGACAATGGGACATGCCTTAGAAAAAGGAGGAGAAGATAGATGTAGAATGGAAATAATTGCAAAGCCTCGAAGAGAAATTCGCTCAAGGTACCCCCAAGTATCATCAGCACACAAGCACCAGCACACCACTCACTTACGTGAATAGACACCATCACCCAAGATCCTATATTTTTCTATAAATATACCCTTCGGGTATTCATTTGTATAGATTAATTTTCCTGGAGGCCGATCGTTGCTCTGATCTCCCTAGTACTTCCCTCAAGTCCTCCAAACTCTCTAAGGTAGTTTCCTAACACCTAAAGAGAGAGAATAAAATGGGGGATAGTGAAGCTTAAGTCCCATAGGGTTTAAAGTAAATAACACTTGCACAATTCATTCACTCAACCCCTCTCATTTAAGAGGACTAGTGTGACTTCCCTTCCTTAAATAGGAACTTGAACTGCTCCCTTATGGGAATACCTGTGGAGACTGTTCAAGGCTTGAGATAAGCCTCACCCAAGTCTAGTCATCTGGGTTGTTAATCACCTAAGTTTCCACCATTTCTCACAAGACTACTTGCGTAGTGCACCGCTTTCATGATCTTTCCTGGTTTTCCTCCCCTTCAAGCCTATACGAGCCATGCATTAGGCCTTCCTCAAATACACTCATGGCAGGGCCTCTTCTTGTTTGCCTCCCTTATCTAAAAGGGACCTTGTTGAAACCTCCACCAAGACCTCCGGATTTACAAAACCTTATGGAAAGGCACATCAACGTGTCTCCTATTTGGATTTGGATTTCTACAGTCAGAGGTTTCCCGCACTTGTACTACCAGAGGGTAAGGATCCTCAAGGAGTCTGTAAATTTTCATATCTAAGGTCACACAAATCATTACCTCAGGGACAATGTTGAGGAGTTCCCGATCTTAGATTATGAGGATAGTTCTTCATCCATACTTTCCTGTCTCTCAGATCTGGAGCCTCTGGTCTGTAGTAGGGAGGGTAGGTATTACTCTTTCATTTTCTTTTGAAAGTGAATGACATCCTCCTCCCTCACTATGAAACCAATTTTAGGGAATCCATCCTGATGTAATCCCCAAGATTTTCTTGTAGGAGGTTGTACTTTTTTCTCCTCTCTACCTCCTGAACACTGAGTCAGAGAGGGGATGGGTATCTGAGATCTCTCCTCTCTTCCACCATCATCCTTCCCCTCTTTTGTTTTAGCTTTTTCCTCTTCCATCGTATCCCCAACCTCTTCCACCAGCGGAGGAGGAAAAGTGTGTGGTTTGTCAAATCATCTTCTTCCTCTTATTTCTCACACTGAGCATGACTTACATGGGCTTAGAGGTTAATAATGATCATGACAACCACAAAATCCACCTGAACCATTGAACTACAAGAACTCTGATTCCTTTCATAACTAGGATATGTAGGATGCATTCCTAATGCCTAAGCTCAATGGGCATCCTCCTTAGGAATAAGACTCAATCATAATCCCCTTAATCCAGGTATCCATCTTAGGAGTAAACCCTGAGTTAAAACCTAAAATCACCATGAGTTAAAACATCCCTCATAGTCCCTTCACAGAAGACATACTACTCAAGAGTAACCCCTAACCTATCATCTCAAAGGTCCATAATCCCCTATGATACATACCCTTGAGGACCTCCATAGGATTGGGTCCTCACCAACGAACTGTGTGGGATTTGATTCCCATCCAAATGGGATACATAAAAAGCCTCCCTAAGGTTCAAACACAACACCCTAAACCAACCATGTTCTAATGGGCCATATCCCCAGCAGGGTCCAATTCAACATGGAAACTCATATCCCTTCCATGTTTCTTGGGATTCTTAGGTATAAGTCTCACACCAAACTTTGACAAGGCATATTTTGCCTAGACTCCCTTACCACATGACATTAAACTATACGGTTGGGTCCTTATCACATGACCTTAAAAGGTATGATGTGTCCCATTAAGCAACACTAAACTACGTGGGTTCTAATTCCTTTCACAAGGATATGTAGGAATCCCACCTATGGGTTCAATCCCAACATCATAACAACTTTTTTCTCCCTGGATGAAGATAAATTTCAGAGTAACATTCATCTACCTGAATGTCCATAAACTCCAGAGTGCCCCAATTCATGGATAGAAAACCAAAATCATCATAATAATGGCCAAAGAATCTATAAGTACTATATAAGAGGATAACATCGATGGAGAACCTCATATACAGATATCTCCATTGATGAAGAACCTTGAATACATATGAATGATTTTGAATTCCACATATGCTAATAATTGATTACTAATATTGGGATAACCCATATCAAAGTTGGTAATTAATGAAGGATTCACTAAAATATCTTAAATCTATAAGAGAGTCCTAGAGTAGGCAATAATTCCCCCTAAAAGGGTAAGATGAGTCCGACATCCCATCCTCTCAACCAATGTGAGTTCTTAACCATCGTGGGTCAAAATAACTAACGAGAACCAACCTTTGGAAAGTGAGTCCCTATGGATATAGAACCATTGGGTGTTTCCAGTTCCACGAATAAAACCATTAGAAACCATTCATAAATAATGATTTCTTCAATGAAGTCAAATTTCTGTCAGAAACAAAAAAAAATGGTGAACCCGGTGTGAATCCTTAACCAATATAATAGTGTTTCCCATCTGTCAAGCCCCTATCAATCGATAAAAGAGGACCAGACAATGGAATAAATCATGCATGTTTTCATCCCAAAAGATTTTATTTTTTCAGATTTCATTGTTTGTATTTTTCATATATAAAGAAACTTCCTTTCAAGAACTCCCTTCAATCCAATGTATTCCTTCAAGTTTACACCTGTGAATGCCCTGGCTGCTGATCGGGCTAGATCCTCGTCCGCATGAAGGATGTCATCACCAACTTAGAATCTTCAATGTTGGGTCTCTAATGAAATGTCTTGAGAGTATCATCAACATGGTATCATCCCGACCTTGGAGGCCGCCCGACAAGCCCTACAGCTCAACCACCACCACCAACAGTCCGGTCAATGATGACCAGTGGTCCTGAAGAAAATGGTGTCGACTGCCATCTTCAACCGTTTCAGGAGCTTATCCCAAGAACAAAATAACCAATCCCTACCATATTTCATGGAGGTTTATTAAGAGGCCACTTTTGGCCTCATTCCGAAGACATAGGGGTCCTTCTCAAGGGATCCTTACAACAATAACCATCAGAAACACCACACGGCAGTGAACCCTCAACATGATGAGGGTGTCGCCTTCAGTTATCCAGCCCAGGTCCCTCAAACCCGGTCATGAAATACGACTCATAAGAGAAGAAAAACGTCCAATAGGGAGTAGGTTCACATAGTTTATCCCTCCATATAAGTCCACTAACCCAATTTGGTGGAAAACAGTGAGCAGGTACATACACTTGTCTGCCTTCATTCAGCTAGCTAGCAGACTCGTCTTGCGGAATTCAGAGAAGCCCACCAACCAAATATGGTGGAAACCTGAAATTAGGAACATTCACCTTAATGAACCCACCAAGCCTACCAGCAGACTCATCTGGCAACACTCAAATAAGTATGTCGACCTTGTTTGGCAGCAAACAGTGAGTTGGAACACACACACCAACCAACATTTATCAGGCTTACCAGCTGCCTCATTTAGCAGAACACTGAGAGTATAGTAAGAAAGTACCAACGATGAGCATGGGTTAGAATCAACTCTCTTCCCATGAGTATTTTCAGTATCCACTGATAGGAAAGGGGGGGATAGGAGTAGGCACATACACCTACTTTAGTTGTATAATGGACGAATATACCCATTGCGGTCACTAAAGTCACCAAGCATATCTTGGAAATGGTAAAAGGGAATATGAAAAAATCTGTCCACATCCTACAGAATTGCTAGGATATCATCATGGTGAAAATTGCAGTTCCTGAGAGATGGACACATAACTCTATCCCCACAGATGGGGTGGCCAATCAGCACAACACCGCAAAGCAGACACATACCTCTACTCTCATCCAAGAAGGTCATGGATAAAACTTCCCTATAATATACATATAGTAGGATTGTGAA
This sequence comes from Viscum album, assembly GCA_963277665.1. Taxonomy (NCBI): domain Eukaryota; kingdom Viridiplantae; phylum Streptophyta; class Magnoliopsida; order Santalales; family Viscaceae; genus Viscum; species Viscum album. Next base: position 1,953,120,060 of record OY728125.1, read on the forward strand.
TATACACTCATTCTAATCGAAGATAATAAGACTATTTCAATAGGCACTCTAAGGCAGGAACAAACACCTACCCATGATGATCGTTTCTCCCAGAAAGTGTCCCCAACTATTTGTAAGAAGAAGTCCAAGAAAAATTCTCATCAAGCACGGTTGGAGAATCAAGAGCCGATCTACGATCAGGCTTTGCTTAAACCTGGAGTTATTGAATCCCTCAGATGTTTATCTATTGCAGCTCAAGATCCTACCCTCCCTTTACTAAATTACGAGATCAGTATCAGTAATTCTGAAGTTCCTCATCGGACACTTCACCATGAATTCTTGATTCATGGAATCAATTTGGTTGATATCGAGAGCTTATCTCTTGATGAGAGCCACGGTAACCCTTTTTGTGGATAGGAGACCAAGGAACAAGAGGTTTATCCCCTTGTTGTAATCCACCATGATGGTACACCCCATGATGGTGATCATTGGGAAAGTTCTCTCCATAGTAGTGATTCGTATTGTCAAAAGAATTATCCAATTGACAATGTAGTGATGAGAAATCCCTCTTATCGTGAGGTACTTTAAAATAAAAGGCCTATCATGTATGATGCCTTATCACTGGTAGGTGTAATCCTTTCTCAACCAGAAGACATCCCAAGATAACAATCATTCTCCGATCCTCCCTTGGGTCATTTTCCTTCCAACATAGCAGATGAAATCTCAACCAATCTCATTGATTGTAATAAAAAATCATGAAGCATCCACTCTGGTTAGACCAGGTTGAGGAACCTCTAGTGAATGATGAAGAAGATTTGATAAACATGAGTAAACCACAGGCTAAAGATGATATATCAATCATGTTCTTGCCTTTGTCCACCTCTCAATACATCATTCCATAGATTTTGGTGGAAGATTATATTCATGAAATCTACCTAAACATATGTAAAACTATTCAACACCTAAAAGAAATAGTATTTCCCTATAATGAGTATCAAACTCACATTAGGGTAATAGAAGGGTTTTAGCGCCAAATTGACTTTGCATATCTCCTAGATTCCCGACATACAAAGATTGAGAAATAGTAGGGGGATTTAATATTCATGCCTCGATGTATTAATGAGGTTGCGAAAGCTGATCACAGATACCCCATCTGGTGTTTTAATCTGAGGATGGGATGTACATGGAGCATCTCATTTCACTGCACTCCCATGCCAGCAGAACCCACTAAAGGTGGCATCATGAAATTTCATTTCCCTAGGCTAGCTACAACAAATGGAATCTATTCATGATCGGAGTTATGCTCAACAAGAATAGGCCTCGAACGACTCTCACTGACGTCAGCCCAGAAGAGAGTAAGCTGTTGAGATACGTTTGCGTCAAACATATGAGAACATTGAGAATTATTCCCACTTAGAGTATGTCAGCTATCAGATATATAAAATATTATAAATAGACCAATGGTCGTCCAAAACTAGTGATTTAAGTGAGTGCTAAAAAATGAACCCTGCCAATGTTTGGACCAGAATCCATAAAATAAGAAGAGAAGTTGCGGTAATATCAACCACAATAGTTTGGGAACAACACCATCCTGTAGGGATGGGGGGTTTTTTAACCCAACCCTTGGGATCAGTCAACCAAGCCCGAAGGGTTGCGAAGGCAGAACAAGAATAGCCTCATCCCTCAAATTTGAGGGATTTTTCACCTCAACAATCCCCTACTCAGTGGGAATCAGTTTTCTCTTGATTAGGGAAGATATCTCAAAGTGAATCCTCTAAAATTGTCATGTCCTGTGATTTGGTGCAATCACTTGGAAAACACATGACTGAACTCATTGGGGATTCCATTTGGGTCACTATCCATCAAACAGCCCCCAAGGAACCAACGAAGAAGATGAAAAGGTATCGTGGAGGGAGAAGAAGAAGGCAATATTGCATAGATTCCAATAGAATTTATATGATGCACTATGCATCTGTGAATATCATTAATTTCATTGTTAAAGACCCTCTAAAACATAAGACCTATTTAGAGTATTCTGAAGAAGAAGTTCATTTTCATGAGACAGTCCACACCAAAATGAATTTATAAGTTGTGCATACCCAAAACTAAAGGCTCACCAAAAATTTGGGTATCCCCTAAAATAATCCACCTCTACCTCTTGGAAAGTCACCTAATAAGGGAAAAGGTAAGGGTCATACCATATCTCACCTTCCCCCCAGAGATGGTCAATCCCTTTCTCGAGAGAAAATATTTGCTCAGCAAGAGGAGGAAATGAGAGAGTTAAGAAGACTCAATGCAGAGTTACTTCGAGGAAATCTTCCTACTATATATGCTCCATAGGCAGACCCTCAACTCATACTTCTAGTTGGAACACCTCAACAAGGAGGGTTAACCGCAACAAATGAGGCAAACAAAGATCGTCCTCTCAATGTGGGGCATCAACTACCAATATATTTGAATCCCGCAATAGCAGATCAAGAATTCCCTCCATTGGGTACATAGCCAGAATATGGTCAGGAACATCCTTATAGGTCTACCCATATTATTTACCCATAGTAGATACCAGCGGTGGCACCGCCCGTAGTCATGCCAATCACTGCACCCATTTAGGCTCTAGCCACTACACCTATTTAGGTCCTGAATCAGCCATATATTCCTCAAATTCTTATGAACACCATTGAGTCATTAAAAACTCGATTGTAAGCTATGGAAGGATGGTGTGTTCTAGTACAACTAGAAAAGAATTCTTACCCAAAATGGGTGGATCCAAATATTCCTCTTCCAAACTTTTGGAATCCTATATTTCTAATTTTCAATGACTCTGAAGATCCAGAGTAGCACTTGATGAATTTCATCTCTCGCTATAACCCAATGATGGGGACCCTTGAGTAGTAGGAAGTAGTGAAACTCAGATACATCATGAAATCATTGTAGGGGCCAACCTTTATATGGTTTACGAGTTTGTAGTTCTGTTCAATCGCTGAATGGGAAGATCTCCGTCAAAAGTTCCTCTTCTAGTTTAGCTCAAATTTACAAAAGAAAACAGTATTCAATCTCACAAACTGAAAGTAAAGGGAGAATGAAACAATCTCATATTTTATTGCTTGATGGAAAGTATTGACTTACACCTTGAACCTATTTCTCCCTCAAGAAGAGTTTTTTCCTATCTACCTAGAAAATATCTGTGATGAGTTGCACACACCATTGATCTCTGTGAAATACATAGGAGGGTTTCGGGATCTGGCCGCAATTTCTCAATAGTTGGGAAACTCCATCACAGAGACCAAATCCAAGTCCTAGGTAATCTCATCGGCTTAGAGAATGATAACAAGAAAGGTAGAGGCCACTATAGTTACACTTAAGTAAGCCCCTGTACTCCCTCCCACCTCAAAGCCTACATCATACCGTAGGGATCCACCTCCTGAGCGTCAAAAGAAATGATCGCCTCATCAATATAATCAAATATATTAGAGGAGAAAATAGTTTGAGGAGTAGAAAAACAAGGTCTATTCCTTTCGGAATGTCTGAGTCCTCAGCTACTTCATCTTATATTTGGAAAACAATTTAGTCCAGTTACCAAAGCCCAAGAAGCCTAATAAATATGGTGATGATGTAACAGCCCATGATTTTATAAAAAAATATTCTTTTTAATTTTATTAATGTCTTGTGTTGTATGCTACACCAAAAGGAGCTTGCACAACACGCATCCTTGTCTTGCCTTGCATTACACGCAATCGCGACCTTCCTCGATAGCGTGTGTAATACGCAATACCGAGTTTCACTAAACAACGATATGCTATTAAAATATTATTAAAACTAGCCATTATGAATAGTAATAACCACTTTTTAAAATTCTGTAAATCTTATTTTTCAAAATGAACTTCATTCTTCAATTCGGAGTATCGAATTTAGCCTACGGTGAAATTTTGGTAATTTTCGGATAACTTTCATATTCTGATGAATAGTGAAAATTACTAAATTATAATTAAAAACAACTTTTTTAATCGAAATAATTAATAGTGATAAATTATTAATTTGAGTGGTTTTAATGTATATTTAGAATATAATTTTACAATTTAATACAATGTTGGTCATTGTTTGTAATTTCACATTTAAACCAGACATAATCAAGTGTCAATCTTTTGATATATATTGTTTCCTAAAAACACGCTATTTATTTTAACAGTAGGATTTAATTATAAAATTAATTAATGCAACTTATATGTTATGAATTTGGTAAAATAGATTTCATTTTGGAATTCGGAATATGAAATATAGCTTAGGATGAAATTTTGGCATTGTTCTGAAAAACATCAATTTTTGATGAATAGTGAAACTACTAAGTGGTAGTTAAAAAAACTGAATTTTTCATAAAACTTAATTTTGCCGCTTCTGTGAATGGAATTTCGAAAATCCGAGAGACACGGTTAATATCAAGGACTAAAATGTGGTTCAATGAGATGAAAATAATTTTTTGGTGAATAGTAACTTTTTACTTTTTTTACCGCGGTTAATAGTAAATAGGGTAACTAAGGGTAAATATGATATTACTATTACCCTAACACATGTCCTAATTCTATTGGACAAGTGTAATTCGACCAAAAACAAACTTAGGAATAAAATATGACCATTTAGGCCCACTTGGATTAGATTAGGACATTTATTATTAATTTATTTAAAGAAAGGTTAAAATAGTTAAAATCAAAGTTTAATAAGTAAATCATTTTTAATATGGGGTTATAAATAAGATAAATTCGATTTTAAATATTCATTAGAAAGCTAAAAAGATTTCCTACATGATGGTATTTTATTTGTAATTTTTAGACATAAAATAATTTAATTTATTTATGACACAACGATGATGCAGTAATTATCTTATTAATGAAATATTGACATAATTGATGTTATAAACACCAAAATAAATGTAATTTGAGATTTTTATGAATTCCACTAATTTTCTAGGTTACTATGATATATTAATGTTGATTTAATCAACTTGGTTCGAACATTTAATTCTGTTATGACTTTCACAAAAATCATATATCAAATAGTGTCAAAATTGACACAAAATAGTTTTTAAATCAAATATTATATTATTAATTGTTATTGTATTCCTAAAAATCTAAGGTTCGGACAAATGACTTAGATAAGGATATATATATTAATAATAAACAATTTGGGGTTCGTTTGGCATGTTATAGTAAGTTTATTAACCATATAGTGAAAGAAAACAAAAAGACATGGTAAAAGTTAAATTATTTAACTTAGAGTTAAATCTAATTGATAAGGTTAAAATAATATCCTAAACTTGTCTAAATTCTATTGGTTGATAGGATTTCGACCCATCCCCACTTTAGCTTCGAAATAAGACCCTTTGGAACCATTATAAACCGATTTTGACTTTAATATAAAATAATATTTTGAGATATTCCTAAGGTGCCCCTCTCCTCCCCTATAAAAGGACACCTCCTCCCCCTCCTCCTCACACCAATTTGAGCACTCAATCTCGGACAACCCCTGCAAAAATCTCTTCTCCACTTCCCTAGCAACATCCTAGAGGTTCTGGTATTCCTCAAAGACCAATTCTAGTGCCCTAAGAGGAGGTCTCAAAGAGGCACTTCAAAGAAGAGGTAATTACCGTTACCAATTCTTTCATCTTTATTTCTTCTTCCACTTCTTCTTCTTAGGTTGTTTCATTATGAAGTAATAACATCAGTATCACTCATATACTGATATGTTATTATAAGTATGAAACAACCCTATTTCACCATCTATCCATCCTACGGAAAAAGAAATCACCGCGCGTGCGTACGTACGGAATACCGTCTCCACGCCGTGGTGTAATCTATTTTCCACCACCACCTTACATGGATGGGTATAATGGTGTAAAGAATAACTATACATAGTTATTACAACATCATATTTATTCTGATATATTGTATAATCCACTCCAATTCAATTCAATATTTATAGAAATGATATCATCGCTCGTGCGTACGTACGGACTACCGTCTCCACGACGCGATGAGATTCATTCTCCATGTTAACCATTTAAGAATGATTATAATGTATATATAAGGAATAATAATGAAATATATGACATTATAAAGCTACTGGATTTATGTATATATATACATATGTATGTCATCTACTTACTTCCATTTCAAGACAATAAGGAAAGAAAAACAGCGTTCATGCGTACGTACGGACTACCGTCTCCATGAACGGTGTTTTTCATTTTATTTATCTATCTATTATATATATATATACTGAATATATATGATATATAAATCATATTTTATATTCTGGAAGTAAGTAAATCATGATATAAGTAATAATGATGTCAAGAACAACAAGTCAAAACACCTACGATAAATGAAACGATTTTACCCAAAACGCTTCTTTAACATGGAATTTACAAAAGAACGGGTAATATAATGTCATAAGTGAACCATATATGATATCATAACAATGAATATGATTCTGTAATAAGTCAATGACATTATTTAAATCATTATACAGGAGGTTCGGACACATACGAAGCAAATTGGACCTAAGGTAAGGGAAAATATCACAATCTCACTTTTATCCGAGATTGTTTTTACTTTGGTAATTACTGGGGTGTATTTTATCATCCACATCCATGTTCCCTCGATATGTAATATTATTTCCTTCCTTATACAATAGTTTATATCAAATTTTACCCTTCGGTAAGTTTTTTTGTAAAAGATATGAAAGGAATCTTTTGTCGTTTTTCGTACGAGGTACTTTTTGACTTTTCCGACAAAAGTTAGAAGAATGTTTTTTTTAACTTATACGGCTTGAATGGATTTTTAAAACATTATTTCCAAGAAGCTTCCTTTACAAGTTTTCAAGTTTATTTTTAATCAACTTCTTTTATTTTAAAGTTGTATGACATGTTATGAAAGGAAAAATGTTTTTGAAGAAGAAAGGATATTTTCCTCAAGAATGAAGTTCAAGTGTTTTATCAAAATTATTTTCCATCTAAGATAATAAAGGGTTCTGTTTTTATCCCTATTATTACATGGATTTGATTATGTTGTGATGGAAATATGTTTATGAATTCCTTTATCTTATATGAATGGTTTTATGATGTCATGTTGTTTAAGAATCCCATTTTTATTACATGGGTTATAAAATGATGTATGATTTATGATTTTGTGGCACACATAAGAATGGTATCATTATGAGATGGGTGGGACCTATATCTCCCTCCAATGCATTGGGTAAAGATTTTATATCTCATGAGATAGACATGGCTGGAATGGTAGGTTATACCAGTTCAGTGAAACAGGACTGAAACGAGGGTTACTCGATTCAGAAAGGGACTTTGTCCACTAAGATAGTCTTGGCAATGAGTCATGACTAACAAGAAATGATTTTCCATGATTATGTGTGCATGCCACAAAGTTTCAAGTTTCATGTTATGATTATGGTGATCTTATTTTAACTTCTATGATTTGTTCCATGTTAAGATATTATGATCTCTTTTGCAGGTTATGATTTTCAAAAAGATATGATATGATTTTTATTTCTTTTGTATACCCTTACTGAGCATTTGAGCTCACCCTTTTATGTTTTCTTTTCCCCAGGATATAAAGAAAGGTTTTAGGTAAAAAAAAAAAGAAGATCTTTATGGGAGATATTGAAGATCTTTCACCAGGATTAGAGGATTACGTTCCGAGTTTCCAAAGACACTAAACTATTACGATCCTTGTGTGTGTGTTTTTGTTATGTACTAAGTATTCCGCAAAAGTAATGTAATGTCCATGTATGTCAAGTTTCGGGTCTCTACAGTTGGTATCAGAGGAAAGGTTTAGTCAACCTTTGGAAACTAGGATGCGAAAACGTTAGTGAGATCCCTAGAGATATTTCTAAGGTGTGTCTAGGGATGTCCCTAGGGATAAGTATACGTATAGGTTATAGTAATAGAATTACGCTAACGATCATAGAATTAAACCTAAGATGTTGGATATTGAAGGTACTCCCCCTTTATTATATTGTTTTCCCTAGCATGATTTTTGCCTCTCACACTATTCTTTTTGGGTTTTAGACGATGGCTGGAACCCGAAGGAACCGTGTTGATCAATGCAATGGACAATGCAATGATTGCCCTCCTGAACAAACAAATGTTATGGGAGATGGAGTGCAAAATCTTATTGCTATACTTACACAAGCTATGAATCATTCTGGACTTCCAAATGAGCAGAGAAGGGAACAATATTCTATTGAGTCCTTCATGAGGCAACGTCCACCTTCTTTCAGTGGGACTACCGATCCACTTGTTGCTGAACAATGGATCAGTACCACTGAAAAGATATTTTCAGTTCTTCAATGTTCTGAACATGATAAAGTCATCTTAGCAGTATATCGTTTGGAAGGTGAAGCTGATCAATGGTGGAATCTTATCAAGAATACGAGGCCAAGGGATGAAATTGAGTCCATGGAATGGGACGAGTTCAAGAACTTGTTTTTCAGTAAGTACTTCCCTCGTATTCTTCGAACAAAGATGGAATAGGAGTTTATTGAGCTGAAGCAGAAGGATGATGAATCTGTTGGTATATACGAAGCGAATTTTACAAGACTTGCAAGGTATGCATCTGGCATTATCATCCAACCTGAAAGTAAAGTTGATCGATTTTTCAGTGGCTTAAAACCAAGTCTTCGAAGGGCATTAGCTATAAGAGACTTCACTAGCTATGAAGAAATTGTGCGTTGTGCTATCAAGGTAGAAATGGAAGTTGGTGTTACATATCCATCTCATGGTTTTGACAAGAAACGAAAGATGGAGTTCAAGGAGAAATCTCATAATAATGGTGAAAAGAAGATGAATGTTTCCTTATGCACAAAGTGTGGAAAGAAGCATGGTGGAGATTGTCTTAAAGGAACTAGAAAATGTTTTAAGTGTGGAAAAGAAGGTCATCGAGCATCTGAGTGTCGAAGTAATGGAAAAAGTGTTTCTAATGATGTGAATAAAGCAAACACTGCAGAGAACGCACCACCAACACTTCAATGCTTCAAGTGCAAGGAAATGGGGCATTATGCTAACAATTTCCCTAATCCAAGGGTTAGTGATGATCAACATGAGCAACCACTGAAAGCAAAGGACAAAGGGAAGTCACATGCGATCACTATTGGCGATGTTGAATATGATAACGATGTGGTGGAATGATTAAGCGTTTATGTAATGGGATTCCAAAATAATGTTGTATCATTGAGTATTGCAATATTTATTGATGTGGTATTCAAAGTGATTGAGATATTTTTTTTGGAAATAAGATGATATGCGCATAATGAAGACGAGAAAATGAAATGTTTAATAGTATTCATGAGCTCATGATTGATATAAGGACTAAGTGATATCATGGTTTGAGTATATAGAATTTTGAGGATTTTGGTATGTGGAAAGTGTTAAATTTTAACTGCATTCATGTTTTCACTAAGGTATTCAAGAGAATACGTGATTAAGGCCTTTGAATGTTTGGAATGTGACCAACAAGACATATCTTATGATATATGGGGATCAACGATAGTATTAAATCTCTGGTAATCGTTTTCACTATATTATGAGAGTGGACTGCAGTATTATGGACAAGCCTAAAGATTAAAATGGATTATGTTGGACATAAGTTAGTATTGTTTAAGGATAGAAGATTTTCGATATTATTGATGGGATGTTATAGTAATGTAGTTTTAGAAAAAGGACAACCTGCAGGACGGGCGACAGCCCATCGCGTCGGACAAGGATGTGGGAATCGAACCCACAACCGAAGTGCGACTGGCCTTTATCGCCTACCACTGACCTACAGGAAGTCCCTGTTTAGTAGAAACTAGTTTTATTATATTAAGCAGTATGATATATGAAGTATAAGTCCATTTTAGGAACCATATATGATTAATCTCACTATAGATCGATTTATGCATATAATTTTTGCTAACCTTTTGTTTGAGACAGATGGAATGACCCGTCATTCTATCACATGATCTTCTAACACTTCACGAATAACAAATTCAACTTCATTTATTTAAGAGATGAAGTGGAAATTGTTCAAGGCACGAACAACAGTGAGATTGTACCAAAATAAAGTAAGTATTTATTAAAATTCAAATTTTCAACTTTAGGGGAAATGATCTTGAAAACCAAAAATGTTGTCCTAGTGATCTTATACCTGATGAATCAGATGGTACCTTATATCATCACAAATCTATGGATTTGTGATTACTGGCTTTTCCATAGCCATGTTCTCTACCACTCTCCATCAGAACATGATGGTTAGATTTCTCTTCCATATCCATATTTTCACCTATGTGGAAACCCAATGATTAGTTTATTTGGGTAACCGTTACGTTTCATACTTTTGTTTTTAAATATTGGTTTTGATATTCCTTTTTACGATGTGGGTTTCTATTAAAGAAACTTTCGAATAGTAAACCATTTATAACCCCCGACGAATTTCGAGGGCGAAATTCATTTTAAGGGGGGTAGAATGTAACAGCCCATGATTTTATAAAAAAATATTCTTTTTAATTTTATTAATGTCTTGTGTTGTATGATACACCAAAAGGAGCTTGCACAACACGCATCCTTGTCTTGCCTTGCATTACACGCAATCGCGACCTTCCTCGATAGCGTGTGTAATACGCAATACCGAGTTTCACTAAACAACGATATGCTATTAAAATATTATTAAAACTAGCCATTATGAATAGTAATAACCACTTTTTAAAATTCTGTAAATCTTATTTTTCAAAATGAACTTCATTCTTCAATTCGGAGTATCGAATTTAGCCTACGGTGAAATTTTGGTAATTTTCGGATAACTTTCATATTCTGATGAATAGTGAAAATTACTAAATTATAATTAAAAACAACTTTTTTAATCGAAATAATTAATAGTGATAAATTATTAATTTGAGTGGTTTTAAAGTATATTTAGAATATAATTTTACAATTTAATACAATGTTGGTCATTGTTTGTAATTTCACATTTAAACCAGACATAATCAAGTGTCAATCTTTTGATATATATTGTTTCCTAAAAACACGCTATTTATTTTAACAGTAGGATTTAATTATAAAATTAATTAATGCAACTTCTATGTTATGAATTTGGTAAAATAGATTTCATTTTGGAATTCGGAATATGAAATATAGCTTAGGATGAAATTTTGGCATTGTTCTGAAAAACATCAATTTTTGATGAATAGTGAAACTACTAAGTGGTAGTTAAAAAAACTGAATTTTTCATAAAACTTAATTTTGCCGCTTCTGTGAATGGAATTTCGAAAATCCGAGAGACACGGTTAATATCAAGGACTAAAATGTGGTTCAATGAGATGAAAATAATTTTTTGGTGAATAGTAACTTTTTACTTTTTTTACCGCGGTTAATAGTAAATAGGGTAACTAAGGGTAAATATGATATTACTATTACCCTAACACATGTCCTAATTCTATTGGACAAGTGTAATTCGACCAAAAACAAACTTAGGAATAAAATATGACCATTTAGGCCCACTTGGATTAGATTAGGACATTTATTATTAATTTATTTAAAGAAAGGTTAAAATAGTTAAAATCAAAGTTTAATAAGTAAATCATTTTTAATATGGGGTTATACATAAGATAAATTCGATTGTAAATATTCATTAGAAAGATAAAAAGATTTCCTACATGATGGTATTTTATTTGTAATTTTTATACATAAAATAATTTAATTTATTTATGACACAACGATGATGCAGTAATTATCTTCTTAATGAAATATTGACATAATTGATGTTATAAACACCAAAATAAATGTAATTTGAGATTTTTATGAATTCCACTAATTTTCTAGGTTACTATGATATATTAATGTTGATTTAATCAACTTGGTTCGAACATTTAATTCTGTTATGACTTTCACAAAAATCATATATCAAATAGTGTCAAAATTGACACAAAATAGTTTTTAAATCAAATATTATATTATTAATTGTTATTGTATTCCTAAAAATCTAAGGTTCGGCCAAATGACTTAGATAAGGATATATATATTAATAATAAACAATTTGGGGTTCGTTTGGCATGTTATAGTAAGTTTATTAACCATATAGTGAAAGAAAACAAAAAGACATGGTAAAAGTTAAATTATTTAACTTAGAGTTAAATCTAATTGATAAGGTTAAAATAATATCCTAAACTTGTCTAAATTCTATTGGTTGATAGGATTTCGACCCATCCCCACTTTATCTTCGAAATAAGACCCTTTGGAACCATTATAAACCGATTTTGACTTTAATATAAAATAATATTTTGAGATATTCCTAAGGTGCCCCTCTCCTCTCCTATAAAAGGACACCTCCTCCCCCTCCTCCTCACACCAATTTGAGCACTCAAGCTCGGACAACCCCTGCAAAAATCTCTTCTCCACTTCCCTAGAAACATCCTAGAGGTTCTGGTCTTCCTCAAAGACCAATTCTAGTGCCCTAAGAGGAGGTCTCAAAGAGGCACTTCAAAGAAGAGGTAATTACCGTTACCAATTCTTTCATCTTTATTTCTTCTTCCACTTCTTCTTCTTAGGTTGTTTCATTATGAAGTAATAACATCAGTATCACTCATATACTGATATGTTATTATAAGTATGAAACAACCCTATTTCACCATCTATCCATCCTACGGAAAAAGAAATCACCGCGCGTGCGTACGTACGGAATACCGTCTCCACGCCGTGGTGTAATCTATTTTCCACCACCACCTTACATGGATGGGTATAATGGTGTAAAGAATAACTATACATAGTTATTACAACATCATATTGATTCTGATATATTTTATAATCCACTCCAATTCAATTCAATATTTATAGAAATGATATCATCGCTCGTGCGTACGTACGGACTACCGTCTCCACGACGCGATGAGATTCATTCTCCATGTTAACCATTTAAGAATGATTATAATGTATATATAAGGAATAATAATGAAATATATGACATTATAAAGCTACTGGATTTATGTATATATATACATATGTATGTCATCTACTTACTTCCATTTCAAGACAATAAGGAAAGAAAAACAGCGTTCATGCGTACGTACGGACTACCGTCTCCATGAACGGTGTTTTTCATTTTATTTATCTATCTATTATATATATATATACTGAATATATATGATATATAAATCATATTTTATATTCTAGAAGTAAGTAAATCGTGATATAAGTAATAATGATGTCAAGAACAACAAGTCAAAACACCTACGATAAATGAAACGATTTTACCCAAAACGCTTCTTTAACATGGAATTTACAAAAGAACGGGTAATATAATGTCATAAGTGAACCATATATGATATCATAACAATGAATATGATTCTGTAATAAGTCAATGACATTATTTAAATCATTATACAGGAGTTTCGGACACATACGAAGCAAATTGGACCTAAGGTAAGGGAAAATATCACAATCTCACTTTTATCCGAGATTGTTTTTACTTTGGTAATTACTGGGGTGTATTTTATCATCCGCATCCATGTTCCCTCGATATGTAATATTATTTCCTTCCTTATACAATAGTTTATATCAAATTTTACCCTTCGGTAAGTTTTTTTGTAAAAGATATGAAAGGAATCTTTTGTCGTTTTTCGTACGAGGTACTTTTTGACTTTTCCGACAAAAGTTAGAAGAATGTTTTTTTTAACTTATACGGCTTGAATGGATTTTTAAAACATTATTTCCAAGAAGCTTCCTTTACAAGTTTTCAAGTTTATTTTTAATCAACTTCTTTTATTTTAAAGTTGTATGACATGTTATGAAAGGAAAAATGTTTTTGAAGAAGAAAGGATATTTTCCTCAAGAATGAAGTTCAAGTGTTTTATCAAAATTATTTTCCATCTAAGATAATAAAGGGTTCTATTTTTATCCCTATTATTACATGGATTTGATTATGTTGTGATGGAAATATGTTTATGAATTCCTTTATCTTATATGAATGGTTTTATGATGTCATGTTGTTTAAGAATCCCATTTTTATTACATGGGTTATAAAATGATGTATGATTTATGATTTTGTGGCACACATAAGAATGGTATCATTATGAGATGGGTGGGACCTATATCTCCCTCCAATGCATTGGGTAAAGATTTTATATCTCATGAGATAGACATGGCTGGAATGGTAGGTTATACCGGTTCAGTGAAACAGGACTGAAACGAGGGTTACTCGATTCAGAAAGGGACTTTGTCCACTAAGATAGTCTTGGCAATGAGTCATGACTAACAAGAAATGATTTTCCATGATTATGTGTGCATGCCACAAAGTTTCAAGTTTCATGTTATGATTATGGTGATCTTATTTTAACTTCTATGATTTGTTCCATGTTAAGATATTATGATCTCTTTTGCAGGTTATGATTTTCAAAAAGATATGATATGATTTTTATTTCTTTTGTATACCCTTACTGAGCATTTGAGCTCACCCTTTTATGTTTTATTTTCCCCAGGATATAAAGAAAGGTTTTAGGTATAAAAAAAAGAAGATCTTTATGGAAGATATTGAAGATCTTTCACCAGGATTAGAGGATTACGTTCCGAGTTTCCAAAGACACTAAACTATTACGATCCTTGTGTGTGTGTTTTTGTTATGTACTAAGTATTCCGCAAAAGTAATGTAATGTCCATGTATGTCAAGTTTCGGGTCTCTACAGATGAGGATCTCCCAAACTATTTCTCTTTCCATAAAATGTTGGGGCATCCTATCTAGGAGTGTTTTGTTTTCAAAGAACTCCTATAAAAGATGATGGATTTTGGGCAAGTGAAACTGAAAAATTCACCAGTCTAGGTAGCATACATTTATGTTACTAATCTGTAGGAGGAATGAGAGTAGAAATAAGTTAAAAGAAAGAATGTGCATAAGTTCAATGACTGAATGGTCAGAAAAAATAATCAATCAGACTCATGTCATTCTATGAACATAGTTCAAATATTAAATTGTGCCTCCTTCCACTTCCACTACAACAAAGTTATCTTCATCAAAAGTACTATCCTCTAAAGGTCAATCTTCAAAGAAGAAACATGGACAGAAGGATAAAAAATATAAGAAAATAAGCTTGTATTAAGGCCAAATTTTTACTTTAACTTAGAAGATTTCATATTGACCATCTCAAAAGTATGGGCACCACCCCGCCAAATGGTACAGCAAGAGTCGACCCCCCAGGAAGAATATTCATCGGATGAGGAGTTGATCTTTGGTTCCATTAATGTTATTCACTTAACAGATCCCTATTCAAATGATGATTCTGATTATGAAACTAATTTCCCTGCACTTTATTGAGGAACTGGGGGAAGAGGTCATCAATGTCGAGGATACATGGGAAGACATGGTTGTTCTAGGAGTAACTACTTCAACCACACTCCTACTCAAACCATTTATGCGGCCAAAACTCATGGGAAATATCTCCAGTGATCTCAATAAGAACAAGGTAGTTCTTCCTATACACCTGATGGGGACTTCCCTAACATTATCATCTTAGAATACTGGTTAGAGGATATATTGTTGCCTCCTCAGTGAGTGGGAAGACCCAGCTGGCCTAATCCCCCAAGAGCAGAAGAACTTCCAACTCTTTCCCCAAAGGACGGTCCAGACACATCAGGAACATCAACTCCTAAAGTTATTGCAAAAAAATAATATTTATTCTAGAAAGTGAATACCTTTGAAACAAAAATATGATGTCTTGAAACAACTATCCCAAGTGCCGAACGAGTTTTCAATCATGGATGATCTGAGTCTCTAAAAAGACCTCCGAGAAGCACTCATTGAGGCATTGTCAAGCCCTTAGGAATTTGAAGTTGAGGTAGCTGCTTCTAAAGTATATCATTAGGAGAATGATCCTATAGAATTCCATGTGGTCATCTCCTTCACTAACCAAAATTAGGATGTTGTCATAAAAGAACATGTGAGACCCTTGTATATATCTGGTATGTTAAATAACATTGATGTCCAAAAATCCTTCATTGATAATGGCTCAAGAGTCAACCTCATCTCAGTTCAGACACTTCGTCAACTAGGTCTCAATGAATCTCATTTGTCTCCCTCCACTTTAATTTTACAGGTTTATGAAAAGAATGAGTAAGAACCTCTTAGAGAGATTACACTCAGGACTTAGTTCTGAGATCTTGTGTTCGACTCAAGGTTAATGGTGGTCCGACAGGACATGGCTTTAAATGTTCAGTTGGGAAGACCTTGGATACATTAGCATGCATTCATTCCTTCATCATACCACAAATGCCTCAAATATTCTCTCAATGTTCAAATTGGAATATTATATGGTGACAAGGCCCCATTCAAATCCTATGAGACACAATACATTGATGTGGGGTTCTATCACCATGAAGGGAAGCAATCAATGGATAATGATTACACCCGAATCAATGCCCCAAATTTCTTGGAAATGATATCATCTAACCCTTTTAAATATCTCAATATAGGTTACATGCTGCCTATTAATCAAATTGAAAGGGTAGGCCAGAATTAAAAAATTCATTCAGCAGCTTACATAATGTCAATCACAAAAATTGATCATGATGGCGCTGAAGTAGTTATCAACCCTCTAAATGATAAAGAAGGCTTGGATGAAAATGTCTTCATTCTTCCCCCAAGCTCCAACAAAGCCCATTTCTACCAGTCGAACTAGAAAAAGCCTTCATGACTATAGGATAAAGTGAAGAGACTCATTCTCAGTCCCTTTTTTACCCTTCAGGACTCCAAGAAGGTTGCACGCTAGAAAGTGATCCTGAAATTATTTCCTCATCCTATGAAAGCCCAAATGATGACTCCCCTATTCCCTCAGAGGAATTTTTTTTATCATTTCCACCCCAAGAAAAAATAAAAATCAGTGGAGAATGAAGAAGAGGAAGAAGAATAAGAAGAAGATCTCAAGGATTCCCCTCCATCATTTGAGGAAGGCATATCCACCACCATGGATAAAATCGAAGAAATAAATCTGGGTATAAAAGAAGATCTACACCCCACTCTAATTAGTGCAACCTTGACTCCCAAAGAACAGGAGGAATACACCTCCTTACTAAAGCAGCATCGGGATGTGTTTTCCCAGAATTACACAAAGATTCTAGGCCATGACCCTGAGGTGGTCACCCATCATTTGGGTTTTCTAGAAGATCATCGGGGAGACAAGCAATCGGCCATGAGGACACACCCAACTCATGCCTCCAAAATTGAGTTTAAAGTAGACACGATCATAAAGTATGACTTCATCCGAGAGGTTCGGTACCTGAAATGGATAGCTATCATTGTCCCTGTGAAAAAGAAGAATGATAAAATCAGATTGTGAATTGATTTCAGAGATCTCAACCCGCATTTTCCCAAAGATGACTTTCCAGTTCCAATTATAGAACTCCTGATTGATGTAACGTCTAGTTATCAGGCCCTCTCCTTCATGGATGGAAACTCAGGGTATAATCAAATCTGGATGTCCCCAGAAGATGAATAAGTCACACCCTTTAGAGCACTTCAAGGCATATTCTTCTATCAAGTAATGCCCTTTGGCTTGAAGAATTCTAATGCTACATACCAACATGCTATGCATTGCATCTTCAAACCTTTATTGGGGAAGTTTGTTTAATTCTACATTGATTATCTAGTATTCAAATTACAATAATGATCTGATCACCTGGATGACCTAGAAACCATCTTTAGCAAGTTTTGGAGGAATAATATGAAGATAAACCCCATGAAATATGCTTTTGGGGTAACCTCAGTAAAATTTATTGTCTTCATTGTATGTAATTGTGGAATAAAATTTGATCCTGATAAAACTAAAGTTATCCTTGTCATGTCACCTCCTCTAAACTTGAAAGAGTTAAGGGGT
This sequence comes from Viscum album, assembly GCA_963277665.1. Classification (NCBI taxonomy): domain Eukaryota; kingdom Viridiplantae; phylum Streptophyta; class Magnoliopsida; order Santalales; family Viscaceae; genus Viscum; species Viscum album. The sequence goes on from OY728125.1 coordinate 1,953,137,934, forward strand.
CTTTAAAGAAGCTTGGCCTATATTCGGTGCTTCATATCCAACCTCACAAGAAATTTTTTACCCTTCACCAAATTGATGAAGAAGGGAGTCACTTATCAGTGGACCAATGATTGTAAAAAAGCATTTTATGCCCTCAAGAAAAACTTCTTGAGCCCACTAGTATTAATGACACCTATTAAAGGAAATTTTTTCATTCTATAAGTAACAACCTTAGAGTGATCACTGGGTGATTTCCTCGTACAAAAGAATGATGTCGGAAATGAAAACATCCTTTATTATCTTATTCGAACTATTCTCATCATAGAGAATAAATATTCAGATATTGAGAATAGATGTTTGGCATTAATCTTTATCATTTAGAAGTTAAAGAACTATTTGTAGTGTCATGAGGTCCACTTGTTTTCTCATAATAACCCACTCAAATTTATCCTTGGTCATCCTATGCTGACAGGATGTCTGGCATGGTGGGAATTTATCCTGTAGTATTTTGATATACAGTTTGTGCCTCAGAAAGCATTAAAAGGCCAAGCCTTAGCATACTTCCTCATTGAGCACACATCTACAGAAGAGACATCATTAAATACTAAACTACCTGATGAAGAAATATTATCTATTCAGGATAGACCCCAAACATGGGAGATTTATTTTTAAGGCACTTCCAAAAATCCAATAGGGAAGAGAATAGAAGACCCTAAACTCAAAAAATTTGGGTTAGGAATTGTGCTTATCTCCCTAGAAAATTAAGTATTACCATAATCCTTCCTATTATCAGAAGTCAGTACCAATAATGAGGTAGAATATCAATCTCTCATTCTAGGTCTAGAATTGGAACTCTAAGTATCGGTGAACCACCTAGAGGTGAAGGATGATTCATATTTATTAATCAATAAGATCAGCGAGGATTAAGCCATCAAAAAAGAAGAGCTAATTCCCCTGTGTGATTATGTCTGAGGGTTAATGGTAGAATTTCCCTCAGAGCCAAAATTTTCTTGCATCCCACGATCACAAAATGGCCAAGATGATGCATTGGAAAATATATCCACAACCCTAGAAGATCCAAATCGGGATGAAACAGTCATCAACATTTCCCATCATTGAATGGTTTCATCTTTTGTTCAGATCAGAGCAGAATATATTGATGAAATCAGTCTCATACCTGACTCATATAGCCCTACTATGGTATGGATAACACCTATCTTAGAATATCTGCAAGATAGAATACTTCTACCGGAAAAAGTTGGAAGAGATAAAATCTAGCAACAAGCGGATAATTTCACTCTTTATGATGGCCCAAATCACCATAAAGTCCTCTACAAGCGAGGATTTTATGGAATCCTTATTAGATGTGTTGATGGAGAAGATACCATAGCTGTTATGGAAGAAATACATGCAGGATCCTCTGGTACCCACCAATCAGGATATAGGCTTTCTGATCAAATCCTAAGGCTTGGATACTTCTAGCCTTCAATGATGTAGGATTGAATAGAATTAACTAAGAAGCTTCATCCCTACCAAGTGCATGCCAATTTCATTCATCAACCCCCAAAGCTACTACATACATCTAAATACTCCTAGCCATTTTCTACATAGGGAATGGATGTTGTTGGACCATATCTTCTAGCAATAGCTAAGCAGTTTAAGTATATCCTTACTACTACTGGATTTTTCTCCAAATGGTCCGAGATAATACCTCTCAAAGAAGTCAGATTCAAAAGCATTTTTATCTTTTTCAAAGCTAATATCATTACCAAATTTGGTGTCCCTCATACCATATTGATGTATAATGGCACCAATTTCTATTCTTCTGGGGTGGAAAAGCTATATCTGGAATACAATATCAAATCCAATCATTCATCCCTCTATCATGTAGTGACCAATGGATAGATAAAGGATTTTAAAAAAACTATCAAAAACACTCTAGAATATTGTGTATAAAGATAATAAATATTGTTCTGAAATGCTCTTTCATGCCTTATGGGATTATTAGAATACTACTCATACTACTACGCAAGTGACTCCATACTCATTAATGTATGGAACATAAGCAGTCTTTCCCGTTGAGGTTCAATTTTCATCACTTCATATTTACATTTGTGACCAGCTATCCAAAGATGAGAAATCCCAGAAATGACTAGATGATCTAGAGAAACTGGAAGAAAAGATATTTCACACATTACATCACTTGGAGGTCTATTAGAACCAGATAGCATGGGCCCTTAACAATAAGTTTTGTCTTCATTCATTCCTCCAAGGATAATTGGTATTGGTCCTTAGGACTCTGATGATACCATAAAAGAAGCATTTGAAGCTTGAGAAAAAATGGGAGGGGCCTTAATCCATACATAAGGTCCACTATAATGGAGCTTATTCCTTAATCTTGATGAATTGAGTGCTCACTACAACTCAAACTAATGCAAGGTTCATGAATAAGTACTTTGTGTAATCACACAAATTTCATCTTAGCTGTAGGACGCTAAACTTCATAGCACCATTTGTGTCCATGTTTCATGATGTTAAATTGTGTAACATCATCGTCCTTTTCACATGATGATAAACTACATGACATGAGGTCCTAGTTGAATGACCTGAAACTGTAAAACACCATTTTTCCTCACCACGTGACATTAAAATGTACAGTTAACATCTCCTTTATTTAACATTAAGGAATCCCCCAAGATACCATGAGTTGAAATTCCTTATGGTCCCTCAAAAAAGGGTATATTCCATGCATAATCATCACTCACCATTGTGCCACTCCCTAGTGGCACTCAAGCCTCATTTCTCTTTGTGTTTGGATCAGACCTGCATTGGGAATAATTATCAAGAACTACATGTGGCTTGATTCTTACTCCAGAAAGATATGTAGTGACACCTGGGTCTTATCCCCTGGTCTATCTGTAGTGTTTCTTTCATGTCAGGTTACCCACATCCTCATCGCATGATGATAAATTGCAAGGTTTGTGAATAAATACATGTGGCTTGATTCTCATTCCAATGAGATAAGTAGTGACGTCCAGATCTCCAATCTCAAGCACAGTCACGACCATAAATGAAACAATTTTCCATTTCCCTATGTATGAACCAATTCTATACTATGAACTCTTCCAGAACATATGGATTGATTTTCATACCATCTTTTATCTTGGACCCAACCATTATTCTAGAAAGTATTAAAGACCATGTTTCTCACATAAAAAAATTAGTTGGTATGGGGAAACATCTTCAAGAACTACATGTGTATTTATTATCATTACTATGAGATATGTAGTGACGCTTAGATCTCCTATCTTAGTTCCAATGACAATTTTAAAAAAAAACTTTTACTCCCTATATGTATTAATCAAACCTACAGAGGAAACATTTCCAGAACTACATGTGGTTCGGTTCTCATTTTCATGAGATACGTAGTTATTCCAAAACCTTCAGTATTGGGCCCAACTACAATATTTCCTTCACTTCACATCATTTCACCTTCATCCTTACCGCATGATGTTTCATGGAATTCCAAGAACTACATGTGTCTTGATTCTCATTCTACTAAGATACGTAGTGAAACCTAGGTCATATCCCCTGGTCCAGGCGCAATTTAAAACCCCCACTCCCTATGTAAGAATCAAATTTGTGTAGGTAACCCTTCCAGGACATGTGTATTGATTCTCATTACAACATGATACATGGTGATACCTAGAATTCATGCTTTAGGCCCAACCATCCACCTAAAATTTATCAAAATCCCCTTTCCTTACATAAAAACCTAATTGATGTGGGGAATAGTTGTCAAAAACTACGTGTGGATTAATTATTTCCCCAACAAGATACATATTGACACCTAAATCCTATACCTTGGCTCAGCTACCATAAAATCATCATTAACCTATCTTTCATTTGTATTACCTTTTTGTTGGAGAAGAGGATTTTACCGCTCCTTATTTCTCAAACCGAGCATAGCTTGCGTGGGCTTAGGAATTTGGTAATAGAGTTCTCTACATAAACAAGGTGTTTCAATTCCCATTAGGGTTATCAATGGTCCTGGATGTAAGACCTTAAAAATACACAACAAATGTCCTCATCGCATAATAATAAACTGTATGATCTTCTCAAGAACTACGCATGGCTTGATTATTTCTCTAGAAAGATACATAGTGACACCTGGGTCTTATCCCCTGGTCCAACCACAATATTCCTTTTCACGTCGGAATCACTCATATCCTCATCACATGACAATAAAATTCATGGTTTATTAAGAACTACGTGTGTCTTGATTCTCACCCCTTTGAGGTATGTAGTGATGTCTAGATCTTCAATATTGGGCCTATCTGCATCACAATATGAAAAAACCTCTACTCTCCCATGTACAAATCATATCTACACAGGGAGATATTGTTGGAACCAAGGCTGTTCTTTGCTGAAAAAGGAGCATGGTTTTTGTTTTTTGTCAATCCTCACATGAAAGACCAATGGATGGTCAAAGAGATTTCAAGGAAATGGATCATACAGTTTAGGAAAAAATTAGTATTAGAGGTGGCGTCGTTTCCCAATGTTTGCCAAATTTTTGGGGTCCAAAATTTGGAGAATGGAAAGCATCGAAAAAAGTGGTTTTTCTTGAAGGCCTAATAAAATCATGGAAAAGGCATGAGTTACACAAATATGGGATTCATGAATTGTGCTTCTAAAAGGATAAAATAATTCTGACAGTGTTCTCTATCATTATGATGAGCATCGCAAACGATAGAGAATTTGTGTGTCGCAATCTGTGACGGTGAACTCTACGATTGCAAGAATTTCAGCATTGTAGTGGCACGAAGGGTTTGATAGAGATCTTTTTTGCAATGTCAAATTTCTGTGGTTCATTTTGAATGGATAGATCACCACAGAGATTTTTTTTACTAATCCAAAAATCACGCATGAAGAAGCAGAGATCTGCGTTCGACCGCGCCTATAAATAAGAGGTCACACATCTTCATTCTGCACGAACTTGAGAGATAAAATCTATAATTTCTCTAATTTCATGAAGCAAGGGGTGCTCCCCAAAGCCAATTGTCTATTCAAGTTGGTGCTTTGTGGAAAGAATACTTTAGTCTTGACCAAATTCAATGCTTCTAAGTGCTGAGTGCTTTGCGAAGATGGGATTTTCCACATTATCTCAGTGAGCTTCGCGAAGTAAGTTGTTCTGTAAAGGAAATGTGATTCATAATGACAGTGGGTCCTACAAAGGCAGTTGAGATTTGTGAAGGTGTTTGATCTGCGAAGGATAGAGCTTTGTGAAGGCCAAAGATCTATGAAGGCTAGAGCTCTGTGGATCAGTGTTCTCTACAAAGGTGTGTGATTTGAGAAGTTTTATGATCTATGAAGGGTTGTGATTTTTGAAGGACAGTGTTGAATATAATATTTAAGTGTACAGGGTTTTCAGCGTGCATCTACTTAGGTAATTTATGTAAATAGTGTCTTATGCAGGACATAAACAAAAACTTTAATGCCAATCTATTGAAGCGACCTTCAAGTCGATAAACTGAGTTATACTTCTCTCAAAGTAGTGAGTTAGGGGGGGTCGATGAAAGTGATCTGAGGGATACAGTGAGCAATCTCTGGACTTTTTTAAAGGAAATGTATATGAAACATAGTGGTTGTGACCGAACATTTTTAATCCAAAACTAGTAAATATTAGTGGACTTTGGTATGATCGACACGTTGTCAGTGTATGCTTCTTGAATGTTGACCTTTGTGGTGAACCAAGTAAAATTGTTATGTCCTTTATTTGCATGCATTTGTCTGATAGGTTTAACAGGTTCCTACCAATGTGGGAATAAGATCCATCAGTTTAAAAGAAAAATTTGATACCCTGATTCACCCCTCCCCTCTCAGAGTGTTTCAGGGTCCTTCAGATCCAATATGAGTTCTCATTTTACACATGAACTTGTATCCTTTATAACTATGTGTGTCTTAATTCTTGCTCTGATAAGATATTTAGTGATTCTTGGGCCCTATTACATGGTTCAGCCACATTTTTTTATTGTTATACATGTCAAGGAACCTTTTTCCTTATCACATAACATTAAACTGTATGGTCTATGTCCTTTCTGCATGAATTTAAACTATACAGTATCCAGAGAACTACGTATAAAGTGATTCTCATCTCATTGAGATATGTAGTAAAGACTAGGCCTTAGATTCTAGTCCCAGTGACGGGGTAAAAAAAATTTCCCCTCCCACATACAGTAAAAAATATATAGAGGATATTTTATTTTGGGTCCTCTCCTTAGAGAGCCTGGTAAGGAAATAATAGATGTCCTCATTCTACAAATGAGTTAGATCTATGTGATGAAATCCAAACTCATGGCCAATATTGTTTCAAATTATTCCCTTATGCATTGAAAATTTCCCATTTCATATGTCATACTCATAATCTTGAATAATTTCAGATCTTCAAAAACTTTTCTTGGCTTTTGGTGATAGAATGTCTGATACCAGAGAGCTTCTTTACCTGACTATGCAGAACGTACCCTAGTTGTTCTTTCATAAGTCACCCACATAACAGGCCTATCAGCCTAAGGATTCCACTATTTGACTATGTAATATGTGCCTTAATTGGCCTTTCATAAAATATCCCCCATAACAGGTTTGTCATCCAACATCAACTTCTCCCTTGGGAGAAGCCTCTTCTGTCCCTTTAAGTTTTGATGATGGTATACTGGAACCCATAAATTAGTGGTCATCCTTTGTATATTTGTCCCATATCCTTTATCTTGACATAAAATTCTTCAAGACTATGGTTTAGAATTTTCCCCTTTCACTTGTTTAAAGAATATTGGAATAACCCTGGGTCATTTGACCACATATCATCCATTATTTCCATAATATTTTGGTCCTAGTCATATAACCTAAAACTATAGGCACTATACTTCCTGCATTTGGTTCAGACCTTTGTAGAGAACCTATTCACCTGATTCTTTTTAAATCGTGACTTGGAATACCACTTCTATATTTATTCACTTTTATACACCAATAAAACTTTGTGCTTGGGAAAATCTGAATTTCCATAAACTTTTATTGGATTTTAGTGATAGAATTCCATAATTCCTGAGAGATTCTTTATCTGACTATGCAGTACATACCCCAATTGGCCTTGCATAAAACAGACCTCATAACTGGCTTGTCAGCCTAAGGATGCCATTATTTACTATGTAGTATATACCCCAGTTGTACTTTTATAAAACAGGACTCATAACGGTTTTTTCAACCAGTGGTAACTTCGTTCTTGGGAGAGACCTCCTCTAATGACACTAGCCCTTTTTTCCATATCATTCTTCGAATCTGGGAATCCCCAAATCAAAGCTTATAACTCTTACCTTCCATACCTAAATATAGTAGTATATTTTCATACATATTTTAGAGAATTGGAGAACCATCAAACCTTTGGTCAAAGCTAAATACCTTAAATTAAAATCCCCTAGTGTCCTTATTGCATGAATTGAAACTGCATAGCCCCCTAATCTCCTTGCTGTATGACTTGAAACTACACAACCCCTAATGTCCTTACTGCATGACTTGAAACAACACAGCCCCCTAATGTCCTTATTTCATGACTTAAAACTTCACAATCCATAATGTTCTTACTACATGACTTTAAACTGCATAGCATAATATGCTTGTTGTATGAATTGAAACTGCACAACATAATGTCAGAATGCCCCTTCATAACAAAATGTACCCTCCTTCACACATCGAATTTGTGTATAAGTGGTTTCCCATCTATGGCATGTGTCAGTACGGATGATTCATTTATTCTTATACATCTTCCCTTAGAAAATCCACCCACTATGGTCTTGATACATCCAATATTAAACTTTCTTTCTTCATCAGTAAAATAATTTTAGAATTCTTGAAAACTCCTTTACCTGACTATGTTGTACGTTCCCTAGTTGGCCTTGCATAAGTCTCCCACATAACGTGCATGTCATCCTAAGGATACCACTACTTAACTATATAGTACGTTCCCCAGTTTTCCTTACATAAAACAGCCCTTATAACGGGTTTGTCAACTAGTGGTAATTTCATTCTCAAGAGAGACCTTATCTATTATAGAATACCATATTTTAGATTTGGGGATCACAAAATTGTCTCAATATTCCCCTCGGAAGTATCTAAAGAATATTGGAACATTCCTAGCCATCAATCCTTGTTTGGGTTATAATTTCAAAATTCATTGTCAAAGCTATTCAACCTAAAACATTAGCTTTATTAGTCTGAAAAGCATGAATTTAAACTACCCACAGAAAGAGACACAGTACTCACCAGGATGAAAATCCACAAAGGTCACCCTAGAAAAAAGTCAAGTTTTAACTCGCTAGACCTACGCTCTATATGGTTTAAGTAATATCAAGCCATTAAAAGTTAAAAGGTATAAATATTATTAGTTTGAAAACCTAAAAAGGGTGTCCTAATAAAAATCCAAGTCTTTCCTGTTAAGTCTCTTTCATATTGAGTTTAGGAAAAAATTAGGGTGATGACACAAAATACACAAAGTTTGTAGGGTTTTCTATATGACCTCGAAAATAGTAAAACTATGCTTACTAAACCCCTTGGTTTAGGTAAAATTTAAAGATCCCCCATCCCTATCATTTTAATTATGATTATTTTATATGAAGATCTAATGATATGGAAATTATTTTTGACATTATGATTATTGGAGGAAAGTAGGCATGAATACATATATGATCAAAAACAGAATTCTTTTCATTTATGGAGAAAAATAAGAGGAACACTCAAAAAATGGAGTCTCTCTATCATATATTACAAGAGGCCTTCAATATAACTCTTTATCTGTTGAATAGATTCCTGAGCCCCATTATCTGCTTGTTGAAGCTTAGTTATTCGACCAACCTTAGTCTCCTCAGCCTAATGAAGTGATTCCTTGACAGCCGTAATGGTAGTTTCCCCTTCCATTTGGGATTCTCCTAATGAACAATGGATTTATTTGAGTTCTCCTTGAGTGACATCCAATTATTTTTGGAAACTTCAATGGAATTATTCTCGACTTGTTGTTTAAATCCTGCCAACTTTTTTTTATGGGTAATATCTTCTTGGGATATTTTAGCTCGAAAATCATCAATGTTGGTGAGCATTTTGGCCTTTGTAAGGTCTTGTTGAATCTTAGGCTCTTGTTCTCGCCGATGAATAGTATCTTTCACTACAACATAGATTGGATGGTAATCAAACCCTCTAAATCCAAACATGTTGAATAAATCCAAAAGGCATTGGATTCATGAAGGCAAGACCTCAAGGGGAAATTTAGAAATTATTTTCCTTATATCTTTCCAAGCATTGTGACATGAGTTACGGAGAGAATTTTGCAACTCTGGATCTGATTCAGAGTCACTATCGTAAGGAGAGATGTACTCAGAGACCAGCGCACACAATGAAGTACCATGTTATGTTCCCTCCTGAACAATGGTTGTCTTGCCTCCTGATGTTGGTCGAGATGATACAGAAGCTTCACCCTCAGACCTGGATATAGAAGATGATAATCCTAATGATGAATTAAAATCATCTTTAGCTTCAAAATAATGGCAAGAATGGGGTGCAATCACAATAGTTGGTGATCCATACCCAATAGAAGATCTACAGGCTGAGAATATTCCTACCTAGCATTTCTAGCCTTAGTAGTCTAGGCTGGCACTTCTTATTGAGGGACACTTCCTTGGGTGTTCCCAAGACTCTCCAGATGAGATTCAGGAAGGCTTTTCATTTCAATATCACCCTAATTTAGCTCCCCCTCAACAGTTGGATTGGGAGTGATTTAAATTCCCTCTCCATGCACCGTCATTATGATAGTTTCCATATTTGGAACTACACATCCCAACCAATCATGATTAGAGAATCAGGAATGAAAAGATTAATTGGACAGAAAATAAATACTCGCATCATTTTGGTTCTATATATAGTGCCCTAAATTCTTCTAAAAAGTGGGAATACTAGTATTTTCCAGTATTTCATCAAAATACATGATAATATTCATCATGGATTCTATTTATATATCAAGCCCTGTGTTAATATCACTCATGGGAACACTTGGATTGGTTGGTTCATGACCCTCAAACGATGACTTTAGACCCCAAACAGCCTCCTCGGTGATAGTCGCAGGGTCATCATCAGTCGTCGTAGGATTTTCTGGTGCATGCGATGAACCCGAAATATTACAAAAATGGAAGTCATTTGTTGATATATAACTTCTCATGAAGCACTTCTGACATACCAGATGTCTCCTCTCTTCTAGCAATAGTGATAGGAGCATTGACAAGAATGGATGATGTTTTATCTGGTCTAGATGCCTCTTCAGTCAAAGGAGTTGTTTCACTAGCAGGAATCAGCACTTTATCTGAAGCAACCTCCTCAGTTCTTAGAGGCTCATTTGTATCTTCCTTGAGCGAAGAAATAGAATAATTTCCCACAATTCCAATAATGATATCAGGAAGACTTACCACTGCCGACAAAGTATTTAGCTGCGGATTTCACCCTTCGACGTCCTTTTTTCTTCTTCGTCTTCAAAGGGGGGTCTAGCATCATCATCCTCAAAAACAGTTATTACAGGTGGGAACTATCCATCCATCTCATCCTCCATGGACTTTCATCCTGGAGATAATTCTTACGATTTGAGGGGTGACCCAGTAACCCTGATCATAGTACCACCAGTGTTATACCGTGGCGACAAAACCTCAGTTGATTTTCCTTTAGCCAGCTGCAAATTAAAATGGTATTTCCCCTGAGAAATAACACTTTGATTAATATATAAATTCAAAGAAATAAAAAAAATTAGAATAAGAGAACTTACATCTTAGGGATTGAAAAAATCACACTATTCCTCAAAGGATGAAGGTTCGATCCCCTCAGTAGTGCCACATTCTGTCATATCCTTCACTCACCTTATAGATCAGACTAGATCGTCGGTTTCATAGATAAGCATCTCAAGATCCCAAATATGGATTCTCACTTCAGCAGGATTATCCTCAAAGAAAATATCATAAGGGGCTCTATGATCTCCTATTCCAAGAATATGCAGCCCCGTACATAAGAGCACCCACATAGTTTCAACTTAGAATGACAAATCCTACCACGTTTGGACTACCTATAGATATACATATTCATAATACATCCCATCCTGATATGAGGATGATTCTGTAGCCTTATACTTGATGGGCTTCCCAATTCTTGTAATCACAGATGGTGGACGAGAAAATGGAACCTGATTCTCTTCTTAGCAGTGGTGACTAGACTGCCTAGGTGCAACCTCAGTTGGTGATGATAATGTTGCCCTCTGAATTTTGGTAGGTGGAATATATCTTGCATGAGGTCATTTAGATAAACTGGGAGCCTCGACATCCTCGCTCTCCGACTCTGATGACTCAACCTTTGAAGGAGATGCAACATCTTCTAAACAAGAAAGTTCTTTCCTGCTCCACCACTTTATTCCAACTTGAGGAACAACATTGTTTAGTACCCCTTCAGGGTATGATGCAATACAAGATTCAGCATACCATATAGTCAATATACTTTCTACATTAGCTATAGGTAGATTAATCACTTCCCCTATTAGTTCCATAGTTGTAAGTAACCATAGTTGTAGAGCCACCATCGAATGTTGTTTTAATCTAATGTGCACCATAGGGGATACATTAATTTTTTCAGGCATTCTAATTTTCTTGAAAATCGGTAAGAAGCATAGGCCTCACATATGATTTTTCTGTCAATCCTGGTTTCCAGCACACCATCCCTAAAGGATAGCATATATGACATTAGATCTATATTGGTCGTCCCATCATCAAAAAACATTCCTGTGGGCGGACTCCCATAATGAAAGAAGTTTAACTCCTTAAATAAACTCGTACTTGTTTGAATGTCCTGAGGTTTTAAGGATAGGGGTGAAATAACATAGAAATCTAGAACAAATGGTTGGAACGATCTCTCAAGGACCTGGATCCCACTCTGCACAGCATAAGTCCTAAAATGAGTCGTGATCCATCCCCACAAAACCTGGAATAGTCCTGCAATTCTAAAAGGATCCTTCCCTCCATGAATGTGCAATAAGATCCTGTAGATTTTTTCCAAAATAGGGGTGGCCAACCCCACCATTTTGTTCTCTGGAAACTTGGTTTCTACAACAAATATTTCAGGCCTTATACCACCTTTGGAATCACAGACAAGCAACAAATAAATATTGATCCACATAGCTAAAAACCCACAAGATGTGTATTAGCATGAATTTTGGGGTTAATTTCATATCCCCCACTTGTCAAACTCTCCTTTTTATAGTATATTCCAGAAGGTTTCAGGCACACTTTTCTTTACCGCCTTGGTACATCTTATTGGACACTCGCACTTGGGGTCTTCCCCCTTCTTCTTTAATAAAATTCCCATCCATGTATCTCGATGAATATCCCCTCTTTCATGGGGATTTTCCTTCTTGATATCATGGAATATTTTCAATAGTTCATGTGCTAAAAATATCATCTTGTCAGTGTCATTCCACGTTTCCTTTGGAGGAATGAATTCATCATACATATATCCAAGTATCAGAGTCTTGGAGATCTTGTGAATATCTCACAAACTGATGATCACTTCTCCATGCGTCAAATGGAAAGAATTTGTCTTTGGACTCCACTAGATCAGTAGTTCTAGATAAAAATAATCATTCATATATATGTAGTTCTTCCCTACCCATATAGCCTCATGCTTTATAGATATTTTTTGAACTCTGTACAGGTTTTGCGCACCCAATACGCCCACATCCATGTGGACATAACACCCCCTCCTGGGAAAAAGTCTCAACCTTTCTTATATACCTTCGATTGATCTATCTGTGAATCTCAAAAAATGAAATAGTATCAGTGCATCTTTAGTTTGGATGTATGTGGTTTCAGATCTGGAGCACACTGGTTTTGATGCATAAAATAAGTCTTGGTTGTTGTCCCAGCATTAATATATGTGCCCACACCAAAAATGTTGGCAGATGAGAAGTTCTTATGGTTTTAAAACCAAGAGACTGGGAGATAATTCTTCAAATATGGTGAATGGAATTCCCATGGATGGTCGTAACTGTAAATTGGAAGATAAGTACTCTTCAGAAAATCGTGATGATATTTCTTAAAATATCCTACCAAATCAGGAAGGGTGGTATCTCATATGTTGTAGTAATCATGCCCTATGATATTCATCATTTCTTCAGTTCTCTTGTTATCTAGTTTATTAGAAGTTGTCATCTTCTTGGGATCTGTTGAGCATGAAAAGAAATATAAATCTCATTTCATAGTAGGTTCATTTTGAAATTTTGAAAATAAAGAAAATTTGACAAATTCATTGTGGCGCGCAAGTATATGCAGTGCAAAAGTGTCTCACTCAAAGTTCGACGCACAAGTATCTCGCTCAAATACAAACTATATCTGCGAAAGAAAAATCTTCAGTAAGAAAATATTTTGTACGGAATACTTGAATAGGGAGAGCTCAAATTTTTGAAATCGCGTAAGTTTTTTAGAAAAATAAAGACCTACCTTCATGACCGGATTATGTAGAAAACCTGCGGGAACAACTAAGTGTGGATGTCTATTTAATCCATATAACTTTTTCATCCCTTTACCTCAGGATTAGACCCTATTTTTCATTCGGATCCAATCCTAAGGGGGGGGGGGTTTATTGACACTTTGTTTCATCACATGGATGAAAAAGTGACAAAGTGAAATTCCTTAGAAAAAGGAGGAGGAGATAGATGAAGAATGGAAAGAATCGTAAAGCCTCAAAGAGAAATTCACTCAAGGTACTCCCCAAGTATCGTCAGCATGCAAGAACATGCACACCACTCACTTGCGCAAACAGACACCATCACTAAAGTTCCAATATTTTCCTATAAATAGACCCTTGGGGTCTTCATTTGGATGGATGAATTTTTTAGAAGGCCGATTGCTGCTCTGATTGCCCTAGTACTTTTCTCAAGTACTTCGAACTCTACAAGGTAGTTTCCTAACACTTAAAGAGAGAGAAAAAAAGGGGTATAGTGAAGATTAAGTCACACAGGGTTTAAAGTAAATAACACTTGTGTGATTCATTCGCTCAACCCACCTGATTTAATAGGTTTAGCATGATCACTCTTCCTCGAATAGGAACTTGTGCTAATCCCTTCTGGGAATGCCTATGGAGACTCTTGAAGGATTGAGCTAAGCCTCATCCAAGTCTAGTCATCCAAGTTGTTTGCCGCCTAAGGTGCCACCAGTTCACCCAAGCCCACTTACACGGTGCACCTATTGCGTGATCCTTCTTAGTTAACCTCCCCTTCTAGCCTATACAATACATCCATTAGGCCTTCCTCGAAGCCACTCATGGCAGGGCCTCTTATTCTTTGGATCACTTATCTAAAAGTGACCATGTTGAAACCTCCACCAAGACCTCCTAATTTACAAAACCTTAGGGAAAGGCACATCAGTATGTCTCCTATTTGCATTTGGATTTCTACATTCAGAGGTTTCCCGCACTTGTCCTATCAAAGGGTAATGATCCTCGAGGCATCTTCATATTAGGATATCTATGGTCATGCGGATCCTTACCACATGGATAGTGTTTAGGAGTTCTCGATATTGGATTCTAGGGATAGGACTCTATCTATCCTTTCCCATCTCTAATATCTGGAGCCTCTGGTCTATAGTAGGGAGGGTGAGTATTATGCTTGCATTTCGTTTTGATAGGGAATGACATCCTCCTCCATCACTATGCAAACAATTTTAGGGAAACCATCATGGTGTAATCCCCTAACTTTTCTTGCAGGAGTTTTCACTTTTTTCTCCTCTTTGCCTCCTAGCCACTGAATGAGAGAGGGGATAGGTATCTGAGCCCTCTCCTCTCTTCCACCATCATCCTTCTCCTCTTTCACAGTAGCTATAACCTCTTTCACTGTAGCCCCAACCACTTCCACCAGTAGAGGAGGAAAAACATGTGGTTTGTTGAATATTCAATTTCCTATTGTTTCTCACACCGATCATGATTCACATGGACTTAGAGGTTAATAATGATCATGATAACCACACAATCCACCTAAACCATTGAACTATGAGAACTCTGACTCTTTCCATAACCAAGATATGTAGGATGCCTTCCTAAGGCCCAAGATCAATGTGTATCCTCCTTAATAATAATCCCCAATCATAATCCCCTTAATTTGGGTGTCCTCCTTAGGAGTAAACTCTGAGTTAAGTCCTTAAATCACCATGAGTTAAAAAATACCTCATGGTCCCTTCATGGGGGGGAATCCTTCTCAGGATTAACCCCTAACCTATAATCTCAAAGGTCCATACCCCCCTATGAGACATACCCTTGAGGACCTCCATAGGCATGGGTCCTCAACAAAAAACTATGTGGGCTTTGATTCCCATCCAAATGGGATATGTAAGAAGCCTCCCTATGGTTCAAACCCAACACCATAAACCAAATCTGTTCTTCTGAGCCATATCCCTAGCAGGGACTAATTCAACTTGGAAACTCGTGTCCCTTCCATGTTCATTGGGATGCTTAGGTATAAGTCTCACACTAAATTTTGATTAAAAATATTCCACTTAAACATCCTTATCGCATGACATTAAACTATATGGTTGGGTCCTTATCACACGACCATAAAAGGTATGATGTGTCCCATTAAGTGACACTAAAATACATGGGTTCTTATTCCTTTCACAAGGATACATAAGAAGCCCATCTATGGGTTTCATCCCAACATCATAACAGCTTTCGTCTCCCTGGATGAAGATAAATTCCAGAGTGACATTGGTCTACCTGGATGACCATAAACACTATAGTTCCCCACTGCGTGGCTAGAAAACCACCATCATCTTAATAATGACCAAAGAATTTCTAAGAAGTATATAAGAGGATACCATCAATGTAGAACCTCGTATACATATATATATATCAATTTATGAAGAACCTTGAATACATACAGATGATTTTTGAATTCCACATATGCTAATAATTGATTTCTAATATTGGGATAACCCACATCATACTTGGGAATTAATGAAGGATTCACTAAAAAATCTTAAATATAAAAGAGAGTCATGGAGTAGGCAATAATTCCCCCCAAAAGGGTGTGATGAGCCCGAACTCCCATCCTCTCGATCAATGCGAGTTTTTAAGAATCGTGGGTCAAAATCCCTAATGAGTTTCTGCCTTTAGAAAGCAGGTCCCTATGGATACAGAACCATTATGTGTTTTTGGTTCCATGAAAAACCCATTAGAAACTGTTCGGAAATAATGATTTCCCCAACAAAGTCACATTTCCGTAAAAAACAAATAATGGTGAACCCAACGTGAATCCTTAACCAAGATAATAGTTTTATCCATCTTTCAGGTCCCTATAAATTGATAAAAGATGACCAGATAAATGAATCAATCATGCATGTGTTCATTCAAAAAGATGTAGCTTTTATGGGGTTAATTGTTTGTCTGTTTAATATATATAGGCACTTCCTTCCAAGAACTCCCTTAAATCCAATGGATTCCTTCAAGTTTACACCCATGAACACTCTGACTACTACTTTGGATGGATCCTCATCTGCACGAAGGATTCCATCACCAACTCAACGTCTTTAACACTGGGTCTCTAATGCACTGTTTTGAGAGTATCGTCAACATGGTACCATCCCAAACTTGGAGGCCGCCTGACAGGCCCTCTAGCTCAACCAACACCAACAACAGTCCAGTCAATGATAACCAGTGGTCCTGAAGAAGACGGCGTCGACTGCCATCTTCAACTATTTCAGGAGCTTATTCCCGAAATGAAACAATCAGTTCCTCCCATATTTCATGGTGATAGATCAGGAGGCCACTTTTGGTCTCATCCTGAAGACGCAAGGGTCCTTCTCAAGGGATCCTTCCAATAATCTTCATCGCGAATATCATGTGGCAGTGAACCCTCAACATGGTGAGGGTATCACCTTCGGTTGTCCGGCCTAGGTCCCTCAGACCCAGGCATGAAAGATGACCCACTAGGGATGAAAACCTTCCAACAGGGATAAGGTTCACATATTTTCCCACTACAAAAAATCCCACCAATCCAACTTTGTTGAAAATAGAGAGTGATCACATACACCCATCTGTCTTCATTCGTCTGGGTAGTAAACTCATTTGGTGGTATTCATAGAATCCCACCAACCAAATATAGTGAAAACCTAAAAGTAGGAACATAAACCTCACAACTACAAAACTAGGTTTATCCAGTGATAAGGATTTAACAGTGCTAGCTAAAAATACTATTAAAGACCCCCTTTGTCAATGCTAAAAAGAGTGTTTTTAAAGGGGATATTTAACGACGCTTTTTTAGCGTTGTTAAAATTGGTATTTACAATCACTAATAAAGTCCCACCCTATATCAGTGATTCTAAAAAAACACTGATAAATGGGTCCTTTTATCAGTGTTTTTTAGAAGTGATGTTAAAGTCCCTTTTGTAGTAGTGTCGGTTTCCACCCACCAAGCCTGCCAACAGAGTTGTCTGGAAGCCCTCAAAAAAGTCTGTCGACCCTATTTGGTGGAAAACAGGGATAAGGTACACACACCTACCAACATTTATCAAATCTTCCAGCAACCTCATCTGGAATCACACAGATAGTACAATCAGAAATTCCTGATGATAAGAAGAGGGAAGACTGAACTCTCTACCCACGAGTACTGTCAGTATCCACTAACAGGAAAGGGAGGGATGGAGCAGGAACATACACATACTCCAGTTACAGAATGGACGTATATCCCCATTCCAGTCACTAAAGTCACCAAGAATATATTGGAAATGGTAAAAGGTTAGATGAAAATCCCTAACCACATCCTACATACTTTTTAGGATATCATTACAGTGATAAAAATAGTTCTTGAGGGATGGACACATAATTATGTCCCCACATATGGGGTGGACGATCATTACAACACTCCATAGCAGACACATACCTCTGCTCTTATCCAGGAGGGTCATGGGGAAAACTTCCCCATAATATATAGATAACAAGATCGGGAAAATACACTCATTCCAATCAGAGCTAATTATCCTATTCCAATGGACACTCCAAGGCAGGAACAAACACCTACCCATGATGACCACTTCTCCCAGCCAGTGGCCCCAACTATTTGTAAGAAGACGTCCAAGAAAAAGTCTCATCAAGCACGGTTGGAGAATCGAGAGTTGATCTACGATCAGGATTCACTTGATGTTGGATTTCTTGAAACCCTCAAACATTTATCTATTGTAGCTCAAGATCCTACCCTCTCATTACCAAATTATGGGAGTAGTAGCAGTAATTCTGAAGGTCCTCCTCAGACACTTCACCATGAAGGCTTGATTCATGGAAACAATTCGGTCGATCTGAAGAGTATATCTCTTGATGAGAGTCATGATAACCCTCCATGTGTCTAGGAGACCAAGTACCAAGAGGGTCATACCCTTACTATAATCCACCATGATGTTCCTCCCCATGATGGAAATCACTACGAAAGTTCTCTCCACTATAATGATTCTCATTGTCAAAAGAATTATCCAATTTAAAATATAGTGATGAGAAATCCCTCTTATCGTAAGGCACTTTCAAATACAAGGCCAGTCATATCTGATACCTTATCACTGGTAGGTGAAATCCTTTCGCAACCAGAAGACATCCCAAGGTGACAGTCATTCTTCGAACCCCCCTTGGGTCATTTTCCTTCCAACATAGTAGATGAAATCTCAACCAATCTCATTGCTTGTGATAAAACAATTGGAAAGCATCCACTCTGATCCGGCCAGGTTGAGGAACCTTTAGTGAAAAACGAAGAAGATTTTATAAACATGAGGAAACAGATGGCTAAAGACGACATACCAGTCATGTTCTGACCTTCATCCACCTCTCAATACAGCATTCCATAAGTGTTGGTGGGAATTTTTATGCATGATGTTCACCTCAACATATGGAAAACTCTTCATCACCTAAAAGTAAAGGTATTATCATATGATTAGTATCAAACTCATGTTAGGGTAATAGAATGTTTACAGCGCTAAATTGACTTGGCATCTCTCCTAGCCTCCTGACATACAAATATTGATAAATATTAGGGAGCCCTTCAATGTGCATGCCTCAAACCATTAATGAGGTTGCGAAAGCTGATCATGGATATCCCATCTGGTGTTCGCATACTAGGATGGGGTGTACATGGAGAATTTAATTTCATTGCGCTACCAAGATAGTGAAGCCCACCAAAGGTGGCATCATACAATGTCATTTCCCTAGGCCAGTTACAACAAACAGAATCTGTTCATGACCGGACGTATGCTCAATAAGAACAGGCCCCGACCAACTCTCACTAACGTTAGGAAAAAAGAGAGCAATTTGTTGAGATAATTTTGCATCAAACATCTGAGAACATTGAGTAGTAGACCTGATTAAAGGATGTTATCCATCAAATTGAGAAAATGTTAGAAATAGCACAATGGTATTCTGAAACTGGTGATTTAAGTGAGTGTCAAATAATGAACCTAGCCAATGTTCAGACTAGAATCCATAAAATCAAAAGAGCAGCTGCGGTAATATCAGCCACAGATATTTGGGAAAAACTTGAGCCTATAGAAAAGTGAAGTGTGAAATTTATAATAATTATCTTGGCAAGGTCTCCGTAGATGGTTAACTGACCTTTAACGGGACATTGTCGATAATGCAGGAAAGGGAAGTACAACATTTATATTTTTCATTAATATGATAATTAAAGTATGTTAACATCATTAATATAATGTTAACTTAATGTATAATAAATTTTTTAGCATAATTTTTTGAAAGGTATAGGGTAAAAGAAAAAAAAAAGAGGAAGAAAAGAGAGAAGATTTAATAGAGTCTTACTCTCTCCTCGATGTAGCTTCTCTTGCACAAAACTATAACTCCCTTGGTGATTGGAGTTGGAGGGCTCCAGAACGTCCCTACATATTCTAAGAGTCTTGACAGGGAGAATTTGAGCAGATATTAGGCTTATTAATATATTAGAGTAATGGTTTTCCAAGGGGAGGGAGAGGGGTTATTTATACTTAAGGAGGGGGTGTTTTTAGAATAAAATATTAAATAAAATAATATATCAAATGTTAGACTTGTAACAGTAGTTTTTTGAAAACATAAATCATATATTAATATAATATAATTTTTTTTAGACTTTAAATCATCTTTATAATTTGAATTCATTAATTTATTAAAAGGAAAGTGAAAAGAAAGAGAAAATGGTATTTTAAGGAATCACTTTTTGACTTATAGGTTTTGGAAAGTTCTTTTTAGGTTTGGAAATTGAGTTTATTTTATTTTAAGGGACCATTTATGAAATTAAATAGAACATGGCCAAATATAAAGTTCTAGAAAGTTTATTCCATCATTACATCATGAATGATGTGATTTAAGATATATTGGTTATGTGAAAAAATGTATTTTTACTATTCAACTGAAAATTGAAGTATTTCATAAAATTACCAAAAAATAACCCTAACCATTTTTAGATGTTTAGAATCCAAAAATGAACTCCATTTTTCAAAAATAATTTTATTAATATGATTGATTTAATATTTAATTCAAATCACAATTTACTTGAAAAATACAAATTTTAAATTTAAAATCGCTTTTCTAAAACTTAGAAAATTTACTTAAGGTCCCATAAAATTATCTTAGAATAAAAATATTAATTTATGAATACATTTCACGAAAATAAATTTTCATTTAAATTATTAAATTAATCATAAAATTGTAATTAAATATTCCTGACTTATAAAAATACCAACACCTTATTAATAATTTTTAAAATATTTATTTACTTATACTATGATATAACTATACCATATTGTCACTTATAAAAAGATAAATTTTATTTATACTTTCATTAGAGAGGTTACTATTATATTGGTCGGTTTACTATTCATAAGGGTTACATTACTATTCCAAATGTCAAGTTACAATTGCTATATGTTCCTTAACTTCTAAAGATACCATTTATTTCACTTATTCTTCACTTATAAAGTTTTTATTTTGTTCTAAAAGTAATATTATATGATTATACTATAAGAAATAATTATAAGAAGGGAATTTCCATTGATAAAACTTTGGGTCATTACATTCTTCTCTCCTTAAAAAATTTTTCCCTCAAAATTTCATTTTACATTCTAGGCCATAAACAGGTGTGGGTACTTTTCTTTCATTGCCTCCTCCAGTTCCCATGTTGCCTCTTCATACTTATGATTCTGTCATAGTACCTTGACTAGGTGAGTAGTCTTGTTACGTATAACTTTATCTCTATGATCCAAGATCTTCATTGGCTTCTCCTCATAAGAAATATCATCCTCCAACTATACCACCTCTGAAGAGAGTACATGTGAAGGGTGTGGTATGTACTTCCTTAAGAGGAATACATGAAAGACATCGTGTACTTTGGACATGGTAGGAGGAAGTTTTAGTTGATAGGCTACAACTCCGACATGATCAAGGATCTATAAGGGGCCTATGTACCTAGGACTTAGCTTCCCATTCTTCCCAAATCTCATAAACTTCTTGCACGGAGATATACAGAGAAATACCATGTCTCTGACTTTCAACTCAAGGTCTCATCACCGGTTGTATACATAACTCTTTTGTCAACTTTGGGCTACCTTGATGTGATGCTGAATGTTTTTCACCTTCTCCATCATTTCTTCAACCATTTCAGGTCCTAGAAACTTACTCTCACTGACTTTATCCCAACACAATGATGTTTTACACATTTTCCCATAAAGGGATTTGTATGGTGCCATTAGGATGCTCGAGTGGAAACTGTTATTGTAGTAGAATTAAACCAGTGGAAGATGTTGGTCTCATACTCCTTTGAATTCCATAGAACATTATCTCAACATGTATTCCAATGTCTAAATAGTTCACTCATATTGGTCATCAGTTTGAGGATGGTAGGCCGTACAGAAGTTCAATTCAGTGCTTAGAGCATTCCAGAACTTCGAGGTGAATATTGAATCACAATCAGATAAAATAGATAGTGGTACTCCATGTAGTCTTACTACTTCTTTGATGTAAATCTGTGAAAGTTGATCCAATGAGAAATCCTCTCGAATTGTGATAAAGTGGGTTGTCTTCATAAGATGATCCACAATGACCCATATAGCATTATTTCCTCTGGATATCCTTGGAAGTCTAGTGAAAAAGTCCATGGTGATGTTCTCCCACTTCCATGTTGGTATGTGTAGTGTTTTCATCATCCTCTTAGAATTTTTTCTCTCAACCTTCACTTTTTGACATATCAGGCACTTTAATGTATATTCAGTAATCTCTCTTTTCATATTGTCCCGCCAAAAGTTTTCTCTAAGATCTCGATACATATTTGTGCTCCCTGGGTGGATAGAGAAGGTTGAGTTATATGAATCATTTAGAAGATCCTTCTTTATCTCTAGATTGGATGGTACACATAATCATGACCCAAATCATACAACTCATTCCTCATCAATATTGAACTCTGAGGATTTCCCATTTTTGATTGCTTCCACCCTTTTCTGAATTTCCACATCTTTTCATTAAGCATCCTTTATTTTCTCCATGTGGGATGGTTGATCAATCATTTAAGAAAGTATTGATGATGTTCCTCCCTTAATGATTCTCATGTCCATCCTATTAGATTGGTGTATCCCGATATGATTGGGCCGAATGCTTGTGGCCCATACTGCGCATCAGCCCGCAACTTTCGTGGGTCAAGCATTGACATGCACTGTAGAAGTGCGTAATTTTGGAGTCAAAATTAATGTAGCTTTTTGGACTTCTATTCGGAATCCACTATAGCACTTTTGATTTGGGTGTCCACCTTTCACTATAGCAATGTGAACTTCCTGTATAGTTTATGGAACATTGGATCATCTTCTCCATTTGTAGCCCATTTCAGGCTAGGGTTTCTAATTAGAAAACTCTACAATTGTGCTCCTAACAAATAGTGAATATTCTTCCACTCCATGGATGTAGGTATTATTCCAGAACCACATAAATCCTTGTGTTCTTATTCTCATTTTTTTCCCTTTTACTCTTTGGTTTTTTCACCGTTTATGTCACTGAAACTCCCGGCGTTTCCGCAAAAACCGGTATCAAATGCTGAGTTCAGTATTCTCCAATGATGGATAAGGATGAAGGAAATGTTAAGATAGATCGCTTCAATGTAACTAACTTTAGTTTCTGGATGATGTAGATCGAGGATTATATTTATAAAAAAAGATGCATTTGCAGCTTCTAGGTATGAATCCAACGGAAATGGATCAGTCGGAGTGGGAGTTTCTAGATCGACAGGTTCTGGGCATTTTGCACCTTACGTTGGGAAAAAAATGCGGCATTCAACATTTGAGAGGATAATATTGTGATTGATCTGATGAAATATCTCTAGAATATGTATGAGAAGCCTTCTGCGGCAAACAAGGTTCACTTGATGTGACGAATGTTCAACCTAAAAATGGTTGAAGGGAGAATTGTTGTAGACCACATCAACAAATTCAGCACCATCATTAGTCAGCTGACATTGATTAAAATTGATCTTGGTGATGAGGTATGTACGCGGCTCTTACTGTCTTATTTACCTGACAGTTGGGAAGAAACTGTAACAACTATGATTTGTACTTTGAGGAATACAAAATTAATTCTGAAAGATGTATGAGACCTGATCCTCAGTGAGGATATGCGAAGAAAAAAATTGGGAAGATTCTCTAGTTCTGCTCTAAACATTGAAGGAAGAGGAAGGTACCCACAGTGAGACAATAATAGGGGGAGATCATGGTCAAGAGGGAAATACCGAGACAAGGAAAAGGGGACTGGTCCTACCTGCTGGACTTGCGGGAAGAAATGAAATGTCAAGAAGGAGTGTAGAGAAAAATAGAAGGGACCTAAAACCAGTGGAGAAAACACGGTAGCTAAAGGAACTGATGATGTGCTTTTGTTGAGTGTGGACATCCCAATGGAGTATTGGATTTTAGACTCTAGGGAATATTTCCATTCTACATCAGAGAAGGGATTATTGAAAATTTATGTTTCTGGAAATTTCAGCAAGGTACATCTTGTTGATGATGAGATCTTGAAGATTGTGGGGAAAAAGATACATGGATCAAGACAAACAGTGGGAGTATGTCGGCTCTGGAAAATGTGAGGTATATCCCTATCTTGAGAAGAAATATGATTTCTATTGGAAAACTTGATGATGCAGGGTTGAGTACTACATTCATTGGTGGTTCATGGAAGATCACCAAAGGAGCTATAGTTATAGCTCGAGGAGAAAAGAATGGTACCCTATACAACATAACAAAAACTTGCATAGACATGGTTGCATCATTGAAATCTGCCATAGATTCACAATTTTGGCACTGCAAAATAGGCCACATGAGTGATAAGGGGATGAAGGTGCTGGAAACAAAAGGGGTGCTACCAGAGTTAAAGTTAGTAGATGTTGGCCTGTGTGAAGATTGTTGTAACGTCCCGGTTCTGGAATCCACCCAGAGGCGCCCCATACCCGGTTGGTCACATGGCCTCAAGAACATTTCCCCAAACGCCAGAGGCTGCCGACTAGCACTGAGGGCCTTGGGTGTGATAGTGGGGAAACTATGCCCTCATTGGAAGAGTACACAGTGGAAGAGAAAAACAAATAACAACAATAGCGGAAGCGGTAGACATACATACAAGAGTAAATGATAAACAGCGGAAGACTAAAAAATAAAAAACTGGAGCAGAAATATATGTAAATGATGCATGATGCATATATGTTTAGAAAAACAGCCAAACAAGTCACAATGCTGAATACAGTACTAAGAAAAAGTACAAAAGAAAAACAGATGAGAAACTCCTTAGCATCGCAAGCCTCGGCTTGGTCCCATGCTCTCCAGCTCCAGTGCAATCAAGAATCTGAAGTAGAAGGGCGCTTTCCCTTATCTACACCTGCAACAATATAATCTGTTTGGGCCCAAAAGCAGGACCCAAACAGGGTGTGAGAAAAAGTCCCAATAGGAAACCACCCAAATATCTGTGCCTAACAGTTAGTGAATATATTTCAGGTAATATACAGTAAGCAGTAAACAGTAAGCGGTAAACAGGATAATACACAGCAGTAACAATCCACAGTTTCTAGCATATAATCTACAAACAAGAAATAGCCACTCGAGAAAGTATAAAAAAAAAGGTAACCTCTAGGTAGTTCTCACATTCTAACCCCTGAGGTTCAACCTAAAAGTACTAGCAACCCTCTGGGAGGCACACACATTCTCACCCCTCTGGTTCAGCTAAATAATAGACTCTCTGAGGAATCACTCACCGTCAATTCCCCCTATAGCCTCGTATCATACTAAAGGCTCTCTGGGGAAGATCTCAATGTCTCATTCCCCCTTTTTGCCCGCGTCAAGGAACTACAGACTCTCTGAGGAAGCACTCAAATTCAATTCCCCTTGTGGTCTCGCATCATAAATTAAAGAAACTCTGGAGAAGCCCTTACGTCCATTCTCCCTATGGTCCACTACACTAGCTTCTCATAGCCCTGTGTAAAACAAACATGCATAGTGCGCATATCGGCCCAAGTAAAACTCAAGAACTACTTGGCTATCATTATAAGGCACAACAGCATAACAGTACAACAGTTCCATTATCCTACAACTAGGCATGGAAACTGGAAAAATGCCAAACAAGAAAAAAAAGCATGGAAAAACATCCAAAGTACAGCACAATTTACCCTATTCACAAGCAATGACCTCTACACAGGCATACCATTAAAGCAAGCAAACAAAAATGGAAAAACAGGAAACACGCAATACCCTATTCAAGGGTATTGGTGGAAATTACACATAATATTCGACAAATTACTACAGAAAGGCACAAACCACCTACCTCGATCCTAGGAGAACGATATACGTGAACCACGATGATTTATTCTCCTTAGAACATCGAGGATCTGAGAAAACTTCCAAATGCTCAACCCATGATATCTTGAGAAAGAGGAGAAATTGGAAAACAAAGCTATAGGAGAAGGAAGAACACACCGCTGCGGTTCCAACACAATTGACAGTGGCTGAAACAGAGATCATATGGAGGCTCGGGAATCTGGAGAAGAAACATGGACGTACGGGTCACTCTCGGACGAAGAACCTGGAGAAGGAGTGCGTTCTGTCCGTCAGGCGCGACCTCGGTCCGTTTAATGAAAAAAAAAGTACATGGTGTGTACTTCTTGATTACACGGTGTGCACTCCATTTTTCCATACTCCGCTTTAAGCGGCCTCCACTTCACTCCTACACATCGTGTGTGTGGCCTGGACATGGCCAGCACACGGCCTGGCGTAGCAAGGGAGTACACGGCGTGTACTCATAAAGTACACGGCGTGTACTTAAAATTTTTCCAAAAACTCATATTTTCTCAAAAACTCCAGAAAAAGGAAAAACATGCCTGAAACGAAGATCTGGGTTCTTACAAACTTCCCCCCTTAAAGAAATTCGTCCTTGAATTTCCCTAACGAGGCGGAGAAGAAGAAACCTTGAACAGCTCCGGCCACTGTGATCGTACGTCAGCCTCCCTTTCCCAGGTCTCGTCCTGTACTCGCCCGTGCTTCCATAGCACCCATACTAGAGGAACATACCACCCGCGGAGAACCTTCATCCTACGATCAAAAATTCGGATAGGATTCTCCTCAAACGATGCATCTGCTTTGAGCTCAACATCCTCGGGCTGAAAGACATGAGACGGGTCTGAAAAAGTAACGTCAGAGCTGAGAGACGTGGAAGACGTCGTGCATGGCCCGATACCTCTGAGGTAACTGAAACCGATAAGAAACTGGCCCAACTCTCTCCAATACCTCAAACGGCCCAACTTACCATGGTGAAAGCTTACCCTGTCTTCGAATCCTCTTGTATCCCAACCTCGGTGCGACACGTAGGAAAACCTGATCCGTGACCTCGAACTCCAGAGGTCGTCTTCGTTAATCAGCATAAGACTTCTGTCGAGACTGTGCTATAGCCATCCTCTTTCGAATCAACTCTATCTGCTCTGAGGTCTCCTGAACAAGATGAGGTCCCAACAAAGCTGCATATCCTACCTCCATCCAGCATAAAGGTGATCGGTATGGCCTACCGTACAAAGCCTAGTAAGGTTCCATCTGAATAGTCGCCTGAAAACTATTGTTGTAGGAGAACTCCATCAGAGAGATATGCTTCTCCCAAGAACCTACAAAGTCTATAATAAAAGCTCAGAGCATATCCTCAAGCACCTGGATTGTACGCTCGGACTGGCCATCCGTCTGGGGATGGTATGATTTACTCAAGAGTACCTGCGTACCCAAAGCCTTCTGAAGCCCCTGCTAGAACCGAGAAGTAAAGCGTTCATCCCTGTCTGAAACAATGGAGTGTGGAACTCCATGCAGACGTAAAATCTCTTGGATGTACAATCGTCCCAGATCATCAACACTGAAGGTCTCCTTGATCGATAAGAATTGAGAAACCTTCGTAAGCCTATTGACGACAACCCAAACAGTATCGTTCCCTCAAGGCGACCTTGGAAATCCGGTTACGAAGTCCATCGCGACATCGTTCCACTTCCACTCCGGAATGGGTAACTGATGTAAAAGGTATGTTGGTCGTTGGTGCTCCTCCTTCACCTGCTGACAAGTAGAACACCTCAAGACGAAACCAAAAACATCCCTCTTCATACCTGGCCACTAGTACTGGCGATGAAGATCTTGATACATCTTGGTGACTCCAGGATAAACTGTCCAAACTAAGGAATGAAAATCTCGCATCAGCTCCTCATGTATGTCTGCTGGAACCCATACGTGTCCCTAGAAATGAAAGATCTCATCCTCACCCACTGTCCATCTAGGAATAGGGTTCTCTCCTGGCACACTCTCCCACAGAACTAAGCCTTATGAGTCTGATAGCTGCCTCATTCGTACCTGATCAAGTAGTGTAGAGGTAACATCTATAGAAGATAGTTAAGTCTTTCCCTATCTGTCGTGCACCTCCAGATGCATCTCAGAGAATAGAGTCATAAGATTCCACTCACTATTAGCCTCCTGAACTGCCTGAATCTGAGTTCTCCTTCTCAACGCATCTTCCACTACGTTTCCCTTTCCAGGCGTATGGACAAGCTCAAAATCAAAATACTGAAGATACTCGACCCATCTAAGCTGTCTCAGATTCAGATCATGATGAGTTAAGATGTACTTGAGACTCTTGTGGTTAGTGAAAACCACAAAGTGCTCTCCTAAAAGGTAATGTCTCCAACAGCGTAAGGCATGAACAACAGCTGCCAACTCCAGATCGTGCATTGGGTAGTTCCTCTCATGTGGCCTCAACTGCCGAGACTCGTATGCAATGACTCCATCTCCTTGCATAAGCACAACACCTAGTCCGATACCTGAAGAATCACAATAAATAGTATAGCTCTTTCCTGGCTCTAGAAATACTAGTATCGGTGCTGACACCAACCTTCCCTTTAGCTCCTGAAAGGCTGACTCACAAGAATCTGACCATAAGAACTTCACCCCCTTCTTGGTCAGACCTATCAAAGGTGTTTCTAGGCGTAAAAAGTCCTGAATTAAGCGTTTTTAGTATCCAGCCAACCCTAGGAAACTCCGCACATCAAAAACGTTCTTCGGCTGATCCCAGGAAACTACAGCTCTCACTTTCTCTGGGTCCATAGAAACTTCTGCCTCTTAGATGACGTGACCCAAAAAGTGAATCTGGTCCATCCAAAAGTGTCACTTCGAGAGTTTAGCATAAAGCGGATTCTCTCTCAGTGTACTCAGAACGATCTCAAGGTGGGTAGCATGGTCGTGTTGAGTGTGAGAGTACACCAAGATATCATCCACGAAGACCACGATGAAATAATCCGAGTAAGGATGGAACACTTGGTTCATCAGTGCCGTGAAAACTGTCGGTGCATTCGTGAGACCGAACGGCATAATCGTATACTCGTAGAGACCATACATGATCCTGAAGGCTGTAAGAGGTATATCTGATGGTCTAACGCACAACTGATGATAACCGGACCTCAAATAGATCTTCAAGAACACCCGGTCTCCTCAAATTTGATCAAAAAGGTCATAAATCCTAGGCAAGGGATATTAGTTCTTGACTGTCAACTGGTTAAGCATCTAATAATCCACACAGAGCCTAAGGGTATCATCTGCCTTTTTCGCAAACAGGACAGGCGAACCCCAAGGAGAAGTATAGGGTCGGATGAAACCCTTTTCCTGCAACTCCTCCAACTGCTTCTTGAGCTCTTGAAACTCAGGTGTATCCATCCTATAGGGAGGAATGGACACCGGTGCCGCTCCTGGAATGAGATCAATAGAGAAGTCCACCACACGCTCTGGAGGAAAACCTGAAAAGTCCTCTGGAAAGACATCCCTGAAATGATCCACCACTGGAGGAAAGTCCAACTATGAAGTCCTCTAGTCATCCAGATAAAGACTAGCAATCTGGGTCGTCACCCTTCATAGCCCATGATGCTCGAGTCCTGCTCGACTCTCCTGAACATCCCATTTTCCTCTATGAAGAAAAGATTCACCCTATGGTGAGATGAAACTCACCCTGCGACGATAACAGTCGATGACTTCCTGGAAGGGAACCAACCAGTCCATCCTGAGGATGACATCATATCCTGTCATCTCTATGACATAGAGATCCCATAAGAAACGATACCCTGCAACCTCGAGAGAGCACTCTCTGAACTGACGTACACTATATGTTCTTGTCCCCAAAAGTGTGTCTAGTGTCAAAAATTTGGCAGAAGAAAGGATACAGAGCCCAAGGCTCTCCACAAAAGCAACAGAGATAAATCTATGCGTAGCACCAGTATTGAAAATAGCTGAAGATAAAACTGAGGCTACTAAAATCGTACCTCAAATGGTAGAAGGTCTGGGATCCTGCTCCTGATAGGTCTTCTCCACTGCAAAAGTATGACCTGCCCCGCGGCCATGTGACTCTGCATGACCACTCTGAGCTGATCCTCCCTGCTAGCGCTGAAGAACTGGTGACTAATTGCTACGGCCTCGACCTCCACCTCGGCCCGAATGGCCGGAAGAACTCTAGTTCCCCGACTGGTGAGAAACTGGTGGTGCTTCTCCTGAACGAGGAGTCATGGAAGAACCCCTGTCACCAGCTACTAGTGAGAACACCTAGCATAAACACTGAAGGTGACCCATATTACCACAAGATCATCACTCCACTAGGTCTCTCTAGCACTGTGGCCTCGTGTACCATGCCCTTCCACATTGGTAGTATACTACCTGGCTACCTGAAGATTTATCTCACCTCCTCAGATCACTGCGCGTAGACTCCCTATGGCGCTTCCTGCTGTCAACTGGAGGAACACTAGCTCTGGAAGCAAAACCGCCCTGGATCGCAGCTCTGGAGTCTCTCAGATTGCGCTCTGCAATCAGCGCTTGGTTGACGATGGAAGTGATGGAAGTCAACTAGAATATATTCACCTGCGAGAAGATCTCCCGCTTGAGACCATCCTCAAACTTCCTTGCTAAGAACACCCCACTTCCATCTCGTAGGGGTGTGAAACGCTGCAGCTCGGTGAAATGAGAGGAATACTCCATGACAGAAAGAGTACCCTGCTCTAGACTCATGAACTCCTGGGCTCGATTGGCCCTCAAGGTCTCTGGGTAGAAGTAGTTGTAAAACCCATGGTGGAACTCCTCCCAAGCCATAACCTGCTGATGACTCGCCTGTGAGATCACATCCCACCACCTCTTGGTGGATTCTCGGAGCATATAGGTAGTGAGTTTGACCCGCCTCTCTGGAGTCATCTCCATATGCTCAAAGATAGTCAGCATGGCTTCCAGCCATGACTCTACAGCCTGTGGTCCTCCTTCCCCCGAGAAAGTAGGAGGATGTTGCTGCTGGAAAACCCGTGTCAGGTCTTTCATAGTCATGGAAGAAGGTGGTTCTCCCTGAAAGTTCTGCATCATCCTCATAAATCCTTCCCTGAACTACGCATCGGTGCCTGCAATTGGTATGATAGCCGGTGTCAAGGCTGGCCCGACTGGAGGATCGGCAGGAAGTCCCTGATCAGCCATATCTAGCGTCTGATCACTGGCTAACAACTGAAGTACAACCAGAGGACATATTGGAGGCATAGATCTGAAAGATCAAAAGAATACCTTAGATTAGGAAAACAAGGACAGAGAACAAAGGAGTACAAAATGGAAATAGGAGATGGAAACACACAATATTTACAAAACATGACTACACGGAGTGTACTTAACTCTATTCCCCTACCCATGTCTCCTTGCATGGCTAACCCACATAGTCTTCTTAGACTGAGACTACATGGAATGTTCCAAACAAACACGGCATGTACTTGAATATTTTCCCGACCCGTGTTGTTGGCGACACGGACAAGTACACGGCTGACTCTTACATGGCGTGTTCCGAACAAACACGGCGTGTGTAAGAGGAGAGAACATTGTCTCGTGTTGTTTGTGACACGGTCGGGTACTGAGAACAAGGATACACGGCGTGTTCATACACAACACGGCGTGTATGACATGAGCTTCCCTGACCTGTGTTGTTAGTTACACGGTCGGGTATAGGCTCACTACTAGATGGCATGTACCTACCGTACACAGCGTGTTCCTGGAAATTTTTCACAACCCGTGTTTCTGCTCACATAGTCAATGACATGGTTTTAAAACTACACGGTGTGTATATATAAAGTACACACCATGTATTCTGGGTTTTTCCGGGTAGTAGCTCTGAAACTGCACCGAAGCCCAGAAAACACTGAAAAACGAGCATGAAGGTGCCAAATTCTGATTCGTGAGGGCCCATACTCCCCACAAATCAAAGCTTGGAATCCAATACAATCATATATAAGGAAAAAAAAGTCAATGATTTACCAATTTTCGATTCAATAGGGCCCATAACACCTCAAGAACCAAAAATTGGCATTCATTTAGGCAAGGTACAAAACAAACAACATTTCTATCAAACTACAGATATTCTATCAAGCATCTATCACAACAACATGCATAATCTACACAAAGTCTATCACAACAACATGAAATTGCTAATGCACCCTAGATGGCATGGAAAGAATGCATGATATGTGATTTCTAATAGGTTCCTATATGATGCATGAGATGACATACCCTCATCTCATCGGGTTGCGACAGAAATAGAAGCAGAATAGTAACAACAGTAACAACACAAGTCATTTGAATCACTCTAGGTGAAATCATAACAACCGTAAATCTCAAAACCAAAAACTGCAATAATCGAGGTAGTATGGTTTTTCCCTGTACATAGGGTAGCTACTCTCAAGAACAGCTTAACAACAAGTACCAAATCCGTCATATCCCTGGCTAAAGGCTCCAAACAGTAAATCAAGAGAAAAGAACTCCTATGATACCACTTTGTAACGTCCCGGTTCCAGAAGCTACCCAGAGGTGCCCCGTACCCATTTGGTCACATGGCCTCAAGCACATTTTCCCAAATTCCAGAGGCTGCCGACTAGCAGCGAGGGCCTTGTGTGTGATAGTGGGGAAACTATTCCCTCATTGGAAGAGTACACAGCGGAAGAGAAAAACAAATAACAACAATAGCGGAAGCGGTAGACATACATACAAGAGTAAACGATAAATAGCGGAAGACTAACAAATAAACAACTAGAGAAGAAATATATGTAAATGATTCATGATACATATATGTTTAGAAAAATAGTCAAACAAGTCACAATGCTGAATACATTACTAATCCAAAGTACAAAAGAAAAACAGATGAGAAACTCCTCAGCATCACAAGCCTCGACTTGGTCCCATGCTCTCCAGCTCTAGTGAAATCAAGAACCTAAAGTAGAAGGGTTCTTGCCCTTATCTACACCTGCAATAATATAATATGTTTGGGCCCAAAAGCATGACCCAAACAGGGTGTGAGACAAAGTCCCAATAGGCAACCACCCAAAGATCTGTGCCTAACAGTCAGTAAATATATGGCAGGTAATGTACAGTAAGCAGTAAACAGTAAGCGGTAAACAGGATAATACACAGCAGTAACAATCTACAGTTTCTATCATATAATCTACAAACAAGAAATAGCCACTCAAGAAAGTAGAACAAAAAGGTAACCTATGGGTAGTTCTCATATCCTAACCCCTAAGGTTCAACCTACAAGTACTAGCAACCCTCTAGGAGGCACACACAGTCTCACCCCTCTGGTTTAGCTAAAGAATAGACTCTATGAGGAAGCACTCACTATCAATTCCCCCTATAGTATCGTATTGTACTAAAGGATCTCTGGGGAAGCACTCAACGTATCATTCCCCCTGTGGCCCATGTTGAGGAACTACAGACTCTCTGAGGAAGCACTCAATGTCAATTCCCCATGTGGTCTCACATCATAAATTAAAGACACTCTGGAGAAGCCCTTACGTCCATTATCCCTATGGTCCACTACACTAGTTTCTCACAGCCCTATGTGAAACAAACACGAATAGAGCACGTATCAGCCCAAGTAAATCTCAAGAACTACTTGGCTATCATTCTAAGGCACAACAGCATAACAATACAATAGTTCCACTATCCTATAAATAGGAATGGCAAATGGAAAAATGCCGAACAAGTAAAAAATCATGGAAAAACATCCAGAGTACAACACAATTTACCTTATTCATAAGCAATTACCTCTACACAGGCATACCAGCAAAGCAAGCAAACAACAAGGGAAAAACAGGAAACACGCAATACCCCATTCAAGGGTATTGTTGGAAATTGAACATAATATTCAATGACTTCCTACAGAAAGGCACAAACCACCTACCTCGATGCTAGGAGAACGATATACGTGAACCAAAATGATTGATTCTCCTTAGAACGTCAAGGATCTGAGAAAATTTCCAAAATTCTAAACCCACGATATCTTGAGAAAGTGGAGAAATTGGAAAACAAAGCTCTAGGAGAAAGAAGAAATCACCGTTGTGGTTCCAATGAAATTGACGATAGCTGAAACAGAGATCAGACGGAGGCTCGGGAATCCGGAGAAGAAATGTGGTCATACGGGTCTCTCTCAGACGAAGAACCTAGAGAAGGAGTGTGTTCTGTCTGTCAGGCGCGACCCCGGACCATTTAATGAAAAAAAAGTACACGGTGTGTACTTCTTGATTACATGGCGTATAGTCCATTTTTCCGTACTCCGATTTAAGCGGCCTCCACTTCACCCCTACACACCATGTGTGTGGCCTGGACACGGCCAGCACATGTCCTGGCGCGGCAAGGGAGTACACGGTGTGTACTCATAAAGTACATGATGTGTAGTTCAAAATTTTCTAGAAACTCCTCTTTTCTCAAAAACTCCAGAAAAAGGAAAAACATACCTGAAACAAAGATCTGGGTTCTTACAATTATATCTTCAGAAAGCAGAAGAAGGTTTCTTTTGCAAAAGGAGGCAAAACACAGAAGGCTGAGAAGTTGGACCTGGTGCACACAGATGTTTGGGGGCTTGCACCGGTACATTCCCTTGGAAGTTCATAGTATTATTTGACATTTATTGATGACTCCATAAGGAAGGTATGGGTTTACTTTCTAAAAAACAGATCTGACATGTTTAAGATGTTTCAGAAGTGGAAGGTCATGGTAGAAAATGAGTCAGGAGAAAAACTGAAATTTTTGAGGTCGGAAAACGGTGGACAGTATGGAAGTAATGAGTTCAGAGAATTATGTTTTGATAATGGAATTCAGTGGGAGAAGACAATTCCAGGTACACCGCAACAGAATAGTGTGGCAGAGAGGATAAATAGGACGTTGAATGAATGTGCCAGAAGTATGAGGCTACACTCAGGGTTGCCCAAAACATTTTGGGCTGATGCAGTGAACATGGCAGCATATCTCATCAATAGGAGTCCATCTGTTCCAATGGAATAACATCTACTCGAGGAGCTCTGGTCTGGTAAGAAGGTGAGACTCTCACATTTACGAGTCTTTCTTTTTTAGCAAGGGATAAGCTTAATTCAAAGTCCAAAATATGTTTCTTTATTGGTTGTTGTGTTGAGGAGTTTGGTTATCACTTTTGGGATGATCTCAACAAGATGGTCATCAGGATCCAGAATGTGATATTCAATGACGGTGTCATGTACAAAGATTTTCATGCAGCTAAAGATGAAAATGGGAACATTGAATTAGAGTGCAAAGAGCAATTGGAGCTTGAAGGTGTATCTGAGCATGAGACATCTGAACCGATGGAACCTACTACTCTAGTGGAGTTGAGGAGATCAACAAGGGTGAGAAGGCATATACAGAGGTATTCATCATCCTTGCATTATCTGTTATTGACTGACAGTGGAGAACCAGAATTTTTTGAAGAGGCAATGTAGCTGAAGAAGTCAAGAAAGTGGGAGATGGCTATGAAGGAGTATATTTCCTCATTGCATGATAATAACACTTGGGATCTGACACCTCTATCACAAGTAAAGAGATCATTATAGAACAAATGGGGCTACCGGGTCATGGAAGAACATGATGGCAAGAGGAGGTTCAAGGTAAGGTTGGTGGTGAAAGGATTCCAATAGAAGGAGGGAGTGTATTTCACTAAAATATTCTCACCAGTTGTGAAGATTACCACCATCTGGGTGGTTCTCAGCATTGTGTCATCAAAAGACTTGCATCTTGAGTAGATTGATGATAAGACTACTTTTCTTCATGGAGACTCGGAGGAGGACATCTACATGTAGTAGTCAGAGGAATATGTAGAGTCTAGAAAGGAAGAACTGGTGTGAAAACTTCATAAGATCTTATATGGATTGAAGCAGGAACCCAATCAGTGGAACAAAAATTTTGATTCGTTTATGTCTAAAAATAAATATAAATGATGTGGCATGGATAAATGTTTCAACATCAAGTCCTTTGGTGATGAATACATTATATTTCTTCTGTATGTGGATGACATGCTCATTGCAGGATTATGTATGCAGAGGATTAATGAGTTGAAAGGGTAGTTGGCTGAGGAGTTCAAAATGAAGGATCTTGGATAAGCTAGCAAGATTTTGAGGATGAAGATAAAAAGAGACTATGTGTATGGAACCTTAATGTTATCATATGATGACTACATTGGGAAAGTTCTGAGAAGATTCAGTATGTTGGAAGCAAAGGTTGTCTCTATTCCCCTAGCAGGCCATTTCAAACTCTCAAAAAAGCAATCACTGAAGATGATAGAAGAGGTTGAGTACATGGAAAAGGTTCCATATGCATCAACTATTGGAAGTCTGATGTATGCCTTGGTCTGCACCCAGCTTGACATCGTTCATGTAGTGGGAGTTGTGAGCAGGTATATGGCTAACCCTGGAAAGTAACATTAGGAAGCTGTGAAGTGGATACTGAGGTATTTGAAGGGAAGAAAGGAGATATTTCTATGTTTTGGAAAAGAAAATTCATTTTAGAGGTATGTGGATACTGACCTTGGAGGTGACATTGACAGCAGGAGGAGTACCATGGGTTATGTATTTACTTGTGGAGGAACTGCGGTAAGTTGGATATCACAATTCCAGAAGGTGGTGGCTTTATCCACCACAGAGGCATAATACATTGCTGTAATAGAAGCTGGGAAGGAGATGGTTTGGCGGAAAAACTTCTTGGATTAATTGGGAAGAAAGCGAGAGGAGAATGTATTGCACTGTGATAGTCAGAGTGTTATATATCTTGCAAAGAACCCAGTGTTTCATGCCCAGATGAAGCACATTCAGTTGAAGTACCATTTCATCAGAGGTTTGATACAGGATGGGTTGCTGACATTGTAGAAGATTTTTGGAACCAACAATCTGGAAAACATGTTGATGAAGCCCATGGTAATACAAAAGTTGATGCATTGTTGTGCCTCTGTTGTTCTCCACTGATGAATAGAGGATGAGAGCCAGAATAAGGGAGGACACGATGGGGGCACACATGGAAAATAGCTTGTATTTCATGAATCACCAGGTTGAAATTGAAGTTGTGAATGGAAAACACATGAACTAGTGAGTGAAGAAGAGGAATAACTCAGATTAAGTAAGTTTTCTTAGTCAGTGGCATTGAAGCATAGCAGCATAGTGGATCAGGCTCCAAGTGGGAGATTGTTGGATTGGTGTAGCCCGATTCGGTTGGGCCAAATGCTTGTGGCATGTACTGCGCATCAGTTCGTAACTTTCGTGGGTTGAGAACTGACATGAATTGTAGTAGTGCAGACTTTGGAGTCAACTTATTGTATCATTTTGGACTTCCATCCGGCAACCACTATAGCACTTTTGACTTGGGTGGCCATCTTTCACTCTAGCGGCACGGACTTCTTGTGCAGTTGGTGGAATAGTGGATTATCTTCTCCATTTATAGCCCATTTCAGACTAGGCTTTCTTACTAGAAAACTATGTAATTGTGCTCCTAACATATAGTTTATATTCTTCCTCTCTATGGACATAGGGATTATTCCCGAACCACGTAAATCCTTGTGTTCTCATTCTTGTTTTTTTCCT
Source organism: Viscum album (assembly GCA_963277665.1). Classification (NCBI taxonomy): domain Eukaryota; kingdom Viridiplantae; phylum Streptophyta; class Magnoliopsida; order Santalales; family Viscaceae; genus Viscum; species Viscum album. Next base: position 1,953,175,435 of record OY728125.1, read on the forward strand.
TTTACTCATCTGTTTTTTCGTTGTTTCTATCGTTTCAAATCCCGATGTTTCTGCAACACATCCTCTACAAATCTAAGAAGATTGGATCCTTTTCAATTCTCATCATTGATAAAGATGTAGGATCTTTTCTACTTAGATCATCTTCCACCTTATTTTCCTTACCGGGATGGTAATGGATTGAGCAATCATAATCCTTGATGAGATCTATTGATCTTTTTTGGAACATATTAATATATTTTTGTGTGAATATATATTTGAGACTCGTGTGATCAGTATATATCACACACTTCTCCCCATAGAGATAATGACGCCAAATTTTTAATGCAAAGATCACCGCCGCCAACTCCAGATCATGTGTAGGATAGTTTTGCTCGTGGATTTTCAACTGCCTTGAGGTGTAGGATATCACTTTATAATTTTGAATTAGCACATATTCTAATCCATTCTTTGAAGCATCATTGTACACTACAAATAGTTCTCCACTTGTTGGGAGTGTGAGTACCCGTGCAGCTATAATCCTCTTTTTCAACTCCTTGAAATAGTCTTCACATTTCTAAGTCCAGACAAACTTTACTCCTTTTTATGTCATCTTGTTCATTGGGTTTTAAAATCGTGAAAAGTTCTTCACAAATCGTTGATAATACCCAGCTAGACCCAAAAATCTATAGATCTCCATTACAGATGTTGTCCTGGGCCACTCTTCAATCGCCTTTGTCTTGGAAGGGTCCACAGATATCCCTTTGCTGGTGATAACATTCCCCAAGAATGATACTTCCTCCATCTAAAACTCACATTTACTGTACTTTGCATACAGCTTCTCCCTTCGCAAAGTCTTTAACACAGTATTCAAATGCTCATCATGTTCCTCCTTTCTCTTGTAGTATATCAGAATATCATCAATAAAGACTACTTCAAATTTGTTGAGGTAATCTCTAAAGACTCAATTCATTAAATCCGTGAAAATTACTAGAGAATTAGTGAGTCTGAAGGGAACCACTATTAACTCATAGTGTCCATACCTCGTTTGAAAGGAAATATTGGGAATATCTTCATTCCTCACCTTTAATTGGTGATAACCTGACTAAAGGTCTACCTTAGAGAAATAACTAGCTCCAAAAAACTGATCGAACAAGTCATCTATCCATGCTAGGGGATATTTTTTCTTTAACGTGATTTTATTGAGATCATGATAATCAATAAAGAGGCACATTGAACCATCCTTCTTCTTGATTAAGAGGACTGGTGCACCCCAAGGTGAAGCACTCGGGCATATAAAACCCTTCTCCAAATTCTCCTATAACTGCTTCTTCAGCTCTTCCAACTCTATAGTATCCATTCTTTAAGGTGTATTTGATATAGGTATAGATCCTGAAATAAGTTCAATTGAGAACTCAACCTCTCGATCAGGAGGAAGACCAGAAAACTCTTTAAAGAATACATAAATGTAATCCCTCATGATGGGAATGTCTTCAAGCATTCTTCTCTCCTTGGTCTCAATCATTTGAGTTAGAAATTCTTGCTCATAAGGAATTAATATTCACACTTAAGACACTGATTCTAAAGAAGATTCATCTTCCTCCTTACACTTGTAAAGAATTAGAGTATGCTTTAGGATGTGAATAGTGATATCCCTTTACCGATAGTTGGTGTTGGCTTTGTATAAATATATTCAATCCATGCCCAAGATAACATCAAACTCCACTAAAGGAAGTATGGAAAAATTTTCTAGGAGGTTCAGTCCACAATCGTTAACCAGGGAGGAGTTATAAACCATGGACACAATAATTGCCTCATTTTTTGTTCTCATATATAACTTATACTCCAAATTTTGAGGTGGTGTAGTTATAATAAACTTGCAAGATATGAAAGAATATATAGAACTAGAATCAAATAGTATGTTCGCTATTCTTGAATGAATAACTAGCGTACCTGTCACCACATCGTTGTTAGGCTCCACCTCAGTAATAGTGATGGAATAATCCTTTCCTTGTTGTCTTGGAATTTATTGTTGATTTCCTCTGACAACCCTTGGATTAGGGTAATTTTTCACATAATTCCCATGCTCTTTGTAGTTGTAACACTGCACTACAGGCTGAGTGTTGATCTGGGAATTCCTTTCTTCTTCCACATTAATAAGATTCTTCATATCTCATTGGCAGTTCTTGGACAGATGTCTCAACTTTCCACATTTGAAGTAATTTTTGGTTCCCTTTAGACAGCTCTCAAGATGTGTTTTCCTACAAATTTTACAAGTGGGATAGTCAAGATTCTTTCCATCATGGGATTTGTTTGTTGAACCACCCATGTTGTTATCCATTTTCTATTTCTTTCCACTGGGCCCACGAGACCACTAAGAGTATCTAATCTCCATTTCAACCTTGAGGGCGCAATAAAAAATCTTCTCATAACTGTTAAAGTCATAGATCACGAACACCATCTGTAAACTCGATTTTATCCCACTAAAGAAGTGATCCACTTTGCTTTTTATGTTCATGAAAAAGCCAAAGGTGTACCTTGAAAGCCTTGTAAAGTTTTCTTTATACGCCCTGATTGACTCATCTTCCTTCTACTTGAGACTGAGGAACTCTCTTTCCATCTTTAGATAGAGGGTTTGAGGAAAATATTTATTGAAAAACATCCTCTTGAATTCCTCCTGATCCATGGAATCAATTTCCTCTTAGGGCTTAGAATTATTGATCAGTGTCCACCACTGATCAGCTTCCCCATCAAAATGATAGACCGCTAGTACAGATTTCTTTTCTTTTGAACACTGGAGGATGGAGAATATATTTTCAATGGTGTTAATCCATTATTCCACAAGAAGGGGATCAGAAGATCCACTAAACATGGTAGGTATTTTCTGCATGAAGGATTATATGGTAAATTTCTTTTTCTTTGGAGGAAAAGGTCATTCCACATGATTCAAGTTATTATTCATAACTTGAGCCATCTAAGCAAGTACTATCATGAAGTTTTGAGAACCCATTCCCATCATACCAGGCATATCATTAGGGAAATAATCACATTTCCTATCACATTGATTATTGGCATGAGTTATTCTATTTCCCTCTATTAACTAATAAAAGGACTGTACAATTAGAGGGCTTGAATACTTAGCTACTGAGTATAAAAAAGAAAACTTTGAACATAAAAGGATAAACCTGTAAAGGAGAATTATATCCTAATTTTTTATTCCTTAGGTTTAAATCTAGGTTATCCTTGATCTATTTATTAACTTATATTCTTATGGGACTTTTATTCCATTAATAATGGTTTGTATTGATCTCATGAATTTACCAAATCATATCCCATGGGAATGTCAAACCAAGAGTGCAGCAAGGTCCATTGTCGTGTACCAAGATACCCCGGGTCAGGCCTGAAACTCCTTGTCAGAGTTTTTACTCCTAGGTACATTTGTGCCAGAGCCACCTCTACCTGTTTGAACCCAAATAGGGATTTATTTTCTTGATAAACCACTTAATATATACTTACCAAAATTTAGGGATGTTTTCTTATGCTTCATCCCAACCTTAAGGTTCTCACTAAGGTGCTCTATTCCTAATCCCCAAAAATAACTAGACCATCCTCTGATACCAACTATAGTGACCCTAGCCTTTTACACATAACATTGCATGATTTTAAGCATAATTATACATCAGATTACAGGCTAAGGATCATGAATTCTAGTGTCTTTGAATACTAGGTACGCAAAACTTAAAACATGGGACTAAAAAAATTCTTTATTTAATCTTCAAAAAGATCTCCTAGATTCCATTTTTCTCATACATCTTCATAGGTTACCCTGGGGAATACATGAACAAAGAGATTAGCTAAATAGCCCAGTAAGGGAGTATACATAAGAATAAGTCTTTAGCACATGGGTTAGAAGGAATAACAAAATGATAACAAAAGCATGGAACATATGGAATCATAATATATAAACATGGGATCATATAAATATGAAGTCGTAGAAATGGGGCAGCAACATAAAACATGAATTTAGTATGAGTCAATCCTAACCGCCAAGATCGTTTCACATAGTAACACAATTCAATGCTAACCGCCAAGACCGTCGCACATAACATCTCACGAGACTTAACTTTACCCAATTCATTAGAGCGCTATCTGGGCACACCCATCTTACTTTTCATGAATATTCTTGTCACATAAATAACCATACATAATCAATCATACATAAACATAAGGGTTGCCCATAGAAATAATTAGGTAACATAATCATGTCATAAATCATAACAAAAGGGCGCATTATAAAAGTGTACATGAAAGAAAGGAACTAAAATATACACGGAAATTCATAAGGGAAAGTAGGAACGTGTCATAGTGAGTGATGTCACGTAAAAGTGGCAACATGTAAGAAATGTATTTAAGAAATTTTAGAATTAAAACATTTTGATCTGTTTTAAGAAAAATACTATAGAGTCTTTAAAATAGAAAAGGTAAAAATCCTTTATAAAAAACGATAAGTGAGTCAGGAAGTTTTTCAAAATAAAAGGACTGATTTTATAAATAAAATGGTGGCTTAAAATAGAAGATAGAGTGCACTTGAAATCGGGTAAAAAATCATGATGTTCCCTCAAAATATGTTTGCTTATCGGGAATAATTAAGGAGGTAATCACTTAAAAATGTGTATGTATCCAAAAGAGAATGATGAATGGAACTTGATAAATGAGTTTGGAACATTCACATAGCATTTAGAAGGTAAAAATAAGAAGAATGGATAACCTCATTTAGGTAAAATGAAAGATAAAGAAACCTGAAAGAATAAAAGAGGTTCGGGTTGAATCCCTCACATAATATCGGCATGGTATCATGTGTACATAAGAGGGATTAATGAGAGATAAATAGATTTTTAATCATTTAAACATTATGAGGAAAGTATGGGTGAGGTGTGTAATCCTACCCCATCACTAGTAATTACACATAAAAGGGAATAACATAGAGGACAATCTTGGCACATGAGCCTCAGCCCAGTTGGTGAGGACTCCTTAAGTGCATCCAGGCGACCCGAGATCAAATCCAAGTGGAGGATAATTTCCGGGGTGGTACTATAGCAGTACTATAGATGGAACTGTGCAGTAATGTAGCAGGTACTATAGTGGGAACTGTAGCAGGCACTGTTTGGCCTTGTAGTAGTCGAGAATATTCCCCTGTTTGGGCCTTCGGGCCACCGATTTGGTCCCTGAGTCCTTCAAGGCTTTCGGGCCACCCAGGCCTTCGGGTCAGTAAGGCCTTCGGGCCACCTCAAGGCCTTCGGTCTACCTCAAGTTCATATGCAAACCAGACAACCTACAAGGAACAAGCTTCAGAAAGAGGATGAGTAAGGAGCCTTCACCATAGCAGAAGCTAAATGAATTGCAAGAATGAGAGGGTATGGCACCTACCATTAGGAAAATCCTATGCATGCACGGGAAATCCTATTTGAACAGCCATGTGAATATGAAGAGCTGATTTTACGATGAAGATGTTGGGGAGGAGTAGTTCCAAGTAGTTACTCTGGGTTGTATTTAATATTTAAAGCCTACGGGCAATGAATTCCTCTAAGGCCTATGGGCCATGTAATACTTACACCTATGGGCCTTGTAAGGGTTCCACCTCACCCTTTTAAAGGTGGATTATCAAAAATAAATAAAAAATTAAGGCCTTTGGGCCATTGGATGATAGAGGACAATCTTGAATAAAAGTGAAATAGAGAGGATCCCTTACCTTAATTTTCGCTTAATTTCATCTCTTCTGCGCCTCCTGAATAATAAATTTATGTTTATTAAAACAATGATCTAAAAGTTAATTATAGTCATTTTATAAAAAAATTTATCAATTATATTCATTGGATTTTATTTCATAATTTTTGTTGATGAAATTGAAGCGTTTTGATATCATATTTTACTTAAAAAAATCTCATTTTTCAACGATTTCACTTTCTATTAAATGTAACTTATAAATTAGTATAGTTAGTTTCAGAAGCATAGAATACATGTAATTTGATATTAATATATTATATTTAATTTATATTGTCCATACATGAAGGTGTTTATAATATTTATCTTGGAAACGTCTCCATAGATGGTTAACCGACCTTTAACGGGATGTTGTCGATAGTGTGGGAAAGGGAAGTATGAAATTTATATTTTTCATTAATATGATAATTACAGTAGGTTAACATCATTAATATAATGTTAAATTACTGTATAATCAATTTTGTATCATAAGTTTTTGAAAGGGATAGGGTAAAATAAAAAATAGAGGAAGAAAAGAGAGAAGATTTGATAGAGTCTTACTCTCTCCTCGATGTAGCTTCTCTTGCAAAAAAACTATAACTCTCTTGGTGATTGGAGTTAGAGGGCTCCAGAACATCCCTACGTATTATAAGAGGCCTGATAGGGAGAATTTGGGAAGATATTAAGCTTATTAATGGATGATAGGAATGGTTTTCCAAAGGGAGGGAGAGGGGTTATTTATACTTGAGGAGGGGGTGTTTTTAGAATAAAATATTAAATAAAATAATATATCAAATGTTAGACTTGTAATAGTAATTTTTTGACAACGTAAATCATATATTAATATAATATAATTATTTTTAGACTTTAAATCATCTTTATAATTCGAATTCATTAATTTATTAAAAGGAAAGTGAAAAGAGAAAATGATATTTTAAGGAATCACTTTTTGAATTTAGATTTTGGAAAGTTCTTTTTAGGTTTGAAAATTGAGTTTATTGTATTTTAAAAAAACACTTATGATATTAAATAAAACATGGATGAATATAAATTTCTAGAAATTTTATTTCATCATTACATCATGAATGTTGCAATTTAAGATATACCGGTTACGTGAAAAAATGTATTTTTACTATTCACCTGAAAATTGAAGTATTTTAGAAAATTACCAAAAAATAACCCTAACCATTTTTCGATGTGTAGAATCCAAAAATGAACTCCATTTTTCAAAAATAAATTTATAAATATAATTAATTTAATCTATAATTAAAATTACAATTTACTTGAAACATACAAATTTAAAATTTAAAACCGATTTTCTAACACTTTGAAAAATTACTTAAGGTCGCATAAAATTATCTTAGAATCAAAATATTCATTTATGAATACATTTCAAAAAACTAAGTTTTCATTTAAATTATTAAATTAATCATAAAATTTTAATTAAATATTCCTGACTTATAAAAATACCAACACCTTATTAATAATTTTTAAAAAAATTATTTACTTATACTATGATATAATTATACCATATTGTCACTCATAAAAAGATAAATTTTATTTATACTTTCATTGGATAGGTTACTATTATATTGGTCGGTTTACTATTCATAAGGGTCACATTAATATTCCAAATATACCTTTTATTTCACTTATAAAGTTTGTATTGTGTTTTAAAAGTAATCTTATGTGATTATACTATAATACATAATTATAAGAAGGGGATTTTCATTGATAAAACTTTGAGTCGTTACAACAGAGATCAAGTATCGAATGAAGAAATCTAGAAGTATTTGAGACACCAAAATCACCTCTAAGTGCCTAGGTTTTGAGGTAGGGAAGAATAAGAGAAAAATTATTAGTATTTAGGCTTTCTATTCATAAAAACCTACAGGTCGTGAAGGGTTTACATCGTAAACTAGGGATTTATGGGTTAAAATACCCATGAAACATGTATGCCAAAAACCACTTCACATTGGGTTAAAAAAATCCCGGAAAACGTATTTATGATGTAAAATAGGGTTTACAACATAAATAGACTTATGCAGCAAACTGTTTTCACGATGTGTTCCCCTCAGCCCATTTATACAATAAATGCACCCTGTCAGCTACAACTAACCCAAGTTCTACTGAAATACTTCCAAAATGATCCCCAATGCCCTCTGAACCCAAATAACACACTCTCAAACATAAAATAGGGTGTAAATTTTATCCATGATGTTAAAATATCCCCACTATTAGAATTTCCATAAATGTAAAGTCTTTTAGAATAAGGGTTCTCTATAATGAGTGAGGTCATTGCTCCCTCACTGATGATTCACACTCTCAGGTCTCATGAGAATCTGATATGTGCCACCATAACACTTTTAATAATGGGATAGACTCTCCACACAAGACCTTCACCTTATAATCAACAATCTACATTAGTTTCTCCATAAAGGAAAAAATTTTCTCCAACTCAGACTCTTTCCAATTGAAAATGTGAGAGGGATCGGGATGGAAATTCCTGAGCTGGGATATGTGGAAAACATCATGTATACCCATCAACTAAACCAGCAACACCAATTTTTAAGCAACCTACCCAAGTCGCTCAGTGAACTCAAATAATATAACATATCTCATATCCATCTTCCCCTATTTCACAAGATAACGGTGACTGAACAGAGGAAAAACTTTCAAGAAAACCCGATCACCTATGGAAAAATATAAAGGATAACATCGATGATCCACATGTAATTTCTATCAGATCTAAATTGTACCCAGTTTTCAATGTATATCCTGAATCCTCATCAGTATCTCTTGAATGATACTTGGTACCAAAAGAGAGGCATCGCCCACCTCTTCCCAATAAATAGGTGATTTGAACAGGAGACCATATAAATCCTCAAAGGGTGATATTCTGATAGATGAATGATAACTATTATCATAAGAAAACTCGACCAGTCACAGATGGATATCCCATGATCCAACAAAATATAAGACTATTGACACTCCATTTCATCACATGGATGAAAACGTAACAAAGGAAAATTCCTTAGAAAAAGGAGTAGAAGATAGATGAAGAATGGAAAGAATCGCAAAGCTTCAAAGATAAATTCTCTCAAGGTACCCCCAAGTATCGTCGGCGCGTAATCACATGTGTGCCACTCACTTGCGCGAACAGACACCATCACCCAAGGTCTCATATTTACCTATAAATAGACCCTTGGAGACTTCATTTGTATGAATGAATTTTCCCAAAGGACGATTGCTTCTCTGATCACCCTGGTACTTCTCTCAAGTCCTCCAAACTCTCCAAGGTAGTTTCCTAACACCTAAAGAGATAGAATAAAATGGGGATAGTGAATCTTAAGTGCCATGGGGTTTAAAGTAGATAACACTTGCAGGATTAATTTGCTCAACCCCCTGATTTAATAGGACTAGAGAGACCATCCTTCCTCAAACAGGAACTTATGCTACTCCATTCTAGGAATACCTGTGGAGACTCTTGAAGGCTTGATCTAAACCTCGCCCAAGTCTAGTCATCCGGGTTGTTTGTTGCATAAGGTGCCACCAGTTTTCCCAAGCCCATTTGTGCAGTGCACCCCTTGCACGATCCTTCTTGATTTTCCTCCCCTTCCAGCCTATATGATCCATTCATTATGCCTTCCTTAAAGCCACTCATGGTAGGGTCTCTTCTTATTTGGATCCCTTTTCTAAAAGTGACCTTGTTAAAACCTCCATCGAGACCTCCTTATTTACAAAACCTTAGGAAAAGTCACATCAACATGTTTACTATTTGTATTTTTATTTCTACGGTCATAGGTTTCCCACACTTTTCTTACCAGAGGGTAAGAAATCTCAAGGAGTCTGTAGATTTGGATATCTACAGTCATGCAGATCCTTACCCTAGGGACAGTGTTGAGGAGTTCCCGATCTCGAATTCTGAAGATAATACTTCGTCCATAATTTCTCGCCTCTAAGATCTGGAGCCTCTATTCTATAGTAGTAAGGGTGAGGATTATGCTTGCATTTACTTTTGGTGGGGAATAACATCCTTCTCCCTCACTACACGACCAATTTTAGGGTAATCATCATGGAGTAATCCCCTAGCTTTTCTTGCAGGAGGTTGTATTTTTTTATCCTCTCTTCTTCCTGGCCACTGAGTCAGAGAGGGGATGGGTATCCGAGCCCTCTCCTCTCTTCCACCATCATCCTTCTCCTCTTTTGTCGTAGCTCTGACCTCTTCTGTCATAGCCCTGACCTCTTCCACCAATGGAGGAGGAAAAGCGTGTGGTTTGTCGAATATTATACTTCCTATTGTTTCTCACACTGAGCATGACTTACGTAGTATTAGAGGTTAATAATGATCATGAAAACCACAAAATACACCTAAACCATTGAACTATGGGAACTCAGATTCCTTCCATAACTAGGATAATAATGATTTCTTCCTAAGGCCCAAGATCAATGGGCATCCTCCTTAGGAATAAGCTCCAATAATAATCCCCTTAATTTGGGTATCCTTCTCAAGAGTAAACCCTGAGTTAAGCCCTCAAATCACCATGAGTTAAAACATCAATCATAGTCTCTTCACGGGGGACATTCTTCTTAGGAGTAACCCCTAACATGTCATCTCAAAGGGTCATACTCCCCTGTGAGACATACCCTTGAGGACCTCCATAGGTGTGGGTCCTCACCAACGAACTATGTGGGCTTTGATTCCCATCCAAATGGGATACGTAAGAAGCCTCCCTGAGGTTCAAACCCAACACCCTAAACCAACCATTTTCTTCTAGATCATATCCCCAGTAAGGTCTAATTAAACATAGAAACTCATGTCCCTTCCATGTTCCTTGGGCTGTTTAGGTATAGGTCTCACACCAAACTTTGACTAGGCATATTCCTCCTAGATGTCCTTACCACATGACATTAAATTGTATAGTTGGGTCCTTATCACATGACCTTAAAAGGTATGATGTGTCTCATTAAGTGACACTGAACTATGTGGGTTTTGATTCCTATCACAAGGATACATAGAAAGATCATATATGGGTTTGATCCCAACATCATAACAACTTTCGTCTCACTGGATGAAGATAAATTCCAGATTTTTTGTCTACCTAGATGACCATAAACTCCAAAGTGTGACACTGTGTGTCTAGAAAACCAGCATCTCCATAATAACAACCAAAGAATCTCTAAGTAGTATATAAGAGGATACCATCAATGGAGAACCTTAGATACATACAGTGATCTCCATTGATGAGGAACCAAAAGTACATGCGGATGATTATGAATTCCACATATGCTCATAATTGATTTCTAATATTGAGATAACCCTCATCATATTTGGGAATTAATGAAGGATTCACAAACATATATTAAATCTATAAGAGTCTCGGAGTAGGCAATAATTTCCCCCAAAAGGGTGTGATGAGCCCGACCCCCCATCCTCTTGACCAATGTGAGTTCTTAAGCTTCGTGAGTCAAAATATATAACAAGTGTCTGTCTTTGGAAAGCAGGACCATATGGATAAGGAACCATTGGATGTTTCCGGTTCCAAGAACAAACCCATTGGAAACCATTCATAAATAATGATTTCCCCAACGAGGTCAAATTTCCATAAAAAACAAAGAAATAGGCACAAATCATATCATCTAGATTCTGAATGTAATGCTCTATCTAACCACCCGCCCATGGATGATAAGTTCTACTCAATTGAACATGAGTCCACATTGCCTCTTGGAGAAGCTTCTAGAATTTGTAAGTAAACCTGGGATCCCTATCTGAGACAATAGTATAGGGAACCCCATGTAACCTCATAATTTCATGAATGTATAGTTTACCTAGATATTCAACCTTAGTGGTATCCTTGATCAGAATAAAATGGGCCGATTTCATCAACTGATCAACCTCCACACAGATAGAATTCTTCCCTCGGGGAGTCTATAGTAATCCAACAACAAATTCCATGGACACCTCTCTTATTCCCAAATCAGTACCAAAATAGGTTGGATCAAGACGGAATATTTCAGATTCCCTACCTTTATCAGTTGGAAGTTGTAATAGTGGGACACATAATCAGTAATGTCATGCTTCACACCCAGCCACCAAAAACATTGTCTAATTTCATAGTACATCTTTGTAGTGTCTGAATGAATGGACCATAAAAACTATAATAATAAAACAAAATTTAACTCCTCATAGATACTAGGATGAAAAAATAATTCTTGAAGTGTAGAATACCATTAGGAGGGAGAGACCAACCAAAAATGATCTCCCCACCATAAAGGGTTTCTCTGATTCCTCTAAACTCATCATCATGATATTGAACCCATAGAATAGAATAAAAGAGAGAATGATAATGGAACACTGATCAGAACCATACCTAAATCATTATCCTTAACATCTAGATGCAATCAAGTAAAGAGTCCCATAATGTTCTACTCTTTATTCAATTACAATACATCTTGCGATTGAAATTTACAACTAAGATCATCCTCCATGACATTCCCCTTCCCGGGGTGTAGGCAATGTCGAAGTTGAATGTCTGAAGGCATTCCACCCACTTCCTATGTCTAATATTCAAGTATTTTTGGAAAAATATATAACCCAGACTCTTATGGTCATAAGATACTATGAACCTATTCCTAAAAAATATAGTTCCACCAATACTAAGTGCATGAATAACCACAACAAGCTCTAAATCATGTGTGGGAAAATTTTATCATGTGGCTAAAGCTTGTGAGATCTAAAGGCCACAACATGATCCTCATGCATAAGAACACAACCCAAACCAACACCATATGAATAACAGTACACCACATACCCCCTACCAGTCTCAAGTAAGGTCAGAATATGTGCTGATGTCAAAATTCATTTTAGCTCATCAAAAGAAGTTTCCACTTTTCATCCCATGTGAATTTCACCCTTTTTATGGTAAGATCAGTCAAGGGTTATGCTAACATTAAGAAATCATTGATAAACTGATGATAGTATCCAGTAATACTGTTGAATATCTATATCTCAAAGATGTTTCATGGATCCTCCCATGAAAAGACAACTTTCACCTTCTTAGGACTGACTGATAATCCATGAGTAGAAATCGCGTGCCCCGAGAACTTTACTTCTTAACTCCAGAAACTACATTTCAAAATATTTCCATACAGATGGTGACTCCTCAGGATTTCCAAAACCAAACTCAGATGATGCTCGTGCTCACACTCATACCTCAAATAAACCAGAATATCATCCATGAACACTGTGATAAAGGTGTTGAGATACTGATGGAATATCCAGTTCATCAGATCCATAAATCTATAAACCTATTTTTCAGACCAAAAGGCATCACAAGATATTCATAATGGTCACACATTCTCCTGAAATCCATCTTTGGTATGTCAGACTCTCAAACCCTAAGTTTATGATAACCCAATCAATCTTTAAAAAATAATTTTCCTCCTCTAACTAATCAACCAATTCATCCACATGGTGAAAGGGGTACTTACTCTTAACTATCACCCAATTCAAATTTTGATAGCCTATGAACAATCGAAGTGAACACCAGCCTTCTTGAAAAAGAGCACTGAGGCTGCCCATGGCAAAACACTAGGGCGAACAAAACCATTTTCCATCAGGTCATCCAATTGGATCTTGATCTATTTATTCTCCACTAGTACCATGCGATAATAGGGTATCGAAATAGGTTGTGTATATAGCACTAGATCAATCATAATCTCTACCTCCCTCTCTACAGGAAGACTGAAGAATTCGTCTAAGAAAACATCAGGGAAGTCACTAACAACCAAGGGAAGATCAACAACAATAGAAACGTCATCGGGATCAACTACAACAGTGGAGAAAAAACTCCTTATCTTTAGACAGAAAGTTCATGGATGATCAGGCCTCGGATTCCACTCTCCCTAAAAAACCCAAGATCCCCCATCAGCAATAGAGAATGAGACATGTTGATAGTAATAATCAATATCAGTATAATGAGTGATAATCCAATCTGTCCTGATGATGACATCAAATATACCTAGATCAAGAACAAGGAAATCCTAAACTAACTCCATGTCAGTTATTGATCAAGAACAAGATAGAAACTGAAACCCTTTCTCTTTCCTCTTTACAAGAGGTGTTGTTAACTCCATGAAAAAGGAAATGATATCCATTGTAAGTTTTAACACATCAATGAAATGGGAAGATATAAATGAGTGGGAGGAACCCATATCAAATAGATAAGTTTCTATTGAAGATGCAACAAAAATGGTACCTCACTGTCGATGGACCCGCATCAACCTTTACTGGAAACTCATCCAATATGTGACGGTTCTTTACACCTAAGGCCTGTAGCTAGAGCCCTGTGGACTTTATATCTTCTGACTATGCCACAGTGGCCTTTGGAACCAATGATTCCTGACCATATAGAGGTATAGACATATCCTGGAAGAACCTTTGTAGATGGTTGTAGCGGACACAACCATTACTCATATTTGAGGGTGCAAAACAAGAACATAGAGTGTGACCGACCTTACCGCACTAGTAGAAAGACTGGGGATCACTTTTGGCTATGACTAATCATCCAGAGGAGTACCACTATTGATAACCACCTCCACCACTCTTTCAATGATCATACCACTTCCTCTTCTTTCTCTGCACACCATTAAGGCTGTCACTTAGTGGAAGAGAATGGGTAGAATAGACAATCCTACATGTCATGTTCATCTCTTCCATCATAGCTTTGTCTACCATCTCAGCATAGGTAGAATGATTTAGCATAAATACCTATAATTTGATATTTGGTCACAAACCCTAAAGGTACTCATTCTTCACTACCTCTCGAGAAAAATGAACTAGCTCCGCGAACTAATTAGTGTACTCTAACATCGAACGCTCTCCCTACTGCAAAGAGAGGAACTCTATAGAATTTTCCTTTATTAGAGACTCTAGATAGAACTGCTAGAATAAGTGGGTCGTAAAACCCTTTCGGTCCAATATTGTGTGCCTATATTCCTACACCATGGAATCTCACCATCGTTTGTTGGGACCATCAATTCTAAACATTGCACACTTCACCTTGACATTATAAGGTGTATTCATGAAGTGAAATATTTGATTGATCTTATCCAGAAATTACTCTTCCTCTTTAGGTTCATTCATACCCTTAAATCATGGTGGTTTATCATGCAAGAACTCCTTATATTGATCCCTTTCTCCTCCAGCTTCTGGTTTTACCTCATCGACTACTTTATGGACTTGCAATGTATTTTGGTCCACATCGCAGACTTCTTGCACGATAGCCTCTAAAATATTTTGATCTGGAGGAGGATTCCCTTGGGTAGCATCCGCTTCATCCTCCTATAAAACCTGAGGAAGATGTCTCGAAAGTATATCACTACACACCTAAAACAAAACAAATGATCAAACCACGGGATAATCTTAGTTTAAACTAGAAAACCCTAAGCAAAAAATTGATACTATGATCAAGAACTCAACATAGAAGGCATGCATCCTAACATTCCATGGTAACTTGAGTCTCTTCACAGCAAGAGCTGGTCAAGAACTCACTACAACATACCTCTCAAGTTTCAACAAACCTATCTCTAGTATACTGAATGTCCCCAGACAAGGAATCTTTAGGAAAAACCACCTATAATATTAATTTGTAATGAATTGTCCTAGGATACCCTCACAAACTGATACCCAAACTGATTCACCATATACCCTAAGTGAGTTACCAATCCCCACAAGCTGGAAACTAGCACCTGAGCACCAACAATAATCAAAGGGAATGATTTCACCCAACCTAAAGTAGACAACATGGCATATAAATATATAATAGAAAGAAATAGTGTAATAATATTCATAATAAATATACCTCATAACTAAAATAAAATATTAGAAGTGATACAACTCAAATTAGTCATAAAAACCCCAAAGTACAAGTCTAAAGAAAAGGACAACTAAAACAAAGATGACTAATCTATGTGATAATGTAGGAAACATCCCACCATCTCACAATAGGATACCCATACTCAGATGATATAAACCCCACTGCCCAACTACAACGCATTTCATTTTACTACATCAAAAGACATAACCAGGCCTACACACCACTGAAGGGGTGTCTAAGGTGTAACCTAAACAATCTCACTAGGATCCAACTCAGGTGTTCCATATCAATTCTCTATAAAATCAATCCAAATATACTCATTTTAAAGAAAACATTGCATGATAAACAATAATGAAGTTTATATAAAAAACATTGTCAATATTTTCATTTTCCCACAGTTCCAAAACAAGCCAGGAAAAACAGTTTAAAAGCATAATTTCCACAAAAATTTATCAAATTAAAAGCAGATACATCAAATCAAAAATAATAAAAATCTAAATCACAATGGTAAATAGGCCAATGATCACAACAGGTCAGGCTAGCAGACTACTCGTACCACAATCAATGACTAGTAATCACTCAATCCCCTAGAACAAGAGGCCTATGGAGCATAAGAACACCCCATGAGTGAACCCCCCCCCCCTAATAATATCAAAATCAGGTCCCTAGAACACAAGCCTATGGAATAGAGAAACAACCCATGAGTGAACCCCGATAGTAAAATGAACGATGGCTCTAACCTACACCTTCCACATAAGTACCCAAGTCTTCACATGTACTGCATTTCCCAAATAACTTCAAAAGGGATTTTCATGATAAATTTCAAACAACCCTTGTCTTTTATCAACCTTATTTGAAAACCCATTTAATAATGCTTTGAAAATAACCATTTTTCTTTGCCAAAACAAAGATAAAAACTATCTTTTATTGAAAATACATTTACAATCACAAAAGAATCATGCTAATTTATTTATAAATCAAATTTATAAAATAGGATCAATCATGGTTCATTCAAAAAAGGCTAGATACAGAACCACCTACCTCAACTCAAGTCAAACACAACTCACAATGGGATCCACCAACACTGGAAGGAAAGAAAAGACAACAATGAAGATCTTAGAATCGATTTCCACATCTTAGAATCGAATTGCATAAAAATAAATGGTTGGGGAGGTTATATCAAATCATACCTCAATAAATACACATGTCATACCAAAACCAACACGAGATTCATTCTCTAGAAGAAGATCACACAAAGGATGTATAAAAGTCAAACAAATTTATCTGTAAGGTTGAATAATCCAAAAACACAGTGCAACGCCACTTATATGATATATGTTGATAAAGAATCAGAAAGGTCTCTTGCTGAGTGAGATGCAACACAACCATTGTGGATATCATGTACCAAACGAAGTGATCCATAAGGAGCGGAGACACCCAAAATCCCCTGGAAGAGCCTAGGGTTCAAGGTATGGAAGAACAAGATATAATGAATTAGGATTCAATATTGCAGTTCATAAAAACCTATAGGTCATGAAGGTTTTACATCATAAACCATGGATCTATGGCATAAAATACCCATGAAACATGTACACCAAAAAACACATTATCTTGGGTTAAAAAATACCATCCAAGATATGTACAACATAAAACAGGGTCTATGGTCTAAATACACTTAAGCTACAAACTGTTTTCATGGATTGTTCCCCACGACCCATTTACATCATAAACTAAACATTTACACCATAAATGTTCCCTATAAAATGCAACCA
This sequence comes from Viscum album, assembly GCA_963277665.1. Classification (NCBI taxonomy): domain Eukaryota; kingdom Viridiplantae; phylum Streptophyta; class Magnoliopsida; order Santalales; family Viscaceae; genus Viscum; species Viscum album. The sequence goes on from OY728125.1 coordinate 1,953,192,821, forward strand.
ACCCAGGTTTTGTTGAAGAACTCCCAAAATAGTTTCATATTCACTTCGAACTCGAAGAACACAAAATCAAACATAAAATAGGGATTACACTATCTAGGATTCTACAACTAGCGCTTGAACACAAAAAACTAATAGGTGAGTCATTGTGAAACATATCCATCTATATCCTTCATCATCACTAATCATCAAAATTAGCATCATATATCATGGTACATTTTTTCAATCCAATTAGTATCACTCATCATGAATTATGAGAATCCCATACTACCTCTTAACTTATTCTTATTCAGATTTCCACCCATCATGAATTTAAAAGACGTAATTATCACCTTGTGCCTGGCATATATGGCTCTCCCCAACATATACTCTCACTCTCATCACCTAAAAGTCTTATTTTTGAAAATTGGATCTCCTCCATCATATACATTAGTGAATAATTGATTGGTAGAAGTTCCAAAACAACCATCCCATTATCCTTTAATACCTATAATTATAATTCAGAGATAAGGTACATAATTGAAATTCCAAAATAAACTCATGAACCTCCTATACCTTCTTCTTCCTACAAAGTGTTTTACTATGGATTTACCCTAGTCAATAAACTATAAGTACTCAACCCATATCCTCTATATAAGATTTAGGTTTCCTTGAGAGAATATGAATTTAAGTCTTTTTTGGCCTATATACATAACAAGTCTATCACCAAAGGGATCATGGAACTAACACTTCAGCATAGGAACCATAGCATCCATGTTTGGTTATTCCTCTCAGGCGGGCACTATGACTAAGAACCATATGTGACCACCCAATCATACTATATCAAAACCCCTCTAAGGAAAATTCCTAATGAATTATAGTATATAGTACAAAAATTACTTGTCTTGGGTAATATAAATATCAGTGAAGAAGTAGACATCCCTTTCATATCCAAAAAGGTCAACTCACACTAATCATTCTATTCAAATTCCACCCACTTATTACTTAAGGTCATCATCGGTGGCTCCAATCAAGAACAATATAAAATGAAACTATGATACCAACCTACAATCCCAAGAAATATCTTCATGTAAAATACATTCTTGGGTCTCTAATAAATATTTTACAACATCTACATTCTCAACGTATACCGAAAATTTAAACTTCAATGTCAAATTCCCTATGAATCGCACCTAAAGTGACACTCTAATAGATTTTTATAAAGTCGATACTCACATACTATGCTCAGAATAAAATTAAAATGTATATCATTATCCTCATGTGTTTGATAATACATAAATATATTTTCAATGAATTCCACCATGAATGAGTCAAGATGCGAATGAAAATTCATATTCATCTATTCCATGAACATTATCGGTGTGTTCACCAGACCAAAAGACATCACCCAAAACTCATATAGTCAATATCTACTCCTAAATACAACTCATGGAATATCATCATCCTTTACCCTAAGCTAATGGTAGATTGATCATAAATCAATATGGAGAACCATACAGATCCCCTCAACTAATTTATTAAATCATAAATCAATAGAATTGGGTACCACCTCTTGATCGAAACATGATTTCATCTTTGATAATCCATGATTAATCATAAGCTATCCTCACTATTCTAAGGGAACAACAAAAGATTTCTACAACAGATAGTGATCTATCGGATGAATACATTAAACTTTAGGCCATTAAATTGGACCATCAACTCCCTTATCTCAGTCAGTTCTATATGATAAGATGGCATCAATTTTACCCAGAAGTGGCTGGAAATCCTTTTAAATTCCTAAAAATGAATTCTAAAGATTGATGTTTTGTAGTGTCATTTTTACCTCCTAACTTCAAACTTTTAATCTCTTAAATAATTCAGTATAGCAGCACCCAAAGTTGTCTCCCAATGAGATTTCACTTAAAGGGATTCTCTGTCATGTATTTTATTATTATTTTTACTATTATATTTCTAAAGGATTTCTAAGATAAGAAATTCACTACTCTAATTTTCCTCATTAACATACTTGAAAATAAATGAAAATAATAGGAAGAGCATGAAGTAGAGAGAAATCATTTCCTAGTGATTCTCTTAGTTTAATAATTCTTCTTTGCTTAAAAATATTTCACTCCATAAATTATCTCAACATACAGTTCAAGATCTCAAACCATGTATCTTATTATGTTTTAGAAGTTTCAGTTATCGACCTATTTTCATTAAAAGTCAATCAAAGTATTCAATGATCACCAAACACCATGACAAACATTAAATCCTAATAGGACTGAGTCAATGGTCCACACTATGAATAATACACTTAGATTGACCATATGTCGATCAAAGAATAGAAGTGAAAGGGAAAAAAATAACAGAATAAAAAATCATCAAACATCAATCGACTATTTTAAAATTTAAATTCTATAAAAAAATTATAGATAGATAGAAAATAAATTAAATATCGGAACAAAAATCACTCGTTAAGGTACAACCACTAAAAAATCAATCATTTATTTGGAATGTGAATGGATTTCAACCTGTCTCCTTGATTAAAAACAAATTTTATTCAATTTCTCAAGAATATATCTCAGTTATGCTCTTCATCACTTTGTTCCAGTTTTCATAGAATGTATCTTGCTACTACTGTTTTCCTCCCATGTCCTTCGAGAATAATCCCAAAATTCTTCCCTTATTTCCTTCCTATTATCACCCAAAATCACAGACTTAATTTGGTGACCGCCAAATGGGAGTAAAAATCCAACCTTATGTCACCACAGATATCATAATATAAAATCTATTAAACCAACTCTTGGCACATACAGAAGTAAAACTAATTCACGGGTCAAACACCTCTTCAGAAATTAATAATAAATTTTCTCCATCTGGAAATCAATAAATTAGAAGAAAATAACAAATCTATTATTCATTTGGTCAGGGAATTAAATCTGACTAAATGACAAATTATGCTCTGGTAGGGCATCATCAACCACTCTTCCTCTTGAAAATAAATCCTTCACTGGGATCACATGTAGTAACTCGTTCTAAAAAAAACAGGCAAGAAACTAGTTTTTACCTCAATTCATCATTAAAAAAATCAGCAATGGGAAACTCATTCCCATCATATTCTTCCTTTGGCCCTATTCAGCTCAAGGGACATCTGAAAACAAACAAGAAAAAATCAATAAAACTCAATTGACCTCAAATGAAAATCTATACAACCCGTCATAGAATTTTTTGGACTCTGATGATGGTTTGAGATGGGCCACCATTAACGTTCTACCTTCATAATCCAAATTCTCAATGACATTCTATCAAAAAAATGGTGTGTATTCTTTTCCTAGAATGAAAATCATTGGAGGTGGGGATTCCGCAGAATTGTTGCGGGAACTGGCAGCGCCAACGGGCCCAAATCCTAGGTGGTTGTGCTGCTGCGCCAACGCATGGGCGTGCCGGCGGACAGAGATGTGGTTGTTGGGAGTCGTCGGGTGATGCCGGCGAGGTGGGGATTCCGCAGGAGGTGACCGGAATGGAGGGATAAATGGTTCATCGAAGTAAGTGCCGGACTATGAGATTCATTGGATGGGAACGGATGAAAACCGGGCTGTTGGAGGGGCCGGCATGGGTGGAGGCAGGCTGCTGGATGTGCCAGCAGGGGGAGAGATCCATTGAGAGGGAGAGCTACCTTGCAGAGCAGCGCACTGGAGGTCATCATGCAAGGTGGAGCAGCTAGACAGAAACAGAGCCGGAGGGAGACTCGCACAAGAGGTGGAGCCAAGAGAAGTAGAGGCGTCGGGACTAGGATGGGAGGCGGAGGATTTCTCCTAGAGCAGAGAGGACGGGGCAAGATATATGGGAGAAGCGTCGTGAGTCGCGTGGGGAGGGGCAGGCTGCTTGGGATAACCGTCGGCTGGGAGCCGCCGAGGGAGAAGTCAGAGCGACAGTCGAGTGCATCTGGATGAGGGGTAGGGAGACGCACGTGGGGAGGGTTGGGCCGTCGCACGAGGAAGCAAAGTAGCAGAGGAGGCCGTCATGGAGCGTCGCGTGTAGAGGTGGGATTCCGTCCGGAGGGACAAGGGTGTCGGGCAGCGTTGCGACGGAGGGGCGCAGGGAGATGCTGTTACGGGAGGGTCCTACCGTAGGAGGAGGCAGCGCATAGGAGGAGCTTTCGTGAGCCATCGCGGGAAGAGGAGGAAGCGATGCGGGAGGACCGTCGGCAATAGGGTACCAGCAAGGGGATATCCACCGGCAGGGGGAAGGCTGGGAGATATCCACCGCCTGGGAGATCCGATGGGAGGGGAGGAGATCTAACAGAGGGGCCGCCTGAGAAATGATCCCGGAGGGGCAGCGGCATAAGATTAACCTATCCCTACATGGGGGCCTCCGCCCCCCTCAGGGGAGAGGATACGAGAAACCCTAGATAGGGGGGAAAATAAAATGTGAGGATGAGGGGTTCGGGATTTGGTTCCCTCTGATACCATGTAGAATGATAAAATAGGATAAACCGAACCCCCAAGGTGTTCTCTCTAAAGGAGCCCTTGGGGTGCTTTTATAACAAATAATTAAGACCACACCGGACCTCAAGTCCGATGTGGGATGCAGACTTCAACACTCCCCCTCAAGCTAGGTGTACCTAACTTGGATACATAAAGAAAAATAAAGCAGGCAATAAACACTGCAAACAAAAATAAAATCTAAACTAATTGCTTTTTAAAAATAATAAATGATTAAAATTTAAAAACAAACTAATTAGAATAATCAAAGAATTAATTAACATGATTGTTGAGTGACTTTGGATGGATCCCCATTCTCCTGGTGGTGAATCTCCCTCTCCTAGGGTTCTAGGACCTCCTCTATGACATTTCTATATTGATGGAGCAGCTCGTTAGTGGCTTTGCCTCTCCAGATCGGTGTTAACGGATCCAGCGGTTGTTGTGGTATTTCACCTTCTTTGAATGTCTTGCTCGTTCCCTCCTCTACTCGGCGTCTTCTGTTTCCTCTACTTAGCGTCTTTCACCTTCTTTGAATGTCTTGATTTATGGAAAAAAATAAAGGATTATTTAACAAACAAAATAAAGAAAATATAAAAATTATTAGAGTTAAATTATAATTAAATGTCGCTAATTATTAAATTATTTAAGGAAACAAAATTAAATATTAAACTACAATTAATTAATTAATTACAAAAACAAGGAGAATATTAATTAAATTAATAGAATACATAATTAAACAAAAATAGTAAAATTAATATTTAAAAGAAATTTAAAATTAAATTAATCAATTAAAACATTATTTTAATAACAAAAAAATAATTAAATTATAGAAATTATGTGGAAAAATTATATAAAATCAAAGCCTCATCAAATCCCCCCCCAAAGGATTTTTCTTTTCCACAATCAATTATCCAAATTCAGTGGAATGAAATAAATATTAAGTTTGAAATGTTGGATGGCCATGAAAAATTGGCATATAAAAATATTTTCATCATATTTTCATCGAGTAGTGAATGATTTTATCTACAAGAAATTAAATATTTTCCAATAAAAAATGAATCATGTTTTACAAAGATGATTGACCTCAATACATGAAAACAAATTGAACTCATTTTAATTTTCATTCAATTGAAATTCCAAACTTATTTTTACCTCTAGGATAAAAAAACTCACATAATTAGAAACCGAATAAATTAGACACTTTGTTTGGATGAGAGAAATTAATAATTAAAAGGTCGAATAAATAACTCATTATTTGGATTAAAGAATAAAATAATTAGTTCAACCAATATTGGGATTTTCATTTCATAATCTGTTTGAATGTGTAGAAGAGAAAATATCCTTCCCCAAGGTGAGGTGGAGGCCTTATTTTATAGATTGAGAAAAATGAATACATAGAGGAGTATTCCTATGTGGGACTCGGAATACCCATAATAATAAAAACAGGGTTTAACACTCCCCCTCAAGCTGGACATGCCCAACTTAGACAACGAGTCCCGCAAAAGAAAGATGTCATCAGACAAGACTAGACAGACTCCCCCTCAAGTTGGGTAGCAAATGTTGTGGATGCCCAACTTGGAATTGAACGAGGTCAGACGAGCCTCGAAGAGGCCTTTGGTGAAGATGTCAGCAAGTTGGCTCCGCCATTGGGATGTGGCTAAAGTTAACATGATTGTTCTCTAGGTGGTGGCAAAGAAAGTGGCATTCCACCTCGATATGCTTCATGCGTTCATGGAAGACGGAATCCGAAGCAACCTTTGTGGTTGCCTGATTGTCACACCAGATATGAGCAGATGTCTGTGGAGGAAAGCCAAACTCCTTGAGGATATGTTGAAGCCAAAGGATCTCCATAGTGATGGTGGTCATGGCACGGTACTCAAACTCTACACTGGATCGGGAGATGATAGTTTGTTTCTTGTTGCGCCAAGAGATGAGGTTGTCTGCCAAGAACACGGCAAAACCAGAAGTAGATTTTCAGGTAGCAAGGAAACCATCATAGTCAGCATCACAGAAGGCCTCAATATTTATATGATCATGGTGAGAGTAGAAAAGACCACAGGCAGGATCTCTCTTGATTTATTTGGTGATGTGGAAGACAACATCCCACTGAGAGGTGATCAAATGCTCCATGAATTGGCTCACTTTGCCAACAATGCAGGCTATGTCAGGACAATTCATGGTGAGATAATTGAGTTTTCCCACCATCCGACGGTGCCACTATGGGTGTGAATACGGTTCCGATGAGTCATAGAAAGACCATTCCCCAGGCTCAATAGGAGTGTCAACAGCAGTGGCCTGTGTCATCCCAGCATCCTACTGAATGTCCAATGCATATTTTCGTTGGCAAAGGAAGATGGTGTCCAGAGAAGGGAAGACCTCAATGCCAAGGAAGTATGTGTGAGAGCCGAGATCTTTGGTGTGGAAGTGATGGTGAAGATGTCCCTTGAGGTGGGTGATTCCAGCAGAGTTGCTTCCGGTGATGATGATATCATCCACATATATGACCAACAGGATACAGCCGGTGGATGTCGTCCTGTAGAACATGGTGTGGTTCTTCATGCTGCAAGAGAGCCCAAATTAGGGGATGACGGTGCTCAATCGTCCAAACCAAGCACGAGGAAACTTCTTGAGACCATATAGAGAGTGTTGTAGTCAACAGACTTGGGACTCGGCGCCGGATGCACAAAATCTGGGGGGCAGCTGCAAATAAACCTCTTCCTCAAGAAATCTATGGAGGAAGGAATTCTTGACATCTAGATGATGAAGAGTTCAATGATGATGAGTGTCCAGAGATATGGATAATCGAATGGAGGACATTTTGGAAACTGGAGAGAAGGCATCAAAATAATAAATACCATATGTTTGTGCGAAGCCCTTTGCCACAAGGCGAGCTTTGAGGCGATGGAGAGTGTCATCGACATTAAGTCGGACTGTGTAAATCCATTTTCTCCCAACCGCATATTTGTCTGTCGGGAGGGGGATGAAATCCCAAGTATAGTTTTCATCCAGAGCCTGCAATTTATCCCACATTGCTTCTAGCCACCCTGGGTAAGATTTTGTATCACCAACTGTGCAGGGAATAGATACCGTCTCTAGAGCTGACAAACCCCTGTATGAAGATGTAAATAGAGTACTCTGACAAGAGTGAGTAACTTTTTTGGAATGCAATGGGCAAGTCTTCTGGTGTCGGTGTATGAGCATCAGACGAAGCGGGTATGATGGTGTCATTGGCCAGGATGATGGTGTCGTTCACTGCAGGAGGTGGTTCACTTTGGAGATCCAGTGAGACTGGGAATCACTGAGAGAGGTCGGATGGTGTGTGATGAGGGGACGGCGAGCAGAGGCTGGCTGGTGGGATCCCGCTGGAAGTCAGGGCCAATCGTGGGAAGCAGCGTGATCTGAAAGGAGGCCCGCAACCAAGACTCACTGAGGGATGGTGCCGTCTGGAGGAAGGCGGGCTGAACCACCATAGGGAGGCTGTAGGAGTATCCGCTTAAAAGGAACTAGGAAGGCCGTGGTCATCTGGAATCCGTGCGGAACCGCAACGGATGTGCGACATCGGGATCGAGAGATGGAGATGGTGTCGGGATCGGGAGATGGACGTCAGGACCGGGATGTGCGGCGTCGGGATGGGGATGTGCGGCGTCGAGACTGGGAGGCCGCTTGGGTTGGAGAGTGTCGCATACGGGAGGGGTTCCGTTGGGATGGAGGGAGGGCTGGGAGCCAAAGGGCACCGGGAAGCCGCCAGGAAGGACGGGCCAGAGACCTGGAGAGGCACCGAGTAGGGCGGGATACAGGAGGCCACAAGGAATATGAAGAGTGGGGTCGAGTAGGGGATAGTCGTAGTAGGGAGGCCGCAGAGAGGGCGGGCCAGGCCAGACAAAACCGAGAATCCGCAAGATTTTCTGGCAACCCTAGACGGGAGAGAAAAAAAGGAGGGAGGGTTCAGGTTAGAGAGCACCCTCTGATATCATGTAGAAGAAGAAATATCCTTCCTCAAGGTGAAGCAGAGGTCTTCTTCTATAGATTGAGAAAAAGGAATACATAGAGGAGTATTCCGATGTGGGACTCAGAAATACCCAGAATAATAAAAATAGGGTTTAACATAATGCATATCTTATGAGTTTAAATCCAAATTAAAAAATTCAAAAGAAATGATAAGTGTATAACATTCATACTATTTTTTACCAAATTCAACTGTTTTTCAAGAGGGAAATGAAAAATGATGGACAAAACTGAATCTAAGGGGTATTTAAGAATTAACCACATTAAATTGGATATAAAACATTCAAACTTCATAAAATATAAAAAACATTAAAGATGATTCATTGAAATTTGAAAAATTATCGAATTTCATAAAAAATAAGGGTTTTTGATGGGTTTACATTGTGGTGCAGTTTAGCACATTGAAAGACCATTTCCCCCAAATTAAAGCACAACATTATCCTCAATATTAAATTTATGGTGGAGAAACATGTTTAGCCAACCTAAAGTTTAAAATGAATTTTCAATCCATTTCATGTTCAAAGGTCTAAAAGAAATCTCAATGTATTTTTTCCACACAAAAAATTAATAACAACTCACATCACGAATAAAATAAGTTCACTACTGGTCACCACTTAAACCTTTAATCTTAAAAATAAAGTGTGCAAACTAATGCATGTTCAAGGAAGTGATGGAGAATATTTCCAGAAAAGAATGAAAATTTCAACACTAATACACAATAAAAAACATCCAAACTAATAGCAATAACCAGGATTTTTAATCACAAAATTCAACATGAAAATAATCTTTCAGATTCATTCCTTTTAAAATCAATTTAAAGAACAAATCAGAAACAACAAACAAACAGAATTTGTAAGCATGAAAATAAGTAGAATTTAAATTTTAAAAACTCCCTAAATTAGAAGCTTTATTTTCCTATACATAGACTCGAATACACATCTTCTTTTATTTGATTAGGCTCCTCTAGTTAAATTGAAAGCTCCCAAAAATGAAATCAGATTAACATTAGATCACGGAAAAACACAGCTTAAGTAAAATAAAGCCAAAGTTTAAGAATTGAGGGTGTTTTTCCAAGTTTCTTCATCTTATATCTTCTTTTGATCATGAAATTTATAAATTATCTACTCTGAATGATGGAAATAGTTCCCTAGTAGATTCCACTAGTGAAAAATCTAACTATATAGCTTATGAATAGCCTTACAATCCAATTTATTTCCTACAATAGAAACAAGAAGATTTCAAAATGCTATTGAAATTTAAAAACAAAAAAAAACTAAAAGTAAAAGGAAATAAAATAAAAGGGAAAATAAATCTTGGGCTAAACCCCACAAGAGGTGATGCTTTTTATACTGTCCATAGCTGGAAACCATGTTGTTCATCCCCAATCCATTGGTGGATGGGGCTTGTGTGGTAGGAACCACCACATCTTCTTCTTTCCACAACTGGTCAACTTTACTCCTTTGTCGAGGTCCCATTTGAACTAAATTTTTGGTGAATTCATCCCACTCTTAGTGTGATACAATTTTTCGGTTGAGGATCAAAGTATAAAATATGAGCCCTCGTTTTTAACTTCTCTAGGAAGATAGGTGTCCACCACTTCCTTCAAATATTTTAGGGACATCCTCAACAGAAAAAATAAAAAACTCCTCAACCTAAAACTAGACAGCCCCGTCTTTCATTTCTAGCTCCAAATGCTGATCTATAGAGACTTTCTTAAGGTTTATCTCCATATACTTATACTCTCCAAAATAAATATCTTCTTATAAAAACACTTCCAATACTTCATGGGTGTTAGTAGCCTGGACGAGTACTTAAGGGATGATCCATCAGTTAATACACGCCCCTCATCCTTCACACATATCAATGGAGGGGTAGAAAAGAAAATATGGTTTAGTCTGTTAGTTTGGTATAAAGACAGTTGTACTCATTTGTTCGAGCATTCTCTTATAAGATATATTTGGAGTCTGTTGGAACAGAACCGGAGAGGGAGCTATGGGCAGCTTCTCAACCATGTGTCGTCGGCAGCAGAAGGAAGACCAAGAGGAGGATTCTCCATTATTTCTTCTTCTAGTAGCACTCGTTTGACTGTAAATACAAACCTACTGGTAATATCAGAATATTCTTCCGCTACTTTTTCTACATTCTTACTTTATCTCGTCACACACACACCAGCGTGACAATTTGGTGACTCCACTAGGGAATCGAAGGCAGTGATGCCTTGGAAATCAGAGTATCTTTTCTTGTTGAATTTGTACGGGCGATCTGAGTTGCGTAGTGGTAAACATTAGAGACTTCATATCTTTTCTCTTCGTTCAATCGGGAAAAGAATCGTTCTTATTTTGATGAAAACTAGAATGGAGAATCGGATGGGATCGGTCGAATCGGCCATGGAAAGTATAAAACAATCCATGAACTCAATGCAGGAAAACATGGAGAAAATTATGTGAATGCAGAATGAGAGCCAACAAGTGGCTATGGATATAGCACAACAGACGGAGGAACGAGTGACACTGAGAGTTCGCTACTTGGAGGAACAAACTCTGGATTTCTTGAAAGGTGTGAAAAAACTAGTAGAATGGGGATCAAAAGTAGAGAAACATAGAAAATTTGTGCCTAATAATTTCAAAGGAAGAGAGTTAGAAACAGTGGAATTCAGTGCATGTCTAGCGGAGAATTCTTCTGTTGAGGAAGTTATGTTGCTTGATGGAATGTGCAATTTATCACGGAGGGTTGAACTACCTATGTTTATTAGAAATGATCCATTTAGATGGATTACCAAGGAAGATACCTATTTCATAATTAACAAGATTTCAGAGGATATGAAATTACACTATGCACAGATATGCATGGAAGGAACATTGTATTGGTTTCTTTCCTCGCACAGGGATACGCCTGGATCGACTTGGAGTGTGTTCAAACCAGTGTTTATGGATCGATGTGGTAGAAACATTGATGGAGATCCTTTGAAATATCTTAAAATTTTTAGGTAGACCGGTTCGATGGAAGAATATAGTGAAAAATTTGAGCAGATTGTCCTGAGGTTGATGGACTTTCCAAAAACATGGTATATGAGTATGTTTATGGGGGGTTGCGTCCTGAGATAGAAAACCGAGTTTCTACATGTTGAAATCTATTTTATTATAGAGGGTATTTCAGAGTCCCACATTAGAATACTCCACCGTGTAATCTATTTTACTCATCTATAAAATAATTTCTACACCTCACCTTGAGGTGGGAGGAATTCACCTTCTACATTTTATCAGAGGAAAAATCTCCATAATTTTTCCGCTTCCCTCCCTTCTCCCAGAGAATCCCTCCCAACGACCTCCCAGCTTTTTCCGGCCCCACCTTACCTACAGCTTCCTGGCATTGTTTGACCCCACCCTCCCTACGGTTTCCCAGCTACGCCAGGCCCCAGATCCCCCCAGGCAGAATCCTTCGCTCTGCCTCCTCCCGTGGCATCCCGATGACCCACCCTCCATCTACGATTCTTGTCCCGCCATCCCTCAATGCTTCCAAACTCGCCTCTCGCAATTCCCATCCCACCTCCTATCGTGACTCTCGGCCCCGCCTCACCTCTCAGGGTTCTCAACCCACCTCCTATAGCGGCTCCCAGCCCCCGCCTCTATCACGGATTCCAAGCCCCACCTCCTATAACATTTACCGGCTCGCCTCCCTCGACAACTCCCGACCCACCCTCCCTTCGGTTTTTTTTTTCTGGCCCCTCTCTCCAACTGCTTTCTGGTTTTACCCGGCCCCACCTTTGACGTGGCCTCCCAGCACCTGCCTCCCTTGCGACGTCTCGACCCCACCTCTCTCAGAACCTCTCGGTCACCGCCCACCTCAGCGCTTCCTGACCTACCTTCTGCGATGGCCACCGTCACCACAACAACTCACGCAGCACCAACGATTCATTTCCAGTGGCCTGCTTCCCACATGGTGCTCACTGAATTCGTCATGGTTGGCACTTCTGCCCGCAGGACTCTGACACCACCTCTAGTCGCAAGCGCTCCTGCAAGGCCACCCCCTCATAACAGTTGTCGGACTTCTCTCACAGGAGCCCCACACTTCATCCCTCTGTCTATGCACCCACCTGAGCAGTTGTCCCCTGCTCTGTCACTGGTCTCGAGTACCCGATATAAACGGGCGCTCTCACCGGAGGAGATTGCATTTATACAATCTTATCAAATTGTCTTGCCCCCTTCCTCTTCTCCAGCCACAATTGTTCATACGGGTGGCCATGCCACGATTATATCTCCTCGGCTGACATCTTGAATGCTTAACTCCAGTGTGTTCGAACAACTTATAGGAGATTTCAGTATTTTCACTACCTATCATCCGCATACAGGTGCCTCTGAAATTACAGTTTCTAATAAATCAAAAATCCCCATTGTGGGATTTGGAACATGCTCATTGACCTTGTATATTCACCTAGATTCAATAACTCATGTTCCTGATAGTCCATTTAATCTTATCTTTATCAGAAAACTCACCAAATATTTAAATTGTGTTGCTACTTTTAAATCTTCTGGTGTTGTTTTTTAGGAGCGAATGACAAATCGGGAACTCGGTCAAGGTTATCTTCAGAATGGGGTGTACAAGTTCGATACCCCACCATCTTTGTCTTGTTCTTCCACCTCAGTCTGTGCCCTTGACCAATATTATCTCCTTGATCATCAACCGGATTCCGTCCTACATAATCTTTTCCCCCAATTTGGTCATCACCTTTCCTTTCATTGTGAATCCTGTAAGTTTTTTAAACATCATTGGGTGACGTATGTTCCTCGAATGGAAACACATGTTGCGAATCCTTTCGATATTTTTCATTTCGATGTATGGGGTACTTACAGGGTTCTTATCCAGTCCGGGTACAGTTATTATATATCCTTCATTTATGACTACTCGTGCATGACATGGATTTACCTTCATCCTGGTCAATCTGAAGTGTTTTCTACTTTTTATACCTTTTATAATGAAATTTATACTCAATTATCCACATCCCTTAAATGTCTCTACTCTAAAAATGAACAGGAATATTTATCCACTTCCTTTCAGCAGTTTATCAAGTATAAAGGTGTCATTCATCATACATCCTACCCTGACACACCTCAGCAAAATGGAGTATCCAAGCAGAAACATCATCATATTCTGGAGACTGCTCATTCCATCTTATTCCACATGAAGGTGCCTCTCTTTTTTTGGTTCGACGTCATCCTAATTGCTACCTACCTCCTTAACTGACTCTCTTCTTCTATCCTTCAGGGAGAGACTCCTTTTCAGACTTTGTTCTCCTCTCTCCCTCCTCACTCACTTCCACTCCATGTGTTTGGGTGTCTGTGTTATGTTTGGGACACTCGTCTCAACCTCTCCAAACTTTCTACCAAATCCCTTTGTTGCATATTCCTCAGATATTCCTGCACTCAGCACGGATATTGGTGATTCTATCCTAACTTACGGTAACATGTCCTCTCTACTGATGTGTCGTTTGTTGAGAGCTCTCCTTTCACTCTTCCCTCTCCTCATCCCAACACCACCATCGATGATTGTCTTCCTCTCATCATCCACCCACCTTTGTTACCCCACTCTGTTGGTCACTGGTTTAGCACTATCTACTCCCGCTGCCCGTCAACTGTATCCCCCGTTCAGGCTGAGGACACCATCATCCCGAATTCATCTGATGCTCATGCTTTGGCTCCAGACAACTTGCTCATTGCCCTACGAAAAGGTACTTGTTCCTACCAGGATACTCCTCTCTATACACATACTCATACAAGGGTCTTTCCGCTCTGGAGACGATATATATTCCTTGCACCGTTGGCGACACCAAATCTCACCCTAGATGGCTTCAGACAACGCAGGATGAATTGTAGGCTCTAGAAGACAATCACACTTGAGATTTGATCCCCCTTCCGACAGGAAAACAAGCAGTCGACAGTAAATGGATCTATACGGTCTGCCTCAATGCAGATGGCACCCTTCATCGCCTCAAGGCCAAACTTGGGGCAAAGGGCTTTACTTAGACATATGGTATCGACTATTTTGATACCTTCTCTTCAGTTGCAAAGATGGAACATGTCCCATTGTCCATCTCTCTGGACACTCATCATCATTGACTCCTTCATCAACTTGATGTCAAGAATGTATTTCTCCATGTCTTTCTTGAAGAGGTGTATCTGCAGCAGCCTCCAGGATTTCATGCCTTCGGAGTCGACTCTCATGTCTACGAACTTTGTTGCTCTCTATATGGCCTCACGCAGTCTTCTCAGGCTTGTTTTGGCCAATTCAGCATTGTCGTCACTACATTCAAGCTCTCTTGGTATCACAAACCAGATCTGGTCGCCTTCAAAACCAGCACCCGACCCGGTCTATGGCAAGACCCGAAGGGAGTTCCCGATCCCCACAGGTTGGCACAAGTTCCCGGGTATCATATATGAGTGTTTGGGAACAATTTACCCAAGTTTAAGAACATAAGACAACCAAATACAATAAATAAACTAAATCTGAAATTTTACCCCAAACAAGCCTTTAATAAAATTCAGAATTGGTAACCAAGGTTTATACAAAGCCTAAATACTACAAAAAAAGAAGAAAGCCAAAAATGAATCCCAAGAACCGCCTCAATGTAAGGGGGAAACACACTCAAGTCATCTCTACAATACCACACCACGAAGGATAGATAGAAACCCAAACCACCAGTTCTAAGAGCTTTACTCAAACCTGCAACAAACATTACCAAGTCTACTTACACCAAAAAGGTATAAGTTGGGTGTGATCCAAAGCCCAGTTGGATGCCAGCACAAAAAGATTCCATGTGATCATCATTATAAGACAAAAATCTTGCAAGTTTTGTAAACAAGAAATGCTTGTAAAATTGTTTAAGAAAATAAAAATTTAAATAAAATCAGTTTTCAAGTGGTCTATTTTAAAAAATAAACACTTTTAAATAAAATTCAAAAGCTAAGGAATTTTTCCAGACAAACACACCATATGCCGACAATGAGTGTAAAATGTCCAATGAGCACTAGCAACAGGAACACCCCTGGGCACAAGCTTGTTGTGGGTCCCAGGTACCTCATATCTCAGTGAAAGTAACCATACAAATATCTGTTCTTGTGCACACAAGACACTAGTAGGGAACATACCCATAACCTATTTGTCCCCCAACATCATCATCATCATAGTTTAGTTAGTGTTGTCATCGTCAAACTTTCTATGTGAAACAGGGGTCAAACCCCACGGGATCACTAGCATACTAGCACACGTCCACCCACCTAGATACCCGGTTTTTTCCTCTTATGTTCAAACAAGTTCCACAAGACATGAAATACCATTTTCACATTAAAATACCATTTCCAAATCACACACACACCAAACATCCCACACACATGTCACATAATTTCCTTTTTCATTCAAATTCATTTTGAAACCATACTCACACCAAAACATCCCACAACACATTTCACATCTCTTTCACACTTCAATAAATACTTTAAACAATTTTATAAAACATTTCCAAGATAGTACACATCACATAACATCCCTTTCACATTAAAATGGACCATTTCAAAAGTACACTCCTACCAAAATAGTTCACCAACATAGTTTCACCTCTTACATAAATCAAGAAACCATTTAAATCCTTCATAAAACAATTCAAAGGAGTGTAACCAAGCTTTGCAAATAAAATCCTTCTAAAAACCCTATTTTGAAACCAAATTCATGCCAATATAACATAAAACCAGAATTTTCAGCCCTATAACCATTTAATAAAACCATTTCATGAACCAAAAAATATCCCCAAGTGGTACAACATGGAATACACAAGACAAACACACATTTTTATACAAAAATGCTACTTTAAAATTAACTGCTCAACCAATGCTACCAAAAATAGTTTTCAAACCACACACAACATATTAGGAACATTATAAATAAATAAATCAAGCAAGAAAACTCATCAAGAAATGCTTACACCTGGAATCACCTACCACAAATATCAAAACACCAAATCCTTGTGCGAAAGTTCACCTGCACCACCACCGCACCACAAGGGAGTTAAATAAAACCTAAAAACACAAGATTAGATCAAGAAATAAAAAGGATAAAACCCTAGGTTCGAATCCCTACTTTATAGAAATTAGGATATTCAAGAAAATATGGATGAAACCCTAAGAAAAAGGAAGAAACCTTAAGCAAATGGGAGAAGGAATGAAGGAAATGCACTTACTTGAGATATCTTGAATAAAACACCCCAAATAAACGACTAACTAGATTTCCAAACAGCCAAAAATGAAAGTGAGGTCAGAATAAGGATAATTAGGTTATGTGAGAACTGAAATGGAGGGGAAAAAGTAAAAATTAAAGGATTTATAAAAGAAACAAGTTACCTCTTCAAATATGAATGATTTGAGAAATCCAGAGAAGTTTTTCCCTAATTCACGATGAATATGAGCTCCAAAGAGGGGGAATAGATCAGGGGGGGTGCACATTGGGTAAATGGTCTTGGGTGAGAGTTGGAATCACCGAAAAACCTTAAAAATTGAATGAGATATTAAAAAATTAAAAAATAAATAAAACAGGAAATGAGCTTACGGGCTGACCGAATACCTTAATAAAAAACTCATATCCATCATGATTATGGATTCCTATGATGTCCAAACGGATATGGTGGTTTTAATATACCATGAGATTCCAATTGGGAAGTATAATGGCTGTAAAATATTGAAAAATAAAGGAGTTATAAAAAAAAATTGTTTTTAAAATGTGAAATGGGCTCATGGTTTGGGCCAAATCATGAAAAAACACCCTTTCCTCCAAAACTACATGGGAAACCCCCACAAAAAAATCAATAATAGTAATTAAATGAAAAAATACATTTAAAAGAAGTCATGGATCTGACAATTCTCCCCACCATAAAACTTTCCGCTCTCGAAAAGCCACAACAAGGTTAAAAGCAAAAACCAAACCCAACTGAAAGGCCAAAATGGACTCCTCTTCCAAGTTTCACTCACCCCAAAAAGGCCAAAACACCTCCAATTGATAAATCAAGTAAGTGATACACTCACCAAACAAAACATAACACCACTTTCTGAAATGATCAAGCATATTCAAACTACATCCCAAAACAAAACACCTCAAACACTATCCGAACAAGACTCAAGCAACTTACATGGAATGAACAACAAAAACGAATGAGGTCACTGTAGTCTTACTTCAACAAAACTGTTGGGCGCACACCAATCCCAACGTTTACTCAAAGAGGAAGTTGGTGGTTAAATAACTCCGAATGAGACTACCTATTGTCAGACCAACACTAGGGACAAAACCAATTTACTGATATGGGGAGACACAAACAGCATCCACACTATAAGGGGAAACTCAATTTTTTTTCCAAGATAGAATTGGGACACTAACAGGGGGAGGCCCGAACGGGATCCCAGCATAAGGGGTATAATTTCATTAGAATTTTACAAAATAAATTACATGAGACTCACAGTGGGTCTCCCCACCATAAAACCAACCTTCTTAACCGGCTGGCATGGGCCGACACGAAAAGACCCCAAAATTTAAAGAGTTGGCACGGTCGCATAGTTAGTCCCCACAGTTTGGGAAACTGTGCGCTAACCTTGCAGAGCATTCTATCCAAAGGAGAAGCTTCACATAGTTACATGGACCGAGGTGCATGACCGTGCAGAGACCGTATGGTAGCTACAGTCTCTTATCGCATGGTTTCCTAGGTTGGTGCACGGTTACTACTAATCGTGCACAAATCGTGCTCTTCAATCCGCCTAGCCCAAATTTCATCTTTTCCTCTAAAAAATTAAAAGGAAACCCAAAATAATAACATGAAGTCATGCTATAACATGGAAACGAGGTACTCCCACCTCTACCACCGAATGGGAACAAATGAAATAAGATGAAGACACTATAGGTTTAAACTATTTTCATCTTTCATACTGAGGATAGGACTTTGACCAAATGTTAGAATGACCTTGGGATTCCCCTGGCTATGTGACAGCTTCACTTCGGGACCTATGGTTAGAGCTCAGATGATTGAAGCATCTCTTGCCTCGCAGTCAGGTTTTAGAAACCGCCAAATGTAACTTCTTCTTCCAGTTCCACAAACAATTACACTGTGATCTCATATGGGCTCAATGAGACATGACACACTTCAAACTCACTTTACCCTAACCCATCATTTTACCAAAACAAGGGCTTATAGGATGCACACACATCACCCCCTTGTTTCTTCGGATGGGAAACAACATAATGAAAGGACACATAGAAACACCTTCCTCTAGACATAGGATTTCGGAATTCCATGAAGGGAGACAAGCATCCGACAAAACAGAGACTCTCATAAGATTGCACAACCTTCACCCTTACAATCAAACGAACACACGACATCGCAAGGCGTCACTGAACATGACCATTGTGGCTAATAAAAAACACGAGAGGGACATTATGTCAACTCCCAAGCATCACAAGATTCCAAAAAGCAACCATAATAGCCACTCTTGGCCAGATTTTCCACACTGGTGTCCTAACATGAACTCCTGCTTCGATGAGACTGACGAAAGACCCAAAGACCCTTTAAGACATCATTATACACTGACAACCCTGAACTGCAATCACCTTTGACGACTAAGGAAACTTAAGAAACTAAGGTCTATTTCAACCTACCACAACCACTCTCCCTCTACAAGGGGTTCCACATGACCGAAAATGAAGAGGGGTAAACTCAATCTCCAAAACTCAAGAAGAAAGTCCTTATGTTGATCAACTGGAGGATCATCCAGTGGTGAATCACCATGGGCCACACATCAGTCATGCATTAACTCTTTATGGGGAAAACCCTATCCAACAAGAAAACCCAAGGACCCAACCAAGATTTTCATTTGATCACAACATACCACAAACCAGAACAGAACACATGAGGGGAGCACCACATTGGCCTCACAAACTTTTTCTCAAAAGAGACCACTAACCAACGCTTCATTCCAACTTATCGATGAAACACCAACCCAACACATCATTTAAACAAGAGGGGTTATTGAACTCAAAACATCCCACAATAATAATCTCGAAAACACATAAGCTACACATCCCAACCACACATTATCAAAACACAACACTTTCCTTCAAAATTATTCTAAAAAAACAGTGTCGGTGGGTTGCGCATTTACAAATGGTATCTCATGAGCCTCACACATGCATGTTTACATGCCACACCGGGCACCCACCTCATATCCATCCAGACACTCATCTAGTCATGTCATTAACCATCTATATTCCCATATAAACCCATGCATGTGGTCACCCTTGAGAACACCAAAGACCAAAACCAAACCTTTCCACCTTTTAAAATCAAAACATTTTAACCACACTTTCCCTTTCTCAAAACTGCTAACCATAAAATCAAAACCCAATTTACATCTTACAAACTAGTTTAGAAAAGCACACATCATTCAATAAAACTCACTTTCATTCCTTGCACAACCATTTCAGAACATTTCAACCCATTTCAAAACACTTCTAATTTCATGAAAAACTTTATTTCATAAATCACCATTTAATTAAGAACTAAACTATTCTCATTTCAAAATAAGGTTCTAAAATTTCCTAAAACTTTTCAAATGCTCAAAAGTTACCAAATCAAAATCCATCTTCAACCCCCACAGATAAATTCTAAAACGCTTTATTCCATTCAAAACAATTTTCAATAGCTCAGAAAACTTTATTTGAAACAGATTTTCAAAACCCACTTCAACATAATTTATGTATTAAAAGGTGGTTTAAGCACGCCATTTACCATTTCAAAACAATTCTGAAAATTCATTTCCACCCTTTCTCAAATGAAAAAACTTCCACTTTATTAGAAAATCATTTCACAAAAATTTCACGTTTCTTAAAACCAAGTCATTTTTATTTTAAAACCAAATTTCCAAGATTCCAAAACAAAGACACAATACAATACGAGAGGAAACTAGTGTTAGTGGGTGACTTGGACATATAGTTGGAGGTCATATGTCAATCACTTCACCATTACAGAGAGTGTTCTAAGGAAATATCTCGGGCTCCACATCGCTTTCCAGGCCCTGTGAGCTCATTGGGACCATCAAGCCATCTCTCTTTTCATTTCCTCCAATCATCAACAAACCATGAGAAACAAAGAAGTCCAATAAAACCCAACTTCCCCTGGCGACTTGAATCTCATCACGAGGTGTGTTGTCCAGACACCCTACTCGTGATCGGAATGTCAAGTCCTGACAATCCTAGCCCCGAAATATCCCAACTCTTCCCCAAATAACATGACCCAAAAGAACGAACCTCCTCTGATACAATTTTGTCACGAACAAGATCTGGTCGCCTTCAGAACCAGCACCCAACCCGGTCCGTGGTAAGACCCGATAGGCGTTCCCGATCCCCATGGGTTGGAACAAGTTCCCGGGTATCATATATGAGTGTTTGGGAATGATTTACTCAAATTTGGAAACATAAGACAACCAAATACAATAAATAAACTGAATCTGAAATTTTACCCCAAACAAGCCTTTAATAAAATTCAGAATTGGGAAACAAGGTTTATACAAAGACCAACAAAAGAAGAAATCCAAAATGGACATCCCAATAACCACCACAAAGAAAGGGGGAAACACCCTCAATCCATCTCCACAATACCACATCACGAAGGACCGCTAGAAACCCGGATCACCAATTCTATGAGCTTTACCCAAACCTGCAACAAACTTTTCCAAGTCTACTTACACTCAAAGGTGTAAGTAGGGTGTGAGCCAAAACCGAGTAGGATATCACCACAAAAATATTCCATGTGATAACCATTATAATACAAAAATCTTGCAAGCTTTGTAAACATTAATGCTAGTAGATTTTTTTAGGAAAATGCAACTTTAAATGAAATCACTTTTCAAGTGGGCTATTTTAAAGAATCAAGACGTTTAAATAAAATGCACAAGCTACTGAATTTTTTCATAAAAACACACTATGCCGACGATGAGTGTAAAATGTCCAATGATCACTAGCAACGGGAACACCCCTAGGCACTATCTCGTTGTGGGTCTCATGTACCTCGTATCTCAGTGAAAGTAATCATACAAATATTCGTTCTCATGCACACGATCCAGTAGTAGGGATCATACCCATAACTTAGTGGACCCCTGACATCATCATCATCATAGTTTAGTTAGTGTTGTCATACACAAACTTGCTACGTGAAACAAGGTCTGAACCCCATGGAATCACTAGCATACTAGTACACGTCCACCCACCTAGATACTCAGGTTTTTCCTCTTGTGCTCAAAAAAGTTCCACAAGCCATGAAATACCATTTTCACATTCAAATACCATTTCTAAATCACACACACACCAAACATCCCACACACATGTCACATAATTTCCTTTTTCATTCAAATTCATTTTGAAACCACTCACACCAAAACATCCCACAATACGTTTCACATCTCTGTCACACTTTAATAAATACTTTAAATAATTTTATAAAACATTTCCAAGATAGTACACATCACATAACATCCCTTTCACATTAAAATAGAACATTTAAAAAGTGCACTCCAACCAAAATAGTTTTCTAACATAGTTTCACCTCCTACATAAATCAAGAAACCATTTAAATCCTTCATAAAACAATTCCAAGGAGTGTTACCAAGGTTTTGCACATAAAATCCTTCTAAAAACCCTATTTTGAAACCAAATGCATGCCAATATAACATAAAACCAGAATTGGAAGCCCTATAACCATTTAATAAAACCATTTCATGAACCATAAAATAGTCCCATGTGGTACAACATGGAATACACAAGACAAACACACATTTTTACACAAAAATGCTACTTTAAAATTAACCGCTCAACCAATGCTACCAAAAAAAGTTTTCGCACCACACACAACATATTAGGAACATTGTAAATAAATAAATCAAGAAATACAACTCATCAAGAAATGCTTACACATGGAATCACCTACCACAAAGTCAAAACACCAAATCCTTGTGTAAAAGTTCAACTGCACCACCGCTGCACCGCAAGGGAGTTAAATAAAACCTAAAACCACAAGATTAGATCAATAAACCCAAGATCAAACCCTAAGTTCGAATCGCTACTTTTCAGAAATTAGGAATTTCAAGAAAATATGGATGAAACCCTAAGAAAATGGGAGAAGGAAGGATGGAAAGCCACTTACTTGAGATATCTTGAATAAAATACCCCAAATACACTAGTAGATGAATTTCCAAATAGCCAAAAATGAAAGTGAGGTTCGAATAAGGCTGATTAGGTTATGTGAGAACTTAAATGGAGGGGAAAGAGTAAAATTTGAAGGAGTTATAAAAGAAACAATTTACCTCTTCAAATATGGATGATTTGAGAAATTCAGAGAAGTTTTGCCTTGATTCGCGATGAATATGATCTCCAAAGAGGGGGAAGAGAGCATGGGGCGTGCCTTGGGTAAGTGGGCTCAGGTGAGAGTTGGAATCACCGAAAAACCTTAAAAATTGAATGAGATACTAAAAAATTATTTTTTTAATAGGAAATGGGCTTACGGGATGGCTCAATACCTTAATAAAAAAACCAAATCCATCATGATTATGGATTCCTATGAGGTCCAAATGGATATGGTGGTTTTAATATACTCGGGGATGCCAATTGGGAAGTATAATGGGTGTAAAATGTTGAAAAATGAAGGAGTTATAAAAAATAAAATTTGTTTTTAAAACATGAAATTGGTTCACGGTTTGACCCAAATCATGAAAAAACGCCCTTTCCTACAAAACTACATGGGAAACCTCCACAAACAAATCAATAATAGTAATTAAATGAAAAAATAACTTTAAAAGAAGTCATGGATGTGACAATTATCCCCACCATAAAACTTTCCGCCCTCGAAAAGCCACAACAAGGCTAAAAGCAAAAACCAAACCCAACTGAAAGGCCAAAATGGACTCTTTTTACAAGTTTCGCCTGCCCCAAAAAGTTCAAAACACCTCCAATTGATAAATCAAGAATGTAATACACTCACCAAATAAAACATAACACCACTTCCTGAAACGATCAAGCATATTCAAACTACATCCCAAAACAAAACACCTCAAACACTATCCGAACAAGACTCAAGCAACTTACATGGAATGAACAACAAAAACGAATGAGGTCACCATAGGCTTACTTCAACAAAACTTTTGGGCGCACACCAATCCCAACATTTACTCAAAGAGGAAGTTGGTGGTTAAATAACTCTGAATGAGACTAACTATTGCTAGACCAACACTAGGGACAAAACCAAGTTACTGATACAGGGAGACACAAACAGACTCCCCACCATAAGGGGCAACTCAATTTTTTTTCCGAGATAGAATCGGGACACTAACACGGGGAGGCCCGAACGGGCTCCCGACATAAAGGGTATACTTTAATTAGACTTTTCCAAAAGAACTTACATGAGACTCATAGTGGTTCTCCCCACCAAATGAACCAATCTTCTTAACCGACCAGCATGATCTGGCATGAAAAGACCCCAAAATTTAAAGAGTTGGCACGACTGCACAGTTATTCCGCACGATTTGGGAAACCGTGCGGAGCATTATGTACAAAGAAGAAGCTTCGCACAGTTACATGGGTGGAGGTGCACGGCCGTGTGGATACTGTACAGTAGCTACAGTCTCTTATCGCACGGTTTCCTAGGTTGGTGCACGGTTACTACTAACCGTGCACAAACTGTGCTCTTAAATCTTCCTAGCCCAAATTTCATCCTTTTCTCTAAAATTTCAAACGAACCCCAAGGGAATAACATGATTTCAAGCTATAACATGGAAACGAGGTCCTCCCACCTCTACCACCGAACGGGAACAACTGGAACAAGATGAAGAAACCAGAGGTTTAAACTATTCTCATCTTTCATACTGAGGATGGGACTTTATTAAAGGTTTGAACGACCTCGGGGTTTCCTCTGACTATGCGTCAGCTTCACTCTAGGACCTATGGCTAGAGCTCAGATGATTAAAGCATCTCTTGCCTCACAGTCAGGCTTTAAAAACCCCCAAACAGTACTTCTTCTTCCAGTTCCACAAACAATTACATTGTGATCTCAGATGGGCTCAATGAGAAATGACACACTTCAAACTCACTTTACCCTAACCCATCATTTTACCAAAACAAGGGCTTAGAGGATGCACACACATCACCCCCTTGTTTCTTTGGATGGAAAACAACAGAATCAAAGGACACTTAGAAACACCTTCCTCTAGACATTGGATTTAGGAATTCCTTAAAGGGAGACACGCATCTGAAAAAACAAAGACTCTCATAAGATTGCACAACCTTCACCCTTACAGTCAAATGAACACACGACATCGCAAGGCATCATTGAACATGACCATTGTGGCTAATAAAAAAACACAAGGAGAGGGACCTTATGGAAAGTCCCAAACAACACATGATTCCAGCAAGCGGCCATAATAGCCACTTTTGGCCATATTTTCCACACTTGTGGCCTAACATGAACTCTTGTGTCGATGAGACTGATGAAAGACCCAAAGGCCCTTTAAGACATCATTCTACACTAACAACCCTGAACTGCATTCACCTTCAATTACTTAGGCAACTTAAGAAACCAAGGTCTATTTCAACCTCCCACAATCACTCTCCCTCTACAAGAGGATCCACATAACCGAAAAAGAAGAGAGGTAAACTCAATCTCCAAAGCTCAAAAATAAAGTCCTTATGTTGATCAACTGGAGGATCATCCAATGGTGAATCACCATGGGCCACACATCAGTCATGCATTAACTCTTTATGGGGGCGTACCCTAGCCAATAAGAAAACCCAAGGACCCAACCAAGCTGGTCATTTGGTCACAACATACCACAAACCAGAACCCAACACATCAGGGGAGTCACAATGTTGTCCTCCCGAACTTTTTCTCAAAAGAAACCATTGACCAATGCTTTATTCCAACTTATCGATGAAACACCAACCCAAAACATCATTTAAACAAGAGGGGTTATTGAAATCGAAACATTCCACAATAAAAATCCTGAAAACACAAAAGCCACACCTCCCAACCACACATTATCAAAACACAACACTTTCCTTCAAAAGAATTCTTAAAAAAAACAGTGTTGGTGAGTTGTGAATTTACCAATGGTATCTCATGAGCCTCATACATGCATGTTTACATGCCACACCGGGCACTCACCTCATATCCATCCTGACACTCATCCATTCGTTCCATTAACCATCCATATTCCCATATAAACTCATGCACGTGGTCACCCTTGAGAACACCATAGACCAAAACCAAACCTTTCCTCCTTTCAAAATCAAAACATTTTAACCACACTTTCCCTTTCTCAAAGTTGTTAACCATAAAATCAAAACCCAATTTACATCTTACAAACCAATTTAGAAAAGTAACCATCATTCAATAAAAACTCACTTTCATTCCTTGCACAACCATTTCAACCCATTTCAAAACACTTCTAATTTCATGAAAAACTCCATTTCATAAATCACCATTTAATTAAGAACTCAACTCTTCTCATTTCAAAACAAGGTTCTAAAATTTCATAAAACTTTTCAAATGCTTAGTAGTTACCAAATCAAAATCCATCTTCATCCCCCACACATAAATTCTAAAACACTTTATTCCATTCGAAACAATTTTCAATAGTTCAAAAAACTTTATTTGAAACAGATTTTCAAAACCCACTTTAACATAATTTATGTATTGAAAGGTTGTGTAAACACACCATTTACCATTTCAAAACAATTTTGAAAATTCATTTCCACCCTTTCTGAAATGAAACAACTTCTACTTTATTAGAAAATCATTTCACAAAAATTTCACGTTTCTTAAAACGAAGTCATTTTTATTTTAAAACCAAATTTCCAAAATTCCTTAACAAAAAGACACAATACAATACGAGAGGGAACTAGTGTCGGTGGGTGACTTGGACATATGGTTTGCAGTCGTATGCCAATCACTTCATCATCACAGAGAGTGTTCTAGGGCAATATCCCCAACTCCACATGGCTTGTGAGGCCCTGCGAGCTCATTAGGACCATCAACCCAACTCTCTTTTCATTTCCCTCAATCATCAACAAACCATGACAAACAAAGAACTCAGATAAAACTCGACTTCCCCTGGTGAGTTGAATCTCATCACGAGTTGTGCTGGCAAGGCACCCTACTCGTAATCGGAATGTCAAGTCCCGACAAGCCTAGCCCCGAACTATCTCGACTCTTCCCCAAATAACATGACCCAAGAGAGCGAACCTCATCTGATACCATTTTGTCACGAATCAGATCTGGTCACCTTCAAAACCAGCACCCAACCCGGTCTGTGGCAAGACCCGATGGACGTTCCCGATCCCCACATGTTGGCACAAGTACCAGGGTATCATATATGAGTGTTTGAGAATAATTTACCTGAGTTCAGAAAAATAAGACAACCAAATACAATGAATCTGAAATTTTACCCCAAACGAGCCTTTAATAAAATTCAGAATTGGGAAACAAGGTTTATACAAAGCCCAAAGACTACAACAAAAGAAGAAATCCAAAATGAACATCCCAAGAACCACCTCAAGGCAAGGGAGAAACACCCTCAAGTCATATCCACAATACCACACCACGAAGGACTGATAGAAACCCAGACCACCACTTCTAAGAGTTTTTCCCAAACCTACAACAAAAAAGATTCCATATGATAATCATTATAAGACAAAAATCTTGCAAGTTTTGTAAACAAGAAATTCTAGTAAAAATGTTTAGGAAAATGCAACTTTAAATAAAATCAGTTTTCAAGTGGTCTATTTTAAAAAATCAACACTTTTAAATAAAATGTACAAGCTACTGAATTATATAGCCAAACACACCATATGCCGACGATGAGTGTAAAATGTCTAATGAGCACTAAAAAAGAGAACACCCCTAGGCACAAGCTCATTGTGGGTCCCAGGTACCTCGTATCTCGGTGAAAGTAATCATACAAATATTTGTTCTCGTGCACACGAGCCACTGGTAGGGATCATACCCATAACCTAGTGGTCCTCCAATATCATCATCATCATGGTTTAGTTAGTGTTGTTATCATCAAACTTGCTAAGTGAAATAGGGGCCAAACCCCACGGAATCGCCAGCATATTAGTACACGTCCACCCACCTAGATACCCGGGTTTTTCCTCATGTGCTCAAACAAGTTCCACAAGCCATGAAATACCATTTTCACATTCAAATACCATTTCCAAATCACACACACATCAAACAGCCCACACACGTCACAGAATTTCCTTTTTCATTCAAAATTCATTTTGAAACCATACTCGAACCAAAATAGCCCACAACGCATTTCACATCTCTTTCACACTTTAATAAATACTTTAAACAATTTTATAAACATTTCCAAGATAGTACACATCACATAACATCCCTTTCACATTAAAATTGACCATTTCAAAAGTACACTCCAACCAAAATAGTTTGCCAACATAGTTGCACCTCTTATATAAATCAAGAAACCATTTAAATTCTTCATAAAACAATTTGAAGGAGTGTAACCAAGCTTTGCACATAAAATCCTTCTAAAAACACTATTTTGAAACCAAATGCATGCCAATATAACATAAAACCAGAATTTTCAGCCCTATAACCATTTAATAAAACCATTTCATGAACCATAAAATATCCCCAAGTGGTACAACATGGAATACACAAGACAAACACACATTTTTATACAAAAATGCTACTGTAAAATTAACCGCTCAACCAATGCTACCAAAAATAGTTTTCGCACCACACACAACATTTTAGGAACATTCTAAATAAATAAATCAAGCAAGAAAACTCATCAATAAATGCTTACACATGGAATCACCTACCACAAATATCAAAACACCAAATCCTTGTGCGAAAGTTCACCCGCACCACCGCCGCACCACAAGGGAGTTAAATAAAACGTAAAACCGCAAGATTAGATCAATAAACCCAAGATCGAACCCTAGGTTCGAATCCCTACTTTCTGTAAATTAGGAACTTCACTAAAATATGGATGAAACCCTAAGAAAAAGGAAGAAACCCTGAGCAAATGGGAGAAGGAAGGAAACCCACTTACTTGAGATATCTTAAATAAAATGCCCCAAATACACAAGTAGTTGAATTTCCAAATAGCCAAAAATGAAAGTGAAGTTCGAATAAGGATGATTAGGTTATGTGAGAACTAAAATGGAGGAGAAAGAGTAAAAATTGAAGGATTTATAAAAGAAACAAGTTACCTCTTCAAATATGGATGATTTGATAAATCTAGAGAAGTTTTGCCCTCATCCGCGATAAGTATGATCTCCAAAGAGGGGGAAGAGAGCATGGGGGCACCTTGGGTAAGTGGGTTCAGGTGAGAGTTTGGAATCACTGAAAAACCTTAAAAAATGAATGAGATATTAAAAAATTAAAAAAAAATTAAAACAGGAAATGGGCTTACCGGCTGGCTCAATACCTTAATAAAAAACTCAAATCCATCGTGATTATGGATTCCTATGAGGTCCAAATGGATATTGTGGTTTTAATATACTATGGTATGTCAATTGGGAAGTGGAATGAGTGTAAAATGTTGAAAAATGAAGGAGTTATAAAAAAACAAAAATTGTTTTTCAAACATGAAATGTGATCACGGTTTGGCCCAAATCATGAAAAAAACACCATTTCCTCCAAAACTACATAGGAAACCCTCACAAACAAATCAATAATAGTAATTAAATTAAAAAATATCTTTAAAAGAAGTCATGGATGTGATAATTCTCTCCACCATAAAATTATCCACCCTCGGAAAGCCACAGCAAGGCTAAAAGCAAAAACCAAACCCAACTGAAATGCCAAAATGGACTCCTTTGCCAAGTTTCGTCCACCCCCAAAAGGCCAAAACACCTCCAATTGATCAATCAAGGAAGGAATACCCTCACCAACCAAAACATACACCACTTGAAATGATCAAGCATATTCAAATTACATCCCAAAACAAAACACCTCAAACACTATCCGAACAAGACTCAAGCAACTTACCTGGAATGAACAACAAAAACGAACAAGGTCACTGCAGTCTTACTTCAACAAAACCGTTGGGCGCACTCCAATCCCAATGTTTACTCCATTAGGAAGTTGTAAGTTAAATAACTTCGAACGAGACTACCTATTTCCAGACCAACACTAGAGACAAAACCAAGTTACGGATACGGGGAGACACAAACAGACCCCCCACCATAAGAAGCAACTCAATTTTTTTTCTGAGATAGAATTGGGACATTAACAGGGAGAGGCCCGAACGGGCTCCCGGCATTAGGGGTAGACTTTCATTAGACTTTTCCAAAAGAACTTACATGAGACTTGTTGGACCCCATTTAAGTTTAATGGGTATTTCTGAGTCCCACATCGGTCTTTCTCTCATTGTAATTATTTTTACTCATCTATAAAAGAATGTCTCTGCCTCACATTGAGGTAAGGAGAATTCGCCAACAACATGGTATCAGAGGGAAAACCTCAGTAATATTTTTTTTCTCTCCCCCCTCCCGCGGGTCTGCCCTACGCGGCCACCCCGTCTCTGCCCTACGCGGGTGGCTCCTCCGCCTGCGCCTCCTCCGTTGCGCCGCTTCCTGCGCGCGACTCCCGACGCTCCGACTTCTCCATCGGCGGCTCCCAGCCCACCTCCCTCCCCCGGCACTGCTTCGTCCGGCGTCATCACCGACGGATTTCCTCCTGATGCGCGATGGTCCTCCCGCGGCGTTCCTCCGCATCGCCGCCCTCCCGGCATCCCGGCATCCTAATCCAACCCTCCTGCAGGCGCGCTCGCCCCTCAATCCCGACGAAGCTCAGCCCGCCTCCAGCAGGCCTCCCTCCGGTGACTCCTTCCCTCCCGGAGGATCGCTCCAGCGCAACAGCCTTCTTCCCAATGTTCCCCCCTGCCGACATCGTCTCAGGCCGCCTCCCTCTTGCGGCGCTCCTCCTGTGGCTGCCCTCCGACTCCCGGTTCCTTGCGCGCGCGACGTCGTCGGCTCCCAGCGGCCCTCCCTCTTCGCGAGGCATCTCCGGTGCACCCCTACCTCTCGCACGATCGGTGTGATCTGCCTCGCCGACCTCCCGCTGCACTCTAGGCGGACAACCGGCCCCGCCTCTCCAGGCGACTCTCGTTCGCGGCACTCACCCGGTTCCCGAATCGTTTTCACACAGATTCCTCAGCCTGGCACTCTCGCCGACAGTCCGCATCCCCCACCGCGGCTCTAGTTCCCGACGACCCTCCTGTTCTGTCGCTATATTGCCCTGCACGCTGGCTCCTGCAGCGCCATCACAAGAACCTGCGTCATCCCCCGGCGGCCCCTCGTTCAAGCGTGATTTTCCTAACGGCCCGCCTCTTCGTGGTGCTCCCTACCGGCCTTTGTCCAAGAGTTTCCCAATGCCTGCTCTCCCGACCTCTTCTGGAATCTCCAATTATGCCGACACCCGCTCACAGGGTGTCTGTCCAGCGCTGAATGTCGATTTCATCTGCAACTCCTGAAGACCTCCCTCTGATGGCCGTCTCGGTCCTGCCTCTTATCACCGCCTCCACCCTCTTGGTCGATGAGCGGCTCGACTCCACAAATTTCTTTGTCTGGCAGAAGACCGTGTTCATGTCTCTCACTGGCATGGACCTCGATTCTCATCTCAAGGATCCACCACCTCTACCTTCCGACCCGAAATATCATCTGTGGAAGCTTGCAGACAGTAAAATCTTTGCTTTGCAGGTCAATTCAAAGGACCGCTCTGTCAAAGACGTCACCCGGACAGCCAACACAGACAAGGAACTCTGGGATTCCTTGACTCTCATGTACTCTGAGACCAATAATTTGGATCGGGTATCTGATCTTCTTCAGCGGTTGTCCCTCCTCTTCCAGCAAGCCCGTCCATTTCCCGCATACTTCATGGAGTGGAAGACTCTACGAGATGAACTTCTTGAGCTTTGGCTCATTCCACAAACACCTACGGAAGCATTAGCCCAGCGAGACCAGCTCTGTCTATTCAGCCTCCTCCATGGTCTCGACCTGGAATATGCGACGACGGCTACAGAGATGCTAGCCAGCCCCTCGTCCCTAGAGATTCCGCAGGTTTATCATCGCCTTGGAAAGGCTCATCGGGCCCTTGCCCAACCCATCCCTAGCCTTGATCACACTGCTCTCCTGGGTCATGGAAGTAGCCGCCCTACCGGACCTTGTGGACGCGGCTATGGAGAAGGCAGACCTCGCCCACTCTATTAGCACTGTGGCAAGCTCGGCCACCTGGTTGACCATTGATGGGTCCTTCATGGCTCTCCCGCTCAACACCCACGACAGGGCCAGACTGTGGTCTGAGATGCATCCCCGCCTGTTGCCGCTCTTCCTTCATCTTTGGATCTCTCCATGGCTGAGATACATATGATTCACGATCATATGACCACCTCCCTACCGAGCTCTTCATCAGCATCTCTTGCCCACTCCAGTGGTCCCGCTGCATTTGTCAGTCATCGCTCCCCTGCCTGGATGCTTGACTCAGGTGCGTCTGACCGTCTTACCGGTGATGCAGGTATGCTCTCCAACTACAGTCTCTATACTGGTTCCTCAGCCATCACTGTTGTTGATGGTTCCACCCTCCCCATTGTTGGTTTTGGTACATGCTCTCTAACCTCATCCTTTCACCTATCATCGGTGGCCCATGTACCACACAATCTGTTTAACCTACTCTCCATTAGTAAGCTGACCAAAGATTTCAATTGTAATGCGATCTTTACCTCGTCTTCTGATATGTTTCAGGAGCGGACGACGAACTGGGAACTTGGTAGAGGTCAGCTTCAAGACAGGGTGTACATGTTCAATGGCCCGACATCCGTCGCCAGCACATCTGTCTCTGCTCGTGCCTTGGACCTCCATTCTCGGTTGAGACACCCCTCCACCTCCGCTCTTCATCAGCTCTATCCAGATATTAGTCAGCATGTATCTTTTCATTGTGAGTCTTTTACCTTTGCGAAACACCATTGCACTTCATATTTTCCTCGAATTGACACACGGACCGCCAAACCCTTTGATTTGGTTCATTATGATGTATGGGGTCCATGTGCCACCTCGAGTCAATCAGGGTATAAATATTATCTCTTTCATTGATGATTTTTCACGTATGACGTGGTTTTACCTTATTCGCGATCGGACATAAGTTTTCTCCACCTTTCAGACATTTTATCATGACATCCGGACACAGTTTTTTATCTCTGTAAAATGTCTACGCTCCGACAATGGGCGAGCTTGTCCACTCCCTTTCAGCAGTTTCTGCAGGCACACGGTATCATCCATCAGACCACCTGTCCCGATACTCCTCAGCAAAATGGAGTGGCCGAGCGAAAACACCGGCATATTCTGGAAATTGTTTGTGCCCTCCTCTTCCACCGCAAGGTGCCTCTTCTCTTCTGGGGGGATGTCATCCTCGCTGCTACTTACCTACTCGATCGACTTCCTTCCTCTATCCCTCAGGGTGAGACTCTTTTTCATACCCTGTTCCTCTCTCTTCCTCCTCACTCACTTCCACTCCGCATCTTCGGATGTCTCTGTTATGTCCGGGACACTCACCTCAATCTCTCTAAACTTTCTCCCAAAACCCTCCGGCGTATTTTTCTCGGATATTCCCGCACTCAGCGTGGATACCGGTGCTTCTCTCCAGACTTACGACGCTATATCATCTCTGCCGATGTGTCGTTTGTCGAGAGCTCTCCTTTCACTCTGCCCTCTTCTCATCCAGACACTACCATCGATGAGTGTCTTCCTCTCATTTTTCACCCTCCTCTGGTGTCTCCCCCTCCTGGTCATCACTTTGGGATGATCTACTCTCGTCGCCCATCGATTATACCCCCCGTCCAGGTCGAGGAAAACATTGTTCCCACTTCGTCTGATTCTCCTGTCACGGCACCCGAGGACTTGCCGATTGCACTCCGGAAAGGTACCCGCTCTTGTCAGAATACTCCTTTATTTACATCTTCATAAAAAGGTTTTTCAGCACTGGAGGCGATATCTATTCCCTGCACAGTTGGCGACGCCAAATAACACCCGGGGTGGCTACATGCTATGCGGGATGAACTGTAGGATCTGGATGACAACCATACATGGAATCGGGTCCCCCTCCCTGCTGGCAAACAGGCGGTCGGCTGCAAAAGGACTTATACGATCTGTCTCAATGCTGATAGCTCTCTTCATCGCCTCAAAGCTCGGCTTGTGGTGAAGGGATTTACTTAGACATATGGCATCGACTACTTTGAGACCTT
Organism: Viscum album; assembly: GCA_963277665.1. Taxonomy (NCBI): domain Eukaryota; kingdom Viridiplantae; phylum Streptophyta; class Magnoliopsida; order Santalales; family Viscaceae; genus Viscum; species Viscum album. The sequence goes on from OY728125.1 coordinate 1,953,226,626, forward strand.
CTCTCCGGTAGCCAAGATGGCCTCTGTCTGCCTATCCATATCTCTGGCTGCTCATCATCACTGGTCGTTTCATCAACTGGATGTCAAGAATGCATTTCTCCATGGCTTTCTTGATGAAGAAGTCTACCTGCAGCAGCCCCCTGGATTTCGTGCCTCTGGCACCGACTCCCATGTCTGTCACCTCCGTCAATCCCTCTATAGCCTCAAGCAGTCTCCTCGGGCTTGGTTTGGCCGCTTCAGCACTGTTGTCACGACTTTTGGCCTCTCTCGAAGTATGAAAGATCACACAGCCTTCTTCCGTACGACGTCAAACGGATGTATCTTGCAGGTAGTATATGTTGATGATATCATCATCACAGGGAGCGACTCTACTGGAATCGCCCAACTCAAGGAGCACATTCACCACCACTTCCACACCAAAGATCTTGGTCCTCTCACCTACTTCTTTGGCATCGAGGTCTCATGTTCTGCAGACACTATCTCTCTCTGTCAACGCAAGTATGTCCTTGATATCTTACAGGATGTAGGATTGAGTCAGGCGACTGCAGTGGACACTCCTCTTGAACCTGGGGAATGCTCTCTCCATACCGACTCAGCACTATTTCCTCACCCAGAGAGCTATCGACGTTTGGTGGGTAAACTCAACTATCTCACCATGACACGACCAGACATTGCTTGTGTTGTTGGCAAAGTGAGCCAGTTCATGGAGAATCCAACCAGATCTCAGTGGGATGTTGTCCTCCGCATTGTCAAATACATAAAAAGAGACATTGCACGTGGCCTTTGGTACTCCCATCATTCTCATTTGGATGTTGAGGCCTTCTGTGATGCGGACTATGCAGGTTGTCTTACCACCCGCAAGTCTACTTTGGGATTTTCCGTGTTCTTGGACGGTAACCTCATCTCATGGCGCAACAAGATGCAGACTGTCGTCTCCAGATCTAGTGCAGAGGCAGAATACCACGTCATGGCCACGGTCACCACTAAGATCCTCTGGCTTCGTCATCTCCTCCATGAGCTCGGCTTCCCGACAAAGACCACTACTCATATCTAGTGTGACAATCAGGCAGCCACGAAGATTGTCTGGAATCCCGTCTTCCATGAACGGACGAAGCATATCGAGGTGGACTGTCACTTTCTTCTCCACCATCTGGAGCAGAACCATATCAGTTTTGTCCATATTCCGACGGCGGATCAGCTTGCCGACATCTTCACCAAAGGCCTCCCAGGAGCTCGCCTTGACTCTCTCACTACCAAGCTGGGTATTCACAGCCTCCATGGACCAGCTTGATGGGGAGTATGAGATGTTCTTGTTCAATGTCGTCTTTTTCTTTGTGGGACTCTCAGTCCAAGCTAGGCATGTCCAGCTTGAGGGGGAGTGTTGAACCCCATTTAAGTTTAATGGGTATTTCCGAGTCCCACATCGGTATTTCCCTCCTTGTAATTATTTTTACTCATCTATAAAAGAATGTATCTGTCTCACATTGAGGTAAGAAAAATTCGCCAACAAGAAGACTCGTAGTGGGTCTCCCCACCATTAGAACCAACCTTCTTAACCGACCAGCACGGGTCGGCACGAAAAGACCCAAAAATTTAAAGAGTTGGCACGACCACACGGTTAGTCCGCACGGTTTGGGAAACCGTGCGCTAACCGTGCCGAGCATTTTGTCCAAAGGAGAAGCTTCGCACGGTTACATGGGCTGAGGCGCACGGCCGTGCGGAGATCGTGCAGTAGCTACAGTCTCTTATCGCACGGTTTCCTAGGTTGGCGCACAGTTACTACTAACCGTGCGCAAATTGTGCTCTTCAATCTGCTTAGCCCAAATTTCATCCTTTTATCTAAAAAATTAAAAGGAAGCCCAAGGGAATAACATGAAGTCAGGCTATAACATGGAAATGAGGTCCTCCCACCTCTACCACCGAACGAGAACAACTGGAACAAGACGATGACACCGGAGGTTTAAACTATTATCATCTTTCATACTGAGGATAGGACTTTGACCAAAGGTTTGAACGACCCAAGGATTTCCCCTGACTATGTGTCAGCTTCATTCTAGGACCTATGGCTGGAGCTCAGATGATTAAAGCATCTCTTGCCTCGCAGTCAGGTTTTAGAAACCCCCGAACGGAACTTCTTTTAGTTCCACAAACAATTACACCGTGATCTCAGATGGGCTCAATGAGACATGACACACTTTAAACTCACTTTACCCAAACCCATCATTTTACCAAAACAAGGGCTTAGATGATGCACAAACATCACCTCCTTGTTTCTTCGGATAGGAAACAACATAATGAAAGGACACATAGAAACACCTTAATTTAGACATAGTATTTTGGAATTCCCTGAAGGGAAACACGCATCCAACAAAACAGAGACTCACAACCTTCACCCTTACAGTCAAACGAACACACGACATCGCAAGACGTCACTGAACATAACCATTGCGGGTAACAAAAAACACAAGGAGAGGGACCATATGTCGAGTCCCAAACAGCACACGATTCCAGCAAGTGGCCATAACAGCCACTCTTGGCCAGATTTTCCACACTGGTGGCCTAACATGAACTCTTTCTTCGATGAGACTGACGAAAGACCCAAAGGCCCTTTAAGACATCATTCTACACTAACAACCCTGAACTACATTCACCTTCGACGACTCAGGTAACTTAAGAAACTAAAGTCTATTTCAACCTCCCACAAACACTCTCCCTCTACAAGGAGATCCACATAACCGAAAAAAAAGAGGGGTAAACTCAATCTCCAAAGCTCAAGAAGAAAGTCCTTATATTGATCAACCGGAGGATCATCCAACGGTGAATCACCATGGGCCACACATCAGTCATCCATTAACTCTTTATGGGACGTACCCTAGCCAACAAGAAAACCCAAAGACCCAACCAAGCTAGTCATTTGGTCACAACATACCGCAAACGAGAACCGAACACATGAGGGGAGTTACCGCATTGGCCTCCCGAACTTTTTCTCAAAAGAAACCACTGACCAACACTTCATTACAACTTATCGACGAAACATCAACCCAAAACATCATTTAAACAAGAGGGGTTCTTGAACTCGAAACATCCCACAATAACAATCCCGAAAACACATAAGTCACACCTCCCAACCACACATTATCAAAACACAACACTTTCCTTCAAAAGCATTCTTAAAAAAAGCAGTGTTGGTGGGTTGCGCATTTACCAATAGTATCTCATGAGCCTCACACATGCATGTTTACATGTCACACCGGGCACCCACCTCATATCTATCCTGACACTCATCTAGTCGTGCCATTAACCATCCATAATCCCATATAAACTCATGCATGTGATCACCCTTGAGAACACCAAAGACCAAAACCAAACCTTTCCTCCTTTCAAAATCAAAACATTTTAACCACACTTTCCCTTTCTCAAAACCGCTAACCATAAAATCAAAACCCAATTTACATCTTACAAACCAATTTAGAAAAGCACCCATCATTCAATAAAAACTCACTTTCATTCCTTGCGCAACCATTTCAAAACATTTCAACCCATTTCAAAACACTTCTAATTTCATGAAAAACTCCATTTCATAAATCACCATTTAATTAAGAACTCAACTCTTCTCATTTCAAAACAAGGTTCTAAAATTTCATAAAACTTTTCAAATGCTCAATAGTTACCAAATCAAAATCCATCTTCAACCCCCACACATAAATTCTAAAACACTTTATTCCATTCAGAACAATTTTCAATAGTTCGGAAAACTTTATTTGAAACAGATTTTCAAAACCCACTTTAACATAATTTATGTATTAAAAGGTAGTGTAACCACACCATTTACCATTTCAAAACAATTCTGAAAATTCATTTCCACCCTTTCTCAAATGAAACAACTTCCACTTTATTAGAAAATTGTTTCACAAAAATTTCACGTTTCTTAAAACCAAGTCATTTTTATTTTAAAACCAAATTTCCAAGATTCCAAAACAAAAAGACACAATACAATACAAGAGGAAGCTAGTGTCGGTGGGTGACTTTGACATATGGTTGGAGGTCATACGCCAATCACTTCACCATCACGGAAAGTGTTCTAAGGCAATATCTTCAGCTCCACAAGGCTTGTCAAACCCTACGAGCTCATTGGGACCATCAACCCAACTCTCTTTTCATTTCCCCCAATCAGCAACAAACCATGAGAAACAAAGAACTCAGATAAAACTCGACTCCCCCTGGTGACTTGAATCTCATCATGAGGTGTGTCTTCCAGGCACCCTACTCATGATCGGAATGTCAAGTCCCGACAAGCCTAGCCCTGAACCCCAAATAACATGACCCAAGAGAGCGAACCTCCTCTGATGTCATTTTGTCACGAACCAGATCTAGTCGCCTTCAAAACCAGCACCCGACCCGGTCCGTGGCAAGACCCGAAGGGCGTTCTCGATCCCCACGAGTTGGCACAAGTGCCCGGGTATCATATATGAATGTTTGGGAATGATTTACCTGAATTCATAAACATAAGACAACCAAATACAATAAATAAACTGAATCTGAAATTTTACCCCAAACAAGCCTTTAATAAAATTCAGAATTGGGAAACAAGGTTTATACAAAAGCTCAAAGACTACAACAAAAGAAGAAATCCAAAATGGACATCCCAAGAACCACCTCAAGGCAAGGGGGAAACACCCTCAATCCATCTCCACAATACCACACCACGAAGGACCGCTAGACACCCAGACCACCGGTTCTAAGAGCTTTACTCAAACCTGCAACAAACATTACCAAGTCTACTTACACCCAAAGGTGTAAGTAGGGTGTGAGTCAAAGCCCAGTAGGATGTCACCACAAAAAGATTCCATGTGATAATCATTATAAGACAAAAAGCTTGCAAGTTTTGTAAACAAGACATGCTAGTAAAAATGTTTAGGAAAATGCAACTTTAAATAAAATCAGTTTTCAAGTGGGCTATTTTAAAGAATCAACACTTTTAAATAAAATGCACAAGCTACTGAATTTTTTCATCCAAACACACCATATGCCGACGATGAGTGTAAAATGTCCAATGAGCACTAGCAACGAGAACACCCCTAGGCACCAGCTCATTATGGGTCTCAGGTACCTCGTATCTCGGTGAAAGTAACCATACAAATATCTGTTCTCGTGCACATGAGCCACTAGTAGGGATCATACCCATAACCTAGTGGTCCCCCAACATCATCATCATCATAGTTTAGTTAGTGTTGTGTTCATCAAACTTGCTATGTGAAATAGGGGTCAAACCTCACGGAATCACTAACATACTAGTACACATCTACCCACCTAGATACCCGGGTTTTTTCTCTTGTGCACAAACAAGTTCCACAAGCCATGAAATACCATTTTCACATTCAAATACCATTTCCAAATCACACGCACACCAAACAACCCACACACATCTCACATAATTTCCTTTTTCATTCAAATTCATTTTGAAACCATACTCACACCAAAATAGCCCACAACGCGTTTCACATCTCTTTCACACTTCAATAAATACTTTAAACAATTTTATAAAACATTTCCAAGATAGTACACATCACATAACAGCCCTTTCACATTAAAATGGACCATTTCAAAAGTACACTCCTACCAAAACAGTTTTCCAACATAGTTTCACCTCTTACATAAATCAAGAAACCATTTAAATCCTTCATAAAATAATTCCAAGGAGTGTAACCAAGCTTTGCGCATAAAATCCTTCTTAAACCCCTATTTTGAAACCAAATGCATGCCAATATAACATAAAACCAGAATTGGAAGCCCTATAACCATTTAATAAAACCATTTCATGAACCATAAAATAGCCCCAAGTGGTACAACAAGGAATGCACAAGACAAACACACATTTTTACACAAAAATGCTACTTTAAAATTAACCGTTCAACCAATGCTACCAAAAAAAGTTTTCGCACCACACACAACATATTAGGAACATTCTAAATAAATAAATCAAGCAAGACAACTCATCAAGAAATGATTACACATGGAATCACCTACCACAAATGTCAAAACACCAAATCCTTGTGCGAAAGTTCACCCGCATCATCGCCGCACCACAAGGGATTTAAATAAAACCTAAAACCACAAGATTAGATCAATAAACCCAAGATCAAACCATAGGTTCGAATCCCTACTTTCTGGAAATTATGAACTTCAAGAAAATATGGATGAAACCCTAAGTAAAAGGAAGAAACTCTAAGCAAATGAGAGAAGGAAGGAAACTCATTTACTTGAGATATCTTGAATAAAACGCCCCAAATACAACAGTAGCTGAATTTCCAAACATCCAAAAATGAAAGTGAGGTTTGAATAAGGCTGATTAGGTTATGTGAGAACTGAAATGGAGGGGAAAGAGTAAAAATTCAAGGAGTTATAAAAGAAACAAGTCACCTCTTCAAATCTGGATGATCTGAGAAATCCAGAGAAGTTTTGCCCTAATTCGCGATGAATATGAGCTCCAAAGAGGGGGAAGAGAGCATGGGGGTGCGTCTTGGGTAAGTGGGATCAGGTGAGAGTTGGAATCACCAAAAAACCTTAAAAATTGAATGAGATATTAAAAAAATAAATTTTTTTAAAACAGGAAATGGGATTACGGGTTGGCCCAATACCTTAATAAAAAACTCAAATCCATCATGATTATGGATTCCTATGAAGTCCAAATGGATATGGTGGTTTTAATATACTAGAGGATGCCAATTGGGAAGTGGAATGGGTGTAAAATGTTGAAAAATGAAGGAGTTGTAAAAAAACAAAATTTGTTTTTAAAACATGAAATGGGCTCACGGTTTGGTCCAAATCATAAAAACACACCCTTTCCTCCAAAACTACATGGAAAACCCCCACAAACAAATCAAGAATAGTAATTAAATGAAAAAAATACCTTTAAAAGAAGTCATGGATGTGACACTCGAAGTATGAAGGATCACACCGTCTTCTATCATACAACGTCCTTCAACTGTATCCTGCTAGTGGTGTATGTTGATGATATCATCGTTGCTGAGAGAGACTCCACTGGAATCGCTCAACTAAAGGGGCATCTTCACCACCACTTTCACACCAAAGATCTCAGTCCACTGACATATTTTCTTGGCATTGAGTTCTCCCATTCTGCGGACATCATCTTTCTTTACCAACAGAAATATGCTTTGGATATCTTGCAAGATGCTAGATTGACTAAGGTCACTCCCGTTGACACTCCTCTTGAGCCTGGGGAACGCTCTCTTTATGACAACATAGAACTCTTTTCTCACCCAGAGTGCTATCATCGTCTTGTAGGAAAACTCAATTATCTTACCATGATGCGTCCAAACATTATCTGTGTTGTTAGCAAAGTTAGCCAATTCATGCAGCATCCAACCAAATCTCAGTGGGATGTTGTACTCCGCATTGCAAAATATATCAAGAAAGACCCTGCTCATGGTCTCCAGTACTCACATCACGATCATCTGAATGTTGAGGCCTTCGGTGATGCTAACTATACTGATTGTCTTGCTACCTGAAAGTCTACTTCTGGGTTTGTCGTTTTCTTGGTCAGTAACCTCATCTTCTAGCGCAGTAAGAAACAGACTGTCGTCTCCAAATCTAGTGTGGAGTCTGAATATCGTGCGATGGTCACGGTCGCTACTGAGATCCTTTAGCTTCGACATCTCCTCCATGAGCATGGTTTCCCACCACAAACGTATGCTCATATCTGGTGTGATAATTAGGCAGCCACAAAGATTATTTCTAATCCTGTCTTCCATGAACGAACGAAGCATATCAAGGTGGACTGCCACTTTCTTCGTCATCACCTCGAGCAGCACCATATCAGTTTCGGCCACATACTGACGGCCAATCGGCTTGCGGCCTCCCGGAAGCTCATCTGGACTCTGAGTACCAAGTTGGGTATCCACATCATCAGCGACCCAAATTGAGAGGGTGCGTGTATGGTCTTGTTTGAGGTCATCTTTCTTTTTGTGGAACTCTTGGTCCAAGTCGGGCATGTCCCGCTTGAGGGGGAGTGTTGAACCTTATTTTATTATAGAGGGTATTTCCGAGTCCCACATCGAAATACTCCACCGTGTAATCTATTTTACCCATCTATAAAAGAATGTTTCTGCCTCACCATGAGGTAAGGGGAATTCACCTTCTACACTACACATGAGCCAACCAATAAAATTTGGATGCTGATTCTAGCAGTGAAGGTTGAAAAAAAGCTAACCATTGAGGGAGTGATTCGAAATATTCGTTCATGTTCTGAGTCACTTCCTATGACGCATAGTCCTGGAGTAGTGGTGAAAAATTTGTCCACAAATCGACCTGCATATGTTCGTAATTGTCGAGAAGAAGAATTAAAGAATAATGTTGGGGAGGAATGCTGGAATGGGATAAGAGCGTTAAGTCGACGGGAGCGGGAAGACCGCAAGTTGAAAGGACTATGTTTCCGCTGCGGACAGTCGTTCGGTCCAATGCATAAATATCCCAATAAGAATCTTCGAATGTTAGTTTGGGAAATTGAAGAACCTGAAGGACCGTCAGAAGGGGAAGAAAATGCCAAGGTACAAGATAGCCATTTGAAATCAGAGAGGGAAGAACCAGTTGGAAGTCTGGCAGTCATGGCAGGAGAATCTATCGAATTTTGTAGTTTGAGTGAAGCCGGAACTGATTCAATTGTGCTCACTGGACAACTTTCAGGAGTCCCGGATTTCATTCTAGTGGATAGTGGAGCAATCTATAACTTCATATCAAGACATCTAGCCAAACTTGCAAATGTGGTGGTCAACCCGACTAATACTTTTGGTATTACACTTGGCAATGGCTCAAGAGCTTTCTCTCAAGGATTATGTAAACAAATAAAAATCAACTTAGAAAATTTCGTTATCTCAGTTGATGTCTATGTCTTTGTATGGAAATTCTGCTGGAAAGGGGACTTTATTTCAGTGTCAGAATCCCTTTCAGTCAAAGATCTTGCTTGTGGAAGGATGGAATTGGTAGGCCCAACTTCAGATTCCGGTGAGGGTGGATGGAACTAGTGTTGGTGAAGAAACAAAACAGAGAAAATTTTGAAAAAAAAAATCAGTTTATGTTTGATAAACCTCAAAGTTTACTTTCGAGCAGGGAACAAACCATGTGATTACTCTTGTGGAAGGGGCGATTCCGGTGAGCATTAGACCATACAAGTTGGATCACTACCTTGAGGATGAGGTAAAGCAACAAATTAATACCATGATGGATCAAGGAATAATCCAGCATAGTGATAGTCATTTACCTAGTCCTATTATATTTGTCAAGAAAAAGAATGGAAGTTAACGGCTATGCGTCGATTACCGGGGCACTTAAAAAACTTACAGTCCCGGACATGTTCCAATTCTCATCATAGAGAAACTTCTAGATGAATTACATGGTGTCAATTTTTTCTCTAAGTTGGATTTAAAGTCTGGATTTCATCAGATTAGATTAGAGTTCACACAAGGAATGTTCACAAAACTGTATTCCGTACACATGAGGGGCATTATGAATTTCTTGTTATGCCTTTTGGATTGATAAACGCCACACTACCTTCCAATCTACTATGAATAGAATGTTCAAAGTTGTTGGACCCCATTTAAGTATAATGAGTATTTCTGAGTCCCACATCGGTCTTTCCCTCCTTGTAATTATTTTTACTCATCTATAAAAGAATGTCTCTGCCTCACATTGAGGTAAGGAGAATTCGCCATCAACATGGTATCAGAGGAAATATAATCTTGAACCCTCCCTCTATCTATTTTTTTGTTCTCCTCTTGGGTATGCCCTACGCGGCCACCCCCTTCCCCGGCGGCCTCCCTTCCCCGGCGACTCCCATCCTCGACGGCTCCCTTCTGCGCTCTCGCCGGTGGCCCTCTCTCTCTGAGCAGCGTCCCCCTCCCGGCAGTCCTCCCAGCGCACGCCGCTCAGGCGGACTCCCCCGCATGTCTCTCTGCGGTGCTCCCTGCTGGACCTTGTCCAGGCGCTGCCCAACACCTGCTCTCCCGGTTCCGTCCAGGCGGACGATTCCCCACCAGCCCGACGCCCTTCCAGTGATCTCCCGACCTCTTCCGGAATCTCTCATTCTGTCGGCACCCGCTCACCGGGCGTCTGTCCAGCGCTGAATGACGAGTTCATCCGCAACTTCCAAAAACCAACCTTCGATGGCCGCCTCGGTCCTGCCTCCTCTTAACACCGCCTCCACCCGCTTGGTCAATGAGCGACTCGACTCCACAAATTTCTCCGTTTGGCGAAAGACTGTGCTCATGTCTCACCGGCATGGACCTCGATTCCCATCTCGAGGATCCACCACCTCTACCTTCCGACCCAAAATATCGTCTGTGGAAGCTTGCGGACAGTAAAATCTTTGTTTTGCTGGTCAATTCAATGGACCGCTCTATCAAAGACATCACCCGGACAGTCAATACAGTCAAGGAACTCTGGGATTCCTTGACTCTCATGTACTCTGAGACCAATAATTTGGCTCGGGTATCTAATCTTCTTCAGCGGTTGTCCCTCCTCCGCCAACAAGCTCGTCCATTTCCCGCATACTTCATGGAATGGAAGGCTCTACGATATGAACTTATTGAGCTTTGGCTCATTCCACAAACACCTGCGGAAGCATTATCCCAGTGGGACCAGCTCTGTCTTTTCAGCCTCCTCCATGGTCTCAACCCGGAATATGCGACGACAGCTACAGAGATGTTAGCCAGCCCCTCGTCCGTAGGGATTCTGTAGGTCTATCATCATCTTGGGAAGGCTCATCGGGCCCTTGCCCCACCCATCCCTAGCCTTGATCACACTGCTCTCCTGGGTCGTGGCGGTAGCCACCCTACCGAACCTCGTGGACGCAGTCGTGGAGAAAGCCGACCTCGCCCACTCTGTCAGCAATGTGGCAAGCTCGGCCACCTGGTTGACCATTGTTGGGTCCTTCATAACCGTCCCGCTCAGCACCCACGACAGGGCCAGACTGCGGTCCGAGATGCACCCCCGCTTGTTGCTCTTCCTTCATCTTTGGATCTCTCCATGGCTGAGATCCAGATGATTCACGATCATAGGACCACCTCCCTATCGGGCTCTTCATCGGCATCTCTTGCCCACTCTGGTGGTCCCACTGCATTTGTCAGTCATCGCTCCTCTGCCTGGATGTTTGACTCAGGTGTGTCCGACCATCTTACCGATGATGCAGGTATGCTCTCCAACTACAGTCTCTATACTGGTTCCTCGGTCATCAATGTTGCTGATGGTTCCACTCTCCCCGTTGTCGGTTTTGGTACATGCTCCCTAACATCATCCCTTCACCTATCCTCGGTGGCCCATGTACCACGCAGTCCGTTTAACCTGCTCTCCATTAGTAAGCTGACCAAGGATTTCAATTGTAATGTTATCTTTACCTCGTCTTCTGTTATGTTTCAAGAGCGAACAATGAACCGGGAACTTGGTAGAGGCCAGCTTCAAGATGGGGTGTACATGTTCGATGGCCCGACATCCGTCGTCTACACATCTGTCTCTGCTCGTGCCTTGGACCTCCATTCTCGGTTGGGCCACCCCTCTGCCTCCGCTCTTCATCAGCTCTATCCATATATGAGTCAGCATTTATCTTTTCATTGTGAGTTTTGTACCTTTGCAAAACACCATCGAACTTCATATTTTCCTCGACTTGACACATGGGCCGCCAAACCCTTTGATTTGGTTCATTCTGATGTATGGGGTCTCTGTGCCACCTCAAGTCAATCAGGGTATAAATATTATCTCTCTTTCATTGATGATTTTTCACGTATGACGTGGCTTTACCTTATTCGCGATCGGACAGAAGTTTTCTCCACCTTTTAGACCTTTTACCATGAGATCCGGACACAGTTTTCTATCTCTGTAAAATGTCTACGCTACGACAATGGGCGAGAATATTTGTCCACTCCCTTTCAGCAGTTTCTGCAGGCACACAGCATCATCCATCAGACCTTCTGTCCTGATACCCCTCAGCAAAATGAAGTGGACGAGCGAAAACACCGGCATATTCTAGAAACTGCTCGTGCTCTCCTCTTCCACCGCAAGGTGCCTCTTCTCTTCTGGGGGATGTCATCCTCACTGTTACTTACCTACTCAATCGACTTCCTTCCTCCATCCTTCAGGGGGAGACTCCTTTTCATACTTTGTTCCCTCTCTTCCTCCTCACTCCCTTCCACTTCGCGTCTTCGGATGTCTCTGCTATGTCCAGGACACTCGCCCCAATCTCTCTAAACTTTCTCCCAAATCCCTCCAGTGTATTTTTCTCGGATATTCCCGCACTCAGCGTGGATACCGGTGCTTCTCTCCAGACTTACGATGTTATATCATCTCTGTCGATGTATCGTTTGTCGAGAGCTCTTCTTTCACTCCACCCTCTCCTCATCCAGACACTACCATCGATGAGTGTCTTCCTCTCATTTTTCACCCTCCTATGGTGTCTCCCCCTACTGGTCATCGCTTTGGGACGGTCTACTCTCGTCATCCATCGACTGTACCCCCCGTCCAGGTCGAGGACAACATTGTTCCCACTTCGTCCGATGCTCCCATCACACCACCCGAGGACTTGCCGATTGCACTCCGAAAAGGTACTCACTCGTGTCAGACTACTCCTATATTTACATCTTCATACAAAGGTTTGTCAGCACTGGAGGCGATATATATTTTCCGCATGGTTGGCGGCGCCAAATCACACTCGGGGTGGCTACAGGCTATGCGGGATGAACTGCAAGCTCTGGATGACTACCATACATGGGATCTGGTCCCCCTCCCTGCAGGCAAACAGGCGGTCGGCTGCAAATGGATTTATACGATCCGTCTCAATCTCAATGGCTCTCTTCATCACCTCAAAGCCCGGCTTGTGGCGAAGGGATTTGCCCAGACATATGACATCGATTACTTTGAGACATTCTCTCTGATCGCCAAGATGGCCTATGTCCGCCTATCCATATCTCTGGCTGCTCATCATCACTGGTCACTTCATCAACTGAATGTCAAGAATGCATTTTTCCATCGCTTTCTTGACGAAGAAGTCTACCTGCAGCAGCCCCCGGGATTTCGTGCCTCTGGCGCCGACTCCCATGTTTGTCGCCTCCGTCGATCCCTCTATGGCCTCAAGCAGTCTCCTCGGGCTTGGTTTGGCCGCTTCAGCACTGTCGTCACGGCTTTTGGTCTCTCTCGCAGTATGAAGGATCACAGGGTCTTCTTTCGTACGACGTTGAACGGTTGTATCTTGCTGGTGGTATATGTTGATGATATCATCATCACAGGGAGCGACTCCACTGGAATCGTTCACCTCAAGGCGCACCTTCACCACCACTTCCACACCAAAGATCTTGGTCCCCTCACCTACTTCCTTGGCATCGAGGTCTCCCGTTCTGAGGACACTATCTCTCTCTGCCAACGCAAGTATGCCCTTGATATCTTACAGGATGCAGGATTGAGACAGGAAACTGCAGTGGACACTCCTCTTGAGCCTGGGGAACGCTCTCTCCATACCGACTCGGCACCATTTCCTCACCCAGAGAGCTATCGACGTCTGGTGGGTAAACTTAACTACCTCACCATGACACGACCAGACATTGCATGCGCCGTTGGCAAAGTAAGCCAGTTCATGGAGCATCCAACCAGATCTTAGTGGGATGTTGTCCTCCGCATTGTCAAATACATAAAGAAAGACCCTGCATGTGGCATTCGGTACCCCCATCATGCTCATTTGGATGTTGAGGCCTTCTGTGATGCGGACTATGCAGGTTGTCTTGCTACCCGTAAGTCTACTTCGAGATTTGTCGTGTTCTTCGTCGGTAACCTCATCTCCTAGCGCAGCAAGAAGCAGACGGCCGTCTCCAGATCGAGTGCAGAGGTCGAATATCACGTCATAGCCACGATCACCACTGAGATCCTCTGGCTTCGTCATCTCCTCCATGAGCTCGGCTTCCCGGTGAAGACCTCTGCTCATATCTGGTGTGACAATCAGGCAGCCACGAAGATTGTCTCGAATCTCGTCTTCCATGAACGGACGAAGCATATCGAGGTGGACTGCCACTTTCTTCGCCACCATCTGGAGCAGAATCATATCAGCTTTGGTCATATTCCAACAGCAGATCAGCTTGTCGACATCTTCACCAAAGGTCTCCCCAGAGCTCGCCTTGACTCTCTCACTACCAAGCTGGGTATTCACAGCATCCATGGTCCAGTTTGAGGGGGAGTATGAGATGGTCTTTGTTCAATGTCATCTTTTTCTTTCTGAGACTCAGTCCAAACTGGGCATGTCCAGCTTGAGGGGGAGTGTTGGACCCCATTTAAGTATAATGGGTATTTTCGAGTCCCACATCGATCTTTCCCTCCTTGTAATTATTTTTACTCATCTATAAAAGAATGTATCCGCCTCATATTGAGGTAAGGATAATTCGCCATCAACAAAAGCATTTTTACGAAAAATTGTTTTGGTTTTCTTTGAGAATATTTTTTTTTATAGTAAGCCCTGGGCTGACCATATGCACCACTTAGAGACCATCTTCCTAGTACTGCAGCAAAATCAGCTCTGCTTAAGTAGGAAAAAATGTTTCTTTGCACAACGAACAATGGAATATTTGAGCCATGTAATCTCTTCTGAAGGAGTTTCCATGGACCCCACAAAAGTGGAATGTATACATCATTGGCGGCAATATCTAGTTGGCAGACATTTTGTTGTTTACACTGATCACAAAGCCCTTAAACACCTACTTAGTCAGCGATATCATACCGCAAATCAACAAGATTGGCAGGCTAAGCTTTTGGGACTCGATTTTGAAGTGTTGTATAGACTTGGGCGCCACAACCAGGCAACAAGCTCCCTTTCCCGTCTGGATACGATCTTGACATTTGTCCTGAGCCTGTTCTACTGGGTTCTGCAATTTCAGAACCACTTTGGATGGATGTTGACACTGTGAAAACAAAAATTCAGCATGATCCTTTGTTAAGCAATCTAATTTCAACCTTGGAACTCCGACCAGCTTCACGCCCAGGATATTCCTTGCGTAATGGACTGTTGTATTTCATAGATCGGTTAGTTTTATCTTCCCAGTGCAGCCTTATTCCTAAATTTCTGCATTATTATCATTCATCCTGTATTGGTGGCCATGTTGGGTTCCACAAAACTTATAAGCGATGGGTCGCTAGTTCGTTTTGGAGGGGAATGAACAACCAAGTACAATAGTTTGTTCGCGAATGTGATACGTGTCAGCGTCGTAAATATCAAGGTATGTCTCCGACGGGACTTCTTCAGCCACTTCTGATTCCGAATTTAGTTTGGGACGAGATTTCGATGGATTTTATTTCAAGACTACCCAAATCCCTCAGATATTGTGTTATCTTGGTTGTTATGGATCGTTTAACCAAGTATGCTCATTTTTTACTGTTGTGGCATCCTTACACAGCTAAAATTGTGCCAAAATTGTTTTTTAAATAAGTAGTCTGCTTACATGGCATTCCTCGTTCCATTCTCAGCGATCGGGATCCTATTTTTGTAAGTAATTTTTGAAGGGAACTATTCTATTTGGAGGGCACCACCTTAAAAATGAGTTCTTCATATCATCCACAAACGGATGGTCAAACAGAAATCGTTAATAAATGTCTTGAAACTTACTTGCGTTGTTTTGCTTCGGAGAGACCTCTTACTTAAGCACAGTGGATTCCTTGGGCCGAATATTGTTATAATATGGCTACACATTCTTCCACAAAAATGCCTCCTTATGAAGTTGTTCATGGTCGTAAACCTCCAATTATATAGCGTTTTCTGGGTGGGAATTCACCAGTAGATACTGTGGCAACATTCTTACTGAACGTGATCAATTACTTGTCCAACTCTGGCACAATCTTTCCCGCGCTTAGTAGTTGATGGTACGGGCTGCCAACAAACATCATCGAAATGTTTCTTTTGATATCGGGGAATCTGTTTTTGTTAAACTGTGTCCCAATGTTCAGACTTCAAAGTCTTCAAAACTAAATCTCAAGTTAGCTGCTCGATTTTATGGCCCCTATCCAATTGTAGCCTGCATGTGAAACACTGCCTACCGACTTTCTTTGTCGACTGCTTTTCGCCTTCACCCAGTTTTCCATGTATCACAACTCAAACGGGCAGTTGGGAATTCTACAGTTCATACTAAGCTACCAAAACTGTGGGATAACACACTCTCTCTCAAAACTGTTCCAGCAAACATCTTGGCAACCACAGCAGTTCCCAGACACCCGCGGGGGCAATGGTTAATTCAGTGGAGAGGTTTACCAATAAAGGAGTCTGTCTAGAAAGATGCTAAGCAAATGTTGTCCCAATTTTCAGATTTACAACTTGACGACAAGGTGCCAGTTGGGGACGGGGAAATTGTTAGTAGCCTGGACCCATACTTAGGGGTTGATCCATTAGTTAATACACCCCCCCCCCCCTCCCATCCTTCACACATATCAGCGGAGGGGTAGAAAATGAAATATGGTTTAGTCTGTTAGTTTGGTATAAAGACGGTTGCACTCATTTGTTCGGGCATTCTGTTAGAAGAGACATTCGGAGTCTATTGGAACATAACCGAAGAGAGAGCTGCAGACAGCTTCTCAACCATGTGTCGCCGGCAGCAGAAGGATGACCAGGAGGAGGACTCTCCATTCTTTCTTCTTCTTGTAGCACTCGTATAGCTGTAAATACAAACCTACAGGTAATATCAGATTATTCTTCCATTACATCTGCTACATCCTTTCTTTCTCTCGTCACAAACACACCAGCATGACAATGGGTCTGTGAAGAGGATGTTATTTAATCAATGTTAAAATAAGGGGATTGAGTAAAAATCTCAATTTCAGAAAGTTCAAAATAGGGAAGGTCAAAAATATTGAAATCACCCTGAAGTGAATCAGTTAGCAACCCTCGTTATTCTTCTATTCCCTTGGGAAAATCAATTATTTTGGAAAGTTATTTTTCATAAAAATCAGCCTCAACCACTTGGATTTCCTCTTCAAAATTGAGGAAAGCACGCCTACATGGAACTTAGGTAAAAAGTGTGAAAACTTGCTTAAAACTAGAGCTTCCAAGACTTGCCTATTCATATTCCCTTCCACGGTTATGTTAAATTTATTTTCATTTAAAGTCTTGGAAAGCTCCCTAGTTTTGTAGGAAAAACATCCAACGACATCATCCAAGGATTGGTCAAATTCCATTAGTTCTTATTGATTTTTCAGTTTTTTTAGTTTTTTTTTTTGTATGTTTTTTAGTTTTTTCCCCCAAAAAATCCTTGGAAGCCTCCCCGAAAATGGCGCAAATTGAAGAGTGGGGTTTTATGATGTCGTTTTTACCTCCTAACTTCAAACTTTTAATCTCTTAAATACTGCAGAATAGCAGCACCTAGAGTTGTCTCCCAACGAGACTGCTAACCGGATTGAGTTAAAAGTCCACACTTGATGAAAAATACGCATCGCTCACCTAAATGTCGGTCAAAAAATGTTAGAGAACGGGAAGCAAAATGATAGAAGGAAAAACCATCAAACATCAATTGGCTATCTAACAATTGCAATTCTGGAGAAAATTTATAGATTGATGGAGAGTAAATTAAAACCCGAAATGGAATCACCAGTTGAAACCATAAAGTACATCCGCTAAAAACATAAATGATCGTATCTGTGGAATGCGAACAGCTTTCAATCTTCATCTTGTTGATCGGAAATAGATCTTCGAGTTTACTGAAATATATCATCGCCCTTCTCTCCGTCACTGTGCTCCAATTGTCGTAGAATGTATCTTGACACTGCTGTCCACCCCCTGTGTCCTTTGAGAATAATCCCAGAATTCTTCTTTTATTTTCTTCCTATTGTCACCCAAAATCACCAACTTAAACATAAGAGATTAAAAATCCAACCTTTTGTTACCATGGATTTCATTTTAGAAAATCTCTTAAACCAACTCCCAGCACTTACAAAAGTGAAAATAATGCACGGGTCAAACACCTCTTCATCAATTAATAATAAATTGGGGGAACGACAACGGGGACCAAAAAAGGACCATGGTCAGTTCTGTGAACAGTGAAAAACACTGTTCACAGAACTACCCGAGATCCTTCTCCAGTATTAGGGGGACTTTTGGTCCCAATTGTCATTCCCCCCAATAAATTTGGTCTAGATGGCAATCAATCAAGTAGCACCAAATAACAATTCTTTTTCTCTGTCTGTCAGGTAATTATTAAATCCAACAGTGCATCATAAACCACTCATCCTCTTGAAAATAAATCCTTAACTAGGTTCACATGCAGTAACTCGTTCTCAAAAAATACCAATCAAGCACCTAGTGTTTAACTCAATTCATCATCGCGACAATCAGCAATTGGAAGCCCATCCCCATCATATTCTTCCTCTGGACCTGTTCTTCTCAACGGACATCTGAATGCAAACCAGTGAAAACCAGTATAACTCAGTCGACCTCAAATGCAAATCGACACAACCCACCATAGAAGTTATCGGCCTCTGATGATTTGGTTCGAGATCGTCCACCATTTACTCAGCTACCTTCATAAGCCAAATTCTCAGTGACATTCTATCAAAAAAGTGGTGTGCGTTCTTTTCCCAAAATGAAAATCATTAGAGATAGTGTCCCCTTCATCTTCACGAAAATCAACAATCCTGAAAACAAAAATCAACACCAGTGAGCACAAAATGAAGCACCCTCGAACCAACCTCACCCATCCTAAAACCTCTTTCGGCCGACAACTTCCTCAACACACTCGGACGAGAACCAAAACTCGATGTAAACTTCAATCAACAACACTGCGTCGGGAAAAACACCGCATGAACTTGATTAATCTTCAAACCAGTTCATCAGCGACAATGAAAAATAGCGCAGGAGTAACTCAACGGCCATCGACAACCCAGATCTGAAAACCTCGGGTGCCAAGTCATCTTCAACGAGCTTCATCGGCGCAGATTCAATGGCGGCGGCTACTATTGACAGAACCATTGTTCCAGCTTCATCTTCTTCAGGATCATCGACATAGTGGAGCTCGAACACGGCTTAACATCTTCCCAGGCTCAGTCGAATCTCAGATGGCGTTTGACTTCTCATCAACGACAGTTTTGGGTGGCAATGGCATCAAATCAGTGAACACATTGGCGCTCGACCTGGCTCTTCATCTTCAAATCGAATCTCGAGTGAAACTGGTTTCTTCAACACCGACGACTTCGATCGACCTAATCATCCTCCGCACGGATCTGGTTCCAGTGGCATCGACTCCGTCATCGACGGCGGGTCGGCGGGTCGGCGTCTCGGTGATAGATGTTCTTAAATCTCTTGACGAGCCCTTGCATCCGTGATTGGCTTCATTGGAACCTCAACATTCGCAGCCGGTTTGGGTTTCACGGTGGTGAAAAAGGACGGGATCCTGGTTCACATTAGAGACCATCGATAGCAGCTGGGTGATCCCAACAACGCGTATGTGAATGGATTCATAGAAACACGTACATGGGTAATTCCAGAAGCTTCCCAGAAATACGTACATAGTTGAATTACCAAATATGCCAGACGACTGGAATATTAACTATTCAGCAAAAAAACCAAAAATAAAAACTAGTGAAAAAATAAAAACTAGTGAAAAAAACTATTCAGCTATGTGATGCATCAATCATACAGATAATATTAACTATTCAGTTATGTGATGCATCAATCATACAGATAATAAAAACTAGTGAAAAAATAATTCAACAAAAATAAACAAAAATAAAAAAATAAAATAAATTTACATTTGTTAATGAAATATTAACGAAACTAAATATTTAAATAAAATAAAATATAAACTAATTAATTTGATACAAGAATAAATGATTAAAAATTAAAAACAGCCTGCTTAAAATAATTAAAGGATTAATTAACTAGAAAATTTAAGAAAAGATAAAAACTGTAAAAAGGGTTAAATTATAATTAAATGTCGTTAATTATTAAATTATTAAAATAAGAGAAATTAAATATTAAACTACAATTATTTAATTAAATACAAAAACACGGAAAAGATTAATTGAATTAACATAATACATAATTAAACAAAAACACCTAAATTAATATTTCAAAAGAAATTTCAAAATTAAATAATGAACTCAATGTTTGAAAAAGATATATAATTAAAGCATTAAAGCCATTAATTAATCATAAAAACCTAGTTTTATTAATTTAACAAAAAAACCAATAGAAGTAAATCAATAAATTAAAACACAATTATAACAACTAAAACATATTTAAATCAGAGATATTATATGGAAGAATTGTATCAATCAAAACCACATCAAAGTTATGGTATCAATCAATTATAGGAGGAATGACAATTTTACTTTTCCTGTCATCTAATCCAATGATGATTGTAACATTCCAAATTGAGTATCTATATGTCATACCCAAATTAGCATGTTATAGACATAAGACATGCTCCAGATCGCCTTAGGCTGGTAAAAGTGAAAAGGGTATAAATGTGAAAAGCGGGAACGACTTACTCTTTATGCATAATAAAGAATAAATGAAACTAATCATGAATCAATCAACTAATGCAACCAATATTAAACCATACATTGTATACTGAGACTATGAGAATATAAAAACAAGGTTTACAAAGACAGTATGTATAACAATACATAATCAGAATACTGTAAATTATTATTCCCCATGTGGCACCCAACAGCTTCAAGTCCCACCTCCTTTATAGTGCTACAATCGTTTCCATGGTTCAATCCTAACAACAAGAACGTATTCCATTACTTGAAAGACAAAATAAGTGAATGAAAAGCTATATACACACTAAAGTGTGTGTATAGGGTGTGAGTAAAATCCCAATGTTATGCCACCAATATTTTATACATTCCCTTTCTTTAGAAAACCATACATGCCCATTTGAAATGTAAAAAAAGTGTCATTTTAGCTTTTAGGTAACATAAATAACGTGGGATATATATTTATACCTTTCCTTTAAAAATGGTATAAGTTATCTAAGTTGATTTAAAATAATGAATTTATATAATTGAAAAAAATATGGAAATAAATCTCTTATATAGTTCATATCATGGAATCGTGGGAAACTATATACGGGCCTAACCTAATGGTAGTCTAGGATACACATATTCAACCTCCAAATCACTTATTATAGGCCACTACCTAGAGTGTAATCCTAAACTAATGGAGAAGTCAATAGTCAGAGTGTAATCTAAACTAATGGGAAAATCCCAAATGGAACTAACCAGGGCATGATCTTAAACCTGATTATCCAAGCCAGTGTATAATCTAAACTATGGTTGATGCTAAGTGGTGTATAATCTCTCTTAGCGAGTATACTTGTCACTAGATACCCTCTTAAGTACACAAGACATTACTATGAAGTTTTTCATAATCAAAATGATCAATCAAAACTAGGAAATATCAAAATAATCTAACACCTCACCTTTGAACACCCTTCAAAGTAATAGCCCTTTTTCCACAATCATAGCCATCATCAATCAATAACATTACACAATACTATATTCATGTTTCACAATAAACAAAAAATATACTGAACAAGATAGTATCAAGCAATCAATAATAACATCATTTATGCTAAACATACCTTTATGAATCAAAGCATAATATAAACTCATGAAATTCCCTTTTTTAAAACGCACCATAACCCAAAACATCTTTTTAAATTAGTTTGAATCATAATAATCCTCAAATGAATTTTTTTATCCACGTTATGTTCCTAATAAATATTTTTTATAAAACAACACCCAAGTACCGTAGAGATTCCCTTATGTCAACCACAACAGTCACTTTATTTCACGCCAAATGAGATTTTATATTTTAGAAATACCCATATAATCATAATATCATTTCATTATAAATCATAAAAAATTATTTCCATAAAGTAAGTTTTCGTTCTTTCATAATAAAATCATACTAAACATTTTTTTCAAGCACCTTGTGTGCAAAGAAATACATGAGTATAAATTTATACATTTAATTTAGAAAAACTAACTTATGAAAAATCCATTTTCATGAAAAATAATGAAAACTCAACATAAAAATATATATACAATTAGTATTGATTTTATATCAACAAAAAATTATTTTAAAAGACAAATCATCCATAGTTTTATCAATGAAATGGAGAGGAATAAAAACACATACTAGGAATTAGTAAAACCTCAATGCCATTATCAATTGAGGGTATACTAAGGTTAGATGATTAGTTTTGACACTATTAATATTAAAATACCCTTCAAATTCAGAGGTTTTACCTTGACATGGAAAAACAAAAAAATCTTGTAAACCCTAGATGATGGAGTCATGAGAAGGAGACAAAGAGAGGGAAAGTGGTGAAAGTGGAAGAAGAAATGAGAGAGAAAACATGCCTAATGAAATCCATGGGATCCTTCTGAAGAGTGAATAATAAGAGAGGATGAGAGGAGAGAACCATCTCCCTCCCCTGCGTTTACCTCGTCCAAATAAGGGTTACAAGAGATGCCTTCCTCCTCTTATGTCAAGACAACACCTAATAATAATAAATAATAATAATAATAATATCATAATAAAAATAATATAATAAAAATACAATTTCTAGAAACTCCATAAAAATATATTTTTATAAAAAAAACCCTTAATAATTATAATCACTCACTTTACACCCATATCAAATATTTTATAATAATTACATATAATAATAAATCCATAAAATGTATGTTGTAACACATACATGCATATTTTTTAAAAAATGAAAAACTATTTCCAATAAGATTTATAAATTCTATAAACACAAAAATTACCAATTAAATCTTTATAATAATTTAAAAATAAATCACAGAGTCATAATAAGTATAATTATGAAAATTGGTGGTTTGGGAAAAAACACAAGAAATGTGTGGTTAGTTTGCATGGTTAGTAAAACTATAGATCCAATATTGTATACCCCAAGAAAGTTATATTTATCTCCCACTGAAGAAGTGAATAATACTCTCCCATGGTAGCAACTGATGTGTTCCAAAAAATGGGTTAGTCATTCCATGTTGAAAATAACATCGAAACCATGCATATATAGAATAGGAAAACCCATAGACTGCCAAAGATAATCACCACCATGAAACACCATAGGAACTTTCTGATACTATTTGGCCTTTTTACCAGGGGAGTGTTGAAGGTAAACACCCCCATCAAACACTCCAATAAAAACCTCAAAAAACTAATTATACATTCCCAAATAAAAGAGCATGTCACACTCATGTCAAATAATACCAACATTAAAGTCAAAAACACCAACATTATACTCTACACATTTGATAGTCTATCACCGTAATTAGCTGGTGGCTACTGTACAAGAAAAAAAATGGCATAAATACATAACAATATCCTTCCCCCTAGTATCATGACTCCCCTAAAGAGTTATAACCTATTATTATGGTTGTCCCAATGAACCTTATCCACCATTGTGCCCTAATCAACTATAAGATGCATGACTACCACTCTACAATAATCCTAAAAAAAGATGCATATATCTATGATTATCTTTATCCTTTCACACTATCAACATAGGCTGCACACCTATAATATCTATGAAGGTTTTTCATCTATTTATATTATAGACTCTCATTCAGTTTCCAATCATAGTCTGGTCAGATGTGTCCTATTTAGTCGCATTGGTAACATTCCAAAAGGGCCCTTCTATGTAAAGAAAGATACAATCCCCTACTGTATTTAATCTATCTTCCTCTTTCCTAGTGTTTACCATCAAATATCCTTTTCCTAGTACTAAAGGATCCACTCCCATATCCATTGAAGGGTTTTGATATTTTCAGCCATCCTCTATCCACTAGGTTACTCTTAGTAATTAGATCATGGTTTTCCACCTCTAAAAATGGTGTTGGGCCAGTGTTGGGCTCAAGGCATTGACCTTTTCCTTCCATCTCATCCCATGATTTTTAATTTGAATTCTAAATTGGTTTTTGGTGATAGTTTTTTATTTTTGGTTCATTAAATGTGTGGTTGTTAGTTTTCCATTAGCAGTAACTATAATTGTTTCACTCAACTCAAAAAGTGAATTTTATTCAAAACTCATTAGGATTTATTAGTACATGGAAAGATACCATAAGAATATCTTGAAATATCAATCCCTCGTGGATACATCCCCTCCTAATATTAGAGAAAATTAGAGAAACTCCATTAAGAACATAACATAATCTATCATAGAAAGATCTCCTTGATTTATCTTTACAAACTAATACACATCATCCGTCTTTAACACCTTTAAGAATAAATCCTCAAAGAAAAGATATTAAAAGTCCATATAGGATTACCCCTAGTCTTACATGGTCAGTACCATGACATCCCACCAATGCTTAGCCATACCCCATAGCATGAAGGTGGCCAACTTTTCCCTCCTCTAATCTGGAATCTCTATCTACTCAAATATACTTTATACCCCCTCAATATAATCTTTTTATTATATATGGTCCACTGTCAACCTAGATGATGGGTGGATGTTTTATCAAGAACTCCCTATTATAGTTTCCCCACCCCTAGGGATCCCTTTATATATAAAATAGATCACCTATATAAATGTCTTCATGAGATTCTCATCAGTAGGAAGTCCTCGAGACACCATAAGAGGAGCATGCTTGACCCTATCTTCTTTGTTCTCCATAGGATGATGTCATAGTTTTATATATTGAAAATTATAAATTCATAACTCAAAAAAAGTCATAAAAATTATTTATATTATAGTTTACTTAAAATTGTAACATGTAAATACTTCCTGTTTATTTATAACTATATTCAACCCATGTTAAATTAATAATACCTAGTCATCACTGGTTACACGCCCAACCTAATGGACCATATATCTCATTAATGTCAGAGCACATTTTTTAAATAAATCTTCATGCATTCGTTCTTAAATAATCTCAAGGTATATCATACCAATGCAACTGTATGAGGGTTCTTATTCACATTGGGGTATCCACATGCTCAAACATACCACTCTAGTGATTTATTCCACAACACACATTCGTTCCACATTGGTATCAATCGAATAATAACAATCAACTAAAAATAGTTACTAATGGTTTGAGTAAATTAAAATGACACCAATGATTTATTTGAGAAAAAACAAAATAATTTATTATCAAAATTTTAATTATCCAACCCTATTTTCAAAATATTTTTATAATCATACATAATCATAGACATGTCATGTGAACCTGCGTGCCATGTATGATGCATGTACACATGCCCTATTTCTATGTTAGGCCAAGAGTAAAATCCTAAAACATAGCTCATTACATTATATTTTTTTTAAAAATAGATCAACTATAATATAAAAACTAATAATTCACCATTTCATTCCCCAATAACATAGATTTATTTAATATATCTGTTGGTCTATCATAAGTTTATAGCCAATATATCTCTATTTACCAAGCATAAATAAATGAAATATCCAAAATAAGGGATTTGATTCCATTTTGAAATGTTCAAGATCGGTTACCCATACATCGACACAAGCTAGAATGCCACATAACTTCAAGAATGCCTCCCTGTATTTTAAAATCTTTTGATTAGCGGTGAGGGATAACAAACATCAATTAAGGACACTATACCCCCAATCAGATAACCATAAATAACATCAAACATCAATAACCATAATAAAAAATAACAACATCATTTCATGATGTATTAAAAAATAGTTAAAACAAGGATCCTTATAATAGTGGTTCGAGATACTCATATCCACCATATGAAAAAGTTATTTGAATGGTGAGTTTTCATTCTAACTCTTGGCGAGTCCACCTGGTTGTAGGTCAGTATATACATAACTGACCCCAGGGTAATATACCTTGAACAAAGGGATCAATATATATATATATATATATATACACATCCATGTATTAGTGAAAAACATATCAACTCAATATATGTTAGGTTACATATATAATAATAGTAAACATGTCCTCACATGGACTATTATAGATATCCCTAGGCTACTTAGTCTTACCACACACATTGAATGCATTGAAATAATATGAAATTATCCTATACACCATTAGCATGTCTCACAACACCACAAAGTATTCTCTTAGATTAATATTAGGACCCCAGGATACTAATTTCCTTATTCCTATAATGATGCTCATTCTGACCTATCACCCCAGTCACTACATTACTTACTTCTCTTTGTGGAACATTTATTAACATCACACAGGACCCTACATTAATTCTTAAGTTAGAACTCATAATAACACACCCTTCATGGGTTCCTCACATGGTTCACTGAGTGACCCTAAATTCAAATTACTTGTGTAAAATCCTGACACGACTTCACCTAATCCTTGAGATTTATCAACACCCTATGTTTTCCCATTCAGGTCTAGTTCGGAAATTAAATTAAAAGGAAAAAAATATTATCCTTATATTAAAAATTTCAACACAGCTGATGAATTATTGATCTAACGTTGGATGTTAAGTCAAAATCTCTCGAATTGAAGAAGAACAAGAGAGAGAGGAGGGGGCACAACTGATCCCCATTGGAGGAAGATGGGTAAACATTTAACATTTTTTTAGGATAAAAAATGACTAAATCCCCCCCACACACACTTAATTGGGAGTTAAGTTGTCCCTTGGGACTCTAATGGTCTTTATTAAAGTTTGAGTGACTCATAAATTCCAAAATTCCCACCTCTACGCTCCTGATAGTGGGTGTTATACTAACTAGTTAGACACCATAACTTCAATGGATTCCTACTGGTATTTCATTTGGGTTTTGTAACATTCCACAAATTTCTATATTTCTCTCATTTTCCCCGTTTCTCCTATTATTCTCATCAAACTAATTCTACTGGTAAAACACATATATTTAAACATGTAAAGGCTAAAAATAATTCAATTCACTAAACAGATGGTCTATGGGTCATTACACTCTACTTATCAAGAGATAATTTATAGACATGTAATGTAAAATAATTCCCTCGATTAGACTTTGTAATAAAGTGAAATTCCTCAAAGTGCTAAAATGTAAATCAATTCACATATTCTTTTACACTCTTCACATACTTTAATCTTCATAAAAAATATAACTAATAAAATTTATCATTTCATAAATATATACACCCAAACTACTCATTTTATAATTTTGATTTAGGTTAGAATTCAAAAAAATTGATTATTTCCTTACTGCAAGCACTCATTATTTATTTTAAATGTCATAACACCTATTCTAATCCATTATTATGATCCTTAATAGATTAATTCACATCAAATTTACTTCAAAAATAATAAAATTTAAAATGAAAATAATAAAGGATTCTTTAAAATTTTCTTAACATATATTAGTGTGGTTATGAATGTTAACACAATCCAAAACCCCTTTCCTTTTCAGATTTATGCTTATAAGTGATTCTTATAGTGGATTAATTTTTCTTCCAAATAGAATTTATTTAACCCAAAATGTTTTCACCTTGTAGGATAATATTCATATTCAAATTTCCTTCTTCTTTAATGATGATTTTAAAACAACTCAAGCTAGCATAACACTTTACCTATTTCATTACTCTGGGTATGCTTTAAATTTCTTAACTTTTTCATCTATATAGAAGCATAAGAGTATATTTTTTAGTGTTATAACCTAATTTATCACATAAATCAAAAAAATTCACAATATATTAAGATATTTAATTTTTATCCACATCTTAATAAGTGTATTCTAGCTAGAATTGAAATCCTTCTTTGGTATAAAATTATTTTATCTATCATCGTGACTAGATAGGTTACATATATCATATGTTTTATTCTATAAATATTCAAATCTATTATGATCAGATATTTTGTTTAGATTCTTCAAAAAATTATTCATTTTAATAGATTGTTTTTCATCATAGTTTAACTCCCCATTACTCCCAAACTTCTTTTCCTTATTTTAAAAAATATATTATACCAGAAATTATAGGATTTATTCCCATATACTCTATAATATTGGTAGTTTCCATTGATCCTTTATTTTCCAACCTAAATAAAATTATATCCAAATTTTATTTATTTTTTATTTTGATCCAAATTGATTTTTGAATGAAACTTATTAATAGATTTTTTTTCTTGGAGTTAATATAAGACCCTTTAATATTGATATGGGTTTTTTATAATTTTTGTAAGTTAAATTTATCCTGAATTGATCTTAAAACTTGAACTATTAGTAAAAATAATTTTATTATTTTATAAATATTTGGTAACAAATTATACATCCTCAAAATTATATTTTTAACTAAACATATCTATAGATAATTAAATCCCTTTCTTGCCTTCAAAGTGAGGTCTTTAAAAGTTAAGACACTAATAGATTTTTTTTGTTTCTAGAATTATTTTCTTAATAACCTTAGAGGATTGATCTTGAACCTCATGGGATTTTCTAAAATCATTATGTAAATTCATTAATGTGTTATCATTATCAAGTAACATTGATATTATTTCCATCATCACATTCAAATTTCTCAAAACCTAATTATCAAGAACATTTTAGATCATATCATGTTAAGACAATCGAATCTTCAAAATTCTAAGTTCTTTAACATACTCATCTCATCTAATTTGAAATTCAAATTCATTATTCTTATAATTCTCAACATACTTCTTCATATTCTTAATATCCTTTATGATATTGGTATTTTTATTGTGATAAGATTTAATTTCATAATTTAAATATGTTCCATGCATCCTTTATCATCTTCTTCATACTCACTATTTAAAAATATTAAATCTTCCTATCTACTTGAATTATCTTATTTTATCCAAAATGAGATGGGGTTGTTCTTTACTTTTAATTTTCTTCTTCTCCTTCTAATTCACAAAAAATAGTGGTGTCTTTATTCTCTTCATCTACCATACTCTAAAGACTCCTTTTATCTTAAAAAATATTTTATTTTATTTCAATAAAATCTACCCTTTCTTGAATTTCTGGATCTTACAAATATTTATCTTCAAAATAGCCTCTTATTGATCTTCATTTTCAGAATCATTATCTAAATTTTCATCAAAAAAATTCTTTATACAATGAATGAATAATTGTCCAATACAACACCATAAAAACATTTTCAAGGAGATTTATCTTTATATTTTTAAATTTTATTTTAAATGAGATAAATTATTTTCTTAAAATCCTCACACTTTTATTCATATTATTTAGAATTGATGGATACCTCATCTTTTTATCCTTAAGTTTCATCTTTTAAGCAACCTTGATAAACATAACCTTGTATTTTTTATACGATTTTTAAAATAGTAAACTTATTCATCTTAGATGAAAGAATAATGCTATTTACATAATTTATAGGAAGACGATTCAAATATTTATTTTCTAATAAATAAAATATTTCATCAAACCTATCAGTAAGTATTCTAAAAAGATTTTGGAGTAGATAAGAATCTTTAAATTTTTTACTAAAATATCTAATATTACTGAAAATATCATTTATCTTTGTATATAAATAAATAATATGTATATAATTTTCCACATTTATATATTAAAACTTTATTTTATATATTTTTAAATTTAGATTCCTTTAATTTAGAGTTTCCTTCATAAACATTTTCCTGTTTCTTCTAAAATTATTTAGTAGTCTTGAAGCCTATGCCCTTGGAGAATTATTATTTGGAGGAGATGAAATATTTTCATTTATAGACTTGAAATAATATTTAATGTATTTTTTGATAGTAAGAATAATAATGTGTTCCTTATCAAATGATGAAAACCTAATTAAAATAGTATCAATCACTTCCAATCCAAGAGAACAAAGATAGGGTTTCATTTGATTCTTCTAGATAAGATAATTTCCCCCATAAAGATAGGAATACATCTATTATTGAAATAATTAATATTTTTTCAAACTAATTTAAAAGATAAAAAAATAAATAATTCTCAAGAAAAAAAATTAGATCTTTCAAATATATATCCAATCAGAACTAGAACCTAGATTGTTACGATACTGCTTTTAGTGAACTAGGAAAGCATGTGATAAATACTAAGAGGTGAAGTTAAATTGTTTTCGTGAATTTTTATCAATTTATCTTATACTGAACCATTTTTTTGTTAGGGTAAATAAGCCTTCTTCATTTTCTCAACTCACACACTACATGCAATAATGAAATCAAGCAAATGAGGTTTATAATATTTTTACAAGGATCATCTCCTAGTTTAGAAGACTAAGTCCTTGTTGTGATCAGTAATATCCATGGAATATATTATACACTTATTTAATACTGTAGATTATAATAGGTTATATGTGATCCATGAACCCTTAACAAGTTAATGGAACCCCCCAGTTTATTCAAGTATATTAAATATGATATAATAATCCCTCCAGCCTTCTTCAAGATGTGGAGTACCAATTGATGAAAAAAATTATATTGAATAACTTTTATAAATTTAAAAATAATAAATAGAGTTCCTCCAAGATTTCCCCCAAAAACCTCAATTAGAATGATTATTACCATTATTTTTTCTCAAATCCATGTATGAACGTGCACATGAATTAATGGCTTTAAGAACACAATCATTTTCAATATTTTGACTATCTTTTGACTTGGTTTAGTTCTAAAATTTTTTAATCTTGTTAAGTATCCTCTCATAATATTTAATACCACTCCTTAAAGTAATAAAAAATAATATCTATAAAATCTTTAATACAGTCACTTGGATTCAACAGTAGTAGTCCATTTTTATTCTCAAAAATAAAACCACCAATATTAAACTGATAAATAATTTTAAATTCCTTAAAGAACAATATCTTCATTGACTCAAAATATGGAATTCGATTTCTAAAAATTAAAATCCAATAACATTATTGATTAATCATTTGGATATTCATGTGATTTTATCTTTAAATCTATAAAATCTTTTAATATATTTGTTATAATGTCATCCCTTTAACTCAGATCTCTAAAAAATAATAATTGGATGAGTCTATAATAAATCCTACAAGTATCTTAGCAGTTATTCAACATTTTGAATAATTGAAAGTGATGAAAAAATAGGTGTAAACATATGAATGAATCAAATCTCACTTTTCTATTAAGTTATGTCTAATCTTGACTTTAAAATAAGTATTTCAATCTTCCCCATTATTATGATCACCCTTTTATAGTTATCCAAATTAACATATTTCACTTATGAAACTATCTTTCAACATGGTTTAATGTCACACAACTTTAAAATCACTATTATGAAAACACAATATAAAACTTACACAACTTTAGTTAATTATTACATAGATGGTTGAAACTTTGCTTAAATGTTACATTATCTTTTAAAAACACATATACAAACTATGTAAACTCTAGTTTACTATTTTACTAATTTAATTAACACTTATAAAGATTTAGTTATACCATTACATAGTCTTTCTATTTTTATTTCACTCAAATATAGTTAATATAAATTTAACTTTAATATTACCCAATTCCTTAAAACTTATTTTCAGTCTCACATGATGCTCTAAAAATTTTATTTCTAAATAAAATATTCATGAAGGAATAGAAAAATCCTTCTAAATATCATTCTAATTAATTTATTGAAAATTCAATGATCTTCCAATCATCACTATATGGTTCTCACTTTATATCATATTGTGTTCTCTTCCTCGATGTATTGATGTATTATTCAACATGTATTTTTAAAGTGTATGTGTATTGAAAAAAAGACAAAAAAATAGTATATCAATTTGGGGACACTTCAATCTTTTATTTTTTATAACAATGGTTTCTTCAATATCATTTATCCATTGGAACTTTAATGTTAAAATTTATATTCACACTTGAGTAATGATATATAGATAGTGGGACCCAGGATATTAGTCATTGTTCTAGAAAAATGGTGATTGGATACCTATCACACCATATATGATTTTGGGTATGATTTTTCTTCATATGTTTTTAATAAATTATATAAAATAGTTTTATCAAAAGTATTTATATGGTGTATATGGGTATGAATTTAATATTATAATTAATTTTATTAATGCATATTCATAATACAAATCCTTGATTGTATAAGAGTTATATATTAATGTGATTGGATCATGTTAATTTGGTTTATTATTATAAGATATATAAATTAAAATCATTAGAATAATGGATACATATAGGGAAGTCATGAGATGCAATATAAATGAGATATATATACATTCATCAAGACCATGATTATTTACTATGAGTAACCCCAACAGTCAGGTGCCCATGGATTATCATATGTAAGGCGAGTATAATATGGGTAACCCTAACTGTTAGGTGCCTAATCCTAATAATTTTTTTTGGATGTGCTTGGTTTTGCGACTCTAATGTTAGATTACCAGAATAATAGAGTTGGGATAATTCATTAGATAAATTTTTGGAAGATTTTGTGCACCTAACTATTCAAGAGTTATATATGATATAATTGACATGATTATCTACCAAAATAACTAAGTGATAAGATAATATCCAGAACTTAATCAAAGATTAGTGAACTATGGAACTTGGTACACTAGTAGATATAGTTTAAATAGAGCCATTGTTTTAGTAGTAATATATTCAATAAATAATTTTATTGAATATATTTTTTTAAAAATGATATTCATCCAAAAAATACTTATTTTAGAGAATAATATGCAAAAAATGAAATCTAAAATATAACTTTGAGATTGGATCTGAAATGAGAATGAATAAAAAGTAGTAATTTTATTGACTAGTATCAAAAATTGAGAATCATTCTTAAGAAATAAAAAAATCATGTATTAGAGCATCCTTTTCAAAAAAAAATGCACTCATTGATAAAGCCAATGAAGAGGAAAGGATACTAATAGTAACCATAATATTGATTTTTATGATATCTTGAATCAAATTCTTATTTCCATGGAAAAAAATTATATATGTAACATAATAATATAGATGCATATTAGATCATATATAACATGAAAAATCTAAATTAGAAATAAGAAAGTCATGGGAGGTTTGAAGCTTTAAAAGCATTATTTCAGTGCCAGATGAAAAATAGGACTTTAGTTTTCAATCATGTGCTCAATATGATTGAGAATGTTAATGATTTAGAAATACTAGAGTCACCACTCAATATATATTGGGATATGAACTTTATTCAACAATATTTTATAAATATATTTCATTAATTTAGTTTTAGTTATATCACAAAAAAAATTAACAAATATTTACCTGATATTCTCAATATATCGAGAGTTGTATAGTAGAACATAGTAGGTTATAAATATATTACCATAATTATTGTACAAAGGAATAAGGTTAAAATATTTATCCAAAATAAATTATAAGAAATAATTTGGAAAGTCCAATAGCAAACCAGTATCTTTGAAAACAAAAATAAGTGTAGTTATGAGAGGGAAATTTTTCTTTATAAAAAGGTGGAATATTAGAAACTTAAGTTCTATAGACACCTAAATTAGTTTTTAAGGAAACATGAAACATCCACATTAAGTATTTATATTATATAAATCAATTACTATATTTTTGGTTTTTGTTTATATGATGCATGTTTTACATTATGTTATTATGCATATGTAGAGGGACTCGAGAATGAATAAAAGTTTATAGAGGGATCTTGAGGTATATTATGCACAAGGATTTATTTAACATGTTTTTTGTTTTTATTTTAATTTTACATAGTTAGTTTAACCATTTTAAGCTTTTAAAGATAATTTTGTATTTTTGTAGTAATTTAGGTAATTTTATATTTTTTAGTTAATTATATATTAATACTAGTTATTTTTATTTTTATTAGTAGTATATATTAATATTATATATTATTATTATTTATTATTTAACATTATAAATTATTATTAAACTAATATTAATATTATATTATTATTAAATTTTTATTGTTATTATTCTATCAATTTTTTATTAACTTTTATTATTATTATTATGTATAATTATATATAGTATAACTATTTATAATTATATATGACTTTATTTCTATTATTTATAATTACATTTATTATTATTATATGTATAATTATTTGTATTATTATAATTGCATCTAATTATATCTAATATATCTATTATTTTTAATTATATCAAATTATATATTTGTTTATATCTGCTTATTTATGCTTTTTATTTCTAACTATATATAATATAAATTTCATTTTATCATCATCATCATCATCATCATCATCATTATTCAAAACAAGTTGAGCAAAGTGTCCGACAAACCAGGATTTTTCCCCTTTATTAAAAAAATAGAAGCAGTACAAAGAGAGGATGTGGACCAATATGATAGTAGTCGAACATTTCAAAATAATAATAATAATAATAATAATAACAATAATACATCAAAAATTTCAAACAAACACATCACTATCAATTAAACTAACCTCCCAAGTTCCAAATAATGCATCCTTCATTCATAATAGAGTTGTTCATATCCATAGCCTTAATATTCAAAATATTCCTTATAATCTGAATAATTTAGAGCACCTTAGGATCTCATAACCATTTTTCCCTGTAGATTTGAATATTCTTTCCCACATCTTGATTTTTTAGATGGTACCTATTGAAAAATCTCATAATCCACTAAATTCCCTTTTCTTTAATCACTTTAAATTTATATAAAAATCACCAACCAAAGGATACTTTAGCCTCATCATCCTCAATATCAAGACACACCACCCTTCAAAGGTTGACCCACTCCAAAGCTATCCCATTGTAGTTTTAAATGTCAAGAAGACTCAACATTTCATGGCCCAAAGTCCTTGTGTCTTGAAGGAAAAATATCATGGCCTAAAGGATAATATATATCTATAATAATTTTAATTATGTATATGTAATATAATAATAATTATTCTAATTAATATATATGTGGAACATAAGTGGTGTTTCCCCTACTTAATATGCAATTTATCAGGGGTTCGACCCTTACAACCTTCATCATTGAATGAATTTTTTCCTCTCATCATGTGAATATTGTTTGGAGGTAGTATGTTTGTCACAAGGTGGCTGGTGGTTTGTTGCATGGTAACTTTTGTTATGAAGGTAGAATAAAGTGGTGGATTTTTTATGGAGATGGTGTTAGAGGTGGATGCTCGAGTGGCTATCTTGCATGGTGGTAAGAAATGTGTGCTTATAATAAAGCTTATATGAATGTTAATGGAAAAGACATGATTCCTCGAGGGACTAATTGAATGCGAGGGGGTGGATGTAGAGGAGGGACCAAGCTGGGTAGGCTATAACTTAAAAAAAGAGAGGGTGTGGAGGTGTGAATGAATAAAAAATAGTCAATAAACTAGAAAATTTTATCCTTTATATATATAATTTCTTGGGCTATTTAATTTAAAAATAGTTTAGTTGAGGTTATACTAATACTTGAGGAAGATTTTTGAATCATCTAAGATCATTGGTTTATTTTTTGTTTGATTTTACTTTTTAACCCCTCATATCTAATAGTTACTATTATTTTTTATTATTGTTATCATTATTATTATTATAAAAGATGAATTTTTATGGGGGCTTATATTAGGTGAATGAAGAAGAAACCCTATCATAGATGATTATTCTTTCATAAATGTTGTTGTTGAGAAGTATTTTACCAAATCAAGTGATGATTCAGAAGTGTCATTGGTCTTTGAAGTTTTGTTTAAGTTGAAGTGGTTTAGAAATATGAGTTATTCGGGGATTTATTTCTCTAAGAAAGAGGAAAAACTTTATTCCCCTCATATATGATTTTTTCTTATTGGAGATTTTTTAATCTTAAACCCTCATTATTTTAAAGTTATTAGTTTTATTGTATTTAAAATTGGTTAGTTGAACTCCTAAAATATATTTTTTAGTTTTTCATTTGAGGATAACTATTATTATATTTGGATAAAGGGTTCATGTTTTTTTTGATGAATTTTATATAAAAGTGTTGAAATGGTATCAAGATTAAAATTTAGGTAGGGAATCTTCCATTTCTCTAATCGGGTTAGGCTTAGTTAGATTAAAACTAGATCTTTATAAAAATATTTCTCTATTTTATATTCCTAGTCTAGTTGGAATCCTACTTAAATTAGACTCAAAAACTACGAATATATCATTATCTTCTATTTATTGGGTATCTTCTAAAATCTATCTTACTAAACCTCTATTCTAATTCATTTATATTAAGAATAATTATTTTGTTTTTTTACAAAAAATTTGTTTATGAAAATCTGCCTACCTATTTTTCTCGGTGTCTTAAGCTTGGGAAATCCTAAATATATTGTAGAAATAGGAGGCCTATTACCCACACTTTCACATGAAAAAATAAATTTAGGTTGAAAATGGTAAACATAAGTTAAATACTAAATAATTAAATAGTGTTAAATATAGATATTTTTGTGTGACCTAAACACTTATTGGATTGAATAACCTTACATAAATAGGGTGACCTCAAATCCCTTTCAGGAATGGATTTTTAGTAGATTTTTGGAGGCAATTAATTTTTCACATCCTATTTCCTTTGCTCAAGAGAATAAGGAGCCTTGTAATGTGGAAGCAAATAACAAGGAACCTAATAATTTAGAAGTTTTTAATACTGATCAAAATCTATAAAAGGATAAATAAGTTAAGGGAAAAATTTAGATCAAGTACCAAAAAAGGTAAAAAAACCATAGATTGGTGATGATCAATTTATCACTTCACATCCATTGAAAACAAAGAATCATAATTACTATTCAAACTTGAATAGGATAGTGATTATGAGCTATTTAATAATTTATATTGATGATAAAAATTCCTTAATAAAGGAAAATAATTTTTAAATTCTCACAAATGTGGTGGAAAATTTTGAATCTTCTAAATATTCAAGTGAGGATAAAGTGGAAGATATAGATGGAAACAAACTCAAAAAAAGAAGCTCAAAATTATTATATATATTCCTAAATTTAGGATCAAGATAGTTTTTTGTTTAAAAAATATAAAGTATGGTACATAAGTGTGGATGATTATATTCAAATAAGAAACTATATTATTTCAAAAATTGAATTGGATTTTGATCATGAAGGAGACTTATATTTCATTAACACCCCTTAAAACTAAACTTCTCTACTTTCATGTCTAAATAGATTAAGGATGTTTATATTATTATAAAATTATTAAAATAAGTAGTTTCACTTCTTATACTTGTTTCCTAGAATGAAGAATGATTGAAATATGATTTATATTGGAATATAGTCATTTTGAGGGGGGTTTATGGGATGATCAAACACCACTAGTTTATTATTGATTTGTTATTATGTTAAAAAAAAATTCATACTCACATTGAACTAGAATTGATCTAGATGAGTATGAATCTATTTGAATTAGTAAATAAGTTGGATGATGATACTAGATAATGTTATTATTAATGAAGCCTTATATAGTGTCTAAGAAAAAAGGGCCATGGATATGAGCATTTTAATTGATAATACTATTAGAAAAAAATAATGTTGGTTGTTATGAAGGATTTTCAATTTTTTAAGGGTGATCACATAAACTTGTTATGATGCAGGTTCTATTGTGGATTCAAGTCAAGGGTGGTTATTTTTTGAGATGGTTTCTCTTGTGACCTCAATAAACTCTAAGGATTACAAATACTTAAGTGGGATTTTTATCATATTATTATTGATTTGATATTTATATGAAGGATGAACTCAAATTTTAGATATTTATTTAAAAGGATTTTTTTGTGTATTGATACATGATGTTTTCAGTGGATATGCTGATGGAGATTAATAAAGAGTTAAACCATTAAGGCTGGATGTTCTTGATAAGGGACATTAGGATTACTGTTTGGAATAAATTAGATGATTGATATAGGAAACCATAGAGTTCAATATTGAAATACTCATGAATATGGGAATATTTCACCGATGATAGATGAAATGGAAAAATTGATGATTTTTTTGGTCAAGAAGGGAACATATAATATGTTTTTTATTATTTTTTAGCATGTTGTGACAATTATTTCATTAAATTTTCTTTTGGTGTAAGCACATTGAACTTTTATAATCCTTGAATCTTTTTTCTTTAATAAATTTATGAGGAACATGGTTTGGTTTACCAAATTACATTTCAATTTATCCTTGATTTTACCAAAGGAATCTAGTGTAGTTCTATGTAATGACCTGTCCTTAAACATTACATATTCTAGTGATTTTAAACTAAAATTCAATTTATTTTCTCAATGATTTTTTAGTTTTATAGTTTTAGAGAATTAGGATAACCTATTACATAGTAATCCCATACATTAAAAGCATAACCTTATACTTTATGTCTATTTTCCCCATAAAAAAGTCTTTAAAATAAAACATGATTTCTTTTCATGAAAATTTTCACCATTTTCAACTCAGCCTCGTACTTTTCCCCACTCAGCCTATGAAAACATTTCAAAATGTTGTATGAACACAAAAAGCTCAGTAAAGGATATAAAAAATAAGAAATTTGTTAGTCTAGTGAAAAATGTGAAAACCCATGAAATATTTACCTTTATCTCAAAGTAATTTAAGCTAATCAAATAAATCATTTTCACATGAAAACACACACACTTTTAGCTCAAAGAAAATCATTAAAAACCATATCATTAAAATTAAAACCCCTTTTAGAGACATAGAGAATCACTTTCATAACCCCTTTTAAACCCATGTTAGAAATAACCAGAGCCCAGTTAAATCTATAGGATAATCCCTTCAGTAACTCCCTCCTTCTTTCCTTAAAAGACAAGGTACATTACCTAATGAATTAAAGCTCTATCTGGGTGCACCCAAAGCTATAACGGCGCCACCTAGTGCCATCTGGACACACCCAATGTATAAGTAATATCAGAATCACCTGTGAGCTATAATGGAGCTCAACCCTTTATATAAGTTTCATTAGGTGCACCCGTTTCACATATAATTCTCAAGTACCATATCATGAATAAAAAATATATATGCTTTCAATTTTCATTATAAAATATTAAAACAATATTTTAAACCCATATAAAAAACAAATTTGGATATAAAAATACCCTTTTCTTTTAAAAAATCATTTTTAATACCAAAATACCCAAAAAATAGAAAGAGATTTTTTAATAAAAGATCATTAAAAATATTCTTGAGGAAAATAAACTTTCCATTTTGAAATAACTTATTAAAAAATGAACAAATACAAAGGAAAGCATTTATTTTTAAAATAAAATTGTAAACTTATAAATTAAGTTTCAAATAAAATATCAGTCATGATGGTGGAAAAATCTGATCATGTATTATATGTTAAAAAAACATAACTTCCATATTTTTGTCGAAAAATTCACGAAGTACCTTGTTTGGAAAATGACAAAAAGATTCCTTTAAAACCATTTTTAAAAAAGTAAAATATTGGTAAAAATAACTTAAAAAAATATTATGAGAATATTAAAAACAATTTTCTAAAACAATTTTTTAAAATATGGATATGAAATAAAAAGATATTTTTAATGGAATCTTTAAAAGATAATTTTTAAAAGAAAGTCCCTTACCACTTTTGAAACATTTGAATCATAAGCCCCATGAATGAAAAACATTTAACAAAACTTTAAATATGATGATAATAGGTAAATTCATGATATAAAATGTAAAATGGGTTGTATATACACCTTATAAAAGAATATTGTTTCATAACATCAAAATATGCCTCAATGAAAGGAGATTGAGATGAAGTCCCATACCTCATAACATACATAACTTATATTCCTAATAATAAAATTAGGTTAATTTAATAATTTATTAAGAATAATTTTAAAGTTTATTATTACTTTTATATAACTTATTACCATGTTATATACAATTACTTAATTAATTATATTCACTTAGGATATTTTCATGATATTTGGTTCGTGAGTCCAAAATGATTTCGATAGGTTGACTTATGGTCAAAGAGGCCAATGTTCCATAATATTCAGAATAATATTCATGAAATAATTATCATTTTTATACATAAATTATAATTTTAAATTCAATCATTAAATATGTTTAAGAAAAATTAACTATGTTATAATCATAGAGACAATATGTCGTACATATACATGAGTAACATTTCCATTTTTCAATGATCATTATGGAATGAATGTAAGTAAAATTTTATTTTTCAAGAATTATTATAATATATTAAATATAATATTATTTATTTAAATATACTTATATATATCATCCATGTGATATGGTGATGAAAAATGAATCACATCACTTTGTGAAGGTGGTAGTTAACATGTATGCACAAACGACATTATTATTTTTCAGTGAATGGAAAGGTAAGAAGTTAAATGATATATTATTAATTTATAATGATGAATATATAATTAATATTATATATAAAAATTAATTCCATAATTATTATCTATCCATGATAGATAGTGACGGAAGATGAATTACATTGGTTCGTGAGGTTGTAGTCTGCCATACACATGAATGATGAATTACTTTCCCATTTAATGCATGTTGGATTTGAAAATAAGTTATTACATTAGAATAATAAGATATAAGTATATTTAGGATACTGTATTTATTGTTTTATCATGGTTGAAGATGATTTAAAGGTGTTGTAAGAAGAAACAAAACTAAA
Organism: Viscum album; assembly: GCA_963277665.1. Classification (NCBI taxonomy): domain Eukaryota; kingdom Viridiplantae; phylum Streptophyta; class Magnoliopsida; order Santalales; family Viscaceae; genus Viscum; species Viscum album. The sequence continues at coordinate 1,953,267,223 of OY728125.1, forward strand.
ACAAGCAGATAAAAAACTCTATCACTTCTTTGGAAAACCTCATTTTCTTAACACCTTAAGACCACTAAGGTTAGTTTTATACCGAACACAAAACCTATAGAATGAGGATGTGGATTATAGAAAAGGATTTTGGTAGGTATATCACAAAACAAAAGGGGTTTTAATTTTTAATAATTGAGAAGATTATGTTCACTTTTATTAGAGTAGGGAGTGACACTCTTGTAATTTCTCAAAATATTAAATTAATATAAATTAATATTCAATTGAAAATGGATAAAAACTCAATTATTTTTGAATATAGAATGAGTATAGGTCTAAATAATCTCATAAAATAATTTTTTTATAAGTTTAGGTAACTTTTTTACCTTTATCATTTGGTTTTAACCCCTCATTAACCCTTTTTAAACTTACAATAAAAACAAGGATTGTCACTCTTTGAGGGTCAATATAGTTACTATAAATGAAAAAAGGTCCATAAATTGACCATGTTTGATATTATAAACGCTATAATAATAAATTTTATGAATATAATATTTTTAGGGATTTTATATCACTTAATAAAATATTATTTATTTTAAAATATCACTAATATTAATTTTTAGAATTATTCATTAATTTGAATTTAATAATATTAATATAACACATATAATTAGAAAAAAATATTTTATTATATTTATAACATGTAAATTAAATCTATTAAATTATTTTATTATATTAATTATCTCAATTTATATTTATTTGAATATTTTTAATATCATTTATTTGATTTTTTCATTAATTGAATAGTTACAGCGTCAACGTTGTGTAAACATTTAAGGTAACTATTTCTTCAAAAAAAATTACAAATAAATTACCATGATGAATGAAAATGTTTTAGATTCAAAAATAATATTTATATTTTAACATATAATTAGGATAACTTCACATTAAAGATATTATTGTTATTAAAAAAAGTGTGACATGTTTTACTTTTCTTGAAATAAAATACTATAAATGTAATAGTCTCATATAAATGAAGATAAAATACCATATAACAGAATATTAGATAATTATGGATGAAATTTAATCATATAAAAAAATTAAGGAATGTGTTAGAGTCATTTTATAGTTCTTATCATTTTATTTTAAACTTTAATTACCCGATTTACTCTTTATCGTGGCAACAAAAATTACCATGTTTACTATTCATATTGACCAGATATAAAAGGTGAATATTTACTAAATTTTAACATCATGTATCCAAATATGGAATAAATTATTCAAAATTTTAAACATATAAGTGGCGGAATTTAATTTAGAATTAATCCTGCAAAACACAACGAAAACCAGTTATCATGAAAAATGCATTTTTAAACCAAAAAATGTACTTATAAAAAATAAGGTATAAATCTGAATAAAATGTAATTAATTAGATTATATATAACTAAATAGTACTTAAGTTACTTTGATATCAAATTTAAATCATAAAGTTACATTTTAATATAAATACAATTATAGTTTTATGAAAATCACTATTTTTCAATATTCATTGAATTTTTTTTTTCAGAAAATTCTCAAAAAATCATCCTAAGATATTTTTTAAATTTTGAATTAAAAACTAAAATTATTTTTTGAAAATAAAATTTCTAAGATTTAAATAAATTAATTATGATAATCACCCATAAAAATAAATAAAAATCATTTTTGAAGAAAACATATCATTTGAAGAATAAAAGGACTTTACTAAAAAACGAGTACTTATTTAAAAATAATTAATAAATACATTATAAATGAGTAGTAAAATTATATATTTCATAATATTTTTAATATTATTCATTCTAACCAATTTAATGTTTAAGTTATAATGTTTATATTTAAATAATAAGATTTCGTTATTCATTCAAGCTCAGTGTTGCATATCGTGTATGCTATTGAACATAATATTTCCTTTTAAAATATAAAAATGTTACACCCCCAAGATTTAATAAATTATTTCCTCTCAATTTTTAACTCGGGGTTGGTATCCATGGTTTGAATTTTCAAAATACCTTTGTTGAAATCCCACATCACAAAAGGGTTTATAAAACTTCTGCTTGAAAATATAGAAAGGTAAGTAAAAAGGATTATCTAGAATAACTCATTCTAGGTTTAAATATAGGAAAACATAAATGGAAAGTGAAAACATGGAAATGGAAGAAAAAAATAACTCCCATGGACTAATAGAGAGTGATATAGAACATGGTCATAATAAAGGTAACCATTACAAAATCATAAATTTGTGATGGGTGAAGAGACCATCGACTCATCAGAAAATAAACTAATAGGATTTTTTTTCAAGATCATTTTCCATTGATTTGAGGAATTAATTTATCATATATACTAATAACATAATTAAATATACTTAATTGACAAGAATAATTTCATCCTTTAATCAATTTTTACCCCAATATCACCCTTTTTTCTAAATGATGAGTTTGAATTTTTCATGCCTGAATCACTAGAATAAACTTATAATGGATCAAAAAATCATAAAAGGATAATAATATATTCCTACTATATTTATAAATTTTTAAAAAACCAAAATATTTATAATAATATATGATAATTCCCAAAATGAATAAACTTTAAAAAGAAGAAAAAACTACTTTAATCTTCAAAATTTAACAGTAATACGCAAAATTCAACTTAGATTATTCAATGAATAACTATCCTTAAAATTACTCAAAATATTTCAAACTAATATTGAAACCCAAAAATTAATTACATATTATTTAAAAATGAAATTTAGTATTTATCTCCAAATAGAATCAATGAATCTCAAATTCTCATTCCAAAAAGTATATACCCAAATCATATAATCTCCAAGATATGACAATCATTTCTATAAATAACCCGAATCATAAAGCCATAATAAATTCATATATGATTACAAAAGACAATTCAAATTTTATTCCTCAAATAAAATCCCATAGTATTCTTTTTACCTTATTATTGTATTGCTCCCCAAAATTATAGTGATTTTCTTCCAAAATAACATCAATCACTTAATCACCAAATCAATTTATGATCCCATGGTTATTTATACGATAAAACATATGTCCCCAAATTATAATAACTAATAATTACATCAACATCAAAGATATGATAAACTCTAAAGGTTACCATTAAATTTATGTCCACAAAAGTAATGAAATTCTTCCTCAAATAATACTTCACCTTAAACCTAAGGGTTACATATACCTTAAACATTTATCAAAAATCAATAAATGTCTCCCAAAATTTTATCATCTTTTTACTATGCCGTTTTCAAAGGTATCGATTATATATAAAATATGTCTCCAAATTTAAAAAAAACATGCTGTAGAATAATCCATAGGGTTTTCATGATTCTCATAATATTGAGAATTTACCGCTATATCATAATTATGAAAACTCTATACATAAACACATCCTTCATTCAACTTCCTTATTAAACCATTAACTATGCTTCACCATCTTATTCCATAATAATTCATTACTAAAATCAAATATATGAATTATATCTTTATGATCCATCAATATCAACCCAAAAAATGTTACATACTTAAAACACAATAAAGTAATTCATCCATTAAATCCAAATATTAATATTTATTTGATATCACATTTATCTTCCAATATGATCCCAACTGCCTGAAAGTAAATGTTCAAGTCCATTGTGGTATTTCCCTTTTCAAGAAATTTGGTTGAGTTGATATTTTGAAATCAAATTAAAAGGATACCATGACCCATAAAAATTTTAGAGAAAAGAAAAGGTGTTGGATAAGTCAAATAGTTTCTTATAGGCTTTCAAAATAATTTGAACAAGATTTTTCAATAGTAGTGATAATCAAATCATATGGAAGGGATAAGAAGGTTGTGAAAGATCTCTTTACTTCCATATTTATAAATGATACTTAATCTATAGAAAAAAACATCATTACAACTTGAAATGATTTAGTGTATGTTAAAATGAAAATTTTCCTTATAAATATAATACCCTTAAAATTCCATAATACTTTAAAATTAAAATCCATTATACTAATTTGATTAACCTTCTAAGTCCAATCTCTAAAAATATCATTAATCACCTCAAGAACTATCACTTAAAACCAAAAAGGGGTTTCTATGACTTTGAACTTATAATCAACCTTAAAATTGTAAACCCATAATGCTGTCCATAACTCTTAAGACAACCTCACCTGAAAACATCCTAATCTCCAAAGTTTTCTAAATCCTCCTCTGATACTAACCGTAAGGACTTGAACTTAAACATTACATATTCTAGTGATTTTAAATTAAAATTCACTTTATTTTATAAAATATCTTTTACATTTAGAGTTTTATAGAATCATCACAAACTCTTACATATTAAACCCATAAATTACAAGCAGAAACTTCTACTTAGTATCCATTTTACCTATAAAATAAAAGTCTTTAAAATAACACATGATTTATTTTCCTAAAATATTTACACCATTTTCAACTTGACATCATCCTTTTCCCTACTCATCCTGTAAAAAACATTTTAAACCATGGTATGAGAAAAAAAATCTCAGTAAGGGGAATAAAAAGAAGAAATTTGTTAGTCTAGTGAAAAACATGAAAACCCATGAAATATTTACCTTTATCTCAAAGTTATTTGAGATAATGAAATAAATCATTTTCACATGAAAACACATACACTTTTAAATAAAAGAAAATCATTAAAACCTATATAATGAAAATAAAAAACCTTTTTGGAAACATATAGAATCAATTTCATAACTCGTTTTAATCCCATGTTAGAAATAACTAGAGCCCAGTAAAATCCATAGGAGAAACCCTTTGGTAGCTCCCTCATTCTTAATTCAAAAAACAAGATATGTTACCCAATGCATTAGAGCGCTATTTGGGTGCACCCAAAGCTGTAAAAATCTCACCTAGTGCTATCTGGGTGCACCAGACATATAAGAAATAATAGGATCACACACGAGATATAATGATGCTCAAACTTTTTTTATGCTGTATCGGGTGTAACCATTTCATATATAATTCTCAAGTACCATATCATGAATAAAACATTTTATGCTTTCAATTTTCATCGTAAAATATTTGAATAATTCTTTTAAACTCATATGAGAAATATATTTGGATATAAAAATACTTTTTTCTTTTAAAAACTCATTTTTAATACCAAAATACCCATAAAAATGGAAAGGTTGTTTTTTTAAAGAAAATACCATTAAAACATTCTTGATAAAAATAAATTTTCTATTTTGAAATCACTTATTAAAAAAACTATGAAAATATGAAGAAAAAAAATTCTTTTGAAAATAATATTGAAAACATGTGAAAGATTATTCAAATCAAATATTATTCACGATGGAAGGAAAATCCGCTCATGTCGTATAAGTTAAAAAACATTCCTTCTGTATTTTTGTTGGAAAAGTCACAAAGTACCTCATTTGGAAAATGAAAAAAAGATTCCTTTCAAACCATTTCATAAAAATTAAAACACTGGTAAAGATGATTTAAAATAGTCATAGGATAATATTAAAAACCTTTTTCTAAACCTTTTTTTAGAAAATATGGATATGGAAGAAAAAGCGAGTTTTAAGGGAAAATTTAAAAGATAATTTTTAAAATAAAGTCCCCTACCACTTTGGAAACTTTTGAATCATAATCCCCACAAACAAAGAATATTAAAAAACTTTAAATATCGTGATAATAGATAAACTCATGATATAAAAAAATGAAAGGGGTTGTATATACACCTTATAAAATAATATAGGTGCATAATATCAAAATATGCTTCAATGAAAGGAGATTGAGATGAAGTTCCTTACCTAGAGTCTGGATCGTCACATCCGTTCCTTATATTCATGAATAATAAACTTAGGTTAACTTACTAATTTATTAAGAACATTTTACAAGTTTATTATTCATTTTATATAAATTATTACCATCTTATATACAATTAATTGATTAATTAAGTTCACTTCAGATATTTTAACGATATCCGGTTTATAAGTCCAAAATGATTTCAGTGGGTTAAATTATAGTCAAAGAGGCCACTGTTAAATTATATCCAAAATAATATTCATTAAATAATTATAATTTTTATACATAAAATATAATTTTAAATCCAACCATTAAATATGGTTATGAAAAATCAACTACGTTGCAATCATGGAGACGGTAGGTTGTACATAAAAATGAGTAACATTTCCATTTTTCAACGATCATTATGGAAAGAAGGTAAGGATAATTTTATTTTTTAATAATTATTATAATATATTAAATATAATATTACTTCTTTAAATATAATTATATATATAATCCATGTGATGTGGTGATGAAAAATGAATTACATCACTTTCCTCCAATGGACCGAAGGCCTTTATTTTTTATTGATTTTTGATAATCCACCTTTCAAGGGGTGAGGTGGAACCCTTAAAAGGACCGTAGGAGGAATTATTACATGGCCCATAGGCCTTAGAGGAAATAATTTTCCCATAGGCTTCAAACATTACATACAACCCAGACTAACTACTTGGAACTGCTCCTCCCCAGCATCTTCATTGTGAAATCAGCTCTCCATCGTTGCATGGCTATTCGGCTAGGCATTCCCGTGCATTCACAAGCTTTTCCCGATGGAAAGTTCCATAACCTCTCATTCTTTTAATCCGTTTAGCTTCTGCTATGGTGAAAGCTCCTTTCTCATCCTCCTTGTAGAGCTTGTTCCTCATAGGTCGTCTGGTTTGCATCTGCACTTGAGGTGGCCCAAAGGCATTGAGGTGGCCCGAAGGCCTTGAGGTGGCCCGAAGGCCTTGAGGTGGCCCGAAGGCCTTACCGACCCGAATGTCTGGGTGGCCCGAAGGCCTTAAAGGACTCGGGGACCAAATCGGTGGCCCAAAGGCCCAAACAGGGGCATATTCCCGGCTACTACAGTGCCAAACAGTACCTGCTAGAGTTCCCACTACAGTACCTACTATAGTACTGCATAGTTCCTGCTACAGTACTGCTACAGTACCCCCAAAAACAATTTCTCCACCTGGATTTGATTTCGGGTCTCCCGGATGAACTTGCAGAGTCCTTACCAACTGTGCTAAGGCTCATGTGTGAATCACATCACCTTGTGAAGGTGGTAGTCCACACATATGCATGAATGACGTTATAATTTTTCATTGAATGGAAATATAAGAAGATAAGTGATATATTATCATTTTATAATGATTAATATTTCATGAATTTCATATATAAAAATTATTTCCATCATTATAATCTATTCATGATATACGGTGATGGAAAATGGATTATATTTGTTCGTGAGGCGATAGTCCACTGTACACATGAATGATGAATATCCTTCCAATTTGATGGATGTTGGAGATATATATAGGTTATTATATTAACATAATAAAATCTCAGTATATGTAGGATACTGAAGTTATTATTTTATCATATTTTAAGAATATTTTAAGGAGGTTGAAGAAGAAACAAAACTAAAACAAGAGGATAAAAACAATACCTCTTCTTTCAAAAACCTCCTTTTATTAACACCTTAAGACCACTAAGGTTGATGATATGCCTAATAAAATACCTATAATATTAGAAGTATGATTATAGTAAAGTATTTGGGTAGTTATTTTCTTGAAAAGGGGTTTTAAGTATGAATGATTGAGAAGAGGAGGTTCCCTTTTATAAAAGAGGGGAGGGGTACTCTTGGAATATCTCAAAATATTAAATTAATATAAATTAATATTCAATTTAAAATGGATAAAAGATCATTTATTTATAATATAGGGTTAATATTGATCGATTTAATCTTATATAATAATTTTTAGACAAGTTTAGGTCATATATTTTACCCTTATCATTTGGTTTTAACCCCTCATTAACCCTTTTTAAACTTACCTTGACAATAAGGTTCTTTACTCTTTGAGGGTCAATATAGTTACTATAAATGGTAAAAGTACCATAAATAGAAAATTGTTGATATTATAAAAAATATCCTAATAACTTGGATGAAAATAAGTTTTTTAGAAAATTTATATCATTTAATAAAATATTATTTATTTTAAAATATCACTAATGTCAATTTTTATAACTATTCATTACTTTGAATTTAATAATATCAAGATAATAATTATAATTTGAAAAATATTTTATTATATCAATAAAATGTAAAGTTAATCTATAAAATCCTTTTACTATATTACTTATCTAAAATTATATTTATTTTAATATTTTCAATATCATTTGTTTGATTTTTCCATCAATTAAATAATTACTGCGTCAAGGTTGTGTAAGATTTTAAGGTAATTATTTATTCACTAATTTAAAAATAAAATAAAATTATGAAGATAAATATTTTATATTTCAAAATAATATTTATAGTAGAATATATCCTCTAGGTAACCTCATATTAAAAATATTATATTTATTGAAAATAAGAGTGTGTCATATTTGAATTTTCTTGAAATAAAATACTATAAATATCATAGACTCATATAAATAGACATTAAATGTCATAATACATAATATTTAATGATTATGGATTAAATTTACTCATAAAATAAAATTAATTCATGTTTTAGGGCCATTTTATAGTCTTTATCATTTTATTTTTAACTATAATTACCCGATTTACCCATCATTATGGTAACAAAAATTTCTAAGTTTACTATTTATATTGATAAAAAATAAAAGGGTCCTATTTATTAATCTTGTAACACATGATTCAAAGTATTTAATCCAATTTTTAAAATTCTAAACATATAATTTTCATAATTTAATTTAAAATTAATCTCGCAAAACACAATGAAAACCAGTTTTCTTGAAAAATGTGTTTTTAAAACCAAAAAATGTACTTATACCAAAATAAGGTTTAAATATGAATAAAATTTAATTAATTAGATTATATATAACTAAATATTACTTAAGTTACTTTGATATCAAATTAAAATCATAAAGGTACTTCTTAATATAAAGTTAAAGGCAATTTTATGAAAATCAGTATTTTTCACTATTCACTGAAAAATTAATCTTTTCAGAAAATATTCAAAAAATAATCCTAAGATAATTTTTAAATTATGAATTAAAAAATGAAATTAAATTTTTCAAATTAATTTTCTAAAATTTCAAGAAATTAATTTTAATAATCACAAATAAAAATCAATAAAAATCATTTTTAAAGAAAAACATATTTTTTGAAGAATAAAAGGACTTCACTAGAAATTAAGTAATTATTTAAAAATAATAAATTAATACATTATAAATGAGTAGGGAAATTATATATTTCATAACGTGGTTAGTAATATTCATTTTTTATAATTTAATGTCTAGGTTATAAGGGTCACATTTAAATAATAAGATTTTGTTTTTCATTTAAACTCAGTGTTGTGTATCTTGCACGCTATCAAACATAGTATTTCCATTTAAAATCTCAGGATGTTACATTCCTAGTGAAAATAAATACGCATCGATCAAGGATGAACAAAATTATTCATACCTAACTCATCAATGGAGGAGAAGTTGAAACCTGGCTAGTCATGGTGGATCTTGGAGTATAGGAAGTCAGTATCAAACAAATGAATGTTATTTTGCAACACTTGTACAATGAGATTTTTCACTAGTGGATGTTTTCATTTTTACTCTTAATAATAATGAAACTATAGCCTCTTGAATTGTATTTATTTCTAATTTTTGGATGGTTTTGTCTATACCACATTCCCTAGACTTTCAACCTTATGTACCCTTGTGTGTGTGGGTGTGTTTTTCATTAATATTTTTTGAGGTCATGGGATTGGGGTTTCTAAATCCACGGTTTAAGTCATATTTGATTATTATTATTATCATTATTATTATTACTATTATTACTTTACAATGACCCCTTAGTCAAGTGAAATTGATTGAGTATGGCATGAAAGGGATTAAAAGTTCAAATTCAAATCTTGTGTATTTTACACTGGTAAATTAATGTGTTTAGTGATTATTTATGGTGCTTATAGAAAATGAATTTAGATTATTATTGATCATTTATGGAAGGAACACCATTCATAGAAAAGTGTATAAATGATTTGGGTGACGTATGTTTCATAATTTGAGAGAAAGGAGTGGTTATATGGTGGTATATGTGACCATATTGGGAATGATACATCTACCCTTCATACTGGATGATTGTAATATATTTACTCATGATGAATCATGTAAATTGTTCATATACTATCGATAACAAATGATATGTGACTTATTACAAAATAAGTGCGAGTATTGATCCTTGAATTGTGGGGAAAAGGGCTTTGCTAGAACGGTGGTGTACTAGTGACAAGCAAGGCTGTCAAACATGTGGGATGACTGATGGAAAAAATTTGTACTATGAATGAATGAAATTCATGGAATAATGTCAGGATGGAAGATAATATTTTCTAATGTAGACATGGGGTTTCATGAATATTGTAAATGTAATTAACTGACATGGGATACCCTTTAAAGACTAGTACCCGAATCAATTTTCTACAGACCTGACGGGTGTTATAGATCCCTATAGGTTGGATACTAGCACCTTGGAATCAAACACAAACCAAAGGGAATGATTTTTATTAACCTAATAAAGATATATGGCATATATATAAAATATAAAGAACAATGTAATAAACAACTAGAAAGGTATATTCCACAAACAGAGAAATAATAATGGTGGTGATAAAACCCAAAAGAAAACTATAAGAGAAAACTATAAGGTATGTGTCTAATAACCAAAATGGAAAAACAAAAAAATATCTACTCCATGTGATAAGTGGGTAGAATCCCACCATCTCACCACCAACTACCCATACCCAGCTGGCGTGAACCTTGTCGCCTCACTACAGAGCCTTGTCTTTCCCTGCATTAAAATAAAATACAAGGTCTACACACCGCCGAAGGGGTGAAATGGGTGTGATCTAATAAGGTTTAAGAGTATCCCACCCAGGTTTTTCATATCATGTATTTGTGAAACAATCCTAATATTCTCAATTTATAGAAAACATATCATGATAAACAATTTAATAGTTTTATATCAAAATAATGGTACAATTTTCCTTTTTCAATTGTTCCAAAACAATCTAGGTAATCCAGTTTTAAATCACACTTTTCAAAAACTAGACACATTTATTGAAAATAGGTATATCAAATCCAAATATTATAAATACAAATAATAATAGATAAAACACACAAAGGATAACTCAATGTCAAGCTATCTAGGTCACTTATATATCAATTATGGCTAGTATATACTATAAGTTCCTAGAACTCATGCATAAATGTCTAAGAAACAAAGTAATACCCCAAAAAGTAAACCCTCTTACCATTTAAATCAAGTATTAGAGCCAAATTCATCTTAATCTAGGAATGGAAGAACACCCCAGAAAGTGAACTCTCTTACAATATCAAAAGATGAGTCCTACTACCACATCTTCCACCTAAGTACCCAAGGATCCCATGTTATATATTTCAAATCATTTCAAAAATGGTTTATCACAAACTTAGATTGTACACCAACCACAAACTTAGATTGTACACCAACTGTGATGGAACCACCCACCACAAACTTAGATTGTACACTAACTGTGATAAGAAATACACACTAAAAGGAACACTAAACAACCAAAAGAGGCCCTAAAATATATTCTCATGTCATAGAATCAAGTTACATAAGAAAAAAGTGTTGAATGAGAAGATAGAATGGAACATACCTTGAGAAACCCATATGTCGCACCACAATAAACAAAAGGATCGACCCCTGTAAGATGACCACACAACAGATCTAGAAGGAATAAAATAAGAGTCATCACATGATAACCAGTCCTAAAAACATAGTCTAACACCATTTCTAAATCCAAATAGAAATGAATAAGTAGAAAGGATAATGGATCACTTACCAAAGGAAGATCAAACAACTGTATCAGAGATCAAGGCACCAAATGGAGTGATCCAAAAGGAAAGAAACCACTCAAAATCACTTAATAGAGACATAGGGTATGAGGCAAGGATGAGGAAACTGAATTAATAGGATTTATTATTGTATCACTTAAAAAGATACATTCCATGAGTGATTCACATCATGAATACCCTATTCATGGTGTGAATCCCATGAGTTCCATGTATGCCAAAAAAGAAATCACCCAGGGTTAAATAAATATAGATCAACTAATTCATAGTGTGAAAAAGATTCATAACCTAGACATTTTTCACACTTTTAATATAATTTTTTGAAATTTACCTAGTGATATATTCTTGTTGTTAATCATATTCATGGAATGAAAGTGCCCTGTAGGCAGTGCCTAGTCCAGGTTCTGTAGAAAACTCCAAACCGACTCCCACAACCTCTGAACCCAAGAACAAGCTCTATAAACATTAAAAGAGAGCATACCTTTTTACTAAGATATTATAATACCCCTAACATAGTAATTATTATCCCTAGGAAGTCACATGGTGGAAGAATGATCTAAAAATAGGCGAGGCCATGTTCCCTCATAGACAATTCACACTCCTAAGTCTCATGAGAATCTGATATATACCACCATAACACTTTGACCAATAGAATAGAATCTCCATGAAATAACTTCACTTGAGAATAAGTGATCTCCATTGGATACTCCACAACAGAAACATCTGGTTCAAAGTCAATCTCTTCCCAACTCAGAACATGAGAGAGATCAGTATGGTACTTCCTAAGCTGAGATATTTGGAAAACATCATGGATATTCTATCAATTAAACCAGCAATACCAAATGATAAGTAACCTACCCAAGATTATCAATGATCTAAAATGGTCAAACATATATCATAGGCATCTTAACTTGTCTCCTAATCCATTGGTGATATAACCGAGGAGATACTTTCAAGAAAACACAGGCACTAATAGAAAACTCCAAAGGGAAATACCGATGATCCGCATATGATTTCTATCGACTCTGATCTATAACCAAACATAAATGTATGTTCTGAATACTTACCAATGTGACCATAATGAGACTCAGTATAACAAGAGAGGCTTCTCCCACCTCTTCCCAAAAAATAGGTTACTTGCATAGGCGACCATACAAAGGCTCAAAGGGTGTCATTTTAATCGACGACTGATAACTATTGTTATATGAAAACTCAACTAGTCATGAATGATTATCCTAAAATCCACCAACATCCAAGACATATCCATAAAGAATATCCTCCAAGATCTTAATAGCATGCTCTGATAGACTATTGATGTATGGATGGTATGTTTTACTCAATATGAACAGAGTCCCCATTACCTCTTGGAGATTATTATAGAACCTAGAAGTGAACCTAGGATCCATATCAGAAACAATGGAAAAGGGAACCATATGCAACATAAAAATATCCTACACATAAACCTTACTTAGATCTTCAACTTTGGTGGTGTCCCTGATCAGAATGAAGTGATTTTATTTCATCAATCAATCAATCAGCACCCAGATAGTATTATTTTCCTAGGGATTCTATGGGAATATAAAAATTAAGTTCATCGACACATCATCTCATTTCCAAACTAGCACTGAAAAAAGTTGGAGTAGACTAGAAGGCTTCAAGTTCTCTACCTTTATCTTCTAGTAGGTATAACAATGAGACACATGATAAAAAATATCATGCTTCATATCTGATCACCAGAAATATTATCTCATTTCATAGTATATATTTATAGTTCCAAGATTAATGGAAGATGAATAATTATGAAAATCATACAAGACTAAATTTATTATGTTTTATGGGACAACATACCAATATCTGAAGCATAAAATACCATCAGAAGGTAGAGACCAACCAAAAATGGTCTCCCCACCATAAAAGGTTTCCCTGATTCCCCTGAACTCATCATCCTGTAGCTAACCAAGAAAAATAGACTCAAGAAGAGATGATTATAACTAAACACTGGTTGGAACCATACCTTAATCACCCCTACATGTCTATATGAAACTGAGAAAAAAATCCATATCAGGTGATGTACTTTTTTTTATTATAGAATAGTATGTGGTAGGATTTTTCTATTGAGATCATCTGTGATGACATTCCCCTTACCTAGGGTGTAGGCGATGTGAAAATCAAACATCTAGAGGTATTTCACAAACTTTATCTATCTAATATTCAATTCCTACTAAAGAATTTATATCTAAAACTATTATGCTCAAATAATACCATGGACCTCTCTCCCACAAGGCAGTGTTTCTAGTATTTAAGACCAATAATAACAACGATGATCTATAAATAATGAGTGGGAAAATTTTTCTCATGAAGCCAAAGATAACATGAACAATATGGAACAACATGATCATCCTATATAATTACACAACCCAGACCAGCAACACAGACATCATAATGCACCACATACCCCTTACTGGGACTAGGTAATATCAAAATAAGATTTGATGTCTGAATTTGTTTCAACTCATCAAAATAAGTATGAAATTTATCATTTTATATGAAACTCACCCCTTTATTGGTAATAGTAGTCAAAGGTGACACTGAATTTGAGATATTGTTGATGAACCACCAATAGTATAGAGGAAGACCTAGGAATATTCATATATAGAATATGTTCCATGGCTTCTCCCACGATAAGATAGTCTTCATATTCTCAGGTTCAATTGATAGACCATGTTTAGAAATCATGTGACCTAAGAAATTCACTTCTTTGATCCAGAAATTTCACTATGAAAGTTTCCCATAAAGGTGGTGACTCCTCAGGATCACCAAAACCAGTTTTAGATAGTGTATGTGCTCATAATGGGATCTCTAATAAACTAGGATATCATCCAAAAACAAAAAAACAAAGGTGTTAAGATACTTATGTAATATATGGTTCATCAAATCCATAAAAACTATAGGAGTATTAGTCATTCCAAAAAAAATCACCAGATATTCATAATGTCCATACCTACTCCTAAAAGCATCTTCAGAATATCATAATCTCATATGCTAAGCTGATAATAACTTGATCGAAGGTTTATTTTTAAAAACCATTTATACCCCTTTAATTAGTAAAATAATTCATCTACTCAAGGAAAATGGTACTTGTTCATAAATGTCACCCAGTTCATCTTTTGATATTATACACACAACTAAAGTGATCCATCATCCTTCTTAGAAAATAACACAGGGTCTGCTCATAGTGAAGCACTAGGTTGAATAAAACCTTTCTATATTAGATCATATTAATGAATCTTGATCTCTTTCAACTCAAATAATTCTATGTGATAAGTGGGAATCAATATCAATTGCATATAGGGAACCAAATAAATTGTAAACTCTAACTTCACTCTATAGGAAGATTGAAGAATCCATCTGAGAAAACATTGGGGAAATCCTGAATACCTAAGGAAAGATTGAAATAAGAAGAAACATCATTAGGATCAATTAAAATAGAATACAAATAACCCCTGAGCTCTGGGTGGGAAGGTCCTGCATGACCAAACCTTAGATCCCACTCTCCCTAAAACACTTGAGAGATCCCATCAGCAACAAAGAAAAAAACATGTCGATGATAACAATTAATCTCATCATGATGAGAAAACATACATTCCATCCCAATTTTGATGTTAAAAAAATATAGATTGAGAATCAGGAAATCCCAGACTAACTTTGTGTTAGCTATCAATAGGGAACATGTTAGAAAACAAGACCCATCTTTTTCCTCTTTCCAAGAGGTGTATACATCTCCATAATAAATGTCATGAGAACCATTGGAATTTTAATTATATTAAAAAAATGTGAAAATATAAATGGGTGAAATGAATCGGTATCAAATAAATTAGTTTTATAGAAGATGCAAAAAAATGGTACCTATCACTGTTTCTAGGCCTGTATTAACTTCCTTTAGAAACTTATACACTATGCAAAGGTTCTTCACTCCTAAGGTATGTGGTTGAAGTCCTATAAACCTTGAACCATCTAAATGTGATAAATTGACCCTTGAAACTAAATATCATTGACCATAAATAGGCATAATAATAGCTTGGATGAACCTATGCATATGGACTCAAAGGCCACAAACACTTCATATCTTTGCAGGTGTGGGAAAAGAAAATCTAGTGTGCCCAACCTTTCCAAACTAATTGAAATTCAGGGGCACACTACTGGATACTACTGATGGTACAGAGGAGGCTTACTACTGATCACCACTTCTACCACCCCTATTATTATCATTCCCCTTTATCTTCTTCACCTGTGCACTACTGAATCTTCCACTAGGTGGAAGAGAAGAACTAGTAAAGACAAGTATTCCCATAATATACATATTTTTCATCATTTCACTATCTACTATGTCAGTATAAGTGGTAATCTTCAACACATATACCTATGATTTGATATCTGGATGCAAAACCTATAGGTTCCATCAACTCATCATTCATCACCACCTCTAGAGCAAAATGAACCAACTCTGTAAAACGATTGGTGTACTCTGACACTAAGTTATCTCTCTGTTGAAAATAAAGGAACTTTAGGGAATTTTATAATATCAGAGACTCCAGGTAGAAATACTTAAAGAATCAGGTCTTGAAACCCTTACAGTCTAATCCCACATGCTGATATACTTATTCCATTAAATACTACCATTCTTTGTTGGGATCCTCAAGTATAAGCATCACAGACTTCACCTTGATAGCCTCATGTGTATCTAAGAAGTCAAAGACCTAATAGATCTTGTCTAACTAGTCCTCTACCTCTTGAGGTTCATTCATACATCTAAAGGATGGGTGCTTCTCATGTAGGAAATCTCAAGCTCAATCCTTATCCCCCTTAGTTCATGGATTCCCCTAAACAACTTGGTTCTAAACTCATGGTACATTCTGGTCCATGGAATTAATTTCCAATATGATAGCCTCAATAATATTACAACCATTTGAGGATTCCCTTGAGGAGCATATCTCACTGAAACCTCCTATTAAACCCTCAGAAGACATCTCTGAGGTATGTTAATACACATCATAAATTGAATAAAATGATTAGATAATAGGATAATCTTAGTTCAAACCAAAAAACCATAAGTAAAAACTAAGATCAAGACCATAACCCCAACATAGGAGACACACAACTTGTCATTCCATGGTAAATTGAGGATCTTCATGGAAAGTGATATCCAGACAATAACCGTAACCTACCCCTCAAATCCATACAATCTTATCTTTTATCTACCAACTTCCCAATACTAAGTATAACCATTATATGATAATAAATTGTAACTAAATGTCCTGTAATATGCTCCAAATATTGGTACCCAAACCAATTTTCTACTAACCCAAAGGGAATTACCAATCCCCACAGGTAGGATACCAACACCAGGGCATAAAACAAAAACCATAGGGAATAATTTCTCCCAACCTAAGCAATATACATTTTATATTTACCATACTTTTAATATACATATGTTAAATTATTTTTCATGCCATGTTTTTAGTAAATTGAGCATATTGGGATTATTTTATAGAGACTTGATATAGAACACCTAGGCTAGATCCTATTGAGGCTTCTTAGATCACACCCTATACACCCCATAAGTAGTGTGTAGACCTTTTATTGACTTTTTATATCAAAATCATGGTGAATAATTTTCATTTTCCACAGTTCCAAAATAATCTTGGTAAAATGGTTTCAAAGTATAATTTCCAAAAACTAGTCAAATTTATCAAAAATAGGTATATCAAATCCAAAAAGTACAAATCCAAATAAAAATGAATAAAACGTACCAAGGATAACTCATGGTCAGGATAGCTGGGTCACTCATATATCAATTATGAATACTACGCACTAAAAGTCCCTATAACTCATGCATAAAGGTCTAGATAATAGAAGAACCCCTAGAAAGTGAAACTTCTTACCATTTCAATCAAGTCCTAGATCCAAATGAATCTTGATCAACGAATAGAAGAATACCATAGAAAGTGAGCTCACTAACAATATCATAAAATGATTCCTACTACCACACCTTCCACCTAAGTACCTAAGGCTCACATGCACTACATTTCAAATAAATTCAAAATGGGTTTACCAAATTTCATTTCACATTCCAAAATAAAATTACAAGAAACAATTTTTCATCAAAAACTTTCTTTTAAAACCCATTTCACAATATATTTCACAATGCTTTAAAAATAAAAATTCTATTACCAAAATAAGGGGAAAACATATTTTCTTAAAAAACCATTTACACACAAAAATAAATTAATCATGCCAATTTATGCATAAAACAATTTATAAACCAAGAAAAAAATATTATTCATCCAATATAGTCTAGATATGGAACCACCTACCTCAAACTCGGGTCACACACCAACTATGATGGGATCCACACACTAGAAAGAACACAAAACAACCAATAGAGAACCTAACATCGATTATCACATCATATAATCAAGTTATATAAACAAAAAGGGATGTCAAAGGAGATATAACAACAAATAACTCAAGAAATATCACTCCACATCCAACAAAAGGACCAACCCCTAAAAGATGATCGTACAATGGATCTATAGGGAATCAAACAAGCATCATCATGTGATCAACAATCCCAAAAACACATTATAACACCATTTAAAAATACCAATAGAAACTAAGAATCAAACAAGGAGAATGGAACACTTACCAAAGGAAGATCAACCAACCACACTGGAGATCAAAGTGCTAATCAGAGTGATACAGAAGGAAAGGAACCAACCAAAATTGTCTGGGAGATACTAATTGGTGGGAACATTGAGAAACAATGAAGCACACATGCATGTGTGTTGAATTATAGGAGACTAGGGGCAAGCAACATTGAGCAGAGTTGGGAATGAGAGGAAGGTACATGTATGGGATGGGGACATGTGTCCGGTTTTATTCCCAACTATTGTATTGATATATGGGGATGTGGTGGGGTATGATGAATATTTTAATTTGGTGATGTTTTTTACCTTTTCACATCAACACCCTAAAATAACAGCTGATTCCTATCCACAATGATTTTGGTGATGATTCCTCTATTAGTGTGAAATATAATGATTCTTCCTATTGTATAATGATGAACTATTTCACTTCCCCCAACTTCTAAATGTGAGGGTCCATTACTCTTTCTTGTGATTTGGGATATTCTTTATCTGGTACTACTCAATGAAGGAATTATTACGTTTTCCTCAAAAAAAGGTTTTCTATTTCTCATATTCTACTAGTAAAAGATACATTAACAAGCTATTATGTTTCTCCCATGTGACCCTCTATCATTTTAAAAAAGGAATTTAGATGTCAGAAGAAGGTGGGTTATCTATTTTTAGTGAAACTTTGATTAAAATTGCTATTGTAAATAGTATTTTCATTATTAGTGGAAGTATAATTTAATTAGAAATTGTCTCTAATATTTTCTTTTTGTATATTCATTGATGAATATAGTTGAAATTTTACTATAAATTCCATGAATTTTCAATATTCTTATAAGTTTTGGTGAAAATACACCTTTAGTAATGACTAAAACCTAGACTGTGACTTGTGGAATCAAGAACTTATATTGAAAATTTATAGGATTAAGAAGGAAAATGGATAGGTTTCTTTCCCACTATAACTTACATTAAATTCTATAAAAACTTTTAGTCCTCCTATTCTTGGAATTTATAGTGGAAAGCCACTACAAGTGATGAATTAAAGTTCCATTGATATTTTTGGAATCCCAAAAAACATGTTCCACTAAAATTTTATAGGCTTGAGAGGGTTAATTGATGTGTTTCTTCACCACCATAACTTCCATGAAATTCAAATGTAATTTATAGTCCTCTTATTCTTAGAAGTTCTAATGGGAATCCACCTCAACAGAAGACTGAAAGTTCTACTAAAATTTGTGGAATCCTCACTAACACTTTTTGCTAAAAATTTTCAGGAATGAGAGGGGAAATAGATATGTTACTTGCCTAATATAAAATCTATAAAATTATATTGGAACATATAGTGGAACTTTCATTACTCCTATTCTTAGAATTTATAGTGGAAATACACCTCAAGTAATGACTAAAAATTTCACTGAAATTTATGAAATCCCTACCAACACTTTCCACTGATTTTTTTTAGGATTGAGAGAGGAAAATTATTGGTTACTTCCCCATTTAAACTTCCATTGAATTAAACTAGAAATTATGGTGGAAATTCTAGTCCTCTTATTATTGGATACTCCAGTACCACCTTATGGGATGACTGAAAGTCCAACTGAAATTTTTGGAATACCCACCAATACTTTCCACTGAAAATTTTTAGGCTTGACAGAGGTAATTGATAGGTTTCTTCACCACTATAAATTCAATATAATTCCATTTAAAATTCTAGTGGAACTTCTAATCCTCATATTATTAGAAGTTCCAGTAGGAATCCACCTCATCGGATGACACTGAGTACCCACCATAAAATTTCATTAAAATTTTATAGGATTGAAATGGGTAATTAAAAGGTTCATCCCCAACTATAAGTTCTATGAAATTCCATTGGAACTTCCTGTATAAATATAATCTTCATATTCTTGGAAGTTGTCGTGGGAATCCACCTCAAGGGATGAATAAAAGTTCCACTAAAATTTATGGAATACCCATCAATACATTTCATTGATATTTTTCAATAATGAGTGGGGGAATGGATAGGTTTATTCCTACTGGTAAATCTATGAAATTTTATTATAACACCTAGAGTAACTTATATTATTCCTATTCTTGAAAGTTCTAGTGGGATTCCACCACAAGGGATGATTGAAAGTTCCACTAAAATTTGTGGAAACTCCACCAATAGTTTCCCCTAAAATTTTAATAGCTTTATAGGGGTAATTATAGGTTTTTTACCCACTATAACTTCCATATAATTCCAATATAACTTCTAGTGGAACTTATAGACCTCATATTCTTGTAATTTACAGTTGAAATCCACCTCAAGGGATGACAACAACTTCCATTGAAAATTTTGGAATCTCCATCAAAACATTCCACTAAAATTTTACAAGATTGAGTGGGGTAATGGATAGGTCTATTCACCAATGTAACTTCCATAAAATTCCACTAGAACTTCCAATCCTCTTATTCTTGGAAGTTCCATTGAGAATCTACCTCAAGGGATGACTGAAAGTTCCAATGAAATTTGTGGAATCCCCACCAAAACTTTACACTGAAATTTTAAAGCATGATAGGGGTAATGGATAAGTTGATTCCATACTAGAAGATCCAAGAAATTCTACTAGAACTTTTTTAGGAACTTCTTGTCCTCTTATTCTTGGAAGTTTTAGTGGGAAGCCACTATAAGGGATGATTGAATGTTACACTGAATCCTCACCAACACTTTCTGGTGAAACTTTTCAAGCTTGAGAGGGGTAATTTATAGGTTTGTTCCCCATTATAAATTCCATGATATTCCACTGGAACATCTAGTGGGACTTAAAATACTTCTATTCTTGGAAGTTCCAGTGGGAATCCACCTCACGAGATGACTGACTGTTCAACTAAATCCCCACCCACACTTTTCACTAAAATTTTGAAAGCCTAATAGGGGAAATGTATAGGTTGATTACCCAATGGTAATTTCATGAAATTACACTATAACTTCAAGTGTAACTTCCCATCCTTCTATTCTTGGAAGTTCCGGTGGGAATTCACCTCAAGGGATGACTAAAAGTTCCATAGAAAATTATATAATCCTCATCAACACTTTCCACTAAAATTTTGAAATCTTGAGAGGGGTAATTGATATGTGGATTCCCCACTATAACTTATAGTCATTATATTATAATTTATATTAATTTTAAATAAAATTTTCTATATTATATTTTTAGGTGTAATTTTTAGATCAAATATGGTGGTATTATAGCGACTTATACAAAAAATTCAACCAAATTTGAAAGAGGTTCATATAAATGCTTTGGAACACACAACTTTTTGAAATACTTTTAATGCTTTTATATATAAAATTATCTCATAATAAGATTGTATGAAATATAATATCCTATTTGTTTATGATATTGATAAGTATGATCCATCAATAGAACATTTTGAATTGATAGCGTGGAAGAAAAGTTTTGTGAAGGTGATATTAGATGGATGTTTAGGATTACCAAGGGGGAAACTAAAATTAGTTATTTTTATTCATTAAAACCTGTAAAGGAACCTTTATATATACATATATTTTTAAATGGTGTAATATTTATTATAAAAAAAGAAATACAAATAGTAATTATGAAAGCTATTGTGGGGGATAAACTAGAGGACCATGTTGACACAACATCACTATTATATTTATACACATGTTATACTATTTTACATCCATATAAAGATGATTATTTAAGTTGGGGTTTTATCACATTCATGTAAAGTTTTACATACATGATAGCTATAATCTATTTATATGCTAACACCAACAACTAATGAATTTTGTCATATAATTCCAAAAACATCATTCTAAGATTTTTAGGTCCTTCGTGTCCTTTCTAGTATAGTTTGAAATTTAATTTCTATTATATGAAAATTTTGTTTTAAAACATATGATATTCATACAGTATTAGAATTATGAAATAAAAAAAATCATGAAAGAAAATTAGAAAATTGGAAATCCACCTTTTATATAATGGAGCTCGAAAGATTTGGATGTGGTTTAAAAAGTTTAAGATAGTGGGTAAGTCTTCAAATTTTAGAATTAATTTAATGATTGAATTAACAAAAATGGTTATATAAATCAGCTTCTTAAAGTTGTTTAATATAAAGAGGGTGCACAATAAACAACATTCACCATTGGTTTTGGTGTAGTAGTGTAAGAGGCTGTAAATAATGATAAGGACATATTATAAGTACTTAAAGAAGAAAAATGAAATTTTGAAAAGAAAACTAGAGAATATGGGATCCAAGATGAGGGAAAATCATAAAAAATCAACCAAATGAAGAATTTTATATCTATAAAAGACAATAAAGATTCAATTGTAATGAACCTTGAAATCGAAGGGTCTAGTAACAAAGAAGATGACCAACCGATGAGAATAATTTTAATGGATAAAAAACAAATAAGGTCAGGTGAATGTAAAACAACCAACTATAAAGAGATAGTTAGAACTATAGTCAAGGGAAAAAGTTAGACAAAACATACCAAGGAAACAAGGATCATAAAAAAGAAAATTGGGACCTTGACTGTAGTAAAATGTGACCCATCCATCCATAAAAATGATGAAGCAGTAGAAAGTAAAAAAGAATATCAAGTATAGCCTACACTCACCATAGATAGAACCATTGCTAAAAAATCCAATAACTTAAAGTTTTTGAACCTGAACTCCAATTAGAAATGTAAAATTAAGAAAAAAAAGAAAATAAGTTGGAATCAGCATTTATTTTTAAACTAGAATAAGAAGAATAAAAACATCAGTAGTATAGTGAAAATCAACATAAGTGCTAGTTGAGCTAGAAAAAACCATAGACATACCAAGTTTTTCAGGTAAACTAGAATAGATAAGGGTTATTAATGGGTAGTTTTTCATACCAAAATTGGTGAGTCAAAGTCAGTGATTCCATAAATTAGACAATGTGAATATTTAAAAGATTCTGGAGTTGGATCCTACCTGGTATATTTTTAGGAAAAAAGGTAAAAAACAAGCTTAATTTAAAATTTTATATTAAATTAAAATTTTATAATATATTTTTTATTATACATAATTGTTATTTATTTTTATTGAATACATCTATAATTATGAAAACAAGTTCCATTCAGTTGCAATGGATGTTGTTTTCTCTCTTTTGAACAAAGTAATGAAGAGTAACAGGTTGAGTATTTAAATTGACCAAGATTATTGTAAAATAATTTCCACTTAGTTTCATAGCCTTTACTCATTTTCAATGACATCTAAAAATGAATTCATATGATCAAATAATAAAAATAAAGTGTAAACTTGGGAAAACATATGAAATTTTCTCATATAAATTGACATTTATTACCAGCGTTTTCATGGTGAGTATAATATTGTATTCATTATTTAAGTTATAAATTTAATAGTTCATAGTTAGTTTAAATTTATTAATACTTTCAAGGAATAATTTCAGGAAAAAATAAACATTTGATAGAGGCGTTGATGAAGAAACTAGTTAAAGATTCACTCTAGTTGAATGGAAAAATTTTCATCCCAATCAAAACCAAAAAATGTACATTGGAAATTGCTCATTTTAATGTGGAGAGAAAATGTTTAATCCACTAAAAATCTATGAATCCTCAGTTGGGGTGGTGTTGGACATGATATTTATCAGAAGGATGCATTAGTAATGGTACATTTTCTCCTCTTCAACATGAAATCCATTTTTAAAGTAACCAAATGATATAATTAAATTTCTATTACTTTTAACACTTAAATAAACAATTTAATGAATAAATCATCAATAAATGTAACCCTGATTACTTTTATAATATTGTAACCATGTTCATCTTGAAAGATACCCTCAACAAAGTGATGCAATCTCGGACTATGAAATAATAGTTTACTATATTATATAGAAGATGGGAATATATCAATCACATAACAAAAACCTATCCCATAAATAAGTTAATTACCTACAACTTTATATGGTGTACTACTTACTTTATGACCTTACTAAAATCTAGTTAGAAACATCTTTTATAAGCATGAGTTTATTTTTGTCATAAATACCACAAAAATCCATATAAATAATAAAAAATACATGGTTTATGTGTGTAAGGTGAAATTGAAATAAAACATGTTATCTAGTTATTAGAAGTGTTCAATTTTTTGGTATTATAACATTAGTTTTGTTTTAAAAACAAATGTAATGAAATAATTTTGATAATATAAGTGGTATCAAATACCAATCTAGATGCATTATAATTCAAAATGAAACATTTTTTATAGCTCTATCAGTAGTGTTAAAACACCATCAAAACATGTTTTCTTAGCTGACATTAATTTTTATATATGGTATCAATACTTTGGAAGATGATTCCAGTATAATTTTTATGAAATACCGAATTTTTTTTCTTTATAAATCAAAATAGTTTACTAATTTATAACAATTCTCACATAACATTCATGCATACAAACTACAGTTCTTAAAATAGTTTTTTTCACAAATAAGATGTAGTTTATTAAAATGGTTTCTCAATGTATTAAAATTCAAAGTATAATATAAATGGTTCATTAGATGCATTAAAATTCAAAAAAATATGTAAATAGTTCATCAAAATGGTTTCTTGAGGCATTAAAATTTATTAGAATATAACATTTTTCCAGTTTTTTCAGTGATGTTCAAACATCAGTAAAACATGTTTTATTAGAAATATTGAATTTTTCTATATGGTATCGTAATTTGAAACATGATTTCATTATAAGTGCTTCAAAATACCAATCTATGTGTTTTAAAAATCAAAATATTTTCTAGATGCATAACAATTCTCATATAGAACTCACATATACAAACTACATTTCCAAAAATAGATTTTTTACAACAAAACTATAGTTTATTAAAATGGTTTCTCAATGAATTTCAATTCAAACCAGCCTATAAATGTTTCATTAGATGTATTAATATTTTAAATATCCTATAAACCTTATAGAGGCATCACAATTCAACCAAAAAAATAACTTTCAAATTCATGTACTACTCATCATATCTTCTAATTATATGGAAATATTCCTCTAAATCTGAAGTTCCAAATTGGCTAACTGGTTTTCCTTCAATACAGAAATAAAAAAAATTATAGACCTTATAGTTAAAAATTATGATGCTAAATAAATTACACTTAAAATATTTTTTTTGCGGTTGTGAGGGAAAAATTTGATTTTGGCTTATCTACAATTCCCTATGTGTAAAGAAAAATGAAATCACATACCACATTACCATTATATGACTACTCTTATAAATGCAATGAATCATAAAATGAAAACAAACTATCATCATAGCATTGTACTTATTCTTATTTTTATTTAAGTTTTTCCACTTTTAGCCTCTAGTTTCTAAAATGATCTTGATTCTATCACCCCCTTTCCTATTTTGCTTCCTTTTAAAAGATTACTTTATTAAAATTATATCAAAATTGTCATGAATAACAAACCTATCCTTTTATGTATTTTTAGTAGTCAAATAATTTTTAAAATTACCAAAATTAGAGTAGGAAATTTCATAACTTACATATGTCTAATAAGAAACAATAATCAACTTCATTCTCATTCATGCCAATTCTTTATAACATTTTGTTATAAATAACTATATATTAGAATTTACATCAATAAAATCTTCTCCAAAAATTAGAATAAGTTTATCCATTCATGTATACCTCCCCCAAAATACATTTTTTAGTTATTGATCTCACATCAAGATGATAAAAAAATTAAAACATAAAAACAAAGATACCCAACCAACTTAAATTTTTGACAATAACATTTGATAACTTCATTAGAAGATTCATATGATACATATAAATGATCTTACTATCCAACCATTCTAATTAAATAACTAAATATAAATTCACTTTCATTATATTATATAAACAAATAAGAACCAATCATTTGATATTCATATTGAGAAAAATAAAATATATTAAGTGTATACCTGGTAGAAACCTAGCACATCAATGCATGGGGGTAAAGATTATGAGGAAACTTAGCTTGTATCTCAATCTATCCTTTTATTATCAATATAATTTTTTTTAACAATTTCTCAAACTGATTAAATAAATCTACAACACTTAACTTGCAATGAACATAATATTTAAGTAGTATAAATTAAAATTTTCACTTAATTTAGTGTTGTGAATACCCAATGTTATAGAATATTTCAAAAATAAATATGCCCAATTATCTCACAACATGAATATATCATCTATACAATGTGATTTACTATCCCCATAATTTTCTATGATGGAATCCCACCCCCAATAAAGTTAATGTGCATCAGGGTACTCAAACATGAACTTCTTAAATCTAGTTAGAAAACTAGATCTATCTTTCATAAAATTACCCAAATGTTTAATACCATTTTCATCAAATTACATGTATAAAGGTAGTGTCGATTTCCCAAAAAACATTGAAAATGGATTTTCCCAATACTGCATCCTGATCTGTAAATATAGTTTGAGGTCACTTTATTTGATACACCTATACAAATTATTGAAAAACCAAGAAAAAGAACTTGCAATTTAATCATATAACAAAGCTTTTCTAAAAAATGGTAGTCTCATGATGATGATTGAATCCCACAAAGACATGTAAGGGAATTTACTATTAATTAGTATTAAAAGTGGTATGAAAAACAAAAACATCTTCTAATAAATCATACTTTGTTTTCATTTTTTGATTAAATTGGTAAATATTTATAATTTTATATTTCAATTAAAACTGTATAGTATAGAAAAATGATGGATTGTCATAACTTTATCTTTCTAGGTACTCTAGTATGCAACATACAACACAATAAAACAATTTCCTTTTTCATTTAGACTTTAAAAAAATCAGCTGATCCACATGTGTGTACCCAATAACATCTCAACCTCTTGTAATAGTTTTCTCCAATGATATATCATAATTTGGTTTAATACCTAGTAAATCATTCACATCTAACATAGATACTTGTGATTCTATTATTTTTATTTGGAACCTTATATTATGAATTTATTTAGGATTTTGAAAGGGAAAACTATCCCCTTAAACAAATAAGTTACATGCATATTTACCATAAGACAATAAACAAACCCCCATTAAAAAAAGGCATCATGTATGTGTCTCATCATGATAAATTTTCACCATGATGCCAAATTTTTTGACCTTATTATGACCTTATTTTATTCTTAATAAAGGAATGATGTGATGATTGATTTATCTATTCTCCTTTTATTAAATTATTTTCAATGTACACTGAACCCATTTATCCCCCCATACTTAATATAGAAACACTTGGCATCCTCAAGTGATTTTAAATTCATCCCTACAACTAATATAATAGATGATGATAAAATATTAACATAATCATCATTGGACCAACCCGCAACATAGAAACTGAAAGTTATAAATCCTTTCAGTAAAACTTTTAGTGGAAGTTTTAGTTGATGTTCCAGTGAAAGTTTCAGTGGAAGTTCTAGTGAAAGTTCCATTAAAACTTCTATGAAAGTTTTACTTCATGTTTTAGAATACAATAAAAAGGAAATTTGGATTGAAATGTGATATATTTTATAAATATATTTATATTAATTTTAATATATAAAAATTATATTTATTACATAATTTTTATAAAAACAATACCTATATTTTTTTTAAAATAATATAATTTACTATATAATCCTGCATATAATATATGAATAAAAATGTAAATAAAATTCATATATTTAGGAAAATAAATATTTATAAATATAATAAATAGAAATATTTTTATAAAATTATAACTAAAAATCAATTTTTAATAAATAAAATTATAAAATATATTTAATATATTTTTTAAAAAATCATTATAAATAAAATTTATAAATCATTTCAACAAAAATTTTAGGAGAATTTACAATAAGTTTCAAGGGAAGTTTCCATGATTGTTTTTGTGAAAGTTCCATTCAATGTTTTTAGCAAGTTCTAGCCAAAGTTACACTGAAACTTCCATTGAAGTTTAGTGAAAGTTCTAGTGGAAGTTCTAGTGAAAATTTTAGTGAAAATTCCTATGAAACCTTCACTGAAAGTTTTAGTGAAAAATTTAGAATACAACAAAAATTATATTTATGAAATTATATAACTAAAAAATACTTACTTTATATTAATAAAAAATATATTTTAAAAAATATTTTTATAATAAATGAAATTACATAAAAATATTTATTATATTTATTACCGAATATTTATAAATATAATATCTATATATTTTTTATAAAAACTAATATAATTTACTATATAAACATGTCTATACTATATGAATAAAAAATTAGATAAAATTTATATATTTAGGATAATAATTTTTTATAAATATAAAAAATGAAAATATTTTTATAAAATTATAACTAAAACTAAATTTATAATAGATGATCTTATTAAATATATTTAATATTTTTTTTTAAAATCCTTATATTCGCAAATCAATTTGGTGAAACATTCAATTGAATTTACACTATAAGTTTTGGGGAATTTCTAATGAAAGTTTAGGTGAAAGTTCCAGCCAAAGTTCTGGGAAAGTTCAGGTGAAAGTTCCACTAAAACATCCTCAAAAACTTCCACAGAAGATCAGTGGAAGTTTTAATAGAAGTTCTAATAGAACTTTTAGGGGAATTTTTAGTGAAAATTATAATAAAACTTCCACTAAAAGTTCCAGTGAAAGTTTCATAATACAAGAAAAAATATATTTATAAAATTATATAACTAAAAAATACTTACTATTTATCAATAAAAATTATATTTAAAAAAATATATTTATAATAAATGAAATTATATAAAAAATATTTATTATATAATTTTTATAAATACAATATCTATATATGTTTTTTTTAAATAATATAATTTACTATATAATCATGTATATACTATATAAATAAAAACGTATACAAAATTTATATATTTAGAAAAAATCATATTTATAAATATAAAAATCATAAATATTTTTATAAAATTATAAATAAAACTAAATATATAATAAATTAACTTATAAAATATATTTAATATATTTTTTATAAAATATTTATAAATAACATTTATAAATCCTTTCGGTTAAATATTTAGTGGAATTTACACTGTAAGTTTCAGGGGAAGTTCCATTGAAAGTTGCGGCGTATGTTCCAATCAATGTTCTGGGAAAGTTCTAATCAAAGTTCCACTGAAACTTTTTTTGTAGTTTAGTGAAAATTTTAGTCAAAGTTCCAATGTAAGTTCCAGTGAAAGTTTCAATGAAACTTCTAATCAAAATTCCCACTAAAATTTCTAGTGAATGTTTCAAAATTTAATGAAAATTATATTTATAAAATTATATAACAAAAAATTACTTACTATATATTAATAAAAATTATATTTTAAAATATATATATAATAAATGAAATTATATATAATATGTATTATATTTACCACATATTTTTTATAAATATAATATCTATAAATATTTTTTTTAAAATAATATAATTTACCATATAAACATGTATATACTATATGAATAAAAATTTATATATTTGGAAAAATAAATATTTAGAAATATAAAAAATAGAAATAATTTTATAAAATTATAACTAAAACTAAATTTATAATAAATAAAATTATAAAATATATTTAATATATTTTTTAAAAAATATTTATTAATATAATTACATTGTTCGGGAAAGGTTTAGTGAATGTTTCACTATAAGTTTCAGTGATTTCTCGGCCAAAATTTTCATTAAAGATTTCAATGGAAGTATTATAAAATGATTCAGTGAAACATTTAGAGTAAGCTTCAACATTAGTTTTATTTATTTATTTTAGTCCAATTTTTAGAGAATTTTTTTGAAAGCTTCACTGAAAAATTTCTTAAAACTTCCACTAAAATTCATTACTTCACTAAAATTTATCATACTCTATTAGGGAAAAACAATTCAATTTTAACCACAAATCTAACATCTGTAGTACAAAACTTTATTTAAATGTGAAAAACTTAAAATAATAATCTAGAATACCTTCATCTATGGTCACTATTAGAAGAAGAAAATATGCTATAGTCACCAAGAATCTGTTGCACATACCTCTCTAGAACACCAGCACGCCCAAATAAAAATCTATATTTTTTCTAAAACCTAGTGAAAAATATTTCAAAATCGAAAATAGAGGCACATACATCAATCAAAAATTCACTCTAGAAAACTGCAGGATAGTACCCCCAAAAATGATAATAAAAGGTACCCTATAGAAATAAAATATTCCCTAAAAAATCATAGTGGAACCTTGAAAAATTTCCCTCTATAAATCTCAAAAATTTCACCATGAAATCCTTGACCATCCCACGTAAAAAATTTCAAACCATTCGTGCCTTCCATTTCCCATGAGAACAAAATCCCCTCTAGTAAACCAATTCATCTAGATCCTTCCACCTATAAAAATTTAAATCTATAAACATCCAAGTAATTCAATAAATATTCCTATAATATGTGAATTTAGATATGATAAAAAGTAATTCATATTAAGGTGGGATGTATCATTATGGAATAAAAAGAAAAAAACATAGGACTTCCAAATTTGGTAGGGGTAGCTTGCATGGGAGCTTCATGGAATGGGCTTAATGTGACACATAGGGTGGAAATATAAATCCATTTCAATTATGTAATATATATATATATATAAATAATTTATATATAATAATAAGGCTTTGGGTTGTGGGTTTTGGGTTTCCATGTATTATAACCCCAAAATCTTATTATAAATATTGTTGTTGTTATTATTATTAGTTAACTTATTATTTTTTATTTAGAAACATACAATATATGGGGATATTCTAGTTAGAATAAACCTTACCTCATAAGAAAAGGTGAGCTATGTAATCCACCTACCCCATACCCTCACTATTTTTGCATTCTACTCAACCAACTTTGCATAAACTAGCCACTCCACCCTACATCAACCAAACCAGGCATATATGACCTTCTTTATGTGCCACTCTATATTATAGATAACCCCAAATTTATTAGGTCTACCCAAACCAATTATCAACCTACCTTGTTCATATACATCATGTCAGGCTAAGCCTCACTATCTGAGTGACAACACCTTTCCTAAATCTATTTGTAGAAACCAAAAGCTAATAGCTTGGATACAACCCCACCTTCTTCTCATTAAATCACTTTAATAGATCACCCTTTTGTAAATCTCTATTATCAATGACACCGTGTACAATTATCTTTTTAAAAGAAATTCAGGTTTACAAGTAGTGGTCCTTGTGTAGTTCATGTGAGTTCGTCATTGGTAGTTGATATGTGTTCAGGTTTGGAAAACATTGTTAGTGTATTGATTTAGTTAGATTCAAAATTTTCTGCTTCATTTTTCATGAATTATTCATTCAGTGAGAAGGAATGGAACATTTTGGTAGCTCAAAAAAGTAATACATCCTCAGTTTCTCAACCATGTGATACCTAATAATTAATCATGGGTAAGATACACATTAAATAGTTGGTATTATTTCTTTAAACACTAAAAAATATGAGACCTTATAAGTAATTACATGTTGGTAGAATAAAACATAGATAAATAACTTGACTTTGTGAGAAATGTGTATTTATATTTCATCAATTGATTTGATTCTGAAACATCACACAAGGTATTTAACCTACTAGATAATGGGATTTTGAATGGGTTGTGAGAGAAATTGGAGTATTTTATAGCAACATATAATGAAACTTGATAATATTCTTATTAAATTTGTAATCAACAATAAGTAAATAAATAATTATTCATATGTAAAAAAATATTTTTCATCGCATGCACCTGAATGGGATTCATAACTCTAAAAATTTCATCTCTACTTAATTTCTTCAATATAGATTTAGTTATTTATTTATTTCTTCAATTTCTAGAATTTCATTTTTAATAACATTTAAAATCCATCTTCTTAAACATTCATGAAATATGATATTACTAGTTACTATATATATTCTCCATATGGGATCAACCTTGGTTTCCACAACTACAGTAGTAAGTATGTCCATAAATTTTTTAAATTTCATGCATCACAAAAATATATAATTTTTTACACCAGTTATATAGAGAATTGAATCATTAATAAATCCTTAAT
The DNA here is from genome assembly GCA_963277665.1 of Viscum album. NCBI lineage: Eukaryota > Viridiplantae > Streptophyta > Magnoliopsida > Santalales > Viscaceae > Viscum > Viscum album. Next base: position 1,953,299,946 of record OY728125.1, read on the forward strand.
ATAGGATTATTTCGGCACAAAATAAAAAACATTAACAAAATTAGAAGACTCCTATAGGTGTTTTGGTCTTTATAGGAAAATTATAGACACTCAGGATACCATCATGAAGTGGTTTTCACCACACATTTTCAATAAACAACCACCTTAACCACCCAATATATATGGTATGAATTATTGGTTTTCACAAACCAATGATTCTGTTGGAAATTACTTTTATTTTAATAGTTATCATTAAAATAAATTTCAAAAACAATTGGAGAATGTGTTATCATGTTATGATGTTAATTCAAACCTTGCATATGATTGTTATTAGAGTCACGATATTTCAGTTAACGTGGAAACTAATAATTCATACACCCTATCTAGGTTACAAGACCTTTTGGATAAATTTAAAAAATTGGTGGAAAATCCTCCAAACTATATAAAATACGAACCACTTTGCACACTAGATGATGATACTCAATTTGATCCACTACTGTGTGAACCCAACACTTCAACAATGGAGGAAATAATATTTACCATGATTACTAAGGTAAATAATATGTTTTAACTCAAATAAGATATTATTATGAATTCAAATTCTTCAATTAAAAACTAGAAACTCAAATGAATCAATTAGTCAAATTATCCTCTTCACTACCACTCGATGCCTCATATCAAACAAATTATAAAGAAAATGTTATAGAAGTTCTATATAACCAACATATATTTATCCAGTTTGAAGATGAGTTTACTTTGATGGATCCTTCTTCTATTTACACCATAGATGACCCCTCCCCATCACATAACGACACTATAATTTTGATCGGATTTCAAGAATATAAACATATTTTCCTTTACACTATTATATATAATCATTATGTTGAAAATGCGATTACATATCCCTCACCTATGAGTCTATATCCCTTACCCCTCAAAGTGAAAATGGATTCATTCAATTAATATTATATTATAATTTTGGATAATTATAATACATTTTAGGTTAAGGAATATATTTAATTGGGACCCTTATTCTCCCTGATAGAGTCATAATTAACTTAAGATACCATGAATACACCAATAAACATCACTTCAAATGACCTTAACTCACCTCTTTTATGGAAAATTTTGTGCTAGACACAATTTTCAAAATGATAAAATTTGAAATATTTTAGGGGTTAAAAATTAATGAATGATAGCGGTAGAGCACACTTGTAATATTATAAAAACACTGGGAAAATGGAATTCCTTGGAGTATTTTGAGATCATTATGATACATATACTGATGTTGAAACATGAAAATAAAAATATAGAAGAATATATGTGAGAATATATTATTCCTAACATGATGGATTTACCTACTCAATAAGAGTTTATACCACTTGCTCCAAAAAATGAGATTTTTACCACTTCGCTTGAAACACCCATAGAGGATAACAATAACATTGAATTAAAATAATTCTATGAGGTTTTGGAGAATGAATTGAGTTGAAAACTAGTAGGTTTCCCTAATTTTTTGGTTGTTTATGAAAAATAATTAGGTTGAATCATTTACCCCAATAATGAATTCAAGGATGTAATATATACAATTAGATCATTAAGGGAGTTTAAATACACTTATTCTATTATCCACAGTCAACATGATAATATTTTTAATCTTTATGTTAATTTCCTCTACCCAAATTTATATTAATTGGTGAGATTTTATTCACATGAGGTTTATTGACCTCATTTTAAGCTAGGTTAATCTTATTTCATTCCACTCGTCCATTTTTTCTAGAATTTTTATATTGAGATGTTATTTTTACTCTAGGATAATTACTTTATTGATGGATGTATGCAACTATCCTAATGTTGATGAAGTAGGTGAATGTGATATGTTTCTATTTGATCGTGGATGAGTGTCTTCAACAATTGTCTTGAGATAAAGTAAATTTAGCACTCAAAGGATGGAAACCCATCATTAGTTAGTTTATATTTCACCGTATTTAGTTTAATTTCATTTATAGGTAATAAAATTTCATGAATTTATCTAAAAATAAACTCATGATATTTTTATAGATTTTAATTCATAATATATATTTATCATACTCATGATTATTGAATTATAATATCATTTTTAGGATATGATATGGGTATGTTCTACCTATTAGTAGATTTTACAGGTTACATAAAGGTTTTAGTATCATGTAGAAATGAAAACACATCCAATTTTATTCATAATTAATCAAGGATGTGTTCCATTTATTATTATACTTAACTTTACACTACTGAAAATATGGGATTTATTAACACTAGAAATTTCCTTCATCAATGCTAAAAAATCACTGATATTGTAAGCACCTTTAAAAAAAACCAGATTTTATCAACATTAAAAATAGTGCTGATAAAATCTCTCTTCATCAACACTAAAAAAATACTGATAAAGTAGTACCTTTATCATTTCATTTTTAGATATGATAAAGGGAACTTTTATTAGCCATAGAAATAACACTGATAAAATCCAAGCTTCCATAGCATGATGCTGAAATTTATAGCACACTATAGCACTAAATATAAAATTTAATTTCAACTAAATTTGTATCAAAATAGAATAAAAAAACCTTGTACAATGATTAAATACATTTCAAACATTGGTATGCACAATTACATTGGTATGTTCAATTTATCAGAAAAATAAAAAAATCAAAAACATTATTCTGTTATTTTTGGACCCCCTCTCAAAAGTACCTAATCATGATACTAGGTGATAAACAAACCACCCAAATCAACAAAAAATAGTGTAACTATATGATAAATAATTATTATGTTAGTAATGAAAAAAATAAATAAATTAAACATAAATGTGATATAATTCATTAATAAAATGTCACTTTTAAACTGGAAACATACACTTCGAGTCATAATGATCACACCATTTTCAGATTAACATGTGGTTTATTCCTATATGACACACAAGATTTATGGATTATTTTCCTAAAGTATAAATAAAATACAAGAACATTTGCTTGATTTTGAGTATGTGATGATTGTTTTTAATTAAAATTAAAATTTTAAATGAAAATAAGAACTTTGATTCACACCATCCACAATGTGTGTCAAATGATGTGAAACTAATTCATACACATAAAAATGATTTATTAATCAATTACCTAAAATATCAAGACAATATTAGCATGTTTTATTAGTTTTCAATTAGTGACACATGTTTTAACTAAAATTAAAATTTTAAACTAAAACCACACACTTTGATTCATATCAATCATACCGTGCATAAAATTTATTTGTGGATAATTATTATATATAAAAAATGAATTATAGATCATTTTACTAAATAATCATGACCATAAAAGTTAATTATCTTGGTTTTTAATGAGTGGCACATATTTTTAACTAAAATTTCACTTTTAAACCAAAAACACAAATTTCAAGTCATACTAGTCACACCATGTATCAGATTGAGGTGTGACCAATTCCCACATGTCATAAATAACTTATATATCATTCTAAAAAAGTATCAAAAAAAATCTGGATATGTTTTCTTGGTTTTGAGTATGTCACATTTCTTTCAAACTAAAATGTTAATTTTAAATAAAAACGCACACTTTGAGTCATACCTTCCACACCATGTGTCAGATTGATGTATGGTTGATTCCTACACATCAAAAGTGAATTATGGATAATTTTTATAAATTATCAAGAAAATATGGGTGTGTTTCCTTTATTTTTAGTGAGTGATATAAGTTTTTAACTAAAATGTCATTTTAAACTGAAAACATGGACTTTGAGTCATATTAGTCATATCACGTATCAAATTGATGTGCAGATAATTAATAATCATAATAAGTGATTTATGGATCATTTAACTAAAATATCAAGACAATATATGTGTTTTTTCTCAGTTTTCAATGAGTGACATTTTTAACTAAATTTCCATTTTGAACCGAAAACATTCATTTTGAGGAATACAGGTCACACCCTATATTGGATTGATGTGATACTATTCTATAAACATAAATTATAAATTATAAATAATTTTATTAAAGTATCTAAATAATCATGATATGTTTTCTTGGTTTTCGGTGAGTGAAACATGTTTTTAACTAAAATGTCACTTTTAAACTAAAAACATGCATATTAAATCATACTAGTCACTCCATGTTTTAGATTGAGGTGAGTTTAAATATTACACATCACAAATGAATTATGGATCATTACCTTAAATTATTAAAACAATATAGGATAATTTTATCATTTTTGAGTATGTCATGAATCTTTTGAACTAAAATGTCAATTTTAAATAAAAAAACACTTTGAGTCATACCAGCCAAACTGTGTGTCTAGTTGATGTGTCATGAACCCCTCCCTCCAAAGATTCCCCTATTGGACTGTCAATGAAGAAAGAGATATAATGAACCCCCCGAGTCCCACCTTCAGTAGGCCCTAGGGTGGAAACCAACACCAACAGTATATAATCTCATAAACATAGAAGGAATTTCCCTTTTTATAGAACAAAATTCGGAGATATGATGGTAAATCCCAAGAAACTCCAAACACTAAATATGAAAGTAAATCCAAAATCCATCCCACATGCATGTTCAAAATGTAAACTATTACAAGTACAATAAAACTCCAATGTAAGTACCAAAATAACAAAACTAAGAAGTGATATGGAAAATGTCCCAAAGGTTCAAGCTGGTATGGTCCGACACAGTTCTCATAATCCTCCTGGAAACCTAAAAATAGTTTATATACATAGGGTGATCATACAAGTATACTCAGTATAAAAAAGCCAAAGTCCCTTGTGCATAAGTGGAGAAATATACTAATTCCCCTATGAGAAAATAGTAGAAACCAAAAGCACCTAAAAAAGTATACTAGCCATCCCAACCTCACCAAGGTACACTCATAAAATAATGAAAGTCATGTAAGTAATAGTAATAACATTGATGATAGGGTACCCTACACCACTTCACACTGGTTAACTGCTCATCCCTAACGACGAACGTCCTAATTCTACCACTCTCTTCCACAAACCCCACATCACAAACCTACCTGCACACACTTGGGCCACTAATCACATCACATTCCTCCTAGAGAAACCTAGGCCTCATCCCAAATAAACATGGTAAAGTAAAACATATCACATCCTGGAGACACCTGAGAAAACATACCTCACCCAAAACACCCGAGCCTCACAACCGCACCACAACCTGCCTGAAGAGGTTCGAGCTACCAATGCCTAGAAGAGGGAGCAAGGAAGAGCCAATAACTATCCATCCATCCTCCCACTGGGATGCTGGGAATGACACCCTCCCCCATGAAATGGGGGCGTTCGACACGTAGTGATCAACATAGGTGGGGTGTGTATATAAATCATAAGGAACTGTAAGTATATAAATATAGGTATAAAAAACTTAGCCCAACCTATGGTTTTCTAAACAACCAACCAGACCACACAAAACTGCCCTTACTTCCACCTCTAATGCATGACCATATCTAAACACATACTTAATTCATAACCCCAACCAATTCATTTAACCAATTATCATTCTTTATTTAATCAATCCAAAATTATTGATTCCATCCCTACCCAGGTAACTACCAAAAACTTCACACGTTATAAGGGAAAAGTAACCATACCAACCACTACTAAAGACAACTAGAGAAAGAATGACCAGGGTAAAAGAATCCATTCTAATACCCATTCCTAATATACTGATCTCTAAAACTTCGAGCGAAACACCCACACAAGGTAATACCATCCTTATTCAAAATTATCCCTCCCAAACCATACTCGGTAGCCCCACTATACGAAAAGCACCACATCCCACAATAACAACAAAACTCAACCAGGTTGTAGTACCACTGCACAAACAGACCATGCTCAATAACCATAACACAACCCAGATGCAAACCCATTGTTCAACAAGTTCATCCATTCCACAATCAATCAATATCTCAACTTGAGATACAATTTTACCCTCAAACCATCCACACACACTACTGTTCTCTCAACAACAACACCACACAACCCGTACGAAGCACAAAAAATAAAATATTCACACACAGCACATAACCACACCAAACAAGGCAAAGTGTATTCAGATTTAACACACTTCTTATTTAATTCCACTTTGATAAATAAGTAGTTATTACATAAAAAGTTTGATCCTGGGGAATCCATTTAATCAACTAGATATACGTGATTAATCAAGTTTTCATGTTCACATCAATTCAATAGAAGATTAATAACAAGTATTCGCAAGTCTGGTGTGCAAATAGAGATCACCAATGGCCATGATTTTCAGAAGGCATATAAACAAAAAAATTCACAACATGGATCAATGATAAAATATTAAATAAAAAAAACATCATAATTATATTCTCCGACCTTCATTTATTACTAATGCAACAAAACACATTATTATAACAAGTCCGATTATATTTATAATAGGTTTGATGATCTTTTTAACACTTTTATTTGACCATAAACACAAAGAGATATTAGCTTACCCACCCTGCATGATACACAAATAAATAAAGACTAAGGGATCCCCACATCAAGAAACAGATGATCAACAACTCATCCTTAAGCCAAAACAGAGGGTCATGCAAGCAACAGTAGACTCCCAGGGAAACTAAATCTTAGCTTAGAAGATCCAGATCCTATATCAAAGGAAGGAAACGTCTTCAAGGTCCATTAAAGTCATATCGAGGTCAAGATTACATAGTTTGAATATTTCAAAGTCTTGGGAGTGTTAGGATATTAAATATATAATTAATATCCTTTGATACACCTTTATAAATGACCAAACAAGGTTTTAAACTCGATTTATGTCAAATAAAATGCAAGAGGGTGAAACTGGAAAAACTAGAAAAAGCTAGAAATGACACACTGATGGGTGAGTCCCCGACGCGAGTCACCGACAGTGACTTACCGATGGGAGTCACAAATAGTGAATCACCGACAGTGAGTCACCGACAGAGACTCACCAACAAGAGTCACCAAAAATGACACACCAACAACGAGTCACCAACACGACCCACTGATAGCAAGTCACTAACGTGACCCACTGATGCCTGACTCACCAATGCAAGTCATCGATGCCTATCCTACTGACACCCGACCTACTAAATCCTGACCTACCAACACTCGACCTATCAACGCTGATCCCTTGACGCTAAGTTACCAATACCACATATTGATATGACCTATTGATGCTGATCCACCGATGCTGAGCTATCGATACCACCTACCGACGCGACCTACTGATGAAAAAAGTGGAATTTTGGAAAACTCTTGAAATAAGCTACTGTTGTCTCCCAGAACACCCCCAAAAATGGATTTTGACAAATTAATGGACTGAGGAGGTCTATTCCATTACATTAGATATCTCTCAAACTATTATCACCCTCAAGAATTCAAAACCAAACCCAAAAGAAAGAGGGGTCTGAACAACCACCCCATAAGATACCTCTCAAGGATAAACCACCCTGTATTGTTCGAAAGCTGGAGTGAAACCTCAACATACAAGAACACCTCCTCCCATATATCTTAAACCAAACTTTCACAAGATATATCACACAAGAACCAACTATCTAGACATATGAATTAAGGAATTCCTTCCTCCATGTCAAGATACTATCCGTTATGGGAGGCACTGACTCGACCACATGAGTTTAATCACATCTCAATTAATGCATCTTTATTAAGAATCTAGTATCCCCTTTTTCACATACATGTTAGAAATTTATCATACTTTTTAGAACAAGGAAACAACTCATCTTATAAATAAGGTTCAATCATTACATCATAAGAAAAGAACACAAGAAAAAATAAAAACAAAACTCTGGGTACTGGGTACACATATGTGCTTCTCAGTCTTAGGTACCTTCCTCCAGGACACTATGCCTCCATAACATACTAACTAAAGGAATGTTCTATCCATATAGAACCTTATCCAAATGATCCTTGAACTCCACTAGCTGCTCCATAAATGCTTCATTATCCTTGATATCAAACTCTCCCTAGAGAATGACATGGGAGTCACCGTGAAGATACCGATGAAGATGAGAGACATGAAAGAAGTTGTAGATCCTCTCAAACTATGGTGGAAGTTCCAACTGGTATTCCACTTCGGAAACTCACCCCAACACCTCAAAGGGTTCTATGAACATAAGAGAAAACTTACTCCCTCTACCAAACCTCCACTGCTCATGTAGAGGGGAAACCTTCAAGAACACATAGTCCCCAACCTCGAACTCGAATGGCCTCCTCCTAAGATCAACATAAATTTTTTACAGGTCCTATGCTTCCTTCATCCTCTCTTGAAAAAGATGCACCTTCTTGATCTTACTATGCACCGTGTTCGAACCAAGAACAACTACCTCCCCAACTTCTGTCAAGCACAAAGGGGAACAAAACAATCTCCCATGAAAGCCTTCGAACGGAGCCATACCAATGGAAGAGTGATAACTATTATTGTAAGAAAACTATACCAAGGGAAGGTGTTTCACCCAAGACCCACCAAAGTCCAAGATGCATTATTGTAACATGTCCTCCAACGTCTAGATAGTCCGATATATTTTCCCATATGTCTGAGAGTGGAAGGTAGTGATAAGGCATAACTAAGTGACAAAAGAATGTTGAAATCCCCTCCAAACTTTCAAGGTAAAACGTGAATCCTGATATGAGATGATGGATATCAAAACCCCATGCAGCCGCACCACCTCATCCACATAACTTCTTACCAAGGAATCCACTACGCTTGACTCCTTAATTGCTAAGAAGTGAGCTGATTTCATCAGTCAGTCCACCACTACCTAGATAGCATCACATTCTCTCTGATACCTAGGTAACCCTATGAAAAAATCCATTAATATTTCATCCCACTTCCACTTGGGGACATTTAGGGGCTACAATAAACCACCGGGAACACAATGCTCAACCTTAAACTACTAGCACACTTGGTATCTTTCCACAAACTCCATCACTGATCACTTCATCCTGGGCCACCAAAACTATTCCCTCAAGCCACAGTACATCTTGGAAACTCTCAGGTGTAATAATAGGGGTGATCTATGAAACTCACGAAGAACTCCCTCATGCATCACCATTGGAACAAACAGCTTCTCATGGAACATCATATGATTCCGACCATCCTCCAACCATCCCTCCGGAGCATCAACCTGTTCAATGAGATAACTCATCACCTCTGCCTCTGAGTCTCCCCACTGAGACTCCTCCATCTAATACCTTAGAGATGACTACACCATCATTTGAAATATACAGCCTCTTCCACCATCCATTCCTACATCTAAGTGCAAAGCATCCAACTCCTCCATTGCCTTCCAAGAGTCCACAGATTCTCTAACTACCTCCTTCTATGAATTCCTACTCAAGGTATCAACCACAACATTAACCTTTCCTGAGGTTTAGGAGATATAAAATTCAAAGTCCTAAAGAAACTCCATCCATATCCACTACTACAAGTTTAGATCTCATTGGGAAAAGATATACCTCAAGATCTTGTGATTTTTGAAGACCACAAAGTGCTCCCCAATGAGGTAATGTCTCCATAACTTCAGCACAAACACTACCGCTTCTAGTTACAGATCATGGATGGAATATTTATGTTAATGCGGGTGTAACTTCCTAGACCCATAAGAGATCACTCCCCATTTCTGCATCAGTACACATCCCAAGCCTAGACGGGAAGCATTGCAAAACACCTCAAACATCACCCCTTCCTATGGAAACCGGAGCACTGGAGCACTGAACAACTTCCCCTTCAGGTAGCTAAAATCCACATGACACTGCTCACTCTATACAAAGGCCAAATCCTTTCTAGTCAAAGCTTTCAACAAAGCTACTACTTGAGAGAAATTAGGTACAAATATCTGGTAATAGCCTGCGAGACCGAGAAAACTATGAACCTTTGCCACATTCTTAGGTTTTTCCCAAGAAAAAACTGCCTCGATCTTCAATGGGTCCACTGTTAGACCTCACTGAGACACCACATGTCCTAAGAAGTGGACTTCCCATGTACAAAAATTGCATTTGGACAACTTTTCGTAGAGCTGGTGTCATCGAAGAACCTCCAAGATAGTCCTGATATGCTCGGTATGATCCTCCTATGACTTCGAGTAGATTAGAATTTCATCGATGAATACGACAACGAACCGGTCCAGGAACTCACAGAAAAAGGTGTTCATGAGCCCCATGAACATAGCTAGTGCGTTCATAACACTGAAAGACATAACCAAAAACTTGAAGTGCCCATACCTACACCTGAAAGCCGTCTTAGGGATATCACCTTCCTTCACCCTTAACTGGTGATACCGAGACTATATATCAATCTTAGAAAACCAACTTACTCCCCTCAGTTGGTCTAAAAGATCATCTATCCTCCGGAGAGGGTAATAGTTCTTGACTGCCACCTGATTCAACCTTCAGTAGTCTATGCACAACCTCAGACCACCATCTGCCTTCTTTGAGAACAAGACCGGAGCACCCCATGGTGACACACTAGGCCAGATAAATATCTTCTTCATCAGATCTTCAATCCTGATCTACAACTCCCACAACTCAGAAGGTGTAATTCGATAATGATCCATTGAAATCAAACTAGCATTGGCTTGTAAGTCTATCCAGAAATCAACATCACATCAATGGGGGTAGAGTCACAACCTCCTCGAGGAAAACATCGAAGAACTCCCTAAAAAATCCCGAAACCTCCACCATCTTAGCATCCACTGATTCCACTGACAGGTCGAACAATAAGGAAAGAAAAGGATCCACGCGCCAGCTACCCACCTAACAACTCCACTCACCAACGAAAGCTACACGCTGTCCATCTACACCTGAAAACACGACTCTCCTTTGAAAGCATTCGATGACAACATGCATGTAAAACAACCATTCCATGCCAAGGATGACATCGTATGGATGCATCTGTGGCAGAAAGAGATCCCCACTGGATTGACATGGCCCCAAAATTAGTCTACATATCTGAAAAACATCAAACAAGCTAGTCTGGCCTCTAACTAGTGTACTCAACACTAGGGGTATGGAAAGTCTCTCTATGTCTAGTCCCAAAGCATGGGCTAGAGTGGGTGAAACGAAGGAGTATGAAGCTCCCAAATAAAATAAGGCATAAGAAAGAGTACTGAACAAGATAATCATACCTCGAACGACCTCTAGCCCTACTAAAAATACTACCTCTATGGTGTATAACTGACCACGCCCAGATCCTCTACCCCTCTGTAATGACCCAATGTTTTATAAATAGAAATTTCCTTCTTATAATTATGTCATATAATCACATGAAATCACAACACAATGAACTACTAAGTACTATGTGACCTTTAAACATAATATTTTCACCACTATGATTTTAATTTCAAAAATCTAACATACACGGTTGTGATCAGTAAGATGTTTGGATTCCGATAAGGAAAACTTAATTTTTGATGAATAGTAACCTACCCTTATGAATAGTAACCTAACCTTATGAATAGTAACATACCCTTATGAATAGTAGTATGAACCTTATGAATAGTAAATCATCCAAAAAAATATTAACCTCACCCCAATTTGTATAAATAAAATTTAGGCATCTTATAAGGGATAATATGATCATAGTAAAAGTGTTGGTATTTTTGTAAGTCATGAATAATTAATTAAAATTAATTAATTAATTTAAAAGAAAATATATTTTACTAAAATGTGTTCATAAATTAAAATTTTTATATATTATGGTTTTAAGATTATTTTATAAGACCTTATGTAAATTTTAAAAGCATTATAAAATCAGTTATAGTATTAAAATCTATATTTTTCAAGTAAATTATGATTTTAATTAAAAATTAAATTAATAATATTTAGAAAATTATTTTTGGAAAATGGATTTAATTTTTTGATTCTACACTTTGAAAAATGGATTGGGTGAATTTTTGGTATTTTTCTAAAATACTTGAATTTTGATGAATAGTAAAATATGATAATTCACAATAAATGCTAAAACCTGAATTTATGCATCATGATTGAGTCATGGATGATTTAAATGGCCATTGGTTAGAAATAACATACACATATTAATATTTTTGGTCAGAAGAATCATTACTATTTCTTGTCTTATGGAAAAATAATAAACTAATTATTAAAATATTAAGAAAACCCTCCTCCCCTCCACTATAAAAACCACACACACTCCCCTCTTCTCTTCACTCCTCTCAAGCCTTGTGCCTTCCCTAAATTCTACCAAAATGTCTCCCCAATATCCTCCCCCATGTCTATAATCCCTTGGTATCCTCAAAATACCAAATCCTCTCCCCTTAAGAGGTTCTCAAAGGAGATAAACTCAAGAGGTAAATTCCTCTTTCAGATTCTTTCATTTTCTTTCAAGTTATTTTCTTTTCCTTTTTCTTTCCTCACCTATCTTAACCCAAATGGTATGATAACTCCAGTTAAATACATGTACTGTAATTTTTTTATGATAATGGGATAATTCATTATCATCTCTCCTTTCCTTTTATTTTATACGAAACAAACGAAAACACCGTCCAAGATGTGTTAATTTATCACATTCAAGGACGACGATTTATCAATTTCTATTACCATATTATATTATAGTAATGAATTTTTTTTTATGGTTTAACCAAAATATTAAATATGTATTTTATCTTATGTGTTGTTCTGTAATCCTTTTTTCACACTTGATGTAAAATAATAATTCAAAACAAGTTAATTATGAACAAAATCGCCAAGTTAATCCAAGTGTTTAATATTAATGTTTTATATAATTATTCACCTTAAATCCAAATAAACAAATGAATTTTATAACCATGTAATCTCATTTTTAATCACCAATATTATATAACTTCAATTATGGACATCCACCTTCACCATACATGTGTGTCTGAACATGAATATAGGTGAACTGATCTTTAAAACCAAGGAAATAAATAAACTCAAACAATGAAATTGAATCTCATAACCAATAAAAAAGGTTATTAATGAACTCAAAAAGGTTATAATAAATAATTTAAATATAAAATAGGTTCTGGAATTATTAATTAATGAACCTAATTTGATTATTTAGTCCATTAATATCAAGTGGAGAACACCATCGAACTTAAGGTAAGGGATCCTCTCTTTCTCATATTTATTCAAGAATCTCCTATATGTTATGACCTTTTAAATATAATTTGTAATGATGGGGTATGATTTATCAACTTCCCCATACTTTCCTCATGATGTATAAAATATGATAAATCCATTTATCTCTCATTAATCCCTCCTAAGTACAACTGATGCCATGCCGATATTTCGTAAGAGATTCTACCCGAACCACCTTTATTCCTTTGGGTTACTCTATATTCCTTTTTACCCAAATGAAGTTGCCTTTTTCTTTTTCATGTACAGCTTCTAAATACTATTTATATGATCCAAACTCATGTTTCAAGATCCATACCTTATTCTATTTTGGGTATATACATATTTTTAAGTGATCCCCTCCTCAATACTTTCCAATAAGCAAACTCCTCCAATGGCCCGAAGGCCTTTATTTTTTATTGATTTTGATAATCCACCTTTAAAGGGGTGAGGTGGAACCCTTAAAAGGCTAGTATATGTAAGTATTACATGGACCATAGGCATTATAGGAATTCATTTCCCATAGGATTCAAACATTACATACAACCCAAACTAACTACTTAGAACTGATCCTCCCCAGCATCTTCATCGTGAAATCAGCTCTCCACCTTTGCATGGCTGTTTGTCTAGGCTTTACTATGCATACACAGGCTTGTCCCGATGGCAGGTGCCATACCCTCTCATTCTTGAAATTTTTTTAGCTTCTTCATAGTGAAATATCCTTGCGCATCTTCCTTCTAGAGCTTGTTCCTTGTAGGTTTTCTGGTTTGCATCTGCACTTAAAATAGCTCGAAGGCCTTGAGGTGGATTGAAGGCCTTACTGATCCGAAGGCCTAGGTGGCTTGAAGGCCTTAAAATAATCAGAGAACAAATCAGTGGACCAAAGGCCCAAACAGGTGAATAGTCCCGACTGTTATAGTGCCAAATAGTACCTTCTACAATACTACTACAGTACCGAAAATATGCCTCCGCCTAGATTTGATCCCAATAAGCAAACTCATTTTAAGGGAACTTCCCAAAATTTTTACCCAATTTCAAGTAAACTATACCATTTGTTTTAATACAAAATTATTTTTATTAAATTAGTATTTTTATTATGAAAAACTTATTGTTTCAATCCTGGTTTTATATAAAATATTATTCCCTTTTTAATTTTAAATGCTCTTTAGTATTTTCCTTAAAACTGCACCAAAATGTTTTAATGCTAAAAATTTCCTAAATACACTTCGTACATGTTTTCACTTATTTTTGACATCAATTACCATGATATATGACTATTTTACCTTATTAATTTCTATATATGTTTTAATTATGTTCTCTCATGAACACTTTTATGATACGCCCATTCATTATGCTTTATGACATGAATGTGATACCCATTTCTGTCCATGGGTTACCTTATGTTTATGTATGATTGATTATGTATGATTATTTATGTGGAAAGAATATTCATGAACAGGTTAATATGGGTGCACCCAGATAGCGCTCCAATGCATTGGGTAAAGTTTAGTCTCATGAGATGTTATATGCAACTGTCTTGGCGGTTAGCCTTGACTTGCGCTACCATGCACAACTGTCTTGATGGTTAACCTTGAATTGTGCTTCTATATGTGAAAAGATCCTTGACTTGTGATAAATTCATGATTTATGTTTCTACCACATTACTATGAATTCATTTTTATATGATCCGATGTTTATATGTTATGATTCTATATTCCATTTTATACAATTATGTCATGATCTCTAACCCTTGTGCTAAAGTGTCATTCTTATGTTTATTTCCTTACTAGGATTTTTATCTCATCCCTTTATTCATGTGATCCCCAGGACACCCTATGTAGATGTAAGGGCTCAATGGAAGTTAGGATCTCTTTATGAAGATTTAATAAAAATTGTTTTTTTTAGTTCCATGTTTTCAGTTTTATGTACCTAGTCTTCAAAGACACTATACTTCACAATCCTTGTATTGTACTCTGATGTATAGTTATGCTTAAAATCATGTAATGTTATGTGTAAAAGTCTAGGGTCGCTATAGTTGGTATCAGAGGATGGTATAGTTATTTTTGGAGATTAGGAGTAGATCATTTTAGTAAGAACCTTAAGGATGAGACTAATTATAAGAAAACATCCCTATATTTTGGTAAGTATATTGTAAGTAGTTTATCAAGAAAATATATCCCTTTATAGATACAAATAGGTAGAGGTGGCTCTAGAACAGATGTATCTAGGGGTAAAACCTAAAAACACCACTTTGAGCTAGACTCAAATGAGAACTGGTACACAATAACGGGCCTTACTGCACTCTTGGTTTGACACTCCTGGGGGATATACTTTGGTAAATTCATGAGTTTATTAAAAAAAACTATTAAGAGAATAAAAAAAATCCCATAAGAATATAAGGTAAGAAATAGATCAAGGATAACCTAGATTTAATCTTAGGGAATCACAAGTTAGGATATTACTTCTCCTTTACAAGTTTATCCTCTTATGTTCAAATTTTCCTTTTTATACTTAATAGCTAAGTATTCATACCCTTTAATTGTACATTATTTTTCTTAGATAATGGAAAGAAATATAAGAACACATTCCGAAAATCAATGTGATAGGGAATGTGAAGATTTCCCTAATGATATACCCGATATGATGGGAATGGGTGATCAAAACTTCATGACAATACATTCTCAACTAGCTCAAGTTATGAATAATAACTTGAATCATATGGAAAACCATACTCCTCCAAGGAAAGAGAAATTTACCATTGAATCCTTCATGTGGAAAAGGCCTCCCATTTTTAGTGAATCTTCTAACCCCCTCCTCACAGAATAGTGGATTAACTCCATTGAAAAGATATTCTCTATCCTCTAGTGCTCATAAGAAGAGAAAGTTGTGATGGCGGTCTATCATTTTGATGGGGAAACTGATCAGCGGTGGACACTAATCAATAATATGAATCCCTAGGAGGAAATATATTCCATGTTTTGGGAGGAATCCAAGAGAATGTTTTTAATAAATATTTCCCCCAAACCCTCCATCTCAAGATGAAAAGAGAGTTCCTCAGACTCAATCAGAAGGAAGATAAGTCCATCGGGACGTATGAATCAAACTTTACAAGGCTTTCAAGGTACACCTATGGATTTTTCGTGAACACCGAAATAAAGGAAGATCAATTCTTTAGCATACTAAAGACATGTCTATGAAACGTGCTAGTGATTTGAGACTTTGACAGCTATGAGGATATTGTCTGTTGTACCCTTAAGGTTAAAATGGATATCGAATACTCTTAGTGGTATAGTGGACCTGAAAAAAAAAATTAAAATGGAATCTAATATGGGTGGTTCCAAAAATAAATTCCTTGATGGAAAGAAGCGCGATCATCCCGTGTATAAAAAGTATGGGAAGAAGCATCCTGGCAAATGTCTAAAGAAATCTAGGAACTACTTCAAATGTGGAAAGTTGGGACATCTGGCTAAAAACTGCCAATGAGATATGAAGAATCTTGTTAATGTGGAAGAATAAAGGAAGGTTCATATCAAAACTTAGCCTATATTGCAGTGTTACAACTGTAAGGAGAATGGGCATTATGAGAACAATTTCCCTATGCCAGGGGTTATTGGAGGCAATCGACAGAAACCTCCAAGGAAACAAAGAAGGGTTTATGCTATCACTATTACTGAGGTGGAGCTGAAAAATGATGTGGTGGTAGGTATGGTAGTTATTTATTCAAGAATAGAGAACAACCATTTGATTCTGGATCTATGAATTCTTTTATATCATGCAAGTTTAGTATAACTATTCAAACACCACCTCAATATTTGGAGGAAAAGTTATCTGTGTGAACAACAAATGAGGAAATTATTTCATCCATGGTTTATAACTCCTCCTTGGTTAACATTTTTGGACTGAACCTCCCAGAAAATCTCTTCATACTTCATTTAGTGGAGTTTGATACTATCTTGGGCATGGATTGACTATCTTTATGCAAATCCAACATCAACTTCTAGGAAAGGGAGATCACTCTTCAAATCTCGAAGCATCCTCCAATTCTTTAAAATTGTAAAGAGGAAGTTGAATCTATATTAGAATCATCATCTCAAGTGTGGATATTTATTCCTTATGAGCAATCATATCTAGACCAAATGATTTAGATAAAGGAGAGAATCATGCTTGAAGACATGCCCATTGTGAGGGATTACACTGATGTATTCCCTGAAGAGTTTCCTAGTCTTCCTCCTGATTGAGAGGTTGATTTCTCAATTGAACTTATTCCTGGATCTCTAACTATATCAGAGACACCTTATAGAATTTACATCATAAAGCTAGAACAGCTGAAGAAGCAGTTACAGGATAATCTGGAGAAGGGTTTTATACGCCCAAGTGCTTCACTATAGGGTGCGCCAGTAATTTTCATCAAGAATAAGGATAGTTCAATGAGCATCTTCATTGATTATCATGAGCTCAATAAAATCATGATAAAGAACAAGTATCCCCTTCCATAGATAGATAACTTATTAGATCATCTTAGTGGGGCTATTTATTTCTCTAAGGTGGACCTTCGGTTGAGATATCACACATTAAAGGTGAGGAGGGAAGATATTCCCTAGAACTACTTTTGAATGAGGTATGGACACTATAAGTTCATAGTGATTTCCTTTGGACTCACTAATGCTCCAGAAATTTTCATGGATTTAATGAATACAGTCTTTAGAGATTACCTCAACAAATTTGGGGTAGTCTTTATCGATGATATTCTGATATACTTCAAGAGCAAGGAGGAACATGAGGAGAATTTGAATATTGTATTAAAGACTTTTTGAATGGAGAATATGTATACAAAGTATAGTAAATGTAAGTTTTTTATGGAGGAAGTATCATTCTTGGGGCATGTTATCACCAGAAAAGTGATATCTGTGGACCCTTATAAGACAAAGGTAATTAAAGAGTGGCCCAGGACAATATATGTAATGGAGATCTATAGATTTCTAGGTCCAGCAAGGTATTATCAATGATTTTTGAAGAACTTTTCATGATTTTCAAACTCAATGACCAATATGACATGGAAGGGAGTAAAGTTTTTTTGGACTCATAAATGTGAAGACTGCTTTAAGGACACTAGTGCAGAAAATGTTTTTTACGGCAGTTATTTTTTATTTTTAACGTCGTATTTTGGACGAAGTTATTACATGAGACGTTATAAACACATTTTTTTATGTCAGTTATTTTACAACCGACGTAAAAAACACAAATCCGAAGCGTTTTTCACATCGGTTGATAAAAAACCGACGTGGAAAAAGATTCACAGTCATGGTTTATTATGTCTGTTATTTAATAACCGACGTGGAATATACCCTTTCTTGTCGGTTATTATATAACCGGCTTCATAAAGAACTCCTCTGAATCATTTATCACCTTCGTTATTTTTATAAATGACGTGATAAACCTGTCTTACAAGAGGTTTCCAACGTCGGTTATATAATAACCGATGTAAAAACATATCTACAACGTCAGTTATAAAATAACCGATGTAAAAAAATATCCATTCAAAATTATTACATCGGTTATGAAATAACCGACATAAAAACCATTTCCCATGAAGTTATTAAGTCGGTTTCCAAATAACCAATGTTAAACCTAATACCAATGCATTTTTTACGTCATTTATGAAATAACCAATGTAAAAAACTATTTTTTTAAATAAAA
Organism: Viscum album; assembly: GCA_963277665.1. Lineage (NCBI taxonomy): Eukaryota > Viridiplantae > Streptophyta > Magnoliopsida > Santalales > Viscaceae > Viscum > Viscum album. The sequence goes on from OY728125.1 coordinate 1,953,318,781, forward strand.
CAGAACCACTTCTATGCCCATCCAAATTAACTAAAACAGATCAAAAGATTACCAAAAATAGACCAGAACCCCCCCACCCCACTGGACAATCCCCACCACACCCCTGGACACCCCCACACCCCTGGACTGCCCCCACTCCCTGGACAACCCCCCACACCCCTGGACAACCCCCCACCCCCTAGATAGCCCCCCACACCCCTGGAAAACCTCCCACCCTCCTGTATACCCCCACCCCCTGGAAAACACTCCCACACCCCTGGACAGTGCTCCCACACCCCTGAAACAGACCAAAAAGTTACCAAAAACAGACTAGAACCCCCCCCCCCCACCCCACTGGACAACCCCCACCACACCCCTAGACACCCCCCACACCCCTGGACTGCCCCCACCACCTGGAAAGCCCCCCACAACCCTAGACAACCCCCACCCTCCTGGACACCCACCACACCCCTGGACTACCCCCACCCCCTGAATAGCCCCCCACACCCCTGGACAACCCCCACCCTCCTGGACACACCCACACCCCTGGACTGCCCCCACCCCCTGGACAGCCCCCCACACCCCTAGATAACCCCACCACCCCCTGGACATCCCCCCATACCCCTGGAAAACCCCCACCCTTATGTATACCCTCCCACCCCCTGGACAGCACACTCACACCCCTGGACAGCCCTCCCACACCCCTAAAACAGACCAAAAAGTTACCAAAAATAGACCAGTATGCCCCCACCCCATTGGAAAGCCCCCACAACACCCCTGGACCCCCCCCCCCACACCCATGGACTACCCCCACCCCCTGGACAACCCCCACACCCCTGGACAACCCCCACCCTCCTGGACACCCCCCCACACCCCTGGACTGCCCCCACCCCCTGGATAGCCCCCCACACCCCTGGAAAAACCCCACCCTCCAGGACACCCCCACACCCCTGTACTTTCCCCCCACCCTTGGATAGCCCCCACACCCCTGGACAACCCCACCCTTCAGTATATCCCCACCCCCTGGAAAACACTCCCACACCCCTGGAAATCCCTCCCACATCCCTGAAACAGACCAAAAAGTTACCAAAAATAGACCAGAACCCCCCACCCCACTAGACAGCCCCCACATCGCTGGACTACCCCCACCTCCTGGACAACCCCCCACACCCCTGGACAACCCCCACCCTCTTGGACACCCCCACACCCCTGGACTGCCCCCACCCCCTGGATAGCCCCCCACACCCCTGGACAACCCCCACCCTCCTGGACACCCCCACACCCCTGGACTGCCCCCACCCCCTGGTCAGCCCCCCACACCCCTGGACAACCCCACCACCCCCTGTACAGCCACCCACACCCTTAGAGAACCCCTACCCTCCTGTATACCCCAACCCCCTGGACAAAACTCCCACACCCTTGGACAACCCTCTCACACCCCTGAAACAGACCAAAAAGCCACAAAAAATAGACCAAAACCCCCCACCCCACTGGACAGCCCCCACCACACCCCTGGACACCCCCTGGACTACCCCCACCCCTTGGATAGCCCCCCACACCCCTGGACACCCCTGGACACCCCTAGACATCCCCCCACTCGCCTAGACATCCCTCCAACCCTCCTAGACACCCTCCCACCCCACTGGACAACCCCCACTACACCCCTGGACACCCTCACCTCACTGGACACCCCCAGACCAAAAACAGACCAAAACCCGACCAAAACCCCCCACCCCACTAAAAAACCCCCACCACACCCCTAGAAACCTCCCACACCCCTGGACTGCTCCCACCCCCTGGACAGCCCCCACACCCCTGGACACCCCTGGACATCCCCCCACTTTCCTAGACATCCCTCCCACCCTCTTGGACACCCTCCCACCCCACTGGACAACCTCCACCACACCCCTGGACACCCCCACACCCATGGACTTCCCCCACCCCTTGGATATCCCCTGGACAGCTGGTGTTGGGATAGGAGGCGCCGCCATCCCTCGGGGAGTTTAACGCCGTTGGAAGGTACTCATCATTCTAACATGCGAAGTGTGAGATCTCAAAATGTTTCACCAATGATTTCTTCCCCTGTAAACATCATTCATTATATCACTTTGATGCCAGTATAACCGGGGGTAGAACACCATCACACATGATGGCGTTATCATCTGGTTATACTGGAATCAAAGTGATAGAATGAATGATATTTACAGGGGAAGAAAGCATTGGTGAAACATTTTGAGAGCTCAAGCTTCACATGTGGGAGTGATGAGTACATTCCAGCAGCATTCAGCCCCCCGAGGGATGGCAGTGCCTCCTCTCCCACCCCTTGGACTACCCCCCATCTCCATGGACACCCTGGACCCCCCACCCCACCCCACTAGATAGACCTACCACACCCCTGGAAACCCCCCTCACCCAACAGGACACCCCCACACCCCTGGACACCCCCTGGACAGCCCCCCACTCCCCTAGACAGCCCTTACACCCTCCTAGAAATGCTCCCACCCCCTAGACTGCCCCCCCACTCTCATGGACACCAAGGATACCCCCCACCCCACTGAATATCCCCCCCACACCCCTAGATACCCCCACCCCACTGAACACCCCCCATACCCTTGGAAACCCTCCACCCAGACTAGAATCCATACCAGAAAAACCATCATAAGTAGACCAAAACAAGAAGTAGATAAAAATTAAACATTCAAATATATAACATTCAAAACATACAATGTCAAATTAAAAAAAACGAAATCCAACCTAAACGACTACCAAATACACAATTACAATGACAATATTCAAAATTACATTTTACACTACAAACAACTAAAATTCAATAAAACCTGTAAAATAATTTGACCATTCCACTTGTAAGTGTTTGACGTCTTGAGAACTATAGGGTTGAGGGTCATCAAATAGATACAAATTAAAAGGATAGTAGTTAACGTGTATAATGAATAAATCAAATGAAATATTATGGCAAAGTTTAAAAGGAAATCTTACCAGGTCAAAGTTCACAATTGTCCCAGTTGTTATTATTTCATACATAAATCTTAACATATAATATCCACATTCTAGGACGCCTTGTTTTTCATGAAAATTATGTTTCAATGAGTGTAAATTCAATATATTATTTTTATGTAATAAATAAAAAAGTACAAATTATAAATGGATATTTACCTTTACATTTACATATTTGATCTTCGCACTCATTTTCTTTGTGTTTTTTCGAAAGTAGACCCATCCCCTGTTAGAAAATAACACGAATGGGATAAATTTAAAATTCATTATAATATATAAAACTATTGAGAAATTGAAACTTACTTTTCTAACATTTTCTTAAAACTTTCTTACACATCACCATGGACAGAGCATATCCAATAAAGTGTTTTCTCCCTTGGGAAAAAACCCCTAACATCCAATAATCAATGATAAAAGAAAATTTTAGGTTATTGGGTTTTTATGTTAATAGATAATGAACTCTTTGAGAGAGATGCGTTTAATACCTCTCACAAAAAGGCATCATCCAACATTGTGTGACTATATTCTGTTCAAGTCTTTCAGCTATATAAAGCATTCTTTGTTCCTCATCCAATGCACATGATTCAGGGGAAATCAAATGTGGGTCCATGAATCCATATACATATTTCCGATCATTCTTCTCACAAATGTTATAAAGATACCTAATATAAAATAGAAATAAGTATAAATTTTTAATAAATATAACACAGAGAAAAGGTGTTAATACTTACATGGAAAAAATTTTCACCACGTTGATTACCAACTCATCTCCAGTAACAAGCTCCATGATATCAGTTTTCACAATCCCCACAGTTATTTCAAATCCAAAAACATGAGCTTATATTGGAAACTCATAATGATTCGCCAAAAAATTTGAATATCTTGACAATCTGTCAAGACTACTAGAATCTGTATATAATGTCATAGCCATTTGTCTTTGTTGTTGTCTATACAATATTTCTTTACCTTTGAAGTATTCAGGTAAAAATAAATAGAAAAATATATTAGTTTTCAAATGATAAAACAACTTTAATAAAAAAATAAAATAGAAGATATAACATACATCCCTCTATGGTAATGAGTAAAAGAAGTCTGTATGGCCAAATTAAAAAATGGCTGATACTATGTCCAACTGTCGTCACCTCATCTGTAGGTAATGGTACTCGAGCTGATCTATCTATAATATCCTATATAGTAACCCTCTAATTCTCTAGATCTAATTGTTGATGATGAACTGTATCTACTATACTATATACCAACCCATATGCAACTATATGATGTTGAGGATCATCAACATACAACTCGCAATAAGTAGGAAGCTGCGACGGAGGAGTAGGATAAAAAATGGGGTCCACAGGCTAAGGTGGGGGAGTGGGAGCTACTGGAAGAGGTGGAGGATAAATAATGGGGTCTTCAGGGGGAGGTGGAGGAGTGGGAGCTACAGTCTGAAATTGTCTTTGCATGTCTACAAACATATACTGAACCGACGCTCTAATCTTTTACTCCATCGTCACATTTACATTATAAACTTCAGCCTCCAAGGATTATATTTTTTTTATAAACACCATCAACATAAGAAGTTGAAGAATCTGGAAACACTTTTCTTACCGATACACCTGCCGGATATCCTCATACACGACTAGGATGTTCGGTCTTTCCCAATGCTGTAGATAAAATATCTTTCCTCCCAGCAGCTATAAATACCCCTTGTGAGCTTTTATCCTCGAGATAATCCTGTATTAAGTAATTGAACATTTCTGTAATGATTGAAATTATATGAAGAAAATAGTTAACTTAAATAAATAAAATAGATATCTTAGAATCCTCTCAGATATGATTCTCAAATCTTCCAAAATATATTTCCCTTTTTTTCCCATCCAAGATCTCTTCCATTTTTCATGTATAGATGGATGGGATGGAGGGGACACCTCTCCAGAGCTTGAAGACTCAGCTATTAGTTTTTATAATTTTTCCTCCATCATTTGTTCTTCCAATAATGTATACCCTCCCCGAGATAAACTATGAGGGTATACATTTTTAGATTGGATCTCCTGATGATATTTCCTTGTTTTCTGTAAATTAAGAATAAGAAATCATTAATAAAACATTAATAAGATCATTTATATAAGAAAGATTATAAAAGCATACATTTCCCTTACCAAAAATGAATCTTTTATTCTACTTTCAAAAAACTATCTCCATGTGTCTTTATCTATGAAAGGATATATACGACATAGATTGTCATGACTCCTATGACCAAAAATGAAATCTAATGTGAGGGTTGATTTGAAATCCCTCCATCTCCTAACATCCATTGATAAACATTTCTTCCCAACTCTTCCAGTGTTAGGAATATCAAATGTCATCTGATAAAGAAGAGGTTAAACATATTATATATACTAGAAACATTTAAAGAATAGGCAAACAATATCAAAAGATCTTACCAAAATTGTCTCCCACAATTGAGAGATTATCGCTTTGTCCACACTTCTCCAGTCATTATACAAAATGATTACTTTGCTCTTACCCTGAGTTGATACAAAACTCTTAAAATCTTTTGCTTTTGGACCTCTAGGAATATCATACTCATTAAAATCAATGACTATCCTCTGATCTTGCATACAGGAAAGTGATAATTTTGGTAAACGTGTGCACCCACGTTTACCAACTCTTGAACTCTTTGTCATAATGGGAGCACATGAGGAAGATTGGGGAACATCAAGAGGAGCATGTGAATCTTCCTCCACAGAGGTATGACCAATATGATCATCTCCAGAATCATGTGGTTGATCAACTGATTGATATGTCATTATCCCTCAAATAAAAAAAAAACATTGGTTCACAAATATACAAATTCAAATATTAAAATACTACTGTAATAATAAAATAAAAAATTGTACTAAGTTACGTAATAGTAAACATGGTTAATACGGTAAGCATATTAAACAATGATAAAGATGGTAAGGATGGTCAAGATGGTAAACATGGTAAACCTGGTAAACATGGTAAACATGGTAAAGTCATTGTCACTGAACAAAAATAATAGATATATAATTTATGTAATGGTAAACATGATAAAGTAAACTAAAAAAAATTTAAACAAACAAAAACTTATATTTATTTTGTTATAATAGATGTTTTAATAAAGAAAAATATTACAATATCTAACATTTTATGAAAATAATAAATGTAAACAAGAAATAGACAAATTTTACCTGTAATTTTAGGAATGTATAAATGTATTGTTTTCACAAATTCCTTCATCGTGATCGTTCCTTATGGCACAAACCATGTCTTCAACATTCTCATCATTATGTTCTATTAATCTTTCCATGGAAGTAGGGATCTCACATAAATCAGCATATTCATCAAGTTCATCCTCACCAACATATTTTTTTCCCTTGTAAAACAATATCCCACTGCATATCTGATTGATCTACTATATAGAAAATTTGTTTTTCATGTGTTTCCATTATAAAAGAATCAGTTGTGTCTTCCAATATATTCAGATTAACAACTGTCATTCCAAATTCATCGTGTCTGACACTGTTGTTATCGATAAACCATTTACAGTTAAAAACATAAACTTTAATTTTAAAGTAATCAACCTCCTATATGTCTTCAATCACTCCATAATATGAACTTGATGTAAAAATTGGGTTTTTGTCCTTAGCACTCGAAAAATGAATTGCTTCTGCAAACACCAATACACCACTATTCTGAACTTCACTTCTATTGTCCTGATCTTTCGTATGAAATGTATAGCCATTAAGGTCATAACTAAACCATGTTATCACATTTAAACATGGACCAACCACTATCCATTTTAATGTCTCTGATACATCTGATCTACCAAGCAAGGTCTTTTTAAACCATGACAAAAATGTTTTGTTGTGCTCATTAAAAATCCAAATTTATTTCTTCTTTGGATGACATTGTTTCAACTCATTAATATGAAATGTGATATATGGTTGAGCATCAACTATTTTATTCAATATGTATGATTCTAACTTCTTCATCTGTTCAGCTGACAACGATTTGACTTTCAAGCCATGAATCCCATTTACCTCATTATTAACTCGTTCATGGCGAGATGGAGGCACACTTATGTGCTGCGTCGTATCCAAGTAGCTCGTACAAAACTCTACAACCTCCTCAGAAATATACTTTTCAATAATGGAGGATTTAGGTCGATATTAATTCTTAACATACCCCTTCAATATTTTCATATAACTTTCAAAAGGATACATCCAATGAAGATATAGAGGTCCACAAAGATTTATTTATCGAACCATATGAATCATTAAATGTACCATTATATCAAAAACATTTGGAAGAAAATACATTTCCAATTGACAAAGTATAAAAATTGCATCCTTTTCCAAAATTTTCAAAGAATTCACATCAATCACCTTATTACAAATTGAATTGAAAAAATAACACAACTTCATTATAGTCTTTCTGACATGGATGGGAAATATTCCACACAATTAAACTGGTAGAAGTTGTTGCATCATGATGTGACAATCATGATATTTTATACCTATCAACTTCAAGTCCTTCAATGAGTTTTTTTTACATTTGAATAATAACCTTGAGGCACTTTGATATCATGCAGACACTGACAAAAGATAATTTTCTCCCTCTTTGATAATGTATGACAAGCCAGGGGAAGAAATGTTTGTCTTCCATTAGGAGTGGGAGCTAACTCCAAATGTATTCCCATTGATAGTAAGTCTAATCTTGCATTCAACCCATATTTAGTGTTTCCTTTAATATCTAACAATGTTCCAATCAAACTATCATAGATATTATTTTCCACGTGCATGACATCAATATTATATTTAACTTCATGATATCTCCAATATGGTAGCTTAAAAAATATTGAACTTATCTTCCAAATATGTCTATCATTACCAGATTTCTGTGTCTTTCCCAATGTCACATCAAGGTTTTTCACCCTCTCAAAATACAGATCAGAGGATAAAGGTTTTGGAGAAATATCAAATTCTTGTGAGCCATTGAATGCCTTTTTTAGTCTTCTATAAGTGTGATCCATAGGAAAAAACTTTCGATGCCCCATGTACACTGTTTTCCTCCCATGATGCAATTGACAATATGAAGTCTGTTGTTCGCAAATTGGACATGCTTTATGCCCTTTAACACTATATGCAGAAAAATTTCCATATGCTGGGAAGTCATTTATAGTGAAAAAAATCACTTCATGTAGTTGAAAATATTCCATTTTGTAAGAATCATATACCCTAATACCATCCTCCCATAAAAGTTTCAAATCATCAATCAATGGTGACAAGAAAACATAAATATCATTTCCAGGTTGCTTCGGACCAGAGATCATTATACTCAACATGAAATATTTTCACTTCATACAAACTTCAGGAGAGAGGTTGTAAATTACCAATAAAACAGGCCATGAACTATGTGTGCTACTGAGGGTTTTGTATAGATTCATTCCATCTGTGCACAACCCTAGTTTGAGATTTCTAATTTCATTTCCAAATATAGGATACTACTCATCAATTTTCTTCCACTGTGGACAATCAGCTGGATGACATATTTTTCCATCACATAACCAATCATCATCATACCATCTTAAAATTTTTGCATCATGTGAATTAGCAAATAAATGTTTGAAATGATGACTTATAGGAAGATACCAAAATACTTTTGAAGGGATATTTGTAATCTCTACATCAGCCTGTGATTTTTATTTCACCTTATACCGTGATGTCCCACATTTAAGAAACTCTGATAGAAATTTATATTCCTTCCTATATATCATACAATCATTCAGACATGCATGTATTTTCTTGTATCCCAATCCCATCGGTCATAATATTTTCTTGGCCTTATAATGTGAATCTGGAAGATCGATATCTTTTAGAAGAATGTATTTCATCAATTGTAACAGCTCTGTAAAACTTCTGTCACCCCATCCATGTTTTACTTTCAGGTTAATCAATCTTAACAACGCTGCCAAAACCGTAAAATCTGTACAACCAGGATATAATGGTTTTTCAACATCACCATATAGATGCACAACTATCGGTTGTATCTCAATTTGTTCTGTTTCAATATCTCGAATCATTTCTTCAATTCCATCGAAGTCACCATCTTGGGAATCATCATCATCAGTGACATTCCGTCCAGTTTCACCACGCCAAATCCAAGGGTTGTAACTAAAATTAAAACCATGAAAAATCAGATGATCTTTTATCTATCTACTTTTCAACTTCTTCATATTCAAACATTTCAGGCATGGACAGAAAAAATGTCACTACTTGGAACATTTCGTTTAGAAAATTCCAAAAAGGCATCAACACCTTCCTCATATTCATTGCTCATTTGATGTGCCGTAATCCAACTTCGACTCATTATTACCTATAACAAATATCAAAATTATACATATTTTTAAGATAAGACAAATATACGTTTATATGAAAAAATCATAATTTGAATGTAAAACAATTTTGAAATATATAAAAAATCTATGCGTATTTAAAAAAATATGCTTGAATATGATTTTAAAAAGAAAATATAGCTAGATATAACAGTTTTAAATTCATCTTGGATCCTTTATTCTTAAGGTTCACAAATAATACATCCTAGTGCAACTGGATACCAAATTCACCCTTCCGCAAAAAAGAAATATGAAGTATAAATATTAAAATATGTATACATTCACTACTAAAAATTACACAGATCCTAACTATTTGAAACCTCTGGATAGCCCCCCACCCCTCTGGATAGCCCCCCACCCCCTGGACACCACCCCACCCCTGGACATCACCCCCAACCCCCTGGACACCCCACCCCCTTGGACACCACCCCCACCCCCTTGGACACCCCTTGGACACCACCACCCCCTTGGACAACCCCCACCCCTCTGGACAGCCCCCCACCCCCTGGACCACCCCACCCCTCTAGACAGCCCCCCACACCCTTGGACACACCCCACCACTCCTAATAAACCTAGAACACATCGATTACTATTGAACCGTCAATTTAAAAATGACAAAAATCCCTAATAATAGAAGGAATAAAGGAGAAGAAGTGGATGAAGAAGAAAAAAGAAACAAAGAATAAAGGAAGAAGAACATGGAATAAGTAACTTATTTAAGGAAATTCCATAGAATCCAAGAAAACCATGGGTCCTCAAATGCTTGATAGAAAATTGGAGAAAATGGAGTAAACCTGAGAATCAAATCAAATCTAAAATAAAAACTCAGATGGAGAAAATCACAGTGTAAAGCCTATCATCATAGCACAATGGGGTCAGGATAACTGTGCATCTTTGAAAACCATGACATGGTCTCCCCCATAACCCATAATTTTCTCATAATCAATGAATGGTCAAAATATATATAACCAAATAAAATCATATTGCAACACCCTTCATCTTTTCATAATGCTTGAATCCCTAAAAATCATAGTGGAAACCTCAAACATAGACTGTACCAACCCCCTTGGACACCACCTCCCACCACCTTGGACACCACCCCACCCCCTTAAACAACACCAATAAATTATAGCCTAATATCCATGAAAAAAATACAATCATCATTTCATAATCTCACAAACCAAGATGAAATAGTCAATCCCAACTGACACTTATCCCCCACCCCCTTGGACACCACCCCACCCCCTTGGACACCTCTTGGACACCACCACCCCCTTGGACAGCTCCCCATCCCCTGGACACCACCCCACCCCCTTGAACTCCCCTGAACATCAACACCCCCTTGGAAATCTCCCCACCCCTCTGGATAGCCCCCACCCCCTGGATAGCCCCCCCCACCTCTAGACAGCCCCCCGCCCCCTTGGACACCCCCACCCCTCGTGGACACCACCCCCACCTCCTACCCCCTTGGACACCCCCCTGGACACCCCGACCCTCTGGACAACCCCCCAAACCCTCTAGATAGGCCCCCACCCCCTTGGACAGCCCCCACCCCCTTCGACACCCCCACCCCCTTGGACCCCCCCACACACCCCTGGACTGCCCCCACCACCATGGACACCCTAGACACCCCCAACCCTCTAGACAACCCCCCACCCCCCGAACCCTCTGGACACCACCCCACCCCCTTGGACACCCCCTAGACACCACCACCCCCTTGGATAGCCCCCCACCCCTCTGGACAGCCCCCACCCCCTAGACATCCCCCACACCCCTAGACATCCCCCACCCCCTTGAACACCCCCACCCCTCCTGGACACCACCCCCACCCCCTACCCCCTTGGACACCCCCTGGACACCCCCAACCCTCTGGAAAACCCCCCCAGACAACCCCCCAAACCCTCTGGACAAGCCCCCACCCCCTTGGACAACCCCCTACCCACCCCCTTGGACAACCCCCAACCCCCTGGAACCCCCCCGCCACACACACACACCCCTAGATTGCACCCCCCCGAACCCTCTGGAAAGCCCCCTAAACCCTATGGAAATCCCCACCCCCCTTGGACAGCCCCCACACCCCCTGGAAACCACCCCACCCCCTTTGACATCCCCTGCACCCCCTTGGACACCCCCAACCCCCTTGAATAGACCCTCACCCCCCTGGACACCATCCCCACCCCCTTTGACACCCCCTGGACACCCCCACCCAACTGGATATCCCACCCAACCCCCCTGGACACCCCCACTCACTTGCACAACCCCCACCCCCTTAGAAACCCCTTGTACGCGCACACACACATGATATAACACACAAAAATCATAAAATTCCATGATATCAATTCCATAGGTTTATTTTACCAGAAAAGAATTTAGCATGGTATAGATGAACACTATGAAACTAACAATGATAGAAAGACCAAAGAAAAATAACATCTCAACAAATTAGTTTAGGGCATTGCGGAAAAAAAAAACTGAAAAAGAGTCGTGTGAGGCTTACTTGAGTGTTATGAGTCATCCTGATAGATCTGATAATAATAAATATGAATAATGATGTTGGAAAAATGAGGCTGAAGGGCACAACTTTGATGAATCGATTCTAGGTTTTCCGCATGAGAGAGACAAGTCACAGGTCGCCTGATTGAAGAAAACAGAATGACTGAATACGGGGTGTGATAAATCATTTAAAAGATTTATCACGTCGGTTATTTAAGAACTGTCGTGATAAACTATTTTTTTAATCTTTATAATGATGGTTATTTAATAACCAATGTAGAAACCTATTTATCACATCGTTTATTTTATAACCGGCGTGATATATGTCGCTTTATACCGACGTGATAAATTGTTGAGATTGGCTTTATCACGTCGGTTTTTTATAACCGACGTGGTAAAGTGCTGAGCTTTCCTTTATCACGTCGGTTATAAAATAACTATCGTGATAAAGTGCCAAGATTTCCTTTATCACATCGGTTATTTTATAACTGACGTGATAAAGCGTTCCAGATTCAATTTTCACATCGGTTATACAATAACTAACATAAAAAAGCTAATATCTGTATATCTTACGTTAGTTATAAAATAACCGACCCAAAATATGGATCCTGATCGATATATCACATCGGTTATAAAATAACCTATGAGATATATCCATCATTAAAACTTTTCACGTCATTTATATAGAACCGACGTGAAAAATGCCGATGTGTTAAACGTTTTTTCCACTAGTGGGAGTTGAAAAAGAGGCTAATCACTGCGCTAGTACTCACACTACTAACAAGTGGAGAACCCTTTGTGGTGTACAATGATTCTTCAAAGAAAATATTAGGCTGTGTGCTAATGAAAAATGATAAAGTGATAAAATACACATCAAGGTAGCTGAAAATACATGAGAAAAACTATCCTACACATGATCTGAAGTTGGCAGCTGTGATATTTTCATTAAAAATATAACAACATTATCTCTATGGGGAGAAGTGAGAGATATATACTAATCAAAAAAAGTCTCAAATATATATTCACACAAAAAGATATCAATATGTGCCAGTGAATATGGGTATAACTCATCAAGGATTATGTCTGCTCAATCCACCACCATCCCGATAAGGTGAAAAAGGTGGAAGATGCTCTAAGTAGAATGGATACCACATCTTTATCAATGATGAGAATTGAAAAGGATAGTATCTTCTTAGATTTTTAGAGGATGGAAATGGGAATCATTAAGGTAGGAACATCATCAATCATTTCTAAAATGATTTCTCAACCATAACTCATTGAGAAAATAAAGGATGATTAAAGAAAAGATGTGGAAATTCTGAAAAGGGTAGAAGCTATTAAAAATGGGAAATCCTCTGAGTTCAATATTGATGAGGAAGGAGTTGTAATATTTAGGTCACAATTATGTGTACCATCCAATCCAGATATAAATTAGTAGATTTTGAAGGATTCACATAGCTCAACCTTCTCTATTCACCCAGGGAATACAAAGATGCATCAAGATCTTCGAGAGAACTTTTGGTGGGACAATATGAAGAAAGAGATTTCTGAGTATACATCAAAGTGCCTAGCATTCCAACAAGTGAAGAATGAAAGAAATAAGTCTAAGGGGATGATGCAACCAATACCTATACCAACATGGAAGTAGGATAACATCACCATAGACTTTTTCACTAGACTTCCAAGGACATCGAGAGGAAACAATGCTATATGGGTCATTGTGGATCGTCTTACAAAGACCACTCACTTTATCGCGATTCAAGATGACTTATCATTGGATGAACTTGTACATATATATATATATATAAACTAAGTGGTAAGGATGCATAGAGTACTACTATCTATTGTATCCGATCAAGATCCAAGATTCACATCAAAGTTCTGGAAAAGTCTCCAACATGCTCTAAGCACTAAAATGAATTTCAGTACGACCTATCATCCTCAAACTGATGGACAATCTGAGAAAACTATTCATATAGTAGAAGATATGTTGAGGGCATGTTCTATGGACTTAAAAGGAGGATAGGACCAACATCTTCCACTGGTTGAATTCTCCTATAAAAATAGTTTCCACTTGAGCATCTGAATGGAACCATATGAATCCCTTTATGGGAAAAGGTGAAGAACACCAGCATGTTGGGATGAATTCAGTGAGCGTAAGCTTCTAGGACCAGAAATGGTCGAAGAAATGGTGGAGAAGGTGAAAACCCTTCAGCAGCACATCAAGGTATCCCAAAGTTGACAGAAGAGTTATGCAGACAATCATCGATGAGACCTTGAGTTCAAAGTTAGAGACACTATTTCTATGCATATCTCTATGGAAGAAGGTCATGAGGTTTGGGAACAAAGGAAAGCTAAGTCCCAGGTACATCGGCCCCTTTGAGATTCTTGATCATGTTGGATATGTGGCCTATCGACTAGAACTTCCACCTACCATGGCCAAAGTACACAATATATTCCATGTATCCCTCTTAAGGAAGTACATACCAGACCCTTCACATGTACTCTCTTCAGAGGTGGTACCATTGGAGAATGATATTTATTACAAGGAAAAGCCAATGAAGATCTTGGATTGTAGAGATAAAGTTCTATGAAACAAGACTACTCACCTGGTCAAAGTACTATAGTGGAAAAATAAGTACGAAGAGGCAACATGGGAACTAGAGGAGACAATGAAGGAAAAGTACCCACACTTTTTATGGATTAGAATGTAAAACAAAATTTCAAGGAAAAAATTTCATAAGGGGGGAATAATGTAACAACCAAATTTTTTATCAATGGAAATTCCCTTCTTATAATTATGTCATATAATCACATGGAATCACAACATAATGAACTACTAAGTACTATGTGACCTTTAAACATAATATTGTCACCTCTGTGATTTGAATTTAAAAAATCTGACATACATGGTTGCGATCAGTAAGATGTTTGGAGTATGACAAGAAAAAAATAATTTTTGATGAATAGTAAACTACCCTTATGAATAGTAACCTACCCTTATGAATAGTAATATGAACCTTATGAATAGTACATCATCCAAAAGAATTGTAACCTCACCCTTTTTTGTATAAATAAAATTTAGGCATCTTATAAGTGATAATATGACCATAGTAAAAGTATTGGTATATTTATAAGTCATAAATAAATAATTAAAATTAATTAATTAATTTGAAAGAAAATATATTTTCCTAAAATGTGTTCATAAATTAAAAATTTTATTTATTCTGTTTTTTAGATAATTTTATAAGATCTTATGTAATTTTTGAAAGCATTATAAAATCATTTATAGTATTAAAATCTATATTTTTCAAGTAAATTATGATTTTAATTAAAAATTAAATTAATCATATTTATAAAATTATTTTTGAAAAATGGATTTAATTTTTGGATTGTACACATCAAAAAAAAATTTATGGTGATTTTTTGGGATTTTTCTAAAATATTTGAATTTTGATGAATAGTAAAATACAATAATTCACAATAAATGCTAAAAACTAAATTTATGCATCATGATTGAGTCATGGATGATGTAAATGGACATTTTTTTGAACTCAAATGAATATATTGCTGTTTTTGGTCACAAGAATCATTATTATTTCTTGTCTTATGGAAAAATAATAAACTAATGATTAAAATATTAAGAAAACCCTCCTCTCCTCCACTATAAAACAACCCACACTTCCCTCTTCTCTTCACTGCTCTCAAGCCTTATTCCTTCCCTAAATTCTACCCAAATATCTCCCTAAGATCCTACAACACTCCCATCAGCCCTTGGTCTCCTCAAAAGACCAAATCCTCTCCCTTTAAGAGGTTCTCAAAGGAGATAAACTCAAGAGGTAAATTCCTCTTTCTGATTCTTTCATTTTCTTTCAATTTATTTTATTTTTCTTTTTATTTCCTCACCTCCCTTACCCAAATGGTATGATAAATACAGTGACATACATGTACTGGAATTTTGTTATGATAATGGGATAATTCATGATCATCTCTCCTTTCCCCGTATTTTATACGAAAGAAAAGAAAACATCGTCCAGGATGTGTTAATTTATCACATTCAAGGACGATGATTTATCAATTTCTATTACCATATTATATTATGGTCATGAAAAAATTTTTATGGTTGAAAAAGACTATTAAATATTTATTTTACCTTATGATTTGTTCTGTAATCCTTTTTTACACTTTATGTAAATAATAATACAAAACAAGTTAATTATGAACAAAATCTCCAAGTCAATCAAAGAGTTTAACATTAATATTTTATATAATGATTCACCTTCACTCCGAATAACCAAATTAATTTTATAACTATTTAATATTCTATATGATAACTAATTTTATATAACTTAAATTCTGGACAACCACCATCATCATACATGTGTGTTTGAACATGAATATAAGTGAACTGATCATTAAAACCAAGGAAACAAACGAACCAAACAATGAAATTGAACCTCATAACCAATCGAAAAGGTTATTAATAAAATAAAAAAGGTTATACTAAATCATTTAAATGTAAAATAGGTTATGGAATTATTAATTAATGGACCTCATTTTATTATTTATTTCATTAATATCAAGTGGAGAACACCATCAGATTTAAGGTAAGGGATCCTCTCTTTCTCACATTTATTCAAGAATCCTCTCTATGTTATTCCATTTTATGTATAATTCCTAATGATGGGGTATTATTTTTCACCTTCCCTATATTTTACTCATTATTTATAAAAGATTATAAATCCCTTTATCTCTCATTAATCCCTCCTAAGTACACCCGATACCATGCCAATATTCCATAAGGGATTCTACCCGAACCGCCTTTATTCCTTCGGGTTGATCTATATTTCTTTTTAAACAAATAAAGTTGTATTTTATTTTTATGTACATATTATAAATACTTTTTATATCCTCCAAACTCATGTTTCAAGATCCATCCCTCATTCTCTTTCGGATATATACATGCTTTTAAGTGATTCCCTCCTCGATACTTCCCAATAAGCAAACTCGTTTTAAAGGAACTTCCCAATTTTTTTACCCAATTTCAAGTGAACTCTACCATTTTTTTTAATAAAAAATTAATTTTATAAAATCATTATTTTTATTATGAAAACCTTCTTGTTTAAATTCTGGTTTTATATAAAATATTATTCCCTTTTTGATTTTAAATTCTCTTTAGTATTTTCCTTAAAACCGCACCAAAATGTTTTAATGATAATAATTTCCTAAATACTCTTATTACATGTTTTCACTTATGTTTGACATAAATTAACATTATATATGCCTATTTTACCTTATTAATGTCCATATATGTTTTAATTCCTTTCTCTCATGGACGCTTTTATGATACGCCCATTCATTATGCTTTATTACATGAATGTGATGCCCATTTCTCTCCATGGGTTCCATTATGTTTATGTATTATTGATTATGTATGATAATTTATGTGTAAATCATATTCATTAATAGGTTAATATGAGTACT
The DNA here is from genome assembly GCA_963277665.1 of Viscum album. Lineage (NCBI taxonomy): Eukaryota > Viridiplantae > Streptophyta > Magnoliopsida > Santalales > Viscaceae > Viscum > Viscum album. The sequence goes on from OY728125.1 coordinate 1,953,336,173, forward strand.
ATCAGATAGTTCTCCAATTCATTGGGTAAATTTTAGTTTCATGAGACGTTATGTGCAATGGTCTTAGCGGTTAGCTTTGACTCGTGCTACCATGTCCAACGGTCTTGGTGGTTAACCTTGACTTGTGATCCTCTATGTGAAATGAGACTTGAATCATGCTAAATTCATAATTTATTTTGTTTCCAAATTACTATAAATTCATGTTTATACGATCCCATGTTTATATGTTATGATTCTATATTCCATTTTATACCATTATGTCATGATCTCTAACCCTTGTGCTAAAGCCTTATTCTTATGTTTATTTCCTTGCTGGGATTTTTAGATTATACCTTTATTCATGTGATAAACAGGGTTATCCTATATATATTTAATGGATCAAAGGAATTTAGGATCTCTTCATGAATATTAAATAAATAATTGTTTTTTTAGTTCCATGTTTTCGGTTTTATGTACCTAGTCTTCAAAGACACTAGACTTCATGATCCTTAGCTTGTACTATGATGTATAGTTATGTTTAAAATCATGTAATGTTATGTGTAAAAGGATATGGTCTCTATAACCTCTGCTGAAAACTGCCTACCTAATCACACCTAGGATGAGGTCCCTAAGGAACACCCTAAGGTTGGCCTCCACCCGCTTTGTCTCCTCTTAGTGGAGTGATATCCAACTATCCCTACTGCTAAAATGGCATGGCCAAAAACTATTGATGAAGTGGGAACTGAACCAGCCCACCTAAACCATACTGGGCTTGAACTAGGCACTGACTATGAAGATTTATGCATCCTCCAAAATTAAAACATCTCGGTCCCAAGTTCATGGAAAAAGGGTGAGGATCGAAAGGATGGAATGAGAACTGCTAGGACTGACTCCCCACTGGTTGAAACCTAAAAGGACCTGATTCCCGAGACTTTATACTAACATCCTTCCCATTTGAAGAACTTGGATGGCTCCTCTTTCATGGTAGAACTCCTCAAGAGTGAATTCTCTCAACTACCTTAGCCTTCTTCTGAACCTCTAAGTATGTCAGTAAGGTGAAGGGAGTAACTGCATACTAGAGAGAAGGATGAAGTGCCTCTAAGAATATCTTCTGAGAATCCTCATCAGGAATGAGATTTAGAGAAAAGTGAAGGAGATCCTTGAACTTTATCCCTAGCTCCCGTACCGAAATACTTTCCTACTAGAGGGAGAGTAACTTCTTCCTCTTCTCGACCTTCATGGCCGAGGAAAGGAATTCCACCCAGAACTCCTTCTCAAAATCGGCCCACAGAACATCATCCTCCTTCCTCTCCCCCAGATAGAGAATCTACCACTAACGCATAACTCCTCGCATCTGGATCGCTACCAGAGGAACCCAGTACTCTGTCGAATCCTAGATCAAGACGAAGGCGATCACCAGCTCCTCAATCCAACTCTCTGTCTCTATATCTGAAATTCTTCCATCATAATTTCCCAGAGTTTTCCAGTGGAAGGCACATAACATTCTATGCCACTGGTTGTCCACCTTCTCTAGATCAACCATCTACCAATCAGCTAGATCGGCTTGCTGATCCTCCACTGCCTGAGCCACTTGTGGATGATGAAAGGGTTCCATAACTGAAAATTAAACAAGGAACTCCTAATCCCTAATAGTATGGAATTTTATATAAGGTTCATTTTAACTATTTATTATTTAATTTCCTTAAAACACCCAACTCAAACAAGAACACAAGTAATCATTATGCATGCACCTTTCCTATGATCTCTACCCTACAAATAGTGTATCCTCACTTGGCCATTAGGTAAACTCAGAGTCCTTGTATCAGATCATGGGGGACCCTAAAATCTCATGTCATAGCCAGTCTTCCCTGGACTATGTCACGCACCAAGATAACCTAGCACTATTTCCCTACCAACCCATACAATCCTTACTGTTCCCAACTCCAAACTCTATCCTTTATCTTAACCATCACCTCTGATACCATTCTTTCATGAACCCCTCCCTCCAAATATACCTCTCTTAGGATGATAATAAAGAAAAGGGGATAATGATCCCCGAGTTCCGCCTTCAGTAGGCCCCGAGGTGGCGACCAACACCAAGGGTATATAATCTCACAAATATGGAATACATTTCTCTTTTTATAGAACAATATCAGGAGATAAGATGGTAAATCCCAGGAAACACCAAACAAAAAATATAAAAGTAAATCCAAAATCCATCCCACATGCATGTTAAAAAAGTGAACTATTACAAGTACAATAAAACTCCAAAGTACCAAAAGAACAAAACTAAACAACGATATGACAACTATCAAAAAGATCCAAGCTATTATGGTCTGACACTATCCTCATAATCCTCCTAGAAGCCTGAAAACAATTTATACATGTAGGGTTAGTATACAAGTATACTCAATAGGAAAAATCCGAAGTATCTTGTGCATAAGTGGAGAAGCATACCAATGCCCCCATGAGAAAACAGAAGAAACCAAAATCACCTAACAAGGTATACTAGCCATCACAACCTCACCATGGAACAATCACTAAATAATGAAATTAAAGTAAGTAATAGTAATAACATAGATGATAGGGTACCCCACAACACTTCCCACTGGTTAACTGCTCATCTCTAACGGAGAACGTCCTGATGCTACCACGCTCTTCCACAAGCCCCACATCATAAACCTGCCCACACAAACCTAGGCCACTAATCACATCAAATTATACCTATAGACACCTGAGCCTCATCCCAAAGATACCTGGGAAAACATAACATATCACATCTCAAAGACACCTTGGAAAACACAGCTTTCCCACAAACACCTGAGCCTCACAACTGATCCATAACATGCCCAAAGAGGCTCGAGATACCAATGCCTATAAGAGAGAGTAAGGAAGATCCAATAACCATTCATCCATCCTCCCATCAGGATGTTGGGAAAGAAACCATCCCCCATGAAATAAGGGTGTTCGACAGGTAATGCTCAACACAAGTGAGGTGAATATAAAAATAAAAATGAACTACAAGTATATAAATATAAGTATCAAACACTCATCCCAACTGAAGGGTTTCCAAAAAACTAACCATACCACACAAAACTACCCTTGCTTCCACCTCTAATGCATGAACACAACCATCCATATACTTAATTCATAACCCCGGCCAATTCATTTAACTAATTTATCATTCTTTATTTAATCAAGCCAAAATTATTGATTCTATCATTACCCAAGAAACTAACAAAAACTATACACATTATAAAGGTGAAGTAACCATACCAACCACTTCCAAATCCAAATAGAGAAAGAATAACGAGGGTAAAATAATCCATTCTAACACCCATTACCAGTATACCGATCTCTAAAACTCTAGTAGAAACTCCCACACAAGGTAATACCAACCTTCTTCAAAATTATCCCTCCCAAACCATGCTTGATAGCCCCATTGCATGAAAAGCACCACATATCACAATAACAAAAAAACAACCAGGTTATAGTTCCACTGCACAAAAAAACCATGCCCAATAACCATAACACAACCCAGATGTAGACCCAAAATTCAATAAGTTCATCCATTCTACAATCAATAAATCTCTTAACCTGAGATGCCATTTTACCCTCAAACCATCCGCACACATTGCTGTGCTCTCAACAGTATCCCCACACAAACCGTACAAAGCACAAAATAGAAAATATCCACACATAGCACACAACCACACCAAATAAGGAAAAATTTATTTAGATTTAACAAAATCTTTATTTAATTACACTTTGATAAATTAGGGGTTATCACAGAACAAGTTTGATCTTGGGGAATCCATTTAATTAACTAGATATATGTGATTAATCAAGTTTTCATGTTCATAGCCATTGAATAGAAGATTAACAACAAGTATTCATGAGTCAAATATGAAAATAAAGACCACTAATGAACATGTTTTTTAGAAGTCATATGGACAACACAATTCACAGCATTGATCAAAGATAACAGATAAAATAAAACAAACATCATCATCATCTTCCCCGCACTCATTTATTACTAATGTAACAAAACCCGTTATCGTAAAAAGTTTGATTATCTTTATAATAGGTTAGATTATCTTCATAACACTGTGATTCTACCGTAAACACGAAGAGATATTAGCTTACCCACCCTGCTTGATACACAAATAAAGAAATACCAAGGGATCCTTACCTCAAGAAATAGACGATCAACAACTCCTCCTTGAGGCAAAATAGAGGGTTTCACAAGTATTAGAATACTCCAAGGGAAACTGAATTTGAAGGCCACAACACAACACATGACTCCATAGGGAAGAAAGTCTCTGGGCACACCAAGAAAAAAATGTAAACACATGATGAAGATAAGATCTCGGTTTTGAAGAGACAAATCCTATATCAATGGAAGGAAATAGTTTCAATGGCCATTAAAGTCGGACCGTTGTCAAGATTATAGGGTTTGACTATTTCAAAGTCCCTAGAGCGTTAGGATATTAAATATACAATTAATATCCTTTGAAATTTATTTATAAATGATCAAATAAGGTTCTAAACTCGATTTATATCAAATAAAATGTAAGAGGGGTGAAACTGGAAAAAATGGAAAAAGTTGGAAATGACTCACCGATGGGTGAGTCACCAACGCGAGTCACTGAGAGAAATTCACTGACACAAGTCACCAAAAATGACTCAACAACAGTGAGTCACCAACAATGACTCACTGATGTGAGTCACCAACAACAACTCATCGACAGCGAGTCACCGATAGTGAGTCACCGATGTAACCCACCGACACCTGACTCAACTATGTGAGTCACCGACGTGAGTCACTGATGCGAGTCATTGATGACCTTCCTACCGATGCCTGAACTACCAATGCCCGAACCACCGATGCCCGACCTACCGACGCTGAGTCACTGATGCTAAGATACCGATACCACCTACCGACTTGACCTACCAATGCTGATCCACCGATGCTGAGCTACCGATACCACTTACCGATAGAAAAATTGGAATTTTGGAAAACTCTTGAAACAAGCTACTATTGCCTCCCAAAACACCCCAAACACTGGATTTTGACAAAGTAATGGACCGGGGAGGTCCGATACATTATAGATGTACGGTTTTTTTTACATATAAAAAATGAATTATGGATTTCTTTATTAAATTATCAAGACAATATAATTGTGTTTTCTTGTTATATAGTGAGTGACACATATTTTTAACTATAATGTCATTTTTAAACTAAAAACACCCACTTTGTGTCATACTAGTCACACCATGTATCATATTGATATGCGTCTGATTTATACTAATAAAAAATGAATTATGGGTCATTTTCCTAAAATACAAAGACAATATGTGTGTTTTTCATGGTTTCCAATTAGTGAAATGTTTTTAAATAAAATGTCATTTTAATCTAAAAACACATACTGTGAGTCACATGAGTCACATTGTGTATCAGATTGACATGAAATTTATTGTTAAACCTCACAAATTAATTATGGGACATTTTTTTAAAGTATAAAAAATATAAATTCATTTTCTTGGTTTTTAGTGAGTGAAGTATGCTTTTAGATAAAATGTCACTTTTAAACTTAAAATAAGCACTTTGTGTCATGTCAGTCACACTATGTATCAAATTGAGATGTAGAAAATTTATAAACATTACAAATGACTTATAGATCATTTTTCTAAACTATCAATACAATATTAATAAGTTTGTTTGGCTTTTAAAGAGCGGCTCATTTTTTGAACTAAAATGTCACTTTTAAACTAAAAACTTGTTCTTTGAGTCGTATCGAGCACAATGTTCATAAAATTGACATGTTCCTGACTAGTAAATGTAAATAATTAATTATAGATCCTTTTACTAAATTATTAAGACAATATGAGTTTGTTTTATCATTTTTGAGTATATGAAGTGTGTTGTGTACTAAAATTTTGATTTTAAATAAAAACATGTACTTTCATTCATATTGGCCATACTATGTTCTAGATTGATGTGTAGTTGATTCATATAGGTTAGAAATGAATTTTTTATTGTTTTATTAAATTATCAAGGCAATTTGAGTGTGTTTGTATGGTTTTTAGTCAGTGACATGCATTTTGAACTAAAATGTTACTTTTAAAATAAAAATACACACTTTGGTAAAATATTAAAAAAACCATATATCATATTGATATGCAGATGATTATTAAAAATAAAAATGACTTTTATATCATTTTCATAAAATACTGATAAAATGATATTGAATTTAATTATTTTTGAGCATGTGAAGTGAGTTTTGTACTAAAATGTTGATTTTAATTAAAACACACACTTCTAGTCATATCGGAAAATCCGTGTGTAAGATTGATATGTGAATAAATCTTATACATTAAAAATGACATATAGATCATTTTTTGAAATTATAAAGGAAATATAAGTTCATTTTCTCATATTTTAGGAAGTAACTTGCGTTTTGTACTAAAATGTTACTTTTAATTTTTAAACATGCACTCTAAGTCATACCGGGCATAACATGTGTTGAATTTATGTACATTTTATTTTTAAATGTAAAAAATTATTTTTGGATCATTATTATAAATTATCATGATAATTAAATAATTTTTACTAGTTTTTGAGTATGTGACATGTGTTTTAAATTGAAATGTATATTTTAAATCAAAACATGCACTTTCAATCATACCAGGCATAAAATGTATCATATTAACATAAAAATGATTCATACACATCAAAAATTACATATGGATAATTTTTATATATTATCAAGAAAATTTGAGCATGTTTTTTTAAATTTGAGTATGTGATTCATGTTTTAAACTAAATGGTCAACTTTAAAATTTAAATGAACACTTTGAGTTATATCGGGCACAGTGTGTATTTGATTTATGTGTGGTCAATTTATATATGTCACAAATGAATTATGGATCATTTTCCTGAAATATAAAGACAATCCATGTGCGTTTTTTCTATTTTCAGTGGGTAACACTTATTTTTAACTAAAATGCAATTTTTTATCTGAAAACACACACTTTGAGTCATACTGGGGACACTGTGTATCAAATTAACATATGTTCGATTCCTATATTTCAAAAATGGTGTATGTATAATTTTCCTTAATTATTTATGTTTTTTGAGCTTTTTCATGGTTTTTAGGGAGTGACACATGTTTTGAACTAAAATGTCACTTTTAAACTGAAAACAAACACTTCAATCCATACTGGACACACCATATGCTGGATTGATGTGAGATTAATTAATACTTGTTAAAAATTATTTATAGGTTTTTATCTTAAATTATAAAGAAAATAAAAGTGTGTTTTCTTGGTTTTTAGTGAGTGATGTGTATTTTGAACTAATGTTTCAATTTTAAATAAATCATGCACATTCAATATTACTAGCCACACCATGTGTCAAATTGATGTTCAGCTAATTCCTATACATCAAAAATGATTTGTAGATGATTTTATTAAATTATAAATATAATATGAGTCTATTTTTTTAGTGAGTGATGTGGTTTTTGAACTAAAATGTTACTTTTAAATTAAATACATGCACATTGAATCATGTTAGGTACACCATGTGTTAGATTGACTTGTAGATAATTCCTATATATCACCAATGAATTATGGGTAATTTTCCTAAAGTATCAAGATAATTTGAGCACGATTGATCAATTTTCAGTGAGTTACACATGTTTTTAACTAAAATTACTTTTTAAACTAAAAACACGCACTTTGAGTCATTTGTAAACCGAAAATACAAACTAATGAACATAAACATATCAAATAAAGAATAAATAGCTCCATAAAGAGAAAAAACACTACCTGAATGCATCATCCTTGACAAATATTTTTTCAAGAATTGATTTTTCTCTAAGAATTTTATTCTCTTCATATAGCACAAAATGGTTGGAGAAAAATAAATTCTTAATGAAGTTACCACTTCATGATATCTATGAAAACTAACTAAATAATTATTTTATAAAAATGATAAGAAAATTAACTAAAAAAATTAGATAATATGATGAGAAAATTAACTAAATAAGTAGTAGGAATTGAACTCTTTATGATGTCCACATACATTCTAACACCTTGTATTCTACATACTAATTTCTAAAAAAATCTATTTAATCTTTTAAATATGTGTATTTTTGATGATACTGGTAGTGCTAGAAAATATAAATAAATAAATGGTTAATAAATATTTTAAATAAAGTTTTAATTATCATTGGAAATGCATCCTTGCGTATGCTAGTTTTTTGATGGAATACAATATCTTTCATATATTTTTAACAACCACAATCTTTTCTACTAGTTTATTTCATAAATTATAGAAACATTAAGAAAAAAAATATTTTTTTATATATGTTATGAAGGTGATATATTATTATCTATATCTTAATACTTATCCATTTTGAATAAATTGATAGGCTTCTTGTGCTCATGAACCGTCCTCATAACATGATTTTGATGATATTTAAATACTTATTCTTTATAATAAAATTTTCATTAAAACATAATATAAAACATATATCTTGAAGTTTATTTATAAAATGCCTAGTTTAGTGTATTAAAAATTGATAAACGTCATCATGTATTGTCAATTTGTTAGTAATCCATGCATTGAATCCAATAAATAAATCTTTAGAGTATCCAAATTAATTTCAATGAGAAACTAGTTCTACCTAATTTCAAAAAGGAATAAGCAATGAAAGAAATAAAAATATATTTTATATGATTATATTATATATTTTTACTCCTGTATCATGTGTATTAATGATATTTTTTCATTGATAAGTTTTTTTCAAACATTGTGGCCAGTTTGACCACTATTTTTAAATATTATTTTTCTTCCAATGGCATTGTTTTGTAGAAGTGATGTGAGGAATAATGAGTACAAAAAAATCAAGGGGTTTTGCCTTTAAATATTAATGATATATACATATGAAAAAATGAATACTATTTTACTATAATTAACATAGTAGATAAGCTATTGGAAAAATTGATCATGAAAATGTACCTCATTTATACATTTACAATTGATACTCATAATCATTTGTGCTTGAGTATTTCATATTCATTATCAAGAGAAAGATATTCTATAATGGAATATCTATATATTTGTTATGAAAAATCATTTATGTTCATATTAATATCTTTGAACAATGTATTTTCATGAAATTATAATATTAGTAAATGTTGCAGTTTAATTGTAGGGGTAAAGGTACTCTTTGAAGGTCTTTTCAATTGATTGGTTGACCCTTTAGACTGTTTTGATTTGGCACTTTATTTTCTTTTAATTTTATACATATGTAATAATATTCTTCAATTTAGGATTTTTTCATTTATTTTTAATGGTTTTATATAAAAAAAATAAATTGTAAAGGATATACCTAGTAATTGACATGTATTTTTAAAATATAAAAGGACCATGCTACAAAAGTTTTAATAGAAAGTTTGAGCATGTGAACATTGAAATCATCAAGGATAATAGGTAGTATGGTGATCATATCATGATATATGTGAATATCTACTCTCAAAAGATATTTTTGATGTTTTTTGGTGTGTATAATATCACCTTGGATATTATATAGTGTACCTCTCACAATAAAGAGATGTGTGGGTGTAGATAGGTAGAAATCAAAATTAATTTCACCCTATAGAATATTAGTATAGGAAAGGTATAAGTATCTACCTAATTCACATTTTTCAAAAATATTTATGATAAAATCAATTACCTCTTGTAAAGAAAACCTTTGAGTAGAATGACTAGCCTCAAAGCTTGGAGGTTAGATCTTCATGCAGTGGTTGTTATTGTATTTTTTATTCTCTTTGATTTCTTCCCATAACATTTTCTAACAAAAAAATTTCCAATTAAGTTTTTTCTTATATAACATCTATTCATACATAAATCTCACCCATTTTATTATCTTTATCCTCTTGTGCATTTTTTCCTCAAAATATGTTTGTAGAGACACTAAAAACCCACACCTATAATTCCACCATATTGTTTTGGCAGCTTCAAGGCCACTAAAATTAATCATTCATCGAGTACATATGATAAAGATTATTATAACTAAAATGGATAAAAAATATTAAAAAATATACAGTCATTATTATATAATATCAATTTATATTTGAACATATTTTTATTATGTCATAGTTACACAATATTTCCATACTATTATTGTGTTTCTATCTATTAGTATCTTGTCTTTATTTACACAAGCCTCCTTCCATAGAACATGATGTGGGATGAAGGTGACTTTGTATTTTGTTTCATCAATATGTATATAAATAAAGGAACACAATTATGTTTTTTTCATTCCACATAAAATTATTACTGTATATTTAAGATACATACCATTTTTTCTAGTGAAGTGTACCCCATCCTTGCTTTGTGGTAGGAGTACATTGGTTTTTATGCATTCTATTTATTTTCAGGACTCAGTTATTATTTCATAAATTAAAAATTCTTAATCAAAGTGATTAATACATATTTTACCATGAAAAGTATTACTAGTAAAAATTTACCTGAAATTTTTCTTCCTCATGATGTCCAATAAACACATTCCATATTTCTTGGTTTATTATATGTGCATATATATCTATGGTGGGTATGGATTTACTTTCTATTTAGTATCTCCAAGAATTGTTTGAAAGTCTATATGATCATTTATAGAAACCATTCATAAAAATTTCATTCCATAGTCATTTAGTATAAATTCACTATGTAATGGACAATGAAGAGTAAATCAACATTTCATTATTTTATTTTTTAGTAAAATGGATAAATTATATCATAATGTTACCTTAATATCTTCCCAAATTTATGCCTTCATTATGTATATGGAATTTTTTCATATATGTACATCAATACACATGTGAATTCAAGTGGTTAACCCAATATAACTAATAAAAATATACTTTTTGGGGTCAACAAGATGGTCATGTACATTCTATACAACCTCAAATTTTATGTCTTTTCTTCTCACTTTAATATTTTTTGTTTTGATTATCACACTATGACACTTATATTTCTTATCTAACATAGTTTTTTCACCTTTTACCATTTTCTTAGTTTCAAAATTAATAATACATTGTTCCACAGAATTGGTAGCATCAATACGTGGATAAACCTATTGTTCCTTAGGAATGAGAGAATCCACATGTGGAGAAACCCGTTGTTTCTTAGGATTATGTGCATAAACATGTGAAGAATTAATTATCTACATAAGTAGTTTAAAATTTAATTTAGATTATGTAAATATTGTAGTGAACACATAATACTATGAGGTAACATAATGTATATTAAAAAAATTAACCAGATTATTAGACCCTATTTTTTTCTTTAAAGGTTGAAGGGATTTACCCCCTCTATCAAGCATATAAATTACCTCATTATAGAATCCTATTAAATACACGACCCCATCTATATATGGAACACTGTGAAATGATTGTGATATCCCAGTTATAGGTCCATAATCAATTGAATTGACATCTGGACCTATAGGGGTTTTAGTCGATAATTGAACAATTGACCAATTTCTATTTGTAGGATCTAGGACATAGAATAAATATACTACCTGTGATTCCATTATGAATGATTCGTCCTTATACCCTTCCTTACTTAAATCCACTTTTACCAATCCCAATTTATCGATTTTAAATACAATCCAATTATAAACCCAATTATATTAAAAAATTTGATCTTGGAATGTCGTATAATCTAACTCCCATATTTTTTAAATGATTAAAAAGTATGAAATATTAAATTAAATTATATTTCTATCATTGGTACTAGATACATGCATTTATTTCTCTACAAGAGTAACTCAACTATCTTTCATGGTACTTAGTTCATAATGTTCCTTTTTATAGAATGTATAACCATTAATTACATAACCATTATAAGAGAATATATGCACACTTAGTCCCCCAGCTATACAATAATGACATTCTAAAATTGAATTCAGATTTATAGCTGAATCCTTAAAAATATGGTATCAAAACTATCCTATAAAATTTCAATTATGTGTATTTTCTCTCCATATTTTATCCCTTATTGGATTCAAATGCCGAAGAATTATTTTTCGGGTGTTAACATATGGATTAAAATCTAAAATTTTATATAAAATGTAAAGGTTAGCATACTATTTCTCTATAATGGTAATTATGAAAACATTTTTTCCAAAAAATTCTTCACCCACAAGTTGTGCATTATGATGATATTTTGGTCGACCAATTCTCTCCATATCAGATAGATAGCCAATACAAAATTCAATGGATTCCTAAAAAATATATCTCTATAGTACAACCTTATAAATAACTTTTATCTTTAACAAAACCTTTCAAAATCATTATATACCATTCAATGGGGTGCACCCATCTATAATATACAAGACTACATAATAGGATCTCTTTAACCAAATAAACCATTATGTGAACCATCATATGAAAGAATGATAGTGAGAAGTGCATATCCAATTTATATAATATGCCAAAAATTTCCTTTTCTATAGTTGGAAACTTCATCGGGTCTATTACTTTACTGTATATATATTTGAAAAAGAAACAAAAATTGGTTAATGTGTGATGAAAATTTGTAGACAAAATTAAATGTAAAGCTATAATAATTTAACCTTGTATCAAAATATGAAATTCATGTGATTTAAGGACATTTAAATTTAAATTATTTATTGAAATGATATTCTTTATACTTAATGAACACCCATTTAGAACCTTTATATCATTTTGGAAGTTGAAAAACTGATATCTCTATTGCATAGAAATAGTGTAAGAAGTGGGAGAAATAAAATTTCATCTTTCACCCTTCACTTGGGCCAACTCTTCTCCAATCCCCATTATAAAAGCCTGATGAAATTTCCCTTTAAAATGAATTAATACATTATTAAGAAATGAAATTATAGAAAACACATGCACTACTTTTCCTATTATGGACCATTATAAGTTATATATTATCATATTTAAAACACTATAAAGTGTCATAAAAATTGATAATATAGTCATTGAATAATGATCATTATGATTAGTATATATTAAGGGTTATGATAAATCCAATTGACATAGAAAAAATAAGTGATTGTCTCATCCAGTAGGATCATACCCATATAAAGCCCATTTATCAGAGCTTCTGAGGGAGATGGAATCAATGGGATTTTAACTTGATCAATCCTTAGCTGAGATTCAACTTTAAAGCATGAGTGAACCCATTTATAGTATAATTTCAAGCTTATTGAGATCACGTCCCAAACCATGTTCATTAAACCACCCTAAGAAAGTGTCACCATCACACACCTTACCCCTAGGGTATATGCTGATGTAATAAGGGGTTATGTATCTAGACCCTTACAATATTAATTTATATATTTTTAGTTTTTAAAAAATATTATATTTATCTCTTTTATTTTTAATTTATAAATGATCAAATAATGAGTTTGATAAAAAATATATTTTAATATGATGAAACTCAAATTGTATTTTTGGGAAATATATAATCATGACACTATTTTTGATGAATATAAGAATTTTTTAAATATATTTTATTTTAATAAAATATTCTTATTAAATAATATTTATTTAAATATACATGATAATGTACTTTTATAAATTCAAAAGTAATTTTTATAAGGGTCAGAAAACTGTTATCGTCATAAAAATCTGTTTTTTCAATAAATAAAGATTTTATATTTAAATGATTAAATGTTATTATTTAGATAATTGTTTTTATAAAATAAATATTATTTTTGAAACCATCACATTGAAATTAAACAACAAATAATTTTTCATAATTTTATGAGATAGTTTAATTTTTGGGTAAAAATTAAATATAATATAAATATACAGTAAGTATTATGAAATAATAAAATACCAGATGGATATAATAAATATTATAAAGAGTATCCACAACCAAAATTATGTTTCCCCTTAAAAAATATGTGTTTTTGAAGTTATTTTATTAATTTTATAAACCCTTAATGAATCCTTCAAAACCTATATTATATTTTAAGGTTTTAAAATTAATTCTTTATGAAAATGACTCAATTATACATCACCAAGGGTATTAGTTTAATGATTTAAGTTCCTATACTTATAAAATATTGAAAAAAATTTACTTTTGTAGAAACCATGGGAAAAAAACCATGGGATGGTATGTGGTTTTGATTATTATATCATATATAGTCCAAAACCTAAGTTGAGAAACTAATAAAGAATTCCCCTCTCTTTTTCTATTAAAACCCACCCAACCTCTCATTACTCTTCACTAAAAACCCTTATATCAGGAAGTGACTCTAAATTTTCCTCTCTATATCCATCCCAAGGTTCCCTAAAACTATTAATAAGATCCTCCTAAGATTTTAGAAGTGAATTCTCAAGGTAAGGGATCCACTCCTTCTCCTCTTTATCCAAGAACCTTATTTATATGATGCCTTTTGGTTTCCGGTTGTTAATATTGGGATATTTTTTAAAAATCCCTCTTATTTTTCTTATTATTTACAAGTTATGAGATACCACTTTTACTCTCATTAAACCCCTCCTTGAATATTTATTTACCCCGTTATGCTGTTGAAATTATCCTGCGATTTTACATGATAAACAATCATTTAGTTAATAACCATTTCCATTTCCACTGATGGATATTTAACTAGATATAAATATCATTAATTTATTGTGAAATTATAATTATGTAAACTAAAATCCTTAACAATGGAATTAAAATTTATTAAATATGTTCTTATATTGTATGACCTATGTGGTACAATTGTACATGTACGTGATATGAATGTGATGGGTGGGCCCAAAAGTATATAGCCCTCTAATAGATCAGGTAATGTTTTTATCTCATGATATACCTTGTATAGTTCATGGTAGGTTATCCTAAGAACACTATTTTATGATATCACATTGGTTTTCCTTGACTTATTTTTATGATGTCATGTTTTATGTTTTTGTCACATTCCCATGTTGTGATATCATCTTATATCACGATTTGATGTTCTAGTTTATGATTCTCACCCCTATTATATTACCTTGATATTACTATTGACTCACATGTAATAATTTAACTTATGTATTACTTTTATTATTCCCTTACTGGTATTTATAGCTCACCCCTTTCTTATATACGTCCCCAGGTTATCCCATGTAGTTTTAGAAGAGCAATGGAATTTTAAGAGAATATTGTATAGTTTTTAAATAATGTTTTTGTACCCATATTCAAAGTTATTATACTATATACCTAATTTCTCAAAGAAACAAAGCCTCATTATCTTTTATGATTGTATGATGTGTACCTTTATGTAATAAATCATGGGTTAAGGTGTATTAAAATATGGCTTGTCTTAGTTGGTATCATAGAAAAGTCTAGTTATTTTTGGGGATTAGGATTAAAAAACTCTATTGAAAGCCTTAGGGATAAGACTAAACATAGAAATACATACCAAAATTATAGTTAAGTATATATTACATAATTTCCAAGAAAATAAATCCATGTCTGGATACTATAAGTGGATGTGGATCTTGAATAGTTGTACCTAGGGGTAATAACCCAAAATGGGGAACATTAGGATAGACTCGAGCATCACCTAATGCATGGAAAATAAGTCTTAATGCAACCCATTTTGATACTCTTAGGGGATATTGTTTGGTAAATTAAAAATATCTTTATGAACCATTATTAAGGGAAAAAATATCCATGAGATTTCATGTCATGAAACAGATCACAAATAACTTAGATTGAAACCAATAAATTTATAGGTTAAGGAATATATGTCATATATGAGTTATCCCTTTAGTGTTCATGATTTCTCATTTATGTTTTTAATAGTTTATAAATTATCATCCCTAATTTTACCTTTATTTTATTCAATGGATGGAAATAGGAGAAACTAAATCAACAACCAATGTGAGGGGAAATATTATAAATTCTCAAATGAGATGAACAACCTGATAGGAGTGGTATTCAGGAACATCATGACAAAACTTTATCAATTAACTCAAGTTTTTAAAAGAAACTTGAATCAATAGGAACACCCACATCCACCTATGAAAGATCAAGTTGCAATTGATATATTTATATAAAAAATTCCTCCAGATTTCAGTGGATCTTTAGATCCATTAATCACAAAATAATAGTTCAACTCCATTAAAAAGAACTTCTCCATCCATCAAATCTTTGAAAAAGAGATGATTGTGTTGGATATTTAGCATATGGAGGGAGAATCTGATCAATGGTAGAAATTGATAAAAAATATGAAGTTAGAGGAGGAGATTGAATTGATAGAATGTAAATAATTCCAAAAAATATTTTTCAATAAATATTTTTCTTAACCTATTTGACTTAAAATCAAGTTGGATTTTATTATCCTCAAGAAAAATGATAAATAATACATCAGGGTGTATGATTAAAACTTCATAATACTTTTAATATACTCTTATGAATTTTTTATTAACCCTAAAATTAAATTTTATATATTATTTGGTGGGATAAATATGAGTTTATGAAAAGATTTAGTGATTTGAGAATTTGAAAACTATGAGGAAATTTTCTGATGTTACCACAAATTTGAAAAGGATATTATAAAATCTCAAGGGTCTCATGGGTCTGGAGATAGGTAGTAGAGGATGGTTTTTAATTTTTGTGGTTTAATGGAGAAATATAATGTGTGAAATAAAGTTCAACACCCCATTTTTCAAAAGTGTGTGAATAAGCATCCCAGAAATTATCTGAAGGGGACAAGAAAATGATTTAGGTATGGGAAGTAATGGTCCCTAGTAAGAAATTGTTGATGGGAGAAACCCACCAATGTGATAGAATAAAGGAATTATCCATTCAACCTCTAGTTTATTATCCAATTATTTAACTATAAGGAAAAAGTAAACTATGTGAATCAATACACTAAGCCAATAGTTGTCGATGATAACTGATGAAAACAACCCCTAAGGCCTAGAGAGAAAGGGAGAGATTATTCCATCACAACTATTGAGGTGGATACCAATAATGAAGTGTTGACATGTATTCTAGTTATTCATTCAAGGATAGTGAAAGTACTATTTTATTTTGGTTCTATGTATTATTTCATATTAAAAAAGATAGTATAACTACTCAAACACCACCTCAAAACATGAAAGTTGAGCTATCAATGAATATGATAAATGGGTGAATTGCTGCATCCGTATCTTATATCCCATACCCTATCAAAATATGTTGTCTAAATTTATTGAAAAACATTATGATACCCCTTTATAAGAATTTTATACTATTATAGACATGTATTGGATTTCCATGAATAGATCCAACATAACATGTTGAGATAAGTAAATTTCCCTCTGTATCACAAATATCCCTCTAATTTTATATAAGTGTAATGAGGATGATGAATATCCCTTGGTATCATCAACTTAATAATGGATATTATTGCATTGTGAGTAATAATATATTACTCAAATGATTGAGACTAAGGAAAAAATTATCCTTAATGAAATTACCATTATAAGGGAATTCATTGATGTATTTATTTAAGAATTTCCTACTCTTTCTCCTAGTCATGAAGATAAGTTCTCAATCAATCTTATACATAGATATTTTAAAATATCTATAATCTATATATAATGTGAACTATTAAACTTAAAGAGATTAATAAAAAACTACAGGAGAATTAGGATAAATGGTTTATATACCCAAGTGCATCACTATGGGGTGTGTCAATCCTCTTCATCAAGAAGAAGGATGGGTCAATACACCTCTATATTGATTATCATGATGTTAGAAAGATAATGATAAAGAAAAAGTATCATATGACATGGATTGCTGACTTATTTGATCATCTATGTGGATCCCATTACTTCTTTAAGGTGGATCTTTGGTTGGGATATTTTCTAGTAAAGTTGAAGGAGGATATCCACAAGAATAATTTTCATGCAAGGTACGGGAATTATGAGTTCATAGTGATTTCATTTGGACTAATTAATGCTCTAGATATATTCATAGACTTGATGAATAGAGTATTTAGGGATTACCTAAACAAATGTGTGTTAGTATTTACAGATGATATTTTTATCTACACCAAAATAAAGGAGGAATATGAGGAGAATTTGAATGTTTTACTGGAGACCTTGAAAAAGGAAAATTTATATGAGAATTATAGTAAATTTGAGATTTATATTGAGAAAATAACATTACTAGGGAATGCTATCACCATAAAAGAGATATCTATGGATCCTTTATATGTAGATGAAATTTAAGGATAGACTAAACCAATATTTGTGATAGTTATCCATAGTTTCCTTGGATTACTTGAGTATTATCGTTGATTTTTTAGAAACTTCTCATAATTTTCAATCCTACTAACCAAGAAAAATTGGAAGGGGAGAAGTTTTTTTGAAATGATGAATGAAAGTAAAACATTAAAGAGTTAACAAAGAGGCTAATCACTACACATATGCTCACATTACCCACCAGTGGCAAAGGATGTTTGATCTATAATGTTGTGTCCAAAAAGGTTTTGGGTTGTGTACTCATGCAAGATAAAAAATTGATATACTATTACTCCTTCCAATTAATCATCCATGAGAAGAGCTACCCAATTCATGATTTGGAATTGGATATAGTGATCTTCACATTGAAGAGTTGGAAAAATTATCTCTACGGGGAGAAGTACAATATGTATATATATCATTAAATCCTCAAGTATATATTAACACAAAATGAGGTCTATATGTTCCAATGAATGTGGTAAGAGTAGATATATGATTATTATTGTTCAATCCATTACCATACTTAGAAGGTGAAAAAAGTGTCAAATTCTCTGAGTGAAAGGATCCTACAACCCTATCCATGATGAGGACTATAAGGGATCCAATATTATAGGAAATGAAAAAGATGAAAATGAGAATAATAAAAGGATATTCATCCTACCTTTTTAAACTAACTACTCATCCATCCATTATTAATAGGATGAAGGTGGTCCAAAAGGTGACAAGGTGATAAAAAATGTATTGAATATTCTAGAATTTAACTTTTCTAAATATAGAGTTATAAGGTTTGGAGCTTGGATATGTGTCCCATAAAAACCAGAACTAAAGAGGGAAATTTTGGATGATGTGCACATATCATCTTTTATTATTAATATAGGAAGAACTAAGATGTATAGAGACTTTAAGTAAAACTTCTGGTGGGATAACATGAAGAAGGAGATTGTAGAATTTATATCATGATGTTTGGTATGTCAATCAGTCAATAATAAATGATATAATTATAAGGGTATGATGAAACCATATCCCATACAAGTATGTAAATGGTAAAATATAACCATGGATTTCATCATAGTACTCCCTAGGACATCTAAATAAATTAATGTCATCTGGTGGTAGTCGATCACGTTAAAATGTTAGTGCATTTCATTTCTATCAAGTAAGGGTTCTATCTTAACTAAATCACCAAGATATACATAAGAGAAGTGTTAAGACTTCATGGATTGTCACTCTCCATTATTTATGATCAAGATCCAAGGTTGAACTCAAGTTTTTGGAGAAGCCTTTAGAAAGAACTAGATACAAAGCTGATTTTCAATACTTCATATCATCTTTATATATATGGCCAGCCTAAGAGAACCATTAAAACTCTAGAGTATATGTTGATATCATGATCAATTGATTTACAAGGCTATTGGTATCAACACATTTCCCTAGTATAGTTATATTTTCCATTATATCATTCAAATGGAACCTTATGAGGCTCTTTATGGGAAGTGATGTTGGACTTTGACATGCTGGGAAGAAGTAAGATAATAGAAGATGATGATACCTAATATTTTTTAAGAGATGATAGATAAGGTTCAAACCATTCAATGTTATATGAAATCTACACAAAGTTTATAGAAAGTATATGTATACAATCATCGATGTTATATAGAGTTTGAGTTCAGAGATAAAGTGTTTATCTATATATCATGATGGAAGAAATTCATGAGGTTTGGGAAGAAGTGAAATATTAGTTCAAGATAGATTGGCCCCTTTGAGATCCTTGATCTCATTGGAGCTATGGCATATCGACTAAAACTATCACCAAACCTATCTCAAGTACATGATGTGTTCTATATATCCCTCTTGAGAAATAATATATCAAACCCCTCAAGTGTACTAAATCTAGAGGTGGTAATATTTTTGAATGATCTTTAATATGAGGATTAGTTGGTGAAGATCTTAGATTATATAGAAAAAATTCTACGAAACATGACAAATCACCTGGTCAAAGTGCTATGACAGAATCACATGTTTCAGTAAGAAAAATGAGAACCCAAAGAGGTGATGAAATAAAAGTATCATCATCTGTTTTAGTGTATAAAATGAAATTTTAGGGGAATATTTTTTAAAGGGGGTAATAATGTAATGACCTGATTTTTTATAAATAAAATTCCCTTTTAAATGAATAAATTCTGTATTAAGAAATGAAATTATAGAAAACATATACACTACTTTGGTTATTATGGACCATTATAAGTTATATTATTTCAAATTTAAAATATGGTTAAGTATCATAACCATTGATAATATATCCATTTTATAGTTATCATTATGATTAGTATATATTAAGGTTTATGATAAATCCAATTGACATAGAAAAAACAAGTGATAGCCTCGACTAGTAAGATTGTACCCTATAAAGTCCATTTATCAAAGCTTCCATGGGAGATAGAATCACTAGAATTTTCCCATGACCAATCCAAAGATAATATTCAACAACTAAAGAATGAGAGAAACCATTTATGATATAAGTTTAAGTATATCCTGATCACATCCCAAACCATGTTCATCGAACCGCCATAAGAAAGTGTCACCATCACACACCTTACCCTTAGGGCATAAACTGGTGTAATAAGGGGTTATGTATCTATAACCTAATAGTATGAATTTATATATTTTTATTTTTAATAAAATAATGATTATATTTACCCCTTTTATTTTTTACTTTATAAATTATTAAGTAATGAGTTTGATAAAAATTAGATTTTTATACGATGAAACTCATATTTTATTTTTGGAAAATATATAGTTTCATTCAAGACACTCTTTTTGATGAATTCAATATTTTTTAAATAAATTTTACTTTAATAAATTTTTATTATTAAATAAAATTTATTTAAATTTAAATTATAATATAATTTTATAAAGTTAGAATTACTTTTTATAAGGGTCAGAAAACTATTATCGTTGTAAGACCCAATTTTTTAAAATAAATTGTGATTTTTTATTTAAAAGTGTAAATAATTATATTTATAGAATTATTTTGATAAAATAAATATTATTTTTGAACTCATCATGTTTAAATTATCCAACAGTGATTTTTTCATAATTTTCTGACACCATCGAATTTTTGGGTAAAAATTAAATACAATATAAATATAAAGTATGTATTATGACATCATAAAAGCTAAAAAGTTTTGTAATAAATAATATAAAGAGTATACATGACCAAAATTATGTTTCCCCTTTAAAATAATTTATTTTTTTAAGTTATTTGATTAATTTTATAAACTCTTAATGAACCCTCCAAAACCTATATTATATTTTAAGGTTTTAAATTTAATTATTTATGAGCATGACTTACTTCCACATCACCAAGGGTATTATTTTAATGAGTTCAGTTCTTGTACTTATAAAATATTTAAAACCACTACTATTTGGAAGAAATAATGGGAATAACCATAGTAAGGTTTGTGGTTTTCATTATTTTATCATATAGAGTCCAAAACCTAAGTTTAGAAATTGGTAAGGAATTATCCTCTCTTTTACTATAAAAACACACCCAAACTCCCATTCCTCTTAAAAAAACCCTATAATATGAATTTAATATGACTTTGTCTCTCTATATCCTTCCCAATGAACCCTTAAACCCTTAAGAATCTCCTCTCAATATTTTAGAAGTGATCTCTCAAGGTAAGGGATCCTCCCCTTCTCCTCTTTATCCAAACGCCTTCTTTATATTATGCCTTTTGAATTCCAATTTTTCATATTGGGATATGTTCTTAAACATCCATATTACTATAATTATGATTTAATTATGATTAGAGTCCCCTTTAACTCTCATTAATCCCTTATTTGAATATTTATGTTCCCATGTTATGCTATCGAAATTATCTTATGATTTTCCATACCAAACATTTGTGCAGTTAATACCTATCCCCATTTACACTCATGGGTATTAACTTAGATGTACATGTACTTTATTGATTAGGGACTTCCATTTATGTAATCCAAAATCCTTAATAATGGGATTAAAAGTGATGAAATACATCCTTATGTTGTATGATCCATGTGGAACACTTATGCATGTACATGATATGCATGTGATGAGTGGTCCCATAATTATATAGACCTCCAATGAATTGGGTAATATTTTTATCTTATGAAATACCATGTATAGTGAATGGGAAGATATCCTAATAACAATATGTTATTATGACATGGTAGTTATCATTTACTTATGAATACGATGTCATGTTTTATCTTGTTCCACATTCCTATGTTGCCTTTAAGATATCATCTTATATCATGATTTGATGTTCAAGTTTATAATTCTAACCCCTATTATGTAACATTTATATGTGTATTAAAAATAATGTACTACTTTTAATTAAAATATCCATTGATTATTCACTTACTAGTCTTTATACCTCACCCATTTCTTATGTATCTCCTTGGATTATCCCATGCAGTTTGAGAAGAGCAATGGAATTTTAAGAGCATGTTATTGAGTATTTAAATAATGTTGTTATATCCATGTTTCAAGTTATTATACTATGTACCTAATTTATCAAAGACAATATGCCTCATTATATTCTATGATTGTATTATATATACCTTTATGTAATAAATCATGAATTAATGTGTATTAAAATATGGGTTATCATACCCATTTCAATAATTTCCAACTTAGACTTAATATCATCCTTTGTTTTTATAGGTGCATTTAGTAAAATTATAATTACAACATCACATAAATTTTTTTATATGTGAATTAAATAATGAAAATTTCTATCATAAAAATAATTCAAATATGGTAATTCAAAATAAAGATCTCTTTTTCTAACCTATTTTCATAAGGTTTTTAAAATAAGGTTTATCAAAAGTGGTGACCATATCATTTACTTTCTCAACTAGTTAGCCACCTGTTAATGGATATGGTGTTTACCTTATTCTTAATTATTATAAAATTATGTTTTCCAATATCAGTATTTATATCATCGGGGTAAAAAAATTTATGTTCTAGAAACACAGTCTTTAAGAAATGTTTCAACCTAACTGAGTGTGTTCCTTGTTCAAAAAATTGGCACCCTATATTTCCTTTTAATTTTATATTTTGATAAATTTTAGACAAAAATAAATTAATTTACTATTCCATAAAATATGGATATAAATGTGAAATATTAATTTATATAATAATCATACAATGTAACACATTAATCCCACGTTTATTTCAAATCTTTGACCAATGAATCCAAATAAACATCAATATCATTACCTGATTATTTTGGTCATAGTATAAGAAAATAAAATATAATTTATATTAAATTTATGAATAAACATGGTGTAAATTTATAATTTAACAATATAATTGACCATGGAATGTGTATAATAATTTTTAAACCAAAAAAAATCACTCTGTCTGTAGACAACACAAGAAAAAGGTTTCTTGGCTCATTTCCAAATTCAGGATACTCATGATCAATTTTATTCCATTGAGGAGAGTCTTCTGGGTGAAGAAGTTTCCCATATTGATTTATTGTATTTTTGTGACACATAAATTTCCTTATAGTGTCCCCACTTTCATATAGGTTCGTAAATAATGGAATGATTGGATAGTAATTTACAATTTTTAAAGGAATTGATTCGCCTTTTTTGTATCGAGATGCACCACATTTTGGGAATTATTTAAGTGATTCATAGTCATTGTGAAACAATATAAAGTCATTGGGATAGGAATGTATTCTTCTAAAGATTATACCCATTTAATGTACAATTTTTTATCATTATATGTTTTTAAAGTGAGCTCATTATCTTCTATAAGTATATCATTCAAGATAAAAATCAGTTTAGTAAAGTTAGTGTCACTCCATCCATTTATAGATTTTAAATTATATTGCTTCACTATGGATAAAAATGTTATATATTTAGTAAAAACAACATATAATGGAATCTTTTCATATCTCTTTAACTTCTGAAATAGCTTTTTACAATCACAAAGTTTACATTCAACTTTAATTTTCATTTTCTCAGTATGATATTCATCCCAATTTACACGTGTATTCATATCCTTGATATGATCTTCATCATCATTCATACTTGTAATCATATAATATGATCCATAAAATTAAGTGTTATCATATTCACTAGTTACATTCAGTTCTTCTCTATGTTTGGTCTAACATTTATAACTTAGATCTATTTTGTGAGATATCAAGTGTTTTTCTAACTCCTATGGACTAATTAATCTTGAATAAAAACAACATAACCATGGAAAAATGATTTTAGAAGGGTCATATGCTTGATATTTTGCAAAATTTATGAACTCTTTAATCCCATACTCATACAATTTTTTCATACAATTGTCATCCATCTATTCTTGATTCATATCCATCTTATTTGATTCAATAATAAACATATTTAATAAAATAAATAAATATAAAGAAGTTCTAAGCTTAGAATCCTAAAAGGTTATTCTTTATATATACAAACATATAATCATCATATTTTATATAATTTTTTATTTTATCAATAACTTCTTATAACAAATAAATACCTATAATTATATTAATCTAAAGTATTTTAACACATATATTTCTATTATAATAATTCATATATCATAAATCATTATTTTTTAATGGATTCATGAAGGGAGATAATAATGTAAAATTTAGGATCACAATATCAAGTCATTTTAATTTATCAAAGGTCATCAAGATAATACATAGTCATTCTAGATCACCTTGAAGAATAAATACTTACAAAAAATTTGGGTTCTTTCATAAAACTCCTTGAGGTTTTTGTGAAATATTTTTTTTAAAAATAAATAATTAATATTTTTTATATTTTTCATTATATAAAGTATATATTTTATCTTATTTTACATGAAACAATAAGTTTATATTTCATTACACATAACACCAGGTTTAGTTTTTGTTACATGCAACACCAATTTTACCTTGTGTTACACACAACGCCTAGTTTTAATGTACCATGAAAAACAATTAATATTACTATTTAAAAATATACCATTGTTACCAAGTGGTTAAATTGGAAGAAAAAATTAGAATAAATAAATTTTAAATATTATTTATAATTTTTTATATAAATAAGACATATTGATAAAAAATCACTTAATTTTTCAATAAAGTCTTTATATGTTTTGAAAATACTATTTTCTCAAAAACTATTTTATTTATTTCTTTTTGTAAACAATAATGAAATTAATTTCTGAAACTTTTAGAAAATTTATTTTAGAAAATAAACTTAATTTTTTAAATCATCATATAAAAATTAGCTTAGGGTTAATTTCTGAAAATTTTCTAAAAAGTTTAATTTTTTGATGAATACTGAAAAATACTGAATTTTAATTGAAAACTGATTTTTCATTTAATTTATTTATAAATTAAAAATATATATTAAATTTATTTTAAAGTAAAATTAGTTCAAATATACATACATTAATCAAATTTATTTAATTATAATAAATTTAATATTTAATTTTTATATAAAAACTTTGCAAACTTTTGAACATTTTCTCTTTAAAAAACCCGCCTTCTCACCGCATCCGCGAGATTAACTTTAAATTAAAATTTTACACTTCTATAAGTATAATTTTTAAAAATGGGTTAAATATTTGGAATAATCATAATTTATATTATAAAATAATTTCAACTAAATATTTTACCAAAATGAATTTTAAAAATAGAAAAAATTATTTACCCCGGTTAAAGTAAAAATGGGTTTATCAGGGGTTGAACTAAAATGATAAGGGTAAAAAATGACCCAAAATTTTTTTAACACCCATTTTATGGAAATTTTTAGACCTTATACCTTATGTAATCAAGGAAAATATATTTTTTAGTCTTTTTTCATGATAAAAACAAGGGCACACCTTTTTCTTTTTAGAATATTACAAGTGTGACACTCACCTCACTTATAAAATACCCCCATTCTTCTCTCACATTAACAACTTAAAACCATTTTGGTTTGGATAAGACATGACAAAATAACTTACCAACTTAACTAATCTCATAATATAAGCATTATTTTGGATATAAATCGAACCTAGGAAGGATTTTGGTTTAAATCTAAGGAGGATACCCGAATAAGAGGTAATGTTCATCAACAAGCATTTTTATTTTTTTCTACCTCCACCTCCTTAAATCATTTTTATAGCATTATTATATAATAAAATAATCATATTCCATATAATTATTTGTTTTTATGTTAATTTAGTGACCTACAACTATCTTTACTTCTATCAAATGGGTTACAAAATCATCATTCATGTGTATGGCGGACTACCGCCTCGCGAATCAACGCCATTCATTTTTCCATTATCACCTCTCAAGGATAGAAATAAGAATGGATTTATTAATTATATATGATATTTGTGATATTATTATATTTATTTAATCATTATATTACACATATCTTCATACTCTCCATATTATGGGAATACGATAACGTCGCTAATGTGTACGGATCACTACCACCTCACGAAGTGATGTTATTAGTTCATGCTTTTAATTGAAGGTAATAAGGATGTGTTTAATGAAAATATGTGAAATATATGAAATAAAAATAATTATGGAATGATAATATATCATTTACCACTCTTTCTTTCAATCCTATAATAAAATGGAAATGGCGTTCATGCGTACGTACGAGCTATCGTCTCCATGAATGATATATTTCATTTTCTATCTCTAAATTTTATAGATTACTATAAATACATATATAATTAATATATATGATATTTAAATCATTTTTAATATTATTTATATTATTAAATAATGATCAAAGTAATATTACTAAAAATAAAAAATCAAAACATATATGAAAAACAAAGCGATTATTACTTGAAGCGTGACTTTAACATGGAATTGTTAATAAACAAGTAATAAAAGGTCATAAGTAAATAATATATGGTATGATATATATGTATATATATATATATATTCATGGTTATACAATATATGTATAATAAACTTATATTTATTATATAGTAGGTTTTAATGTGTACGAAGGAAGTCAAGACTTAAGGTAAGAGGATTTCTAGTATCACTTTTATTTTTGAGAAAATTATATCATATTCACCAGTCATTTATTTTGTATGGTGTATATAATTACACTATGAAATTATATATCATTAATATATCTCATTTAATTATAATTTAAGTTTCTATTTATTTTATTCCTTCACGGGTCTTATGATTTAAAAGTTACTCAAACAGTAACGGATTTTTGTCACAATTTTCATTCTTTAGGACATAAGTTGTACTATGCACATAATTTATTTTATAAGGTTTATATTATGAATATTTAACATATTATATCATGAATATACTTCTATTAATTATATTTAAAAGTTTCATTTGATTATATTTTTTCATGGGTTTTATGATTCAAAAGTTACCAAAGTGGTAAGTGTTTTATGTTACAATCTAATTAGTGATAGGGATTGTTTATGATTATGATTTTGATGATGAAATATTGTGATATATTTCTCAATAACCTCATTAATTTTCTTATCCTATGTTTATTCATGATTATTTTAGTAATTGTACCATTTTTCCACTCTTTGGTACTTAAAATGATTGAGATTTTTTAAGAAAATCTGACTTTATTTATCTCTTCAATTGGAAATCCATTTTCATCCAAAACCATGTTTTCTAAAAAAATGTTTTCAAAAGTGTTTTAATATTATCATATTATTTTTAAAAGATATTTTACCCATGTTTGAATTTTACAATTTTTTTAAAGGAATATTAATGTCATTTTCTAAACAATACGCATTTTTTTTACCAAAATGTGAAAGAAATATTTGTTTAATGTGTGCGGTATGAACGAAACTTACTATAATAATTAAAATTATTATCTTTGAATCTTACTTTATAAGTTTTAAATTTTATTTTAAAATAAAAGGATTTTAAAAAAGTTTTATGTTTAATTTTTTTTTCAAAGCAGAATGGATATTTTCCTCAAGAAATGTTTTGAATGATTGTTAAAACTTCCTTTACAAGTTTTAAATATTATTTTAAAATAAAAGGAATTTGAAAATATTTTATGTTTTAAAAAGTGTTTTTCAAATAAATTTTATTTTCATCAAGAAAAATTCTAAGTGATTTTTCTTTCAAAATTATTCTTCATCTAAGATGACATCCTTTGAGGTTACTTATGATTTTCTGGGGATATGATCCAAGGATACCATTATTATTATTTATCTACATGGTTTATGTTTATGATGAAGTAATGTTTATAAAACCTATTTATCTTACAAGATTTATACCTTGATAAAACTCTTATGAATACCTATTCTTTCGATAATTTATGTTATGATGAAATGATGAAATGATTATGAAACATGTCTCTTTTCCATAGGTTATGACATGATAAAATTTTTATATAGCCCATTTCATTTCATGGGTTATGATATGATTAATGTTTTTTGATATTTTGGTACACTTATATATGATTTTAATTACGTTATGTGTGGGACCTATATCTCTTTATATTGGGTAATGATAAATGTTCTACAAGATTAGAGGGTACACTGGTGGTTAGCCCAATCCTAAAAAGGAGGGTATATGGGTGGTTATCCTAAGATTGAAAAATAGGGTTCACAGGTGGTTATCCCAAGAAAAAATAAGGTACACAGGTGGTTATCCCAAGCCTAACATGTTATTAATTTATTGTTAGGTAGCCTTGACATAATAATTTCTATGATTATCTATATTCCAAAATTCAATGTCTTTTTCAAATGTTATGTTCTCATGTATCATGTTCTTTGATTCCTTTAGGATTCATGTCTTATGAAATAAAAATATATATTACATGACCCAATATTATGATCTTTGATAAGTAGGGTAAAGTTTCAAAATGTTATTCTCATGTTCTCATAACCTTATGCTCAAGTCATGCTGACTTATCTCTATTATTTACCATTACTGAACATCTTTCTTACCCTTTCTTATGTTTCTTTACCCCAGGTTATGAATAATTTTTTTAAGTATGAATACTAAAGGGTAAGATCTTTATGGAAGAAATTTAAGATATTTCATGAATTAATAATATATTATTCTAAGTTTTTAATGGCACTAAACTCGTTTGGTTCTTAGGTGTGTGTTTGTGTAATATAATATATATTCATCTAAAAATATGTAATATATATGTATGAGAATCCTGGGTAATTGTAGTTGGTATTAGAGAAAAGGTTTAGTTAAACTTTGGAAACTAGGGTGAGAAAACTTTAGTGAAATACCTAGAGATATGTATAAGTATTTTTCTAGGGATATGTCTAAGGATAAGACTAAGGATGATTCAAAGTATATAAAAATATCCTGGAATTTTGTTAAAGGATAGAGAAAATAGTTTTCAAGAAATTAAATCCCTATCTAAATATTAAAAGTGGATGTGACTCTGGAATAGAGGTACCTAGGGGTAATAACTCTAAAAAAGAAGTATTTATCTAGACTCGATCATCACCTAGTGTGTAACAATGGGCCTTACTACACACCTGGTTTTACACTCCTGGGGGATATGATTTGAAATTCAAAAACTATTTATGAACCATCATAAAGGATTTAAATATATTATAATAATTAATGACCTAGTATAAACCTAAGGTGTCATATATTAAAGAAGGTTACATGATTTAAACGTCCTATAAGTTATTTTTCATGATTATGTGGTTTTCCACTATAATTAGTGTTTCTCAAAATATAATTTATTATTGTATTCAATAGATTAAACCTGGAGGAACCATGTTAATGTTGATCATAGTGGATAATGTAATGATTTTCCTCTTGAGAATCAAAATGTTATGGGATATGGAATGAAAAATCTCATTGTTATGCTCACACAACTTTCTTAAGCTATGAATCATTCTAGACTTCCAAACCAACAAAGGAGGGAATAATATTCTATTAATTCCTTCATTATAAAATTTATAACTTTTGTCATTGGTTCTTTTTATCCACTAGTTGTTAAATAATGGATAATCACCACTAAAAATATATTTTCTGTTCTCTAGTGTTTGAAAATTGAAAAATTCATTTTAGATGTCTACTGTTTGTAAGGTTAATAAGATAAACGGTGGGATATTATCAAGAATTTGAATAAATAGGATGAAATTAACTCCATGAATTAGGATGAGTTTAAGAAATTATTTTTCAATAAGTATTTTTGTCTTATTCTTCATATAAATATAGATAATTAGTTCCTTGAGATAAATTAAATGGATGATGAATCTATTGGTACCTATGAGGAAAATTTTATAAGACTTTTAATGTATGCATCTGGTATTATCATCCAACCTAAAAGTAAGTTTTATTGATTCTTTATTGGATTAAAACCAAGTCTTTGAATGTTGTTATTCATAATATAATTAGGTAGCTATAAATATATTGTTCTATGTGCTATCAAGGTGGAAATAAACACTAGAGTTATGTATCAATCTCATGGTTTTGATAAGAAGATAAAAATGCAATTAAAAGGAAAATCTAAGATCCACGGAGAGAATAATATGAGATTTACTTTATGATCAAAGTGTGGTAAGAAGTATGGAGTAAATTGTATTAAGGGGGATAATAAATATTTTAAGTGTATAAAGGAAGGAAATTTAGAAAATAAATTTTTAAGTGATGGGAATAAGTTATCTAATGATGATAAAGCTCTATATAATGTACCTCCCACACTTTAGTGTTTCAATTTCAAGGAGTTTTGGTATTATTCTAACAAATTCCCAAATACAGGGTTGATAATAATGATCAACACCAACAACCTATAAAGAAAAATAATAAAGAGAAATATTATGTGATTAGGATGGTTTAAGTGAATCATGATAATTAGGCCACAATAATCATCCCATCCTTAGTTGGGAATTTCATGTTTGATTTTGTATGAATTAGACCTATGAAAATATTATTGTTCATACTTTATTTAAATTAATTGTGATTATCTCCCTCTATATGAATTTTTGAAAAATGAAATAACATTTGATATTCTATCGATACAAGGATGAACCCAAGCTTCCAATGAAAATGTTTCTTTGTATAAGGTGAGAGATTATATAAGGGATAAAGAGTGAATTAACTTTTGGATGTATATATGTATCCATGTAATATTAACTTAAGATCTATGAATACAATTATGGGTTTGTGAGTTTAAGTTTAAATAAAAGTTCAAAATTATTGGCACCCCTTTTTTAGGTTTTATGTGATGGGATTTTATCAAGATTAAAGACAGTTTAAGAGAAATTTATGGAAATACAAACCTTTGGTTTTATATATGTTTTAGTGAAAAAGTTATTTATGGAGGAATAACTTTACACTTTGTGGACATATGATTAAAGGTACTGGTAACCTTTATCATTTATCTTATATTTTATGTTGAGATAACTATGGTTTACATTCGAACACTTTACAAAGTTAGTACATTTTATTGCTATAATAAAATATTTCTCTTTGGATATTATTTCCATAATATAAATTAAATAAGTTTTAAGGTTTCATGGAGTACCACATTCAGTTGTATTTTATAAGAATCTTGAGTTTTTCTCAAAGTATTGGAAAAGTCTTCAACAATATCTTGATACGAAGTTGAGTTTCATCATTGTGTTTCATCCTCATCCAGATGATCAGTTTGAGAGAATAATTAAAACACTAAAGGGTAATATAAGATCTTAACCTATGGATTTAAAAGGTGGTTGGAATCAAAACCTTCCTCAAGTTTAATTTTTCATATAATGATAGCTTTCACTTTATAATTCATATAGATTATTATAAATCCCAATGTACTATAATGAAGTTTCAAAAAGAAAGCTATTGGGACCTGAGAAAGATGATGAGATGGTAGAAAAGGTTAGATCCATTCAGTAACATTTAATAGCTACTCAAATTTAATAAAAATGTTATGATATTAATCATTGATGTGACCTTGAAATTAAATTTGGTGAGAAGGTCTTTCTATTAATTTCTTCATGGAAGAAATAAGGGAAAAACTAAGCCCTGGGTATATTAGTCCTTTTGAAAAACTTGATCGTATCGGAATTGTAGATTATCATTTTGTTCTTCCATAAAAAATATCTTAGGTTTATAATGCGTTTCATGTATCACTCCTGGGTAATTATATAATTAATCCTTTATATATATTGAATTCAGAGTTCACACCACTAGAGCATGATATTTATTATGAGAAACAACTGGTAGGGATTCATGATCAAATAGAAAAAATTATATAAAATAAGACCACTCACCTAGTCAGTATTTTGTTATGAAAACTAGAGCTTGAGGAAGCTATGTGGGAACCTGAGGACATAATGAGGTAGAAATAACCTCAGTTGTTTTTGCTAAAATGATGAATTTCGAGGGTGAAATTCATTTTAAAGGGGGTATAATGTAACACCATGAGATTTTGTGAAATATTTTCTTTCAAATAAATAAAATATTTTCTATATTTTTCATTTAATGAAATATCAAGTTTATATTGAATTACATGTAAAACTAGGTCTATATTTCATTACATGAAACACAAAGTTTAGCTTGCACTGCATGCAACACTAGGTTATAATAAACCACAATAAACAAATAATATTATTATTTTAAAAAAGAAAAGTATTAACTAGTTGTTAAATTGGGAGAATAAATTTGAATAAATAAAATTTAAATATTATTTATAATGATTTTATATCAATAAAAAATATTTATAAAAAAGTACTTAACTTTTTAATAAACTCTTTATATGTTTCGAAAATAATATTTTCTCAAAAATTGTTCTATTTATTTATTTTTGTGAAAAATAAAGAAATTAATTTTTGAAAATATTAGAAAATTAATTTAATAAAATAAAATTAATTTTTTAAATAATGGTATCAAAATTATCTAAGGGTGAATTTTTTATATTTTTTGGAAAAGTTTCATTTTTTTGATAAATAGTAAAAAATAAAAAATTTTAATTGAAAACTACCTTTTAGTTTAATTTATTTATAAAGATAAATTATATTTTAAATTAGTTTTAAAATAATATTAGTTTAATTATACATCCATAAATCCAATTTAATTTATTGGAATCAGTTTCATATTGTATTTTGATATAAAAACTTTGTAAACTTGTAAACCTTTTCTATTTAAAAACCTGTTTTCTTGTCGTGTTTGTGGGATTAAATTTAAATTAAAAATTCTCACTTCCACGAGTTCAATTTGAAAAAATTTATTAAATATTTGAAATAAAAATAATTTATATTATCTAATTTGGTTAACATTATTTTTGACTAAAATGGATAGTAAAAATTATTTACCACGGTTAAGGTAAAAATGGGTTTATTAGGGATTTAACTAAAAAGATAAGGGTAAAAAATGACCCAAAACTTATCAAAAACACATTTTATGGACATATTTAGACCTTATATCTTGTAGTATCAATAATAATTTATTTTTTATCATTCTTTTGAGAGAAAAATGTGGTTACACCTTTTTCTTTTCAAAAAATTACAAGTATTCCACTCACCTCACTTATAAAAGGCCACCCCTTATCCTCTTCTATTCACACTATAAAACCATTTTTTTATTAAAATAACTACCCAAATAACTTACCAACTTCCTTAATATCATAATAAAATCCTTATTTTGGACATAAATAAACCTAGGAAGGATTTTTGTGCAAAACTAAGGAGGATACCCAAAGAAGAGGTATTGTTCATCAACGAGAATTTTTATTTTATTTCTCCCTCCACGTCATTAAAATTATTATTATACCATGATGATATAATAAATTAAATATATTAAATATAATTAAATCTTTTTATTTTAAGGTAATTACCTACAATGATCTCCACTTATATCAAATGGGTTGTGAAATCACCATTTGTGTGTACGACGAACTACCGCCTCGCGAACCAATGTCATTCATTTTTTCCATTACAACCTCTCAAGGATGAACATAAAAATAAATTTATTATTTTTAAATAATATTTATGATATTATTATACTTATTTAATCATTATATCACACAAACCTTCATACTCTCCATATTTTTGGAAATACGATAATGTCGCTCGTGTGTATCGTAGACTATTACCTCGTAAAGCGATGCAATTCGTTCACGCTTTACATAGAAGGTAAAAATTATGAGTTTAATGAAAATATATGATATATATGAAATAAAAATTATTATTTAATGATATTAAATAATTTACCTATCTTTTTTTTAATCTGAAAATAAAATAGAAACAAAGTTCATGCGTATGTACAACCTACCGTCTCCAAGAATAGTGTATTTCATTTTCTATCACTAAATTTTATGGATTAATATAAATAAATATATAATAAATATATATTATATTTATAACATGGTTAAAATTATAGATATTATGAAATCATTATCAAATTAAGAGGACTAAAAATAACTGATCAAAACATATACAAAAAACAAAGCAGTTATTACCCTAAACATGACTTTAACATGGAATTGTTTATAAAAGGGTAATAAAAGGTCATAAGTAAATCGTATATGGTATGATATATATATATGAATGGATATGTAATATATGTATAATAAAATTATATTTATTAGACAAGATCTTTGAGTGCGTATGAAGGAATTCAAGACTTGAGGTAAGGGTATTTCTCGTCTCACTTTTATTTCTGAGAGGCTTATGCCATATTCACCACTTGTTTATTTTTTATGGTGTATTTACTTACCCTATGACATAATATATCATTAATATTACTAATTTAATGATAATTAAAGTTTCTATAGATTTTATTATTTTATGGGGCTTACGATTCAAAAGTTACTCAAATAGTAAGGGATTTTTCTCACAATTTCCTTTTTTGGGACATAAGTTATGTTATGTACCTAATTTATTGTATGAGGTTTGTATTATGAAACTTTAAAATTTCAGATTAGGAATATAATTATTTTTATGATATTTAAAAGTTTCATTTGATGATATTATTTCATGGGTTTTATGATTCAAAAGTTACTAAAGTGGTAAGGGTTTGATGTTACAATCTCATTGTATACTAGGATTATTTATGATTATGTTTTAGATGATAAAATATTATGATATATTTCTCAATAAATTCATGAATTTTATCCTAATATAGTTATTCATTAACTTTTAAAGTAATATTTCCATTTTCCAACTCTTTGGTACTTAAAATTATTGAGAAAATATATTTTAGGAAAATACAACTTTATTTCTCTCTTCATTTACAAATATATTCTCTTCAAAAACCATATTTTATAAAAAAATATTTTCAAAAATATTTTACTAATATCCTATTATTTTTAAAATACATTTTAACCCATGTTTTAATTTTTACAAAAATGTTTTTAAAAGAATCTTCAGGTCATTTTACAAACAATGTCTATTTTTAGTTTACCAAAAACATGAAACAAATATTTGTTTTAACATATACAACATGGTTAAAACTACTCATAATCATGAAAATTATTTTATTTTAATTTTAATTTTTATTATTTTAAGGTTATTTTCAAATAAAAGGATTTTCAAAATGTTATATGTTTTAATTTTTTTTCAGAGCGGAAAGGATATTTTCCTCAAGAAAATTTTAAATGATTTTTAAAAGCTTCATTTACATGTTTTTAATGTTATTTGCAAAGAAAATGATTTTAAATATGTTTATATATTTTAAAAAGTGATTTTAAAATAAAGTTTATTTTTATAAAGAAACATTCTAAGTTATTTTTCTTTCAAAATCCTTCTCTATTTAAGATGACATCCTTTGAGGTTACTTATTCTTTTTTGGGGATATGATCCAAGGATACAATTATTATTCTTTTTATGAATGGTTTATGTTTATGAAACCTATTTCTCTTCCATGGATTATACCATGATAAAAATATTATGAATCCTACTTTTTTCCATGAGTTATGTTATGATGAAATGATGAAATGATTATGAAACCTATGTCTTTTCCACATGTTATGATATGATGAAATGTTTATGAAACCCATTTCATTTCATAGGTTATGATATGATTAATTTTTTATGATCTTGTGGCACAATTATGTATTATTTTAATTATGTGATATGTGGGTCCAATATCTCCCTATAATTCATTAGCTAATGATAAATATTCTATGATACTATATGGTACACTGGTGGTTATCTTAATCAGAAAAATGTGGGTACACAAGTGGTTATCCCAAACCTAAAAAATAGGGTACACATGTGGTCAACCTAAGACTAAAAAAGGTACACAGGTGGTTATCTCAATCCTAGAAAGTTATGGATGTCTTGGTATGTGGTCTTGACATAATATATTCTATTATTATGTATATTCCACAATTCTATGTCTTATTCCAATGTTATGTTATCATAGATCATGTTCTTTGATTATTTTATGATTCATGTCTTATGAACTATCAATATGTATGATGTGACTCATGATTATGATATTTAATATGATGGGTATGGTTATCAAATGTTATTATCATGTTTTTATACCCTTATGCTCAAATTATGCTTATGTATCTACCTTGTTTACCCTTTATGATAATTTTAACTTTCCCTTTATTATGTTTCCTTTACCAAAGTTATTAAGAATGGTTTTTAAGTAGGAGTAATAAAGGGGAAGATCTATATTGAAGAAATTGAAGATATTTTATGAATTAATAATATTTCATTCCAAGTTTCCAAAGGAACTAAACTATTATGGTCCTCGGGAGATTTTTTGTGTAATGTAATGAATATTTATCTAAAAATATGTAATATCCATGTTTGAGAATCCTGGGTTGCTATATTTTAACTATATATATCAGGTAGTTTATTTTGAGTTATCATACATAGAACTTGGTTAACTATGAATGTTATTATTTCTAGAGCATAATATTAAGTTAATATAAGAAGCTCAATCTTTAATTTTTATTGGATGAACCATTTTTAACGATGTTTTTTTCTTTTAATACGCCATTATATTATAGTATTTACAAAAAAGTGGGTTATGATAAAATAACACACCTACTAAAATAGTTGGTAAACTCTTTACTTAGTTATTCACTCCCTCAATTTTGTTAAAAAAATTTAATAACACTTCGAAGACTATTTTTTACATAGTTATTTGATATTTTGGAATATTTCAAAGATTCAATATTTACGTTTCATTAAAAAAACATATTCATATATACTGAAATCATTTTTTAAGGTGATAAGGTACTATAAGACACCACTTTCTTGTGTACTTTTTTATCTACACACATCTATATTTTTTAGGTAAAATAAATCAATAAATCAGTTTTATTTTTATAAAAAGAGTTTTAGTGATTTTTCCTTATTAAAAAGATTCGAACATATCAAATGATTTATAATCAAATAACTATGAAAATTTATATTTATGTGACCATTGGACATTTTTTTTATTTTTATATTCTAGGTGGTAATGATAAAATTCATATTTAATTGTTAACTTTGAACATGTTATTTCTTACATTATAGAATTGTTTTAAATTCCATGATATATAAAACTTTAAAATATCGTATGCCACAATGAAATATTTCATTTATGTAAATTGATTTTTTTATTAATCCTTAAAAACCATTTCTTATTCCAAAAAGGAAATATAAATCAAATTTCTTATAGTAGAAACTTAGTATCAGTTTTATAATCCTAGAACCAATCCACTTGGCAAAGGTAGATGTTAGGTTTATATGGTTAAAAACAACCCTTACTCCATTTACCACATGAAGATAATATTTTACTTTATCTAATTCCACTTTTCTTCTCAAATAGCACATCAAAAAAAATTTATGATGCATATCTCACATCCAAGGCCCATGAAATATAATAAAAATGATTAATATCCCAAAAATATACACCTTAATACCCATGTTTTCTTGGTTTCTCATTAATTCATTTGATCATATTGAATGCCTTCATGTTTTTATATTAATTTTGATTTTTTAATACATGGATTCTAATATAATAAATCTTATTCTAAATTAAAAAAACCATTATTTATAGGAAAATTATAATGAGATCTTTTTAAAATTCATGGAAAGAAAAAAAATCTTAGATTAATAAGAAAATAATTCGATGTAATGAAAAACAAAAAAAAATGCAAAAATTTCAAGAACAAAAAATTGTGAAAACAATGTGCCAAAAATAAATCATAAAAATAAAAAACAAAAATCATCCAAGAAATGGAAAAACATCAATTATAAGAGAATAATCAAAATTCACAAAAACACTTCAAAAACATCACACAGATAAGAATAATCCAATGAGAAGAACATAAAAATCATGAAAAGGGATGAAAGATCGATTAAAAACGAGTAAGGAATAACATACCTTTAATTTAAGATTTGATTATGTTAAAATATTATAAGGAGGTGAATAAAAAATGCATCTTTCGCGAGAGAGTGAAAAGTGCGTGTAAGGGTGATCTAGGTTATGGTTCTTTTAAAATAAGGGAAGGTGTTTTCTCAGTGCTAGTAAAAAAAATCACAAATAAAATACACATTTATCATTATTAAAATGGAAAGAACTGATAAATGTATGGTTTATTAGTGATTTTATAGCACTAATAAAGCCTGATAATTATTAATGCTAAAAGGATGCTAATAAATCATACATTTATCAACACTTACCATTTTAGTGCTAATAAATGTATCTTTTATCAATGATTATTAAAACACTGATATTCCTTTTATCAATAATTCATATAGTGATGATAAATACTAGTGGAAAATAAAAATTGAAAATTAAATTTAAAAATTACAATAAATCACTAATTATATAAAAATGAATACTAAAAATTACATTATAATAACAAATAATTAATATTAAAAATAAAAAAATTAAAAAAAATATTAAAAACAAACACACAATACTGTTTATATTAAATATATTAATAAATGTGCTAATGTTATGATAAATGTTTTAATATGATTATGGAAATTATCTTAACTTTCTTGATCTATAGTTGTTCTTTTCTTAATGTGGGCATGTCTCTTTGTATGAGCACGTCTGCTTTCTTGGTTACTTATTTCGTTTTCTTTCATCTTTAATAGATGTTCAGGAGATTTGGCTTATGACTAGAACTTTTTTGTATATGTTGAAAAAATATTATAAATGAATAAATATAAAAATTAAAATGAATAAATACAAAAAATTACATATGAATTAAAAATATTTAAAATAAATTCCCAACCAAATATAAATATATAAGATCTGTAGAAAAATTTAAATAAAAAATATTAAAAAAATAATAAATATTAATTATTTAATTTAAAAACATATTAAAATATCACATATTAAAAAATAAAAATGTATAAATATATATTAAAAATTAATAAATTAGAGAAATGTTAAATGAATAAAAATTATAAATGAATAAATTGTAAAGATATTACAAGTGAATAAGTATTAAAAATGAATAGATAATAGTAAATTAATGAATATTAAAAATGAATAAAATTTAATGATTAAACCTAAATAAATTAAAATAATATTAAAAAAATGAATTATGAATTTTAATTATATAAATTAATTAAATATTAAAAATGCCACTAACCAGTCTGGGTTGACCCTGAACCGGTCACCCAGGCCACTCTGTGACAAGTCCTAAGAGGCTTTCCCGATCCTTCTGGGATGACAAAAAGTATCGAGGGCATAAGTTAGAGTGACAAGTGAATGTTTTTTCCCAAATTTAAATAATAACTAAGCATCAGAAAGAAATGAACAACCCAATATACATTTATATAAAAGTTGAACTAAACATTAACTGTACATGAAACTGAAAGTACAACTGAACCAGACAACTCAACCGACCAAACCTGACAACCAACTAACTCCATTTGACCCCTCCGGTCACTCTCCAACACATCGATCAAATGTCACCCAGGGTGATCAAACTCAAGTTAAAACTTGCACAAGGGATAAAAACAGAAGAAGACTATAGGCGTGAGTATTAAAAATCAGTAGGTTAGTCTGATATTCTATTCCCAAAAAACATCCTTTAAAATAAAAGAAACATTAATTTCAAGTTTGAAATACAATATATAAAATTATTTTTTCCAAACAAGGTTCTATTCTACAAACATTACAAAATAAAATGATTGTAAGTTTTCATAAACATGAAATGCTAGCAACCAATTTTAAAGAGATGAAACTTCAAAATGAATTTTTTTTTCAAGAAGGATGCTTTAAAGAATATACACTTTTAAATAGATCACACATGATTCTAAATTTACCAAAAAAACACACCATATTTCAATGGTGAGTAAAAAATATCCAATGAGCACAAGTCATAGGAACATACCTAGGCACTAGCTTGCTATGGGCCCCATATACCTCGCATCTCAGTGAAAAGTAACCATAAAAAATATCTGTTCTCATGAAAAATCCACCAGTAGGGAAAAATACCCATAACCTAGTGGTCCCAAACATCATCATCATATCTTAGTTATTGTTATCTTTGTCAAACTTGCTACGTGAAATAGGGATGAAACCACTCCGGATCACTAGCATACTAGTACACATCCACCAACCTAGATACATGAGTTTCCCTCTTTGTGTTCAATCAAGTTCCACATGTTATCACATACACTTTACAAATGAAAATTTAATTTCCAAATCATACATGCACCAAACATCCCTCAACCATGTTTCACATATCCTTCATGGGTCAATAAACCACTTAAATTTTTAAAAAACAATTTCAAGAAGTATAATGAGGCTTTGCACATAAAATCCTTTTAAAAATGATCCTTTAAGGCCAAAAACCCACCAATAATATATCAAACCAGATTTTTCATCCCCAACACCATTTAATAAATCAATTTTATGAATAATAAAATGATCCCAATGATACAACATGGAATACACATGAAAACCAGTTTTTCAAGAAGAATGCCAAACAGACCTTTAAGCATTCTTCACAAAAAACAACATTTATCAAAAGAACCAATTACAATATTAATAAATAGATGAAATCAAACCATTGGTAGAAAAAAAATATTTACATAAACCCATTAAAAATTCATGTTACACATTCAAAAACCATCCATTTCTATAGAGAGATCAAACATGAAATTTATCAGGAACACATGACAAAACACCCTAAAAACACACACTAATTTCATTATAAACTCAAAACCAGATTTTAACCCACATAAAAACCCAAAAAAATTGATTCACATGCTCCCAATATTTTTCATAAGCCAAACCAATCATTTTATATCACCTAAAATACAACCGGGCACTTTCCCAAAAACGTGGCATGCAATATTTAATGAAACCAATTCTATTTAACACTAAAAAGGTTATGAAATCAAATTTTCATGCCAAAAATTTATTTAAATTGCTAAACTAGGCACTAAACATCACGAAATAGGTATAAAAAATAATGGAACATTTAAAAAAATAAACGGTGTGCACTCTTATAACAAAACAACACTACTTTTCACAAAACAAGGCATAAACACCACCTTACACACCAAATAAAGTTATTTAAGGCTTATAAAAAACACTCAGAATATGTAGAGCGTAAAAATACAATGAAAAATATGAATCTTAAATAAAAAGGAAAAGTGCAATGAGAAACCTACCTCAAATCCTTGGCAGAATGGAAACGCACACCAGATATCACCATTCGAGGGTTTATAAACCCTAAACCTATAAAGACCATCCCCAAATGAACAAAATCCCCATAAAAAATCATGGTATAACAGAACCCTAGGTCATTAATGATCGGGGGAGAATATAGAACCAAAAAATAATGGAGGGAGGAGAAGGAAGGAGGAGAAACCCTAAGGAAATGTAAGGAACAAGAGAAGAATTCACTTACTCGATAAACTTTGAAGAAATTACCCCAAATACACCAATAGTTGAATCTCCATGTAGAAAAAAATTGATAGTTAGGTTCTAATAAGGCTAAGGAGGTTAAGTGGGGACTGAAATGGGAGAAAAATATTAAAAAATGAATGATTTATGAAGGAAACAAATTCACTTTGCAAATCTGGATGATTTGAGAAACCTTGAGGAAACTGGCCATAATCCATGATGAATTTGAGATCCAAAGAGGTAAAATGGAACATGGTGGTATGCCTAGGGTTTTTGGGCACAAGTGAGAGGTGGAATGACCAAAAAATGTTAAAAAAGAATGAGATATAAAAGAAATAAATTATTTCCTTAAATCTGGAATTGAGCTTACAGGTTGGCCCAATGCCTGAATAAATCATCCAAATCCATCATGATTATGAGTTCTTAAGGGGTACAAATGGATATGGTGGTTTGAATAAATTAGGGAGGCCAATTGGGAAGTGTAATGAGTGATTTTTTTTTAAAAAATGAAGGAGTTATAAAAGAATCAAAATTTGTTTTTAAATCTGGAAATGGGCT
The DNA here is from genome assembly GCA_963277665.1 of Viscum album. NCBI lineage: Eukaryota > Viridiplantae > Streptophyta > Magnoliopsida > Santalales > Viscaceae > Viscum > Viscum album. The sequence continues at coordinate 1,953,378,793 of OY728125.1, forward strand.
CACAGTTTGGCCCAAATCTTGAAGTAACCACCATTTTCTCCAAAAATGCATGGGAAACCCCCACAAACAAAGCAAGAAAAGAAAGTACATGAAAAATAACTTTAAAAGAAGTCATGGATTTGACAAAAAATGAATAATATTCAAAAAAAAAAAAATTAAATTTAAATTTAAAAACAAGAGATTTACAATAAAGTACTGATTATGAATGAATAAATAATAATTATATAAATATTTAAATACAAATAAAATAAAATAAAAAATAATAAACATTAATTATATAAATTATATACATATTAAAAGTATTGAATGTTAATATTTAAAAATGTATAAATAACTATCAAAATTGAATATATTACAGACATTTTAAATGAATAAATATTAAAAATGAATGAATATTAAAAAACAATAAATTTACGAAAATATTAAAATTAGAGAAATATTAGAAATTAATAAATAATATTAAATGAATAAATATTAAAAATAAAGAAAATTTAGTAATTAAAATTAAATAAATTATTAAAAAATATTAAAAAATAAATAATATTAATTATACTAGTTATAAAAAAATTTAAAAAATGAATAAATAATAAAAAGTGCATTTAAATTCAAGGTATTCACAATAAATTACTAATTAAAAATTAATAAATAATAATTGTATAAATATTTAAATAAATAAAGTATTAAAATAATAATTAATAAATAATAATTTTACAAATTAAAAACATATTATAAATATTAATTATTAAAAATTAAAAATATGTAAATAAATATTAAAAATTGAAAAAATTACAAAAAATATTAAATGTATATATATATATATATATATCTACAAAAAATTGCATCAATTGCATTTGAAATACCAAATGAATTTTCCTGTGACTATGTATACATATATGTATATGTATACATATACTATAATGAGATATGTCATATTGAAAAAATAAATGGATTTTTTTATTTTATAACAATATATTCTTATACAGATACAAATACACATACACATACACATACACATACACATACACATACACATACACATACACATACACATACACATACACATACACATACACATACACATACAGATACACATACACATACACATACAGATACACATACACATACACATACACATACACATACACATACACATACACATACACATACACATACACATACACATACACATACACATACACATACACATACACATACACATACACATACACATACACATACACGTACACATACACATACACATACACATACACATACACATACACATACACATACACATACACATACACATACACATACACATACACATACACATACACATACACATACGTACACACGTATACACATACACACATACACATACATATGCATACATACACATGCTACATAAACACACACATACTATATAAACATGCACATACTTCATAAGAATACACACACAGAAACATATACATACACATATACATATATGCACACATACACACATACATATATATGCACATATATCCATATACATACACATACACATACACATACACATACACATACACATACATACAGACACATACATAAATACACACACACACACACATACTTACATACATGTATACATAAACACACACATACACATATACACACACACAACACATATATACACATACAACACATATAAACGCATATATACACAAGAACATACTGACGCACACATATGTCCACATATATAAACATGCCTACACATTTATACAAATATATGTGTATATTTTAAATTATTTAATATGAATATAAATATATAAATTCAAATAATTATATTTAAATAAATATATATATTCATTTATATATTTATATAAATGTTTAAATAAAATATTATATTTATATATAATTTTTTTATTAATGTATATAAATAAATTATTAAAAATTTGTACTGATTAATATAAATTTGATAATTTTCTATATATAAAATTTTAAAAACAAGATTGATAATATTTATTTATTATAATATGGTTATATAAATCATATCTATATAATATATTTACACATATATACTTATTATTATATAAATTATATTTAAAAATATATGAATATGTATAAATAAATTAAATTATTCATAGTGTCCTTTACTAGAGATAACAAAAATCATTGATAAATGGAACATTTATCGTGGTTAAAAGAAGTGCTAACAAATGGTTTCCCTTTATGATCACCTGTTTTAGCACTGATAAAGGTTCAATTTATTAGTACTTTTTGTTAGCACTGACAAAAGACCCCCCTTTTGGTGTTTTTTTGTGCTAATAAATACAAGCATTGAATATAGTGAAATCTGTAGTAGTGTGCACTTCTAAAAAACTATTTTAATAAAATAAAAAATAAAAAAACATTAAAAATACTAACATAACTTTCATCTTTATACTAAAATGAAAATTGATAATATTTATATGATTACACAATCAATGACATTTCACTATTATCTCTGATCATAGTTTGAGCACATGATTACTTTCTCGAATTAATTTGATTCTTTATACCCATGATTATAAATCATTTTTTATTTTATTTCATGCTTCAAAACATATTTTTCTAAAACATTTTTTATGATTATATTTTCATCCATTAAGATATGTGTTTTCCAACATCATATTTCCATACTTAGGAATGTTTACTATTTTAAATCACTTTCCATTTCCCTTTTTCTTGAATGAATTTTGGTTCATGATATGAATTCTAGAACTTTCCGTGTTTTCCATTGAAACTATAGGAATATTGAATTTTTCACTAAAATGATTAATCCATTCCTATTTTCACTGTTACATAGCCCTTTAAAGAAATAATAGACCTATTTTTGATGAGTCAATATCTATATTAATCCCTATAAATATCATGGATATTTTTATGATTATTTTTAGTCTAAATATAGTGGAGTGAGTCATTCATGGATAGGGTTGTTTGAGGGATAATGAGTCATTTGATGCATATGGATGGACATTATCTCATCATTTTTTAAAGTTTAGATTAAATATATCTCTATTCATTTCACATATATATATTTTTCTATGGAAATTTAAATTTATTATGGTTCTTAAAATTATTAAATTTGTGTTTATTACACTTTTACCCTTACTTCAAGGGATACTAATAGAAGTTATAACTCATTAATCAAAGAGATAAAGAGTTTTATATTACATACTTTCATTTATATTTTTTTAAATTATGAGATGCTCACATCTTTTTAATGGGATATTTTCTTATATTTATTTCCTAGGGTTTTAGGGAAACCCTTTATAGACCATGTGTATGTTTTTCTATTTATTATATTTGGGTGATTTTTTTTTCTATTTATCATTTTTTGAGCATGCATTTTATTTTCTATTTGGAATAATAAATATTTTAATTGAGGGGAGTGTGGTAATTAGGTAAACACTTAGATTGACATATCATGCATTTTTTTATATTTTACCCTCATTTATACTAAATTTTTTCAAAAAAAAATTATGTCCCGCCATCTCATAGACAAAGAGATCATATGAAACTCATTTTAAGGCTGCAATATTAATAAAATATTTTAATTTCCAAATAATGATGATATGTAATTCATGGAAAGAATATGGTAATGATTCATGTATATGACAATTGAGCATAACTTTAATTAAATTTTTCTTGAGCAATGAGAGTGGTGGTAAGGTAGTTCATAATGATGCATGAGTGTAGATATTTGTTTTCAAATTTATAAAAGTGGAAGAAGAATTATTTTGGAAAATTGGAATTTTAATCTAAGCATGATATATTATTATTAATAGAATTGAATGAATATTGAAGTTTTAATTGTTAGAGTTGGTTCCCTAGAACTAACTTTCAAGTAATTTATGATTAACTATATTCATGTATTTGAATATTTATAAAATACCTTATCACATCATGATTATTATTTTGTGTTGAATAGTATGTGATAATGTCCTAAGTGTACTTTTTAGACCGAAAGGTCATAGTATTTCCCCATTATGATAAGAACTTAGAAGTGCTATGATGGTATTATTAAATATAAGTTATATATATGGATGCTATTATTTTATGAGACAAAACTGATATGAGATATTAGGGGAGGAGACTCATAGGACTTTGAGACACTCACTTAGGGTGTATGCTCTTGGTAATCTCCAGTGCGAGGTATTGTGAGAACACGACTCGCCAATAAGAAATCCACATTCATATGTTTCATTAGGTATTATTATTTATAGACATATCTAATTATACTTAGACATTAATATTATTATTAATACATGTCATGAGTTACGTGATTTGATGTAACAATGAAAAATGTGACATATTCTCATGGTGAGGTAGGATACGTTGGGTGTGTCAGGAGTGATGTTATATTAATGAATAACACGAGAAAAGATTTATCCATTTTTCTATTTAATCGAATTTAATACCATAGGTATTTTTAAAGAATTATAATTGATTGATTAAGTCTATGAACATGGTTTTATTGTCATCAAGTTCATTTCTGGAAAGTTAAAGAAAGAGACATTGAGCATATAGGTAGATGAGACTAGCAGGCAACCTGATTGATTAGAGATATTGAGCTAAATGAATTATATTACATGATGTACATTTATAGGAGGTTATATGTCATTGTCACATTAAATTATTTCTCTATAGGATCCTTGGTATGTTTTTAGATTTTAACCCTAAAATTTTGGTAATATATCATAATTCCACTATAAAAGGGGTCTAGAGGGTCACATACTAAGTGTATTCAAATCCTCAGTTAAATTATATATAAATTTTATATGTTGGATAAATATTATTCTCATATGTGGTTTTATAATTATTCATCTTATTTTGATCATATATATTCAATAAATGGTGATTCGATAGAATATATATGTGAGTTTATTATTTAATAAATATTTATTCACAGGGTAATTCTATATTTAATTATGTGAATATAAAATATTTATTAATTATATTTTATTCAAAAAGTAAAAAAATATTTATTTATTTTGGTCATGTTAATATTTAATAAATATTTATTTACCAGTTTTGGTGAATATAATATTTACATATTTATTAGTGAATAATGTAGTGGTATTTGTTTAATTAAATAAACTGTCATTATTTAAGGCCTAATAAATATTTAGGAGGGTTGGCATACTGAGTTTTATGGTCTAGTGATAAATTTCATATAAAATATTATTTGAATAAATATTAATTTATTTATTCAATAAAAATAATATTTATTTTATCCATGAGTTTTGTACATTTCAAGTAAATAATAATAATATCATTATTGATACATGGGGTTCATCAAGAATTAAGAAAATAATAAGAGGTCCTGTAAAATTATTTATTTTCTAACCCTAGCACTATATAAACCCAATTATAACATTTTGGGAAATGGGATTCTATTCCAGCATTGTGCATGAAAAAATATAGAGAGAACCACATAAGCCCTAGAGATCACCCTCCCTAGAACACTCTGAAGATCATGGAGCATTCATCCTCATTAAACAGAATGAGAAAATTCTATCTTGAATGATTTAGTTTTGATCTACATCGATCATTTCAAGCAATAGATTAATCCACTCTAGCACCTGAGAAATTCTACAATGACGATCAAAGGTTCATAGAGCATGTGTAGATCACTGTTACATGGAATCTACACGTGATTCCTCTAACAAAATGATAGTAAAATGAGATTGGTATTCCAATTAATCAATTAATAAAGAATTCAATGAATGGTAATCATTAACTAAATAAATTAATTGTAAATTATATGTAAAAATATCTTGTCTTTATGGATTTTGGGAACACATTTCATTTCATTTTGAGGATAAATATAAATAATTTGATGGAAAATTTTATTGGTCATGGGATCGACCTTCTTCCACTACACCCTTGAACCTTCAAGTGGTATTAGAGAAGTCAAATGATAATTTATAATTTTTTATTATTCATTGATCTATTAGACAAAAATTGTTAGTTTTTCACTTCTAGTTATTTAATTATTTAATCCAGAGTTTAATTAACATGTTTTTGAAATATTAATTCTCTTCATTCAAGTTTTATATCATCTTAAACAGTTTAATATTTGATGAATAATTATTGGTGATTCCATTAAGAGGTTTTATGGTATCTATCCAAAAAACTGGGTTACACGGTATGTGACCGATGTACACACTATGTACCCAAGTGCACTACACCTAGACATGTCATGAGATACATGATGCATCAGAAAATTATAACATGTAGTTTATTTATTTCAAACCAAACATTGACTAGGATAACCTTGTACACGGTCTATTGTATTACACAACATGTATCTAGTTTACATGCCATGTATTCTACATGATTTGGCGGTGAAATATGAGCTAACTGTGTGGTCAAATATGCACAATAACATCATATAAGACTGAAAACCAAAATCATTAATGAGATAAATAGTGTGTAGTTGGAATACACATAATTTAACTCATTAATTATCATATATGAAGAACACAACTAATCAATCAATGCATTATACAAATACATGGAAAGTGGAACACATGATGTGTACCTTGTTAGTACATGCCATGTAATGTGACTGAGATACAAGCTGAGTCATTAGGTATTTTTCTTGGATACATGGAAAGAAAGGAAAAAATATGCATCTCATTATTAAATATTGTATAGTATCTCATTAAATAACTGAATCAAATTATATAATGAATGATTAATTGCATCATTAAAAACTTAATTACACTTGCATTTAATGTGTTGTCTAAGAAATAAAGGTTAGAAAAATTAATAAATTATCAATTAATTCCATTTAATTATCTATAATTATTGGTCAAGACATTTATTTAACATATTTAATTTATGATGGGTATCACCAAGAGACTTTTTATGGTCATTAAGTTAAATATAATTGATTAATTAATTGAATTAATTCAAGTGTGTTTATCTTAATAATAAAGAATGAATTAAAGTATTCTAGCTAGTGTACTTTTTCATATTTGTTACATGTATATGGATGGCCATGATCTTAGATCAGCCTGTGTGTGTGATTGGTTTATTTAATTTATTATTTCATGATTTTTATAACAATTTATTAAATTAAATAATATCATATTTTCATTCCTCTCCTCTTATTTTGTAAGGGATAGTGTGTCCATGGTTTATTTTATGTAAACCCCTATCCAATCCATTGGTTCTCCTCACCTGTGTGTGTGTAAAAATTATGTAATACATAGAGCTCCCAAGTGAGTGTAGGTAGTTTATGTTTAGAGTTGAGGTGAAACCGATCCAATAGGTACACATGTGTATATGTGGAATGATACATCTCAAACCATTCCTGGTTCAAGGAGTTAATTACCTAGGTTCAAGGGTTAGTTTTCTATCTACTAGAAAAAATAACCATAAAAAAAGATCAAGGTTATTCCACTTTATTTATTTCTATTATTTACATGGTTAATTTTTTATAAATATTTAAATAATTAAATAAACTAATTAACAAGCATTCAAGATGGAATTAAAATAAATTTTATATTATGTTTAACATTTCTCTAAGAAACAGTTAATCACTTATGTAAAATTCACTTAATACTAACAAGAATTTGATAAAATAAAATGGGTAGTTTACACATAATGATAAAAAATACCTCAAATAAAATATTAAGTTGTTTTAGCCTTCCACTGCTTGGGTAAAAATTGAATGATACTTTAAAATACTTGACCAACCTCCATTGGGTCTCTTTCAATTACCAGGGAATATCTATCTTGAGTTTTATATTGACTTGACCTAGTTTCCATTAAGGGTTGACCACATCCATTAGACTTAGTGAAACTATTATGCGATGTGTTGATATAAATACAAATCTACAATTTTAGGATTAGGTATTACACTCAACGGATCAAGGAGTTGTGAGTTAATGTAGTTGGAAATTTATTCCTTTTTAAATACCATCAAGTAGATTGTTATACCACTATCTGGGTTATGATAATAGATATATGGATCTTTTCCAATAGTATATTCAAGCAATGGGATATTCTGAAACCAACATCTAGGGATATTGGGTTTCAATAAATAGTGTATAATTAACAAATTATATTATATTTATTATACAAATTGTAATCCAGATAAATTATTAAAATTATGATCTTATTTATTACAAAAATGGAAACTCACATAACTTCGATAATATCAATGTGATATATTCTAGAGAAGGATAAAATTATCATTGTCTTAAATTTCTTAGAATGGTATAGACTCCTATAGGTTATACTATAAAATGAATTGAAATTATATGTGTTGGAAACCCTTATTCATGAGATTCTTAGTAAAGAGTCAAGTGACGAAGAATAATCTCTCTATATGAAACATTTGTATGATTCCACAGATGTTCAATGTTTTATGTTATCTTCCATTTATAGTGAGATTTTATAATAATACAAATATATAGATTCATATAGTATTATATCTCACCTTCATCATCTCTATAAAGATAATGTAATATAAGATAAATATAAGATCTAATTCACTATTTATGTCAAATCTTAGAGAGTCATCCCTAACTAGGACTCTCATAGTCAAGATGATTAGATACATCGAGAGCTTATACATCTTGGGGTTTAATATTAATGATTATTTTCACACATATCTCATTATATCCTCACTACTTAAGAGTATCTCTAGTTTTATTATTAATTATAATATGATAAATAGTGAGAAAATTCTTTTGAAAATCCTTACATTAATTTTCCAAGTTGATAAATACACGAGGAATGAAAAAAACGTGTTCCTTATGATGAATAAGAAAAAAAAAGAACAAGGATATGGTTCCTAAGATTCATTCTAAGTCTAAGGCTCTTGAGAAAAATCCTTAAAAGAAAAGGAAGATCCAAATATAGCAAAAAGAAAAGGATGCAGTTTGTTTTTCATTTGGTAAGTTGGGCCATTAGAAGAGGAACTACACACAGTTGAATAATTAAGTGAAAGCTTTAGGTGTGTTTCTTATTAATTTCAACCATTATAAATCTATACAATGGGAATTAGATATAGATTATGGTTCTTAAATATGTATTCAAATGTAAGAACCAAGTAGATTTTGAAATATTGATAGAGTATAAGTGGATTTGTGTACTGATAATGTGTGGTTGGATACTATAGAAACTAGAGATTACCACCTTACATTACCAATAAGGATGGTATTAATTTTAAAACACAATTATTATGTACTAACTATTACCAAAAACATAATTTATATATATATCTTAGATAAAGATGGTTTTATTTTAAAATTCAATTTTTTTTCTTTTATTAAATAAATCATATATTATGGTATGGTGCATTTAAATAATGGTATTTCTATATTAAATTATGAAAAATAGGTATTAGTAATTGATAATGAATCAAGTTTTCATTACTCATTTCACATACAGTTATGGAATCTCTATCTTGGTTATGTAAATGAAAAACATATGCCAAATCTCTATCAAGATGGTTATTTAGACTCTTTTGTGCTCAAAACACTTGAAAAAATATATTCTTGTTTACAAGGTTAAATGGTCAAGAAACCTTTTAATGGAAATGGTGAAATGGATACACAATTTCTAGTATTAGTACACATTGATGTGTGTAGACAATTTCTAATTTAAGATAGAGGTGGGTATTATTACTCCATTACTTTTTCTAAGTAATTGAGTGGATATAAATATTTCAACCTAATTGTAATGTCTCGAACCTCCCTGATCCATTACTTTGCGAAAATCTAGTGTATGAGGTGTTCTAGGGGGCAATAGTGACTCATTTCAGGAGTTTTCCAAAAATATAGTTTTCAAATGGTAGGTGGAATTAGTAAGTGGAATCAATAGGAGGCGTCATTGGGTGTCATTAGTAGTTGGAGTCATTAAGTGGCATTGGTAGGTGGTGTCGGTAGGAGGTATCAGTAGGTGGCATCAGTAAGTGGTATTGGTAGGTGGTGTCAGTAGGTGGCATTGGTTAGTTTCATCAATGAGTCACATCGGTGACTCACCATCAGTAGCTCACCTTGGTGACTCACCATCGGTAGCTTGCATCAGTGACTCACCCAATGGTGATTCATTTCCAATAGTTTTTCAAAATTCTAGTTTTCTCTAGTTTTTCTAGATTCACCCCTTTGACATCTTATTTTACATAAAATGAGTTTAAAACCATGTTTAAGTGTTTTTGAAGCAGTTTCAAAGGATATAAAATATATCTTTAATTTCCAAACACCCTAGAGACTCTTAAATGTCCAAGGCACATGGTTTTGGTCAAGATCTACATTTAAAGGCCTTTGAAAACCATTTCATCTGTTGATAAAGGATTTGGCCTATCTAAAGTTGAGGCCCTTTCCTACATTGTATGTTTCCTTTTTCTCTGGATACCGAGGCATCTGCGTAACCTTTCTTCCCCAAGTGATCATATGTTTTGACAAGGAATTTGGATCACATCTCCCTATAGGTTCCCCCTATTGAATGTGCAACCCCTACTCTGGGTACAAGGAGAAATTGTTTATCATCTATTTCTCAAGGTAGGAATTCCTTATTCTCTCATTTAATTATGCATCATGCGGGGTGGGTGTATGAATGATCTATTGTGAAGATAACATCATTCTAAATAAATAAATATAATTGAATCTTTTTAATATTGATACATAGGGGTTGGGGAAAATTGATGTAGGCTTATGTTATATTGGATACTGATATTGTGATCTATATAGGCTATATGCCTACTGAAATTCATGGCCATTGGTGGTCTTTGTTTGTGCATATGTGATGTCTTGTGGATGTTTATTTTTTATCCTTTGTGAATGACTGTATGAATATGAAATTGGATAACCATGTATATTTGGTTAAATAAATTGATATGTCAGGGTAAAAATTTCTCTATGACAACCCATTAATTATCAAATTGGAATTAAATAACCAGTGTTTGATAAATTTTAATACACCTTGATTTGTTGGTGTAGTTGTGTGCTATGTGGGGATTTGTTATGTATTGTGCCTTGTGTGGTTGTGTGGTGCTAGGGTTGAGATCACGACTATTTCTAGGGTGATATGGGTGGTGAAATGGTATCTCAATTTGAGAGATTGTTTGATTGTGGAATGGATGGGTAGTGTTTGAGCAGTGAGGCTACAGGTTCAGGTTGTGGTATATTTATGCTATTGGGTGTGGTGTTGTTATACATCAGGGATGTGGGGTTGGTTGTGATGAGGTGTGTTACAGGGTTTGGAAGTAATTTGGGGGTTCTCTTGTTGAGAGGAAGGATATGTAATAATTACTTTGAATAATTATGATTTAAATGGTTAGTATGGATGTTAAATGGATAGGAATTTAAAGTGGGTTAACTTACCATGGTTCTTTTTCCTCTATGTGACCTTGGTGCATGGCTTGTTTCATGATTTGATTGGTAGTTGCATGAGTAGGTATGGGATGAATAAATGATATCCTTAATAAACATTGATAATTGGTTAAATTAGTTGGCTGGGGGTATGTTTGAGTTGTGGCTTATTGTGAATGAATTTCATCTATCAACTTCTGAAGTGACTATTACTAGTGTTAAATAATGATTTTAGAGTTAGAAGTAGAGTTTTCAGTATCATAGGGTAGTTGATAGTTTTGTTTAGGACCCATATGTTGGGATTGAGTGTTTGATAGTATATATATACATACATGTATTTTCTTTGTGTTTTTTATACACACCCTACCCTTATTGATCACTATGTTCCAAACACCCCCATTTTTTTGGGGGAGGGTGTATTTACCAAATATCCTGATAGGAGGATGGATGGATGGCCACCCGATCTTCCCTTCCCCCTCTTCCAGGTGGTGATATCCTAGGATTCTTTAGGCATGTAGTGGTTTGTAAGGCCCAAGTGTGTGCAGGTGAGTTGTGCTTCCCAGGTGTCTTTAGGATGAGATGTGTTGTGTTTTTTCAGGTGTCTTTGAGATTTGGTGTGGTTTGTGTCCTAGGTGTCTTCGAGATGAGATGTGGTTGGTGACCTAGGTGTTTGAGATCAGGATGTGATGTGTTATGTGGCCTAGGTGTCTTTGGGTAGGATGTGTTGTGGTTGTGAGGCCCAGGAGTGTGTGGGCGGGATGTGGTTTGACTTGTTCGGAAGAGGTGGGAGCGCCAATACGTTTTCCATTAGAGTGTGAGAGTGGATAATCAATGGGAAAGTGGTTTGGGGTACCCTATAATTTATTATATCTATATTAATTTACTTGGATTATGTTATTTGGTGAGTGTGCCTTTGATGAGGTTGGGGTGGCTAGTATACCTTGTTAGGTGCTGTTTGTTTCTGCTGTTTTCTCATAGTGGAATTAGTATGAATCCTCACTTGTGCACAAGAGACTTTTGTTTTCCTACTGAGTATACCGGTATTATCTCCCTATGTTATAAAACTATTTTCAGGTTTCTAGGAATATTATGGGGACCATTATAGGCATTACTAGATTAGAATTTGGGATAACTATTGTGTTGCTGCTTAGCTTTGTTCTTTTCTGTATTTACTTTGGGGATTTTTATTATATTTCTATCAGTTTTAATTTAAGCATGAATGTGGAGTGGATTTTGTCTTCTTATATATATATATATATATATATATTTCTTGGAGTTTTTTGAGGTTGATACATCTTATCTCATGATCTTGGTCACTATAAAAAGGGTAATTCCTCCCATTTTGTGATATTTCTATACCCTTGGTGCTGATCACCACCCCGAGGCCTACTGGAGGTGGTAATTGGGGGTCATTATCTCTCTTTATTCATTTCTAGATTAGGAGGGGAATCTTTGGAGAGAGGGGGTCGTGACACTAATTATGTATAAGTCGTATTATTCTAAGAAATTCAAGGAATTCAAGAATGAATTAGAGAATTATCTTGGTAAGAAGATAAAGAAGCTTTGATCCAATCGAGGTTGTGAATATCCTACCCAGAGTTTATCTACTTTCTACTGGAGTGTGTGGTCCTATACCAACTCACTCCCCCTTACACTCCACAATGTAATGGTGTTAGTGAAAGGAATAACAGTACCTTACTTTACATGGTAAGGTTGATGATGACTCATGAAAGTATTCCATTATCTTTTTAGGGATATGAATTGAATTCTACAATACACATTATAAACTAAATACCAACTAAGGTGGAAGAAGTGATACCATATGATTTAATGTATAGAAATAAAACTATGGTGTCACATATCCATGAATGTGGTTGCGAAGTGTTTTTTAAAGACAAATCAGAAAATAAACAATCACCCAAAGGTATGAAGTGTAACTTTATAGGGTATCCTAATGAATCAAGGAGATATTATTTATACAACCCCTCATACAAAAAGTTTATTGTTCTAAGAAATGTAGTTTTTCTTTAGAAGGAGAACATTATCAAGAAGGATAGTGGGAGAAATATTACCTTAAAATGAATTTTATTCTCAATATTAATAAGAGTTGGTATAGAAATAGGTTCCATAGGTCCCCATGGAAGACGTTGTTCCTAAAACACAAGTTCTTAATAGGATTACTAGGTAGATTATATAACCATAATGATATGGTTTTTTAGTAACCAAATAATTTGACTCGTTATTGGTTGAAAATAATGATCCTCATTCCTATAATGATGTATTAGAGAGCTCATAAGCTATAATATGGATAGAAGTTGTGAATTCTAATATGGATTCCATGTATCAGAACCATGTTTGGATCCTGGTTGATCCTTCGGTTAATGTAAAACCTATTATGTAAAAATAGGTATTCAAAAGAAAACCAGACATGAAAGGTAAAGTAAGTACCTATAAATAAAGGGTAGTTGATAAAGGGTTTAAATTGGATCAAGTTATTGACTATGATGAATTTTTTTTCTCCATTTTCCATTTTTAAATCCATTCGATTTTTTTTATAATAGTATTCCATAATTATGAGATTTAGAAAATTGATGTCAAAACAGATTTTCTTAATGGGAACCTTCTGGAGGATGTCTATATGACACAACCTAGAGGGTTTTTTGATTCCAAAAAATGATAATAGAATATGAAAGTTGTAGAGATCCATTTATGGGTTAAAAAGGAATCTAGGCCATGAAACATTCAATTTGATTAATCTATAAGAGATTTTGGTTTCATAAATAACGAATTCAAGACATGCATTTAGAAGCAGTTTAGTGGGAGTATGGTCATATTACTAGTAGTATATGTTGTTGATATATTACTTATTAGAAATGAAATACCAAACTTAAAGTCAAATAAGGAATGGTTGAACCAGTATTTCTCCATGAGGGACTTAGGTGAAGCAACATATATCCTTGGTATCAATATCATCCATGATTGATCCAAAAGGCTACTTGTACTAATTCATAGTGTATACATTTACTAGATATTAAATAGATTTAGTATGTAAAAATCTAAGAGGGTATTGGTTACAGTGTCACATGGTATACATCTCTCCAAGAAAATGTGTTCTTAAAAAAATAGGAGAGTGATAGAATTAGTATGATCCCATATGCATATGCTATAAGATCTATCATTTATTCCATGTTATATACCAGGTATGGTGTTTCCTATAATTTAATCATGGTAGGTAGATATCAAGATGGTCTAGGATAAAAATGTTATTCTGGTGTTAAGGCTATCCTTAAGTATCATAGGAGTATAAAGGATATGTTTCTAGTGTATAGAGGAGGTGAATAACTAGTCTTTAGAGGATACACTGATACTAGATTCCAAATAGATAATAATGATATGAATTCATAGTCATAATATGTCTTCAATCTCAATGGAGGATCTATGAGATAAAAGAGTTTGAAGTAGCCAGTTGTTGCCAATTCTATAGCAAAGTATGAGTATATAGTAGCTTTTGATGCATCCAAAGAATCTGTTTGGATTTAGAAATTTTTACAAGAGATTGATTTCATTCTTATAAGTAAAGATCTTATCACATTGTATTGTGATATTACTATATCGATTCTTCTCGCAAGGGATCCAAGGTCACATCAACAGATGAAGCACATACTTCACAAATATCACTTGTTGAGGATTTTATCAAAGAGCTTAGTTCAATATGAGAATATTTTCCATATAATAAAATGTGGTGGACCACTTGACTAAATCGATATCTCAGCAGAAGCATGAAAATCATGTGAGACCTAGAGGACTGAAGGTTTTTAGCAGTTGTCTCTAGTGTAAGTGGGAATCTATGGGATTTGGTGACCTAGAAAAAAATTCTAAGTACTTTATGATTAATTTTATTTAAATATTTTAATATTTATAAAATATATTATCACATAATGATTTTTTTTTCTGTGTGATATAGTCTGTGATAATGTCCTAACAATATTTATTACACTGAATGGTCATAGCAGTTCTCTACTATGTTGAGAATCTAGAAGTTATACAACAATATTCTTAAATATAAGTTCTATGACTAGATGATATCATTTTATAAGAAAAAAATGATATAGGATATCAAGGGTAGATACTCATAGGACTTTGAGATACTCTCTCATAGTGTACTCCCTTGGTAATCTCTAGTGCAGGAGATTAGGATAACATGACTCTCTAATAAGAAATCTCTATTTATATGTGTAATTGGGCAGTCCTATTTGCAGATGTGTATAATGATTATTATAATTTAAGATTATAATTAATACATTTCATGAGTCATGTACTTTTATGTATCGATGAAGACCATGATTACATATTCTCATAGAGAGGTAGGATACAATGGATGTGTCATTAGTGATATTGTATTAATGAATAATATGAGAAAATATTTATCCTTTTTGTTCTTAAATGGAAGTTGATACCTCATAACCTTTGATGGAAATAAAACTGATTGATTAAGTCCATGTCCATGGAATTATTTTTTTAAAAGTTCATTTCCATAAATGTAAAGAAATATTCATTGAGTATATAGATTAATGACACTACCATACAACTTGCTTGATTATAGATATCTAGATAAATAGATTATATTACATAGTGTAAATTGGTAGGATTTATATGTTTTTTTTGATATTAACTTCTTTCTATATGAGAGATTTAACATGTTTCTAGATACTAACATTGGAATTTGGGCAATGTAGCGTAATGCCATTGAGAAAAGGGCTTATAGGGCCACACACTAAGTGTATTTGGAACCTCAGTTAAATTATATATGAATTTGACATATTGAATAAATATTATCACCATTCATAGTTTAATAATTATTAATGTTGGTTTGATAAAAAATATACAATCACTAGTTATTCAATAGAATAAATATGTGAGTTGATTATTTAAAAAATATTTATTCACCAGGTAATTATTTATTTAATTATGTGATTATAAAATATTTATTAATTATTTTCTATTCACAAGGTAACAAAATATTAATTTATTTTTCTTATGTAGTTGTTTAATAGATATTTATTTACCAGTTTTTGTGAATTTAATATTTACATATTTAATGGTGAATAATTCAGTGATATTTATTTAATTAAATAAATATTCATTTTTAAAGGCCTAATAAATATTGAGAAGGATTGGTGGATCATATTTTAGGGTCTTGTGATAAATTCCCTATTAAATATTATTTGAATAAATATTAATTAATTTATTAAATAAAAATAATATTTATTATATCTGTGAGTTTATCACTTATTAAGTAAAAAATAATATTATTATTATTTAGGCATGGGGTTCACCGAGAATTAAGAAAATAATAAGAACCCTTGGGTGATTATTTATTTTCTAACCCTATCACTATATAAACACAATTTTGAATTTTTAGGAAGTGGGATTCTATTCCATCATTGTGTATAATGAAATCTAGAGAGAACCACTCAAGCTCGAGAGATATCCCTCCCTAGAATGCTATAAATATCACAAAGCATTCCACATCTTCAACTAGAATTAATCACATCTCTATTTAATGATTCAATTATGATCAACATCGATCATTTGAAGTGATAGATTTATCCATACTATCACTCAAAGAATTATATGGTGATGATCACGGGTTTATAGATCATGTGTGGATCTCCACTAGAGGGAATATACACTTGATTCCTCTAGCACAATAAAGTTACAAAAAGAGTGGTCTATCGATTCATCAAAAAATAAAGAATTCAATGAAATGTAATTCTTAATTAAATAAATTAATTATAAATTATATGTGAAAATATCTTAAATTTTGGATTTTTGGAATTCATTTCATTTATATTTGAGGATAAATTCAAAGAAGTCGATGATAAAATTTGTTGGGAATGGGCCCGACCTACTTCCACTGTGCCATAAAACCTTCAATAATTGTATTGTTTTGATTTTTCTAAGGGTAAATTCATGTGTTGTTTATTCATTTTTTTATTGGAATAAATTTTTTATTCTTCTTAGGTAGTTTTCAGTAGTATTTATTGTAACGACCCGAAATTTTGAATAAATCTTGTTTCCTAATTTTATATGTTATTTTATTTTTTATACTCAACAAAAATGTTTCATTTGATAACATGAGTATAATTAAAATGAGACCGTTGGGTTTTGACTGTTATATGACCATTGTTCAATATGACCCCTGGAAACAAAAAGTTTTGATTATTGTCTCTAAATAGAAGTAATCTTGGTTAATTATTACAAAAAGAAGATTCGATGGCCTCACCCAGTAGTCTTGGACCGATTGAAGCCCATCTAACAGAACTTGGGAAGGAGGTAGCACCACTGGGCTTTTCTCTGGACCAAACCCAAGCCGAACTTAATCATGTGAAGCTATAACGGAATCGCCTTTGCGAGAAGTTCAAACTGATAGAAATTACTACTCGTGCGATGTTGGCCAAGCCTCCCTCAGATTCTCTCACCTTAGCACACCTTACACTTAGGTCCTACACTGGTGTGATAAGGGGCTATGTAAGGAGACCATAACTGCCTTGTGTAATCCTTTGTTTTAAATAAAAATTGGGATTTCTTCTTATGATGAAGTTTATGAACTTTCAAATGACCGGATAAATATATTATGCATATTTTTTATGAATTTTAGAAAAAGGATATTTTAAAAATGTTTATGTAAACCTTAAATAATTAAAAATGTGTAATGATATTAAAAAAATGGTCTTCTACAATTATGTCCAGTACGAAATTTAGAGTCTAAAAAGATCAACTTGATTTTTGATGAATAGTAAATTATGAATAGTGATTTTATGATTAGGATTAGTAATGTGTTCAAATGGATTAGTAATCTCACTTAAAGAATGTATTAATATAATCTAGGAACCTTGATTAAGTAATGTGATTCAATAAAATGGTTAAATAATGGTTTCATAAATTATTATTCAAGTATTAGTTTTTTCAAGTGAATAGTGTTTTTTAATTAAAAATTAAATTAAAAATATTTAGAAAATTATTTTTATAAAATGGATTTCATTTTTGAACTCAGAGCATCGATATTATGTTAAGGTAATTTTTGGGGTTTTTTCTGAAAAAATGAATTTTCGGTGAATAGTGTATTTATTTAAAAATTAAATTAAAAATATTTAGAAAAATATTTTTATAAAATGGAGTTAATTTTTGAAATCATAGCATTGATATTTGGTTAATGTGAATTTTTGGGATTTTTCTGAGAAAGATGAATTTTTAGTGAATAGTAAAAATACAGTTTTAGGGTTTCGGTATGTTTAATGACATCATAACTGTGTCATGGTGACTCCATGAGATATTTTAAGGGATGGTCGACCAAAGGTGATGAATTATTATATGGGGGGACCCATGTGGCCTAACTCCATGGGAAATACCATGGGAGAGCACATGGTTTTGAGAAAACCACTTTTGAGGTGTCCCTTGGCCATTAATGCCTTGTCCCCTCACTTTCCCTATAAATACCAAGCCCTACTCTCATCCATTCGACTCCAAAACCATCCTCAACGAAGTTCTGGTCTTCTTACCTCCCAAAGAGTCCTCCCAAGGTGCCCCCAAGCCCTCAAGGTCCCAACCTTTCAGTTTTAAGAGTTACGTTTTAAGGTAAGGGATCCGACCTCTCTCTTTCTTTTCAGGAAATCTCTTTTATGTCATTTATTTTATGCTCCATGTTCTTATGTTAAAGGATTTTATTTTATAATCCTCTTACTTCACTTTTAATTTTCATATAATGAGAGATCCCCTCTTACTCTCATTATTTCGTTTTATGAAGTTTTAAGTGGCGCCGTTAGGCTGTCGAAATTTTTGTAACGGATTCTTTCTCCCTTCTCATTTTTCCATATCTATTTTCATGTAAAGTATTTCAAGTTCCTTTTTATTATGTTGGGGTATGATATCTAAATTTATCATAATGATCTTTTATGATCATATGATGAGAGACCCCATTTGATCTCTTCAATTCAGTAGTTTGAAGTTTTAAGTGGTGCCGTTAGGCTGCCGAATTTTTAAGTGGTTCTTTCACCTTTCTCTTTTTCAAAGTTCTAATTCCATGTCAAGTCTTGAAAGTTCCTTTTTATCATGTTGTGGTTTTATCTCTAAACCTATAATACTGATATTTTATGTTCATATGAAGAGAGACCCTATTTGATCTCTTCAATTCAGTATTTTTATGTTTTAAGTGGCGCCGTTAGGCTGCCGAATTTTTAAGGGATTCTTTCACCCTTCTCGTTTTCAAGATCTATTTTCATGTAAAGTATTTCAAGTTCTTTTTTATTATGTTGGGGGTATGATCTCTAAATATATCATACTGATATTTTATTTTCATATGATGAGAGACCCTATTTGATCTCATCAATTCCTTTTTGTTGAAGTTTAAGTGACGCCGTTAGGCTGCCGAATTCCTAAGGGGTTCTTTCACCCTTCTCGTTTTCAAGATCTATTTTCATGTAAAGTATTTCAAGTTAATTTTTATTATGTTGGGTTATGATCTCTATATCTATCATACTGATCATTTATGTTCATATGATGAGAGACCCTATTTGATCTCGTCAATCCATTTTTGGAAGTTTTAAGTAACGCCGTTAGGCTGCCGAATTCTCATAAGAGAAATCTTATTTTTTTGTCTTCCTTTCAAGTTCTTCATTTCATATGGTATATCATTAAAATTTAATTACCATGTTCTCAAATACTTTATATTCTATTCCCCTACTTTTTTATGTATCATTTTTGAGTGGGTGACCCATGTCCCCTCTCTTTTCAATGTTTTCTAAAACCATGTATCATAGACGTTATGCTGCATAGTTTTCGTCTCAAAATGCCTCCCTCTTTATCTCAAAATTATTTTATGTTATTAAGTGAATACTCAAAGCTCTTATTTCTACAGGGGTATTCACATATATATCAAAATTTTATATTTTAAATTCTGGGGTTTACATACATGAAACCCGCTTTCCCTTTTCCGTGGGTTTAAAGTGACATAAAGATCATGTCTTTAAAGCAGTTTTTAAAACGTTATGATTATGAAATGAAACCCATTTCCTTTATGATATATGGGTTGTTTATTAAATGATTGATGATGATATATGTGGCTCACATGATAATAAATCCATTTCAAGGGTGCGCCCAGATAGCGCTCCAATGCATTGGGTAAAGACTTAATCTCTAGAGATGACCTTTTAGACTAATACCTTGGTGAATAACCTTGGTAATTTTTAATGAAACCTTGGGGATGGACCTTGGTGAAACAAAATGATTGTCAATATTAAATGTTGTAGCCACATCTTCAAGTTATGAAAAATTTTATTTTTATTATGATATATCTCATGGTTTCTTTCTCATACCTTAAAGTTCTTTTCATGACATTGTTAATGTATCCCAAGTTCACATGTTAAATGTTTCTCCTTGTTTCCCTTACTGGGCCTTCTGCTCACCCTTTCTTTTGATGTATGTCCCCAGGTTTGAGATGTAGTATTGAACCTAGGATGAACATGAGGAGAAGACTTTCAAGTTTTTCACAAGAATGTTTTATGTTTTCATGTTTTATGTTCCTGGTTTCCAAGACACTAAACCTTAAAGATCCTCAGTTTTGTAAAATGTAATTAAAGTTTATGTGATAAAAAGGTGGGATGCTATAGTTGGTATCAAAGGATGGTTTAGTTATTTGTGGAAATTAGGATATGAAAAATTTAGGAAGAAACCTATAGAAAAGTTTAAATATAGGAAATATTCCTGGTATTTTGGTGAGTATTGAGTAAGGGGTTGCCAAGTAAATACATCCCTGTCTGGATACGAGCTGGTAGAGGTGGCTCTGGCACAAATGTACATAGGGGTAAAACCCGAAAACACCACTTTGAGCTAGACTCGAACGGGAACTGGTACACAACAATGGGCCTTGCTGCACTCTTGGTTACGACACTCCCGGGTGATATGCTTTGGTAAATTCATAAGCTTAGTATGAACCATTGTTAAAGGAACAAAGATAAAATAAAATAAAGATTCACACAAGAATATATGATCATGGATAACCTAGATGGGAACCTAGGGGATCACAAGTTAGGGTATACTTTTCTTCTACATGTTATCCTTATATGATTTAAGTTCCTTTTCATGATTATTTGGTTAAGTATTTAATCCCCTAATTATACTTTCTCTTCTTAGTTAATGGTGGGAAATGGAAGAACATGTCCCAACAACCAATGTGATAGGAAATGTGACAATTGCCATATTAATATGACAGAGATGATTAGAGGATTAAAATATTATTATTATTTTGGAAGACGTTCACTATTTTGGGGACCCTATATGATCGAGGTAAATAGATTACTACGGTATTTTCATTGAGGAGTAAGGTTGACTTATATTTTGAAGAATCGATGAATTTAAGGTGGACTTATAGTAATTTAGGTTACTTATGGGAATGATTAACCTATCTTGGGTAAAATATTTTTAGGTTATCTACTTTTTTTATAAGATGTTAGGAGTGGTTGATGTTGTTTGGAGATGAACAAGGAAGTTTATTTTGGAAGACTATGTTATCAAATCCTTCTTGTATTTGGGTTTCAATCTTAGTTTGGTTTATTTTGAGGAATCTTAAGGACCGTTATTTATGGAATGATCTATTATGAACTTTGGGTAGTACCATGGAACTTTGAAGATTTAAAAGTAGTTTCCATTCCTATGAGATTATTTCTTTTTGAAGATTTTTTTTACCTTACCCTTTCTGTTTTTGGGATAATGTTTAAAGATATAAGAAATAGATAGTTAATCTTTTGTGGATTATGTGATTCTCTAGAAGATGATTCTTGTGTTTTGATTCTTGTTTTACGTTCCTTTTCATAATTTTGAGGAATTCATTTACTACATAGAACAAAAACATAAGAAAATATACCTACCTTCATGTAGAGTTTCATCCTTTAATAAGTTTCTACCAAAACTAATCCTGGAAACTAAACGTTTTGATTATTGTCTCTAAATACAAGTAATCTTGGTTAATTATTATAGAAAGAAGATTTGATGGCCTCACCCAGTAGTCTTGGACCGATCAAATCCCATCTAACAGAACTTGGAAAGGAGGTGGCACCACTGGGCTTTTCTCTGGACCAAACCCAAGCCGAACTTCATTGTGTGAAGCTAGAACAAAATCGCCTTTGCGAGAAGTTCAAACTGATAGAAATTACTACTCGTGTGATGTTGGCCGAGCCTCCCTCAGATTCTATCACCTTAGCACACCTTACACTTAGGTCCTATGCTGGTGTGATAAGGGGCTATGTAAGGAGACCGTAACTGCCTTGTGTAATCCTTTGTTTTAAATAAAAATTGGGATTTCTTCTTATGATGAAGTTTATGAATTTTCAAATGACCGGATAAATATAGTATGCATATTTGTTTATTAATTTTAGAAAAAGGATATTTTAAAAATGTTTATGTAAACCTTAAATAATTAAAAATGTGTAATGATATTCAAAAAATGTTCTTCTACAATTATGTCCAGTACGAAATTTAGAGTCTAAAAAGATCAACTTGATTTTTGATGAATAGTAAATTATGAATAGTGATTTTATGATTAGGATTATTAATGTGTTCAAATGGATTAGTAATCTCACTTAAAGAATGTATTAATATAATCTAGGCACCTTGATTAAGTAATGTGATTCAATAAAATGGTTAAATAATGGTTTCATAAATTATTATTCAAGTATTAGTTTTTTCGGGTGAATAGTGTTTTTTAATTAAAAATTAAATTAAAAATATTTATAAAAATATTTTTATAAAATGGATTTCATTTTTGAACTCAGAGCATCGATATTATGTTAAGGTAATTTTTGGGGTTTTTTCTGAAAAAATGAATTTTCGGTGAATAGTGTATTTATTTAAAAATTAAATTAAAAATATTTAGAAAATTATTTTTATAAAATGAAGTTCATTTTTGAAATCAGAGCATTGATATTTGGTTAATGTGAAATTTTGGGATTTTTCTGAGAAAGTTGAATTTTCAGTGAATAGTAAAAATACAGTTTTAGGGTTTTGGTATGTTTAATGACATCATAACTGTGTCATGGTGAATCCATGAGATATTTTAAGGGATGTTAGACCAAAGGTGATGCATTATTGTATGGGGGGGACCATGTGGCCTAACTCCATGGGAAATACCATGGGAGAGCACATGGTTTTGAGAAAACCACTTTTGAGGTGTCCCTTGGCCATTAATGCCTTGTCCCCTCACTTTCCCTATAAATACCAAGCCCTCCTCTCATCCATTCGACTCCAAAACCATCCTCAACGAAGTTCTGGTCTCCTTACCTCCCAAAGAGTCCTCCCAAGGTGCCCCCATGCCCTCAAGGTTCCAACCTTTGAGTTTTAAGAGTTACGTTTTAAGGTAAGGGATCCGACCTCTCTCTTTCTTTTCAAGAAATATCTTTTATGTCATTTCTTTTATGCTCAATGTTCTTATGTTAAAGGATGTTATTTTATACTCCTCTTACTGAACTTTTCATTTTCATATAATGATAGATCCCCTCTTACTCTCATTATTTCGTTTTATGAAGTTTTAAGTGGCGCCGTTAGGCTGTCGAAATTTTTGTAACGAATTCTTTCTCCCTTCTCATTTTTCAAGATCTATTTTCATGTAAAGTATTTCAAGTTCCTTTTTATTATGTTTGGGTATGCTCTATAAATTTATCATACTGATATTTTATGATCATATTATGAGAGACCCCATTTGATCTCTTCAATTCAGTATTTTGAAGTTTTAAGTGGCGCCGTTAGGCTGCCGAATTTTTAAGTGGTTCTTTCACCTTTCTCCTTTTTCAAAGTTCTAATTCCATGTCAAGTCTTGAAAGTTACTTTTTATCATGTTGGGGTATGATCTCTAAATCTATCATACTGATATTTTATGTTCATATGATGAGAGACCCTATTTTATCTCTTCAATTCAGTATTTTGAAGTTTTAAGTGGCGCTGTTAGGCTGCCCAATTTTTAAGGGATTCTTTCACCTTTCTCGTTTTCAAGATCTATTTTCATGTCATGTATTTCAAGTTCCTTTTTATTAAGTTGGGGTATGATCTATAAATATATCATACTGATATTTTATGTTCATATGATGAGAGACCCTATTTTATCTCATCAATTCGTTTTTGTTGAAGTTTAAGTGACGCCGTTAGGCTGCCGAATTCCTAAGGGGTTCTTTTACCCTTCTCGTTTTCAAGATCTATTTTCATGTAAAGTATTTCAAGTTACTTTTTATTATGTTGGGGTATGATATCTATATCTATCATACTTATCATTTATGTTCATATTATGAGAGACCCTATTTGATCTCGTCAATCCATTTTGGACGTTTTAAGTAACGCCGTTAGGCTGCCGAATTCTCATAAGAGAAATCTTATTTTTTTGTCTTCCTTTCAAGTTATTCGTTTCATATGGTATATCATTAAAATTTAATTACCATGTTCTCAAATACTTTATATTCTGTTCCCCTAATGTTTTATGTATCATTTTTGAGTGGGTGACCCATGTCCCCTCTCTTTTCAATGTTTTCTAAAACCATGTATCATAGACGTTATGCTGCATAGTTTTCGTCTCAAAATGCCTCCCTCTTTATCTCAAAATTATTTTATGTTATTAAGTGAATACTAAAATCTCTTATTTATATAGGGGTATTCACATATATATCAAAATGTTCTATTTTAAATTCTGGGATTTACATACATGAAACCTGCTTTCCCTTTTCCGTGGGTTTAAAGTGACATAAAGATCATGTCTTTAAAGCAGTTTTTAAAACGTTATGATTATGAAATGAAACCCATTTCCTTTATGCTATATGGGTTGTTTATGAAATTATTGATGATGATATATGTGGCTCACATGATAATAAAGACATGTCAAGGGTACGCCCAGATAGCGCTCCAATGCATTGGGTAAAGACTTAATCTCTAGAGATGACCTTTTAGACTGATAGCTTGGTGAATAACCTTGGTAATTTTTAATGACACCTTGGGGATGGACCTTGGTGAAATGAAATGATTGTCAATATTAAATGTTGTAGCCACATCTTCAAGTTATGAAAAATGTTATTTTTATTATGATATATCTCATGGTTTCTTTCTCATGCCTTAAAGTTATTTTCATGACATTGTTGATGTATCCCAAGTTCACATGTTAAATGTTTCCCCTTGTTTCCCTTACTGGGCCTTCTGCTCACCCTTTCTTTTGATGTATGTACCCAGGTTTGAGATGCAGTAATGAACCTAGGATGAACATGAGGAGAATCCTTTTAAGTGTTTAAAAAGAATGTTTTATGTTTTCATGTTTTATGTTCCTTGTTTCCAAGACACTAAACCTTAGATATCCTCAGTTTTGTAAAATGTAATGAAAGTTTATGTGATAAAAAGGCGGGATGCTATATTTATGGTGTTTTTATACTAATTTTAGTAGTTAGATAGTAGTTTTGAGATTTTTTGGAATTTTTTAGCTTAATTTTTGAACTCTACATAATATGAAATATTTCATTGATAAACTGATGTTTTGTAATTTAATTATTATAGATAATTATTTGATTATATTTTGGTTTTTATAATATAGGGGAGATGAAAATTTATGATTAATTTAATATTTTCATAGGATTTTTGTGAATAACTTTGTGGGTATAGACTGAGTCAAGGATCTAACTTTTCATGCATAAGATCATAAGGAAGTATTTACTATTGATTTTTTTCCATGTACGCATCTTAAGAAGGATTCAAGGGACCAATGTAGCCTATTATACCCCCAGGTAAAGAATTATCTACCAATTTCACCTCACAAAAACTCCCAATAAGTCATCAACTCACCAATATTGTATCAATACTCGATGAATAATTCAAATATTCTCTAATATAACAGTTATTTTGTAACTCTGTTTTAGAGTATTTATGTGCATCATAATAATGTAGTATTAAGAAGAAAAATGGAATCTTAGGAACTAATAAAAAATACCAAATACACCAAAACTAATTGAGTTGTAAATTCACACTTCGTTTTCTCGCTAACTATATCTGCGATGCTGACACATATATTTTTCTCAACAAATATGATATAGGATGCATCGTATATCCAATGATACCATTAAAAAATTTCCTCTTAAAGATTATATACCACATCTAAGAGGGATATTAAAAATAAGCGATCCTTTAAATTAATTAATAAGATAACCACTTGGAACACAAGAAAACTTTAAGGGACTATAAAATATTTCCCCATACCAACTTCCTAATGGAATTGGGAAAGAGATAAATGAACAAGACATGTGGAGGATGATATAGGAGAGATAAGTGGAGGATCATGGGCACTGATTCCCACTTTCCCACATCTTGATGATGAAGGAATCCCATAATCCATTTGTAAACATAACATTGAATATACCATGTATACACTGTGATCGTAGCACCAGAGCAAGATGTATGATCCTATAAAGAGAAAAAAGGGGTAAGTGGAATAATTATATTGGGAGGATAAATCTCTAGACCAATTATAGTTAATATTTATTCTATTTTTAGTATATTCATTTCATTTTGTAATTCAATGCACCCTTCTCAATTTATAAAAAATATCATATTGATTAAGTGTTAACCATGTGTGATTGGTATAAGGGACAAGGCTAGTGTAGTTATTGAGTTTTAATATATATATTTTCATTGTTTCTTCATCTTTTTTCTTACTCTAAGATTTCACAATGAGGTGTGATGGGATTGGTGACAATTTACCACCATTATACATCATGGTGATTTCTTCTCTATGTTTTATACACATTCAAACTTCCCATTCCTTAATCATCTAGTATAAAATTTTGGAACTAAAAGGTTATCAATGAAGCTTCCCATGAAAGTTTCTATGTGAGATAGGGTACACTACCTATGAATTATCTACCTAAGTGTGAATAACTTGAGAGATGATGTTTTGGTAGCAAGGACTAGGGTGACACTATGAACTCTTGATTATATAGACCATTTCATATAGAAATATAAGGTTCATATCTTTGTTAAAGTAGTGTGTTGATTTTCAAATTTTAAAATTTGAGATGGTAGATTAAAAACTACCTTTAAAGAGGGATAAGTGTCAAAAATCCATTTAGAATGATGATGGAATGAAATTGGTCATATCTTAAATGCTATATATAATATTTTTTTTATCTTAATTCATTTTTATTACATTCATTTTTAATTTTCCTTGTTTCATACACCATAAACCACCTTGTTTCATCACCTTCATATAGAGTAAAACAGAAAAACATAATAAGTGAAAAACAATGACCATGGTTTGATAAACATACTCCTTAAGAGATAACCCTAAGTTCAATCTTTGTGTTTTTTAAGATTTTAGCAATATTAAATATTTTGGTGAATCCCCATGTAATGATTCAATTGTATAGTTTTTCTTAAGAGTGTAAAATTGTAACCATTGGGGATTTAATATACATGGATTTTTTTAATAACTATAGATGTTTTTTAATTTTATGTAGTTAGTTTAACCATTTTAATTTTTTTAAGTTTTTTATTTCTAAAGCGTTTTATGTATTTTTATAATTTTTAGTTAATTATATAATTAATAATAGTTATTATTATTATTATTATTATTATTATTAACCACTCACCTCATGGGTGAGTGGTATGGGCTAGGGTGTTTGGTCGTGGCATGCCTGGGTTTAAGTCCTGGGGGGTGATTATTTTTGTATATTGTGTTTCATGGTGACGAGTGTAATAAAACTGGATTATTATTATATATTTTTATTACATATTATTATTATTATTTATTATTTATTATTCTAATTCTATAGGAGGATAATTTTTTGTAGGTACTGTATCAACGTTGTAGCAAGAACTGTAATGATTACTATATTAGGCATGGATACTATAGAAGAATACCCTAAAAATGAAGGAAAACCCCATTTATGTAGGGGGGATGTCAACACTAATACATATAAATATTTTAAAATCACTATAAATCTATTTTATCAGTACTACAAAATCATTTATGTATAGAGTTCCTTTAAACTATGGTCTCTTTTATCAGTGCTAAAAAATCACAGATAAAGGATGTTTTTATTAGCAATAATTTCTAGCACCGATAAAAATAAAAAAAATATTTTTTAAAAATTAGTATTTGATAATTATGAAGCCAAATTCATGAATTCATGAAGATACCACCACCCCATACCCCTATTAGCACTAATTCTAGATATATTTAGTGTTAATTCCACAAATAAAATACCCAACTACCTGTACTTGTAATGATTCAAACCACTGACCTACTTGTGAAAAGAGAACGACCTTACAACTTATCCATATTGATTGCTTATATATTTTATGATATATCAATTTATTTATATATATTTACATTTATATTTTTTATCCATATATTTATTCATATAATTATATATAATTATATAGTTATTTTTAAATTCATTTATAAAACATGTGTGTGCGTGCGCGCGTGCCCATATTTATATTAATATACTAATAAATTAATATACTTATGAATATGTGTTTCAATATATATAAATATATATAAACACACACACACAAACATGTTGATGAATGGAATTTGATCCCATCACTTAAATCCTAAATTAATTCTAAAGAGGTTATATTTGAACCCATACCCAACACATTCTCAATAAGCACCCTTACTGCTAGCCCAAAGGATTTTACTTGTTATATATTGGAATATTTGTATATGTGAATATTTATTTAAGGTCTTGGGGTTACAAGCAAATGAAACACATATACACCCAATGGGATATAAAATATCATACCCATCCACCCCCCCAAGGATAGGCCCACAACCAAGATAACCCAATATTTACCTTATATGTGTGAGTATATATTGAAATATATACTGATTTTAATATATATATATATACATCTATACATAAATATATATTCTATTATTAATACACACACACATATATATATTTATATATAACAATATATATATATATATATATTAGGTGTTTAGGGGTACAATTACATTAAACACACACACACACCACACAAATAGGCTGTAATGGAAGACCATATCCCCCCAAGAGATAACCCACCCATCAATCCTTATTTATTTAGTACATATCCTAAAGGACCAGTGGGCATGAAACCCATTACATGGCCCAAAGGACCATAATTTGGCATGAAGGTTCAGTGCAGTGTCATACCTACATCATGCATGCATCACCATCAGCCTACGTCATGACTACGTCACCGCCTGCCTGCATCATTCCTACTTCACCGCCTGCCAGTGAAAATTCTCTCCCACCCAGATTTGAACCCAGGTTTGATGTAGAATCACGGGGAACCTCTACCATTTAGGCACACCCCAACTACAGTATAACATTATATATACATTTGTATAGGTATATATATATTCAGACATTTTTAAATGGTAAATAAAATGGATACATTTTTATTTTAAATAAAGTGGATAATAAATTTTTATTTCCATATGGTTTATATATTTAAAAATACATTTTATATGAAAATATTTTTAAATATTATTTATATAATAAAATTTTTATATGTAAATATATGAAAATATGTATGTGTATATATATATATATATTTAAATAATAATATAATATGAAAAATAGAAAAAATAAAACCATAACATTCATATGAATATAATTTTAGGGAATTAATTCATTATTCACTAAAAAAATACTAAAAGAACCTCTTAAAAAAATATGAAATCCCATCAAATGTTAAAAAATTCGGGTATCCAAACTGAAAACCTATTTTTATGGATATTTTAAGACTTTTGACTAATAAAAAACATGTTACAAGGTAAAATCAATATTAAATGACATAGATCACTTTTCAAGATTTGATTCGAGAGCTCGTGGAGCCCAAACTGACACGTGGATCAAAAGCTATGGTTATTTGATATTCAAGTCACATTCTTAACTTATCTTAATATATTAATTAATTTATTATTTTTTTTCTATCAGTATATTGTTATTAAATTTATATTAGTCAATACTAATTAGTAAAATTTTAATTATTTTATAAACCATTTTTCACTGAATCTATTATTTATTAAATGTAAATATATATTTAATATTATATATATCATATTTACTAAAATATATTATATCTATATCAATATAAATATATTTATATACAATAATATGATAGTTAATAGTATATAAAGTTTTTTATGACTTATACCTCTTATTGGTGACAAAAAAAGTGTTTTAATACTGATAATAAGCACACATTTATCAGTGCTAAATAAAGAACTAGAGAATGGTGTTCTTTTATCTATGATTTTGTTTACCACTAATAAAAGTACCCATTTTATCAAAGTTTATTTAGTGTTGATAAATGATAACAGTGAATAAAGTGGAATCTGTAGTACTGTAAGGCCTACATGGCCTATATATAAGGCCCTGAGGCCCTGTTGTAAGTCATTTAGGCCCTGTTTGGGAGTGTGTGTGTGTGTGTAGTCCAACTGGGGGTGGGTCAGCCCTTTGGGGGGGGGGGGGTTGGTGGACCAGTCTACTTTGGTAGTGTGTGTGTGTGTGTGTGTTATTTTGTATGCTTGTATGAAAAATAAATACTTAGATTATTATTATTATTATTTTATCAAATATATATTAATTATTATTATTATTGTTATTGTTGTTTTTGATTGAAAATGTATGATTTGTGTGGATATTGAATAAATACTTATTTAAAAATATCAATTTTTTTTACTTAATGCGGCTGAAGGGATGGGATGGGTAAATTTTTTAAATGAGTTCTATTTTTTTGGGTTTTGGGGTGTAGGTTATTAAAATTTTGGGAAATGGTTCGGTCGAGTATCAAATGGTTTAATTCTAAGTCATATGGGGTGAGATCATCAAAATATTTAATCTCTCGATCCATAATTTTTTTTAAAAAAAATTGAATTTTTAAAATTATATTATTTAATTTATTTTTTACTTTAATTTTGAAAAATAATATATTAATATATTTTCAAGCACATGGGGTTAATAATTAAATTTATTTTTATTTTTATATATTTTAATTTATATCTAATAACTATATATTATTTTTACATGAAGTACTTACTTTTAAAGTTACATATATAGTCGTTTATAATTAAATTGGTATATATTTATATACATTATAATATATATATATATATAAACCATATATAGTTTTACATAAATATATATATATATATATATATACACATAATTTATTTAATTTTTATTAATATTTTTCTATAACATTTAATTATTTATAAATATACTCTTTAAATATATATATATATATATATTAATAAAAAATAGTATGTGTGTGGAAAAGGATATTAATATTTTTTATAAAATATATTTATTTATAACTATATTCTTAATATATATATCATTATATTTATAAAAATTAGTGTGTGTGTGTGTGTGTTGAGAAGGTTATCTGGGATGAATATATATATATATATCACTATGTTTATAAAAAAATAGCGCGTGTGTGTATTGAAAAGGTTATTAATATTTTGTTAACATATATTTATTAATAATTATATTCTTAATATATATATATATATGTATATATCACTATATCTATAAAAAATAGTATATATCTTCTTGTAGAAAAGGATATCCAATATGAATTTAAATATTTCATATATAAATAGATATTTTTATATGTTGTCTTGTTTAAATTTACCAAGTAATTAAAATTTTATTTATTAAGTGATTTTTCAAATTTATATATAAATTTAGATTCTAAAAACACATTTAATTACTTCATAAATTATATTTTTATGTTGGCATGTTTAAATTTATCTAATAATTAAAATTATTATTGTTAAGTAATTTTAAAAATTTATATAGAAATTTAGATTCTAAAAACTCAATTAATTACTTTAGAAATTAGATATTTTATATGTTGCATTATTTAAAATTTCCAAGTAATTAAAACTATATTAGTTGATTTATTTTAAAAAATATATAGAAATTTATATTTTTAAAACACATTTAATTTCATAAAAAATAAGATATTTTTATATATAAAATGTTTTACACAGGAAAAAACCAACTTTGTTACCTCTATATTTCATAAGTCAGTGTATTAAACTTAGGAAGACTTTGAGTGTGATGTATACACCACTTTGGTGTGCTAGTTAGAGGAGTATGTTCCTCTTAGTGTGATACCACTACATTAAAAGGGTGCACATACATATGTAGAATTACTGCGTCCATGTATTATTTTATCGCTACTGTTGGCACCTCAATATGTTGTTTTGGTGGTGCCTCCTCATATTGTTGATTAGATTAATCTCTAATGGATTTTATAGAGGACTCCTTGATATCATATGTGGTCCCATGTGTCAATAAGTATGGGTTCTAGGTGGAATCCTAGGAAGATGATGACAATGGTATAAACACATCAAATAAGTCATCAAAATAGGGAGTGTATCCTGAGTACTACAAAAAATATGATATCCTATACAAGTCCCAACTCTCTAGAGCTCCATGGATGTTGGTCAAATGACATTTATGACCCAAATATGGTATCTCTCATTCATAAGTAACTTATGTTGTACTGGATACTCTCTCTACTATGCAGGATCCTCTACCTGTTATACATGATCCTCTTTCTATAGCGCAGGAGCCTGTATAGGATCCTCTCTCAACCATTATTAGCCCTACCCTTACCATTATCCTTACCTATTTCCTTATCTCTTACCTCCTACCAGTGGTAGTGGGGGTGGTAATTGTGTATCCTCATCAACATGATCAATTGGAACATTAGCATCCCGAGATGCCTTTATAGGAGCATGTAGATCAGGATATGCCTATGGATTCTCATCATAGACACTCTCATATAAGGAATCAAGAGGACTCTGAGAGCCACTAGATCTATATGAAGTAAATCTTGACTGAAAACATCCTCCTAATGAGATCAAAGATATGTATAATTAAATCTAACCCATCTTATTGCAAAACTAATATCATTAAAGTTAATACCAAATATAAAATAAGATGATCTAAAAAAGGTAGTAAACATAACTGGTAGAGGAATATCACATGGATCATAAGGTACATGATATTGTGATGTTAGTACAATATATATACGATCCCTGGTCTGATAAATTAAGTCATGTTATGGGATATTCTTTTTGAAAAGATACTATAATGGGAACACATTCCCAAAAAATCAATGTATTGAGCATGATACCATGATTAGTCGACCACCTGCCTACTTATGAGTGTAACCGTGTATAATAAAACAACCTTTTATGGTGCACTAATGATAGGTTGCATGCACCCAAACTATTGCATGTCACGGTCTGGCTAGTGTCACATAATAATGTGGAAGTGAATGAGTGGCACCATTACTCCATGATCTCCAACTATATTTGCGTAGTATGGTGGAAGTGATAACAAGATAAGATCAGTATATGGGATCCATGAAACCTGAAATTACAACTTGAAAAGTATTCATAAAATTAGGAGAACAATATAAATAATTTATCATTATAATATCTTATAAAATTAATAACAAAATTAATGTTTATGTAAACTAAATTAATTCTTGTCTTACATTATATGGTCATAAAGTGTAAAACATATATCAAAATCTATATACATTTCACCTCAGGGTATGAACATAACAATGATCCTAGATTCATCAGGTCAAAAATGTAATATATGGTTAGTTTATAAATAATATTAATAAGTTTTCAAAAAAAATTAAGAAAAACTCTTAATAAAATTTTAAAACTCAAATTAATGATATAAAC
Source organism: Viscum album (assembly GCA_963277665.1). Taxonomy (NCBI): domain Eukaryota; kingdom Viridiplantae; phylum Streptophyta; class Magnoliopsida; order Santalales; family Viscaceae; genus Viscum; species Viscum album. Next base: position 1,953,412,939 of record OY728125.1, read on the forward strand.
ACACCAATGTCCCTGATGACATCCCTTTAAAAGGTGATGGGGAAGTGGGGTGATAACTCTAGGAGCAATTCATGAAAAACACTCTCATGAACACATCTATAGGAGAATGAAGCATCCCATAATATGGTGTTTCTCTACTTGACATGATGTATAGAGGCATCTATATAGATATACTAATATGGTTAACCCTAAACTATATGTAGTTATCCTATCAAGTTCCTTATGTAATGGTAAGTACATTATGTATACCAATGTGGTAAAGTAGTTGACACACAATGTGCCTCTGAGCATCCACTTTATATTTTTTGTATGTGTAAAATCAATTTCAACTCATTATCATCATCTGAAATATCTAAAAAGTGATCATCAAGTCAGCCTATGTGTAATCAGGTACCCTCAAAAACACGTGGCAAATCGATAAAGGAAATTCCTAGTAAATGATGTACCACCACACATTAGCCTCCTATATTCTCTCTTGTAACCACCTCCCCATAGATAGATAGGCCTTGAATGTACTGCACATCCTCTAAATAAACTATCACCCTACAAGAATATAGAAAGTTTATGTCTCTATTCACCATCACTCAACCAATACATCAATCAAATGATGATTAATGGTATTTAATTCACACAGGAGACTCTATAAAATCCATCATGGTAGAGGTATTGGACAATGGGTTTCATAGGTGACTCACTATGAAAATTATGAGATATTTAAACCAAAATATGTCAAATATTTTATCATTCCAAAATATCACATGATACATGAGACATATAGGAATATAAGAGAGCATCCTACATCTAAATATATAACATTTTCATAATTATTTGTAAGATATTTAGTAGTTTACATCAGTTAATTTTAATAATATATTATGTTTTGACTATAAAATCAAGTTATTCATATGATAATATTATTTTGGAATCAATAATTAAAGAAAATAAAGTTAATATTTATAAAAAAATCAAATAATTTCCTACAAATACTTAGACATTAATAACTAGAATAAAAGATCAATCATGTGAATTGTTTGATGATTGCCTTGTATGTATAGGGAAATGTATATGGATGTAAACTTTCTGGATACATAATATAAGGCCGCGACCTTAAACCTTACTTAATATTGAATTAAATGAGTAATTCACATTGAGGATCTTTTCAGGTTTAGAGTTTTAGAGAATTAGGACATAACTATTACATCTCAAAAGATTACAAAGTAGTCACTTCTAATAAATTTCCATAAAATAAAAACTCTTAAAAAGAAACATGTCGAGTTCCATGTATTAGATAGCATGAATTTTCCTTGATCCCATCCTTGACCCTATTCCACATTAAGTCCTGTGAAAAACATTTCAAAAAAAACTTTGGGTGAGCATAAAAAGATCAGCAAGGGATACACAAAGAATGAAAACTATTAGTTTTTCAAAGCAACAAGTAAACCATGTATACTTTATCAAAGTAATACCTTTCACCTTTAGGAAGTAGTAAAAAATCTTCACTGAAAAAAATATCATTACTTACCCTTTTGTAACCAAAAGATTACCATAAAACCCATATAAAGAACACATAACATATAAAGGTAAATTAGGACATAAACATACTTAAATGGAATAACCATACGGTCGACTTCCACACATACTTAATGTAATAGCCATATGGCCAACTTCCATACCCAATGCATTGGAGGTTATAACGTAACCACCCGTCCGGGTATTCACGGCACCACCCGTCATATGGTTTATCACGTAACCACCCGTAAAATGTTCAAGTACCATCATTACACAGAAAATATCGAAAATATAAACATTTTAATAACAACATTTATTTTTCAATCACAATAAGTAATTCCAAAATATTGAATTAATCAATCCATTTTCAAAAACCATTTAAAAGATATTTTTGAATCAAAGTGTCCCATACCACTTTGAAGCTTTTAATGAAATTATAATTTTAAAACATTAATGTCCATATAAAAAAATACTGAAAACCACTTTGAAAACATGGACATTAAAGATAAATATTTATAATAATAAATCTTTAAAACATTTAAAATGATATTTTTGTTAAAGAGTTTTTAACAAAATGAGAGACTCTTAAATACAAATAACTGCGGAATAACATTTAATCCGAACTTTATAATATCATGAGAATAAAGGGATTCATGATATAATATGTAAAAGGACATTATACACACCATATAAGAGTGAATTGGTGCATAACAACAATGAAGTCTCAATGGAAATGTAAATTGAGATGAAATCCATTATAAAGATAGTATCCTTAAATTAAGGATAAATCTATCACATAATTATGTGTGAGAAATATAAATACACCCAATATAAGTGGATATTATGTGTGAAACAATCAGAGGTAATTCACACATATTCATAGGATGACATGTTCAAGAAGTACAAGTTGAACCCAAAGAAATCGAAATTGGGTTAAGACGTTCCCTTGTAAAAATTCGACAGCCTAACAGCGTCACTTCAAAATTCAGAAAATTAGTCGATGAGAGAGTGAATGGTATCTCATCACATTGACATAAACTTTACATCAATAAGGATATATAAGAACATATCCCAACATAATAATATGTAAATTAAAAGACATAACAAAAGAAGTCTTTTAAAATGAGGAGGGTGAAAGGTCCCCGTACCGAGTTGGGTATCTTTCGAAACGTACACCCCATGAAATAAGGGTCATACAATGAAGATATAAATACCCATAAATGAAATTATGCTACACAAAGTGTATAATAATGGTCATTACATACACCACTCAAAGTAAATAGTGGAAAACACAACATAAATGTCACAGGAATAAAAGTGAGATGAAAAATCCCTTACGAAAACTCGGCAGCCTAACAGTGCCACTTAAAACTTCCAAAAATGGATTTATGAGATCAAATAGGGTATATCATAATATGAACATAAAAATTAAAGTATGAGTAATATAAAAGAACATCCCCAAACATAATAAAGATGGGATTAAAATAAATGACATAAAAGAGAGTACTTAAAAAGAAAGAGAGAGGTAAGATCCCTTACGAAAATTCGGTAGCCAACGACGCCACTCAAAACTTCCAAAATGGATTTGTGAAAGTAAATAGGGTCTCTCATAATATGAACATAAAAATTAAAGTAGGATTAATATAAAATAACGTCCCAATCATAAGAAATATGATCTTAAAAGTAATTACATAAAAGTGTGTACTTAAAAAGAAAGAGAGGGGTAGGATCCCTTACCTCGGGTCCGACTTGACTCGATCGTTCTTTAATGTCCTGAATAATAAACTTGAGTTAATTTCCACTTTCTTAAAAACATTTTTCAAGTCCATTATTCCTTTTATATCACTTATTTCCATGTTATAAGCATTATGTAATCATTTAAGTTAATAATGTTTGTTTTGTCGATATTTGGTTCTTAAGTCGAAAGTGGACTTCTTACAATTACATGTTGTTTGTGTGGTCAAAGTTTCATTATATAAAGAATTATATTCTTGATTTGGATATCATATATATCATATATATCCAGAATATACAAGTATTTATAATATTACATAATCATTTAGAGGTAAGAAATGAAATGCACCGTTCATGGAGACGGTAAGCCGTACGTACGCATGAACGCAACTTTCATATCTATGTCATATTAATGGAATTAAAACCAAATGAGAGGTATGTATATTTTAATTCCATAATTATATTAATCATTTATATGTAACATAAATAATATAAAATAACTTTAAATCCATCCTTTATACATCCCACATATGGCATTAACGAATCAAATCACTTTGAGGGGGCGGTTGTCCACACTTCCTAAAATGAAATTATCGTGTTTACCCACAATGAAAACCATAAAGGTATGTCACAAAAGAAAAATACAGAAGCTTAAGTAAAAAATAAACATATTATATATCATATATAAATATAGTGACATCTTAATGGCCACCTTTGAAGGTGTTATATGAGTTTTGAACAATCATCGTTTCGTGAGGCAGAAATTCACCATCCACATAAACAGTATGTTCTTTAACCATTAGATGTAGGTGTGTGTAAGTGTAGCTCAAATTATTCTTATAAAAACATCCTAGTATATTGAAGATACTGTATTTGTTACAAAAGAAAATAATAAAAAGAGTTTAGGGGGTTGGAGAAGCAAAATAAAACAAAAGAACACAAGAGAAGACACTACCTTTAAATTGGGTAACTCTTTTTGATTTGAGATCAAAGGCTTCCTTGGTAATACTTCTGCCCAAATTGAGGATTATAGGAGTAATAGAGGGATGTGGAGAGACAAAATGGGTAGGGGTTGTCTGAGCCAAAGGATTTAGAGGTGTGGGTAAGTAGGTAGAGGTGGGGGCATTTTATAAGAGGAGAGGAGGGGCACTCTTGGAAAGTAAGGAAAGTTACTTTATTTTAGAATGAGTTTAAGATTTTAAAGGTCCCAAATTGATGTGTTTCAAGGATAAGGTGATAAGGGTTATAAATACACTCATCCAATAGGTTTTGGACATGTGTAGGTCTTAGATTTTACATTATATTTCCATTTTATTTAAATCGTTAAATAATGAGGTAATCGCTGCATCATCATGGTGTCATAAATAATTTAATTTAGTTAATGTCTAAAAATTATAAAAAAATACTATGATGTATGAAATCTTTTTATCTTTCCAATTAATATTTATAGTCAAAAATATGACTTGTATAACCCCATATAAATTTTTTTTAGTAAAACAACACATGTTTGTGACATTTTAATTTTAACATTAAATAAAAAGGTATTAATGTCATTTTCCTACCAAAGTGGCTCCATGGGGTCCCCAAGTTGACCCATGGATTTTCTTGGTTGGCCATGACACATACAATGAGGGTAGGACATTTTTCTAGGTCATTTCATTTTATTAAAACATTATTTTTACCTTAAATTACACTAATTACCTCTAATCACGATTAATAAACTTAAAAGTTACTATTCACCAAAAAATTATTTTAATCCCATTGAACCACATTTTACTTCTTAATGAAAACCATGTATGTCGTATTTTTGAAATTCAAATCACAGAAGTGGTAAAGTTTCATTTAAACGAAAAATCAGTTTCTTTAACTACCACTTAGTGGTTTCACTATTCATCAAAAATTGATGTTTTTCAGAAAATTACCAAAAATTTACCCTAGGATATATTTGATATTCCGAATTCAAAAATGATGTATATTTTACAAAATTCAAAACATATAATTTACATTAATTAATTTAATAATTAGTTCCCGCTGTCAGAGCAAATAGCGTGTTTTTATGAAACAATAAGTATCAAAAGATTGACACTAGTTTAAGTCCAATTTCAAGATGAAATTAATTCCAACGACCAATATTGGATTAAATGGTAAAAATATATTCTAATTTCACTTTTAAACAAATTAAAAATATAATCTAATCATATAAATAAATTTGATTAAAAAGTGGTTGTGAATTAAAATACAACATTTTTCACTATTCATTAAAAAATGATCTTTATCAGAAAAATACCAAAAATTTACACAAAGTGAATTTTGATGTCCCGATTCTAAAGAAGAGTTTTATTTGGTAAAATATAATGTATAAGAGTGACCAAAACTATATTTAATGACGGTTCAACATCAAAAGTTGATAAGTGGACCTTTAGTGAAAATTAGAGTATATATGCCTAAAATTTAATTCTTTTCGTATTTTAAGCCTTTATCCTTTATTGGATAAATGTAAAAACATTTAACAAACATATATAATCATATTTTAGTTATTTCTATTCATTTTCGACAATACAACGGCTACGAGTTAACTAACATTTAAAATAATTTTATTTTATTATTAGAGTGCAACGTAAGATTTCAAAGGAACTCGTTGTCGCATATTAGGCAAGCCATCAAGCATAGCGTTCCCTTTAAATTAATATTAAAATTTTATTCAAAAAAGGGATAAATATAAAAATTTCATATTCTTTATTTACCTGGGGTGTTACATCCTTCCCCCCTTTTGGGAATTACATCCTCGCAATTTTAAAATTGGGCTCGGAAACTTCATTGAAAGTCCTACATCGGAACAAGAGTCAGTAAAACAATCACTTTAAAAGAAAGAAAGAGAAGTACAGAGGTCACCCGATTTAACCCACACTAGGATTCCATGTAGGAAAACATGGACATGGAGGAGAAAACATAGGGTCATGTTCTGATGGAGAGTGATAGAAAACATGTTTAGGAGAAAGTTAACCCTAAGAAAATCACAAACCTGTGATGGGTTAAACGGTATTCGATTCCCCAGTAGGAAAAGTTAATAGACAACATTTTTGTTTTAAGTTACTTTTTATTGAGGAATTTATTCATAAGTAAACATAATTACTTATCATGTTGACTTTCAACTTTTATTATATTTCTTACACAAACTCATATTTTCTCCAAAAGACGAGTATTTAGGAAGACTTGTTCACATTAAGAGTACTATAATCAACTTCTAGAGAATAAACTAATCCAAAAAAGAGAACTATATACTTCCCATGTCTTTAGACTTTAACCAAAACCAAAACCAAAAAGGTTAGTACAAGATCTTATAATCCAGAAAAGGATAACCCTTTATAAAAAGAAAATCTATTCTTAATCTCCAGAATTTGTCCAACAAAACCCAAAGTTCAATGAGAACCATTCGATAAAAAATTTGCCCATAAAATTAATCAAAGTAAACCAAACTAATATTGAAACTCAAATATTTTAAGGATTTAACCACATAGTCTTCCAAGTTAAATCGTAACATTTATATCCAAACAACATCAGTTGCTCTTAAAGTCTTGTATTGAAAAGTAATTAACCTAATCACATATCCTCCATGATAGGTTAATAAATTTCCATAGATAAACCAAAATCAACTTACTCTTAATTCATAAAATCATCTAACTAAAAAGAGTTAGTCAAACTGACCAGGGACTTCACGTAGTCTAGTGGTAGACGATAAATACCAGTCACACTTTGGTTGTGGGTTCGATTCCCGCAGCTTTGTCCGACGCGACGGGTTGTCACACGGTGTGTGTGTTTTCCTTTTTCCAAACTATATAATTCTCAAATCATTCCCCAAAAAGAGATAAAATCATCAAAAATAACCATAACATAATTTAACCTCAATTTTATCTCATGCCTTTCACTTTACATCATAACATATAGTAACCCATAATTACCTAAAAAGTAAGGATCATATAAACCCAAATGGTTCTTTATAACTATGTCCACAAAAGAACAGATAACTATTCCCTGAATAAAATTTTCATATATCAAACATCAGGGTTACGCATACTATAAAAAGTCTTCTAATGTAACCCCATCATCAAAAGAGACTTAATACTCTTAAGAATTTCACCATAACTCTTGAAGCCCTTATATGTTGACTTCTTACTCATTCAAAATTCTTCATGATCCATTAACCATTCCTTTCCAACTTATTCTGAAATACTTCTTTCCTACAAACAAAATCATGAATCATATCCTAAGATTCCAAAATAGGAAAAAAATGTTATGAAATAATCCATACCTTTGACTGGTCATTGTCAGTTTATTCATCCTCAATCGGAATGGCATTAGGTATTGATAAACGAATATTTGTACGATCTTGGTGATCCCATTCCTAAAACTTCTTCATAGGACACGTGTTTGCATAATGACCATGCACACCACATTTAAAACATTCAATTGATCCCTCAGAAAGAACTTCTTTCCCTTTCCTCGAGTCAACTAGATGCTTCCTTTTTACATGGAAGGTTCTTGCTTTATGACCTTAATTTCCACATCTATGGCATATTTTTGTCCCTTTGAAACATTTTCCTAGGTGTTTCTTTCCACATATTTGACACATAGGTTTTTGAACACACTTACCTTTATGATTATTACCTATAGTTCCATAGGGATTTGTTTCTCGCATATATGATGAATTATAGAAATCACTAAGGTTTAGGTGGTCAATCATGAATTCAGATAGTTGGTTGAGGATAAACACAAGAGTTCTCATTGCAGCTCCCATATAATTCAGTTGCTCGCTCAGAAAACTGTCACAGTTTCCTTCACATCCACTGTTACTTTGGTGCCTGCTAGATCCAGCCATTTACTAAAACCAAAAAGGTCAGTGTGAGTATATCAAAAAAACCATCATGTACTAATGAGGAAGATAAACACTAAGATATACTTACTCATTCACTTTATCAAAAACTAGGACTATTTCTGAAATCCTAACCATTATGGTAATGTCACTTATGCTTAGAGAATACCCTAACCTCTAAAGTTATCTAAACCGACCTTTGATACCAACTATAAGGCCCCGACCTTAAACCTTACTTAATATTGAATTAAATGAGTAATTCCCATTGAGGATATTTTCAGGTTTAGAGTTTTAGAGAATTAGGACATAACTATTACATCTCAAAATATTACAAATTAGTCACGTCTAATAAATTTCCATAAAATAAAAACTCTTAAAAAGAAACATGTCAAGTTCCATGTATTAGATAGCATGACTTTCCCTTGATCCCATCCTTGACCCTATTCCACATTAAGTCCTGTGAAAAACATTTCAAAAAAAAAACTTGGGGTGAGGATAAAAAGCTCAGCAAGGGATACACAAAGAATGAAAACTGTTAGTTTTTGAAAGCAACAAGTAAACCATGTATACTTTATCAAAGTAATACCTTTCACCTTTAGGAAGTAGTAAAAACTATTCACTGAATAAAATATCATTACTTACCCTTTTGTAACCAAAAGATTACCATAAAACCCATATAAAGAACACATAACATATAAAGGTAACTTGGGTCATAAACATACTTAAATGGAATAACCATACGGTCGACTTCCATACATACTTAATGGAATAGCCATACGACCGACTTCCATACCCAATGCATTGGAGGTTATAACGTAACCACCCGTCCTAGTATTCCCGGCAGCACCCGTCATATGGTTTATCACGTAACCACCCGTAAAATGTTCAAGTACCATCATTACACAGAAAATATCGAAAATATAAACACTTCAATAACAAAATTTATTTTTCAATCACAATAAGTAATTCCAAGATATTGAATTAATCAATCCATTTTCAAAAACCATTTAAAAGAGATTTTTGAATCAAAGTGTCCCATACCACTTTGAAGATTTTAATGGAATTATAATTTTAAAAAATTAATGTCCATATAAATAAATACTGAAAACCACTTTGAAAACATGGACATTAAAGATAAAGTTTTAGAATAATAAATCTTTAAAACATTTAAAACGATATTTTTGTTAAAGAGTTTTTAACAAAATGAGAGACTCTTGAATACAAATAATTGCGGAATAACATTTAATACGAACTTTATAATATCATGAGAATAAAGGGATTCATGATATAATATGTCAAAGGACAGTATACACACCATATAAGAGTGAATTTGTGAATAACAACAATGAAGTCTCAATGGAAATGTAAATTGAGATGAAATCCATTATAAAGATAGTATCCTTAAATTAAGGATAAATCTATCACATAATTATGTGTGAGAAATATAAATACACCCAATATAAGTGGATATTATGTGTGAAACAATCAGAGGTCATTCACACATATTCATAGGATGAAATGTTCAAGAAGTACAAGGTGAACCCAAAGAAATCGAAATTGGGTTAAGACGTTCCCTTGTAAAAATTCGACAGCCTAACGGTGTCACTTCAAAATTCAGAAAATTAGTCAATGAGAGAGTGAATGGTATCTTATCACATGGACATAAACTTTATATCAATAAGTATATATAAGAACATATCCCAACATAATAAGACGTAAATTAAAAGACATAACAAAATAATTCTTTTAAAATGAGGAGGGTGAAAGGTCCCCGTACCGAGTTGGGTAACTTTCGAAACGTACACCCCATGGAATAAGGGTCATACAATGAAGATGTAAATACCCATAAATGAAATTATACTACACAAAGTGTATAATAATGGGAATTACATACACCACTCAAAATAAATAGTGGCAAACATAGCATAAATGTCACGGGAATAAAAGTGAGATGAAAAATCCCTTATGAAAACTCGGCAGCCTAACGACGCCACTTAAAACTTCCAAAAATGGATTTATGAGATCAAATAGGGTATCTCATAATATGAACATAAAAAGTACAGCATGAGGAATATAAAAGAACATCCCCAAACATAATAAAGATGGGCTTAAAAGAAATTACATAAAAGAGAGTACTTAAAAAGAAAGAGAGAGGTAAGATCCCTTACAAAAATTCGGCAGCATAACAGCGCCACTCAAAACTTTCAAAATGGATTGGTGAGAGTAAATAGGGTCTCTCATCATATGAACATAAAAATTACAGTAGGAGTAATATAAAATAACATCCCAATCATAATAAATATGAGATTAAAAGTAATGACATAAAAGAGTGTACTTAAAAAGAAAGAGAGGGGTAGGATCCCTTACCTCGGGTCCGACTTGACTCGATCGTTATATAACGTCCTGAATAATAAACTTGAGTTAATTTACACTTGCTTAAAAAACTTTTTCAATTTCATTATTCCTTTTATATCACTTATTTCCATGTTATAATTATTATGTAATCATTTAAGTTGATAATGTTTGTTTTGTCGATATTTGGTTCTTAAGTCGAAAGTGGACTTCTTACAATTACATGTTGTTCGTGTGGTCAAAGGTTCATTATATAAAGAATTATATTCATGATTTGGATATCATATATATCATATATATCCATAATATACAAGTATTTATAATATTACATAATCATTTAGAGGTAAGAAATTAAATTCACCGTTCATGGAGACGGTAAGCCGTACGTACGCATGAACGCTACTTTAATTTCTATGTCATATTAATGGAATTAAAACCAAATGAGAGGTATGTATATTTTAATTCCAGAATTTCATCATTTATATGTAACATAAATAATATATAATAACTTTAAATCTATCCTTTATACATCCCACATATGGCATTAACGGATAAAATCACTTTGAGGGGGCGGTAGTCCGCACTTCCTAAAATGAAATTATCGTGTTTACCCACAATGGAAACCATAAAGGTATGCCAAAAAAGAAAAATAAAGAAGCTTAAGTAAAACATAAACATATTATATATCATATATAAATATAGTGACATCTTAATGGCCACCTTTGAAGGTGTTATATGAGTGTTGAACAATCATCATTTTGTGAGGCAGAAATTCTCCATCCACAGAAACAGTACGTTCTTTAACCATTAGATGTAGGTGTGTGTAAGTGTAGCTATAATTATTCTTATAACAACATCCTAGTATATTTAAGATACTGGATTTGTTACAAAAGAAAAGAATAAAAAGAGTTTAGGGTGTTGGAGAAGCAAAATAATACAAAAGAACACAAGAGAAGACACTACCTTTAAATCAGGTAACTCTTTTTGATTTGATCTCAAAGGCTTTCTTGGTAAGACTTCTGCCCAAAGTGAGGCTTCTAGGATTAAGATAGGGATGTGTAGAGACAAAATGGGCAGGGTTTGGCCAAGCCAAAGGCTTGAGAGGTGTGGGTAAGGAGGTATAGGTGGGGGCCTTTTATAAGAGGAGAGTAGGGGCACTCTTGGAAAGTAAGGAAATATTACTTTATTTTAGAATGAGTTTCGGATTTTAAAGGTCCCACATTGACGTGTTTCAAGGATAAGGTGATAAGGGTTCTAAATAAACTCATCCAATAAGGTTTTATACATGTGTATGTCTTAGATTTTATATTATCTTTCCATTTTATTTAAATCGTTAAATAATGAGGTAATCGCTGCATCATCATGGTGTCATAAATAATTTAATTTAGTTAATGTATAAAAATTATAAAAAAATAATATGATGTCTAAAATATTTTTATCTTTCAAATTAATATTTATAGTCAAAAATCTGACCTCTATAACCCCATATATGTTTTTTTTAGTAAAACAACACATGTTTGTGACATTTTAATTTTAACATTAAATAAAAAGGTATTAATGTTATTTTCCTACCAAAGTGGCTCCATGGGGTCCCCAAGTTGACCCATGGATTGTCTTGGTCGGCCATGACACATCCAATGAGGGTAAAACATGTTTCTAGGTCATTTAATTTTATTAAAACATTATTTTTACCTTAAATTACACTAATTACCTCTAATCACGATTAATAAACTTAAAAGTTACTATTCACAAAAAAATTATTTTAATCTCATTGAACCACATTTTACTTCTTAATGACAACCATGTATGTCAGATTTTTGAAATTCAAATCACAGAAGTGGTAAATTTTCATTTAAACGGAAAATCAGTTTCTTTAACTACCACTTAGTGGTTTCACTATTCATCAAAAATTGAAGTTTTTCAGAAAATTACCAAAAATTTACCCTAGGCTATATTTGATATTCTGAATTCAAAAATGATGAATATTTTAAAAAATTCAAAACATATAAGTTAAATTAATTAATTTAATAATTAGTTCCCGCTGTCAGAGCAAATAGCGTGTTTTTATGAAACAATAAGTATCAAAAGATTGACACTAGTTTAAGTCCAATTTCAAGATGAAATTAATTCCAATGACCACTATTGGATTAAATGGTAAAAATATATTCTAATTTCACTTTGAAACCAATTAAAAAGATAATATAATCATATAAATAAATTAGATTAAAAAGAGGTTTTGAATTAAAATACTTCATTTTTCACTATTCATTAAAAAAATGATCTTTATCGGAAAAATACCAAAAATTTACACCAAGTGAATTTTGATGTCCCGATTCTAAAGAAGAGTTTTATTTGGTCTAATAGAATGTATAAGAGTGACCAAAACTATATTTAATGACGGTTCGCCATCAAAAGTTGATAAGTGGACCTTTAGTGAAAATTAGAGTATATATGCCTAAAATTGAATTAATTTCATATTTTAAGCCTTTATCCTTTATTGGATAAATGTAAAAACATTTAACAAACATATATAATCATATTTTAGTTATTTCTATTCATTCCTGCCAATACAACAGCTACGTGTTAACTAACATTTAAAATAATTTTATTTTACTATTAGAGTGCAACGTAAGATTTCAAAGGAACTCGTTGTTGCATATTGGGTAAGCCATAAAGCATAGAGTCCCCTTTAAATTAATATTAACATTTTATTCAAAAAAAGGGATAAATATAAAAATGTCATATTCTTTATTTACCTGGGGTGTTACACATAAACCACACCTTTGTTAATTTTTATGTTAACTAGGATAATATATCTTATTATGAATATGAGTTGACTTCGACTTTCCTCTTGGTCGTAGCCTATTCATGTTCAAAAAAACCATGAGGGCAGAAAAGGGAAGACTGAAGTTATAATATTCACCACTATCCATCCATGAAGAAATGTATTAGTTACTAATAATATATAGTTAATACAATAGATCAATGAATTTATATGATTATAATTTCATATAATCACATGTTGCAATCACATATGTGCATGAATACTGTAATGCTTGGAAGTTTCCATAATCACAATTGTACGACTCCATTAAAAACCCAACACATGAGACCACTACTACCGGTTAAAGGATCATGGAAATTGGTAACCTCAAATCCATGCCCAACATGGTCAAATGAACAGAAATGAAATATGGTATCCTCCTAAAGAACTCAATAAATCTTGCACTAAAAATGGTGCTTATATCACACCCCTCTATTCATTCCCTCTTCAACCCATTTTCCTCTTTCAATAAAATTCTTAATTGTGTGATATAATATTTCTTACACTAAATCTATAATTTTATTTTAAAACATTAGATAAAAATATTATTTTAACTATAAATATTCTATTTAACAATCTATAAAGATATTATTTAGTATGAATACTAGACATACCATTGGTCTTAGTTAGGGAAAAGCCCCTTGTTTACCATAAAAGATGTCTAAAGTGATGACCCACTAATCGGACTTCTCATAAAAAATAAATCTAATGAATTCATTAATTAAAATAAAATTTTTTATTCCTAATTAACATATAATTTAATATTCTGAATTGACTATGATGGATAGTTTCCACAATTCTTTGAAGACTGCATTAATTCATTTCAAAATAATGGTCACCAAGTTTCATTATCTCCTCCATCCTCATACTCTAGTAACCATTTATCCTTTGAAAATTTCATTGTATAGTCATATACTTCCTAATTAGATCAGTGAATATGTTCAAAATTCTCTATCATCATCTTCTATTGAGGTTTATATACTAAAAAAAATTAGAACTAATAAGAACACATATAATAGTTTTTTTTCTATCATAATGAATTTTTCAACAAAAAACATAGATATAATACGGGTGATGGTGAATTTATTTATGGAATAATCTTTGAAATTCTTCCACACAATGCTTGAAATGTTTATAATGATGTATTGTTAATAAATAAGGGGTGATATATTTGTAAGACCTTAAAACTGTATAGATTCCTTAATCACTTGATTCTAATCAGAAATCAAAAAAATTCCTCTAACGTTCATTATAAATTCTTAGAGGCAAGCTAGGAACCAAATCCAAGATGATATGTTCTCCTTATCAACAATAGTAAAGGATAATGGTATATCCATTTTGTGTGGCATTATTCAATAACATTATAGTATAATTTACCTACAGAAATGTTTCACCAATATAGGTAAACTTCTTATATTGTCTGAAAGCAATAACACAAGGTAATAATGTTCAATAATATATATCAAAAATTACCTTCGATCAATCAACTTGGTTCTATTGGATAAGATATTCAACCATGCGTAACCGATAGACTACCTAATTCTTGCGACACAACATCCCTATAAGTTTTGTTAAAACTTGATAGGTTTCATTTTGATCCCCTACACTTTCATGATGGCCTTTTTTCATGCATCCAATGCCTTTTAGTAAGAAATTTGATAACCAAAAAGTTATTTGATTCTCTCCACCACTAGAACTACTAGAACATCTAGACATTCCATTATCATTTTAATAACAATAATTGAAATAAATTCAGTATCTATGATTGTGTGACCTAATTATAGTCTTGGGTTCACACATGTTTTTTGGATTAAATCTAGATATTAGCTGACATTTGAAATTATTATTAATTATAGATCAAAGACGCATTTGAAAATATGAATCAAATTTGTCACACTGAATCACATAATGAACTCAATTTGATTATTTTATGACATAACTATAATTTATCTCAATGTGATACTATTTGATCCTAGTCTTCAAAACCTCATTACTATCAAACTATATCCCAATATATAGAACACTTTAATACAACCCTTGATTCATGCCACTAATAATTTCTGGATATTCTATGATAGGAATAATGATTGACCAATTAAATTATGGTAGTCATGAAATACCTTTTTTCAACCATTATTGCAATGGAGGTGGATGATTAAAAGGTACATGTGGCATTAAATAGATCATATCTAAATGTTCTTTTACATTTTATTATTATTCCACATCCTCAGAATCTTCTTACTGTTCTGGATTTTTATCTTCATCAAAATTGTCCACCATAAAATCTATTTCATGTGAAGGAATATACCTAAAAACTTCACTATCTCTATGATATGTCATAACTTAAGGATATGACAATGTATCTTAAGGCTATGATAGAATAACTTCCATTGCCGATGGAACATCTTTAAAAATAGATATATTAATATGAAATGATATCATTTTATATTTAGATTATTTCTTAACCTATATATATGTTCCCATTAATAATCATCAATAATTAGACAGGATATATGAAACACAATATATTTATATTGTAAATGAATGTATACAATGGAGTGTATCACTTAGTTAGCCCTGATTTTTAACCATTGATGAATTTTTATCGAAACAACTTCTAAAGTTATACAACCCCTAAGAAATATAACCATTTCTAGTTTTCTACTATAACTAAATCCTTTTTTGGTATCAATTATTTTACCATTTTAATAAATATATATAGACAACGTTTTATCTATAATAAGAATCAATTATTAATCATATCTAAACAAAGAAACATAATCAAATTTTAAAATATTTCACATTTTATTTTAATTATTGGGTCTTATAACTAACAGTATATATATATATATATATATATATATATATATATTGATTAGTGTGAGCCTGGTGGATTAAAGAACATATGAATCATCCAAATCATATCCCCCAAGAGTGAAAAACCTAGTGTGCAGTTAGGCCCATTAGTTGTGAACCGAGTGAAGATTAAGTTAATACCCAACTGACCATTTTTAGGGTTATTACCCCTAGATGCATCTGATCTAGAGCCTATATCCACTTGTTTATATCTATACAAGGATTTCATTTCTAGGAAACTACACACTCTTTACTTCATCAGAATTTTAGGATGTTTCCCTATGTTTAGACTCAACCCTAGCATTTTCAATGATGTTTTTTTGTCATAATTTTCATAAAAAAATAAACATTACTTTGAATAGAAACTCATAGTTTCATACATGATTATTACATCATTCTTAAGATAAAAAACATAATAATAATACAATCCAAAACCAAAAGGATACAATTTACTAATATTAAATAAGAAATTCAATAATATTCCTAATAATTAAACTAGTAATAATAATTAAAACATTATAATTAAAATATTACACAATAATTAAAAATTTATACTAAAAACTATACAGGAAACCTTATTAAATAAATAATTTAATTTTTATACTTAATATTAAACATGAAACTTATTAATATTTCTAATAATTGAAATAGTGTGCTAAAAAATACAATATCATACTAATAATTAAACATCTATTTTTATTAAACATGCACTTCAATATTACTAATTAATATTATCCATGAAATTTAATATTAAACATTTAATTTAATGATATTTCTAATAATTAAAACAATATACTAAGAAATGAAATTTAATATTACACATGTAATTTACTAAGCATGAAATTATAATTAATATAATTTATTTGTAAATAATTATAACTAAAATATTATACTAATAATTAACTAATATTAAATAAAATATTATACTACTAAATAAATAACAACTAAAAAATGATAAATATTGAATATTAGAAAATATGCAGGCCCGCCTTAATTTTTTTTAAGTATTTCAGAGAGGGAATGAGAGGGTTGGTGTAGGGGGGTGAGAAATGGGGGGGGTATCATTTTATAGGAATCCTCATGGACAACATCAATCCATTTGATGCTCTCTATTATTTCATTGAATGAAGAGATTCAAAGGGCTTGATGCTCTTCTTTTGAACGAGTGGTAAGTAGAGTCCAACAATTTCACACTTGGGAATACCATTTTCCTAATTATTAAAACTCTACACCCAAAAAATTAAGAAAAAACTTATTTTTAAATTTTTTTCAGGCTACACACATTGGATGATGGAATTACTGGTTCCATGGGAAGATAAAGTGTACATTGGTGTATTGGTAAAGGGAATTCGAAGCTTTTTTTAACATATTTTAATAAAAAATCTCGAAATAGGTTAGGTTTGAGTTTATTTCTAGAAATGAGTTTATGGAAGTGTGAACCGCATTCCCGCTTCCATTTTTGAATAAGAAGCGTAAACGCAGTTCACACTTCCTGCCTAAAAGCATGAAGCGTGAACAACATTCACACTTTATAGATTTTTAAAAATATAATATTTTGTTAAAATATAAAATAAATTCACATTAATAATTTAATAATTAATTGCATGTTTGAATAATTACTAATTAGTTATCGAGGAAATATTTTTTTTTATAATTTTCAGAAAGCTGGTTTAGGAGAACCGGTAACCGCACAACCAAACAAAAACCTCCAAAATCGCGGGTCCAGAGAAACCCAAACCTTCTCAAAAATTCAAATTTCAGAATTTCAAAATTCAAAAACCAAGAAAACCACGTGTCCACCTCGAGCCATGCAACTACCTCGAGGAACAAGTCAACGCGAAAACCAACATCACCACCAAACAAGCCACCGACGAGACAATCCGGACCGGCCACCGTCGTCACGAACCTTATCAGAACATAGGAACCCAAACAGCATTCCTCGCGCTGCTCCCTATCACCACCATCACCATCGATCCGACGACCACACACCACATTCTCTGGAGTTCCTTGCCGTTTCCACCATCAACAACCACTAGCACAAAAAAAAGGTTCTCCATCCCAGATACCCTTAAAGAAATAATTAGTAATTAAATAATTAATCATAATGCACATAGTAACATGATTTGAATAATTAATAATTAAGATTATTAAAATAATTATAGAATAATTACTAATTAAAATAATTAAAATATAAAAGAAATTATTTAATTAATAACATCATTTAAATAATTACTTATTAATTAATCATAATGTAAATAATAATAATTATGTAAGTAATGTTATTATTAACTAATAATAAAATTCATTTGATTAGTAAATATTTATAATATAATTAGTAATAATAATAATTATTAATGTAATTATCAAATAATTACTAATTTTAGTAAATATATAAATACTTATAATAATTAATATTAAAAATACTACCGATTTTTTTTGTTATTATATTAATTACTATAATATATTTTCTAGCTAATAAAATAATAATTTTTTAAAATATATACATATATTTTTTTAGTTATTAAAATAAACAATATAATAAAAAATTAATAATATAAATTATAATAATACAAATTTAACTAATTAAACTATTTAACATCAGATAAATAATATTGATTATTTTATATAATGATTTAAATAATTAGTAATTATTAATTCATAATGTAAATAATTATAATAATTGTGTTAATAATAAAATTATCAACTAATTATATATCTAATAAGATTAATACCTATTTATAATATAATTAATAATAATAATAATTATTAATATAATTACCAAATAACTATAGTTTCATAATATAAATTTTAAATTTTTATTTTCACATAAGAAGTAAAAACATACTATTGTCCATGTGGGATGTCCGATAGAATATTAGAAGGCAATAGTGTGTGAACATGTGGAATGAAGTGAGAGATGGACCCTCACACCCATATCTAATTAAGAATAACACATCTTATAATATGTATCTTATCGGTGCGATATGCACTGCATAACATTTTGTATGCATAAGCAAGATATGAATACCACCATTTATACCTCCCCGTCTCTCTCAGGCTCTCAAGTACAGGTAAATACATCAGGCGGAAAAATGTAGTAGAATGATCGATGAAGATCATTTTGTAAATAAGTCTCAGAATATATGTGTGTGAAAATATTAGGATAGTGATCTCGTTATCATCATTGACTAAAATGAGTTAATTTCTCATCTATTTAGGGAATTTGTGGATAATTGATTATGAAAAACCTATCATCGTCCTAGACCTCAATGCCTAGTATACTTTGAACTAAATTAAAAAAATCACCACCAACTCATCCTGTCACTAATTTACCCTCAATAGGTAGGCTAAACATAAGGGAAACATCCTCGAGAGTAATCATTATCTCTCCCTCTGGTACATGGAAAGTATGTGTCATCAACCTCCATCTTTATACCATGGATATAATCAGTTGGTGATCAAGAAAGGTGAAATAAAAAATATATATACTATAGAACCTTGCATGTTGAATATGAGGGATGATGGAAAGTGGGGGTTTATAATGCCCTGACCCAAATCACTTGGTCCGAGATGGACTTCCACATGTCCTCATGTGCATCTCCAAATATATAAGATGTTGTTGACTAGAAACAAGGGTCTGGATGTCATTGATGGAGAGATTTTACCCTTAGTATCCGAAGTCACATAATAAAATACTAACAAACATAAATAAAGATACAAGAATAACATAATATAAAAGAATAATAACAATGATGTTATATCATAAGTTATGCAAGTTCAAATAAATAATAAACCAAACTGACCCCCAATGTGTCTGGTTAAAAAATATAATAATAAAACTTGAAATAAATAAATAAAATATTCCACATTAGTTTTCCAAAGTCCACCCCAGTACTTTATCTATATCCCAACTCCATGCTCCTCAACAACCTATTGCAAATCCCTTTCAATTGTTTAGATTCTTGATCATGAAGTTTGTGCACACACCAAGATGCTCATGTAGAGTGGATTTATAAACTCTGTAGAACACCACTAACACATTATTAATAAAAGTGCACATGTATATGGAGTTTTATGACATGATAGATGGTAAAATCACACACTAGAATAAAACCAATCATGTATTGAGTGATCATGTGCTAACCAAGACACCACAAACCTCGATTGTACCTACTTTGGTGCCATTCCAGAAGAATAACATATGTAGTTATCACATGAAATAGAATATTCTATGTAAATACATCTCACTTTAAGGTAAATGTACATTTTTCCTTTAAGGAACAACTTCACACTGCCTTTAAGGGCATGTCATATCCAAGTCTCATGACTACATTCCCACCTTTGATGGTATGCTTGCTTGACATGCCTAAATAAATAGACATCTCTCATACGCAAGGACATTCCCCATCGGTAGATCATGCTAGAATATATGGACCCTTTTCCAATGGTGTATGGAGTTCCCCTATGGGATAGTCACATTACAAGCTCAAGCACTAACCATCATACACAAAACCACATCCAAAGTGCCATGTTTCTCAAACTACCCCTTTAAGGTGCCGGCTAAGTTTGTGAGGTCCATCTGTCAACTTGAACACTGAGAAAATATTCCACTGACTATACAAAATCCACAAGTAAATCATGGATTATCAAGGAAAATCATATCATAAAAAATATTCCGCAGACTATGAATAGTATATTAACAAGGTACAACATTAAAAGGGATAATCATGGAATATCAAACATTCCATGGATATGAATTAATCAAACATAAGAAGATACATTGCAAGGAACACACAACCCATACCAAGATAATGTATCATGGATACCCAAAAAATCCCAACATACCCATCACACAAGTGTCTCTACACTAGGAATATAAACAATCCAAACATGCCAAACAATTCTAAACAATTCCAAACAAAGGACCAAGATGGTAAGGACTTCCTACCTTTAATGTGTTGATTTTGAATTCTACGGTCTACTCAGGAATGATACCTGGATCACTTCCCCACAAAAATTTTCACTAGAACAAGACTTAATCGATCAATATATAACCTCTAGGATAGGAATTAATAGAAGGAATAGTGATAAGGGATGAAATCTATATCAACTTACTAAAAGGGATTCACTATCAATGGAAGATCTAGATCTGTTCAAAAGAGAGGAAGAGATTCTCAATAGATTTTGATACTATCCTTCAAAGATCTAAGAATTATTCATTTTATCAGGATATAACCCATATATCTACCCAATGTAGGTTGTATCTATGATTCATCTCAAGATATAAATAGGAAATCTAGGATATATGTGAAGAATAGAGGGAGAAATGACATCTTACCATGATTTTACATCATCCAACACTCTAGATCCATTAGATTTAGAGTATGTAGAGATATGATGAACCAAGAATCACCACTAGAGCCCCTAGATTTTATATCCCTTGAAGTAGGAGAATAAATGAGAGTTTTCAATCTTATAATCTAATTTTTGGATTAATTAATACTCTGTGCACAGTTTGGTTGCACAGTTTATTTAACCATGCATCAACCATGTGAGGCTTTCTGCCTCTCCTAAGCACCCGTATGGTTTGGTCACATAGTTCGGTAAAACATGTGTTAACTGTGCTTTTACCTCTATCCTATGTTACAAAATTTATAAAAAAATGTCTCATGGTTAGCTATAACTATGTATAAATTGTTCTTTCTAAATTTTCTTTCTCCAAACAAGTCACATGGTTTCCTAGGAAGATCCAAAAAATTTCCCTTAACCATTATCCAACCATGGATCCCCTTTAAGGCCTTTAAAAACCTCTAAAACCAACAATAATCCACCTGATACTTCACCCAAGAAAAACATATCTCAAAAAAAGATTAAAGAACGGATGAAAGTAAGGTGCAAGGTACCTCAAAAACTATGGGTCATTGCAATTACCCCCCCATGAAGAACTTATCATACTCAATAAGTGTATTTAGAGTTCCTACTCAAATAAATCAGTCTATTGAGCTCATACATCAGATTCCTACCCCCAAGTCTCTTCCAAGATATGTTTATACTATCATAGGACTATGACAAGTGGAATTTTCCTTCCTCAAAAAACATTCTCACTCTATTTTTTGATTCACACTAGATTATCCACAAATGATGTGTCAAGATCCAACTCAATGTTCTCATAGTCAATCACATGAATAGGATTGAGCATGTGCCTCCAAATTTGAGAGACATGAAACACGTCATGCATACCTCTATACCATAGAGGAAGATCCAAATGGTAATCCCCCATCCCTAAATTCTCAATAATATTGAATAGACCAAAAAATATCAACTCTATCTTCCCCTTATTTCACAATCATATATTCCATAGTCAATAATTCACCCTCAAGAAAATTTATTCTCCCATAGTGAACTCCAAGGGTCACCTACATCCATCGGAACAGGATCGTTGTCTTATATGAGTGGTGACTAAACAATTTTGGATGAAATTAACTCTCTCAAAGGTATCCTATACCAAACTTTTCCCCATAACTGTTGCCTCACCCACCTCATGAAAACATAATGTTGAGTGACATGGCCAATTATAAATATCCTCAAAAGGTCCCATATGAATTGAAACCTAGAAAATATTGTTGTGTGTGAACTAAACCAAGGATAGGTGATCATCCCAAGAACTACCAAATCCTAGAACACATGATCACAACATATACTTTAACATATTATCCTCTCTAACTATTTATTAGTATATGGATGATACACTATACTCAACTTTAGTTAGGTACCCAAATCCTTATTTAGAACCTTCTAAAACCATGATGTGAAATGTGAATCTTGGTCTGATATGATTCTTAAAGGAGATATATATAATCATAAAATCTCCCATATGTATAGTTTTCACAATTCATCCAATGAATGTATCTCTTGAATTAAAAATAAATGATCTGATTTAATTAGTTGATCAACTATCATCCAAATAGAATCACGACTCCTCGGGCCTAGGTAACACCATCACAAAGTCCATTGTCACATCATCCCACTTCTATATAGGAACCAAAAGTGGATGAATCAACCCAACAGGATGATAATACTCATACTGTACCCTATGGTAGGTAATACATTGTGAAAAAAACCAGCGATGTCTCTCTTCATACCTAGACATGAAAACTAATGTTGGATATCATGGAACATATTTATCAACCCAATATATACATTCCATTTTGAACCATGATATTCTCTCATCATCTCCTACCTTGAGTAAATTGGCACTACTAACCTCACATGAATGAAAATCACATCTTCATTATCAAAGGACCACCATGGGACTGAATCATCCCCATCCAAGTGCTACCAAATCACTACACACTTAAGATATAACTCTTTGATGGTATTCACTCATTCTACCAAAGAATACATGATAACTAAATGAACACATGTCATAACTTTTTGATCCTTGTATGCATCCACTATACACTCAAACATAAAACTCATTAGATTTTATTCCTCCTATGAAGGATGCTCTCTAATATCCCAAGTCTCTAGAGTTTTAATAATAAGAGCATCTACAAACAAATTACCTTTCCCTAGATTATAGTTCATCTCAAAATCAAATTTCTAAAGATAATCCACACAATTCCTCTTCCATATATTTATATCTTGTTGAGAGAAGATATATTGTAAGATATTTTGGTCCATTTATATTATAAACTTCTTGATGAATAGATAATGTTTCCAATAATTTAGAATATGGAACATGACTACCAACTCTAATTCATGCATCAAGTAGTTCCACTCATGGGGTCACAGATGACATGTACCATAAGCAACTACTTGATATATACATCAACACAACTCCCAACCAAACACCTAAGGAATCAATGTACATTGTGTATCTAATACTATGCTCTGGAATAATTAAATATGAATCTTTTTTCAATCTTTTATTTAGCTCTCGGAAATCCTCTTCACACTGATTAGTCCACTCAAACTTTACTCCATTTTTTGGTAAACTTTGTTATAGATGTTTCCAAATAAGATAAGTCCTAGATGAATCACCTATGGTACCCAAAAATCCCAATAAAGCTTCTAATATCAAACACATTCCTAGGATGTACCCAATACATAACAGTCTCTACCTTCTCTGAGTTCACTAAAATTATTGCCTCGAAAATTACATGCCAAGGGAACAATACCTCCTAAATTAAAAAGTGACACTTTGACAATTTATCTTAACATTTATTTTATTTAAGTGTACTCTGTACAATCTCAAGTTTTCTATAATTCATATCTAAATTCCTCAAATATATATTGATATCATCCATGAATACAATAGAGTTATGATATAGATGGAAAATAATATTCACGAGATTCGTGAACACATTTGGAGTCAACCCAAAAGTCATAACAAGATACTCATATATTCCATATATACTCCTAAAATTTTTCTTGGGAATATCCTCATCTCTGGAGAACAACTGATGGTATCCTAAATGAAGATAAATCTTGTAAAACAACTAGGATCTTGTAATTGATCAAATAGATCATTAATATTGGTTAAAGGGTACCTGTTCTTCACCGTTACCTAATTAAACTTCCTATAATCCAAATATAGCTATAGTATACCATTAGATTCTTGGATAATAATACAGGATCACCCCAAGTAGATATGCTTGGTTAGATAAATTCCTTCAACTTCAAAACCTTTAAATGTACCTTCAACTCTCTCAAATCTACCAGTGTCATATGATAGGGAGGAATTGATATCAATTACACACCAAGTATAATCTAAATATCAAGTGAAATTCCTTTATCTGGATGAAGTCCTAAGAATCCATCTAAGAATATGTCTTGACAATGTTCCAACACTGGAGGGAAGATAGAGGGAGATACTATCGATTCTACTATGAGAGTTAAGCTAGCTACATATCTTATGATCTCTCTAACCTAAATCAGGTCTATTCCAATCCTACCTTATTTGAAATCCCAATCACTAGTCATAATGAACCTCTCTCATCTAGGTGTGGTGAATGATACACATCTCCAGTAACGGTCAATATGTGATCAAAAATTGGTCAACCAATCCATTCTAAATATCACATCAAAACTAGTTATCTCTAATATCATGAAGTCACACATATTTCCATATCCATAAACAAACATGGGACACTCAGGACATCATTGTAAATTATCTACTTTATTTCTCAAGGGCATGTTAAGAGAGATTAACTCAGAGGATAACTTAACCAGTAAATCTAGGCCAACAATAGAATGAGTAGATACAAAAGAATGGGAACATCATATATCAAAAAAATCATTAGATGGTTTATAGGTAATCAAGATCGAACCTATGACTATTCAAGTTTCATCTCAATTGATGGTTGAGGCCACATCCATCACATATATCTTTCTTTCCTATGAAGCATGAAATTTCCACTGTAATACATGATTCACCTGAGTCACTAAAGCTTGTGATGCTTGGGTCTACTACTAGAGACCCCTTCCCACACCCTAACCTAAGCTCCCCGGATCTAAGTGTGTCACTTTAGAATAAAATCACTATAGATTTCCCATATTTACACTTCAATGACATTTATTAGATGGATTCATGCATGAGGTACTAAGATGTCCTTATCATCCACTATTATAGAACTTGATCAAGCCTCCTCCCACAAATGGAGTAGAAGAAGTCCTACTCTGCTCCTATTTTTTTCCATCATACTTCACCTCATCAACCTTTTTCTTCCTACTACCAAAAGTGTCACTCGCTACAATATTGGGAAGTTTGGTCATCAACACATTATAAGATATAAGTAAACCTATAAGCCTATCTTCCTCTACCCCCTTCTCAAAAGTTAGGGATTTTAAAATCACCTCAAAATATGTCATTAGGTCAAGGATCCTAACATAATGTCTAAGATCTAGATGAAGTCCAGTATCAAAATTTCTATCCTTCTTTGCCTCATTCCTAACAAAAAGATGATAAAAACATTGAAACTCCATGAAATAATTCGAGTAAGTAGAGACTAACATCATACCCTATCGAAGATACATAAAATAATGTGCTATGTCCATATTTATCATGTTTGTAAAGAACTACTCAAATAAAAACTCCTTGAAATACTCCCAAGTAATACCACCATGCTTGCCTACCTATCCCATAACACCCCACCACCTCCGAGTGGTTCCCTGAAGCATAAAGGCATCTAACTTCACCCTTATATCCTTAAGAGTCTCTACCATATAAAATATTCCCTCAATGATGTCAACTTAGACCTTAGCACCCTACAAACCACCATTTCCCTATAATGATGGTGGATGCTAGAGCTAAAATTCTTAGGCATAGTCAACCATTTTCCTTTGTAACCCTCTTCCCTAAGCAGGCATAATTTGTAAGACATAAGGATAGGGTGGGTTCAATTCTTAAACCACTAGATCATGCATTATGCTTAGGTGTACATAGCCTATGGTGGAACTGGTGCATCCTCTCTAATAAGAGCATTCTAACATCTCCAAGGAGGTATTTTTCTAAAATACCAAATAAAATTTTAGAACATCTATAATTAATTTCTTATAATAATAACTTAATTATTTATAAGGAACATATATTGGATTTTTATCATAAGTCCTATCCTAAAAGATACATACACACAAGGTATAACTATCCTAGTTCTACCAAAGGATCAAGCCTAATCCTCCATACCTACATGTTAGACACAATTATATATATATATGCATCATAATAGAATGAACAAGTTCCACTATCTAATGTCAGCATAGATATATCACAAAAGTAGATAATACAAATATATCACTCAATAGATAGAATAAATCAGGGCATATGTTTAAAGAACTACTATTTCTCCCATAAAAGGTATATATATATATATATATATATATATATATCCTCCAACGACCTAAAGGCCTTAAATATTTATTATTATGTGAAACCCCCTTTTAAGGGAAGAAGGGGAACCCAATAAACTTCATGGACATAGAACATACATGACCCAAGGATTAGGAAAATAAAACCCAGAATGACAACTTGGAGCTGCCTCTCTTCAGTATTTAAATCATGAAAAATCACTCCACCGATGTAGGACTGAACGAATATAAGTGTCCCGTGTCAAAGCACATGCCCGATCCGATGGATAATGACATACCCTCTCAAACATCCAATTCTTTGAAGCCTGCAAAGGTGAACCACCCGCCTTGAATCCTCCTTTGAGGCATGTTATTTGAGGTCAAATCTGGATGAATCTTCATAACCCAAGTCTTGAAAACCAACCCAACATACAAAAGAAAAGCTCTATGAATGTGTATGCCCAAGAAACACCATCAAATGTCATCCTGGAAATACCCCTCCGCACTCCATAAGGTGCCGCACCACAGCCGTATAATCCCGAAAGACAATCCAAGGGATGTGAGTCCAATCCATCATCACCTAGTACTGGATGGCCCAAACTTGCACCAAAGGAATTCCACCAACGAGGGGATCCTGGACATCCTGAAATAGAAATTCCACTAGCCGCGCCCAAAACTAGATCCTCCCCTGCAATCTAAAGTGGATACACACCATAAACTCGTTGGAGACTTCACCTGGACATGTTGGACAAACATGGGAACCAAAACTGATCAACGATGTCGGATGGACCACACCACACCAAACCGCACCACTGTTAGAACTGTTCCAGGACAGGTCATCTCCAAGATGAACCACATCACTTCCTGGAGGTCCGACCATGCCAATTCGAACACTGATGATCCACCGAGAGAAACCATGACCAAGACATCAAAACTTTGAGGCCAGGTCATCATCAAGAGAACTGCGAATTATCCCGAAGGCCCAGCCATGCAAAGCCGACCGCCGACCTCCGAGAATCATTTACACTGAAGACACAGAGGCCCCAACGTTTCCACCTATTCGTTATGTGTGAACACACCCAAATCTAATAAAAAATTAATAGTAATCCCATTACTAGTGACTCATATGTTTATAACACATGATCTGTAAAGGCACATGGAAACTCCCCTACCAGACTTACACACAACCTATCTAATTCTACTATAACCCAAAAAAAGAGTAAGGAAACCTTAGGGACTCTAAAACTATTTTATAATTCTGAACCCAAATCATATGGTGAGGTTCAGAGTGCCACATAGCCTCATGCACATCTCCCTATATGAAAGAGGTTTCTGATAAGGAAGGAGGGTATAAACATTATCTATGGGGAAGCTATACCATTAGTATTCAAAGTCACACATCAAAATCTTAACAAACATAAATAAAAATCCCATAATAACATGGTGGAAAAGAATAATAACAATTATTCCATATCATATATAATGTCAGTTCATACAAATAATAAACCAAAATCCCCCCCAATGTGGTAGGTCAAGTGGTTTAATAGTACAACTATAAATAAATAAATAAAATATTAAATGATATTTTTCCAAATTCTATCATAGTACTTCATCCATCTCTCAACTCTAAGATCCTCAGTAACCTGCTATAGGGCCCTTTACCTTTTTCAAATCCTTAATCATGAAGTCTGCATGTGCACCAAGATAACCATGATGGGTGTGAGTATAAACCAAGTAGGACACCAAAAATTCATCCTTAAAATAAGTGAACATATATATAGAGGTGTATAAAATGATGTAAGGTAAATTCACACAAAACTATACAATTAATCATGTATCGAGTGATTGTTCTTTAACTAAGCTTACATAAACCTTGATTGTACCTAATTTGATGTCTTGGAAGAAGAATATCATATGTAGTCATCACATGACATAGATCATTATATGTAACTCTGTCTGCATTTAAGGACAATGTAAGTTCTTCCTTTAAGGAACAACTTCACATCACCTATAAGGGAATTTCAAATACATGTCTCATGACTACATGCTCACCTTCGATGGTACACATGCTTGGAATGCCTGAACAAATGAACCTCTCTCAAATGGAAGGATGTTCCCCAATGGTAGATTATACTAGAATATGCGGACCCTCTTTCAATGGTGTATGGAATGCCCCAATAGACTAGTAACCTACCAAGATTGAGTACTAACCATCCTATGTGGAGCCATATCAAAAGATTCATGTTGTCTAAAATCCCTCTATAAGGATGCAACTAAGTATATTAGGGACATCTATTAACCTGAACATTGTGAAAAGTTTCTAATGGATATTCATAATACATAAATAAATCATGGATTAACAAGGAATGTCATATCATAATAAATATTACACATATTATGAATAATTCATAAATGAGTTACAATATATAAAGGAACTATCATGGAATATCAAATATTCCTTGACTATGAATTAATCACACATAAGGAGCGACATAGGAAGGAACACTCAATTCATGCCAAGATAAGGTCGCATATATACCCATGCATTCCCAAAATATCTATCATGAAAGGGTATCTACACTAGGAATATACATAATATAAACATGAAAAAAAATTCTATAAAAATTCCCCAGATGGTAAGGACTTCCTACCTTTAATGCATTGATTCCAAATTCCAAGGTTCATTAAGGAATGATACTTGGATCACATCCCTACATCAATATTCACTAAAATAATACCCAATATATCAATATATAATTTTTATTATAGTAATTCATGTAAGGAATAATTCTAAGGGATTAAATCCACATGGACTTACCAAAATGGATTCACCGTCAATGGTAGATCTTGATATGTTCAAGAGAGAGGAAGTGATTATCAATAGATTCATATCAAATCCTTTGAAAATCCAAGAATTATTCATTATATCCTGATATAACCCATATATATAGCCAAAATATTTTTGATCTATGATTCAAATCAAGATATAAATAAGATATATAGGATATATGTGAATAATTGAGGGAGAAACAACCTCTTAGCTTGATTTCACATGAGCCTTTCCTCTAGATCTACCGAATTTAGAGTATGGAAAGAGAGATTCCACCAAAAATCACCAATTAAGTCTATAGGTTCAATATACCTAGTATTAGAATAATAAATTATAGGTTTTTTTGAGTTTTTGGTCTTAAAATACATTTTTTGGATTAATTAATACTTCATGAATGGTTTGGTTTTACGGTTTCCTTAACCAAGCACTAACCATTTGAGGATTTCTATCTCTCCTAGGAACCCACATGGTTTTTTCACACTATTTAGTAAAATTTGATCCAATATTGTTTTTTCACTCTCCTATGTTACATGTTTTCTGGAAAAGGATCACTTTGTTAGATTTGATATTGTTCAAACTATGCTTTCCCCACCATCCTTCTCCGAACAAGTCGTACAGTTTCCTAAGAAGAGCTGTACGGTTTCTCATAACTATGAAAAAAATATGAATACCCTTTAAGGACTCTAAAAACATAAAAAACTACTAGAATATACTTTAGACTTCACCCATGAGAAGCATAACTCAAAAGCACTTAAAGAAGGGATGGAAATAAGGCATAAGGTGACTAAAAACTCCAGGCCATTACAGGGTGGAACATAATGGATGTGGTGTAACATAAATATAAATATAACTGGAACATAATGAATATATAATATAATAAAATTAGTATGTTTTACTAAAATGTGTTCAAAGGAACATTCTATATATATAAATATGATATAATCATTTATTTTTATAATTAATGTAATACATTTTCTAAAATGATTTTTTAATAATTTGTGTAATTAATGATAGTAATTTAAGTATAAAATTAAAATTGAATTAATATTATTAATAAATATTTATAATACACTTAATAATAATAACAATTATTAACATTTTTTGATTGTTCTTAATTATATTAAACAGGTTGGGGTCTAACCCCTCTTTTTATTAAGGAAAGAAAAACCCTTTTTAACTGGGTTGAGAGAGAACCCATTACATGGAATGTAGGCTCAGAAGAATATATGCCTATTAAATACATGTCCCAAAAGACCTTACATGGTCAAGGGGAACCATGTCCCATATTACTAGAAAATGGCCTTAAGGCCTAGGCCTGAAATTTCACTTTCATTATCCGGGAAAATTTATAGAACCAGGCCACTAATGTGGCCCTGCCCTATGTCTCCTATGAACTCAACATTGAAAAACTATATTCATCGATACATAAATATCCCTCCATCCATTTATAGTTTCCCTCATCACCAATATACCTTTACCAACCCCTGAGCTCCATCATCTCTAACCACCCTCACATCGGTCTTCCAACGTCCTTCACACCCACCAACACCTGAAACCCATGCCCTCTATTATCTGTGCTCCATTGTCTCTGATAAAACTCACCCTAATAATGTTTCTACCCTATATCATTATCCTACATAAACTTTACCTTTTTATATGGGGTACTTCACATGGAAAATTCCATTAAATAGTACCATACTTGTATTTAGGACTACTGGGAATCAAACTCCTGGATTTGATGCACTACAGAAGGAGGCAGAATAATCGTCTACCACTTTGACTACAAAAGGAGTATAGGTTACAAGACAATTAGTTACAAAACATCGTCAGTTTTCCCCTCCTTCCCTAGCTAGTCAATGGATTTGAATATCCTTGTGTATAATACTTATAGTGTTCAAGTATGGAGAGACTCTATCCTAGGCCAGTTCCCATAGAGAGCAAGGGGTACAACCAGTGAGTATCACTTGACCAATTACTTAGTTTCATGTTACAGAATGTAATATATTATTGGCCATGAATATATTTAATAGGCCTTCTTAAATTTAAAATATATTTAAAACCAGTGTTCAAAATCAAATTTGTAGCCTGTGTGATGCATTGTAATATTCAATACAAAAAAATAAAATTCAATAATAACAATCTCTACAACTTCAATTCACATCAAAACTAGGATTAAAAAAATAGTTATAATTCATAATGAAACATGAAACAAGTCATATTATAATAATATTTTTACATGGTAATGATAAAATACATGAAGATGATCAATGATGATATGAAGTTGAGATCCCTCCTGCCACATCGAGACATTTTTTATGAGTATAACCTTCAACATGACATATGTTACATCATAGTTTCACTCCAAATTTTTGAGTCCAATCCATCTAATTTCTAATAAAAGTAGATTTTGGCCTTCCCCAAGGATGCATCCTGGTAATATCAGGGACCAATGTTGGTTGATTAGTGGGAAATTTAAAATAATGAAAATAAAAAACATACACCCAAGATATACTATAACATTTATCTATAGTGCTCATTAAATATACTAGATTGAGAAAGGATTACCAAGATAAGTTCACTTATTCACAAGATTCAATGACATGTTCATAGAGATTCATCAATTCATGGAAATAATCACAATCAAAAAACCTATTCTATAGTAAGGCCACTAACACTCAACCATTATTTCTTGTGAGTGGGTTGTGTCACTCAGTTACCTCAAAGTAGCTCCCTACCCAGTCAAAGATTCAAACATGGTATAATGACTAATATTGTAATATTTTATCAAATTATTTTTAGAATTTGTGACCAAAGTGAATCCCTTATTGTATCCTATAATAATATTTTTGGGAGTGTTTGACAAAGTACTTCACACATCGATAGAATGTCTCTGGTACTAATCATGTGATTGGTAGTTTAAAGAAACCCTTGTAGACCTTATTTATTCACTCCACAATATTAGTGGTTTTATGGACATATCTCCTACCACCATCATATTCCAATGACCATTTTTCCTTTGAAATTTGTATCATATAATTATAAACATCTTTATTAACCATTTAAATTCCTTTTAGCCGATAATTAAATTTTATATGGTGCGGTTTATATGCTGAAAAAGAATACATCAATGAATTTACATGGATAAAAAAATTATTCAAATAGAAATAAGTTCAAAGATATATACCCAACTTGATGATCACCTTCTTTATTGCTTCAACTTTAAAATGATTATAAAAATTACTATAAATATGTATGATGGAATATCGATGATAACCATCAGGTCCTTGCAATGAAAATAAATCACTTTTAATGACTTATATAATCACTTGATAATGATCAAATATCAATCACACTCCATGGATTTTTGTAACATTCACGTGTATATAGGCCAAAAACTAATTCCATGATTTGATGTTTTCCTTTTAAACAATGGAGAATGCAAGTGGGTTAGTGGCATGATTACTATCTTATGAGGAAAAAATGAGTATTACACCTATATAAATTCCATAAAAAAAGTTCCATTAACTTGAATAATTTTTTTACAATAAAGAAATGTGGCGATACATGACCTGAATACCCAAAATAGCCTATGGAAATTCTTCTTTGTTAGATAAAACCAATTATCTTGGGGGACATAATCAATAGTGTCAAGATGATAAATGAACTAATTGTTGAGATACAATAATCTCATTAGCTATGAAAAAACTTTATATGATCCATCCATATCACCATACACTTTTACAATTGATTTCTATTCCCCCATCCAATATTTTCCATAATATATCTTTTATTTGAACAATTGTTGTAATCATTCCTAGATGAGTGAAACTAGAACATACTAACATGTTCATATCATCTCAAAAATAATAGGAGATATAAATTCTATATCTAGTACAACATAATCCTACGATAGGTTTGGGTGAAAACAAGTACGCGATCCTTCAAACTTAGATATCTTCCAACATGAATTTTTTTTATCATATATTTCCTACACGTGAAATGTATATTCCATACCATATTTGTCACACCAAATGATGAATTTTACATTTTTTGACACATTAATGACAAATGAAAGATGTTTCTCTATGTGGTATTGATTAAAAACATTTTTCAATGCACTTTTACTTTAAAACTCTTTTCCAACGTATAAGGAATTATAAGTTGAGGGGGATGTGTAACCTATAATTCTTGGGAATTCAGTATTTGGTGTAATTAAATCTCTATATAACTATTTTTCATGTCACATTCCCCCCACTAAGGAAGTAAATAACAGAGGATAGTTACCACACACGAGTTCATTCCTATCAATCAAAAGAACATTAAAAGGTTAATTAAACATATCTTCCTCACCTACACCATCTCATATCACATCATCATATACTTCCTCATCAAAGAAAGTATCATTCATTAAATATATAGTATTGATAGAGACATCTCATACTATACGCTCTATATTCTAATCATCATTTTCATAATTAGTTTATTTCACCAGATTGATATAAGAAGTCATTAAATGATAATGTTATGAAGGAACAACTTCAGTATATATCCCATAGTAGGGTTTTGTAGTAGTAGGTTGCACCTCATCAATAACAAAAATATCCACATACAATTTCATCAAACCATTACTACACTATTAGAACATGGATGATTTTACACCCAATCCTCATCATCAAGAGGAGAATACTCAATGTTACATAGGCGATAAAAATATTGATGATGTAGATATGTGATTGAAAAAATTACTTGATCAACTATTAGTTTTAAGGGACTTTGAATATTTATGCAAACTTCTTCCAAATTCATACAATCAAAAAGATTAGCCACCCTTGTTAGTGGTAAACTGTAGATAAGACCCCGATCATTATAAAATACTTCTCCAATGCAATATATAGATGTATACATGATTACCTAGAAAGGAAATTTAGTAAAAAATTATATATATTTATACTACATCATCAAATTTGTAACATTTTTTAATTATTTATGATTAAATAACCATGACTTGATCTTCAGAATTTTTTTATGGAATGGTTTATCATTATTTGATAAACCATTAAAAACCTAGGGGGAATCTCATTAAGCCTAAATTGATTTAAATTTCATCAACTAACATTCTCCTTTCATTCATGGTGTATAAATACAGTAATGAACATCAATGCCTCATGTGTAACCTTCTTTTATTACAATATTACTCACATATAATTGAGATGTTTTAGGGATTTGGAATACATAACATTTTTCTATGCACACATTGGTCCTTACATTCTTAGAGAGAGGGATGACATGCTGGATATCAAAAAAAAAGTAAATGTAATCATTACAAATTATATAACCAAATAAAAAATGATTAAACATGAAATTCCAATCAAATATTGGTTGTTCATCTCAAGATCAATCATCAATCAACTCACATGAAATGTTTTTTATGGATAGTTATTATTTTCTACATAGTAAACATATGGTAATAATATTTTTAAATATAATTATATAGATTAGTTTATGAATATTTAATTAATGATATTATTTACATATAAATAATAACATTTTTTATATTATTATTAATTATATATATAATTATTGATTTAAATATGAAGTAATAAATTTTTACATTTGATTAGCGATAATATATATATATATATAATTAATAATATATTGTAACTTTATATATATTTATACTGTAT
Organism: Viscum album; assembly: GCA_963277665.1. Classification (NCBI taxonomy): domain Eukaryota; kingdom Viridiplantae; phylum Streptophyta; class Magnoliopsida; order Santalales; family Viscaceae; genus Viscum; species Viscum album. Next base: position 1,953,448,446 of record OY728125.1, read on the forward strand.
CATCAAATGTTTAACAATTTTTAATCATTTCCGATTGAATAAATGCGACATGATCTTGAGACTTTTTATTTGGAAAAATTTATCATTATTTAATAAATCAACCAAAATCTAAGGGGGAACTCCTTAAGCCTCTATTACCTAAAATTTATGTAATCATCATTCTCCTTTTATTCATGGTGTATAAATCTAGTATCGAACATCAACACCTCCCACGAAACCTCCTTTTATTACAATATTTCACACATGGAAATGGGAGTTCTAGGGGTTTAGCATACATAACAATTTATCGAGGACACATAGGTCCTTACATTCATAGAGAGAGGGATAACATTCAGGTCATCAACAAAGAAAGTAAATGTTATTATTATAAATTATATAACCAAATAAATAATGATTACAACATGCAATTCTAATCAAAAATTGATCAGTCATCTAAAGATCAGTTATCAATTAGTTTACTTACTAATTTTTTACATTTTTTATGGGTAGTTCTTATTTTTTACATAGAGTAACCATATATTAATAATGTTTTTAGTTATTTATTTAATGTCTTAGAGGTTACATGAAATGGAACAACACATAGACCCCTGGGTCGACAAGGATATATCACACCTCCATGGGTTAACCCACTCTAAAGCTAGCCCATTAGAACTTTAAATATCGAAGACCCACCATTTGGTGGTCCAAAGGCTCCTTAGTCTCAACCCAAAGACCTACTACCAAAGTCCTGTGCTGCATCAGTATGCGTCTAAGTCCGCACCCTTGTCTATGTCATATAATATTAATATATATATATATATACACACATTATTTATTCAAATATTTAATGAAATATATTTTTATAAATATTTTAAAATATGAATAAAAATATATTTCTTCTTAATTAATAATTATATTATATTTATTTTTTTATATTTTTTAAAAAAAATATAAAAATTGAGTAATAATTTTATAAATTCTATTAATGAAATTAACTTCACTTATATATATAACCAATAATATATTTTGAATTTAATTTAATTTAAATATAATAAATTATATAATGTAAATATATCATTATACTCAATTACTGTTATTAATATTTTTAAAAATAATTATAATATAAATTTATTTTAATTTAAATGTAATAAATAATATTATATATATACATAGTTATATTCAAAAGTAGTTATTAATATTTTTAAATATAATTATATATATATATATATTCATCTTTGTAAGTAATTATATTTTTGTAATCAATGATATTTTCCAAATATAAATGATATTATTTTTATATAATTAATAATAATTCAACACAACTTAAATTATCCACACATCATATTTTAATTTTATAAATAATTCAACATAATATAAATCATAAAAATAGAATATAACTTAAATCATACATTCATACATTCATACAATCATACAATTTAAATGAATAAATCATACATGCATTCATACAATTTATATAAATAAATCATGTAAACACAATAAACTTTATATCATCATCATGTTTTTGTTATTATATGTATAATTATTTATATTCTTATAATTTCACCCATTTATATCTAACATGTCAAATTTTAACATTTTTTTAATTATATCTATGCCAGTAGCACACCACTCCATGCGAGCACCCTTTTTCTCACCTCCATTATCGAAGACGTATGTACGACACTCTTTTGGGAGCAGTTCATGGTAGTGGTCTCTGTGCAAATAATGTGAGTTTGTCATCGGAAATGGGCACATGTGTAGGTTTGGAGGATGTTAGGAGTGTACTCACAGAGTATTGATCTCCTTCGATTGCTGACGTGTGTCGAGTTCACAATCCAATCTCAATTTTTTCATTCTTCCCCTGAACAAGATTCACATTTATCACTGCTTACTTTAGTTTGGTTTTAGTTATTTATTTAGTTATTTAATTTCTAAAATTTCAATATTAATCATACTGAAAATTCATTTTACTAAACATTCTTAGAATAGGATAATACTAGTTTCTACACACATTATTTTAGTGATATCTACCCTGCTTTCCATTGCTATGGTGACAATTAGGTCCATAAATTTCTAAATCTTTTATGTCAGGATAATAAATCAGTATACATTTTGAAATTAAAACAATCACTAGTATATATTGTTAGAATCAACCTGCAAAAATGATTCTCTAGACATAATTGATTTGGGTCAAACTCATTTATTGGAGAAATAAAAAATTATTAATGGAGACATTTATCTCAATATTAATAGAGGAGTTTCTCCCAAAATTAATGGAGAGTTAATTATTGATATTAATGGATGAAAAAAATAATGTTAACTGTATTAATTGGAGATATGGACTTGGGGTCTATATAAATGGATGCTGTGACATTTGTTGAGCATGACTGATGAGTGGAAGACAAGGTCTGATAAAGGTAGAGGTGGCTCCCCTTCCGAGGAAGCCAACCTGGGTGCACAAAAAGTCAAAGGAGCCAGATCCAAATCCAAAAGTTGAGACCCTCAAGGGAGAAGACCATAAAAAGGGAGCCAAGAGATGGGATATGTTGGCACTACCACAGAAATGGGTTTTCGTAGTGACACCCTTTAACAACACTAAAAAAAGAACTGGTAAAGGGGGTACCTTTATTAATGTTGATAAAAGGTTCTTTTAACAGTTCTAAAAAAGTATTATTAAAAGTAATCCTTTATCAACACATTTTTTAGTGTTGTTAAAGAGACCCCCTTTATCAATGTTTTTTAGTAGCGCTGATAAAAGTGGGGTCTTTATCAGTACTTTTTTACAAGCACTGATAAATGGTATGTTTGAAAAAAAATATTTCATTAAAAACAATATATTAAAATATAAATATATTTATATTGATATAAATATAATATATATTTTTTAAATATGTTTTAGATAAGGCTGAATAGGCATTTACACATAATATATAAAATATTTAGTGAAAATGACTTATAAAATAATTAAAAAAATATTTTTAATTAATAATTTGTTCATTATTATTGAGTAATAGTAATTTAATAACAGTGTGAAGATAAAAAAAATCAAAAAATCAATAAAAGATCTAAAATAAGTTAAAAACGTAACTTGAACTTCAAACGACCATAAATTTTGATCCGGGTGTCTGTTTGGGCTCTACCACATATCAAATTGAAACTCGCGATGATTTATACACACTAATAATAAGGAGAACCGTTTGTCACATTTTTCAAGGCTAAAAAAGGCTTAGAATACCTCCAAAACCGAGTTTTTAGTCAGGGTATCCCAATTTTTTTAACATTCGATGGAATTTCAACATCACTTAAGGGATCTTTTTTACCATTTTCAAGGGGGACTAAATTTATTCATAGGGATTACATTCATATTGATATTATGGTTTTGAAAATTTATCATTTTTCACTATGTACTATTATTTATAAACAAATATATAACAATATATACATATTTTTTTATATATTGACACATAAAAATTTAATTTAATAAATAAATAATTTAATATATTTACATATAAAATATATTTCTCAATATAGAAAATGTATCTAAAAAAATATCCATTTATTTAAAATAAAAATGTATGAATATTTATATAAATATACAATTAATATATATATATAATGTTTATATATATATAAATATATTTGTGCATGTATTGAAAAACATATACATATTTATCTACATATTATAATATATGTATATAAATATTAAAATATAATATATGCAAATAAATATAAATATTTATAATTATATTTATAGATGCACACACACACACATGTTTGTATTTATAAACACACACACACACAAAACATATTATATATATATATAAATATATATGGATAAAAAAATGTAATGAAATATATATAAATATACAGATATATCATAAAATAAGAAATAAAACAATATAGGTGAGTGGTAAAGGTGAAAAATTATAAGGGAGAGGTTTCAGGTTCAAAAATCACTCAAGGCAGGGGTGCGTGTGGGTGGGTGAGGTAGTGAATAGTGTTATTAAGAGGGGGGGGGGCAATGATAAAAGGGGGGATGGTCCTCCCTCTGAATTTGTAGAAAAAAAATTATTTTTAAAAAATATTTTTTTGACTTTTATGAGTGTTTTTTTTGCGTAGATAAAAGGTATTTTTTATTAGCACTGATAAATGGGGTCTTTATCAGCATTTTTTAGTGCGGATAAAAGGGGTCTTTATCAGGGATTTTTTTAGTGCAGATAAAAGGGGTCCCTTTTAATAGTACCTTGATTATCATCGCTTTTTTAGCATTGTAAATTCCATTTTTGCACACTTTTAAAGGTTATATCTTTAGTAGTGCGGCGACACATCTTTTAGTGATCTAGGTAGAGTTTTGGAAGATGGAAATTATTGGAAACTAGATGTTTATCCTTCTTGAATGAAAGTTATTTTTTCATTCTCCCATGGATATAGAAAAAAGGTCCGAACAACGTAATCCTATTGTGAATTGTTTTGTAATTTGTGCTTGCATGAGTGTTTATTTATCATGAACTTTTTCATTAATGTGAATGAAGACATTGAGAGGACCAAAAAAAGATGCAAGGATGACTCAGTGTAGTGGACAGGGTGCCTGGAATTCCCAGTTTCGGATACCAAAGTCATGGGGGGTCTTTTTGAGAAAGTTATGTGCATGTTGGTTTGGGCTCCAATCCTCAAAATGTGATATCTAAGAAAGGTTGAAGTGTTTGTTTGTATAACACAATGGAAAACATATGGGGGAGAAGTTTATCAAGGGCTATAAGGACATTACCAGAAGATAGTGGCGGTACCAGTGGTGTCTTTGGGATATCAAAAGTCCAATTGACCAACAAGAGTCATGAGGCATGTTCCATTGTTGGTGATAGTCAGATATTTACGAAAGCCTTCTTGTCCATAGGTTTCATGCGGCGTGTTCCATTCACAGTGTGACATTCTGAGCTTGGTGGAAGGATACTGAAATTCTGGAAGGAAATAGAATTGGAAGAGCACAAAAAAAGAACTCATGGATTATTTTGAAAGTTGGAGTCATGTGATAGATGACTCAAGTTCTTGGAAGGTGATGTCAGATGAAGCCTTTAGTTTTAAATTCAAGTAGATGGAAGATTTGGATGGTTCCCCTGTTCTATATGACATTGCAGATGAAGAAGGGATATTGCAGTTTTTGGATCCGTGACAATGATCTTTCAGAGGATCGATAAAGAAATGGAAGGACCTTCCATGATGTAGGTGGGCTCCAAACGATTTAGAACCAGGTTGGAATCAATGAGAGAAAAAGACCTGATTTTCATGGATACACTAAATAAAGTTTAAGTGTGAGTTTTTCATGCCAATGAAATCTGACTTTTGAGAAGCTTTAGTTACCGAATGAAGGTCGGTTCCGATGGTTTCGTTAGTGTTCGGTGTACCAAAAATATCTTAGGTGGCGTAAGAAGCTCAGTGGTGGAGTTTTCAAAAATTCATGGAAGAACAATAGAGTGATGCCGTGGGCATGGTGCATAACACAACTTGTTGTTGGGAATTTCAAAAAAATCATAAGATGAAAAATTGTTCCTAATTTCTTTGGATAAATTTTCCTTTGAGGCATTCAGATGAGTTTCTCTTAGAATGTGTAATGATCAGATCGTGGTTCTATAAGACTAAGGAGGAACTACTTTAGTGGGAAGTTGAACGATTGAAGCAACATTGTGTGGAGAACCATGTAGATGCTGCAAAAGAATGGTGAATGGAAGCTGTACCAGTTTCGATATTAGTGAGAGTATGAGAATAATCTTTGAGTGAGAGATTGTTGAAATCAACCTAAAAAAACGATTCTCTAGAAAAAATTGATTTGGGTCCAACCCATTTATTAGAGAGATAGAAAATCATTAATGTAGAGATTTATCTCATAATTAATAAAATAGTTTCTACCAACATTAATGGAGAGTTAATTCTCAATATTAATGGATCTAAAAATTAATGTTAACTACATTAATTGGAGATATAGACTTGGGGTCTATATAAATGGATACAAAGATATTTGTTGAGTTTGACTGATGACTAGAAGAAAAGGCCTGACAAAGTCAGAGGTGACTCCCCTTCTGTGGAAGCCAATCTGGGAACACACAAAGTCAAAGGAACTAGATCCAAAGCTGAAGGTCGAGACCCACAAGGGCAGAGACCAGAAGGAGGGAGCCATAATATGTGATGACCAAATGATGTTGGCACTTCCACAAAAATGGGTTTTCACAGCGCCACCCTTTAAAAACATTAAGTAAAGAGTTGATAAAGGAAGTACCTTTATCAGTGCTAAAAAAATCACTTATAAAGTCACTTTTAATAGCATTAAAAAAGCACTATTAAAAGTACCCCTTTATTAGTGTTTTTTTAATGCTGTTAAAGGGACCCCCTTTATCAATGCTTTTTTAGCAGTGCTGATAAAAGGGGGCATTTATCAATGTTTTTTTACTATCAATAATAAAGGGGATATTTAAAAAAACTATATTTCATTAAAAATAATATATAAATATATAAATATATTTTTGTTGATATAAATCTAATATATATTTTTGAAATATATTTTAGATAAGTCTAAATAGGTATTAACACATAATATATAAGATATTTAGTAAAAATGACTTATAAAATAATTAAAAAATATTTTTAATTAATAATTTGTTAATTATTATTGATTAATATTCATTTAATAACAAATTTAAGATAAAAAAAATAAAAAAAATAAATAAAAGATCTAAAATAAGTTGCAAACCTAACTTTAATTTCAAACAACCATAAATTTTGATCTGATTGTCCATTTGGGCTATAATATATATAAAATCTAAGCCTACAATGAGATATACACACTAGTGAAAAAGGGTAACCATTTTTTAACAATTTCTAGGACAAAAAAAGCTTTTAAGGCCTCCAAAATTGAGTTTTTAGTCGGTGTATCCCAATTTTTTAACATTCAATGGAATTTCAACCTTGTTTAAGGGTGTCTTTTTGCCCAATTTCAATGGGGAATAAATTTATTCCTAGGTATTTTATTCATATTTATATTATGGTTTTTAAATTTTATCATTTTTTACAATTTACAATTATTATAAGCAAATATATAACAATATACACATGTTTTTTATATATTCACACATTAAAATTATTTTTATAAATAAATAATTAATCATATTTATATATAAAATATATTTCTCAATATATAAAACTTATATAAATAAAAATAATATCCATTTTATTTAAAATACAAATATATGAATATTTATATATATACAATTAATTTATATATAATGTATATATATATATATATTGTGTGTGTGTGTGTGTATTAAAAACACACACACACACACACACATATATCTAAATATTCTAATATATGTATAGAAATATTAATATATACTACATGAAAAAAATATAAATATCTATAATTATATTTATAGATGCATACACATATATAAATATATATATTTGTATGTATGTATTTATAAACACACACACACACAAAACATATTTTATATATGTATTTAAATAAATATATATATATGGATAAAAAATGTAACAAAATATATATAAACATACAGATATATCATAAAATAAAGAACAAAACAATATAGGTGAGTGGCAAAGGCACAAGATTATGAAGGGGAGGTCTCAGGTTCATAACTCCAATGGTAGGGGCACACACGAGTGGGTGAGGTAGTGCATAACACTATTGGGGGGGGGGGGTCCTAGTGGTATTAAAAGGTGTGGGGGGGGGGGGGGCTATAAAAGTGCTGTTAAAGGGTGGTGGTGGTTGGGCACTCATAAAAGGGGGATTGGTCCTTCGAATTTTCAGAAAAAATTTCTTTTTAAAAATTATTTTTTCCACTTTTATCAGTGCTATTTTTAGAACTAATAAAATGGGTCTTTATCAGTGTTTTTTTTAGCACTGATAAAAGAGAACCCATTTTAGTTGTGCCTCAATTATCAGTGATTTTTAGCACTATAAATGCCTATTTTTCACACTTTTATAGGTCATATTTGCAGTAGTGTGGGGACACATCTTTCAGTGATCCAGGTAGAGTTTCAGAAGATAAAAATTCCTATAACCTAGATGTTTCGGCTCATTGAATGAAAGTGATGTTGTCTTTCTCCTGTGGATGTAGGATAAAAGTCTGAACAATGAAACCCTATTATGAATTGTTTTGTACTTTGTGCTTGCATGCGTTCTTTCTTGTCATGTGATTTTTCATTACTATGAATAAAGACCTTGGGAGGACCAGAACCAGATGTAATAAAGACTCAGTGTGGTGGTTGAGGTGCCTGGATTTACTGTTCTGGGCACCAAATTCATTAGGGATCATCCGAAGCAAGTTATGTACTTGTTTCTTTGGGTTTTGAACCCCAACACATGGTATCCAAGAAATTTTGAAGTGTTCGATTGAAGAATATAGTGGAAAGAATCTAGTGGATCAGTTTATCATAGACTCGAAGGATGTTACGATAAGATAGCGGTGATACTAGAGGTGAATATGGGATATAGAAAGTCCTATTGACCAGCATGAGTCATAAGGTGTGTTCCATTTATGGTGATAGTCAGAGCTTAGTGGAAGAATTATGGGTTTCCTTGAGTTGGGTAGTCTATCAGGCATCTGAAAGAATGTCACCAGAAGATGGAAGCAGTATCAATGGTGTTGCTAGAATATCTAAAGCCTTATTGTCTAGAGGTTTCATGTAGCATGTTTCATTTATTGGGTGAAATTTAGATCTTGTTGGAAGGATACTAAAATTATATAAGGTAAGAGAATCGAAAGAGAACAACAAGAAGCACTCATGAATTATTTTGGAAGTTAAAGTCATGTGACAAATGACTTGGTTTTTCAAAAGGTGATGTTAAATGAATCCATCATCTTTCAATTCAATTTGATGGAATATTTGTATGGTTCCCTTGTTATGCATGAAATTTTGGATGGAGAAGGGATATTATAGTCTTCGACTCTATGAATACAATATTTCAGAGGATCTATAAAGAAACAGAAGGACCTTATGTGATGAAGGTGGGATCTCAAAGAGTCAGAACCATGATAGAAGTAGTGAGAGAAAAGGACCCTATTTCCATGGTTACACTGAAGGAATTTTCAGTGGGAGTTCATCATGCTGATGACATTAAACTTTCCAAAAGATTCGGTTACCAGATGAAGGTCGGTTTTGATGGTGTCACTGGAGTTCGGTGTACCAAAAATCTCTTGGGTGGCGTAGAGTCTTAGTGGTGGAGTTTTAAAAAATGCATGTAAGACCAAGAGATTGAGGCCATAGACATGGTGTAGGGTTCAACTTGTTGTTGGTAATTTCAAAAAAATCAAAAAATGAAAACTCTTTCCTGATTACTTTGGATAAATTTTACATGGAGGCATTTAGATGAGTTTCACGTAGAATGTGGAATGATCAGATAATGGTTGTAGAAGACTGAGGAGGAACTAATTTAGTGGGAGGATGGATGATTGAAGCAACATGGTGTAGAGAACCATGTAGGCGCTGTAGAAGAATGCTGAATGGAATCTGGACCAGTTTTGACAATGGCGACAACATGAGAATAGTCTTCAAGTGGGATATTATTAGACTCAACCTGCAAAAACGATTCTCTAGATAAAATTTATTTGGGTCCAACCCATTTATTAGAGATATAGAAAATAATTAACGGGGAGATTTATCTCATCATTAATAGAGGAGTTTCTCCTAACATTAATTAAGAGTTAATTCTCAATAATAATGGATGAAAAAATTAATTTTAACTGTATTAATTGGAGATATGGACTTGGGGTCTATATAAATGGATGCAGTGAAATTTATTGAGTATGACTAACAAGAGGATGAAAATGCCTAGAAAAGGTTAAGGTTTCTCCCTTTTTTGGGAAGCCAACCTGAGTGCACACAAATATCCAAAGGCACAAGATCCAAAGGTGAAGGCCGAGACCCGTAATGACAGAGACCATAAGGAGGGATCCAAAAGATGCAATGATCGAACAATGTTGGTAGAACATCTTCTGGTGATATTGGTAGAATTATAAAAGATGGAAATTATTGTAACCTAGATTTTTCTCTTCATTGAATGAAATTAATGCTGCCATTCTCATGTGGACGTAGGATGAAAGTCTGAACCACATAATTCTATTGTGCATTTTTTTGTACTTTATGCTTGCATGCATGTTTTCTTGTTGTGTGCCTGTTTGTTGCTATGAATAAATACCTTGGGAGTATTGAAACCAGATTCAAGGACAACTCGATGCGGTGGATGGGGTTCCTAGAATTATCAATTCTAGACACCAAATTCATGGGGGGTCTTCCGAAGCAATTTCCACACTTGTTGTTTTAGGCTCCGATCCCCAATATATATTTCTCTATATTAAGCGCTATGATTTATTTTCACTTAAAAAATAATAATAAAGAATATAATTTTATCATGACTGGATTAAGACATTGATAAAGGGTGATTTTATTAGGGCTGAAAAAAAACATTTATCGACATTTTTTTATGCTGATAAATACTAATCATTATCAACGATATTCTTAGCACTGATAAATGTGTTCCCTTTATCAAAGCTAAAACACTTGTTTTTAGGTCTAATAAAATATGTCATTCATAAAAAAATAATATATTATAAAAAATAATATTTTAATATGTAAATATATTTATATTTTAATATATAATATATTTTCTTAAATATTATTTATATAATACTAAATATGTATTTAAATTTGATATATAATATATTTAGTGACAAATATTTTATAAAATAATTAAAAATTAATATTAATTAATAATTTTCCTATTATCATTGAGTAATATATATTCAATAACATTTTGGTAATAAAAAAATTAATAAATTATAAAATATCTTAAGTTAAGTTGAAAACGTGACTTTTACTTCAAACAACCATAAATTCTGATCTAGATTTCCATTTTGACTCCACACCATTATAGATCATGTGAAATTAAGAACTAGATAAAAGTGGTAATAAATATTCCTTTTATTAACACTAAAAAAGTGTTGACAAAAGCACTCAATTATCAATGCTTTTTTTAAAGGTCGATAGGGCATCTTTGTCAGTGTTTTTTAGTGCTAATAAAGTGTAATCTTTATCATCATAATTTTAGTGCTGATAAAAGATATATTTTATAATATATATATATATCATTTAAAATCATTTATTAATATATAAATATATTTATATTAATATAAATATCATATATATTTTATTAAATATGATTTATATAAGATGAAATATGTATTTATACTTAATATATAAGATATTTAGTGAAAAATGTCTTATAAAATAATTAAAAATTAATATTAATTAATAATTTTCTAATTATTATTGAGTAATAGGAATTTAATAACAATTGGATGACATGAAATTTCAATAAATTAATGAACGATTCAAGGTAAGTTGAAAATACAGTTTGAACTTCAAATAGCCATAACTTTTGATTCAGGTGACCCTTTAGACTCTACCGCATATCAAATCAAAGCTTGTGAAAACAAATCAATGACATGGTGACCTAAGAGGATTGCAATCCGTATTTTAATACTAGGAAAATATCCTATATCCATGGTTTTCAGAACTTTGGCTGATAGAGTTATGGGTATAGGCCCTAGATATTTTGTCATACCCACGGTTTAGCCAAAACTATGGGTATAACTTTTCCAAGTAGAGAACCTATACCCATGGTTCTCCAAACCATGGGTATAGGTAGTTGTCCCAATTTGGCAGTAGTAACATATCTTCCAAATCCTGAACTTGTAAATAAAATAAAACACATATTACACATTCAATACAGTACAAATATTGTATATTTAGCATTCAACCATCTTCTTGTAATATTTTCCAAACCATTTACAATACTAAAACAAACACATACATCCATATAACCAATCAATTAAATTCATAAAACAACTTTAACATGTATCCTTATTTTTAAGTAAAAAATAGGGGGGTTAAATATCTCCCCCATCACCAACATCCTTATCACCATTAGAAACATACTCATACCCAAAAACATCATCTGGAGCAACAACATCATCATCATCATCAACATAATCATCAAAAACATCATCAACATCATCATCACCACCACTATCAACTTGAACACCACTAGGACCCTCATTTTAATCACTCGGGGCATCATTTAAAGATAGAATTGATGCCATATATGCATAAATAATAGTAGAAACCTCTAATGTAAGTGATTGGCTTATAACTGACATAGCTTTTAGGAAATGTTTGGTGATCAGTTTACTTATTTCATTCTTTTGTAGAGATTTTTTTTCATAGATACTACTGCATGAGTGCTTTTAAAATTGGGGGTTTGAGAGGTTTTAGAGGATCACAATGAGGACCAATACCTAGTGGGGATGATGTTTTTACTGGTTCAACATCGAACTCTCCCCAGGTGATCCTCACCTAATACCTGACTCAAATGATAATTTGGCCCAAATTTGTCATCTTCTTTATCATTGGGGGACTCTAGTCCATGCTATTAAAAATATAAACAAGATTTTTAATTTTTAATTTTGAATAAATATTTGAAATATAAAAAAATAACTTACAATCTTTTCTTGTTTTTGTGCATTTACTGAACTTCTATCCTTTTTCTTTCTACTCGAGGCACATGACCTTCGATGCCCAATACTGCTTGTTGAAAATTACATTGATTAGTATACACATATTCATAATATAAAAATTTTATAATATTGAATAAAAATAAAAGGTAATAAATTTTAAATGAATGAAAAATTCATAAATTTAAACATGTGATAAACACTGATGAAAAAATCATAAATAATAGCTAATCATAAACACTGTATAATTTTAGCTACTCATTATGAAAATTTCATAAATATGATATATTATTTAGTGCTGAAAATAAAAATATAATCCCATTGAACCCTATAAAAATTCATTGAAAATGAATATTACCACATTAGAACAAATTTGGAAGAGGGTTATAGTCTCTTGTTTGCTACACTACTAAATTGATATTTCATTAAAGTGTGGGAATCCCAAAATCCAAATCAGTAGCCTCAGTGAGTGATTGAATTTGAAAAGGATGACTAAATTTGATACATTACTAGTCCATAAACTGTATGTTAAATCATTTAATAATATATTTCTAGATTGATAAAGATGAAACAAAAATATAAGGAATCATACACCACAATAACTCATTAGTAAGAACTAAAATAAGATAAAGAATAGATTATGATTAATGATATTTTAATTGAATATCACAACTTTAAAATGGAATACAAGTACCTATATTGTGTTTATTATATAATGATTTGATTTATAAAAATTAGTTAGAGAAAGTGTTCTTCTATATGTATAATAAATTTTCTATTAATACCATATTCTAAACTATACTATCTTGATTCTCTATATTAATTAATGAAAAATATAGATAATCGATTAATGCAACATTTGACTATGCTTATCTATGTTGATAAGGATTGGTGGGAAAATATTCTATCACCACTTATGGTGTACAAATTCAGAGAGAGGGCTGAAAATACTATTATAGGTTCAAGTTCAATTAGGCCTTCTCAACATCTATAAAAGAGGTAAATGATTCAAAGGTAGAAAAATAAGAAAGAGGCTTTCTAAATCACATGATGCAAGAAAGGTCCCTAGAAGAGGAATTAAAATGTTTTTAATAATAATAAATCATAATATAATACATATAATATGTTCATAATTTTATGTAATTATTAAAATCAACATATTTAATATTGAAGGAAATATATAACTCGTAGAGTTGAATACAAATATAGGAACAAGTGATGTTGAGAAAGGTTATAATAATCAATGTTAACCTTTTAATTAGATGAAGGGATGTGTCTCCTAAGTCATCTAATATATGAACACTATATCACATTTCCAAGGGGATTGTTTTATGTTAAAATATCACTATATATCATTTTAAAAAAATAGTTATCTTATTATTCAGTTCTTAATGAAACAATACATTGTATTATTTTTAAAATTAACATTTTTATGGTATATCACAATTATTCAATATTATTGTAATGCCTCAACCCTAGTTACCCAAATTCGGTGCATTATTACATAACATTGGCATGATCACAAAAGATCAAGTCTCGAAAGACCGATTAGTTTAGTAGCCTTGGAAGTACTGGATACATTCATAAGGTTTACATTACATTATAAAATGGAAAACTATAAAAAAATTGTTTCCATGGACAACACTGAGATCCCATAGACTACCCCAGTAGGTCCTTCATAATATAATTATTCGCATCCTGGGAAAAATAAAACATAGAAAGGGGTGAGCTCAAATGATCAGTAAGGATAACAATATAGCAGAAACTTTCATAAATAAGAATAAACATTTAAGGAAATATATAATACTAAAACAAAAGACTTTTCAACATAAACTTCATCATAATATGGAAAATATAAATCAAAATAATTCCACTTACTTACTCACATGGATATTCTACTAGTTGAATAATCACATGAAATATCAATAGCCACTTTCATAATGATGGAATGCATAATGCCAGACTTTCATAACCACATAGTCAAGGCCTTGTGCCAAGACTACAAAAAAGATTTTGTCAAGGACTTGTTCCAAGACACAAGTTTTTCTCATGAGACCAACCGATGCATCAAGGAGCTATAACGGGCTCCACCAGTCACATATTAAGTCCAATGCATTCCTCATATGAAAAGGTTTAAACACAAAATAAACATTCGTATTAAAACTATCATACGAAATGTCAATACTTTAACTATAAACCATGAATGGTGTAAAAATAACACATCCATAGTCAAACATATCACAAAACCTTCAATACAATATGTAAGTTTTGTATCTTAATAAATCAACTTCAAATAAGCTTAAAATCCATCAAATAATATTGACATAGATGAAATCAAAATCTTTTTTTAGAGAAATTTCTCTTTCTATTTTTAAATCATTTAAAATTAATATAATTATAAAAGAAAAAATTTATTTTGGAAATATTATTATAAGCTTGTAAGGGAATATTTTATGATGTTATAATGGTGGAAAATAGCCGCACCTTCCGTATAAGTTAAAAATAACATTCTTACCTTAATTTTGTCGAAAAGGTCATAAAGTACCTTGTTTGGAAAATGACGGAAAGATTTATTTCAGAACATATAAGGTCAAATAAGGGTATAAATAAATTTAACACATTGTCTAGTAAATAGTAAAAATGTATTGAAATACATTTTTATCAAACATGGATGTGGATGATAAAGAGGTCCTAGTAGATAATTACATATAAACAACCTCGGATAATAAAGAGATTGTGAAATTAACCCTTATCTTGTACTTTTCCTTGGTCGAGGGTAGGTTAACCTACTTTATAATGGTTAAATGATTGTTATTAAATTATACAAGAATCATATACATTAATATGATATCATATATGATCTTTTAACATTTCTTTGTTAATAATATCATAGTATTATCGTCATTTCGGGTGTTAACTGATTCGTTTTCCTTTATATGCTTTGTTACATAAGTAATTTTTATTATGGATATGATGTATCTTATTCATATTAAGAATGATATTAAGTCTTTAAACATTATTTTTAATCATCTAATGAAAATTATTCTTGAATGGATACGATGGGGAATGAATCTCATCATGTTCGTGGAGACGGTAATCCGTACGTATGCACGAGCGACAATATCATTATTTTGATATTAAAATAATATATAATTTGATGGTATATCATATATAAAGAATAATTATCATGTTATATTTATTATTTACATCAATTACACATCATTATTATACCCATCCAAATAATAATGTATTAAATAATAATTACACCACGATGTGAAGATGGTAAGCCGTACGTACACACGTATAGTGACATGTCATTAAAAGGATGGATAGAATAATTAATATGGTTGTACCATATTTATAATAACATCATAGTATATAAAATATAATGGAGTTATTATTTTAGAATGGAAACAACAGAGAAATAGGAAGTGGAAGAATAAAGGAACTTGAAAGAGGTGATGAAATATTTACCTCTTCTTCGGGTTCTTCCTTTTGACTTGATCAAAAGGGCTCCTTAGGTTGGATTTTTGACTAAAGTATGGCCTCTAGGATGAAGGTATGACAGTTGAGAGGGTATTTGGATAGTTTTTGGCCGAGACAAATGTATTTGAAGTTGTGAATTAGAGAGAAGGGGGAGTGCCCTTTTATAAGAAGGGTGAGGGGAACCTTAGGAAAAGCTAGAAATATTATTTTATAATAAAATAATTTTATTTTTCTAATGGATCCAAAATGAATTATTTAAAGTATAAGGTGGGTATGGGTCGAAAAAAACTCAACCAATAGGTTTTAGACAGGTTTGGGTCACTATATTAACTTTTTCTTTTAGATTTAACTCTTAATTAAATAGTTTGACATTTACCATGTCTCTTTGTATTTTTATATTACATGGTTAATAAACTTACTATAAACGTCCAAGAGAACTCCAAGTGGTTCATTAATGATACACCTATCATTATATAAGTCTTTTTTTTGAACCTTATATTTTTAAGAATAGAATATCAATTAATAATATAATATTTGTTTTAAAAACTCTTTTATGTCAATTTTTACACTATTTGGTATTTTGTTTTTTCTAAATTCATAACGGCATTATTACTTCAAAAAAAATTGATATAACAAACCCTAAAATGTCATATTAACCTATTAAATCAGTCGAATTCATAAAAAGTCTTAAATTACATTTATTTGGATATTTATAATATCAATTATTTTAATAATTCATTAATTTGGTAATTACTGCATCATCATTGTGTAATAAATAAATTTAATTATTTAATGTATAAAAATTATAAATAAAATACCATTATGTAGGAAATTTTTTTATATTTCTAATGAATATTTATAGTCGAATTTATCTTATGTGTAACCGTATATTAAAAATGGTTTAGTTATTAAACTTTGAATTTAACACTTTTAACTCTTCCTTGAATTAAATAATAATAAATGTCCTAATCTAATACAAGTGGACCTAAAGGATCATATTTTATTCCTATGGTTGTTTTTGGTCTAATTACACTTATAAAATAGAATTAGGACATGTGTTAGGGTAATAATAATATCATTTTTACCCTCAATTACCCTATTTACTTTTAACCGTGGTAAATAAAAGCAAAAAGTTACTATTCACCAAAAATTATTTTCATCTTATTAAACCACATTTTACTTACTGATATCAACCATGTCTCTCGGATTTTTGAAATTCAACTCACAGAAGTAGTAAAATTAAGTTTTATGTAAATTTGCAAATGCTCATAGGAGGTGGGTAAAAGACGGTAAAAAGTTCAATAAAATTTTTACATATCTAAAATTATTATAAACTGATTCCAATGAATTACATTAAACTTATATAGGTATTATGTATCTATTTTGACCTAAAATAAATTTAAATAAAATAAATAATTATTTAAATAAAAATTCGGTTTTAAACTATAACTCAGTGTTTGTCACTATTCATCAAAAATTGAAAGTTTTCCGAAAAATACCAAAAATTCACCCTAAGCTAATTTCGATATTCCAAATCCAAAAATGAAGTCCATTTTGAAAAGTAAAATTTATAAAATTTAAAAAAGTGGGTATTACTATTCATAACGACTAGTTTGATTGGTTGTGGTGTATTAGAACTCAAAGTTGCGTACAACACATGCTATTGTATTATTCAAAGAGAAACATACCGTGGAAGCTTGGGGTTTTACAATTATAATATGAGATAAGTCTGAGATTTCCAATATCAAAAATTAATGATGAATAAAAAAATAAGGCACAAAAATATAAAAATCTAACTAAGTAACAATATAAATCTAGATATTAATTCTATTCATATTAAAGTACCCGGTGCCACTCATGCTCAAGAATTATAGTGTGCCCCAATATGTGTAGATACGTCATTGAATATTTGTTCTTTTTGTTATTTACCGACGTATCCTAAAAACAGAAATTCAATACAAGTAATCAGAATTAAATTTTATATAAAAAACATTAAATACTAAGAATACCTTAAACTCTTCAGTCTTCCAATATGGGATCATTTTATGATATTGTGTTTTTGGAAAGTCAGAGAATATGATACACCCTCTAAATCAAAACCAACTCTGCTCCTCCAACCAATATATAACTCATGATTATATGATCGCCATAACTCCCCAAGATCCATCAACCTTGCAACCTTAGAAGCTTCAACTTTGGGAAATTTAAAAAGACTCTATAATGAACATGTTAATTCATATAAATACAATAATAATATAGATATAAATTTATAAAATTGAATCAAACCATTTACATTTCATCATAGTTATTCGACCTTGAGAATAATAATCCAATAACAATATTTTCTCAACAAGTCCATAATAAGACACATTTTCATATCAGTTCTGACTATTTGATGCACTGGAATAATATTACATTATAGAAATCAACATAATTACATCATGATATGTTATCATTTTCATCTCTCAGTCAATTATAAGGAATTTATACCCATTGATTATTAAATATTTACATTCACAAACCAAATAATTGGGACCAAAACCCAACACTCTTAATTCTTGAGAAATGGAGTCAACAGGTAAAGTCAAGGACTAAAAAATATATGAATAATAAAATTAAATGAATACCTATATTTTATGTTAATTTAGGTTCCATTCAAACCTTTGATTTTGACCAAGCATGAAACTCATGGTTATAAAAATCCTCTCTCATTCTCGAAGGGAAAAACCGATGAACTCCACTTATATTTTTTTATGTTTCCTATATAAAATGATAATAATAGTCTAATGTATATATAAAAGTACATAGTATGAGATAACATATAAATATTAAAATTACTAACTTGATATAGTCATCAAACAAACCAAAGTTAAACAAGACTGTGTGATGGACCATATCCCACTCTTCAAGGCTTAATGTAGCCAATGTATATAACCCAAGAATTCATCCCATTTGGGGAAGATATGGAAATGAGGGCTCAATATCTCAATAATGCTCATATTAATTTATTATTGGTTGGTTATATCCTTTTCCCACCTTAAAAAAATACATTGAACAAAAATCCATACATTCTTGAGCTAGATAACCTATCATAATGAAAGCTTTAGGATGATTCTTATTTCAGACATAAAATTTTACTATGCACATATTTATTTTAGTAGGATACCTCCAATGAAAAGAAACAGGTCCCCCAACAAGTGTTTTAGTTAGAATATGAACTATTAAATGAAACATGTAGGTGAAAAATGAAGGAATTGTTTTCCAACTCACACAAAAGTAATGGATCCTCTTACCACATTTTTATAAAGAATGACTTGGATAACCTTTTAGCACATAGTTCTCTAAAAAATGGAACAAGTGAATCAATTTCATCCTTACATTATTGGATAGTAAATTATAGATTTCTATTGGAATAAATTCATGAAGAAGGATGTGACAATCATTAGTTTTCAGGGATTTTAGTTTCAAATCCCCTTTATTGAATCATTTATACATTTTTCTGGAATAATCATCAAGAACCTTGATATTATCCAATGCTTCTAGAAATAGATTTTTTCTCTAAAGGTTTCATCACATAAGAATCATAAGGAACTTTCCATTTGTTTTCACTAATACACACAAGATGCAATTATGGTTGAATACCCCAATCCAATAAGTCCCGAAGAGATCAGACGTCATCTTTGGTCTTCTCATTGATATTTAGAATAATTGAAAGAAAAATTTCACATATATTTTTCTCAATATGCATTACATCTAAAAAATTAAATAAAAAATTGGTAGACCAATATGGAAACTCAAAAAAGATACTTCTATTTTTCAAATTGTAAGTGGCTTCAGTGTCAAAATTCTTATTCTTTTTAGATATCATTTGACCTTTTCATAATTAGAAATTGAAATCTTTCAATTCATTAAGCACATCAGTTGCTGGCATACATTGAGGTGATTGTTCGGTGTCAAAAGTATTATCAAACTACTGATGATTCTTCTTTTATTGATGATCTATTGTAAATAATCATAAATTACCCATGAAACTAAAACTATGATGATATTTAAGCCTTATTGATCATGTGTTATTTATATAAATAGAACATGATAGTTTTCCCTTCATTATCTAACTAGAAATCATTTCATAAGTATGGAAATCATTTATAGTCCATAGAAAGTCAACATGAATTTGAATTTTTTTAAGAAGCATTAAATGTGCACACAACCATATCCCAAAGCTTCTTCAACTCTCTTATTAAAGGTTGAAAGTAGACATCTATTTCATTATAAGGATCAGAAGGTCCAAATATTAGTTACTCAATAAATTTAAAGTTTTTTTATACAAATCCATATAGTAATATTATAAATGTGAATAAAAATTGGCCACATGTTGTAAGCATTAAGCATCTGACCAAATGGATTAAAAGCACCATAGGATAGAACCAACCTGACATTATTCACCTTATTCGAAAAACCATGATGTTGTGCATTAAATTCCCACCATGATAATCTATATAGTGGATAAAACTACTCATCATTACCTTAAATTATCTTAGCATCACACCATCACATATTGGATGATATTTCTATACACATGAATATATTTTAAAGCCTGGGAATCAATGGAAAGTGCCACATGACTTTATATAGCATGCGAGACAGTGTTCCATCTACATTTTCCTTCTATCGGGATATACCATATTCTTTAATTCATTAAGGTTAATTGTTTCCTCCCAAAATAAATTGCGATATTTCAGAAAATCATGAATATTATTAGTTTAAAATCCAATCTAATTATTAACTTCCATGCCTTATAATTATTTGAGGAAATATCTACACAATTAGGAATAAATTTCTTCAAAAAAGTAAGAATATAATCAATAGAGGTATTAGAAATTATACACATGTTTTTTCTATGATATAACTGCATTAAAAATTCTAACTTGGTCATTTTAGCACATTCCTTCTATACTAGAGTTCTGGTATCATCCATTAAAATTTTCACTCTCTTAACATCATCATCTTCAGTCTTTTCCTCATATGTACTGATATCATTGCCTTCTTATACTAAAATACTATCTCTCACGTGATGATGCACAAATGAAAACCGATAAAATATCAAATTTTACATACCACTTATTTCTTTTCATTCATGAATAGTATAAGATTGTCTCATCACTCCATGGTGATACCAAACATAATATTTTGTTTGAAATGCAACTTTAGTTATATGGTAGCTATATTATTCTTGACATAACCATGGTCTTCCAACACAATTATAGCATGAACACTATATATAACCTCCATGTGAAGCATTATTAAATGAAAAATCTAAAAAAAATAAAATTATTTTGAAACTCGATTGAAATTTGATCGGTATGATACATCCAACTTCTATACATTATATTACAATGAAAAAAGTTATGTTCCAATCAATAATGTAAACCATAATTAAAAAATTAATCACAACTAATTTTAATATGAAAGTTATCAAATCATACTAGTAGTTAGAAAAACAAAGAATAAGAGAAATAACATATGCTATAAGAAATGACTAAAAATAATGAACCAAGGTGGGTATCCTTGAAATTTAAGAATTCACTATCATTTTGGATAAATTTATTAACTTTTAGACACTAAAAAATACTACCCAAGGTTTTAAATATGAATAATCAATCAACAAGATCAAAACAAAGGCAAAACCATAGTTTTATGAAAAAAATTCTTACATTCCAAATGATCATAATAATTCAAACATACCAAAATATAGTCCAGAGATCAAAAATAGAACCAAAGGATCAAAATGATCAGTATAAAGAAAATGGAAGTAGAAGAAATACAACATAATATCTACTAATTAAACATTAATAATAATAATGACTTCTTATTTTTATTATAATTATGTCTAAGTCATACCCCACCCCAATCTGAGTGTTTCACACTCACTCTCTCATAAATTACCATTTTTAATGGTCATATACTTTGGTTCATTAGTGAGAATAGTAATGAAAAATTATTTTTAAATGTAGAGACTATCATACCTAATGGTTATAGTGAAAGTAATATTATAGTAGCTGCATTATAAAACATTCTCTTAATAAAAACACAATGGTCATGTAATTAAAAATAAGGTAGAGGGGGATGTAAGAGAATTGAACCTAAAAAAACATGATTTAAATAAAAATAAATAGAAACACTAGTATAACCCCCTTTAATCACATGTTTGGAAGAAATAAATATCACCCTCTCATGATTTCTATGATAGGGTGTTGAAAAAAATTAAATAAAACATATAAAATTTGTGATAGAGGATAAATATAGAAGATTTAATCCATAGATCATTAATATATATTTAATTAATTATTTAATACATAGTTTCAAAGGAAAATATAAAAAAATTATCAATGAAATCTTATAAAAACCCAGTTTTTTCCTTGGAAGAATTTGAAATATTTTTATATGTATTTCTAGAGCTAGGTAATGAGACGACATGTGATTCTGAGGTCTAGTGTGCCTAAAATCAATTTTATAAAAATATTAAATATATTTTATATTTCACACATGTGTATTCTTAAAGAAAATTGGATAAATATTAAAAGTAATCTTAAATTAGAAATCCTAGACCACGGTTGAGTCTGGAATGCGGTGTTTATCCTATTTGTGACATAAAATGGGTCGGTATGGGGCGTTCAGACTCTTCACTTATTGGAAATATGTTCAGTGGATTAATTAATTATTAAATTAATTAATTAATTAATTTTTACCTAAACTATATGTTTATAAATACATCATCATGAAAAAATTACCTGGGTTAGACTCATAATCTTGGAATCTCCAATGATGCTTTCCTTCCTCCTTCTGTTGGCGGATCTCATCATACGACGAAAAAATTAAGGATCAAAGTAGATCAAAAAAAAGTGAAAAAAATAACTCCTTTCAATCATTTGAGGGTAAATTATTCAATGATTATCAATCCATAATTGAGGTAGGAATTTTCAATTTGGTGATTTATGACCTTTTAATTAAATTGTTTGAGAGAATCGATCCCTTCTATCGATTTACGCCAATTTTGGGCTATGCATGATCCTACATACTGATTAAATTGATTTAATTAAGTTTTTTTTCTAACATCATATCCTTATTCTTGATCGTTGGCTAAGAACACTTGGCCAACGATGTTTAAAAAATTGCTGTAGTGCCTTTATCCCCAATTTCTCTACGTGTTTGTCACTGGAAGGACCCCTGTGGTCCCAGTTCAACAATTCTGGGAGGTACCATGCATGATCAGACCCCCATAACTATGATGGATTGATGGAAGAGGTATAGATTTAAAAAATGACCACATATCTGAGATTTTTGCAAGGTAAAGATGGTCTTTTTGATGACCGGTAAAATGAATCTTTGTTTAATAGAGGTGAGGTGGTTTGAAAAACATATGAAGGAACTACCAAGGACCATCAAAGAGGATTTCTAGCAAGAAAAAATCAAAATCACGGATATACTACTAGATCCATGAGTTTAGGGAAGATATAGGGCTAAAAATCAAGTAGTGGGGCTAGATAGAAGGCATGAAGATTGAATCATAGAATCTATTGAAAAATTGGCTACATGTTGTGTTCAAGGATAAACACATGATGTGTAGTCCCCTCGATGGTGGAAAATAGGGTTTCAGAAAAATTAAGGCTGACACAACATGTATCCCTCCTATAAGTCATGTACCCATTCCCCAGTTGGACAACCCATGTGGAGGATTACAAAGGTGGGGACTCATGTAGAATTACATAGCTTGGCACATGACTATGTACCCGAGTAAATGGATACAAGTTCTAGTACATGAACCTGGGGTCTGGTACACTGACATGGGGTCCAGTACACATACATGGACAATTGGACTTGACCCGATCCCTATTAGTTCAGAAACATCATGCAGTCCACCTACATGGTGTGTACTAATACATGGGATGAAAGCTTTGTGATGGAAAGGGATAAATCCAGGTGGTGTAGTGAGAGAATAGGCTATTTGGGTCCCCTAACATTCCATGTACCCCTTTACCTCTTTTGAGTAAAATTTAAGGTTTTGTATCTCCTTTATTTGAAATCATATTTTGGAATTTGAGTAACCTATCCCGAGTTTTTTCCATGTATAACATGATGGTTCCCTCGATTGTGAATTTGGAGAGATGAAATGAAATGTTTCGGTCATGGTTCTTGTTGAGGTGATTCTCGATGATGTAAGTTATCAAGAAAAATCACCAAAGAATTATAATTTTTACCCTTCAGTAGAGCTAGGCAGTAGAGTCATCGACTTTTTGAGTGGAACCCCCACTTCAGTATGGGTGTGGGTCCTCTATAACTACCTTCTGAGTGGAACCCTCTACTAGGTAGGGTGAGAGTCCTCGATGACTAGTGTGGAACCCCTTTTTGTATTAGGTCATAGGTATTTGACTTATGAGTGTAACCCCATATAAGATACCATTCGGGTCTTTGATGACTAGAGTCGAACCACCTATTGCATGAGGGAACATGTTCTCTACCTTATCGAGTGGAACGCCATATCAGTATAGGGCTCAGGTCCTCATGACACTAGAGTGTAACCCCCCTATTAATATGGGTGTGGGTCCTCTATAGATACTTACAGAGTGGAACCCTCCCAACATACTAGGGTGCAAGTTCTCTACTTTGAGTTTGTTCCCCCTCAACTATGTGACATAGTGGAAAGGTGTAGTTTGACTTGGGTGGTTAATTTTGGGAAGACATGTGAGATGATGGGAATTATGGATGGACTTTTGGAACTATTGACTACTCTTCTCCTTAGACTGAGCTGTGAGATGGAGATCCCCTTACTATGTCATTTGAGTTTCTTTTTATTGACCACACACACACATATCCTTTTGTATCCACACCTTGGATTTGGTTACTCTTCTTCCAGGAGAGGTGAAGATGTATAGGGTATACCATGTGATTTCCATGTTTATCTTATCATGGTTGGGTGAGAATAATCTTCTACTATAGGTGGTTAAGACTCAATAGGTAGTTCATCTAATCACCGTGTTTAGCCTCTTGTACTTGGATGAGCTTACTTTCACTCTTGGTTTGGGTTGAGTTTTTCTTTTTGAATGTATCTTTCATATAATATATTTCTTACCTATTATTTCTCTTACTTCCCCCCTTCAGATTTCAGGGTGTCCTAATGGATATGAATATACTCACCACTATATGGGATTTGGCCACATGTGTTGTGTCTTATGCAAACAATGGACAGGTCAACCATGACTATAGAGGATCTTAGGGATACCTGGTACTCTGGACTGTGTACAGTGGTCATGGATTGGGATTCGAGAGCTGATCTCTCTTAGTAGGTTAATTTTATAGTTTTTTAGGTTGGGACATATTTCTAGTTGGGATTATATTTTTCCCCTATACTTTTAAGTTTACACTACCATACTCTTGTACTGTCTAGAGGTTCATGCATGCTTGGTTTACTTTATCATAGTATTGCATCTTTTATTATTCCCATCTATACTTTTTCATCAATATGGCTATGTGTGTGCATATAAGTACTTATGAAAATGCCTCCCTAAGTTAGTTATGACTTCATATCTTATTGCTACACCCTGGCCTATAGAGGTAGGCTTGAGGTATTTGTAGCTCAAGCTCCGGCTTTGGTTGGGTCATGACAGATTTGTATCAGAGCAATTCCATTCCTCAAGATATTTTTCAAACATGTCCCCTTATGAGTATTTGGTTGGGTTTCAGGAAAATATTTCAAAGTGTCTTGAGTGTAGATCTTAGGCTAGGGAATCCAATGATGGCGCGATGACTGACATATTCATTCACTGGGACCTTGACTACCTAATTGTCAACTCAACATATTGAGACATTGGTTGCAGGGATCAATGGTACATGAATCATATAGAATTGAGTCTTTAAATGATATTCTTGGGTTATATCCATATTATTATTGATATATATATATATATATATATATATATATGCCTATCTAAATGTGGTACGCCTTGATAACTTCCAGGATGCCTCCACTATGATAGCCAGTGAAGATACCAGTTTCAGATCATGATGAAGCTCCGATGAGTGATGATGCTTCAGTTCAGGGTCTATCCCATGATCCCATTCCTTTAGGTGGGAAGGTAGTAAAACCTCCACCTTTCAAGCAGTAGATCATCCCAGTAGAGCAGGTTGAGGATGCATGCAGGATTAGCATGCTCCGTGAGTTCCAGTGCCAGAGGCCACTGAGGTTCCACTTCGAACCAAATCCTCAGGAAGAAAAGGACTGGATAGATTTAGTGGTCCACATATTCAGTATTTTTTAGACCCCAATGGATCATGTTTTTTCACTAGTATCTAGCCTCTTACACCAAGAAGTTGAGTGCTGGTGGAGTCTCATTACATAGATGCACAATGAGTCGACAATCTTGTGGACCGACTTCCAGCAACTATTCTGCAAGGATTACTACCCCTTATTCTTGTACTCAGTTAAGATTTAAGAGATTATGGAGATAAAATAGGGAGGGATAATGGTGGATGAGTATGTAGCAAGGTTCAAAAACATTACAAAGTACTCTCTTGACATGATCCAGGATAACTACTTCCAAGAATAAAAGTTTGAGAAGAGACTCTACAAAGAGATATGTGCCTATTTCGTACCCTTGGGCATCCCCACCTATTTCGGGGTGATGGAGAAGACACTAGTGACATAGATCTTTCTATCTTAGGGATTCCAGAAAGTTGGAGCTAGTAGTGGGTGCCATAGAGATGAGTCTTTTGCAGTAGTTAGCATATGCGAGACGCTAAGATCTTGGTATAGGAGACCTCCCTGTGATGAGACTCAGGTACATGGTCAAAGGAAATCTAGAGTTCTAGGGAATCCCAGAGAGGTGAATTTAGTTACTTGTGAAGGGATAGGTCACATAGAATGGGACTGTTTGACCAGATTTATTGAGAATCACATGTTGATAGCTGATGGACCACCATGGAAGAGGTAGTGCCGTGATCAGGGATCTCCCAGACATGGACAAGGCGGTTCCTAGGGAGGCATAACTAGTAGAAGAGAAGAAGTATCTATGGGTGGTGGATTATGTTTTGAGATCCTTCCACCACCACCACCACCACTACCAGAAAACCCATGTCAGGCTCAGGGAGTTAGCGGTCAGTTCCAAAGATAGTTGTAGGCTTTGGATGTCTATGATTCCACAACACATGAGATTATTAGAGGTATGATCTATGTGTTTTCTACTCTTTATTCAGTATATATAGACATAGGTTCCAGTCATTACTTTATCTATTTAATCATAGTGTTAGAGCTAGATCTCATAGTTGAGGTGCTAGCCTAGCAGCTTCATCTTGTGATTCCTACAGGGAACACTTCTTCTGTATCTTTTATCTACTAACAGTACAAGCTATTTCTTGGTGGAGAGAGGTTAACATGGAAACTTTTGGTCATCACAATGGAACCCTGTGGTGTCATCTTGGGAATGGATTGGTTTTTCATGGTCCAAGCCTGGATTGATTGTCACCGCAAATAGGTCACATGCCTATGCATTGATGGGATACAATTTTCATTTTCTGTTGAGAGACATCTCATGGTGAGATAGGTGGGTTCTATGAGCAAGATCCCACAACCCATCACTCATAATTTAGTGATTATATCCCTTGGTGCAATAGGATTTTCATGAATCTAGGTTCTTTTATTTGTGAAGTATTATATGGAAGCCTTTATCAAGGATGTTTTGGGGCTACCTCCAAGGTGGGAGATAGAGTTTTGTATTGAGTTGCATCCCAACCCTACCCTGATAGTTTTTTCAGTATATCATATGGCCCTTAATGAGCTCTTGGAGCTACAATTGAAGTTGGAGGACCTTCATGAGAAAGGTTTCATAAGACCCAGTGTGCTCCCCTGGGAAGATCCAATGATGTTTATGAAAAAGGAGGATGTGATCATGTGGGTTTACATAGATTATCATCACCTGAACTAGGACACAATAAAGAACAAGTACCAACTGCTGATGATTTACGACCTCTTTGACCAGTTGTGAGTCACAAGATGGTTCCAAAAGATCGATCTCTGGTCTAACTACCACCAGTTTAAGGTTCACGAGGCTGATATTCCAAAGTTGGCAATCTAATGTCAATAAGGACACTATGAGTTCTTAGTGATTCCCTTTAGTGCCATGAATTACCCCTCCATGTTTATGACTTTGATGAACCATGTTTTCCAGCCGTACTTAGACTAGTTTGTGTTCATCTTCATTGATGACATACTCATCTACTCTGCATCATAGGAGGAGTATACAGAGCACTTGTGGATGTTCTTCGATTTTTTTCGATACCACCATCTTTATGGAAATCTCTCTAAGTGTCAGTTCTATACTAATTAGGTTCACTTTCTTTGGAATTTCATTTCTGAGCATGGTTTATCTATGGACCTACAAAATATCAATGCAGTAATTTATTGGGAGACACCTAAGAGTGTGTCATATTTGTGAAGCTTTCTTGTATTGGAGGGGTATTACATGAGGTTTTTAGTAGACTTATCCATAATTGCAACCCATTTGATTTCCCTAACATGGAAAGGGAATCCTTTTACTTGGTCTGAGTAGTTCCAAAGTGCCTTTGAGGAGTTGATACAAAAGATAATGAGTGCTCCAATGTTGAGACTAACAGAGGAATGTGTGAGGTTCGTGGTATATTATGATTCCCTAGGAATAAGGATCAACTATGTGTTGATGCAACGAAAAGTAGTTATTGCTTATGGGTTGAAGAATTTGAGACCCTACGAGTATAAGTACATGGCTCATGACCTAGATCTATTATTGGTAGTCTTCTCTCTAAGTAATTGGAGGAACTACCTTATGGGAGAGAGCTTTATGGTTTACTAATACCATCAAAATCTCAGGCATGTCTTCAAGTAGAGAGAATTGAACCTGAGACAATGGTGCTGATTATAGTTCCTATAGGACTATGATTTTGAGATAGTCTATACCATAGGTAAGGGTGTAATTCTGGTCTGACGGCCTAAAATCCTAAGTGGCTCGTCCTGATGAAGCCTGAGTCGGGCCGAGCTCAGGTTGATGGTTGGTTGAACCAAGCCTGGGATTATCCAAGAAGGCTCGTAGGCTGAGATGGGCTGGTCTGTCTGTAGCGTAGCCTGTCTGAAGAATGGGGTGGTCTAAAAAAATAGGGAAATTGATTTTAGGGAGATTTGAACCCCTAACCACAAGTTTCTAAGGCTACGCCTAGACCAACTGGTCTAGACAGTGCACCTGAATATAAGTTACAAGACTAGATATATATATATATATATAAACAAATATATTAATAAAAAAACACATGAAATATTTGTTTTTGTGGTTACAAACATATTAATTAAATACATTTCATTTCATTTAATTAAATAAATTCATGTTACTTCATTTTATTATACATCATTTACATTTCATTGTTGATAATGATCTTGGTAGGTTTTTAAACCCTATCGAAGACACAAAATCAGAATCAGATGATTGATTTTTTATGTTTAATGTAATGAACTTTTGTAATGGAATATATATATAAATATAATGTATTTTTTATTAAATATATATTCTTGTCCATTACACATATAAATAGTGTAATTTCTTAATGTTTAATTATTATGTAATTTTTTTATCACAAATAATATATTTGTTTGTTAAATAATGTTTAATATTTGTAGGTATAATATATATATATATAATTATATATCAATTATTTAAAATTATATATATATATATATATATATTATAACTCATCATACATCAATAAAAAAATAACACTCACTGAATGGTGCTCGTGTCCCCCCAACCTCATTAATTTTTTATGTATGTTTACATATATTATATATACTATATATACATATATAAATCTATTTGGATTACAAAAAAAATTAACCCACTCACTACTGCACACCCCCCAACCCCTCATTATTTTTTTACAACTTGAACATAATATATATAGATTGACATATATAAATCTATTTAGAAAAAATAACATATCCACCCCTCTAAAATGTTAATAAAAAAATAAAATAAACATTAAAAAAATACATGTAAAAAAGATACATTTAAAAAAATCATTTTAAAAAAACTTTTTAAAAATATTTTAAAAAAATGTAAAAAAACATTTTAAACAAATGTTAAAAAATGTTTAAATAATAAGGTTTCAGAAAAATTATATAAACCCACCCACTACCGCACACCCCCCAAATCGCTCATTAATTTTTTTTACAACTTTCACATATATAGATAAATTTAGAAAAAATAACATAACCACCCACCGTAAAATGTTAACAAAAAAATAAAAATTTTCACAAAAAAATTGTTCAAAATATTTTTAAAAAATATGAGTAAAAATCATTTAAAAAGACGTTTAAAAAAATTAAAAAATATTTTTAAGAAAATTAAAAATAAATATAAGAAAAACTTTTTAAACAAATGTTAAAAAACATTTAAAAAACATTTACAAACATGGTTTTAAATAAATTCTTTAAACCCACCTACTACTACACACCCCCAACCCCTCATTAATTTTTTTATAACTTGAACATAATATATATATATATTCACACATATAAATTAATTTAGAAAAAAAAACATAACCACCCACTGTAAACGGTTAATAAAAAAAATAAAATAAAAGTTTTTACAAAAAAAAATTGGTAAAACAATTTAAAAAATTACATGAAAAAAATGATTTTAAAAAATATATTAAATTTTTTTTTAAAAAATAGTTTGAAAACATTTAAAAATAAATATATAAAAACCTTGTAAACAAATGTAAAAAAAAATTAAATAAAAAGGCTTAAAAAAACGCTTTAAACTAACCCACTACTATGCAACCCCAAACCCCTCATTATTATTTTTACAAGTTTCACATAATATATATGTATATATATATTCACATATATAAATATATTTATAAAAAAATAACATATCCACCCACTGTAAAAAAGTCAATAAAATATAAAATAAAAGTTTTTACAAAAAAAATTATTAAACATTTAAAAAAATTATTTAGAAAGACTTTTTAAATTAAATGCTTAAAAATAAATGTAATTTTTTAAAAAAAAATGTTAGAAACATCGTTTCAAAAAACGTTTAAATAAAAATGTTTTAAAAAAATGTTTAAAAAAGTTTTAAAATAAACATTTAAATAATAACATTTTAAAAAAATGATTAAAAAAACTTTTTAAAAATATGTTTTAAAAAATTACATTAAACTAAAAAAACATTTTTATCTCGTTATATATTTTATTTTGTAAATTATAAAAGTCCACCATGGCCTGGCTTAAAAAAGCCTAGCTCGACCTAAAAAATCACGACCTGAGGCTGGGATCAGGCCAAAATTACACCCTTAACTCCCGGGAAGGGAAACGTTGTAGCATATTTCCTTAGTAGGAAGTCCCAGACTCGCTTAGTATAGGAAGATTTGGAGTAGTTTTCCTCCTTGTAGTTAAACTTGCTAGAGCAGGATGGTACGCATTTTATTTAGTTAATGGCATTGAATATTTCACTCCTTGAGCGTGTGAGAGAGTCCTAGTTGGGAGACATCGACTGTGTTTTCTTACATGATCAGATATCCATAGGCAACTCACCAGATGGATATTATGAAGGAGGGAATCACATCATCCTTTTCTAGGGATGGACGTTGGTCCCAATCATGTTATAGGATAGGGAGATGCAAGAGTTCCACACTTCTCTTCTAGTTGTACATCCCAATGTGGGAATGATGTAAAAAGACCTTTAGTGGCAATTTTCGTGATCCAACATAAGATGAAGCGTAGCTGAGTTCATCTCTCGATGCCTCACTTGTCAGTAGGTGAAGGGTGAGGACCAAGTTCTGGTAGGTTTGTTGTCGCCCCTTGTGATCCCAGAGTGGAAATGGGATGACATATCCATGGACATTGTGATAGGGCTTCTGGGCACAACGAAGATCCATGATTCCATATGGGTGATAGTTGAACGGCTCACGAAGTTGGAGCACTTCCTTACTAAAAGGGAGTAGAGTATGGTAGAGAGTTTAAAGCTATTATATGTACAAGTGATCATTCACCTTCATGGGGTTACCTCAATGATTGTATTTTATTCTGATATACGATTTACTTCACAGTTTTGGAGAGGCTTGCAGGAGGCATTTAGGACCCAAATGAGGATGAATAAAACCTTTCACCCCCAAACCAATGGGAAAATTTAGCACACTATCTAGGTTTTGGAGGATATACTAAGGGCGTGTGCGTTAGACTTTGGCTAGATATGGGAGGATCACTTTACCTTGGTAGAGTTTGTGTACAACAACAGATACCAATCTACTATCAGTATGAAACCTTTTGAGGTCCTGTATGGGAGACCTTATTGGTCACCCTTCTGCTGGACAAAGATTGGTGAGATATCTCTTATGGGACCAAATATGGTGTAGGTGACGATAAAGAAAGTCCTAGTCATCTGTGAGTGGATGAGGAGGACCTAGGGTATATAAAAATCTTATTCATATCACTATCGTAAGTCCTTGGAGTTTGACCAGGAAGCCAATTTTTTTTGAGTCTCCACAACGAGGATTGTGGATGTTCGGTCAGGGATACAATCTATCACCGAGATTCATTGAGAAATTCAAGATCATACAGATGGTTAGTGAGGTTTTTTACCAACTCACCCCACCCCCACAGCTAGAGCGGGTGCATGACGTCTTCCACATGTTACAGTTGAGGAGAAACATGCAAGACCCCATGCACTCCATTTATTGGGGTGAGATGGACATCTAGGATGGATCCACCTTTCCAAAGCACTTAGTGGTTATTGAGGATAGACAAGATAGGACACTACATGGATGCCATCCCCTTAGTCTGTGTGTTTTGGCAGCACATGAACATGTAAGAGAGTTCCTGGGATTGGAAGATCTAAGTGAAAGCTCAGTATCCTGAGTTGTTTGTCTAGTTTTTACTTTTTGGGGACGAAAAATATTGAAGGAGGGAATGATGCAGAGACCCTATTTTTTTCCTTATAATACTTTTAAAAAATTTCAATATGTATTTACAGAGTTATATGTTGAGACGATGTACAATTCCGAGGCCCGATGTACCTATAATTAATTTTATAAAAATATTAAAAATATTTTATATTGCGAGCATAAATTATTAAATAAAATTGGATAAATTTTAAATGGAAGCTCATATTAGAAATCTCATACCATAGTTGAGTCCTAAATGTGGTGTTTACGCTAGGTATGACATAAAATAGGTTGGCGCGGGGCATTCAGACTCCTCACTCATTGGCGGTACGTTCAGTGGATTAATTAATTATTAAATTAATTAATTAATTCATTCTGACCTAAATGAAAAGTTTATAAATATATCATCATGGAATTTTTTTTAGGGTTTTCCTCATAATCTTGGAATCTACAACGATGATCTCCTTCATTTTTCAAATGGCGGATCTCATCAGACGATGAAGAAACACCAGATCAAAGCATATGAGGACACAACGAATGCAACAGATCCTCTAAATTGTTGGAGGGTTCATTATTCGATGATTATTGATATATAATCAAGGAATAAATTTTCAATTTTTTGATTTATTCCGTTTTTATTGAATGGTTTTAGCGGATCTATCCCTTCAATTGATTTGCGCCAATTGTGGCATATGAATTCTCCTACACGCTAGTTAAATTGATTTAATTCAGTTTTTTTCTAACCTTGGATCATTTTTCTTGATCGTTGGAAAAGAAAACTTGTCAAATGATGTTTAAATTTTTTTTTGGTTCCATTATCCCCAATTTATCTTCATGTTTGTCACCGGTAGGACCCCACAATACTAGTTCAACCTTACAGGGCGGCACAAAGCTCAATCAAAACCGTAGAACCATGATAGATCGATGAAATATGTACGTATCAGTGAACCAAGAACAAATATGAGATTTTTTTGAGGTGAGGATGGTAGTTTTGATGATCTTTGAATGGATATTTGTTGAAATGGGGTGTGGTGGTGTGCATAATG
Source organism: Viscum album (assembly GCA_963277665.1). Classification (NCBI taxonomy): domain Eukaryota; kingdom Viridiplantae; phylum Streptophyta; class Magnoliopsida; order Santalales; family Viscaceae; genus Viscum; species Viscum album. The sequence goes on from OY728125.1 coordinate 1,953,482,503, forward strand.
TATGATAGAACTACTAAGGACCACTAGAGCAGATTTCCAACAAGCGACGACCAAAATCTATGATCTACGATCATATCTATGAGTTTTGGGTGGAGATATGGATGGAAATCATGGGGTGATTCTGGATATGAGGCAAGAAGACCGGATCTGTGAATTTGTAGAAAACCTAACTACATACCATGTTCAAGGATGAACACACGACGTGTAGCCCGCTCTACAATGATGACTATGGTTTCAAAAAACTTAAGGATGGTACAATGTCTATCATTGATACATGCCATGTACCCCTTCCATGGTTGGAAACCCCATTTGAAGGACTACATGGGTGGGGAATCATATGGAAGTACACATCTAGGCACATGACTGTGTACCCGAGTACACATACATGAGGTCCAATACCCAAACACATGTTATGATACATGAAGATGGGGTTTGATACACAGACATGGCTCGATCTCGATTAGTATGGACACGTCATGTAGTCTACCTACACAACATCTACTACTACATGGGATGAGATCCATGTGCTGTATAGGGACATGAACAAGCAGTGGAGTGGGACCACACATCGTGTGGGTCCCCTCACACTCCATGCACCCCTTGACCTATTTTGAGGTAACTTTAAGGTTCCATATTTCCTTCATTTGAAATCAAATTTTAGTATCAAAGTAACCTATCCTAAGTGTTTTTCCACATAGAACATGATGGTTCCCTAAGTTTCAGATTTGAATATATGATGTGAAATGTTCCAAGCATGACTCTTGTTGTGGTGATGCTCAATGAAAATAGTGATAAAAAATAATCACTAGATACTTTTGAGTTGTACCCTCTAGTAGATTTGGTTAGCGAAGTTCTTTAATTTTAGAGTGAATCCCCCATAAACATGGGCATTGGTCCAATATAACTATCTTATAAGTGTAACCCTCCTACCGAGTAGGGTGCGGGTCCTAGATGACCAGAGTGGAACCCCCTGTTGTACTAGGGAATATGTCCTTGACTTCTGATTGGAACCCACATCAAATAGTGAACTGATAATTGATAACTAGAGTAGAACCCCCATTTTGTACCAGGGTGTGGGTCCTCTACCTTACCGAGTGGAAACCCTTATTAGTATAGGGCACGAGTCCTTGTGACACTAGAGTGGAACCCCCTATTGACATGGGCACGAGTCCTTTGTGGATACTTATAGAGTGGAACCCCCTGACATACTAGGGTGTATGTCCTCTACTTTGAATTTGTTCCCCATCAAGTATGCAACACAATGAAGATGCATGTTTTGAATTGGACGGTTACTTCTGGGTAGACGTGTGAGATGTTGTTCATTGTGGATGGACTTTTTGAACAATTGGAATTTTTTCTTATTAGGATAATATGTGAGATGAAAATCCCTTTACTCTATTGTTTGGGATTATTTTGACTGAGCATATATATATATATATATATATATATATATCCTTCTATATCCACACCTTGGATTTGTTTACTCTCCTTCCAGGAGAGGTGAATATGTGCAAGGTATGCCACGTGATTTCTATGTTTATCTTCTCATGGTTAGATGAGTCTAATCTCATACTATATGTGGAAAAGACTCGATGGGCAGTTTATATACTCATTGTGTTTGGACCCTTGTGTTTGGAAGAGCTTAAATTCACTCTTGGTTTGGGTTGAGTTGTTCTCTTTGAAATATCTTTAATGTACTATATTTCTTCCCTATTGTATTTATTACTTTACCCCTTCATCATTTTGGGTTTCCTACTGGGTAGGTATATACTCAGCCCGGTATGGTATTTTCTTGAACGTGTCATGTATTATGAAGATGAAAGATAGATTGACCATGACTATAGAGGATCTTAGGGATACCTAGTACTTTAGACCGCATATGGTGGTCGTAGATTGATATTTAGGAGATAAGATCTCTCAATAGGTTACTTTTATAGTTTTGTCAGGTTGGGGCATTTTTTTGGGTGGGTGGGTATTTTCCCCCATAATTTTTAGTTTACACTACCATACTCTTTTACTGTATAGAGGTTCATGCATACTTGGTTTACTTTATAGTAGTGTTGTATATTTTATTATTTCCCTATGAAATTTTGCATCGATATGGCTATGTGTGTGCATAAAAGTACTTAGGAAAAGACCTCCTTTGGGTTAGTTATCCCTTTGGTGCTTGTCACCACCCCTGGCCTACGAAGGCAAGCTTGGGGTAGTTTTGGATCGAGCCCCAACTTGGGTTGGGTTGTGACAAATCCAACCTTTATCAAAAAATTTCTGACTCATTCATCCCCCAAGAACTAATTTAAGTAATAATTAAATTCTCATTATTGTGTTTAATTATTAGATTTATAAGAATAAACCTTAATAGATATTTCCTTATATATTTCCAAGGATAAATATTTTTAATCTCATCTGGAATTCTTCCTTAAACACCTTTCTCTTTATAAAAAAACTCGATGATAATTATTTTAACATGCCAATTTTATTTTAAATTTTAACATGGATCTCATGGTCAATAGATATTAAATTCATTCAATAAATTCACAAATAATGTGTTTTTATTTTGATGTTGGCTAGAGTTTCCTTACATGAACATAAACCATGGCATGATGTGGGCATGTCCATCCATGATTCATGATGCATTTATTTAATTCTTAACATGAAAAAATACAAAATACAAATTAAAATATTTTGTTTGAACAAAATGAACTTTTTGTGGTTTAGTGGGAACCCACACAACAATAAAGACACAACAACTTCCAACCAAACTGCAAAAAAAATACAAAATAACACAAGAATCATACCTATACTCTAACAACCACACACACAACCACTCTAAGGAGCAACAATAAAAACAACATCTATAATGCAATAAAAATAGGGAAACCAAAAAGAGTCATGAAATAAAAAAGAACAAAAAACCACATCCATAAAATTTTAAAATAGTTAGAATGGTTTACTTCTTGTAATGAACAAAAACTCATAAATTAGTAACATAAAAACATGAACCAAAAATAACTAAATCTATTTTTAACCAGTATACATGAAAATATTGTCTTAGATCGATCACTTGATGACATAGATAAAAATGAAAACAATATGAAGAAGAAGAAAAGAAATATTTAGAACTCACTTATGTGAAGTTGAAGAAGATTCGAATAAAAAATGATTGAAATAGAAGAGATTGACAGAGGATATGGGAGGTCGTCGCTTTCTCAGGTGTCCACTCACTTGGGTGAGAGGGAAATTAGGGTAGGGGATTATGGGTGAATGGGGGGTGGCTGGGAGTGACCCGATATGTGCAAAGTTTATACCAACAACTTTTAAAAACCATTAGTATAAATAATCTATACCAACGATTTCAAAAAACCATTGGTATATCTTTATCTATACCAATGGTTTTAATGAACCATTTTTATAGCCTGGCTCTAGGAGCTCTATACCCACAGATCTTGCAAATGGTGGGTATAGAGGCATGGGGATAGGCCCACCTTCTAGTAGTTTTTTTAGCACAAAAAATGCCCAAAAGGCCTCTAAAAATGAGTTGTTTTTCAGAGTACCTTATTTTTTGAACATTTGATGAAATTTCAGCCTTGTTTGAGGGATTATTATTTTCTATTTTCAGTAGAGACTAAATTTATTCTCAGTTCTTACAGTCATATGGATATTATAGTGTTTAAATCTTACCATTTTCATATTGTAGTGTTATTTATAATCAAATATATACATATTTGCATATATTTACATATAATAAATCAATGATACAAATAAATATTTAAACATATTTACATAAAAATTTATTTTTAAATATAGAAACCATATGGAAATAAATATTTATTATTCATTTTATTTAAAATAAAAAATTATCCATTTTATTTACTTTATAAAAATGCATTATTACACACACACACATATACACCTATACAAGTAATGTTTACATAAAAATATGCATTTGTCAATAAATGAATATAAATTTATGTGTATATTATAATATATATAAATATATACATACATTTAAATATTTGTGTGTGTATGCATGAAATATAATGGTGTACGTGTGTGTGTGTGTGTAAATATTTGTATTCCAATATTGTGTAAATACATCATAAATAAATGTATTTTTATAAATATATCATTATCATTAAATATATTATATAATGTTTTTTATAATAAATATTTATAAATACATTATAAAAAAATTATATCCAATTAAACATACAATTATATGTAAATATGTATGAATATATATATGTAAATATATAGACATAAATATATATGCAATGTATAAAATTTATATCAAAATATAAAATATTGAGACATATTTTAAAAATTTATTTAAAAATAATTATATAAATCATATGGAAATAATTATTATCCATTTTATTTAAAACAAGATCTTACCATTTTGGCAGCGTTTGTGCCACATTTCTTCTTTGTTGCTTCTTTTTTATTTTTCTTAATGAATTTTTGGGACCAAGTATGCTTGGATCCCAAACTTTCCTGGTATATATGATGTTTATATATACATATGTGTATATGTGTATTAATAGAAATATATATATATTTATTTATATTTATATTCTATTACATGTAAATGAATATTAATATATAATATATTTAAATAAATAGAAGTAAATATATATCATACAAACAAAAAAATATATATCATAAATGTATTTAAAAATAATTATATAAATATATACAAATATATAAATAAAAAAAATATTTTTAAATAAATATAAATAAATATAAATATCATAAAATATATAATAAAATAATTTAGAGTAGTGGTAAAGGGGTTCAAATTATACAAGGGAGGTCATAAGATTGTGTCTAGGTGCGTATATGGGTGAAAGACTAGTTGGGCAGTGGAAAAACACTAACAAAGGGTGGCTGAAAGCACTACCAAAAGGGGGTGTGTGAGAGTGGGAAGGATGAGTCAAGAACTAACAAAGTTGGGGGTCAAACACTGACCGGTGAGGAGTGTGGGGTGGGGTGGGGGAACAGGTCAAAAAAGAACATTTGTCAAATTTTATCAGTGCTAAAAAACACTAATAAATGTTACAAAAGTTTAAGGGCTCTTAGCATGTTAGTGTTTTTTTAGTGCTGAAAAAACCCATTTCTAGTGTTATTAAAAGTGCGATATGTAGTTGTCCCACAAGATTTCAAATCAAAGTTTGCGAATAGATATACATTATTTATTTTTTGGGGCACCCTTAACCCTATTTTTTATTGGTAAAAAATGTTCAAAATTTTCCCAAAACTGAATTTTTAGTTTAGATACCCTAATATTTTAACATTCATGGAAATTTCATCATCGTTTACAAAATTCTTCTTGTCTTTTTTTAGCTAGAGATTGAATTTAATGTCTGAACTAACACTCATATGGATATTATAGTGTTATAATTTTAACAATTTTCATATTTTAGTATTATTATAAATTAAAATACAAATATATATACATATTTTCATATATTTTCATATAAAAATTTAATTGTATTAATAAATATTTGAACATATTTACCTGAGAAATATATTTTTAAATTTATAAACTATATGTGTAACATCCCAAGTAAATAATGAATAATACTTTTGAGTGTATTAATATTTGTTAATTAAATATTAATTTTACTTTAAAGGGGATTCTATGTTCGATAGCGTACCCGATACGCAACAACGGGTTTCTTTGAAATCTTACGTTGCACACTAATAATATAATATTATTATTTTAAATGGTAGTTAACGCCTAGACATTGTATGGGCGGGAATGAATAAAACATACTAAAATATGATTATACATATTTGTAAAATGTTTTTACATTTATCTAATAAATGTTAGAGGCATAAAATGTGAATGAATCTAATTTTAAGCATAATCTTACTTAAAAGGTCGATTTACCGCATTTTAATGGAGAACCCTCTTTAAATCTAATTTTTGTCACTATTATATGTTCTATTTGACAAAATAAAATTCTTCTTTAGAATAGGGACACCAAAATTTACTTTGGATGAAATTTTGGTATTTTTCTGATAAAGTTAATTTTTTAATGAATATTGAAAAATACTGTATTTTAATTCAAAAGTTTCTTTTAATCTAATTTATTTATATGGTTATATTAGCTTTTTAATTGGTTTTAAAGTGTAATTAGAATAAATGTTTACCATTTAATATAATTTTGGTCATTTTATGTAATTTCATTTTGAAATTGGATATAAACAAGTGTCAATCTTTTGATAGTTATTATTTCTTAAAAAACACGCTATTTGTTTTAACAACGGGAATTAATTTTAAATTAATTTCTGCCACTTCTGTATTTTGAATTTGAAAAAATGGATTCCATATTTGGAATCATTAGGTCCAAATTGTGTAAATATATAACTTTTATTTTTAGACATTTTAAATATTTACTTCAGTAAATATTTTATATACCATGATTAAAAGGTAAAAATAATAAATAAGGGTAAAATATAATATTATAATAATATTAAATTACCCTAAAAAGTGTCCTAACCCTATTTGATAATACATATCTGACCATGGGAATCATTGGGTTGAATTTGGGACCCCATGGATCCACATGGGAGTAATAATGACATTTTATATTAAATAATTTAAAGTAAAGACAAAAATGAAATAAAAAAAATATATTTTAGTAAATAAATTTTTACATGGGGTTATATAAGTTATCTTTTCTACTATAAATATTATTTGGAAATATAAAAATATTTCCTACATCATGATATTTTTTTTATAATTTTTGGACATCAAATAAATTAAATTATTTAAGACACAATAATGATGCAATATTTACCTCATTAATAAATTATTTAAATAAATAAGATTATAAGTATTAAAACAATATAAAAAACATGTCCAATTCTTATTGGATTATTTTATTTTGACCATGAGTCATCTTAACTTTGTTATTAACGAATATTTGATCTTTTGAAACTGAAGATGTGGTTATAATAAAATAATTGTTTCAAACTATCCTAAAGCGACTCTCCTCTAACTTATAAAAAGCCCTCACTTATAAAAAATTACTCACACCTCTCAAGCCTTCTGGTTCTTCAAACCTCTGCTCAATTAAGCTCCCTACATCCCTCTCTTCATCCTAGAAGCCTTAACTTAGGTAGAAATCACTTCAAGAAACCCTTTTGGGTCAATTCAAAGGGAGTTATCCGATTTAAAGGTAACGTCTTCTCTTAAGTTCTTTTGGTTTATTTTACTTCTAAAACCCCTTAAACTCTTTTTATTTATTTATTTAATAATAATACCAGTATCCTCATTATACTAGGATGTTTTTATGAGAATTATTTGAACTACACTTACACACACCTCCATCTAATGGGTAAAGAACATAATGTTTATGTGGATGGAAAACTAACGCCTCACGAAACGATGATTGTTCAATTATCTCCTACCACCTATCATGGTGGCCATTATGATGGAAGTTTATTTATATTTTATATATATAATTTTTATGTTTTTTTTATTCTTCTGTATTTTCAATTTATATCATACCTTTATGGTTTCCATAATGGATAAACGCGATAATTTAATTTTAGGAAGTGCGGACTACCACCCCCTCAAAGTGATATGACTCGTTAATGCCTTATGTGGGATGAATAAAGGATGTGGTTAATGATTTTATTTAAGATATTATACTAGAATTATAATATAAATATGTATCATTAGTTTTCATTCCATTAAAATATGAAATGAAAATGAAAGTAGCGTTCATGCGTACGTACGAGTTACCGTCTCCATGAACGGTGCATTTCATTTCTTACCTCCAAATGATATGTAAGAATATAAATACATGTATATAATGGATATATATGATATATATATGATATATACATCATTAATATCATTCTGAAGATAATGGATATTTGACCACTTGGACAACTTGTAATTATAAGGTGTTCATTTTTACTCAAGTACCAAATATCGATGAAAAAACCGTTAATAACTTAAATGATTACATAATGTTTATAACATGGTAATAAGTGATATAAAAAGAATAATAAACTTGAAAAATGTTCTTAAGAAAGTATAAATTAACTTTAGTTTATTATTTAGGGGATTAAAGAACGATCGGGTCAAGTCGGACATGAGGTAAGGGACTTCGTCTCAATCTCCTTTCATTGAGGCATATTTTATATTACTCTCAAATTTCTTTTATACAGTGTATAAATACCTTTTAATTTTCATTTCATTCATAGGGAATCTTTTTCTACGAAGCGTTTTACTAAACGACAAAAAATAGTGTTTCTTTTTAATGTACGCGGTGACAACGACCTTTCCGCCACCACGAGTATTATTTGATCTTTGGCTTCCTAAACAAGCCGTAATGTTTTTAAAAGGAAAATAAATACCATATACACTTTTTACGTATTTTGGTATTGAAAATGGTTTTGATAAAGGATTTGTTATGTCAATATATTTAAATGATATATTGTGATTAGAATGTGGAAATTTTATCTTTCCTTTATGTTTTATGAATATGTTATGGTTCTTGGGCATTGTTTACATTTATGGGGGGTTCCGTGATAAACCTAGGGTGGGTGAGCCTGAGATAGCTCTCCAATGCATTGGGTAATGTGGTGGAGGTAAACATGAATGTTTCTCCTAAGATATTTAGGGAATATACTGTGATGGGTATTCCAAATGTAACTCCCTACGTAGTTGTGATAGCTACAATGTAAGTATGATATGGATGCCACAAGTTACCTTTATGATTTATGTTTTCTATGTGTAATTAATAAATATTATGATTTCATGAGATATGTTAAATAACTTATTTTTTTTATGTAATTATGGACTAATGTTTTCATTCTTTTTTTAGAACCCTTACTGAGCTTTTTATGCTCATCCCATGTTTTGAAATGTTTTTCATAGGACTTAAAGATGAATAGGGTCAAGGATGGGATTCAAGGAAAATTCATGTTGTCTAAAACATGGAACTAGAGAGGACTCTTTTTCTTTCAAGAGTTTTTATTTTGTGAAAAAATGGAAACTTAGTGTAAGTGTCTACTTTGAAATCTTTTGAGATGTAATAGTTATGTCCTAATTCTCTAAAACTATAAACCTGAAAAGATCCTCAATGTGAATTATTCATTTAATTCAAGATTATGTAATGTTTTAAGGCCGGGACTTTATAGTTGGTATCATAGGTCAGTTTAGAAAACTTTTGGAGTTAGAATATTGTTAAATTAATGTCCATAAATAAATATATGGTAACATTGAAATGATATAGCATTTACAGATTACCATGTTGCTTTGCCTAAGATATTTCTGTGTTCAGAATGGTTTTCCATAAAGGAAACATGGCAGCTATGTTGGGATGACATCAGGAGGAAGGAAACCTTCCAAATCAGAAACCTAAGATGGTCATAATCATAACTGAACAGTTTGTTATAGTGATGACACAGTTGAATCAGGCTATAAATGGTGGTGGTATCCATGCATGAGATCAGCCAGATCAACCACAGAGGAACATGTCAGTAGTAGATCATTTCATGAGGCAACATCCCCCATAATTCAGAGGATTATATGACCCTATACTAGAAGAAAGGTGGATTAAAGAACTGGAGAAATTTTTTAATTTCATGGGGTGTTCAGAACACCAAAAGGTTAGTCTTTCTGTTTACCGTTTTGAAGGTGAATTTGATCAGTGGTGTTCGATGGTGAAAAATATTAGGGATAGTGAGGAGATTGATGCAATTGATTGGGATGAATTCAAAGGTATGTTCCTTGAGAAATATTTTCCTAAGGTGGTTCAACTTAGGATGGAAAAACAATTCCTAGAATTGAGGCAGAATAATGACTTAGTGGATGCTTATGAAGCAAAATTCACTCAACTCGCAAGGTATGCTCTGAATTTCATACGAGATCTTGATAGTAAAATTACCCATTTTTACTTAGGATTAAAGACAAAGTATCGAAGGGATTTCGCTTCTCGTGAGTTCAAAAGTTATGAAAAACTTGTTCATTGAGCGGAGAAGGTGGAAGTGGAGTTTGTCTATGATCAAGTGTTATTTGAAAAACAACAGAATAAGAGGCCGAGGTGGCAGGTGAAAGGGAAGAACTCTCCAAAAAAGTCTAATGGTAAGAAACTTAAATTTACTATTTGTAAAAATTGTGGTAAAAATCATGATGGGGAATGTCTTTTAAATTCTGGTAAGTGCTACTGATGTGGTAAAATGGGACATAAGGCTCATAATTGCATTGAAAAAGATCAAGGTAATGGTAATATAAAATATGATTTACAGTCAGTAAAATGTTTTAAGTGCAATGAAATGGGTCATTATGCAAATGAGTGTCCAACGAAGAACTCAACTGAGTTAAAGTGGCCATAATACAAGAAGAAAGGGGTGGTGAAATCCTTTGAAACTACTTCAGCAGATGTTGGGACATAAAATGAAGTAGTATCAGGTATACTGTTTGTTTGTTCAGATTATGCCAATGTGTTGTTTCACTTAGGGTCTACACATTCTTTCATTTCTGAGAAGTTTTCTAGTAAATTGGGAATTCCATCTCAAGATATGAATACAGAACTTATGGTAAAAACACCTGGACAAAATATTGAGAAAAAAAGAAAACATAAGAACCTTTTTGTCCTTGTGTGTGGAAAGAATCTACCTTCAAACCTTATTGTTTTGCCTCTAGTAGAGTTTGATGTTATTTTGGGTATGGATTGGATTTCTATTTCTCATGGTAAGATTGAATGCAAAGTTAAAGAGGTTTCTTTTCAGAAAGATTTTCAGTTTGTGTACAATAATGAACCCTTACTTTTGATAACATATCTTGAAGCTGAGAAACTAGTAAAAGATGGAAATGAATGTTACCTTGCTCATATTTTTGAAAGTAAAGGAAGGGTTGAGATTAATGATGTTCTAGTGGTAAATGAGTACATTGATGTTTTTATTAATGAGTTTCCTGGTATTATACCTGATCGGGAAGTTGAATTTATGGTTGACTTAGTTCATGATGCTAAACCAATTTCAGAACCCCCTTATCGAATGACTCAAATTGAACTTTTAGAGATAAAGAAGCAATTGCAGGAGTTATTAGATAAAGGTTTCATTCGACCAAGCACATCACCATGGGGTGCTCCTGTCCTTTTTGTTAAAAAAATGGTTCAATGAGACTTTGAATTGATTATAGAGCATTGAATAACATCACTATTAAGAACAAGTATCCTTTGCCTCATATTCATGATTTTTTTGATCAGCTCCAGGGAGCTCAGTATTTTTCAAAGATTGCTCTGAGCTTGGGGTACCATCAGTTGAAAGTAAAGGAATCAGACATTCTGAATACCACATTTTGTACTAGATATGGCCATTATGAATTTTTGGTTATGCCTTTTTGGTTAACCAATGCACCTGCTGTATTCATGGAACTTATGAATAGAATTTTACGTGAGTTCTTGGATAAGTTTGTGGTTGTGTTCATTGATGATATTTTGGTTTTATCCAAAAGTAAATAAGAACATGAAAGTAATTTAAGGGTTATCTTGAAAACATTAAAAGAAAAGAAACTGTATGGAAAATTCACAAGTGTGAGTTTTGGTTACAACAAATTTCTTTCCTTGGTCACATTGTTTCAAAAAATGGAATAAATGTTGATCCTGCTAAAACAAAAGTTGTTGAAGAATGGCCAAGACCCACAAATATAACCGAGATCCATAGTTTTCTTGGTTTGGAAGGTTATTACCGAAAGCTTGTTAATAATTTTTCACAGTTATCTAGTCCAATGACTAAATTAACTCGAAAAGGTGTTAAGATAATTTGGACAAAAGAATGTGATGATTGTTTTCAGGAATTGAAAAGAAGATTGATGAATGCTCCAGTATTGGCACTACCTTCCAGAAATGGTGTGTTTGTTATTTACAGTGATGCAACATTGAAAGGAATTGGTTGTCTCCTTATACAGAATGATCAGGTAATTGCTTATGCTTCACGTCAGTTGAAACCCCATGAGTTAAATTACCCTACACATGATTTGGAATTAGCTGATGTTGTTTTTGCTTTAAAAATTTGGATGCATCATTTGTATGGAGTAAAATTTGAAATATATACTGACCACAAAAGTTTTAAGTATATATTCACTCAGAAATAATTGAACATGAGATAGAGGAGATGGTTGGAATTAATCAAGGATTATGATTACATGATCCATTACTATCCAGGAAAAGAAAATAAAGTGGATGATGCTTCGAGTCGAAAAAGTAATTCTTCATTAACCATGCTATACTTGGAACGAGATCCTTTGGTTTTTTATTTTATAAAATTTTGCATAAAAGTTGTTTGTGCAAGAAATGATTCTGTTTTGTTTCAGGTGTAAGTGGAATCATCTCTATCAGACAGAATTAAGCGAGCGCAGAAAGAAGACAGTGAGTTACAGAAAAAGGTAGAGTTGGTTCAGAAGGGTAAGTTGCCTAAATTTAACATTGATAATGATTGTGTTTTACAGTTTGGAAAAAGATTATGTGTGCCTTGTGATTTACTGTTGAAGAATGAGTTATTATGTGAAGATCATAGTTATCCATTTTCAGTGCATCCCGGTAGTACTAAGATGTACAATGATCTTTGGGAGTATTACTGGTGGAAAGGAATGAAATAAGATATTTTTGAATTTAGTGTGAAGTGTTTGACTTGTCAGCAGGTTAAAGAAGAGTGGCAGTTACAAAAAGGGATGCGTCATTCTTTACCGGTGCCTGAGTGGAAATGCAAAAATATATCTATGGAATTCATTGTGGGATTACCAAAGACATCTAGAGGTAATAATGCAATCTAGTTTATTGTTGATCAATTGACTGAATTGGCTCATTTCCTTCCTATTTAAGATAATTTGTATATAGATCAACTTTCTCGGTTGTTTATTAAAGAGATATTCAGGTTGCATGGTGTTTCCATCTCCATTGTATATGATCATGATCCCAGGTTTAATTCTAACTTTTGGAAAGGCCTTCAGAAGTCAATGGGTATTGAATTAAATTTTAGTACAGCTTTTCATCCTCAATTAGATGGGCAGTCGGAATGAACAATTCAGACCTTGGAGGATATGCTACGAGCTTGTTCGCTGGATTACCAGGGAAGTTGGGACCAACATATTTCTTTGGTTGAATTTTCATATAATAATAGTTTTCATTCCAGTATACAGATGGATCCATTTGAGGCATTATATGGAAAGCATTGCCGAACTCCATCTTTTTGGGATGAACTAGGTGAAAGAAAGCTGATGGGACTAGAATTGGTAGAAGAGATGGCAGAAAAATTTTAGTTGATTTAGAAGGACATGAGCACAACTTAGAGCAGGTAGAATAACTATGCGGATAACCAGAGGAAGGATCTATCTTTCAAGGTAGGTGATCATGTCTTTCTCAAAGTTTCTCCATGTAAAAGTGTGATGCGTTTTGGTAAGAAGGGAAAGTTGAGTCTGAGGTTCATTAGACCTTATGAAATCCTAGAGAAAGTTGGAACAGTTGCATACAGAGTGGCTTTACCTCCAATATTATCTCAGGTACACAATGCTTTTCATGTTTCAAAGTTGAGAAAGTATATGCTAGATCCATCTCATGTTTTGCGCCCAGAGGTAGTTCAGTTGGAAGGGAATCTATCTTATGAGGAACAACTAGTCCATATTCTTGACCGTAGAGAGAAAGTGTTGTGAAATAAGGTAATTTTTCAGGTAAATGTTTTGCGGAAAAACCATATGGGTGAAGAGGCAACCTGGGAATCTGAAAATGTTTTGAGGGATAAATATCCCCACTTATTTGATAAGTGAATAAAATTGCGAGGACACAATTCCAAAAAGGGGGGAAAGATGTAACATCCCAAGTAAATAAAGAATTATACTTTTGAGTGTTTATTAATATTTTTGAATTAAATATTAATTTTACTTTAAAGGGGATGCTATGTTCGATAGCGTACCCGATACGCAACAGCGGGTTTCTTTGAAATATTACGTTGCACACTAATAATATAATATTATTATTTTAAATGGCAGTTAGCACGTAGACATTGTATTGAAAGGAATGAATATAACTAACTACAATATGATTATACATATTTTTAAAATGTTTTTTCATTTATCAAATAAATGTTAGAGGCATAAAATGTGAATGAATCTAATTTTAAGCACAATTTTCTTTAAAAGGTCGATTTACCGCCTTTTAATTGTGAACCCTCTTTAAATCTAATTTTTTTCACTCCTATATGTTCTATTTGACAAAATAAAATTCTTGTTTAGAATCAGGACACCAAATTTTACTTTGGATGAAATTTTGTTATTTTTCTGATAAAGTTTATTTTTTAATGAATATTAAAAAATACTATATTTTAATTCAAAAGTGTCTTTTGATATAATTTATTTATATGGTTATATTATCTTTTTAATTGGTTTTAAAGTGTAATTAGAATATATTTTTACCATTTAATCTAATTTTGGTCATTGTATGTAATTTCATTTTGAAATTGGACATAAACAAGTGTCAATATTTTGATAGTTATTATTTATTAACAAACACACTATTTGTTTTAACAACATGAATTAATTTTAAATTAATTTATTCCACTTATGTGTTTTGAATTTGGAAAAATGTATCCCATATTTGGAATCAGTAGGTCTAAATTGTGTAAATAGGTAAATTTTATTTTTAGACTTTTTAAATATTTACTTCAGTAAATATTTTATTTACCATGATTAAAAGGTGAAAATAATAAATAAGGTTATGTCCTAATTATCTAAAAATATAAACTTGAAAAGATCCTCAATGTGAATTATTCATTTAATTCAATATTATGTAATGTTTTAATGCCGGGTCTTTATAGTTGGTATCAAAGGTCAGTTTAGACAACTTTAGGAGTTAGAATATTATTAAATTAATTTCCATAAATAAATTTATGGTAATATTGAAATGATATTGCATTTACAGATTACCATGTTTCTTTGCCTAAGATATTTATGTGTTCAGAATGGTTTTCCATAGAGGAAACAAGGCAGCTATGTTGGGATGACATCAGGAGGACGACAACCTTCCAAATCAGCAACCTGAGATGGTCAGAATCAGAACTGAACAGTTTTTTGTAGCGATGGCACAATTGACTCAGGATATAAATGGTGGTGGTATCCATGCATGAGATCAATCAGATCAACAACAGAGGAATATATCAGTAGTAGAGCATTTCATGAGGCAACATCCCCCATCATTCCAAGGATCATCTGACCCTGTTCTAGAAGAAGGGTCTATTAAAGCACTTGAGAAATGTTTTAATGTCATGGGGTGTTCAGAACATGAAAAGGTTAGTCTTTTTGTTTACCGTTTTGAAGGAGAATATGATCAGTGGTGGTCGATTTTGAAAAATATCAGGGATAGTGAGGAGATTGATGCACTTGATTGGGATGAATTCAAAGGTATGTTCCTTGAGAAATATTTTCCTAAGGTGGTTTGACTTAGGATTGAAAAAAAATTCCTAGAATTGAGGTAGAAGAATGACTCAGTGGCTGCTTATGAAGCAAAATTCACTCGACTCGCAAGGTATGCTCTGAATTTCATACAAGATCTTGATAATAAAATAAACTGTTTTACTCAGGATTAAAGCCAAAGTATCGAAGGGATTTAGATTCTAGTGAGTTCAAAAGTTATGAAAAACTTTTTTTTTGTGAGGAGAAGGTAAAAATGGAGTTTGCCGATGATCAAGTGTTCTTTGACAAACAACAGAATAAGAGGTCGAGGTGACAGGTGAAAGGGAAGAACTCTCTAAAAATGTCTAATGGTAAGAGACTTAAATTTATAGTTTGTGAAAATTGTGGTAAAAATCATGCTGGGGAATGTCTTTTGAATTCTGGTAAGTGCTACAAATGTGGTAAAATGGGACATAAGGCTCGTAATTGCATTGAAAAAGATCAAGGTAATGGTAATACAAAAAATGATTTACAGTCAGTAAAAAGTTTTAAGTGCAATGAAATGGGTCATTATGAAAATGAGTGTCCAACGAAGAACTAAACTGAGGGAAAGTGGCCAGACTACAAGCAGAAAGGGGTGGTGAAATCCTTTTCAACTACTTCAGCAGATGTTGGGCCATCAAATGAAGTAGTATCAGGTACACTGTTTGTTTGTTCAGATTATGACAATGTTTTGATTGATTCAGGGTCTACACACTCTTTCATTTCAGAGAAGTTTTCTAGTAAATTGGGAATTCCATCTCAAGATATGAATACCTAACTTATGGTAAAAACACCTAGAGGAAATATTGAGACAAAAAGAAAACATAAGAACCTTCCTGTCCTTATGTGCAGAAATAATCTACCCGCAAAACTTATTGTTTTTCCTCTAGTAGAGTTTGATATTATTTTGGGTATGGATTGGCTTTCTGTTTATCATGCTAATATTGACTGTAGAGCTAAAGAGGTTTCTTTTCAGAAATATTTTCAGTTTGTGTATAAGAATGAGCCCTTACTTTTGATAACATATCAGGAAGCTGAGAAAATAGTAAAAGATGGAAATGAATGTTACCTTGTTCATGTTGTTGAAAGTATAGGAAGTGTTGAGATTAATTATTTTCTAGTGGTAAATGAGTACCTTGATGTTTTTCCGGATGATTTTCCTGGTATTATACCTGAGCGGAAAGTTGAATTTTCGCTCGACTTAGTTCCTGATGCTAAACCAATTTCAGAACCCCCTTATCGAATGGATCAAATTGAACTTTTAGAGTTAAAGAATAAATTTTAAGAGTTATTAGATAAAGGTTTAATTCGACCAAGCACATCACCATGGGGTTCTACTATCCTTTTTGTTAAAAAAATATGGTTCAATGAGACTTTGCATTGATTATAGATCATTGAATAACATCACTGTTAAGAACAAGTATCCTTTGCCTCATATTGATGATTTGTTTGATCAGATCCAAAGAGATTAGTATTTTTCAAATATTGATCTGAGGTGGGTGTACCATCAGTTGAAAGTAAAAGAATCAGACATTCCAAAGATCGCGTTTCGTACTTGATATGGCCATTATGAATTTTTAGTTATACCTTTTGGGTTAACCAATGAACTTGCTGTATTCATGGAACTTATGTATAGAATTTTCTGTGAGTTCTTGGATAAGTTTTTGGTTGTGTTCATTGATGATATTTTGGTTTTCTGCAAAAGTAAAGAAGAACATGAAAGTCATTTAAGGGTTATCTTGCAAACATTAAAAGAAAAGAAACTGTATGGAAAATTCAGCAAGTGTGAGTTCTAGTTACAAAAAATTTCTTTCCTTGGTCACATTGTTTCAAAAAATGGAATAACTGTTGATCCTGCTAAAACAAAAGTTTTTGAAGAATATCCAAGACCCAAAAATATAACCGAGATCCTTAGTTTTCTTGGTTTGGAAGGTTATTACCGAATGTTTGTTAAGTATTTTTCATGGTTATCTAGTCCTATGACTAAATTAACTCAAAAAGGTGTTATGTTAATTTGGACAAAAGAATGTGATGATTGTTTTCAGGAATTGAAAATAAGATTGGTGAATGCACCAGTATTGGAACTACCTTCTAGAAATGATGAGTTTTTTATTTACAGTGATGCATCATTGAAATGACTTGTTTGTTTCCTTACGTAGAATGATTAGGTAATTTCTTATGCTTCACATCAGTTGAAACCACGTGAGTTAAATTACCCTACACATGATATGGAATTAGCTACTGTTTGTTTGCTTTAAAAATTTGGAGGCATCATTTGTGTGGAGTAAAATTTGAAATATATACTGACCAAAAAATTTGGCAGTATATATTCACTCATAAATAATTGAACATTAGACAAAGGAGATGGTTGGAATTAATAAAGTATTATGATTGCACGATCCATTACCACCTGGGAAAAAAAATAAAGTGGCTGATCTTTGAGTCGAAAAATTAATGCTTCATTAACCATGATACGTTTGGAACGAGATCATTTGGTTTTTGATTTGATAAAATTTGGTATAGAAGTTGTTGGTGCAGGACATTCTTCTGTTTTGTTTCAGGTGTAAGTGGAATCATCTCTGTCAGACAGAATTAAGAGAGCGCAGAAAGAATACAGTGAGTTACAGAGAAAGGTAGAGTTGGTTCAGAAGGGTAAGTTGCCTGAATTTAACATTGATAATAGTTGTGTTTTGCAGTTTGGAAAGAGATTATGGGTGCCTTGTGATCCACATTTGAAGAATGTGTTGTTATGTGAAGCTCATTGTTCTCCATTTTCAGTGCATCCCGACAGTACTAAGATGTACAAAGATTTTCAGGAGTATTACTGGTGGGATGGAATGAAACGATATATTGTTGACTTTACTGTGAAGTGTTTTACTTGTCAACAGGTTAAAATAGAGCGGCAGTTACCAAAAGGGATGCTTCAGTATTTACTGGCGCCAAAGTGGAAATGGGAACATATATCCATGGACTTCGTTGTGGGATTACCAAAGACATCTAGAGGTAACAATGCAATCTGGGTTATTGTTGATTGATTGACTAAATCAGCTCATTTCCTTCCTGTTCAAGATACTTTGTCTCTAGATCAACTTTCTCAGTTGTATGTTAAAGAGATAGTCAGGTTTCATGGTGTTCCCCTCTCCATTGTATCTGATTGTGATCCCAGGTTTAATTCTACCTTTTGGAAAGGCCTTAAGAAGTCATTCAGTACTAAATTAAATTTTAGTACAAATTTTCATCCTCAATCAGATGGGCAGTAGGAACGAACAATTCAGACCTTGGAGGATATGCTACGAGCTTGTTCGCTGGATTACCAGGGAGTTTGGGACCAACATATTTCTTTGGTTGAATTTTAAAATAATAACAGTTTTCATTCCAGTATACAGATGGATCCATTTGAGGCATTATATGGAAAGTGTTGTCGAACTCCATCTTTTCGGGATGAAGTAGGTGAAAGAAAGCTGATGGGATGGGAATTATTAGAAGAGATGGCAGAAAAAGTTCAGTTGATTCAGAAGAACATGAGCACAACTCAGAGCAGGCAGAAAATCTATGCGGATAACCGGAGGAATGATCTATCTTTCGAGGTAAGTGATCATGTCTTTCCCAAAGTTTCTCTATGGAAAAGTGTGATGTGTTTTGGTAAGAAGGGAAAGTTGAGTCTGAGGTTCATTGGACCATATGAAATCCAGGATAAAGTTAGAACAATTGCATACAGAGTGGCTTTTCCTCCAAGTTTATATCAGGTACACAATGTTTTTCATGTTTCAATGTTGATAAAGTATATTCCAGATCCATCTCATGTTTTGAGCCCATAGGTAGTTAAGTTGGAAGGGAATCTTTCTTATGAAGAACAACCAGTCCAGATTCTTGACCGTAGAGAGAAAGTGTTGTGGAATAAGGTAATTTTTCAGGTAATGGTTTTGTGGAAAAACCATATGAGTGAAGAGGCAATGTGAGAATCTGAAAATGTTATGAGGGATAACTACCCCCACTTATTTGATAAGTGAATTAAATTGCGAGGTTGCAATTCCCAATAGGGGGGAAGGATGTAACATCCCAATTAAATAAATAATAATACTTTTGATTGTTTATTAATATTTGTGAATTAAATATTAATTTTACTTTAAAGGGGATGCTATGTTCGATAGCATACCCAATACGCAACAACGGGTTTCTTTGAAATCTTACGTTGCACACTAATAATATAATATTATTATTTTAAATGGTAGTTAACGCCTAACCATTATATTGTAGAGAATGTATAGAACTAACTACAATATGACTATACATATTTGTAATCGTTTTTTACATTTATCCATTAAATTTTAGAGGCTTAAAATGTGAATGAATCTATTTTTAAGCATATTTTTCTTTAAAATGTCGATTTACCACCTTTTAATGGTGAACCCTATTTAAATATAATTTTTGTCACTATTATATGTTCTATTTGAAAAAATAAAATTCTTCTTTAGAATCGGGACACCAAAATTTACTTTGCATGAAATTTTTGTATTTTTCTGATAAAGTTCATTTTTTAATGAATATTGAAAAATACTGTATTTTAATTCAAAAGTGTCTTTTAATATAATTTATTTATGTGGTTATATTATCTTTTTAATTGGTTTTAAAGTGTGATTAGAATATATTTTTACCATTTAATCTAATTTTGGTCATTTTATGTAATTTCATTTTGAAATTGGACATAAACAAGTGTCAATCTTTTGATAGTTATTATTTCTTAAAAAACAATCTATTTGTTTTAACAGTAGGAATTAATTTTAAATTAATTTCTACCACTTCTGTGTTTTGAATTTGGAAAAATGGATTCCATATTTGGAATCATTATGTCCAAATTTTATAAATAGGTAAATTTTCTTTTTAGACATTTTAAATATTTACTTCAGTAAATATTTTATTTACCATGGTAAAAACGTAAAAATAATAAATAAGGGTAAAATATAATATTATAATAATATTAAATTACCATAAAAAGTGTCCTAATCCTATTGGATAATACATATCCAACCATGGGAATCCTTTGGTTGAATTTGGGACCCCATAAATCCACATGGGAGTTATAATGACATTTTATATTAATTAATTTAAAGTAAAGACAAAAATGACATAAACAAATATCTTTTAGTAAATAAATTTTTACATGGGGTTATATGAGTAATATTTTAGACTATAAATATTATTTGGAAATATAAAAATATTTCCTACATCATGGTTTTTTTTATAATTTTTGGACATCAAATAAATTAAATTATTTAAGACACAATAATGATGCAATATTTACCTCATTAATAAAGGATTTAAATAAATAAGATTATAAGTATTAAAACAATATCAAAAACCTGTCAAATTCTTATTGGATTATTTTATTTCGACCACGAGTCATATTAATATTGTTATTAACGAATATTTGACCTTTTGAAACCGAAGAGGAGGTTATAATAAAATAATTGTTTCAAACTTTCCTAAAGAGCCCCTCCTCTCCCTTATAAAAAGCCCTCACTTATAACCAATTCCTCACACCTCTCAAGCCTTTTGGTTCATCCAAACTCTACTCAATTAAGCTCCCTACATCCATCTCTTCATCCTAGAAGACTTACCTTAGGAAGAAAGCACTTTGAGAAACCCTTTTTCTTCAATCCAAAGAGAGTTACCCGATTTAAAGATAACATCTTCTCTTAAGTTCTTTTGTTTTATTTTACTTCTCCGACCCCCTAAACTCTTTTTATTTATTTATTTTGTAAAAAAACCAGTATCCTCAACATACTAGGATTTTTTTATGAGAATTATTTAAACTAAACTCACACACACCTCCATCTAATGGGTAAAGAACATAATGTTTCTGTGGATGGAAAATTAACGCCTCAAGAAACGATGATTGTTCAATTATCTCCTACCGCCTATCATGGTGGCCATTATGATGGCACTTTATTTATATATGATATATATAATGTTTATGTTTTTTTATGATTCTGTATTTTCCATTTATATAATGCCTTTATGTTTTCCATAATGGGTAAACCCGATAATTTCATTTTAGGAAGTGCGGACTACCGCCCCCTCAAAGTGATATGACTCGTTAATGCCTTATATAGGATGAATAAAGGATGGAGTTAATGATGTTATTTAAGATATTATACTGTAATTTTAATATAAATATGTATCATTATGTTTTAATTCCATTAAAATATGAAATGGGAATGAAAGTAGCATTCATGCGTACGTACGGCTTACCATCTCCATTAACGGTGCATTTCATTTATTACCTCCAAATGATATGTACTAATATAAATACATGTATATACTGGATATATAGGATATATATATATATATATGATATCTACATAATTAATACCATTCTTAAGATAATGGATATTTGACCACATGGACAACTTGTAATTATAAGGTGTTCATTTTTACTCAAGTACCAAATATCGACTAAAAACCCGTTAATAACTTCAATGATTACATAATGTTTATAACATGGTAATAAGTGATATAAATTTAATATTAAACATGAAAAAGGTTCTTAATCAAGTAGAAATTAAATTTATTTTATTATTCAAGAGATTAAATAACAATCAGGTCAAGTCAGACACGAGGTAAGGGACTTCGTCTCAATCTCCTTTCATTGAGGCATATTTTGTATTACTCTCAACTTTCTTTTATATGGTGTATAAATACCTTTGACTTGTCATTTAATTCAAAAGGAATATTTTTCTACGAAGCATTTTACTAAATGAAAAAAATAATGTTTCCTTTTAATGTACACGGTGATAACGACCTTTCTACCACCGTGAGTATTATTTGATCTTTGGCTTCCTAACCAAGCCGTAATGTTTTTTAAAAGGAAAATAAATACCATATAATCTTTTTACATATTTTGGTATTGAAAATGGTTTTGATAATGGATTTTTTATTTCAATATATTTAAATGATATATTATGATTACAATATGGAAATTTTATCTTTCCTTTATGTTTTATGAATATGTTATGGTTCTTGGGAATTGTTTATGTATATGGGTGGTTCTGTGATAAAGCTAGGGTGGGTGATCCCAAGATAGCTCTCTAATGAATTGGGTAACGTGAAGGAGGTAAATGTGAATGTTTCTCCTAATAGATTTGAGGAATATACTGTGATGGGTATTCCAAATGTTACTCCCTATGTAGTTGTGATATCTACAATGTAAGTATGATATGAATGCCACAAGTTACCTTTATGATTTATGTTTTCTATTGTGTAATCATAAATCTTATGATTCATGAGGTATGTTAAAGATCATATGTTATGTATGTAATGATGAACTAATGTTTTCATTCTTTGTTTTATAACCCTTACTGAGCTTTTTATGCTCATCCCAAGTTTTGAAATGTTTTTCACATGACTTAAAGATGAATAGGGTCAAGGATGGGATTTAAGGAAAAGTCATGCTGTCTAAAACATGGAACTGGACATGACTCTTTTTCTTTCAAGAGTTTTTATTTTGTGAAAAAATCGAAACTAAGTGGAAGTGTCTACTTTGTAATATTTTTAGATGTAATAGTTATGTCCTAATTCTCTAAAACTCAAAACTTGAAAATATCCTCAATGTGAATTATTCATTTAATTCAAGATTATGTAATGTTTTAAGGCCAAGTCTTTATAATATGAAAATAAAAATTATTATTCATTTTCTTATAAATAAAAAATTAATCATTTTATTTACCTTATAAAAGTATATGTGTATATATATGTGTGTGTATATATTGAAGAGTAAGGAATATATATATATATATATATATTACTATTTAAATGTATATATCACTACTACAGATCATCTATATTCAGCACTAGCTAAAAATGATGAAAAACCCCACCTTTATCAATACTAAAAAATGCTTATAAAAGCAAACATTTATTAGTATTTTTTAATGATAATAATAATTATCTTTATCAATGTTTTTAGCGTTGATAAAGAGTTACCTTTATGAGTACTATTTTAGTACTGATAAATGGTATAGTTCATAAAAAAATTATATATCATTACAAATCATCTATTAATATATTAATATATTTATATGGATATAAATATAATATATTTTATTAAATATTATTTATATAAGATTAACTATGTATTTACACTTAACATATCATATATTTAGTGAACAGGCTTATAAAATAATTAAAAATTAATATTAATTAATAATTTGATAATTATTATTGAATAATAGCCATTTAATAACAATTAGATTACATAAAAATTCAATAAATTAATGAAAAATCTAATTTGATAAGTTGAAAACATAACTTGAAATTTAAATGACTATAAATTTTGATCTAGGTGTTTGTTTGAGTGCTACCATATTTAAAATCAAACCTTGTTAAAAGATCTATAGTGTAGTGATCCACTACCACAGTTCATCCCTTTAACAGTGCCCAAAATGGGATTTAACATCACTAAAAAAACTATGTTTTCCTCATAGATATTAAAGGGGGGACCCTTATATCAATGCTAAAAAATTTCTAATAAAGGGGGACCATTATGAGATGAAAATAAATGATAAAGGTGGTCATTTATCAGCTCTATTCCAGTGATAATGAAAGAAACCCTTTATCAGTGTTGATAAATGCCCTACTGATGCAGTGTGCTATTTGAATAACAAAACACTACAATAAATACACCTATATCCAAATAAACTTGTATGAATATACATAATTTAATTGAAATAAATTTTAAATTCCAAATAATTATTATTATATACATTTTCAAACAATGTTTTGTATGATTACATTTGTAATTACTATCCACAAACATCTAAAAAAATCAATGTTTCATCATCTTTGGTACCCGTGACCCCTTCTCAAAAAATCCTGACAAAGGTATTAGTTTCTAAAAAAACCACCCCAAATCAAGAAAAAATCCACATTTATAATAAAAAAATATTATTTTAGTCGTTCTGTAATTAAATAAATTAAATATACATATGAAATAACACATTAATAAAATATCAATTTTAAATAGAAGGACACACTTAGAATCATACCAGTCACACCGTCCATCAAATTGAGGTGGAGTCATATTATTACATGTTACAAATGACTTATGGATCATTTTACTAAAGCGTAAAAACAACCCTAATACGTTTTCTCATTTTAGAGTATGTCACTTGTCTTTTTGTTATACAAAAATGTCATTTTAAATTGAAAACATGCACCTTTGAATCATACCGTTCACAACGTGCATTAGTTTTATGTGAGACTGATTCGTAAACATCACAAATTAATTAGGAATAATTTTACTAATGTATCAAAACATTTAAATCACATTTTCTTAGTTTTTAGTGAGTAACACACATTTTAAACTAAAATGTCAATTTTAGATTGATGGTGGACAGTTTGAGTCATACTGGGTACACTGTGTATTAGATTGAGGTTATTTTGATTCATACACATCACAAATTACTTATGGATCATTATATTAAACTATAAAAACTCTCTTAATGTATTTTCTTAGTTTTGAGTATGCCACTTGTGTTTTTTACTAAAATGTCAATTTTAAATTAAAAGACACACTTGGAGTCATACCAGTCACACCATGTATTATATTGGGGTGAGGTTGATTCCAACATGTCATGAATAACTTATATATCATTTTCCTAAAGTATCAAAACAATATGATTGAATTTTATTGGTTTCAAGTACGTCACTTTTTTTACTAAAATGTCATTTTAAATAGAAAACACACTCTTTAGGTCATACAAGTCACATCATATTTCTATTTGATGTGAGAATGATTCCTACACATTAAAAATATATTTATGAACCATTTTAATAAATTATCAAGATAATTAGAGCATGTTTTCTTGGTTTTCAGTGATTGACACACGTTTTGAACTAAAATGTCAATTTTAAACAAATAATGGAAACATTGATCCATACCGGGAACAAAGTGTATTTAATTTAGGTTAAGATGATTTATACACATTAAAAATGACTTATGGATCTTTTACTAAAGTATAAAAATGATTCAAATGCATTTTCTTAGTCTTGAGTATGTCAGTTTTCATTTTTACTAAAATTAATGTAAATTTTAAATAAAAAGACACACTTGGAGTCATATCGGTCACACTATGGGTCAGATTGAGGTTAGGTTGATTACTACACATCAAAAATGACTTATGGATCATTTTACTAAATTATAAAAACAATATGAATGCTTTTAATTGGGCTTGAGTATGTCAATTGTTCTTTTTACTAAAATTAATGTCAATTTTGAAAAAAAAGACACACTTGGAGTCATATCAGTCACACCATGCACTAGATTAAGGTAAAAATGATTCTTACACATCAAAAATGTCTTATGGATCATTTTTATGAAGTATTAAAACAATGCGAGTGAACATTATCATTTTTGAGTATGTCACTTGTGTTTTTTACTAAAATGTAATTTTAAATTGGTAACATGCACTTTGAGTCATACTGGTCACATCATGTGTCAATTTTATGTTATACCAATTCATACTCATCAAAAATGACTTATGAATCATTTTACTAAATTATCAATACAATTAGAGTTCATTTTATAATTTTTTAGGGAGTGACACACTTTTTGAACTAAAATGTCAATTTTAAAGTGATAATGGACACCTTGAGTCATACCGGTCACACCGTGTGTTAGATTGAGGTGAGGTTGATTCCTACATGTAAAAAATGAATTATCGATAATTTTACTAAATTATAAAAAAATCAAATTTTTTTTTTCTTAATTTTGATTATGTCACTTGAGTTTTGTACTAAAATTTCATTTTAAATTGAAAACATGCACTTTGGGTTATATTGATCACATAGTGTGTCATTTTGATGTGATACTGATTCCTACATGTCAAAAATGACTCATTAATCATTGTAATAAATTTTCAGTACAAAAAGAGTGAGTTTTCTTTATTTTTAGTGTGTAACACACTTTTTGAACTAAAATGTCAATTTTAAACTGATAATAGATAGTTTGAGTCATACCAAGAACACTGTGTATCAGATTAAGGTGAGGATGATTCCTAAAAATAAAAAATGACTTATAGATAATTTTAATAAAGTATCAAAATAATAACAATGCTTTTGATCTATCTTGATTATGTCACTTTTCATTTTTACTAAAATTAATGTCAATTTTAAATAAAATGATACACTTGGAGTCATACCTGTCACACCATGCATCGAATTTAGGTGAGGATAATTCCCACACATCAAAAATGACTTATAGATCATTATTATAAAGTATAAAAACAATCTAAATGCATTTGATTTGTTTTGAGTATGTAACTTGTCAGTTTTTACTAAAATCAATGTTAAATTTAAATAAAAAGACACATTTGGAGTGATATCGGTCACAACATGCATCATATTTAGGTTTAATTGATTATGAAACATCAAAAATGACTTATGAATAATTTTAATAAAGTATAAAAACAATAAAAATTAATTTTATTGGTTTTAAGTATGTCACTTGTCCTTTTTAATAGAATTAATTCCAATTTAAATAAAAAACCCACTTTGATTCATATTGGTCACACCATGTATCATATTTTGGTGAGGGTGATTCCTAAATGTCAAAAATTAATTATGGTTTGTTTTAATAAATTTTAAAAATAATACAAATTCTCTTTACTAGTTTTTATTATGTCACTGGTCCATTTTACTAAAATTAATGTCAATTTTAAATAAAAAGACACACTTGGAGTCATATATGTCTCACCGTGTGTCAGATTTAAGTGTGATTGATTATAACACATTAAAAATGACTTATGGATCATTTTAATAAATTATAAAATCAATACTAATGATTTTTATCAGTTTTAAGTATGTCACTTTTCCTTTTTACTAAAATTAATGATAATTTTAAATAAAAAGACACACTTGTCATCATACTGGTCACACCGTGCATCAGGTTGAAGTACGACTAATTCCTAAACATGAAAAATTACTTATGGATCATTATAATAATGTTTTAAAAAATATGAATGTGTTTTATCATTCTTGAGTATATCACTTTTCATTTTTACTAAAATAAATGTCAATTTTAAATAGAAAGACACACTTGAATTCATACCGGTCACAATGTGCATTGGATCAAGGTTTGATTGGTTTCTACACATCAAAAATGACTTATAGATCATTTTAATAAATTATAAAAATAATAATATTGATTTTTCTTGGTTTTGAGTATGTAACCTGTCCTTTTTACTAAAATTAATGTCAATTTTAAATAAAAATACACACTTGGAGTCATACCGGTCACACTATGCATCAGATCGAGGTGAGGTTGATTCCTACACATTAAAAATGACTTACGAATCATTTTTATAAAGTATAAAAAAATATGAATATTTTGTTCTCATTTTTTAGTATGTCACTTGCATTTTTTAATAAAATTTAATTTCAAATTGGAAATACGCACTTTGAGTCAAA
This sequence comes from Viscum album, assembly GCA_963277665.1. NCBI lineage: Eukaryota > Viridiplantae > Streptophyta > Magnoliopsida > Santalales > Viscaceae > Viscum > Viscum album. Next base: position 1,953,510,419 of record OY728125.1, read on the forward strand.
CCGGTTACATCGAGTGTCAGTTTTATGTGATACTAATTCATAAACATAAAAAATGAAATAAAAATAATTTTCCTAAATTATCAATACAATCAGAGCATTTTTTATTAGTTTTTAGTGAGTGAAACACTTTTTGAACTAAAATGTCAATTTTAAACTGATAGTAGACACTTTGAGTTATACCGGGATCATCATGTATCATATTGAGGTTCATATGATTCATACATGTCCAAAATTACTTATGGATAATTTTTTCAAAGCTTCAAAATAATATGAATGAATTTTCTCTGTTTTGAGTATGTCACTTTTCTTTTTTATGAAAAATTGATGTCGATTTTAAACAAAAAGACACAGTTAGAGTCATACCAAGAAAACCGTGTATCATTTTTAGGTGAGGATGATTTCTATAAGTCAAAAAAAAGACTTATGGATCATTATAATAAAGTATAAAAATAATACTAATGTTTTTTTATTGGTTATGAGTATGTGAGTTGTCTTTTCTACTAAAATTAATGTCAATTTTAAATAAAAAGACACACTTGAAGTAATAACAGTAATGACATGTGTAAAATTGAGTTGAGGGTGATTCCTAAACATCTAAAATGACATATGGATCATTTATATAAAGTATCAAAAAATTATAATGCTTTTTCTTGGTTTTGAGTATTTCACTTACATTTTTTACTAAAATTAATGTCAATTTTAAATAAAAAGGCACACTTGGAGTCATACCAGTCACACCGTGTGTCCGATTGAGGTGAGGCTGATTCCTATATATAGAAAATGACTTATGGATTGTTTTACTAAATTATTTAAATAATATTAATGTATTTGATCAGTTTTGTGTATGTGATGTGCATTTTAAATTAAAATATAAATTATAAACTAAAAATATATAGTTTGAGTCATAATGAGCACACCATGTATATATTACGATGAAACTGTCTGAGTTTGAAATGTGTGTATTTATTTAAACTATATACACCAATCTAGAAAAGAGATAAATATTCCATTTGGATGGAAAATGATACCTCATGCCACCTAAAATGCCTCATCCAAATGGAACATGTTCTCTCTTTTTTCGCTTATTGCAGACAGTTAAAAGTAAAATATAAATTCCCAAAATAATACACCTATATAAGAAAAAAAATATTATGTTTTTAATAATATAAATAAATAAATTAAACATAAATATGAAATAATACATTAATAAAATGTCAATTTTAAACTGAAACCACACAATTTGAGTCTTAATGGGTACACTGTATATGAGATTGAAGTATGGATGATTCCATGATGTATTTTTGTCATACAGTGAATGATCATAATACATGAATGAATCTTTATTATTGAAAAATTAATTAATTCTTGATATATATGAAAATTAAAAAAAATAAGTATAAGATAAAAATAATGAGGAAATTAACTAAAAAAGTAGATAAAATGATGATAAAATCAACTAAATATGTAGTAGGAAGTCACATATTCATGATATATGTGTACATTATGACATCAGGTATGCTTCCCATTCATTTCTAAAAAATATATTTCATCTTTTGAATATAAGGACTTTTTAAAATCATGGTGGTACTAGAAAAATATAAATACAAAAAGGATTAATAAATATTTTAAATTAAATAGTAATTATCTTCAAAAATACCTATTTGGGGATGATAGTTTTGTATGGTATATGATATCTATCATAATTATGAAAATATAATAACCATAATATTTTACATTGCTTTGTTTGGAAAACTATAAAAATAATGAGAAAAATAAATAATTTTTTTGATATGTGTTTTGTTAGTGAAATATTATTACAAATACCCTAATACTTATCCACTTATAGATTTTTATATGATCCTTGTACCCATTTAATATATTCATTCCATGATTCTAATGATATTTAAACATCGCCCTATAATAATAGAATTCTAATTAAAACATAATATAAAAATATAACTTGAATTTTTGTTATAAATCATTGTACATAGTTTGTTAAAAACTGAAAAACATCATCATGTGTGGTTAGTTTGTTGGGTATCCATTTAGTGAATCTATAAAATAAATCTTTGGAGTATCCAAATTGATTGCAATGAGTACCCAATGCTACCTAAAAAAACTAATAAGTAATAAAAGGAATGAAAATATATTTTATATGATTAAATTGCATAGTTTTACCCTTGCATAATTAGTGTTGGTGTTGAAATATATGTTCCATGAGAATGGTTGAGGAGGGAATGACCAATTAGAAGAAAATATGAGGAAAAAAGGCTCAAAATACTCCAAATGGGATGCTTCACAAATCCCATCCCCTTCAAAAATGGTTTAATCTCACAAAGTTCCCACGCCATGAAGTCCCTTCATGAGCATGCAAAGGTTTGATGGTAACTCTCCACACAATGAAATTTAGAGTCACAGAGCACTTCAAAAACCCATGAAATATTGATGGCGGATTTATGAATGTACCTCTTGAAATTGTGAAACTATGTCTGTTCAATAACCCCTTAAGTATTTGTGGAGACCTCATAGCTTTGCAAAACCCATTGCCAATAAGTACCCCCCTCATTTAGATATTTTGGGGGTGGTTACCCCACCTTTAAGTTTCCAAATTTCTCTAAATTTTCAAACCTCTTGAGGATCATGAACCAACATGAAATGGATCATCCAAGGTATTCCATCTCCACAAAACCCCTTTCCATGTGTTGTTGAGAGCATCAACTCTAAGTGGATATTCCTTTCATGAAGGCTTATTCCCTTAACGAAGGAAGAAGTTCCCATATGGCACTTGATCCTTTGCAAAGCTTTTAGCCTTCACATAACACTCTTTTCTTAATCTAGGAGTTCACTTTAAGGTAGGTGTGCCCTATTTCATGAAGCATACCCCTTCGTGAAGCCCCTTAACTTCACGATGCACCTAAGATTTGTGAATAACCTCCCTATGAGGTCCCAGTATTTCTAAAACCACTCTCTTGTGCCTTGTCACGATTCCTCCTTTCTGTTGACACTCCTTTACAAAGGTTGAGTGACCAGGACCCTTTAAATCAACTAGGACCAATCCAGCTACACCATGATTCCCCATGTAACCTATTCCACCCATTGTTGTGTCACCCCATTCCATTCCAAGTGTGGATCGAGCTTACCACCTACCTTTTTCTTCTTAGCATAGGTATTCTAATGCCTATTTCTTCTCAGAATAAACATGATAATGTGGAACTTGTGACTAGAAACTCCTACCATCATTAACCTAGAAGTTCCAATGTCATGTCCCTCCTAGTGGTTTATGATATATGGTCACGTAAGCACAATAGGTATTGAGTGAGACCACCTATGTTCGAGATTCATGATGTAAAACTGTCTAGTTCCATGTCCTAGTTGTATGATGTTAAATTTCAGGACAAAATCCTCACAATATGATGTAAAACTGTGGCCTTACCCTGTGCGATGAGCATAGGATTCTATATGTATAAGTGACATGGGATGACATATAACATGATTTCCTATGTACCAATCACATGGAATGAGATCCATCTCAGGAAGCTTCCATGTATAATCCCCACCCACATCATTGTTTCTCATAATAGTACCCCAGTATCCATCCACCAGTAGACAAAGTGGATCATTTGGCCTTTATATCTACTCCTTCATATTGTTTCTCACACCGATAATGACTCATATGGGATTAAAGGTTAGTGGTGGTCATGACATTTTCATGATCCCAAACCTTCACCTGGGCCTCCTATTTGGTGTAATCCCCAATATTCACCTCAACCAGGCCTCTTATTAGGTGTAATACCAAGATCATTACAAACTATATGGGATTTTATTCCAAACTAACTAGGATATATGAGAATCCTCCCTGAGGTCCAATCCTAATATCCAAAACCAAAATGTTCTCTAGGCTACATCCCTATTATGATCATGACCCTCACTTGGGAGAACATGTTTCCTCCAGGTCTCTCAAGAAGATCAATGCATAAGCCCCACAATAACTCTAACCAAGAGAAATCCTCTTATGAAGGGAATCTCATTGCGTAAGCCCCATACCATTCCTCATTGACACTTCTTACATGACATGAGAATCCTTACCACCTAATGTTAAAATACATGGATCGGTCCTATCACATGACCCCAAACTGCAGAATCGAACCATGTGAGTTTCGATCCCTACCATATAAATAGGGTATGTAGGAAGCCTCCCTAAGGCTCAATATAGACAATGGAAAACTCATGTTTTTCCATCCTTGGGACACACCTCCTGGATCTTCCTCAAGGGGAATTTTGATCCACAGCTCTAGGTCTGCCACAAGGGGCATCCTGATAATGGTAAACTCATTGCATCCCCTCCTAGTGACACACCTCGTGGATCCACCTCAAGGGGGGTTCTGATCCACATATCCAGGTCTGCCTCAAGGGGAATCATTACAATGGTAAACTCATAGTGTTCCCTCCTAGGGACACACCTATAAGATCCATCTCAAGGGGCGTTCTGATCTACAAATCTGGGTCTTCCTCAAAGGGAATATAGACAATATAAAAATCATGGTGTTCCCTCATAGGGACTCACCTCTTGGATCTAACTCAATTGATGTTCTGATCCACAACTCCGGGTCCACCTCAAAGGAAATCCATAAAATGGTAAACTTGTGGTGTTCCCTCCTAGGGACACACCTCTTGGACCCACCTCATGGGGCATTATGATCCATCCACCTTTGATCCACCTCAAGGGGTGTCCTGATCAACCTTCCAACTACTCCTTAAGAGGCTCCCCATCCATCGATAAATTATACAGGTGTGACACCATCCCTTCTAGGGACACACCTCCCATATATTCCTCCACAAGGCATTATGATCACTCACCATGTCCCTAAAAGATGTTAAAATTCTTCCAATCATGTCCCATCAATACATTAAACACTACTACAAAAATGGGCAAGGGAAGCGCGCCCTTATAACAGCGCTAAGCAAAACCGCTGATAAAGGATACCCTATATCAGCGCTAACATTACAGCGCTGAAAAAGCTAATGTTTATCAGCGCTTTCTTAGCGCTGATAATAGTAATATTTATCAGCGCTAGAAAAGAGCTGATAAATATGATCTGTATCAGCGCTAAAATTTTAGCGCTGATACAGTTGGTCTTTATCAGTGCTTTTTGAGCGCTGATAAAGGTTCGCCTATATAAGCGCTAAAAAAGCACTGATACAGAACACCTCTATCAGCGCTCAAATTTCAGCACTGATATAGGGTATCCTTTATCAGCGCTCAAAAAGCGCTGATAAAAATTATCTTTATCAGCGCTTTTCTAGCGCTGATAAAGCTAGATTTTATCAGTGCTATAATTTTAGCGCTGATAAAGGTAGCCTTTATCAGCGCCTTTTTAGCGCTGATAAAACCTTAGTCGACTTTTTTATAAAGTCGGTCGCACAGTGCCCTCGTTTTATCGCAGCTAAAGCCCTCGCGGAACCGTAACCCTGCTACTCTTCTCCCGAATACCGCTGCTGTGTTCGCTTCGCCGGAGCTTGCCGCCCTCGGTACACTCGCCGTCCTCCGCCGCCCGCAACACCCTCGGCCGACCCCCACCGCCTGCCGCCCTCGGCTGCCCGCAACGCCCTCGGCCGCCGTTCTCTGCCGCCCTCGGCCGCCCTCCGCCGCCCTCGGCCGCTCTCCGCCGCCTCCTTCGCCCTCCGCCTCACTCGGCCGCCCTCAGTCGCCCTCCGCGGCCGCCTTCCGCAACCCGCAACGCCCTCGACCGCCGCCTTAAGGTAACAATATATGAAGAAGATGTATATGTTTTCATATAGATAGATTGTGTATAGCTGATTCTCTCTAAGTGTACTCATGATGATGTCCAGATGTTGGGAATGATCATCATTATTTTGGTATTACACCAATATGTCATCCATAAAACAACTACAATCTGGTCTAGGTACAAGTGAAATATTCAACTCATCAAGAGAATAAATTCCATGGGGAATTCGTCAACACAAATTTTATTATGAAGAATTCATAAAAACTATACATGATTTCAAAATTAGTTTATAGTATATCAGAATTTCTCAACCTCAAATGATGATAAAAAAACCTTAGATCAATCTTAGAGAACAATATGGAACCCCTCAGCTGGTCAAATAGATCAAAAATACAAAGAAGTGGATAACTGTTCTTAATTTTCATCTGATTCATATTCTATTAATAGAAACACATATGTAATGTTCTGTCATCCTTCTTGGAAAATAAAACATGAGATCCCCAAGGCGACATACTCGAGCAGATGCACCCTTCATAATCTAACTCCTCTCATTGAGTTTTATGTTCCTGAATCTATTCTTGTTTCATTCTGAAAGGCGTTATATAAAATGGCTCAACTCCACGCATCAGCTCAATCATGAACTCAAAGTCTCTTTTAGGTGGTAGCCCTGATCAATTCTCATGAAACACATCCTAGAACCAGTCTACTACTGGGGGAAATATTTCTTGTTTCAATCCATTATCATCAAGAAAAATATTCGTAAACTGGTATTTGTTCTCACCTAGTTGTGGAAGAACTGGTCCTACATGGTCTACCAAGATATCCCATTCTCCATAAAAGACATGGGCTCTACCCTTATGAGGCATGACGGTCACTCATCTACGGTAAAAATCAATGTGATATTGATTAAATACCAAAAATTACATCATCACTATCTATTCAATACATATAATATCAAGCATGTATAAATCCAAAATGAAACAATACTCACAAACCATGAGAGAACATCCCTTACGAAGACAGATGCCTTCTAATCACACGCCCAATGGTGTGTTGACCAACATGATCCCACAAAAGTACTCTAACACAAAACAGAAACCATTTACCAAGAGATAAGATATAAAATAATGAGAGGATCCCCTATTACAAGTCCCCTTTAGGTTCCCCTATTCGGTGCTCTGTACCAATATAGATCATCCATCACTACCCATATTACAAGTGTTCATGTAGAACCTATATATATGAACCATCATGATACATGATTGACACTTCACTAGTGGTCAAAGTCATAGGCCTAACATGTGACCAGACCTACCTCATTGATTGAAGATGACTAAAAACCTCTCTAAGAGAAAAATCCTCTCACATAGATACTCTATCCACCACCACCCTAGTGGAAGATATCATAATGGTGAATCCTACTATCATAATATGTACCACTAGATCATTCAATTGAAACCGCCCTACCATCACTACAAGTCTCCTTTAGGTTCCCCTTGGAAATGAGAACCTGATCCACCACCTCAACAAACCTCATAAAAAATATATTTACCTGGGACTTAATCTCACATCTAAGTCCATCCTAATTTTTTTTTCATAGATACCTTATCTCCTGTCAACATTAGATAAAAACATTACTGGTATGTGAAGAATCTAACATAATCTATCATTATCAAACATAATTATGTCAAACATATTAAATATTCATATTTTCATTTCCTCAATGTCGTAGGTTAAAAGTGCTCCATGAACATATCCTAGATTTTCTTCCAAGTCATTCCCTCCATATGCTCATCCCAAGACTAAATATCACAGTAGATCATTGTTGGCCCCCATAACATATACGCTACCAACTCTACCCTATTCTACTAAGGAGTAGAAAAGTTATCTAGAATATTCTAGATGAACTAAATTTTAGAACTTATCTACCTTGGGTCCACCCTCTCAAGAAAACATCAGAGGGTGTTGCAACTGAACCTCTATTTTCAAGTCAAACACACTCGACACTTCCAACCCTTTTCATTTCTTCATAAATTGTATAAAACAAGAAAGGTAATCAAAAAACTACTATTCCCTCTATCACTCATGATTAATGGGGGAACCTGTACCACTACTAGAATGAATCCTGAGTGCCTATACAGATCATAATAGAGATGATAATGAATTTTAAATTGTATAATGGATTATTTATTTTAATTATTCGTTCTTTATCTCACATGCATTTTAAATATAGTTTTTGTATCCTGAGTGCCTATACAAATCAGATAGAAGCTCTAGTGGATGCGTTTGGTTTCTCTCTGATAAAGGTATCTCTCATCGATTGGAAATCCTCTATCTCCTGTTATATCCTCCTTATAGAGTGATAGATAATCATCTTTTTAGTGAATCTAATATTCTTTTTATGAATCTTGATTATAGGTTAGACTACTTGATCTCCTTCCAAGGAAGTGGTTCCCTTCTACTGTATTTGGAAGTCTTCTTTTGTGTACTTGAACCATAAATACTAATATTTGAGATTAAAATAGGATGAATATGAATATAGATTGGATGGATTCTAATCATTTAACAATAGAGTACGAGAACGGAGTGAAAGAGTTCATCAAGTTTGCAAAGGATCACACAAAGGATCCTTCTCAAATCCTTTGTCCGTGTTTACGTTGTTGTTATTCTAGACTACTTACTCCAGAGGAGTTGGAAGAACATTTGATATGTCACGGAATAGATCGGAGTTATAAATGTTGGAATAAACACGTAGAAAAAGCGAATGTAGCTACTGTCTGGGATAAAACTGCATTTTATGGATCGTTAGATATGAATACAAATATAGATAATGAAGAAGACCGTATGGAGGATGTGATTACAGATGTCAATGATGATGAAGATCATATTGAGGAAATGACAAAGACAATTCAAGATGAACCCCGTGATTGCCCAAAATTGTTTGAGAAGTTAAAGAGTTGTGCAAAGACGCCATTGTATGCTGCTTGCACTAAGTATACAACATTGTCAGCTGTACTGAAGTTGTATAAATTGAAAGCAGGCAATGGATGGAGTGATGTCAGTTTTACCGAACTACTTGCTCTCTTGAATGACATGCTCCCAGAAGATAATGAGATCCCAAGCCGGACATATGAAGCTAGACGAATGCTACGCTCGATGGGAATGATTTATGAAAGAATAAATGCCTGCCCGAAAGACTGTATATTGTTTCTAAAGGAGAAAAAATCACTTACAGAATGCCCAAAGTGTGGTGCTTCTCGATACAAGAAAGATAAATCCAATCCTATGAAAGTTGTATGGTACTTTCCAATCATTCCAAGGTTTAGGCGTTTATATGGAAGTAAAGAAACTGCAAGACAATTGTCGTGGCATGCAGATAAAAGAAATAAAGATGGGTTATTACGTCATCCGGCCGACTCTCCTCAATGGAAGAAAATTGATCATGAGTATCCTGAATTTGGAAAAGAGCCGAGAAACCTTCGTCTTGCGTTATCTACAGATGGAGTGAATCCTTTTGGTTTTCAAACCAGCACTCATAGTACATGGCCTGTTATGTTGATAAATTATAACTTGCCACCCTGGTTATGCATGAAGCGAAAATTCATCATGTTATCTATGCTTATATCAGGACCAAAACAACCAGGTAACGATATTGATGTTTATCTGACTCCTTTGATCGAGGATTTGAAGTTATTGTGGGACTCAGGTGTAATGTTGTATGATGCTTATAAAAGTGAATACTTCACGTTGAGAGCGATGTTGTATGGGACAATAAATGATTTCCCTGCTTATGGAAATTTGTCAGGCTATAGCATTAAAGGAACTCAAGGGTGTCCCGTGTGCGAAGAAGATACAGAATCATTTAGGTTGAAACATTCATCGAAATCTGTGTTTCTAGGACATCGTAGATTTCTACCTCGTCGGCATAAGTACCGATCTTGGATGACATCATTCAATGGAAGTTCAGAAAAACGCACAACACCGTCTCCACTAACAGGTGATCAGCTGTTTGAGAAAGTAAAAGATATGAACACTGTTTTTGGTAAACCATTTTCGAAAAACCTTACGAAAATCAGTTGGAAAAAGAGATCAGTTTTTTTTTGAATTACCATACTGGAATTGTTTGTACGTCAGACATTTTCTTGATGTGATGCATGTGGAAAAAAATGTATGTGATAGTGTTATTGGAACGTTTCTAAATGCCCCTGGAAAAACAAAGATGGAATTAAGGCAAGGTTGGACATAGTTGACATGGGAATACGAGAAGAGTTGGCTCCCGTGAAAGGTGAAAATCGAATGTTTCTTCCTCCTGCTGCTTATACTCTTTCTAGGGCAGAGAGATATCAGTTTTGCAACTTCTTTAATGATGTAAAGGTTCCATAGGGGTACTCATCAAATATCAAGAACATTGTGTCAATGAATGATTTGAAGTTAAAAGGTTTGAAATCACATGATTGCCATGTTTTGATGCAAGATCTAATTCCTATAGCTTTACGTTGCATTTTACCCAAGAATGTTCGTCATACTTTAACCAAACTTTGTTTCTTTTTCAAAGCTATATGTAGCAAAGTTTTAGACCCGGGGAAATTGCCAGCTATGGAAAAAGAAATTGTCATCATATTATGTGAATTAGAAATGTTCTTCCCGCCAACATTCTTTGATATGATGGTTCATTTGATGATTCACTTGGTGAGAGAGATTCGACTTTGTGGTCCTGTGCACTATAGATGGATGTATCCTGTTGAACGGTATATGAAGATTTTGAAAGGATATATCAAAAATCGAAGTCGGACAGAGGGTTGTATAGTAGAGCGATATATTGTTGAGGAAGCCATTGAATTTTTTATTCAATACCTATCTGATGTAGAAAGCATTGGTCTCCCGAAATCTCGTCACACTGGACGCATTGAGGGTGAGGGAATTTCTGGAAGAGAAGTTGTAACAATCAGTATTACAGATCGGGAGCAGGCTCATCTTTATGTTTTGCATAACAGTTGGGAGGTTGCTCCATATATTGAAACTCACAAAGAAATTCTTAGGCAGTTGAATCCATCGAGGACTGAGAAATGGTTAGCAGATACACATAATCACCAGTTTATAGGATGGTTTCAGGACCATATTTTTAAGCAGTTGGATGAAAATCCGAATTCAATTTCAGAACGACTTCGATGGCTAGCCGCTGGACCAAGTGTGTATGTATTATCTTACAGTGGGTATGTAATTAATGGTTATACATTCTATACGGATGAACATGATGAAGAGAGTACCATGCAAAATAGTGGAGTTACACTAGTGGCTGAAGCGATGCATGTTTCTGGTAGTAAGGATAGAAATCCAATTTATGCAAATATGCCATACTTTGGCATTATCAAACTAATATGGGAGTTGGATTATACGACATTTCAATTGCCGATTTTTCAATGCAAATGGATTGATAACAATAGTGGTGTTAAAATAGATGAATGGGGATTTGTGAAAGTTGATTTTAGTAAAGAAGGGTACAAAGACGAACAGTTTATAATGACATCACAAGCGGTACAAGTTTTTTATGTTCCAGATCCCGCAAACCGAAAGTGGTCGATTGTTATGTTATCGTCCAAAACTATTGAGGGTTCCGATGAAAATTCAGTTGAGGACGATCCTTTTAGTGGTACGTCACAATCAATTCGGAGCGGTCCCAATGTAGATGATGTTTTGTATGTTAGAGGAGACCACAATGAAGGGATTTGTATTGTCGATAGAGGTGTCAAATCTCTTCAACCTTTGAAAAAAAGAAAGAGAGTTCAGTAAATAGGTTATATTTTGTTTGTAATATAGATCTTGTTATCTCATGTTATTATCTTATCATTACAGAATTTATGTAATTTGAATGAACTGTTCAACCACTTTTGCAGATAATGACTTCTGCACATTCTGGTGCTCCTAACCTTGAGACTGAACAAGTCTCTCAAGCAGTTGCTGCTGCGGCTGCTGCTGCTCCTGCTGCTCCTGCAGCTCATTCTGCTGCTACTGTTGCTCCTGATGCGGCTCCTGCTGCTCCTACTACTGTGGCTCCTACTCATCCTCCTGCTGTGGCTCCTGGTGCTCCTACTGCTCCTGCTGCTGCTCTTACTGCTGCGACTCCTGGTGCTCCTACTGCTCCTTCTGCTGTGGCTCCTGGTGCTCCTACTGCTCCTGCTGTGGCTCCTGGTGCTCCTACTGCTCCTGCTGCTGCTCTTACTACTGCGGCTCCTGGTGCTCCTACTGCTCCTGCTGCTGCTCTTGCTGTTGCGGCTCCTTCTCTTAGTGTTGAGGTCCAACAACCATCAGCACATGCCATTGATATCATAGTAGATGAACATATAGATGATGTTGATATCGATGAAATGGTCGGGAATGAAGGACCGACGTCGCAGAAATCACAGGTGCGTCGTAGTTTGACAGTGTTAGCCAAAATTCTTAAGGCGAAAAGCAAAGGCATCAAATTTGTAGTCGGATGGAATGCACGAGGCCAACATGTGAATCCCAACAAGGCTATGTTTAGCAGTTACATTGGAGTTTTCACTCGGCAACGCGTTCCGATTGACATAGATTCATGGCACCATGTTGTGTCCGGGTTGAAGGCTGTGATCTGGGAAGAAATTATGGTAACATTATGAATTTATTTCTTTAATTAACTAGAAAATAAAATGATGAAACAATGTCTTACTCTTCTCAATCTCTTGCAGAGTACATTTATAGTAGACGACTCACACAAGGATTATGTACTAAGGCTTGCAGGAAAGATTCATCGAGGTTTTCGTACTATTTTAACAAGATGTCACCTGAAAGATTCTAAAGGTAAAATAAACCCTCACCCACCCATTGTCTATGCGCACCTGATATCCCAAGAAGCATGGGATGCATTTATTGGCCGTCGTGGGGATGAGAAGTTTCAGGTACATTGTGAGTGATAATACGTTGTTTGAGGATACATGTATTCATCACTTTGATTGTCAATATTTCATTTATGAAACAGAAACTCTGTACTGAAAATAAGGAACGTGCATCAAATCCAACATACCCCTATCGTAAAGCAAGGATGGGGTACGCTTTATTAGAAAAGAAAATGGTACGTATTGTAAATTTACAGTAATATTGTTAGGTGCCAATAAACAACATCATAATTATCTTTCTATGTTTATATGTAGATTGATGAATCTAAAACCAAATGCACTTCTATCCCACGTCATGTGCTATGGAAGGAGGCACGTGTGAACAAAGAAGGGAAGTTAATAGATGAGAACACACAAAAAGTGTGGGAAATATGTGTAAGTATGACACGATGATAAAAATATTTGTTTAAAATTGCTATTACATAAAAATAATTAGTTTTTTTCCTATATCTGACAGTCACAGGAATCAGCTACTCCTGTAGCTGATACAGACCTATTATTGACGGCTTTGAAGCAGCCAGAAAAATACGGTCGTGTCAGAGGTGCAGGGTTTGGGGTGACACCCCGAGTATATTTTGAGAAGAAGAAAAAAATAGATGATACAGAGAAAAAATTGGAACAAATGAGCGAAAAAATAGAAACCCTTGAAGAACAATTGCAATGACAGGGAGAGTTGCTAGCAACGTTTATGGGTGGGAAGCAAAGGGAGGACACAACTCAGGAACAACCACCGCATGAACATCCTGCCCCACCCCCACCAGCTTTGAGGCGATCCATTCACCTAAAAAAAATGTCTTAGCCGTGGTAATCAATATTCTAATAACGGTTCCCATGAAATATGAATCAGAAAAACACTGATAATTTATCTGTAATGATCTTCTACAGGGTGATAATGATTGTGATTTATATCTGTCAACACCAACCTATCACCTTGTAGCGAGGGCTACAGTGTTCAATATCCCAGATGCCACACTACATAATAGACCACTTTCAAAAGATCATCTGAAAGTGACGATTACTGTAGCTCATGAGCCAAATGCAATGCTACCTATTCCACTTGATGACGATGATATTCATACGGTTGAAAAGGCTATTGGGACATTCATTGCATGGCCGACACAACTTGTAAGAGTACATGCAGACAAAGAGGTATTTATTTACTTTTATTTTCAAGCTAAACCCTTAACAATTAATGAAAAGAGTGTCTGAATCAATGAATGTTGTTATAGACGGAGAAAGGAAAGGGGGTAACTAACATCGGCTCGAAACCATCTAAAGGATCGACCAATCGATCCCAAGGAGCTACTGAAAGCACAATAACACCACCTGTTCTCTTTCCACATTTACTAGCATTGAAGACTCATGTGGATACGAAGCTAAAAGATGGTAAAATTCATATAGTGATTTTCGAAGATAATATATACGGAGAGGAAAGTCAAGATTTCGTTGCTGCTGAAAATGTAAATGAAATCCTTGAAAACGGTTGGTTAGGCGTCACTGTTGTAAATGTATATATGAGGTATGTTTCCATGAATTGATTTTCTAAAAGCTGATCTAATGTGCAAATTATGACTAAATGCATTTTATATTGTTGACAGACGCATTTATGAAAAACAGTTGAAGGGATTTTCCCATGAGCCAAGATTTGGACTGGTTAGTCCTCATATCACATCAACACACCAAACAAAAATAGAGTCATCAAAAAGGGATGCAATAGTGAAGGACTTGCTGAAAACATTTGAACGCAAGATTACAGATGACAGACTTTTCCTAATACCAACCATGCAGGGGTAATACTCTACGATTAAAGCATATCAATTATATTTTCACTTTTTTTATTACTTATTCCTTTTTGTGTTTTTAGGAAACATTGGTTGCTAATTGCGGTGAACTTGGATACTACGAAGATTTATTTTCTGGATTCAAAGCTAGGATATCCATCAAACCGACCATACATGATGGAGTTTGTGAATCTGTAAGACACTACATCTTACGTTTTAGGTCTAAACATCAATTTATATAATATATATTATCTTTTACTGAGGATTCTGTTATGATAGGTCGGTGTACCAATATCATCTAAATCATGGTATGAGGACAGAGGCTAAGCATAAGGAGCCGAGCAAGTACTACGTCTGGACAAATATCAGGGTATATATAAAAAAATTTCACTATCCAAACACTCCTCAACACAAGTTATTTATTCTCCTAATGATCAATTTTTTTGCAGTGTCCAAAAAAAACAAACGATAATGATTGCGGTTATTATGTTTGTAAATTTATGAAAGAGATCGTTTTTCATCAGCAAACTAGCATCCCTAAAGAGGTATTTTCAAAAACAATTACTAGTTCGTTTAAGTTATTTATTAATTCTTTATTTTTTTATTTTGCAGTACTACTATGACTGCCGAAAAGCCTCATACTCACAAGACGATATAGATGTGTTCAGAAACGAGTGGGCCACATACCTGATGAAAGATTGTACACAAATACAATGATGATCTGACTTGGGGACATGTACAATTGGTGGTCATTTTTGAGAGGGGTTAAGGGGATCAAAAGATGAAATATTGTTGTATGTAAATGTTCGTAGAAAAATTGTAATTGTTATTAAATAAAACATTCTTTCTCCAATGAGTCATTTTTCCATTTTAACAGATGATATGAACCAACAACATGCAAGAATGTTGAACCACTAAAATGGTCGCTCTCTTGTTTAAAATGGACACCACTTTAATTGAAAACAACAAATGACCTACGGAAATCCGACCAGACGCATCTGGATTGCCTTCATCCTTTAGGAGAACGATCCACGGGTCCTTGGTGACGTGCACGAATCAACTCCGCCTCAATCCGAGGCACGGTGTGACCGCTACCACACAAAGGGTCGCTCTCTTGTTTAAAATGGACACCATTTTAATTGGAAACAACAACTGACCTACGGAAATCCGACCGGACGCATCCGGATTGCCTTCATTCTTTAGGAGAACGATCCACAGGTCCTTGGTGACGTGTACGAGTCAACCTTGCCTCAATCTGAGGCACGGTGTGACCGCTACCACCCAAAGAGTCGCTCTCTTGTTTAAAATGGACACCACTTTAATTGGAAACAACAACTAACCTACGTAAATCGGACCAGACGCATCCGGATTGCCTTCATCCTTTAGGAGAAGGATCCACGGGTCCTTGGTGACGTGTACGAGTCAACCCCGCCTCAATCCGAGGCACGGTGTGACCGCTACCACCCAAAGGGTCGCTCTCTTGTTTAAAATGGACACCAATTTAATTGGAAACAACAACTGACCTACGTAAATCTGACCAGACGCATCCGGATTGCCTTCATCCTTTAGGAGAAGGATCCACGGGTCCTTGGTGACGTGTACGAGTAACATGCAAGAATGATGGACCACATTTCTTTGGCCTTTGGACAAAAAAACCAGTAAAATCTCCAAAATACCTTCATATCACGCAGTTCTGAAAAGAGTCACTATTTAAAAGAAAGTCACAAATTTAGATACATCTCGAGATGGTCAGTTGTTGATTTCACTTAAAAATAAGTCCATTTTTAACAAAACAGTGACACTGTGAGTGGTGTCGGCCACACCGGGCCTCGGATTGATGCGGTGTTGAATCGTACACGTCACACATGAGTCATTGATCATTGTCAAAAAGTATCAACGCAATCAGAAGCCGTTAGATCGATTTGGTGTATGTACGTAAAATATTGTCCATTTTAAACTAAATTCATACACTTGGAGTGATACCGGTCACACCGCGCCTCGGATTGAGACCCCACCCTTTCCCCTCGGCTGTCAAAAATCATAACCAGATAGTCGAAGGGTGATTTTGACAGCCGAGGGGAAAGGGTGGGGTCTGAAGACATTGTAGGATATGTCGAAGGGTGATTTTGTGTGTGACCGGTATCACTCCAAGTGTATGTATTTAGTTTAAAATGGACAATATTTTACATACATATGCCAAACTGATCTAACGGCTTCTGATTGCATTGATACTTTTTCACAATGATCAATGACTCATGTGTGACATGTACGATTCAACACCGCATCAATCCGAGGCCCAGTGTGGCTGACACCACTCACAATGTCACTGTTTTGTTAAAAATGGACTTAATTTTAAGTGAAATCAACAACTGACATACGGCAAACCGACCAAACACATTGGGATTCTATTGAAACTTAAGGACAACTATCCATGGGTCAAATGTGACATGTAAGATTCAACCCCGCCTCAATCAGAGGCGCGGTGTGACCGGTATCACTCCAAGTGTATGTATTTAGTTTAAAATGGACAATATTTTACGTACATACGCCAAACCGATCTAACGGCTTCTGATTGCGTTGATACTTTTTCACAACAATCAATGACTCATGTGTGACGTGTACGATTCAACACTGCATCAATCTGAGGCCCGGTGTGGCCGACACCACTCACAGTGTCACTGTTTTGTTAAAAATGGACTTAATTTTAAGTGAAATCAACAACTAACATACGACAAACCAACCAAACGCATTGGGATTCTATTGAAACTTAAGGACAATGATCCATGGGTCAAATGTGATGTGTACGAGTCAACCCCGCCTCAATCAGAGGCGCGGTGTGACCGGTATCACTCCAAGTGTATGTATTTAGTTTAAAATGGACAATATTTTACGTACATACGCCAAACCGATCTAACGGCTTCTGATTGCGTTGATACTTTTTCACAACGATCAATGACTCATGATACATAGAGAAATTCACTGGCCACCTTCGAGAATGATCTGAAGCACAAACCATGACAGCATTATGTTTTTAACTTCAGCACCTCAATTGAGAATGTGACACCTTTCAGGACTTGGCGCCATTGTATGTCGTTTCGTCCACTGAATGGGTCTATCCTTTTATTTAATTTTTTTAACTTCAGTCAAATATTCTAGAAAGATGTCGCGGCAGATCCTTCACCATTTTGTTTTGCTGAACATCTCATTACATTGTTAAAAAAAGCAGGGTGTCTTGCATGGGCAATACGTTCTTGTATTGAAGATGATGCACTCCCATTTATTCGAACCCACATGGTTAATTATTTTGTTTAAGCCTAATGATTGATTTAATTATTGTGGAACAAATAATCATGAAAATCGTATGATGGTTGTACCCAGATAGGACTCCAATTCATTGGTTAAATCTATTGTCTCATGAGATGTTATGTATGAGATTAGGGAGTAAACCTAGTCCATTAAAATGGGAGTGCATCATCTTCAATACAGGAACGTATTGCCCATACAAGACACCCTGCTTTTTTTTAACAATGTAATGAGATGTTCAGCAAAACAAAATGGTGAAGGATCTTCCACGACATCTTTCTAGAATATTTGACTGAAGTTAAAAAAATTAAATAAAAGGATAGACCCATTCAGTGGACGAAACGACATACAATGGCGCCAAGTCCTGAAAGGTGTCACATTCTCAATTGAGGTGCTGAAGTTAAAAACATAATGCTGTCATGGTTTGTGCTTCAGATCATTCTCGAAGGTGGCCAGTGAATTTCTCTATGTATCATGAGCATTCTAATGCATATCTTGTTTGGAAGATCATTGTAGTAGACAACAATCTAAAAGTGGGGGATGTGTGCATATCTGAGCATGTCTTTAGTAGTGTCCCTCAAAATGTCTTTAAACTGACCATCTTGAGATGTATCTAAACTTGTGACTTTCTTTCAAATAGTGACTCTTTTCAGAACTGCGGGAGTTAACATTTCTCCAACATATTCACACACAAAATCACCCTTCGACATATCCTACAATGTCTTCATACCCCACCCTTTCCCCTCGGCTATCAAAAAAACCTAAAAGACAATGGCTAGCAATGATCATTACAAAATGCATTTAAACTGAAACCTTCAATAAAAAAATAGAGTACAATACCTGCAAGTTGTAACTTAGGTCGCTTTGCACAAGCCGATTTCCACATTGTTTGTAGCAACCACATTTGCTCCAACACTCTAATGATCTTCCTTGCTTCATGTCTTTTATACTCTTCCAGAAACCCTTCTCTAAGAAGGTCAACTATCGTGTATGAATACTCACCTTCAAATGTGACGTGTACGAGTCAACCCCGCCTCAATCTGAGGCCTGTTGTGGCTGACACAACTCCAAGTGCCTCTGTTTTGTTCAAAATAGACTTATTTTTAAGTGAGAAATCAACAACTAACATATGGAAAACCGACCAAACGCCTTCGTATTGTGTTGAAACTTTAGGAAAACGATTCATGGGTTATATGTGACGTGTACGACTCAACCCCGCCTCAATCCGAGACGCGGTGTGACCGGTATCACTCCAAGTGTATGTATTTAGTTTAAAATGGACAATATTTTACGTACATACGCCAAACTAATCTAACGGCTTCTGATTGCATTGATACTTTTTCACAATGATCAATGACTCATGTGTGACGTGTATGATTCAACACCGCATCAATCCGAGGCCCGGTGTGGCCGACACCACTCACAGTGTCACTGTTTTGTTAAAAATTGACTTAATTTTAAGTGAAATCAACAACTGACATACGGAAAACCGACCAAACACATTGGGATTCTATTGAAACTTAAGTACAACTATCCATGGGTCAAATGTGACGTGTAAGATTCAACCCCGCCTCAATCAGAGGCGCGGTGTGACCGGTATCACTCCAAGTGTATGTATTTAGTTTAAAATGGACAATATTTTACGTACATACGCCAAATCGATCTAACGGCTTCTGATTGCGTTGATACTTTTTCACAACAATCAATGACTCATGTGTGACGTGTACGATTCAACACCGCATCAATCTGAGGCCCGGTGTGGCCGACACCACTCACAGTGTCACTATTTTGTTAAAAATGGACTTAATTTTAAGTGAAATCAACAACTGACATATGAAAAACCGACCAAACGCATTGGGATTCTATTGAAACTTAAGGAAAATGATCCATGGGTCAAATGTGACGTGTACGAGTCAACCCCGTCTCAATCAGAGGCGCGGTGTGACCGGTATCACTCCAAGTGTATGTATTTAGTTTAAAATGGACAATATTTTATGTACATACGCCAAATCGATCTAACGGCTTCTGATTGCGTTGATACTTTTTCACAATGATAAATGACTCATGTGTGACGTAACACCGCATCAATCCGAGGCCCGGTGTGGCCGACACCACTCACAGTGCCTCTCTTTTGTTCAAAATGGACTTATTTTTAAGTGAAATCAACAACTGACATGCGGCAAACCGACCAAACGCATTTGGATTCTGTTGAAACTTAAGGGCAATGATCCATGGGTCAAATTTGACGTGTAAGAGTCAACCCCGACTCAATCCGAGGCCCGGTGTGGCCGACACCACTCAAAGTGCCTCTATTTTGTTCAAAATGGATTTATTTTTAAGTGAAATCAACAACTGACATACGGGAAACCGACCAAACGCCTTAGGATTGTGTTAACACTTTAGTACAATGATCCATGGGTCATATGTGACGTGTACGAGTCAAAACTGGGGTGGATTACATGGTTTTCCTACATGGAATATATCCCACTACACGTCTTTAATGAGCCAGCTACGCAGTTTATCCCTTGTACAGATACACAGGAAGAATCACACGAGATCGACGTCATGTACTAACATAGGGCAAGGGTGCATAAGAGGACACAAGATAAAAGGGTAACACGTATATGTTTTTTAACATGCCATGTAATTTCCTATTGATATGACATGTATATTCACACAGGCAGCTGAACATTGGAGTTACCCAGGGTAAAGAGACAAGGCATGTGACCCTTTAAATGACACATAATTTTATGTACCATGATTGATCTCTTTGAACACTATATCAAGGAAATATTTCATTAGGGTTGGATCCCATGATCCTTCCTAGGATGGTTTTGGTATCTTTTCCGACTTACGATAGTACGATCGCTTCAGCAGGACGTCCTAGACATAGTTGGAGTCTCTCTGAATGTCCTGGAGTGAGATCATATATCTATTTTTGAGGTCCAGGTAGAGTCATGTATCAACGCAACCAATCCTACCAGACATCGATCCTATATATAGAATTTTAATCTTGATATCTCATTACAGTCCCCCAATTTATGATATGTTACCTTTTTTGTATTAATATACATAATTACTAAGGGTGATGGTTGGGAGAGTTAGGATATCCTTTTTATGTATTGCAGAATGATTCAAGGAGCACGGGCTATGCACGATTTGTCAAAACCAAGTGGCAATCCAAGGAGAAACAATGCATAGTGTAATGTTCTAGTATTTATCTTCTGAGTTGTGTAGGAATATTTTGTGATACTATGTAATGAGGTAGTTTTGGTTTCTGGGTAGATGGTATCTAACTCATGGTAAGAACACTGTTTGGTTGGGTTGTGATAGGTTGATGACATGGTTGTGGTTGATATACTGGTTTTTGTGCAGGTCTGTGGTTGATATACTAGTTTTTGTGCAGGTCTGCTCGGCTGGCTGTACTAGTGCAGGTTTTTTATTAGCAGCAGGCAGGGATTTAACAGCGCATTTTTAGCGCTGTTAAAGGAGATATTTAACAGCGCTAAAAAAGCGCTGTTAAAGGCAACATATAACAGCGCTTTTTTAGCGCTGTTAAAGGTATCCTTTAACAACGCTTGTTTAGCGCCATTAAAGGTGACATTTAACAGCGCTTTTTTAGTGCTGTTAAAGGTGACATTTAACAGCGCTAAAAAAGCACTGTTAAAGGACCCCCCCTTTATCAGCGCTGAGCTTTACAGCGCTTTTCTAGCGCTGTTAAAGCCCGATTTTAGCGCTGTTATTGCCCGTTTTTGTAGTAGTGAAACCTATTACTATCTCCATAAGGCATTAAAATCATGTCAAAATCCATCTCAACCATACATACCAATCCATATTCATAGGACATACAACTTGTGACATAACCCTAAACACATACCCTATAAGAAACATGGGATGCTTGAGGTGAAAGCCTTTGAAGATATGAACCCATGACATCAGCTACCCTATAAAAAACATGGGATGACTAAGGTGAAATCCTTAGAAGATATTCTTCCACAGTGTTAGCTACCTCATGAAAACCATGGGTCACCTAAGGTGAAAAACTTAGAAGTCTTATGACTCTCATTTCAATACCTCATTATCGATATGGGATGCCTTGGGTTCTGTGCCTAAGATTCTTCAATGAGATTCTATCATAAGAGGAAGAATACAGGTGACCAATCGTCCCAACATCAAGACTTGTCAGTGATGCCCAACATGAATACTCTCCTAATCGAAGGTTGTTTCCTTATCAAGAAAAAATCAGAATATCTATAAAGAAGCAGTGTAATTAACCGACATCTACAAAGAGACGGAATGGGTAATGAGTTCCACTAACATGTCTTGAATCTATGATGGAGACCCGGATTAGGTGACAATATCCAAGGATGGATCCATGGAAGGAAGAACCAACATCCCATCATCTCATTTTGATCAAGGAGAAGACATAACTGTTGAATGTGATGAAATATACTCACCTTTAGAAAGTGGTAATGCGGGGTATCAAAGAAACCAGCGCATGTAAGACAATGTGTGGATACGCGGGCATGCCCCAACAAAAGTTCCATAAATATAAATAGTGAACCCAACGTGAAACTCTTCTCCTCAACATGGGAACTAATAACATTTGAGACATCAGTAGATTATCATGTCATCATATCCATATATCTGGTTCTAGGTCCCACCAAGAAAATGGTGGGACCAGCATGGAACTCGCATAAAATTAGGGCATTAAATGTTGGTCATTCCCAGTCTGTGACATCCTCAGTGTTGATCCTTCTCCATTTTAGAAGACTGGATGACGTTGGGGCATTTGAAATCAATTTTCTTACATATGTAATGATAGATAAATCCACCTGCCTTGTAGGACTATAACTATAGAAAAATATACACCAAACACCCATAGGCATAGGGGTGGGAAAATGTTAATGCAATAATCCCGCACGACACCACCTATGCCACTAATTCCATCATGACCTCAGCTATTGAGTGCCCACACCCCATATCACCATCAAAAGTTATCCATATGAGGGTGATGGAAACCCCTGTATGTTGGTATGAGAATGAGGGGTTCATTCCCACAAGGGGAATGGACTGCCAAGACTTGGATCCTTCAACTCCTCACTAACAAAACCTCCCCCATGGGCCGTATATGGAGAAACCACTCCCCATTCCAAAAGTGAATCACTTTGGAAGTATCTGCCCATAGAGATCCTATGATTCTATCCCCTACAATGAGGTGGTAGGGGATGAATGAGTCACCCCAACTATGAAAAATTCCTAGGATCCACTAAGGAGGGATCTCACCAGGCCCTATTAGTGCCAACAATGATAGTTCCTTCAAATCGAAGAACATGTTTACTTTACCCTTGCTCAATTGGACCTGGTCTGAACAACCCAACTCCAATGTCAGGGGCAGGACCAGGGGAATGAAAAAAGGGAATCATTTTCCACGATATTAGTAGACCTTTCCACCACTATTGGTTTCCACCAGATCCATGGAACAGATAGGCATGGATCCATCATCAGTTGGTTAGGATCGATATCTCGGCTTCCCCGTAGACATGCTAGGTTGACTCTATCAATTACTAGTGCCATTGATATCCATTATGGGTCAACCCATGATGATGAGTTTTAGTGTGGAGGTCATCCCCGCATATTCATCATCCCAAGAAGAGGTCCTCTCCACTTCATCGACAACCAGTATAGAGGTATTCCTGGTGCTATCACCATTATCCAACACGAAGGTCCTCCTCGCATCACAACCAATAAGATAGGAGGTCCTCCCCACTCATTCAATAGTCAACATGGAGTTCCTCCCCATTATTTCAACAATCAAAGAGGAGGTCCTCCTCGCACATTTAACATCCAGTACAGAGGTCTTCTCCGTATCATTTCTCCTCAACACGAAGGTCATACTCATATCCATTTTGACTAGAAAAAAGGACCTCCTCATGATCCAACTAACAAGTATGGAGGTCCTCCCCATTCTTTTACCAACAACCAAAGAATAGGTCCTCACTACTCTTTCAAAAATCCACATGGATGTCTTCCCTATATTCATACCGACCAAAGTAGAGTCTCTACCCACTTCATTAATAGCTAGAGTGGAGGTCCAACCCACTCCTTCACCAGTTAAGATGGAGGCCCTCCTAGTATCTCAAACAACTAGAATATATGTCCTCCTAATGATAAAGAAAAACCTTTCCTTGAAGAACCATCTAGGGTAAGAAGGGAAAATAACTTCCACCAAATGAGAAATATTGGGAAGTTCCAAGTCATCGTCGACCTCATCAACTTTTCTGATTCTGAGGACACAGACGACTCGATAAGGGAATATCCACATTGACTACTATAGTATGGGGTAGGATATTGATAAGTGAAGTTATCCATTATGTAAGGTGAAATATAAAAGATCCATAGATCCCTATGTAGGTACATGTAGGTGGAGGAAGTTATATCTCCCTTCCAGAAACTCATGGTACAACCATCCCCATCACCACCAGTATCCCACCTCTCTACCTGTACATTATATGTAGGATAGATGATGTGGATTGGGATGAATCCTCCAGAAGATGAAAACTATGAAGACCCACTGATGAGAACTACCACCCTTGCACATGAGGTAGCGTTGAGCACCCAGTCCTATAGGGAAGTGATCATGTGGTTGGTACCACCTCTAAGAGAGGACCCAACATTCAGTGAAAAGGCAACTCACACAGTGGCTCCTTTACCAATCAACTTGACACCAAAACCATCCACATTGATTCCGCCACCTATCTCTAGGCTAGTGCCAATTGATACCTGGTCCAATCAAGAGTAGTTCCCTACCTCTAAGAAACAGATCCTTTGTGAGAAACTATGGATTCTGATCATATTCTAGTGGTGTTTTAGCCAAATAAAACTTCCAAATTTGATATCCTAGAGTCCCTCACCAAGGTCTAGTCCATGTGTTTCTGTAAGACCCTCTGGGATAATCTTCACCACCTCTATGACCATAAATTGGAATATCCAAAAAACTAGGGGCACCTTGAATATTTCGACCACTAGTGTCGAAAGTTTGAGTTGGCATCGATCCCAGTGGATCAGCACCCTGGATCTCCTGACTACCACTAGAACCTTCAACATAGATGTGTTAGGAGCCTCACAATTCTCTGTAGAATCATGGAAGAGGAATATCTACATGTGAATATTAGGGGCTAGGGATAGTATTCCTCACTCTACTTTAGCCTTATCCTACAGAAACCTTACTTACCCATCGAAGATGAAAATTATTCTCTTGGTATAGTCATGGTAAACAGGGGGTTACCTGATTTTTTCTAGGATAGGGACTCCAATATAGGGATTGATGAGGAAAAACCACCCCAAGAGGAAGCAAATTACCATACATACCCACATATGGGTGTGCTTACTCACTTGTAAAGGTAGATACTTAACCTCGATGACCCCTTAGAGACATTGCCTACCCATCGGAACATTGACAAAGGGTAAGAATCATATTAGACCCTCTGATCCACTCGAGGTCACACAAAAAACAGTGGTTGATCCCATGGTTTCCTCTTTTCTCCAGAAGGTTGAAGAGAAGAAAAGGATCACTGATGATCTCATTATTGATCAGTGCATAGAATATGATTCTTCCCATTGAGATACTATATCCCCTCCAAAAGGGAATATAATACTTCTGGTCTAGTTATCCCCATGAGATATTGGTAACCCCGTGCATCCCATTAGAGCAGAGGTGAGAGTATACATAAAGTGACCAATATATTAGTCGTCAAACCCTCCCAAGAAGTGTAATTATCCTCGAGACCCAGATCAAGACACTATATGAGCAACTGAGCCTACTTACCAAGTTGATGATCCTATCAACACACTGGCATCTAGGAATCCTCTCCAAGACAGTGAACCTTTCCAAGATTATTTAATAACCCCTATCACTACTCACCTAGAGGCCCTAAAGATATGAAAGTTGGTGATCCCACCTGACTACAATCCATACCTAGCATGGGTGGATGACATGTAAGCACCCCCAGATTTTGGGAACCCAAGATTTTCACCGTTCAATAGGATGGGTGACGTAATGCAGTATTTTGTCCATTTCATCTCATGGTGTAGACCCATGTTAGGAACCTTAGATCAACAAGAGGCCTATAATATTTGATGTTTCATCCATGAATTGTATGAAAATATGTTTTTATAGTACAACTAGTTACCCATTGGGTCCAAAACTGGTTGTTAAGAACTTCACATGCTATTCCTCTACCAGTTTAGCTCCACCATGTGCAAGACAAGCATCAAAGACCTCTTTAAGTGAAAGAAAATTCCTGATGAGCGAGTTGTAGATTTTTTCACCAGTTGGAAAGGCCTCATATATTTACTCAAAATGACACCGAATCAAGATAATATACTAAATATGTTCATGAGAAATGTTAATACTAATATGGTCCCTAACATGATCACTCATAACTTCCTAGGTGGGTTTTGAGATTTTTCTGACAAGCTCTAGTATTTGGAGGAGGCCCTGTAGTAAGCTATAATGGCATGCCTACTGCCTCATTCGACTCCTGTGAGAAGTGTTGTCAAAGAAGTGATTATTACTATTGTACAAGTAGAGTCCCCTAAGGTAGCTAGAATTTTTGGACCCTTTTCTTAAATAGACTCACCGAGTGTAATAGCGTCACCAAGTGAAACCTCAACCAGAACAAAATCAGCTAGAATAGCCTTCCCAAGATCAACCACCTATATTATATAATGTGGCTCCATCCACTCATCAGGCTTTGACCCCTCATTAGGGACATGATTCCAGAGTGAACTTCCTGAAAATTAGAAACCAAAAATATTCTTTTAAGGATGTACAAGTCCTCAGTTATTTCTTCAATGCCCTATAATAGGGGATTCTGAAGCTTCCATAGTGAAGTATTCCCTAGAAAGCTGATCATACTGATCACCCTAACCACTACCCTCACCAAATGATCCTTGGACATACCATCAAGGACTACCATGTGTTCAAATATTGGCTCCAAGAACAAGTGGATAATGGTATTGTCAAGTTGGAAAATGTCCCGATGCAGGTAACACACATCTCCGTCGAGTTCGGTAGTGATAGTGAGGGTTTAAGTGAATTTTAGTTGGTTTCCAACCATGAGACTCAGAAGTATGATGAATATTTTTCCTATAGAGTAGTTTCACACACCCATGGTATCATACATTCTCATCTAAGATAGCTTAAAATTCCTAAAGTTACTAGAACTTCTCTGGCCTATGATTTTTCATCTACATTTCATCCCTCCAAATCCCATAAGAGTAGGCACCAATGGTGCAAGGGAAAGAAGATTCCCTTACTGGTTCTGAATCCATCCCACACTCTTGGCAATTTAATGCCTCAAGAGTTAAGGATTTTCCCTAGGGTCATCCCAACATTGTAATTCCCCTCTAATGATGAGAAAGAGTATACATTTATGAACACCATTGAGTTGGTAGATCCTTTCATAGTCCCCGATGATGAGGAATAATGAAAAAATCTCTATTATTCCACTAGTTGATTCCATCAAAGGAGAGGTCAAAGACATCCAAGTCACTAAAATACTCAAGCCAGTGCTTTAGAAAAAGCCACGCACACCATCGAAACTAAGAAAAAGTTTCCATGTGGAGCTCAACATACATAATCCTTTCATCCCAATCCATCATACATGACTCCATTGTTGACTGTGTTAACTGATACAACAGACCATCCAGATTTTACCTTGTTAACTGACTAGGAAGATCAGCTACAACAACACCGTGGTAAACCACATCTAGCTAGAGCCAGGCCTCAGCCAGCTGAAAATCAGATGACAATAGTTTTGGGAAATTCATCCAATATGTAGTAGGACATTTCCATTACCATCCAGAGCGTGACAGTATAGTCAGTAACACCCATTGTACAAACAGTAGCACCCATTTCACCCCTACCAAAGAGGGCCCCCCTACAGGTAAAAATGTATACCTAGCATGGAAGTATGTCGTGTTGAAGCACATTTATAGAATACCTTCAATGATATCAATACTAGAGGCACTATTATTTTAATAGTAGATGTATGAATCCATCACATAGGCCTTGAATAGCCCTATTCAGTTTAAAGTCAAGGTAGATGCCGGAGAGATCTACCATGTGAAGGAGGATGAGTAGGAAAAATTCCAAGCCATCATCTCATTCTCTGGGGAAGACGAGGGATCCCTCATATAGGGAAACATTCTCCCATTGTATATCACATGCCTATTCAATGGTGTAGAAATATGATTCTTCCTGGTGGACACAAGTTTTGGGATTAATCTCATCCTGACTTGGATACTCCAAAGGTTGGGATTGATCGAAGCATATTTGAGTCCCTCTGATCTGGAGATTTAGGGATATGATAGGACCAAATAGAAACCATGTGGTAGGATTCATTTGAAGACCCAATTTTGTGTCTTGGTAGAAAGTATGGAATTCATTATTGTATCACAGGATATCACCTACAATAAATTGATGGGTAGGACCTAGATTCATCTAAATGTGATAGTTCTCTCATCGTATCACTAATTCCTTAAGTACTCCGTCAATGGCCAAGTAGACATGCTTCAAGGTGATGTGTATCCCTTTTAATACTATGAATCCCTATATCTAGATGATTACTATTACTAGAGAGATAGGAATTAAGCTCAGACCAATGAGTTTGAACAAAAAACCGTTGCATCCAATTGATAAGAATATTTGGATGATGATTTCATTCTCTCGATCCATCAGTTGGAGGCCATGATGACAGACTTAGGAAGTTGATTTGTCATCTCTGAGAGAAAGGTGAATTTCTTCCCTAAGCATAAGGAATGTCTAAATATTACCTCAAATGTTACACGAGATAAGCCCAGGTAGTACCAGAAATTCCCACTCTCATAAGGTATTGAGATGTTTACCCTATAGACACCATTTCATGGCACTCTCACTTGTTCTATAGGGAGGGGTTGAATGATAAAATCTAACATGACACCATTTATTTGACATCAAGCATAGACCCCATGGTCAAAGGACTGATGGAATTAGTTTAACAGCTTCTATCTTCATGGTTTTAGTAGAGTAGGAGCCCTTCACAAAGGGTTCTGTATCCACCCAAGCATGCAGCAGTGTTCACCTAAAGTGAGCTAGCCAAGATGAACCTCATCCTATTGATCCTCATACCTTAGATGATGAAGTGGATTTGTAATATTCCCCTCCAATATTAAAAGAGTGTGTCTCCACCACTATTTATGAGATGGTACAATGAACCTTGGTACTTAGATAGATCTGAGGCCAACACTGATTAGTGTAGCTATACACACTAGAAGAACAATAATAGTATATGGATTTATTAAAAAAGAATTGAGATGTGTTCGCCCATAGATATTATGAGATGCTAGGATTAGACTCTCAGGTCACCATCCACTGTCCTGGTCTCTCAAAAAGTCACCATGGATTCAAGAAACCTCCTAGAAAGACGCATACCTCACATGGTTCTATGTTCAAGGCCGAGGTTGATAAGATTATCAAATACAGATTTGTTAGGGAATTCCAGTACCCCAAATGTCTAGACAACATCAATCCATTTAGGAAAAAGGAAGAGAAAATCAGAGTCTGTATCAACTTCTAGGACCTCAACTGCTATTATTTAAAGGATGATTTTCTCCTTCTAGTGATAGAGCTATTGATCGACACCAAAACCAGTTTCCATGATATCTTATTAATGGATGGATATTCATAATATAAAAAGATCCAAATGGACCTTAAGAATGAGGAGTCAACTGCCTTTAGAGCACCACAAGGAACCTTCTGCTATAAGGTGATTCCATTCTATCTAAAGATTTCAGAAGAAAATTATTAGAGGGACATTCACCACATCATGAAACCAATCATTGGTAAGCTAGTGGAATGCTATGTGGATGAATTGGTGGTCAAATCCATACAATGTCAGGACTATATCAGATACCTTGAGAAAGTGTTCAGCTTTCTCCACTCCAAGCATTTGAAGATGAAACCCTTTAATCATGCATTTGTGGTTACCTTCAGGAAGTTTCTCAGATTATTCATAAGATAAAGAGGCATCAAGATCAAAACAAAGAAGATAAATTCCATCATTTGGATGCCTCTGATGAGAAACCTCTGAGATATGTGGGGTATCCAAGTCTACTTGGCCTATATACACTGATTCATCACAAATATGGACAGAAAGTGTCATCCCTTTTTGAGGATCATGAAGAAAGGTACCATTTACCAATGGGATGAAGAGTAACAGACCTAATTTGAGGAAATTAATAATTATCTACTACAACATCTAGTTCTAATGCCACCCATCTTAGGAAATCCTTTGGTCCTTTATGTGACCACACTAGATTGGTACCTCAATTCCCTTATCACTTATAAGAATAATGAGGGAATAGAAAATATTTTTTACTATCTCAGTTGTATTCTCCTAGAAATAGAGGCAAGATATCCCCCCATCTAGAAGAGAAGCCTCGTGCTGGTTTTTTTAGTGTAGAAGTTGAGAAATTATCTATAGCATCATGAGCTACAGCTAGTGTCCCATATGGATCTGCTAAATAAATCCCAAATATTCCCATATTAATGGGTCAGTTGGCATGCTATCCAGTGATCCTATAGTAGTCTGACATTAATTTAATTCCATAGAAATATTTCAAGGTCCAGACATATAAAACTTTTTGGATACTCATCTGGCTCCTGAAGAATTTCATTTGGATGTTGATTTCCCAGATGAGGTTATCATATCAGTAGAGCAGGCCATGCCATGATTGAAGATTCATTTTTATGGTGCCTACTAGAGCCCAATTGGTAGAAGGATCAATGATCCCAAGCTTAACAAAGTATTCCTTGGGACCGTCTTCATCACTCTTTCTCAATCCATCCTTCCATACTCGTTCCTACTATCATAAGGCTGCAGCAACAACTAGATAGAGTATTAGGATCTCATTACTAGTCTCGATATGTCCCTCGAGATTGATTTTTCCAATTTCATATGAAAGGATACTCTTATTTAAACATCAAATAGATTAATAGTGACTACGTTATTATGAATACATAGCTCGTGACCCTAGTAGAGTGTAATCCCCAGCTGATGGACCAATTCCCTTCTCAGATAGAAGTGACTCATGTCCCCCAATCACAGAATGGTTGAGCCAATGCCTTGTCCGGTTTGACAAGAATCTCTTGTAGATATTGTCTAGGATTACCTATTCATTTATATGGTGCATCGGAGGTTCTTTTCTCCCATCATTCCAGATGATTAAAATAGGAAATAAGTAAAATAGCTGACCGCCGATGCTTCCACATTGGGACCCCAGTGTTCCCCCATAGTAGAGGAAACCTAAAATTAGACAAATCCTTTCATTGAGTACCTATATCATTGAATTATCTCACTAGATCATGTTGAGTGTGTTTAAATACATCATCCCATAGCACAATTTACCCTTAAAAGCAGGCCTAACCTCGAGCAGACTCTCTAAAAATGAGGGTTTTATGGAATTCTACTTTGTTGTATCCAAAGAGATGATATTTTCTAGGTTATGTAGGAAGATAATTCTGGGTCATGTGGTTCCCATCAGACAGGATTGAAGCTATCACACTAAATTTGAAGGTTGGGCTACTTCTGGCCCACCATGTTCCATGACTACATTGAGTTTACCAATAAGTGTAACACATTTCAGATCTATGCAAACTTTGTTCATTGAATCTCGAAGCTCCTCCACACCACCAAGTATTATTGGACATTTTTAGTATGGGGACTTGATATTTTGGGACCATACCCTCCAGAAACAGCTAACAAGTTCATATTTATTTTGACCATGACAAATTTCTTCTCCAAGTGGCCAGAATCAATTCCCCTTAATGAATTCAAGTCCTGATCTGTGGCTGAATTCATGAGCTCCCGCAACATCAAATGATTTGGAGTTACTCATGTCATTATCACCAATGACCCCAAATTCCCGGATACTGAGATGAAGATATTGTATTCCAAGTACGACATCTTGTCTAACCATAATTCCTACTATCATTCATAGTAAAATGGATAGATCGAGGTGTTCAACAAAACCATCTCCAACATTCTTCATAAGATGGCATGTCATAATAACAAAGGTTGGTCAGAAAATATCCCCAATTCCCTCTCATAATATCGAATAAATAATTTTAATTCAACCTAGGTGACCCCATATTCACCGGTGTATAGTTACTCCTTCTCATTGAGGTCCAGTTTTGATTTCTCCGAACAACTTTCTCTGATCAGTAGATACCGAAAAAAATTGCAGAAGTCCATCTAATTGAGATGTAATCCCTCAAAGAGAATAGGCACCAAGAATTTCACAATATAGAGAGGCACTTAAATATGATATCTAGAGCATTGAAAAATATGTTTCACCTCTTTTCCTTCCTCTAGGGTAATACAATGTTAGATCTCATAATACCGATGATACTCAATAAGAAGCCTCCAAAGTTGGATCCCAAGTAGGAAGGATCATATATAATTCACAAGGTCTATTCAAATGGAACATACTCTTTGATCACCATGTATGGAGAGTGTATTACTCCTCCCATAAATTCCAAGTTTCTTAATAGGTACTTTTCCCGAAGAGATATAAGTGTCCTAGTTGCATGAAGTTAACCTGCACAACCACCATTATCCTCACCATATGACATTAAAATGCATGTTCACATACTAGGAACATGGCCTTAAAATGTACACTTGATCCAAGTTCTATGACCTTAAACTAGGAGTCCAAGTCCATGCATCCCGGCTTTAAACTATATGAAAGTTTCCTCTTCAGACTATGTTTTGTGGTTCTGGGCCTCCTTTTCCTTCATTCATGTCAGGTTTTTTCATTCCAATGTATGACATATATCTATTTGAGATGTCCAATCCTAATGGTTTGAACTCCATAACCTTAAACTAGGAGCACAAGTCCAATCATAACAACTTTAAACTATGTGTGAGACTTATAGGGAAAGTGGGGTGTGGAACTAGGCCTCCTTGGCCCTTATTCGTGATGGGTTTTTTTACTCCACCATGCCACATATACCCATTTTGGGAAGACTCCTTCCCTAGTTATAAAATCTATGACCTTAAACCTAGATTATGAGTCCAATCACTATTAATTTAAACTATGTGAAAATCCAATCAGGAATATATTATGTGGTTTTTGGTCTCCTTGTCCCTCATTCATGTCAGATTTTTCATACCAACACACTATGTATCTTCATTTTAGAAACAATTTCTCCCAGGTATAAACTCTATGACCATAAACTCTATGGTTTGAGTGGTTTGAATTTAAAATGTAAATCTTTATGTTCTTAATTTATAATTATAAACTCTGATTCTACCACATACAAAATTAGGATTCCTCTTAAATAGTATATAATGTCCACCCCATGTCTTGAACATGGTATGCCTCACAATAACCATGGGAGTCCTCGATTCCCCTCGCTAGAGAGGATTTTCCCACTAGTGTTGGTATCTTACCATGCCATATTCTAGAACTATGTGTGGATTGATTCCCATTCTTATGGGATACATAGTGACACCCATATTTCTCACCTCTGGGTCCAACTAAAAATTCACCAACCCTTCGGCCCCTTATCCTTGGTTACAATCCATGAATTATGACCTTAAACTATATAAATATTATATTAAGGTTTATATGTGGTATGTGGGTCTCCTTGACCCTTATTAACACTGGTTTTTGCCTCTTGTTTCCCATACGTACACCCTTGTAACATATATCCCCCATAGTCCAAACAAGATGACTTTAAACTATTCACCACAATCCAATCCATATGCCCTTAAACTATGTGAACCACCTTCAATACTACATGTGGCTTTATTCCCATCCTCATGGGATACATAGTGACACCAAGACTTTTTGTCTCTAGGCTCATCCATAGATTAACTACGGAACCATCTATTATTCATGGTTCAATCACCTCAAAATGTACCTTGGGGATCCTTCTAGGTATAAGCCCCATACATTTAACTTGGACCATCAGTGGGCTGGGATTCCTCATATCCAAGTGTGAGAAGATCCATCACCTCTTCTTGAGATGGTATCCCCCTTACAAAATTGGTGTTTTACCATACCTTGTTTAAGAACTACATTTGTATTAATTCCCATCCTTATAGGATACATAGTGACATACACACTTCTCATCTCCAAGATCAGCCACAAATCCATCAATCCATTTTCCCTTTGACCATGGTCTAAGAATTATTACCTTAAACTATGTGTTGTTTGTGTCTTGGTACTTGTGTAGTATGTGATCTTCCTTTGTATCCATTCATGTAAGACTTTTACCTTCCCTATGCGACATATATACCCTTAGGTAAATTGAACCCTCCACTGTCCAAACATCATGAATTTAAACTATTTGTCATTGTCTAAAATGTATGACCTTAAACTATATGAAATCAGCTGTAGGATCACTTCACATGGTGTAGAGCCTCATTGACTTATTCACATTGGGTTTTGACTTATTCACCACATTAACACCCTTGAATTACACATTTTCCATGTTCTAAACTCTATAACCTTAAACTAAGATCCTTTGATTTATATGACATGACCTTAATATGTTAACATATAGTCATAGTTCTATAAAAAAAAACTACAAACAACCCTAGTCTGAGTTGCACAACTCTAAAATACTAAGCCCAACGTATTTAGTTCACTATGTTAAACTATTCTATTACCCTATGTGACAAATGATGGATGTCTCATTGAAATCATGAGATGAACATGTTTCCTCAGAAAAAACCCGATATTCCTCTTAAAGTGAGATGACTTGATACTCCCCATACTAGTAGGTTCTATACTACTTTTTGATACACCTAATAAATATGATCATATGATTTGTGTCATGGAACTTAGAATGTTTAATCCCACATGAAAATTCCCTCAATCCATCTCCAAACTGTGAGTCCTTATCGATTTAGGTTTATATCATTCTTAAAATAAAAATGGTCACCCCTAATGGAAATAGTGTCTAGACAAGGATCACCTACCATCATAGGAAATTCCTTAATTGATATCTAAAAATAAATAGTGGATCCTATGTCTCGAACTTGGTCAATAGTCGATCCTACATTTTCTCTCTCTATTCACGATTAGTGTAGTTGTGGATCCTATATTTAGAACATGGTCAACAACGGTCCCTTCCCATCATTCTACACTTTATCCAAAACTCAAAATCCTTGATTTACCTTATTTTTCACCTTCTTAGGTCTTGATAGAATTATAAAACCCTTGGTTTCACCCTTCTGTGCCATTGTTTATGTCAAGAAAGAAATTCATTCATTGGGACATTCTCAACCTAGCTCCTTCTTTCCCCTGCTGTGTTCTTCCATGTGTTTGGGAAATTCCTTCATCATTAATTGTTTCTAACACTGAGCATGGGTTATGTGGGATTAGGAGTCTTGGTAGGAAGCTTACTAATGTGGTAAATCTAGACAACATCCTATCCCATGAAACATGACTTTAAACTATTTACCATGGTCTATGCCAGATGACCTTAAACTGTGTGCAATGTATCAGTCACAAGATGTAAAACTATGGGATGTGTCCTGATTACACAAAATTAAACTATAAAATGAACCATAATTAGTGTATGATGTAAAAAAGGTGTGTATATAATCCTCATTGGATGACGTAAAACTATGAGGAATCTTAGACCCTTTCCCAGGAATCCCTTCCTCCAGTGTTGGTTATCTACCGCAACACTCTCACTCTTCGGCCATCACTCAACATTTGAGGTGAAGCTCCCATGGATGATGAGTTTGAAATTATTTGAAAAAATACACCTACACCAATGTGATCTAGTCCATGGAGGAATTATTCCAAGAGAGTTGGAATCAATTCAAACATTCCATCACGTAGTTTCCATGCTTTGTGTTCCCCTTTTTGGATCCTCATCCACTTCCATGTCTAAAAAGGACCCACTAACAAAATAGTGTCTAGAAAAGGCTCACCTACCATCCTGGGACAACATCCCAAAAGAATTTGAATAATATTATAAGACAGGTTTCCCATTTTGAACATGGAAATTGGTCAACTCTCATTTTTCTATCTCCATTTCTTAGATAAATGATATGGATTTTGTGTTTT
Source organism: Viscum album (assembly GCA_963277665.1). Lineage (NCBI taxonomy): Eukaryota > Viridiplantae > Streptophyta > Magnoliopsida > Santalales > Viscaceae > Viscum > Viscum album. Next base: position 1,953,546,296 of record OY728125.1, read on the forward strand.
GAACATGGTCATCAATTATCCTATATCATGAAATCACTCCCATTGTGTTCCAGATTTTGGGCATCGTGATTCACACCTCTTCAATCCCTCTCATTAGGGTGGAATTCGACACCCTCAATGTTATCCCATTCATGCCCTAGATCATGTCAAAAAATCAAGTCTGCTATTATGAGAACCTCATTCACCAGCCATAGCCTCTCTCGGCCCGAACACTCACGACCTGCTGAGTGTTTGGAAATCTCATATGAATGAGCAGTCATATGGTCATCCCTAGTTTGTCACACTGAGCATGACTCACATGATCTTAGGGATTGATCATTGGTTGTCTTAGAAATATGATTGAAGTGAGATAATTAAAGTGAAATAAACTATTCATACATGTGGAAATCAAACAATCCAAAGTATCAAAGGGTCATCCTCATATGGAATCCTATCCTTTGAAAATGTATTTTAGAGATCGACTTTAGAAACTAAGATCTTAAGCTCATAGAGTCTCTATTTAGAGGTCTCTAGGACCCACTTTCACTCCTCTAGGTATCTATTCTCCTCATCGGCCTAGGGGTAGACATCATTAGCTCTGATCTACTTTTGGTTCTACTCAACCCAACACTTGGCAGAAAAGGATATTGCCTTTTCATCCTTTTAATTGTCTACTTCCATTTAGGACATCAAGCTATTAATAACCTCATCCTGAGTAGAAATAACTGCCATAGGTTCCAGCTCTATCTCTTCGAGATGCACGATATCTCTCTTATCTTCCTCAAGCATCTTGGATCCCTCAACATTATGTGTTTTCCAAGACAGGTCTAGAATTTTCCATTCCAAATGTTCCCTCTTAATTAAGAATTCTTGAGCCGGTGCATAAGGAATTCTGTAATCCACCCCACTAGTACCCAAGATAACTATCCAATGGTGGAGTGACCCCGCTTGGTTTAGAAGTTCATGTATATGATCATGGGTGAATAATTTTCATACATTCCTCCATTCATTGAAACATACAATAAAGTTCTACTTGAAAAAGATTAAGAAATAATCCTCAAAGACTTTAGGTGGGATAGGCTCGTAAGAATAAAATACCATCAATATATTATCAGTCAGATCTTTTAGATGTATATCTTCATCCACAAGTGGTTGGAGAACTATCTCTAGTAGAAATCCTTTTTTAGCCTCTCCACCTATGGCAGAAGTCCCCATTGAACCTTATGGCACTACTGGGATGGATTCCATAATCCTAAATTCACTGGCTACCCCTTTTGGTGGTACAACCTCATATTTGTCTTCCATAGTCACCAATGTTGGACATTTAGGGGTGGGATCATCTAATGTATCCTCTCCAACCACCTCATCACCTGTCATAATGTCCATCTCCTTCATTGTGACATTAACTACAATAGTCGCCTCTAGTGGTGCCTCAAAAATAGGATCATATACCATAGTCTCCTTATCCAATCTTACTATAGATCCTGAATCAAACCCCTCTGTCAAGGGTATGGACCTGGTAGTCCCCTATAATAGAATCTCTATTTTCTACCCAATTTACTTATTCCCCTCATCCCTTCTCATAGGAGAAGTAATATCATCCATCACCACTTTAGCCCTAGGAATTGTTAATGCAATTGTTTTTGGCTAAGTCCCAAAAACCATTTTAATTTTTTTTTCAAAAGTGCATCAGTCAAGTAACTTCATGAAGATGTCCTAGTTGTCCTAGGATTTAGGAAATATGGTATCACTGGAGATGTCCTCATGGTGAAGTTTCTTCCTAGGATCCTGGATGAATCTCTTTAAGACTATCCTAGATGGACCCAATTATTCCCATGTCCTCCTGCCCAAGATTATTGGGCATGGTAGTTATACTTTTCTTATTGTACCTATTGCCTATCTGGGCCCATGAATTGCTAGTCCCGCTACTTCTACCCTACCTGTTGGTCCAGCTCTTCCATCAAAACATGCGCCAACCACCACTCAGCCTCGACTCTGTGTTTGAAGGGTCACCCCTTCATTGACTTAGGTGGCCCACCACCTCAGCATTTCCTTAGGATATGAACTCTCCTATCTCAGTGAATAATCATGAGTAAGCCCATATACAGTAGTGGGCGGTGGCATCTTGTTCCTCATATTCCCATCCCTGTGCGTAAACATTCTCCAGATCTTCCTTAACACTAAAGGGTGACGCTCTTGATGCACCTATTAGTATACCTTTAGTGTTAGCCTCTACAGACACCTAAACTACCTTGCAAACCAATACATGTTGTATGGATCATAGATTGGCTCACATCCAACCCTATCCACTAGTACCCCACCTCAAAAGGCCAAGAGGTGTAATCTCTACTCCACGGTCCCTGTACTACCACTTTGTTGGAATGGAGGATGTTCGTTGCTAGAAATGGAGTATGGTTTGTGTTTTTTTTCAATCCTCTACATGGTAGATTAGGGAGTAAATGTAAGATTATGGAGTTTGAAATAAAAGGGATCATATAGTTCAATCCGACAATAGTATTGAAGGTGGCGTCATTTCCCAGTGTTTTCCAAATTTTTGATGTCCAAAATTTATAGGATGAATTTCATCATGAAAAGTGGATATTCATGAAGGAATTATAAAAATATGGTAGAGTCATGATTTTCACAAAGATTGGCATCGCGAATTGTGTTTCATGAAGGATTAAAGAAATCTGACAGTGATCTAGTGACAGTGAAGAGCATCACGAATGATGAAAACTTGGAGAATCATGAATGGTGACAGTGATATCCATGATTACGCGAGTTTAATAATCATGTAATGTGTTGTTTTTATGTAAATATCCATGGTTACAAAAAGAATCACGAATGAAAAATTTACATAGAGCTTCGTGATAGGAGGAGCACCGCGAAGATGTTTTTGAAAGATCCAAAAAATCTGCTAAGATGCAGTGGAGCATCGTGAATGACCGGGCCTATAAATATGAGGCTACCACCAATTCATTCTCATATTTTTTTCAAGGAAAATACGGAAATGATCTGATTTTGAAAAGCTAAGGGAGATTCATGAATTTTTCTTTCTATGTGAGCTTTAGAATAACGAAAAGAATATAAGTATTTAATGATGCCAATGGTTTTGATTAAAGAGTGCTTCGTGATGTTAGGGTATTCCTTGTTGACTCAGTGAGATTTGTGAAGATAGTTTTTTCCATAAATGAAGTGAGCTTTATAAAGACAATTTGTTCTATGAAGGAAGTGAGTTTTGCGAAGGTAAGGAGTTTTGTGGAGGATCTTCATGAAAGAAAGTATTGAACATCAGTTTTAAGAGGACATGGATTTCAGATTGAATCAACTTAGGTCTATGGTGCAAGAAGAGTCTCATGATAAGTTAGGGGCAAAGAATTTAATGCCAAACCATTGAAGCAAACATCAAGTCAATAAAATTAGTTATAATTCTCTCAAAGCAGTGAGCTAGAGGGAGTTGGCATAAGTGTTATGAGGTACGAAATGTTCCATCCCTAAAACCTTGTAAAGACAGTGTGCCTAGTGAAAAGTGACTATATCAAAACTTTTTTATTCCACACATAGTGAATATTAGTTGATTTAGGTATGACCAACACACTTTTAGAATATGATACTTGGACTATCCATTAGTGGTGAACCAATTCAAACTACTATGTTCTCTCTCTGTATTTAAATGTTTTATCACCGCACTACTCCAACAGATAGGTTTAATAAGTTCCTACCAATGTGGGAACAAGATTTACCACTTTAGAAGAAACATTTGACACCCTGATTCACCCCTCCCCTCTAAAGGTGCTCTGGGGTTCTACAAGTGGAAATAAAAGGGAAGGTTCATGTATGTTGGATACTCTCTAATAAATCTATTATCTATTGAATATTTGAGTTTCTTTCCTGATTCAACAATGAAGTTCGGTTTTGATGAAGTTATTTATATCTTTTGGCATATGTCTATATACAACAAGACAATGATGAATAGGAAAAATAAAGAGAATATATAGTTGAAGAAGTCCATCTTATCTAAATAAGAGGTAGTATCTAGTTCTCCATTCTTTTCTAAAAATGAAGATATATCAGGATTAGAAGTTAAAGAGAAAGTGGATCAGGTTTCCACCAATTAAAATTTAAACACTTCTACCTCATGTAATTCAAAATTATCAAGTGATCAGGAGGTATGTGTTAGCACCTTTAAAAGTTTTCTTCAAAATAAATATCATATAACAAGTGCTGATGTTGATCAATATTCAACCTCACATGAATTTTGAATTGAGGTATTAAGAAAATATATGTATGATATTCCTGAATAAATATTCACATTTGTTTGTAGAATCTTTCAATGTATGCTGGAAGAGATCACCAGGCTAGAAGGAGAATCTGGTTCATTGGAAACAAGATTTTATGGAAAAATTATTGAGTGTTTAAATATATTTAAATAGGTTGGAGCCTTTGAATCAGAAAATAGAGAACTTCAAACATGTTCCTCAAAATTCCTAAAAGAATTTTAAGAGAAATAGGTAGTCAAAAATACTCTTGAAGAAAAGATCTATGTGCTTGAAAAAACCTGAAAAATAGAATGGATGTCAAGGGTTTACAATTGGAAGAAATATCCAAGAAGATCAATGAACACAACTCCTTGATTTATAATAAAGTTAAGTTTCATGAAGAAGAATTTGTTAGAATGAATAAGGCTTATCAAGAAAAGATGATTATGATTGAAGATCAGAAAATCATCCTCAATATAAAATGTCTATATTTAGATGTTTAGTTGGCCAATCTTGATAAGACATTTATTGAGACTTCATAAAATAAGGATATAGTTACTATAGTTACTCAATGTTCACTGGAGGATTAAAAATTTAAAAGACCACCAACATGTGATAAGAAGATCGTGACATCATTTGATGATCTATATCAAGAAGATGAGAAGAAATTGGTACCACCCAAACCAACTTGTGTTAATGCCTCTAAACTTATTGTCATGAATAGTGTAGGTTGTAAGAAAAATACTGAACAAGTATGGATGAATAAAGGAGACAAGAAACCTACCACCATGATAAGGGTGGATAAGAAAAATAGTATGTAAGCTAGTTTACCATAGAGATCTCAACAATTCATGAATAAGAGCCAATAACGTTATAAAATATATACAAATAAATCAATATTTTTGGGTCAATGTTGGTGATACAAAATATTTGGACTTTGTGAATTAAATTGTTGGTACAATCCTCAAAATATAAAACAACAAATAGAGCCTATCTCATAGGGGAGAAAGGAAGAGATAAAGAAAAAATATCTGTAGGTACATAAAAATATGTTTACTACAAATAGATTTGGGATTATTGATAACATCTTTGATTTATGTAATAGAATTGGTCACAAAGATGGTACATTATTATCTCAACATTCATTAATTATTGATAATAAAAGAAGACAACAAATTCTGACAAAGAATAAAGGAGCTTCCTTGGGAAGAAATCAGAAGAATATTGTGAACACAAATTATCCTAAGAAGATCACAAGTAATAAATTTGATAATACCTTGGTTTTTAAATCTAAGAAGTTGAAGGGTAGTGCATTTAAAATAACTACTATTATGGATGACACTTTGAAGAATCCACATGGAAGATCCAAACTTACTGCCACAGTTCTTAATGATATGTTAGTCATTTTTCAGAAGATTTGGAAAGAATGAGGAGCCTTAAAGATGCACTTCCTAAGGTTGGTGAAAATGGAAAATAAAATATTCTACATGATGAACTCAAAGTGCATGAGAGTTTTCAAACAAAAATAAACTCATGTGTTAAATAATTACTATGTGAAAGATGTGAAAAACCTGGTCACATTTCAAAAGGTTGTTTAACCTTACTACCAGAACAAGAAGAAGTCCTTGAGAGGAGTAAAAATGTACCATTAATAAAGGATGTTATGAAGAAAAATTCTCCACACAAAGTGTAAGAGGATGTGAAAAGATCCATGCTACCTCAACATAAATAAGAGCATATGATCAGATGTTCAAGTATGAATACTAAAGTAAATGGTACATCTTGGTTGAGAAAAACATCTTAACCGCGCAATTCATATTGATGAATCAAGGAGGATCCACCTTATTATCTTAATATTGTGTGTATTGTATTTGTTCTTATAATGCATGGAATTGAAGGTGAATAAAGTTCTTAGGGGAGGAACCTAAGAAGCATACTGGGATATCAATTCTTTATTTCCAAGTTGAAGAAGTCACCATATTTTAATGATTATTCAATTTGATAATCAAATAAAGATATTATATAGGATATTTTTTTTGAAGATGATGAGAAGAGTTTCTCTTATCATGGAGACAAATTAAGAGTGATTAATAAGGTTCCAAGGAGAATCAGAAGAGGAAATCATGGCCTAAGAAACTTTATTTGGACCTCACAGGAGAAATTTATGAGCACCTAAATATGATCAGAAACAAGGAACACGTAGTGTGTAAAGGCTATGCCTGGATTTATAAAATAGATATCTAAGAAAGAGTTGATCTAGTGGAGAGACTGGACTTGATCGGGATTTTCATTTCTATGGCCATTCAAATAGGATATAAAGTTTATCAGATATATGTTGAAGATAGTATTCCAAAATTGTACTCTTGAAGAAGAAGTCTATATTGAATGAATGGAATCACAAGTATGGTATTGTCTTATAGATTCTTATATGAAGAATATACAATTTAAAAGAGGAGGTTTCAACCACAACTTATATGTGAATACTTCAAAGGAAGATCAATTTATGGTGCTAGTGTATATGTATGATATTATATTTGGTTAACGGAAGAAGAGATCCGTGGAAGAATTTTATAATCACATGAAATCAAAATTTGAAATTTATATTATTGGTGAACTCACATACTTATTAGGGAAACATGTTATTCAGAAGAAGGATTATACCTTTATTTCTCAAGCAAAGTAAGTAAGAGCGCTTTTGATGAAATTTAATAGGCATGACTCCAAACTAATGTAGACTCCAATTGCAGTTGGAACAAAACTTGAAAATCATGAGGATGGGGCATCTGTAGATCCCACAATGCACCGACGAATAATTGTAATATTATTTTATTTGATAGAAACAAATCCAAATATTGTATTTGAAACATTATTTGTAGCCCACTTTCAAAGTAATCTGAAGGAAGAACATATAGCAACAATGAAGCGAATCATGAGGTACATTCAAGGTACTCATAATTATAGATTATACTTTACTACAGGAATAAGTAGTGAACCATCAACATTTTCTAATACTAAATGGGTTGTATATGTTATTTATTGAATGTACATAAGTGGTGGAGATTTATTTATTGGAAATAAATGTGTGGGATGTTTGAGTAAGAAATAAGAAAGTAATTTTCTTAGAACTGCTAAAGCAGAGCATATCTCTACTGCAAAGGCCTATACAAAGAAATTTTGGATAAAGAAAAAATTTATTGATATTCATGATGAGGTGAAACAACTAATGGTGATTCAATATGATAACAAGAGAACAATTAATCTTACGAATAATGTTGTTCAACATTATTATACAAAACAAATTGAAATCAGATATCACTTCATCAAAGAGAAAGTTAAACAAGTCATGATTAAACTGGATCATGTTGGAACTGATGACCAAGTGGCTAACATTCTAAAAAATCAATTGAAAGAACATGTGTTCAAGAAATATAAGTTTAACCTCAGTGTTCAGCCACCTCCCAATGCATGAGGAGGTTATGAAAGTTCACCTATCCCCAGTTGAATTAACTATTTTAATCTGTTTGTTAAATTGATGTAAGTTTATAGGGGAGATATGATCCATAGGGAGTATGGTTTGAGCTTTATAAGTCAAAATTAGTCTATTTGGGTTTATTTCCAGTGGGATAGAATGGATAAATTTGTTCAATGGTATAATGGTGGAGAATAAAAATGAGAATGGAAAACTTATGGTTTTTTGGTTGTAGGAGAATAGAGAATGGAAACATTTAATTAGTTACAAAGGGGTAGAATAATGAGTTGCAAAGTTAGATAATGAGAATGGAGAAAACAATTTGGTGTTATGAGAAAATAGTCAGATCTTAGCTTGGAAATCTTTAAGCATTCCAAGACAAGAGAACCCAATTCATTCATCTATTGTTTTCTACACCAAGATTTGATCATGTAGACTTAGAGTGTTGGATGAGTTTTTTATTTCATATGAGATTTTGATAGTGCCTGGCGCTTCATTGAATTTGTATACAGATTTCCAACAAACCCAAAGGGGAATATTATTGGAACCAAGGATGTTCATTGCTAGAAATAGAGTATGGTTTGTGTTTGTTGTCAATCCACCACATGAAAGATCATTGAGTACATGGAAGATCAGGGAGTTTGAAAGAAAAGGGATCTTACAGTTCAATCCAATAACAGTATTAAAGGTGGCATCATTTTCCAGTGTTCTCCAAATTTTTGGGGTCCAAATTTTGGAGGATGGATTTCATCACAAAAAGTGGATCCCTTTTAAGGACTTATGAAAATATGGTAGATGAATGAGTTTCACGAAGATTGTCTTTGCGAATTATGTTTCGTGAAGGATCAAAAAAAGATGATGGTGATCTATGTGACAATTATGAGTATGACTAATGATGAATAATTGGAGCATCGTGAATAGTGATGGTGATCTCCGTGATTGTGAGAATTAGAGCATTGTGGTTTATGATGGTTTGATGGAAAGATCTATGGTTATGATGAGCATCACGAACGACAATTTACATGGAGCTTTGTAATAGGAGTAGCACCACAAAGATGTTTTTAAAAGATCTGGAAAATATGTTAAGAGGTAGTGGAGCATCTCAAATGACCGAGCCTATAAACATGAGGCTACACCCACTTCATTATCATGATTTGTTTCAAGGAAAATCTATAAATGATTTTATTTTGTGAAGATAAGGGAGATTCATGAATTTGGATTTCTATGTGATCTTGAGCATCATGAAAAGACTATAAATCTTGACTGATGACAATTATTTTGATTAAATAGTTCTTTGCGATGATGGGGTATTCTATGTTAACTTAGCGAGCTTTGAAAAGATAGTTTATTATGGGAAAGAAGTGATCTTCATGAATATAGTTTCTTCTATGAAGGCAGATAACTTCATGAAGGTAAAGAGCTTCACAAAGAAGCTTCGTGAAAGATAGTATTGAACATCAGGTATAAGAGGATAGGGGTTTAGAGTGCATCAACTGAGGTCTATGGTGCAATAAGAGTCTCATGCTAATTTAGAGACAAATAATTTAATGCCAAACTATTGAAGCGGACTTCAAGTTGATAAAATGAGTTAAAAAATCTCTAAAATAAATGATCTAGGGGGAGTCAAAAAAAGTGTTCCAAGTGACGTGATGTGATATCCCTAAAACCCCTACAACAAAACCGGCCCCTAGCGCTGGTTTTTTTTTCATTTGGCGGCAGTTTAAACCGCCGCTATAGGGTGTGGCGGCGGTTTACAAAAACCGCCGCGAAATTGGGCGTCGACAATCTATTAGCGGCGATTTTTACTATTTCGCGGCGGTTTAAGAAAAGCATCGTAGATGCCTCTTTTCGCGATGGTTTTTGACCATTTAGCGGCGGTTTTATGCGTAGATGATACTTTTTTTTTCGCGGCGGTTTTAACCACTGCTATATTCTGGCCTTTGATGCGCCTATGTCGCGGCGGTCAGAACCGCCGCTAAATTTAAACATAATACATTTAGCGGCGGTTATAACCGCCGCTAAATACTAACCAATAAGGCATTAGCGGTGGTTATAACCGCCGCTAAATGCTGACCAGTAAGGCATTAGCGGCGGTTAAAACCGCCGCGAAATGTTGACCTGGAAAAAAAGTAATTCTGCTCCTACCACACCACTGCCCTGAAAAACAAATCAAACCAGAATATTGAACAGGAGACACCATACAAACAAATAACATGGTAGTATTCATTGAAAAATAGGATATGAGCAAATGTTGCATGTTATGGAGTCCAACCTACGGAAAGGTATGTATCACAATTTAGTGAGTAACCAATCCATGTGACCCCCAAGATGTATATGTGTTTTTAGCTTCTTTAATTTCTTATGTGTTTTAAGAAGGGTTGATTTATATTATATGGATACTAATACTCTATATAATAAATGGTTATGAATTTTGATACAATTTATGTGATCATGCTAACCATGGTGATGTGTAATGACATGTAATTGGTTATGCTCTAAGTTGGCCGATATAACATTCATGGGTGGATTGTGATATGGGTTGAGTTTTTTTAACAATGGATTTGTGTTATGGGATAGAACAAATTATGTTTATATGGGTATAGAATTTGTTCCAAAGATGGATGTTTGAGTAGTTATAGAATGTATGTTATGGTATGGTTTGTTGTGTGTTTTGGGTTGGTTGTTAATGCCTACTATAGAAAATGGGTAACTTGTGAATTGGCGTGTGTTTTAGGTTGGACAACACGCTAACCGTGCATGGTGCTTGAGAGAGCATGGTTTATGATCTTGTAGGTTATACATGATTCCTATTTAGGATTTGAGTTATGTCATTGGATATGAGATAAGAGTTTCATGTATACATCCCAAGATAGTCATCATGTTGCAGGTTGGATGGGATGCATCATGATATAGTTGTTATTGACTTCGTTAAAGAAAATAGGTTTGAGTTTTTTAAAATTTCAACAAATTATCTAATGTTTTCCTAAATACCTTATTGGTGGAATTATACTTAACCAAACCAAATGATATTTATTTTTCACAATAGTTATTATCATAAGATAATGTCATTAATATATATGTGCATGTATGTGATCTTTATCCTTCAGGGGAAGTATGGTGTGTCGATTTCTAGTTAGGGTTAGTAACCTAGATTTCATAGTTGGATTGGGTATGGGATTTGTGATATGCATGAGAACCCTCGAGTGGGTATATTGGCCTATGATTTTCCTCGCGATATTTGAGATGGGTTCATAGATGCTTCTCCATGAGTTGTATCCTATATAGGATGTGACATGTGAACTAGGGTTGAGAGAGACTAGTAATATTGAGATGTATCTTGGGATATTGGTGATTGGAGTGTTCTAATCAAGTGAAATAGCAATTCTCATTTCCACCTGATGAGGGTTTTCTTATATATATGTAATCCAAGAGAGGACTTATCCTAGGTCTATGAGTTCATTAAAAAAATGAAAGTAAGTTTAGACACTTTGTTCTATAGTGATGGTATATAGGTGGATTGTGGTTTGGTATTCAGTTAGTAATATCATTGTATTTGGTATTGTGAATGTAAAATCATGGGTAGTGCTTGTGTTTTGTTAAGTCTAACATGAATAATTGACATGGTTATTTGGGGGATAAGTTAAGTTAAACTATGATTATTTGGATGTTATTGTAATGATGCATATTAGGTGTTCTAATAGAGTGTATACATGCTTAGATTCATGTTATACTGATAACGGTTAAAGTTAGGTATTGTGGGAGGCTTCCAAGATACACTCCTTCCATGTCAGTAAGAGCGTGAGTTCTTTATCAGCATAATTGGTATGTTGGTTGTATAGTCTAAGATTATCCTGTCAGGTGGGAATTTCTTCATGCCTGTGTAATGTGTTGTGGCTCATTGGGCCTTGATAGTGATGGTATGAATTGAGCTTACACAGCTAGGATACCCAGGTGCTGCTATGGAGAAACAATGATATGAATGGGACTTACACAGTTGGACTGCCTAGGTACTTCTATGAATCAGTTATGGTATGAATCGAGCTTACACAATGGGGCTACCCGAATGCTGCTATATAGTAGAAATGGTATGAATATGGGATACATATATGGTATTCTAATTGGATGTGGTACCAATTCAAACACAGGCCTAAATGGAATGATGTATACCACACTCGAGAAATCAAGACATAAAATGAAACATCATAAATAAATAAAATGCATAGAAGTAAACATGAGAAATCAAAAAAATGTTAGGACATAGAAATGTTTGGTGGCAACTATGTTCCATATACATGTTACATATACAAACCAACCGTTCTCATACTTGTTCAACACATCAACAACACTACTACTCATCATCTGATGCTTCATTGTCACCCTCTCCACCTTCATCTCCACTACCTGCTGCCACCTATAAGAACATTATATTGAAAATTAAATATTGTTGCATATTTATAATTAAACATAAAACCAATAAAAGTGTGCAAACTAAATGATTTTGATTTTTTTTTGTGATTTACCTGCTCACCACTAGCCGATGCACTACCACCGGGGGCATATCTGCTCATATACTGACGTATTTCAAGCAACTCTTTCTGCAAAGCAGATATTTGATCCCCCTGCTGGTGAACTGTGTTTCGTAGAGAAGACATATCCCTATAAGTATCTTCAGGTATGAAATGACCAGAACCAGGAGTAGATGTAGCTAAAATCCCTAATGGCCTGCCAAATACCTCAGATGGTACGGGTCCAAAACCCATCCCGTGCACTCTACTAGGATGCTCCTTCCCAAGGACTTTACCAACCGGGTCATCCTGGGAGACTGAGTAGGATTGCTCAGGATTGACATCCCATATTTCTTTAATTTTTACCTATAAATAAAATATAAATATATATTAACACAGTAAAAACTGATAATAAGTTATTATAATAAATAATTGACTTCATACCCCAACTTCTCTGGCAGGTTCATTAACAAAACTTCCATCTGTTTTTTTATGAACATCCAGCCACAGTTCTGTTCGGGATGCTTCATGCCCTAAACTCTGTGACTGCATTAAACAAAGATTAATCAACAATTAAATATGTTAAATAGATAATATTGTCTTATATATATTTAAACTAATTAAAAGATTACCAATGACATTCGGCTTCTAGAAAAGCTTTTTGAGCCCGCAGTGTGCGGGATGACTTGTTTTGCCCGGTTTGATGCATTATGTCTTGAGAGATCCTGAAATAAATAAAATTCAATTTAACAGTAATGTATCCAATGTCTATCTCCTCTTCATGTACATGTATAAATGTAAAATGAGGATAATATAATAATATATATTTCAATACCATCCGCTTCTCATCACGATGGCTATCGACAAAAACTTTCCGCTGTTCTTTTGGTACCCCACTGGGTAGCTTCTCATACATCTGCTGCACGGTAAACGAAGTATCATTGTCATCACACCAAAACCTCCATTTGAAATCTTTCCATTTTTTTCGAAGATTTTTCAATGTCCACTTCCGTGCTATCACATCAGCAACGGTAAAGTGGAAGAACATCTGTATACAGAAATTCATTTTGAATATATTAGTAACATGACATTCAATTAAACCATAAAGTAATAAAATTACCTTTATCTGAGAATCAAAAACTTAATTTTTCCAGTTTGGAGGCATATGCCTCCAATCATCATATGAAATAGGCAGGGAAATGGGCTCCGCTGCCAGCTGACCTATAATCTGACCAAGTAAACCTGCGGCGTCATCCGTCGGGACCCCATATGAATCAAATGGAACCACTATCTTCTCACCATTCATGTTCCAAACATCATAACTTTTTAAGCATTTTTCCATGGTTGCATTTTTTTCATCTGCAATTAGAAAACAATTACTATAAACAAAATGCAATAAATTAATTTAATTAAAATTTGTACCTATGACTGTGACCCTCCAGAATGTCCGTGATGAACTGGAAGGGGCGTGTCGCTGCCCCGCTGCTGAGGCTCCTGTAGGGGGAGGCGATGACTCATCCTCTAATGAGACATCCACTGATGGTGTCAGAGATGGTGCAGGGGGAGATGATGTAGGGATGTAGGCAGCTGCTGCCTCAGATGCCGTGGGGACAGACGGATCGTCATCTGTCGCAGAAGTAGATGAAACGGTGTACCGCTTCTTCCTTGGAATTCCTGTCATTTAATCAAATAACATTAAGTTCAGAATATATATTTCAAAAAATTTATGCAGAAAAAAAAAATTAAAAATGATAATAGATGCCCAGTACTAACAAACAAAATATATATAACAATGATAATGAATGACTACAGAAATGAAACAAGTGGTTGCTGAATGAATACATAATTGTACATACAATCATTTTCCCCTTCAATCATGTCGGTTTCCTTCTCCATTGCTTCATCCACTTCATTCATCCTTGCTAGACTAATATTTTCAATATCATGATGGACAAATAATTCTGCTTCCTGTTGTTGATGAAATTCAATTGCAGAGGTCAAATCTTCCACTTCATCACCCATATCATACAAATCTCTTTGTATTACGTGAGTAACTACACTACACCCTTCATCCACAACATCATTCACATAATATACCATTTTTTCTTGCGATTCTAAGATATATGGATCATGCAGTTCACGATCACCAACATCCATCAAGCGAGAGAAGTTTACAGAAGTAAATTACAAGGAATATCTTTTAACACCTCTGATAATATCGACCCATTTTCATTTGAATAAAACAATAGAAAAATGCCCGTGGTAGTTTAATTCAATAATATCATGCAACTTTCCATAGTATTCCACTTCAGCAAATGTAAATATACCACTATTCTGTGTTTTCAAACCCATTTCTCGACCGACTGTACGAAATCTAAAACCATTCACATTATAAGCATCGAACTTTCTAACTTGTTTTATAGGACCTCTAGCAAGAAACTTCAAATCTTCTGACAAGTCTACTCGAGTATCAGTATTCATGATCTGAAGAATAAAAATATAATTTAATAGGTTTGCAAATTGTATGTGTCAAACTAATATTCGTATTTATTGCAATATTTATAAACTTACATGTCGTGAAAACCATTCTACCAGCTCTTTATTCACAGCTTTCGTTATATCTTTTTCATTTCGTGTTCGGCCTCTCATTCGTCTCTTTGTTTGTATCCTCAACTCTTCAATAAATGGATCTGCAATTTCACTATTCAGTATCACATATCTATGTTCCTGTAATAACTCCAATTCTGTCAGTGTCGCGTATGAGGTCCTCCCAACTGATCGGCCAATAGCAGGAAATATTTTTGATTTCTGATGCATTTGAGATTGAGTTGATGTGTCGTCAACACGTCCAACTCGATTAAATCTTGTCTCAATATCATCCAAATATCTGGAACAAAAGGTGATACACTCCTCGGCCAAATAGCCTTCAGAAATAGAGCCTTCTGGTTGAGCTTTATTTCTCACGTATGCTTTCAAATGCCCAAGATATCTGTGAAAAATAATAATAATATTATGAATTTATTTAAATTCCAAATATTGTTTACTTAACTGGAAACATATAAATAAAATACCTCTCAATTGGATACATCCATCGATAATGAACGGGGCCTCCTAATTTAGCTTCGTCAACCAAATGCACTGTTAAATGCATCATGACAGTAAAAAACGATGGAGGAAAGATCATCTTCATTGCACAAAGGGTCAATAAAAACCTCTCCTATAGGTTGTCAAGCTGTAAAGGATGTATATTTTTCTCACATAATTGCCTGAAAAATGTGCAGAATTGTAGTACAATAACAGTAACTTTTTCAGGTAATAATGTACGCAATGCCAATGGTAGTAACTGTTGTAACAAAACATGTGAATCGTGACTTTTCAATCCATATAACTTACGATTCTTCAAATCAACACACCTCGAGATGTTACTCGAATACCCATAAGATACTTTCACATTCTTCAAAATTCGAAGGAACACATCTTTATCCCTATTTTTCATTGAAAAAATGGCAGGAGCATACTTTTCATTCTCATCTGGCCATAGATCACGTTTTATGTTCATTACTTGTAAGTCTTTGCGAGCATTGAGATGATCCTTCGACTTTCCATGCTCATTAAGTAATGTGAAAATCAAATTATCACATAAATTATTCTCAATATGCATCACATCAAGATTGTGGCGCAAATAATTAAATTCCCACTATGGAAGTTTGAAGAATATACTTTTTTTCTTCCATTGTTGCGTTCTGATTTCACCTGACGATGCACTTCGAACTCGTTTTCCGCTATCAGTCAAATGATGAACCTTCCCAAATTTTGTTTTAACATTTTCAAGCTGTGTCAATATTTCAGAACCGGTTAACAACTTTGGAGGTGGTCTACGATCAATGGAACCATTAAATTTTGATTTGTTCAACCGAAATTTATGAGATGCATCAAGAAATATTCGATGACACAAGAAGCACCATTTTCTACTGTGAGGTAGCCATTTGGGCTCGAAATCAAAGTTACAAACAGGACAAGACAAACCCGTATAAGTGTTCCAACCAGATAAATTCCCAAGACCAGGGAAGTCACTAATGGTCCACATTAAAGCAGCATGCATTTTGAACATTGTTTTAGAAGAAACATCAAATGTATCAACACCGTTGCTCCATAACTCCTGCAATTCTTCAATCAAAGGATGCAGGTATACATCAATATCATTTCCAGGCATTTGTTTTCCAGGAATAATCATCGAAATGATAAAAGATGTTTGTTGCATACACATCCACGGAGGCAGATTATAAGGGATCAAAACAACTGGCCAAATGCTATAACTCATACTCAAAGTCCCAAATGGGTTGAATCCATCGGCAGCCAATCCCAATCGAACATTCCTAGGATGAGCTGAGAAATCTGGATGTAATGAATCAAATGTCTTCCATGATTGGGAATCTCGTGGATGTTTCATTAACCCATCATTGTTATTATCTACAGAATGCCACTTCATGTGTTCAGCGGTTTTTGATGACCTGAATAATATTTGCAATCGAGGCTTCAAAGGAAAGTAACGCAAAACTTTTGCAGGTGTGTTCCTTTTCTTCTTCTCCATGAAATTATGTTAAGTCATACTTCCAACATCACCTTTTGACTGCCATCTAGAAGAATAACATTTCTTACAATTCTGTCTACTTGAATCCTCTCCCCAGTAAAGCATATAATCATTGGGACACGCATGTATTTTTGTATAATTCAGACCAAGCTTGTTTACAACTTTTTTCATCTCATAAAACGATTCTGGGATTTTTTCTTCAGGAAATGCATCATGAATCAATTCCAATAACATGGACATTTCCTTATTTGTAATTCCATATAGACATTTGATATGGTACAACTTCAGCAGAAATGAAAGCTTTGAATATTTCAAAAAACCACTATACAACTCTTGATTTCCATCGTCAAATAAATCATGAAACGCATTTTCCTCACTGAAGTTTTCCCTTACATTTGGCTCCACAAAATCAAGAGGAGGATCCAATGATATGTTACAATCTTGATCTGCTTGTGTTACAGTCTCAAAAACATCACTTGTCACGTTGCAATTTGTACCACCCTCTTCTGGTTGTTCTAATATGTTTTGATTCTCATAGTGGTGTCTTGCAGTGCCGAATGCATCATTTATGAGGTTTTGCATTTCATTTTCCATTGGCGACAAACTTGGGACCTCATTCTGTGGATTAACATCAGTCCTCAATCTTTCTGTATTGTTTGATTCTCCATGCCAAATCCAACACAAATATTGATCAGGGAATTGCTTTAGTTTTAAATGTTCATAAACTTCATCTCTCTTCAACCATGTTCTAAATTTACATTTAGGACATTGACATCTTATTCTCCCTTCAACGGATCGATTAGAAATTGAAAAATATAAAAACTCATTCAAACCCTTAACATATTGAGGTGTGTTCTTCAATAATGTGATCCAGCTTTTATCCATGTATATCACAATGTGCCAACACAAAATATACGATAGTGTAAGATTACAGAAACATAATATAATAAAGATGAACCATTGATCATAAATTATGCATAATATAATAAAGATGGTTCATTGATCACATTTACCACTTCAGACCAACCGAACAAGTCTGGTCCATAAGAGACAACGTCAACACCTCATTGAGGAGAAATAAGAATATCGGGTTACACACTTATCATAACACTATCTACCCAACTATTTTTTATGGTTTCCAATGGGATATGTTTACAGAACATGAAGCACCTAATTAATTCATTATCCATGATAAGACATGTCGTTATGGACCAAATTTACATGGGAGAGAAGTCACATGGATTTTTGTAAAATAAACCATTGGAATTGAAATTGGTCTACATGATGGGATTTAATCTATTGAACATATCTATATTCTTGGAAAGAGTTGAGGTGTAAATAATATTAAGTGATATCCCAAAGGAACCAACTGCTCAATATAAATTCCAAGAAATTACTCAAATTGTGGATGGATATTATCACTTTTAGTAATGAATACATGAATAAATGTAGGAGAAATATATAAACCAAGAAAATAAATAATCCAAAATTACTATGCAAGACTTATCCGTCGTTTATGAGAAGCAATCAAAGAATCAAGGAAGAACTAAAAATTACCAAAGTCGAAAGGGGTCGCGGGGGGCGCCAGGGGGTGCGGGGGTCGCCGGAGGCCACGGGGGGCGTGGGGGGTGTCGGGGTCAATAAAAAAATTACACCCATGAAAATAAAATAGAGAATTCTCACTAAGCATATACCTAGGTATGAAATCCATACTATAAAACCATTCATGGAAAACCCAATACACATAATATGAAATCATACCTTCTTTAAATAAAAAAATAAAGATAAAGTGATGGTCAAGGTTTCTATAATTACATGAACTTTATTATAAGTTTCAAGACCCATTTATTAATACTCATTCCTCTATATCAACATAAATCTTAACATCACATTGGAGGCCTCATTATTGACCTTATAATTCATCCTTGGCTTTGGTCAAATAAGAATAGGTGTAGATGTCAATATATTTTTTAGCTCATAAAATGAATCTTTTTATTTATCATCCCACTAAAAATTCACTCCATTCCAAGTCAATAATATATTTTTAATGAATATGTGAGAAAACAGCAAGATAATGCAAGAATAAGAAACCACATGACCAATGAAAATATGAATATCAACAATATTAGTATGAATCTATTAAGAAATTATAGATTCTACTTTCTCAATATCCCCTAATATCCTAGATTTAGAGAACTCACGACCAAAAAATGTCACCTATTGATTATAGAAATAACATTTCAATATATTGGCATATAAATGATAATATCTCAATGTGTCTAAGAACATAACAAACTATTCTTCATGCTCCTCATAGGATCATGATCATACCGATATATCATTGATAAATATAGTCTCGAATGAAAAAAAAAGATAAAAAATGGTTTATAAAAGTTATAAATACATATGGTTTCTCCATTACCCTAAATAGAATTACCAAAAACACAAAATTACTATATAGTGTTTGAAATTCTATCTTAGACACACCTTTAGCTCAAACCTTTAACCGCTGATAACCTAATCGATGAACATTCTTCAAAATCCATAAAGAATCTCTAAACTGATTGAATAAATCATAAATTCATAGAAAAGGATACCAATTATTAAGAGTAACATGATTTAATTTATAATAGATAATATAAAATCAATAACTCACTCTTGAAATATTGGTAAAAAGAAATGGATAACCCTATGTAGACACACTCAGATTAATAAATCCATTGGATTAAAGATCTCCCAACTAAATATTTATCTATCTAATAAATCACCCAAATAGAACCTCCATGTTTCCCCTAAAAAATCCAAGATCCAACCAACCACCGGATAGCTACACCTCCTTTATAGCTCCACATATGAGACTATGATTCACAACATGTAAAGAAGGAGGTATTTTATTTACATTTTTGGTTTGTATATAATCTAGATGTTGACCAATATGGGAATATAGGGGATATTAAAGGAAAAAAGTAGGATATCCCTCAAAAATATCATGTACCCCATATAAATGATAAACCAAAAACATTAAATTCATTTTATAAAACATTACCTAAACCCATGGCATTTTCCTAAAACAAAATATAGATATTAAAAATTAAATAAATAATCAATATTTTCCATTAACTGTTTCCAAATATATAAACATTTCCATTTTTATAAAAAAACACCATAAAAACCCTTCTATTTTTAAAAAAGACTAAGGGATCCCTTATAAAATGATTTCAACCATGAGTACTTCTTACCCTTGAGTAGACCAACTACCCAACCATTTCTATAAACCCTACTAAATGAGATGATGCACCAATGGTTAATCTAGATTTATGTCATCCTAGTCTAACCAAATAAGGATCCCACACTAAAGTTTGAATCTTAAATAATGTCTAAGACCTCACCCAAAATCATCACATCAATATTATCAACCATATAAAACTTCATTGAAATCTATAAATTCAACTTTTTATGAAAATAAAATAATAAAAACATATAATGGAAAAATCAGGGGGGGTATAAAGAAGTATATCCCAAGTGAATGAGAAAGATCTCATGGGGATCCCCCCACACCTTCCTATCATTTTATTACATCTATATATATAATCTATAATTACTATACAAATATCAAATGGGATCTTGGTACATAATATCTCTTAATTACCTAGGCTGTAATACTATTTTTTTCTTGAACCAACTTTGGGTCACCAATGACCTGGGCACTAGAATTGGCCCATGACATACCCAAGTCACACTCTTAATATCATTAGTCTAGATACTAGTTCTAAGGAATCATATAGGAACTCATGGGAATTGGTTTTCAAAATAAATAAAATTAAGACTTAAGACTTCCACACAAAAATATAAAATAACCACTCAATAAATCAGAGGACCATGTTTCCGTGGAATGAGACAAAAAAAAAACAAATATGCAGTACCTAATTAAGCATGATGAATATATAGGGAAACTAGATCAATGGTTAAGAATTAAACTAAAAACAATAATATATATTCGAGGGGTCACCAGTGGTCGAGGGGGGGGCACAGGGGGGTGCGGGTTTCGCCGGAGGGCTTCGCCGGAGGGCGCAGGGAGTGCGGGTTTCGCCGGAGGGCTTCGCCGGAGGGTGCGGGGAGTGCGGGGGTCACCGAAGGGTGCGGGGGGCGCAGTGGTCTCCGAGGCCGGGGGGGATCGGGGAGGGTTTGGGAACGCGGTCGGGTAGGGGGAAAGGGTCGCGGTGTTTCTGAAAAAAATTGGGTTTCACGGCGGTTTATTAAAAACCGCCGCGAAACCTTCACCGAAAATGTTTAGCAGCGGTTTTGTGAACCGCCGCCACAAAACTGCCGCTAAAACCAGTTTTTTTTGTAGTGGTTGTAAAGGTAGTGTGCTTGGTACAAAGTAAAAATGTAAAAACATCTGTATTCCACATTTAGTGAAGATTAGTGGATTTAGGTATGAATGAAACACTGTCAGTGTATTCTACTTAGACTATACCTTAGTGGTAAACCAAGTAAAACTGGCACGTTCTCTCTTTTCATGTGAATGCGTTATTTCTGCACTACTCCAACAGATTGGTTTAACAAGTTCCCACCAATCTGGGAACACGATCCATCACTTTAGAAAAAAAAGTTGAAACCATGATTCACCCATCCCCTCTCAAGGTTCTATGGGGTTATACACATTGGTCACCATCCTTATTGAGAGTGGGGAAGGGTAAAATATGAAATGATCTACCATCCTAACCTTTTCCTACACTTCTATCAAACTCTACTTGAATTGATGACTCCCTACAATATTCATAATTTCTGGCCATTTTGTAGTTATAGGAGGATAAATGGGGTTTGGGTATTCATACCCCCCCATGTGTACAACCACCCAACTATACAATAAATGTAGAGGTCCATACATGTGAAGCGGCGTCTTCCCTTCACTAATGTGGTAAACTAACTTTCATAACCTTTCTAGTACTGGGATGACTAGGCTGACATACTGACCCATCGCCAGTATCACTGCATTATGGGGGTTCTTGGATTCACCCCCATGTATGTATCCCTCACTGGGAGAACCCATTCTAAAATGAGTGTTATGATGAACCTCTCTAGTATGACCATAGGTTGAGCCTCTATCTTGACACTATATCCCCACAACTATCATTTTCTTTCTTTTAAGATACTCTTGTAGGATTCCTCCTTGCCAATTTCTCATCTAGATCCCCTCCTTCAAATTTCCTTGCTACTGGTTCACACAAATGGTAGCTTAACCACTAATTAAAAGGGATATCCATCATACCTATATTATCTTTTTTGGTTCCCCACACAACATCCATCAACACCTTCGCTAGAGCTGGAAATTACTCTTGATTGTCCCATACATTCTCTATGGGGAGGAACTCATCATACATCAATACTAGGATATGGATATTGGGGATTTGGTGAAGGTCCCAAAGGATAACATAGACCTCCCCATGATGCATATGTAATGTTTTGGTTCCTGATGATTATATTCTCAATAAATCAAGCATGATCTCTTAAGGGTGGTATACATGGAACTACGAAGCCCATTATTATTCATAGATCCCTACTTGATTCCGATCTACCTTGAATTATCAGCATGAATCACATATCCATTAGTCCCAAGACCACTTATCCATGAATTTTCCACCCTATAGTATATTCCAGTTTTTATTCCATCCCTTGAATGGATCCCCCAAACCTGCCTTGATGATCATCAGATACTGTGGTATGGATGCTTTATCTTCCAGCTTCTCCTTATTGATTTTGTTGATGTGATTCTAGATAATTTACTCTATAAGTGGTGCATGTTCGTTCTAGATATAGACTATAATAGCCTTTCACCACTAGTATTGCCTTGATATGACTCTAAACCAGTAAGCTGGTTCATCCCTACTCCCTACTGGGATGAAGAAATCATATCTCAACTCATAGCCATAGAGTGGTAGTCTCTTTCATAGAGCATATTACTTTATAGTATTTTTTAGAAATCTGATCATTGATTCATGGCCCAAGGAAATTCAGATGCACTCCCTGATCATGATGTTTTCAGCCAATTCCTCCCTCCGAGTAGCTGCAACAACGACACCTTGAGCAGCCATTTGATTAGAGACTTAGCTGATCTTTAAAATTTGGTTCATGAAGGAAGTTTGTGAAGATCATTTGTAGATATTTTTTTCAATTCTTTGGATCACGAATATCATTTAGTGATGATATGGTTGATGGTGTCTGGTTCTCTAAGAATTGTTCTCGGAGAAAGGGTTCATAATTCTGGTTCACTAAGAATCATTTATAGAGTGTAGTTCATGGAGATCGTGAGATTTGTGAAAATAGAGAAAAAAATATTTTCTTAGAACAAAGTTAAGTGGATTTAAGGGTCCCTAAGTCTTCTATTTATAGGATTATGACCTTTGGGTCCTTGTTATGGCCTTCTCACTAGACACCATTGTGCACGGGCCTCACTTCGCTTCGCTTCACTTCACGAGCTTCACAAAAGGGATTCAATTGCCAATTTTTTTTTTTATTCTCCCTAAAAATAGAACCCTTATTTTTCCTTTCATCTCCTATTCTAAGGGGGGGGGGATTTTTTGGTGTCAAAATATGCATGCCATGGGAATGATCGATGAGGAAATGGCTGGTTTGAAGTGAATCCAAGCTAAAATGGCTCAAAATACACTAAAGGGTCTTCTTGGAAAAGTCCAACCCCTTTACAAATGATCGGAACTTGTGAATCTCCCTGGACATAAAATCCATTAGAAAGAACATGAATATTTGATAGTAACTTTATGCGCAGTGATATACGGAGTCATGGAGTGCTTCACAAACCCGTAAAATATCGACAGTGGCTTCACGAATATGACTCTCAAACTCACTGAGCTGTGCTTGTTCATAAAGAGAATACGTCTTTATCGAGGCCTCCTAGCTTCACAAAACCCATTTCCTATAAATACCCCATCATTCCAATATTTTGGAGATGATTACCTAACTTTACATCTTTTGAATTTATCCCAATTCATGAACCTCTTGAGCATCGCGGACCAATGTGAAATGGATCATCCAAGGTATTCAAGCTTTGGGAAACTCTTTTCCATGTGTTCTTGAGTACCTAAACTCTAAGTGGATATTCCTTTCACAAAGTCCTATTCCCTTCATGAAGGAATAATTCCCCATAGGGAACATGAGTCTTAGAAAAGCATTCAACCTTCATGAAGAACTCCTAATCTAAGAGTTCACTCTAATGTAAGGGAACCCTATTTCACAAAGCATATCCATTTTTGAAGCCCATGACCTTCACAATGCACATGATCTTCACAATTCACATGATCTTCACAAATACCCTCTCTATGATGTATTAGTATTCAAGAAACCCCTCTATTGGGCCTCATTACAGTGCCTCCCTTATGCTGACACTTCTTTATGAAGGTTGAGTGCCATGGACCCCTGAACCCAACATGGACCGGTCTAGCTGTACCTCGAGTCCCCATGTGACCTGTGCCACCCATTACTATGTCAACCAGATCTACTCTAAGTGTGGATCTAGATTAACATATACATTTTTCTTCTTATCATAGGTACGATAATTCCCATTTCTTCTTAGCATAGGCACACTAACATGGACCTCATGACTAGAAACTCCTCCCATTGTTAACCTATCAGTGCCAAATCCATGACCCTATCATTGGTGCATGAGCTATGGTCATGTAATCCCAATAGGTATGGAGTGATACCACCCACATCCAAGATTCATAATGTAAAACTACTTAGTTTCACATCCTAGTCATACAATGTTAAATTTCATGACAATGTTCTCAGTACATGATGTAACACTGCGTCCTTACCTTGTGCGATGAGCACAAGATGATTCATGTATGGGTGACATGGGATGACCTCCAACAGGTTGTTCTGTGTACCACTAACATAGAATGAGATCATCCTCAAATATCATCCACGTGTAAACCCCACCCACATCATTGTTTCTCATAGCATCACCCTAGTATCTGTCCACCAGTGGAAAAAGTGGATCACATGGTCTTCTGATCTACTACTTCCTCTTATTTCTCACACTAATAATGAATCATGTGGGATTAAAGGTTAGTGGAGTTCATAAAATATTCACAATACCAAACCTTTACCTCGGCCACCTATCTGGTGTATGCCCCAACATTCACCTCACCAGGACCTCCTATTAGGTGTAATCCCTGACTCATTCTGAAATATGTAGGCTTTGAATTCCAACTAACTGGGATATAGAGGAAGCCTCCCTGAGGTCCAAACCCAAAATCCAAACCCAACATGTTCTCTGGGCCACATCCCTAGTATGATAATTCCCCTCACTTGGGAGACCATATATACTCTAGGAACCTTGAGAAGTTCAATGTGTAAGCCCCAAACTAACTCTAACCAAGAACAATCCTATTGTGAATGGAATCTCAATGTGAAAGCCCCGTACCATGCCTTGATGATTCTCCTTACATGACATGATAATACTTACCACGTGACATTAAATTTCATGGATAGGTCCTATCACATGACACCAAACTATGACATCAAACTATGTGAGTTTTGATCCTTGTCCTCTAAACAGGGTATATAGGAATCCTTCCAAAGGTTCAATCCCAACAATTGTAAATTCATGGTGTTATCTCTTAGGGAAATACCTCCTAGATCTATCTTAAGGAGAATTCTGATCCACAAACCCTGGTCCACCTCAAGGGTCATCCCAAAAATTATAAACTCATGGTGTTCCCTCCAAGGGACACACCTCCCAGGTCCACCTCAAGGGGCGTTCTAATCCACAACTTTGGGTTCACTGCAAGGGGAATCCTGACTATGGTAAACTCATGGTGTTCCCTTATAGGGAAACACATCCTGGAACTTCCTCAAGGTACATTCTGATCCAAAACTATTGGTCCACCTCAAATGGCATCCAAAAAAGGTAAACTCATGGTGTTCCCTCCTAGGGGCACACCTCCCAGATTTTCCTCAAGGGGAGTTCTAATCCACAACTCTGGGTATGACTCAAATAGAATCTTGAAAATGATAAACTCATGGTGTTATCTCTTAGGGAAACACCTCTCAGATCTTTATCAAGGGGAATTTAGATCCATCCATCCTTGATCCACCTCAAGGGGAATCTTGATCAACCTTTAGGGTCCACCTCAAGGGGAACCCAATACATCAGTAAACTATCCAGGTGTGATGTAATCCATCATAGGGACACAACTCTCGAATCCACCTTCATGGGGAATTCTAATACTCACCATTTCCCCATAATATGTTAAACCTATTACCATTATGTCACCAAAATAAATTAATATCGTTCCCTTCTCCAAAAGATGTTAAACTCATGCTTCGATCTTTCTCAACCTGATATCCCAATCCATCTCCACAAGATGTAGAACTTGTGACAACACCCTAAACACATACCCTATAAAAAATGGTATTCATAAGGTGAAATACTTGGAAGATATATGTTCATGAAACTAGATACCCTATGAAAAAATGGGATGCCTGAGGGGAAAGCCTTGGAAGATATGTTCCTATGGTGTCATCTACCTAAAGAAAAACATGAGATGCCCAAGGTTAAAACCTTGGAATTCTTATGCCTCTGGTGTTACAACCTCATGATCAACACATGATGCCTTGGGTTATATGCCTAATATTTCTCGATGAGATACCCACCTAAGAGGAATAATACAGGTGACCAATGCTCCTAGTGTCTAGACATTCTAGTGATGCCCAGCTTGACTACTCTCCTGACTGAAGATTACTACATTGTTCAGAAAAAATCATAATGTCTAGACAGATGTAGTGTAATTAATAATTATCCAGATAGAGATGGCACTAGGAATGAGTTCTATGAACATGAATTAACTCTATGAGGGATACCTAGATTAGGTGATGATCACCAAGGAGGAATCCATGGAAGGAGGAACCAATATCCCATCATCCTGTTTTGATCAATGTTTAGACATTGTTATTGAAAGTGATGAAAGATGACCACCTTTGGAAAGAGATAATGCATCATAATAAATATCCAGTGCATTAAAGACAATGTGAGGATGTGTAGGCACGTACCAAATAAATCCTTATAAACAATTGTTAATTATAAGAGTCTTTCATCCGTATGTTTTCTTTCAATTTTTTTTATATTTGTTCCATTATTTCCTCAATTTTAGATGATTCCATTTTGGTTTGGTCTGTAGAAGTTATGTGAGGACTAATGAGTCTGTATTTATATTCATAGGGGTTTCCCTTCAAATAGTAATGATATAGATGCCTGTAAAAAATATGAATTGTATTTATTCATAATTAACATAACCGATCAACTATTAGAAAATAATAATGAAAACACACCTCATGTATACATTTACAACTGATGCTCATAGCCATTCATACTTGAGGATTTCATTTACATTCTCAAGGGAAATGAAGTCTATTATGGCCTCTATATACATTTTTTATTCAAAATAAAATATGTGATTACTACCACTTTGTAAACTTATATCTATATGAACCTTCAATGTTGGTAAATGTGTACATTGAATGGGCTGGGTAAAGGTTCTTTATGAAGATATTTTTGATTGGTTGGTTGATTCTTTAGATCATTTTGATCTGAAATTTTGTTTCAACCCTTACCTTTGTCCATATATAATAACACTCATCAATTCATACAATTTTTCATTAATTGTTTAAGGTTTTACAAGAAATATAAATTAGAAATGAATACCTCCTTGTCAACATGTTTTTTTCAAGATATAATGGCCATGATACGAATTCTAAAATAGATTTCTTGACCATATGAATATATATTTCATCAAGTATAATAGGTAGTTCAATGATTGGATGATGAACTATACTAATCTCCACTATCACAAGAGTTGTTGGAAGTTGTATATTATATACAGTATCTTTTTGGATATTGTACACAATATCCCTCACAACAAGGAAATGAGTGAATGTTGAAAGATATAAATCACAATTATTTTCACCCAATAGAATATCAGTACAATAAATGTATCAGTGTCTTCTTAATTCACATTTTATTGAAATTATTATGATAATATTGATTACATCATATAAGATAGTTCATTGAGAGGAATGAATCACTTTAAAGATTATGTGGGGGCGGGGGGCATCACACAATTGTTTTTCTTGAGTTCTTTATTCTATTTGCTTACCCTTATAACATTTGCTAGAAAACCAAGATGCCATTGAAATTTTTCTTCAAGGGAAGCTAATCATCCTTGTGTCTCTTCATTTTTTTATCTTTATCTCCTTATTCTTTTATTTTTCCCAAACTATGTTTGGGGTGTCCCCCCAAAACCCACACCTCTGACACAATGATACTATTCTGGATGCTTTAAGGCCATTGATATTAGGTGTTCATCTAGTAAAATTGATGATGATTCCTATGTCTAAGTCGGATACAAAATATAGGTAAATAATTAATCATTATTATGTCATAGTGATTTAAATCAAAACAAATTTTTATTATATCATACTTACACATGATTCCCACACGTTTTGTATATTTTATTCTATTAGTATCCCATATATATTTACACATGCCTCTTTCCATAGCACATGATGTGGGATGAAAGTGGATTTGGATTTGGATTCATCAATCTCCATATAAACAGAGGAACATAATTATATTACTGTTTCATGTCACATAAAAGTATTATGGTATATTTAAAATAAATTTTATTTTTTTTTCAAGCGAATCGTACACCACAATTTATTTAAAGTAGTGGTAAATTGGGTTTTCTATATATTTATTATATTTAGCAATTAGTTTCTATTTCATAAAATAAAAATTCTTAATCAACGTGATTAATATACATATTTTCAAACAATTTATTACTATCCATAATGCACCTGAAAAGATGTCTCATCCCGATGGTCAGTAAATGTATCCCATCATTCTTGACTTATCAGGTGTGCATACATATGCAGTGGAAGTAGGTTTATTTTCCCTTCAGTATATTTGAGATGAAACTTTATTATAATTGTGTAAAATCATCTATGAACCTTTCAAGTAAGCATTAATACAAATTTCTTGTGGGAGTAATATACTATAAATTCACTTTGTAAGGGATAATGAAGAGTAAGTCAATGTTTCATTATTTTATTTTTTAGTAAAATAAAGAAAGGATATCATAATGTTACCCTAATATTTTCCCAAATAAGTTTCTTAAGCATGGGAAAAACTTTGTGCCATAAATATACATCAATCAGCATGCACCACCGAGTGGTGGTCCTAATAAAACTACTGGACATGGCCTTTTTTGGGTTAACAGGATGGTTGTGTGCATTCCATCCAAGCTTGAATTTGACGCCTTTTATTTTCTCCTTAATAATTTTTTCTAACACCACCATGCTACAAAACTATTGTTTTTTGGGACATTATATACTCTCCATCTCCCATTTCTTCGGGTTCATCATCATCAATATGTTGTTCCTCTAGATTGGTAGCATTGAAATGTGAAAAATGTTTGTTTTTCCTCTACACTAGGAGAACCAACAGTTTGAGAAACCTATTGTTACTTGGTATTGAGAGCATAAAAATGTGCAGAAGTCATTATCTAAATAAGTGGTTCAACATTTAATTTAGATTATGTGAATGCAGTGGAGAATAAAAAATAATATGAGGTAATGAAATGTATATTACAAAAAAATATAATCGAATTATTGAACTCTCTTTTTTTAAAGTTTGAAGGGATTTGAACCCTATATCATGTATCCAAATTCCTTCATTATGGTCTCCTATGATATAAATTACCCCATATACATTGGGACCACTGTGAAATGATTGCAACATCCCAATGAAAGGGTCATCCTTAGTTGATTTTTCATATGATCCTTTAGTGCTTTTGGTTGATAACAAAACCATTGAACACTTTCAGTTTAAGGTATTTGGAACATAATATACTTGTATTACCTTTGAATCCATTATAAATGGTTTTTCTTTATACCATTCCTTACTAAAATCATCTTTCATGAATCCAAATTCATTTATTTTAACAACACCCCTATTATCAACCCACTTTAATTAAAAAATCTGTATTTGGAATGTTGTACAATCCAACTACCATATTTTTTTGATGATTCCAAATTATGACATATTCACATAAATTGTATTTATATACTTAGTACCAAATACATTCATAACTTCATCCCCAATTGTAACTCCACTATTTTTCATGGTACTTACTTTATTATTTTCATTTTTATAGAATGTATAACAATTAATTACATAACCATTATAATATAATACATTCACACTTGGTCCTATAGAAATCCATCGAAGTCATTATAAAATTGAATATAGATTTTCATATAACTCCTTAAAAATATAGTCTCAAAACAATCCTATAAACTATTGATTATGTGTATTTAATATCCAGCTTTCAAACCTTGATGGATTCAAATACCAAAGAATTTATTTGTGGATTTCAACATATGGGGAAACCTCTAAATTTTTATGTAAAATTTAAAGTTGGACCTGCTCCTGATCTATAATAGTTATTGTGACAACATATATTCTATAAATTCCTTCACCCACAAGCTGACCAGTGTGATGAGAATGATTCTTCTAAAAAAATTGAATTATATATTAAAATATAATCAATTATCATTTTTAATTTGATATAATCATTCAAACTAAATTTTGATATAGGTTATTAAATACTAGAACTAAGTTTAAAATATGTTGAGTATCAAAACAAAAAGCTTGAGGGAGTTTGATTCAGCCACATAGAATGTTGGATGATGAAGATTCTTGAAGTGAAATTGTAAACACCCATCAAATTTGAAATTCATAGCCATCAAAAGTAGGCAATAATCTTCAAGGCTTACCTATACCATTAAAAAAACCAACAATCATAAATATTATTACTAATTATATTTATTTTTACCTTTTCCCCCACTAAATAACTAACATATTTTCTCAACCCATCCTTCCTTGCATTTTTCTTAACATCAACCCCTAGAAGCTAACACCAAATCAGTGAGAAGATGTAGTCGTGGAGGTCTTAAACCATGAAAGAGATGCTGGATGAAAAGTAGGTTTTGGAGTTTCAATAGGGTTAAACATTAATTCATATTTTGATGGTGGTATATGATTGTTGGTGAATACTTAGTGGTTTTCTTGGTAGAAGGTTTACGTTTTAGTGTATTATAAGTTCATTTAACTATTTCACCAATGAAGTTTACAATATAGAGGGGTTATTATTGGTTACTTTAAATTTTAAGGTTTATGTTGAATTTCATAAGGAGTTTGTGTTACCAATATATTAGGGTTCTTAAAGAATTAAGATAGTGATCTATCTATGACTATTTTTTAATAGGTACATCCTATCACTTTCCTATTAGTTTGAATTTTTAATTTTATATCTATCTCAAGTATTGTATCTCTCCATATATTTTTATAAACAAAGTTTGGAACTTATTAAATATTTTTTTGTTCTACTATTTCTACATGGTATCAGATCCTAGAAACCTTAGAAGTTTCCATCCCACCCTCCATCATCATTGATTTTAGATGTCCCTATATCTCTCCTATTATTTGTATACCTATTTTCCACAAATTTATCTTACAAGGTCTTTGAAGATATTATGTTTTATTTCAAATGAAATTTTTATTACATCCTTATCCAAACATTCTTGTTCACACGTTCTTTTCTAGATGATCTTTTCCATAAATCATTTCTAGATAACCATTTTTAAACATAATTTGACATAATTTTTCATGTCTAGGAATACCATGACATCCATATAACTAAAACAAGAACAAATTTTACAATAGTTTTGGAATAATCTTTATTAGATATTTTTATGTGTTAGTAACATCACCTTCGAAGCAAGTTTATCATCAGAAGTTATAATTTTTTTAAATTAGTGAACTGAGATAGAGTATGCTCCAATTTGAAACATAGTTTTAGAATGATTAAATAATGAGTTTATGGATCTATCTAAGATTGATATATTTTAATAGTAATTTCATATATATTTTATCTTTAGTTTAAATTTTATATTTTTTATTTATCTTGAGTTTTGTATATCGATATTCATCTTTATAAATATGGTTTTAACTTTATTTAGGTGGCACAGTTTCTTGGATTAATATTTTAAAATATTTATAATGTTTTATGTATGTTTTTGGTTGTAGATTTTTGGGAAATTTTATCATATATGGTACATTATTGAGGTAATGGGATTCAAACAAAAGGGTATTAGAGTCTTGGTCTTCTTAACCATGTTTTTCACTATTTTTGTAGTTTTTAAAAGCAAAAGTGTTGTTGCATTATTCTAAAATAAATTAAAATTATTTTATACTAATAAAATAATATTATTCATGAAACTAACTTGTTTCAATTTTAAAAACATAACTAGATTTTGGACAGTTTAAAAAATGATCAAGAAAATGTGAAAATATTTTGGGTTTAAATTATAAAAAAACACTATAGTTTCAATTGTAAAATTAGTTTTAAAAATATAATAAAAAATGTTTTTAAGGAAAAAAATATAATAAACATAATTTTTATGAAAGAAAATTTTTATTTATTTAATTATTTTTTAAAGGAAAAATGAAATAATAATTTCAAAAAAGTTATTTTTTCAATAAAATATGTATTTATTGATGAAAAATCTTAAATAAATAGGTTGTGAAAATCTTTACAATAACTAAAATATGTTTTAAATTATGCACCATGTTTGGTTAACTCACACTCAATAATTTGTTTTTTTAAAATAAAAATTACATAAGTTAATAAATATAAAAAAGTGTGTACTTTTAATGATTTTATTCATGAATTTAATTATAAATATTTAAAAAAAAAACAAAACAACTATCAATTTTTTTAAAAAACAACTATTATAAGTAATTAAATTATATAGAGTTTCCAAAAATTATGTTATTCTTAAAACAATATATGGGAATATTTAAGATAAATGTAATATAATATGGAAAACTCATTATTATAATGAATTAAAATATATAATTACAAAATTTTGAGTAAATTCATAAATTAAATCATTTTCTTTCCACCCAAGTAACCCCACCATCACACACCACTAATGTAATCATTGAATTATAAGTCATAAAAGTTCAAGTGAGATAAAATGATTCATTTGGTTAAAACATGAAAAGTATTTAATTGAGAAGAATATAATGAGTTATAGTCACATCATTCAAGATTTTAACTAGAAAATTACATTACACTAAAAAAAAGTTTTTTTATGAAAAATGCATGAACTCTTGAAAAAGAATTCACATCAACGACTACGGAGAAATTAAAAGTATTTTAGGTCATAAATAATTATAATTGATGTGGTGAAACATTATTAAAATATTTTATTGAATAAAATATGTTAAAAATTAAATGTAAAAAATATGAGTTTAAATAACTATGGAATTATTCGTTACTGGACTCCTGGTTTGGGGGTACATCTGCTTGTCATGGGGCTAAGATACTAGTGGTCGTTTTTTGGGCTATTTTTTGGATGGTTTGGTGTGTAAGAAATGATAGTATGATATGTGTGGTCAGAGGTGCAAAGATATGCGAGTTTCAATAATTAAATATGCATGAGGTGTTTGTTTTTGGGGCTATTTGTTTGATTAGTCTAGAAGACGTGAAGATGCGTGAGGTACAACAACTATAGAAATGTGTGCAGTCAGAGGCGATAACAAAATAAATCATCACATACCTTAGATTTGGAGTGATTGATTTGTCAAGAAAGTCGTGCATTGACAACTATAGGGTTTGGTGAGAGAGATGAAAATAGTTTAGTTCCATGAGAGCTTGAATGCATGAGCAATGATGGTAGTCTATTAGGGTTTATTTTATAAAAACTTATAAGGCATTTATCAGCGCTAAAATATAAAGCGCTGATGAAACTACTCTTTATCACCAATAAAATTATAGCGCTAATATAGAGAATTTTTGTTAGTGTTTTTTAGTGCTGATAAAAATATATCATTATTAGTGCTAAAAAACATTGATAAAGATCTAATATTAATAAAATATTTATTTATTTATAATTATAATTAAATTTATATCTATATATTTATAAATATTTTTATACATTCTTAAGTATATTTATGTATTTATATATATTTATATAATTATATATAATTATATAATTACATATATTTATAAAATTATAAATATAATTAAAGTATTTATTATTTAAATATATTTATTATAATTTTATAATTAATTAAAAATATATATATTTATAATTATAATTATAAATAAATATTTTTATAAATAAATATTTTTATAATTAAAAATATATTTACATATTTATATAATTATATATATATATAGCAATTGAGGTGTGCCTTAGTGGTAGAGGTTCCGTGTGACTCTACGTCATACCCGGGTTTAAATCTGGGTGGGAGTGAATTTCAGCTGGTAGGTGGTGATGCACACATGACGTAGACAGATGGTGATGTAGACATAACGCTGACAGGCGGTGACGCATGCATGACACAAGCTGACAGTGACATAGGCATGATGCAGGCATGATGCTACACTGGGTCTTCGGGCTAGATTATGGGTCTTTGGGCCATGAATTGGGCTTCATGGCCACTAGGCTTTCGGGTCATGTACTAAATAAATAAGACTTTATGTGTGGGCTATCTCTTGGGGGGCTATGACGTACATTTCCGACCTGTGTGTGTGGTGTGAGTGTATTTAATGTAATTATACCCCCAAACATATAATATATATAAATATATATATTTATAAAATTATAATAAATATTTTTATTATTTAAAAATATTTATCGTGATTATATAATTATTAATATATATATATATTTATAATTATAATTATAAAATAATATATTTAAAATTATTTCTATATAATTATAAATATATTTATTTAAATATATATATTTATATATTTATACCTCATGATCCGCACTGATTTGATATATTTATATAATTATATATATTTATATCAATATATAAATACATATAATTATAAATATAAGAACTATATTAATTATTTAAATACAATTATTATATTTTTATAATTATATATATATATATATATATAATTATAATTATAAATAAATACATTTAAAAAGTATTTATATATAATTATAAATATAATTAATATATTTATTATTTAAATATTTATTATAATTTTATAATTTCTTAAATATGTATGTATTTATTTATAATTATAATTATAAATAAATATATTTAAAAAGTATTTATATATATATATATATTTATATATAATTATAAATATACTAAATAAATTTGTTATTTAAATAAATTTATTATATTTTTATAATTATTTAAATATATATATTTATTTATATATAATTTCATAAATACTTTTTTTAAAAAATTATATATATTTATAATTGTATAATTAAATATTTAAATTACAGAATAATTAAAAAATTATTCAAATACATTAATTATATAAATTTCAAACATATTTGAAATGTTAAAACTTAATAAAAAATCAAATATATATTATTCATATAAATTAAAAACATGTTGAAAATATTACATATAGAGTAAATAAATACTTGTATAAATAAATATTATAAAATGATTAAATATATTTTTAACATTATTAATGAATATATAATAATAAATAAATAAATTAAATTAAATAAATTAGAAAAATATTAAAAAGTAAATTTGTAACATTTACATGAATTACAAACATACATATGTACACATACACGTCTACACACACATATACATACACACATGTATAAACACACATACACATACCTACATGCAATTATACATATACATATATTTTAAATTATTTAATATCAATATAAATATATATTGAAATAAATATATTCATTTATATATTATATAATTGTTTAAATAAAATATTAATATATTATATCTATTTTAATTATATACACATTTTGTAATCAATGTATATAAATAAACTATTAAACATTTTGAATAATATAAATTTGATAATTATATATATATAAAACTATGAAAATAAGATTAATTTTTTATTAAAAGTTATATAATGAATATTTATATATTACTTTAACATATATATGCACACACACACACACACACACACATATATATATGCATACTCAGAACAGTGTGAACCATAGATTACAAATCCATGTTCCTAAAAATTTTGTTATTAAAAATAAAATACAACAGCATAGAGGAGAGAGGGGATTATAATGATAAAAAGTAGTACAAAATTCCACCAAGACTAAGAAACATTCAAAAATCACAACTTTTTATTCCCACCACCCCTTCATTGGGAGCCACCCCAGCTTCGTGGGTGTTTACCTCTCTTCCACTGCTTCGGAGCTTGCTATGTGACAGCTTGACCATCCTTGCCTAATGGTTCTTCTTCATCATCATGAGGCTCATTGCCTTAGCATGAGGTTTTTCCTTCAAGAGGTTCATAAACATCACCAAATTCCTTGCATAATATTTTATTTCCATTAGACCTATTTAAAATATCAATCAAGCTAAGACAAATTTTTATGGAGTCTGGTGATACCTCAGTTAACGTTATGTTAGCTCCCTTGTCTGTCTCCAAATAAAAGTTCTTTGGGACCTCATCATGTATAGGGGGTGTAATGTTGATTTTCTGGACATTAATAGTGATAATTATTTCCTAAGAAAGGATTTGGATAGGAATAGACTTGAATGAAGGTTTCAAATTTCCCTTCCTATGAGTAACAAGCTAAAAGACCTCATTATCCATTAAGATGTTTTCTTTTTGGGAGGAGGCACTTGATTTGAACTATCAACTAGAGGATTATCCATCTTAGAAATTCCTTTCTCCTTAGGAAAATATTGTTCTTGTTACAATTCCCTCTCCACTTCATGTCACGAACCAACCCGGATCAGGTCGACCCGAGCCGATCTGTGGAAAATCTCAAAAGGCATTCCTGATCCCCCTAGGATGGCAACTAGTGCCAGGAATCAAAACTGAATAGGTGGGAACGAATTGGACCATAAAATAAATACAAATAAATTAATAAAAACTAATAAAAAACTAGAAGCAGCAAGAAAACAAGACCGCACATACCTCCATGTGACCTCTTGGTCACCTCCAACAACTAACAACCAACCTCACATGAACAGACAAAACAAGAACTTTAACCAAGCAACTGAACCTGCATCTGAGAGGGTAGGATAGGCGTGACCATTAAAATGCTCAGTAGGAATGCCAAAAAGTAAACCGCATAATCTATGCATTTCCAAATTCCAAAATAGTCCAATAATACTAGTTTGAACTATAGTTATAAAAATAATGTTTTTATATATACAATGTATTTTGAAAACTAATAATCACAATTCCATTTCCCTTATAATTCGAAAACAAAGAAAAGAAATAAAGAGGGGTGCAAACAAACTTTTCTAAAATAGATACTTTGAAATCATTTTTAAAACCAACCATACATACCAAATTTTCAAAGAAAAGACCAAAACCAAGATCAAGATTATGATTCTACATGCACCAAGGGAAATGGTACCAATAGTGCTCATACCAAAGGATCACGGAAAAACTAGAAACTCGAAGGAAGACCAGAACATACTAATACTTGCGATTTTGTCCCCGGTAGCATGCCACACACAATAGAATCAAACACCCTAACACCCAAACACCCTTTCATAGGCTAGACTGAGGGGCCCACTCGCATAGCAATAATCTCAAACATCCACCTACTATGGACCGCTGAACAGTACGTGAACTTCCAGTGCAGCAATCATTCTCAATAAACCCCCTTGTTATGCTAGGTTTCCATGATATGTTCACAAAGAGGTGTGCCACACACTCAACCAACAAGACACACACACACACATATATAACCAAGCTCGTTACACAATCTGGCACCACCTTGACCACTTCATAGTTAGTCTCATGCCTTAAAATAATTATTCTCAAAAGGAGGCCCATACCGAGGACACTCCCACCACATGATCAAACTACGAGGCAAGAGACCTAACCCATGAGGGTTTTTTCAAACAACCCTTTCAAAGATTCAAAATGTCCTTTAATTTTTTTTTACAAAACCATAATTTTTTAAACAACCAAACTCACAAATCACTTTTCTTCCAAACATTTTTACAGCGGCCAAAGATGCATCGTATTGAGCACTTAGCCTGTAAAACCACTTGAAAACACCTATCATCATTTTTTTGCATGGAAATTACACTCATAAAAATCAAAATACAATTCTAAAGATTATAAAACATATGAATGATCCAACCAGGTAACTCGATAAACATTTGGTGTGCCAAACCCAACAAAAATGCATGAAACATTAAAAACCACTTTTAAAACCATACACACCCCAAACCATCCTCCAAAAATGTTTTTCACCCCTTTTATAATTTAGTAAACCATTAAAAAACTTTATAAAACCATTTTAAGTAACACCCCAAAGCTTCTATATCGATACACACCCAAATCCATCTCGAAAGACAAAAAACATGCCGAAAACATTTCCAAAACAACAAATACAACTTTTACATAAATATGGATTAATGGTCCTTTAAACTAATAATTTACCAAAAAGTTCCCAAGTGCATTTTTAAGCCAAGCTAAAACACACAAATCATATGAAAGTGCCAAATGGGAACTTGAGTTTTGAACACACACACACCCAAACATTTCACAATTTCCAAAAGGGCCCTTATCCTTTCCAAACACACACCAAATCAATTCCATAATAATCGATCAAAGCTCTAAAATGATGACACCTTTATTAAACAAGCCAAAAAATTTATTAATAATTATATAAATAACCCAACTAGCTTCTAAATAGTTTTATAACAAGATAACTAGTTTATGGATAATTTTTTTTATAAGTAGGCCAAACAAAGTATAAATAATGTTATAAGCAACCCAAACAATTTACTAGAAATTATATAAAAAAATCAAAAATTTTATTAAAAATTTCATAAAAAGATCAAAAAAATTACACAAACTAGAAAACACTATAACAAACTATTTTTAACAAAACTAACTAACTTGAAAACACTATAGCAGATTGACCAATTATTTTTCAAAGGTGAGAATCAAATAAAATAATTAATTAAAAACACACAAGTATTAAATGGACTTATTCAGAAAGGAAAATGTGGATGTTATTACTGCAAACCAAGAGCGAACACGAAGAAATACCAATAGAGAACTAAGTTGATGCTTTCTAACGCAAGTAGTCTCCCATTCGTATGCACATACATCCATATACATATATATAACCCTAACCTAATGCAAGTGTCCCCCATGCCATGAGGGAACACACACATGGGAGATATATATATTAATATATATTCTTACCTGAGTATATGCGTGCACACCGTTAAGGACGTTAAAAACCCACTACAATAATTATCAGGGACCCAACATTAAAGCAGAAAACACTAAAACACTTCTAAATAAAAACCTTAGACTCAAACATATAAACATGAACAACAACAAAAGTGCACAAAAAAACTGGGGATGGAGAACGTCACCTTGGACAGTGGCGGTGACCTTAAGAATGTGGCAAGGTAAGATTTCATACCAAAATAATTATCCACATTGAAAATAGAATACTTGGATTTCAAAACACAATTATGACACTAAAAAAGATGTGCACACGATAATAAAACTCTCACCTTGAATGACGACGGCGAACCGAAACATCCCTAATTGCCTCTTCTATGGTGGAGGTGGATAAAACGCGGTCCGAAATGACCCGTGGCAACATTTAAAATTCTTAAAGACAGATGAACACAATAATCAGAATAAACCCAAACCTTAGGGTTTTAGTCACTACCAGCAAGGGGATTCGTGGCCATGCCAGAGCAAGGTGGAGGTGCTGCACAACAAAGTTTTCAGGTTTGTAACGAAAGATCACCGAAGGGTGGGGTTTGGGTTCATTGTTGCTGGACACTAGACCAGGGGGTGGGGGGTGGCACCGGAGAAGGCCGCACCATATGGGTAGGCAATGAAAGAGGAGAAGGGATTCACTGCGGGCAACCGACACAAGAGAAGACAACAAATGGGAGGACGACACGGTGAGGGGTGACAGGCGAGCGTGAGGACGATGCAGTGAGGGGTGGTCGACGAGAAATAAGGGGAGGTGGGTGGTGTGGTGAGAGGGAGGAGGAGGCCGAGAGGTAGCCAAATAGTACAAGGGAGGGGGTGCTATGGGGGCCGGTGCACATCGCGCAGGGAGACAAGGGGGGGGGGAACTAGGGTTTCAAAATAATAATAATTACAATAATAATAAATAAATATATTATAATAATGATAATAATAATCATAATAATAATAAGAATAATAATGATAATAAGTATAATAATAATAATAATAATAATAACAAAAAAATATATTCTTATACATAATATTATATGAACATTGTTATAAATATTAAGCATTCTTTTAATTTGTTATTTCATCCTTGTTCTATCGTTATAAAATTTTATTTATATTCATTTTTATTTCAATTTAATTTATTCATCTAATTTTATTATTTATTTAAATGATTAGAAAACTGCGTATTCACCAGGATTGAATGCACAGTCGCTGCAAGCGGTGTAGTGACAGTGCATAGGCTTGAGACCCACCAAAAACATCGAACTTTGAAAATTTGAAATCAGGACCAAACTAAACCTCATCCAAACAATGTGAGACTAGAAAAGAATAAAAATAAAATAAAATAAAATAAATAGGCATCTAAGGTCAGAGTGTGACAATTATCCCCACCACAGACACTTTCTGCCCCAAGAAAGTCACCAAGCACAAAGATAGCCAAGAATTGAGTCCTTGCCCGAACACAGCCATAAAAAATGAGTTTTGGGGTGACTATATATTCCTCAAGTCACACCCAAACAACCCAGATAAAACCACATTCAAAACAAGGAGAGAAAAAGAGGGGTTGTCCCCACCACAAGGATCCACTAGCATGAAAATAAAAAATCGAACATACCATCTCGGAGAGGCGGGGCACGCGAGAACTCTGAACTGATCCAATCCAACTTCTATAGGACACGCGAAACAATTTCACCATAAGAACTAGGATCTAAAACAATTACAAGTCCAACTGGTATACCGAGACACTAGGATAGAAGAATCCCCCACAAAATTGAAACACACTAGAAGAATACCCACATAGAGGTGCCTGAACTAAGAAAGGGATCCAAAACCACACCCATTAATTTCACAAAACCAACCATATCCTTAACGAACACAACTGATAAAAATACTCAAAATCAGAATGGTTATGTTTATTCATAGGCCTAATACCCTTCAAAGAATATGAACAATTTAGAAACCACACTAAAAGAAAATAAGGCTGGTTGAATTGTGGTCGAACAAGCTCATCACACCACCACAACGAGGGTGAGATTATGAATGCGACAAGAATCGAACAAGAAAACCTTGTATATTTCCATTCAAAGTTGAAAACATGATCCGAGTTGAGGTTACACACACCCTCGACAACTCCAGACCATGCGTAAGCTTCACCCCGAGACTTGTGGCAGGGGCTCTGACAGCTGAAGCATCTCCTGCCTCACAGTCAGGCATTTGCATCCTCCAGTCCCCAACTTCTTCTTCCTAATATTGATTCAAACTACCAAAATGGTCGTATATTTTCAAAAGGATGCAACGATATGAATTAGAATACTAAAAATGTCCATACTGGTGGCACACATGAGAATGGTCTGACAAACTGGGTGCCAGCACTGATGGAGATGGTTTCTTGAAGACAAATTCCTCTGACATGCACTCCTTTACAGATGGGGAAAATTTTCGAAAGTCAAACACCATTAATCACACACA
Organism: Viscum album; assembly: GCA_963277665.1. Taxonomy (NCBI): domain Eukaryota; kingdom Viridiplantae; phylum Streptophyta; class Magnoliopsida; order Santalales; family Viscaceae; genus Viscum; species Viscum album. The sequence goes on from OY728125.1 coordinate 1,953,587,902, forward strand.
AAACTCTAATGAAGATGAGAAATATCATCTTTATTAGTCCATAACAGAACCCTCAAATAACTCTAGGATGGTACGAACTTTAACATCCTCGGGAGTTCCCAACAACCCAAAGGCCCACTCTAACTTTGTAAACCACACAACTGACTCTAACAGAATTTGATTACTTTGATAGATAGTCAACACATGAAAAGAACCAAAAAATGAGCATGAATCATTGGCAACATTAGTGACCTTTTTGGGCGGCATACTCAGAACAACATGAAAAACACAACTGAGATCGGAATCATGACAAAGCTCAGTCAAAGCAACAACCCAAGCCAAGGGTAGTAGACACACAAGACAAACATAAACAAACACAAGTAAAATTTTCTTTCCAAAAAAATCACCATTTCTTTTAAATATTTAAAATTCACCTATGGAATCTTATGAACCGTCACATGTGCATTCATTCAATCCCGCTTACATCATCTGTAAACAAGTGCTCCCACACACTCTCCACACATACCCATGCACATTTGACCCTCTATAAAGAATTCCAAGGTTCAAACACCTATTTCCCTTATCAAATCCAAACACACAACAAAATTTTCCAAATCGAAACACTTAATCTTTAAAAACTCACTTCACCAATTTCAGAACAATTTAAAAAAAACATTTTTTTACATTTCAAAAATAGTTTTATTTTTAACACACACTCACATCAACCGAGATAAAAAATAAACACAACCAACAACAACTCACCGGAATGAGGAACTATTGCACATGCCTACCACAGTGACATGGTGGTGAGCCATGGACCAAGTATAAGACATAAAACTAAGAGGACATTGAACCAGGAAGTTGGACTTTACATGGTTCACCACCCCATGTGAGGTCGCAGCATGAACTAATTCACATCCATTGTCATCCCTAAATACAAAAAAACCAAAGACAAAAGACTCAAAACCTAGATAACCCCTGGTAACTAAGGTCTCATCATGAGCGGTGGTGATCAGGAACCGACCAATAAACTACCTCCTGAGCCCCAAAAATCATAATCTCCCTCTACTAGACATCCCAAATATCAAGGTACTACTCTGATACCATTTTGTCACAAACCAACCTGGGTCGTGTCGACCCGATCCAATCCGCGAAAAGTCCCGAAGGGCATTCTTGATCCCCCTGGGATGGAAACTAGTGTCAATCATTAAAATTGAACACGTGGGAACTATTTGGGGAAGGACCTTGGTGAAACAGAAATGATTTTCTAAGTTAAATGTTATAGCCACATATTCTGGTTATGAAATATGTTAATTTTATTATGATATTCCTCATGATTTATTTCTCATGCCTTGAAGTTCTTTTTCATGACTTTATTGATGTATCTCAAGTTCACATGTTAAATGATTCCCTTGTTTCCCTTACTGGGCCTTCTGCTCACCCTTTCTTTTGATGTATGTCCCCTGGTTATGAGATGCATTAATGAACCTAGGATGAACATAAGGATAATCCTTTCAAGTGTTTAATAAGAATGTTTTATGTTTTCATGTATTAAGTTCCTGGTTTCCAAGACACTAAACCTTAAAGATCCTCGGTTTTGTATAATGTAACGAATGTTTATGTGATAAAAAGGTGGGATGCTATATCTAGCATGGGATTGATGAGGGGTAATTGGACCATATAGTCCATGGTGTGCAGTGAGACAAACTGAAGGTCCCGGACGCAGCAGAAGCTCATGGTTGGATGTGCCCACTTAAATTTTTGTCAATAGAAATGATCAATCTGGGATCAATACGACGATAAATGCCAGACTCTACGGATCAAATCACAGAAATAAAAAAAGATGAATAATAGTACTCGAACCACAAAGTAGGATCATCATAGGTTGATTATAATTAATTTAATTAATTTATAAGAAGTACCTTTTATGGTATTCTTTCTTCATTGATATTTCTGATCACATTATGATGTGATTCGTCATTGTGTCATAGAATCCAAGTGTATACTTCCTCTAGTGGTGATCCACATGTGCACTATGTATCTCTAGATGCCACCAAAGGAATATCCAGGTGCTAGTGTGGAGAAGACTTTGATTGCGTTGTTCGCCTTAGATCACCTTAATCTGATGGAGTGGGATCTCTCTCGGTCTTGAGATCGTTCATGGAGGAAGGAGTTCTTTTGACCTTGAGATAATTCTCTAGAATTGTTTTTCACAACTATTAGGGAAAAGTGTTGGGGTTGTGAGGATATTTATAATCGGGTTTGAGGTTATTGATTTATGATAATAAATAAATGTGTTACACATTTTATTTATTTTATTAACTCTTATTGAAAACCCCCATATCGAATCATTAATTTTTTGACATGATCCCACACTGATTATAATAAATATCATTTAATAAAACAATATTATTTCCTCAAAATCCCAACTGGAAAAACTACACGGCGAGTAATCATTAATACATGGAATGTACTTGTTTTTCATTTCCTTTCCAAAATAAAAACTACACAGCGTGTACATTCAATGTACACAGTGTGTATATCTTGTTTTCATTTTATTCTTCCTCCAACATTAAAACAATTTAGGCTTCCATGAATAATTATTAAAACACATATGGGAATAATATTTATTCTACTTGAGATACTTAGATAAACTTAGTGTGTGACCCTCTAGAACTCTTTCTAATTGGCATTAGGTGGGTTTGCCTAAAGTCCAAGATTACTGTCTAGAAATGGGTCAAGGAACCCAAGATAAAGTAGTTGATGCCACATTGACATTTCACCTCATACAAATGGTTACCGTGTAATTTATTCCCTTTTTCTCAATATCTCATCAAGCGGGTTTCATGGAAGTGTCATAAACCTATATGCTTGATCCGTCATTCTTTGACTTCAAGAAATCAACTCATCGTGACACCATGGCCATGGAATTTGGGTGATAGTTCTATTTCAATTAAAGGGCCCGAGATATCTACTTACATAAATATTGAAGGGACAAATCCTTCCTCAACTTATCCATTAACAACATGCCATTCATGACACACCCAACATACCAAACTTCCCACCAAGTGTCTTCATGACGGTTTTCGTCAGAAAATCTAAGTGTGTGTCATGACATGAGTTAATGATAATATTTCAGTCTAAGGACCATTACATATGATCGTAGATAGCAATTTCCAATGAAAACAAGACACACGGAATTACTACTGGAGGGTATGTTCTCATAAACTCTCATTTTGGAGATTTCCAGGTGCAAACTCCATGAGAGATAGTCTCGTCTCACACATGATGGTCTGTATACTATGTGTCCTATCATAGTATTTCATCCAACTGTAGAACTTTATTTAAGAATATTGTTATATAATTCCAAGGTTCTCATCATAGCGGGGATCTTCCATGACCTTATTAATGCAACAAATATTCTAGGAAATTATTATATTATAGTCATTTAGAACAATGAACAATATATAATATGTGTACATTTATGTAATCAAAGTATAAATAGTTGGTTCTCAGGGAACCAACTCTAACAAACTCCCACTTGGACTAGAGACAACTGCCTATGACTTTTAGTCTGCTAGACCTCACATGATGATCATGTTTCTGCTGAGTCAAAGATTTAGTCAAGGGGTCCGCCACGTTATCTTTTGTGGAAATAATGCTCACTGCAACTTCACCTCTCAGCGAAAAATCCCTCAAGAGATGATAATTCTGAAGTATGTGCTTTGTCCGTTGATGTGACCTCGACTCTTTTGCAAGTTCCATCGCTGCAATATTATCACAATATAGTGTGATAGGGTCCTTACTGCTTGGTACTACATCCAGCTCTTGGAGGAAGCTTCACATCCATACTACTTATTTAGTTTCCTTAGAAGCTGTGATATACTCGGACTCTGTTATAGAATCATTGACCACACCTTGCTTTGAGCTCTTCCATCTCATTGTACCTCCATTCAAACTGAATATGTATCCAGTATCAAACTTCATGTCATATTGATCAGTCTGTAAACTAGCATCTACATGTCCTTTGATGATTAGTTCCTCATCTCCTCCATAAACCAAGAACATATCCTTAGTATGCCTTATATACTTAAGGATAGTCTTGACTGCCATCCAATGGTGGTCTCCTGGATTATCTTGATATCTGCCTATCGCACTTAATGCGTAAGCAACATATAACCTTGTACATAGCATATCATACATGACTGACCCAATCGTGGATGCGTAAGGGATCCTTGCCATTTTATTTATTTCCTCATGTGTCTGAGGACAAATTTTATTGGAAAGGTGAATTCCATGTGACACTGGAAACAATCCCCTCTTGGACTATTCTATACTGAATCTCTTCAGTATCTTGTCAATGTATGTACTTTGAATCAGGCCCAACATTATCTTGGATCTATCACAATGGATCTTGATCCCAAGAATATATGCTGCCTCACCCAAGTCTTTCATAGAGAAGCATTTATCTAACCACACCTTAACTGGCTATAAGATAGGTATTTCATTTTCAATTAGTAATATGTCATCAACATATACTATTAGGAAAACTAATGCACGTCCTCTAAAACAACTTTATACACAAGGCTCACATTCATTCTTAACAAATCCATATTCTGTTATGGCTTCATCAAAATGAATGTTCCATGACCTTGATGCTTTATTTAATCCATAAATGGATTTCTGCAACTTGCATACCTTGTTGGAATCCTTTGGAGTCACAAACCCTTCAGGTTGTGTCATGTAGACATCTTCCTAGAGGTTCCCGTTAAGGAATTCTATTTTGAAATCCATTTTTCAAATTTCATAGTCATGGTAAGTGGAAATGGACAATAGGATTCTAATGGATTTTAGCATCGCAGCCGTTGAAAAGGATTCATCATAGTTAATTCCTTGGCACTGTCTAAAACCTTTTTCAACCAGTTGTGCCTTATAGGTGCTGACTTGTCCCTCCATGTACACATTCTTCTTGAATACCCATTTATTACCAACAGGCTTTACATCAACTAGAGGATCTACCAAAATCCAGACTTGGTTTTGGTACATGGAATCCATTTTAGAATTCATGGCTTCTTTCCACTTGGCAACGCCTGTGCCTTCAACTGCTTCCTTTTAGGCAAGAGGATCATCATTGTCAACCAATAATGAGTCACCATCCTTTATGACAAGAAAAACATATCATTCTGGTTCTATCACCTCTCTCATGCTCCTACATAGTTCTTGTATCTCTGGAATAGATTGTTCTTCCACGTGGCTTTGTAGAATCCATTCTTGTACCAACTCATGTGTATCCTAATCCTCGACTTCATCGAAGTCTATCTCGCTCCCACTATCTCTTTTGGAGATGTGCTACCTCTTAAGGAATATGGTGTGTCTTTCTACTGTAACCTTTTTATTTGAGGGGTTGTATAGGTAATATCCCCTTTTTTCCTTGGGATATCCTATAAAGGTACACTTTGTGCCTCAGGGTGCAAGTTTGTTACTTGAATAGCCCTTAACAAATGATTCGCTACCCCACACATGTAAATTTGATAACATGGATTTGCATCCACTCCATAACTCATATGGAATAACATTTATTGATTTAGTTAGTACTTGGTTTAGTATGTGTGCTGCTGTTTGTAAGGCATATCCCCAAAAGGATAATGGAAGACTCGCATGAATCATCATTGATCTCACCATGTCCAACAGGGTGTTGTTCCTCCTTTTACTTACACCATTTCACTGAGGTGTGTAAGGAGGAGTGAGTTCAGATAGAATCCCAAAATCCCATAAGAAATCAATGAAGTCTTAATTAAGATATTATCCTCTTCTATATAAGTGAAGTTTCTTAATCTTATTTCCAAGATGGTTCTAAACTTCATTCTTGTATTCTTTGAACCGATCAAAAGAATCTGACTTATAACTCATTAAGTAAATATATCCATATCTACTAAAATCATTAGTAAAAGTTATGAAGTACAAGAACCCACCCCTTTCTTCATTTGGAAATGGTCCACACACATTTGTGTGAACTAATTCTAGAATCTCTTTATCCCTTTCACCTTTCCCACTAAATAAGGCTTTGGTTATTTTTCCTTGTAGACACGCATGACATACACCAAGTGGTTTTAGTTTGAAAGAATATAAATACCCATCTTGATGTAATTTTGTCAAAAGTTTCTCATTGACATGACCTAGATGGTGATGCCAAAGTTGGGTGTGGTGTGATTCATGTGAATCAACTTTTTCATCGATTTCCATTACTTGTTTTGTGTAGTATAACACATAAAGGACGTTATATAAATGTGCCATACCAAAACAAATGTTATGTTTGTAAAATTAGAAAAATTAATTTCCAAACTTGAAGATGAATCCATCAGTATCTAATCTAGATACTGAAATAATGTTTTTGGTTAAAAAGGGTACATAATAACATCCTTTTAATACCAAGACCATCCCAGTAGGCAATGTGAGGTGGTAGTCTCCGACAAATATAGCAGTGAGTCTGGCTCTGTTGGCAGCTCGCAGATTCACCTCACCTTGGTCAATCTTTCTGAATCTACTTGGTTCCTATATTTGGATACATATGTGAGCACCACAAGCAGTATCTAATACCCAATTGGTAGAAATAGATAGATTTCATTCGATAACAAACTCACCTGAATATTCCCCTTTCTTCCTTGGCTGGGTGCAGTTTTCTTTCCAGTGTCCCTTCTTGTCACATGCAAAACAAACGGCCTCCTATTCTATTGCCTTCCCTTTGATCTTCCTTTTCTTAGAAGGCCTTGAAGATTATTTGGGATTAAAGCTCTTTCCCTTCCCTTTCCTTTTATTCACCATAAGTACAGAAGGCTTTTCACGATTCATATCATCGTCCACTTGGAAAATGATGATAAGAAGATCAGATAGAGACTTATAAATGTTGTTCATGTTTAAATTTACAACAAAGTTAGAGAAGATATGGGGGAGTGATGCAAGAATGAGATCGGTACCTAGTTATTTGGGGAGTTTAATCCCTATAACCTCCAAGCTCTCAATGTAGCCAATGAGCTTGACTACATGAGGCCCAGCTGGGGCACCCTCTCCAAGATTTCTCTGAAATAGAGCCTTGGAGATTTCAAACCTTTCTTTTCTTGCTCTCTCTTGGTATAGACCATGGAGGTGCTCGAGCATGCTATAGGAATCCATGTCTTCATGAGACTTCATGAGATCACTAGACATTGATGACAACATCAAACATTGAACATCGAGTGCATCGTTCAAATGTTGATCATAGACCAGAAAATCTTTATCACTTTCCCCTTGGGCAGGTGAATCAAGAAGTGAGGACTCTAGCACGTAACACTTTCATTCATGGTGTAGGATAACCCGAAGGCGCATAAACCCTTCCTGAAATGTACTGCCAGTGAAGATATTATCTTTATCCAGAATTGATCGCAGAGAAAATGAGGTTGATGAGTTTTTCATATTGATTCTACAAATTAAAAGAGCATATTTATCAGTGCCTTTTGATTACATTTTATGAAAACTAATAAATGAATTTATTAATTCTCCCACTATTTTATCATGTCCTAATGACCCCCACCATCGAACTTGGAATTCCTAGTTTCTATGACATTCTAGTGGCAAGGATCCATATTCCCCTTTGCATAAACCCAACAAGGGTTGGTCAAGCTATTTAAAGGTATTTATGTAGGGAGGTCTTTTCCAAATACGAGATTACAGTTCCTTGATCTATTGAGTGGACTCCCCAATCCTAAAATCCTGACTTGGATTTCCTCAACACTTGCCTCCATTTTACAACAAGTCCAGTAAGGGCTACTCTTCTTGATGTAAAATATTTAATCCAACCCAAAAATTTCATAAGAGATTACTTTATAAAAGTAAGTGTCCCAATAAGGGTTGGTCAAACACATAGTTTTATTGATTCTTTCCCTTAATTTGGTAACAGAAGGCTTGGTCTACCTTAATATGTTATTTGAGGGATTTCAATACTTTATGCATAGTTTCACATTGTCACATGCTTATTAATATTAAGTGATGCTTGCTTAAGTGATTAACCATGTTATGATAATTTTTACGCATAGTTCACGTTTTTTATTTTATTCCATATTTTCATGATTTTTATTTCATTAACTATATGATCGAGACAACACATACATAATAAATAAACCATTAAATCAGATAGAAATAAAATAATATGGCATGATCATGAGCTTCTATTAGTTAGCTTATCTAGCGGTTTTGATAAGCTAACCTTGACCTAGGAAAAAACACCATGAACCCGATGGTTTGTGTTTTTCAGCTCCCACCTTGACCTAGGTAAAAATACCTTGATTCAATATCCACACCATGTATTCCGGTTTCCACGCACCGTTCAGTTCTGGTCAAAATGGTGTATTAAAAAAAATAGGTATGCTCAATTCACATGGCATGGTTTGGCGGACCAGTACTGGTTCATTGAACCTAAGTACACGGCGTGTAGATTTCACTACACATCGTGTATTACTATTTTGTATGGATATAATGAGAGGCTCCTTCGGATGAGTTCCTCATTTTTATTTTAATCAAAATAAAAATTAAAAGGTCATTTCTGTGATGTGAATTAAGAAATGAAGGAGGAAGAATAGATCTCGTTCATTTAGATTTATAGAACGATTTATCTTGAATTGAATCAAATATAAATGTGTAAATTATCAAAGAAAATTAAATAACTATAATCAATTTTGTGACCCCTCTGATATCACTTGAAGGTACCGGGCGCAGCAAAAGCTCGTGGGTGGATGTACCCATTTAACGTTTTGTCATTAGCAATGATCAATCCGGGAATAATACAACAATAAATGAAGACTCCACATATCGAATCACAAAAATAGACAAAGAAGAAGAATATTCTTAGAACCACAAAGTAGGATCATCACAGGTTGATTATAATTAATTTAATTAATTGACAAGAAGTACCTTTTATGGCGTTCTTTCTTCATTGATATTTCAGATCATGTTCTGATGTGATTCATCATTGCATCTCAGAAGCCAAGTGTATACTTCCTCTAGTGGTTATCCACACGTGCACCACATTTCTCTGGACATCACCAAAGGAATCTATGGGTGCTAGTGTAGAGAAGCCTTTTCTTGCATTGTCCGCCTTAGATCGCCTTGATTCTATAGAGGAGGATCTATCTTGGTCTTAAGAGTGATCTTAGAGGAAGGAGTTCTTTCGGCCTTGAGAGAATTCTCTAGAATTGTTGTACACAATGATTAGGGAAAAGTGTTGGGGTTTTAAGGATATTTATAATCGGGTTTGAGGTTATAGAGTTATGATAATAAATAAACATGTTACACATTTTATTTATTTCATTAACTCGTATTGAAAACCCCCATGTTGAATAATTAATTCCTTGACATGAGCCCACACTAATTATAATAAATATCATTTAATAAAACGATATCATTTCCTTAAAATTACGAATAGAAAAAACTACACGATGTGTAATCATTAATACACAGCGTGTACTCGTTTTTCATTTCCTTTCCAAAATGAAAACAACATGGCGTGTACATTCAATATACACAACATGTATATCTTGTTTTTATTTTATTCTTCCTCCAACATTAAAAATATTTAGGATTCCTTGAATAATTATTAAACCACATATGGGAATAATCTTTATTCTACTTGAGATACTTGGATATGCTTAGTGTGTGACCATCTAGGCCTCTTTCTCATTGGCATTAGGCAGGCTTTCCTAAAGTCCAAGATTACCGTCTAGCAACGGGTCAAGGCACCCAAGAGAAAGAAGTTGACACCGCATTGACGTGTCACCTCATACAAAAACTTATCGTGTAATTTAATCCCTTTGTCTCAATATCTCTTCAAACAGGTTTCATGGAAGTGTCATAAAATTATATGCTTGATCTGTCATTTTTTGACATCTAGAAATAAACTCGTCGTGACACTATGGCCACGGAATTTGGGCGACAGTTAAATTTTAATCAAAGGGCCCAAGATATCTACTTCCATAAATATAGAAGGGAAAAATCCTTCCTCGACTTATCCATTAACAACATGTCATTCGTGATGCACCCAACGTACCCTACTTCCCGCCAACTGTCTTCGTAACGGTTTTTGTCAGCCAATCTAAGTGCGTGAGTCATAACATGAGTTAATGATAATCTTCCAATCTAAGGACCATTACACAAACTCGTAGATAGTAATGTATGATGACACCAAGACATACAGAATTACTACTGGTGGGTTTGTTCTCATAATATCCCATTTTGGAGATTACCAAGTGCGAACTCCATGAGAGAGAGTCTCGTCTTCTTACGAGTACTTGCACATGACAGTCTATATACTATATGTCCTATCATAGTATGTCATCCAACCTTAGAACTTTATTTAAGAATATTTTTATATCATTTCATGGTTCTCATCATATTGGGGATCTGCCATGACCTTATTAATGCAACAAATATTCAAGGACATTATTATATTATAGTCATACAGAACAATGAACAATATATAATAAGTGTACATTCATGTAATCAATGTATAAACAGTTGGTTCTCAGGACACCAACTCTAACACAACCCACATCCTTATTATTAGAGGGAGAATATATCCCTTGTGATGAAGAAATGCACACAAAGGGACATGGAAAGGCCTCATGCTGAGAAAAACCACCATCAATAATGGGAACAAAGGATGGTTGTGTCCCAAATCGGACCTGACCACCACCAGTAGGTTCACCCCCTAAGAACATGCCTACCAAGTCATATTTCCCAGCTTTTAAAGAGTCACCCAAAGATTGAAGTTGTTTATTGAGCTTACACTAGTCAATCAGATGACCTATCTTCTAACATTTTGTGCATTCCAGACAGTTCCAAAAAGAAACCCAATATTTTCACACATGGAGTAAAAGTTAGGAAGCTTCTATGGAGAAATTGTGATTTAAATTCTAAACTCACCAGCTACCAAAATCACTATTTCAGTCATGGGATCAAGAATATCAACCTCAACAAGTACTCTAAATAAATGACCAAACCTTGCTTTCTTCATCTCTTTGTTAAATTTAATGGGGATAACCACTGTTTAATCAATGTCCCAGAGGATCTTTGAGTGCTAAAAAATACAGATAAGACCTTTAATCTAGAACCTGAATTGAGAAACTGAATGCTTGATCTTTGAGTGGTTGAAGAATGGATCCTAGTTATAGATTCTAAGGGTTTTAGGCTGGAGAGATACCATTCCACACCCCCATTCCTTGGATTTTAGATTTTCCAAAAGGAAAACGATATTTGAAAACCCTAGCCTATTGAAGTAAAGCTCCAATCATCAAAGGCCCATATTTTTGAGAGGAGATAGTGAAGCCCCCCACTCTTCCATGGTCTGTCAGGAAGAAAAGGTGTAACCCAAGCAATGATCGAGTGTTGACATACCATTAATCGGTCCTACAAAATTGCATGGCCAGCCTCAAGGAAGGAAAGGGTACCATTTTTGGTATCATTGCTGGAAGATTTTTTGACATCGAAGAAGAAAATACCCTTCTTAGCTTTCACAGTCATGGTTAGGAATTCCTCTTTGAGGTGAGTAACATTCAAGACAAGGTTCCCAGTAATCAGATTCTCCATGTTCGATACAATGGCCTCTTATTTCTACTTTAGATTATAGACGAACACATCATCCAGATCAAATATATTTAGTATAATTTTATAATTATTTAAATATATATAATCTTAATTATAAATAAATATATTTATAAATATTTGTATATAAATATAAAATTGTTTACATATTTATATAAATTTATATAATTATATATAATTATATATAATTATATATATATATTTATATAGTAATATATAATTATAATATATATATATTAATATATAAATATATATAATTATAAATATAATAAAAATATTTATTATTTAAAAATATTTATTATAATTTTAAAAGTATTTAAATAAATAAATATTTATTTAAATATCTTTATTATAATTTTATAATTATTTAAAGATACATTTATTTATAATTTTATAAATACTTTTTTTAAAGAATTATATATATATATATTTGAATTATTAATATATATATATATATTAATATATCATATTTATATTAATTATAAACATGCATTTTTAATTAATGTATATAAATAAACATTATTTTTTGAATAAAAATATTATATATATATATATATTAATAATATTTTTTATTAAAAGTTTTTATCAGTGATAATAATAGAGCTAATGAAGATCCACCTTTATCAATACTAAAACAATCACTGATAAAGGGAATACTTTTATCAACGTTTTTTTTGGATAAGGATGTAAGAAAAAATGTCATTTGATATAAAACATAATATATTCAAAGATCGTGTAAGATAACTTCATGGAAAACAGTTATGGAAATAATAAGAGAAATAAAGGGGTATTCGAAAGAAACAATGTTAGAGGGAGTGACAAATGGAGAATTATAAGGTTTCTAGGCTCTGATACCATGTATAAAGAATAGATCAAAATATATTATTCATTAATAAGTTCAAACGATTATTTATAAAAATAGATAACGAGATAAAATACTTGAGATATATATAAAATTAAAAATTAAAACTAATTTGATAGTGACATGATGTACCTATTAAAGAATCGTCATAGATAGGTCTGTATATTAAATATATAAGAACCCTAATAGATTGGAAACACACACTTCTTATGTAATTCAACATAAACCTTTCAATTTAAATTAACCAAGAATAACCCCAGTATATTGTAAACTTTATTGGTGTAATAATTAAATTTTCCACCCATACACTAAAATATAAACCTTATACCAAGTTAGCCACTAAGTCTTCAAAAATAAGAATACACCACCATCAAAATGTGAATTAATGTTTAAACCCTTTGAAACTCCTAAACCTACATTACATCCAACATCACATGCATGTTTTGAATTAAGGGATCCATCCACAACTACATATTATCTCTAATTTGGTGTCAACTTCTAGGGGTTAATATTAATGAAAATGTGAGGATAGATGGGATGAGAAACTATGTTAGTTATTCTGTAAGAGAAAAGGTAGAAAAAAATAGAATTAGTAATAAGATTGATGTTTTTTTGGTTTTGGAATGGTAGAGGTAAGAATTGATGATGATTTACTTCTTTTTATGGTTATGGATTTCAAATTTGATGTGTGTATTTAATGATTTTTCAAGAATATTTGTAAAGACCCGGAATTTCCATGTAATTTTTTTAATATGTGGGAATTTTAAGAGACCACAAAAATTGACGGCGCGTGATTTCGAGGCCTGGTGTGCCCAGAATGAATTTCTGAACTTTTTTTCAAGTACGTTTAGTAAACGTGCGAGTGGGTTTTTGTAACTTTTGAACCAGTTCTATGATTTTAAATCTGAGGGCACCGTTGAACTCACAACACTGATATTCACTTAATAAGAATTTCACCTCGATGGCAGTTGGCCGAGGGTGAAAGTTAATTTTTGGGTTTTTTGTGAAAGAATAAAATAAAACAAAATTGTGTAACATTTTATTTTATTTTTCCTTGGAACTCTTGAAAGGCGTTGTCATGGGAGCCCTCAAATGATTAGTGGTTTTGGGGGTACTTAGGTGCATCAGAGTGGCTGACCAAAGTCGTTTCTCAAAGGTGGAAGTAAATTAAAACAACTTCTTAAAGGTTTTCTAAAAATAAAATAGAATATAATTAAAACACTACTTGAAAGGATGGGGGTTGTTTATAGTTTATAAATCTATAATAATTTTTCTGGAAGAATATTGTATATTTTTTTTGTTTTTAATTTTGAAATGTAAGTTAATTAACAAAGAACAATGAGAAGATTTTTTTAGAAAACTATTTTTAGGAAGTGTAATCGATCTAACTCTACCTATTAATTTACTTATTAATCATTTTCATTTAAATAAATATCCACTTAATTATGATCCACTAATTTGTTAACCCTCGAACCCTGCAAGAGTTAGATTAACCCCAAAGATGAAATTACTTAAACCCTAGGCTATCTTCGGAACACGCAATAGCAACACCCTGATTTGATTGTTGTTATAAGATTAGATTATGGTAAGTGGTTAATTAGAGAACATATATATTCTAGAAATTAGTATTAATTGTGTTTATGGATTATATTTTAACTCTAAAAATTTATCCCATGTGGTCTTGTATTACCGATTAAGATCGCACTCTCACAATTTACACAAAATCTCGACTTCACGCGTTTTTGTGTAAATTGTTCAATTGCTTGATTAGTTTCTTATAATTTAAAAACACAATTCATGGATCATATTAAGTGAATTACAGTATCTCAATGATTCAAAATAATTAAATGAAGAGGGTAGAAGATAGATCGATCACTAAGAAAATTACTCTTCCATGGGCAGTGTGGTCATCGTGGAGACATTTTGCATGAGCAAAGGATTGAAAGGGTAGAACCCAATAATGTCTCCAATATTGATTCCAAACCAATTAGTAATATTAAGATAATAATAAAAGGGAATAACACAGAAGATTAATTGAAGAAAAATTCAAGATATAAACATGAAAGAAAAGAAATACAAAAGGAGGTGGGAGAGGAGAGCCTTTTTGGAAGAGAGAATTTCACAAAGCCTTACTTCTTCCACGAGTTTTGAGGGACTCCCAAGAGACAACCTTTCTGAAAAACCTTTAAAAATATTCTAAAATCCTTCTCAAAGAGTGAAAACTCGCTTTAAATAGAGTTTTTGAGGGCTAGGGTTATATAACTTTTTTAAGTGTGAAATGAAAACTCGGACATATATTTTATTCCAAGTTTCACGGCATATTTTACCTCCAAAAAGCGTGAATTGTCCAGCCTTATAGTTGGATTATTTGTTCCTAATTATGTTACAGAGCTTCCCTCAAACTTTAGGCTCAATACAAGCCCAGATGAAGAAGATATGGCCCAAATGGTGAAGTAATGTCCAATCTTGATGGTTCTGTCCAGCTTTGTCTTCATGGCCCATTTACTATCCTCAAATGCATGATCCATCTCCCATGTAATAAATAGAATTTGTAGAACATTAAGTCATAGAAACACTTAAAAAATATTAAGTCAAAATAGTTTACATAACAATATTTATTCCCAAAATACTACAGTCAATTTTAAAATGGTAAAACTGGATTTTTCATCAAATTTACAAATGAATGATCTAATCCCAAATATTTCATAATTGAACATATTTAGCACAATGTGAGGAAATTATTTCATTTACTATAAATAAAATAATTAAAAAAATATCGTTTTATCAACTCCCATGTGGATGTTGAGATGTGGGGACCACCTGAACTAAAGCCTCTCAACATAGGTTATGGTGGTGGGGACCACCCGAGCCTAACCTCCCATGTGGGTTATGGTGGTGGGGACCACCCAAGGCTTAAAACCCCTTGAACTCCCCTCTAAATGGGGAGAAACCTCTTGATATTCCACTCTTTAATGGTTCCACCCCCTTTAATTAATTTTATCAACTCAATTAATTAATTAAACCAATTTGAATATTATACCAACAACTTAAAATATAATATAATATATTATTTTGGCCACCTCTTCATTTTGGTGGAATTGGGAGGATGGAGTCTTGGGAGAAAGCTCTCCAAGGAAGAACACCAACGAAGAGCACCGACTTCGACTCCGACTTCTTCCTCGAGACATTCGTTGATGAGGAACGACTTCAACATCAATGAACCGACGATCGAGGAAATGCCGACGTCACCGATGTCTGTCTATTTCCAACGACATCATGTCCTTCCCCATGGAAAATCATCAACAAATCAAATGAATGAGGTAAGGGTTGTTATTGAATTCTTATAATTTCTCAATTAAATTCCTCATTCTTGGAAAGCATGGAGAACGAGGATCAACCAAAAGAAGTTGATCCACGATTTGTATGAAATTATTGATTTTGATGTTCTTGATTTAAGGTTTTTGTTGAGACACTTGCTACCGATCTAATGCGGAGGGTACGGGCCAAACAAAAATGGCCTGACCCCTCCGCTGTTCTTCCTTTTGTGTGTTTTTCATGATGGTGATGGTGACCGGTGCCGGCGTTTGACACTGGTGGAACTCGAGAACGGCGGCCGACACCACCGTTGGTCATGACGAAGGTGATGGAACAACGACGTCTACCTGTGGCCCCCGACGCCTCACAACCTCGTTGCCCCACCCCGCGCCGCCCCGCGGCCTCGCCGCTCCGGCCCGCGGCCTCGCCGCGCTGCCCCGCGGCCTCACCGCGCCGCCCCGCAGCCCCACCTCGCGACCCCCCTCGCCGCGCCACCCCCTCGCCACACCGCCCCACAGCTGACCGTGCCGCCCCACGGTTGGCCACACTGCCCAGCGGCCTCTTCGTGCCACCCCACAGCCTTGCCACGCCACCCAGCCGCCTCACAGCCCATCGGTCCTCCGCGGCCCCTTCACGGCCTTCACACCCCTCTTGGCTTCCCTGGCCCTCCCCGACCCCTCGCAGCCCTCGTGACCACCACGCCGCTGCCAGGCTGGGCCACCCAGTGTCGGCCGAGTCGACCTAGGTCGATCCGACCGTTTCGGACCAGACCCAGACCCACTTCGACCCATTTACGCATTTTCGGCCATATCTTTGGCACCAGACGTCCGTTTGATGAACCGTCTATGGAGCTGGAAACCTTGGAGCGAGACAGTCCCTTTAGTATAATCCACTAGAGTTTTGGATAAATTTGGGGAACTTTAGGGTTAGATTGAGTACAAATCCAACCGGCCCCTCAGGACTAAAATGCTAATAACTCACAGACCGGGTGTCTGATTGACGTAATGTATGTTGCGTTGAGACCCCTATGACGTGTCGGTCCTTTGGGATAATTCTTCATGAGACTTCACGGTAGTTGGAGTATCGACCAGTGGATTGTGGAGCAGACCCTCCTAGAGATGAGTGAGCTTAGCGCGGGAACCTTGTAGTTGGCTGTGACGTGAAGAATGAAGAGCGATCCTATGTAGGTGAGCACCTAGCGATCCTGTGTGGGTCAACACCGAGCGATCCTATGTGGTTCATCACCTAGCAATCTTGTGTGGGTCAGCACGGAGCGATCCTGTGTGGGTTAGCACCTAGTGATCCTGTGTGGGTCAGCATTGAGCGATCCTATGTGGGTCTTCTTCTTATCAGAGTAAGATGATTCAGTAGTTACTTCTAATCATCTCTACTACTGTACTTAAGTCATACCTGGTGTGATCTGAGTTCATACTTGTGTGGTACTTTCCCTCATGGTAATACCTTGGTGGTATTTTTATGTGTGGCATACCTTTGTGGTACTTACCTTCGTGGTGTTCCTCCCTTTGCGGAACAGTTGAGCTTAGGGATTTTGGGTTGGACCATGTGTTTCCTGATGGTTGATATGGGTATACATGATAACTTAGGTATATGTATTGGTATATACCTAAGTAGGGTTATCAGTTGACTTCATGCTTTGTGGTTTATCCTTTGTTGATTTTGTGAGACCTTGAGGGTCTTGGGGTCCCTATTGAGTATCGTTATACTCACCCCTGCATTGGCTATGCCCGCAACTTGTTGTGTTTGGTGAAAATAACAGACAACGCTGACTGAGGACGAGGGTACCAGGACTGGAGGTAGCTCAGATGTGGACATTAGATGAGAAGTACCACAGAGACCACCTAATCGAGAGTTTTACCTACCCTTTAGGTAGGATCCTTGGAGGGTGTTTATAGGAGCTGTTTTCAGTTATTCTTGTACTTTTCAGTTTTCTTGTATTTTACATTTGGGCTTGTATTCTGGTCCCTTTTCTTTTCAGTATTTACTCTTTTGTTATACAGTTTACTTGTTGTTCATATCTTTCGGTGTTTTTTGTTGTGTGTGTTTATAGGTTATAAAGTCAATGTCTTCCTAGTTTTAGGGAATACACCTTTCGGTGCTAGTCGCCAGCCCCTGGCCAATGGAAGGCGGGCTTGAGGTAGTAACGACACGGGCCCCGGGGGATGGGTCGTGAGAAATTGGTATCAAAGGAGTTGGTTCTACCATAGAACACATGACTCCGATCTTTTTAATGGAAATAGTGTTAAGTGTAGTGAGTGTGGTTATCAATTTAGGGAATCCAGTGTTGGTGCGATGACCAACGTATCCATACACCAGGACACTGACTTCTGATTTTCGACTCAGTTCACAAAAACATAGATTGCATGTGTGTTTTGAAGAGTTTTCTTTCTGATCTATTTGATTTATCTTACTAGATATAACTTTATGACCGCAGAACACCTGTTTCTTTTCAGGATGCCTCCATGATGATATCCAACTAGGGTTCCGAGAGTTGTATACACTGATAGCCCACCGAGCGATAAGGCCTTGGTGCAGGGCCCACTTTTAGTAGAGGCACCAACGGAGGCACCAACAATAACATTACCCATTGGGCCATTGATGCCACCAGCCCCAACAGCAAAGGGTCCACGCCGCTTGAGCACATTGCATGAGTTCTAGTGCCAGAGGCCACCCAGGTTTAGGGTAGAGATGGACCCACAGGTGGCTGAGGATTGGCTGGAGGATGTGGTGAGAGTCTTTCGACTTATTGGGACACTAGCTGATCTCATGGTGATCCTTGCCACCAGTCTTCTACAAGCAGTAGCAGGAAGACGGTGGAGCTTGATGCTCTAGGCTCACGACGAGGTGATGCTTCTCTAAACAGATTTCGAGAGCCTGTTTTGGGAAAACTTTGTTCCAGCGACTCTTCATGCAGTGCACATACATGAGCTACTTCATCTTCAGTAAGGTAACATGACTATAAATCCGTAGTAATAACGGTTCACTAAACTCTCATGATACTCCACAGATACGGTTCTGGGCCCATTCTTTAGGTCCCAGACCTTTGAGTAGGGACTTAGGTAGGAGATCAGGGCTTCGATGATCTCACTCAGCATCCCAACGCAGGCGGGGGTGTTAGAGCAAGCCCTCTTAGTGGAGAGTTTTATTGCTGAGCAGTCACCAGTAGTGAGACCCACCACCGGACATCATGTAGCAGAGTCTTCTGCAGCTGGCAGCAGACAGATGTCACAGAGGTCCAAGAGGACCAGACCTATAGGTGGACGACTGCATGATTCAGAGTTGGTTGTGTGGGGAACACTAGGCAGAGCCGGTCATGGCAGGAGTGGGCAGTGTTACACATGTGGCAGGCAGGGTCACATGGCTCGTGATTGTCCGACCCGCCATACGGTTGATCAGTATATGGTCGAAGGACTGCCTACAGAGACATAGATTCAACTGAGGTGGTTCGTAGGGAGAAGGAAGACATGGCAGAGGAGTTGGCCATGCAGCTGGCGGTGGGCAACGATTCGAGATGTTACCGCCACCACCACTAGGTGGTCCACCCCAACCACAGGGAGCAGGAGGATAGGGGCGAGCTCATCTCCAGGAATCTAAGGCCTATGATCATGGCACTCTAGAGATGATAAGTTGTACAATCTATGTCTACTCCACCTTATCTTCAGTACTTATAGACCCATGTTCCAGTCATTCTTTTATTTCCACTTCCCTCGTTCAGAGCTCAGAGATTTAGATAGAGCTGTTGGCTCTATCCTTACGGCTGTAGGCTCATATGGGAGCAGATTGAATGATTACACACTGGTGTCGGTAGTGCGAGCTTACTCTAAGAGGTGAGAGCTTCGGCTGGGATCTCCTAGTAGCGGCGTCGAGGCCTTACAATGTCATCTTGGGTATAGACTGGTTATCTATATTCCATGCTCAGATTGACTGTATTAGGAACAAAGTACAGTATGTCTGCATGGATGGGACCAGGTTTACCTTCACCGATGAGAAGGGAGCCTTTGCAGCACATGATGGACTTACCTAGAGGAGAGTGCAGCCGATCACTCATCAGTTGACTAGCCTTACCATCAGTGCAGTTGATGTGGAGAGTCCGAGTTATCCTGTAGTGGTGGACTAGTATGCGGATTTCTTCCCGGATGATGTTATGGGTCTACCTCCTTGTAGAGAGGTGGAATTTTACATTGACGTGTACCCCAGGATGACACTGATATCTACACCAGAGTACCGGATGTCTCCCGCGGAGCTTCATGAGCTGCAGGTATAATTAGAGGACTTCTAGGTTAATGGATTCATTCGGCCCATTTTTTCACCTTGGGCAGCCCTGATTTTGTTCTCCAAGAAGGCGTATGGGAGCTTGAGGCTTTGTGTTGACTATCATCACCTGAACTAGGTGACCATGAAGAAAAAATACCCAATTTTGAGGATTAAAGACCTCTTTGATTAGCTGAAGGGAGCACGGTGGTTCTCGAAGATAGACCTCAGATCAGGCTATCACCGGCTTAGAGTACGAGACGAGGATATGCAGAAGATGAATTTCATATGTCAATACAACCATTATGAGTTCTTGGTTATGACATTATGTGTAACCAAAACTCTATAAGTGTTCATGAGACTCATGAACAGGATCTTTCAGCTATACCTTGATCTTTTTGTAGTAGTGTTCATCGACGACATTCTGATCTAATCGGATACTAAGGTGGAGCATGCCTATCATTTTCAGGTAGTAATAGACACACTCAAAGAGAACCATATTTATGGTAATCTCTCAAAGTTCCAGTTCTGGATATGAGAGGTTCACTTTCTGAGACATGTCATATCGGATGATGGAGTTGCAGTTGATCCAGTGAAGATTGAGGTGGTACTGGCTTGAGATCCACCCCGGAGTGTGACGGAGGTACAAAGTTTCCTGGGTTTGGCTGGATACTACCGGAGGACTGTTCCAGATTTCTCTAGAGTTGCAGCACCCCTATCAGTGTTGACAAAGAAGGGGAAACTCTTCTTGTGATCGGAGAGATGCCAGTAGAGTTTTCAGGAGCTGAGGTAGAGGATGACTAGTGCACCCATCTTGAGCGTACTTGAGGAGGGCGTAGGGTATGTAGTATACTGCGACACATCTAGGACTGAGATCAGATGTGTCCTGATGTAGGAATGAGCGGTGATCACATCTGGTTCTTGACAGCTCAGATAGAATGAGCAGAACTACGCTACCCATGACCTGGAGTTAGCAGTAGTGGTCTTCGCCTTGAAGATGTGGCGACACTATCTGATGGGAGAGCGCTTTACAGAGTACTCTGATCACAAGAGTCTTAGGTATATCCTCTCTCAGAAGGACCTAAACCTGAACAACGACGTTGTATAGAGTTCCTTTAGGACTATGACTTTGAGATAGTCTATAATCTTGGGAAGGGGAACGTTGTAGTAGATGCACTCATCCGGAGATCTGGTATACAACTACTAGGTGAGGAGATAGAGCATCTAACCTCTTTTCAGATATCATTTTTTGAACGTGATGGAGTAGTTTTTCTTCAGTCTCTTATAGTCACTCCCCCACTTCTTCAGTGAGTCAGGGAGGTGCAGCGTGGGGACCTTGACTGCGAGGCTCGACGTGCCCAGATATCCACGGGACAGGCACCTGATGGATTTTCTGAAGGTGGGGAGCATGTCATCTTCTTCAGAAGACGTACCATGGTACCAGTGTCACTTCAATAGGAAGTGATGAGGGAGTTCCACACATACCCTCTAGCAGTACATCCAGGAGTGGCGAAGATGTTCCTGGATCTTCGACGACAGCATTGGTGGCCAAGAATGAAGAAAGCAGTAGCAGATTTTTTCTCTCGGTGCCTCACTTTTCAGCAAGTTAAGGCAGAGAATCAGGTAACAGTAGTCTTGGTTCAACCTTTAGAGGTCCCAAAGTGGAAGTGGGATGAGATATATATGGACTTCGTGATAGGACATCCATATACATACAGAGGTCATGACTCTATCTGGGTGATCGTCGACTGACTCACTAAGTCGGCCCACTTCCTACTGGTCAGAGAGCAGGGTTCAGTAGAGAGCTTGGGACGCCTCTATGTGTAGGATATTGTGCGACTACATGGAGTAACCTCAACGATTGTCTTCGATCTTGATATATGTTTTACTTCCCGGCTATGCAAGGGGTTGCAAGAGGCTTTCAGGATGTAGCTTCATTTGAGCACTGCCTTCCATCCTCATATGGATGGTTAGACTGAGCGGACCATTCAGACCCTCGAGGACATTCTACGGGCTTGCGTCCTCGACTTCGGTCGCATTTGGGAGGATCACTTGCCTTTGGTGGATTTTTCATACAACAACAACTATCACTCCACCATTGGGATGAAACCTTTTTTGGATAAGGATGCAAGAAAAAATTTCATTTGAAATAAAAAATAATATCTTCAAAGATCGTGTAAGATAAATTTGTAGAAAATAGTTATGGAAATAATAAGAGCAATAAAGGGGTATTCAAAAGAAACAATGTTATAGGGAGTGACAAATGGAGACTTATAAGGTTTCTGGGATCTGATACCATGTATAAAGAATAGATCAAAAAATATTATTCATTAATAAGTTCAAACCATTATTTATAATAATAGATAACGAGATACAATACTTGAGATATATATAAAATTAAAAATTAAAACTAATATGATAGTGACATGATGTACCTATTATAAAACGGTCATCGATAGGTCACTATCTTAAATCTTTAAGAACCCTAATAGATTGGTAACACACACTTCTTATGTAATTCAACATAAGCCTTGAAATTTAAATTAACCAAGAATAACACCGCTATATTGTAAACATTATTGGTGTAATAATTAAACTGTCCACACACACACTAAAACATAAACTTTATACCACGTTAGCCACTAAGTCTTCACCAATAAGAACATACCACCATCAAAATGTGAATTAATGTTTAAACCCTTTTGAAATCCTAAACCTACATTGCATCCAACACCACATACATGTTTTAAATTAGAGGATACCACCACAACTACATATTATCTCTAATTTGGTGTTAGCTTCTAGGGGTTAATATTAATGAAAATGTGAGGTTAGATGAGATGATAAACTGTGTTAGTTATTCTGTTGGAGAAAAGGTATAAACAAATAGAATTAGTAATAAGATTGATGATTTTTGTT
Organism: Viscum album; assembly: GCA_963277665.1. Lineage (NCBI taxonomy): Eukaryota > Viridiplantae > Streptophyta > Magnoliopsida > Santalales > Viscaceae > Viscum > Viscum album. The sequence goes on from OY728125.1 coordinate 1,953,610,874, forward strand.
TTTTGGAATGGTAGAGGTAAGAATTGAAGATGATTTCCTTTTTTTATGGTTATATATTTAAAATTTGACGTTTGTTTTCAATGATGTTTCATGAATATTTGTAAATAAATGGAATTTCCATGTAATATTTATAATATATGGGAATTTTACGAGTCTGTAAAAATTGACAGCGTGTGATTCCGAGGCCCGGTGTGCCCGGAATGAATTTATGATCTTTTTTTCGGGTAGGTTCAGTAAATGTGTGAGCGAGTATTTGTAACTTTTGAACCGGTGCTCAGAATTGAAATCTGAGGGCACCATTGAACTCGCATCACCGGTATTTTCTTAATAAGACTTTCACCTCGATGGTAGTTGGTCGAGGATGAAAGTTAATTTTTGGGTTTTTCATGAAAGAATAAAATAAAATAAAATTGTGTAACATTTTATTTTATTTTTCTTTGGAACTCCAATGTGGATGTTGAGAGGTGGGGACCACCTAAATTAAAACCTATTAACATAGCTTATGGTGGTGGGGACCACCATAGGTTGGATCTCTCGGTGCTAGACCCTGTGTTTCATCACGGTTGAGATGGGTATACTTGATAACTTAGGTATATGTATGGGCATATACCTAAGTAGGTTTGTCAGTTGACTTCATGTTCTGTGGTTTATACTTTGTGGATTTTGTGAGACCTTGAGGGTCTCATGGTCCCTACTGAGTATCATTATACTCACCCCTGCATGAGCTATGCCTGCACCTTGTTGTGTTTGGTGGAGACGACGGATAATGCTGACTGAGGACGAGGGTACCGGGATTGGAGGTAGCTCAAAGTTGGACATTAGACGAGACGCATTGCTGAGACGAACTGATCGAGGGCTGTACCTACCCTTCAGGCATGATCCTTGGCGGGTGTTCACAGGAGATGTTTTGAGTTATTCTTGTTCATTTTAGTTTTCTTGTACTTTATAGTTGGGCTTGTATTCTGGCCCCTTTTCTTTTTAGTACACACTATTTTGTTATATATTTTACTTGTTGTTTGTATCTTGTTGTGTGCTTGGTTTTGTGTGTTTACAAGTTATAAAGGCAATGCCTTCCTAGTTTTATAGAATACGCCTTTCGGTGCTAGTCGCCAGCTCCTGGCCTATGGAAGGCCGACTTGGGGTAGTCACGGAATGAGCCCCAGATGAAGGGTCGTGACAATATTCATCATACAACCTTTTATGTGGAAGAATTAAACCCCCTTAATCTTCCTATTTTGATTCTTGAAATATTTTAAACTGAGTTATAGTACTGAATAACATATATCCAAATTTATATTGAATGATTCTATCAAATTAAAAATGAAAATTGATTATATTTAAATTTATAATTTAATTTTTTAGAAGAATCATTCTCATCACACTAGGTGTCTTGTGGGTGAAGGAATTTCAGGAATAGATGTTATCAGATTCACTATTATAGATTAGGAATATTCCCACCTTTACATTTTTTTATAATAGTTTTGAGGTTTCCCGATATGTTGAAACATGAAAAAAATTCTTAGGCATTTGAATTCATAAAGGGATGAAGGATAGATATCAAATACACATAATAAACAATTTTTAGGATGGTTTTGAGACCATATTTTTAAAGAGTCAAATGAAAATACATATTCAATTTCAAAACAAATTTGATGGATTTTCAGAGGACCAGGTGTGCATGTATTATCTTATAATAGTTATGTAATTAATGGTTTTAACTTATATACAAATAAAAATTATGAAGGAAGTACCATAAAAATTATTGTAGTTACACTTGTGGATAAAGTGATGCATGTATCTCGTACCATGGAAAAAAATTCAATTTATTTGAATATGTCATACTTTGAAATCATCAAAAAAATATGAGATTTGGATTATACAACATTCCAAGTGCTGATTTTTCAATTCAAGAGAGTTTATAAAAGGATCGTTGTTAAAATAGATGAATTGGGATTTTTGAAAGTGGATTTTAGTAAGGAAGGGTACAAAGATGAACCATTTATAATGATATCATAGGCAGTAAAAGTATTTTAAGTTCCAGATCTTGCAAACCGAAAGTGGTCAATTGTTCTGTTTTTAACCAAAACCATAGAAGGGTCAAATGAAAATTCAACTAAGGATTAAACTTTCATTGGGACATCATAATAATTTCACATTTGTTTTAATGTAGATGGGTTCTTATATGTTATATGAGGCCATAATAGAGGTATTTGAATACTCGATAGAGGGGTCAAATTCCTTAAACATTAAAAAAAGAGTTCAATAATCAGGTTTTATATTTTTTGTAATATATATTGAATCACCTTATATTATTATCTGTTGACTGCTGTATTTAGGTAATCTAAATAATATATTGAACCACTTATATGGATAATGAATTCTTCACATTCTAATGACCCCAATCTCTAGTAATAATAGGTTTCTCAATCTCCTAGTGCTCCCAGTGCAGAGGAACAATGATCTTCTATATATGCCAATGCTACCAATCTAGAGGAAAACGACCTACTTGCTAACCACAACAAGGAAATGTTCAATAGTTTTATTGGGATAACCACTTTATAGCATATTCCTATTGATGTATCCCATGCTTAATACACTGATTTAGAAAGATATTAAGGTAGCATTATGATATCATTTCTTTATGATATCATTTCTTTATTTTACTAAAAAATAAAACAATGAAACATTTGATTACTCTTAATTATCCCTTATAAATTGAATTTATAGTAGATTACCCCCATAAGAAATATGTATTAATGTTTGATAGATAGTATCATAGAGGCTTTCTCACAATTCTAATAATGTTTCATCTCAAAGATACTAAATGGGAAATAAACCCACAACCACCACATATGTATACACACCTAATAATACATGAAGCATGAGATGCATTTACTAGGCATCATGAGGAGACATATTTTCAGGTATAGTGTGGATAGTAATACATTGTTTAAAAATACATGTATTAATCACTTTGATTAATAATTTTTAATTTATGAAAAAACAATTTAGTGCTGAAAAAAATCAACAGGTAGCAAAACCAACGTACCCCTACTGTAAAGAAAGGATAAGGTATGATTCACTTGAAAAAAATTGGCACATATTTTAAATCTACCATAATACATTTATTTGACATGAAACAACAACATAATTATGTTCCTCTATTTATATATAGATTGATGAATCTCAATACAATGCCACTTCCACCCCACATCATTTGATATGGAAGGAGGTATGTGTAAATAAATATGAGATACAAAGAGATAAAAACATACAAAAAGTGTGAGAATCATGTGTAAGTATTCCATAATATATTTTTTTAAATCGCTATTAAATTACAATTATTACTTGTTTTCCTATATTTTTTATCTAAAATTTACATAAGAATCAACATCAGTTCTACCAAATGAACACCTACTATTAGTGGACTTAAAGTGGCTAGAAAAAAATGGTCATGTTAGAGGGGTGATTTTTGGGGTGACACCCTAAATATATTTTGTGAAAATAAAATAATAGGGGGATAAATATAAAAAAATTGAAGAGATAAAGTCATGATTAGCTGCCCTTGAAGAAATATTTCATTGACAGTCTGAGTTTCTATAAAAATTTATGGGGTGGGGGGAGAAAAGAGAAGAAACAACTCAAGAAAAACCACATTGTGATAATCCCCCACCCCACCAACTTTGAGGTGAGCCATTCCCCTAAAATAGCTGTATTAGATGAGGTAATCAATATTATCATAATTTTTATGTGAAATGTGAATATGGAAGAAACTAAAACCTTTAACATAATGATATTATATAGGGTGAAAATATTTTTTATTTATATCCATAAACACTCATCCATTTCATTGTTATGAGGGCTACTATGTACAATATCCAAGAAGATACTCTACTAAACAAACAACTTTCAAAAGGTCATATGAGACATGGGATCATCATAGTTCATGAGATGAGCATCGAGCTAAGTGTTCCACTTGATAATTAATATATTCATTCAGTCAATAAATCTATTGAAATATTCATAGAATGACCTTAAGATCTTGTAAAAAAATATTTCAACAAGGAGGTATTCATTTTAAATTTATTTTTCATGCTAAAACTTATAAAATTAATAAAAAATGTCTGAACTGATGAATTTCATTATAGATAGGCAAAGGGAAGAGGTTGAAATGAAATTTAGAATTAGAATTATCTAAAGTATCAACTGAATAATCAAAAAGATCTTAACAAATCACCTTTACCCTGTCCGTTCAATACCCACATTTACTAACATTAAAGTCTCATGGATATATATGGTTACAAAGTGGTATAATAACATAGTTTATTTTGAAGAAAAAATGTACAGAGAGGAAATTGAATAATTTATTTCTCTTGTTAATGTAAATGAAATCCTCAAGTATTAATTTCTAGGAGTCTTAGTTGTAAATGTAGACATGAGGTGTGTTTTCCTGATTTTTTTACCAATAGCTAATCTAATATGCTAATTATGACTAAATACAATTCATATTTTTTTGTAGGCCTCTATATCAATATGATTTTAATAGAAAAACCTATAAATATAAATATAGAATAATTAGTCATCACAACACTTCTATAGACCATACCAAAATGAAATCAGCTAAAATTGATGAAATAGTGGAAAAAATGGCCTCATAGTTTAAAGGAAAAATCACAGATGATAGACTCTTATTATTACCAATGATATAGGGGTAAAACTCTATAATTTAATAATATCAAATATATTTTTATTCCCTTCATTAAAATTCATTTTTATATAGAATTGGGTAATCATTATAGTAAATTTGGATACTCCAAATATTTTGTTTTGGATTCACTACATGGATACCCAACCAACTGACCAAACATGATGACATTTTCCAAAATTTAATACACTAAATCCAACATTTTTTAACTAAAATTCATGTTATTTATTTTATATTATGTTTTAATGATAATTTATTTATGATAGGTAAGTGTTTAAATATCATTAATATCGTTTCATGAGGATATTCCTGTATAAAAGGATCTTGTAAACTTCTTCAATTGGTTAGTTATTAGGGTATATATTATAATATTTCACTATTAAAACACATATCAAAACAAATTAATTATTTTTATCTATGTTTCTATAATGTATGAAATAAACCAATGGAAAATATTATGGTTATTAGGTTTTAAAATTTATGAGAGATATCATATACCATTAACAAAATAGCATCCTCAAAGAGGTATTTTCAAAGATAATTACTAATTCATTTAAAATATTTATTAATCAATTTTGTATTTATATTTTTCTAATACTATAATTACCATTGAAAGTCCTCTCACATTCACAAGATGAAATATATTTTTAGAAACAACCGGGCATCAAACCTGATGTTAGAATGTACTCATATATCATGAAGATGTGAATTCCTACTACTTATTTAGTTGATTTAATCACCATTCTATCTACTATTTTTAGTTAAGTTAATCATAATTTTTATAGGATACTTATTTTGTTAATTTTCATAGATATCATGAAGAAATGACTTCGTCAACAAGAATGATTCACTCATGTATTATGATCATGCACTATAGGATAAAAAGATATAGTGGAATCAACCATTACTCAATCCGGTACAAGATATACCTGGTATGACTCAAATTGTGTGGTTTTAGTTTAAAATTGACATTTTATTAATGTGTTTTTTCATATTTATGTTTAATTTATTTCTATATAGTATTGCTAACATAAGAATTTTTTTCTTATACAAGTGGATTCTTTTGGGAAGTCATATTTCTCTTTCAACTATCTGCAACAAGCCAAAAAAGAGAGAACATGTTTCTTTTAGATGAGGTATTTCAGCCAGAATGGGGTTTCCTTTTCTATCCAAATGGAACAGTTCTATATTTTTTGTCTTTGTAAAGATAATTGAAAGAAAAAAAAACATCAAAAACTCATTGAGTTGTACCTCAATATGATAAATAGTTTGTTCGATACAGATCGAACTATTTGTTTTAATTTATAATTTATATTTTAGTTCAAAAAACACATCACATAATCAAAAATAAGAAAAAAAATTCATATTTTTTTAATACTTTAAGATAATTATTCATAAGTCATTTTCAACGTGTAGGAATTGACCACACCTGAATCAGACACATGGTATAACCAGTATGACTCCAAGCGTGTATTCTTTTTTAAAATTGACATTAATTTTAGTAAAAAACACAAGTGATAAACTAAAAACCAATAAAACACATTCATGTTGTTTTTATACTTTAGGAAAATTTTCTATAAGTCATTTTTTATGGGTAGGAATCACCTTCACCTCAATCCGACACATGGTGTGACTGATATAACTCCAACCATGTCTTTTTATTTAAAATTAACATTAATTTTAGTAAAAAAGAAATATAAACACTCCAAAATAAGAAAATGAATTTGAATTGTTTTTATAATTTAGTAAAACAATCTATAATTCATTTGTTATATGTATTAATTATTCACACCTCAATCTGATACATGGTGTGCCTGGTATGACTCCAAGTGTGTCGTTTTATTTAAAATTGAAATTAATTTTAGTAAAAAATACACGTGACATACTAAAAATTGAGGAAACACAATCATATTTTTTTTTATAATTTAATAAAATGGTGCATTAGTCATTTTGATGTCTAAGAATAATCTGTAACTCAATCAGATACATGGTGTTCCCGGTATAACTCAAAGTGTCCATTATCAATTTAAAATTGAAATTTTAGTTCAAAGTGTCACTAAAACCTAGAAATTTTTCTCTGATTGTATTTTTAATTTAGTAATACGATTCATAATTCCTTTGTGATGTGTAAGAATCATCCTCATGTCAAACCTACACATGATGTGACTGGTATGACTCAACTTCATGTTTCCATTTTGAAATTTCATTTTAGTAAAAAACACAAGTGAAAAACTCAAAATAAAGAAAATTCATTATTATTGTTTTGATTCTTTATTAAAATGATTCATAATTAATTTGTGATGTATAGAAATTAACCGTACCTTAATCCAACACATGGTGTGATAGGTATGACTCCAAGTGTGTATTTTTATTTAAAATTGACACTAATTTTAGTAAAAAGGACAAGTGATAGACTCCAAACCAAGAAAATTTATTCATATTGTTTTGATAATTTATGAAAATGATCCATAAGTCATTTTTTATGTTTAGGAATCAATCATACCTCAATCAAATTCTCAATTTTAATTGTATGACTCAAAGTGAGTCTTTTTATTTAAAATTGACATTAATTTTAGTAAAAATGGAAATTGCCATACTCAATACTAAGAAAACACATTAGGATTGTTTTTATACTTTAGTAAATGATCCATATGTCATTTATGATGTGTAAGAATTAGATTCACCTCAATTTGATGAACATTGTGATTAGTATGACTTCAAGTGTGTCTTTTTATTTAAAATTGACATTACTTTTAGTAAAAAGGGAAAGTGAAATTCTAAAAAATTATAAATTTCATTTGGATTGTTTTTATACATTATGAAAATGACCCATAAGTTATTTTTGACATGTAAGAATCAACCTCACCTCAATTTGAAGCATGGTGTGACTAGTATGAAACCACGCGTCCCTTTTTATTTAAAATTGACATTAATTTTAGTAAAAGGAAAAGTGAGATACTAAAAACTGAGAAAAAACATTCATATTAGAAAAGAATTTTTCATTTTATTAATAAGAACAAAAAAGTACCAACAAGAAGAAATTAAGGGGGTCTGAAAGAATGAAACCTGAGGGAATCGGCTCGAACAAACTCAATGACCTTAAGAGGAAAAGATCCAAGGCTGGAATAGATCACGACCCTAATATTCAGAGCTGATTTCGAAAAATGAAATTCCACCACAACATTTCCCTCATGACAAGTGTGAAGAAACCTCATGTCATTGTTCATAAGCTTCTTGCATATTCTAATCATATATTTAATAGACCAAGGAACAAGATTCTTACATAATAAAGCATTGAAAACTGCTATCAATTCAATATCAACCTCAGTAATAGGGATGCCTCTTTGGTTGCAGATAAGAAAGACCTAAAAGCATGGAATGAGCTTATTCTTAGAGTGAATCACCATTCCCAAATAAGGATGAGAAAGCAGCCACAACCGAGCCTCTAGAGTCTTTGACCACCCCCACCAACTTTCATTGAACATGAATAACAAGAACCATCGATATTAGGATTAAACCCCATTGACAAAGGAATCCATTTAATTCATTTCCCCTAGCCTGAGATATTGGTGTTGGGTAAATCCTGAGGGACCAAAGTCATATAATAAGGGGTGCCCCCCAAGTTGATGCACAACCTGTATAAGTCCATACAAAGGGTTATGGACCTAAAAATAAGTCTTGTATTGGACACCAAAGTGGCCTGCAGGTTCCTCTAATTCTTGGTAGACCAAAGAAACCAACAAAATACAGTAAAAACCAATGCCTTGGCCTTACTCTCAGCATCAGGCATGTCCGCTTCTTGAAACTAAGACTTCAGAAAGAAATTCACAAAAGAATACAGGTTGGACCAACCATTAAACTGACCGAAATCCCCCTATACCACATTCGCCCATTAACTCCTAAAAAAGGTGATTTTTGGATTCGATACCTGAGAACCTGCAACAAAAACACTTGGATTCTATACTGATACCACATCATTGGAAACTCTCCTCAGAAGGCAGTGTGTTGTTCCTGATTTTCCAAGTAAGAAAACATAACTTTGAAGGAGCCTCCCTGCACCATAAGAACTCACCCCATTGATCTTGTTCAAAGTCCACTACTTGAGTCTTGAAAAAATATATGAGTGTGAAAGACCCATACACAGAAGTTGAGAAAACACACCTATCCAGTTCACTATTCAACACAATGGAATAAAAAATACTCTTCTGGTTATCATTCAATGTGGCACTAATAAATGTGAGAAACTTGCTAGCTTCTCAAAAACTGATATATGGAATGAGGCTATTTGGAAAACCAAATATATCACCTAACCAATTGTGGTGCCAGAAAATAACATCACCCCTACCAATAAGCCATCGATAGTGCTGCTGATGAATGGGTAAATAAGACTAAACCATCTCTTGAATTTTGGAGGATTTCACTCTAGGAAGAATTCCATCACTACCATAAGTACCCTGAATATACTTACATCATAGGGTGTTCCCCTATAAAATTTCCTGGGCCAACCTAGCATAGAGAATGTTCATGGTTCCAGATATTCTTTTCAAATTGATTCCCCCAACAGAAATAGTACGAGAAAGATGAGTCCAAGAATCCCAATGACACTTCCTTTATGAATGGTCATCCCAAAAAATGGATATTATATATCTCTAAATGTTTTAAATCACTTTATTTGGGACATTTATAGTGGATAGTATGTGCATAGTAATGGAGGAAGGCATAGAATTTATTAGAGTAATTGTACCTCCAAAGGATAAAAACATGTTTTTCCAATTATCGACGTGAATCATTATTCTCTCAATAACCACATAGAAATGTTTAATGAAGAGAGAATTATGGGACACTAGAGCACCCAATTAGTTCATAGGGAAATATCCTTTGTTCATGCCGAGGCTGCTGACCAAAAACTTAATCCTCCTCTTCGATCATTTTTTGGGAACAAAAAAACTACTCTTCTCATGGTTGAAAACCTACCCACTCCAAGAACAATACACCTCTAAATCCCCATTCACCCCTGAATTGACCTTCTACTTCCATTGAAAAAGATAATTGTATTGTCAGAAAACATAATATGAGAGATCCCACCAGCTATTTTCTTGTTTTAGAAGGGGATGACCTTGCCCACACCAATATAGTGGGAAAGGAACCAGCTGAATACATCCTGAGAAATGAAAAAAAATAGGGGGAGAGGCGATTTATCTATCGTAACCCCCTTAACACTTTAAAAATCCATAACTACTTTCCCATAAACGAAATTGAAAACCAAGGTGAGATAAAACACTGAAAGAGAATATCAGTGACCCACCTAGAAAATCCCATACAAGAGAGGACCCTATTGATGAATCTCCATTCCACTCTATCGTAGGCTTTATTCATATCCAACTTGATGGAAAAATTGCCACCAAAAGACTTCAGGTTGATATCACTAATCACTTATTATGCCAAACTGATTGCCCCTTGAATGGAACAACCCTTCACAAACCCATGTTGCTCCTCCAACACCCATCAAGGAAGGAAGAGTGCAAGCCTTCTATTGAGGATTCCCACCAGACCCTTGTATGGAATGTTACACAAACTAATAGGTCGGTAGTGATTCAAAGATAAAGGGTCTTTGATATTGGGAACTAACATGATTTTGGTTTTACTGGACACCCGAGGAAGGTCCCCCCCATGGAAGAAATTCTACACAATAACAATCAGACTCCTCTTAATATTTTTCCTAGAAGACCTGTAGAATGACGCCAGAAAGGCATCTGATCTAGGTGCCTTATCTAGATTAATAGAACACACTACCTTATTAATATCCTACTCTATAGGAATAACCTTCATTAAATCATTAAATTCCTCATACACAACATTAGTAATCACATAAAAGAGTTCAAACTATCCCCTAGGGTATCCCCCTCTCAGGTTCAGATTAGGATCTACTTGAAGAGACTTAAAGAAATTGTATTCCATTTTTTCAACCACCACCTTGTCATTGAAAAAAGGTTCATATTCCAATAGAATATTGGGTGATAAGATTTTTCATTTTTCTTCTATACACGCATGAAAAAACCTAGTATTTCTATCCCCCTCATTCATCCATTTCACTATATAATTTTCACAAGAAATACATTCCTTCTTTATCACGAAATCAGCTAACAACTCCTTATTTCTTCTCAAATCCACAAAGAAATTATCATCCCAATAATCCTCCAACATTTCCTCTAAAAGTTGAATGTTCCTGCTCATCCTTTCCAGATCATGATTCTTAGAGAGAAGGTTCTTAGTCCATCCTCACAGATTGCCTTTGAGTGTCCTTAAATTATTATGGAAGGAAATCCCTAGACCGCCTCTAGTGGAGCTGACCCAAGAGGCCCTCACAATGTCTAGAAAATCTGAGTTTTCATCCCACATATAAGAGAAGTGAAAAGAGTCATCACAAACCCTTCTAGATTTCAAAATGATTTGAAGAGAAGAGTGATCCAAGAGCCCACAAGCTAGATGAAAAATCTTGATATCAGGAAATAAAGATAGAGAAACCCCATTCACAAGACATCTATCAATGCGACTCTAAGAACAACAAGATCCTTGCTGGTTATTGCACTATGTGAATGGGGCTCGAGAGAGACATGCATCCAAAAGACAATTCAAAGCCATAACTCCACAAATTCTTAACTAACCCTCCTAGATAAGGGGACACAACCTATCTTCTCCTCCGGACTGGCCACAATGTTGATATCGGCCCTAATTATCTTAGGAAAACCACCTAGATTAATAGGGATTAAGTCATTCCATAAAACATCTCTTACATGAAAATAAAAATTGGCATAAAGCAATGATAGAATGAACTATCTTGAACCCAAGTAAACTCTTGTACTAATGTACTGGTCCAAATAGGAAAGTAAATCCATCTAAATGACAGCTTTCCAAAACAAAAAAATATGAGAATTAATAGGAGACCTACTGAGAAATCCATGGACTCTCAGGTGGCGAGTGAAGTCCTTGATTTTATGTGGGACCTGCTTATGGTCCAACACTATAACCATTGAGAAATAATTATAACAAATATCATTAGAGATAAAATCCGACTTAACCTGAGAACTCAAACCACATTCATTCTAAATCAGTATATTTAACATCAATGAAAGATATATTTGGAACTGGCCCCAGACTCATGGCCATTAAAATGATTTGATGATTTAATATTGGACTGTGAATTCAACTGGGATCTAGTCCAAACACCCCTGGAGAAAATCTGTAGTGAGAAATAGGAGAATGAGGCTTCACCGATGACCCTTTCAGAGAAGCATTGAGGCTGTCCCAGAGAGGGGGGGGGGGGTCTGAACTTCCCATAACAGAATGAGAAGGAGGGGATCTAATAACAATAAAAGAAACCTTTAAACCCAAAACAAAATTATCCTCCGATTCCAATTCACAAATAGATAGACGCTTCATATAAATATGAGGAGGCAGCCTAATCTCCTTAGGTAGTGCTTGGAGAAGAGAAACATAACTTATTATAAAAGCATAAGGAAGAACCAAATATCTATTTACTCTATAAGGAACCAAAACCTTATATGGAAGCAGAACCTCTGATTGAGAGATCAAAAAAGAATAATATTCCTCTGGGATCAAAGGACCAAAAATTAGCACACCCTTCTCCTTTCCACGAGTATCCACCACAGCCCTAGCCTGCAAGGACTCTGAAGCACCCTTGACATAACTGGGACAACTCACCTGAACATGATACTTCTTATACTGATAGGAATTTTAGAATTTGGATGATTCATGACCTTGAAGATGGCATCTATTGCAGAAGCAAGGTGGAGGAGGGTAAATCAGGGACAGAGAACACACCTCCATGCCTTCCACCCTGATTAGAAATTTGGAGGGAAAAGGGAATGCCAGATCCATCTCCACAAAAATCTGGGCTGCCACCATCTCCTCCAAGCAGATTGATCTTTCATCAGTATAGTGAAACGAGCCCAGGGAGTTTACAATACCACTTAACAAATCTGAGCTCATGAAAGGTAGAGGTAATATAGTAAGAGAAATGCACACTGTAGCTGAAGAAGAATCTTTCCCCAAATGTACATCCATCGACCACCGAAAGAGAGTGAACCTCTAATAACCAATTAAACAAGGGATGAATCACCACACTGAAATAAAATCTTCTCTCGAGGGTAAAACGATGCAGAAGGATTTACGGTTCGACACCAAAACCCTAGCTAGAGATGATAACTCCCATGATTTGAAAAATCACTGAAAAATAATAAGATGGGGATTTTACAACCAAAATTTTTCAACCAAGGTCCATTGAAGATGATCTTAAGAATCATGAAATATAGATTTAGGGAAATTAATAGCTGAGAGACCATTAATATATTGAGAATCAGAACCCAAGGAGTCACCAAACGAATAAGCAAAGCCATTAAAATTTAAGGGATTCTTGAAAATATCTTCCTTATAGGATGAGGCTAGAAGAGGATGGGAAGAGTGAAGATCATAAGGAAACTGAAGATACAAACCCTTATGAATCAACGAACCTGCCAGAGCAACGGTTGGGAGAGGTGGAGAAGTAGGAGATGCGTGGGGAGAGATATTCCCAAGATAAAAAAAATCCATTTTTTAAATACATTCATATTGTTTTTATACTTTAATAAAACAATTCACAAGTCATTTTTTATGTGTTTTACTCACTCACACCTCAATCCGACGCACTGTGTGATCAGTATGACTCTAAGTGTGTATTTTTATTTAAAATTGACATTAATTTTAGTAAAAAGGACAAGTGAATTAAAAAAAATAAAACTAATTCTTATTGTTTATATACTTTAGGAAAATGATTCATAAGTCATTTTTGATGTTCAAGAATCAACCTCACCTCAATACATTGCACGGTGTGATTGGTATGACTCCAACTATGTCTTTTTATTTAAAATTGATATTAATTTTAGTGAAAAGGATAAGTGACATACTCAAAACCAAGAAAACACATTCGTATTGTTTTTATAATTTAGTAAAACAATTCATAATTCATTTTTGATGTGTAGAAATCACCCACACCTCAATAAAATTCATGATGTGATCAGTATGAATCCAAGTGTGTCTTTTTATTTTAATATTGACATCAATTATAATAAAAAGGAAAAGCGACATACTAAAGACTGAGAAAAAACATTCAATTTTTTTTTTACTTTATAAAAATGATTGATAATTCATTTTTAGTGTGTAGGAATTAGATACACCTCAATTCGATACATTGTTTTCCCGAAATGACTTAAACTCTCCATTATCAGTTTAAAATTTACATTTTAGTTCAAAAATCATGTCACTCACTAAAAACTAAGAAAAAACCCTCTAATGGTCTTTATAGTTTATAAAAACAATTCATAATTAATTTTTGATTTGTAAAAATCAGTCTCACATCAAAATGACACATGATGTGATCGATATAACCCAAAGTGTGTGTTTCTAGTTTAAAATGATATTTTAGTAAAAACATAAGTGACATGATCAAAACCAAGAAAACACATTCATATTGGTTTGATGATTTAGGAAAATTATCCGTAAGTCATTTTTGATGTGTAGAAATCAACCAAACCTCAATCTAATGCACAATGTGACCGGTATGACTCAAAGTGTCCATTATGAGTTTAAAATTGATATATTAGTCCAAAAAGTGTGTCACTAATTGAAAACCATGAAAGTATGATATTATTGTCTTGATAGTTTATAAAAAATATTCATAATTCATTTTTTATTTGAATAAATCAGTCTCACATCAAACTGATACACGATGTGACCATTATGACTCAAAGTGTGTGTTTCAAGTTTCAAATGACATTTTAGCAAAAACAAAAACACGTGACATACTCAAAACTGATAAAACACATTCAGATTATTTTGATACTTAATGAAAACGATCCATAAGTCATTTTTGATGTGTAGAATCACACACACATCAATATGACACACAGTATGACCAATATGACTCCAAGTGTGTCTTTTTATTTAAAATTGACATTAATTTTAGTAAAAAAACAAGTGACATACTCAAAATCGAGAAAAATCATTCATATTGTTTTGATAATTTATTCTGAAGATCTATATTTTGTATTTTACTTATAGGAATCAACATCACTACAATCCAATGCATGGTTTGACCTGTATGACTCAAATTGTCTTTTTATTTAAAATTTAAATTAATTTTAGTAAAAAGGGAAAGTGACATACTCAAGACCAATGAAACACATTAGGATTGTTTTGATACTTTAGTAAAATGATTCATAAGTCATTTTGGATGTGTAGGAATCATTCAGACCTCAATTTGATACAATGTGAGCCTGGTATGTCTCAAAGTGTCTGTTAGGAGTTTGAAATCTACATTTTAGTTCAAAAAATGTTTCACTCATTAAAAACCAAGAAAAAACACTTTAATTGTCTTGATAATCATGAAAAATAAAAAATAATTTATTTTTGACTTGTAGGAATCAATCTCATGTCAAAAAGACAGACGATGTGACCTGTATGATCCAAAGAGTGCATTTTTATTTTAAAATGAAATTTTAGTAAAAAAAACAAGTGACAAACTCAAAACCAAGATTTTTTTTATAAATTAGGAAAATTATCCATAAGTTATTTTTGACATGTAGGAATCAACATCACCAAAATATGACATACATTATGATCGGTATAATGCTAATTGTGTCTTTTTATTTAAAATTGACATTTTAGTAAAAAAACCAAATGACGAACTCCAAAATGAGAAAAAACATTTGGATTATTTTTATACTTTAAGAAAACTATCCATATGTCATTTATGACATGTATAATCAATCTAATACACGGTGCACCTGGTATGAATCAAAGTTTCCTTTATCAGTCTAAAATTTACATTTTATTTAAAAACGCGTGCCACTCAATGAAAACAAATAAAATGCACTCAGATTGTCTTGATACTTTAGAAATACAATTCATGATTCATTTATGACAATTATGAATTAGTATCACAAAAAAACGATGCATGATGTGACTAATATAACTCAAAGTGAGTGTTTTTAGTTTAAAATGATATTTTAGTAAAAAATATAAGTGACATACTCAAAACTGAGAAAAAATATTCATATTGTTTTTATACTTTATGAAAAAGATCCATATGTCATTTTTGATGTGTAGGAACTATCCCCACCTCAATATGATGTACAATGTGACCAATATGACTCTAAGTGTGTCCTTATATTTAAAATTTACACTTTATTAATGTATTCTTTCATATTTATGTTTAATTTATTTCTTTATAGTATTACTAATATATGATTTTTTTCTTATATAGACAAATTCTTTTTCTTGGGTTGGGGTGGTTTTTTTGGAAACATAAACCATTTTCAGGCTTTTTTGAGAGGGGGTTGTGGGTGCCAAATACAATGAAACGTTGATTTTTTAAATGTTTATGGATAGTAATTAAAAATTTAATTATAAAAAACATTGTTCAAATTGTATATAATAGTGTTTTTTGTATTTGAGATGTAAAATTTATTTCAATTAAATTATTTATTTACAAATAGGTATATTTTTATACAGGTGTATATAGGTGTAGTTGATGTAGTGAGTTGTTATTCAAACAACACACTACAACAGTAGGACCTTTATTAGTTCTAATGAAAGCACAGATAAAGTGGGATCTTTATCAGTGCTAAAAAAGTACAGATTAAGGGTGTCTTTTATCAGTACTAAACTAGTGCTGATAAAATACCAGTTTTATCATCACTTTTTTAGAACTAATAAAGGGCCCCCCCTCTTTAATGGTTTTGAGGACAATAATACTTTTTTAGCACTGTTAAAGACCTTTTTGGGAACTGTAAAAGGGATACAATGTGTTAGAGTGACTAAGGGGACCTTGATCATCATTTTTTAGTGGCTAAAAAATTCCCATAAGGCCTCCAAAATAAAGTTCTTTACTAGGTTACCTTAATATTTGAACATTTGATTGAATTTCAACCTCATTTGAGGGGGTATTCCTATTTTTTTGATGAATAATAAATTTATTCTTAGGTAATACAATCATATGGATATTAATGTTTTCAAATTTAACAATTTTTAATATTATAGTGTTATTTATAATGAAATATATAAATATTTTCATATAATAAATCAAATTTATAAATAAATAATTAAACATATTTCCATAAAAATTTATTTTTAAATATATAAACCACATGGAAATAAATATTTATCATTCACTTTATTTAAAATAAAAAATTCTCCATTTTAATTACCTTATAAAAATTCATTAATATATATATACACCTATATAAGTAATTTTTATATATAATTGTGTGTGTGTCAATAAAAAATATATAGTTATGTGTATATTATAATATATGTTAAGAAATATATATATTCCAATATTTGTGTGTGTATGCTAATGTGTGTGTGTGTCATTATTGTGTAAATACATCATTTATAAATGTATTTTTATAAATATATAATTATCATTAAATATATTATATAATCATATTTACAATAAATATTTATAAATACATTACAAAAAATTTATCTCTAAATATAAAATTATATGTAAATATAAAGACATATAAATATATATGTAAATATGTATAAAATTTATATCTAAATATATAATATATTGATATATTTTATAAATGTATTTAAAAATAATTATATAAATGTATATGATTATATGAATAAACATATAAATAAAAACTAATTTTGTATATATATATATATATAGATAAATAGATATATTGTAAAATATTAAACAAATCATGGTGGTGTAGTGGTAAAGGCATTAGGCTTGAAGTCAAAAGTCATGGGATTGAATCTAGGTACGAGCAAGGCTGAATAGGGTGTAAAAAGAAAAAATAAAGAGGGTGGAAAGTGTTGATAAAGGGGGAGGGGCTCGAGCATGGATGTGGGGTGGGCATACACGGCACATAGTTTTGATAAAGTGGGTTTGTTGAATGATTTTTTTAAAATATTTGTTTGTAGTTTTATTAGCACTAAAAAAACCACTGATAAAAGTGACCTTTATTTTCACTTTTTTTAGTATTAATAAAGGATATGAGATTTTTTCGGGTTCTTAGCCTATCATCACTTTTTAGTGCTAAAAATGGTGAATTTTTAGTACTGATTATGGATGAATCTATAGTAGTGTTAGTTTATATATAAATATACATGCATGTGTGTATTAATATATATATACACACACACACACACACACACACACACACACACACTAAAATAGGTATATATTGTAAAATATAAATACATATAATAAATATGTAAATATATGATAAGTACATTTTTTTGGGGTAATGGTAAGGATACTTACTAAGATTGATGTGGTTAAGGGTTTGAATCTCACCACCCCTTTTAATTAATTCAAGATTTAAGGGGGTGGAGTTGAGCATGTGTGGTGGGCCTAAGGGGGTAGGGTCAAACTTATATGGGGTCCAAGATGGGATTGGGTTGCATGAGTCATGTGGTATAACTAATTTTTTTCTATATATATATTTTAAAATATTATGATAAGATTATTTGTTTAATTTTTTTCAAAAATATTTTATCAAAATTAAAAAAATAGCACTAATAAAAGACCTCTTTTATCAGTGTTTTTTTAGCATGGATAAATGGCTCTTTTATTAGTGTTTTTAGTAATGATAAAAGTTACTAGATTTTAAGGGTTCTTAAAACATCAATTATTATTTATCATCGATAAATATGAATTCTAACATCGATAAAGACTCGATACATAACAGGGAATATTATTTATTTTGGATGAAGTGAACATACGTGTCACTTAAACTTAATTTAATTTATTTTGTGAATTGATGTGTTATAAAGTTTTGTTTCATTATCACTAGTTTGGAAAGAGAATACATATGACTTTCTCAAAAGGAGATTTTGTTTTTATTTAAATCAATTTGATAAAAGTCATTTGATTTAGTTGGTTTAATATTTTAATAGGAAATATAATATATAAAATAACATGAAAAATATGACAAGAATAAAATTATTCAAAATTTTGATGTGAGTGAAATGAAAATATTTTATTTATATATTTATTGAAATATAAAATTTTTTCGTATTATAATCAACAGAGTATCCTTTTCATATTTAAATTTTTCTCTAGATATAATTATACCGAGTATAAATATTTCATATATGATATGGTATTAGATTTATTTATTATACATCCTAAGAAAAATATTTCTTTTTTTCATTAGTACACAAAATGTTTGTGTCCTAAAACAATATATTTGAAAAATATAATTTTTAAGATACCATTGGGAGTAAAATTATTCATTGTAAAGTTCATGTTTAAACAAATAAAATCTACATTTGAAAGAAATATTGATTTATAACATACCAATATAACCTAAGTGAAGATCACTGGGAAATTTGAATAGTTATCATAAGTTCATGAGAAAATTTGAAGATATATTAGTAAAGAAAATATCTTTATATTTATGATTATTTAATCTCAAAGTAAGATTATATTTTTGAATAAAATATCAAAGACTAAAACATGTAGCTAAGAAAAGTTTTTTGTATTTGCTATCTCAAATATTCAAATAAAAAAGTAAATCACATCATAACATTGGATGTTATGAATACTTTTTTTGTTTAACAAAATCCAAAAGTTGTACATAAGGATTAAAAACCCCAATCTCACCATTATGCAAACATATTCTTTGAAAGACACATTCTCATAAAATATTTTTATAGGTAGGTTGATACATCAATTCTTTAAGATGGTTGTAAGATGATATAGCTTGTGTTAAATGTCAATGTAAGTTTCATATAATGATTTAGCATGTTCTTTAACAAAACTAATAAATGAAACAAAAAATTTGATCATATGAGGTCCTTGAAAATTAATATGTGTTAGTACATATATTTATGTATATGGTTTGTATATATATGTGTTCTAATGTTTTTTCATATGAATATGGATTGCTAATATACAAATGTATCGTGTTTTTACATTGTAATGAAATTATTATTTTATCATTAATTCATGTATACTGCATCTATAACATGTGAGTTGAATGGTAATTAACTCTTTAGAGGAAAACCTTTAAGTTATCCCTAATTAAGGATTTTCATGAAAAGGCATGGGTTGTGATGTAATGATAGGATTAATGTAAGTAAAATATCACATAGAGATATAAATTTCATTCATGAAATATAATGACTCCAAAATTTGTCTGTAACACTTTGGAATATTTCAAGGAATATTTTCAGAGTTGGGCACAAAGTCGGCAGAAAATTCAAGGTCTTAGAGAGCCTCAGTGTTGATATATTAAAAATATTAAAAATATTATATCACACACACACACACACACTATTTTTCTAAAATAATAGAATAAATCCAAAACAAAGTCTCAGATGAGGGATATGAGACCACTATTGAATCTAGAACATGTGTTCTACCTTAGGCATGACAATAGTAATTTTTGTGTTGAGCGTTTGGATAGAGCACCATCGTTGGTGAATTAAATAAATTAAATAAATTAAATGAATTAAATGAATTAAATGAATTAAATGAATTAAGAGAATTAAATTAATTAAATTAATTAAATTAATTAAATGAATTAGATGAATTAAATGAGTTAAATAAAATAAATTAATTAAATAAATTAATAAATTTAAAATCTATTTATTTGAGAAAACTTGTTGAAACCTCTATATAAACCCTATTATGAAATATTCCATAGGGTTCACTACATAACCCTAGAGGGAATGTGAGGATGGAGAGAGAGAGGATATCAGTGGTGAGTGTATTGGCAAACAATCATGGGATCATGTATCAAGGACTGAGGTATTGTGAGGATCATCATAATCGATGAATTTCTTGGATCTCAAAAACAGAAATTAAGTGAAATCATTCTTCATTAGTGATCAATACAAACTAAAGTTAAGTAGATTGTTTTTAGATTAATCACCTTTATTCATAACACCTAATGAAACATAAATTAATCTCTTAGAAGATTAATTAGGAGATTGAAGATTGGATTTGAAATTAGTGTTTATATTCCTAGGTTTTGGAATTGATAATAATTATTAATCCTCAATTATTTTCCTCTTTATCTATCAGCTTTATGATAATTAATCGAGGCCTACCTGAAAAATGGCTGAGGTTCATTTCTCATTTTTATGTTTTGTGCATTTATCCCTCCATTCTATAGTATATGTCAATGAAATTTTGGTTGGTCTCTATTTCAATGATACCTGAGAGGACCGATCTTGGTGTATTCATCCACTGTCACAATGGATAATGGTCACGTGATTGGTGTTAGGTGTTGGAGATGTGACAGAGGCATGGTGGGAACAGTTGGAGTTTTATGATGGATCAGGTAATGGTGGATTCAAATTCTATATTGAGACTACAAAATATTTGTTTTTTAGTGGTAGTTTTTAGAGGTGGTTTAATAAACTGTCGCTATAAAAAAAATTAACAGATTTTGTGGCAGGTTTTTATGAACTTCCACTAAATATTAGGATTTTATTAAAAAAAATATTTTACCTCTACGGCGCAACCTTCTCCCCTTACCCTTATCCTTGAATCTCCCCTCTCCCTCTAACCATGAAACCTATAATCACCACTTCCCCCCTCACCAGCACTCATCCCATGCCCTCTGATCCCGTGCCCCCCTAAGCCCTTTCCAGTACTGTGGTCACAACCCCCCTGACCTGTCTCCCCTACCATTTCATTCACATGATTCATCATCCTCACCTATGCTATCTCCCTGTCGTTACCTTCTATCGATCCCACACCGAAGGTGAGGTTATATAGGTTTGATTTCTCCCTCACCCAAGCCCTCTCCCTACCGTTTACTTGGCTCGAGACCTCTCCCTGTCATGAATAATTCTTCTTCACTACCAGGTTTTTTATTTTACCTACTTTCACTCTGAAATTGATTCTAATGATGTTTTTGATAATTTTAAGTGTAATTGAGGGAGTTTCTGTTTGTGTGTTCATGATTTTAGGATGTATTATGGTTGATTTTTTTTGTTGTTACCCTTTTTTATGCATGTGTATTATGATGGTTTTCTTTGGAAAACATAAAATTATATTAAAAGTTTTTATTTAAATGGTGTTTTGGTGAAAGGGTCCTTAGTTTACAAATGTTTTCAATTTTAAAATGAAATCTAGAAAGTGTTTTTAAATTTAATAAGGCAATTCATTTTATTTTAAAAGTTTTAGTGAGTTATTTATTTTTAAAGAAATAAAAATGGGGAAAATTGAATCATGTATCTAAATGAAATGAAATGAAAAGATTAAATGATGTCTTATTTTTAAGTTGGTGTGTTTTTATAAAATCAATTTTTCGGTTTTTATTAAGTCTTTATGATTTGGAATGAGGGAGAATTTCATAATGAGTCACAAATGCATTTTTATTTGATTGAATTTGCGTTATGGTGCGATCCTTGGTTTATAGGGATTGTTTGATATGATCTATGAAGCATGGACTAGTTTCATTAATATTTCATGTTATATGGTATATGTCTCCCAAAATGGTCTCGATGAAGGTAGAAAGGTATACTTTAAGAGTAATTCCTCTTATTTTTTTTGGTTTAACATTTCTAGTGTTTTACTATACCTAGACATTGAATATAGTAGTGTAGTTGGAGATCTTCTCCATATTTTAGATTCATTGCTTAGTGGAATTGTTTCCCACCCTTATCCCAAGGACTTGTCCTCAGTATAGAGTATTGACCATTTATAGAGGTTTTATAAGGGTAATTATTAGTATTCTATATGGGTGTCATTTTGGATTTATGAATGATTAGGATTTTGAAGTGACTTAGGTGCGGATCCTGTTTTTTCTTCTCTTGGGTAATTCCTTATGGATTGTGATATTTTTGGGTGTTCTCATGAATCAATTTTAGTCTATTTCTATTCCTTGAAGATTATATTTGTAGGATGGTGGATGAAATGAGGCTTGATCAGGATGGGTTGAACATGGGAAGAACTGGGTCCATACTTGGGAAACTATTAACTATTCAACACCTCTTTATATTCCCATCGATTATCTATTAATTCAAAGAATTTACATTTTAATTAAAGCTTAAATATACTTAATTCTAACTAATTACACTTTACCAAATTTTACCATTATCTCTTTTCCTACTTAGTAATACTTATGTGTTTTAATTTTTTTTAATAAAGTGTACGAACATTGTGATATATATGGATAAAATATAGATCACATTACCAATGAACACACTTTAGTATGCTAAGGTTTTAGAGGAGTTTTTAGAATTTTAAATTTTCAACCAATCCATTGATGGGAGAATAAGATATGAATGTCCAAAATGTAAATTTAGAAGGTGGTTGAAGAGGGATGAAGTTTGATGAAGACTTGGTATTAAAGAAATTCAATACTCAATATCTGTGTTGGATTTGGAATGAAGAATAAAATATTATAGAATGTTTTAGAAATAATTTTAATCAATAGAATGATCACACAAATTCATCAATAATGAACAATAAAATGAAAAACCTTATAAATGATGCATTCGACATTGAAAGACAATAACATTAACATCAAAACATATCAAAAAAACTACTTGAGGGTGATAAAAATAATAACTTAGAAAGTGATGTTTTTGGGACTATAGGACAACTGAATCAAGATGCAACATAACATTGGATCCTTCTCTTGATTCTATGGAGACTAATTTAAGAGAGAACATCACTGAGCAGACAAATGAGTTTCATGGTTTAGTTGATGATGGAAATTGAGTGATGTATAGTGCATGTTTGAAATATTTAAAACATTCTTTTATACTTAAGTTGTACCATATCAAATTCTTTCTTGAAATTAAAAATAAGGCGATGTCCATCATATTTGAATTGTTGCGAGATGAATTTCCTAAAGCAAAGATCCCTGAGTGTTTTTTATGATATGAAAAAAGTTGTTAACAAGATTGGTTTGAATTATAAAAAAATATATGCTTGTCCTGATGATTGTATGATTTATTGGGGAGATGATTCAAGAAATAAGTATTGAAAAAAAATTTCTTGTTCTATATGGATGTCAATGGGTGATGTTGGAAGTCTGAATTAACATACTACTATGAAGAAGAAGAAAATGAACACACCTTCAAATGTTTTCTATTACCTTCCTTTAATGACTCTATTTAAAGGATTATTCATGTCATCTAAAACCTCCGAGAACATGAAGTGACATTCTATAGAAAATAAAAATTATATGTTAATGTGAAATCTAAGAAATTCAAAATCATGGAAGAAATTTTATTCGTTACATCCATATTTCTCATCTAATCCAAGGAATGTGTGATTAGGATTGACTGCCGATGGATTCAACCCATTAGGAACTTTGATCACCAGTTATAACATTTGGATTATTATTTTGATCCCTTACAATCTGCCTCTATGGATGTGTATAAAAAAAATCTTTTATTATTTCAATGATTATTATTGGAAACAAATGCCTAGATATGATATTGATATATACTTGAAGCCTATAATTGAAGAATTATAGGAGTTAGGGAGAAACGATGTTGAGACATATGATTCAACTTCTAGAACAATGTTCAAAATGAAAGATACTCTAATGTGGACCATTAATGAATTCCCTGGACTTTGGAATTTAGATGGTTGAAATACTTACACAGTTATGTCTTTTCCTATTTTCAACTTTTATTTTGATCTTGAATGACTATCTCATAGTAAAAAATGGTGTTTCTTGTGTCATCAAAGATTTTTCGATGCATCTCATAGATTTTAGTTGAATAAGTCAAAATTCAATGGTTATATTGATCATAAACCACCTCCAAAGTTGTTGATAGGTTCTGAAATATTGTCACAACTGGGAAATGTTGAAACAAAATTTGGGAAGGTAAATCATTTGAATTATAGTGGAAAATGAGTTCAAAGTGAATCATTAAGTAAAATTGGAATACAATAATATATTATACAAAAGTATATTCTTCAAACGTACATATTGATAATTTATTTTTTATGGTATAATCTTAATGTTATGAATATTGAGAATAATTTTTGTTACAATTTGATCTTCAAGTGGTTTAATGAGCATGGAAAATAAATGGATCATCTCAATTCTCAAAAACAATTACAAACAATGAACATGAAGCATGATCTCTATCCAGATGAGAATGAAAAGTATGAACTATCAATTTATTGCAATGAAAAGTATGGGTAAATATATATTCCTTAAAATTTTAAAACATGTGAAGGTATCTAATGGGTATTCAAGTAACATTAAATGGTGTGTTTACTTAATGTATCATAGGTTACATGGATTGAAAATTCACAATTCACATATTTTTTTACAATAGTTACAACCATTGGAATTGCATACATTATCACCTAAATAGGTTACTACTATTGTACTCCAAATTTTCACATTCTTTAGAAAATTATGTGAGAAAACTATAAAACCATTTGAGCTTGACAACCTTCAGGAGAGATTTGTATTAACACTTTGTTCAATGGTGATGAACTTTCATCCATTATTTTTTATATTTATGATGCATTTAACTGTAAATTTGGTTAAGGAAGTTAAATTAGGAGGCCATGTACATTATCGATGGATGTATACAATTGAGAGGTAATTTTTTTATATGTTTTTAATCTTAAGTAAAAAATTCTTGGAACTTCATTAAATACACAATTATGTTTTATTTATTTTATTTCACAGTATCTTGGGCATTTGAAATCATATGTGAAAAATAAATCTCAACCTGAAGGATCTATTTCTGAAGGATATTTTTAATAGGATTGTCTAAGCTTTTGTTCTAGATTCTTGGATAATATTGAGACAAGATTCAACCAAGTTGGACATGTTGAAGAAACATCAACTCAATCTCAACTACATGGGAAATCAAAAATCATTCTTGCTATTGGCCAATGAGTTGGGAGGAGCTCAAATGTTACAATGAAAGAAATGGAATTATTATAGGCACATAGATATGTGTTGTTGAATAGTGAAATTATATATCCTTTTATTGAAGAGTTGAGGATACAATCAATGAGACAAATGGGAGGCTGAACATGAAATGATAAAGATATAAAAAAAGCTATTAATAAAAGTTTTTAGAATAGTTTGCACGATGTGTATGTTCTTAAATATTGAGATCAATATGGATATCAGGTTGACACATATATTTTGTAAATCTAATAATGTATATTAATTTTTATAGATCATTAGTTATGATACTCATTTTGAGCTGTTATAAGATTTGATGTTTCTTGTTCTAGGTCCTCTAAAATAGGATAGAAAGTTCAATGTTTATAATGTTAATGGATGTAAAATTCATACATTCGATTAGGAAAGGGTTTGAAAACACATAATAGTAGTATATTTACATTTTAAAAAGTGGGATACTATGGAAATTCAATTGATATTATCAAATTAAACTACCATGAACATTTTTTAGTTGTTTTATTCAAATACAATTGGGTTGATATTATCAGTGGTGTTAAAATAGATTCCTTGCAATTTATTTATGTCAAATTATATCACTTGGTGGATATGGGTGAATATGAATTATATGATACGTATATCTTATCATCATAAGAAACAAATGACTAATTATGTGGGATATGTCATGGATGAAGGGTGGAGTGTAGTTGCTCAGGTAAAACAAAGAGACTTGTATGATATGGGTGATGAAGTGGAATATTTGACCTCTGACATTGAATCCCATCAATAGAAAGAATCAAACTTATTTTTCCATAATGTTATTTAAAATATTAATCTTTTAAGGGTGGATGAAGTAGATGAAGTAATTATGGAGTAAGAAAATGAAATGATTGAAGGAAAAAATTATTGTATGTTTAGTTATCCATTCATTTATAAACCACATATATTATTTGTGAAGTCATTCATTATCATATCTATGTATATCTTTTTGTAATTATTGTACATATGTTATCATTTCTATATTTTTCTACATTAATTTTTTGAAAGATATTTTTTGAAGTTAATTTTATTTGAATAAATTACAGGATTGCCAAGGAGGAATCATTTTAATGATCTCATTTGACTCTCAAGTCGACATTCCATTGACCATACCAACAGATGATGATCCATAAATCTTCCTTCCAATAACAACTGAGACACCCTCCACTTTTACCCCTACACCATCTCTCACACCCTCTATTCCATCATATTCTTGCACACCCTCTTCCAGTGTCCCATCAGTAGCTCATCCAATGCCTCCCCATTTAGTAGGCTCATTAGTGAGGGATTAGGTCGTAATTTCTATTTTTTCATAGGGATATTGGAGGGTGAAAGTTATAGGTACAAATTTTATTACGAATAAAGTTTTTGCACTTTTTTATACTACTAACAGTTTTTTCATAAAAGATGGAAATGATGCTACTGCTGATAGAAATATGAAAAGTTCATATGTATGTAATCTAAATGGACTAAATATATTTGTCCCATTTGACTATTATGGGGTCTTTATGGTTTATGTTTTAGGATTATTTGGCTATATTTTTGGCCAGCTAGCGGCAGAGCCGGTTACCCTTCTGATTACATATGCTGATTCAAGGAATATGCCTCAATATTGAAAAAATGAATTTTTTGATTCAAATATAAATGTAATTTTAATACATTATGGTGTAATTGAATGTAATTATGTTATTAAATTCAAAAAATTTAAAAATTAATCTCTCTGTATAGATGTTTTTCTACTTTACCATTTCTAATCTTATAGCTCAAAAGTAGACATTGAAAAATTTGGGTTTGAAAAAGAAGGATTTTAAATGGAGATTATAGAATTAATTCAATGATACTTCATTGATAACCCAAAAACTATATGATAAGGTACCCTAAGGGGTACCTAGAGAGAAATGGAAGGTTTTTGTTTATAGCCATCATCATGAGAAGAACATGGTATTTAAATATATATTATTATATTAATCACAATTTGTATTTATAGATGAATATGAGAAAGAGATGGAATTGCATACATTAATATTAAATTAAATTTTATTTATTTCATTATGTTTCAAGGAATAATGCATTGATTCGAGCTAAGAGAATCATCCCTCACACTGTAGGGTCAAATAGTTTTTCCAGAAACCGGTCGACTATAGTAACATTTTTATTAGTTTAAATATTTATAAGAAATATTATCTGTTTCATATATTAAATTGTAGATTTATCTTTTTTTAATATAATAAAAATATTTAGGGATCCAAGTCTCTTGAATATAATTGTCGTTGAATGTTCATACAAAATATGAGGGGTGTTATGTTAATGAGCCTACCAAATAAGTTGGGGTATGAATTTATTTTTCATTGTAATAACTTATTTTCAGTTGTCACTATGTTAATATTTATTGCTTCAAACATGATTGATATTTTATTTATTGGTAAAAATTAAAGAGCTATGGGATGCCAATCCTGGTCAGTCCTTCATAGTCTCTTAAGATGACCTAGTTGGTTGAGTCCTTAGGAAGGATAATCTTGGTCGAGTGTGTGAGATGGGTTTGTGACCATTACCATCTAAGGTCTTTGGTAGGACATCTGGGATTACAACTACATCTAATCCTAGTTGTAGTCACTCCATACCTTTACATTATCATAAGTATTTTGTTTCTATGAAAAACACAATTCACGAATAGGGGAATCATATATCCACTTTATATAAAGTGTTGATTTATTTATATCATAAGATGAATGAATCTATCCTCAGTGATATTGCATTGATGGTTGGTGGTGAGCAAGTAAATCACAAAACTTCAAAATCATTTAGTTTGAAAAGTTTTATTGGTTTTATGTTTAAATATAAATACACAACAATGTTTAATTTTCAATATAATTGTCACGTAGGTGCCAGTAGCAGGAACTGGAGGTGAAGATAGAGAGGGTGTTGAGAAAATTTCATCGGGTAGTGATTTGTGTTCTCATTAGAGATTAAGATTATTATAATTAAGAAATGTTTCAGATGTGATTTTAATGAATAATATCTGTGATCTTGTTAGATTTGAGTTTCCCTCACAAGTGTTTTTTTTCTTTCAATCTCTTTCTTATTTTATTCCTATAATGCAGTTGTAATACTATGGTTAAGGTGGGTGATTTGAGAACTCTCCCTTCCTCAAGTAATTATTTGATAAACATATTTTTATTAATTGTGTCGATGTCATTGATTATATTAATAATGAAAATAAATTAGATGTAATTAAATTGAAGGAATGAGGTTAGTCTCATGTGTTAAATTTTTTTCATTTTTATTTTCTATGTGCTTGATACATGATACTTCTATTAGTGAAAATCATCGATGTTTCTTAGACTTGTGTATTATTTATTTGATTGTATTTCGGTTTTAGATCTCATAAAATTTTAATAACATAAATATATCAATGAACCAGTTTTTTTTGGAAAAGGGGATCACTAAGAATGAGTTTTTTAAAATAGTGAAAATGTGGACTGTTGGATACTGATATATATATTTTTGGGTGTTATTGAATTTATTATTGTTGTTTCTATGATCATGAGGTTAATATATAAGTTATTAACAAGTGATTTATAAGGATGGTTTTGGATGAATTATTTAGAATGTGTTGGGTAGTAGGCCTATGTTGGATAGCATGAAATGCATTGGGGGTTGGTTTTCAGTGGATCAATAATGTTTAGGATGTTAGTGATGTTTGGGGAAGTGGGCGCTATAAAAAATGACATGGTTGGAATAGTATGATATAATATAGGATGGATAGTTATAAATTGGGGATGAAGTGCCATAACCCAAGATAGAAAGATGGAATATATATAGATTCTTATGGGATAATGTTGTGGCTAGTATAAATTGGTTTTCGTTGTAGTTACCCAGCGGTAGTGGAATATACTTGGTAATAATGAATTTGATATGGGTGTGGTTAAAATAAAATTGTATTACGATGATAAAAAATTAATAATATTTAAAATGAAAATGTAATGGATGAAATAACCACTAGTAATGAAGTTAGTGTTTTTTCATTAAATATGGAATTAAAGGACCAAACGAATGAAATATAATTTATAATGGAAATTATGTTCATGAGTTAAATTACTTGGTTTTGTGGGGAATCATAGATATTTTTTATTGATTATTTTCATGGGATGTAGAGATATTTTGGTGTTTTAGTTATTGGTAGTGATGGTGGTGAGTGGAAATGTTAGCATGGTGATGATGGAAGGAAATTGTGGTGATATTTTGGTGTAAACCTTCTATGACAAGCCTATGTGTGGCTCTAACTATAATTTTATTTTTATAGTATTTTTCTATACATTCGTCCTATGTTAGAAAAAAATACTAATTCCCATTATGATTGGCTTCATAGTGTTTTCCCATTACATATATGTTGGTGAAGGAATGGATACTTAACTTTACCTCTTCCCTGTTCTCCCTTCCAGATGTAGAACATGTTGTGATAGATCAAGGATAGTACAATCATATTATTTTTTATTGTGTTTTACTGGTCAACCCTATGGGGTATTAATCTTATGATAGGTATATGATATTATGGAACTCTCTATAGTGTAATGGTGTGTTGTTTGATTGTTTTCTTTTAGGGTTGACTGCTTTTCCAGGACTACAGATTCTGCAGATGCATTTTTTTTGAAAATTATTATATATAAGTAGTTTAAAACAATGATAAATATGGAATATTATTTTTTAAAAGAGGTTTAAACCACCTCTATATAATGTAAAGTTTTTATCATAGGTTATAACCATCTCTATATAAAGTCATTATTATTTAGCAGTTTTTTTTTTGTTTTTGTGATGGTTTTCCTATCAAAAAATATTGAGGATATGGCAGTAGTTTAAACCACTTCTAAATCCTCACCATTTTTTCCAAAAAACCACTGTTAAAACAAAAAAACTACCACTAAATATACATAAATGGAAGAACCCGATGCATGTTGGATTCCGACAGCAACTTTAGTATCATATAAACATTTGGCAGTGGTTTAAACCGCCCCAAATAACTAATTTTTTTCTAGTGTGAGAGTATAAATCTAAGGAAAAGTGATAAGAAATTTTGAGCAATGAGTGGCTAAAATCCGTTCATCAGTGATAGCAGTGGTTTAAAGTTGTATTGGGTAGTACAATTTTTGGGGGCTAGGATGTGTGGAACGTTGGATAGGGATAAAGATATATTTTTCTAGTGAATAAAGGCCATAATTCAACTTATGGATGACTATGAAGAGTGGTTAAAATATATTTGGGTGTTGTAGCATGATATTTTGTGGTATATAAGGTAGTAGAGGTGGAATGATCATAACTACGTGGGGACTAGTGGTTTTTGGAAATTTTCTAACTACATACAATGTAGTTCATAGGAACACATGTTGTATAGTTCTATATATGTGGAGGATAGGGGTTACATGTTGAGATAAATATCACACACCATGTGATTTACTCACTTGCTATGTGATCCTCATCTAGTTGGCTTGGCATGTATAGAGAGTGCATTCTCAGGAAGCCATGTATCACTACATGTTGTGTGTGTTTGATCACGCACTGTGTAACTCTTGGTGAATAGATAAACATTTATAGGGAGTACACATTTAGGTGGCCATGTGACCCCACATGCCATGTGTGTTGGGGCACACACCATGTACTTCAAAAAGTACTCAGATGTGTCCAATGTGCATAAGAATTCCCTAAGTACATGGGCACATTCCATAGTACATGGGATAAACTAAACAGCATGCCAAGTGCCATACCGACCTCTACACACTATTCACCCTTAGGGGATATGCTACGTATTTTGATAAATACATGCCATGTTAGACTATGAGACATGGGTTGTTCCAAGCTCAGTGAGACACATCGTGTACCTCTAGGGATATGCTATGTGCTCTTTAGAGGGTAGTTTAAGGCCCTTGTTATATTTAGTGTAAACCAGTTTCTTTAGGGTATGTTCCATCGTCCATCACCATGAGGTTACTATGAGGAATCACATATGGAGCATAGAATGTGAACCCATATATGGGATTTGTCTCAGATAGAGTTACACAATCCTTATGCCTATATTATTCTCTTCTTCCCTTGGAGGGATTTTAGGAATCATCATAATCAACATAGATGGGTATATGACCCCCTACTTAGTGGGTTATTTTAGTTAGGTTTAGGTATACCCCTTAGTCCCTGGGTTTGATCCCCTATCTATAGATCAATATCTATTTCTTCCAATGAGGTATAGTATGATCAATTTTTTATCTCGAATTATCCCTCTTAGTTTCCTCCATTCTTCTCCATGGAAAGACCCAATTATAATGTTCTCTTGTATGAGTGGTATCAGTATAGTAAGACCCTATGAGTGAGACCTTTTGGATGAGTTTAATCATTAATGGTAAGAATCATGGTGTGGGTTATCCCAGATGAGTGTTTCTTATGAGCTTATAGTAGAATCCTAGGCTTCCCATGAAATCATGACCTTCACTTGAGACAGTTTTTCTACCTTTGCGTATATTTTTCTTAGTGATTTTTATAATTTTTATGTATCATATTCTTATTAACATATCTTAATGATGTTAATATGACTACTATCTTAATGTATTATGTTTGGTGATTTCAGGGTATCATAGTAGGTATATATATAATAAACCCTGCATGGGCTCTGCCCGCACATGTTGTATCTTATATAGAAAATAAGATTTTTTAACATAGTTATAGATGGAAAAAGTCCAGTTGGAGATTATTTATTCTAAATGAACCTCATATGGATCCAAGAGTTTCAATTGGGTTGTTACCCCTGTGTTGTCAGCAGGTTAGGATCTCTTCCAATTTTGGTGGGATTGTATTTTTCCCTTTACAATTTTTTTAACTTCTTACTATACTCTCATGTGTGATAGATGTTATTCATGCATTTATAGTATGAGTTATTTACTATTTTTTATTTTCAATGGTTTATAGAGATGTATACATATGTAAAACTAATTTAGGACGAGGTCTCCCATGTGTGTGATATGACTACTCAGTGTTAGTAATTATCCCCTATCCTATTGAAGGTGGGATTTGGGTGTCATTCATGATTTACCTCTAGTCATGTGGGCCCCTATGGGTTGGGTCATGATAGAGTGGTATTAAAGGGGTCGTCTTAGGACAAGATTGTCTAACTATGAGGTTTGGTTTTGGAATTAGGGAAACAATGTTAAAGGGTCTCAAGTTTATTTTTTAGGATAGGGAACATAGTGTTGGTGCAACAACCATTATTTCCTTTCACTAGGACTCTGATAACCTGATTTTTATCTTGAAACATGAAACCAATAATTATAAGTAAAATATTGGTTCATTCATCATATAGGAATGGATTGTGGTTTCCATGTCTTTATTGTATTAGATCCCCAAAAATTCTCTTTTGACCATGGTGTGTCTAAGAAATTTCTATATCCCTTCATGATGACAGCTAGCTAGGATTCTATAATGAGACCATGGTTATAAACCACTTGAAGATGAGGCTTTAGTTTATGGATCTATACAGGAGACATTTCCTCCAAGTTGATAGAAAGAGATTTATCCACTAATTTAGAGGCATTCTAACCTACCTCTAATGGTTCAAATAGATGATCCCTATCAGGTTGAGTAGTAGTTATTTTTGCTGGTACTGACAAATGAAGTACCTATACTGAGTTCACTTCATGAGTTTTTAAGACATAGATCACCTAGGCATCACGTTGATCTATACTACCCTCCTTATAAGGTTGAGGATTGGATCGAGTCTATGGTGCAAGTGATCCACTTAGTTAGGACCCTTCTTGATGGTGTTCCTAGTGGAGATAATTTTCTAGGGTGACACATGGTGTTGGTAGAGCCTTGTTGGTGACATTTTACATGACTTTGGTCTTGAAAGGATTAGGGACACTTCCCTGCTTAATACTCATTCCTATGATGTGATATAAAATAGTACGGGTGAGCTAGTGATTCCCAAAGCATATAATGTTGAGGTGTAGAGGAAGAGTTCCATTGAATAATATTCTTGATGTAATTTTGATGTTCTAAGGTCTCAGAGTGATCCCTTATTATGAAGAATAGAAAGGAAAGGGAAATGATAGATTTAAGTATTAAGGGATTTTAAACTATATTATTCAACTTCCATTTGAGGTATTAAATGTGTCTTCTCTACTCTAGATACAATTTAGATTCATAGTCACATGAATTTCCCTAAACGTAACCCATGTTTGTGAATTAGTGAGTCCAGTGAAGTATGTTCACTCAACACTTTCATTTGTTGTCTCTTGTAGATAGGATTAAATGCTCACTCACTTCTACTGATAGTTTGACATGACTCTGGGAGGAGAGAGATACTTGAATAGAAATCTTCCATAGCAGTAGTGAGACCCCATTATTTTTTATTAGTATGTAATAGTTTCCTACTACCCATGCCAAAATTGACTATTACTAGTGAGGATTGTAGTGTTTTTGAGTTAGTTTGATGGAGTTTTTCTACTATGGTGAGGAGGAATTCCATCCATAGTAGGATGATCTCATGTATAAGAGGATACAACCGATTTGTTATCTGTTGACTAGTATGAACCATGGAGTACTTGATGATATGATATTTCAGTTTCCTATGATTTTGTAAGAGTATAAGGAAATATTCCCTGAGGACATTCCATGATTACCTCCTCATCGGAAGTTTGTCTTATATATAGTCTTGCCCTAGGGATGGTCGAATATTTATGCTAGCATATCAGATGATCTAATGTAAATATGGGAGCTAAAGGTGTGGTTGTAGAAATCTGTAGGGATGGGGATTTGTTAGACCCAATATGTTTCCCTAGGAATCCCAATGTTGTTCACATAGAAAGAGGATGTGAGGTTGATGGTAGTAATAGAATAACATTACCTGAACCTAGTGACTCGATAAAAAGTATCCAACCTCAAGAATTAATGAATTTTTTGACTAGTGGTTAGGGGAAAAGTAGTTCTTAGAGTTTGACCTTAGGACATGTTATCACTAGCTCTGAGCTCAAGAGGAGAATATACAGAAGGTGGATTCCTAAAGACTCTATGTTTTCTTTGAGTTCATGGTCATATATTTTGGCATGTTGGATACCCTAATAATATTTCTAAGATTTATGAAATGGATCTTTAAACCCTTATCATATTAGTTCATGGTATTTTTCTTCAATGATACCCTCATGTTCTTGGCACTAATGGAGGAGCACACAAGAAATTTGAGGATGAATCTTGAAACAATCTAAGAGTACTTGACTTATGGTAATGTCTCGAAGTATCAGTTTTAGATTAAAAAGGTCCACTTATTTGGATATATCTTCCCAGATATAGGTGTGAAAATGGACCCAATAAAGGTTGAGGCAGTGCTATCTTGGGATCCACATGAGAGTGTGACAATGGTGGAAGATTCTCACCAACAAGGTTTTCCATTTGATACTATTGATTAAGGTGATAGAGCAGTTAGCCTCTTTGCTATTAACCCCTAAAAATGAGTAATACATAACATATCTACAATTGGTGGTTGTCTTCCCTTCATTCTTTCATCACATTAGGGAGGCACAACTTGGGGTATCTATTTTGAGTTTTTGTGTGACTAAATTTCCACTGATATGTTCTTGATGGATTTTATTAGGGTGGGGATCACATTATCCTTGTTTAAGGATAGACTATGACACTAGTCACACTACGAGATGAAGTACCGAGGAGGTCTCATGATTTCCCTTAGCAGTGACCCAGGAGCGGTGAGGATGTACTATATCATTTTCCATCAGGTTGGTTAGCTAAGGATGTTGTGGCATGTTTCTATATTATCTCTCTATGCCTCAAATATCAGTAGTTAATGACCTAGGTTCTTAGAAGAAAGTGGATATGTGATGGTATCTTTGTAGTTATCATGATGGGTCTTCTATGATCAGTGACTGTTCATGATGCCATCTAAGTGATCATAGAATGACTCATCAATTCGACCCACTTCTTAACCATTTGAGAGTATATTTTTTTTGGATAGTTGGAATTACAATGTGTGAAAGAGGTATCCATACTACATGGGATTATCTAAATGATTTTATAGACTATGGTGATTCCTCCATTTGACGATTATAGAGAGAATGTATGACGCCTTTTGGACTCAGTTGTGGTTGAGCATGACCTTTTACCCCCAGATAAATGGCTATTAAGAGTGGACCATCCAGGTTCTAGAAAAAATTCTCGAAGTTTTCATGTTAGTCTTAGGACATAGATGGTAGTATCATCCACCATAGGTGGGGTTTTTATATCACAACAGTTACCTCTCCACCATTGTTGTAGCACCATTTTAGGCCATGTATGGGAGATCCTATAGGTCACCAATATACTAGTTGGAGCCCGTTTTGGTTGAGCATGACCTTTCTACTATAAGACATATGATTAGAAAGAGCAGTCGATTTAGGTTTTAGTAAACATTATTCAGGTTTTCATGTTAGTTTTAGGGCATAACTGGGAGGATCATCTACCATTGGCGGAGTTTATGTATCATAACAATTATCACTCTAACATCGGTGTAGAAACATTTGAGGCCATGTATGGGAAACCCTATAGGTCACCTCTATACTGGTTAGGGATAATGGTAAAACATTATTATGGGACTAGAGTTGGTGCTAACATCAGTAGTGAATTTACATTTCATCCAGGGATGGATGAGGATTTCCTGAATACATTTGGAGTTCTATATAGGCCATCAAAAGAGGCTTATGGAGTTTTTCTAGACAGATCTTGTGTTCCTAGAGATCCTACCTCATCAGGGATTTGAAATATTTGGTTGGGGTGTTAAGTTATCTCTAATATTTTTTGGCCCTTTTCGAGTTAATGCATTAGGTTTGTGATATGACATACTTCTTAACCTGATGGCCATAGTTATACTAGGCACATGATAAATTCTATATGTCATAGTTGAGGTGATATATGAACAAATCATTGCATGATGTCCACCATGGTGATATGGACATTGAGGGTGGAGTTAACTTTTTGAGGTTCCAAATGGATTTTGAGAACCTTTGAGATAAGTACCTTCATGGGAATGCATTTCCCTTAGGTAAATGTTTTTTGGAAGAATATGAACCTTTAATAGAGCTCATCGGAGTGTGATATCCAAGTGCGAGATTAGTACCCTCTTTTATGAGTTGGTTTCCTCTTTTTGGGGAAAAATCCTTAAATGAGGGGAGAATATAACAACTCTTAAATTTTAGTGTAACACTTAGGAATATTTCCAGAGTTGGGCATAGATTCAGCACTTAATTATAGGGCCTTAAGAGCCTCAATGTTGATATATTAAAAATATTAAATACACTATATCACGTGAATGTAATTTTTCTAAAATAATAAAATAACTCCCAAAAAAAGTCTTGGATTGGGTATTTTATCCCACCATTGAATCTAGAATTTGGGTTTTACCCTAGGCATGCCATAAGTATTATTATCATTGGGTTCTTGGATAGAGTTATTTCATGGGATAATTAAATGAATTAAATAAATGAATTAATTTAATTTAAATTTATTTGAGAGACACTATAGAAAACTATATATAAATTTCTTTATGGTATATTCCTAGAGTTATTAACATAAAAAAAGGGAATGGGAGGATAGAGATAGAGGAATCCAATAGCGAGAATGTTTCTGGGAGATCATGAGATCATGGACCAATATTTGAGGTATTAGTTGGATCATCATCATCAATGAAGTTCTTAGATCTCACCAATGGTAATGAAGTGAAAACATTCTTTATTATTGATCAATCCAAACTCAGGGTTGAGTTATTATTTTATGGATCAATCCCTTTTTTTATTTTCTAAAACTGAACATGAATGAATCGCTTAATAGATTAATTTGAGATATGATGATTAGATTTTCAATTGGTGTTTATTGTCACAAATTTTGGAATTGATAATAATTATTTATCCTTGATTATTTTCCTCTTTTTCATCACCTTAATCATAATTAATCGAGGCCTACCTAAATAATGGATGAGTTTCAATCCTTCCATTTATGTTTTGTGCCTTTATATATCTATTGTTTGGCATCCTTAAATGAAATTTCAGTTGTCTAGTGTTTTGATGATACACTAGAGTACTGATCATGGTGTGTTCATCATTTGGCATAATGGATCATGGTCATGAGATTAGTGCTGGGTGTTGGAGATGTGGATGAGGTGTAACAATAATTACATGAATCTAATGATGGATTAGGTAGTGATGGATTCATGATCTAGATTGAATGAATCTCTATAAAAGAGTAGTTATGGGATATTTCGAACAATGAGTGGTTGGAATCCAGTCACTGGTGACAAAGATGGTCTAAAATTATTTCATGAAGTATAGTTTTAGAGATCTGGGTCATGTGGCACCTCATATGGTGGAGATGATTGATTTTTTGGTTAATAATGGTTATAATACAACTTTCAAATGGCCTTAGAGAGTGATCATCCCAAATCTAGGCATTGCATCACATTTTCTAGAGGCCCCGAAGGTAGGATAGCCAATGTGAGTGGAACTGTGTGAGGACTAGTGGATTATATAATTTTTTTAACTACACACCTTTTAGTTTAGAGGAACACATTCTGTATAGTTCTCTATCTGTGGTAGATATGGTTTATGAATTGAATTAAATATCACTCTGTGTGATTTTATCACATTTCATGTGACCCTTAGCCATCCAGATTGGCATGTACAGTGAGTACACTCCTAGGAATCCATGTAGTACTATATGCCAGGTATGTCATATCACACACCATGTAACCCTTTGTGAATGATTCAATGTGTAAAGGGAGTACACTTTTAGGTGTCCATGTTACCCCACACACCATGTGTGTTGAAGAACACATAGTGTACTTTGGAAAGTTCTCATACATGACCAGTGTACATGATAACAACCTAAGTACAAGACACATGCCATAGTGCATATGCTAGACCAGATGAAACACTGAGTTCCAAACTGACCTCTACCTTTCGTGTACCCTTATTAGACACACTATTTATTTTAAGGAAGGAAATTTGTGTGAGACTACAAGACACAGGGAGTTACAAGCTTAGTGATACATTCCAGGTACCTCTAGGGACAAACTATTTACTCTTTACAGGGAGGTTTGAGGCCCTTGTTCTACTCATTGTAGACTAATATATTTAGGGTACATTCCCATAGTCTATCCCCATGAGGTTACAATGAGACATCATGTCCTGAGCATAGGATATAAACCCATATCTAGGATTAGTCTTGTATAGAGTTACAAAATCCTTTTGTGAGGCCCAAAGTGTGATACTATATCATTATATTCTTCCCTATGTTGGGTTTTAGGAATAGTTTTGACCAATATATATGGTATTACGATCCCCTACTTAGTTGGTTATTCTAGTCAGGGTCAAATATATTCCATAGGCTATGTGTGTGATACCCAATCTGTTTATTGAATTTAATTTCTTTTCGGTGTGGTTTAGTCTAATTGAGTGTGTATCTAAAATGTGATCTCTCTCAATTTACTTCATTATTATTCATTGAAATACCTAACAATCACATTCTCTTAGATGAGTTCCATTAGTATGGTAAGACACATTGAGTGAGACCACTTGAATGAGTATCATCAGTAATGGAAAGACTCATGGAGTGAGTTCTACTGGATGAGTGTTTCTTATGAGCCTTTATTAGAATCCTAGGATAGTAGTGAGGTCGTGACCTCTCCTTTAGACTTGGTGTATACCTTTAATCATATCAAGATTTTTTTATTATTATCATTGCTATGTCTCATATTCTGATTGACATATCTTCGTGATGTTGAGATTGATACTCTCTTTATGCTTTATGTTTGGTAATTATAGGGTGTCCTACTAGGTGTGTATATACTGAACCCTGTATATATATTCCCACACATATAATGTATTATAAATATGAGAGGATTTTAAACGTAATCCTAGGTGGACCATGATTTGGTCGATCTTAACTGTACTAGATAGACTTTATATGGATCCACGAGTTGCATTGGGTAGCTACCCCCATGTTTTCAGAAGGCTAGGCTATTTTATAGTTTTAGAGGGCTTTTATTTGGTCCCTGATACTTTTTATGTACTTATTATTATAATCTAATGGGGAATAGATATTATTCATGAATTTACAATATGATTTTTTACCATTCTATATTTATACTAGTGTATGGAGATGTATACATGTGTACATGTACTTTAGGATAAGGCCTCCCATGCATGTGATATTCCCTAATCAATGACAGTCACCAACCCCTGAACTATTTGATGGGATATTGTGGTTTCATTCTTAGATTACAATTGGCTAGGTGGGCCCCAGTGGGTCGGGCTATGACATGAGACATAAGTTTGGTTTACTTTCTAGATTAAAAAATGTGAGTATATTGCCTAAAATTTCATAGATAATGTATTTGGTATAATTGAGGGTCTTGTTTAATAGTAACCTATACTACATGAAGTTAACAAGGTAACCTACATCCAGTGATTCATACTTTGATACATTTATTATGAAAACGTTGTGGTTATTAGAATAATGTACTAAAGTGTAATTCCCTAACCCATATTATTGGGTCCAAGATGATGCTCAACGTGACCCCATGAAAGCCTCCCCATATACAAGAGGTTATTGTCTAGTGGTATAAGATAAAATCATACATTGGGTTACTATATCCTTGATATCAGATAACCACTAACCATATAAATAGTGGAAGTAGAAATAACCAAATAAATCCTACATAGAATCACAATGGTATGACAACCATATAAGTAACATCATATGATATAATAAAATTAGATATATCATTCATAAATATATGCTAAAAGTATTACCATAGGTGGTTGATCAATACATATGATATATAAAAAGAAAATAATAATACAAAGACAACTATAAAAAGACCCCACTTTTTCTTGGTATCACCCCCATCTATACCCAGTTGTACAGTCTCAAGCACTAAATATGGGGACCTTACTACCTCTTGGATCCTTGAAAATAATTTCTATACATTCAACAAGATTCCTTTATAGGGTTTTAGTAATTAAACTTAGTAAGAAACCATTGATGTATCCTCAACACAATTTAGATAGATTTATATATGAGTTTATGCACTAACAAAGGTAAACAAGCAAGAAAGAATTTACCCACAATTTATCATCATGCAATAATTAGGCTACATTGACCTTGACCATACCTAATGAGATCAAATTTAGAGAAAAGGCGTCACCCAGTATTAGGAACCCCATAATTAGTATCCAAGAAGTGATCTAAGGAGGACATCAAAATATAAAACCTCAAACATAATCCAATCCGTCTCCTTGAATAAGGTCCCATGGTTAAATATTGTATCCAAGGATCATCATGGAAGTGGTATGAGGAAGGAAGTTCAGTTTCCAAAATCAAGTAAAAGATAAACCATCCCCTCAGGGTAAGGTCCCATTATTAGACCTATCATATAGACCATCAAAGAAGTGATCCAAGAAAGGAATATCAATATAAAACCTCCAGTAAAATCCAAACCAAAATCCTCCTTGGAGGTAAGGTTCAATGGTTACATCACTTAGGACATGAAACAAAATCTGGAAAAAATTCATCTAGATCAATATCCAACACAAAAGGGTAAACCATATATTCTTACAAGCCATACCATATCAAAACCTTTAAGGGGATTTCCCCTTGTCTATCCATTAACTCAACCCACTATAAATTTATCATAATATCCAACCCCACTCATAACACCCTCCAATTTGAAGGAGTTCAACACCCACACCCATATATCATATAATAAACTCACCGAAACCCTACTAAACCAAGGGAACTCATTATATTCCTAGTAACCTAAGGCATGAAACCCTACTACATGACACACTTTAAGCTATGGATATATCACATCCAATATAATTCACCCATATTTACTCTCTATGGGGTCATATCTAACTATATAGATCTACATGATCACCGGAGTACTTTAGTAATAACAATTCCATGCACACACACAAACCTACATCCACATATCAGACAACTAGTACAACTATATAAAAAATATGAAACATTGCAATGACTTTTTACCTTGAGCTTAAGGGATCACACTAAATATGTCATGCCACTAGATTTAATCCCAAAATACCAAAAAAGGCTTATAGGGAAAAGTAATAATAAGAGGTATATAGGGAATCCATGATGTTAGACATACCAAAATAGGACCCCTATGATGAATGAAACTTAAAATGACTAGGAGGATAGGATTAAGAGCTTGATAGATCCAAATAGGAACCTAAAATTGAGTGTTGGATGAGTAGTGGTCAGGGAAGGAGAAGAGGAATAATAAAAGAGGGTGTAGAGAAAAAATTCCATAAATTCCTAAAAAAATAACAAAGATAGCCACTAGGTACCGAGTTAGCCTATACAAGGTGCCTGGTGCTCTATCATCCACCAAGTACAACCTTAAATTGTTGATAGTTGGGGCTCTAGGACCTAGATGTTCTCTTCCCTTCCCATCGAGTACCTAGTTCCTCTGCACTAGGTACCCCATGGTATCATGTTTCATTTTTCATTAAGGGAACCTAATACCCATTTATAAACTTCTCTCTAACTCTATAATCCGTATAAAAAAAATCCCAAATTAGAAAATAATAATCAATTTAAACCAAAAAATGAGCCTTGAAATCACACATAAAAATTTAGGGCCATTATAAACTCCCCATAAAAGGTACTCTCATATTTTAGAAGTATCTCTATGGATACTCATTAAATAGCTATAACTACTAGGATTTTACATACGAATGAATCTCCCATGTCTCATCTTGGATACACTTGTGATTCCACTACAACCAAATAAGAGGCACAATATTCCTTTATAGTACCTTCCCAATTTCATATACAATACACATTATGCACTCCTCAAATGATGTATACACCTTCAACTTAACACCATTAATGTCAATCAAAAGTGTGGGATCCGTATTGTGCTTACAGATATGTGACACATGAAATACCTGATGCATACACCAATGCAATGTAAAAAGAGACAATTGGTAATCCACAACCATGATATATTCTACAATACTGAATGGGTCAATAAAATCTGACCCGATCTTACCTTTATTACTGAGACATTGACTCCCCACCCAAGGCAGTACCTTTATAAATAAATAATCACCCATAATGAACTATATGGTTCTTTTCCTCTAGTAGTAATATTATCATTGTCAGTTTTCAATAGTAACCAACTGATTTTTGATCAATTGCACTTACTTAGTGGTTTCCTACACCAAGCTTATCCCAATCATTATATATTCACTCAACTATAACAAATAAAAGGGTGAGAAGTATAATCTACCATATAAGTCCTCATAAGTGGCCATTTTAATTTAATCCTAAAATCTATTATTATATAAAAACACTACCATGGCTAGATGGTTATCCCACGCTCCTCTAAAAATTTAGCATGTGTGTCCTAAGACTATCCTCAAGTATTTGGATCACCTTATTTGAATACCTATGTATCTATGGGTGATACATTGTACTAAACTTAAAATGAGAACCCATGGACTTATTTAGGCCCTTCTAGAACCTTGAAATGAAATGTGCATCCTATTTCAATACTATTCTTAAGGGAACCTCATGAAATCACATTATCTTCCACAAGAATAGTTCTCCCATCCTTTCCCCCAACCGAGTCTCTTATATATTCTTGAAATGTGTGACCTTTATTAGCCAATGCACAACTACCCATACCAAACCACAAACACCCATTTTCCTTGTAAGACCCACTATGAAATCCATGGTTACTTTATTCCACTTCCAAATAGGCACTAGAAGGGGTTGAAGTAAACTTCTTGGTATCTAATTCCCCTAGTTAATCCTATGATATGTAAGGTAAAGGAATAATTTTTTTAATGTATTTCCTCATATTAGGGAACTAGAAATGACACCTAATATCATGATATATCTTAGTCATACTTGTGTGAACAACCCAATGTGAGGTGTCAGAGTCCCTCGTTAACTC
The DNA here is from genome assembly GCA_963277665.1 of Viscum album. Lineage (NCBI taxonomy): Eukaryota > Viridiplantae > Streptophyta > Magnoliopsida > Santalales > Viscaceae > Viscum > Viscum album. The sequence goes on from OY728125.1 coordinate 1,953,654,546, forward strand.
CTCCCTCATGAAAGTAGGAACTGTGGCTATACTGTGCATATAAAATATTTCATCCTCATCTAGAGACCATGTTAAGACTAAGTGTTCTCCCATGAGTCATCACCTTATCATAATACAATCTGAATCAAGCTCCTAAATAACCTTTACCTAGATCACTAGCAAAGAAGAAATGGGAAAGGGAGAAAAATTCACAACCCTCCCCCCTTGTGACACATCCAACCACCACTCTATAAATAATCTCATCAGACCCTACTCTTCATTAAACTATTGAACTAATTAATCCATCCATTTTCTACTAATAAAATATTCTATAAATTCCCCTTCATTGGGGAATAAGTTATCATGAATTTAAATGTTTGAAGGTACTCCGCCTAAGGCCTCTACCATAGGTTAAAACCCCATTAAGAGAATATATACCCCAAGATCATGTGTTCTATATAGATGACAAGTCTCTCACTAAAGAGTTAATGATGCCAAAAATTTTAGACATAAACCACAAAATATAGATCTAAATTGTGGTTATGGTAGTTATATGCATGAGGTTGTAGCTAAAAAGACCCATAAGTGACCACCTAATCCCCATGCATCAGAAACTCTAAGACTAACCTTATAGGTATCACAACACAATGTATAAACCTTCTCTTGGTTTGGTAGAATCAGAACTTGATAAGACTTTAATATTGACATTAAATCATAAAATAAAACTTCACTCTAATTGATCCATTCAAATTTTACCACTTCTCAGTCAGCCTTATCATAGGTGTTTCTAAGGGAGAGAATTCCTGAATGAAACACTTATAACACCCAACCAGACCAAAAAAATTATAATCTAAAAAACCTTCATATGTCACACTTGTGTCATAAATTTCTCCACTTTCTCTAGATCAAAAAAATTCACCTACTCTGATATCACATTCCAATATAAGCGTATCTCATAAATCCATAAGTTTCACTTTAATTTCTTGTCATACACTACAAGAAAATGGTGTTTTAGTAGTGGTTTTTTCGCAGCAGTTTTTGTGCTACATCAGGTTGACAATGTAGTGATTTCCTCACTTGCATCATCGGATGGGTGGCTCGCATGAGAGATTGGTGTGCTGGCATCGATCTTCTAGTCCTCTCTTATATTTTGGTGTTGGAATGAGGAGTGCCTTACCTTGAGTGTGTTACCATCATGATATATTTCTTGGAAATGGGGGAAACTCATTATCCTTGACTGATATCGCGGTTGTAGGTTCTGACAAGGGGGGAAAAAGACTCTTGGTTGGTTCTTATTTTGATGTTTGTCTCTTTTTTGGCATTTGGGTCCATGTTTGGCCTTTGTTCCCTTTTGGTTTTTCATGTTATCATTTGGTTATTGTAATGGGTTCCTCTTTTTCCCAGTCTTCAAAAGGAGTTTTTTTCTTCCCATTTAATTTAAGGGGTTCAACCCCTCACCTTTTATAAAAAAAGTTAATAACATTTTTGAATTGAAAACAAATCTTTAATAAGATGAAAAACAGACTTTGTCATCAAATGACTATAACTTATGATATGGGAGTCCATTTCAGCTCTAAAACCAGTCAAATAGAATCTTATCAAATGATCTAATACCAAGTGAGATTTAAATCATGTGATAATGAAACGAAAAAACATATTCAAATTTCAAAAGTTGAAAATCAAACTCGAACTTCAAACGGCCATAACTTTTAATCCGGGTGTCCGTTTGGGCTCTACCACATATCAAATTGAAGATTATGATGATCCTTATACTATTTAGGTATGTTACCAACTCTTTGAGTACTGTATATCTTTTTATTCTATCATAAAGGCCCAGAATTCCTCCTAAATAGAGGTTTTAGTTGTCGACCCCAATTTCTTAAAATTCAAATAGTTATAACATTCACTCCAGGTGTCTGTTTGGACTGTACCACATATCATATTAAATATTATTTTATGATCTTTGATTTGACTGGTTACAATGTAGAAAAAGGAGTCCCAGATCCGATTTTATGGTCATTTCAATGTTTTTAGGGTTTTCAGAGGTTCGTAACATTTTATGATTTATATAATTAATTAAATAATTAAATAATTATTTTTTAGTTTTTATTTATTCATTTATTTAATATAAATTAATTAATTAATTATTAATCAATCAATTAGTTAATTATTATTTATTTATCTTTTATTTATAATTTATAATTTATAATTTATTTATCAATTTATTTACTAATAAATTTTTTTATTTATTTAATATTTAATATGTATTTATTTTCTTATTTATTATTTAGTTATTATGTACACATTAATTATTAAGTAATTATTAATTATTAGTTTATTATTCATTTATTATTTATTATTTACTTATTATTTATTTATTCTTTATTCATTATTAATTAATTAATTAATTAATTATTAATTAATTATACATTATGAATTATTTATAAATTATTTATTATTTATTAATTAAATATTAAAAATTAAATGTTAATTATTAAATTTTAATTATTAATAAATAATTATCAATTATCAATTATTAGTTATTAGTTATTATTTATAATTATTTATTATTTATTATTTATTATTTATTAATTAATTGATTAATTAATTATTCTTTTTTTTTATTCTTTATTCTTTATTCATTATTCATTATTCATTATTATTTATTATTTAGTATTTATTATTTATTATTTATTACTTATTTCTTCAATATTCATTATTCATTAATTAATAATTTTTAATTTATTAATAATTTCTTAATAAGAATATTGATTATTTATAAATTTTTAAATCTTAATTATTAATTATTAATTTTTAATTCATAATGATCAATTATTTATTATGATTTATTAATAATTATTAAATATTAAAAAATAATTATTTATTATTTACTATAAACTATTTACCATTTACCATTTACCATTTATTATTTATTATTTATTATTTATTATTTTTTAATTTATTTATCATTTATTTATTAATTTATTAATTATTATTTATTTATTTATCATATATTAAATTATTTTTTAATGAATTTATTATTTATACATTACTTATATATTATATATTATATATTATATATTATATAGTATATATTATCTATTATATATTCTGTATTATGTATTATGTATTGTATATTATATATTATATATTATGTATTATGTATTATATATTATATATTATGAATTATCTTTTAAATATTATCTATTCTCTTTTATATATTATATATATTACATATTATGTATTATATATTATGTATTATATATTATATATTATATATTATGTATTATATATTATATATTATATATTATATATTATATATTATATATTGAATATTATATATTATATATTATTTAGTATTTAGTATTTAGTATTTAATATTTACAAGTTACTATTTACTATTTACTATTTTCTATTCAATAATTAGTAATTAGTAATTAGTAATTATTAAAAAAATAAAGAAATAAATAAATAAATATCTACTCATGATAAGAAGGTATCTATATAGTTTCCACACCTAGCATGAGGTCAATAATGAACTCAATATCCCACTCAAGTGGTAACCATAAGAAATAATCAAGAAACACATCCAAGAAATGTTTCACTACTGGGGGGGAAATAGATTGAAATGGATCTTAGTTAACTATAAGAACCATACTTACTACCTATGTAAGTAATATCCCCTATAAAAAAAAGTCTAGGTCTTTCTCTACCTTCCCCCATATCCAATTTACCTATGATAACACACTTATTCAATGTAAAGAAATTAAATGATACTCGCAACTGGTAGTAGTCAATGTGATATTAGAAGAGTGTTAACTAGTCTATCCCAAAGATTACATCAAAACTTATCATATATAATATAAAAAAATCCCAAAAATTCTCATATAACCTATCCACTATGGTACATGTTGGGAATCACTTAATGTGATCCAACCACTTACCCTTAGGCATATCAAGAGAAAACATTCCGGGTAAAAACTCCATTGCTAGCCCAAGATCAGATACCATACAATAAGATATAAAAAAATGAGATTTTCCCATATTGAATAATGCAATAAATAATTTAGATGAAACCCAAACCATACCTATCATAGTCGAGTGACCCTCTACTCTATTAGCCAAAACCTAGTCCAAAGCATAAAATTTTCAAAAATAAGATCTATGGCCTTTCCTCTGTAACCTATGAATCACCTAATGAACTAACCCCCTGAGGATACTATGGAAATTTTAGTCCCTAAGACCCTCAACCAACTCCTCATACGAACCTCCTAGACAAGGCCCCATAATATTCCAAATGTACTTCGGACCAATCTTAGTAAACCCATGTTTGTTATGATCCACTACCTAAACCTTTCTATGAAAGAAGTATATAGAACCACTTTAAGTGACCCATACCCCCACACACATGACACTCCATCAAATTTCTATAATAATATCTATGTTAATGAACTAGACTCCCATAATAAAAACACAAGAAGGGATTTACTCTTGACAAAGGTAGTGATAAACCTATACCCTAAATTTCCTACCACATGATTCTCTAGTAAATCTCATGATAACTACTATTCTTACAAATATAATAGGGACCTCCCACTAATCTAGTATGCTATCATAGAATACAAAAAATATGGGAAGAAAACCTGATATATTATCATCCACTTCACCCATTTAAATACTAATAGCTTTACAAACTACATTAGAGTAAGAAATTAGGTTGAACATCGCCACCTAGACCCTCATATCTAATATAAGACCAATATTAAACCCATGAGACTTTTGGGACTCATTTACTTCTAGAAAGGGAGAAAAAACAACTTAATGAAAAAGGTAGCATATTCTTTCATAAGAATCACCTATACCGAATCTCTATAAACTCTTTAGCATGGTCTAACTTTAGTGAATTATGGGAAACTCCTCAAATAATAGGTCCTTAAAATCCTCCCATGAAAATATCTCATACCTATTAGCCCAAAATATAACTCCCCACCATCTTTGGGTGGGTCCTTGAACCTTGTAAGTAGCTTGATTTACCCATAACTTGTTTGGTGTCTCTACATTCTCAAAGATAATATTGCTCCAGTACTTGGAATTTTGAGGACCAATTAAACCCTATAATGTTTAAAGATACTATATTAAGAAATATCATGAAAATTATACCCTAGAAGGTCCACCCTAATGCATGCCTTTTCCTATGACTTGTAATATATAGAACACCCTTAGGAATAAAGGTTTAACCTCCTCTAGATAAATCTTTAGTGAATGATTATTTATGCCCACCTAATCATCCATAGGTATAAAAATATTATCCTAAACCTTAAGGAAATTCTCAACCTCATCCCTAAGTGACACTATAGGATATTGATGAGGATACATATTTTTCTAAAAGTCCAAAACATAGACATAAAAAATCCCTTAATTGCATAAATATTAACATAAATTAATATTTAACATGAACATATGAATACAGAAATACTAGAGGATAGGCCCTACCATACCACTATACAATACATGAGGAACTACCACCCAAAACCTAACCAAGGCCAAATCCCATATCCCACACTTTCATGTTAGTCAAAATCATATATAACATAAATCTTAAGAACTATAATTTTTATTAATTAGATGATACCAATAATATATTTATAGAAAATGAAATAGATTATTGTTGACATTTTTTAATTTGAACCCTAAAAATATTATTATTATTATTGGGATAAGGATGGGGATTAGTGTGCTCTCACTTTATGGATATCATGGAGATTGAGAAATACTAATTCTGATGAGATTATTGAATGATCTTGAGCTTGATTCTTGGTAGGAGGATTCCTCTTTTATTAGGATAATAAAATCACATCCACTGAGGGAATAAAGGATGCATTAACCTCTTATGAGGGACTAGATGTAGTGAATCAAGGGAACCTTTCCTGATTTCATGTAGTAGTTCCAGATCATATTTTCAATAAGGGAAATATTATGCATATTGTTATCAATCAATAGATTATTTGGGATATATTTATGTTATGAAATAACTAGATAATTATAAGGATTGAATTTCTGGTTGGAGGAAAAACATGGAAGGTTAAAGAACTAGTAAGTCACATTTCGGTTGTATGGGGTTTCACATATTGAAATTGTTTTCTAATGGAGTGAGGATTGTACCATATTATCATCCCTTTAGATAACCTTTAGATATGTACATGGTCCTTTGAAATAATCACATTGAAACCATGAATGCATTGTATATTGTAATGGGAACAACATTTTAATCCTTTTTTAGGAATACATGAGTTCAAGCCTAGATTCAAGTTATTGGTATTAATTGTATTCTATTATAATATCCCAAGAATTTATAATATATTTTTTTTCAAAGTGTTCATGATCATGATTTACATGCAACAATAAACTTAAATGAACCATGATTAAAATATTATATTATATATAAAATTGAAATTAAATTGATTTATGTGAATATGAATAATTGAATAATGAAAAATATGAATACATTATTTTCTTAATACAAATTTATTAAATAATTCTTAGGGAAATGAGTACTCAATTTGAAATTTTAAGAATAAAATCATTTAATGTTAAAGTATCAATTTTTAAGATATTATATTTATATATACATTATGTATCATGATAAATAATTAAATTTTATTTTTACGAAATATATTATTAATTAATGAATAATAATTCATACATTGATTATCAATTTTGATAGAAATAAAGACAAAACCATTTGATGGTAAAAAGAGACATTTTTTTAGAAAACTTTTTTTAAGTGAACAATATATTTCTATTTTAAAAATTTAAAATAATAACTATCAATGAATGGTTTTAATGTAAAAAATATATATTAAATTAAAAAAAAAAAAAATTTATTTAATGATTATTATGAGGAAAATAGTCATATTATGTTTATTTTATGCATGAAAAATTCATTTTTCTAAAAATTGTTTTCAACGCATTTTATGTGTTTATTTTTAAATTAATTTTTATCAATTAAAGGAATTTAATTTTATAAAATGGTTTTAATATTTGAAATAATAATGTACTAATTTTTTAAATAAGTTGATTTTATTTTTGGTTATAATTAATAGAAACTGAGGTAAAAATTCATTACAATTATAATGGTTAAAAGGGTTAATGAGGGGTTAACCTAAAGAGATAAGGGTTAAAATATCCTAAAAACCTGTATAAATCCAATTGATTGAAGATTTTTTACCCATATATCATCAAATATTTTGAAAGTTTCCAATTTAGAGTCACTTTATCATGAAAGTTACATTATATTATTTTTAAGTTTAGAATAATTATTATTGTGAAACTCCCCTCACTTATAAAAGGGAACCTCGCATACTCTATTATTTACACCTGATTGAGAAAATAATCTCAACCAAAATATATTTAAAAATATTCTATACCAACCTATGCAAATAATGGTTGGTTTTTTCTTCTTAAGATACCAATCTAATGGTCCTTAATAAGAGATCTAGAGGAGGTTCGTCAAAGAAGAGGTGTAACTCTTAACTGAGTACCAACATGTTAATTTATTCTTATACCTCATCAAAAAAACGGATTATAATTATGATATAATAACATCATCATATAAAATATATTGAAATATTATTACTTTTATGGTAAAAACCTTTTTCATCACCTTTTCTATCCTATGGGGAATGAAAATATTGTTCATGTGTATGTGTGGACTACCACCTTTACAAAGTTATGTGTTTATTTTTTCATAATTATATCTCATGGATGAGTATATATATATATTTAATGAATATATATTATATTTATAATATAATTCTTTTTCCTTACAGGTGAATTAGTATTTAACTTTTTTTTCCAACCATTTAAAAACGGAAAACATTACTCATGCGTACATATGGACTTCCATCTCCATGAAGTGTTGTAATTCATTTTTCATAAATACCATATATGACTATTCATAAAAGTGTATATTGTGAATAAATATGATATTAATGAAATTATTTAGATTCTTTATATGGTTAAACCTTGACTAAGGTGCAAGGATAAAAACTATCTAATCGAAACATTCATGCAAAACTGACTGGTTTTAACTCGAATAATGATTTCAATGAAGAATTGTTTATAAAAGTGTAATAGAAAATTATAAGGTAATGTTATATATTAATAAATATATGAATATGGTTCTGTAATTTATTTTTAATAGATATTTATTTATTATATTTTAGGCTTGAACACATATAAATAAATACAGAACTTGAGGTAAGGGTTTATGTTATAATCTCATTTCTTTTGAGGATTCTCTATGTTAAATATCTATTGAGGAAAATTATATGATCCATATATTTTAAAATCTATATTTTTCTTCTAATATGGTTACTTATTTAGTTTTTATGTTTTTATTTCATTATCCTCTTTTTGGTACTTAAAATTCTTGAGAAAATATTTTTAAGAAAATCCGACCTTATTTATCCTCTTTAGTCAGAAAACATTTTCTTTATTGTCCACGTTACTTAAAATGTTTTAAATAATGTTCATTTATATGTTCAAATGATTTTTTAAAATCATTTTCAACCACATTTTACTTTATTTTAAAATGTTTAAATGTGAGTTTTTACATTTTTTTAATAGATTGTTTTTGACTTTTTACAAAAAGTGTGAAAGAAATATTTGATTTAATGTTTACCGAATGAATGGATTTTACCACATTAATGAACATACATTGATTTTAATATTACTTAACAAGTTTACATGGTTATTTTCAATTATAAAATTTTCTAAATATTCTAGAAATTTTTAGTTTTCAAAGTTATTGAAGGAAAAATATATTTATCTTCATTTTTAAAGAAATGTTAAAATTATATTTGAAAGGTATTTTTTATCAATGTAAACATAATTTGATGTTTCTTATACTCCACTGGGGATATATTCTAATGATACCATCATTGTTATTTCTCTGTATGAATTATCATGATGATTTTTAAGGATGATTCTATAATACCCATTACTTTCCCAAGAGTTAATAAATTTATGAGGAAATATTTATGAAAACAATTTATTTTCCATGAGTCATACTATGATGAATGTTTTTATGATATTTTGGAAGAATTATTTATAGTTTCGATTTTATGATAGGTTGGACTATAATTATATATCCCTCTAAATAACTGGGTAAATAATGACATAATATGAGATAATATGGACAAGAATGGGGAGTGAACCTCATTATTTAAGGGACTTTATCCACCATGATAGTATTTTGAGTGAGCCTTGACTAAGGAAATGATGAAATAGTTATTGAACCTAATACACTATGGGATTCTGTCTCGTATTATATTCTTTTAAGTGAGACTTGAAAAAGGAAATGATTTTATATACTTATTTTTATACAACAAACTTATGTATTATTCATATGATATGTTCTCATGGATCATGTTTTATTATTGATGATTCAATAGTATTATGTATTATGCCAATTGTTATGAAAAATCCTTACGATGCGACTCCTGATTAATTATCTTTGACTAATCTGGTATGAATTTCATAAGTTATTATCATGTTATCATACCCTTATGCTTATATTAGGCTCACTTATGATCATTTATTGATATGTATTATGTTTACCCTTAATGAGCATATAAGATCACCCTTTATTATGTTTTGATTTCCCCAGGTTATTAATAAAGGTATTAAGTAGGTTATCTATGAGAAGGATACTAATCTTGAGGAAATTTGTGGGATATATTTATGATCTTTCATGAAATAATTTTATTAATTATATAGTGTTTAAAGACACTAAAAATTTATGGTTCCGGGGTGTGTATTATAATGATATGAATTGTTTATTCATTTAAAATAATGAATATTTATGTATATAATGATTGGGTTATCTCTGTTTTTATCAGAGTAGTGTTTAGTTATTTTTTGTGATTAGGTTATGGGGAAAAGGATGATTGAACTTAAGACAACCTATGATAAAATAAAAGAAAGATAAGATGACCCTAAAGTGTCATAGGTTGACCAAAATGTGTCATCATTTAGAACATATTTGGAATTATTATTGAAAATATATGATTTATCCCTCTGGTTAACAATGATTTATGTTCGAACTATGATTTTTGGTTTTAGTCAATGGATGGAATCAGGAGGAATCATGTGAACAATGAATATAACAGCCAATGTAACAACTATCCTCATGAGAAACCAAATGAAATGGGAGATGATATGGAAAGTCTTATATAAATTATAGATTTAAGAGAGAAAGTGTTATAGAATAAGACCACTCACCAGGTCAAAGTATTGTGGTAAAACCATAAATTCGATGAAGCTACATGGGAACCAGTTAATGTGATGAGCTCTAAGTATTATAATTTATTTATATGAAAGTAATAAAAAATTTATGGTGAAATTATTTTAACGTTAGTAAAATGTAACACCAATATAATTTAGAATATATATTTATTTTTTTCATAGTGTTGATTAAATTGATTTACACGTAACACAACACTTAATCAAACCATGATTGAAATATTATATTAATTTAACCTTGTCATTGGATTGAAGGGTATGAAAATTAATATCTAAATTACGAAATATATGAATAAAATATTTCCCTATTACAAATGTATTGAACAATTCCAATAAAAATAAGTACTCAATTTGAAATTTTAAGAATAGAATAATTTAAAGTTAATGTATGTATTTTTCAAAATATTGTATTATTATATAAATTAGGTATCATGATCACTAATGAAAATTTATTTTTATGAAATATATTTTTAATTAATTAATAATAAATCGTACATTGGTAATCAATTTAATGAAAACAAAGACAAAATCATTTAAAGGTAAAAAGGGACATTTTTCAGAAAAATGTTTCTAAGTGCATAATGCATTTATATTTTAAAAAATAAAAATAATCTATATTGATGGATAATTTTAATGTTTAGATTATATATTCAGTTAAATTAAGTTAAATTCATCTAATTATTATTACATGGTTATTATTTTATTCTTGAAAAGTATATTTGTCTAAAAATTGTTTTTTCACATTTTATGGGTTTATTTTTAAATAAATTTATGCCAGTTAAAAGAATTAAATTTGATAAAAATATTTTCCATATTTAAAATTAGAATGCATAAATATTTAAATATCTAATTTTATTTTTGGTTATAATGAATCGTAAATGAGGTAAAAATTCATTAGTACTATAAAGGTTAAAAGGGATAACGGGGGGTAAAACTAAAGAGACAATTATTAAAATAACCTATTTTTTTATAAATAAAATATTTTGAATTTATTTATTTCATATATCATAAAATATTCTAAATTTATCAAATTTGGAGACACTTGACCATGAAAGTGACCTTATATGATATTAACATTTAGAATAATTACAAGTGTGCCACTCCTCTCACCTATAAAAGGATACATTCTCTCCTATCTTCTTCACACCATATTGAGACACTTATATTAACCAAGATATATCTAAATCTATTCCAAACTTACCTATCCACTTTCTATATGTGTAGGGATTTTAAAATACCAACCTATGGTCCATTAATAATATTTCCAAAGGAGGTTTCTCAAATAAGAGGTATAACTCTTAACTAAGTTTTTTATGTTTATTTCTTATTCTACCTCCCTAAAAACTATCGTAAAAATGATTTTATAATAAAATAAGAATCTTGAATGAACTAAATTTTTATTTTTATTATGTTACAATCTTTTTATCACTTTTACTATCTTATGAGAAATGAAAACATTTCTTGTTCATACATGTAGACTTCCATCTCCATGAAGCAATGTGTTTCATTTTTCATCACCATCTATAATTGGTGTCAATATATATGGATTTAATGAATGTATATATGATATTTATGTTATGATAATGTTTTTTTTGTAAAAGTGAATTATTATTTAAATTTAAAAAAAAAATTAAAAAATGGAAAACATTACTCATGAGTACATACAAATAACCATATTTGTGTAGCGATGTAATTAATTATTTATCAACAACCCATACAATATATTGTAAAAGTTTATAGAGATAATTTGTGATTTTTTCATATATATATTTTTATTTTTTGTAAATTTATCTTTTTTGAGAATGTTTCTTTAACAGGTGAAAAAATCATTTGAATGTTTGTTAAGAAAGTTTTGTTATAAAGTTTCTAGAGGAAGCTATAAGTTTGTTAATAAACTTTATAACTAAATTAAATGATACTATGTTGATTGAAAAGTTTAAAATATCATAAAAAACCCCATGATACCATCTTTTTATCAAAGGTATAGTTGAATTTTTTCAAATAAACATTTTTTAATAATATTGAACAAGTCCATCAGATGTACAGAAGCTGAAGAAACCAGATGAACAATATCTTTATTACCAGAAAAAAATTTATGATAATTTTGAAGAAGTGTCATAAAATATAAATTATATATAAATTCAAAAATAGAAGTTATTAAAGTGGAGAATTTTTACACCATAAAAACTTTACCAGACAAACTTGTAGGGTGAAATTTCTATGAGAAAATATGAAAGTGAATGTTTCTAAGTATATACAAAAGAAGTTTTTTCACAAAACCACTAGAAAAATACAAATACAGCTTACTGGACCAAACTTCCAAATATATATTTTATAATAAAAAGCTATAAGTTTTATTTTCTATATTTTTTAAAAGGGGATATTTGTGTAGTTGTTAATTATAAAAACAAATAAAAAAGTTTTAAGAGTTGAGTTTCCAGATGAACATTTTACAAGAAAGTTCACAAAAAGGTCACTAGAAGAAAAATGAGGAAAAAGATAGTTTATGAGAGAAGTTTTTGATAAATTATTAGGATAAAACCAATGAATATCATTGGGAAAAAATGATGAGATGAATAGTTATACGAATTTTTTTACTAAGTTTTTTCAGTCTCAAAAAACTTTAAAAGAAATAAAAAGGGGGAGAAGCCAATGTTAGGGAACTATATAGATGAATATACATGTAATATATATCTGAGAAGTTTTAATAATGTAGTCAACCATTTTCATAAGGTAAGGAGAAATGGAAAAGGTCATATTTTTATTCCAAATAGCTAGCATGTATGATGTTTTTATTCACAAAGGGTTTCTTTGAAAAGTTTATTTGATGTTCAGAGTTGTGAAGTTATGAAATGTGCTGCTAAGAAAGTCCATTAGATGAAATTTTGGGAATAAGTCCAATGAAAAAACTTTTATTAAGAATTAAATCAAATAGATTTAGAAATATTAATAAAAATCTAGAAGTGAACTTTTATCATTATATAGCTAAGTCTCCATCTGATGGAGTGTTCCTAGTTATGTCATCAAATAAACAATTTCACTAGATTGAGTTTTTATGAGGAACTTTGAATAAATTTATGAATACCAAAACTTGATGATATTGAAAGTGTTAATTCAATTGGTTTGATTTCTAGCTGAGATAATAAAAATTGAAGAGGTTACTTAACATTTAAAGTTAAGGAAGTTACATTAAGGTTGTTGGAGATATAGAGTTTTTAATAAGTTTAATGAATATTCAAGAAGACTCTAGAATTCTTGAGAATAATTTTCTGAACTATTTTGAGTGGGAATGTTAAATTGGTTTCCTATCATTACCACTTCAGGAGAACCTATATTAAGGGTGCGAGAAAGAACATTACACTTGACACAGTTCATATATACAAAAGGATTAATTACAGAAAAATTTATACCAGAGTGTGTTTCTAACCGAATCACTTTTTGATTAAATAAGTACCATGCATAGTTTTATTTATAATCATTAGACAGAGTTTTAGTTCACATAAACTTGATAAATAAATAAAAAAGTTTTTTTTATAGAGTTTTTAGGTGTAATGGTTTTTATAATCAGATAGAGTTTAGGAAATATATTAGGGAAAATTTTTATTGAGATGCAATGGGAAAAATTAATTAGAAATAAAAATATCACACCATACGAAAACTTCTTAATAGATGAAACTAGAAAAAATTTATTGAAAAACTTATGGGAGATAAAGTTACAAAGTTTCATTACTTTTTAACTCATGTTTTGTAAGAAACAATTTGTAAACTGATGAGTTCCATCATTATCATACCTATTAGAAGATATAAAGAGTATAATGGGAGTTCTCTCAAATTTGTCTCCACTTATTTTTAAGACTAAAACTCCATACACCCATGTGAGTGCACATGGAAAGGATGTAGGTTCTCACATTGAGGATAAAATTTATAAATATTGAATTCCTATTTTACCTTCTCATATTTACATTATTTTTGAGTTTTTTTATAAAATTTTATATGGAAATAACTCTAAAAAGTTAGAGGGGTTAATTTTCATAAAATTGTAAATTTATAAAAATAAAACTACTGATTCAAACCCCCTTCTCAGTGGCTAAATGATCCTAAGTAACTTCAATTAACATTAGAGAAAAGGTTCCCCTATTGAATCCATATCATGGAAAACCTAAAATCCATGAATAATAGAGGTATTACTACCTTTGTTGGAAAAAGTTAACATGGATGGAAATACAGAATGATACCCTATGTTTTTCTCTTGGATTCAAGGTAATTGATGTAGTCACACTTGGGTTTCCACCCATTGAGAAAGATTCTCCTATGAATTTTAATGACAATAAAATCATTAAGGTTTATGGGAAAGCTAAAAATTCTATTATTATATATTTTTCAAAAAACATTCATGAAGTTTATAGGTCTCAAAATAGATATGGAAACTTGGAAAAAACTTGAATGTATATTTTATAGAAACACTAAAGTGAAAGATCCAAAGTTAGAAATCTAGAAAATCAATTTTGAAGACATCATAATGAGAAATGAATAAAACATTTTTGAATAATTCAATAAATTTAGTAATATGGCATGAAACATAAGTGTATTTTGGGATGTCTTAGAAGATTATACTATTTTAAATAAAATTATGAGAAACTTCCCTGATATTTTTGATTATAAAATCTTGTATTTTAATGATAATGTTGATTTATTACTTAATGAATTGAAAAAATTTCTTATTTATTATGATATAAGGAAATCTCGAGCATTAAAAAATACAATCAAGGATAAAATTTATTGTGAATCCATAAGAAATATAAAAATACAAGATAATGAAAATATTTACCATAGTTATTAGAAATATATGGAATATAATGAAATGAATTAAAATATAATATCTCTTATCTCAAAAAACTATTGGAGAGGTTGATGAAAGTATAGAGAAAAAATTAGACTCAAATATTTTGAGTGTAGAGGAATTGTATATATTTATATGAATTTTCCCAAGAAGAATGTTGGAGAATATAAAGATCATTTTGAAGGAAATACTCAGTCGAATAATTTTAACAAAACTTGTAAATAATATAAGAAGTACACTGGTGGTAAGAAAAAGTTCACTACAAAACATAAGGAATATATTATGTAATAAAGGCGAATATGAATCTACTAAAAAAAATTCGTTAGGTCCACTAGGCTAGATACACTAAGAGGGGGGGGGGGGGTTGAATCAGGGTATGAAAAATTAAAAAAACTACCCCTTTTGATCTTATTTTGTTATTAGACATAAATCAAATCTCTCTGCCTCATGTTGTAGAGTAAAAATAAAACTTAAAGCATTCACAAGATATAACAATTTTACTTGGTTGACCCTCCCTGGGATACATCTAAAGAGAATAAACCAGTGATGTGCTGATGTACCCAATCCAATACAAGTGAACTACTATTTAGAAGTTTGAAGTGGACTCATTGTCCCTCCTTGTTTACAACCAATAACAATTTGAAAGCTCACTACTTCTTTAGAAGATCCACTCATAGTTTAAAGAATTGTAGGTCTTTTCATTATATCTAATGAATGAATCCTCTACCGTATGTAGATTCCTTGTTAAATTATAATTTTCATCCATTAATTAATACTCCTTTTCCACTTAACACCATGCAATAAACTTTGAAAAACATTTACAAATCTCCCTACTTTATAAATATCCTTATTTTTCAAAGCTCAAACAAGACTTCAAAAAGTTACTTCCTCTTCGCAAAGAACACACCTTTGTAGAGATCACTGCTTCGTAGAGAATACTACTTCATAGAGCACACTTCTTTGTAGAGATCAAGCCTCTATAGATCTCAAGCCTTCGTAGAGCTTAGGTCATCACAAATCTCAGGCCATCGCAAAGCTCAAACCTTCACAAAGTTACTTCCTTCATGAAGCTCACTGAGCCAATGAAGAAGACCTCTTATTCGTGAAGCTCTTAATACTTAGAGGCATTAAATTCATTCATGACTAGGATATTATTTTCGAAAATCTCAATCATTTATTTGAAACCTTGATTTATGGAGCACCCCTTACTTTACTAAATCAAAACGACTACAGATTTTCTCACTTAAGATCATCCAGAATAAAGAGGGGTGGACTATTATTTATAGGCATGGTCGAACGTGGAGCTCTTCTTCTTCCTGTGTGATTTATAGATCAGTCAAAATCATATATGTGGAGTATCATCCCTTTTTAAAGAACCACTAAATTTTTTCATTGTGTCAATGTTCCCCATTAAACACATCGCTCTACCAATACAATGCTCCATCACGATGCTCTTCACCACTTCCGTTCACAAATCTTGTCATAATTACCAAGCTCACCATCAATAGTCTTCATGTATTTGCGAAATCTACTTCATGAAGCCCATATTAATGAAACTCATTCCTTTTCCATATTTTGATAATATCTTTAAGGAAATCCATATTTTACAATGCTCAACAAACTCCAAATTTTGGACCCTAAAAATTTGGAAAACACAAAAGAATAGAGTCACCTTGTATATATTCTTTGGTACTACCTCCATATCTTCCATTACATTGTCATGGTTCTTTGTTAACATGGATTGTCAACAAAAATTTTGTTACTCAAAAAATTCACCATGAAAACCTGCTTTGTCAACAAATACAATTAACCCAAAAATGTTGCAATGTTACCTTGAGAGATATTTTCTCAAAAATCTCCCCCTTTGGGTTTGTAGACAACTCTTCCCATAACGATTCTCTGTACATTGACACCTTACTGAATCTCCTTCTATCATACAACATCATTCACCTCTTGCAATTCAGATAGTCACCAAAGATTCACTTACTACATACTCTAAGACCACATGAGCAATGCTCACCGTGAGAAACAATATTATTAAAAGTTCATCCATGAATTACTTCATTTATAACACCAATCGTTGTTACTATTCCAACACCAATCTTCTCCTTGCATCAAGAACCTCAGATATTCTGATATCTAATATTTTATCAATCACTTATATCATCATTAGATTTAAAACTCATACTCCCCTATCTTATTTCTCTTCCCCTATCTCACTGATCAACCTATCAGCTTCTCCCAATTCCTTTGACTAAGAAAATTTATCCCTTATTTTTCCACAGTTTCTCCCCCTTTAGGAGTCATTATTTCTTCCCATTTTTCAATAAATATTAAGGTAACACCTTTGTGGCCTTCAATAGAGTAGAGAACAAAGATCAACACATTAGGTAAAAACAAACCATACCATGCTCTTGGTGCTTGTTTCATCCCATACGGCACTTTATTCAACTGAATTTTTTTTCTCATCTTAATGAATGAGAAAACCATTTATTTGATCAATATAAAATTATTCTTATATAAAATCATTCAAAAATGTAGATTTGATGTCCATCTATAATACCTTGAACTTCAATTTCACTACAATAGCCATGAATAATCTAATTGTTTCCATCCTTTCAACAGGTGAAAATGTCTCATCGACATCAATACCCTCTATCTGGGAGTATCCTTTTCACACTAGTACTACTTTGTTTTGAATCACTATGCCATATTCATTCATCTTTTTGTGAAAGACCCATTTAGTTCTAATTAAATTCTTATCTTTTGGCATCAAAATAATATCCCACATCTGATTCTTCTCAATTTTATCTAGCTCTTCATTCATATCTTGGACCTAGTTCACATCTACAGCTATATCGGTATAACATTTCAACTCTATGTGAGATAAGAAATATGTATGGTTTAATGACTTATTTCTTATTATTTGAACAGGTTCTTCCAGATCACCGATGATATTTTTCCTGTCAATTTAAGCTTTACTCTTTGGCTTCTTTGAAGATGAAGACTGGACTTCTTCTTTCTCATCATCAGTATCTTCTTCTAAATCATCATCTTCCACTTCTGCTCCCCATGTTTTTATTATCTCCTCATCGATTTCATCAGAAACTAGTTCACTGTTTTGTTGAATATTATTTTCATTTTCCATTACAGTGACATCATTTCTCTCAATGACTTTTACCAGCCTCTTATTAAAGCACTTATATGATTTTCTTTTTCCAAATTTTCCAAGGAATATCCCCTCATCTCTACGTGATTCAAATTTCCTATATTTTTATTTTTTGAGAATAAAGAACTTTCTTCCAATGATTATAAAGTACTTTAGTATTGGAGTCTTTCGGTACCACATCTCATAAGGAGTCTTTCCTTCCTTCAAACACAAATATTCCCTGTTTGAAATTTAGACTGATGTTAAAACTACATCCTTCAAAAATTTATTTGGTAGGTATTGTTCAATAAGCATCATTATTTCCATGTTGTTGATGATCCAATTTCTCCTCTCAACTAATCTATTCTATTGGGGATTTATCACTTAAGAAACTTTATTCCTTATCCTTTGTTTCTCAAGATAGTCTTATACTTGATTGTTTTTGAATTTCATACCATTAGCAGAATGAAACATCCAATTTTTTTCCCAAGCATCCTTTCTGATTCTCTTAGATACTATTTTAAGTAGCTGAACACATCAGAATTATGGTAAATGACAAATACCCATGCCATTATTATGTATTCATCAGTGAAAAGAACAAAATACCTCTTCTTGTCAATGTCTCTTAGTGATATAGGTCCACAAACCTTAGCATCCACCCACTCAAGCACTCTTGTTGACTTATTTTTCTTATCCTTGAATGTTTTTCTAATGATTTTACCTTATTGACATGCATCACATGTATGAGTAAGATCACGTGATAGCTTAGGGAGGTCTCTAGATGTATCACAATTCACTATATCTTCTAGGTATGGTTAGCATAGATGACCTAGTCATTTATGCCACAACTTGTTCTCTTCCACTCTAGGAAAAATATATATATCTTCTTCTCCACTTACAAGGTAGAGATTTCACTTTGTCCTTTTTAACTATAGGATAACTACACCATCTCTTACCTTTACAATACACGTCTTCTTAGTAAATCTTATAGAATACCCTAAGTCACATAGTTGACTGACACTAAGTAGATTGTGACTATGACCTTCTACTACTAAAACATCAGCATGTCTCATCGATTTTCCCCCAAACCTGGCCTTTCCCAAGCCAATTATCTCTAGGCCTTCCCCATTTCCAAATTTGACAACTCCTTCTTTTTCGTACTCTATGCCTCTAACAAGATCCTTATTCCCTATCATATGGGATGTGAAACCACTATCAAGGATCCATACACCAAAATAGTATGATGTTTTAATGGAAATTTCCACGACCACTACCTTCTTAGCTCATTTATTTTTGATCCATGTTTTTGAATTCATACTCATTATATATTTATGACCTTGTTCTTATTCAGAATATGATAGACTAGCTTCATCCTATATATATGCAAATCATTTTTGTGTTTTCAACTCACTGGTTGATTTTCTGATTTTCTTCTTATGAGCAATTTGGTTCTAATTTGGAACATTCGTCTACATGGTTGATGTACAATATCTATCCATGTTCCACATATTCTTCACCAAAAAAAATATCCCTCAAAAGATGATCTTGAGTACCACTCTCTGTTTGGTTTCCACTGTTGTTCTTGTTCCATTCTATATCTTTTGGCTGTGGAACACACATTTTTTGAATTTCCCATCTTTCCACAATAATAACACCAGATGTGAGGTGCATTCCTATGTGTCACTTCTGCACCACTGGCCATTCCTTGGGTCCTTTGATTCTTATGATTCTACTTTTTACCCAAATAAATCTTCAATCTCAGAGTGGGTGCTTGAGTTCTAACTTAAACTATGGTCACTTTTTGTTTAAGATAATTCCTTATACTTTCCTCATCATTAATATTGATATGATGATTTTGTTTTACTTGGAATTTATACTCCACTTCCATCTTTTCAACCTTATGAGTGATCTTCTTTTCTAATGTCACACTAGGAGTCAAGAGTTTTTCTTGATCCTTAACTTTTTGTCACAGACTGACATCATCCTCTCCATGTTCTTTGATACATTTGACTTTATCCTTCTAATGTTATTCAAACTATTGATTTCACTTTTTTTCCCTCAATTTTCCACGTGAAATCAACTGCCTTCTCTGAGCTGTCTGGCATTGAAGACTTATGTTTTTCAATTTCTTTTATTAGTTCAAACTTCTCTTCTTCTTGTAGCTGCATATAGATTTTTTCATCATGAAACACTTTATTTTCTTTCTATATTTTGGCTCTCCAAACATCTATTTCATCAAGTGATGCTTCTAATTAAGCCTCTATATATACTCTTCCTTCAATATTTTCATCATCATTTTCACTCTCTTCCCTTTTATGGGTGCTTCCTATGACTACCACCATAGCATTATCTCAGTGGTCCTTGGATTTCTCTATCTTCTTAACCTATTCAACCTCAGATTCATTTGAGCTATCAAATTCTTATGAAATAAGATTCTTATTATTAAAGAAGTTTCTCTTGAACTATTTATTGACTTTGACATAGGCTAAAGGCTTTTTCATGTGGATTTCAACTTCATCCTCATCATCTTCTTGAAATTTTTTTGGGTCACCTTACCACAAGATGGAAAACCTTTCCACATCAAAAACATGCTATTGGAAGTTTCCCCTTGAACTTTATTTTTCCTATTTTAATATTTGAAGAAAGGAATGAAATTTCTTCATCTCTCTCTTATTCTTCCTAAGAATATTATTTGATGATATTCTTCATGGACTTTAATTCAACCTCTTTAGATTTCTACTTTTCCATAGAATCATTATCATCATTTCTCATTTCATATACTACAAGGGTACTATGTAGGTTATCCATTGTCAGATCTTTTGTATCTTTATCTTCTAATATTTAAACTTTATAATTGAACCAAGGTGGAAGTTTCCTTAAGATATACCTCAAAATATTTATTTCTTCAATAACTTCTCCAAGACCTCACATATCTTCCACTACAATATTTACCCTATCAAATAATGCATCAAGAGACTCATTAAGTATCAATCTCATATCATCATATTTGTTCCAAAGAACATGAAACTTTTACTCTATGAACTTTGAATCTACTTCATATACGTTCAATAGATTTTCCCATATGGCATTTTATTTTTTGCATGACATCACCTTTTTATAGATAACATTGGATAGGTCTCCCTCTAAGTCATTGATTCCCTTGGAATTAGTATCCAATTCCCTTCTTTCAGCTTTTGATAAAGTTATACTATTGAAGTCGGATGAGATACCATGAATTTATACTATAAAAACATCCATTAAAAAAGATCAAAAGTAGTTTTTCATTCCATTATTCCATAATTAAATATTATTACCCTCAAAGATCAGAATCTCTTTATGATTGGTGACCTCTATTGAGAGAGAAACACTGATATCAACCTTTCCCACTAATACTAATAATTAGGTCCACTAGGCTAGATAACCTAAGGAGGGGGGGGGGGGTTGAATCAGGGCCCTTTTGATCTTGTTTTATTATTATAAAAAACTCTCTTCTCTCTCCCTACCATTGCAAAGTATGAAAAAAACATAAATCATGCACAAGATACAACAATTTTATATGGTTCAACCTCAATGGGCTACGTCTAAGGAGCATACACTGATGATGTGTTGATGTACCAAATCCACTATAAGAACACTACTATTTACAAGTTCTAAGTGGACTCACTTACCCTCTTGGTTTACAACCAATCACAATTTTAAAGCTCACTACTCTCTCAAATCAAGTGCTCTCACTGCTTCTTCAGAATATCCAATCACAATTTAAAGACTTGCAGGTCATTTCATTATGTCTAATGAATGTATTCTGTACTGTATATAGATTCCCTATTGAATTACAATTTCCATCCACTTATGAATACCCCATTTCTACAAAACACTGGGTAATAACCTTTGAATTTTTTTTCAAAGCTCACTACTTTGCAAAGATCTTTATTTTGAAAATCTCAAAAAAGACTTCAAAAAGTTTCTACCTCTTCGAAAATCAGACACCTTTGTGGAGCTCACTGCTTCGCAGAGCACACTGGTTTGCAGAGCTCAAGACTTTACAGAGCTGAAGACATTGTATATCTCAATCCGTCGTAGAGTGACTTCCTTCGTGAATATCACTAAGCTAATGGGGAACACCCCTTCTTCATGAAGCTCACAATACTTAGAACCATTGAATTCAGTCACAATTAGGATAGAATTTTAATAGAGCTCAAGACTTTATTTAAAACCTGGATTTGTGGAGAACCCCTTACTTTGAAAAATCAAAACAACTTCGTATTTTATCTCTTAAGATCATTTGTAATGAAGAGGGGTGGCCTCTTATTTATAGGTGTGGTCAAACGCGGAGCTCTGCTTCTTCTAGCGTGATTTTCAGATTTGTAAAAATAATCTCTGTGATGCATCTTCCCTTTGAAAAGAACCACTAAATTTTTTCATTTTAACAATGATCTCCATCAAAATCTTCATGATGCTACTGTAGTTCTCCCTCGTAATTCTCTTCACCTCTTCCTTTCATGAAGCTCGTCGTAATTGCAGAGCTCACCATCAACATTCATCACGTCTTTGCGAAATCCACTCGATAAAGCCTATATTTTCAAAACTCATGCCTTTTCTATATTTTGATGATATCTTTAAGGAAATCCATATTTTTTAATTCTCACCAAACTCTAAATTTTGGACCCCTGAAATTTGGAAAACACTGCAAAATGATACCACCTTGTATCTGTTCTTTTGTACCGCCTCTTGATCTTATATTCATTTTTATGGTTCTTTTTAAACATGGATTGTCAACAAAATATATGGAAATAAAAAATTCACCATGATAACCTACTTTTTCAATAAACATAACCAATCCAAAAATGATGCAATGTTACCTTGAGGTATTTTTTCTCAACAATATCCCCCTTTGGGTTTGTTGAAAACTTCTCATAATAATTCTTTGTACTTTGATACCTCACTGAAGATACTTCCATCATACACCATCATTTACCTCTTATGATTCATATAGTGACTAAATATTCACTCACCACATTCTCTAATCCCACATGAGCAATGCTCATTGTGAGAAACAAGAGTAGTATGAAAAGTTCATCCATGAATCACTTCATTTATGACACCAATCATTGATACCATTCCAACACCAATCGTCTTCTTACATCACGAACGTTAGCTATTGTGATATCTAATAATTGACTGATCACTTCTAGCATCATCAGATTTAAAACTCCTACTCCCCTATCTTGTTTCTCTCCCCCTATCTCGCTGCACTACCTATCAACTTCTCTCCATGTCTTTGAATAAGATATTTTCTCCCTTATTTATCCATAGTTTCTCCCCCCTTTAAGAGTCAATATTTCTCCCCCTTTTTCAATGAAATCAAAGGTCACTCCTTTGTGTCCTTCAATAGAGTAGAGAACAAAGATCATCACATTAGGGAAAAACACACCATACCATGCTCTTGGTGCTTATTTCAGCCCATATTGAGATTTATTCAACCAAAAAACTTTTCCCCATCTTCATGAATGAAAAAAACCATCTGGATGATCAATATAAAATTCTTCTCCTCAAGCCCCGTTTGAAAATTCAGATTTGACATCCATCTAAAAAACCTTGAAATTCCATTGCACTACAATGAAGAAGAATGATATGATTGTTTCTAGCCATGCAAAATGTGCAAATGTATCATCAACATCAATACCCTTTATCTGGAAGTATCCTTTTCACACTAGTTGGTATTTATTTTGAATCATTGTTCTATCTTCATTCATCTTATTGCGAAAGACCCATTTAGTTCCAATGACATTCTTATCTGTTGGCCTCAAAACAATCTCCCACATCTGATTCTTCTCCATCTGATCTGACTATTCATTTATAGCTTGAACCTAGTTATCATCACTAGTTATATCGACGATTTTTTTGGCTCTACCTGAGATAAGAAATATTTCTACTATAATTACTTCATTATTATTGTTTGAATAGGAACTGTCTGATCATCAATGATATTTTTTTTTGTCAATTTCATCTTGACCCTTTTTCTTCTTTGAAGACACAAACTTGAATTCTTATTTCTCATCATCAGTATCTTCTTTTGAATCAGCATATTCCAATACTTCTCCCCCTTTGTTTCTTGTCTCCCCATTGATTTCATCAGTAAACTATTCACTTTTTTGTTGAATATTCTCTTCATTTTCCATTATATTAATATCACTGCTCTCAACTACTTTTACCATCCTCTTATTAAAGCATTTATATGCTTTGATTTTTCCTAAGTATCTAAGGAATATCCCCTCATATCCATGTGATTCAAATATCCCGTGTTTTTATTTGTTGAGAATAAAGCACTTTCTTCCAAAGATTCTAAATTAATTTAATATTGGATTCTTTCTGCACCACATCTCATATGGAGTCTTACCTTCCTTCAGACACAATAGAGCCCTGTTTAAAATATAAAAAGATGTCAAAAATTCTTCCTTCCAAAATTTATCTAGAAGGTATTTTTCGATAAGTATCATTCTTTCCATGTTGTTGATGATCTAATTTTTTCTCTCAACTACTCCATTCTATTGCGGAGCTCTCACTAAAGAAACTTGATGACTTATCCTATGTTTCTTGATATAGTATTATACCTGAATGTTTGTGAATTTCTTACCATTATCAGTACGAAACATTAGAATTTTATTCCCAAGCATGATTTCTGATTCCCATCGACATTGTTTTAAGAAGATGAACACATCATACATATGGGAAATTACAAATACCCATACCATTATACTGTATTCATTGATGAAAATAACACAATATATCTTCCCGTCAATGGATCTTAGTGATATAGGTCCACAAAAATCAGCATGCACTAACTCAACACACTTATTTACTTCTTTTCCTTAGCATTCTACATTTTTCTAATGATGTTCCCTTATTGACATGCATCACATGTATGAGTATGATCACATGATATCTTAGGGAGGTATATAGGTTCATCAAGCTTCACTAGATCTTTTAAGGATAGTTGGCATAGATGAACCAATCATTTTTTCTACAACTTGTTCCCTTCATCTCTAGAAAAAACACATATATTATTCTCCACTTGCAAGGTAGAGATTTCCCTTTGTCCTTTTTCCCTATAGGATAATTGCACCATATATTCCTTTGATGATACATGTATTCTTATTTAAACTTATAGAATACCTTGAGTCACATTGTTGACATACACTAAGAAGATTTTGACCAATAACTTTTACTACTAAGACATCAACACGTCTCATCTCTTTACCCCCAAACCTAGCCTTTCCTAAGCCAATTATCTTCAAGACTTTGTAATTTATAAATTTGAAAACTCCTTATTTGTCATACTCTATGCCTATAACATTATCTATATTACCTATCATATGGTATGTGCAACCACTATTAAGGATCCACACACCAGAATGGTCTGATGCTTTAAGGGAAATTTCTGCAACCACTTCCTTCCCAGATCTTTTCTTTTTGATCCATGTTTTTGAATTCATACTGAATATAGATTTAAGAACTTGTTCTTATTTAGAATATGATGGACCAACTTCAAACTATAGGAATCTGGTGTTTTTTCAATGGTAATATACCAATGGTTTCTTCAAACCATTGCTATAGTGTAAAAGAAGGAAACATTTACCAACTATTTATTCAAACCATTGGCAATGTGTAAATATACCTAATATTTCCCAAAGGTTTTGGAAAACCGTTGGGAAATAATTATTTTCTCTAAGGTAATCTAATGGTTTATCTAAACCGTTGGTAAAGAGATTCTTACCCAATGGATTTTAAAAACCGTTGGGAAAGTTTTCCCAAAAATACCAAGCGCCCCAGATCCCACTCGTCCCAATTACAGACCCAAATCAAGAGCTCCTCCAAAAGTCTTCTCAGTCGCAAAAATCCTTCCAACTATAGATCCATCTTCAATAAAACAATTTTTTATTTCTACACTTCAAATTAGTAAGTGTTACCTTAGTTTTAGTGTTATTCCTCTTTTTTTTCTATTTTCTATATTGATTTCTGCTAAATTAGAGTTTATGCTATCTTTGGAGTACCGAACCCTTTGATTTTTTATGTATTTTGTTCTACACTTCAAACATGGTAAAGGGTTTGTTTAGTGGGGTGATATGGTAATTTCTGTGGACTTTAGTTTAGTTGAAAATTGGATTTGGATTTTGGAATTGGTTGGGTGATGGATTGGTATTATGAACATCCCCACCCCCCTGGACACCTCCCACCACCCTGGATAACCCCCCACCCCCTGGACCCCCCATTGGACAGCCCCACCCACTGAACCCCCACCCCCTGGACACCCCCACCCCTTGGAAAACTCCCTCCCCCCCCACCTAGAAAACCCCACCCCCACCCTCCATAGACACTCCTCACCTCCCATGGACAGCCCACCCCTAGACACCCCACCCCCTTGGACACCCCCTCCCTTTGGACAACCCCCTCCCCCACCCCACTGGACACCCCACCCTTTTGAAATCCCCCTCCCCCACTCCATTGGACACCCCACCCTCCATACACCCCACCCCCACCCTCCCTGGACACCCCTCTACCCCCATGGACAACCCCCCTGGATAGCCCCCCCCCACCACCTCCACCACCCCTAGACAGCCCCACCCCCAGACACCTTCCACCCCCCTTGGACTACCCCCACCCCCTTAGACAACCCCCCTGGACACCAACACACCTCCAAGACACCACCACACCTCCTAAGTGGCTGACCCAATTTTTAAATTGGAATTAACAATATAATTGATTTCCCCTTTCCCCAATGACATTTTCTAAGTGACACATAGAGCCTTATAAATTGAATTTGTCATGTTTTGATAAATTGAATTTGTCATGTTTTGATAAATTGAATGGGTTGTTTGGAATGAAATGGCTAATGCATAATGGTTTGGATTTCTTAATGAATAAAACGATTTTAAATAAAATTACCCTAAGGGGGCTACAAGAGGGGTAGGGGGGGCTATCCAGGTGTGGGGGGCTGTCTAGGTGTGGGGTGGGTTGTCCAGGGGGTAGGGGGCTGTAGGGGGGGTAGGGAGGGCTGTAGGGGTGTGGGAGAGGGGGGTATAGGCTGCCCCAAGGAGGGGTGTGGGCTGTCCAGGGAGTTAGGGCGGGGTGTCCAGATGGGGGAGGGGGTTGTGGGGTGTCTAGGGATGGGGTGGGATGTCTAGGTGGGGGGGGGGGGGTTGTCCAGGTGAGGGTGGAGGGATGTCTAGGTGGGGGGTGGTGGCTGTCTAGGTGGGGGGGGATGTCCAGGTGGGGGTGGCAGGGGGGTGGGATGTCCAGGTGGGGGTGGGATGTCCAGGTGTGGGGGTGTCTAGGAGGAGGGCTGTCTGGGTGGGGGGGGGGGCTGTCTAGGTGGGGGGGGGGGGTGTTGCAGGGGAGGGGGTGGTCTGTCCTTGGGGGGGGGGGGGCTATCAAGGTGGGGGAGGGGGGAATGGGCTGTCTAATGCGGGGGGGGGGGGGGGGTGTCCAGTGCAGGGTGGGGGGGGGGGGCTGTCGAGGTGGAGGGGGGGGGGGGGCGTGGGCTGTCGAGGTGGGGGGGGGGGGTGGGCTGTCCAGGTGTGGTGGGGGGTGTCCAGGTGGGGGGGGTATCTAGGTGGGGGGGTGCAGGGGGTAGGGGGATGTAGGGTTTTGGGGGGGGGGGGTTCCACTCTGATACTCTAAAAAAAATTGGAATCAAATATAACCAATGTATAGTTTCTTTCACATGTTAAGACTTTTCTTGAAGTTCCATACCAACAATCATTCTTACCCTTCCAAGAAGAAGTGATCTCTTGTAATGAAATCTCACTCAGTTTCTTATCCACTATCCATATTGATCCCATAAAATTTTAACATTCATACAAATCCATATCACTTAATCATAAAACAAGGCTCATACTCCTATGAGTAGTGTTCTATCGAAACATGGCTCATAAAATCCTATCCACATATGATATTTGGTGGCGTGTTTACAATTGTGTGTGTTGTGATTTATATGTATGATATTCATGGTTTACACCAACAGTCTTCTTGGTCATCTATAATAGGCTAGAAATCACGCTACAATTGGATAAAGATTGGAATTTATGACCCTAGTTTGGGGATGGACACCCCCACCCATTGGACAACCCCCCAAACCCTTGGACAACCCCCCCTAGACACCCCCCACCCCCTGGATAGCCCTTCCACCCCTGTGGATAGCCCTGTCACCCCTGTGGACAGCCTGCCCACCCCCATGGACAGCCCTCCCACCCACTGGACACCCTGTACCCCCTTGACAGCCCTTCCACCATAGTGGACGGCCCACCCACCCACCTCGTACCCCCCTGGACAGCCCCACCACCCCCTGGATAGCCCGCCCACCCCGTGGACACATCGTACCCCCTGGAAAGCCCCCCCCCGAAATCCCCCAAACCCCTGGATAGCCCCACCACCCCCGTGGATAGCCCACCCACCCCCTGGACACCTCGTACCCCTTAGACAGCCCTCCCATGGACATCCCACCCACCCCCAGGGTAGCCCCACCAACCCCGTGGGCAGCCCGCCCACCCACCTCGTACTCCCCTGGATAGCCCCACCACTTCCCTAGATAGCCCGCCAACCCCCCTGGACACCTCGTACCCCCTAGAAATCCCCCACCCATAGAAAGCACCCCCCAACCGCCCTGGACACCCCAACCCCTTGGACAACCCCGCTATCCCCCATGGATAGCCCACCCACCCCTCAAGACACCCCTCCCCTAGTGGACAACCCCCACCCCTGTGGACAGCCCACCCACCCCCCTGGACACCTACCCACCACCCCTGGACACCTCCATCCCCCTAGAAACCCCCACCCATGGAAATACCCCCACCCTCCTAGACACCCCGACCCCACTGGATAGCCCTTCCACCCCCGTGGACAGCTCTCCCACCCCCTGTGGATAGACTGCCCACCCCCAGGACACCCCATACCCCCTCTGGATAGCCCTGCCACCCCCGCCACCCCCTGTACAGCCCACCCACCCCCTGGACAACCCGCCCACCCTCCCCGTACCCCCTAGACTGCCCCTCCACCCCCAGATAGCCTGTCCACCCCCTGGACACCTCGTAACCCTTGGACATCTCCCACCCCTGGATATCCCCCACCCTTATACCCCTCGACCCCCTGGACAGCCCCGACACCCCCGTGGAGAGCCCACCCACTCCCCTGGACACCCCCTACCCCCGGGATAGCCCCCCACACTCGTGGACAGCCCGCCCACCCCACTGGACTCCCATACCCCTCGGGATAGCCCCGCCACCCTCGTGGACAGCCCACCCACCCACCCCGTACCCCCCTGGATAGCCCCCCAGATATCCCACCAACCCCCTAGACATCCCCCACCCCCTGGAAATCCCCCCACCCTCTGGAAACCCCCGCCCCTGGACTGCCCCGCCACCCCTCGTGGACAGCCTACCTACCCCCCCTAGACACCCCTCCCCCCGTGGACATCCCCCACCCTCAGGGACAGCCCCCCCCCCCAACACCTTCCCACCATGCCCCAGACACCCCATCCCCCCAGACACCCCCACCGCCCTGGAAAGCCACCCCCCCAGACACCCCGACTCCACTAGACAGCCCCACCACCCCCTTGGACAGCCCGACCACCCCCGGTGGATAACCCGCACACCCCCCTAGACACCCCGTACCCCCTGGATAGCCCCGCCACCCCCACCACCCCTAGAGAGCCCACCCACCCCTTGGACACCTCGTACCCCCTAGAAAACCCCCACCCCTGGAAAGCCCCCTAGACACCCTCAACCCCCCTGAACAGCCCCACCACCCCCGTGGACAGCCTACCCACCCTCATGGACACCCCGTACCCCCCTGGACAGCCCCCTACCCCCGTGGACAGCCCGACCACCCCCTGGACACCCTCCCACCACCCCCAGAACCCCCATACTCCCGGACACCCCCACCCCTAGAACCCCCCCCCCCCCAAAACCCCGACCCCATTGGACAGCCCCTCCACCCTTGTGGATATCCCGGCCACCCCCCCGTGGATATCCCGCCCACCCTTGTACCCCCCTGGACATCCCCACCACCCACATGGACAGCCCACCCACCCCCTGGACACCCCGTACCCCTGGAAAGCCCCACCCACCCACTGGACACCCCGCTCATCCCCCGGAACACCCTGTACCCCCTGGACAACCCCCACCCCTAGAAATCCCCCCACCCCCTGGACACCCCATACCCCCTGGACAACCCCTCCACCCCCATGGACAGCCCACCCACCTGGACACCCCGACCCCCTTAGACAGCCCCCCACCCCTGGACACCGCAGACCCCCTGGACAACCCCGCCACCCCTGGACACCCCACACCCCCTGGACACCCCCACCCCCTTGGGAAATGTATGTGATCACTCAAATAATCTACTAAAATATAAAATTTCTTCGATCTAAAATTTGGTCAACTCCTGAATAATTCTCCTCCACAGGTGTACATGATCTTGTACACTCATGTATAGTTATTCAAAGATATTTTGTTATAAATATATTATTTTTTTTATATTACGATTATCATATAGATTAGTGTATTAATTATGGTTTCATATAAAGTAAAAAATTATCATTTACTTAAATATATTTTTGATGAAACTGCAATCTTATTGAATTTCTTTTGACGAAATGACTTATAACAAATTTTTTTTACAGAATGGATAGAAGTTGGATGTATGAAACCGATCATATCTCAAGCAATTTTCAAAAAAATTTGGAGAGATTTTTAGATTTTTCATTTCACAATGCTTCAGATAGTGGTCACATACACTGCCCCTTTTACAAGTGTGTTGGAAGAACTTGGTTGAGCCATGAAGAGGTAAGATACTACATAAACAAATATAGTTTTTAAGAAAACTACTCTGTGTGGTATCAAAATGGGGATAAAATGACATCTCAAATTGCTGATGACCCAAATGAGAGGACTAGATTGGATAATTTGTTATATGACCGGTTTCCGTTTATTAATTATCATGAACAAGAAAGGATTCCGGCCCAAGAAGATTTTTATATGAGCACTCATGTTGTGTCTAATGAAAATGATGATGTTTCAGGGTGAACAAATTGAATGATGCTGCCACAACTCTAGTATATCGAAAATGCGGTAAAATAAAAAACCTGTAATTTTTAATTTGATTGTTTCATGGGAAAACTATGTATGAGATTTCTAATACTGCCATCGATTACATTTGTACCTTCTCGAAGGACTTACTTATAGATGATGCAGATATTCCCTCAAACCACTATATGGTATGAATGTTATTTTAGGAACTTTGATTTTAAGACATAAAATTCATGCTTGCCTAAAAGATTGCAGTTTATTCTAGGAGGAAAATACTGAACGAAATGATTGTATAAATTGTGGCACATCCCACTGAAAGCCAAAAGCTTATGTAACACCATCCCATGTGCCACAGAAAGTAATGTGGCACATTCCATTGATTCCGAGACTCTAGAATATTTTTATGTCTGATGAAATATCAATAAAAATGAAACGGAATGATACCGAGAGAAAGAAGACTAATGATTAGTTGGTTCACCCTGTAGATGGATTTGCATGGTAGATATTTGTCCCTCGATATCCTGATTTTGCAGCTGACATGTGTAATGTGAGGTTGGGTCTTTCATGTGGTGGTTTTAATCCATTTGGGTAGATGCATACGCCACACAACACATGGATTATTTTTATACACATTTACAATCTTCCCTCATGGTTGTGTATGAAAAAACCTTTCACTTTCATGAGTATACTCATATCAAGCCCTTCTGATCCCAGTAATGATATAGACATAAACATGAAACCTTTAATAAAAGAGTTGAAACTTCTTTGGGATTTTAGTGTGCACAGATACGATGCATGTTCAAAAGAAATATTTCATATGTGTGTTGTGTTTATGTAGATGATCAATACTTTTCTTGCTTATGAAATGATGTCTGGATGGTGCACGAAGGGAAAAATATGATGTCCAATTTGTATGAATAATACATGATCCAGAAGACTGAAAGATCATTGTAGTTTCAGTTTTATAGGATATCGACGATTCTTTCCAATGGACCATCCATATAGAAATAATCATCAAAGATTTGACAATACCATGGAGACCAATGATCCACCTCAGCGTATGTCTAGAATTGATGTGATTAATGAGTTGAAAGATTTCAATTTTTCATTCGAGAGGGGTCAAATTAAATCTGGAAAGAGAATGAATGTTTCCACTGAAACCTGTTACAATTGGAAGAAGAGAATTATCTTCTTTGATTTTCCTTATGGTCAACCAATTTGTAATGTCATTTCTTAGATGTAATGAACATTGAAAAAAAATGTGAAATGTTGCTTTTGATTCTTCTAAATGTTAAGGTAAAGAAAAAAGATGATTTACAGTCTAGGCGTAACTTGGTGGATTGGGGAATCAGAACAGAATTGCATCCTATACGCATCAGTGAAAATAAATGGCAATTTCCATGTTCTTCTTATGTGATGACACCTACAAAAAAAATCAATTTATGGAAGTACTATAGTATATTAATGTTTCTGATGGAAATTCAAGCAACATATCCAAATGTGTCAATAGAAGAGAGTTGAAGCTAAAATCTATAAAGAATCATGATTATCACATCCTTCTGCATGAGTTGATTCCAATAGAAATTTGTCATCTTTTTTCCAATAATGTATGGGTTCCTGTTATTTGGTTGTGCCATTTGTTTATAGATCTTTGTGCTAAGAAGTTTTACAAGTATTTTTGTATAAAATGTTGGCAAATGCCCCATTAATTTTGTGTGAGTTAGAGAAAATATTTCCTCCATATTTTTTGACATGCATGTTGCATCTGACTGTCCATATTCCAACTGAAATACTTCTTGGAGGACCTATTTATTTTCGTTGGATGTATCCAACTGAAAGAAATCTGTACACATTAAAGTATTATGTCCATAACATGAATCATCCCGAAGGTTCTATCATGAACAGTTACTTAGCTCAAGAATGTATAGATTTCTGCTCTATGTATTTGTCTAATCTTACTACAAGAATGAACAGAACAATGAGAAATGAAGAAGAACAATATGAGAAAATTGAACCCAGTTTTCCATCACTTCCTCAAACAAGAGAAATTCCTGGATCATATACATTGACGACATTAAGCCTTGAAGAGTAGGAGATGGAACATTGCACAATTTTGTTCAACTATGATTTGTTTGATGACTACATCTTGTAAGTAAATTGTATATTTATATCTTATATATATATATATATATATTTAAAAATATTCCTATTTTTATCTACAGGGAACATAAAGTGATGATAAATAGAAAGGATCATTCTTCATCTTTGAGAAAGAGGGATACTTTTCATAGCAAAGAGTTTTCATATTGGTTAAAATTGAAGATAATAATATTATTATTTAAAATAATTGAAACAATAATTAATTAATTTTAATATTGATTTATATTTTAGGTAGGGAGTTTTCCTGCTGACTCTGTCTTTGAGGAAGTAAGAGCATTGGCTTTTGGTCCTAATACCATGGTTCGTGACTATAAATCAATTGTTATCAATGGGTACAAATTTATTATCACTAAACGAGAAAAGAACATGATAACACAACATGATGGTGTTATGGTTACTACCACAATAGAATGTTACGCTAGTGAATCAGATTGTAAACTGTGATTTGAAAATTTAGGTTATTACGGATTCGTTGAAAATATAATAATATTGGATTATTATTCTCATGGACAAGTCACACTGATGAAATGTAAGTGGTTTGATTCGATGATGAGGTAGGGCACATTTATTGATGATTGTGGATTTCGAGTAATTTATATGACTCACACTGTTGATACCGATGAACCATATGTATTGGCATCAATGGTGAAACAAATTTTTTATGTCAGAGACCATCTTAGACCTGAATTTGGTGTCATTATTGAAGTAATTCCAAGACATATTTTTGATGTTGGTGATGATGGAATTGAAACTATCCCTACTGCTATTAGAAATGATCCATTTATTAATTTTGATGACACTAATATCTTAATTGTTAGAGTTGACTGTGAACCAAAAGTTGTGGTGGGAAATATATAAAATCATCCATTCATGTTCTCAATTATTTTGGTTTACCTCGACTTGGGCTATTAAGGTTGGTACTATTCAAACTGATTTAATATTGATTACAAAATGTTTTATCCCACTTGAAAATTATCTAAATTTTCAATGTTTATTGGTTGCAATTTTATTTGAATTGCATTTTCTAATTTGGAATTGAACGGTATTTAAACCTAAAAAACCAACATTTCTAACTTGGTGACCATTTCAATGCTTCAACTGTGATTTGTATAAAATTTCTATGACTCTAAGACCTCTCTTTAACATTTTACTAGGTAATGAACAAAATGGTTTTTTTTCTTCTACAAAACATGTATTGAAACCTGCATCATCTACCTGAGATAAAGAAATTAAATGTTTTCCTAATTTTGACAACATCTTTACCACTTATCAATCTAGTAGAATCAATGTTCCATGTTTTTAATAGACTGATGAAACTTAGTAAATAACCATCCTACTAAAAATTAATTTTTTTGTTACATCTTGTATGATTTATTGACTTCATTATAAACTTTTTCAAGCTCACCTAAAACAATGGTTAGTTAAATTATCCATGAATCCCCCTATTCCCCCTGATTTATTTTGTTTTCTGGGTTACACATTAGTTATCCTTTTCTGTTTACTTCCATATTTGTTTTCAAATGCATAAAATGAAACCAATTGAAGAGAGGCGATGAAAATAGATTATGGACAACAATCGTCGCATGAATGAGATGGACATTCCACCACTAGTGCTTGTAGTGAGTATTTTATTTCTAATATATATATTTAAATAATATATTGTTTCATGTGATTAATTTTTTTTAATTTTTTTTGGAGGATCCATCTATTAGGAGATATTTATTTGATGAGCAGCCTAGTAGTGGTCCTAGTACTCAGGGTGTTCGTACGAAGGGGGGGGGGGTGGTACAAGAGCTAGACAATCTAGTCAGCATACCCGATTAGACCCTGCCCCTCCCACTAACATACCATCCATCCCACATATTGATCCCGATGTGTCATTAGGGACACACAGGATATTTAGTCCTCCCATTTTTTCACCACCATTTACATCTAAGCCTCCTCACCCGTCTGAACCACATCCGTTGATGATTACCACTACCCATCCAACATTCGGCCAGCCATCCCTATCATCTTCTTTTACTTCTACTTCCTTCTCTCTAGGATTTTATATTCCATCTTCTTCGACTCCTACTCCACCAGATTCTGTCCCTACAGAGAATTCATTGGGACCCACTGCATCTGTACAGGGTGTTCCTTCAGTTTCTGTAGATCCCGCAGTGCCCATTGATCAGACAACCGCAAGTATACTTATAAAACCCTAACAAATTTTTACACCATTATATATTTTCATTATAACATGTTTTGACAAAATATTTATTTTTCTTTCATAACAAATACATATACTAATAAGAGGTGGGGGT
The DNA here is from genome assembly GCA_963277665.1 of Viscum album. Lineage (NCBI taxonomy): Eukaryota > Viridiplantae > Streptophyta > Magnoliopsida > Santalales > Viscaceae > Viscum > Viscum album. The sequence continues at coordinate 1,953,690,363 of OY728125.1, forward strand.
GGAGGCATACACACATGCGTGCGGTGTGGAACCACCACACGCTGTTGATAGTGAACTACAATGAAGATAGTCAGATGATTGAAAAATTAGGGTAGCAATGTCGGAGTTTTTTTTGGCAACGCTTGGCAAATACTTTGACATCATTCCTGTTAGCCCGCTCTCATGGAGACAACTGCCAAATGAAGTCAAGGATAAAGCCTAGGTAGATATATGGGTAAAAAAATATATTGTATTTAATGAAATATATTAATTTTTGTATTTATATGAATTAATATTTTGGTGTCAGCTACAGTTTAATTTCCCTGGTGGTGAGGGTGCAAGGACAGCACGTTTAAATTATTTAGACGAGATTTGGAGAGCTTATAAGCATGAGTTGTACATTGGATAGCGTGCTATAGTGGGCACATAGTTAGAGGTGGTCACTATTGTGGATGATTTTTCATTAGAAAAATACTGACAGATGACTACTCACTGGAAAACTTTTCAATTTACAGTATTAATCAAACTAGAGGTATTTAAATGAAAATTTTCATGTTTTTCATTAATATTAATTATTGAATTTTATTTAGGATTCATCTGGAAGAAATAAAAAAACATTGATGCTAAGCAATATGTTCACACATTGGGATGTACTACAATACTAGATCATGAGAGGCAGAAGGTATGACAGTTTATAATCTTTCTTTGCGACTTGAACTTTCTATTGCTTCCTCCATAATTTATTCAATTGGTAATTTTTTTATATAATTTTAGTTATGCAATTAATGTTTTTTTAGTATCTTATTTTTAATTATTGTTTCTTACATTCAATTTCATTGTAGATGCATAAACTGAATATATAAGGATGTGTGCCTTGAGAAAAATTGTTTTGCTCGAGTAGAAAGAAGAAAGATGGAAGTGCGGTTAATGAACCTACTCAGTAGCAGATTGTAAGTTTTACTTTGTAGATTTAAAATCTTAATCTCTATTTTGTAACTTAATAATCTATTTATATTATTAACAGGGTTCTTTAGAGGCCCCTAATGCCCAAGGACCTAACAATTTTGGGCCAAACGATCACTTACATCAGGTGTTGGGAGATGAACACCCTGGTAGAGTACGCTGCCGACCTGGGAAGAGTATAGTTCTGGCAAGGTATTGGAGCTCCTCAAGTATGAGTTGTATTGCCACCGAGTTACAGCAGGTTAAGGAACATGCAAAAAAGGCTGAAAAAAGGTCCATAGAGACAGCAGAATAGTCTGCTAGGGTAAACACTACATTTATGAAACTGATGGAAGTTTTACATCCAAAACTTCCACCAGAGGCCGGAACTACTTGTGATGAATATATTTCATCGATGTGTTTTATATATGGGGCAACATGTGGAAGTTATAGTGGTGGTCGATATGATGGCAAGGAGAAGGACGAGGTGGAGGAGGAGGAGAGCGATGAGGAGGCCAAGGCTGAGTACGAGGGCGAGGAGGAGGGCGGGGTTGATGATGGGGATGAATATGAGGATGAGGTTGAGGGTGATGATGATGATGATGACAGTGATGGTGATGAGTAAAAAATTGACCCGTTACATTTTTGACCGATGTTACTGACCTTTTTTGTATATTGATTTGTTGTGCCTGAATATATGTGTGATTAGTTAGGTCACATTATCTTTATTTTTTTATATATAAATAATAAAACTTGACTTGATGATTTGTTGTGACTGATTCACCCCTCCCCTAGATAGCCCCCACCCCTGGACACCCCCACCCCCTGGACAGCCCCGCCACCCCCGTGGAAATCCCGCCCACCCCCTGGAAAGCCCCTCCCCATGTGGATAGTCTCCCTACCCCCTGGACACCCTGTACCCACTTGGATAGCCTCGCCCACCCCCATGGACAGCCCGCCCACCCCCCTGGACACCCCTACCCCTGGATAGCCCTGCCACCCCCGTGGACAGCCCGCTCACCCCCTGGACACCCCCTCCTCTTGTGGATGACCCCACCCCCTGGACACCCCGTACCCCCTGGATAGCCTCACCCACCCCCTTGGATAGCCCACCCACCCCCTAGATATACCCTCCCCCTGTGGACAACCCTCCACCCCCTGGACACCCCATACCCCCGTGGACAGCCCCGCCCACCCCTGTGGACAGCCCTCCCTCCCCCACCCCCGTGGACAGCTCACACCCCCCTGAACACCCCTACCCTTCATGCCAGCCCTCCCACCCCCCATAGACATCCCGAACACCCCCTGGACACCCCTTATTCCTCTAGACAGCCTGACCACCCCCGTGGACAGCCTGCCCACCCCCATGGATAGCCCACCCACCCCCTGGACACCACATACCCCCTAGATAGCCCCACCCACCCCCAATGGATAGCCCGCCCACCCCCTGAAGACCCCCAACCACCCTGGATAGCCCGACCACCATCATAGAAAGCCTTCCCACCCCCTGGACACCCCCACCCCCTGGACACCCCCACCCCCTAGACACCCCCACCCCTAGAAAGCCCCCCAACCCCCTAAACACCACCCCACCCCCTGGACACCCCCATGGATAGCCCCCCCAGACACCACCCAACCCCCCTGGACACCCTCATGGATAACCCCCTACAGATAGCCCCCCCACATCCCCCCTGGACACCCCGTACCACTGGAAAGCCCCTCCACCCCCATGGACAGCCCACCCACCCCACTGGACAACCCCTCCCCCTGTGGACAACCCCCACCCATTGGACACCCCATACCCCCCTAGACAGCCCTACCACCCCTGGACACCCATTAAACCCCTGGACAGACCTGTCCACCCCCGTGGACAACCCAACCCACCCCCCTAGATAGCCCCGCCCACCCCCTTGGACAACCCCTCCCCCCGTGGACATCCCCCACCCCCGTGGACAGCCCGCCCACCCCCCTGGACACCCCTTCCCCCCATGGACAACCCACCAACCCCCCTAGACACACTGTACCCCCTAGATAGCCCTTCCCACCCCCTTGGACACCCCTACCCCCTGGACAATCCCCACCCTCGTGGACAGCCCTTCCCATCCCCCTAAACACCCAACCACCTGGATAGCCTCTCCACCCCCGTGAATCACTCCCCACCCCCCTGGACAGCCCCCACCCCAGAACATCCCCCACCCCCTAGACTGCCCCCACCCCCATGGACACCAAACCACCCCCCTTGGATATCCCGCCAACCCCTGGACCACCCCCACCCCCTGGACACCACTCTACCCACTGAACACCCCCACCCCCTGGACCCCCACCCATGGAAATCCCCTCCAACCCCCTAGACACCACCCCACCCCCTAGACAGCCCCCCCGGACACCCCCACCCCTCTAGACACCCCTACCCCCCTTGGATAGCCACCCCAAACCCTTGAACAACCCCCAACCCCCTGAATTCTGAATTGATTTCCTTATGTACTTAATTAACTTATGAATTATGTGTTAATGGTGTATGGGTATACTTGTTGTACGTGTATACTTGGTGTAATTACCTTATGAATTATGTGATGGTATATGTGTAGAGGGTAATTAAATACAGAATTGGTGGTATTCATATTTATGTTTGAATTATGTGTTGGATGAATTCATACAGAATTTTGTATGTATTATGTAGGTATACTTGTAAATGGTGTATTGCGTTAATTGTTGTATGTGTATGTATTATGAAGATATTCTATTTTGTATGAATTCTATAGGCTTGATGGTGGAATTGATGCAGCTACATAGGGTGAGGCCAGCAAGTCGGCTTGCTGCTCCAGGTATAAAAAAGATATACCAATGGTTCACAACTATTGGAAAATGTGTAAAACCAGAACTTATACCAACGCTTTTATGTAAACCATTGGTATAAGTATATTCCAATGGTTTTTAAACCATTGGCGTAGATATTTTTACTTGATATTTACCAACAGTTTGTGGCAAACCGTTGGTAAAAGTCTATACCAACAATTTCCACAACCGTTGGTATAGAGATACTTCATGCTATTACTCATAGTTTAAAACTGTTGGAAAACATTTATACCAATGGTTTACTGAAACCATTGGTATATACTGATTTTTCAGACATATTCCAATAGTACTCATAGAACCGTTGGGATATTTATATCCCTACGGCACAAGACCCAATGGTTTGGACAACTGTTGGTATAGTTTATACCAATGGTTGTCCAACCTTTACCAACTATTTTAAACTGTTGGTAAAGCTAAAATTTCCAGTAGTGTAATCCTGTAGAGCTGCAAATTAGTTTTTCGTGTTCAGCTCACTGGTTCATTTCATTATTGTCTACTTGTGAGCACTTTGTTTTTACTTTGTCACATTCCTCTGCATGGTTGATATAAAATATCTTTCCATGTTCCCATATCATCTGCACCAAAAACAATGTCCCTCAAAAGATGATCTAGAGTACCATTCTTTGTTTGGGTTCCACTACTGTTATTGTTCCCTTATATATCTTTTGGCTATGAAATACACATTTTTTTAATGTCCCATCTTTCTATGGTAATAACAACTGATATTATGTGCATTCCTATGTGTCACTTCTGCACCACTAGTTGTTCCTTGGGTCCTCTGAATATTCTGATTCTGATTCGTACCCAAATAAATTTTCAATATTAGAGTGGTTTCTTACAGTTTGATGTCAACTATGCTCACTTTCTGTTTACAATCATGCCACATAATTTCCTCATCATTCATATTGATATACTATTTTCGTTTTTTTGGACCTTTATTCTCCACTGCCATCATTTCTACCTTCGGAGTTATCTTATTTTCTAATGTCACATTGGGAGTTAAGATTTTTTCTTGATTTTTAACTTTTTGTCACAGTCTGACAACTTGCTCTTCAAGTTATTTGATACATTTTGCATTCTCCAATCTAATGTTAGTGAAAATATTTATTTCACTTTTTTGTTCCTAAATTTTCAACTTGAACTCAAAAACCTTTTCTAAGATCTCTAGCATTTAAAACTTATGTTTTTCAATTTCTTTTATCATCTCAAACTTCTCTTCTTCTTGCTGCTGCATATAGAGTTTTTCATCATGAACCACATTGTTGGATTTATTCGTTTTAGCTATCCAAACATATATTTCCTCATGTGTTTCTTCTAATTTAGCCTCCATATCTACTCTTCCTTCAATATTTTCATAATAATTTTCACTCTCTTCCCTTTTCTGGGTGCTGCCTACAACTGCCACCATAACATTCTCTCCATGGTCCTTACATTTCTATATCTCCTCAACCTCTTTAACCTTAGATTCATCTAAGCTATCACATTCTCGTGGAAGAATATTCTTCTAATTAAAGAAGTTTCTCTTGATCTTTTCCTTTCCTTTCACATAGGCTGAAGGCTTCATCTTGGGGATTTTAACTTCATACTCATCATCTTTTTGGAAATTTTTGGGGAACCTTTCCACAAGATGGAAAACCATTCCACATAGAAAACACACTATTCAATGTTTCCCCTTGAACTTTCCTTTTCCTCTATGAAGATTTGAAGAAAGGAATTACATTACCTCATCTGTCTATTCTTCTTCCTAAGAATCTTCAATGGTGAGATTTATCATGGCCTTGAATGCCACCTCTTTAGATTTACCCTTTTCCACAACATCATTATCATTATTTCTCATTTCATATACTACAAGGAAACTATAAAGGTTATCCAGTGTCAACTCTTGCAGATATTTATCAAATAATACTAAAACTTTCTAATTTAACTGAGGTGTAAGTTTCCTCAAGATACGGTTCACAATCTTTATGTCTTCAATGAATTCTCCAAGACCTCTCATGTCATCCACTACAAAATTTACCCAGTCAAATAATGAATCAACAAACTCATTTGGGTTCATTCTCAGATCTTCATATTTGTTCCAAATAACTTGCATCTTTACTTCTATGACTTTTGAATCTCCTTCATATATGTTTAATAGATTTCCCATATGGCTTGTGATGTTTTTCATGACATCAACTTTATATAGATATCATTGGATAGGGATCCCCCTATGGAATTTATTCCTTTGGTGTTAGCATCCAATTACCTTCTTTCAACTTCTGATAAAGTTCCACTATTGATGTTGGCTGAGATACCATGTCTTGCTTCTGTAAACACACCCATTCCCAAAGATTGGAAGTAGTGTTGAATTAAATTATTCCATAATTGAAAATAATTCCCCTCAAAGATTAGAATCCCTTTATGATTGGTGACCTCCATTGAAATAGAGACACTAATATCAACCTTTCCCCCTGATACCAATTTTTAGGTCCACTAGGCTAGATACCCTGGGGGTGAATCATGGCATGATAGATTAAATCAAATTCCCCTTTTGATCTTTTTTTATTGTTATAAAAAACTATCTTCTCTCTTACTCTGATTATAGAGTATGGAGAAAACTTAAAGCATGAACATTCCACAAAAATATTATATGGTTAACCATCAATGGGATACATCCAAGGAGTATACACCAATGATGTGATGTTGTACAAAATCCATTATAAGTTCACTGCTATTTACAAGTTCTAAGGGGACTCACTATCCCTCCTGTTTTACAACTAATCACAATTTGAAATCTCACTGCTCTCTCAACTGAAGTGTGATCACTACTTCTTTAGAAGATCCAATCACAGTTTAAAGTCTTGTAGGTACTTTCATTATCTCTAATGAATGCATCCTCTACTATTTGTAGATGCCATATTGAAGTCCAATTTTCATCCAATGATGAATACCCCTTTTCCACTAAACACTGGGTAGTAACCTTTGAGAAACCTTTTCAAAGCTCACTACTTCACAAAGATCATTATTTTTCAAATCTCAAACAATACTTCACATAGTTACCGCCTCTTCACAAAGCACACACCTTTGTAGAGATCAATGCTACGTAGAGAAAACTGCTTCACAAAGATCAAGCCTCCACATAGATCAAGGCTTTATAGAGCTCAGGTCATCGTAGGGATCAAACCATCACATAGTGACTTCCTTTACAAAGATCACTGAGCCAATACGGAACACCCCTTCTTTATAAAGCTCTCAATACTTAGAGGTATTTACTTTAGTCATGACTAAGATAGTATTTTCACAAATCTCAATCCATTATTTGAAACCTTGCTTAGTGGAGCACCCCTTGCTTCGTGAAATCAAAACAACTCCAGATTTTCCCTATTAAGATCATACTAAATAAAGAGGGGTGGCCTCTTATTTATAGGCATGGTCAAACGCGAAGCTCCACTTCATCTGGTGTGATTTTTAGATTGGTCAAAATCATCTCTATGGCGCATCTTCCCTTTACATAGCACCACTGAATTTTGTCGTTGTCGTAACTATCTCCATCGAATGCTTCGCGCTACTGCCACAATGTTCCCTCACAATGTGCTTCACCTCTTCCATTTGCAAATATTTGTTATAATTATAGAGATCACAATCAAAATTCTTCATTTCTTTTAAAAATTCACTTCATGAAGCCCATATTCATGAAACTCATGCCTTTTCCATATTTTTTTTGAGATCTTTAAGGAAACCCATATTTCAAAATGCTCACCAAACTCCAAATTTTGGACCCCAAAAATTTAGAAAACACTGGAAAACAACACCAACTTGTATCTTTTCTTTTGTACCACCTCCAAATATTCCATTTCTTTTTCATGGTTCTTTGTCAACATGGATTTTCAAAAAAATCTCTGGAACTCAACAATTCACAATAGAAACTGTCTTTGTCAACAAACACATCCAACCCAAAAATGCTACAATGTTACCTTGAGGTATTTTTCCCAATATTTTTTTAGAAGTTTAAAGTTAATAAAAATTATGAACATAATTTTTAAATGTTGAGAAAAAGAGAGATTTCTCAAACAATGATAAAAAAGAAAAAGTGAAGAATTTTATAGGAAATATCAACTCATATCTAAACTTATAGTATGACTTGATAAAAAAACTCAAGAAATAAATAAAAATGATGAATAAATAGAGTGAAAATGATTTTTGAAGTAAGGAAATATGTCCTCAAATAGGTACATGTGTATTTTCAGGAATTCATAAACCTTAAACCAAAAGTGGTCAAATAGGGAATGATTATGGAATATATTATTAAGAAACTTTTTATTAAGTAGGATGGGGTTTTTAAAATGACATACAAACTACTTTAAGTTAAAATAATTTTAAGAAAGATGAATGAAAATGTCAACAAGGATTCAGAGGTAAGAGATGAATCATCTCAAGCTACTGAGAAATCTAATTCAAAGAATCATGTGAAATATCCACCCACTAAATATAATGGTTCATTTAATTTTACTAAACTTAAAGGTGATAAAAAATAAAGTATGAGATAAATATAATACATCAAAAAAATTTAAAATTACCCCTAGAATAAAGTTTCCCCATTTTAGGAGGAAACAAGAGTATAAATGCATTATGAACCTTCAGAAACTCTTTACAAATAAAGATACCACTTTTATATAAAACTAATATTTGATGTTTTTTGTTTGTGCTAAAGAGTTTATGGAAACAAATATTACAACTTCTAGAACAAAATGTCTTTTATATGAAATTGGAATGAACAAAGAGGGATAAATAGTGGTATAAAAGTGAGTAACATTCCAAAGCATTAAAAAGTTATAAAATCAAAATCTCAATATATTTTAAAGTATCCAACACAAAACCAATTTGATTTATTGGAGGAAGTTTGTGGAAGATGTAACCATTATTGAAAATTTTCTAAAGAATGTATGACAACTATTCTAGGACAAGCCTCTTATGAAAGGAAAGAAAAAGAAGATGGAAATAATAAATTTGAATAAAGATCCTTTTTTGTTGAGATATCTTTGAATGAAAGAAAAAGGAACAAACCATGGATTATTAGTAGTGGTTTATCCTTAAACATCATAGGTGATGTAAAATTCTTGAAAGATGTTGAAAATTATAAGGGGGGTAGTAAATTTTGGAAATAATAGTTCATTAAGAATCATGGAATATGACCTGCTGATATTGAAGTTCAGAAACTAAAATACAAATAAGTTTTATCTTTTTATGGGCTTAAACATAATTTACATAGTGTAAGAAAAAATTTTTATGATGGAAGGAAAGTGATATTTAGGAAATATTAATGTATCATCCAAAGTGGGGAAGATGGAGAATTTTTTAATAGGGGAGGAAGAACCAATATAATTGTATTTCAGATTAGAGAACTTTATAACTCATTTTATTTGAGTACTAAAGATGAAACCAAGTTATGGCATTGTAGACATGGGTTTCTTGAAAAACAATTATTAAAAAACTACCCAAAGTAGATGTTGTAAGAAACATTCCAAAATTGAAAATTAAATAAGATTATGTTTGTACAACATGTCCGGAAGGAAATATTATTAGTAAAATCTATAAGAAAGTTAAAATTTAATCTAATAGACCTATTAAGATTATTAACTAAAATATTTTTGGGTCAATGATACAAAAATCGATGAAAAGGTATTTTTATTTCATCACCTTTATTTATGAGTTCACTCAGATGACCAAAATTATGTTTATGAATCATAAGTCAAGGGTTGTAGAAATGTTCAAATTTTTCATAAGATATTTTGAAAGAGATTTGGATGTTTATATACTCATGTTGAGAACTGATAATGTAAAGGAGTAAAAATTAAATTATTCTGGATCATACCAAAATAAAAATGGAATCAAACATCTATATAGTTCTCCATATATTCCTAAAAATGGAGTGGCAAAAAGGAAAAATATATTTTTAGTGGAAATGAGAAGAAGTATGTTAAATAATTATAAAATTTATAAGTTTTATGGTGAGAAACTATGAGTACTTATGTACATGTTAACAACAAATGTTTGTCACAAATAGAATGCAACATGACTCCCTATGAAATACAGTTTAACAAAAAACCTTCAGCAACATATTTCATGGTTTTTGAATTACTTACTTAATAGAGATAAAAAAATATAGATCTTGAAAAATGTAATGAAAAGGACAAGGAAATATTTTTCATGGGATATTAATTGAAAAGGAGAAGTTATAAATTTTGGAATAAACATTTACAAAAGGTAATGGATTCTTATGATATGAAAATTATTGAAAATCCAACATACTTAAAATTTTTTTTGAGAATACTGAGGAAGATAATTTTAAGACTTCCAATGAGAATAAAAAAAGTAAATGTAAAAGTGATCAAAAATATGAACATGAAGATTGATAATAATCATGTGAATATGAATATAAAATAAAAAGAAAAACTCTAAAATTTTAGACCCTATGTAAACAAGTTTAATATAAAAACATTATTTGAAATCCAAAAGTTATAGTTCATACTCGAAGAAAGTTGAGATTAGAAAATCAGACATCACTTATTTAAAAAGTTAAACTAGAATCAGTTTTAGAAGCATCTAAACATAAGTAATGGGTAGATTTAATGAATTAAGAGTTGGATAAGATAGAGAAAGTTACACCTAGGAACTCATTCCATGAGAAAAATGTAAAAATATTATTAGGGTAAAATGGTTGTTAAGAAAAGATGAATGAACATGGGAAATTTTCAAGAAACAAAGAAAGACTTGTTTTCAAAGAGTATTAATAGGTGGAAGGTATGGATTTTGAAGAAAGGTTTTCCCACATTATGAGTTGGGAACTATCATAATGTTCTTTCAATGGCTATACATTATTCTTATAATGTTTATCAGATGGATGTGAAGTTATATTTCTTAAATAGTGAAATTAAAAAAGATGTTTACATTGAGAGAACTTGTATTATTTTACTTCCTAAATATGAAACCATAATGAGTAAGTTGAAGAAATACTGGTATGAGTTAAAACAATTTCCATGATCTTGACAATCAAAACTTGATATTTGTTAGAAAAAGTTGATTTTTTATAAATGGAATGTTGATAGAAACTTATATGTGAAGGATATGAGCATGGATGTCATGGCCTGACCTAACGGGGCTCGAGCTACGACTCCCCAAGCCCACCTCCAATAGGATAGGGGTTGGCGTCCAGTGTCGAGTAGGCTATCACACACATGGGAGGCATTAGACCAAGGTACCTGTATACACGCACCAACATAGACCTCCATGAAACAGTACAAAGATATATAAAACTGAAAAGAAAATGCATGCACACAATCTATCCCAAACCAGAATGTAACAACAAAAGTAAAAAAAGGGAAAAACAAGGCCCACCAAAAGAAAACCACAAAGTGTCCAACCTAATCAGAAGGAGGGGAAACACTACCAAAACACCCGCTGGTAAGCTCCTCGGCACATCTCGGGTAAACACCCTGGTCAAACCTGCTCACTAAGCTCCGCCTACCCCGGGTCCTCTTGGGAATCCATCGAAAGGACTATGGTATGCACAAGACACAAACATGTGCGGGCAAAGCTCGTGTAGGGGTGAGGATAAACATACTCACTAGGCACTCCAAAAACCCAAAACAAAAGAGAGAAACTGAAATGAAAAAGTCCACTCATCCCAGCCAGAGGGAACCCAGGCCAGAGAGAAACTCCATCTCATGACCATCCTTGGCTAAACACAACTCAGCTCAGGTTTATTCCCATACATACACCTTGAATAATCCAGATATACTCAACTCATGCAACAAGCCACATGAGGTAACGACCTAATCACCAACAATGGTTCACAACTAGAAGAGCACACTCCACGATCACTGTCATCCCAGATGACACTCGTCCGAGAGATATACTCCATCGGGTTTCACACAAACATCTCATTCGCTCACCCACGAGATCACGATCGTCGGGTACCATCACTGAGAAAACCCCGCCAAAACCACATAACCATCAAACTCCTCGGATAGAGAATCACTCTTAGGGTCTGATAGGGGATACCAGAACCCACTCCGGTATACGAAGCTCACGGATAGGGGATCACTCCCAGGGTCCGCTGGGGGATACCACGACCCGATCTGACACTCGACAGAAACACGTCACTTAGATAGAGGATAGTCGCCCGCATAAAGGTAGTCATGACGATACTATAACCCTATCTGGTACATCTCGCACTATAGGGGATCGAACTGATGATGCCGAAACCCTACCAAACCATGCGCTAAGTAGGGGATCGTATAACCAACGATACTGCAACCCTACCGAAACCACGCTCTAAGTAGGGGATCATATAACCAACGATACCACAACCCTATCAAAACCAAACACTAAGTAGGGGATCGTATAAACAACAATACCACAACACTAACGAAACCACGCACTAAGTAGGGGATTGTATAACCAACGATACCACAACCCTACCGAAACCACACGCTAAGTAGGGGATTGTATAACCAACGATACCGTAACCCTACTATAATTCTCATACTGAGTAGGGTATCATATACCCGACGATGCCACAACCCTACTGAAAACCTCATGCTGAGTAGGGGATCGTATACCCAATGATGCCACAACCCTACTGAGCACTGCTCACTGCGTTGGGGATCATATTCTTGATGATTCCACAACCCTACGGGGTTAACCATCTAGATAGGGGATCGCCGCCCGTGGATAAGCGGTCACATCAATACCAAGAACCCGATCTAGGGAAAAGATGCTAGAGGATCCCGCTCCGGGCCTACCGGAGGGATGCCACAACTCTAACAAATTAAACATCCCATGGAGAGGATCAAAAACCTATATGAAGGTTGTGATGCCGCACGAACCCTCGTAGGAACAAACCAAGGGAGTACCCTCAACCACTGCTGGTCCAAATGTCGCTAACCCAAGAGACCCGTCCCGACGCAACACTGCGCACCTCCTAGGCCGATACTGAGGCCACCATCGTGATCCACGTAGAAAAACATGTAGGATATGCTGTTTACTCGCCCAAAATGGACAACCAGTGAAAAAGGAACTATTCACTGTAGCTCGCCCGTGCGGGGCCCATGCAATGATCCTGAAACTCATCAAGCGGATCATGCCACGACGATCCCCTCAGAAAAACACACGGAATCAACTACTCTTTCGTCCGAAATGGACACCCGGTGAAAAAGGCACTATTCACCGAAGCCAGATCGGGTGGGGCCCATGCCTCGATCTCGAAACACATCTAACAGATCACACCATTGCGATCCTCTTGGAAAAAACACACAGGATCGACTATTCATCCGCCAAAATCGGACTCCTGGTGTGAAAGTTTCCTTTTTCCGCAAACGCCAAAACCTGGCCTCATGGGGCCCGCACCCCAAACTCAGTTCCAACAGTTGGAATCCATCAAGAAAAGTTCACCATACCACCAGGGCCTCAACGCCACTGACGACATGTCAATCGGACACTCCGCGTAGAAGATACAACGAATCGAAGTCGAATAATAACAAGATATTATTATTATTTCAACGTTTCGTAGTCTAGGGCCACAAACCCGACTCACAACATTCCCGAAGTAAGTTCAAAAGGTCTGTCTTGATGCAAGGAACGCGTCGCCACAAACAGATCACAAATCGTACTTCCGGTTTGTGAGTTACAGGGGTTTAAAGAACCCACGGAAAAACTTGGCCGAACCACCGCCTGACTCGCCGGAAAACACTGCGCCGCCGCCAGAAAACACCGCGCCACCGCCACTGGAAAACACCATGCCTTTGCCGCACCACCGCCGGATTCCTCCATGTCCACCACCCCTCTTCGCCAGAAAACTGGGATTTCACCGGAAAACTTTCGGGAGCCACGGGGAGCACCCCAGTGCTCCAAATTCAGATCCGAAAAATGTTTTGGAAACCTCGAGACCTGAACTACACAACCCTTATGAAAATTTGAAGAAAAGGAACACAACAATGGGATCTGGGATTGTAAAAATCAAACCGCCTACCTCGCGGGCGAAACACCGACGATCCGCGCTGTAATGCTTCCGCTGCACGATCCTGAAGCATCCGCCATCGAAATATGACCGCGACGACACCTTGATTGCGCGATTTGGTTGCCGATTCGCCGTCAGAAGAGGGAACATGAGGAAGAATGTGGAAGAAATCCTCCTCTGCTGTGTACGATACATCTAAGGGGGGGATACAAGATATTTATTTATTTATTTTAAATATCTCCAGCTCCCGACGTGCCTCCGCCCGATGCCCGATGCAGACAAAAGTAAGGTCATCCTTAGGGTAAACGTGTTGTTCTAAACGCAACGACGGACTCAGAATTGTGATTCGTGACTCCGTTCAGATGTTATTCGAGGCAATTCTCATAAATAAACTTTTCCATTTATTTAAGAAAACTCCCCTGGTGGCGCATTACACCGCAGGCCCATGCCCACAAAGTTTACACCTCACCTAGGGTAAACGGCACGTTCTGGATGCAACCGTGCTCTCAGATTCATGTTCTGAGCTACCTTTTAGGAGATATCACACCCCACCACGTGCATAGTATAAAAATACTTAATATTTTTATAAAATTAATTTCAGGAATGCCGGTTCTCAGAATCACACGCTGTCTTCGCGCCTAGCTCTGGAATTATTCAAAAAAAATCTTCCAAATTCTGACAGGGCCAAAATAGATTCACTACATTCTCCCCCCTTAGAACTTTTCGTCCCCAAAAATCCCTAAGCACAAGGAAAGCGATTGGACTCTCAACTGGGTCCCTCACGCCAGTGAGTTCTCCAACAAACACCCATGCCCAAACACATAAGTCAGAGGGACTCATCCACAACACCTCAACACTATCTGTTTTGGGCGGTACTGACTCACCCGCACGGTTTTAATCATGTCACAAAAACGCGTCTCAGTGGGGGAAGGATCCCTCTTCCTCATGAATTCAAAGAACGCCAAACAACACGTACACGGGGTCTTACAAACTCCCTAAACAAAAACACGAGTGAGCAACGGAGAGGAAGGGTACTGCTAAACAATTTCTATCAAACTACTTCAAAAAGTAGAAAGGACATATGGCATACCTCTATCCATCCACAGAGCCTCTTGGTCAACAGCCTCCAAGGCATGCAGCTGTCCTCGCCCTTGGTCACCAGCTCCCTGAGCTTGGCGTGGACCACTAGGGGGTGGGGGTTGTAGAAACTAATACCGCCTACCACCTCCTACTATTGCACCAGCTCCATCGCCACGTACACTGCCCTGCATAACTCCTTGCTCGAGACGTTGCCTCTGCCAAGGCGGTCGATCGACCAGATCCCTCTCAGCAGCACGTCAGGCCGAACAATCTCTAGCAAGATGTCCCCAATCATCTCAAGCGTAACACCGCCTCTCATGTGGCTGACCAAAACTGGCCTGCGAGCCCTGTGAGCCCTGAGCCTCAGATCCTCCAACCTGGGGTCACCTCCTGAAACTTCGCCCATGCCCAGTACCCAACCTCTGCCGCTGGCTACCAGATGTCAATGTTTTAGCTCTAACGTACCCAACACTAACAGGAAAGATCTACTTGTCCAGAAATCTCTCCACCACCAAATCTCGCTCCAACACTCCAGAAAAGGTGGGAAGACACAAGGAAACTACACCTGCCCGAATGTCTCTATGTAGGCCCTGTTAGAAGGTCCGAGCCCTAAATAACGGGTCTTGAACCATATCTAGTGAGTAGCGCGACATGTCTGTAAACCTCGTGGAGTACTCTGACACAATCAAGCCCTCCTGCCAAAGCTGCAGAAGCTCCTGGATCTGCACTGACCTCAGCGTCACATGATAGAACTCTTCCCTGAAGAGCCGATCAAACTCTACCCATGTGAGCGTCTCCTCGTCGTGAGACTGCGTCACCAAACTCCACCATCGCTCGTCCGAACCATGTAAAAGGATCGCCACTAGGACCACCATCTGATCTGGAGGTGTCCTCACTAGGCGGAAAACTCGAGCCAGTCATCAGCTACCTGAGGGTCTGAATCACCCCAAAACCTCAGAGGTCACTGCCTCTAGAACTCGTGCAGTGCACTCAGCCTACGCGCATCCTCATCCTGCACTGCCGGCACAACCAGCTACTAGACAGTTGGTGGCTCAACTGGCAGACCACCTTGTTGTCCAACCTCAAAACCTCTGCCCTTGTCCACAGCCTCTACATGGGGTGGTTTGTCACCCTAATCCTACTGCGGAACCCTCACTGGCTGTCATCATGGAGGAATCTTGAAATACATTCAAGACGCACCACGGTAAAAGAGTATATCTGGAGAGATGACTCAAGAAGGACAAGGAAAACCCAAAAACCCAGTCCTATATGATGCATGTACCGTTATGCCCTTGCGACCAGTGTACAAATGTCCCATGTCGAAAGGCAGGTTATCAGAGTCCTGGGGTATGGATACATCGGCGCCGCACCAACACTGGAGTCCCTAGCCTGACAGCCGAACTCGAAACATCATAACACTACCACGATGAAACCCAAACCAAACTCACAGCTAGACCAGCTACACTCTGAGATCCCAAAGGTGGAACCTCCTCTGATTCCACTATGTCATGACCCGACCTAACGGGGCTCGAGCTGCGACTCTCCAAGCCCGCCTCCAATAGGCCAGGGGCTGTTGTCCAGCGCCGAGTAGTCTATCACACACATGGGAGGCATTATCCCAAGGTACCTGTACACCCGCACCCACATACACCTCCATGAAATAGTGCAGAGATATATAAAACTAATAAGAAAATGCATGCACACAATCTATCCCAAACCAGAGTGCAACAGCAAAAGTAAAAAAGGGAAAAACAAGGCCCACCAAAAGAAAACCGTAAAGGTTCCAACCTCATTAGAAGGAGGGGAAACACTTCCAAAACACCCACCGGTAAGCTCCTCGGCACAACTCCAATAAACACCCCGATCAAACCTAATCACTAAGCTCCGCCTACCCCGGGTCCACCTGGGACTCCGTTGAAAGGCCTGTGGTCTGCACAAGACACAAACATGTGCGGGCAAAGCCCGTGCAGGGGTGAGTAAAAACATACTCAGTAGGCACCCCAAAAAACCAAAACAAAAGAAAGTAACAAAAAGGCAATAGTATTCTCATCCCAGCCAGGGGAACCCAGGAGAGAGAGAAACTCCATCTCGTGACCATCCTCGGCTAAAAAAAACTCGTCATCTCAGCTCAGGTGTATACCCATACATACACCTTGAATAATCCAGATATACTCAACTCACGCAACAAACCACATGAGGTACCTACCTCATCACTAGCAACGATTCACAACCAGGAGAGAACACTCCATGATCACTGTCATCCAAGATGACACTCATACGAGAGATACACTCCATCAGGTTTCACAAAAACATCTAAGTCACTCACCCATGAGATCACACTCATCGGGTACCGTCACTGAGAAAACCATGCCAAAACAACATAGCCACCAAACTCCTTGTAAAGGGGATCGCTCCGAGGGTCTGCTAGGGGATACCAGAACCCACTACAGTATACAAAGCTCACGGATAGGGGATCACTCCCAGGGTACGCTGGGGGATACCATGACCCGATCTAACAATCGACAGAAACACGTCACTCATATAGAGGATCTTCGTCCGTGTAAAGGTGGTCATAACGATACCAGAACCCTATCTGGTACATCTCGAACTGTAGGGGATCGAACTGACGATGCCGCAACCCTACTAAAACCACGCGCTAAGTAGGGGATCTTATAACCAACGATACCGCAACCCTATCGAAACCACGCGCTAAGTAGGGGATCATAAAACCAATGATACCACAAACCTACCAAAACCATGCGCAAAGTAGTGGATCGTATAATCAACGATACTGCAACCCAATCGAAACCACGCGCTATGTAGGGGATCGTATAGCCAACGATACCGCAACCCTACTGAAACAACGTGCTAAGTAGGGGGTCGTATAACCAATGATACCACAACCCTACTATAATTCTCATGCTGAGTAGGGGATTGTATACCCGATGATCCCACAACCCTAATGAAAACCTCATGCTGAGCAAGGGATCGTATACCCAACGATGCCCCAAACCTATTGAGCACGAATGACTACAAAGGGGATCATATTCTCGATGATTCCACAACCCTACAGGGTTAACCAGCTAGAAAGGGTATCGTTGCCCATGGATAAGTGGCCACAGCGATACCAAGAACCCTATATAGGGAAAAGATGCTAGAGGATCCCGCTCCGGGCCCACCAGAGGGATGCCACAACTCTAAGAAACTAAACATCCCATCGAGAGGATCACAAACCTATATAAAGGTTGTGATGCCGCATGAACCCTCGTAGGAACGAACCAAGGGAGTACTCTCAACCACTGCTGGTCCAAACGTCGCTATCCCGTGTGACCCACCACAACACCACACTGTGCACCTCCTAGGCCAATACCAAGGCCACCATCGTGATCCACGCATAAAAACACGCAGGATAGGGTATTTACTCGCCTGAAACGGACAACTAGTGGAAAAGGCACTATTCACCGTAGCTTGCATGTGCGGGGCCCACGCAATGATCCCGAAAATCATCTATAAAATCATTCCATGATGATCCCCTCAGAAAAACACACCGAATCAACTACTCGTTCATCCAAAATGGACACCCGGTGAAAAAGGCACTGTTCACCGAAGCCAACTCGAGTGGGGCCCACACCTCGATCCTGAAACACATCGAACGGATTGCACCATTGCAATCCTCTCAGAAAAACACACAGGATCGACTATTCATCCTCCAAAATCGGACTCCTGGTGTGAAAGTTGCGTTTCTTCGCAAACGCCAAAACCTGGCCTCATGGGGCCCGCACCCCAAACTCGATTCCAACACCCGAAAACCATCAAGAAAATTTCACTGTACCACCAGGGCCTCGACGCCACCGACATCACGTCAATCGAACACTCCGAGTAGAAGATACAACGACCCGAAGTCGAATAATAATAAGATATTATTATTATTTCAAATTTTCATAGTCTCAGGTCACAAACCTGACTCACAAAATTCCCAAAGTGAGCTCAAAAGGTCCGTCTCGATGCAAGGAACACGTCTCCACAAACGGATCGCAAATCAGACTTCCGATTTGCGAGTTACAGGGTTTTAAAGAACCCCCAGAAAAACCCGGCCGGACCACCACCTGACTCATCAGAAAACACCGCGTCGCCGCCTGATTCCGCCGTATTCCACTATGGCCACCACCCCTCGCAGCTGGAAAATTGGGATTTCACCGGGAAACTTCAGGGAGCCACTGGGAGCACCCCGTTGGTCCAAATTCAAATCCAAAAAAGGTTTCGGAAACCTCGAGACCCGAACTACACAACCCTTACAGAAATTTAAAGAAAAGCCACACAAAAATGGGATCAGGGATTGTAAAACTCAAACCACATACCTTATGGGAAAAACGCCGATGATCTGCGCTCTAAAGCTTCCGCTGCACGATCCTGAAGCATTCGCCATCGAAATATGAGCTCGATGAAACCTTGATCGCACAATTTGGTCGCCGATTCACCCTTGGAAGAGGGAGGAGGAGGAAGGAGGAAGAAATCCTCCTCTGCTGTGCATGATACGTCTAAGGGGGGGATACAAGATATTTATTTATTTATTTTAAATATCTCCGGATCCCGACGCGCCTCTGCCCGATGCCCGATGCAGACAAAAGTAAGGTCACCCTTTGGGTAAATGGACCGTTATGAACACAAAGACGAACTCAGAATTGAGATTCGAGACTCCGTTCAGAAGTTATTTGAGGCGACACTCGTAAATAAACTTTCCCATTTATTTATGAAAACGCCCCTGGTGGCGCTTTCCACTACAGGCCTGTGCCCGCAAATTTTACACATCGCATAAGGTAAACGACGCGTTCTGAAGGCAACTATGCCCTCATATTCCTATTTTGATCTACCGGTTAGGAGATATCACACCCCCACCATGTGCATAGTATACAAATACTCAATATTTTTATAAAATTAATTCCTGGCATGCCGGGACTCGTAATCGCACGCTGTCCTCGCGTCTAGCTCTGGAGTTATTCACAGAAATATTCCAATGTCTGACAGGGCCAAAACCAAGTCGCTACGATGGAAAACTGATCATTATTGTTTATGTTGGTGGTATAATTTTTACAAGGGATAGAGAAATATATTTGTAAAGAGTTTTCTGATGAAATGTTGGAATTTTTTGAAATGTCAATTCTTGGAAAATTAACTTTATTCTACCTTTACAAGTTCAACAAAAAGATAGATCCATTTTCCTATCTCAAAAAAATTACCATAGGGAATTATTACAAAAGTTTGGCATGAAAGATTCCAAATAAGTTTCTAATACTATTTTTTTTGGAATGAAGATGAGTAAAGATGAGGTTGGGAGAAGTTTGATTCAAATTTAATTTTGGAAGTTGATATGAAGTTTTATTTATCTTATAGATTCAAGGTTAAAAATTGTCTATTTATTTAATTTGTATATAAGATATCAGAGTGAACAAAAATAATCTCACATTTTGGTAGAAAAAATAATTCTTATATATATTAAAAGAACAACTTCTTATGAACTATTGTGTAAAATAAGTAGTGATATAAACTTTCTTGGTTACACCGATAATGATTGGGATAGAGATTGTGATGATAGAAAGTCAACATCAGGAGGAACTTTTTTCTGGGTATATTATTGTGTGATATAGAATAGTAAGAAATAGAGTTTAATGAATTTTGGCACAATAGAAGGAGAATATCTTTCCACTACCCATTCTTATACATAGATTCCTTGGATGAAATTTTATCTAGATTATTTGATAGTGAAAATTTTTAAACCATTGAAGATACTTTTTGATAAATAGAGTGTCATTGATTTTTCTAAAAATCCTACACAATATTCGAGATCAATGCATATTGATATCAAGTATAATTTTATTAAGGATAATTTTTCTAGTGGATATGTTTTTCTTGAGTAGATTTCTAAAAAATGTCAAATTGCTGATGTTTTGAACAAAGCTATGTCAAAATAATGATTTATAGAATTGAGGATGCAACTTCATTTCCATTATCCACCAAATAATTATTAATGTTTTTTTGGATGTTTTCTATCATGATTTGGCTTATGTTGAAAAATAGGGAATGTATAACTTTTTCTTAATAGGTTGAGAGTAATATTTTCCCTAAAAGGGGAGAGTAAGTAAATTTTTTGCAAAAATTAATTTGAAGCTATGGTTATAATTAAATTATGGATAAGAAAAACTGAGATAAGAAAAGTGAGTGGGATTTTATTTTAACATGGAAACAAATTTATTTTCACCAAGGAGTGAAATTCATTAAAAAACATTAATTTATCTAGTAGTATGGTGTTAGGAACTTCTCTATTAGGGAGGATATGTTTTGTTAAAAGTTTAGAAAAAGAGATTTAAAAAAAAATGAGTTGTGATAATATTTGATTGATGAAAATTGATGAGATATAAAATTTGTTAATGATAGTCATCAAGAAATACAAAGGGGGAGATTGAATATACTTTTGGATGTTTCCATATCAATGTTTTTTATTTGTTGAAATTTTTTCTTTATTTAGTATATTTTTATTAATAGGTGAAAGGAAGATTCTAAATGTTTGTTAAAAAAGTTTTTTTATGAAGTTACTAGAGGAATAATGAAGTTTTTTAAGAAAGTTTTTTAATAAAAATTCTAACCAAATCAGAAAATTTTATACTGATATCAAAGTTTCCAAAATCATGGAACTCCTCTTGATACAATATTTTGATCAATAGTGGAGTTGAAGTTTTCTAGATGAAATTTTTATAAGAATATTTCACAAGGCCATGAAACATAAAAAAGTTAAATAAACCAAATGAAAAATCATATTATAACCATAAAAATATTTTTGAGAATATTGAAAGAGTTCCATCAAATATAAATTCTATAGAAAGTTTAAAATAAAAGTTACTAAATTCGAGGTATTTTTCATTGGATAAAATTTACCAGAAAAACACCCCAGGAAATGTTTATATGGGAAAATATGAAATATAACATTGTTGACTATATACACAAGATTTTTTTTGCACAAATCCATTGGATAAACCAAAATGAATGTTACATGAAAAACCTTCTAAATAGGGTTTTTATAAGAAGAAGATAAAAGTTTAATTTGATGAATTTTTACATGGGGATAATTGTGAATCTATTCATCAGATGAAAAAATACAGAAGTTTGTAGAGATTAATTTTTGGAAGATTTTTTTAATAAAAGTTTTATTAAAGGTCACCAAACAAACATTCATGATAAAGAATGTTTCTGAGAGAAGTTTTTCATAAATTATCTTGATGAACCAAATGTAGATCATCAGACAAACATTATTTGATAAAGAATTATAATAATATTTTGTTACTGTATTTGTAAAGTATCATAGAATATTGAAAGAAATCCAAATTGTGAGAAACCTACATTAGAGAACTGGATTGAGAAGCTTCATGTAACAAAGATCTCTAGAAGTTTCAATAATTTTGTCAACCCTTTTTAGTTGGTCAAGAAAAATAGACATAGGTTGATGTGTTTTCCAAACATATAGTATGTATGAAATTTATATTCAAAAATAGTTTCTTTTAAATTGAAATTTGAAGTTATAAGTTGTGATGTTATGAAATGTGCTACTGAGAATTTCCATAAGAAATACGTTTTCAAATAAGCCTTTCAAATGAACTTTTATGGAGAAGTACATTAGACAAAGTCTACTGGATAAAGCAGAATACAAAAGTGAAATTTTTTCATCAGACTAAGAAGGATCTATCAGATGGAATTTTCCTAGCTATGTCATCATACAAAAAATTTCATCAAACTTAGTTTTTATGAGGAACTTTACATGACTTTGTAAATTATAAAATTTTATGTTGTTGAAAGTATTATTTCAATTGGTTTGTTATTTAAATTGGATTGATTTATATCTGAGATAAGAAAAAGTAAATAATTTCCTTAAAATATAAAGTTATGGAAGTTACATGAATAAGGTTTGAGGCACCAGGTTTTTATGAAGTTCCAAAAATATTTTAGAAGACTCTGGAATTCTTGAGAAGAGTTTAGTGAATTGTTCTGAGCGGGAAAGTGAAATTGGTTTCCATTATTTTACAATTTGGTAGCACCTATATAAATAGGGTAAGGATTTATATTGTAATTAAAAATATTCATAAATACAAAGGGATAAATTACAACATAAATTTTGTTAGGGTGAGTTTCCCACCACATTACATTTGGTTTAAATAAGTACCAGACAATGTTTTGATCAGAGGTATTAGAAAGAGTTTTAGTTTAGAGAAACAAAACAAAGAAATTAGATATATTTTATTTGAATAGTTTTGAGGTGAAGTGGTTTTTATAAAAAAAATTGTTCAAGATATATATTAGGTTAATTTTTTAGTGATATTAAATATATTAACATTAACCAGATATAGAAAGTGTGCATTAGACAAACACTTTTAGATAAAGGAAATTAGAAAAACTTTCTGGATGAACTTCTGAGATATGAAGTTAAAAAGTTTCATACTGTTTCTATAGCTCATGTTTTGTTATAAAAACTTTTAAAACATATGGGATTCAATATAATACCACCTATTGTGAGATATAAGGATTCTAATGATAGTTTACTCAAAGTTTTATTCACTTATTTTTAATAATAAAATTCCATGGACCCACATGGATGGTCATGGAAAGAATGTAGGTTCTCACAATGATACTGAACCTTGTAAATATTGTATTCCTTACTTACATTGTCATATTTTCATTCCTATGAGTTTTTTTATAAAAGTTTATACGAAAAATATCTTTAACAAGTTGTAGGGGTTAATTTTCATAAAGTTATAAATCTATAAAAAGATAACCAACGATTTAAGCCTCCTTCTATGTGGTTCAATGATACTAAGTAAATATATTGTATTTAATGAATAAATATGGAATATATGATATGATTTAGATTCTAGAGATCAAGAAACCATGACTAAGGTGGAAGGACCAAAACCATTTAACTAATACAAACATGTAAAATATACAAGTTTTCACCCGAATAATGATTTTAATAAATAACTGTTAATAAAAGGGTAGTTAGAAATTATGATTGAATGATATATAGTAATAAATATATTTATATAGTTATATAAGATATTTAAAATAAATAAATATTTATTATACATATGGTTTTAATGCATATTAAGTAATACATGACTTGAGTAAAGGGTTTTGGTTATAATATCATTTCTTTTCGATACTGTCTGTATTAGATTTATACTATGGGAAATTATATAATGCCTATATTTTAAAACCAATATATTTTATTTCAATATGGTTATTTTTATGGTTTCAATTTTTCCCTTTCATTATCCTCTCTTTGGTACTTAAAACGGTTGAGAAAATGTTTTTAAGAAAAGATGACCTTATTTATCCTCATTAGTTAGTGACCTTTTTCTTATATGTCTGTGTTTTTTAAAATGTTTTAAAAATTGTTATTTTTTATGTTTCAATTATTATTTCAATTAATTTTATACTATATTTGAATTTATTTTCAAAGGTTTTAATAGTAATTTTCATAATGCTTTCCGAATAGGCTATTTAATATTTTTTTTACAAAAAGTATGAAAGGAATCATTGTTTTAATGTTTACCAAATGAATAGATTTTACCACCATCATGAATTTTATTTTAATTGAAGATTACTTTACATGTTTCCATGGTTATTTTAAAATAAAATATTTTTCTCAACATTCTAGAAATTTTTATCCTTTAAAGGTATCAAAGGAAAATGATATTTTACCTTGTTTTCAAATAAACTTCCAAATTCATTTTAAAGGTATTTTTTATCTATGAAAACATACTTAGACATTTATTATTATCAATTGAGGATATGTTCTAATGATACCATCCATTTTATTTCTATATATTTGTTATGATGATAATTTTTTATGGAAGATTCTATGATACCCTTTACCTTCCCACATGCTAAGTTATGATAAAATCTTCATGAAACCCATTTATTTTCCATGGGTTATGCTATGATAAATATTTTTATGATATTATGGAATAATTATGTATGGTTATAATTATGTTATGGGTGATCTTGAAATTAAACATCCCTCTAATTAATTGGGTAAATAATGATATCATATGCGACAATGTGGACTAAAATGGGGAGTGAACCCATTTCAGTAAGGAACTTTGTGCACTATGATAATATTGGATATGATACTTGACTAAAGAGATTATAGAATAGAGAGTAAACTCCATATACTATGGGAATATATCTACTATGAGAGTCTTGTAGGGATCCTTGAATAATGAAACAATTTTATATACTTATGAATATTTCATGAACTTATGTATTATTCTTATGATATGTTCTCTTGGCTCATGATTGATTATTGATGATTCTAAAATCTTATAGATTATGTATATTATCATGAAAAATAATTATTCCATGACACATGATTAATGAAATTTGAATTATTAGGTATGAATTTTATAAGTTATGATCATGTTATTATACTCTTATGATTATCTTATTCTCACTTATGATCATTGATTGATATTTCTTATATTTACCCTTACCGAGTATTTGATTTAACCATTTATGTATTTTTATTTCCATATTTCCAAAGGTTAAATAAAAGCATTAAGTAGGGTTTGTATTAGAAGGGTATTAAGTGAGATAAATTTTTGTGGGGATATTGAATATCTTTCATTAAATAAGTTTATTATGTTCCTAGTCTCCAAATACACTAATCATTTATGGTTATGGGAAGTGTATTATTATGATTTGTATTGAATATTAATCTAAAATGATGTAATTTTTATGTTTTTATTTATTTGGTATCCTCATCTTTTGAATCCCCAAATTATATTTTTTATTTCCACTCTCATTGGAATTTTAATTAAGTTTGATATGGTTACCAAGGAGAAACGTTTTGACCATTATGAATGTATTATTATATAATTTGATATTAACTATTCTCTCATTGATAAAGTAGTGATATCCAATTTTTATAATGATATAAATTTTGAATTATTTATAAAATATTACTTCACTTCAATTAGAATAATAAGTACATTGTTCATACTAAATATGATTATCATAAATAGTTTATTTGTTCTATTTTTTCATTGAAATGGCATGACTCGAGAACCTACAATAAGATACGAGGAAGATAACACTTGGTATTTCAATTGAAAATTATTTTATAAATATATATATTTAATGGGTATTTATACATTATTTATAGGGAATATTAGGGATATAAAAAGGATCTCAGAGCCTGTTTTAAGGAATAATAGTTGGTATTTAGGAGGAAATATCTCAAAGGCCAAACAAAGATTCCCAAGTTTCTTCTTAGAATAAAAAAACACTAGTTTTTTCTAGTTATTTGATTAGAATCATATTATAAGAGTATATATACAAAAAAAATTATATTATAAGGACATATATATAGACTTAAATACTAGATTTGGTGGTGGATTATGGTGGAAGAATAAAGAATGTATACCAGGAGCTGATCCAATTATCTCGAGGATTGGGAAGTCCATATAGAATTGTGAAATTAGTTTCTCCGAAGAATAATTAATATGATCAATATTCATTAAGGAAATATTTGGCATACATTGATCCAACAATATTCATTAATTTATCATTGATTTTAATGCTAAAAAAATACCCCCATCTGTTTCACTAATGAATTACTTTAAGTGAATTTTAGGATTATATTTTTTGAAATATTTATTTGATTCTAATTTTATTTGTATTGATGTTTTTCTAACTATTTTGGATGATTTTTCTATGGAGCCTAGAATCTATATTTTTAACCATACATTTATAGAAAAAACTAGGTTTGGGAACCTAACTCCTTTTAAGGAATTCTACTTTTGTACCCTATGTTAAATCTAAATATTTGTATTGAGAAAATTTTATTGTGAAGAATCCTACATTCATATATGTAATGTATGTTTAGTTAACCCAATGTTTATAATCAATAATACACTATGAAATATACTTTTAAATATTCTATTTGTGTAGTAATCCCAAAGTATTATGTAGTCCTATGAAAAATTTTAATTTGATATTTTTCTCATGATTTTAAAAATAATTTCATTGAAATAAATATCTCAATAAAATCCATTCAAATACCAATTCAAATTATTTTAATGAGTGGATTAAATCATTACTGTATCTAAGGAAAGATATTATTTTTAGTAGGTGTTTAAATTTAAATTTCAAAAGTGTTGATTGTTTTGAATATCATGATTCATTTGGCGATATTTATATATCTATTTGACCAAGGTAAAATTGGTGTTCTTATTTATTGTTTAATGTTTAAGATAATAATAAAAGGATCTGATATATTTAAAGTACTACTACATAATCTATTATAACGATCTAGTTTTTCTGAAGCTTGATGATCAAATCTCACAATCTATTTTTCATTGTATTTATATTTTGAAAAGGATAAATTTATATCTATTGAAGTTTCTATTATATATTTATTTTCATTATATGTATATATTTAACAAAGGATTACACTTTGGAGATATATATATTTTAATCGCTTGATACTTTTTTTTCAAAAATCTATTTGAGGACTACACTTTAGAGGTATACATGTTTATCATCTGCTAAAGATATCATCCTACTACTACTACATTAGTATTTCTTACTTCTTTTATATATTTCATAATATTTTTATCAGTAGAAAGACCAGAGATTCTTTAGTAGGGGTATGATTTATAGTTTATTTATTCTCTCAGGATCTCATCATTTTTTAGTTTCTATTACAACTGTGTACCAAATCTATTTCAACAATTCACATCCTGTATTATTTATCTAGAGTGTCTATTTTTTGAATTCAGTAATGGTGGAGTGTTATATTCTCATTATAATCTATAGATATCAAGTTTCCCTATAAAATAATCTGATTTACAGAAAGGTTTCAACTATCTACACTCAGTTATAGAGGTCCCTAGAAAAATACCTATTTAGTAAAAACAACCAAGATCATGGAGAAAGAATTGGTGGGGTGGACTAGGGGATATTTGTTCCCTGAACCACTAATTTTTTTTCATGTTATTGTCTTATTTATTTTATTATATTTAATATATTTAAAGAAAAGAATGTTATATTTCTTTCAAAAAAAAGTAGAATAATTTTTAATTTTCAAAATATTTTTAAAATATATAATTCAACCCCATATTGCATCTTCGAGTTTATTACAACCAAAAATTGGTATCAAAGGTGGTATTTTTGAATAATTTAGTTAAACTCTAAAAATCATGATTTAAAGGTCTATTCCAAGAAAATTTGTCTAAATGTGAACTCCAAGAAGATGTTTCAATGATAAGAGCATCATATTTCAATAGTAAAAATTATGGATGTTTGAAAGAAATAATGACCATATATTTGAAGAATATTGGTTTCAAAGCTTCTATAAAGATTTCTAAACTTTAAGAAATTTTTAAAGAAATAAAGAGGTGGGATTTTTACAAAGGAAGATGAATGTGATTTAAGCTAAAAATATATGAATTGTATCATATGTGGACTTGGTCTTGAGGAATTCAAACATGTATCACAATTCATAACTACCAATGAAATGTATGAAAAAATGTCAGACAATTGAAATATGAAACTACCAAAATAAAATTTGATACCTTTATGATGTATGATGGTGATTACTCACATGAATTTTATTTTGAATAAAATATTAAATGGTATTTCTACCATGGGAGCTATAATTCCTAAACCAGATTAAGCATTAAAAGTTCTTAGAGTTCCACCTAAATGGAATGGAATTTATGCTACAATCAGACAATTCAATCTTATAAAAAATCTGTCAATGAATGAATTTATTGGAACCTTAATGATATATAAAGTTAAAATGTAATATGAAGAATAATATATTAGAATGGTAAAACAAGACAAAAATTCTCTCTAAGTTACTACTCCCAAAAATGAAAATAAATCCAAGGAGGATAATTTTTCCTCAAATAGTATAAGATATATTGATTTAGAAATGGAAATGGATTATCTGGAAAGAAGATTTATTACGTTTTCTAAGTCGAAGAAATGATTCAATAAGTCTTTCAATGATTTCAAGAAAAATAGTCATGGATAAAAATAAGTTAGATTTTATGAATGAAAACAAACAGAGCATATTAGACCAGTTTTTCCACAAACAAAATAAGAGAAAAGAAAAATGGAAAAGAAAGAAAGAAATAAAGAACTAAATAAAATGAGATTATGAATAAAAAGGAAAAAAATATATGAAGGATATATATAGTGTTTTTTAAGACTATAATAGATCTTCTAAATATGATTCAAATAAGAATCCATAAAATCTAAAACCTAACGTGTTATTTATGTCTAAGGAAGAAGAGGTACAATTATATTATTATTTTTCCATTGATTCAAAAGGTTTCTAAAATAGTAAACTAGCTACAAAATACTCTATACCTGAGTATAAATATGAATACCTTGTAAAAATAAATAAATTAATTAAAAATATTCATAATGCAGTTATTCATGTAAAATATAATATATTAATAGAACTCTTATAATTAAAAGAAAAAATAAGAAAATTTTCTTCAAACTGCACTGTGTATGAAACTAGAATTAAAGAGTTGTAAGATGAAGTATAATAATTTATAATTTCTGATAGTATATTAACTAAGGAATATGAACCCTTAAATAAAATCCATAGAAATAATGTTCACCGAAAATAAATATATGTTATTGGAAGAAATAGTAAAAATCTAAAGATGTATAAAATCTTTTTTTCACCAAATTCAAAGAACTAAAAAATGTCTATTATTACCTACTTTTATTATGGAATTAATAGTAATTATGCTAATAATTATTTCATGAGGAATCCCTATAAAATTAGTGTAAATAAATCCTATATCTCTAAAATCTTATCTAAATTTAATTATGAAATTTCTATAATAATTAAACAGGTTTGTTTTTCTAGATCCTTACTTACTAGCACAGTTGGAACCAATAGTATATTGGTACAAAAACAAGTGTTTGTTTGATTTTTTTGTTAGTAAAATTCCATAGGGTAAAAAGTACTATAAGATATATGGATAGTGTATTCTTAAGAAATATGAGTGGAGAATTTTCAAAATTCCATATACTATCAAAAGTTGATAGAGGCTTAGTCACCTTTGGAGATAAAGATAAAGGAAAGATAATTAGAGTTGGATCAATGGGATATAAAAAACAATTTTTATCAAAAAATTTCTCTATGTTCAAAGGATAAAGCACAATATTATAATTTTTTTTAACTCTTTTATGATTGATTTTCAGTTGATTTTTTTAACAATCCATGATCTTTTTTTATAGATGAATTTATTATGTTTAGAGCACCTATAACAAATTATGTTTATACTTTGAACCTTAGATCCATGTGTAAACAAAAAGTGAATTTCATAAATAAAAAAATAAATAAATCCTAGGTATGGAATAAGATTATTAGACATTGTAATATATTTTCTCTATCTAGGTTGTCTAAGAAACATTTAGTTTTAGATATTCTTTGTCCTAAATTTGATCAGAATAGAATTTTTGATGCATGTCAAATAGGAAAGAAACATAATTCATCCTTTAAATATATTAAAAAAGTTTCTATATTTAAAATTTTATAACTTAGGAACATATATAATTTTAGACCATAGAGAGTATCAATCTTGTATGGAAGATTCTATGTTTTTGTTTTGGTTGAAGAATTTTCCAGATTTACCTTGGTTTATTTTATAAAATTTAAAAGTGAAACTTTTTCTATTATTGTAATTTTTTTAAAAGTTGTTCAAAATTAAAAATATTTCAAAATAATTTCATTAAGAAGTTATCATGGAGAAGAATTTGAGAATTAAGAATTTAATTCTCTTTTCTGAGGCATGGGTATTAAACAAACTTTCTTTTCTCTAAGAACACCTCAAAAAAATAGAATTTTATAAATAAGAAATTAGAATATTTAAGATATTTCAAGAACTATGTCAAATGAATATATTATTCCTACCTCTATTTGGATAGAATTGATCAATATATATTTTCATTTATTGAATAGAGTTTTGATCATAACCTTTATTAAAAAGAAACCTTATGATTTATGGAATAATAGAAAACCTAAAGTTGGATACTTTAAATTTTTAATTGCAAGTTGTATATCATGAATACTAAGTAAAAATTTTGTAAGTTTAGTAAAAGTTCTGATAAAAGAATATTTCTAGGACATTTTCTTAATTTTAAATATTTCAGGCTGTTTAATAAAAATTAAAGGAATTTGAAGAATCTATTCACGTGAAGTTTGATGAACGCGATCATTTTTATCACAAGTAAAGTTAAAAAGATGAAGTTACTGATTATTTTAAAAAATAATACTTGAATGTTATAAATATGTTTTTGAAAAAAAATAATATGATAAGGTTAAATCCTTTTTATAAGAACATGAAATTGAGGAACCTTAAAGTGTCTTATTTGGACATACCAGATTCTTAAAAACCCATCATTTAGAGATTGTTATAGGAGAACTTGATATTAGAGTTAGAACTAGAATAATATAACAAATTTATCTGTGTTCTCTACCTTTATATCCCAGTTTGAACCTAAATCTATAGAATAATCCTTAGATGATGAGATTTGGATGATATCCATACAAGAAGAACTAAACTAGTTTAAGGGGAATAAATTTTTCGAATTACTTGATAGGCCCTCAAAACATCCAGTAATAGAAACCAAATGGGTCTTTATAAATAATCAATATGATTAAGGCATAATCACTAGGAATAAGGTTAGTCTAGTTTCTACAGGATATAACTAACAGGAAAAATATATTATAAAGTTAAATTTCATTGATTTTTAGGCTAGAATTCATTAGAATCTTGTTTAATTATGTATCCCATATGAATTTTAAATTTTATCAAATATATGTTAAATATTATTTTTTAAATGGTTATTTAGTAGTGTAAGATTATGTTGAGAAGCCCCTATATTTTGAAAACTCTCAACCACCAAATTCTACTTTTTTTAACTTACTGAAGTTCTTTACGGACTTAAACAATCACCAAGAGTTTGGTATGAAATATTAAATTCTTTTCTTTTGAAAAATGATTTTTTGTGGGATTAAGTGATCCTACTATTTTTTGGAAAAAATATTATTTTGATATTTTATTTGGACAAAAATATATATATGTAGTTATTTTTGGATCAACTAACAAAATGACTTCTCAATACTTATGGAAAAATAATTTAGAATGTGTATAATGTGAGATTTGAATTTTTTTTGTTTTTCAAATTTATCAAAAATATTTTGAAAATGTTTTGAATCAAATAAAATATATCATTTATTTATTGAAATTTTTTTGACTTGGAAGTTGTAATTCTTATGAAACTATCATGTGTACTAATATAAAACTTGATTTAGGTGAATCTAGAAAATTAGTGGACAATACGTTATATATAGGAATGATTGATAATTTTCTATATATTAATACTAGTAGACCGAAAATTATGTTTTCTTCATTGTATTTGTACAATATTTCAAGTAAACCCAAAATAATCCCATATAACTACTATTAAAATATTTCTAGATATTTAAAAAGTACTATTTTTATATATTATATTAATCCAAAACCACTGATTTTAATTTAATTTCATATTCAAAAATTATTTTTAAGGGTGTAAGTTAGATATAAAAATAACACAAATAACTTTCCACTTTTTAGGAAAATCCCAAATTTCATTATCTATTAAGAAGAAAATTTCATTTACATTATCAACAGCTGAGGTGGAATATATATCTGCTGATAGTTTTTCTGTACATGTGTTGTGGATGAAAGACACTCTTTTGGAATTTTCATTAAAATTTAATCATATTCTTATTCTATGTGAAAATACTAGAGGTATTATTATTTCAAAAATTTATGTGAGTCACTCTAGGACTAAGTATATTGATATAAGAAATCATTTTATTAGATATCATGTTCATAAAGGGGATATATCTTTGAAAATTTTCAATACTGAGTATAAAATTATAAATATTTTCAGTAAAAAACATCTTATTGTTAGTTTTGATTTTATTAAGAGAAAGTTAGGGATATCTAATTTTAAATGAATTTTTTATTTCTCTTGTTTAACATCTATTTATAATTTTAATCCATTTCATTAAATTTTTAATATTATAGTTTATTTACTTCTATTTAGTTATTTAAAATTGATTAATTTAAAATTTTATCCATTTTATGCAAAATTATCTTTCCAATTTTAAAATCCCAAATGATTAATCTGAAATTTTTTCTCGAGAAACCAAAACAATGCTTGAATATGACAGATTTAATCTATCTCTATCATGAACCAAGACAGGTTGCAATCCAACCTGGTGCTTGACCTGATCTACAGCAAGGCCCGAAGGGAATTTACGATTCCCACTTTCTTTCAAAAGTGCTCTGGTATCAAAACAATATATGGGAAAGATTTACCTAGAATAATAAGCACAAACCAACTAATAAGGTAAATAGACTAAAACTAAAATCAGACAACCAAACAAGACCTTAAACTATAACCAAATTTAAATTTTACAACTCAACTCAAAACTAAAGGGAACTACAAAAAATAAAGAAAACTAAAACACAAACCTCCAAGCGACATGAAAAGCCACATCCCCAAGCTACCAACACCAACCTGCATGAGAAAACCATCAACAATCTGAACCGCTATAGCTAAGAAGGATGCCTCAACCAAGGATACATAAAGAACAAGGTCTATATACACCCAAAGGTGTATGCAGGGTGTGAGGAAAGATCCCATTAAGATTCCACCAAATATAATGGTTCGATGAAATAACGTCAAAGAGATAATTTAACATGCTTATTTAAATTCATGCTTTTAAAAAACTTTTAAGGAAAACATTTACAAGATAAAAGATAAAAAGGAACACTTGAAGAAAAACCATTTCAAAAAAACTACTTTAAAGTGGAAAAGAAAATTCATTCAGAACACACACACACACACACACACTCAAGTGGTGTTTTGTATGGCAATGGAAGGCACCACATCATGATTAGTATAGCACTGTGGGTAAATACCCTAAGGTTCATCTTGCTCAAGTGGGGCCCTAGAGACATCGTATCTCAGTGTAAATGTGGAATAATAACCACAACGAGCTATGTTATCATGAAGGATCCACTATGAGGGAACACACCCAAAACCTAGTGGTCTCTAATCATAAATTTTTTTTAGTTAGTGTTGTAGCATCAGTCCTACTAGACGAAACCATGATGAACCACTTACAAATAATCTAAAATACTTGTCCTAGTCCACCCACCTAGATACATGAGGTTTCCCCTTTTGCTCGAGTTAAATTTCACATTCACACACACCACATCTTTCATATCAAAGACCAAAAATTTCAATGAAAACATCATACCTTTGAAAACAAACTCATTTCCATTCACAGAAACCATTGAAAAGCAACTTTCAATACTTTTGTCACCACTTATAAATAATTCCCAATTTCCCCTTTTTATAACTCAAGGAAAAACCCAATTAAGACCAACCAAAACAACCAAGACCCTTTATAAAACCACACATACTTTAAAATATTTTTAAAACAAGATTTTCACCTTTTAAAACATTTCATGAATTATACATAAAATGCACAATAAGGAAAATAGGCCCAAAGTGATTCATTTTCACTTGAAAATCTCCATTTAAATATACACACACCTCAAATACCTTGAATTTTTTTGTACCATCCAAACAACCCCAAAAACTATTCCAACCATGTTCCTCATTTCAAACACTACTTAAGTAAACAACTTCTCAATTTATATAACATATTACATGCAAACCCCAAGGCCTCACTTCAGAACACACCAATTTCACATAAAACAAAATCATTTTAAAACAATTACACATACCAACCCTTATAAAACCTCATACACACCCCTAAAACATACTTCAAGGTTAACAATAAAAATCAACAAGTCAAAACAGTTTATCTATATTTGAAAAATCTACTTTCATGACACTTGAAACTCAATCATTTTTGAAAAACACAATTTTCATACCTTAAAAAATTTATTAAACATGTCAAAAAAAATTCAATATAAAATATATATAGATTAAATAGTAATTTCCTTTTGAAAAATCAAATTCATCATGTATACAGGTTAAATTATATCAAAAATAGAATTCTCACCATGCAATTTATCATTATAACACATTAAAAAAACATTTAGCAGCAAATTAAATCACATAAAGATGTTAGGGAATGGAACCACCTACCTCACTTAGAGATTCCTTCAAAAATGGCATGAAATCACACCTACACCTCATTCGTACCACAATGAATCACAATTCGATCCCTAAAACAAGAGATAAAACAAAAAATGATCCAAGATTAAAACCTAAAAACCCAACTCAACCTACTGGAAATCCAAAAACCCCAAACTGAAGGAGGGTTTTACCTGGAGGGGCTATTGGAGAGGAGCAAACATGCAGGGGGGGGGGGGGTCACACCAGACCTGGAGTCGATGATAGGGGGCCATGATAGAAGAGGATCAATAAATGGTTTTCAGCTGAGAAGGTTCGTGTGTTGGATAGTGGTGTCACGCCACGTAAGGGATGCTGCCAATCGATGGTGCAAGCAAGCGGGCGAGACGACTAGAGGGCGGTGCAAGGGAGATTGCCAAAAGGTGAGCAGGGCGTCATCCATGGGAATTAGTGCGCGAGGAGGAGGCTAGGTGGGGAGCGATGCATAGTGGGTAAGGGAAGAGAGAAATGTGAGGGAGATGGGGAAAAAGGTGGAAAGAAACCCTAATAGAATAAAAATAAAAATAACCTATAATAATAATAATAATAATAATAATAATAATCATCATCATCATAATAATAAGAGGTTAATGATTCTAATAAAAATTTTAGTATTATTAATATCAATAATAATAATAAGATTAAGAATACGAATATTAATATTGAAATTATTAGCACCATCAATAATATTAATATTATTAACACCAATAAAAATTTTAATATTATTAATACCAATATTAATATTAATATTATTAACTCTAATGATAATAATAATAATATTTTCAATTATAATAACAATATTATTATCATTGTAACATTTCTTTAAATTTTATCTTACCTTTTTCCCTTCAATTTTACTTCATTCTCATTTTAATGCATTATTTATTTTTAAAGCTGGGAAACCGTGCGATTACCCTACATGGCTCAATCGACCGTGCGTTGGACGCTATCAATCCCAAAAAATTAGTTTATTAGTAAAAATGAAAATTTTCAATCGGTCTCGGCCCGAAATTCAACAAAATATCTCAAAGAAAAATAAAATAAAAATATCAAAATTCTAGGTGTGACAATTCCCCCAACATAAATCTTTCCACCCTTAGAAAACCACAACAGGGATTAACCCCAATGTAGAAGTCGATGCCCCCTTATAATTCCAAGGATATTTCCAAGAACGACCAACAAGAAAAGGTTAGAACACTATCAACAAAGGAAAATACTTACAAAATAAAATTGGGAGACTGAAACGGACTCCCCCTTATGAGTTACCCACCCCTAAGAATTTAAACATATTCAGTTGATCAGTCAAAGGAAAAGAGATATCCCACAATGAACAATCCAACTTCTTTAGTTAAAACACCTTAAAAATAGTCGAACATATCCCACACCAACTTTTTGAAACAAGTGAGAAAAATAAAACCACATCCCAAAGAAAAATTATATATCCTACCACTGATCCATCTATAGAAATAGAACAAAAATGTCAACAAGGGGAGGCTCGAACGGACTCCCCACCATTACAAATCAACCAACCCTCAATATAAGACTGGAAAACCAATACGGGGAGGCCCAAATGTACTCCCCTCCATTAAGAATTGGCTAATATTGGTTTATTCCTGGTGAATTTTAGAGATAACCATAATGGGGCTCACAACCGTTAGCGCCAATGAAAACAAACATACTTAGAGGCTTCCCGTCACTGACCAAACACCCCACCATAAGGGTGGGGAGGGAAGGGTCCAACTACTGGGGTGTTAAAACCAAAATTTAAGATAAAACAACATCTTCACATCCCTGGATGAGCACTAATCAAATTTGATACCAGTTTACCCAAATAGACACCATAAGGACCACTAAAAGAGATTACATCCAGTGGGACACAACCACCAGGACTTTAAGGTAATGAGACGACCACACCGTCTCACAGCCACAAGAAACCTCACACTCCCAAATGGGTCATTCGGAATGGAACATCTATAGGAAATGATTTAAAAATCCTTCACCTTCAACACTGATGACAAAAATAAGACTGGGGTCCCATACACTCCTCTGGTTCTTGACCATGTGACAGCTTCACTCCGAGGCCTATGGATGGAGCCCTGATAATTGAAGCAACTCCTACCTTGCAGTCAAGAATTGAAGACTCCTGAATAGAGATTCTCTTTTTGGTGCCACATGCAACCACACCGCAATCAAGGAAACACCATCAGGCGCAACACACCCCAACATCCACTTACTCCGACATGGAACATTCACTAACATGAATGCTAAGATGGTTCATGGGCATCACCCCTGGTTACTATGAACAAGAAACACTGAGAGTAATTATACATAAAATACACCTTCCTATAAAATGGAGGAATTCATAATTTCCTGAAGGAAAATACACTTCTTTCAAGATATATGACCTTGAAAAGTTTCAAAACCTTTTCCCTACACCCGAACAAGATTACAACACTGCCAAATATCATTGAATACGACCATTACTACTAAAAGAAACATTACAAGGAAAGGGACTTTAAACCGTGTCTTAAACATCACACTATTCTTGCAAATATCCATAATAGCCTCTTATGATATGACTTGCTTCACTGGTGATTGATCATGAATACCTTCTTAGAAAATACAAATGAAAGACCCAATGGACCTTTAAGACAGTATCCAACACTTTCAACTCTGAACTGCTCAACTTTACTCACTGGAATTCCCTTCACTACTTCCATATAGAGACAATATGCACAACGGTGTCAAACTTCACCTTTTATGACTCATACAACACAAAGAGACCAAAAATCCCTTCAACTCCTCTCACATCTTCCATCCTGCTGTAATAGGATCCACTTAACTGAAAAGGATGAAGGGGTAGACTTAGCACTAACTCTTAAAAAGGGAATGTCCATACATTGTTCAAATAGAGGTCCAAACAATGATGAATTTACCATATACTCACTTCAATTGCATGTTAACTCTTTATGGGGGCATACACTAGCCAAGAAGGAAAAATGCAGACCCAAACAAACTATTTTGTTGGTCAAAGTCACCATGATAAAACACTGAAAGAATGGGGTAACCATTGAAAAGGCCTCCCAAAAAACTTCTCAAGAAAAAACACTAACCAACACCTCAAACCAACTCCCCAATGAAACACAACATGAAACTTCAATCAACCAAAAGTGGTTTTAAAACTCAAAATACCCCACTAAAAGATTCCCAAAACACAAAAACAAACACCACACAACTATGGAACATCAAAAACTCCATCCTTAGAGAAAACTTCTGAAACTAACACTGAGAGGGTGGGATACACATTCACCAATGGAACCCCATGAGTCTTACACATGAAAGATCTCATGTCAGTCAAGCACCAATCCACCTTCCATATATAACTCATGCATGTGGTTACCCATGTAAATACCAAAGTTTAGAACCAAATTATTCACATTTTCTAAAACAAAAATTGATCCACACCTCCTCTTATTAAGACCACTAGTCACAAAATTAAACCCATTTTGAATCTCAAAAACATTTCAAAAAAACACTAATCAACCAAACAATAATTCATTTTCAAACCTTGCATGTCAATTTTCAAACATTTCATCCCATATAAAATTCCTTGAAATGGTTTAACAAATTCCATTGAAAATGGAATTTCAAAACCCACTTTAAAATCATCCATGTTTTTCAAAACAAGAAGTTTTTAAATCCACAAATCTTGATTATAAAAATTCAATCTCATACTACAAAAAAATCATCTCCTGAAAATCCATGTTTCCAAAATCTCATTCAAAATAGTTAAAAAACCAATTTTCCTCCCTTTTTAAAATCAATCCATTCCTACTTTAAAATCCAAATTTCATAAATTTTCAAACAAAGGTTTTCAAATGAATTTTTAGAACCCAATAAGGAATAATATAGTGCAAGAGGAAACTAGTTCCAAAGGGTGACTCGAATATATAGTTGGCAGCCACACGCTGGACACTCTACTATCATAGAGAGTATTCTTGGATAGTGACTTCGCCTACACATGGATTGCTAGGCCCTGCGAGATTGATGATACCATTGAACTAAATCCCTTTTCATTTTCCCCTAAACAAGATTAACCACAAGGGCTAAAGGACTCAGATAAAACCAGACTTCCCCTGGTAACTCGAGTCCCACCATGAGGTGTGCTAGCCATGCACCTTACTCATAGCCAAAACATTGAGTTCTGTTAACCTTAACTCCAGGATAACATGAATCTTCCTAATGGAACACGACCCATAGAGCTAACCTCCTCTGATACCATTTTTTCATGAACCAAGCCAGGTCACCATCCAACCCGGTGCCCGACTCGATACACAGCAAGGCTCGAAAGGTATTAATGATCCCTAAAGGATGGCACGAGTTCCCAGGTATCAAAACAATATATGGGAATGATTTACCCGGAATAATAAACATAAAACAACTAACAAGGTAAATAGACTAAAACTAAAATATGACAACCAAATAGGCCCTTAAACTATGACCAAATTTAAAGATTACATCTCAACTCAAACCCAAAGGTAACTAAAATAAAGAAAGAAAACTAAAACTCTAACCCAAACTGCCAAGCGACATGAGAAGACACACCCCCAAGCTAACCACACCAGACTACAAGAGAATACCATCAACTACCCGGACCTCCATCACTAAGTATGATGCCTCAAATGGGGATACACAAAGAAAAAGTTTTACATACACCCAAAGGTGTATGTAGGGTGTGATGAAAGATCCTAATAGGATGCCACCCAATAGAAAGGTTCAATGCCATAATGTAAAAGAGATAATTGAACATGCTTGTTTAAATTAATTCTTTTAAAACACTTTTAAGGAAAAAATTTACAAGTTAAAAGTTAAAAAGGAAAATATGAAGAAAACCCATTTTAAAAACACTATTTTAAAGTGGAGGATAAAATTCATACAGAACACACACACACTCAAGTGGTCCTCTGTATGTCGACGAAAGGAACCATGTCATGAATAGTAGATCACCATGGGTAAATTACCTAGGGCATATCTAGCTCGAGTGGGGCCCTAAAAACATCATATATCGGTGTAAACATGTAATAGGAACCCCAAAGATCTATGTTCTTGTGAACGTGCCACTAGTAGGGAACATACCCATAACCTAGTGGTCTCTAATCATAAAAAATGATTTGTTAGTGTTGTAGTATCAATCCTGCTAGATGAAACTAAGACGAACCACTTACGTATCATCTAGCATACTAGTCCTAGTCCTCCCACCTAGATACTCGAGGTATCCCCTTGTGCTAAAGTTAAATTTCACATGCATATACGCAAAATATTTCATATCAAAGACCAACCATTTTAAAGAAAACATCATTCCTTTCAAAAAAACTCATTTCTATTCAAACACACCATTGAAAGGAAACTTTCAATACTTTTTTCATCACTTATAAATAATTCCCAATTTCCCCCATTTTATAACACAAGAAAAAACCCAATTAAGACCAACCAAAACAACATCCAAGACTCTTTATAAAACCAATCATAATTTAAACTATTTTTAAAACAAGCTTTTCACCTTTTCAAACATTTCAGAAATTATACATAAAATGAAGAACAAGGAAAACAAGCCCAAAGTGATTCATTTTCCCTTAAATATCTCCATTTAAATATACACACTCCTCCTAGACCTTGAAAATGCATTTAGGTACATCCAAACAACCCCAAAAACTATTCCAACTACATTCTTCATTTCAAATTCCACTTAAATAAACAACCACTCAATTTATAAAACATCTTATACGCATACCCTAAGGCCTCACTTCAAAACACACCAATATCACATAAAAAAATCCATTTTAAAATAATGAAAAATCCCAACCCTTCTAAAACCCCATTCACACCCATAAAACATACTTCAAGGTTCACAATAAAAACCAACATGTCAAAATAATTTATCTTATTTTGAAAAACCTACTTTCATAACACTCGCACCTCAAGTGTTTTTGAAAAAACACAATTTTTATACCTTAACCAATTAAATGACAATGTCAAAAAAATCACAACAAAATTCATATAGAATACATATGAGTTTCCTTAAAAAAACAAAATTAATCATGTATGAATGTCAAATTATATCCAAAATACAATTTACACCACACAATTTATCATTAGAATACTATAAAATTATTTAAGCAGAAAATTAAATCACCTAAATATGCTAGGGCATGGAACCACCTACCTCACAGGGAGATTCCTTTGGAAATGGCACAAAATCACACCCGAACCTCATTCGAGGCACATAGAAGCAAAAAGGAGCCCTAAAACAAGAGATCAAACCAAAAAGGACCAAATATTAAACCCTAAAAACACAACTCAACCTTCTGAAAAACCAAAACCCCAAACCGAAGGAGGGTTTTACCTAGAGGGGATGCCAGAGAGGAGTGTGCAAAAAATGGGGGGGGGGGGTTTGTGTCAGGCATGGATTAAATGAAAGGGGGTCACGATAGAAGAGGATCCACCTGTGGGTTTTGGACAAGAAGGTTTGTGCGTCGGCTGATGGTGTCATGCTACACAGGGGATTTCGATAGTCGATGATGCATGCGAGTAGGCAGGACAATCAGAGGGAAGAACAAGGGAGATCAACATAAGGTGGGTCGGGCACTAGCTAGAAGAACCAGCACTTAGGGAGGAGGCCAGGTGGGGCGCAACAAATAGAGGGTAGGGGAAGAAAGAAATGTGAGGGAGAGGGGGAAAAGGTGGAAAGAAACCCTGATAGAATAAAAATAAAAATCACCTAGAAATAAAAAAAAATTATAACAACAACAAAAACAAAAACAAAAACAACAATAAAAACAATGAGAGGTTAATGATTCTAATAATAATGTTAATATTATTAATATCAATAATAATAATAGGATTAAGAATATGAATAATAATGTTGACATCATTATCGCCAACAATAATATTAATATTATTAACACCAATAATAATATTAATATTATTAGTACCAATATTTATATTAATACTATTAAGTCTAATGATAATAATAATAAAAATAATATAATTATCAATTATAATAATAATAATAATATTATTAAAACATTTATTTAAATTTTATTTTACCTGGTTTCTATTAATTTTATTTCCGTCTCATTTTAATGTGTTATTTATTTTTAAAGCTGGCCAACCACACGATTACCCCACATGGCTCAAGAAACCATGCGCTGGATGTCCTTAATCCCAAAACATTAATTTAACAGCACAAATTCAAAATTTCAATCTGGATCATCCCACAAATCAACAAAATATCTCAAAGAAAAATAAAATAAAAATAAAAAATTATCTCAAAAGTCCAGGTGTGACACTTTCTCTCCCTCCCTCCCACATCTGATCTTCTACTATTTCATTATCAAAGATATTAATATCTCAATATCTCTAGAACCCTTATCTTTGAACCTCAAACCTTAAAGATATATAAAATAGAAATGACTTAGAGAACCGATGAAGCTTTTCTAGGAGGATCAAAATAAAAGAGGATCTCAAGTTTAGAAAAGAAAATTCTACAAGGGAAAGTCACCGATTTCAAATGGTTCTTCCATACGAATATGATATTAAAAAACAACTTAATATTTCATGTAATTGAGTTTCTATTTAATGGAAAGAACATATATTATGTTTTTGATCAATAAATATAATACTTTTATTGACATACTCAATTTAAATTTGGTGATACAGAGGATGTCATTTCATCAAAGGTCAATGATAAAGAAGCTTCAATTTATTATACAGAAATTAAAATGGTTTATAACAACCCCATGAAGGTTTATTCAACTTCAATCTAAGTTCAATATTAAATTCCATTATTAAATATAAGTATATAATGTATTTATTATTGAGGAAATCTCAAATTAGAAAAAGTTTTGTGAAGGACTTAGAGGCTGACAAGAATATGGTGGCCAAATTCATTCAATCAGCGATAGTTCCAAGGATGGAAGAGTCAAAGAAAATTATTTTATGTCATATTTATCTCTTGTTTTTGACTTTAAGTGACATTAAAATAAATTTATATAGATTAATTCTAAGGTATATACATCAATCTTATCAAAATAATATAATGATGTTATTATTTCCTTAAGGAAGATTAATTTCTCTTTTTATTTAGAAGAAAGATATGGTCTGTGATATCTAAAAAATCATAAGATTCCATCATAATAAAGTTCTATCTTATGGAACACTATGTAAATCTGTCTTTTTCTAGGGAATAAAAAAGGAAAGTTCATTCATGTTTTTCTAAAAAAGTGGAATAATCTGAAGCTCATTCTCAGGGGGAGAAAAGTTGTTTAAAATATATTGGTTAAGTGAGATTTCATGTATAAGCTATTGGAGAATCTAGATTAGAAGGAACTTTAGAAGAGCCTAGAGGACTAGAAGCTAAGTTTTTTGGTGCAACCAATATTCTAGCCAGTAAAAAGAGAAGGTATGTGGTGATAGGATATGGAGAGTTCTCCAATTCACTAGACCCTTTGAAGAGCATTCCTATGAAGTTAGTTGTGTTGTGCTGGTTATATGACTCAGTAGAAGAGAATTTTCTATGGAGTAGGTATTGGATGTAGGGGTTGAAGAATAATATCAACCTATTTTTGAAGAAATAAGAGAGAAATCTAGTGTATTTATTTAAGTTTTAGTTAAGAAAATATTTGAGGAAGTTGGTGTAGAGTGAACTGAGCAAGTGGGTAATAGTGATGAGAAGATGGATAATTATAAGGAAAAAGTAATAACTATAATAACTAAAACAAATTAATTAATTAGATATCAATAAGTTTCTCCTTTTAAAGAGTTTTTAGAGAGGACTGTATAAGTTCAAGATGACGAAAGGGATGAAGTTCTTGGAGATGTTCCTTCTTTATCTAGTGAAGAAATGAAAATTTGATCGCTTTAATTAGTTGAAGTTGGTGATCCTTCTATAATACCAGAGGAAGTTTCTTTATATTTTTATGATTATTTTAAATATAATACTCAAACTTTTGTTGTGAATATTTTCATAAGTTTAATTGGATGAAATATGAGACTAATAGGTTGAAGGGAGAACTTGAATTTTATCAAAATATCATTAATTATTTAAGAATATCATCTATTCCAAGAACCAAATTCAAATATATTTTGGCTCAGATTTAATGTTTGAAAGAAAGTTAAATTTCAATAATATATTTTGATCATTTTCAAAGAGAAATAAATGATAAAATTTGGATGATCAGAGGAGAATTGGTTTCAAAATATTATTTTTTAGATCTGAAGAAGTATTTAAGAAGTTAGTTTAAACATGCTAAAGCTAGTAAAAGACAATAAATAAATTATAATTCTAGTCAAACAACATATACATATTTTATAAGAAGTTTAAAATCACTCACTACTATTTTTTCAATCATGAATGATAGAATTAAAAGATAATAGTGTGATAGTATTCAACTTCA
Source organism: Viscum album (assembly GCA_963277665.1). Lineage (NCBI taxonomy): Eukaryota > Viridiplantae > Streptophyta > Magnoliopsida > Santalales > Viscaceae > Viscum > Viscum album. The sequence continues at coordinate 1,953,734,949 of OY728125.1, forward strand.
CAAACTTTTGGACAATTAGTAAGAACTTATTTCCAAATTAACCTTTATATAATATGGTGTTAGAAGTTTTTTAAATCATATCAATGGAATGATGGACAAGTATGTACAGTCAGAAAAATCTGTTCATAATTTTCTAAAGTTGAATCTATTTCATGTTCTGAAGATGATTTTTGAATCAAGGATGATACTTAAAGAATGGTCATGTCCAATGAGAAGAAATCATGAGCTCTTAATAGAGGAACTAAAAATAGTGCATCAAATGGTTAGATATTCCTTCACCACCAAATCATAGTCCTATAATGAACTTGAAACCTCTTCTTATCCTTAACCTTATCCTTTTTCAAACCCTTGATAAAAAAATTTCTTATAATCAAGAATGATTAATGAAAAGAAATTATATTATTTATATTTTGTTACTTATTTTTTAATTTTTTATTTATTATATTTTTTTGTGAAAGCATAATTAATTTTCAAAAAGAATTTAATTTAGATTCACATAATATTCACTAATATTTTATTTCAATATTAACTATGTTTTATTCCATTTTAATACAGTATTTTTTATATAAAAAATAGAAAAAATTTGGATAAACACAACATTTATATAACCATGTTATGTCAATGTTATTATATTATATGTTGTTTTAAAATAAAAAAAACTCATATATTCAAACCTATTTACAATTTAGGGGAGAAATTTTGGATAACCACAATTATTTTTCAAAATCCTTAAAATTAATTGTTTTATCCTTTCTATGAGAAATACAGATAAATAAAATATCTATTTTATTTAATCTCTATTTATTTGATCAATAATTAAAACATTTTTTGTGTTTATATTTATATGAGTGTTTTATATGGGTTTTGTGACCATAAAAAGGGGGATATTGTTGGGAATATATTGATCCAATAATATTCTTTAAGTTATCATTGATTTTGATTCTAAAAATTAAACTCATTTGTTTTACTAATGAATTTACTTTAAGTGAATATCAGGATTATATTTCTTGAAATATTTAATTTATTTTGATGTTACTTAGGTTGAAGTTTTTTTTGAGTGTTTTGGTTTATTTTTCTATGGAGTCTAGAATCACAGTTCATAACCTTACATTTATGGTGAATTTTATGTTTGGGAACCTAACTATCAGTAAGGAACAATAATCTCGTAACCAAAATTTAAGTGAAACATATGGATTGAGAACTAAACTATTGTGAATAATTTGACATTTAAATATTTTACATATGGATAGTTTATCAAACAATTTGAATAAATTTTATGTTGTGAACCATAATTTTGGAGATTCCATATGTGGTGTAATCCCTACATCAGAGGTAGACATATTTAAAATTTAAATTTTAGATATTTCCCAAGATTTTAAAAGTTATTTCACTAAAATAAATATCTCAATAAAATATATTCAAATATAAATTAAAATAATATTAATCAATGGATTAAATATTTCTTATTTCTAATGGAATTTATGATTTTAAGTATTAATTTAAATTCAAAATTAAAATGTGTTGATTATTTTGAATATCATGATTTATCGGTGATATTTCTATATATGTTTCACCAAGATCAAATAGGTGCTCTAAATTATTCTTAAATAGATTTATTTTGAAAAGTGTGTAATATAAAAAAATAGATATTATATTTTCAAAGTAATATTGTATAATATATTAGAATGATATGATTTTCTAGGAGATTTAAGATAAAATATCCTATTCTATTCTTCATTGGATTCATCTTTTATAGAGGTGAAATTTCTATATATTGAAGATACTATACTATATTAATTGTTCATCACACTTCTCTATTTTTCATAAGGACTACACTTTATAGATATATATGTTTTTATCTATCACTTCCCATTTTTCAAAACTCTCTTTTAGGACTACACTTTGGATACATAAATTTTTTATAATATTCTAAAGTGATCATCATACTACTGATACATTATCCTGTCTTACTACTTATGTGTGTTTTAGAATTTTTTTATCAACAAAATATCATTAATTATTCAAGAGGATATTTATTTTATGTTTATTTATTCTTTAAAGATCTCATCATTTTTTAGTTACTACTATAATTGTGTGCCAAATCTATTTCAATAATCCAAATCCTATCTTATTTACATGGAGTATCAAATGATTTAACTCAGGCATGGTGGAGTGTTATATTCTCATTCTAAGATGTGGATATCAAGGTTCACAATAAAATAAACTGATTTATTATAAGGTTTCATCTACCTGCACCCAATGGTAAAGGTCCCTGAAAAAACCAGTTTAGTAAAAATCACCAAGCTCATTGATAGAGCATTGGTGGAGTAGACTAGGGGATATTTTTTCCCAAACACAATAAAAATTAATTTATTATTTTATTATTTATTTTATACTACTGAATCTATTTGAGTAAAATAATTCTACATTGGCTTATAAATCACAAAGGGGAATAAGTTTTAATTTTTAAAGTGTTTTTAGAAGAAAACAATTCACCCCTCTTATGTATTTAATTTTATTCTGACCAATAGGAAAGAGTTCTAGTTGGAACTAAAACCAATAGGGGAACCCCATTATAGGAGTTGGGTTGCGACATTAATGAAGCTATCCAATCATAGCATCAGGAATCGAGTAACCATCAGAGACTATTGGGTAGTTGGGATGAAATTATGGATGAATATGTTTAGTAAATTTAGTCATATAAGGGGGAATTGACCAAAGTAAAGTATACATTAGTGGATATTAATGGTTTTCAAACTATAACACCAAAGAAATCACAGTGTATAAAGGAATACTCCTATTTACGAAGGACTATGATCACTCGGTCTCATGGTGCTTCTTACTACTCTAATTGAGATTAGGGTTATGAGGATGAAAATTATGAAAAAGAGTTAATTTATTATGAATGACTTATAGTATTTTTTATGTTTGTTTTTTGGTTGTTTTATAATGATTTGAGGTTAATTATACTATGTATACTTCAATCATCTATCCTGTTGACTTTTTATTTTTCTTTAATAAAATAGGGAACGGGATCAGTATAATGTTTTTTCCTCTACATTTCCCGATTAAACCTTTAACAATCACATACAATTTATGGTATGAAATGAAAACCTACATGATAAATCATGATGCACGAGTTCACACACACTCACCACCTCAGTCAATTTAAAAAATAAATAAAGTATCAAGCCACAATATCACTTGAAGAAAAACATGAAATCATAAAAAAAACAATTAAAAAATCATACAACCTTGGAGACCAAAACATCCACTATACAGGTGATGGGTAGACACAAGCATAACTTTTCACCTGAATTCTGGCCATCCTATCTCCATTAATATAAGGGATAAGTAATAATTCAAATCAAATGATCTTGAATACCATTTTTTAACACACCAATCTCGATCATCGGCTCTGAGATATTGAAAAACATGACCTCAATGACACTTCCCAATACATAAGAGGTTGTTGATTGGTAGTGAGGGTTGGAATCAAACATTGGGGAGACTATGCCCTTGATATCAGATAACCATCAACAATATAAATAGTATAGGTTGAAATATCTAAATAAATATAGTATGGAAGCACAATGACAATGAAACTGTATAATTATCATCATATGATATAGAAAAATGATAAATTACAGTTATACATAAATAGTTAAAGAATCCCCATAGGTGGTGGATCAACACATAAGATATAAAAAGAGAACAAAATAATAGAGAGGCACAAATACTAAATGATACCAGTAAGTCCTAACATTACCATTGTCTATACCCAAATTTACCTTCTCAAGTTCTAGATATGAGGCTAGTTTCCTTTAATGGATCCCTATAAATAAATTCTACACATGCACTGAGATTACCATGTAGGTTCTATGTAATAAAACTCAATAGAAAACCACCGAAACATCCTTAGTATAAATGTTAAAGAGTTATACATGACTGTATCTACTAACATAGGTAAATAAATAAGCATGATGTTACCCACATCTAATTATTGTACACTAACCAGGCTTCCATGAACCATGAGAATACATGATGTGATCAACTCTCTAGAGAATGTGTTATTGAGTACCAGAAACCATATCACTAGTATACAAGATGCAATATAATGATGATATCTATTGCAACCATGATTATATATGTTTTATTTTTTTGAAAATATTTGTTGATATTCATTGAAGGAATTATTGAATTGATTACATGGATTTATTAATGGAAAATAACTTTTTTGGAAGATTTATTTGTTGTTCATGAAAAAATTATGAATTTCATGGAGTTATTATACCTGAATAATTTATTAAAATAATTGGAATTTTTGTTTTAATATAACAAGAGATGGGTTTTTAAAAAAAATTTGGTGGTGATAGAAAGTAATAAAAAATGTGTTTAACTTTCAAGGAAAGCACCTGAGAATCCCACCATAATTAATGGTGGCTGAGATCAAAAGCAAAAACTGCGAGTATCTATGAAGGGGATAATAGAAATAGTGTGGTTCATCCTTGATATGAGGAACATGGGGTGTAAATAGGGTAGAGACACCATGGTTTGTGGCATCATATAAAGTGGTTGGGTAGAGGGGTGGCTGAATGAGAGTACAATGACTAACTACCTCGATATTTGGTTGATATGTGAATGGAAAACCTAGATTAAAATTGATGTGGGAAATATGAGTAGTGCATAATATTCAAAAATTTACAAAAAATGAGGGTATATTTGTTCAAAAAATGTCATTACCTATTGTATTGTCGATGTGGTATGTTAGGGTTTGCATGCGGGAATTGGTTCACACCATGCGAGTCGACTACACATCATATTAAGATAAACCACAAGAGAGATCTCACACCATGATCATTATCATGTCATGCACTACCAAAAGAAATTTCACACATGTCACACACTACTTGAATGTTGTATAATGGATGTTTCATGTTTGTTCAAGAAGAGTGATGGTATAGTGTATAAGAAGTTCTAAGTAGAGATGAGTCTTTTAATATAGTTAAACATTGTTATTTAGGTGTAGTTTCTAATGAATTCATAGGATAATAAAAGTTTATTACTTTAGTCTAATGAATGATACACTACAGAGAATGGTGGTGGAAATGGATGGTCGTTCACAATTCTTAAAAGCACCAAGGGGATTGTTTTATCTATAAATAACCCCTAAACACATCATTTATGATATATCAAAATTGAGAATGAAAATGAGAGAGATACTAAGATTGATTTAATTGTGATAATTTATCACCATTAAACCATCATGATTAGGGTATTTTATAGTAGTGTTGTATATAACAGAGAAACATCAAGCAGAGAGAGAGTTCTACAAACATTAGGTTTGTGAAGTGCATGAAATAATTCATTATTTCATGTGAATAGTTTCTAAAATAAGTATATTAATAAAGTTTTACATATATATGGACATAGTTCCCTGAATTTTTTACTTACATGAAACAGGATTGATTTTAGGAAGTAGTGAGAAGCTATTTTTGAGGAGAAAAACAACAAAGGTTTCAAGAGTTCATATAGTGTGCATGAGCATAGTTCCATGTAACTGAAGTAAGTGCATGAATAAGGGTTGAGTTGAAACACCCTTAGATTTTAAAAGATAATTCTTTTAAATAAATTTAATCTCTTCTATATCCTTCTATACATGCAACCCTAAAATTTTAAAATAATAACATTGTGTTTGATAGGGCATACGACACACAACACCGAGCTTAAACGACCCGTGAAATCTACTATTTTAGACTAACTATTATAACATAACCATTGAATTATCTGATATAAATAGGAGTAAATTAATTATTAAATATATATAATGTTTATACTTTGTAAAAATTTATTGATAATAATGACTCAATTTTTAGTAAAGTCAGTTTATCCGTAAAAAATATGTTTTTATCAAAAATGGTTTTTACTACTCTTTGTGAGAAAAAATATAATTAATTTTTTTAATTTTTTGGAAAAATCATTTGATAAAATGAAATATATTTTTGAAATCATCATATAAAAATTATCTTAGGGTGAAATTCTGAATTTTTTCTAAAAAGTTGATGTTTTAGTGAATAATGAAAAATACTGATTTTCAAGTACTGTTATTTCTTTTCATGAAATTAAGTAATTTTAAAGTCCCATTATGGTTTGAATTTGATGTAAAATAAAAATAATAATATTTTTTTTATATTTAAATTAATTAATTTCCTTTAAATAATTTTTATACCAATTTTGGTATTATTTTATTTTTAGTTTAAAAAACACATTTTTTTATGAAAACAGTTTTTAAATGCATAACTTTCCTCCATTTTAATTAATTAAAGTAACAAATAATAATAAAATATGTGAATGAAAATTTTATATTATATATAGAAATATATGAATTGAAATTCATATAATTATTATAACAATCCATTTAGTTAATGTAAGATCATCTTATACTCATAAGATTCATTTCTTGAAAAACCTTTTTTCGTCACGAATTACGTGTGTATTTTAAAATTAAATTATTAAAATTATATGAATTGGATTTGATAAAATGAATTAAATATTTTTAAGCATAATAATTAATATTAAATAATAATTTCAAATTAAATTTTGTTCATAATGATTAGTAATGAAATTAAAAAGTAATCGCCCAAGTTAAGGTTATTATGTGGTTTTGCGTATCACATGCGCTTGTATTAAAATTAATATTTCCATCATATATAATTTTTATTTGATAAATTAGATTTAATATTTATAATAAGTGGTTTCAAATTATGTAATAATTCTAATTTTATTAGAGGATTAAAGGTTTAATTACCAAGGTAAATAAAAAGAGATCAGTCTCCATGGTGCAATCTAAAATGGTAAAAGTAAGAAAACATAGATGTTAAGAAATTTCTTTAAGGATGAGTTTTTTGTGTTTCTTGGAGGTTTCTATAGACCATATAATCCCTTAAATCATTTATTATAAATTTTAGAGTCACTTGGGTTGATAGTATCTTCCCATTATTAAATAGTCTTGGGTATTTACTAGAATGCCTATCCTCCCCAGTTATAAAAGGGAACTCCCACCCCACTTATTCACACCTATCTATCCATTTGGATAGACCAAAACCTAGAAAAATATCTCCCCAAAATACTTAGACACATTATATATCTGATGGTATTCCCAAAATATCAACCCTAGGGTCTTTAAGATGAGATCAAGAAGAGGTTTATCTAGTAGAAGATAATCGTTTTAATGAAGCTCTTTCTTTTTTTTCTTTATTCTTTAACAACCACAAATTATGTATTAAAACATAAAATATAATAACAAAATTTTTTAACATATAATTATATGTAATTATTTTTATGGAATAATATTTATCTATATACTTTTTTACCAAGTAGGAAATGAAATCGTTGATTGCATGTACGGCGGACTACCGCCTCATGAACCGATGTAGTTCATTTTCTATCACCACCTCTCACAGCTAGAAATAATGATGAATTTAACATATTTATATGATATTTATGAAATTATTATACTTATTATGTTATAATATCACATATGACTTCTTAATTTCTAATTCATGGGGGGCTACGATAACGTCGCTTATGTGTACGGTGGGCTACTGCTTCCCAAAACGATGCGATTCATTTTTCAATTACGCCTTACATTAAAGATAGTAAGTATAAAGTTAATGAATATATTTTAAATTTATTACCTAAAAATAATTATATAATTATAATACCACATATAACTTCTTACCTTCCAATCAATTATAAAAAATAACGTCTCTCGTGCGTACTTGTGGACTACAACCTCCGCGTAGCGATGAAAACTGTTTTTCATTTAATTTGTACATGGATGGAAATAAGGATGGATTTGATTAATATAAATTATATATATATATATAATAAAAATTATATAAATTTTAATTAAAATTTATTTTCTTCTTATTCCATCCTTTAAGAAAATGGAAACAACGTTCATTGGTACATATAACCTACCGTCTCATGAACGACATAATCCATTTTCTATCTCTAACTTTTATAGATAATAATAAATATATATATAATTAATCTATTTAATATTTATATCATGATTTAAATTATTAATATTATGGAACCATGATCAAATTAAAAGTACTGAGATAAATGATCCAAAACATATATGGAAAATGAAGCAATTATCACCCGAAACAGTGATTTTAACAAATAATTGTTAATAAATTGGTGAAAAAAGACTATAAGTAAATCATATAGGGTATGATATATATTATTATTGTTTATTAATATATTTAAAGTAAAATTATATTTATTTTACATGATATTTGGACACATACTAAGGAATTTTATCCCATAATAATGGATTTTGTCTCAATTTCTTCGCATTAAGGAATATTGTAATGTTATGCACCTAACTTATTTTATATAGTGTATGTAATACCATACTTAAATGTAATATCATGAATAATTCAAAATTAATGGTATTTTATGTTTCAATTTGAATTATTTCATCCATGTGGATTTGACTTGAATGTCACTAAGTGGTAAATAATTTCATAACTCGATTTCTTTTCTTTAGGTTAAATTACTTATTCAATGCCTTTGATATATAAGATTATGAGTGTAATGAATAATTATTATTTTATGGTCTATTTACACTTGTTTTTTTTGGATTTACATTTGATACATATAATCAATTATTTTATTAAATGTCACTTCAATGTATTATGATCTTTGTAAGGGTTTATTTAACAATCTCATTTTATTCAAGATTATTTATGATCGAATATCCATTGAAGAAAATTATTTGATAATTTTATAATGAAACCGTTTAATTTTCCTCTCTTTAGTATATTCTAGATTTTTTCAATTAATAGTACCATTTTCCTCTACCTGGTAATTAAAATGATTGATATTTTTTTAGTAAAATCTGATGCCATTTCACTCTTTGGTTGCAAATACTTATCTTCCAAATAAATGTTTTCTAATTTTTTTTAAAATGAGTTTTACTATTATTTTTTAAATTTATTTTCACGAATAATTGGTTTTTAATTTTTTTTAAAAGAAATCTTCCTGTTGTTTTCCAAACATGGTATTTTTCACTTTTCTTACAAAAATGTGAATAAAATCTTCACTTTAACATACTCAGAATGAAGTGAATTCCATACTGTCTTGAACACTCATTACATTAAATCATCAATTAAAATTTTCCAAGGTTCTATTAAAATATATATATTTTTTAATATTTTGAAATATTTTAATTTTTAAAATCCATTTTCAAATTGAAAATTGTATTTTCCTCAAAAAAATTAATGATTTTTCACAGTGTTTCTATTAATTAATGACAAAAAGAATTTATTTTAAATATACTTCACTAAGGATATGTTTTAATGATACCATACTTATTATTTATTTGTATAGTTTACAATTAGTTTTTCTAGGGAAATTATTGATATTCCCTTTCATTATTAATTTTTTTAATCATCAACAATTCCCTTATAATATTCACTTTCTTGGGATCATTGGAAAAAATTTCTACTAAACATCCATATTATTTATCATAGATATCATTTTTGATTAAACCATATATAATTTATACATATGGTGTTTTACATTGAGATTTCTTTGAATAACTGAGGAAATATTGATATTCCAGTTTCTTTATTCAATATGAACATTTATTGATAAGGAAAATTGTTCATGAATTAAATCGATCATTTGATATATAATGAATTAATTTAACATGAAGTTATGGGTGGGTCATGATTATAGATATCCCCTCAATGTATCAGTAGTCTTTTGAGATAAATTAATTGGATAACCTTATTTAAATGGGTTTCTAGTGTATACCTACCCATCGGTTTTAAACTATCTTATGAAAGGTCTTGACAGTATAAGTGTCATTATGCCTGAGATCATAATGTCTAATAATTAAGCATTTCCTTCATTAAGAATTATTTTTTTATTATTATTATACATGATATTTTCTCATTTATATTATCTCTTTATGCATTTCATTCTCAGTTAAATGGAAAGTGTTTTCAGTTATTTACCTCACTATATTGATTATTCCTCATCTAATAATGTTTTTAAAGATATTGATAAAATGAAATTTGTTTTCCTATATTTACCTTTCCATGTGGTTTATTCCTTATTGATTATGCATCATTTATTCATGATATATTCCACTTTACATAACTCTTATTGAGCATCTGAGGTCACCATTATTTTATTTCCATTCCCCAAAATATGAAGAAAGTATATTTAAAAGAGTTTAAGTATGTATATATTTTTACCTTCACTATGTTGTATTTTATATTTTCAAATATAATGTGAAATTAAATTACATATCTATTTATCTGGTTCGTTGGGGTCAAGAACTATTTTTTTACACAGCATTGTGGGTGTGATCTAGTTTAGCTTTGGGGTCGTGAACTAGTGTGGTGTGGGGTCGAGATCTAGTGTGGCATCGGAGCTGATAATTGTTCTTATGAGGAGTTGGGGTCATGCTCTAGTCTTTTACTCGAGGTCGTGCCCTCTTCTTCTATGGAGTTTGGGTCGGACCAGTTCTTCTATAGTGTGGGGTCATGATCTGGTTTTACATAGAGATAGGTCGTGATTCAGTTCTATGATGAAGGGGTTGTGATCCGTCAGCTGCATCGTGTTCCAGTAGGGGTACCTTGGTTGGATTGTTGTGGTCTCTACCAGTGGGTTTGATGGAGGAGAAAGTCATTGTGGTGATGAAAATTTCATTTATTCTTTTCTAAATGGTGTCGAAGTCGTTGGGGTCTGTCTTCAGTTTTAGCGTGTGGTCAGGGTGATTTCGTGATGGATTCATGGTGGCAGAATGAGATTCTTACTGAAGGTTCTGAAGTGTTGAATCTCAAGGATGGAGTTGGTTGAATTGGTGAATTGGTGGTATGTGATATGTTTTTTGGCCTGTAGTCTATGGTTCAAGGGTTCATATTTCTAGATTATCTTCAGAGACTGCTCCAAAAGAGGTCTTACCTATATGTTTTCACTAGACTTATGTGATTTAGATTTGGATGTCTGAGAGGGTATGACCTTGGCCATAGGTACAAAACCATCTTTGTTTGGGACAAATTTCCGTCCCACGTTGGAAATGTGGAAACTGTACTTAATGTTTTTTATGCTGGGTTTGGGCCTTTCTTTGTGGTTTGATCTGGTTTTTTGGATTTTGGACCTTAGGGGCACAATTTGATGTATTAAGTCATTAAAGTCATGTTTGGTTCACCCTCAACACTTAAAAGGAGAACTTTGATATTAAATAATAATAATTTTCAGCATAGGCTACTAGGATCGAGGTCATTACAGTTGGTGTCAGATGAATTTTTGTAGAAACCTTGGGAACTTGATTTTAGGAAAGATAGATTAGGGAACATAACCATATGATATACATTGAGGATAATTATTTAAGAACATCCTAAAGTTTTTTAAAGGAAGATATTATATGGTTTTTACTGGAAATACATATTTTCATGGATACAACAAGTGGATGTGGTTCTGAAATAGATGTACCTAGGGGTAATAACATTGAAAAATCCACATAGGGATTATCTCAATCATTACATTGTACATAGAAATGGGTCTTACTAAACACCTAGTTTTACACTCCCGAGGGATATACTCTGGATAATTCAAATTTTCTTTAAAAGTCTTTATGAAGGATTTTAATAGATGATGACCACTAATGACCATTGTTAAACGTAAGTTTCTTCGGTTGATATATGTAATTTTGATCATATGTTTTATAGAATAAGTACCGATTGTGAGGTTTTATGTGATAGGAGTTTAAGATGATTAAGAATATTTTGGGAAACATTTTTAGGAATACAATCCTTTGATTTAGTATATGTTTTATTGATAAGGTTATTTAAGGAATAATTCCTTTTGAATTTTGTGGAATTAGATTAAACGTATTTATAAAATTTAGAGTCAATTAGATTATTGATTTAAAAATAACAATAGTCAATTAATATTATTTAATTTAATGAAAAAAATAAGTCATATAGAAAACCCTTATGGTTAAAAATAGATTTGATGACCAATGTTATTTTTGAGGATATTCATCATATTTTTGGGAACATTATAGGAATTATATTAATATAGTTTTAGAAAAAAAATACATATGATAAGTAACAACTTGTCATATCTAAAAATTCTATGGGTCTTGATCCTACAACTGAAGGATACAAAGGGTGTAATTCCTTCTACTGAACTACACAATGTACTGGTTAGTATGACATTTTTTCCATAAAAATTTTGATAGTTAAATATTATGTTAAATTTTGGAAATATATTATAGGAAAAAATAATTTCCATTTTGAGGTAATTAATAATATTTAGGGAGATTTTTTATTAGTTTGAGGTATATATAACCATTAGGTTTAATATAAAGGATTATTTAGGAAGACTGAAATTAAATTTTTTGGGATGTAAGTTAAATGGTATGAGATCACATTAGTGGTGAAAACAGTATCTAATCTTGAGAATATTGAGGTTAATCGTGTTGTAGGGTTATTTATTTGTGAAATAACCTTAGTTGAACCTTTAGTGGAAAATTTGAAGTAAAATTTATTATTTATCCATATAAAGGTTTGTATATTTTTTGTATTATATTACCTTGTGGTAACCATTTTATATTCGGTTAATATTTAAAGAAAATAAGAACAACTTGTTATTGTTTTATGAATATTATGATCTATTAAAAGCTAATTTTAGTGATTTAGGTATAAAAAATATTATTAGATATTCATTTCTTAGTGTATTAAATGAAGTATAAATTGATTTAATCTCAACAAAAGTTTGAAATTTTACTTGAAATATATCAAATAAGTATATTTTATAGTGTTCTTTTTCTTGATAGAAAAAGAACCCCTCAACTCTAAAAAATGATATTGAAAAAACTGTTATCCTATCACCTTAGTACCTGATGAATCAATGGTATTCTAACTCATAAAAATTTAATGGTATTTTTATTGTTGACTTTATCTTTTTTATTCACTTTCCTATAATAAATTACCTCCATCACTCCCTATAACTGTTTACACTATTCTTACATGTCTATACTTTCACATCCCACCAATGTTCTCCTACATGGAAAACCAGTCATGTGTTAATCCAAATGATTTTATTATTAATCTTTCCTTATTTTAAGAGTAAGATTTATTAACCCTTTTTATGATGTTGGTTTTCAACAGAAGAATTTTCAAAAATCAAACCATTGTTTTCCAAGAATAAATTCAAATTCGGAGGGTAAAATTTATTGAAGGTGGGGAGAATATAAATCCTAAAGATTTTAAACTATATTATTTTTAAATAAATTTAATATCTTATATATCTTGTGGTACACTTAGTCTTGATATTTTGAAATAAGAACATTATGTTAGATAGTGTATACGACACACAACACTGAGCTTAAACGACCCGTGAAATATATTATTTGAATAAAACTATTATAACCTAGTCATTGAATTAGTTGGTATGAAATGAATTATTAAATACATATTAAGGTGATGAAAAATAAAAAATTATTTATAATAATCACTCATTTTTTAGTAAAGTCAATTTATTCTTTAAAGCACAAGAGCCTCAACCCTGTTGGTGAGGACTCACTAGGTGCATCCAAGAGACCCGAGATCAAATCCGGGTGGAGGTTTATCTCCGGGTTACTGTAGTAGCACTGTAGCAGGCACTGTTCTGTACTGTAGCAGCAGAAAATATTCATCCATCTGGGTCTTCGGGCCACCGGTTTGGTCCTCAGGTCCTGCAAGGCTTTTGGGCCACCCAAGGCCTTCGGTCTAGTTGATTCTCAAGGCCTTAGGGCCACCTTAAGTCCTTAGGTCCACCCCAACGCCTTCGGGCCACATGAATGCAGGCCCCAGACACACTACAGAAAAGGAGCAGCCCTAGAAGAGGATTCAGAGTAGGTGCACTCACCAAAGCAGAGCGAAATGGATTGCGAGAATGAGAGGGTATGGCTATGCCATCGGTACCTGCCTGTGCTTGTACGGGAAGCCTAGCCAGACGATTATGCAAAGGTGTAGAGCTACTATCAGGATGCAGATGATGGGGAGGGGCAGTTCCTTATAGATAGTTTGGTTGAATTCCCTTAGACCATCGGGTTATGTAACCTCCTAAGCCTACGGGCCATGTAATCTCTGAGCCTATGGGCCTTGTAAGGGTTCCCCCTCATCCCTTGAAAGGGGGGTTATCAAAAATCAATAAAAATTAAGGCCTTCGGGCCATTCAAGCAATTTATCCTTTAAAAAATTAGTTTTTATCAAACATGGGTTTTATTGCTCTTCGTGAGAAAAAAATATATTTTATTCATTTTTATAAAATTAATTTGATAAAATTAACATCTTTTTTAAATAATCTAGTGAAAATTATATTAGGGTTAAATTTTTATATATTTTTTTTCTAAAAAGGTTTATTTTTTAGTGAATATTGAAAAATATTGATTTTTTAAATATTGTTATTTATTTTCATTAAATTAAGTAATTTTAAAGTACCATTTTGATTTGAAATTTATTTCAAATTAAAATAAGTATAATTTATTTATATTTGAAATAATTGATTACATTTGAACCATTTTTATACAAAATTTTGTTATAATTTTTTTAGACTCAATTTTTTTGAAAACTATGTTTAAGTTAACAATGTTCCTCTATTTTAATTAGTTAAAATAACCACTAAAGAAATATTTTAATGAAATTTAATGATTATATATCTAACTATGTGAATTTAAATCCATATAATTTTGGAGCCTATTCATGTAGTTAATGCAATATCATCTTATGCTCAAAAAATACAATTCTTGATAAACCATTTTTTGACACAAATTGTGGGTTTATTTTAAAATTAAATTATACCACTTATGTGAATTGAATTTAACAAAAAATATTATATATTTTTAATAATAATAATTAATATTATCTAATAATTTCAACTTAAATTTTTTTCTTATTTATTATTAATTATATTAACAATTAATTTCCCTGGTTAAGGTTATTACGAGGTTTTACGCATCACACACGCATGTATTAAAATTAGTTTTTCTCATATATATAATTTTTATATGATAAATTGGATTTAATATATAAAATAAGTGGGTAAAAATTATCTAATAAGGATATTTTTTTCTAATCCTAAATGATTAATTACCAAGATAAATAAAAAGATACTAGTTACAGTGGTGAAAACTAAAATGGTAAAAGTAAAGAAACATATAAGTTAAGGATTAAAATGTCTAAAAAATGTATTTTCTGTGTAGTGGAAGTTTTTATTAACCATATAATACCTAAAATCATTTAATTATAAATTTTCTAGGCAGTTGGGATGAGAGTTATTTCCCATTATTGAACAGTTTTGGGTATTTACAAGAATACCACTCTTCCATAATCATAAAACGGTACTCCCTCATCTCAGTCCTCCACACCTCTAAATCCATTCGGATCAAGAAAACCCTAAAAAAATATCTCCCCAAAATCCTTATCCACATTATAAGAAAATTGGGATTCCCAAAATACTAACCCTTGAGTCCTTAATAGGATATCCAAAGATTTTTTTTCTAAGAGAAGTTAATTGTCTTAACAAAAATATTTTTTTCTTCCTTCTTTTACAACCTTAAATTATGGATTAAAATTTGAAATATAATAAAAAATTATCTAAAAAATACTTATATGTTATTATTTTGAGGTAATAATATTTATCCATATCCTCTTCCATCAAGTGGGTAACTAAACCATCGATCATGTGCACACCTGACTACCTCCTCACGAATCGAAGTAGTTCGTTTTCCATCACCACCAATAATTATTGAATATAAGTATGTATTTAAAATATTTATATAATTGTTATGACATAATTATATTTATGGATTTATATTATCACATATAACTTCTTACATTCCCTTCTGTGTGGGGATACAATAACGTCGCTCATGTGTACGACAAAAAACTACCTCACGAATCAATGATATTTGTTTTTATCTTATGCTTTACATGGAAGGTAATAAAGAAAAAGTTAATGAATATATGTGATATTTATTAAACAAAAATAATTATGTAAATATAATATCATATATAACTTATTTTCTTCCAATATTTTGTAAAAAAATAACATCGGTCGCGTGTACGTGTGTAAAACCCGCATCCATGTAGCGGTGCGAAATGTTTTTCATTTTATTTTTACATGGATGGTAATAAGGATTTATTTGATTAATATAAATTCTATATATAATATAATAATTATTCTATAAATTTTAATTAATATTTATCTTATTTTCCTTTCACCCATCAATAAAATGGAAATAACATTCATGCGTACGTACGACCTACCGTCTCTATAAACGGTGTAATCCTTTTTCTATCACTATATTTTATAGACTAATATAAATACATTTATAATTAATAAATATGATATTTATATCATGGATAAAACTTGTTATATCATTGAATCATGATTAAGTAAAATTATTGAAATTAACGAACCAAAAAATACATGAAAAACAAAGCAGTTATCACATGAAATAGTGATTTTAACAAAGAATTGTTAATAAAATGGTGATAAAAGATTACAATTAAATAATTTATAATAGGATATATATTATTAGGTTCATATAATATATGTATAATAAAACTATTTTTTTATATAGGAGTTCAAACACATACAAATGAAGTTTAACCCGAGGTAATGAATTTAGTCTCACTTTCTTTTCATTGAGGTATGTTGTAATGTTATGCATCTATCTTATTTTATATAGTGTATTTACTTAAAATTTTACATGTAATATAATGAATCCTTCATAATTAATTATATTCTAAGTTTTGATTTTAATTATTTCATCCAAGGTTATTTATCTTTAATGTTACTAAGTTTTAAGGAATTTTATAACTCAATTTTTTTCATTGGGTTATATTACTTACTCATTGTAATTGATATTATAATATTTTGTGTACAATTAATTTTGATCATTTTATGTGGTATTTACAATTACTTTATGTGGATTTATATTTGAAACATATAATCACCTATTTTATTAATTCTCACTTTAGCATATTACGATCTTTATATGGGTTTATTTAACAATCTCATTTTAATCGAGATTGTTTCAGCTTGAATTTATATTGAATGAAATTATTTGACCATTTTTTAGTAAAACAATTTAATTTTATTATCCAATGGTCATTAGTTAAGTTTTAAAGTAATAGTACCATTTTCCTCTCTTTGGTACTAACAATTATTTTTATTTTTAACAAAATCTACCTTTAGTTATCTCTTCGGTCAAAAATAATTTTCTTTCAAATCCATGTTTTCTAAAAATGTTTTAAAAAATGTTTTTATATGATTTTTTAAAGTAAATTTTACTCATAATTGTTTATAAAATATGTTATAAAAGGAATCTTCCTATCATTTTCTAAACAAGGTACTTTTGAATTTTCTTATAAAAATGTGAAAGTAATCTTCACTTTAACGTACTCAGCATGAAAGAAATTTCACACAGTCATGACCAATCATTACTTTGAAGATTAATTTAAAAGTTTTGATTGTTCTTTTCAAATTAATTATTTTTCTATTATTTTTTAAATTTCTAGTTTTTAAAAATGATTTTCAAAGTAAAAAATTTTATTTTTCTCAAAAATATTTTTAATTATCTTATTTATAGTATTTATATTCATTGATGATAAAAAGCCTTTATTTTTCATATAATACACTAGATATATATTGTAATGATACCATAATTATTCTTTTTATAGATGGTTTATGATCAGTTTGACCAGGGAAAGTATTAACGTTATCTTTCTTGATAATTTTTTTAATCAATATCTTTCCCCTTGAAATATTAATTTTCTTGTGATCATTAGATATACATTTCCACTAAAAATCAATATTATTTATCTTGGATATGATTATTTATTAAACTGTATATCATTTATACAAATATATTTTTACTTTTAAAGTTAATTTAATTAATGGGGAAATATTGATATTTCATACTCCTTATTCAATACATACACTTATTGATAAGGAATATTGTCCATGAATTAAATCGATCATTTAATATATGAGGAATGCATTGGACATGTAGTTATGGGTAGGTCCTAGTTATAGATATACCCTTGATGAATAGTCAGTCTCATAAGATGAATTAGTTGGATAACCTTATTTAAATGGGTTTCTGTTGTATACCTACCCATCAGTTTGAAACCATATTATAAAAGGTCTTAAAAGTATATGTATCATGATGCCTGAAAACATGAAATCCAATAATTAAGCATTTTATTCATTAAGATTTTTTTTATTATTATCAAGAATATTTTGTCATTGATATTATCTTTGGATTCATTTCATTCTCAATTAAATGAAACATTTTTTCTGTTATTTACCTTATCATATTGGACTTTCCATATCTAATCATGTTTTTTCAAGTTATTGATTAAATATAATGTGTATTCATATATTTACCTTTTCATATAGTTTATTACTTATTTATTATACTTCATTTATTAATTATATATTTTTCTTTATGTAACTGTTACTGAGAATCTGATCTCACCCTTATTTTGTTTCCTTTCTCATGTAAATGAATAAGGAATCTTTAAATGAGGTCAAGGATGCAGATTTTTTTACCTTATATATGATGTATTTTATTTTTTTCAATTATATTGTTGAATTAGAGTATGTATCTAGTTTACCAAGGATCTAAACTATTTTTTCCTTCAGAATGTGATCACTTGTATCTTATGCCAATGTAGTGAAGTAACCATCAGGTCTAGGCTATTGGGGTTGGGGTCTTTACATGAAGAGTGTACATTTGGAATAATTAGAACAAACTAAGTGAATGATGAAAATATGATAAGATATTGTAATGTAATATATTTACATGATGATAATTATATGAATTAATGTTTTATCAATGTTATTGTAAGAATATATTTTTTGAAAATAAATAAGAATATAATTGAAATAATAGATTAAAAAATGAGTTAAAAGGGAAAACGGGAAAAGAATATTGAAAGATAAGATATTCTTAAAAGAATAAAAAGAGATATACAAAGTAGAATGTAAATAAATATATGTTTTAGTGAAAAAGAAGGCTAATGAGAAAAAGGGTATATATATATTCTCCTTATCTAGATATAAAAGGAGTACAAAAAATTAATAATTATAGCATGTAATTATCCACATATGGAAAAGAAGTGTTCTTGTAGTGATATTGTGATATAATAAGACAAAACTCATACATTGTCAAGTTGGAAACAGATGGAATTAAAGTAGGATAGTGCAAAAACCATGAGTTTCAATGGATCATCTACTTGGTTTTGAAGATGCATTTGATAAATATTTCTATAATGAATATGGATATATCCTTAGGTCTATAAAATACTCAAACCTTCATCAAATTTGTTTACATAGGTTAATTACAAAGTATTTCCCTTGAGTGATGAGTGAACAAATCCTAAATCTAATAAAGGTAGTGTGCTTGGAATAGAGTGACTATGGATAAAAAATTATATCCATATAACTAGTGAATCTTAGTGGATTATTATACATTGACACATCATCAATGTGTAATCCTTGGATTTATCCCTTTGTATAAAACCCTGAAATATATTTGTGTTCTATGAAATATTTAATTTCCTTTATATTTGTGTTTGTTTTAGTGATTTGAGCATAAAGAGTTACAGGTTGGACATGGTTCTTGCTAAAACAGGAACAAAATACTTAAATAATAAAATATTGTTTTTTGATTTGGGATACACCCAGATTCACCCCCTATTAGGGTGTCTAGGGTTAAAACAAGTGGTATCAGAGCCAAATGGTTCTAACTTGGTGTCCTGATTTTTTTATTAGATTAAATATTAAAAGATTAATATCTCCTACTATGGATCATTAAAATAAAAATGTAATGAACAAAGAACAAGAGAAAAAGGAAAAGATTAAAGATCAATATAATAATGATCTTAAGGGAGTTATTGAACTTAATTTATAACTTAAGGGGCCTCTTGAATAATTTGATATTCAAAGAATTAGAAATCAAAAGATTTGAGGACTGATGAACCAATATTATGAGTATGGTGAGAAACTCATGGTTGATCTTTCCTAGTTTGAGAAGTTAGTTGATGATTTTAATGAAATTCATTAATAAGTAGAATTAAAATATAATTTTAAAGAACATTAAATGGTGATTGAGAATATGAGTTATTATTTTAATGATTTAAATTCAAAGATAGATTCTTATGAGGGGGAATTTGGTAAATTTAAAAGGACAAATTCCTAGGATCTCTCTATAGATTTCTTATTTAAAAGAAAATGTTTTGGAGGATTTAAATATGATGAAAAGTTATATATATGACTAAAAAACTGATGAAAAAGAACCGGTAAAAGTTCAAATGAAGGTTAGTGAGGAAGATTTATAGAAAAGGAATAAATCTCTAGAGAATCTGTTATAGGATTCCCATTTTATTCCCATGGGTTATTTATGATATGATTAATCATTTATTTCAAGTGGAACTAATATATATGGATGATGATGGAGGGGTCCTATGTCACCCTCCAATGAATTGGTAAAGGATTTATATCTCATGAGATAATGATGTGAAAATATACTTGTATTTGTTTACAACTAAAAGGGTAGACTTAATGGGAATTTTTCAAAATTAAAAAGGTATAAATAATTGGATTTGTTCATAACATAAAGGGTGTACATAATGTTTTTTTTCAAAATGTGTTTCTATTTTTATTTTTTTTCCATATTTTTATTCTTATCCTTATGATAACGTTACTCTCTCATGGATCGTGATTAATGAAATATGTTTCAATACTCTCTTGATTCATTTTTTACATCATTCCCTGCCATATTCCATAACTCATATTTTATGATTTAATATTTTTTTGGTATGATTTTATTATGTTTCTTGATTATTAGAATATGTACATATTATGAATACTTATGATCATTGTTTTTTATTACTTATGTTTTCCCTTACTAATCATCTGAGATCACCCATTTCTTATGTTTATATTTCCCTAGGTTATATTGATTAGAAAAGTATGAAATATATAGAAGAGTATCTTTTGTAGAGAAATATTGGGAGATGTTGAAGATGGTTTATGGACTAAGAAGTTTCTTATATAGTGTAAAAATTTCTATTAGTTGAAAAAACATGGGTTTTGTTAGTTAATGGCTTGTCTAAATTCTCTAAAACTCTAAACCTAAAAGAACATGAGAAGGTATTATAATGAAATATTTTCTTTAACTCATGTAATTGAGATTGTACCATCTATGGGGCATCATAGTTGGTATGAGAAACTAATATGAAGTGGAACTATACCAATGGGGCTATATCCAAAGTTTGATAAAACTATGGGTATAAGTCCCTCTATACCAATGGTTTAACAAAACCATTGGTATAACCTATTTATCGGAAGGCTATACCAATAGTTGTTAGAACATTTGGTATAGCCTCCTCTATTTACCCAGTGTCCTCCCCTACTCCCATTTCACTTCCATCCAGATTGACAACCCTATGGCCTTTCATTTTCTTCCCCAGTCATGGAAATCTATCATCCATTGTAGTTTTAATTCTATTATTATTGAATATCTAATTGATAAGTTCCAAATCCTTTATCTCCTCTATCATTCATAATTTTTATTTATTTTCTTGGTCTAAAAAACTAACCTAAATTCATTATTTCAATATTTCCCATATTATTTGAATGAAGGTTAGTTTTAATTATAATTTTTTTGAATTACATAATAAAATTGATTATAAATATGTATTTTTTAATTCAGTTAATCTCAAATTCTACATAAATCTAATATGCACCTATTAGATTGTGGGATATATATGATGTTAGTATGTAATTATTTAGTTTGTGTAGTACTTTTTTTCTTTGTGAAAATATTTTAGGGCTATAAAATTATTAATTTCAATGTTTAAAAAAATTGAAATTAGTAATTAATGTCTCAAAAAGATCACATACCTAACTATATGTGTTACATATTGTATAACTTAACTATGCTTCCTTGTAGAAAATTTTTATTTTAATGGATCACCTATTAAATATGAAAACAACCCCTCCCAATCCCTTAATCTCAAATAATTATGATATTTGGTAATGAATCATTGATCAAATACCCTTATAGAATATTTTTTATTTACAATTCATTAAGTATTTTACAAGTTCTAGAGAAATGGACCTATTATGAAATCATACCATGATTCCTTAATTGAATATCAATTATAATCACTTTTATTAAACCAAACTACCTATATTAGTATAATTAAAAAAATTAAAAATATTACTATTTAATATAGTACTTACAAACTATACAATAAACAAACATTTAATCTCATTTGTCCACCAGAACATCCTCCCATAATAACCTCATATCTTGAAAATTTAGTCCGAGTAAAAAACATTTAACCAATGGATTTATTTAATAAAATAAAGGTAAATTTTTAATTATTAATTTTAATTAAATTAAATATCATAAAAATATTTATATTTATTTTTTAACTACTTATATATATATCTTACAAGAAGATATTATTTTTTGTGATATATATTAGGTAAGTCTATAATTATTTATTATATTACCCTATTTTTTTAAATATTAGGAAGTTATGAAATTATTAACTTCAATTTATTATTACAAAAATATAAATTATTATTTTAATTTATTAAACATTTTTGGATTTAAAATGAATTATACAATTCACTTATATAGATGGGTCTTGTTTTCATAAAATGGTTGAATATGGATGGATTTTTTTATTAGGTGAACATATTTCTTAAATTATTTTAATTTTTTGGAAAACATATTTATATAAATAATAATTCCATTTCTTTTGATATGTCTAAATATATGTTTTTATTTTTCCTTATGACTTGTGTGAGTTGTTATGAGTACGTGCTTATTATGACCCACTCCATACCAAACAATTAGTTTTCTACTTTATAATCTAGGTATTGACCAATGCCAACTATATTCATGTTTGGTTTGTAACTTGGAATATTTAGACTAAAATATACACCTTGTTTTTTGTTTTATATACATTGATATCTTTTATATTATAATTCTCATATGGACTTGTTTTTTAATTATTATATATATACTTTATCATGTGGTATTATGTAGATTTATTAGTCAATGATATAATAAAATTTTATATTATGGTTATATATATATAGTATTTTTACTTCAATATAATTTCATTACTTTTGTGAAAATAAATATAATTTTTTTTATAAAATATATAGAAGTTGTATGTATGAAATAGATCAAATCTCAATCGAGTTTCAAGACATGTTGGAGAGTTTTTTAGATTTTTCATTTACCAATTCTTCAGAGAGAGATATTATAAACTTCCCATGTTATAATTGTGTTGGATGTAAATTTTTATGTCATGAAGACGATAGATACCATATAAAAAAAATTTGGTTTTCAAATAAATTACTATTTCTAGTATCACAATGAGGAGAAAATGAAATCTAAAAATTATCATGATTTTAATGAAAGGATTACATTGGATAATTTATTTTATTTCTAGTTTCCATTTCTTTATTACCATGAAAAATAAAGGATTCCAATATGAAAATACCTTGAAACAAACACACATGATGCATGTAATGAAAATGATGATGTTCAAAGGGTGAAAAAATTGAATGATTCTACCCTGAATATAGTATATTAGCAATGTGGTAAAATGAAAAATATTAAAATTTTAATCCCACCATTTCATGGGAAAACCATGTATGGGATTTATAGTACTACCATCAATTATATTATTACATTTTTAAACAATTTATTCTATATGATGCAGATATTCCCTCAAACCATTATATGGAAATGAAGTTAGTTGATAAATTTGGATTTTCTAAAGAAAAATTTCAATCGTTCATGAAATATTGCATTTTATTTTGGAAGGAAAATTTTGACTGAAATGATTTTATAAAATGTTTCACATCTCAATGGAATCCAAATTCTGAAGGAACACCATCTCTTGTGGCATCAAGATTAATGTGGAACTTTCTATTTATTACCATAATCCAAAATATTTTCATGTTTGAAGAAATATAAATAAAGATAAAATGGAATAACACTAAGAGAAAGAAGAATAATGATGTGTTCGTTTATCCTACAGATGGATTAGCATAGAGAAAATTTGATTCTTGATGTCTTGATTTTCCATCTAATGTGCATAATATGATGCTGAGTCTATTATATGATAGTTTTAATATATTTTGGAAGCTGATTAATTCTCATAACACATGGATGGTTTTCAATGACATTTATATCCTTCCTTCATGGATGTGTATGATAAAACCTTTCAATTTCATGAGTATACTCATATATGGACCTTCCAACCCTAGAAATGATATAGATGTATACTAGAAACCTTTAATAAAAGAGTTGAAACATATTTTGAATGTGGGTGTGCACACATATGATTCTTATTCAAAATTCATATTTTAGATGTGTTATGTTCTTATGTGGATGATCGATTTTTTTCTTATGTAATGATGTTTTGTTGAATCATGAAGGAAAAATTTCCAATCCTATTTTTATAAAACAATATATGATCTATAAGACTAAAATACCACTATAATTTTCGTTTTATAGGACATCACCAATTCTTTCCAATGGATCAAACGTATATGAATAATCATAAAAGGTTTTGAAATACCACAAAGATAAAACAATACACCTTAACATGTGTTTAGAATTGATGTGGCTAATGAATTGAATTTTCATTTGATAAAGGTCAAATGAAATTATGAAAGAGGAATAATTATTCTATTAAATCTAATTAAAATTGAAAAAAGAAAGGTATCTTATTTTAGGTGCATTATTGGTTAAGCAATTTGTTACATCATTGTTTAGACATAAATCACATTGAAAAAAATATATGTGAACTGTTTCTTTCAGTTACTTTAAATGTTTGTGTGAAGAAATAATATTATTTATGATCTCGATGTGACTTAGTGGATTGGGGTATCAGATCACAATTGCATATTTTGTGTATTAATGAAAATAAATGGAAAGTTTAGTGTTATTCATATGTGATGACAGCTACAAAAAATATTTATTTCTGGAAGTACTATAGACTATCAAGGTTCCTAATGGATATTAATGAAACATATCAAAATAGGTAAATAGAATAGAGTTGAAGCTGAAAACTTTGAATACTTCTAATTATCACGTCCTTATATATGATTTGGTTCTAATAAAAAGCCTACATTGACTATCCAATAATTTAAGAGTGAAATTTATTTTATTCTTCCATTATTATAGATATATTTTTGCTAAAACCTTTTCCATTTATTTATTGTAAAAAATATAGGAAGAGAAATCATTATTTTTTTTGTGATTTATAGAAAATGTTTGATCTATAATTTTTCACTCGCATACTACATCCAACTATCCATGTTTCAACTGAAATACTTCTTATAGGAACTATTTCATTTTTCTGGATGTATCCAATTAAAATAAATATATACACATTGAAGTCTTATGTCTAGAATAGGAATCATCCTGAAGGTTCTATTGTGAAAGGTTACTTGGATCAATAATGTTGGTATTTTTGTTCAATGTATTTTTCTGATGTGACCACAGGATGGAACCGACCAATAATAAATAAAGAAGAGTAGTATGAGAAAATTGAACCTTGGTTTTCATCACATTCCCAAATAGAAGGAATTACTGGATCTTATACACTGGCTATATTAATCCTTAAATAGTGGGATATGACGAATTTTATAGTTTTAGAGTCCACACCTATCATTAATGAGTGTCTAATAACACATTATTAGTAAATTATTTCTCATAAGAAGACTAGTTAGTTTAAGGAATTAATAAAAATTGTGATTTTTTTAATGAAAATTTCGATGATTTTTATCAATAGTCTATTTTTTATTCTTGAAAATTAGTTTTTAGTAAGTTTTATAAAGAAATAAAATAATATATAAAATTCCTCCACACTTTAGGGAGAACTACGATGCTATAAAATGAGATAAAGTTTGTATTTTTCTTCAAAACTTGCATTTAATTTGATATAAATTCTAAAAAACTATACACCTTGTCATATTATGATTCAATAGTTTAGGTAAGGTTACTAATCATCCATATATTTCTCTATTAATTATTTTTATTGAATGATAAATTCATCTCGATCATTCATATATTTTTAGAATCAATCTTTAGGCATGTACACATCAAGTATAAATCTTTGATATTTATTATGCCCCTCTTTTTTTCTAATATCTTTAAATGGTTTCACATTACTGAATTATTATAGATACTTTTTCCTAATATGTTTTATCTTTTCACCATGGAAATATTTTTCATTTAACCTTGTTTTTTTACTTCTTTAGGGGTGTTTTTTACCTCTTGACCTCCCACTTCATGGGGAATCAAAAATCAATTTTTTATAGCTTTCTGAACATCCCTTAAAGCTAGAATCATGACTCTCAAGCTAAATAAGACTTCTTGATTACCTTTTAAGTATATTTGAGGTGTTATATTAGTAATCCCTAATTATTACATCTCATTTTCAATGAATTCCTCATCTTCCAAGAATCATTTAAACTTTTTGAGTTATTTATACTATTGAGATTAACTTTTAGTAGGTGGGTTTATATATAAATTCATAGCCTCAAATTCAAAAATTTATTCTTCATTAGTAGATTTCCATAAATTCTAAATTTTAGTACATCCATCCACATGATTTTCCCACATGAAAACGTGTTTCCATTCTAAAAATTTAATAGTTTCTTCCTTAGTAAATAGACTAAAAACTAATTAAATAGGGCTTCCTTATTGAAGGTCATATTATATGGAAGTTTCTTTTAAATCTAAATTTACAATGTGTGTTTCCTCAATTCGAAACTCATAAAGTCTTTTATGTGGGGTGATCTTCTCAAAATTCCAACCCTACCTTGAGATAATGTCCATGAAACACTTTATCAGCATGTAATGAGCCTTAATGAGCACTACTTCTTTACTAATTTCACTATGGAATTTTTCAAAATTTGTAATAAGAACTTGAGAGTGTGTCACCCTCCCAATTTTTACTGATGAACTCTCATTATTGATTAGTTTTTGGATTACAACTCAACCTATTATGATCATAATATATCCAAATAGAAAATAACAAAAACATAAAAACAACCCTTATACAGAATTCTAACTCTTGACCACATATGGTAGCCCCATTCACACCCAACCAGCCTACTACTAAGCAGTCTACACCTTGAAGACACCGTGAATACCTCTAGCCAACCACTACCAAGTAGCACAAAACTGTTAGAACACCCAACCGCTCATTTTCTCATTAAGATTATTATTTATTTCTTCGTCATCAACTTGTAGATGTACTGATGATATATTCCCTTATACTTTGTCAATATCTTGGGACCCTTATTTAATATAAAAAACGATTCCATTATAAAATATCTAAAATCTAATATATATATATATATATATATATAGGGAGGGTATGTATTTTCATTTTCTTTATTAATGAAATATGATGAACACTAGAGTTCCCCTTAGATATTCAATAGATGACTATTACATATTTTGGGATATTCATGCCCTTGATAAAATTATGTGCACTTCACTCATAACAAGATCCTTGTGTATATATTATGATTTCAAAAACCATAATAATTTATTATCTGATATTTCATCCTAACAAGATATGAAAACTATATAGAACATACTCAAAAACTCTATTTAAACATTGTTCAAATGATTCCTTACTAATGAGAAGAAATAAATAATAACATTTCACTAATATAGAAAAAAACCAATGGTATAATTTTACTAATCAAAAGACTAATACTGTTCTTTAGTATTAAAATTACATAAAATTTGTTACAATAAAATAGTATAATATTTACACTATAATCTTAAGTGATATTTCCATGAAATTACTGCATGTCTTAATTATTGGGTAGTGATTCATTTATCTAAAATGTTATTTAGTTATTTTAATGTTATACTATTATCTAGACTTGAAAATATACAAAATGAATTATAGCTACAATATTTAAAACTAGATAGATATGACTTATTTATAAATGTTTGAAAGGAAAAATCATAGGGATCCTTTCATTATTATAAATGAGTTTTTGACAACTAAAAAACTTGAAAAAAACATGTGGAAATCTAGGATTGACGGTGATTTCTGAAACCTAAAGAAAAAATGATGTTAAAAAAATAAGAGAAAATGATCTTGTGAAATTTACAAATATGATATAATATAATTTTTCCCTATCATTAAAAAAACTTCATAAATTATTTAATGATGGTGTAAATGTTCCATATGGTTATAAATCAATAATTCCATATTAAAAATATGACATAATATATGTAAAAATTCAGGAATTTATTTTAAAAACTTAGATTATAAAGGTAAACCGCTTTTCTTTTATTAAATTAAAATTACAAGGGTCTAGAAGTATTATTTCAAAATAGAAATCATGGACCAGACATACAAAAATAGGTGATTTTCTTCACTAGTTATCTATATTTTGATGTTATTGGCTATAATGGAGACTTAATGAAGTGAAATAAATCTTGATTTAATTTTAATCACTTAAAAATAATTTAAAAGGAATTGCTATAGAAATTAAAACTGATAGTAATAAGGGAAAATATATGAGTAGTCAACCACTCAGGTTCCCTCTAAAAAATAACATTTTTTTGAGATCATGGTTAAACATTGGAAAAATATTAAGGATGATAATATAAAAACAACTTCATGATAGGAAACCCAAAAATTAGGATTTCTATTTTATTTAATTTAGACAATTATTTTATAAAATTAATAATTTAATGTCCAAACTTGTGTAGTTGTTGATCACACACTCAGAATCAAGTGCGTGGGAGAGAAAATTATAGTGTATATTATAATTATATACTGAAAATACATGATAAACCCATCACTAAAGAAGTATCATAGAAGGATTGAGATAAGAATATATTTCATTGAAAAAAAAATTAAATAGATAACAATATTGCATGTATAAAATATGAGAAGTAAAAAGAGTGTACAATAATAAAATTAAGAAATTATTCTTCAATATAAGTATGGAAAACCCTTGTTTAAATAGATAACAAGTAGATAAAAAATCTCCAAAATTAGAGTAGATGTCACCAGAAAATTAGACCCATCCTAGAAACTTATTCCACCCCATAGAGTGAGAATACCTTAAAAATAGACAAATCCATCCAGCCCCACATCATTCATATATTAACCAGTCCAAACCATTTCCACCACAATAAAAAAATCATTACTAAAATTATAAAAATAGTTAGAAAACTATAATAATAGTAAGTATATCTTGAAAAAAACATATAATACAAAATTAATTACCACTAATAACAACATCATGTATCTACTTCCAATCATACTACTATAAACATTACAAAATAATGGATCATAGTTCCATATTTCAATATTTTTTATAATTACACATTTAAATATATAAAATATGAAGTTTTATATTGAATCCCATAACTATATTTCAATATTTAGTTAATATATCACTGATATAGACTATAAAAAATACTATCCACCTATAAATATAAAGAGATTCACCTAAGGACCTATAAAATGAAGACTATCTTCATAAAAATTTCCAATCACACTAAATCCAATGAAAAACCTATTCCATTGCCTCATGGAAATAATGAATAATGGATAAATAATAATTATACTATGAGATAAATAACTAGGGAACATTTGAATAAAATGAATCAATTATAATAATCCTAAGAATCATAATCCTTAAAACCACAATGAAATAACAAAAATGAACCTATAGATTGCTAATGGTTAGCTTTAGTTTTCAGAATTCAAAGTGGTTTGATATATAAAAATGGTTTGGTTAAATTTATATGGAGATTATAATAACCCCCACCATGTTATTTTTATGGCCGCATAATGACATAGTTGGTGTAATTTAATGGATATCCAAATTTCTAGGCATTTAAAATAGAATACCCCATGAATCGTTATGGTCATTTTCCCATTTTAAAATCAATATTAACCTCTACCATGGAATAGTGGATTGTTGAACTATCATTTTATCCTTAGTCCTTAACTCAATCATTATGATTTTTCTTCCCCCATACCATATAAGTAATTACTCTAAAAATCTATTAGAACCATACATGAAAAAACTACCACATTTTGAGAATAAATAAACCCCACTACCAAGACATCCAATAAAACTGGAATTGTATATTCCATCTCACTTAACCCATCAAAACATAATAAAATCCAAACAAAATTAATATATGAATTCTCCTCTATAGAATAATTGCTAACTCAAATGGAATTTTTGAAACATAATATGAAAAGACAAAAACATTTTCCTTTAAACATCCTCTACGATCTACTCAAACACTTATAAAACTCCCAAGAGACAATGTAAAACACTTTGGGAATTATATGAAACTATGAAAAATATATATCTATTTATAGTACATGAAATATTATTATTTTTCTATGAAAAGTAGACACACTAAAATATCATGGTGATACTTATCTTTAGTGTCAAACCAGCCTGTTGCATACCATCTGAACTTGGTTAAATGTTTTATTTTTGTTATGAGTATTTTTAGTAATAAATCTCATTTTTATAGACTATTGATTATCTACATTTGATTTTTTTCTTTTAGTTTTTAGTTTTTAATATTCACCATATTTTAATGGAATTTATTATGATGGTATTTCCCACTGAATTTAGTTAGACTCCCTTAATATTGGGATATTATTTAACTATCACTTTTTCAATAAAATCAATTACTAATTTAATCATAAAATTGGGATTATATTTTTAGAATAAATTCATAAATTAGTTTATATATTTGAAATATAGTTACCCAAGATATTAATATAAATTATAGGTTTTTTCAAATTAGTGGAAATTAAAATTCTACTAGTATTTTATCCGTAACCAAAAGAGTTTATTGAAATGAATCAATTACATTTACAATAAAATTATGCAAGGATTTTTTTGAATGATTGTATATAATTTATATTTGATAAATATAATGTTTCTGTTGATGTTCTAAAATATTCAATTTCATTACATAAGGTAGTATTGAATATTTAAGGATGTGTTCCTTAAGTAAAATTGTTTTTCTCGAGCAGAAAGAAGAAAGATAGAAGTGAGGTAAATGAACAGACACGATAACATATTGTATGTTTTACTTTTTTTATTTAAATGTTTAATATATATTTTCCTAACTAAATAGTCCATTCATATTTTCAATAGTGTGATTTGGAGGCCCTTTAGCAGGAAGCTTATTACTTTATAAAAAACGATCATTTGAACCATGTATTAAGAGATGAGAACCCTGGGGGAGTATGCTATTGACCATGGAAGAGTATTGTACCCACTAGATATTAGACCACTTTTGGTTCCACTTTTGGCAACACTGAGTTGGAAATAGCTTTTGAAGAGGAAAAATAGTCTTATATAGAGGAAGTAGAGGGAAAAAAATCCATGTAGGAGCATGAGTGGAGTAAAAAGGCAAACAATAAATTTATGAAAGTTATGGAAGACTTATGTCCATCATTTCCACAAGATACTACTACAATTCTTTTTATACATACATGTTTATGGTGCATTCATTATATGAGAAACCTAGTGATAGTAATGATGTTCTTATGGTGGTTGGGATGATGAATTTAATGGTGATGGAGAGGGTGATGGTGATGCTAAGTATGATGGTAAGGATGATGATGATGATGACTATAATGATAATGATAATAATGATGATGGTGATGAGAGAGAGATTGATACTTCACATTTTTTACTGATATTTATGACACATGATGTTTGATTATCGGATGTGAATGCATATATGTGGTGTTTTAAATTTATGTTATCATTGGTTGAATGAATTAATTTTTTTCTTGAATATTATATATTGGATGGTAGTGGTTTTTTGTATGTAGGTGCAATTTTTTTGAAAGTATTTTTCCATGGTGGGGGTTTCTAGATTCCAAGTTAAGGGTAGGATAGACCAACAGTTTTTTAAAATCATTGGTATAGAACTATACCAATGGTTTTATTAAACCACAGGGATACTTTCTTTCACGACAATGGAATTATATACCAATATTTTGAATAACCATTGTTATAGGTCCATACCAATGGTTTTATTAATCCATGGGGATGCTTTCTTCCATGGTAATAAAATTCTATACAAATAAATTGAATAAGCATTGATATAGTGAAAATCCAGGTGAACTACACTAATTTTTTAAAGAAAACCATTAGTATTGGTTAATACTCACACCATATTCCCTATAGTTTTGAAAACTATTAGTATAAGGTAAACCAATGGTTTCCCAGTCTATACCAATGGTTTAAAACCATTGGTATAACTCATGTTTTCAGCAGTGAGAGTAGGGTTTAGATACATTTAGTGGTTAGGATTTTGGTTTATGATAAATTAAGGGTTGATAAGTTAAGGTTGATCATAATTTCAAAGGTATATTCAAATCTTCAGTTTAGTTGAGGTAATATTGAATATTTTAGAGATTAGGATAAGATAAATTTTGTGAAATCCCTAGGGATAAATCTAAGGGATAAGTCTAAGTATAGGATTATATGATAATTTTTTTGTAACGTAGAGATCGTGTAGTTTTCTTGGAAATAATACCCTTTTATGGATACTAAAAGTGAATATATGATCTAGAATAGATGTACCTTGGGGTAATAACCCTAAAAAAGGAACATTGGGTATTAAATCAATCATCACCTGGTGCATGACAAAGTGGTCTAACTACAAAACTGGTTTGACACTCCCAAGGGATTAACTTTGGTTAATCAAATTCTATTTAAAATCTATTATAAAGGATTTATTATATTAATGAATGAGGATAAAGAGTATAAGAGAAACCAATATAAATAAACCAAGATTAAACTAAGAGTTATTTAGGTTGAATTAAAAGATAATGTAATAATTTTTAATATAAGAAATTTTAATGTTTAATTTTCCATGTAATTGTCTTATAATAAATCTATTATGGTGTTCATAACTCACATTAACTATATTTGTTTAGTAATGTATGAATTCTGAAGGAATAAAGTTAGCTTTGAATGCCATAGAAAATACTTAGATTTTCCCGATGAGATACATAATAGGATAGGAAATGAATGGAGAACCATTGTGATTATGTAGAGCTTATTATCAAGAATCATGATTAATAATATGAACACAGTAAAATTCCCAAACAAACTAAATAATAGAAGGATGAAGTATCATAGAAGTTTGGGTGACAAATATGAGGGAGTAAAGAATTTTTAATTTCACACATGTCCAAAATGTGGGAATAATAACCATTGAAAATATCTCAATGTTATTAGGAGATGTTTTATGTGTAAAACAACAAGGGAATAGAGAAACTAACTACTAATTAAAAGTAAATATATCATTGGACATAGTGAAAAGAAGTAGATTTCATCTAAATGTACCACTAATAGTTTAATTCTCTAAATGCGGGGAACTTGGATATTATCCATGTCAATGCCCCAATCCAAGGGAAAACAAGGATGATATGAACTATCAATTACCATGAAAATAGAAATCTATGCAAACTTTACTAATAAAGTGTGTTTTAAAAAATATGTGGAGTGAGGAACACTGATCACCTACTCAAGAACTATGAGTGTTGTATTTTTATCTTGTTCAACCTACTCCTCGGTGTGTAAGAACATAAAATTTCCACCTAGATGAATAGATGTTGAATTGTTGATAAAAAATTCTTACGGTATGCTTATTGTTCCCTAACTATATAACTCCTCTCTAATATATGTTTATTAGAATGTGCTTTTGATAACATCATATCAATTTTACTTTTGTAATATTTTTTGTGATATTTGTAATGGATCGAAAATCTTTACATAAAGGCCTCAATAATTGACAAGGTAGGAAAATAACATCTAAAAATAAACCCATGATCACTTATTAATATGAGACTCACTATAAAATTACTAAGAAAAATTACTCCCATTATGTTAGGGTATTTAACATAAATAGTTAGAGAAAAACTCAACATCAATTATATTCTTATTATGAGGGAAGGGATGAGTTCACTTGTCATAAAAAGGAGAGTGAGGATAAAACCTCATTATAAATTAAATCAAAATTCATTTATATCTTATGGCATCCTCAACCATTTAATTTTTTACGAATAATTAAAATTCAATGGACACAATTTATTTAAGGGGATTTAACACTATTTATTTTCCTTAAGTAAATATTGTGTTTATAACTTATTCTATATGAAAAAATGAACTAAAAAACCATGATATGTTAAAATAAAATTTTACTATTATAATATAGTCATTAAATTAGTAAGTATAATAGGAACTAACCATATTATGAAATCTATGAACAAAAAGAAAGAAATTACATCATGTAGTGGAATTATCCCTTATAAAGATCATTACCCAAGCTTGTGAATGAAGTATATTTTCTAGTATTTTATCTAGAATAAGACCAATCTAAAATCAAAGAATTATAGCATGAGTGAAATAATATGTGAGATAAATTAAATTTCATGGAAATTTCCATGAGATCTAGGCCAGCAGAATCACTATCCTCAACAGCCACCAGATTGTACCTTGTTCTTAGATCTTACAAAAAGATATCGAGGTTATATGTAACTAGAAATTATGATGTTATAATCATGTATTTATTAATGAAATAATTTATTTATCTCATTTATTTTAAATATTTCTCATTTTGAATTTTTAATGAAAAAAAGTTTATTTTTCTAAAAATACTGGTTTTACTTATATTTCATATTTAAAAAATGAATTTATAAATTTTGTAATATAAATTAGATAAAAATAAATCCATTTTTTCATTTATAATTTCATAATTATATTATAATAGTTTTTTGGATTTTTTTGAAAAGATTAGTTTTTTGGTGAATAGTGAAAAATACCAATTTTGAAAAAATCATCAATTTAATAAAATTATTACAATAACATAATGGGTTAAATGTTATTGAAACATTTTTATATAATAGATATATGTTTATAAGTAAAATAAGTAATTTAAAATTACTATTTTGTATATTATAAAACTCATGTTTATCATTTTAGAAACATAAGTAATATTTTACTTTAAAAATTAATTTATTCACACATATTAAAAATTATTTTTCATTAATTATATAAATGAAATCAATAAAAGAATTCTATATTTTATCCAAATATGATAATAATATTTAATAAATTTAATTTCAATTTTGTTTATATGACAAAACTATTTTATGCATGTATTATCGGATACAAAATGGCCAGTTTGTATAAATTAATTTATTAAACATGTTAATATTTAATTGATTTTATGTTTTGTGGAAGGATGTAGAGTTTGATAAAAAAATAATGAAAAAGGAGAGGAATATAGTGATCTGAAACCACTTCAGACCACATCTCAATGTTTTGTGGCACACCAATGTATTTTTAAAGGTAGATTGAAGTTGTAGTAGAGTCAAGAACAAAACCCATAGCTCAAAAATGAAGAACCAGAATGAAACTAAAAAAACCTTATAGAAGTAAAATTTACATTTATTTTAATTAATTTAAATTATGTGAAACTTAAATAATTATAGAGGGTGAAAAATATTCATGGCCTTGCATGTTACACATCGTGCAAAATTTACACAATGTGAAACCCTTAACACTGATGGAGAAATGACATTTTTTATGAGATTTAATATAGTTTCCACTCTTTTATAATATTTTCACCCCAATATATTTAACCTAAAACACTTAGGATTCCATTATTATTTCCTAGAGGTGTGATGAAGGATTATATACAGAGGCCTATGGGGGATGTAAAAGGGATCAATCAATGAGGGAATCTCTAGACGATGACCTACTGCTGCACTGTACTGTTACATTGTTTTCTCTTTTAATTTATTTATTTCATGTGATGTAATCCCTCACCAAAATTAACTCAACTTTCCCATCTATGGAGGTGTTATTTTATATGAGTGATTAGGAAGGGGTGGGGGGGGGGGGCTAGACCTATGTTCTTTGTTTGAGTTTATGTGATTCAATTATATAAAATCATTTCTTCTTTATATATTTAGTTTAAATTATTAATCTTAGTTTTAAATTACCAATAAGATTACATTAGGTTTTGATTTTGTTAATTTTAATGTCCTTGGTCAATGATTCATTTCTCTTTCTACCTAAGTATTTTCTTTATATGGCGGAACAAATCAGGGTTGGGTGGTGAGTGCACGACAACCGTCAATATGTGTGTTAAATTATATTTTTGAAATTTTTGTTTATTAAGGAACAAAAATTCATGTTCAAGGATTTCCCTAATTAATCAAGTGAACCTGATACAATTATACACATATAGGAAGTATGATTGACCAACCCAAGGTTTCAAACATGATTACTCTCATCATCACTATCTGGAAAATGGGGAGAGACGACTCGGTAGATATATCTTTTTTTAGCATCCAGTAAAAGAAAAAGGGGTAATATTTGGAAACCATGATATAATGAAACTAGGTCTAGCCAAACTCACTCTCATCGCTACCTTTCTAAATTTTTTGGATAAAAAATTAATCAAACTACTCTGTGATCTCAAACGCTCAAAGATAATTAAAACCAACATTCCATAAACTCAACAAAAAGTGAAAATGTTGTTTTTTGTAAAATCCTCCTTCAGAGAAAACATAAGGGATAACACCTAGACTATAAATAGGTGATATAAAAATTACTTTTCCATTCCCCATGATTGGAATCTATTAGTATACAAATATTATTACTAAGATTAATGTTAATGACCATGATAATGAAAAAAATGTTATTTTAAAAGAATTATTTTATTAATATTGTGTAATTTATATCAAATAAAATAAATCAATATCCTCTAAAAAATTAATTAATATAATTTTTAAATCTATATTTTAATATATTATCACTCATTCAATTTTTAATCAATACTAAATAAGATTAAGAACACATAGTAGTAAAAAAACATAGTTATTCACAAAAGTTTTTCTAGATATAAAATGTTTTAATTTAAAAGTAAATTATATATTATTTAGAAATATAATTATATTAAAATGAGATTAAATTTAAGTTCATCACACTCAAATTTTGTAATAGGGGACATATTATACGTTCCGTAAAAAATAAGTTAGTTGGGTAAAAGCTAGTTACCTCGACAAAAACAAAAAAAAGGTTAAAGTAAAAATAAAATAGTAAATTACTTGAAAAATGTTTAAAACATGTGTAGAAATTAATTCTTTAGAATTTTTTTGATCTAATTTAAACCTAAAATACATTATTTCTTACTTTTTGAACGATTTATCCTTGAATAGTTTCAATACATTATTGAAAAATAATGGGGGTTCACAAAAGCGCTCTTTTATTCACTTATAAAAGGGGATTACTTCTACCCTATAAAATTTAAACATAAAATTAAAATATACTTGAAACGATAACCAATTATACTATTCTAAAAGTCCCTTACATTTCCTAAATTACATGTTAACTACAAGTTAGCATAGTTACTTCAATTCTAAGGAGTTTATCAATAGAAAGTTCAAGGTCTTGACCAAGTATTACTTATTCCTTACATATTATTCTTAATCTTTCTATTACAATCATACCATAAAAATAGTAAAATAATTACCTTAGTATCATTATTATTAATTGTTTTTATATTAATATAAAAACCGCCTATTTATTTATCTAATCCACTTATAAAAACAAAATAGCATCGATTGTGCATTATGCGGACTACCACCTCCATGAAGAGACATATTATGTTTTTTAGTGATACCACTATTCAATAGTTATAATAATGGAATTTTAAAAAACATGTGTCATATATAATATAATTATGAATATTAGGAGAACAAGTATAATCCACTTTCATTTTCTACCACTAATTGAAAAATGAAAATGTTAACCGTGTGTTGTGCGGACTACCTCCACCACAAAGTAACATTTTTCATTTTTCACCTTAATTTTAAATATTTATCCAAAATAATTAAAATATGATTAAAACCTTACCAATATCTAAATAATTAAATTATTTTTTTATAATGATATTATGTCAAAATAAACAATTTCTTAAACATACTTAACCATCAAATTATAGTCTGTTCATCATTTGATCAGTCTAACCACCCTTTTGAACAATGATATAAAACTCTATCATGGATGAATACGAGAACTTAAATACTAATATTATTATAATTTAATAATAAAATCATTATTTTTTTATAGTTTTTAAATTGATATTTTAAGTATTTAATTTATTATTAAAATATAATCTCTGATCGCTGAAATTACTGAAATAAGAAAATATCGATACCATTTTCATGCAACATAACTAAAAAAATTATGTAATAAGATAATTGATTTATAAATAAATATAATTTATTTATTTAATTAAATTAAATGGACTTTGAATTATGAAATTTATATCAAATAATGGGTACCACAGTTGACATTATAAAGCATGCGTGAAACCATTAATTTTACTTACACCTGATAGATAAAAAATAATTGATATCCAACAAATATATTAATAATAAATTATATAAAGTGACACATATAAAAAGAAATATATTTTAAAAAAGTTTTAAAATATAAAATTATGATATTTATGTTTGTTATGTACGAGTTTAGAGGGTACTCAATTTAGCAGGGGAATAATGTATTGGTTTCTTTTTCTTATTTTCAACTCCATGAGACATGTTAGATATCATAAACCATAATTTATTTTATATGGTTTATTAAAAACCCAATAACTTTAATGTATGAAAATACATCATATTTCAATAGATTTTAATTTTAATTTAATGATCTTCCTATCAATGTCCTTTGATTCTTATAGTTGCAATATCGTGTGGGTCTCATCACTAATCTCATTGTAAAATAGAGATTTATTTTGAAAGTTAATATTTTTGTGGTATTAATTTACTTTTATCTCTAAAAAACTAATATTTTATTATCCTTTTGTGATTCATGGGGTTTTACTTATCTTCCACATGTTTCACTTTCCCCCTTGACTCTTTTTTATCCATCGTAAGTAAACCAATCCTACTTCTTCTTTTTTGTTGAGAATAATTATCTTCCTTAAAAATATTCATTTGATACTTTTACTAATGTCCTTATATAAACCATAATATTCTAATAATTTAACCTTATTTAAAAGTTTTAATGAAAATTTTAATGTTTTCTTTATGGGCCATTTTAATCAAAGTGTGAAAAGCATCTCTTTTTAACTTTTTCCATGTGAACACATATTCTGCAATTTTTTCTTTTTCAATGAAACTTCCTATATATGTTTTAATGTTCTGAAAAATAAATTATTATTCTCCATGTTTAATAAAATATTTTTATTTAAATAATTTTTTTTTTTCAAAAAGTTAATAATGCTTTATATTTACAAAGTGATTTTCCTAATGCTCCTAAAAAATTGTTTTTCATATAAGTCAATAAACATTGATATATTTTGTTCTTGAACAAGTAAATTATTCATGTAATACCATAAAACTTTTTTATATTGATGGTTTATGTAATTTTCTTCTCATTAGTAAGAATGATCCATCACTACCATTATCTTTCCTAATCATTCACCATGTATAAATATGAGTTTTCTTCTAATTATTTTCCTCTATAAACACTATCTATTTATTTCCTCTAATTTAAGGGTGTTCACCTAGATTCCATACATTGATTGATTGGGGAAAGTATTGACTAAATAATACAATATATATATATATAGTGTAGATATCCTAGACCTTGTCATATTAAATGGGAATTATTGACCAATAACGGTTTTAAATATATTTAGATACTTATTTATTTTTTGGGTTTATCATGTTATGATTATTGATGGAATTATTAATAATTTCTTTATACGAATCTATTTGAAAAGGTTATAAAACCCATTTTCTTCCAATGGGATATTTATGATACGATGAATGATTAATTTCTAGTGGCAATAATATATTTGGATGATTATATATAGGTTGCTATATTTCCCTCCAATGCATTGTTTAAGGATTTATATCTCATGAGATAATGACATGTTGTCATAATTGGGTTTTTTTACAACTAAAATGGTGGAAATAATTGGATTTTTTCACAACTAAAAGGGTGGACGTTCTTAGATTTTTCACAACATAAAGGGTGGAAATAATTGGATTTTTTCACAATATAAATGATGAGAATACTTCAATTTGTTTACAATGTGTTCCTATGGTAATTTTGGTGACACAATTTTGTAATTAACCTTATGACTATGTTATTACATCATATATCAGGTTTAATGACTCTTCTTCCACACTTGATTAATTTATTATGTTATTCCCTCAATTTTATTTCGTGATTTACGTTTTATGATATATGATCTGTTGGGTATGATTTTATAATGTATCATGATTATTCTAATATTCCTACATTATGATCACTTATGATCAATGAATGTTATATCTTATATTTAACCTTACCGAGCATATGAGCACAACCCTTTCTTATGTTTCCATCTCCCTAGGTTATGAAAATAGTAAAAGTTTTAAATTTTTAGAAGAGTTCAATACATGAAGAATTAGTGTGAGATATTGATGACTTATTATTGATTAATTAGTTGATTATATAGTGGAAAAAATTTCCGTTAGTTGAAAAATACATAGGTTTTATTAGTTAATTTTTTTAATTATCTAAAAATATAAACATTTAATATTATGGTTAGATTTTGTAATGAAATATTTTCTTTTAAGTCATTTAATTGAGAGGGTCTTATCGATTGTGTGTTATACCTAGGGAAATCCAAATTTCAATAAATGATCCATGGTGATTGTAAAATCATTTACCTGGTTCATTAGTAAGTAATCAAATCAAGTCACCACAAATCTTTAAGTGTGCCACCTCATATATATGAGGCTTTCTATAGGCATAAAGGGTCTAAGAGGATACCATGAGGAGATTATAACCTCTATTGATATTTTTAATAACAATTAAAATCAAAATAATATCATCCATCACATAATATAACAAGAAAACAATAAGAAAAGTTCCAATGAATAAAAAATGCATAACCATGTTGAAAAAATAGAAAGTCTCATAGAAAACTAGAAAAATCCCAAAATAATTCCAATAGAAAGATAAAACCCAACTTATTTTGAGCCCACAACTAGTCCCATCAACCATATTCCAATCCTAACATACATATTCAACCAACCAACATAGGGGTCTTTCCATTATTTTGACCTATAAGCATGAAATATTCCTAGATACCAAAGGAATACCAAGATGGGTGTATGTAAAACTCCTTAGTCCACCAATAATGGTGTCTAAAGTGTATACAGTCTGAGTGAAAGTGTATACTTTTGTTCAAGTAGAATATAAAGTATGGAATAATAATAAATTAATAAGATGATCATTAACCCTTGGGTCCAGGGTGGCACCCTGGGTTAACCATATCTACTTCGACCAGTACAGGATGCCTTTTTCTGTAATACCATAGTCATATTTATAAGTAAACATGCATACCATATGTTGGGATCAAAGTCCAATGTTACCTAGGCATAATAATAATAAATACGAGCGCACTGAATCCTTTGAATAATATCAATGTACCCCAATAATAATAATCATAATAATGGGCATACTAGATCCATGGAATCACATAAAGGTCCCCCAACAGTAATAATCAAAATAACAGTCATACTAGATCCTTAGAATCATTTAAAGGTTTCCCAATAATAATAATCATAAAATGGTATACTAGATCCTTGAAATCATTTCAAGGTCCCTTGACTATAATAATTATAATAATGGTCATAACATATCTTTGGAATCATATAAAGGTCATATAATAGTAATAATCATAATAATGGGTATACTAGATATTTGGAATCACATCAAGGTCCCTTAACAGTAATAATCATAATGGTTGTCATGTCAGATCCTTAGAATCACATCAAGGTTACCCAATAATAATAATCAAAATAATGGGAATACTGAATCCTTGGAATCACATCATGGTCCCTAAATAGTATTAAGTGTAATTTTATTCATTTAATAAAATTCATAATAATGGGTTTTCATTCCATTAACCAATCATCCATAAAATTTTATGGCTAAGAATTTATAAATTACATTAAATCTAGTGGTAAAATAATAATTCAAATAAATATCTTCATGTTAGATTATGTTCCAAGAATCTTGGAAAAGGTCCACTAGTCACTAGGTAATCCCATGGAACACCTAGAGTCACCACATTAATCTCATCCTAATTTTCAAGTATTTGTGCACCTTACACAATGGACTATATTTCAGTATTTACTCGCCAATGGGCCACTCAAAGCCCATGGAAGGGTCTATCAATTTTTTTAAGGATTATGATTTAATTATAAATTAGGAAAATATAAGTGCAAAATATTTTGGCATAGCCACATATCATATATACCTGAATATAGAAATAAAACATCAAGGGATATCTTGATATTTCCTACCTCGAACATAATGGAGCTCAAAATCCATGGTACACCATTTTAATCGAACCCAATAATATATCCTCTCATGGATAAAATATATCCTTTATATTCCTTTAATTAATACCTAAATTTATTATTAAAATAATAATCAAACCTTTTATTCATGTGTGAAAACCCTAGCCTTGGGTTCCTCTCAAGTGAAAAAAAATAAAAGAATATACCATAATAGAATTATAATCTTTAATCATAAGGTTCAATGATCTCTGATTTAGCTTTATTATCCTTTGGAAGGTGTGGAATATTCAAAATTTCTTAAGGGAGAGAAAGTAATTGAGATCCCAAGATAAGGGTGGAAGAATGAGGATTTTTAGAGCAAGATTCAAGTTTTAAATTATTTTTTGGATTTCATTAAATCCTAACAAATGATTTGGATGAAATATTTAGTAAACCATGCACATATAATGTGAACCCCACTATCTAAAAGAAACCAATTTTCATGGTTAGGTCACAAACTTAAATAGACCATATTCCAACCATGTGAAATATATCTACAAATCTCAAATATGTTTTTCACAGTTACCCAAAGAAACTTGCATGGTTTGATAAACCATGGACCTTCATTTTTTTTCATCTTCAGGATTAGCCACATGATTTCCACTAATAATTCAACTTCTAATTTAACTTAAAAAATCAAATTTACAATCCTTGTATCTTAAAAATTCTCTCAAAGCTATTTCTATTCTCTAATGCATACATAGTTAAGGGTGTTACATGAATTCTGGGATTCTTTTTTTAAAAAATATACCTCAAAGATGTTGAATCAAAAGAGTAAGTGATTACACTATGATAGGGGGAGGGGGGTAAATTTTAGTTTATAAAATAAATATAATAATTTTATTAACCTTCTTATATAGGTTTATCAAATGAAATTTATGTTCAAAATTATATTTTCAGAGATAGTAAAAGTTTGTAATAATATAAAATTTCATTAAGAAATGAACATAAGAATAAAGAGACTAATAAAAACAGGCTATAATAATGATTATAAATAAAGTAATAATGATTTATAAAATATTTACACACTTTTACCTTAGGTTTAAAGGAAGTAAAAAAACTTGGCATTGGGTATCCGTGGTTTTCACCTAACTGTATGGCCTATCTTTCTTACAACAAGAAATCCCCTAATACTAATATCAGACTAGCTCTATCTTCCTATCCTCAGAATCTCCCTATCATAAATCTTAGACACACCTCTATCTTTATATCCATGGAATCTTTCTATTATCATGATTAGATAGACAATTAAAAACAAAGAAATCTTATGGAATTTAACAAAAATATCCTTTCACAGATTCCTTAAGAAAAAGACTCTCAAGAAGATTATAGTGAAGAACTCTTAAGGTAACAAGATGTTACATACTCTTCACAAAATATTTAGATATTATTTTTTGAAAAATACACCACCTACTTGAATTATTCCCTTATTTATATGTAAATTCCCAATGGTCATATCCATAAATCTTAGACCAGGTTGAAATAAATCTTAGACCAGGTTGAAATAAATCTGAAAAAACTCCTTATTTACTTGAAAGGGTTGTGATAAACGTGTTCATACAATTCTCATAGGATTCTACACCGTCACAGTGTATTTTAATTATATCTAGTTGGAAAAGAAATTATTCATATGGTGATATGATATTTCTCTATTTTATATATTTAATGAATGTTCTTTTGGAGAACATGTCTTCCACTACTTGATATGCTTTTTTTAGAGGACCCTATTATACATAAACTTCTAGAATTTTATAAATATTCATCTGATGAAATACGCAATCATCCATCAAATGTTCAAAAACATGTATGTATAATTATAGAAAATAATTTTGTCTGATAAATTGATATTTCTCAATTCAAAAAAATAGTCTTTATACAAAAACAAACTCAAAACTAGGGAAGTATAAAAGTTAGTAAAATATAAACTTTTAAGGAAGTGTATTGTGATTTTAAAAATAAAGTTATAAATTATTGAAAGATATTATTTAGACTTAGTAAAATAAGGACTGAGGAATTACAATCTCGCCACCATATA
Source organism: Viscum album (assembly GCA_963277665.1). Classification (NCBI taxonomy): domain Eukaryota; kingdom Viridiplantae; phylum Streptophyta; class Magnoliopsida; order Santalales; family Viscaceae; genus Viscum; species Viscum album. The sequence continues at coordinate 1,953,779,574 of OY728125.1, forward strand.
ATAGATCATCTATGGTATTCCCTCAAAAGCATCGCCAATCATCATTTTTGAAAAACATAGGCCACTAGACCCACACATCAGATTCCCATTCCCAAATTTCTTATTGGATATGATTGTATTTACAAAGAACTGGTAGTAGAGGAATAATCTTCCAAAATAAGGTATTTTTACTCAAATACACTATATGAACTAGAATATCCTTAAAATAAGTATTGGTCTCAACTGTGATATCATCAGTGTTGATCCAATGCGATGGATCAGGGTGATACCATCAAATTCATAACACATGGAAAATATTTTTCATGGAATCGTAATTAAGAAAAAAGGCTAACCTATATTACACAACATCGATCCAATCCAAAACTGAAAATGACACAAAATACCTTGGAACCAACTTTCCAAATTTCTAAACATGATGATGTACTAACCTTTGAGACACCCATATAAATGCTTCGTCTCCAATATAAAACCCAATAGGACATCATAAATGAAACAAATATTTTTTCTTCCAACTCTAGGTTGGTTATAACTTCTTTCTAATCAGTTGAAAATGCATTGATGTCTCTTGTAAAAGACTCATCTTGACAAGCATTATATCTCCAACTTATAACCAATACAGAAAATAATGACATGAAATACCATAAAAGACCTCTAATAGATGCAAATATATAAAATAATGAAGCTATTATAGTAAGGGAAGTCTAATAAATCTATTTTTTCCTTTTTGGAGATAAAACAAATCCAAGATGCATGCTCTCAAGATTTACTCCAAAATCTGAATGGCATGCTTAGACTGTCCTTTAGTTTACAGATGATAAGAAGTACCAAAGTGTACATTCATAATGATCATATTATATAATACTTACTAGAAGAAAATTTTTAAGTATTCATCATAATAAAAAAACATACTTTTAGGAAATATGTGCTGACAAACTATCTCTTAAATGTAAAGATTTCCCATATCCTCCTTCATGAACATCTCCTGAATTGGTAGAAAATGTGTTATATTTGTCAATTGTGATAAAAACCCCATAAAAAGTCATCCCTCTAGGGTTTCCTTCATAAAATTTTCATGAATTATGTAGTGTTATCATCCCATTTCCACTATGGTATTGGAAAAGGTTTTTGAGGACTAGTGGGATACTGGTACTCAGCATTCGCCAGCTAACAAGTGGAGAACCACATCACAAAACCAACTACCTCCATCTTTATCCCAATACACTAGTACTTTCAATGAATGTAATGATATATCTTAGTTAATATTGGGTATATGACTCACTTTTAAACAAGAAACTACCTCATTAATTCCTTATGAATACACTTGGGAACTATGTTGTTACCATGGAAAGGAAGGATCTAATCCACATTGATGGTCCAGTATAGTAGAAGATCTCCACCATTTATGCTATCCATCAAGACTAAGAACTCAGTATTTGATAATTTACTCCTCTTTATCCTATTTAGAAGAAAATAAGTGATGGTTAAGTATGTAAGAGATGCTTAACACTGATAACCTAAATATCAAAATGATTCTATATAATATGATCCATCACCTTTCACTTATTAAAGGACTCTTTTACAATTGGAGTATGGTTTTTTAAATCAAATCATCAATAATGATGTTACCTTTCCTCGGGATATATTCTAGATGAAAATTAAAAGACTAAAGGTGATCAACAAATCTCTATTACAAAATATTCAAATTATTCTAGAAAGAAATGCATTTCGAACTCTTATGGTCTATATATACCCTCAACCTATCACCTAATAGATAATGACACAAAATTTTAAAGTGTAAAACAAAAAATGAAATTCCATTTCATGTATCAGATAGTTTCTTTCATGCGGTCTCAACTTCCATGGTTCATAAGAAACCACATGACCACCTTATATCAAGAATTCTCCCTTCCATACTCCCAACTTGTCATAATTTAAGGCCAAAATTCTAAAGATTCATTAATTAATATAAAAAACATGGATAAAATCTGATATATTCCATACCTTCTCATGAAGGTAATGCATGGTATATTTGAAGGTCCTACTGTTAACTTATGATAAATTGATCTTAATTAAATCTTGGAAAACACATGGAATCCTCTTATTTTATAAAAAATATCATCTATACGTGGAAGCGGGTATCAAATTTTGATCATCATTTGGTTTATCTTTTTATAATCTATGAAAAATCCCAAATAACTTGCATTATTTCTAGAGAAAAGGAATAGAGAACCCCATGGTGATGTACTCATCTAGATAAATCTCTTGTATCCAAAGTATCCTAAATATAATTTTAATTATTTATTTTCAACTAGATCCATATGATAAGGAGGAATGGAAATTGGATCTACACATGGAAGGATCTCTATAGTGAACTCTACTCCCTATTTAGAATAAATCCCAAGAAATCATTGGTTAATTTATCTTGGAACAAGTTGGAAACTAGAGGGTACACATTTTACTGTACTATAACAATATAAAACATGATTATAGCCACATGGGATGTAATTACACCAAATTATTGGTTTTCAGATCCTGAACATCCTACCTATAGATTACATTTTTCACATGAACTTGATTAATAATGCCATATGATGTGAAGAATATTTAAAGATGGTAAAAATTGATTTGAGCTCAATTTTATATTAACTAATAAATTCTAATAAACAAACTAGTATCAATAATTTTAATAACATAGAAATATCAAATAAACAAATATCCACCAATATTGAGTGAGTATTATCTATGGTATTGAATTCCCTTTCAACAATTCCCAAGTGAAATAAATATGGCCATCACCTAGAATAGGTACTCCAGATGGAGACCTAAGCTCTAAATTAATTGAAAATCCAAAAAATAATGGGAATATTATATATAAAATAAAATATTCACCAATGTAGAATCCACTAGAAAATTACCTTCAATAGTAAAGTTTCTGACATCATGATTTGATGAAGAAGACTATATAATATAAAGTTATCCAGATCCATAGACCTAAGTCCCAACCTACCCACATAGAACTGCAGAACATTTCTAGTTCTGCTACCCTAGTCCTGATATAACATGTCCCCTACCTCATCCTGTATGACCTGTATATATCCAACTGCCTATCTTATTTGGTGCTTCTACTCCATTTATATAATTATATGGTTTCTTCAACACCTTAATACTGATCATCCCTAGAAGGTTCGTATAGAACATCTATAGGTTCCCCATATTTCCATAATCTTAGCACTCCATTGGTGGTTTAATATACTGAGGCTAGTTGAGTCCAGCCAAGCCATATTGATGTCATTACACTAGTGGACTGACCTATCTAGTCTTTCTACTACTTACCTGATAGTAATTCTCATAGCGACACTTCTTAATACCATAATATTTACAACTAGATCTCATGGATAAAACTGTATGTCCACCACTTTAGGTCTCCTTCAAGTTTCTCTCAGTGATTAGAACATAGTTAACCACATTAGAAAAGTTAATCAAGTGAAATACATTCATCTATTTCCAAATATCATAACCAAGGTCATATTATATGCACTTTACATTGGTTATCTCATCCCCTACTAATGATGGAGAAAAAACGACATGTCTGTGAAATGGGAACCGTAATCCATCATATACATACTTCCCTTATATAGGTGAATAAACTACCTAACATTTTCCACCCTCAACATATATGGAAAGAAATAATTGAAGAACCTAGTCTATAATTACTTCCAGGTTATCCCCACATGCTGGTTATCTCAGGAAACAATATAAACCATCTATTTGTTGATCCTCAAAGCATATACACTAAAATCTTTATTATCCTCTATATGGGAGTCTCCAAATGGTGAAATATGGTTTACACTAATTCCACCAAGAACTCTGTTTCTTGGGGAACACTTTCCCCTACAACGGTTGGTGGGTGTTATAACTGAAACTCTTAGTGAGGTCGGTAATATTTAGCTCAGATCCTGAAGGTCATCTATCTATCTACAAAATAACTCATAGTAATATAAAATGGAGTTTCTAATCTTATTTATTCTTCAGAGCTACTAGATTCTCTGGTATAATAGCCAAAGAGGAATTCTCATTTCCACACTCTTATCGTACTATACGAAGTATTCATGGAGGCATCGATAAATACTGAAAACATACACCTTTAACATTATTATAGTAAAATTAGAACAAAACATTTAAGGTAAGTGGTGATAATAATAGCAACATTATATTTATATTCCATAGTTTATATGTTATAAAGGTATCACTTTTATTTAATTAGTTATTATAAATAATAAAATAATGAAATGAAAAACATATGAACCCATCACAATGCATGCACAATTACCCTCTAACCATATCAACCCATGTGTAAAATATAATATATAATAAATCATTAAAATCACATGTATCACTCAAGGTAAATCAAATCAATAGTAATAGTGAAAACCAAAATAGAAATCCCATCATGGTAACTTGGGATTTCCTCACACATGGGTTAACTACTCCAAGACATGAGTTCTATACCATGTCCTTGAAACATATTATATCCTCTCATATAATCACAAAAAATATGACAAAATAAAAATACCTTTGATACCATTTTGTAACATCCCTAACATGGTTTTCTCATAAGTAACTAAATCGAGTCACTATATGGTATCAAGAACACCTCCCCATATGCTATAGGATTTTGAAAAGTATAGAGGTTCAAAAAGGATACCATGGGGAGACTATACCCTACTACCATAGTAGAAATAATAGTAAAAATCAAAACAATACCATACATCAGATAACATCATAAGTTAATAGAAAGGAAAGTGAAAAATTATCCAAAACAAATAAACATGGTGAAATAAATAGAAGTTGATATAAGAAAATAGACAAATCCAAAAATAATAGAGATAAAAAGATAAAATCTAAATCATTATGAGGCCATTCACATTCCCATAGACCATGATCCAATCCCTAAGTACTTGGTTAAAAATCAAACACTGAGACCTTTCCCTTATACTGACATGTAACCATGAAATCTACTTGGGTTTCAAAGGCGTGAGTAAAACTATAAATGTTACTACTAGTGGTGTCTAAATTGTATCTAGTATGAGTAAAAGTTCATACTGATAAGAAATTAGAATATAAAGTATGGCATAAAAAAATTAATCAAATGATAGTTAACCCTAAGGTCTAGGGTGGCACCCATGGTCAACTATACCTTCTTTATCCAGTTACGGATGTCTCTATCCATAGTACCATAGTCATGTTTGTAAGTAAACAAGCATATCCAATCCTTGTAATCAAGTATATAGTCCCTCAACCATAATAATCATAAAGATGGGAACACCAGGTCCGTGTAATCACATCATGGTCCCCCAATAATAATAATCATAATAACAGGCATACCATATCCTTAAAATCATGTCAAGGTCCCCCAATAATAATATTCATAATAACATAATTACTAGATCCATGGAATCACGTCAAGATCCCCCAATAGTAATATTCATAATAACAGACATACAAAATCCTTGGAATAACATCAAGGTCCCCTAATAGTAATAATCATTATAATGGGCATACCAAATCATTGGAATCACATCAACGTCTCCACATTGTAATAATCCTAATAATAGGCATACCATATCATTATAATCACATCATTTTCTCCCAATAGTAATAAACATAATGATGGGAATACGAGATCCTTGGAACCATGTCAAGGTCCCCTAATAGTAATAATCATTATAATGGGTATACCAGATCCTTAGAATCACATCAAAGTCTCCCAATAGTAATAATAACAATCATATTCATTTGATAAAATTCATAATCATAGGTTGTCATTCCATTAACCCATTATCATCAAATTTATTTTACAAGAATTTATTAATTACATTCAATAAAGGGTTAACAATAATTAAATAAAATAAATCAATTGATGCTCAAGTATGATCCGAGCATCTTGGAAAAGGTCAAATAGTCATTGGTTAATCCCATGACACACCTAGAGTCACCATGTTAATCTCCTAAAAATTTTCAAGGGTTTATTAACTATATGTGATGGTCTATATTTTGTTGTTTAGTCACTAAAAGGTTACTTAAAGCTCATGGAAGGGTTTACTACATTTGATTAAGGATCATTATTCAATTATAAAATATGGAAGTCCAGGCATTCAATATGATGGTATGAATTCACATCATATATATATATATATGAAAATAGAAACACAAAATCAATAGATTACTTGAGACCACCTACCTAAAATTTAGCAGACCTCAAAATCCAAGGTACACAGTTTGAATCAAACCCAGTGATCCAAGATCTAATAGATTCAATCTATCCTTTCTATTCATTTAAAAAATAACAAATAAGTTTTATTAAAGTGGGAATCAAACCATAGGTTTGGGTGTAATATATCCAACCTAGGTTTCCTCTCAAGATAAAACAAGAAAAAATGAAAATAAGAAACCAAAAGAGAATTATTACCTTTAATACGAAAGGTCTAATGATCTTTGATTTGGTGATATCAATCTTCAGAAGATGAGGAATATCTAAAATCATCCTAGTGGGAGCTAGGAATCTTTATCCCAAGATAATGGAGGAATAAAAATGATTTTTAGGTGATTTTCGGGTTTGAAATCAAAATTTCATATTTTATTAAATCCCATCACTTGGTTTGGTTGCACAAGTTGGTAAAAAGTGTTCCAACCATGTGAAACTCACTATATAAAACACACCACTTCACACAGTTAGGTTTAATTATAAAAAAACATTCACCAACTATGTTAAATGACTATGTAAATATTTTGCAGGTTTTTCATTGTTACATAGTGGAATCAACATGGTTTGAAAAAATAAAAACATTCCCTTTTCCCTCTATATGGTTATCCTTAGGGTTTAAAGTAACCATTTTATAACCATATTCCTTCTATTATAACTCAAAAATTAAAATTCTCAATCCCAAGACCCCAAAAATTCCCTTAGTGATACTATTATTCTTAAAAGTATACATATCTAAGGTGATTACATGAAGTATAGAAAATATGAAAAAATTATACCTCAAATATGGGGTGAGTAATTACAATGATATTCCATAGTTCATTAAAATTTAACATTCTGAGTAAATTCAATTCATGATAGTAATTTTATAAAAGGAAGAAACACACCAAATATTCAATATCATTAATCATGGAAATTTAATCCTTATAAATTATATCAAAACTGAAGTTAAGAAGATACATGATACTAATCTTAGATAAGAATTCCCAAGTCAACTATGCCCCTAAATATCTATGGGTGTGAGTGAAAAACATTTCATACTACTCTTTCCACTTTATATCCGGTAAATATAGTCCATTTTAATTCTTATTTCTTACTATATTATTTCCACTAAACTTTCCATACACTCCTTGCAATCAAATTTCAGCACACACTCACTTAAGTACTCCCAGAAGACAAACCTTAAGCTCCCAACCTAGATATCCCCATATGCTATATATTTATTCACTCCCCTTATTATTTATTTTTGTTTTTTTGGGTTTTTGAGGGTGTATAATATTCATATAATATGCAGGCACACATATGTCAATCCGATATACTAATGAAATAGATTGGATAAGGAAATAATGTATGGAAATAAAGGAGATTATCATTAACTTAAATTATATTTACCTTTAATTAAGTATGAAATATTTACATTTTTTTGTTGTTTAGAATGATGTGTGGAGATTATATATGAAATATTTAACTCATAAACTAGGCATATATAATGTATCAACATCTAAATTTTTTTATAGAGATACAACTGATCATGTCATTTATAAATAACCAAATATTCTAAAATCAACCATTAATGCTAAATTAATTCTAAAACACACATTCCATCAGTGAAATAAATTTTCTTTAAATGTTAAAAAACATTAAATAATGTATTTTATCATGAATTTCCAACCAATTCAATGAGTATATGAGAATTTAATATAAGTATTCCAACCCATAAGTGAAAAAATTAAGAATAGGGGGGAGTAAAAATACCATTAATAAAGACAATATGTTCATATATTTTACACTGTAAATCATTGTTTATAATACCCCCATAGTGTTATTATATGGGTAATTGTCAAGTTCTTAGCTGTTATTGGTAATTTGAGCCTAAATAAAAAAATGGTTGAATTTTGACTGATTTGTATCATAGGGGTATTTTTGGCATAACTTTTAAATTATTATTCCAATTTAAGAGATTCTTTTTTTGTAGGAATCATTCATTTACTTCATACAAATTTTTGTTATGAACCAGGGGCTGATTCGAGAATCTAGAGGCCTGAAAATTTAATTTAACTTGGGAAATTTTCTTGCCGGACAACATGATCCCCACCTCCTTAATGGAAGCATAAATAGATATACACACTTCTAATTGATTTTTTAGGGACATAATTACCAGGGAAGTAGAAGAATTGGAATTTGACAAGTGAAATGGATAAATTAAATATCTCATATTAGAATTATCATAACTCCTTCTTTCGGTGCTCAAATATGATGAACTTTTGAGGGTAAATAGAGGAGATATTATAGAACAAATTTCATGAAGAAACCTATTAAAAATTCAACCATTTAATTGGACATCCATGTAGAAAAATTTGGATGATACTTTTGGAATATTTTTTTCACCTTCTCTCCCTATAAATATGTATCCATACCCCTTCTCAAAGAATTGGCACTTCTATGTTCCCATTTTCTATTTTATTTTAGTTTATTTTCTCTATAAAGGTATTATGCATTTTTAATATATATTTTTCTTCCTATTAATATCATTATAATTTTTTTATCTTTTGTATTTCCACCCCATTATTCTCCACTATGATCACTTAAACTCATCATCATGAGTAACTAACCCGAGAAAGTTTCTGAGGGATCAATCCAATGTTGAACCCAAGTCATTTCATATTCATTTTTATTTTTTATTATTTTATTATAGTTAGGTCAAGGGGTATCTTAGTGGGTAAGGAATCTTTGTATCTCTACTTTCCACCTGAAGCTTAACTTTTTAATCTATAATATTTTCACTCGATAGAGGAGGTGGAGTGTGGTCTCTCAGCCATCATTGAGTGTACTATATATTCACAACCATGTATAGAAGAGGATATTCAAGCATATGACGGATTGTGTTTATTAATTAAATTTGAAACTAATAATGGGATGATGAAGGTTCAATCTGCATGATTCTCTTAGAAATGTCTACTTTATTTCGGACTTTATTTTGTTTGAATTCATTCTGTTTTCATTGAATTTTCATATTTAATTTTGTTACTTTATTCTAATTTATCAAATATTCATTTAATTTAGTTTTTTTTATAAATAAAAAAATATAAAATTTTTTGAATTAGAAGTAGTGAGTGCTTGACCACAAAAGATCCTCAAGAGGACGACCTAGGTCATACCCTATACTGTATTTAATTATAAATATTTTTGATAGTGCACATGGAAATGCTTCATCAACCATTCTATAAACAAAAAAGATAAATAGAATAAATATGAAAAAAAGTAAAAAATACCATGAAGAAAATAAAAAAATAGAAAAATAATAAAAACAAAAAAATTATAATGAACTCAGAAAAGTATTCCCCACACATACCATGAATTTAACGAGTCCTCAAAAAAATTAAATAGAAGGTGGGAAGAAAGTATAAAACCCAATGGGTCAATGATAAATCACTTCTTGAAGGTTGAGTTCTTTTTCTATAAACTTCAGAAGGTTTTCATGGATGTTCTTGATGTGATACCCAATTATGTTAAATATTGGTTGGGTTTCTTTATTTTTTACCTGCAAAACCCCAAAATGATAGAAATTAGTTATAGTATATGGGCTAATCCATTTGGAATAAATCTAAACCAATTGAAGCTTCTACCTTGCAATTTAAAGGAAGACTTTATTCCTTGTGTGGAAATGATGGTGACGTATGAGGAAGTTGTGAGAAACCTTGGTTATTTCATTAAAAATCCAAGAGTTATCATATAAATCTCTTTCTATTTCCTCAAACTCATGAATTTTTTACTTCTTTAAAGAACCTTCCCAGGAATGATTATTATTGTATTTCTTAATAGAAAAATAGGCTTGGTACTCTATCTTAATGGAGAGGTGACAAATCATTCTAAATATAAGCTGATAAGATGACATTCAATTGGGAGTTTTGAAGGCATTGTGGTAAGCCCACAATACGCCATTGATTTTAAGACTCCAATATTTTCTATTTCGTTAGACCATTTTTTCAAGAATTTATTTTACCTATCTATTACACAACTTTACTTTCCCATTGCTTTAGTGTGTTATAAGATATATAAATTTGATAACTGACCCCATATCAATGGAAACATTCTTTCATTTAGTGTTTTTAGAAATAATAAACATGGTTAAAGATAATAAAACCAAGAAATTAAAATCTAATGGAGATTTAAGCTATGAAAAATTATACAAATACCTTTGAGTCATAAGTTATTTTGGATCAAAATTTTACCCATTTAGAAAAAAATACATTGTAAAAATAATGTACAAGATTCAAAATGAATTATGAAATTGAACCATAAAGTTAATACCCAAACATAAAAAATGTTATTGAAAAGAAAGGCTTATTTTGGAATTTCATGTATTTTGGATACATTACCCATATTTTGATAATGAAAAAATTATATATAATAATAAAGATAATCTTGAATTTTCATTGGAAAAAAATAAATCATAATAATTGGCCTTATAAGTAGTTTGTTAGGAACCAAAGTGCACCCCACATGCAAGAGTCTAAAAGAACCTGAGGACAAAGTAAAAAATCAATATCAAGAACAAAATTCCTTTGGTTTTTATCATAACATGTGTGATAAGGATATAGTTAATCCAAAATTTACCAATGAGACTCATGTTTACGATGCTCAACTTGGTTCTTATTGAAATCTATAGGAATTTAAGATGCTAGAAAATATTTTACAATGTCAAGATACAGGGGAATATGATATCGCCCTCATTAAAATTTCTCATTAGAGAAATGTGATTTATTGGAGTATAGGTAGATGAATAAATGTATATGGATTGAAGGATCCAAGTGATATAGTTTACCACAACATTATTTACCCTTTTTATCCCTAATTTATAAATTGAATTCCCAAAGGAGGAGTATCCAACAAATGAGATGTTGTTTGGATACTAGTTTATTAAAGAGATACCAGAGGATTACATGGTCAGAGAAAACAATTAAATTAGACCATAAAATGTATGACCTAAATTTATCCAAGTAAAACACAGTGGAGAGGAAATATTTTTCAGTTTTTATAAAGTTTCTTTGGACAAGGTCTAGTGCGTGATGTATATGCAATGACATGTGGAGATTTATTTAAATGTTTTGATAATATTTTCCCAAATAAATAGTTAGAGTCATCACACATGATATCAAATGGTAAATACTACTAAGGTGGTCAGATTATCAATGGTGATGTGATACTTCATTTAAATATGTTAAAATCAACCTCATTGTTGTTATCAAACACAAATTATTTTTCTTTTTAGAGTAGTCATATAGGGGCGTACAAACTTTCCAAATTCACAAATAAAATGGTGATAAAATTCCACGTGACATAATAAAGAACACACATTACACACATTTCTAAATAATGGTAGGAAATAAATGATGCCAAATTTTTATTGAAATGGGTTTTTTCACAATATAATACAAAATTATTTTCAATACACAAAAAAATGTTAAACAGCTAATGTAACAGCCCAAGATTTTATAAAAAATATTCTTTTTAATTTTATGTCTTGTGTTGTACGCTACACCAAAAGGAGCTTGCACAACACGCATCCTTGACTTGCCTTGCACGCAATCGCGACCTTCCTCGATAGCGTGTGTAATACGCAATACCGAGTTTCACTAAACAACGATATGCTATTAAAATATTATTAAAACTAGCCGGTATGAATAGTAATAACCACTTTTTAAAATTCTTTAAATCTTATTTTTCAAAATGAACTTAATTTTTGGATTCGGAGTATCGAATTTAGCCTAAGGTGAAATTTTGGTACTTTTCGGATAACTTTCATATTCTGATGAATAGTGAAAATTACTAAATTATAATTAAAAAAAACTTTTTTAATCGAAATAATTAATAGTGATAAATTATTAATTTGAGTGGTTTTAAAGTATATTTAGAATATATTTTTACAATTTAATACAATGTTGGTCATTGGATGTAATTTCACATTTAAACCAGACATAATCAAGTGTCAATCTTTTGATAGATATTGTTTCTTAAAAACACGCTATTTGTTTTAACAGCGGGATTTAATTATAAAATTAATTAATGCAAATTCTATGATATGAATTTGGTAAAATAGACTTCATTTTTGAATTCGGAATATAAAATATAGCTTAGGATGAAATTTTGGCATTGTTCTGAAAAACATCAATTTTTGATGAATAGTGAAACTACTAAGTGGTAGTTAAAAAAATTAATTTCTTCATAAATCTTAATTTTACCGCTTCTGTGAATGGAATTTCAAAAATCTGAGAGACACGGTTGATGTCAGTAAGTAAAATGTGGTTCAATGAGATGAAAATAATTTTTGGTGAATAGTAACTTTTTACTTTTTTTTACCACGGTTAATAGTAAATAGGGTAACTAAGGGTAAATATGATATTACTATTACCCTAACACATGTCCTAATTCTATTGGATAAGTGTAATTCGACCAAAAACAACCTTATGAATATAATATGACCATTTAGGTCCACTTGGATTAGATTATGACATTTAATATTATATTATTTAATGAATAGTTAAAATAGTTAAAATCAAAGTTTAATAACTAAAACATTTTTAATATGGGGTTATACATAAGATAAATTCGACTATAAATATTCTTTAGAAAGCCAAAAAGATTTCCTACATAATTATATTTTATTTATAATTTTTAGACTTTAAATAAATTAATTTATGTATGACACAACGATGATGCAGTAATTACCCTTCTAAGAAAATATTAACATAATTGATGTTATAAATGATCAAATGAATGTAATTTGAGACTTTTTATGAATTCCACTAATTTTCTAGGTTAATATGATATATTAATGTTGATTTAATCAACTTGGTTCGAACATATAATTCTGTTATGACTTTCACAAAAATCATATATCAAATAGTGTCAAAATTGACACAAAATAGTTTTTAAATGAAATATTATATTATTAATTGTTATTGTATTCCTAAAAATCTAAGGTTCGGCCAAATGACTTAGATAAGGATATATATATTAATAATAAACAATTTGGGGTTCGTTTGGCATGTTATAGTAAGTGTATTAACCATATAGTGAAAGAAAACAAAAAGACACGGTAAAAGTTAAATTAATTAACTTAGAGTTAAATCTAATTGATAAGGTTAAAATAATACCCTAAACTTGTCTAAATCCTATTGGTTGATAGGGTTTCGACCCATCCCCACTTTAGCTTCTAAATAAGACCCTTTGGAACCATTATAAACCGATTTTGACTTTAATATAAAATAATATTTTGAGGTATTCCTAAGGTGCCCCTCTCCTCCCTTATAAAAGGACACCTCCTCCCCCTCCTCCTCACACCAATTTGAGCACTCAAGCTCGGCCAAACCCTGCCAAAATCTCTTCTCTACTTCCCTAGAAACATCCTAGAGGTTCTGGTCTTCCTCAAAGACCAATTTTAGTGCCCTAAGAGGAGGTCTCAAAAAGGCGCTTCAAAGAAGAGGTAATTACTGTTACCAATTCTTTCATCTTTATTTCTTCTTCCACTTCTTCTTCTTAGGTTGTTTCATTATGAAGTAATAACATCAGTATCACTCATATACTGATATGTTATTATAAGTATGAAACAACCCTATTTCACCATCTATCCATCCTACGGAAAAAGAAATCACCGCGCGTGCGTACATACGGAATACCGTCTCCACGCCGTGGTGTAATCTATTTTCCACCACCACCTTACATGGATGGGTATAATGGTGTAAATAATAACTATACATAGTTATTACAACATAATATTGATTCTGATATATTGTATAATCCACTCCAATTAAATTCAATAATTATGGAAATGATATCATCGCTCGTGCGTACGTACGGACTACCGTCTCCACGACGCGATGAGATTCATTCTCCATGTTAACCATTTAAGAATGATTATAAAGTATATATAAGAAATAAAAATGAAATATATGACATTGTAAAGCTACTGGATTTATGTATATATATATATATATGTATTTCATCTACTTACTTTCATTTCAAGACAATAAGGAAAGGAAAACAGCGTTAATGCGTACGTACGGACTACCGTCTCCATGAACGGTGTTTTTCATTTTATTTATATATCTATTATATATATATATATATATACTGAATATATATGATATATGAATCATATTTTATATTCTGGAAGTAAGTAAATTATGATATAAGTAATAATTATGTCAAGAACAACAAGTCAAAACACCTACGATAAATGAAACGATTTTACCCAAAACGCTTCTTTAACATGAAATTTACAAAAGAACGGGTAATATAAAGTTATAATTGAACCATATATGATATCATAACAATGAATATGATTCTGTAATAAGTAAATGACATTATTTAAATCATTATACAGGAGGTTCGGACACATACGAAGCAAATCAGACCTAAGGTAAGGGAAATATCACAATCTCATTTCTATCCGAGATTGTTTATACTTTGTAATTTACTGGGGTGTATTTTATCATCCACATCCATGTTTCCTCAATATGTAATATTATTTTAATCCACCTAATATTTTTTTAAATCCAATTTTACCCTTTGGTGAGTTTTTAGTAAAAGATATGAAAGGAATCTTTTGTCGTTTTTCGTACGAGGTACTTTTTGACTTTTCCGACAAAAGTGCGAAGAATGTTTTTTTTAACTTATACGGCATGAATGGATTTTTAAAACATTATTTCCAAGAAACTTCCTTTACAAGCTTTAAAGTTTATTTTTAATCAACTTCTTTTATTTTAAAGTTGTATGACATGTTATGAAAGGAAAAATGTTTTTGAAGAAGAAAGGATATTTTCCTCAAGAATGGAGTTCAAGTGTTTTATCAAAATTATTTTCCATCTAAGATAATAAAGGGTTATGTTTTTATCCCTATTATTAAATTGATTTGATCATGTTGTGATGGAATTATTTTTATGAATTCCTTTATCTTATATGAATTGATTTATGATGTCATGATTTTCAAGAATCCCATTTTTGTTACATGCGTTATGCGATGATGTATGTTTTATGATTATGTGGCACACATAAGAAAGGATTCATTATAAGATGGGTGGGACCTATATCTCCCTCCAATGCATTGGGTAAATATTTTATATCTCATGAGATAGACATGGCTGGAATGGTAGGTTATACCGATTCAGTGAAACCGGACTGAAACGAGGGTTACTCGATTCAGAAAGGGACTTTGTCCACTAAGATAGTCTTGGCAATGAGTCTTGACTAACAAGAAATGATTCTCTATGATTATGTGTGAATGACACAAAGTTTCATGTTTTATGTTATGATTATTGTGATTACATTTCACTGCCATGATTTACCCCATGTTATGAAATTATGATCTCTTTTGCAGGTTAAGATTTCCAAAAGTTATGTGCTTATGTATATGATGTGATTGATATTTCTTTTGTTTACCCTTACTGAGCATTTGAGCTCACCCTTTTATGTTTTCTTTTCCCCAGGATATAAAGAAAGGTTTTAGGTATAAAAAAAAGAAGATCTTTATGGGAGATGTTGAAGATCTTTCACCACGATTAGAAGATTATATTCCGAGTTTCCAAAGACACTAAACTATTACGGTCCTCGTGTGTGTGTTTTTGTTATGTACTAAGTATTCCGAAAATGTAATGTAATGTCCATGTACGTCAGGCTTCGGGTCTCTACAGTTGGTATCAGAGGAAAGGTTTAGTCAACCTTTGGAAACTAGGATGCGAAAACATTAGTGAGATCCCTAGAGATATTTCTAAGGTATGTCTAGGGATGTCTCTAAGGTTAAGTATACGTATAGGTTATAGTCCTAGAATTGCGCTAACGATCTTCGAATTTAACCTAAGATGTTAGATATTGAGGGTACTACCCCTTTATTATGTTGTTTTCCCTAGCATGATTTTTGCCTCTCATACTATTCTTTTGGGGTTTTAGACGATGGCTGGAACCCGAAGGAACCGTGTTAATGCGGAATGTGATGGGCAATGCAATGATTGTCCCTCTGAGCAACCAAACGATATGGGAGCCGGAATGCAAAATCTTGTAGCCATTCTCACACAACTTTCTCAAGCTATGAATCATGCAGGACTTCCAAACGAGCAAAGGAAGGAGCAACATTCTGTTGAATCCTTCATGAGGCAGCGTCCACCTTCTTTCAGTGGGTCTACTAATCCATTAGTTGCTGAACAATGGATTAGTACTACTGAAAAGATATTTTCAGTTCTTCAATGTTCTGAACATGATAAAGTCATCCTAGCAGTGTATCGTTTGGAAGGAGATGCTGATCAATGGTGGAATCTTATTAAGAATACGAGGCAAAGGGATGAAATTGAGTCTATGGAATGGGACGAGTTCAAGAACTTATTTTTCAATAAGTACTTCCCTCGTATTCTCCGAACAAAGATGGAGAAAGAGTTTCTTGAACTGAAGCAAAGGGATGATGAATCTGTTGGTACCTATGAAGCGAATTTTACAAGACTTGCAAGGTATGCTTCTGGTATTATCATCCAACCTGAAAGTAAAGTTGATCGATTTTTCAGTGGCTTAAAACCAAGTCTTCGAAGGGAATTAGCTATAAGAGACTTCAGTAGCTATGAAGAAATTGTGCGTTGTGCTATCAAGGTAGAAATGGAAGTTGGTGTTACATATCCATCTCATGGGTTTGAAAAGAAACGAAAGATGGAGTTCAAGGAGAAAACTCAGAATAATGGTGAAAAGAAGATAAATGTTTCCTTATGCACAAGGTGTGGAAAGAAGCATGGTGGAGATTGTCTTAAAGGGACTAGAAAATGTTTTAAGTGTGGAAAAGAAGGTCATCGAGCAGCTGAGTGTCGAAGTAATGGAAAATGGGATTCTACTGAAGTGAATAAAGCAAACACTGCAGAGAACGTACAACCAACACTTCAATGCTTCAAGTGCAAGGAAATGGGGCATTATGCTAATAAATGCCCTAATCCAAGGGTTAGTGATGATCGACATGAGCAACCGCTTAAGGCAAAGGACAAAGGGAAGTCACGTGCAATCAATATTGGTAATGTTGAATATGACAACGATGTGGTGGAATGATTAAGTGTTTATGTAATGGGATTCCAAAATAATGTTGTATCTTGGAATATTGGAATATTTATGTATTGGTCTAATGTGGTATTCAAAGTGATTGAGATATTATGCGCATAATGAAGGGAAAACGAGAAAATGAAATGTTTAACAGTATTCATGAGCTCATGATTGATATAAGGACTAAGTGATATCATGGTTTGAGTATATAGAATTTTGAGGATTTTAGTATGTGGAAGGTGTTAACTTTTAACTGCATTCATGTTTTCACTAAGGTATTCAAGAGAATACACGATTAAGGACTTTGAATGTGACCAACAAAACATATCTTATGATATATGGGGATCGATGATGGTGTTAAATCTCTGGTAATCATTTTCACTATATTATGAGAGTCGACTGCAGTATTATGGATAAGCCTAAAAGATTGGAATGGATTATGTTGGACATAAGTTAGTATTGTTTGTTTTTTTGATATTATTGATGGGATGTTATAT
This sequence comes from Viscum album, assembly GCA_963277665.1. Classification (NCBI taxonomy): domain Eukaryota; kingdom Viridiplantae; phylum Streptophyta; class Magnoliopsida; order Santalales; family Viscaceae; genus Viscum; species Viscum album. Next base: position 1,953,797,403 of record OY728125.1, read on the forward strand.
AGTTTTGGAAAAAGGACAACCTGCAGGACGGGCGACAGCCCATCGCTTCGGACAAGGCTGTGGGAATCGAACCCACAACCGAAGTGCGACTGGCCTTTATCGCCTACCACTGGCCTACAGGAAGTCCCTGTTTAGTAGAAACTAGTTTTATTAAGCAGTATGATATATGAAGTATAAGTCCATTTTAGGAACCATATATGATTAATCTCACTATAGATCGACTTATGCATATAATTTTGCTAACCTATTGTTTGAGACAGATGGAATGACCCGTCATTCTATCACATGATCTGCTAACACTTCATGAATAACCAATTCAACTTCATTTATTTAAGAGATGAAGTGGAAATTGTTCAAGGCACGAACAACAGTGGGATTTTACCAAAATAAAGTAAGTATTTATTCTAATTCAAATTTTCAACTTTAGGGAAATGATCTTAAAAACCAAAAATGTTGTCCTAGTGATCTTATACCTGATGAATCAGATGGTACCTTATATCATCACAAATCTATGGATTTGTGATTACTGGCTTTTCCATAGCCATGTTCTCTACCACTCTCCATCAGAACATGATGGTTAGATTTCTCTTCCATATCCATATTTTCACCTATGTGGAAACCCAATGATTAGTTTATTTGGGTAACCGTTACGTTTCATACTTTTGTTTTTAAAGATTGGTTTTGATATTCCTTTTTACGATGTGAGTTTCTATTAAAGAAACTTTCGAATAGTAAACCATTTATAACCCCGACGAATTTCGAGGGCGAAATTCATTTTAAGGGGGGTAGAATGTAACAACCCAAGGTTTTATAAAAAATATTCTTTTTAATTTTATGTCTTGTGTTGTACGCTAAACCAAAAGGAGCTTGCACAACACGCATCCTTGACTTGCCTTGCACGCAATCGCGACCTTCCTCGATAGCGTGTGTAATACGCAATACCGAGTTTCACTAAACAACGATATGCTATTAAAATATTATTAAAACTAGCCGGTATGAATAGTAATAACCACTTTTTAAAATTCTGTAAATCTTATTTTTCAAAATGAACTTCATTTTTGGATTCGGAGTATCGAATTTAGCCTAAGGTGAAATTTTGGTACTTTTCGGATAACTTTCATATTCTGATGAATAGTGAAAATTACTAAATTATAATTAAAAACAACTTTTTTAATCGAAATAATTAATAGTGATAAATTATTAATTTGAGTGGTTTTAAAGTATATTTAGAATATATTTTTACAATTTAGTACAATGTTGGTCATTGGATGTAATTTCACATTTAAACCAGACATAATCAAGTGTCAATCTTTTGATAGATATTGTTTCTTAAAAACACGCTATTTGTTTTAACAGCGGGATTTAATTATAAAATTAATTAATGCAAATTCTATGATATGAATTTGGTAAAATAGACTTCATTTTTGAATTCGGAATATGAAATATAGCTTAGGATGAAATTTTGGCATTGTTCTGAAAAACATCAATTTTTGATGAATAGTGAAACTACTAAGTGGTAGTTAAAAAAATTACATTCTTCATAAATCTTAATTTTACCGCTTCTGTGAATGGAATTTCAAAAATCTGAGAGACACGGTTGATGTCAGTAAGTAAAATGTGGTTCAATGAGATGAAAATAATTTTTGGTGAATAGTAACTTTTTACTTTTTTTTACCACGGTTAATAGTAAATAGGGTAACTAAGGGTAAATATGATATTACTATTACCCTAACACATGTCCTAATTCTATTGGATAAGTGTAATTCGACCAAAAACAACCTTATGAATATAATATGACCATTTAGGTCCACTTGGATTAGATTATGACATTTAATATTATATTATTTAATGAATAGTTAAAATAGTTAAAATCAAAGTTTAATAACTAAAACATTTTTAATATGGGGTTATACATAAGATAAATTAGACTATAAATATTCATTAGAAAGCTAAAAAGATTTCCTACATAATGATATTTTATTTATAATTTTTATACTTTAAATAAATTAATTTATTTATGACACAACGATGATGCAGTAATTACCCTTTAAAGGAAATATTAACATAATTGATGTTATAAATGCTCAAATGAATGTAATTTGAGACTTTTTATGAATTCCACTAATTTTCTAGGTTACTATGATATATTAATGTTGATTTAATCAACTTGGTTCGAACATATAATTCTCTTATGACTTTCAAAAAAATCATATATCAAATAGTGTCAAAATTGACACAAAATAGTTTTTAAATCAAATATTATATTATTAATTGTTATTGTATTCCTAAAAATCTAAGGTTCGGCCAAATGACTTAGATAAGGATATATATATTAATAATAAACAATTTGGGGTTCGTTTGGCATGTTATAGTAAGTGTATTAACCATATAGTGAAAGAAAACAAAAATACACGGTAAAAGTTAAATTAATTAACTTAGAGTTAAATCTAATTGATAAGGTTAAAATAATACCCTAAACTTGTCTAAATCCTATTGGTTGATAGGATTTCGACCAATCCCCACTTTAGCTTCAAAATAAGACCCTTTGGAACCATTATAAACCGATTTTGACTTTAATATAAAATAATATTTTGAGGTATTCCTAAGGTGCCCCTCTCCTCCCTTATAAAAGGACACCTCCTCCCCCTCCTCCTCACACCAATTTGAGCACTCAAGCTCGGCCAACCCCTGCAAAAATCTCTTCTCCACTTCCCTAGAAACATCCTAGAGGTTCTGGTTTTCCTCAAAGACCAATTTTAGTGCCCTAAGAGGAGGTCTCAAAAAGGCGCTTCAAAGAAGAGGTAATTACTGTTACCAATTCTTTCATCTTTATTTCTTCTTCCACTTCTTCTTCTTAGGTTGTTTCATTATAAAGTAATAAAATCAGTATCACTCATATACTGATATTTTATTATAAGTATGAAACAACCCTATTTCACCATCTATCCATCCTACGGAAAAAGAAATCACCGCGCGTGCGTACGTACGGAATACCGTCTCCACGCCGTGGTGTAATCTATTTTCCACCACCACCTTACATGGATGGGTATAATGGTGTAAAGAATAACTATACATAGTTATTACAACATAATATTGATTCTGATATATTGTATAATCCACTCCAATTCAATTCAATAATTATGGAAATGATATCATCGCTCGTGCGTACGTACGGACTACTGTCTCCACGACGCGATGAGATTCATTCTCCATGTTATCCATTTAAGAATGATTATAAAGTATATATAAGAAATAAAAATGAAATATATGACATTGTAAAGCTACTGGATTTATGTATATATATATATATATGTATGTCATCTACTTACTTTCATTTCAAGACAATAAGGAAAGGAAAACAGCGTTCATGCGTACGTACGGACTACCGTCTCCATGAACGGTGTTTTTCATTTTATTTATCTATCTATTATATATATATATATACTGAATATATATGATATATGAATCATATTTTATATTCTGGAAGTAATTAAATCATGATATAAGTAGTAATGATGTCAAGAACAACAAGTCAAAACACCTACGATAAATGAAACGATTTTACCCAAAACGCTTCTTTAACATGAAATTTACAAAAGAACGGGTAATATAAAGTTATAATTGAACCATATATGATATCATAACAATGAATATGATTCTGTAATAAGTAAATGAAATTATTTAAATCATTATACAGGAGGTTCGGACACATACGAAGCAAATCGGACCTAAGGTAAGGGAAATATCACAATCTCATTTCTATCCGAGATTGTTTATACTTTGTAATTTACTGAGGTGTATTTTATCATCCACATCCATGTTTCCTCAATATGTAATATTATTTTCATCCACCTAATATTTTTTTAAATCCAATTTTACCCTTTGGTGAGTTTTTAGTAAAAGATATGAAAGGAATCTTTTGTCGTTTTTCGTACGAGGTACTTTTTGACTTTTCCGACAAAAGTGCGAAGAATGTTTTTTTTAACTTATACGGCATGAATGGATTTTTAAAACATTATTTCCAAGAAACTTCTTTTACAAGTTTTCAAGTTTATTTTTAATCAACTTCTTTTATTTTAAAGTTGTATGACATGTTATGAAAGGAAAAATGTTTTTGAAGAAGAAAGGATATTTTCCTCAAGAATGGAGTTCAAGTGTTTTATCAAAATTATTTTCCATCTAAGATAATAAAGGGTTCTGTTTTTATCCCTATTATTAAATTGATTTGATCATGTTGTGATGGAATTATTTTTATGAATTCCTTTATCTTATATGAATTGATTTATGATGTCATGATGTTTCAAGAATCCCATTTTTGTTACATGCGTTATGCGATGATGTATGTTTTATGATTATGTGGCACACATAAGAAAGGATTCATTATAAGATGGGTGGGACCTATATCTCCCTCAAATGCATTGGGTAAAGATTTTATATCTCATGAGATAGACATGGCTGGAATGGTAGGTTATACCGGTTCAGTGAAACAGGACTGAAACGAGGGTTACTCGATTCAGAAAGGGACTTTGTCCACTAAGATAGTCTTGGCAATGAGTCTTGACTAACAAGAAATGATTCTCTATGATTATGTGTGAATGCCACAAAGTTTCATGTTTTATGTTATGATTATTGTGATTACATTTCACTGCCATGATTTACCCCATGTTATGAAATTATGATCTCTTTTGCAGGTTAAGATTTCCAAAAGTTATGTGCTTATGTATATGATGTGATTGATATTTCTTTTGTTTACCCTTACTGAGCATTTGAGCTCACCCTTTTATGTTTTCTTTTCCCCAGGATATAAAGAAAGGTTTTAGGTATAAAAAAAAGAAGATCTTTATGGGAGATGTTGAAGATCTTTCACCACGATTAGAAGATTATATTCCGAGTTTCCAAAGACACTAAACTATTACGGTCCTTGTGTGTGTGTTTTTGTTATGTACTAAGTATTCCGAAAATGTAATGTAATGTCCATGTACGTCAGGCTTCGGGTCTCTACAGCTAAACCACTCAAACAACCATCAAAATAGGAACCATATATAATGAAATCATCCATGAATAATTCCATGAAATTATCTAGATAATTTGAAAAAAATATTAACCATGAATCATTAGAATGTACATGGAGCATTTTACAGACCAAATGACATCCTTTTATATGCATATGTGCTAAAGGTGAAGTGAAAGTTGTATTTTCTTGATCCTTAGTGGAAATATAGATATGAGAATTTCTAGAATACAAGTCTAGGAAATAGTAAAAAAACTTCCCTGCTAACCACTATAACATATGGTCAATGAAAGTTAATGGGAAATGGTAATTCCTAGTGTGCTGTTTAAGTCGATGATATTCTATACATACACACCAACTATTCAACACACAGGTTGGTGCCAATTAATTATTTTAATTTTTTATTACTTTAACACTAATTTACTAAGACATGATATACACCAGGCTGAACCATTGGATACCATAGAGAGGGTAAATGATTCTCTAATCTAATAATTTATTTTCCGCTTTTTTAACAACATCAAAGAGTTTTTGGTTTAGTTAGTGTTGTTCCAACCTTACCGATCTAGCCTCATATGATACATGAAAATTGATGGACTAATACTGATAATATTAGTAAGTTTACATCAAAATGATTGTTTATACTCCCTTAAAAAAGGCTAATAAATCAAAAATCATTCTCAAGATAGAGTGAATTAGAAATGATGATAGATATCTTGTTTCCATTATCAAGATATGAATATTTTAAATTTTGAGGTAGAGGTTTAAGCTCTAATTTTGGGGGATTTTATATTGGTGGGAGGGAATAAGAACATGAGAGTCCCATGATATCTTTTAACTAATGAATGGTAACACTCTTATATGAGGAGTAAGATTTAAAAAGTTGAGTAGAATCATTAATGATCATTATGTCCTTAGAGAACAAGAAATAATAAAATAATGTAAATTTATGACATTTTTATAGAAACATTGAATAATCAACACACGAGTAATTACCTAAAATGTGTTTCATTTATAAAAACTCATAAATGGGTTTGGGTGAATGAATATATGTTTTTGTGGGGTATGAGAGTGCATAAATTAAATTAATTAAAGGATATGAATTTGCTTTTAATGGGTGCTTCATGGAATCATGGATGTTAAAGTGGAAAATTTCACCACCAAAATCTATAGAGAATGTACCATTGTATATATCAATCATGGTTTTTTGTGGTTTTCAAGAAAGGTCTCAACAATATAATTTTGGAATGTCTATTAATACCATCTTCTTCCATTTTAGGCATATAATATATGTAGGAAATATTAAGTTATTAACCCCTATAAGAAAATACTCTAGCATACTTGTGGGGTGTGTAGTACTCCAGTTTTTAATTAAATGACTATTCTAGTAGGTTTAAACTCCCCAATATAAAATAAATAGAAAATGGAGTAAGTAATCACATTTATATAGGCTCCCAAATCAATCATGGAATCAAAAAATAAATACTCTCATATGGTACATGGAATAAATAATGTTCTAGTTTCCTTATATTTTATGCGAAGTTATGTATCTATCAATGTTGAGGTGTTCCTTTATAAGATCACCATTTTTCACCTTAAATTCACCTTAGACACAAAAACATCTCCTTTAGAAACATGGAATATCATGTAATTTTCTTCATGAAATAAATTATGGTAGTATTAACCTACACTTTTTTGAATGTTTCTAATATTTCCATATCAAGTTCAGTTTATTTTAATTTCCTTTTTTTGGGTGGACCTTTTGGGGAAATGTGTGAGGAATTTTTATACTATGGATTTCATCAATTGAAACAATCTTTTATTTTGAGTGACTTTACTAAGGATAAAGATTTTCAACATTTGATCTTTAGAGGTTATTGTAATTTTGTTTTCCTCAAGACGTGATTCCTATAATGGAGGGTCATTAGGATTTTAAGTTTCATACCACTATAAAGGGTGATAATACTAATATTTCTCATGTCCCTAGGGTTGAGTAATAGTTGAGAAGGTAGTTTGAACAAACCTTAACTTTTTAATTCTCCCATCGATTTGGAAAGTTTTCCTAATTGTTTTTTAGGTATTGTATGGTATCATTGGTATTTTTTTGAGAAATGGAGATTATTTATAGTTATTCTTTAATTAGGTATTTTAATCTAGGATCAGGTTGTGGATGGGGTTGTTGAAAAGGCTACTTGGTGATTTTGGATTTTTTTTGGTGGTAGTGGAGGATGACTACACTACCCCGGGTGGTTCAATGACTATTGAGAGTGGTTGAAATACCCAAATTTTAGTATTGGTTATCAGTCTATCTATAATTGTGTGGTCCTTGCCTCATGGGTTGGTTAAATGGGTGAATTAGGAATATTTCTTGACCAGCCTTTAAAAATTGACTGAATTTTCATAACACATCAAATTAATTTGGGTTTAGAAAATTATATTTATTGTAGGTAAGACCCCATTTCATCTATCAAATAGTGTTAGAGATTTAAACTGTGTATTTCCAACAAGTATTTCAAAAAAACTGAAAACACATAGTTGGGGTGAGTGGTTTGAATGATGTTTAAAAAATTAATTTAAAGAGTTTAATAGTTTGTAATTGAAAATTTTTTATAAGTGAAATAGAATGAGAATATCATTTATAGTTCATTATGACTCTTTGAAAGTTCCTCTTTGTTACATGATTATGATGTTTTGGTATAATTATATGGTTGGGAGTTAACAAAGATCTATATTACCCACAAAGACTCTAAAATGATACACATAGTAATAAAACATGACATAAAAATCATGTAGTAAAGTTATATACTATATGAATGCTTAAAGTTCCACCAAAGAACATTTAAATCTAAAATGTTTGGAAAATAAAAGGATTTTTGTGTTGTCCTATCAAAACAAATAAAGACACACATTAAATATTTGAAACCGATCAATGATTAAATAAAAAGTGTTTCATACATATGCATCAAAAAATTGAACACAAGTGAAGATACATATTAAATAATAACTTTAAACCAAAAACTAAATCAAAATAGTAGTTAATTATGTGTTTTAACTCCCTCATAAATTGTGTGTCTCCATCACAATGATTTCCCACCATTTAGTTCATCATTGAGAAGAGGAGGGGGCTTGAATGTATCTAATTCTTCATTTAATCACTATCTATAAGGATAGAGATATCCAAACCTATAAGGTATTATTATGACTCTTTTGGAACTCCAAAATGGTAGTAATTCAATCCTTGGTCTGACATTCAAATGGGGTTCCAAGGTGCCAATTTATAGGTAATGTTGAAGGTGTTTTTCAGTTCCCTAAATTGTTAATCCACATGGATCAAGGATTTGGGTAATAATATAGTATTATATAACTTATGAAAAAAAAAATAAGCCTTTTCCCAATATCTTGACTATATTCACTGAAATTAGACATCTATTGGCATAAAACCGTTGAACCCGTACTCCTAAATACGATTCTAAAAACATAAACATTACATTTATAGATATGATACAAAAAAATGAAGCAAAATTAACCATTAAATGAATTAATATATAAAAAATATAAATATTTGACTACTTACATACTCAAGTACCTTTTAAGTTTATAGTTTTATAGAATTAGGAAAAATCCTAACATAACATTACCTTTTTATTTATGCAATAATTTGTTTCCTACTATACCTTGCTTTTCTTATTCCCTATTCTGTCTTCATCATATCCCCCATGAAATCATTCTATACATATCTTAAATATCATATTTCATTATATCACAAAGAAAATAAACATAATAAGGGTGAACTCAAATTCTATAAGACATGGAATATAAAATTTATTATATATAAGAGCTATATGGGTTAGTTATAATGATCCATATGAAAATAATCCTTGATCAACGAAAACATTAGAACCCATTTCAATAATTGAAAAATTGTTTATGTTTCTTGGAACATAAAAAAGTAATCATTGAATCACCAAACTAGATAATTCCCATATCTATTAGGACTAACCTATAACTGGTAAACTCTATCATCTCTTAATAGTAACTTACAATCAGGTAACTATGTCACTTTACCCAATGCATTGATGAGATATAGAGGACCCACCCACCCTTGGTTTATAATGTAACCACCCATAATTAGTTTATTACATAACTACCCATCCTAGATTTATAACAGAACCACCCATTAATCATATAAGCACATATCTAAGTACCTTAAAATGAACAAAACATTTAGAATCTTTTATTTTCAACATAACACCCTTGAAAACAACAATCATTATTTTTAGCTCAATTAACCCATGGAAAAGAAAAGGGTTCCATGAAAACCTCCTTAAAATAATAAAAATCCATAAAGAGATTTAATTAGTATGGTTTCATTTTAACATATCCCCATTTAATCATAAAAAATAATTAAGTATATTTCCACAATTGAAAAATGCACTTAAAAGAATATTTAAGACATTTCTTTGAATATAGGAAAAATAATTATTTTAATAAATTTTTTGTCACATAAATGAAATATTTTAAATTTATTTTTCCTTTATTTTTCATTCATGCTTTGTTTTGGGGGATTCCCAAGCTTTTATGGAGGAATGGGTGAGTTTTCGTGAATTGGGCCAAACCGTGAGCCCAATTCCAGATTTAAAAATGAATTTTGTTTCCATTATAACTTTTTCATTTTTTAATATTTTTCACCCATTACAATTCCTAAATGTCTTCCCCTGACCTATAAAAACCACCATTGAAATTTGGAACCTTTAGTAATCCATAATAATGGTTTATTTTGTGTTTTTAATTAAGTAATGGGGCCAGCCCAAAGGCCCATTTCCAGTTTTAAAAACATTTTTGTTAATTAATATGTTATTAAATTTTAATGATTTTTCGGTGATTCAAAGTCTCAACAAATACCATTTAACCCATAAACTCTCTCATCCTATTTAACCCCTATTTGGATCTCTTTTTCATCACGATTTAGTGCAGAACTCCATAGGATGTCTCAAATCGTCTAGATTTGAGGAGGTATGTTATTTCCTTCATAACTCTCTAAATTATTAGTCTTTTTCCTCCATTTCAGTTCCTAAATGACCTCCTAATCCTTTTTAGAACCACCCCAAAATTGTGGATATTTTGAATTTCATAGTTTGGTGTATTTGGGGAGATTCCTTCAATATCCCTCAAGTAAGTTAGTCCATTTCATTCCTCTTTCAAATTCCTTAGGGTTTCATTCAAATTGATTAGGAATTCTTCCCTTTTTCTTGAAGTACCAAATGACCATGAGGTAGGGTTTCGCACATAGGGTTAAACCATTGGTTTTCTTGTACAATTCTTGTGGTTTTAGGTTTTTTCTAAGTCCATCTTGGTGCGGCGGTGCTGCGACTTGATTTTCACACGGTGATTCAAGGGTTTTCATTACTTTGGTAGGTGATTCCAATTTTTATGAAATATTTATGATTAGAATGATGTATTTATGATATTTTCATTCCTATTAAATTTGATTAATTCTGAAAAAATGATTTTTAGTGGTGTTTGTATTGCAAGTGAAATTTTAATGCCAATTTCATGTGCAAGTTGGGGGTTTTCAAAAAAATATTTTGTTGGTTCATTAAGGGATGCCCTATAATTCTTTAGTTGATTTTATTAAACTTTGTTATTGTTGAAAATATTTTTTTCAATGTTCTTATCCTTTGGTTGTTTCTTCAAAATAGGTTTTGGGTGACGTTAGTTAAGAAAATGATTTTTGAGTAGCAATTTGGTGTTGAATTAGGTTCTTTACATGGCTATTCTATGTGATGATTATTGGGGGTTGTTTTATAACTCATGTAATAGTTTTAAAGAAATGTTTAAGGTGATGTTAATTCTGTTTTGGTTAATGTGAGTATGCACATAGTTTTAAAGTGGGATTTTCAAATAGTTTTGGGTGCAAAATAAGGAAATATTTGGAGAAGTTGTATTTATTGAAACTCAAAGTGTTTTGTTGTGTGTTCTAAATAGTATAAAATGTGTGTAGATATTTCACTGGGTGTATGTGACCAGTAGTGGTGTTTTACATGAAAATATATATGTTTTGAATGATGAATTTTTTTGAGCAAAAAGGGGGAAGCCTGGGTACCTAGGTGGGGTGGATGTGTACTTGTACAACTAGTGGATCAGATAAGTTTTGTCTATGTTTCACATAGAATTTGGATAAAAAAACTCTAACTAAACTATGTGGATGATTATTTGGGAACACTAGGTTATGGGTATGTTCCCTACTATTGGATTGTGTAAGAGAAAAGATTTTACTATGGTTACTTTACACTGAGGTATGAGGTACATGGGGCCCGAGACTATCTAGTTCCTAGGGGTGTTCCCGATTTTGTTGCTCATTGTGTTTGTGTTATTTTCCTTTTTATTGGGGTGTTTTTGGAAGTAATTTATAGTATCTATAATTTCTGTTTGAATTTGTGAACATTCTTAAAATTTTAGCTTGAAAACTGTTTTCAATTGAAAGTTGAATTTCTTAAATTCTATCACTGATTTTCTTTGCATATTAAAACTACTTTCTTTTTCACATTGTATTGCATTCTATTTGGAATAATTGGGTGGTATCCTATTGGTATTAGGATCCAACCCTACCTACACCCCTTGAGCATAAGTATACTATATTATTCTTGACTTAGGTAAATGGAAGGCTATGGGTGATGGCAGTTCCAGGAGTTAGTTCCCATCCTTGGTGTGGAGATGTGGAGACAGCTTGTGGGTGATGACCCCTTGTCATGTGGAGTCCTTGGGGATGTAATTATATTGTATTTACTTGTATTTGAACATCGGGAGGATGTAGAGTAGTTGTTTCTTTTGTTACATGAATGTGTTTAGATTATTTTTATTTGATGTATTTGATTAAAATTTTCAGAATTTTGGTATTGATTATTTTTTTGTGACTATTGAATTTTGTAGCAACATGACTCCCCGGAAAGCTCCCACACACTCACAGGAGGAATCTGGAAAGAGTTCTCCCACACCGATTGATTAGAGGATAATTGAGGTTGTGGCCAGGATATCCAAGCTCTAGGGCAGGGATCGACTCCTACTCTTATTCCTGCTAGGGAAGAAGAGACGGGTCCTAGAAAATATAAAGCTCATGAGTTCCTGAAAAACAAGTCTCCTACCTTCCGAGGCAGCTCAGAACCCCAGGAAGTAGAGGAATGACTCCAGAAGATCGAGCGTATGTTTGAGTTCTTAGAAACACCCGAGGATCTTAGGGTGAATTGTGTCTCCTTTATATTGGAGGGTCCCAACCATAAGTGGTGGGAGTCAATGCTTCAGATAGGGAAGAATGAGCAGATGCACTGGGGAGATTTCAAAGCTTTCTTCAATGAACAATATTTCCCTGAGGTCTTGGCTTATTCTAGGTCTAGAGAGTTCATGGACACTATTCAGAGGAATATATCTATGATGGAGTATGCCAATCATTTTTCTGAGTTGGTTAAATATGCTCCAAAAATCGTCTTCAATGAGCAGGCGAAGGCTCAGAGGTTTGATAAAGGCTTGCGACCATAGATATACTCCCAGGTGTTCTTGTTTAAACGGAGGACCTATACTGAGGTCATTAATTGGGCTCACATAGTGGAGATTTATAGGAAATGTAGTTCTGGTTTCTATGGTTCTATATCAGTAGTGGGCAGTGGAAGCTCCTCAGAGAAGAAAAGGAAGTAGGAGGATCATGTGAAGAAAGGAGGTGGCAGTTCAGGCCACTCTTCCAAGCAGTTTTCATCTGATACTTCTGACGCGAGATCGGTCATATTCCACCAGTGTGAGAAGCCTAGGAACATCCTACTGGCACATCCACTTCCTCCAAAGCCTTGTTACCAGTGTGGGGGTATGAGGGATTTTCAGCGCTTCTATGGTGTGGCACGTCAACTCCCGAGTGGGATAGGGTCAGTGGATTCAAGAGGAGTTCTAGCACAGTTCGAGCTGTTGAGGACTGAGGGATCTCAATTTGGAAGCTGTTATGGTGGGGTTGGGTCATCTTTTGGGAATATCCAGTTCAGGGAACAACCACAGACTATCAGTCATCCTCAGGTAGAGACCAGACATCTCTATGCAGTGGATTAGGCACTAGCAGGATCAGAGGCGGGACCGTCGATAGTTCGAGGTACTGTTCTGATTGGATCTTCTATATATGCTGCTCTTCTTGATAATAGAACCTCTATTTCATTTATTTTTGTCTGTTTTGTTGAAATTCTGAATTTTTCAACAGATATGATGTCTTTTGCGATGGAGTTGGTGACGCCACTAGGAAAGAAGAAGGAGCAAGGCCTCAGGTGCCCCTCATGTGTTCTTTCCATGTCTGGGGTTGAGATGGAGTGGGAACTCTTGGTTCATGATATGGAACTATTTGACACAATACTTGTCATGGATTGGCTAGTAAACTTCCAGGAACAGGTTGATTTCTACAGGCGGTGAGTGAGTTTCACGGCACCTGATAGGATTTTTCAGGTTTTTCGAGGAGAATGGGATCATCATTCAGGTCGCACAGGACTTCCACTCCCAGAGTTGGGAGGTATCACCTTCCATTTATCATCACTCATGCTATAGAATGATGATATTTCCCCTAGAGGTTCACTACCTCATGTAGTGAATGAGTTTCTGGAGGTATTCCCAGATGATTTATCAGGTTTTCCCCCGAAGCAGGATGTGGAGTTTTCGATTGATCTGGCACCGAGAACACAACTGATATCTCTTACCTCTTATCTCATGGCCCTTAATGAGCTGAGGGAATTAAAGATACATCTAGAAAACTTAGAATCCAGAGGATTCATTCGCCCGAGCATCTCTCCTTGGGCCGCTCCTATGTTGTTCACGAAAAAGGCAGATGGGTCCTTCAGGTTGTGCATTGACTAACAGAAGCTGAATAAGGTAACAATTAAGGAAAAATACCCTTTTCCCAGAATATATTATTTATTCGATCTGTTGAAGGGGTAAAAGTGGTTCTCAAAAATAGACTTGCATTCAGGCTATCATCAGCTCAGGGTGAAGGAGTCAGATATCCCTAAGACAACCTTCTGAAGTAGGTAAAACCACTTCGAGTATTTGATCATGCCCTTCAAATTGACCAATGCTCCAACGGTCTTTATGGAAGTCATAAATAGAGTGTTCTATAAGTATCTTGATTTATACATTGTGGTTTTTGTGGATGACATTCTAGTATAATCTGGCTTTGAGGAGCAACACGAACATAACTTGAGGATCATCTTGGGCACTTTGCGGGATCACAAACTCTATGAAAAGTTGTCAAAGTGGACTTTCTAGATTAAGTAAGTGATATTTATAGGTCATGTGATCTCTGAGATGGGGGTTTCAATTGACCCCGAGAAGTTTATTGTGGTTATGTCATGGGAGCAGTAGAAGAATGTGTTCGAGATCCAGAGTTTCCTTGGCCTGGCTGGTTATTACAGGCGATTCATTCAGGATTTCTCTTATCTTGCTTCACTGATGACTACACTCACTCAGAAAGGGGTGAAGTTTGTATGAGGCCCAGAATGTCAGACATTATTTGAGGATCTGAAGAGGCAGTTGACTATTGCCCCTGTGCTGATTTTTCCAGAGTATGGAAATGGATATGTGGTCTATTGTGATTCTCCAGGCATGAGTCTTGGGTGCATGCTTATGCCAGATGATCACATGGTGGTGTACGGCTCTAGCCAACTCTGACCACATGAAAAGAACTACCTGATCCATGACTTGTATTTGGCAGTGGTGATGCATTCTTTGAAGATTTATCATCACTTCCTCTTTGGGAAAAGTTTTTAGTCTACTCTGATCACAAAATCTTGGCCTATATCTTCCCACAGAAGAACCTCAACTTGAGGCAGCGTCATTAGATCGAGTACTTGCTAGGGTTTAAATTTGATATTGTCTATAACCCAGGAAAGGGTAATGTGGTGGAGGATTCTTTGAGCAGAAGAGTTCTAGTGCAGGCTTTGAGGAAGTCCAGTGATGAGTAGACTTTGATGGGTATCTTTTCTCAGATGCATGTGGAGACCAGGGAACACAGTGGAGATGCATTCTTGGAGAGCATCCAGTTGAATCCTTCTCTGTTGGAGTTGATTTAGCAGGAAAAACCCAGTGATGATCTTTGTCTGCAGTCGAAGAAATTTATTCATGGTGGGGAGACATCCTCTAATTGGTTGTCGTCTCCCGAGGGCATCTTGTGCTTCAAGGGCTGTTTAGTAGTGTTGTTGTCTCTACAAAAGGTGGTGATGGGGGACAACCACCAGTCTCTGTAGGCTGTCCATCCGAGTTCCAACAACATGTATTATGATGTGCAACGACATTTCTGGAGGCCAGGTATGCGATGAGACATAGTAGACTTTGTGTTGAGATGCTATACATTCCAACAGGTGAAAGTAGAGCATTTAAGGCCCTCCGGTTTTCTCCAACCATTACCCATTCCAAACTGGAAGTGGGAAAAGGTCCACATGGAATCCATTTTTGGTATACCTCATACACCTCGGGGTAAGACTTCCATTTGGGTAGTGATTGATCATCTGACCAAATCAGCCTACTTCATTCTGATTAGAGATACAACTAAAGTGGATGAGTTGGGCCATTTGTATCTTTAAGATGTGGTGAGGCTCCATGGATTTCCCTCAACAGTTGTCTCAGATAGAGACCCATGTTTCACTTATCAGTTCTAGGAAGGCCTTGGGGTCTTAGATTAAGATGAGCACGACATACCATTCTCAGACGGATGGTCAGACAGAGCGGGCGAATCAGATTTTGGAGGACATGCTCTGTGCATGTGTCCTGGACTTTGGAGGTTCCTGGGATAGGCATTTGGGGATGGTTGAGTTTTCTTATAATAAGAGTTACCAATATTTGATTCAAATCGATCCTTTTGAAGTGCTATATGGTCTGCCTTGTCGGTCCCCCCTGTGTTGGGAAGAGGTAGGTGAGACTTCAGTATTGGGGTCGAGACTTGTGTAGGAGACTTCTGAGAAGGTCAAATTGATTAAGAAATGCTTGTTGACAGCTCAGAGTCGTCATTAATCTTATGCTGACCAAAATCATCGAGACTTAGAGTTTTCTGTGGGTGACGGGGTATTCTTTAATGTGGCCCCTCATAAGGGCCATCATCGATTGGGGAAGCAAGGGAAGCTGATGCCACAATATGTTGGCCCTTTTGAGATCACCGAGTATATTGGCAAGGTGGAATACAGGTTGGCCTTACCTTCTTAGTTGACGTCCATCCATTACGCCTTATGTGTCTTCCACTTGGATAAATACAACCTGGATCCATCCCATGTGATAAGGTGGGAAGAACTAGAAATAGAGCCCGACTTGTCAGTTTTTGAGCGGCCAATACAAATAGTGGACTTCCAAGAGAAGCTTCTAAAATGGAAGTCTATTCCTTTGGTCCAGGTTTGTTGGCAGCATGGTAATGATACACCTGAGACATGGGAGCGGAAGTCATGGGTTGAGGAAGAGTATCAATTCTTGTTTTTCGATCAAGCTTTAGGTTGACTTTCTGAGATGAAAAGTTTTCATGGTGGGTATAATTTTAACATACATGACATATTTTAAAGGTATTTTTCATTTATTTTTAATTCATGATTTGTTTTGGGGGTTTCCCAAGATTTTATGTAGGAATGGGTGAGCTTTTGTGAATTGGGCCAAACCGTGAGCGCAATTCCATATTTACAAATAAATTTTTCATTTTTTAATATTTTTTACCCATTCTAATTCATAAATGGCCTCCCCTGACCTATTAACACCACCATTGAAATTTGGAACCTTTAGTAATCCATAATAATTGTTTATTTTTTGTTTTTAATTAAGAAATTGGTCCAGCCCGAAGGCCCATTTCCAGTTTAAAAAAAATTGTTTAATTAATAAGTTATTCAATTTTAACGATTTTTCGGTGATTCCAAGTCTCACCCATATAAGGCCCCAGCCTTAAACCTTACTTAATCTTGAGTTATTACAAGATTAAACCTTGAGGATCTTTTCAGGTTTAGAGTTTTAGAGAATTAGAACATAAAACTTGCATTACATACCACATTTAAACAAAATGGTTACATAAAATATAGTATTCAATTTTCACATCAATGGAAACATATTTAAAATAAAACTTGGATTCTTTCTTGACACTTCCTTGACACTATCATCATATCATGTACCTTTCCCTTGACCTGTGAAAAACATTTCAAAAACTTGGGATGAGCATAAAAATCTCAATAAGGGATATAAAAATATGGAAAGGAAACATGGGTACATATATACATAAGAATGAAATCATACTTTACCCATAAAACATAGGCAATTTAACATACCTCATAAAATCATGAATAAATCATAGAAATCATAAGACATAAAGGTAACTTGAGGCATTCATAACATTCTTACGTAGGGAGTAACCCTCTTGGTTACGTTTGGAATACCCATCACAGTATATTCCCTAAATCTCTTCATAGAAACCTTAACGTTTCACTCCTTCGCATTACCCAATGCATTGGAGAGCTATATCGGGCTCACCATCCCTTATTTTATCACGGAACCACCCGTCTTCATAATAATGCCCAAGAACCTCAACATAATCGTATCGCATAAAACATGCATAAAGGAAACATAACATTTCCACATTTAAATCACAAGATATCAATACAACACATTGATATAAAAACATTATGAAAACCATTTTCAATACCAAAATAAAATAAAAGTAAAACATGGTATTTATTTTTCTTTAAAAAAAGGTATGGCTTGTAGAGGAAGCCGAAACTCAAATAATGGTCACGGTGGCGGAGAAGTCGTTGTCGCCGCATACGTACGAAAAAACATTCCCTTTTGTCGTTTAGTAAAATATTTGTATAAAAAAGATTCCTTTTGATTAAACTTAAAAGTCAAAGGGGTTTATACACTGTATAAAAGAAGGTTGTGTATAAAACAAAATATGCCTCAATGAAAGGAGATTGAGACGAAGTCCCATACCTCGGGTCCGACTTGAATCAGTCGTTCTTTAATCTCCTGAATAATAAACTTGAGTTAATTTATAATTTTTTAAGAACCTTTTTAAAGTTTATTATTCCGTTTATATCCCTTATTTCCATGTCATGAACACTATGTAATTATTTAAGTTAATAACAGTCATTTTAACGATCATTGGTACTTGATTAAAAAATAAACCCTTTATAATTACAAGTTTTACATGTATCCATTATATCCAGAATGCTATTCATGATGTAGATATCATATATGTCATATATATCTAGTAAATTCATGCATTTATAATATTACATAATCATTTACAGGTAATAAATGAAATGCACCGTTAATGGAGACGGTAAGCCGTACGTACGCATGAACGCTACTTTCATTTCTATTTTGTATTTTATAGAATGGAATCATAATGATATAAAGGTATATTATAATTCCATTATAATATCATATATAATATCATAACTTCATCCTTTATACGTCCCACATATGGTATTAACAAATCAAATCACTTTGAGGGGGCGGTAGTCCGCACTTCCTTAAATGAAGATATCGCATTTACCCATAATGGAAACCATAAAGGTATTCCCAAAATGAAAAATACAGAAGCTTAAGGAAAACATAAACATATCATATATCATATATAAATATAGTTTCATCTTAATGGACACCTTTTAAGGTGTTAAAAGAATGTTGAACAATCATCATTTCGGGAGGCATAAATTCACCATCCACAAAAACAGTATGTTCTTTAACCATTAGATGTAGGTGTGTGTAAGTGTAGCTCTAATCCTTCTTATAAAAAAATCCTAGTATATTTAAGATACTGGATTTGTTACAAAATAAATGAATAAAAATAGTTTAGGGGGTTGGAGAAGCAAAATAAAACCAAAGGACTCAAGTGAAGACATTACCTTAAAATCGGGTAACTCCCGTTGGTTTGAGCTCAAAGGCTTCCTTGGGAAGACTTCTACCCAAAGTGAGGCTTCATGGAGTAATATAGGTAAGTGGAGAGACAAAATGGGCAGGGTTTGGCCTATCCAAAGGCTTTGGAAGTGTGGGTAAAGAGGTAGAGGTGGGGGCCTTTTATAAGAGGAGAGGAGGGGCACTCTTGGAAAGTAAAGAAATGTTACTTTATTTTAAAATGAGTTTCGGATTCAAAAGGTCCCACATTGATATAATTCAAGGGTAAGGTGATAAGGGTTCTAAATCCACCCATCCAATAGGTTTTGGACATGTGTAGGTCATATATTTTACATTATCGTTTCATTTTATTTAAATCCTTTATTAATGAGGTAATCGTCTCATCATCATGATGTCATAAATACTATAAATTATTTAATGTATAAAAATTATAAAAAAAATATCATGATTTAAGAAAACTTTTTATCTTTCAAATGAATGTTTATAGTGAAAAATCTGACTTGTATAAACCTATTTAAAAATTGTTTTAGTAAAACATTTCATGTTTGTGTCATTTTTACTTTAACATTAAATAAAAAGTTATTTATGTCATTTCCCAACCAAAGTGGCTCCATGGGGTCCCCAAGTTGACAAATGGCTTTTCTTGGTCGTCCATGACAAATCCAATAAAGGTAGGACATGTTTCAATCTCATCTCATATTATTAAAACATTAATTTTACCTTAAACTACACTAATTACCTCTAATCGCGATTATGAACTTAAAAGTTACTATTCACCAAAAAATTATTTTAATCTCATTGAACCACATTTTACTTATTAATGAAAACCATGTATATCGTATTTTTGAAAATCAAATCACAGAAGTGACAAATTTTCATTTAAACGAAAAATTCAGTTTCTTTAACTACCACTTAGTGGTTTCACTATTCATCAAAAATTGAAGTTTTTCAGAAAAATACCAAAACTTCAACCTAAGCTATATTTGATATTCAGAATTCAAAAATGATGTCAATTTTTCAAAATTAAAAACGTATAAGATGCATTAATTAATTTAATAATTAATTCCCGCTGTCATGACAAATAGCGTGTTTTTATGAAACAATAAGTATCAAAAGATTGACACTAGTTTAAGTCCAATTTCAAAGTGAAATTGATTCCAATGACCACCATTGGATTAAATGGTAAAAATATATTCTAATTTTACTTTAAACCCAATTCAAAATATAATCTAATCATATAAATAAATTAGATTAAAAAGAGGTTTTGAATTAAAATACAACATTTTAACTATTCATTAAAAAATGAACTTTATCGAAAAAATACCAAAAATTCACACAAAGTAAATTTTGATGTCCCAATCATAAAGAATAAGTTTATTTTGAGAAACATAGCTTATAAAATTGTCAAAAGATAGATTTAAAAATGGTTTTCCATTAAAAGGTAGTAAAACAAACTTTTAAAAATATTAGTGTATTTCATGCTTAAGATTGGATTTATTTTCATTTTAAGCCTCTAAAACACTATCTAATTCATTAATAGGAATAGATAAAAATATCTATTATTCATTACTTACTTGGGATGTTACCACCCAAGCCCATTGAACTCAGCCACACGCTCAGTCTATTTTCCCCCTCTTTGTAGCTCTTGTTCATCACGATTTTGTGCAGAACTTCATAGGATGTCTCAAATCATCCAAATTTGAAGAGGAAAGATATTTCCATTATAAATCTCTCAATTATTACTCTTTTTCCTCCATTAAATTTTCTAAATTACCTCCTCATCCTTGTTCGAACCACCATTGAATCGTGGCTATTTTTAATTTCATATGCTACTGTATTTAGGGAGATTACTTTAAGATCCCTCAAGTAAGTTAGTCCATTTCATTCCTCTTTCAAATTGATAAGGGTTTCATTCAATTTTATTAGGGATTATTCCCTTTTTCTTGAAGTACCAAATGACCAGGGGGTAGGGATTCAAACCTAGGGTTTAACTGTGGGTTGTTTTGGAAAATTCTTGTGGTTTTAGGTTTGTTCTAAGTCCCTCTTGGTGCTGCGGTGGTGCGACTTGATTTTTGCACGGCGATTCAATGTTTTTCATTACTTTGGTTGGTGATTACAATGTTTATGAAATATCTATCATTATAATGATGTATTTATAATATTTTCATGCCTATTTCATTTGATTAATGCTACAAAAAGAAGTTTTTGCGGTGTTTGTATTGCAAGTGAAATTTTAATGCCAATTTCATGTGAAATTTGGGGGGTTTTCATATAAATCTTTTGCTGGTTAATTAAGGGATGCCCTATAATGATTTAGTTGATTTTATTGAACTGTATTAGGGTTTAAAATAATTTTTTCAATATTATTCTCCTTTTTTTATTTGTGAAAAATTGGTTTTGGGTGACGTTTGTTAAGAAAATGATTTTGGAGTAGCAATTTGGTGTTGAATTAGGTGCTTTACATGGATATTCTATGTGATGCTTATTGGGGGTTGTTTTATAACTCATGTAATGGGTTTAAATAAATATTTAAGGTTCTTTGAATTCTGTTTTGGTTAATTTGAGTATGCACATGGTGTTAAAGTGGGGTTTTCAAAGAGTTTTGTGTGCAAAACAAGGAAAGATTTGGAGAAGTTGTTTTTATTGAAACTCAAAGTGTATTGTTGTATGTTTTAAATGGTATAAAATGTGTGTAGCTACCATACTAGGTTTATGTGACAAGTAGTGGTGTTTTACATGAAAATGGATATGTTTTGAATTCTGAAATTGTTTGAGTGCAAAGGGGGAAGCCTGGGTACCTAGTGGGGCTGATGTGTACTGGTATGGCCAGTGGACCGGATGGGTTTTGTCCCTGTTTCAACTAGAATTTGGATAAAGACAACTCTAAATAAACTATATAGATGATGATTGGGGCCACTAGGTTATGGGTATGTTCCCTACTAGTGTCTTGTGCATGAGAACAGATTTTTCTATGGTTACATTACACCGAGGTACGAGGTACATGGGGCCCGAGACTATCTAGTGCCTAGGGGAGTTCCCAATTTTGTTGCTCATTGTGTTTTGGAATTTTCCCTCGTATTGGGATGTTTTTTTATTACTTTAAAGTATATATAATTTCTATTTAAATTTGTGAACACTCTGAAAATTTTATCTTGAAAACTATTTTCAATTGAAAGTTTCATTTCTTGGATTTTATCATTGCTTTTCATTGCGTATTAAAATTGCTTGATTTTTCACATTGTATTGAATGCTCCTTAGAATAATTGGGTGTTATCCTATTGAGATTATGATCACACCCTAATTACACCCCTTGGGTGTAATTAGACACTATTATTCTTGACTCAAGTAATTGGAAGGCTATGGGTGATGGCGGTTCAGGGTGTTAGTTCCCATCTGTGGTGCGGAGTTGTGGAGACTACTTGTGGGTGATGACCCCTTGTCATGTGGAGTCCTTGGGGATATATTTATATTATCTTTATTTGAATTTGGACTAATTGTATTGTATTTAAACCAATGTATTCGATTCTAGTTTTTTTCTCAAGACTTGTTTGGCTCGAAAATTTTAGATTTATATTCTGGATTTGTTGAAAGTTTTATTCTTTCATACTCAAATAAATTATTCCCAAATCTTAATTAATGATACCCAGGCACTCGTTCCATCCCATGGTGATAGAAAAAAACCTTTGGTCCTTGTCATAGGCTGGGTTTGGTACCAGTATTGGTGGTGACCGGATTCGGTTCGTGACAATTTTGAATAAAAAATAAAATAATACTTAGAAAAATATTTTATTTGAAAATAACCATGTAAAATTTAAAAATAAACATGAAGTAAAATAATATTTAAAATTATGGGAAAATCCATTCATTTATTAAATGTTAAACAAGTATCCCTTTCATACTTTCAATAAAAACCAAATGTATGTTATTTGGAAAATTAAAAAAATATTTCTTTTTAAACTTTGTAAATAAATTAAAATATAGTTTAAAATTAATATAAAAAATCATTCCTTAAAATAAAATAAAATTATTTAAAACATTTTAAATAACATAGATATGAAAGATAAAATATTACTGACCAAAAAGAGAACTAAAGTTGGTTTTTCTTTAAAAAAATTATTTTGATGTTCTTATGTACTGAAGAGAAAAAAATTAAAGGAAATCATGTAAACATAAGAAATAAAATGTGTATAATAATAGATATTTTTTTTCAAGAAAATATGATCATAAAATTTGTCCCAAAGGAACCTTGAACAAAAGAAATCCTTAAAATGAATGAGATTATAACATAAAGCCTTTACAGCTTTGGTAACTTTTTAATAAAAATCCATTGAAATAAATAATATTATATGGCTCAATAAATATCATGAATTTAAATAATTAATATGTAAAAATACATTATTGGGGTATTAAGTAAAAAATTCAAATAAATCATGGTGCAAGACATGAAACATGTCTAAAGAAACTGAGCATACAAAGGTCATTACATTTGATACGGTAATTAATCCATAAAGTGATTATGTGCACATATTTAAATCCAAAACAAATGTGTAAATAAATTATAAAACAATTTATATATCAGTTCAAACATAATCATGGAATAAAAAAGTCAACGAAGAAGTGTTATAACCTAATGAAAGAAAATTGAGTTAAGAAACCTCTTACATCGAATCTATACTTTCTATTCATGTCCTTTAACACACATATAATAAAAAGTATATTTTATTTAATTAATTAAGAATATTTTCAAGGTTTATTAATTTATCATTAAACTATTTAATTCATTTATTTCAATAACATATTTAATTACTTAATCATTTAAGTTCACATCAGGTGTTTTGAGGATGTTCAGTTCATAATTGGAAAATAAATTTAGTAGGTTGATAGTGGAAAAATGGGTCATTTTTCCATGATATATATAATAATAATAATAATATAAATATCATTTTCAGACATCAAATACATTTTTAGAGTCATTCATGAAAATCAGTTATGAAAAACAAAATACACCGGTTCATAAGGAAGTTGTCTGCATGTAAACATGGGCAACATTTTTACTTTTAATTGTATGGAAAATAGATAAAAAATAAAATATTATATTTTAATAATATTTATCATGTCATAAAAATACAAAAAATTCAATAAATCCATATCTATGACCATCTATAAGTGTCGGTTTTTGAGAAAAAAGTGTGTCGCTATATGAAGATGATAATCCATATGTGCACACAAGAGTTGATTATGTTTTTAATGATTTGAATGGTATAAATATTGATAATATATTATATTTTCAGAATAATAATTATCTCATTAATATCATATATATAAATTAAATCCTTCATCATAGCCATCCATGAAAGGGGTCAATGAGAAATGGAATTCGTCGGTTCAAAAGGTGGTAGTCCACACCTATGCACGAATGATGGTTTTAATTCCCATTTGATGTAAAAAGAGATTATTAATGTTATTAAATAAATATAATAACATCATATTTCATGTTATATAATTATTTTATTATATTTTAATGTTAAGAAAATAATTGAAATATGTATAAGAAGAAGAAAAATGAAAATGCTCAGGTGAGATGATTATCTCATCTTTGAATAACCTCCTTTGGATCTCTCCTTAAGGACCATTGGGATGGTATTCTGAGAATAAAAAAACCTATATAGTATATCTATGTAAGTTAATAAGTGGTTTTGATAGTGGTTTCTAAATATAAGGGTATCATGAATTGTTAGGAAGAGAGGAGAGGTGATGTCCTTATAAAAGAGAAGAGATAAACACCCTTGTAATTACTTAAAGAATTAAATTAATATAAATTATTTTTCATATTTTACTGTAACAAAATTGATATATTTAGAATATAAATATATATTATTCTAAATTACTTCATAAAATAAAATTTAGACAATATTATGTGGTGTTTTAAAACTTATCTTTTAATTTTATCCCCCATAAATCCTTTTAATTATTATCATGATAACAATGATTTTTTACTCTTTAGGAGTCATGAAAGTTAATATATAAGGATATGTGACTAATAAATGGTCAATGTTTCATATTATATACATTATCTCACTAACCTTCCCAAATATAATAATTTTTTTTATAAATTTTAAATCATTTAATTAAATATTATTTAACATAAAATATCATTAAAGTCATTTTGGAAACTATTGACATAATTTGATTTCAAAAAACATCAAGAAAGTAATTTAAATCTAACAAAAATATAAAAAAATCAATATTAAATTATATTTATATAAAAAAATATTATAACACCATAACATAACAAAAAATTATTACTTTTACAGTTTTTAAAATAATTTAATGGATTTTTCAACTGCTTGCACAAGCACTATGTCAGCATTGGGTAAGAATTTAAGCTAATTATTTCATCACTAAAAACTAAAAATAAATTTCATTCATAAAAAATTATTATTATTAAAAATAACCATTTATAACCATTCATTACTTGTTTTTATCCTTGTGAAAACATATTATGGATATTAAAATCTAGAAAGTGACATTTTGAAATTATTATTTACTTAAAATAATATTAAAGTCTTCATCAAAGAGAAATGACAAAAAAATGTCATATTTATGAATATATTATGTGGTGGTCAAACTAAACTGATAAAACATATTAAGAAAAAATTTAGGATCATTTTAATTCCTTTTAACATTAGTTTAAACCCTAGTTAACCTGATTTACCCTTAACGATGGTGATAAATTTTACCATGATTACTATTAATTTTTACAAAAAAAATAAAGGTGGCCTATTTACTAAATGTATAATTTATGATTCCAAATATGTAATTAATTTTATCAAATCCAATTACTATAAGTGTAATAAATTACAATTAAAAAACCTATAAATCATGACAAAAATGAATTTCTTGAAAAATAAAATTTTAATTACAAAAATGTTTTTATTCTAAAATTAAGTAATCAATTATAATGGAATAATTATATTGTGTTTAATCATAAGGAAATAATTAAATTTTAAAATATATCAAAAAAATGTATCATTGTTAAAATTTTAATGTAAAGGATATATTTCTATAAAATCGTAAGTGTTATAACCCAATGAAATTAAATTGAGTTAAGAAACCCCTTACCTTGAGTCTAGACATGTTATATATGTCCTTTAAAAATTTTATAATAAACTTATATAGATAATTTAATTTTTTAATAACCATTTATAGGTTTATTAATTTACCATTAAATCATTTATTTCATTTATTTCAATGGAATATTTAATTACTTAATCGGTTAATTACACATCAGGTGTTTTGGGGACGTTTAGTTCATAATTGTGAAATGAATTTGGTAGGATGATTATGGTCAATGGGTCACTATCACAAAATCTATATAATAATAATTATTACATAATTATCATAATTATACATCAAATTCTATTTTATATCCATCCATGAAAATTGGTTATGAACACCAAAATACATTTTCTCACTAGGTGGTAGTCTTCACATACACATGAATGATGTTTTTAATTTTCATTGGATGGAAAATAAAGAAATAAAAGAATATATATTTAAAAAATCATTATCATTTTATAATAATCATATAAATTACTTAAATCCATCCCTATGACCATCCATGAGTGGTTGTTTCTGAAAAATGGAGTGCATCTCTACATAGAGATTGTAGTACATACGTATGCACGTGCGAGGATTCTATTTTTTTAAATTGGAAAGGTAATGATATAATGATATATTATATTTATAGATTAATAATTATGTCATTAATATAATATATATATATATATATTAAATAAATAATAATAACTATTTATGAAATATAGAAATGAGAAAAGAAATTCATCTGTTTGTGAGATGGTAGTCTGCACGTACACACAGATAATGGTTTTGTTTCCCATTTGATAGAAAAGGATGTAAATGAGATTATGAAATTAACACAATAATATCTAAATATATATTAGATAATTATTATATTATATTATAATGGTTTTGGAATAATTTACTGAGGTTTATGAAGTAATAAAATGAAAATTCTTAGTTGAGATGATTATCTTATCTTTGAAGAAAATCCTTTGGATATATCTTTAAGGACTATAGAGATGGTATTTTAAGAAGAAAATATACCTCAAAATGTATCTAAGGAATTTAAGAATATTTTTTACATGATTTTATATAAAATTGTCTCAATAAGTATGAGTAAGAGAGGATAGGTGGTGTACTTATATAAGAGAGGACATGGGTACCCTTGTTATTAATTAAAGCATTAAATTAATATAAATTAATTATCATGTCAAATTAGCACATAATAGATATATTTATAATATAATATATATGTAATTATAAATAATATAATAAAATAAAATGTATACATGTTCATGTGCTGTTTTAATCCTTATCTCTTAGTTTTTAACCCCATGTTAACCCTTTTAACGATCACCACTATAAATTTCTTTTTACTCTTTAGGGGTCATGAATGTTACTATATAATTAAAAGTAACACATTAATGGAAAAATATTGATATTATAGACCATATAGATTTTAATTATCCAATATAATTTTTTTGATTAATTTTAAATTATTTAATATTGTATAATTAAACGTAAAATACCCTGAAATTAATTTTCAGGACTTTTAACATAATTGGAGTTAAAAATACCAAGAAATTAATATAATTCAAATATAAAATTAAAAAACATGAATAGTACATTATATTTATCTATATTATTCTTACAACACCATAACTTACCCAAACAATATTACTTTTAGAGTTTTTAAAACCATTTACATGATTTTCTACTTCTCACATAAGCACTGTGTCAGCACTGTGTAAACATTTAAGATAATTCTTCCATTACAAAAAAATTAAAAATTATCAACTTGGGTTTTTCTATATAATATTTTTAAAATTTTCAAGGAATATTTCTGAATCCAGGCACTGAGTCAGCCTGGGATTCTGAGGCCTAAAGATCCATAATATAGTGATATTAAAAAATTTAAATATATTTTATCACACATGTGAAATAATGAAGGAAATGTGAAATAAATAATGAGTGGAGAATTATATAAAAAACTATGAGGCCACTTTTTAGTTTAGAATGTGGGTTTTACCCCAGATTCAACATGAAGTTTGTCGATGTTGGGAACCCAGTCGAGGGTGAGCATTGGTAGGGCATTATGTGGAGGTTTATTCATTTAATAAAATTAAATGAATAACCCCTCCCACTTTTGGTTTGATGCATAGAATAAGTGATATGTGGGATTCCTCCCTCGATGAGGGACGAACCACAGATGAACCATAAAGAGGAGGTGCGTCCAATCCCCATTTTGATGCCAATATTCACTAGATCAAGGAGTAGCACATTTTAGGTATCATTTTGAATTTGAATCTTCTGGGTTTCTCCATGTGGTAGGAGGTTTTATGAGATTTATGTCCCAAACCCACTTAATTCAATATTTTAATGTTTTAGGTCACTTATATGGCTGCTAGGGACCCCATGGGGGTCGATATGTAGTTTTCAAGTGAAAATTAGGGGTTTCTTGTGGAATTTAAGGAAATCCCTATTAAGAATTTTCGATCACACGGTGTGTAGTGAAAGATCACATTTTGTGTGTTCTTCACATTCGAGGAAGATGAAATTTAGGGACTACACACTGTATATAGGGGTTACATGTAATGTAGTGAGCCTAGGTTGTGTGTCCAAGGGACATGGCCAGGGGTAACATGTGATCAAATGTGGTCCTGTGACTGTACATGGTTAGAGTACATGGACACGCGGTGCCGGTCATAGGGATAAGATGAGGACATGAAAAAGTTATTAGATAGCTAAGACATTCCTTGTGCCTAGGGTATATTTCTTATAGGAAGACATGTCCCACCTGCCGTGTATGTTCAATGACATGCCCAAAGTTTCAGATGATATCACACTCTATGTGACATGGGGTACACAACGTTTATATACTTCATACATGATGGGTATTGATTGGGAACATGGATAGGGGTCGGTGTTGAGAGACACATCATGTATTGTGGGTCCACCCTGTTTTGTACCCTTGGAGTCTTCTTTTTTTCATGAATCTCCTTCTTTTGGACTCAGATAGAGGCCCATGAGTATCCTACCCTGAGTAGTTTTCCATGTAGAATATGATGGTGGAAACAATTTGCGCCTTTGACATGTTATGTGAAGAGATTATGTGGGTTTCTTCGGTTAGTGATGTTTAGACATGTAGTGGTTGGGTGTGTTCCCTTGGTTTATTCTTATGAGGTTTTGGGGCATCACATCCTCATAGTAAGATTGTGAACCCTCTTTGGTTTCCCCTAGATTTTGAAGCATGGGTGTGTTACCATATTATAGAGTGAGTTTTATTAGTGTAATTTGACTATGAACTCAGTATCTTAGAGCATGTATTCTTCTAAGAGGACTGGGGTGATCCTCACATTATTTCATTATTCCCTTGGTAGGGTTTGTGGAATTCTCATGACCAATATTTACTCAAGCATCAATTTTCAACCTAGGAGGATGTTTCTAGTAAGGGAAAAATCCCCCAATGAGACCTGGTTATAGACCCCTTATCTGTGTATCATGGCCTGGACTTTATGAGGGGGTTTTAGTCTAAAGTATTTTGTATCTTGGATGAATCCTCTCAGATTCCTTTATCCTTTTACCATGGATTTTTTCCTAGGTTGATTTTGTTGAAACATCTTGACCATCTCTACATAGGCATCGATCCTATATTTAGTAAGTAGTTCCATATTTGGATTATAGTGTGATACCCTTTCAATATTATGTCGTCCATCTAGGGTTTATAGTGTCCCCCAACATTCTTAGGTGTGATCCCCTATCTGTGTTTGGAGATATACCGGTTCACAGGGTGACTTTCTCTGCAGTGACGTCTGAAGTGAATTCCCTCTTCGATAGTTATCACCAGGGATGATAGGGTCATGCCATCAGTTTAGAAATTCCATATGAGTGATTAGATGAGTGAAATATAGGATAGAAGGGATGTGACATCGAATTTGGATGACTGATGTGTGACATCTCTCAATTGTGTGCCATCTGGGACGGCTGGGCTCATGGGGTGAGTACTCCTAGATAAGCGATACATTGGAGCCTCTATTTGGTGGTTTTGGTTAGATTTATGGTTGTAGACCATGAGACTTGGAGTTAGTTGATATAATATATGGGATTTACTTGGAGACCTTGTGTTATGAGTCATCTCACTTGTAATATTAAGAGGTTTTGAGATGACTAGTTTTGAGTTGTTGAGGAGTGTCTAGATGGATATTTCTCTCTCTCGCTTGGGTTTCCTTATCTGGATCTTGGTTGAGCTAATTTATGACTATCAATTTTTACATTTTTGTTTTGTTCTTTTGTAGAGCCTACTGGGTATTTTTATACTCACCATTTCATGTGATCTACCCACACATGTTGTGTCATGTGCATAACACATGCATTCTAACATTGTACTAGGGGGACTAGGTGTGATTGGATCATAGTTATAGGATAGAAAAACTAAGGTGGATTATAGTATTGAATTTTATAGTAGTCACCTCCTTCTAAGTAGGTTGTATTTCCAGAAATTTTCTTTTAATGGGATTTTATTTTCACATTTTTACTTCCTTCCAATACTGTCATACACTATTTTTGGGATATAGATGTATTCGTGAATTTTATAGTAGTTTTACCTTTTTATCTACACGGTTGCATGTATATGGATGTGGTTGTGTGCATAAATGTATCTTAGGATAATGCCTCACATGTGTGTTATATTTCTAATCGAAATTAGTTAACATCCCCTAGCCTATTAGAGGTGGGCTTGTGGAGTCACATCTTGAACCTTGATTGGTTGGGTCAAGACATAGTGGTATCAGAGTGGGTTCTACTTTGGGACCGCAATATGATCTTAGTTTGGGATTTATGGTGACAATGTTAAAATTTATTGAGTTTTTATTCATTCAAGGGACTCCATTTTTAGTTTGATGTCCGATTTATCCATTCAATAGGACTTTGATAACATTTTTTTTAACTCAAAACATTTATATACTAGTTATAGGGGAAACCTTGGTATATGCCAAATATATGACTGGGTTGTCATTTATATGTCCTTCTTGAGTGAGGTTCACAAATATACTAATTGATTGCGACACACCTTGTATTATTTTAATATTTTTCCATGATCATAGCCTTTAGGATTTTCATAATTGAGTCAAGGTTATGACTTGATGGGTGATGAGGTCACCTTGCGGGGTCCTGTTCACGAGTCAGGCTTTCATTTAAGTGGACAACTAGTAGAGATTCAACCCATTGAGAAGCACATAGATCCACCTATATGAGTTCAGGTGGATAAGACTTATTAGAATGATCTGTGGATATTTCTCTTGGTGTTGGACGATGATACGTAGGGATCAATTGCGTATCTTGGGATTCATATGTAGGGATCACATGTAGTCTAGGTTGAACAGAAATCATAGACAAACGGTGTGCGATGCTGGAGGAACCATCATTTTCAGATACCTTGGAAAAAACTCAGTCCTCTAAGGTTATTGAATTGTTATGCTTGTGATGGGTATGGACATCTCATGAGGCAGTGTCCTACTTGTTGAGATACTAGAAGAGGGGTGGTTGTTAGACCGCTGAGACAGAGGAAAGAGTTTTATTGAGGCCTGTAGGGTGGAAGACATGGAATAAGAGCTGGAGGAGCAGCAAGAGGGAATTATCTGGGACTGGGGTAGATGAAAGTACTGTATGTGTTTATCCAAATGTATCCTAGAGAGGTTGTAGATATGTTATGCATCCTTTCAAAAATTTTAGTCATTTTTTAGATACGTGTGTGAGATACCTTTCCCTTTGCACTTCTTTCGTGATGATTTCCATGGTGATGCAGGGTATCAGTGGAGCCCTATTTTGTTGTTATGTGATGTTGATTTGAATTCACATAAAGGAGGGATGATTTACCCACTGAGACACATTATTGTGACGTGATACATAAATTTTTGGGTGAGTCAGTGCCACCCATAATGGATAGTTTTAAGGTGTGGTTGGTGATTTCCTTTGACTTTCATGTTTTGGGAGAGTTTGTGTGTTGGGGTTTCAGAGGAGACCAGATCCTTAAACCATTTTTTATTGGTTCTTGGTAGTCCTTGGGAATGGTTGTAGTAGGTTTTTTCAAGGAGTTTTCTATCAACTGTTGGAGAGTTAGGTTATAGAGCAGTTGACTTCTTGTAGTTTCCCCTTTTGGTTGATCTCAGTGTGGAGTTTCTCCAGATGATAATTTTTATCCCTTATATTTTACATCAAGTAGGAGTGGTGCAACTTAGAGATTTTTTTGGTGAGGTATCACATGATTGAAAATCTTCTAGAAATTATCTTGATGGATTTTATGAAGGTGGGGAGTACACCACCCTTTAAAGGATTGAAGATTAAAATAGTCACATGGTGAGACTGGGTGATGGAGAGGTTTATTTCCCTTAGTGGTATACCCCAGAGCGGGGTGGTTTCACTAAATAATTGAACCATTTGAGTTCCATAATACATGAATTGGGTTTGAATGTTGGCATGGTGTTGGGTTTGGTAGTGAATGGTACAGAACATTCAAAGATGGATGAGTTCTATTAGGGATCATTCATTATTTTTGTAGACTGATGATGGTTTCCCTTAAGGGTTGATGATGAGGTTTTGTGTCCAGTAGGATCTCACCTCATCAAGTGTTTAGAGAGTTTTATAAGGTGATATGCTATATTTTATGTTCATTAATCCTTTCTTCTATTGCTATGTGGGTTAGTAGGGTGTTATGATGCTATACCTTTTGGCGATCGTTTTGTGGGTGATATGTGCTTTCCACCTTACGGAGCTGAGGTGACATGTGAATGATTCATTGCACAATGTCATATTGGAGGATTTTAGCATTTAATGTGTAGTTATTTTCCATGTTGCATAGTGGAGTTTGTGACATGTTTGGAGAACACCCTTTATTGGTTTTTGGTTTCCATAGGTGTGTTTTTTTGATGTCATGATAACCTTTTTGGGGAGATTACTGGTGTGGGAGATCCATCTGAGAGCTCAATTTTTTTCTTGGTTCCTTAGGCCTTCGATTTTTAGGAAAAAATACTTGAAGGCAAGGAGAGTGTAGTGAATCAGGTTTTTTATATAAGAAATTTGAATATTTCTAGGAATATTTCAAAATACAGGAACTGTGTTAGTGTGGGATTCTAGGTCATAGAGAGCCTTGGTGTAATTATATTTAAAATATTAAATATATTTTATCATGCATCCATAGTTCTATAAGAAATGCGAAATAACTCGTGATAAGTGAATCAGATTAGAAATATGAGGTTGTGGTTGATATCATAATGCAGGTTTTACCCTATTCATGAAACAAAGACTGTTAACACCAAGATTCCGATAGGGGGAGAGCATTTTTAGGCGGTTATGTATAGGTTTATAAATTTAATAAAATTAAATTAATAAACCCATCCCCCTTTGTGTTTTTCGCACAAAAAATAGAAAAGAGGACTTACTACCTTTGCAATAGATGACCCATAGATAAAACTAGAAGATGACGTGTGTCAAATCACTTTTCTGGATGCTGATCGTCACTAGCTTAAGGATCATCACATTCTGAGCATCATTTTGGACCTAAAGCTTCATCGTTTCTCCATGAAGTATGTCACACCCAGTTTTTCATGTCTTGATTTTGATCCGATTCATTAGAAATCATGATCCTTTTATTGGGTTTTAAGTGAGATTAATTTTGAGTTTTTAAGTTCTATCTATATCTAATCATCCAACCATGGGACCTACAAAGCTTTTTTTGGGAGTTTTGGAGAAAAAAGTGGCTACTTTAAAATTTGGACCAACCGTGGGCCCATTTCCATATTTAAAAACAAAATTTTTTTCTTTTATAAATCCTTCGTTCTTCAACATTTTTCACTCATTATACTTCCCACATGTCCTACCTAGACCTATTCAAACCAATGTATACATTTTGACCACTTAAGAATTCATAATCATGGTGGTTTTGGGTTATTTATTCGGGTATTGTGCCCGCTCATGAGCCCATTTCTAGTTTAAAAACAATAATTTGTTTATTTTATATATTATTAATATTTTAATATTTTTCAATGATTATACCTCTCAATCTAGAAAATTAAACATAGGCTCACCCCTAAGTTCTATTTTTCCTCTTTGGATCTCATCTTATTCACAGATTAGGGATAAATTTTCCAAAGATTCTCAAATCGTCTAGATTTGGTAAGGTAATTTGTTTCTTTCATGAATCATTATTATTTTTATCTTTCCCCACCAAATATTATTTCCCTAGTTCTTCTATACATAAGGATCCTCTCCAATAATTTTCAATCCATTCCCTTTCTTCTATAGGAGTATATCTAAGAGTAGATGAAGAGTTCTCTAGTTTCCAAGGTGAGATTCCTTCTCCTTTCTCCTCCCTCTTCCTTCTCCTTCCACTTTATTTTGGTTTCATCTTCTCACCTGGTCATGAAATACCTAGGGTTATGTTATCAAATTATTTTTTATGGGTATTGGGTTCTTTTAGGGATGGTATTAATATATATAGCTTATTGGGAACCGCGGGGTGGGGGGGGGGGGTGATATCGGGTGTCCAGTTCCATTCTGCCATGGTTTTAGGTAGGATATACCTTTAGAATGACTTTATAATTTTATTTTAATAATTTTATTTATCTTATCACCTTATATATATATTTTTATTATTGTTTTTCAGCCTTTGGATAATATTCATGGTGTCCAAAACGGTTGTTTAAGATTTGTTTTGTGAAAAGTAGTGTTGTGTTGTAATAAACGTGTACACTACTTGATTACTTAAATATTATGTTAGATTACACACCTGGTTTATGGTATTTTGAACAAGTTTCAATATATTTAATAAATTTATGTAATTAAAATATAATTTTATACCTTTTAAAGTGCTTAAAATATGTTGTTTTTGTTTAAAAGTGCATGCCATGTGTTCGGTAAATTACCCAGTTGGATTTTATGTGTTTAGTGTGATTTTAAATGATTTGTTTGGATTTATAAATACATTTAAATAATTAAAAATGGTATTTCTGTTCCGTTTATGGCTTTCCAAAGTAGTTTTGGTTTTATAAAAAAATGGGTTTTTGGTTGTAAACATCTTTTGGCCTGAGTTGCCAGAAAATGGCTCGTTTGAAATCCTTATAAAAATGGTCATTCTTTGGATGTGTAAACTGAATTTTTTAAGCTATTTATAAATTTTATTTAATTCTAAAAATTGTGTGTATACAACTATTTATTAAAAGTTAAATTTTACCTTTGTAAAATCTTAGTTTTGAGAAATGCTTAAAGGCTCATTTGGAATTTTTCTTGTAAAAATGGTTTCCATGTGTATTTCATGTTGTATCATTTGGGGCCATTTTATGGTCCCAGAAATTGATTTATTAAATGTTTTTGGGGTATTCAAATCTTTTTTTTATGTTATTGGTGGGTTTTGGCCTTAAAATATCATTTTTTAATGTATTTTATGTACAAGGCCTCGTTATACTTCTTGAAATTATTTTATGAAAATTTGGTTGTTTATTAATCTGTGAAAGAAATGTGAGGCATGTGCATGGGATATTTAATGTGGGAATTATTTTAAAATGTAACATTCATCATAAAATGGTATTCTATAGATGTGTAACTTGATTGATCACAAAGATAGAAAATCCGGGTATTTAGGTGGTTGGATGAGTACTAGTATGCTTGTGATCCGGAGAGGTTTTGTTCCTATTTCACATAGAAAGTTTGACGATGAAAAAACTAATAAAATTATGATGATGATGATGATGATGATGGGAACCACTATGTTATAGATGATTCTACTTATAGTGTCTTTTGTGCACGAGAATGTATATTTTTCATGGTTACTTTTACACTGAGATATGAGGTACCTTGGGCCCATAATGAACTAGTGACTAGGGTTGTTCCTGTGACATGTGATCCTTAGCTATTTTGTACTCACCATTAGCATATGGCTTGTTTAGTTGGTAAATTAAAAATCATGTGTGTTTTATTTAAAATTATACATTCTTTAAATCATACCTCTTTGAAACTATTTTCATTTTGAAGTTGCACCTATTTGAAAAATTATTAATAGCATTATTGTTTATAAAACATGAAAGTTTTTTGTCTAGTAATTTTTATAGCTTGGAACCTAATTTGGAAATAATATTTTTATATATTTTATCTCAAACATGAATTTTTTTTAAAGGATGTGCATTTGGAATAGAATATTGGTCTAACCTATTGAGTTTTAATACTCACACCTATAGTTTTCTTCTATTTTTAGACCTTGTGCGGGGTTTAGCTTGAGTTTAGTCACTTTGGGAGATGAGTATTTGTTGTGTTGGAGAGTGACTAGTGGGGTCACATGGTGTTAGTTTGGTCATCAGGTTTGTTCAGTTGTTTTTATTTTTTAGTTGTACTTTCAGTTTCATGTATAAATAATGTTCAATTCAATTTTATATAAATGTATGTTGGCTTGTCCATTTCTTTCTACTACTAAGTTATTGATTATATTTAGGTGAAATCTCTCCCTTGTCACTCTAAATGATTCCCTCAGTGCTTGTCTCCATCCTGAGAGGATCAGGAACACCTCTTGGGACTTGTCATGAAGCGGCCTAGGTGACCGGTTAAGGGTCGACCCAGATTGGTTCGTAACAAAATGGTATTAAAGGGGGTCAGATCTTAGTGGGCCTTGATTACTATAGCACCCTTGTCATTTGGGGGATGTTAAGGTAGATGAAGTAGGATTTTAGGAACATGAGGGGTAGGTTCAGGAAGAGCATCATGAACTATTTCTTGTTTCGATCCTCAGGTGTCTATGGGAAGTCCGTTTTTATTAGTTTCATTGGTTCTTAGGGATTGTTTGGTGATTGGGATATGACAAGGGGAGTTGGAATAATGGTATCTATGAGATCTAAGGTCCTATAAATCCTTGTAGATCTAGGTAATGGTCCTAAGAAGGCTCTCAATGTTGGTGGTGTGGTTGTCATATGGCCTCTAACTATATGGTCAATTCACCCACGGACACTAGTTCCCTTTTGTGGATCTCTTGGACTTTTCATGAATTCATAATTTTATTTTGAAAATACTTATGTGATAATTGTGAATGTGGGTTTTAAAGGAATGTTTGGTTATTGGAAAGTGTAAAATGGGTTCTCAAAATTTAATATGAGAAAGGTTTTGGAATGTTGGGTTTTGTGAAACAAATCTTGGGGATAAAGAGGAAAAGATTTAATGGGATTGAATTTCCTTAATCTAAACATATGGTTTATTGAAATGAAATTTTTGGAAAGATTTGATTATTTTAAATTTGTTCTGAACTTTATTTTAAATGGGGTGTTTTTTTCTATTGAAATTTATTTTAATATGATGAATAGGTTTTGGAATTTTGGTTTTGAGAGGTTGGTGTTTTTCTAGAAGGGGGTTTTGGCCTTTGTGGTTGTCAGATTATGAAAATAGACCTTGCTGAATTTTTAAAAATGGGAAAGGGATATTTGGAATAGAATTATTTTTTTAGAAGTTCTATTAAATGAAATGGATTGGGTTTTCAATCAAATTATTCTTGATGAAGTGTGGTTTGTTTTGTGAAATACAAACATGGTTTTTGATTTGGTGGTTAATGTGCTTTTGGAAGGTATGTGATTCTTTTTTGGAGTGATGATTGTTTTATTTTGGCCTTCGTGTTTTTATGGGTGCTAAAATTCATGTTTTTATAGATATATGGATGAATGGATGGTGTGGAATGGTGGTTGGGTTCTCAGGGTGGCACAGAAACATGCATATTAGTGATTCTTGATGAAAAACTATTAGTGAATGTGAAAATCCACCAAGTTGTTTTGTTTTTCAAAAGTGTTTTATGTTTTTTGTTAAATTGATGGTTATGTGGATGGTTTTCCTATATCTTAGAAGTGTTATTTATTTGGTATGCATCTTTGTGATATGGAAATCATACTCTAGTTGTATATTGATACGAGATATCATTGGTGGTTCGGTTTTGGAGAAATGTTCAGTGTGTTTCTAAATATGTGTTGGATGTTGTGATGTGGCCATGGATGGTTCTCCGTAGGAAAAACTTCTAGGTGATCAACCTAAGTATTCTTTCTAAATGTTAAATCCACCTATTCAAATGATTCCTCCACCCATTGGTTGGAATTGAGAGCTTTTTGGGCTCGATTTAAAATGCATTTCCATTATAGAGTCCCTCTAGGTTTGGGTAGTTGTGGTCAGTGTGGTTGATGTGTTTCTCCATGAACCTTTTCCATTATTCTCCTCATTTAGAGTGACTGAAAATAGTGTTGTGTATCTCCAAGTTCTTATTTGGGTAAAAGTGTGTTTTTTGAGGAAGAGGGTTTCATGGTGTCCCTTGATCTGTTGTTTTATCCTTGGAGTGTTATATGTAACCATGTGGAACTGAGGGGAAGAGTTCAAGTTAGGAATCATCAAAGCATAACTACGAGGCATGAGGTGCTTCATCCATCATGGATCTAGACATAGGTCTCAAAGTGAAGTCATCATATAGTCAGGATTCCCAATAATGTGGTTCATATTGCTAAGGTCATGCCTCTACCATTGCATTGAGGTAATTACTTTATTTGTTTTTTGTTTTTTGTGGCCCAATGATTGGGTCCCCTTAGCTCCCTGCCCAAAGTGGTGGGGGTTTGGATTCGTGCAGAGATTGTTAGTCAGTTCTTCTCCCCTCCATTCGGGAGTGGGGGGTTTAAATGTTTATGTTGTGTTCCTCTTAACACAGATTTCTTGTTTTTTTTGGAGAGTTTCGATGGGCCTATGTGGGAGATACCTATTCCTGGTTTATGATGAATTCTCATTTGGTCATTTATAGTTGTTTCTTAAGGGTGGGGAGAACCACCATAGGTGTCGTAGAGTTTCCTCCTAAGAATTTTTTGAGTTCTATTTGTTTCATAATGGTGGGGATTCTATTCCGAAATCCTCTGGATTATTTGGTTTTCATGATTTCTATTTGTTTTGGGTGATAATTGGGTTCATTGGGAGAAGGCCCAATAATCTAGTTCTTGGTTTGGTTAAGGAGGTAGTGGCTTGATCTTTCCATTGATTCTCAGGAAGTTATTGTGAGCAGGTGTTTTGTTTGAGAAAAAGGCTTATGTTCTATTTATGGTGGATGATATTTACTTGTCTTGAGAGGCTTGACCGTGTTTATAAGGAATCCTTAGGTGCTATTCTTTCAACTAGAAATTGTTATTGATTTTCAGGGGCGGAAAGCTTTAATGGTGGGGAGAATTGTCACACCAGGTTTTTCATGTCTTGGTATTGATCCAGTTCATTGGGAATACCAATAATTTTCTTGGGTTTTAGGTGAGATTAATGTTGATTTATTAAGTTCCATCCATTTCTAATCATCCAACCAGGGGTTCCCCGTAGCTTGTATGAGTGTTTTGATTAAAATGGTGGTTACTTCATGATTTGGGCCAACCGTGAGCCCATTTACAGATTTCAAAGAAAAATTCCTTTTATAACTCCTTTTATTTTCAACATTTTTCACTCATTACACACCCCACATGGTCTCCCATGACCTATTCAAACTACCATATCCATTTGGACCCCCTATAAATTTATAGTCATGTTGGATTTGGGTTATTCATCCAGGTATTGGGCCAGCCCATGAGCCCATTTCCAGTTAAAAAATAATTTTTTTCTTTTATATATTATTAATATTTTAGTATTTTTTAGTGATTAGACCTCTCAATCAAGCCCAAGAACCCCAAGCGTAGAACCAAGTTCCATTTTCCCTCTTTGGAGCTCATCTTAGTTGTTGATTAGGGTGAAATTTCTCAAGGATTATCAAATCGTCTAGATTTCGTAAGGTAATTTGTTTCATCCTTGAATAATTCATTTTTTTCTCTTTTTCCCCAAACATTTTATTTACCTAGTTCATATATACCTAAGGATCCTCTAAAAGAAGTTCCAATCCATTCCCTTTCCTCTAAGAGTGTAGATCTAAGGGAAGATGAAGAGTTCTCTAGTTTCTAATGTGAGATTCCTTATCGTTTCTCCTCCCTCTTCCTTATCCTTCAACTTTATTTTGGTTTTCTCTTCTCCCATAGTAATTCACAACCTATTGTTATGTTATCCCATGATTTTTTATTGGGTTTGGTTTTTTTATGGCTAGTCTTCATAGATCTAGAGTGATGGGAACAACAGCTGGTGATATCGGGTGTGCGGTTACTTTCTACCATAATTTTGAGGTAGGATATCCCTTGAATATGATTTTATTATTTATGTTTCATAATTTTCTTATTGTCATCATATGATTTATATGCTTATTTTTTTTTCATAGTTTTTATAATTTTCATGGGGTGCAAATTGGTTGTTTAAGCCTTGTTTTATGAAAAGTATTGTTGTTTTGTTATAAATGTGTACACTTCTTGCTTATTTAAATGTTCCATTAGCGTACACATATATTTTATGGTATTTTGAACATGGTTTAATATATTTAATAAATTTATGTAATGAAAATGGTATTTTTCCTTTTTCAAGTTTTTAAAATAAGTTGTTTGTTTAAAAGTTCATAGCATGTGTTCGGTAAATTGCCAAGTTGGATTTTATGTGTGTATTACAATTTAAAATTATATTTTGGATTTATAAATAGATTTTCACCATGAAACATAGTTTTTTGGGTTCTATTTATGGTTGTACCAAGTAGTTTTAGTTTTATAAAAAATGTGTTTTTTGTGGTAAACATTTTTTGGCTCGAGTTTTTGGAAAATGGCCTATTTGGAATCCTTATAAAAATGGTCATGCTTTGG
The DNA here is from genome assembly GCA_963277665.1 of Viscum album. Classification (NCBI taxonomy): domain Eukaryota; kingdom Viridiplantae; phylum Streptophyta; class Magnoliopsida; order Santalales; family Viscaceae; genus Viscum; species Viscum album. The sequence goes on from OY728125.1 coordinate 1,953,838,134, forward strand.
ATGTGTAAACTGAATGTTTTAAGGAATTTATGAAAGTGGTTTTATTTTTTAAATTTTTTGTATAAAAAACTTTATTAAAATTGAAATTTTTACCTTTTTAAAATGTTAGTTTTGAGAAATTCTTAAAGGATCGTTTGGCATTTTTCTTGTAAAAATGGTTTCCAAGTGTATTTCATGTTGTATCTTTTAGGGTCATTTTATAGTCTATGAAATTGATTTATTAACTGGTTTTGGGGATTAAAAATCTGGTTTGATATGTTATTGGTGGTTTTTTGGCCTTAAAATATCATTTTTGAATGGATTTTATGTGCAAGGCCTCATTATACTTTTTGAAATTGTTTTATAAAAATGTAGGTTGTTTATTGATCTATGAAAGAAATATAAGACATGTGTGTGGGTTTTATGATGTGTGTATTATTTTTAAATATAATCTTCATGATAAAATGGTATTTTATATATGCGTAACTTGTTTGAGCACAAAAAGGGAAAACTCAGGTATCTAGGTGGGTGGACATGTACTAGTATGCAAATGATCTAGAGGGGTTTTGTTCCTATTTCCCGTAGAAAGTTTGACGATGAAAACAATAACTAAAATATTATTATGATGATGTTAGGGACAACATTGGTTATGAATGATTCTTTTACTCATGGCTCATGTTCATGAGAATGGATATTTCATATGGTTACTTTTACACTGAGATACAAGGTACCTGGGGCCCACAATGGACTAGTTCCTAGGGGTGTTCCCCTAACATGTTCTCATTCACTATTTTATACTCATCATCAGCATACAATGTTTTTAGTTGGTAAATTCAGTAGTGTGTGTGGTTTATTTAAAATTTTACATTCTTTAAAGTAGACCTCTTGAGAACTGTTTTCATTTTGAAGTTACACCACTTTGAAAAATTGTTACTAGCATTCTTGTTTATAAAACTTGCAAGTTTTCTTCTGGTAATTTTTATATCATGGATCCTAATTTGGAAAGCCAATTTTTATATATTGTATCTCTAACATGATTTTTATGCTTATTTTATTTTAAATCATGTGTATTGGGAATAGAATATCGGGCTAACCTACTGAGTTTTAATACTCATGCCTATCATTTTCTTCAGGTTTTAGCCCTTGTACAGGTTTCAGCTTGAGTTTGGTCACTTTGGGTAGTGAGTATTCATTTTGTTAGAGAGTGACTAGTGGGGTATCATGGTGTTAGTTTGGTATTCAGGTTTGGTTGGTTGGTTATATTATTTAGTTTTACATTCAGTTTCTTGTATAAATAATGTTCAGTTTAATTTTATATAAATGTATGTTGGGATGTCTATTTCTTTCCAATGTTGAGTTCTTAAGTATAGTTTTGTGAAATCATTCCCTTATCACTGTAACTGATTCCCTCAGTGATTTTCACCATCCGGAGATGATTCGGAATACCACTCACGACTTGTCGTGAAGTGGCCTAGGTGACTGGTTTAGGGTTAACCCAGACTAGTTTTTAAGAAGGTACACAGTTTTACAAAATTTATGTCTCAAACCCATTTTATGTGTTGTTTTAAGATTTTAGAGCCCTCAAAAAACATCAAGGGATGCCTTGGGGGTCAATCTATGTTTTTAGGTGAAAATTGAGGGCTTTGGGTGGCTTGGAGGAAATTACTATTAGGGATTTCTGATATGGTGGTGTGCATTGTAGGAGTACATTCCATGTGTTGTTCTTGTTTATAAAAGATGAGACTTTGGGGATACATGTCATGTATATGGGTTAAACACCATGTAGTAAGCAAAAGTAATGTGGCTGAGGGACATGACCAAGGGTGTCATGTGATGATACACGACCTTGTGATTTTATTGTACTAGAGTACACAGACATGGGGTGCCCGACATAGGAATGGGTTGAAGAAATGACCAAGTAGCTAGATAGTTGTGACACGTTGTTTACCTATGGTACACATCATGTAGGGAGACATAACCAACCATCCATGCATGGTAAAGTACTTTTCTAGAGTTTTGGATGAGGTCATAATCCATGTGACATTGGGAACATGTCATGTATATCATTTATACATGACATGTACCAAGAGGGAACCTGTCCTGGGTCCAGTGTCTAGAGACACACAATTATCTTACACTAGAGTCTTCTCTTAGTTTAGTATTTTCTTCCTTTAGACTCATATGAAGGCCCACATGTATCATGTCCTGAGTAGTTTTCCACATAGAATAGGATGGTGGAAACGGATTGGGCCTTTGATATGTGACACAAGAATATTATGTGGATTGATTTGATTAGTTATTTTTAGACCTATAACAGTTGTATGTGTTCCCTTAGTATATTCCTAGGAGGGTTTGTGGCATCACGTCCTCATAGCAGGATTGCAATCCATCTTTGGTTACCCCAAGATTATGTAGTGTGCGTGTGTCCTATTTTCTGGTGTGAGTTGTATCGGTCTTCTTTGACTATAGAATCAATTAGTTAGAGCACATATCCATCTGAGAGGCCCGGAGTGATCCTAATTTCCTTCCATGTTTCCCTTGGTTGGTTTTTTGGAATCGGCATGACCAATATTTACTCGAGTGTCGATTCTCTACACTTTTTCATAGAGTTGGATGTGGATGATTGCATTAAAGTACTTTAGTCTAATGCCTCTTTTGTGTGATATTCCTATTGGTGTTGGTTGCTAGCCCCTGGCCTATTGGAGTCGGGGTTGGGGAGTCATGTCTCAATCCCCAGTGGGTTTGGTCTAGACAAAAAATAAAGTATCATCACAAAAAATTATTCATATTAAAAATAAACCTTTATAACCATTCATGACTTTTTTTATCCCTATTAAAACATATTAATGGTATTAAAATCAGGAAAGTGACATTTTATAATTATTCATTACTTAAAATAATATATTTGTATTTATAAAAGAAAAAAGGCCCCAAAATGTCATATTTTAAAATATATGAAGGGGTTGGACAAACTCCACTCATACAGGAGATTAAAACCATGTGTCGGGGTGATTTTAATGCCTTTTTATGTTAGTTTAAACCCTAGTTAAACAAATTTTCCCTTTTTGTGGTGATAAATTTTACCATGGTTACTGTTAATTATGATAAAAAATTGTCCTATTTAAAACATTTGGAAGTTATGATTCCAAATATGAAATACATTTAATCAAAATCAATTCCCATAATTTAAATAAAATACTTTCAATAATAAACAAGAAAAACACAAAGAAGTTTTCTTGATAAATGTATTTTTATGTATAAAAATATTTTTATACAAAAAAGTAATTGTAATTTCAATAAAAATGATGTTAATTGTATTATGTTTAATAAAAAATTATTAATTATACTTCAAAATCAATTCAAAACAAAATTATACCTTTTAAATAATTGAATGGAAAAATAGTTTTCTATAAAATTAGTATTTTTCACTATTCTCTGAAAAAATAACATTTAAAAAAATACAAAAATTTAATCATAAGCTAATTTTTATATGTTATTTTCAAAAAATATATCATTTTTATAAAATAAAATTTATAAAAGTGGTATAAATTATTTATAATATTCACTTATAAAAAGAAATAAAAATAAATTTTGAAGAAAACATATTTTTGAAGCATAAAACAACTTTATTAAAAACTGATTGTTTTTTCCTAGGAATCAATCAATAAATTATTATTTTGAATAATATATATATATTTATAATTTTATTACTCATATTAAAACTAACCAATTAAACATCTTGGCTATAATAATTGTATTCTAATAATAATATTTTATGGATGTTAAAGTTTAGTGTTGCATGTCCTGTATACTATAGAGAATAATATTCTTTTAAAATATTAGGGTATTACAACTAGAGGCCTACACCTTGAGATATTTCCAAATCATAAAATCAACCATCATACTACAAAAAGTGAATATTATATCCAATTATGGCATGTTTGGGGCCTCTAAATTGATGAATTTTGCGTTTAGGTATTCTTGAGAATTATATCTCACAAGGTTGTTCATTAACCAGTGTATTTTTATCCAAATTAGATGTTTATATTAGGCAAAACTCATATTTTAGTCCACATTTTTTCTTGGGATCTTGCGTATTTTTCCCCGTTTTACTTGAATATCATTATGGGATCTTCTAATCACCTTCACCTAGAATGAAATCATAATTAAGTGAAATTACCCTATTAAATAGTATTTTATATTTACTTATTGAATCAAATTAGAAGTATTTTTTTTTTATAATAATTGGAATTTACAATTCAAAAAACTGTTTAACAAGATGGTATAAGGGTGGAAATGAATTGTGAATCGCTACATGATCAATAACTCAAATTTGTAATTTTAGAGGTCAATTATAATTTAACTTTAAGTAATATATATAGAAAACATGGAAATGAGATAAAGTTAGAAATTTATTTTTTATTCTAAAAAATATATTATATTCTTAAAATATTTTAAAAATACATAAAAATCATATATATGTTTTTTATCTAATAATATAACATATGATAGACCACTAGAGAGGCCATATGTATTATAAAATTTTATGGTTTTTAAACTCATTGCATATCTATATAATTTTTGAAACATATATATGTGAAAATATGAAAAAATATTCTCACTAAACACCTATAGTGAGTAACATGTATGTAGTAAGAATGTTTGAATAATATAGAGACTTATGAATCAAATTTAAAATGTACAACATCAAGGACCCAACCTTGAACATTACATGTTATAGTTTCTTTGTACTAGAGTTCAATTTATTACATTCCCAAATATTTTCAGGTTTATAGTTTTAGATAATTTGGTCACAACTTTTAAATAAAAAACCCATATATTACAAAGTGGACACTTTTACTCAGTATCCATTTTCCCACAATATATAATATTTAAAAAGAAACATGTTTTATTTTCATGAAAAATATTCACAACTTTAAAATTGAATTTTTATTTGTTATTAATTATCCTAAAAACTTATTAAAAACACTTAAAAATGTTACATTAATACACAAAAATTAGTAAGGGATATAAATGTAAGAAATCCATTAGTCTAGTCAAAAACATAAAAACAATAAAATATGTAACTTTTTTATAATATTCTTTGACACATGAAATAAATAATATCAAAATGAAGAATAAAAACTTTTTTACTAAATATATACCTTAAAACCAATAATAATAAAATATAAACCCTTTTATGAAACTTATATAATTACATTCATTACCTTTGTTAGAAATAACTGGAGCATAATTAAATCTATTGGAGAAACCTCTATAGTTAAATCCCTAATTTTTCATTTTAATAAAATTAACATTACCCAATACATTAGATAGTTATATCAGACTTACCCATCATATAAGTTTTATCAGGAACACCCATTCTATAAGTTATATGGATATCACCTATTATATATGCTTTATCAGGATCAACCATCATATAATCTTTATAAAGATCACCCATATTTATATATAATGCTTAATTACCATATAAAAAACATGAATTTTATTATTATTTAACTATATCATCATAAAAACCTTGAAAAAATCTTTTGAACCCATATGTAAACAATTTTTTGGATATTAAAAAACCATTTACTTGAAAAAAAAATAGCAAAAAAAATTCCCAGATCAAATAGAAGAACGAATTTTATTTGAAGAAAACATGGAATATTTGAAAGTATGAAAATAATATAATAATGGTTGTTGTGTTAAGAAAATATATTTATTTCATATAAGTTAAAATAAAACATTTGTTTTTCCTTTTTGTAAAGAAAGTAAAAGCATTCCGTACAAAGATTCCTTTTGAATATCATTGAAAGAAGGTAAAAAAGTGATATAAAATGTACCTTATAATTAATTTATGTATATATAAATACATAAAAAAATAATTTTCATAAATATCATATATATTAATCATATCCATCACAATTAACATCTATGAGCAATGATTATGGAAAACTAAACACATCTCTTAATATATGTGGTAATCTGCACGTACGGACGAGCGATATTTTCATTTCCCATAGGATGGAAAAGGAGATTAAAAAGGGTTTTAAGATAATCATAATAACATCTAAAGATATTAAAGATACTTATTTGTTTATTTAATTATGTTTGAAGAGGATTTTATGGAGGTGGGAGAAGAAATAAACCTGAAATAGGTCAGTTAGGACTTATACCTTCTCCTCAGACGACCACTTTGGATTACACCTTAATCCTCGTAGGATTGGTGTTTTGGTGAGACAATGAACTATTTGATTTAGGTATTTAATTTGGTAAGATACCTAGGAAGTTATTTTCTGAAATATAGTTCTCAAAATGTGTGAGGAATAGAGGATATGAGGTTCTCTTTTATAAGTGAGGGGAGGGGAACTCTTGGAATTACTTAAAGTATTAAATTAATATTAATTAATTTATAAGAAAAAATGTATCCAAAATGACATATTTAAAATATAGGAATATTATTCATTGAAATATAATAAACTAATTTTTTTACATATTTAGATTATTTTTTACCCTTATTTGTTGATTTTAACCCTTGTTAACCCTTTTAACACTTAGAATGATTTCAATTTTTTAATCATTATGGATAAAGAAAGTTACTATAAAATGAAAAATGACATATAAATGTATCATTTTTGATATTTTTAACCATATCCCATTATATTTTCCAAATATATTTTTTTTATAAATTTTAAATCATTTAACAAAATATTATTTATTATAAAATATCATTAATTCCATTTTTAGGACTACTGATTTAATTTTTCATTAAAAACAACATGAAAACCAAATAATTAAAATATAAAATTTTAAAATATCTCTAATATGTTATATGGATCTATAAAATTTATGGGACACTATAAATTATCCATAAAATATCACTTTTTGTGATTTTAAAATTATTTTCTTGATTTTACTACTACTTAAACAAGCATTGTGTTGGCGTTGGTTAAGCATTTAAGGTAATTTTTTAAAGGTTTGGGCAGAATCCTAATTTTTATTATTAAACAAAATACCTATTTTTTTATTGGGTAGAGGGGGACCCATTACATAGCCTGTAGGTCTGGGGCATGAAAGCCCAAATGCAATGCTCGAAAGCCCATTTTTTGGCCCAAAGGGCCCTTTAGTGAATAGTACTACTACAATACCTGGGCTGCTACAGTTCCTACTACAGTACTACTGTCACTATAGTCTTACTACAATGCATCTCCGTTATAGTTTCACCATTACTACAGTACTGCTATAGTTCCTGCTACAGTGTTGTTATAGTATCCTGGAAATTCATCCTTGCCCGAATTTAATCCTGGGTAATTATTTCAGCACTAAAAATTAAAAATAAGTTACCATGATAAAATAATTTATATTTAAAAAAATAATTTAGAACAAAAAAACATCTTTTTATCCTTATGAAAAAAATTTAGAAATATTAAAACAAAGAGAGTGAAATTTTTTTTATTCATTTTAAATTATATAAAGATCATTATATAAGGAAAGTGGAAATAAATTGCCACATTTTCAAAACATTTAAGGTCATGTTTTAAAAAAACTTATCAATATAAGTAAATACAGGTGTTATAGAGAGTTTTAGGCCTTGTCACGTTATTTTTAATCTTAATTACCAGATTTACCCTTACTAAGGTGACTAATATTTACTATAGTTACTATTAATAATGATCAATATAAAAGGGTACTATTTAATAAATTTAGACCTCAAGATTATAAATATATAATATACTTTTTAATATTCAATTTTTAGAAGTGGAATAAAATAATTTAAAATTAAACTCCCAAAAAGCGATGGAAAATAGTTTTTCATAAAAATAACTTTTTAAGTAAAAATATTTTTACACCAAATTCAAGTATAATATTGATTCCAATATAATTTATTGGATTATGTTTAATCAAAAGAAACTAATGAAATTTTAAAATAATTCTAAATTAGAACGTGACTTTTTAAATACTATAAAAGAAAACACAGTTTTAAATAAATATTACATTTTTCATTATTCATTCAAAAATCAAAATTTTTAGAAAAATACAAAATTATGAACGAAGATCATTTTGGTATTATAATTTCAATAATTAATTCCATTTTTTAAAATTAAAAATTCTAAAATTTAGTAATTAAACCTAAAAATAAAACCATATACTATTTGAAAATGAGTTTAATAAGAAAAAAATATTTCTTCTTTTTGAAAAATTACTTATTAGTATTAAAATTAATTTAAACATATAAAATATATTACTTGAATACAATTATAGATTAAAATTTAATATTTAATTCACTTAGGTCATTATATTCATCCACCATTTTTTAACTTTCATTCTCAAAATTTTATTCATTACTTAAATAAGTGGAGATGTTTGTACTTCATATCATTTTTTTAATTCCAATGTTTCTCCTTCAACCATATTATTTTTACACAAAAATTTATCTTGGTGAATTAATTTTTTTGAAAAAATTTCTCTCTATGGTTAAAAATATCAACTGAATATTCCTCATATTAAAAGTTTTATTCTAATCAAACTATTTTAGGGAAAAAACTTGAGATGTATCCAATACATTTTTATTTACAACAAAACATAAAATATGTCATGTACTTAAGATAAACATAGATACAGGTCCAATATATAGGAAAATGATCAAAATTTATCTTAGATATCATTTAGTCCAATGAACCATGGAATTATCTTCCCTTTTTACCAAAATTCGTTGCACTTTTCGCTAGAGACACTTTAAGAAAAACATAATCTCCTACCTCAAATGAGAGATATTTCCTCATGTTATTCGTATAAATTTTATTCATGCTTTGAGATACTCACATGTGATATTGAATATTATTAACATTCTCAAGAATTTATTATACCAAATCTAGTACAATCAAATTAATTTCACCTACATTATTCCAATAAGATAGAGTTCAAGAATGTTTTCCATACAATCCCTCAAAAGTTACATCTATATGTTGGAATGAAAATTGTTATTATAAGAAAACTATACTAATGAAATATTTTAATCCCAAATTACTAGGTAATCCATTAAAAAATAAACAATCTTGTCTTCCAAGGCCTGAATCATTTTCTCAGACTATCCATTAGATTAAAGATTAAAAGATTTAGTGAAATTTAATTCTGTACCTAACAACTTATAAAGGAATTTCCAAAAAATACAATTATACCTATGATCATGATTGGATATAATAGAGATTGAAAATCTATATAACATAACTATATTCATTAGGTACAATCAAGAAATATGATCTAAATAAATAGTATATCTAATAGGAAGGAAGTGCACAAATTTAGTTAATTGATCAATAATAACCCAAATCACATTATTACCTCAAGATGTCTTTATAAATACCTTTATGAAATCCATGTATATATTTTACCACTTCCACTCTGGAAATGGAAAATGATAAAGCTTAAAAATTGGTAATTTTAATTCTTATTTAGCCTATTGACATGTTAAACATTTCATGGTAAAGTCAGTAATCTATATTTTTATTCTATCCCACCAGTTTACTCTTGAAGTTATTTATACATATTAGTGCTACTAGGGTAAACATAAAGTGGGGAACTATGATCTTCACTCAACAATTGTCTCTTTAAAAACTATAAACATACCCTTCTTAACAGATTCTACTTTTCTTATAAATCATAATCCTCTTTTTGAGCCTATTTAATTCATTTTGATAGAGATGATTGTAGTGACACCTAAAACAAAATAGTGGAATTTCCTACATAAAAAATTTCTAGGCCACAATTCATAAAATAATTAACCAAACAATCATATTCAGAACATAACATGGTTAATATAGCATTATATTTATGACTAAAATAATCAATTACTTTATTTTATTTTCCAAGATGGTAATGAACTATGGATTCATACTCCTTAATCAGTTTCATCAAACTTATCTAGATCATGTTTAAATATTTATGAGTGAATATATACTTCAAAATTTTATGATTAGTATATATTACAGAATCTACTCCATATAAATTATTCCTCTAAATTTTTAAAGAAAAAACTACAACAACTAATTCTATATCATGTGTAGGAAGAATTAACTCACGAGGTTTTAGTTAACTTAAAGAATATGTAGTTACCCAATAATTCTTCATTTAAAAAAAACCAAGTCCCTTCAATGAAGAATCACTATAGAAGACAAATTCACCATTTCTATGGGGTATGAAAAAAATGAATCTTTGAAAAAATCTTATTTTAAGTTTTTACGAATAATCATCACACTCTTTTGTTTAAATAATTTTAACTCTTTCTAAGACAACATAGTTAATTGACTAGATAACTGAGTAATTGTTTCAATAAATAATTATTAGTAACCTACTAATCCAATATAAATCTTCATATTTGTGAAATTTATGGTATTTTATATTTTTTAAAAACTTTATTTTAATAGGGTCAGTAGTTATACCATATTATATAAATATTCCCAAGGAAAGAAATTTGATGAAACCAAAATCCACACTTACAAAAATTTTCATATAGTTTCTTTTACTTTAAGGTTTTCAAAAAAAACTTATGTGTATTTCATGATCATAATTACTTTTATAATATAAAAATATATCATCTATAAATAAAACCAAAAACTTATCTAAATATTAATGGAAATATATATTCATAAAATCCATAAATACTTTTATTTCATTAGAAAACCCAAAAAGAATAAATATAAAATCATATTACCCATATCTAGTTTGAAACACTATCTTCAAAATATCTTCCTACTTAACCTTTAACCAATGATACCCTAAACTGAGATCAATATTTAGAAAATACCATGCTCTCTAGAGATGATCATATAAATATTGATATGAGTCAAATGATACTTGTTATTAATAGTGATGTTATTCAAGAATCGATAATAAATTAAAAATCCAATTGAACTATATTTCTTTTTAATAAATAAAATAGGAGAACCCAAAGGTGAATTTCTTGGATGAATTAATACTTTATCTAAAAACTTCTACAACTTCATGTTCAATTCCAAAAGTTCTACTTAAGCCATTCAATAAGGGGTTTTGAAATTTTATTAGCATCAGAAACCAAGTGAACCATAAACTCAACCTCCCAATAAGGAATAAAACCTGAAAATTCTCCAATAAAACATTCATTTATTCATTGACTACCGTTATATCACTAATTTGAACATTTATTTCTTTTAAATATCACGTGTTAAGTAAATTTCACTACCATCTCTAATCAATTTCATAGCTTCTTGATATGTTATCAAGGGTATAAAATCATTTAATATAACTTTATTAACTCTAAAATATATCTTATCATGATTAATTGAAATATGAGATATACCAATAATAATATCAAACTCTACTATGGGTAGTTTAAGAATATTTATAGGAAAGACCATCCAAATGATAATAATAGAAATATTCTAATAAATACTGGTTTCTTTAATATTTCCACCTAGAGTTTTCAAACAAATTTCTATCATCCCTTCTTGAGATGATATTTCCATTTTACTTCATAATTTATTAGAAATGGTAGAATATGAAGAAACGTAGTCAAATAGTGTATTGGTATGACTCGAGTAAACAAGTAATATACCTATAACCACTTCATTAAATGGGCCAACATGGACCATAGTAGTATAAAATGATTTTACCACAACCTTTTTATTTTAATATTGATGATTTACACCATGAGAAACTATATTTTAACACACATTATCATAATGTACCAATTCATTATATTTAAAATTTATCACTGTTGGCTGGATATTTGTTACCCATTCATGGATTGTTTAGGACTCTTTTATTTATATTCCTGAGCCCTAGTACTGAACGTAAAACACTAGAAACACTTTCTAGATCCTATTTAAGCATTTCTTGAAATTTATTTACCATAATTGGAACTATTGGGGGATTACCTCCATATTTATTAGTTGATTTCTTCTCTATTGGTTTCCACCTTGACTGATACTTACTGTTGTTATCTCGATGAATATAAGTGTCAGAAAACTCCATATCAATTGTATCAGTATAATGAAAAACATTCTCATTGCTTTTAAATTATCATATATGCAAATTATCTTAATAAACTTGGTTTTATTCCTGATTTAAATAAATTAATTTTACTACCAAGGACCTAAATAAAATTTAGTACATACCTAAAAAATATTGTAAAATTTTCTTCAGACAAGACTACTTAATAATCATATTTTTTTATTCAATTACAAGAATTATTTCTTTATTATAAGTTGAAAATATTAGATAAATACTTCTCAAGAAAAATATTCTTAAATATTTCCCATTCCATGGAATCATTACCATCTCTCTCTTTGGTATTTGTAACCAAACACCTCCATCTATCATATTCACTTTTAAAATGATAAATAGGAAGAGTTAACTTTTTATGTTATAAACAAACCATGACCTAAAAAATATTTTATAGTTTATTTATAAATCTTTTATCCAATACTAGATCTTATGTTCAACCAAAATCCAAATGGTGTGTTGGTTCTGGGCACAAAGGAAGCATGTGGTGGTGGGTGATATATTAAAATTTATTTTTATATAGATATTCTCAATATCCTGAGTGATTATCTTGCATGCTAAATTTATAATTAATTTATTTAATATGAAAATAAATGATTACCTAACCTGAGGATTATTTATTCAATATATATTTCAATCATATCAAAGATCCTTTCAGTTTACCTTTGTTTCACAGTGAGGATCCAAGGATAGAATCTTTATAGCAGTGAATTTCATATTCTCATTTGATCTCTGTGTAATGCCAATCGATATTTGGGTGATGGTATTGTGAATATATTGTCATTATTTATTAATTTTGATCACTTTTCCTTAAATGTTAAAGTAATCTCTCTTGTGTTTTTAATTCTTGAGAGGGAGATAGAAAGAGTATTCAAGCGATAATTAATTGTGCACAACAATTCTCTATTTTTGATTGTACTCACTACACAATAGACATAAATATATATTTATAAAGCTAGGTTTTAGGTTAAAATAATTATTTAATTATATTTCGGACCTTAAATAATATTATTACATTTAATAAACCATACTCCACAAAATAATAATAATATTATTGTTATTTTGTGGCGCACACCAACTTTCACAATAACAACTATTATTTAACTAGCTTGTTAATTAATATCTTCTACTAGAAACAGTCTTGGTCCATTCGAACTCCTCTTTCATTTATTAAAAACCAGAATAAATATTTAATTTAAATATTTCATTCATCATTAAATATGTTTTATCGATAAAATTTGAATAAAAATATTCCTTGTTCTTGAGAATAATATTTATTCAATTAATTAAATTGAAATCTAATTTAATCAACAGCATTGACAACACTTAGTCTATGACCATCTAGGATAATTTCTAGTTAGAAATAGGTGGAATTTATAAATTCCAAGATTACTATATAGAAATGGGTTAATACACCTAAGATAAATAATTTATTGTCAAAATGATAATAATCACATACAAATTTTCACTATGTAATATAATCCCTTTGTCACAATATGTCATCAAGAAGTTTTCACATATCTATCTCCAGCCTATTTTATTTAAACATCTTTATTTTACTATCTGGAATGAACTTTTAATTACACCATGGACATGGAATTTATGGTGATGGTTCTATTCTAATCAAAATATTGATATATCATCTTCTATAAAGATGGAATGAAAAAAAATACTTCCTTGGGTTATCCATTAATGACATGTTAATCATGACACAACCAATGTACCCTAACTTATTATGGATATATGAATTCAAAATTTTCATCCTAAAATATAAGTGTTCGAGTCATGAAATTTATTAATGATAATTATAAATTCTAAAGATCATTACACATGCACATAGATAGGTTTATTTGATGACTCCAAAATATTCATAATTCCTACTGGCGGGTATGTTCTCATAATCTCCCATATTGGAGATTACTAAGCATGAAGTTCAGGAGAAGAAGCCTCATCCATTTATGAGTACTCAAACCTGAAAATTTTATATACTATGTTTCCCAACATAGTACGTTATCCTTCAGTAGGACTATATTTAAGAATATCATCATAGCGCTTCTAGGTTCTCATCATAGTGGGGAACTTCCATGACTTTATTAATGAAATGTATACTCTTAGAAATTATTACATTAGTGTCTTGAAAAATAATAAAAAAATATACAAAAATATGTTTTATTAACATTCAATACATCTAATATAATTTCATAAAAGTACAAATAGTTAGTCCTAGGATATCAACTCCAACAAAATCCCACTTGGACTAGATCCAACTACTTATAAATTTTAGTCTACTAGACCTCACATGATAATACTTTTTCTACTGAGTCAAATATTTAGTTAAGGGGTCCATTACATTATCTTCCATGGAATTTCTATAAACCGAAACCTCTCTTATTTAAGAAAAATACTTCAAGAGATGATACTTTCTAAGTACGTGCTTCATCCACATATATGTTTTTGTCTTTTTTTTCAAGATACAACTATGTAGTATTATCTAAATATAGTGTGATAGGATATTTACTTATAAGTAACATATCAAGATCTTGGAAAAAGTTTCACATCCACACTTCTTATTTGACTACCTCAAAAGCCACAATATACTTGGATTATACTGTAGAATCGGTGACCACAACCTTCTTTTAGCCCTTCCAGCTCACATAACCTCTATTAAAAGTGAATATGTATCCTGTTTTTGAATTCATTTAATCTTTATCATTTTTGAGACTAAAATATATAAATCCTATAATGACTAATTCCTCATATCTTACATAAATCAAGAACATATCTTCAGTATTCCTTTGATAATTAAGGATATTCTTGACCACTATCCAATATTGTTGACCTAGGCCAGCTTGGTATTGTTTTATTTCACTTAATGCATAGGTGACATCTATACTAGAACATATCATAACATAAATGTATGACCCAATCCTTAATTATTATGGAATACTTTCTATTCAATTTCTTTCCTCATGTTTCTAAGGACACATTTTCATGGAAACATAATTATCACATGACACTAGAAAAAATCTTCTCTTACATTGTTCCATACCTAATCTCTACAGAATATTATTAATGTATGAACTTTGACATAATATTACAAGTCTCTTGGATCTATCATGATGGATATTGATCCTAAGAATATATGATTCCGAACCCAATTCCTTCATAAAGAAGAATTTATTCAACCATTCTTTAACATGCTGTAATATTGGTATTTCCTTTCCAATCAGAAATATGTCATTAAAAAATACTATCAAGAAAATGATTGTACTCCCACTAAACCATTTTTAGACACAAGGTGAAAACTCATTTTTTAAGAAATCTAATTCTATTATAGATTCATCGAAATGAATGTTCCATGATCTAGTTTCTTTCTTTAATCTATAAATGGGTTTTTCAATTTTTATATCTTATTGGAATCTTTGGGAGTCAAAAAACATTAGAGTTATGTCATATAGACATGTAAGAACCCGGATCTTCATTTCAGGTATGTTTTCCCTTTTCTGGTCATTTTTTAGAAAAAGAGGAAAATCTGGAAATTTTCAAAGTACACGCCGTGTAATTCGATGTCATGCGAGGCCATGTGCTGGCCATGTCCGGGCCACACACACGGTGTGTAGGGGCGATGTGCAGGCCACTTGAAGAGGATTATGGAAAAGCAAAGTACACGCTGTGTACTCCAGAAGTACACATCGTGTACTTTTTTTCATTAAATGGTCCGGGGTCGCGCCTAATCGACAGAATTGCCTTCTTCTTAAGGATCTTCGACCGCGAGCATCCGTACAGCCGTGAATATCCTCCGAGCCCCCGAGCCTCCATATTTTTTCCAAATCGACCACCATTGATTGCGTTGGAACTACAGAGGTGAGCTCTTCCTTCTTCTTGAGTTTCATTCCATGATTTTTCCTCTTTCTCAAGATATCATGGGTTGAATGTTTTGTGCATTTTCGTAGATCTATGATGTTATAAGGATAATAAAGCCTTGTGGTTCAATTATATTGATCTCCTCGCATCAAGGTAGGTGGTTCCTGTCTTACCTTTCGAAGTCTTTGAGTTTTATGTGCAAATTCCACCAATACTCGTGAACGGGGTATTGTGTGTTTACCTTTTTTCCTCTATTGTTTTCCTGCCTTGATTATATTCTTTTTCAGAGGTAATTTGATCATGTGTGAGTATAATTTGTTGTGCTTGGATGTTTTCCCCATGCCTTGTTCTGTTTATGACCTTTGGGTCTTGTTTAGCCTTTGGCCGTTATTCTTGTTTTCATGCCTTATGACCATAGGATTGAATAATATTCTTGACATGCTTGTTATGATATAGAAAGGTTATCCAAGTAGATCTATAGGTGTACTTTGGTCTTATAGAATTATTATGCACTGACTGGCATGGGACCGTGAGAAAATGGTGCTATAGACTATAAGGGATAGACCGAGTGAGATTCCCAGATAGTCTTGGATATTATAGACTACAGGAGGGTAGAACGAGTGAGCTACCTCAGAGAGTCTTGGAAATTATAGACTACAGGGGATAGACTGAGGGATCCTCCTAGATAGTCTCGGATATTATAGACTACAGGAGGGTAGACCGAGTGAGATTCCTTAGAGAGTCTTTACTTGTTTGAATTTCCTTAAACCATTCCAGGCTAGAGGAGGAATTGACTGAGTGAGCTTCCTCAGAGAGTCTGTGATAAACCTGAGACTATAGGAGGAATTGACCGAGTGAGGTTCCTCATAGAGTTTCTAGACCTTGGGGCTATAAGAGGTTTAGACCGCGTGATCTTCCTCAGAGATTCCCTGACTAACCTAGACTATAAGAGGAATTGACTGAGCGAACATCCCCAGAGAGTCTTATAATTTTGTATAACCAAACCAGAGGGGTTAGGCTTAGTGCACTGCCCATATGGTTATTGGTACCTCTTGGATAGGACCAGAGGGGTTGGCTGTGAGTAATTCCCATAGGGGTTCCTATTGTGGTTAGCTATTTACTTCACAGTTGCTTGTTGTTCTGTGGATTGATTACTATTGTATATCATCCTGTTACTGCTTACCGATTATTGCCAGCTGTTTACTATTACTATTTATTTCTTACTGTATAATTAACTTCCATATGCTCACTGACTGTTAGGCACATATCTTTGGGTGGTTGCCTACTAGGATTTAGTCTCACACCCTATTTGGGCCATGCTTTTTGGCCCAAACAAACTATGTTGTTGCAGGTATAGACAATGGAAAGCGCCATTATACTTTGGGAACTTTATTTCTTTGGAGAGGGAGAGCATGGGACCAAACATAGGCTTGCGATGCTGAGAAGATGTTATCTTTTCTTTTGTACTTGCTTTGGTATTGTTTTTATTTCTATCATTGTGACCTGTTTGGATGTTTTTTTAGATATGTATCATGCATTATTTCATATATACATATGTGCTCCACTGGTTTATTGTTTTAGTCTTCCTCTTTTTTCATGTGCATTGTTTTTTGATATTTACTGCTTCCGCTATTGCATGTTATTTTTATTTCCGCTTTGTACTCTGCCAATGAAGGCATAGTTTCCCCACTATCACACCCAAGGCCCTCGCTGCTAGTCGGCAGCCTCTGGAATTTGGGGAAATGTGCTTGAGTCCATGTGACCAACCGGGTACGGGTTGCCTCTGGGTGGCTTCTGGAACCGGGACGTTATAAAGTGGTATCATAGGAATTCTTTTTTTTCTTGATTTACTGTTTGGAGCCTTTAGCTAGGGATAGGATGGATTCGGTACTTGGTAATAAGTTGTGCCCGGGAGTAGCTAACCCATGTACATGGAAAATCCAACCTACCTTGTTTATTGTAGTCTTCTGGTTTTGAGATTTGTGGTCGATATGATTTCACCTAGAGTGATTCAAATGCCTTGTGTTGTTATTGTTGTTGTTATTGCGGTTCTATTTCTGTCACAACCCGATGAGATGAGGGTATTCCATCTCATGCATCATATAGGCACTTGTTATAAATTACATGCCATGCATTATTTCCATGCCATCTAGGATGCATTAGCGATTTCATGTTGTTGTGATAGACGTTGTGTAGATTATGCATGCTGTTGTGATAGATGATTTGATAGAATCCCTACAGTTTGACAGAGAAATTTTTTATATTGTACCATGCTTAAATGAACGCCAAATTTTGGTTCTTGAGGTGTTATGGGCCCTCATGAATCGTAACTTGGTGGATCATTGACTTGTTTTCCCTTGTATATGACTTGTATAAGATGCCAAGATTTGATTCGTGGGGAGTATGGGCCCTCAAAAATCAGAATTTGGCACCTCCATGTTTATTTTTCAGTGTTTTCTGGGCTTTGGTGTAGTTTCTAAGCTACTGCTCAGAAAAACCCATAATACACGGCGTGTAATTGACTACACACCGTGTAGTTTTAAACCGTGTCACTGACTGTGTGATCTGAAACACGGTGTTGTGAAAAAGTCTTCAGTAACATGCCGTTTACGGTAGGTACACGCCGTGTAGTAGTGAGTCGTGTACCTGGCCGTGTCACTAACGACACGGGTCGGGGAATCTTGCGTGGTACAAACCGTGTTTGGTATGAACACATCATGTAGCCTTGTTCTAGGTACCTGGCTATGTCACAAACAACACGGGATGATTTTATCTCTCCTATACATGTTGTGTCTGTTCATTTCACGTCGTGTAAGGGTTAGCCATGTAGCCGGCCATGTAACTAACAACACGGGTCGCCAAAACCTTTTATAGTACACGTTGTGTTCTTAGTGAACATGCCGTGTAGTCTGTGGTTAAGAAGACCATGTGGGTTAGCCGTGTAAAGAGACTCGGGCAGGAGACTGGATTTCAAGTACACGCCGTGTGTGGGGACAACACACCGTGTAGTCTGGGGTGTTACACGACCAGCTGTGGCAAAAGTACACACCCATGTGTATTTCCTTAAGGAACGCGTCATGTAGTTTTTATACACGTCGTGTAGTCATGTTTAGTAAACTTGAGTGTTTTTTTATCATGTTCCCGTTTTGTACTCTTATGTTCTCAGTATTTGATAATCTTAATCTAAGGTGTGCTTTGATCTTTCAGAGCTATGCCTTTGAGATGTCCTCCTGTTGTATGTCAGCTGACAGACAGTAATCAGACATCAGATATGGATTATCGGGGACCTCTTGAAGATCCTCCTATTGTGCCAGCCTTGGCACCAGCAGTTATACCTGTTGCAAGCACCGATGTGCAGTTCAATGAGGACTTCCTAAGGCTGATGCAGACCTTTCAGGGAGCGTCGTCGCCTACCCTGTCGATGGCTGAGTTGACGCGGGTTTTCCAGCAGTAGAATCCTTCTACTTTCTTAGGGGATAGAGGACCCCAGGCCGTAGAGTCATGGTTAGAGGCCACGTTGACGATCTTCGAGCATCTGTAGATACCACCAGAGAAGAGGGTGACGCTTGCTACTTATATGTTCCGAGACACCGCCAAGAGGTGGTGAGAGGTGATCTCACAATCAAGGTGCCGGCGGAGTATGACTTGGGTTTAGTTTCAGTGCATATTCTATCATTAATTTTATCTGGAGACCTTGAGGGACGACCGATCTCGGTAGTTTATGAGTCTCGAATTGGGTACTCTTTCTGTTATGGAGTAATCATCTTGTTTTACCAAGATGCAGCGTTTCACACCGATTTCAGCAGGTGATGAGTTGTTCCTTTCTAGGAAGTTTGAGGATGGTCTCAAGCATTAGATCCATTTCCAAGTGAATATCTTCAGGTTGACTTAGATTTCCTCTATCGCCAATCAGTTGTTGATCACTGAGCACAATCTGAGGGATTTTGGAGCTGTGAGCCCAGGCGGTTCGACACCCAGATTCATTGTTCCTCCCACTGATAGCAGGAAGCGCCATTGGGAGTCTTCTCGAGGAGATCAGAGCAGACAGAATATATCTTCGGGAAGCCAGGTAGTATGATACCAATGCGGGAGGAGCGAGCATACAAGAACTTAGTGCCATAGAGACCTGATGGAGTGCCGATCTAGCGGCAAGATGAGCCATCTTCAGCATTTTTGTCAGATCTTTTCACCTACAGCTCGTGGTAGGGGTTTTTCTATGACCCCACGTATAGGATATGTATCACCAGTTTCTCACTAGTCTAGGAACTGGAGTTCTTCTGGCTTTTTGGGCTGAGGTGGAGGTCGTGGCCATGGTGGTCAGTCACCAGGTTACTAGCGATAGCAGAGTGGATCAACTCAGAGTGGTCAGCCAGGGGCATAGGGCCGCGGTGCGGGACAGACTTTCACTGTGGAGTAGACCCATCAAGAGCAGGATCCTGGCTCTTCCACAGTTCGAGGTATAGTCTTAGTAGCCTCATTTTTATCTTCATCCCTTTTCGATACCGGTGCTTCACATAGCTTTATCTCTGTTAATATTGTGGAGAGCATTGGGCACTATTTATTTTCATCTACCGACATGTTGACTCTTGATACACTATTGGGAATGAGGACGTCTAGCGTACGTCAGTGTAGAGAGTTCCCTCTTGAGGTTTCAAGGTGTAACTTCTTATGGTACCTCTATGTCCTAGAGATGACAAGATATGATGTCATTATCGGTATGGACTGGTTAGTTCCCTTCCAGGAAGTCGTCGATTGCTATCACCACAGGGTGATTTTTGTATCACCAGAGGTTGGATCTTTTCTTCATATAGGCGAGTGGGAAGTCCAGGTGGGTAGAGATGGAAAAGAGCATCATGGGCTAGGAGGAGTTACAGCCCAGATTTCCGGTCATTATCCGGATGACCAGGGGACTTCACAGTTAGACTTTCCTCCAGTGGTGGATCATTTCAGGTTTGTCTTTCCAGAGGACTTTTCAGGTTTTCCTCTAGAGCGTGAGGTAGACTTCTTGATTGAGCTCGTGCCAGGAGCAGCACCAGTGTCCATTCCTCCTTATAGGATGGCTACACCTAAGTTGTAGGACCTCAAGAAGAAGTTGGAGGAGGTGCAGGTAAAGGGTTTCATCTGACCTAGTACTTCTCCTTGGGCTTTGCCTGTCCTGTTTGCGAAGAAGGCAGACGACACCCTTAGGTTTTGTGTGTATTATCAGAAGCTGAACTAGTTGACGGTCAAGTACTGATATCCCTTTCTGAGGATCTATGACCTCTTGGATCATATTAGAGGAGCCCGAGTTTTCTTGAAGATTTATTTGAGGCTCGGTTATCATCAGTTTCACGTTAGACCATCAGATATACCTCTTATATCCTTCAAGAGCATGTATGGTCTATATGAGTATACAGTCATGCCGTTCGGTCTCACGAACGTGCCAGCAGTTTTTATGGAACTGATGAACCGATTGTTCCATCCATACTTGGATTCCTTCATGGTGGTTTTCATGGATGACATCTTGGTGTACTCTCACACTAGAAATGACCATGATACCCACCTTAAGATCAATCTGAGTATACTAAGGGAGCATCAGTTATATTCTAAGCTCTCTAAATTCCACTTTTAGATGGATCAGATTCAATTCTTGGGTCACGTCATCTCAGATACAGTAGTATCAGTAGACCCAGATAAAGTGAGAGATGTAGTTTCCTAGGAGCAGCCAAAGAATGTCTTTGAGGTGCGGAGTGTTATAGGGCTGGCTGGATACTACATGCATTTTATACATGACTTTTCATGCCTTGCAACACTACTAACAGGTTTGACCAAGAAAGGTGTGAAGTTATTATGGTCATATTCTTATGAGACATCCTTTCAATAGCTGAAAGGGAGGTTGACGTCAGCACCGATACTAGTCTTTCCAGAGTCGGGAAAGAGCTATACTGTTTACTGCAATGCTTAAGGTATCGGGCTAGGAGCTGTGCTTATGCAGGGAGATGGGTTTGTTGCTTACGGGTCTTGACAGTTGATGCCACATGAGAAGAACTACCCGACACACGATCTGGAGTTGGAAGCTGTTGTTCATGCCTTACGTTGTTGGAGAAACTATCTTCAGGGAGAGCACTTTGTGGTTTTCACCTACCACAAGAGTCTCAAGTACATCTTCACTCAGCGTGATCTGAATTTGAGAGAGTGTAGGTGGGTTGAGTATCTTCAGTCCTTCGACTTTGAGCTTGCCTATATGTCGGGAAAGGGAAATGTAGTGGCTGATGCGTTGAGCAGGAGAACTCAGATTCAGGAAGTTCAGGAGGCCAGCAGTGAGTGGAAGTTTATGTTATTGTTCTCTGAGATGTATTTAGAGGTGCACGACAGTCAGGGGCAGACATTTCTTTCTTCTGTGGTTGTTACCTCTACTCTTCTTGATCAGTTACAGATGAGGCAGCTATCAGACTCAGAAGGCCTAGTCCTGCAGGAGAGTGTGTCAGGAGAGGACCCTCTTCCTAGATGGACATTGGGTGAAGATGAGATCTTGTGTTTCTAGGGATGTGTATGGGTGCCAGTAGACATACATGAGGAGATGATGCGGGATTTTCATTCTTCAGTTTGGGTAGTTCATCCTAGCGTCACCAAGATGTATCGTGACTACACCACCAGTACTGGTGGCCAGGTATGAAGAGAGATGTTGTTGATTTTTTCATGAGGTGTTCCACTTGTCAGCAGGTGAAAGCGAAGCATCAGTGACCAGCATCGCTTTTACAGAAGTTACCCATTCCTGAGTGGAAGTATAACTATGTCGCGATGGACTTCATGACCAGGTTATTGAGGTCACCTCATGGGAGTGATGTTGTTTGGGTTGTCGTCGACATGCTTATGAAGGTTTCCCACTTCTTGCTGATCAAGGAGACCTTCAATGTTGATGAGTTGGGGAGGTTTTACATCCGAGAGATTGAACGTTTACATAGAGTTCCACACTCCATTGTTTTAGACAGGGATGCATGTTTTACTTCTCAGTTCCGATAGGGGATTTATAAGGCTTTGGGTACACAGGTACTTTTGTGTACAGCATACCATCTCCAGACAGATGGTCAGTCCGAGCGTACGATACAGGTGCTTGAGGATATGCTCTAAGCCTAAATTCTAGACTTTGGTGGTTCTTGGGAGAAGCATATTCCTCTTGTGGAGTTTGCCTATAACAAAATTCTTCAGGCGACTATTCAGATGATATCTTAAGAGGATTCATAGGGTAGGCCATGCCGATATTCTTTGTAAAGGCCGGAGGCAGGAGAGGCAGCTTTTCTGGGACCTCTTCTTGTTCAGAAGACATCAAATAAGATAGAGTTGATTCGGAAGAGGATGGATACAGTACAGTCTCAACAGAAGTCTTATGCTGATAAGTGGAGATGAATTCTGGATTTTGAGGTTGGGGATCAGGTTTTCCTGCATGTTTCATCGAGGTTGGAACACCAGAGGATTCGGAGATAGGGAAAGCTTTCACCATGGTACGTCGGGCCGTTTGAGGTGTTGTAGAAAGTTGGGCCAGTTTTCTATCGGTTTGAGTTACCTCAAAGGTACCGGGCTATGCACGACGTCTTCCACATTTCTCAGCTCATACGTTACTTTTCTGAACCGTCTCATGTCTTTCAACCCGAGGAGGTTGAGGTTGAAGTATATGCGTCATTTGGGGAGAATCCTATCTGGATTTTCGATCGCAGTACAAAGGTTCTCTTTGGCTGGTATGTTCATCTGCTACGGGTATTATGGTAGCATGGGCGAGTACATGATGAGAACTGAGAGAGAGAGGTCGATGTACGATCGCAGTGGCCGGAGCTATTCATAGTTTCTTTTTCTACACCTCTCTAGGGAAATTTGGGGAAAAATTTATTTAAGGGGGGAAGTTTGTAAGAACCTGGAGATTCGTTTCAGGTATGTTTTCCCTTTTATGGTTGTTTTTAAGAAAAAGAGGAAAATCTATAAATTTTCAAAGTACACACCGTGTACTTTATAAGTACACGCCGTGTACTTTGATGTTGCACCAGGCTGTGTGCTAGCCATGTTTGGGCCACACACATGGTGTGTAGGGGAGATGTGGAGGCCGCTTAAACCAGAGTACAGAAAATCCAAGTACATGTCGGGTACTCCATAAGTACACGCCGTGTACTTTTTTTTCATTAAACAGACCAGGGTCGCGCCTAATCAACATAAGTGACTTTTTCTCAAGGTTCTTCGACCGGGATCATCCGTATGTCCGTGAACATCCTCCAATCCCTCGAGCCTTCATCTGTTTGCCGAATCTAATTCCATCAATTGCGTTGGAATCGCAACATTGAGATCTTCCTTCTTCTTGAGGTTTATTCCATGATTTCCCCTCTTTCTCAAGATATCATGGGTTGAATGTTTTGTGTGTTTTCTTAGATCTATGACGTTCTAAGAAGAATCAAGCCTTTTAGTTCACGTATATTGATCTTCTAGCATCAAGGTAGGTTTTTTGCCTTACCTTTCAAAGTATTTGAGTTTTATGTGCAAATTCCACGAATACCCGTGAACGGGGTATTGCGTGTTTACCTTTTTTCCCATGTTGTTTTCTTGCCTTTCTTGTATGCTTGTGTAGAGGTAATCTGATCATGTGTGATGATAATTTGTTGTTCTTGTATTTTTTTCCCATGCCTTGTTCTATTTACGGCCTTTGGGTCTTATTTAGCCTTTAGCCGTTATGCTTGTTTCAATGCCTTATAACCATAGGATGGAATGATATTCTTGACATGCTTGTTATGTTGTATACTAGTTAGCCAAGTAGCTCTATATGTATACTTTGGCCTTATAGAATTATTATGCACTGACTGGAATGTGACCATGAGAAACTGGTGTTATAGACTATAAGGGATAGACCGAGTGAGTTTCCCAGAGAGTCTTGGATATTATAGGCTACAGGATGGTAGACCAAGTGAGCTTCCTCAGAGATTCTTGGACATTATAGACTAAAAGGGATAGATTGAGTGAGATTCCCAAAGAGTCTTGGATATTATAGACTACAAGAGGGTAGACCGACTAAGCTTCCTCAGAGAGTCTTTACTTGTTTGAATTTCCTTAAACCATTCCAGGATTGAGGTGGAATTCACTGAGCAAGCTTCCTCAAAGATTTTTTGATAGACCTGAGACTATAGGAGGAATTGACTAAGTGAGCTTACTTAGAGAGTTTATTGAACTTGGGGATATAAGAGGGTTAGACCACATTATCTTTCTTAATGAGTCTCGGACTACCCTAGACTATAAGGGGAATTGACCGAGTGAGCTTCCCTAGAGAGTCTTATAATTTCATATGACCAAACCAGAGGGGTTAGGATGAGTGCACTTCCCAGAGGGTTGTTGGTACTTCTTGGATTAGACTACAGGGGTTGGATATGAGTACTTCCCAGAAGGGTTCCTGCTATTGTTAGATGTTTACTTCACTGTTTCTTGTTGTTATGTGGAGTGATTACTGTTGTATATCATCCTGTTACTGTTTACTGATTACTGCTTGCTGTTTACTGCTACTGTTTAATACTTACTGTACTATTACCTGCCATATGCTCACGGACTATCAGGCACATATCATAGGGTGGTTGCCTACTGAGATTTAGTCTTACACCCTGTTTGGGCCATGCTTTTGGGCCCAAACAGACTATGTTGTTGCATGTATAGACAAGGGAAAGCACACTTCGACTTTGGGTACTTGATGGCTTTAGAGATGGAGAGCATGGGACCAAGCTTAGGCTTGTGATGCTGAGGGGCTGTTTATCTTTTATTTTGTACTTGCTTTGGTACTATTTGTATTTTCAGCATTGTGACCTGTTTGGCTATTTTCCTAGATATGTATCATGCATCATTTGATATATACATATTTCCTCCAATGGTTTATTGTTTTAGTCTTTCGTTGTTTACTTGTGCATTGTTGTTGGATATTTACTACTTCCGCTATTGAATGTTTTGTTTATTTCTGCTATGTACTCTGCTAATGAGGGCATAGTTTCCCCACTATCACACCCAAGGCCCTCGTTTCTAGTCAGTAGCCTTTGGCGTTTGGAGAAATGCGCTTGAGGCCATGTGACCAACCAGGTACAGGGCTTCTCTATGTGGCTTCCGGAACTGGGACGTTACAAGACATATTCCGAAAGGTTCCCATTAAGTAAGGTTGTTTTGAAATCCATTTTTAAAATTTCATAGTCATGATAATCCATAATGGAAAATATAATCCTTATGGATTTCAAAATTACAATTGGTGATAATGTTTCATCATAGTCAGTACCTTGAAATTGTTTAAACACTTTTGCAACTAGACATGACTTATGGATACTAAATTTTCCTTCTATTTAAATTTTCTTCTTAAATACCCATTTTTAACCAATTGTCTTTACATCCACTATAGGATCTAGCAAAACCCATAAATGAGTTTTGGTACAAGAATACATTTAAGAATTCAAGTATTTTTTTCCACTTGGAAACAACAGTACCACTTATTACTATATTGTAGGTTTGAGGATCATTATTATTAAATAATGACTAGACACCATCCTCAATGACTAGAAAATCATACCATTCTAGTTCTCTAACATCTCTTGTACTTCTACACAATAATTGTGTAACCTGAAAAACTTATTCTTCCACGGGGCTTTGAGGAATCTGTTTCTATTCCAAATCTTGTGTACCTTGAGATTCAAAATCATCAAATTTTATCTTTATACCACTATCAATTTTGTATATGTTCTCCCTTTCAAGGAATATGACATGTCAATCTACTATCACCTTTATTTATGAGGGTTCATATAGGTAATATCCCATTATTTCTTTGGGGTATATTATAAAGGCACACTTTGTGCCTCAGTGTGCATCTTCATTACCTAAAGAGGCATTAAAAAATGTTTCATAACCCCACACATGTAATTATGGAATCAAAAGTTTCTTTCCAATCTATAAATGGTATGGTATACCATATTCTGCTTTAGTTGGTATTTGGTTTAGTGTTTGGGCTGCTATTTGTAATATGTATCCCCAAAAGGGGACTCTCATGACTTATCATTGATCTCACCATGTCTAACAAAGTGTGGTTCCTTCTTTTAATTACATCATTCCACTAAGGTCTATAAGGAAAAGTGAGTCGATATAGGTTCCCAAACTCCCTTAAGTAATCAATTAAGTGGTGATTAAGATATTCTCCACCACATTCTATATGGATTTTCATAGTATTCTTATAAAGATGGTTCTCAACTTCATTTTTTTATTTCTTTAATTTATCAAAATAATATGAATTATACCACATTATGTTGACATATCCATGTTTACTAAAATTATTAGTAGAAATTATTATGTATGAGTACCCATTCCTTACCTCGATAAGAAATGGTCCACACACATATGTATGAACTAATTCAAAATTCTATTTATCCCTTTCGCCTTTTCTAGTAAATGGGATTTGATAATTTTACCTGGTTAATATGCATACCATATACCAAGTGGATTTAGATTAAAATAATCTAAATATCCATCATGGTATAATTTATTCATGTTAATTTCATTTACATGAAATGGAGAATGATTCCATAGTTTGGTGTGGTATGAGTCATGTGATATAAAATTGATATCAATTTTCATATCTTGTTTCATATAATATGACACACAACAATTGTTATTTAAATGTAACTTACCATTTGAGGTTACGTAGGAATCAATATGACATATTTATAGATTTGGTTGATGTTATATTGATTTTTGAATTTAGTATTTTATGAATTTTAGGTAGGCAGAAGTGGCGGTTGGGTTTTCTGATAGTGGTATTTTGAATTTTGATTTTTCATGACATGTGGGGATCATCTATATGGGGCATGTGTAGGTGATTGGTGGTGGTTTTTGTATGGTCACCACTTTTCCAAATAGTGGACTCTTAATAAAATAAAAAAACAGATTGTGGCCTTACCATAAAAAATGATATCTTTACAGAAGAATAAACATTTATTCCCAAATTTAAAAATATATTCATTCGTATCAAGTCTGGATACATAAATAATATTTTTGGTAATAGATAAAATATAATAACAACCCTTCAAAACCAATATAACTTTGGTCAGCAACCTAAGGTGGTAGTCCCCGATTGTTACAACAACAAGTTTAAATCTATTGGATTCTTGTAGATCTACCTCCCCTCAGTAATTTTTTTGAATCATCTTGGTTCATATATCAAAATACATATGTGAACACTAAAAGAGTTATCTCACACCCAATTTGTAGAAACAAATAAATTGAATCAATAAGAAATGCATATAAAGATTCCTCTTACTTCCTTAGAAGGGTGTCATTTTTCTTCCAATGTACATTCTTTCCACATGAAAAAAATTAATATAATCACATAGCCTTTCTTTCCCCTTGATCTTCCTTTTCTTTGAAGGGTGTGAAGAATATTTAGGGTTAAAGATATTTGATTTCCCTCTCCTTTTATTTAAAATAAGGATGGAAGGATTTTTTTTTCTTCGTATCCTTATATACTTAGAGAAGGAGAGTAAGAAGATTGGGCATAGGCTTCTCAATGTTGTTCATGTTAAAATTTATAACAAAGATGGATAATCTCTTAGGGAATGATGGAAGAATGGGATTGGTTTCTAGTTCCTTAGGGAGTTTAAACCCTATAACCTCTATAAACTAAATTTAGCCAATGATCTTGACTGTGAGAGGTCCATATTTGAAATCCTCTCCAAGATTGCTATGAAATAGTAAATTGGAAACCTCAAAAAGTTCATATCTATCATTCTCCTTGTATAGACCACAAGGGTACTCAAACATGATATACACATCTATCTTTTTATAAGACTTTATGAGTATATTGTACATAGAAAAAAGCATAAAACAATGAACATTAGCTGCATCACTGGAATATTTTTTGTAGACAAGAAACTCTTCATCACTCACCTCCTTGGCAGGTAGATCAAGCATTGAGTATTCTGGCACGTAATATTTTCATTCATGGTGTAGAAAAACCCAAACCTACCTAAACCACTCTTGGAAGTTACTATCAGTGAGGAGGTTATATTTATCCAATATTTATCACAAGGATAGTGTTGATATTGATATTTCCATTTTATTATATAGTTAAGGATCATAATAATAGTATTTTCCATGATTACATTTTTTTTAAGAAATAATACATTAATTTGTTTTTATTAAATATCCCACTATTTTATCAAGTCCCGATATAATCACCAATAATATTGTAATGGCTAGTTTCTAGGGAATTATCGTGGAAATGATCCAAATAACCATTAAAATAACCCCAATGAGGGTGGTTTAAGATACTTAAATGTATTTAGGTAGGTAGGCCTTTTCCAATTGAGGGATTGTAGCTCCTTGATCCATTGATTGGACTCCCCTATCCTGAAATCCTAACTTGGATTTTCTCAACAACGGCCTCCAAGTTACATCAAATATAAAGAAGGATGATTCTTTAGATATAATATGGTTAATTAAACCTATAAAATTTATACAAACTCCATGTTAAAAAGTATGTTTCCCAATGAGGGTTGGTCAAACACTTAGTTTCAGTGATTTCATTCATAATCAAGTAATGGAAGGTCAAGACTGACATAGTATTTAACTGAGATATTTTAATTAATTATACATAATTTTTTTTCTTGTTTTATCTTTTATGAGTCTTATTAATATTAAGTGGATGTTAATTAATTAATCAAACATTCCTGATAAAACATTGATGAATAACCCGTTTATTTAAATTTCTATCTTTTCACATCAATTAATTTATTTATGTGATCATGATCTTGCATCCATAAAATAAATAACTGCATATACAAAAACAAATATATAATTAAATAACCTATTCATGAGATTTATCAAATGTTTTATTTAATTAGTGGACATTAAATAAATCTATAACCTAGGGGAAATAACTCATGTTTTTGGTTTGGCATGAGTTACAATATTCCACCTATCCACCTATGTAACACTTGGGTTGGCATCATTATTGTTTTGTCTTGAGCTATATCCATGAACCATGGGTAACTACAATAATTACAAGTATTTATAAATCACACACATAAAAGGGTAACTAGAGGATTGTTTAAAGTGGATTACATAAATATACTTGGACACACAGGTCCTACATAATAATGGATGGTGGGATGACTCATAGACCATAATATTTAATTTAATAATAAATAATTACAAACACTACAAAGAAATTAAATTAAAACTTTCAACACATAAACATGTATTGGTCAAGCTCATGAATGCCCATACATGCAATGCATATAAAAAAGTAAATAGACAACATTTATTTCTTATTCATTCATCATTTATTAAGATAAACATGCTTTCATTAATTAGTTAATTAATTAATTAATTTAATTTCATTATAATGACCATCTAAATACACATAGAGATAACCACAATAAACAAAATTAATGAAAAATAAATGGGGGAACAAATAGTTTTAGTTTTATTAAAATAAATTAATTAATAATTTATAATTATTTATAATACTTATTAAATTGTCAAAAACTGAAATTGATAATCAAAGAAATATGGTTTTAGTGCTGAAATTTCTAATTTAATGTAATTTAATTTTTTTAGTAATTGGAATATTACACAATATGTTCTATCCAACTACACATTGTGTACCTCTGTTACAATGTATCTAGGTCACATGCTTGGGGATTCAACATTTTGACTCATCCAAACTACATGAGAAGTACATACCTGCTACACACTATTTATCTGCTTGTTGTGTTCCTAAGACACTCATTTGGTTCTTTGTCATATATCTTAGCAGGATCACATGACATGTACATGCCAGCTACATGCTACATTTTCCAAATTCCATGTGCCCGTACAACCCACCAAAAGACATGGCATGTTCTTGATAAAGAGACTACACGAAGTAAATTTCATCTACATGCCATGTATCTCTAATTCCATCTGTCCAGATAACTCGGTGTGTATATCAGATATTGGAATTGATGAAAGACATACTATTTACACCACATACATGTTGTGTGTATCATAAATTCTCTAATTTTTCAATATCATGTGGTTTGACCATGTATAATCACCACACGAATTGTGTGATTTACACCGCTTACCCATGTACACTACACAAAGTGTATTCCATATACACATCATATAATCTGACAACTATGTTCTAGGTTGGCCAGTAAACACATGGTGTACACCTCGTGTAATAACTGGGTGGAATTCCATGTATCTCTCAACATGGACAGGTTCCGTGTACTAGGGTACAGAACATGTACCCTGACTACATGACATGTAACACTATCTTACTGATAAAAAATTGTAAGTTCCTTAATGGAATCTTCGATCATTATTCATATTTTCTTAGACCATTAAAAAAATGAAACACTGCATGAACATGATTAATATTTCAACAACATGTTAATTCCAATCATAATAAATAATGAATAATGTAAAATGAAAATTCAACCATTATTTCATATGGATTAACAATAAAATAAATAATTATAAATTTAAATATGACTACTCTAATACCACTTTTTAGTTCTGTGCATAGTGGAAGCATGTAGTGGTGGGTGATATAATAAAAAAAATTGATATAGAGTTTCTTGAAACCTCAATAAAAGGTTCTAGAATGTAAAATTTATAATTAATTTATTTAATATCAAAAGAAACGAATACCTGATATGAGGATTATTTCTTCGATGTAGATTTCAATCATCTCAAAAGACTCATTCAGGTTTCCTTCATTTCTTTGTGAGGATCCAAGTATATATTCCCACTAGTAGTGATCTATACATTCTCCTTTGATATCTGAGTAATGCCAATAGATCTCTAGGTGCTAGCGTGTTGCAAAGATTGTCTTGTGTTATTCATGTTGATCTCTTGTCCTTCAGTCATGAATTAATCTCTCTTGTTTTTCCCATTGTTGATAGGGAGAGTGAAGGAGCATTCAATATAGAATTCATTGAGTGTAATAATTCTCTATTTTTAATTGCACTTACTAAAAAATGACATAAATTACTATTTATAGAGCTAGGGTTTCGGTTAAAATAATTATTTAATTTCATGAAGACACGTAAATAATATTATAACCATTAATAAGCCCTATGCCACATAATAATAATAATAATAATAATAATAATAATAATAATAATAATAATAATAATATTATTATTATTATTATTATTATTATTTTATGGTGTTCACCAACTTTCAAAATAAAAACATATTATCTAAACAACTTGTTAATTAATATTTATCAATCGAAAAGGTCTTAGTCCATTAAAAATCCTCTAGAATTTATTGAACACCCTAAAAATTATTTAATTTAAATATTTCATTCACTAATAAATAGTTGTTATCAATAAAACATGAATAAACTTATCACTATATCATGATAATAATATTGATTCAATTTATTAAATTCAAATAGAATTTAATTAGGATCATCAGAAACACATAGTGTGTGACCCTCTAACATTCATTCAGAATGGAATTATGTGGGCTTGCCAAATGTAAAAGATTATTATCTAGTAACGGGTATATGAAGATAAGATAAGGAACTTAATGTCGCAAATAATAAAAACATATACAAATACTCAATGTGTAATACACTCCTTTTTTTACAATATCTCATCAAGAAGGTTACACATCAATGTCACCAACTTATATAATTGATACTTTTTTCTTTAGCTATCTGAAATAAACACGTTGTAACACCATGTCCATAAAATTTAGGGTGACAGTTCTATTTTAATAAATGGGATAAGACATCAACTTCTATAAATATGGAAGGGAAAATCGTTCCTCGACTTATCCATTAATGAAAAGTTAATCATAATGCACCCAACATACCTAACCTCACCGTGAACATATTTCATTACGGTTTTCATCACAAAAATAAGTCTATGAGTCATGATATGAATTAATGATAATATTAAAGTCTAAAGAGAATTAAACATTCTCATAAATATGAATATTTTATAACAATAAAACATTATGAATTCTTACTAGCGGGTATTTTCTCACAGTCCCCCCGTCTTAGAGATTTCCAAGTCCAAACATCATGATAATAATCCTCATCCACTAATGAGCACTCGTATCTAACAACCTATATATTATGTGTCCCATTATAGCATGTTATCTGGATGTATAACTATATTCTATAATATCATCAGAGCACTTCAAGGATCTCATAATAGTGGATAACTAATATAAACTTATCAATGTGATATATACTCTAGGACATTATTACATTCGATTAACATTGAATAATGAATAATATATAATAATATATTTTATTAATATTAAATATATCAAATATACATGGAATCAAATTAAAAAATGTTAGTCCTAGGACACCAAATCCAATAAGGTTCTATTTCTTGAAATTCTCAATTATTTACATATTACTTTATATTAAACTTGGTTTCTCTATAAGATGGATCCCACCACTATTTATAGCCATCATCAACTGAGAAATAACTACAAACAATTGATCAATTACAATTCCAACCATTATATGATGTGGATTTGGAAGGGAATTATCCTCTTGATACCTTCCTACTTCAGTTCCCCTTTTCCACTGTGGAAAATTTTGACACCCATAGGTTTTTTGAATTTTTTTCAAATTAATTTAATATTTTTGATATTTTTTATTTCATGCAACACTGAATATAGTATATATATATATATATTAAATCACTAATTTTTGTTTGAATACACTATAAACAAGACCTGGATTATATTTCATTACATGCAACACCAGCTTGACTTGTGTTACATGCAACACCGAGTTTCTATAAATCATTATTATATTATTATAATTATTTAAATGAGATATTTATATCCTATTCAATAAAATTAGTCATATTAATATAAATAAAACTTTTTAAATATTATTTTTAATGATTTTATAAAAATAAAACATATATTTAATGAAACGTGTAATATTGGTAAAGTCTTTATATGTTTAAAAATATTATTTCCTCAAATAAGCTGTTTTTTATGTGTTTCTATGAAAAATAAAAAAAATAATTTTAGAAACTCATAGAAATTTAATTTTATTAGATAACATTAATTTTTGAATTCATAATTTGAAAATAATCTTAGGGTTAAGTTTCATGATTTTCATGAGAATCTTCATTATTGGATGAATAATAAATAATACAGAATTCTAATTCAAAAATGTTTTTTCATCTAATTTATTTATGTAGGTAAATTATATTTTAAGTTTATTTGAATGTTATAATAGATAGATTAAACATATATTAATCCATTTTAAGTCATTAGAATAATTTTTTATGTTGAATTTAGATAAAAAGTATTAATTAACTTTTGAACATTCTCACTTTAAAACCTGTTTTCTCACCATGTATACGAGATTAGAATTAAACACAATTTTTCCGCTTCAATAAAATGAATTTAGAAAAAAGGAAATTCATGGTTGTAATCATTATAATTTTATAGTATTATATTATCAGAATAAGTTTTTACCAAAAATATTATTGAAAATGATTAAAATTAATTACAACGATTAAAGTAAAATTAAGCTTAATGGGGAAATAAACCTTAAACTTATATTACAAAATGACCTATCCACTTTTCCAACACCCATTTTATAGAAATATTTTTGAAATAGACCTTTCATTCTTGATTGTGGTTGGTTTTTGATGAATTTTTTATATGTCAAAATACGGGTACACCTAACTTGTTTTCAAAAATGCCAAGTGTTCCCTTTCCCTCCCCTATAAATGCAACCACATCTCCCCCTTCTTCACACCTCTCAATCCTGATATATTTAGAAAATATATTCCCAATTAGATTCCCATAATCCCTTCATTACTACTTAGACGATCCCTTTGGGAAGAAATCCAACCAAGGAACCCCTTTTGTGAAAGTAAAAGGAGTTACCCAAAGAAGAGGTAACATCCTTTCTCAAGATCCTTTCTTATATTTTCTTTCTCCACCACCAAAATTATTCTTATCCCATGGTAATATAATAAAAAATTATACTAAATATACTTATATTTCTTTATTCTAAGGGATTTATCTACACTCACACACACTTCCATCTAATGGGTAACAAACATACCATTCTTGTGTACAACAAACTACTGCCTCACGAAATGATGTTGTTAATTTTATCTTTACCATCTCTCATGGAAGAGAATTATGATGGAAACTTGGTTTTTATTTTATATATATGAAATTTATTATGTAATTATACTTTTATATTTATTTTATAAATCTTACCTTCATGTTTCCCATTTTGTGTAAATATGATAATTTTGTTTGGGGAAGTGTGAACTACCACCTCCTCAAAGCGATGTGATTCATTCACACACTACATGGAACATATTAAGGATTTTTTAGTGAGATCATATTATATATATGAAATAATAACTCGTATTTAATTATATTATATATAAATATACATATAATTTCTTTGTATTATCTTTTTCAACATTACAAATAAAAACAGAAACAATGTTCATGCGTACGTATGACCTACCATATCAATGAATAGTGTATTCCATTTCATATTTCTATATACTATAGATTATTATAAATACATATATACTGAATATAAATTATATTTATATCATTTTTTACATTCTTTAAATATTTATATAAGTATAAGGACAAAAAATACAACAAATTAAGATACATGCAAAAAACAAAGAAGATATTACCCAAAGTGAAACCTTAACTTAGAATTGTTAATAAGAGGGTTATATAAAGTCATAATAAAACCATATGTGGTATTATACAAAATAATGTGGTTATTTGAGAGATTTATAGTTAAATTATATTTATTGTACATGATTTTTTTATCATTACAAAGAGAGCCAAGACATAAGTTAAGAACATTTCATCCTACTTTTTATTTTCGTGAGATACATGTATTATTCACCACTAATTTATTTTTTTGTGGTGTGTATAATTACAATGGGGTTTTTATATTATTATTATACTTAAATTATTGGGTATTTACATATCTATTTTATGGTATTCCTTTCATGGGGTTTATGCTTCAAAAGTTACAAAACAGTAAAGTAATTTTGTCTCAATTTTCCTTCTTTGAGACAGACACCATGTCATGAACTTATATTTTTACAGAGCTGTATATACTACCTTTTAAATTTTATACATTTAATATAATTATTTTAAAGATATTATAATATTTATTTAAGGTTTTTATTTCCATTGTTTTATGATTCAATGTTACCAAATTGGTAACGGGTTATAGCTATAATATCACTATTTATTGAGATTATTTATGATTATTCTCCCAATGATGAAATATTATAATCCATATCTCAAGAAATATAATTATTTTTATTAATGTTACTTCCAAATAATTATACCATTTTCCCACTTTTTGATACATAATATGACCAGGAAAGGGTTTTTAAGAAATTCCGACTTTACCTCTCTTTTCGGTCGGAAATATGTGTTCATTAAAAACCATGCTTTTTAAAAGGTTTAAAAAGTAATATATTATTATCCTATTATATTTAAAAGAAAATTTTAACCACGCTTTACTTTTTAAACAAAATATTTTAAAAAAATAATATTTTTATCATTTTTTGGTTGAGGTAATTTTATAAACTTTTTACGGTGAAAATGGAATGTTTGGAATGTACAGATTTATCCACCGTCATGATCATAATTCCATTAAAGATTATTTTACAGGATTAAAAAGTTAATTTTTTAAAAAAAAAATCCCAATTTTTTATATTTTTTTTAAATTGGTTTTCGATGAAAACAGTTTTCAAAAAATGTTTTATGTTTAAAAAGTGTTTTAAATGATTTTAAAACCAACCCTTATATTTTATCAAAAGGTTATTTTAAAAAAAAAAATTTAAATTATTTTGAAGCTTCATTTATATTTTTTCAATTTATTTTCAAAGAAAAAGTTTTTAAATTTTTTTCAAGATTCTTTTATAAGTTTTCAATTAAAAAGCTTTTCAAAGTTATTTCAAACATCTTTTAAAAGTTTATAAGGGAAAAGGTTTTTAAAATAATTTCAATATTTCTTTGTAAGTTTTTAAAATATATTCTATTAATATAGTTTTCAAAAGGTTTTATGTTATAAATATCATTTTCAAAGAATAAAGTATATTTTCGTCAATAAATTTTTTAAAAAGATATTTCAAAATTATTTTCCATCTAAGATGACATCTATTGATGTTACTCGTGCCCTTTTGGGAAATAAACCAAAGGTTCCATTCATATTATTTCTTGAATGGTTTATGTTTTGATTGAATTATTCTTATGAACCCCGTTTATCCTTAATGAGTTTTATGTTTATGAAATCCATTTCTCTTTGATGGGTTATATATTTATGTAATGAATTTCTATTTCAGGGATTATCTATTTATTAAATCCATTTCTCTTTCATAGGTTATATGTTTATGAAATCAATTTCTCTTTCATGGGTTATATGTTTTTGAAATATGTTTCTATTTCACAGGTTATATGTTTATAAAATTGGTTTATCTTTCATGGATTCTATGTTTATGAAATCTGTTTCCCTTTCATGGGTTATATGTCTATGAAACCCATTTCTTTTCATAGGTTATTCTATGATGAAATTATTATGAAACATTTCTTTTTTCCACAGGTTAGGATAAGATTACATGTTTATGATATTCATTTCATTTTTTGTTTATGTTATGACTAATCTTTATGATCTTGAGGAACATATAAAAATTATTTCATTATGATATGTGTGAAACATATAACTTCTTCCAATTTATTGGGTAATGATTTATATCTCATAATATAGGCTAAGACAATCTTGGGAGTGAACCTTGACTACTAAGATATCCATGGGAGTGAACTGTGACTACCAAGATGCAAATAGGTGTGAACTCATACTACTAATATGTTCATGGGAGTGAACCATTACTAGAAAGATGGTATGATAAGTGAACCCATACTACTAAGATGACCTTGGTATTGATTCCTTGGATATTATGGAAATAATTTTTTATTCTTATGCATTTTCCATAATTCCATGTCTTATTCCTATGTTACGATTCCATGCATTATGCTCTTTATTTCATTATGATTCATGTCATGTGAAATACAAATATGTATTTCTTGATTCATTTTTATGATCTTTGATATGAAGGGCATGATATTTTATTTATCATGATCACATTGTCATACACTAATGTTCATGAAATTATTACACATTTCTTTTATTTTCCCTTACTAAAAATTTGAGATCACCCCTTTCTTATGTTTTCCTTCCCTAGGTTATGAAGAAATATTTTTATGTAGAATTATTAAGGGGTAATATATTTTTAGGAAACAATAATGTTATTTCACTAAGTTACAATATTTTTTTGTTCCATGTTTCCAAAGGCACCAAACTAATACAATCTTTGGGAATTTGTTTGTGTAATGTATTAAGTATTCCAAAAAAGTGATATAATTCTTATTTATGTAAATCAAGGGTTGCTAAAAAATCATTATGAATATAGATATATTATATAAATCAACATGTTAATATTCAAATGATATAACATTTTAACATAAACATAAAATATTATCATTCAAAGTAATTCTATGGATATTATCCTAACCTATAAATTTATTTAAACCTTTGATCTAATATCAATTTTAAGGACTACGCCTTAAAAGTTACATAATAAAGTTTCTTTAGACTATAATTCAATTTCTTTCATTCCCAAATATCTTATATATTTACTGTTTTGAAGAATTAGGTCATAACTCTTACATAAAAAACCCATATATTACAAAGAGGAAAATTCTACTTAGTATCCATTTTTCCTACAATATAAACCATTCAAAATTAAACATGTTTTATATTCCTAAAAAATATTTTTGAATTTAAATATAACTTCTTCTTTTTTCTTACTCACCCTTAAACCCTATGAAAAACATTTAAGAACATGGGATATGAATAAAAATATCAACAAGGGACATAAAAGTAATAAGTCAATTAGTCTAGTAAAAAACATGAAAATCATAAAATATTTACCTTTTTCAAATATTCTTTGAGCTTATGAAACAAATCATATCCAAATGAAAAAAAACATTTTCGTCTCAAAGAAAACCTTTAAAACATAAAGAATGAAAATAGAAACCCTTTTAAGAAACTTATATCTTTATATTTCTAACACATGTTATAAATAACTAGAGCCCGATTTAATCCATGTGAGTGACCCTTTGGTTAACTGCAACATTCTTTCCTTTGAAGATAAATAACATTACCCATTTCATTGGAGAGCTATATCGGGTTCATCCATCCATAAGTTTTATCAGTCTCACTTGTCATATAATCTATATTGAGCTTAGCCCTTATATAATATGTATCAGACTTACCCATCATATAATCTATATCAATATCACTCTACATTATCTATAATTATCAAGTACCATATCAATAATAATTTTTTTATTCTTTCATAGTTTTATCATAAACCCTTTAAAAACTCTTCTGAACCCATATGCAAAACATTTTTAGATATTTGTAATATCATTTCCCTTTAAAAACCCATTTTCAAAAGAAAAATTCCCAGAAAAAAGATAATAAGTGTTTTTAATTGAAGGAAACATGGAATATTTTAATAGAATAAAAACATATAATAATGGTTGTGGTTTCTGGAAAAGTCATTGACACAATATACTTTAAAATAGAACATTTCTTTTTCCTTTTTTAGAAATTCAATGAATCCCATTTAAAGATTCTTTTTGTAAATAATCTAAAGAAAGTAAAAAAGAGATATAAAATGTCCTTTATAATTAATTGAAATCCATATGAATACATCCATAGAATAATTTTTTATAATTTTTATATGGAATAGAAATATTTATAAAATAAATCTGTAAAACATTTAAAATGAGGTTTTAGGTAAAAGTGCCTCTTATATTGAGTCTCAGTCGTCACATACGTTTATCATATTATTAAATAATAAACTTATATTAATTATTTACTTACATAATAAGTTTTTCAATTTTAATATTAATTTTTTTATTTATATTCATGTTATATTCAATTACTTAATTATTTAAGTTTATGTCGGATGTTTTGATGATATTTGGACTATATGTCCAAAATGAATTCAATAGGTCAACTATGGTCAAAATTTTCATTGCTAAATAATATCAGGAATAATAATATTAACATAATTATCATTTTTTTATAAATTATACTTTTAAAACCAACCCTGAATTGTGGTTATGAAAAATTAACTATGTTACAGTCATGGTGATGTCAAGCCATAAAAACGCATGAGAAATGTTTCTATTTTTCGATGATCACGATGGAACAAAGGTAAGAATTATTTTAAATTTATATAGTTATTATTATATAATAAATATCATATTACATATTTAAATAAAATTATATATATCATCCATGTAATGTGGTGATGAAAAAATCACATCGCTTCGAGGAGGTGGTTGTCCACACGTACGCCTGAACGACGTTAACATTTTCAATGGAAATAAATGTAAAAAATTAGATGATATATTATTTTATCATAATATTAATTATTTAATAAATATAACTTATATTAATTAAATCCATCATAACAAACAAACGTTATATGTGGTGATGGAAATTGAAACACATCACTTGAAATAGACCAATTTGGACTTATACCTTCTCCTTAGACAACCTCTTTGGATTACACATTAAACCTACTATGTTTGGTCTTTTGGTGAGAAAAAGATGTATAAGAGGTGGGGATTGAAGTTAGTAAGATTCTTGAGTAGTTTTTTTCCTAAATAAATTTTTCAAAATGTGTGAGTAAGAGAGGAGAGGAGGTACCATTTATAAGTGAGTGGAGGGGAACTCTTGGAATTACTTAAAGTATTTAGTTAATAAAAAATAATTTCTATAAAAAAATGGATCCAAATTGATATAATTAGAAAATAGTATGAGTATGGGTCAAAAAATATCATATAATAAAACTTGGATATGTTTAGATTATTTTTTTATCCTTATTTATTTATTTTAACCCCTCATTCACCCTTTTGGAAATTAAGGTGATATCAATGGTTTTTACTTTTTATGGGCCAAGAAAGTTACTATTAAAGAAAAAATGACCCATAAATGGAACATGGTTGATATTTTAAACTATATAACATTAAATTAGATGAATATATTATTTTTATATAATTTAATTTATTTAATAATAAATTTTATATTATAAAAAATCATTAATGTCATTTTGGAGCTATTCATTTAATTTGACATTGAAAGGAAAATTATAGAAATATAATTAAAATATAAACCATTAAAAAATCCCAAATATTTTATATTGATATATAAAATTTATGGTACATTGTAAATCACCCAAACAAATATTACTTTTAGAGTTCTTAAAATTATTTTCATGATTTTTATACAACTTGTATAAGAACCATGTCAGCGGTGTGTAAGAATTTAAAATAAATATTTCACGAAAAAAAAATTAAAATAAATTATCACGATAAAAAAATTATTTATATTTCCAAAAACCATTTATAACAAAAACTAAATTCTTTTTATCTTTATGAAAA
Source organism: Viscum album (assembly GCA_963277665.1). NCBI lineage: Eukaryota > Viridiplantae > Streptophyta > Magnoliopsida > Santalales > Viscaceae > Viscum > Viscum album. The sequence continues at coordinate 1,953,879,558 of OY728125.1, forward strand.
AAAATTATATATATTAAAAATAGGAGTGACATTTTGTTTTTATTCTTTATTTAAAATTATATTCATGTTCTTATCATTGGAAGGTGGAAAGGAATTTCCATATTTTATAACCTTTTATGGTTAAGGTAGAAAAAAATTAAAAAATGAAAGAAATACATGTGTTAGGGATATTTTTAGTCCTTATCACATTTTTAACCTTAATTACTTGATTTACCCTAACCAAGGTGACAAATATTTACTAACAATACTATTTATAATGAATAAAATAAAATGGAAATATTTATAAAATTTAGACCACATGATTAAAAGTAAGGAATAAATTTTTAACTACCAAATTTATAGAAGTGGAATAAAGTTATTTAAAATTAATCTTACAAAACATGACGAAGAATGATTTTTTTAGAAAATGCATTTTTAAGTATAAAAATGTTTTATATAAAATTATAGTATAATTTTTAATAGAATAACATTTATTAGATTATTTTTAATCAAAATAAACTAATTAAGTTTTAAAAATTAACTAATATATAATGTGAATTTGTAAAAAATTGAAAATAAAAGGTAGTTTTCAATAAAAAATTAGTATTTTCACTATTCATTGAAAAATCAAACTTTTCAGAAAAATAATTTTTTTTTACCATAATATAAATTTGTTATGATAATTTCAAAAATGAATTTCATTTTTTTTCAAATTAAAATTTTAAAACTTAGAAATGAATATTTTAAATAAAACATTATAATATTAAAAAGGGAGTTAAATAAGAATAAAACTATTTCCTTTTTTATTGAAAAATTAATTAATATTCTTATAATGAATATAAATATATGAAATATAATTTATGAATAATATTAAGGAATAAAATTTATTATTATCTTTACCAGGGTTTTTAGAACAACTCATTTAAAAATCATTCAAAATTCTTAATTTTACAACATCAAAATTTACAATGTTTGTAACTTATATTTTATATATAGAACAATTTATATATTCATAATCATAATCATTATTATAACATATTTCAAGAAAATGTTTCCTTAAAATATGTTTTTAACTAATTTAACTTTTACATTAATCATTTACTGATACACTCTTGAACTTTTAGGAAATTAAGTGACAATTACTTTATTTTGACTAGTATAATCCTATATTTGGGAATTTTGAAATTCTCAAATTATAAAAATACTCCTACCACCTTATTAGAAAATATATTATCATTAAAATGACATTATAATATCTATAAACTCTTTTGTGTCAGGAAATAACAATTATTTACTTTAGAGTGTATATTTAACAAATAAACTATTATATCCAAATCAGATATGGTATTTTATATGTTTGGAGAAATAATATTAAAAGAATATTTTATTCTTTAAAATATGTCATTAATAGATGGTAGTGTTATATCCATAATATTTTAACAAAAAATTGGATAAATTCTTTCATCCTTGATAAAATAATTTAATTTTTATCTTCTTTTCAAAATAGGTTATATAAGTAGATGAATCATAAACTATGTGTATTGAATTCATCATCTCGTATTTTTTATAAAAATAAAACTTTTTTAATAAGAAACTTGTATCATCATATTAGAAAAATAATATGAAGATACAAATCCTATAATTAGATCAATTAAAGATTGATATATATATATATATATATATTTAAAATATAATAGAATCATTTTATATTATATTTGAATGTAAATTAAAATATCCATAGATTATTTCCCTGATTCCGAACTCTTAGAAACTTATAATATTTATAAAGTACATATTTGGTATTATATACTATTTAAAATTGAATAATATTTTCTTTAACACTAATACCTATTTTAGAATTTCTATAGATTTTATGAAACCCATTCATATAATCTATATGATTTATATCCTATTCAAACATTTTTCCTCCCCAGTAAAACTAATTTTAGGTTTTAATGATCAATGATAACTATTGAAAAAAATACAAACTTCTTCTTTGAGCTCAAAATTTTACCCTATTGTCAACACCACACAAGAAAATGAAACATCACATGAACAATTCCTCTATTCTAAAAACTTTAAGAAAATAGGCTTAACTTTTATTGAAATCATTTTCATTTTTATTATATTTCCAATAATGACAACAAAATGAATTCTATAACCAAACATTTCTTATAAGAAATGTTTTTTTCACTCTAAGTCATTAAAATAACCAATCATATTAAATATATGATTATTGACCAAAATTCATTCCTTTATCATGCATATAATTATTTTGAAACCTTGAGAGAATTATTTTATGCTTAAAATCAGCTAGATTAATTTTTTGAATAACTTCAATAGTTGGTAACTCAAGAAATTTTTTCTCCAATACATAGAAAATCTTCTTTTTTACTTAAAATAATTGTTAAGATTTTATACTAATCTAATATGTTTCTTACATTGAGACTTTTTTCTATAATATTTATTTCAAGGCTATTTTTGATGTTGATGAAACCATTTTATTTGTAATATAAGATTTTATGAAATGAGTATCATGTTATACAATCATTTAATAAGGTATTTTATTAAATTTGATCCCACTAAAATGATGATTCCTTTTAATTCATAAAATCCATTGGTACGATAAGATATTCATTTCACTATGTAATTAGTTTTATTTATAATTCTACTAACTACTTATCTATTTAGGAAGTTCATCACTCTAATCATATCATATATGAATCTTGGATGGTTGATAAGAAAACTCCTTTCACAATCCATTATATAGATAAAATAACCACCATTCATACAGAAAACTAATCCTATTAGGGTCTATTAGCTAAGTGTAACCTAAATAAAAAATTAAAAATAGGAACCTAGTCCTATTTGGGTCACCCATTTCTTACTCACCTTACACGAGATAATCCCATGGAACATAGCTTTGATAAGATATAACAAGAAGGATGATAGAGGTCTTGAAAAGTGTTTGATTTGGAAGGAATATGAAACTTAGTATTTTTAAGGGGATTTAATCTCACCATATTATATCATTATATTTTACTTACATTCATGTAATACTCTAATTATTTATATTTGGATCATATTCATTCCACAAAATCAATATATTTAAACTATATTTACATGTAACTATTTACACAACTCAATTCTTGTGTTACTCTATAAAATTAATATCAAGATATACTATTACATATTCAACTGTATCTCATTAATAAGTTATATAAAACCCTTTCTTGTAAAGGCTTATAATCATATAAAATTAACAATCCCTATAAGAGTAAGTATAGAGAGACAAATAACCAACCCCACCTTTTTAGACAATGGATAAGCCTCCAGTCTAGTGAGAATCCAACCGATAGTCCTTCCACCCAAGAACACTTTACTGAATAATGATCTCAATTACATTATAATCCTAACACCTAATATGTATTTAAAATAATAGACTATATAATTCAAGCTTATAACATAGTACAAGCCAAATCTATGATAGAAGATAACTAAATCAATTATCATACCAAGCATGCAACCTAGTTTATGAATGTATAAAAACTTATAAATGTAGTTTAACAATTTAATCTATATAATACAAAAATTCATAATATAAAAATTATATTCATGAATTAATATAAAATAAAATAAATATATTAACAATTCATATATTTAAACATGTGATAAACTTTATAAACAATTCATAAAAAAATCAACTATAAACACTTTCTAATTTAGCCATACATTATGTAAATTCCATAATTAAATATAAATATAAAAACATTATATTTTTTCCAAATATTAACTCCTTCATGTCATACTTTTATGTGGAATTATACTTAATTATATAATATTTAATGGAATATAAACATTTAATACTTTAATTCGATTATGAAAAAAATAACATAATATAAATATAACATATTTAAAATTATTTAATCCTTGATCATATCAAATATTAAAACTTATTTTGATATAGTTTAAATAATTTTATAAAAAATTCCATTAATTTGAAAAATTCAAATTAATAATTATAAACTATTCAAAATATTAGATGTAGACTCTTTTATATTGGGTCATGTTTTATAATTCACAAACACTTTATAAATCAATATTATAATTTTCATATAAAAGTTTTAAATCAAAATTATATGTCATTCCATATAATTTCAAAAGGTATTTAATATTAATAATTTATATCATGGATATTTATTTAATAAATGATTAATAAAAATTTATTTAATTAATTATAAACATTTTATAATTATTTAATTTATAAAAAAAATTATGAATTAAACAATTGTGCCAAAATAACTTTTTATATAATTTATATGAAATTTATAAATAATAAAATGTAATTCATAATTAAAAAATTTGAAAATAATTTTTTTTCACTTATATAGTATTTGACGATATACTTAAGTTGTATGATGAAACTTAGTTAAAAACTAACATCACATAAAACCATAATCAATATATAAAAACAAAGTTAATGTTATAATAAATCATTTTCATATAGTATTAATATTCATTAAAAAAATTTATAGATACATATTCACTATAAGAATATTAAGTAATTTTCGAGTCAAAAAAAATAGTCTTATTAAATTAATTTACATAAAATATATGGATTTATTTAATTTATTTAATTTAAAAATTATATAAATTTAATTTTAAAAATTGAAATTAATTTTTAAAATCATAATACCAAAATTATCTTAGGGTGAAATTTTGGAATTTTTATAAAAGGAATGACATTTTAGGGAATATTGAAAAATACCGTTTTTTGTAAAACTATCATTACTTCCCATTAATTAAAATAGTTTATATGTACATATTAATAATAAATTAAAATAAGTAACAATTATTTATAAATTATATAATTAATTACATAGAAATCTTTATAATACCTTATTTTTGTATAAGTTCATTTTTGGGCTTGAAAACACATTTTTTCTAAAAACTGTTTTCATTGTGTTTTACGTTTTAATCTAAAATTAATCTCTAACACTTATATTAATTGAATTTTATAAAAAGGATTAAATATTTTGAACCAGAATAATTAATATAATTTAATAGGGTCAACATAATTTATATTCATAATGAAGATTAAAAAGAATAAAAATCTATTACCACACTTAAAGTTAAAATAGGTTTACCGAGGGGTTAAACTAAAAAGATAAGGTTTATAATTACCTAAACACTTGAATTTATCATATCGTATGGGTTATTTTTGAAATTATATCTATTTAATGGGTTAAATTATTTATTTTAATACATTAAATTGAATTTTGGAACCCAATCTTGTTTTTTGAATCGATAAGTTATATTTTATTAAAATTTAAAAATATTTGTGTGTCCTTTCATTTTATGGCATGGATAGAAGATTCCATTCTGTTTTCGATTCTTCCAAAAGTCTAAAAACATATTTGTTTTTATTATTTAACCAAATAAATTTCTGGAAACCAATTTATTACTTGATTTCATTGATTTTTTACACATAAATGATGTATTTTCCTAAAAAATGTTTTTATGCATTTTGGGATCTTATATTAAAAGTAATTTTATCCACCTATATAATTTGGACCTAATAAAATTGACACAATATTTGGAATTATCATGTTTAATTATGTTCATAATAGACCTTTTATTTTTGTACATATAATTATTTTATCATGGTAAAAAGTTAAGTTATAAGAGTTAAGGTTAAAATGAATTTAATGTTTTTTAACATAGAGATCAATATTAAAATAAAACTAAAACATATCTAAATTTTATTGGTTGAGTTTATTTTGACCTTATAACACCTTATATTTAAATTCATACTTCCTTGTTTTTACATTACATGATTATGATATATATATATATATATATATTATTTAGTACTTTTTCAAATTCCAAGAATACCCATCCCCTCACTTTTAAAAGGGCACCTTTTATACTCTATTACTCACACCTTTTTAGAACTATATATTGTAAAATATGCTACCAAATTAATTCCTAAAATACCACCACATTCTTGAGGAATTTTTTATTAGAAAACCATCCTAGAAAAGATTTATTTACAAACCTAAAGAGATTGTCTGAAGAAGAGGTATAATTCATAACTGAGATTTTTCGATTTATTTTTTATTCTAAATAATTAAAATATTCTTAAAACATGATGAAATTATAACACCATTATATTATATATAATGATATGTTTTGTTAATTTTATCACCTATATCCATCTCCTCTTCGATCAAATTGGAAATGAAACCGTTGTTTTTGTGTACAGTGGACTATCGCCTCACGAAACAATGTAATTCATTTTCTAAAATCGGATCTCAATAATGGTTATAATAATGAATTAAAAGTATATATATGATATAAATTACATAATGAACATTTTTTAAAGATAATATATCAACTATTTCTTAACTATTTATCAATTGAAAAAAAAGATATGATCGTTCATGCGTACATGTGGATTACCACCTCTATGAAATAATGGTGTTCATTTTTTGTGACCACATCCCATGGATGATATATATAAGTGTATTTAAATTAATAATATGATATTATGATATAATTATAATTATTTAAATATAAAATAATACTTACCTTATTCCCATCTCATTATTTGAAAATTTTAATCGTTACTCATGCGTACTTATGGCCTATCGTCTTTAGGATTGAAATGTAATTCATTTTTCGTAACCGTATTTCTTGGTTAGTTTTAAAAGTTTATTTTTTTTGTATAAAATGAGAATTATTTAAATATTATAGTTATATATATTATTTAATAATTATTTCTCTGACCATAGTAAACTTTCTTAATTCATTTTGGACATATAAGTTAAATATCATCAAAACATCTAACATGAACTTAATTGATTATGTAATTTTATATAAAATTGTAATAAATAAAATAAAAGGAATAATAAAATTTAAAAAGGTTATTTATAAATTATATAACTAAAATAGATTTTTTATTTTCAAAGATAAGGAACGGTTTTGATGAGTCAGACTCTAGGTAAGAGGAACTTTACATTTGAAACCTTAGTTTAAATGTTTTCAAGATTTATTTTCTAAATATTTTTATTCCAAGAACATAGTATTATAATTATTTTATGGATGTATTTATATGGACATAGATAAATTTTAAAAGATATTTTATATCACTTTTGACTTCATTCCAAGTGTTTTCATAAGGAATATTTTTATATATTTTATATGAAACGTTTAGATAAATATAAAAAAGGAATGTTCTATTTAACATATAAAAAATCAATGGGTTTTCCAACCATCATAATAATAATTTTTTTTTGGACTACGTGATAATATTTCATGTTTTATTCAAATAAATTACCACTTTACCTTTGTTCGGAGTGTTTTCGAAAAGGGATTTAAATTGAATGGATATTTAGATATTTAGAAATTTTTTTTTCTTATGGGTGTAAATAATATTTTTATAAATTTTCTAATCTTTTATGATTATGTTATGGTTCTTGGGAATTTTTTATGTGATGAGTGGTTCCATTATAAACTAAGAATGGGTGGTTCTTCTGTAAACCAAGGATGGGTGGTTTCTCTATAAAATAAGAACGCGTGAGTCTGATATAGTTCTCTAATTTATTGGGTATTTTTAAGAGTGATTTTAAGATTAATTATAAGAGTGTTGTTAAAATGATGTCCCATGTTACCTAAATGATTTATCTATGATTTTTATGGATTTTTAGAAAAACTGTAAGATTTCATAAATTAATATTTTGAGATTATTTTTAAAGGAAAGTATATGCTACTTCTTAAGGGTGAAATGTATAATTTTTTGTAATATTTTTCCAAGGTCCTTTTTGATTACAAAGAAAACTTTATGTGATTTATTTTTATTTATGTGAATTTATGAAATTATTTATGAAAATATTTTGGTAGAGAAGTTTATTTTTTGGTTAATTAAATTTTTATTTTGAGAATAATGTTTATTTTAAAAAAGGAAAATTTTTATGAGTATTCATGGAATAACTTGTTTCTGTCTTCCTCTTTATATATCCATTATGGAGTTTTTTGTTCTCTTCCCATATTTTAAAATAAATTTCATAGGGTTTTAAGGATGATTAGGGACAAAGAGGAGGTCAAGATGAAAATTTTGAAGATATTTCATGAAAAGAAAACTTTTTATATCTTAAAAGTTTTTCATTGTGGAGAAAATGGATACCGAGCAAAAGTTTCCAATTTTTGATTTATTTATTTATTTATAAAAGTATGATGAACCAATTCTCTAAAACTATAAACGTAAAATATATTCAGGAATGTAATAAAATTAATTCTTTTCTGAATAATCAGTTTTATGTAATATTTAGGGCCAATTCATTTTAGTTGGTATCAAAGAAAATTTTTAGATAATTTTAGAGGTTAGGATAATATAAGTTTTTTTTAAAGGTTGGGGCTGAAGCCTCATTTTTATTAAGTAAATACTCTTAAGATATTATAATTTATATTTATTATGATATAAAATTTGAATATTACCATGTTCCTTCATCTAAAGTATATCTATTTAGAGTGTTTTCCATATAGTAAATAAGGAATATAAATTATAAAAGCATCAAGAGGATAATATCTTTCAAAATCAGCAACATGGAATGGTTGGAATTGGAACTGAAAAGTTTGTTTCCAAGATATGTTAGTTCACATAGGTAGTAAAATTCAATGGAATCCATGTTATAGACTATTGAGTCAATAAGGTTTCCTTATGAATTTTTCATTCCTTTATGTTTTGAAAATCCCAAGCACTTTATCTTAAAGAAGTATATCTTTCCCTAAGGATTATTTTCTTAAATAAAATTTCACTTCTCTAAGTAAATTTTTATCCTCACCTTCGATTTCATTGCCTCATTTTATAATATCTCAAAACCAAGCTCATTTTATTAATATGTCAAAAATTAAAATTCTTATCTAAAATCTTAGAAAATTCCAGTTCCTTGGATATAGAGTGTTTTGAAATTCAGATTCTGAATTTTCTGAAATTTAGACTCTGAATTCTCTAAAATTCAGACTCCGAATTCTATGAAATTCAGACTTCGAATTATTTCAAATTAAAACTCTGAATTCTTCAAAATTCAGACTCCCAATTCCACAAAATTCAGACTCCAAATTCCTCATAATTTAGACTCCTAATTCCTCAAAATTCAAACTCCCAATTTCTCATAATTCAGACTCTAAATTCCACAGAATTCAGACTAAGAATTCCTTAGAATTCAGAATACGAATTCCTCAGAATTCAGAATCCTAATTCCTCAAAATTTAGACTCTAAATTCTTCATGATTCAGACTCTTATTTCCTCAAAATTCAAACTCTGGATTCCTCATAATTCAGACTCCAAATCTATAGAATTAAGATTCTGAATTCTTTTGAAAATAGAATCTAAATATCCATGTTTATTTATAATTTGATTGTTTATATGATTAAATTTTGAATTTTATTTTTTCTTAGAATCCATATATTTAAACTTTGTTAAGATAATTCATTTTCCTAACAGATTTTATTATTATGAAACGATATTGTACAATCTATTTCTAACTAACCATTGGTTGAGTGACACATATACAGGTCCCTATGAAATTTAAGGAAAAATATGACTGTTGGAGGAGGGATCTGGCCGTTGAATATTTTCCTATAAATAGGATCTCATTTGAATGAGTTCATTATCCATCAGTTGATCACCCTAGAGATTACATTATGTGATATTGTGAAGTGATTTATAGAGATATAAATACTATCATGCTTTGTTCATTTCATGAACATCTTGTTCAGTTGTGAACATCTTGTTCAGTTGTGAACATCTTGTTCATTTAGCTTCGTGAGAGTCTAATTGTTGCTTAGTACAATCAAGGGATTTTGGGGATATGAAGATAGAGGTGACAACTACCTCAAAGATCGAGGGTCTGTGGGGATAGAAATATAGAGGTGTTTACTACCTCAAAGATCGACGATTTGTGGGGATAGAAAGACAAATTCCAATATTCCAGTCGAGGGCTTACCCTAGAGTGGGTAAGATAGAGTTTCTTAATAGTATAAATCAAGGGACCTTTATACAAGGTTGTTGGATACCTTAATCTTTGTGTTAAAATATTTCATACTTATAACTTTTTTTTTTTCAAGTTTTATTTCCACTATATTTTGATAAAGGAAGAAAGTATAACTTTATTATACTTTCTTGTAATTTACTTACTCTGATAAATAAGATTCTATACACTTTAAGGTTGAATCTTTCTTTAATAAAATTTTTCTTAAGTTTAATTTCCTGATTCATATTTCTGGAACTTAAGAAAGTTTGTTTTGTAGAACTAAAAGAGGATTTGTGAATTTACCTTGTTTAACTTTGTTAAACATACTTTTCCTTAAAGTTAAAAATGAGAGTTTTTAATCTTAAATTTCACCCCATATTTTAATTGAGCATCTATATACACTATTTCAATCCTACAATTGGTATCAAAGGAGGTATCTGAAATAATTATACTCACATATATATTTTCTTACTCAAATTGTTCTTGTTTTAAATTTTCTAGCTCAACTTTTCTTATTCAATTTTTTCTTAAAGATCTTTAACTTTGTTTATAAATTCTTTTCTATTTTACAAGTTTTTGTGGAAAAAGTATTTTCTTATAGAATAGATCGTATAAATGTTGGTTCCATTGATAATATAATCCTACTAGAGCACCTATTTTTTATTGTAATGACTATGAGTACTGGAGAGATAGAATGAAGACCTATTTCATTAACACAGGAGTAGATAATTTTGTTATACTCATTGGAGACTACAAAATTCTAGGAAAGGAAGTCAAAATCGTTACCAATCAAGAAAAATCAGAATATCAACTAAATTACAAGCTACACAACACTTTATTATGTTCTATGATCAGTAACATATATAGTCCAATATCTTCTTGTGAAGATGCCAACTTCATTTGGAAGAAACTTGAAGTTACACATTTTGGGACTTCTAAAGTGATATAAACTAGAAGAGCTATGTTGAGAGCTAAATATCTTGGATTCTTATTTCCTTATGGAGAACCTGTTTCCAAAGTACAAAAAAGATTTATAACAATTGTCAATAGTATTCAATATATGAGAGAGAAAGGTCTTCATGATTAAGTTCTTGTAGATAAGATAATTAACATCATGCCCAATGAGTGGGAATCAAAGAGGAAAGTTATTTATGAGAATAGAAAAGTATATAACATTACACTTAATGAGTTATTTGGAACACTTCTTCAGCATGAAACAAAAATGAAGAGAGATGTTTATTTCAACAAGAAAGAAGAATGGTAATGGAAGTTTATCCTTTACTACTACTAAATTCAAGACTCTAGAAATGGTTGCAATATCTAAGTCTAATAATGTCATTGTTATATCTGAATCTAGTGATAGTGATCATTTAGAGAATGAATTATCCAATATTTCTCAAAGGACGAAAAAGATAGTGTAAAATAAAGACATTCAGTATAGATATAAGAAGAAATAAATAAAATACAAGAAAAACTCAGAAGTCACTTTCTATGAATGGAAAAGATCCAGACACATCAGGCTAGATTTTCCCATGCTTAAAAGAAAAGATAGAGAAGAAATGAATTCTTAGAAGAATAAAAATAAGTATTAAAAATATAAATCCAAGAAAGTCTTGAAGGCTAATGATACATGGAGTTCCAGTGGTGGTGACTCATCAAATTAATACTCAGAGTATGAATCTTCTAGTCAGAAGAATCTTAGTCAACTAGCCAAACTACCCATTTAAAATCATTGTCTAATGGACAAGGTACACAATGTTGAATCTATTACTACTATATATTTGAATGAAAATTATATTGATGATAAATATTATAAGTCTTCAGATAAATAATCTTCTTTTGAGGAAGATAACTCTTTACCTTTTTATGAATAAGTGTCTAGGTTTTCCAAACTACTTGAAAATGAAAATTATAAGATATAAAAGAAGTTAGAGAAGGAAAATTATAGAATTTTTGTTTTAACTAAAGAAGTATCAGATCATTCTAAGGATTTTCATCAGAAAGTTTTTGATGTTGAAATTATTTCTAAAAACCTTTAAGAAAGTTAATTCTGTGAAGGATAAACTTTCTAAGGATCTTGAAAATGTTATTTTCAAGAAAAATATTTTATAGGGTAACTCTAGTTCTAAAACCAATAAATTTGAGGATAAGAACTTAGTTATTAAACTAATGTTAGAAATATTTTCCTTAAGGAAATTGATGTAAAACTTTACCTCTAGTAAGGAAAGATTTGACAAGTTGTATTCCCAAATTTGTCCTTTAAGAAATAGTTCTGGATTTGGTTATACTCATTTTAAACCAGTTTTTAGTAATAATTTTTTTCCCAAAAGTGATCCATTTTGTACTAAATTTCAGTATCATGGACATTGGGAGAAAAATTTACCTTTAAATAAAATCTAATATTTAGGTTTTCATAAAGATTATTTTTCTAGGAAATGTGTATTCCTAAATTTTTACTATCTAAAATTTTTGGATCCAAGAAAGTTTGGATTCCAAAAGTATAAATATTTTATTTTTAGAAAAATAAAGAAATTATCAATATAAATACATGGTACATGGATAGTGGATGTTCCTGGCATATGACTGGTAAAAAATATTCTTTGAAAATATTATCAAGATGAAAGGAGAAAAAGTAACTTTCGGAGATAATGCTTAGGGAGAAATTTTTGGTATGAGTAACATTGTTCTTCTTAGAAAATCATTAATTTAAAATGTTTTATTTGTTAAGGGTCTTAAGAAAAACTTCATTAGTATAATTCAATTATGCGATAATGGTTACCTTTTGAATTTTAGGAATGAGAAATTCTTAGTACACAATTCCAAGGAAGAGTTTATTCTTTCTGTCCATAGGCATGAGAATATATACAAACTAAACATAGAATACCTTAGAAGACAAGATATACCTTGACTTAGTGTAATGGATGGTAAATATTGGTTATAACATAGAAGGTCAGGACACTGTATCCTTAGTAACCTATGAAAACTCTCAAAGAAAAACTTGTTGTGGATGAAACACATATTGAGAGACTATGGCATGAGTTTTACCAAAACAGAAATATTGCGTGATAACACTAGTTCCATTTCCCTAAGAAAAAACCTTCCACGTCACTCCCTTGAAAAACACATAGATTTTAGGCATCAATTTATTAGGGATCACAAACTTAAAGAAGATATCATTCTTTAATTTATTAGAATGCAAGATCAACTTACTGATATTTTTACAAAATCTTTACCCTCTAATAGATTTGAATACATTAAACAAAAGTTACTAATGATAACCATGAGGTAGTCTTCCATATTAATTTTTTTGTTGAAATCTACCTCTTTACATTAAGTAACTCTTTCTCATAGGGGGAGCACATTTGTTTCAAAACCAATTTTTTTTAATATATTTTTTTCATAACCAAAATTTTTCAGAACCCAAAATTCCAGAATCAAATCTTTTCTTTCCTTAATAAAATTTTCTGGAATGTAAAGTTCTTAAAGTAGAATATTTTTTATTACTGGAAATTTTTTTTTGAAATCAATAAGGTATGTCTACTTACTTAAATTATTGTCATTGAATTATTTTTATTGTTGGTATTTAAGAAATTTTTTATCAGATTCACTTTTCCAAAATCTGAATTTTTTCTTAAAACCTCAAAAGATTAGAACCTACCAAATCCTCCATCAGTTGTAATATCAAATTTAAAATTAGTTTGTGATATTTTTAACCATTAGATCAAATAGGTAATTTGAACTGTTTCCTCAATTCCTATATAATTTCCCCCAATTTCTTGTCCAAATAAGTTTTCAAAGTTTTCTATGCTGAAGCTCTATCTCTCTTCAAAAATATTCATCCACTTTAACAGGTTTTGTTAAATATGAATGTCATTGGAAGACTACCCCCAAAAACAGATGTCTCGAACCAAAGAATTCAAGGAATGAAAAATATACAGGGAAAAGTTAGTTGATTCAAAGTTCTTTTCTATGTATAATTCCTTGATTACGAAAAACATTAAACTGAATGGATGGGAGAGATTTTGCATATAAAAGCAAAAAATTCATGATCCAGTTTACCCAGAGTTTCTTATATAATTCTATGATAAAATAAGATTTTATAATGAAGGTGGAAGAGACAAATTTTCCTTCAAGAGTTATGGGAAAACCTACCCCGTATCTTTTAATATTATAGAAAATATTCTTGGTGTTCTGTATGAAGGTGAAGCAATTCTCTGCACTCACAAGCTACTAGATCAGTTGTGAAGTTTCGAAAAGGAAAATAAAATAGAATTCCTTGAACTAAAATGACTAAAATCACCAAATATTAACCATTTCTCAACAAACATCATATTTTTAGAATTATGGGTACAAGGGTTTCTCATTCTGAGAAAAGGAGACAAGGACACCTTAAAGAAAAGTTACTTCTTTATCTTGTATTTTTTGGTTAACCTAAGAAACATAAATATTGTGAAGTATATCCTTCTAAAAATCAACAATATCAAGAATGGAACTCTCAAATTCTAAATCATCGTGTATCTAGCAATTTTTTCTAAGATTATAGTGTTATACTTAGAATCGTTCAAAATTCCCCGCATCTCTAAACTGAGAAATTTCAAGATCTTCCAACTAAGTGATGAAACCTTCAGGATAATGAAAGTTGGTCTCAATACCAAGTTAAGAGAATGTTATGATATTTTATAAAGCAATATTAAATATCTCGATAAGAAAGTGAAAGTATGAGATACTTTTATGAAAGATCAAAAGAATAGAAAGGAAAAATAATTGGAAACCAAAGATAAACCTAATGTTTCAGAAAGTTAGTCAGCACCACCAATTCCAAAAAAGAAAAATACTTTTCCTGATGAAGTTTTAGAAAAATTGAAGGAACAAAAGAAGCAGAAAAAAGAAGGATATATAGGTTTTGTCCAAGATCTTTATAATTAAAAGGCTATGAAGATTAAAATTACTAAAGAGCTAGAGAAGTAAGAAAAATAGAATAAATAAAAGAAGAAAATTTCTGAAGATGATATTGTTCAAGCACTTCTCAAGGCTACTAAGAAGTACTATGAATAGATTTAGGTATCAGAATCCTTTCTCAAAGAACCAATATCAATAGAAACTATAGGAAAGAAAGTCACAATTATGGAACCTAAAGTTTAAGAATAAATAGTTCAGGAATAATAAGTAGAAGAATAAGAAGAGTCAGAATAAGATGAGAGTGATGATGTTATAAAGAAAGTTGAAGAATATCATGAGATGGAAAGTCCTTATAAAAATATTCCAATCCAGACTTCCCAGGTTCAATCAAGTAAAAAAAAAATTCTCAAGTAGAATAGGATGAGGGTCGGGAAGAGGTTAAAAACCATCTAATGATGAAAGTAACAATCATGACTTCATAAAACCTGATGATCTTAAGGAATATACTGAGAAAGAAAAAGTTTATGAAGATAAAATTATTTAAATTTCATATAGTGAGAATGAATATTTGAAGGCTGCAGAGACTATTTCCAAAGTAGATAATGGAAAATAGGTGATTTATGTTACACATGAGAAGGATGTGGTGGTTAAGAAGGATACTAGTGGATCATCCAAGAGGAAGGCTGTAGGGATAAGAAAAATAATCTTCACCTGCAAGGGAATCAGATTCCAAATCATCTTCCATGAGTCAGGATTTTTTGGTACAGTCTCTGAAGAAGTTATTAGACATCGTACCATTGATTCTGAGTATTTATTCAAAGTGTCAGCTGCTGCAACACTCCTTCAATTAGAATTCAAGTTCTGTAAGCATGCTCATGGAAAAATTCATCAAGCTTGAGGTAGATTAAAAAACCTTTTATATCGATTATGATGATCATATTAGATCATGTAAGGAAATTAAAAAATGGTCTAAAAGAATGATTGAAGACATGATAATATTTGGTGAATTCCAATACTTAGTGAAATATTCCTTCGACAAGTTAGATGACAGGATAAAAAACCTTATAATAAGTTTTATAGAGAATATGAACCTTGAAAAAGTATCCCGAAAGCAATAAGATAAAGTTATGAATAGGAAGTTGAATTTAGTGGCCTTAAATTTGAATATAAAAATGGAACTTAAGGAATATTTTCAAGAAAAATTCAATCACCAAGAAGAGATAGAGAAGTCTTAGGAAGAAACTCTTAAGTCTCAGGAAGAAAAAAACAAGGCTCTGGAAAAGAAAAATCAGGATCAGGAACAATTGGTCAAGCAGTTTGAGGATGATCATAAGGAGCACAAGAATTTGGAAGCTACCTTAAGGAAGATCATACTGAAGGAAAATAAGGAAGAATGAGAATGACATTCTGATCTTTTTTTGTTTTTTTTCCTGTATTAATTTTTCCAATCATAATGAAAATTTTATTGTTCTTAAATTGTTTTGTTTTTAATAGTTCTAATCTTTCAAGTACCATTTTTTCCCTTCCTACAATTCTTTTTTGAAAATCAAAAAGGTGGAGAAAATAATGATAAAAAATAATATTAAGTATAAAGAAGATATTTCCTTAAGAAAGGGGGAGTTTATGTAAGGGGGAGTTTACTTAAAGAATATTTTCTTAAACAAGGAAAAGTATACTTCTCTAATAAAGTCAAGAATATGATCCTTAGGGATTCCAAAATCTAAGGGGGAGTTAGTTGCATTCATCGTTATTCATAAGTAAAGGGAGATAAATTTTTATTTTTAATACTCATAAAGAAAATTCGTATTCCTTATATTATTTTTTTAAAGGTTGTTTGTGCTTTTCAAAAAGGGTTATATTATTGAGTCAATAAGGTTTCCTTATGAAATTTCCATTCCTCTATGTTTTTAAAATAAAAAAAAACTTTATATTAAGGAAAATTATCTTTCCCTAAGGATTATTTTCTTATGGAAAATTTCCCTTCTCTAAGGAAATTTTTATCCTTACCTTTGTTTTCATTGCCTCATTTTATAATCTCTCAAAACCAAACTAATTTTATTACTATGTAAAAAAATATAATTCTTATCTAAAACCTCATAATCTTATAGTTCCTTGGATATATAGTCTTTTGAAATTCAGGCTCTGAATTCTCGGAAATTCAGATTCTGAATTCTCTGAAATTTAGATTCTAAATACAATGAAATTAATACTTCGAATTATCTTAAATTCAGACTCCAAATTCTATAAAATTAAGACTTTGAATTCTATGAAATCCCAACATCAAATTATCTGAAATTCAGACTCTAAATTATATTAAATTCAGACTCTAAATTCTCTAAAATTCAGACTCTAAAATCCTTAGAATTCAGACTGTGAATTCCTCAGAATTCAAACTCTGAATTCCTCACAATTTAGACTCCAAATTTCTCATAATTTAGACTTGTAATTCCTTAGAATTAAAACTCTCAATTCCCTATAATCAAAAATATAAATTCCTCAGAATTCAGACTCCCAATTTCTTATAATTAACACTCTGAATTCCTCAGAATTTAGACTCTGAATTCCTCAGAATTTAGACTGTGAATTCCTCAAAATTTGAACTTATAATTCCTCAGAATTTAGACTCCAAATTCCTCGAAATTCAGATTCCCAATTCCTCAGAATTCAGATTCTGAATTCCTCAAAATTTCTACTCTAAATCTATAGAATTCAGATTATTAATTCTTTGTGAAACAGAATATGAATATCCATGTTTTATAGAATCTAGTTATTTGAATGACAAAACTCTAAATTCTTTTTTTTCCTTCGAATTTGGATATTCAGAATTGGTTAAACTAATTCATTTTTCTTACACATGTTATTATTATGAAATGATGTCATACAATCTGTTTATAACTAACCATTGGTTGAGTGACATGTGTACTGGTCCTTTTGAAATTCAAGGAAGAATATGATTGTTGGAGGAGGGTGTCGACCGTTAAAGATTTTCCTATAAATAGGAGCTTTTTGAATGAGTTCATTATCCATAAGTTGATCTCCCTATATATTACATGTTGTGATGCTATGAAGTTATTTCTAGAGATATAAAGTCTCTCATGCTTTGTACATTTCATTAACATCTTTTTTAGTTGTGAACATCTTTTTTAGCTTGCTTCGTGAGACTCTGATTATTGATGAGTTCAATCGAGGGCTTCCAGAGATATAAAGACAGAGAATCTGAATACATTAAAGATAGAGGGGTTATGGGGATATCAAGATAGATTCTGATATTCCTATCAAGGGCTTAACCTGGTTTGGGTAAGATATACTTTCTTTAATGTATAAATCAAGGGAGATTTATCCAAGGTTGTTGGATACCCTACTCTTTGGATTAAAAGATTTCCTACTTGTTACTTGTTTTTGTTTCAAGTTTCATTTCTGTTATATTTTTATAAAGGAAGAATGTATAACTTTCCTATACTTTCTTTTGCTTTACTTACTCTGATAAATAAGATTCTATACCCTTTAAGGTAGAATAATTCTTTAAGAAAAGTTTTCTTACGTTTTATATCCAAATTCATATTTCTGGAACCTAATAAAGTTTGTTTCGTAGAACTAAAATTGGTTTTGTGAATTTAGATGTTTAAATTTTTTAAACATAGTTTTCTTTAAGGTTAAAAACAAAAGTTTTTAAACCTACAATTCACCCCCTCTTGTAATTAAGCATCTAAATACAATATTTCAATACTACATAGACTAGTCAGATCTATCACAATGGAACATGTAGATAGTGGATCTTTTTATGAGACAACACCCTCCATCATTTAGTAGATCTTCTAACCCAGTTGTAACTCAAGGAGTCATTAATGTACTAGAAAATATATTTTAAGCCATGGGTTGTCTGGATCATCAAATAGAAACTCTTACTAGTTATCATTTTAAAGGTTATTTTGATCAAAGTTGGTAAATAATTAAGAATACTAGAGAAATATAATAGATTGAAACCATTAAATGAGATGTATATAAGAATCTTTTCCATGATAAGTATTTTCCTATGGTTTTTCAACTTAGTATTGAATATTAATTCTTATAATTGAGTTTGAAAACGGAATATTCAATGGCTATGTATAAAGAAAACTTCACCTGATTAGAAAGGTATACAGCAAAATTTATCCCAAATCTTGATATTAAAATTAATTAATTTTACTTAGGATTAAAATTCAATATACCATAGAGATTTTTCCTCAGAAAAATTTAAAATCTAGGAGAAAATATTTTATTATGATGAAAAGGTATAAATTGATTTTTTTAATGATATGGTGTTATATGGAGAAAAGAAAAAAGTTAGGTCCTTGTGCAAGAAAAATCTGAATATGCCATCAAATAAATAGAAAGGTAATAAAATAAAATTTTCAGTTTGTGATAGGTGTGATAAAAATTGCATGAGTGAATTTCTTCTAAAATATGGTAAGTTTTATAATTTAGTAATTTTGCCCATATGACTCATTATTGTTTAGAAAAATATTTTGGTAGTGGTAACACCAATTTTAATGAGAATATAGTATGGTTTTTTAAATGTAAATAGATGAGTTATTATATTGATGAGTATCCAAAGAATAACACAGATAGTGGGAAATAGCAAGACTATGACCAGAAGGATATGTTGAAACCCTTTGTTACCACTTTGGTAGATGTTGGGCGACTAAATGAAGTTTTAGTAGCTCCATCAAGATTAGTTTTTCTGAAGGATGATCTAAAGTCTGGGTACAATCAGTTGAATGAAAAGATTGATGACATTTTGAAAAAAAAATCATAATAGGTATGAAAATTAAGAGTTTGTGGTAATTACCTTTGGGTGGATAGATTCTTTATATATATTAATAAAACATTTGAATAGAGTTTTCCAAGTATATTTGGATAAGTTTGTGGCTATGTTTATTAATGATATTTTTTTATTAAAAATGTTATGAGGATCCTAAAAAACATCTAGCGAGTTTTCTATAAACCCTAAAAGAAAATTAGTTTTACGAAAAGTTTAGTAATTTTGATTTTTGGTTACAATATATTTGTTTCCTTTGAAATATCATAAATAATAGTGGCATTAATATCGATCCCGATAAAACTATGGTGGCTGATGAATGGAAAAGACCTATTAATGTTATTGAGACTCAAATTTTACTTAGGTTAGTAGGCTAGTACCACATGTTTTTTAAAAAAAACACGTCTATCTAGCATACTACCATGTTAAAAAAATGAATTTAGGTTCATCTAGACAAAGGTATGTGATGAATGTTTCCTAGAATTGAAAAGAAGATTAGTGAATTCTCCATTTTGGCCCTAACATCAAAAAATGGTGACTTTTTTATCAGTATTGATGCTTTAATAAAATTAATGGGTTGTTTTTTAGTGAAAATTGATTGATTAATTTTTTATGGTTCATGTAAACTAAAACCTCATGAAACAAATTATCCCACACATTACCTAGAACTGCCATCTATAATACTTCTCTAAAAATTTAGTGACATCATTAATATGGGGAATAGTGTAAAATATATATTGATCATAAATTGTTGAAGTATATTTTCACTTATATATTTTTGAATATGAGATAGAGGATATGGCTTGAATTGATAAAGGAATATGATCACTCAATTCATTACAATCCAATTAAAGTGAACAGAGTAGTTAATGCTTTGTATCGAAAATATTATGCATAAATAACTATGATATGTCTATAACACGATACTTTGGTAAATGATTTGATAAATTATGGCTTAGAAATTTTGTAACCAATAACTACCTATATTTTGTTTCAAGTTTCAGTAAAATCATCATTGTTAGTCTGGATTATAAAATCTCATAAAGAAGGTAATTTTTTATAGGAAAAGGTGGAATTTGTTAAGGTAGGTTTCCTAAATTTAATATTGAAAAAGAAGGTGTTTTTATATTAAAAAAAAGTTATGCGTTTCTTGTTACCCATAATTAATGAAAGAACAATTAAGTGAGGATCATAGCACTCCATTTTCAATTTATCCAAGATGAATAAAAATGTATAGACACCTTTAAGAAAATTTATAGAAGGAACGAAGAACGTTATTACTAGTTTTTCTATGAAATGTTTGACTTTTAAATAGTTTAAATATGATTGATAATTAATTAAGGAGATTCATTAACCTTTTCTAGTTTCAGAATGGAAATGGGAGAATATATCTATTGATTTCATCGTGTAATTATCGAAGGCATATTGTGGTGATAATGTGATTTGGTAAATTATTTATCTATTAACTAAATATTCTCACTTTCTTCCCATTCTAGATAATATATATTTGGATAAAATTTAACTACTTTATGTTAAATAAATAATTATATTACATGAAGTCCCTCTATCTATTGTATATAATCATAATCCAAGATTCCCCTCCAATTTTTTGAAAGGAATTAAAAAGTCATTGGGTAACAGATTATTTTTCAATATAAATTTTCCTCATCAATCTAAAGAATATTCAGAGTGAATGATTTAAACATTAGAGGATATTATATGATATTTTTAAGTGTACTATTAGAGAATTTGTGATTAATATTTTAATTTGGAAGAGTTTTCTTATAATAAAAATTTTCATTCTAGTATAAATATGACACCTTTTGAGAATTTACATGGAAATAAGTGTCTAACTCCATCTTATTATTATGAAATCAAGGAAATAAAGTTTTTTAGAGAAAATTTAGTAGATGAAATAGTTGATAAGGTGATGATGATTCAGCAACACATGAGGATGGCTCAGTGTAGGCAAAAAAATTATGTAGATATTTGGAGGAATAATCTTTAATTTAAGGTAGTCAATCATGTATTTCTTAATGTATGTCAATGGAATAGTGTTTTATTGTTTTCATAAAAAATGAAATTTAAGTCTACGGTTCAATGGAACATCTAAAATTATAGAGGAAGTTGGATTAGATTCCAATCAAGTGGCCTAGTCTATAATTTTATCTTAGGTACCTGATAAATTTAATGTTTTGTTATTAATAAAATATATTTTGGATTTATATCATGTTTTTATCCTTGAAGTATTACAGTTAGAAGAGAACCATACTTATTGGGAAGATTCTATTCAGAGTATTTACCACATGGAGAAGGTTTTAAGGAATAAAGTCTTTCGCTTTGTTAAGAATTTTTTTAAACACTATATGACTGAATAAGAATCATGGGAAGCAGAAAATACTATGAAGGAAAATATCCCCACTTAATTATGTAATGAATGAACTTACATGGAAGAAAATTCCAAAAGGGGGGAAGATTATAAAAACCTAGGTAATTCAAGAATAAATCATTTTAATATCTTATTAATATTCATTAATTATATTTTTTTAGAGATATATAAAAAACTGGTGTGGAAATACCAAATAAAACCTTAATATACATGAGTTAATATTCTCCTCATGGTTCTAGAAACATTATTATCCTCGTAGCTGTAAGCCCCAACCAAACCTCCAATTCACCATGATTTGAGTTTCTCCTAATGGTTCCAAAAATACAGGCATTCTCCTAGGTGTAATCCCCAAGAAAACATTCAATTACCCATGAGTCGAGATACTCTTCATAGTTCCAAAATCATAGGAATCATCATATGTTTAATACCCTATCAAACCATACTCTCCATGAGTTTATATTATCTTCATGGTTCTAGAAAAATGAGAATTCTCTTATGTTTATCCCCAACCAAATCTTCTATTCATCATGAGTTGAGATTCTCATCATGGTTTTAGAGAAATGGAAATAATTATAGGTTTAATACCAAAGCAAAAAATTCAATTATCCATGATTATAGATAATCCTTATGGTTCTAGAAACACGAAAACATCCTCATTGTAATCCACAACCAAACCTTCAAATCTCCCTGAGTTGATATTCACCTCATATTCTGTAAACATGGACATCAACCTAGGTGTGATCCCCAAAAAACAATCAATTATACATTAGTATAGATACTCATAATGGTTATAGAAACATGGTAATCCTCCTTGTTGTAATAACTAATCAAACCATAATCTATAATAGTTTATATTCTTTCCATGGTTCCAGAAACATGGGCATCCTCCTAGGTGTATTCTCCAACTAAACCTCCAATTCACCATGAGTTTAGATTCTCCTCATGGTTCTAGAAATGTGGTAATCCTCCTAGGTGTAATCCCAAGCAAAATTTACAAGTCACCATGAGTTGAGATTCTCCTCATGGTTCTAGAAACATGGGAAACATCCTAGGTATAAGACCCAACCAAACCTTTAATTATCCATGATTCAAAAAAATCCTCATAGTTCTAGAAACAAGGGAATCCTCCTAGGTTTAATCCCGAATCAAACCTTAATCTCAAGGAGTTTATATTCTCTTCATGGTTCTAGAAACATGGGAATCCTCTAAGGTGTAAGCCCCAAATAGACCTTGAATTATACATGATTCTAGAATCTCTTCACGGTTCCAGAAACATGGGTATCCTTATAGGTGTAAGCCCCAATAAAACTATAATATCCATGTTTAAATTATACTCATAGTTCTAGAAACATGGGAATCCTCCTAGGTATAATCCCTAATAAATCCTCTAATTCACCATGAGTTGAGATTCTCCTCATGGTTCTAGAGAAATGGGTATCCTCATTGGTGTAAGCACCAACCAAAACATAAATTATCCATGAGTCAAGATACTCTTCATAGTTATGGAAAATTGGGAATGATCCTTCGTGCATGACCCAATCAAATCTTAATTTCTATGAGTTGGTAATCTTTTTATGGTTTTAGAACCATGAGAATCCTACAAGTTATAAGCCTCAAATAAACCGTTAATTATCCATGAGTCGAGATACTCATCATGGTTCTAGAAACTTGGACATACTCCTAGGTGTAAGCCCCAATAAAACATTAATCTCCATGAGATTAGAGAATAATCATGGTTCCAGAAATAGGGTAATCCTCCTAGGTGAAATCCCCAACCTATCATCCAATTAACCATGAGTTTAGATTCTTCTCATAGTTCCAAAAACATGGGAATCCTCTTAGGTGTAATAGTCAACCAAAATTTCAATATTCCATGACTATTGATACTCCTCATAGTTCTAAAAACATGGAAATCCTCCTTGGTGTAAGCCCCTACCAAACCTTTAGTTATCCATGATTTGAGATACTCTTCATGGTTCTAGAAACATGGGAATCCTCATAAGCATAATCCCCAACCAAACTTCCAATTCACCATGAGTTAATATTCTACTCATGGTTATAGAAATATGGAAATCCTCCTAGGTGTGATCCCCAACCAAAAATTCAACTATACATGAGTCGATATACTTTTCATTATTCTAGAAACAAGGGAATCCTCCTAGGTGTAATCCCCAATCAAACCTGAATCTCCATGAATTTATATTCTCTTAATGGTTTTAGAAAAATGGAAATACTCCAAGGTGTAATGACCAAACAAACACTTAATTATACATGAGTCAAGATACTCCTCATGGTTTCAAAAACTAGGGAATCCTCATAGGGGTAAACCCCAATCAAACCTTAATCTCTATGAGTTGAGATTATATTCATGGTTTTAGAAACATGGGAATCCTTCAAATTGTAATCCCCAAAAAAACTTCAATTATCCATGAGTTGGGATACTACTCATGGTTCTAGAAACATGGGAAGATTCCTAGGTGCAATCCCCAATCAAACCATAATATCCATGAGTCGATATTATCCTCATGGTTCAAAAAACATGGAAATCCTATTAGGTGTAATCCCTAACCAAACCTCAAATCCACTATGAGTTGATATTAACCTAATGGTTCTAGAAACATCAGAATCCTCCTTGGGGTAAGCCCTAACCAAACCTCCAATTCACCATTGTTTGAGATTCTTCTCATTATTCCAGAAAATGTTTCATCCTCCAAGGTATAATCCCAAACCAAAGGTTATGATACCAAGTAATGAACACATTCCCATAGGAAAGAAATAAAACCTTAGATTCATGGGTACAAAATCACTTAAATGGGAGGTATACTCAATAGGAAGAGTTAACCTTATCAATAATGAAAGGGTACCTATGGAACATATTATTTTCACTTATGAAGTATAAGGAAGATCTAATTTATTTTCTTCCTACACCAAGTGGTCTAGAGAATATACCTATGATCTTTCTAGGGTCATATAGATAACCCTCATGTGAATTGTCAATTTTTTATGCTCGAAATTTTTCCTAAACCATAATGGGGAATGGATTTGTGTGAAAATACTGGACATATTATTCGGAATCCCTTTACGAGTTTTCAACCTAACAAGACTTTGAGACTATTATTATTTTTAGTTTAGGTTATTGAAATTATCACCATGAAGTGAAGAAATTTATGGTCACATAGCTTGGACAAAATTTTATTAATGTTTATGGTCACATATCTTAGACTAAATGGGTTGGACATACTAAACAGTAAGGGAAAGGCATATCCTAATGTGAATGAACAACCCAAAGCTTGTATAGATTATCCCATGGGGTGAAACATAATTTTTAATGTTATTTTTCTTGGACCAAGTAATTATTATGTTTAAGGTTTTTGAATGGGATCCCCCCTGAATGGCCCAAAATCCTTCATTTTTATTGATTTTTTTATAACCCCCTTTCAAGGGATGAGGGGGAACCCTTACAAGACCTATAGGCTTAAATATTACATGGATCATAGTATTAAAAGACATTACATGACTCTAAGGTCTTAGGTAATTCATCCAGGCTATAACTACAAGGAACTTCCCCTCCCCAGCATCTGTATCATGATGGTATCTCTCCACCTTCACATAGCCATCTGGATAAGATTCTCGTGCAAGAATAGGCTGGTCTCGATGGAGTATCCATACCCTCTCATTCTTAAAAATCCATTGGTTCTACTCTGATGAGTGCACTGGCTCTGAATCCTCCTCTGGGGATACTCATTTTTTATAGAGTCTCTTTGGGGAAACTGCACTGATCATGTGGTCTGAAGGCCTTGACGTGGCCTGAAGGCCTTAAAGGTGGCCTAAATGACTTAAAGGTGGTCCAAAATCCTTACTGACCTGATGTCCTAGGTGTC
Organism: Viscum album; assembly: GCA_963277665.1. Lineage (NCBI taxonomy): Eukaryota > Viridiplantae > Streptophyta > Magnoliopsida > Santalales > Viscaceae > Viscum > Viscum album. Next base: position 1,953,905,539 of record OY728125.1, read on the forward strand.
CCGAAGGCCTTATGGACTCCAAGCCCAAACTAGTGGCCCAAGGTGAATGGTTCTGGCTGCTACAGTACCAAATAGTATCTTCTACAGTAACTGCTACAGTACCCACATAGTCTCTTTCATATATCCAACTCATATGAAAAGGAAATGGGAATCTGGTTCTAATAATGTGTACATAAACTAGAGAACATTCTTTAGAATGTATTATGTAGATTCATATAATATAAAGGAGGTATGGTATTAATTATTTGAGGCAAATATGGTTTATATTCCAAATATATCTATATTTATTGAGTTCTCATGTAGTGAAGAAAGAGTCCATAGAAAATGGGAAACCCTGAGTAGTTTAAAGCCATATAGGATGGAATTATACCTTACAGTTTAATGTCATTCGGTAGGGACTATATTCCCTATCTTTAAGTAAAAATTCATCTCAATCATGCTAATCATAGTGTCTCTCCAGGTCCTCAATGATAAAATGAGTCATTCTTGGAATGAGAAATAAGATAATAATTAGAAAATAATTTTAACCACATGAGGTTTCATGATAGGAAGAATGTGGGGGAATTATCATTTCATTCTAAGAAATAATATCTATAGGGATTTGGCTATCATAGAGGGACATGATTAAATGTGATGAAAAATTCTGGCTGGGACTAAAATAGATATTCCATGAATCACTATGTATCCCATGTCATGGAAATCGAGCCACAAATATTCTTCTTAAGAGGGTCCTTATAAAGATATAAATCTTATACAAGGAAATGGGAAAATGAATATCATAGTTTGGGTAGACCATAGAATTATGGTCGTCTTGCATAACCATAATTGTTGGATCCCTGAGAAAAGAAAAGGAGCCCCTATAGAGATTGATATTTAACATAGGGTAGGGGAATTTTTATATTTCATCCTGGTATGGGATTGAAATTATGTGAAGATACATATCCAGTACATGAGATAGATGACAATATTTTCCTTTGAAATAGATTATTCAATATACTGTTTATTTATAGAAAGGGGTTATATACCAGGTACCTTCACATGGATAAATCTCTCATGTAGGTAAGGGGTCACATAGAATAGACAATGTGTCATGTATTTTAATGTCATGATATAAGGAATCACATTTTATATAGTTAGGGTCATGTGACAAGGATCTAATTCTCTATAGTTCAACATCGTACAACTAGGAAAAATACCGTACATTTTAACATCATATAACTATGACATTAGATACACTATTTAATGTCATACGGTGAGTATATATGATTTATTTAGTATATGGGAGCATAAATATGATCATTTTTTGTGCCTTTAAATGTATTGAATCCAAAAAAATCATGGGTGTTGTGTTTTAGGGTAATGTAGTGATGATTGCAGAGTATTGGGAATTAATGTCATACAACCTAGACCATAAGAAGATTCGACTATCATCTAAGGCTAGACAAAATCGACATGAATGAATGGGTGTAGGTGGATCTAATTATAGTGTAATAAACCTCACCAATGGTGGTAACTTCATGAATTTCCCTAATATAGGATATATGGGCATCACTATGCATCTCATAAATAGTAATCAAGTCACACATAGTTCTAAAAATTGGTGTGGTAGGAGACTATCACAGAGATTTTAGTTCACTCAGGAAAGGGCTATAGTAATACATCATTTTTATGTAATGTGTTAAGTACATTGACCATGAATTTTATCATATTACAATAAATACATTGGTTATATAGTTTGTCATCACGTGACTTGGACAAGGAAAATCGACGTGAATATTTTTCAAAGTTCCTTTATGGAAACCTTGAATTATTTTAGGAGGGTTTCATACAATTAAAATTTCCATCAATGCATGGGATTATAGATAAATGACCATATATTTGTGGATTTTATGTTGATATTACTCATATATAAGGAAAGTGGGTCCTATGTAAAAAACTTTTCAATATATTTTTAAGGGCATGTCGGGTGGTCCAATTGGAGGCTCCTTAATAACCACTTTAGAGTATAATGGCATAAAAATAGTAACAATCTTGATCCCTTTGAACATAGGAAAATGTAAAAAATAAATCATGCATTCAAATATTTTAATCAATTAATAGATAGTGGTGGGATTATAATGGCCATTAGTAATGGTGAAAACTAATTCCATGATCAATCAATAGAGATTGGTTCAAGTAGTATGTACTTTACCACACTTAGTCCAGGGTCAGCACATGGGGTTCATATGGACCTTTCTTTTAAGACCTAATTATCTTATAGGAGTTACTTCATAATTGGTGGAAAAGTGTTTTTTCACCATCATACCCCAGTGGGGTCCCTTCATATCAATCAATCCCAGCCAACAATTTTTCCCTGAAAGAGGGACCATGAGGATTAATCAAATCAAGTTATTTATTGATTTAGTAATCAGAAGGTATAAATTATGTTGAGTGGAATAAGGGTTGTTTAAAAGGTTTTGGAAAAATAAATGGGTGTCCTATAAATTTCTAAATAGACTATTTGGGTAGGAGGAATGAATTATTACTGGAAGGAAGGTTCATTTAAACCTCCTAAAGAGTGGATTTATAACTCATGATGTAATGGGGAAATTTTGGTTATTGATTAAGATCATTTTTGAGTGAACTTTTAAGTAGTTTATGATAATTTAGGTTGTAACAATTTCATTAAGATTAACTTCATATGATGAAGAATTAAATGTGGACCTACACTGCGTAGTTTAATGTCATATGGATAGGATAGTGAGCATATAGTTTCACATCTTATGATGAGGATGAGGAAGCATAAAATTTAATATATTGTGATAGGTAAGTTGTTATATAGTTTAATGTCATGTGACTAGGATGAGTGTTCTAGAACTATTTCACTCACATATAAATTCAATATCATTAACATTTTTTTCGAATAAGCCTATTAGTCTTGAAAATTATTCACAGTAGATCTTGAACAATTTAGTTATTCTCAATTTACTGACTGCTCATACCTAAATTTTGTCTCATGTAAGTATATTATGGATTCAATATATTCAACTTCTAATCTTTTGTGAATGATCAGATATTACTCATTCAAATGCTCTGGCAATAATTATCCTTTTTCTTTTGAAGTCCCAACATTAAATTATATATTTTTATGAAATATTAATCTTTCACTACTCAAAATAATCCATCTTCAAAATATCAAATCAAAAGCTTCATGAAATAATGAGTATTTCATGGACTTCTCAAATGTTTTTTGGGAACCTACTTTTCATCTTCATTCCATATACCTCAAATATTATTCCAAATTATTTCTATACACATCAAATGATCACATAATAGAGTTTATGAAAAGTAATGTACTGTTCCACCTCTTCCTTAATGATTAGAAAACTAATTTTGGAATAATGTTTCACTTTATATAGAATTTCACTATATATTACTCAAATACTATGAAAAATTATTCCAATGAACATTATATTTCTATATCATATCATATATGATATATCACGTATTTTTGGTCCACTTATTTTGGGGTTCATGTATTGATGCTTCAAACCCCAAGTTAATTTTTTTCTAATACGTGACTCTCCCCTTATACTATTACATTAAACTATAATTAGTATAGTTATTCTATTTACAAAACATTATAATTCATGAAATGAACCAATTTATTTTCAGAACTCATATAGAGGAAAATAAGTGCTTCTGCTCTCAATAAAATTCATCTCCCAAAATTCATAATATTAATTAGATGACTATTAACTCACTGTTTATAGGAATTAAACAAGAATTTAACAAGAATTTAATGCATGACAATCCAAAAAAGTTTCCAAGCCATGTGACACTGAAAAAACTCATCACTTCTCTCCAAAAATGGATTTTATTCTTATAATGAATGGTTGTATGCCATTCATCTCTCCAAACTTCATGGAATATGCATCATAAATATTTTGGGTTTTACATATTACATGTATGTTAATTTCATACTAAAAACACCATATGATGTTATTGGAATCATAAATAGTATTCATGTACATATACTGAAATTCACATCCATAAACTCAATAGAAATCATCTACTCATAGAAATAACATCCACAAACAAACTTTGGAATACTATCTATGTGATTTGTGGAAAACTATACTTAGCTGATCTTCACTTTCTTCAAGCTTATGATATTATTTCTTGGAGTCTCTATTGAATAGTGTCTTCCACAAACTACAGTTAATCTAAAAAGTAAAATTCATCAAAATATTTTCTTTCTGTTTGCGGAAATCCATAATTTCTTGATTTACACCATTCTATCGAGCCTAGTATGAACCCACATGGTGTTTGGATTTGTATGTGGTTTCTCAGAATTAAAATTTTCATTCATAGAGGGATTCATATGTGGGTAAAGAAGGTGATCATCATATTGATCATATGCATTACATCGAATAGATCAAATGTTGATTTTGTTTTCATAACATTTTAACACGGGAATAGTAACCCAAAAAGCACCCCATCCCACATCGATTTTGTGTACTTGTTGGCATTCACATAATAAGGAATGTCATGAATTTATCCAGCTAAAAGTGAGTATGAGGTATACTCCTATCCACCACCAACACCGACCCGTTCTAACATCTTCCACCAACATTCCACCCCGCATAGTGGAACCTCCACTTGCTCCCATACACTCCTTTGTGTACGCACACACCTACCTATATAGGCACTCTCCATGCCTCTTCTTGGACAAATAAGGGTTGATTGTCCCACCTAACAAGTTTCTACTTGTCCCCATGGATAGTTTGTTGGATATATTTTTTGAGTATACTCCCATGATCAAAAAGAAAATTCAAAACCATGTACTCAAAATCATCTTCCCATATTCTTCTTGAAAAATCATATTTTCCTTTTTTGCATGAAATATTCTTAATTCCCTTCAGTATTCATAATGAAAAATAAATAATTTTTTTTCATGGACTTATTTTAATTATCTTGAAAATAATATTTAAAATATATTATTAAACTTGTTATAAACATTGTTTTAGTTATTAATTTACCGTTGAAATATATCTTTTAAATTTAATAATGGTTCAATAAATTATCACATTTATAAATGGAGAATTGCTCAAGCATGGAATCTAATGACATTAACTGAATCTGTAACAATACTCCAAGTATCATCATCTCATCATTTAATACTTACATATATATTGACTATATGATATACTAACAACAAAGAAAATATTCATTCTTCAATCACGAACCATTTCTCTTAAATATCACATTTATATTTATTTTCAATATTTAATTATTTTATAAAGTAAATATTTTTATCCCCCTTATTCAAAATAAATGAAAAGGGTAACTGAGGGTATTATCATATCATATTTATTTTCAAAAATATGTTGTCCTCTATTTGAAAATTATTTCTTTAACACTTCTATGAGATCAATTATATCACATGGTTCTATCAATAAATATCCTTTAATTAATCAACTCTAAGTCTATCTGGTATAAACTGATGTAGAAAATAATATTTATATATATATATTTATATTAAAATTTTTTCCAAGCTTTTAATAAATTACCATTAATTTTAAATAATTTGTATTATTTCAAAAAGGTCTATATATAAAAAATTATTTCAAAAGAAACATGTAACTAGCACACACCTCAACAAACAATCAAAATAGTTCATGTACAAGTAATATAACTCCCTTTTTCTATCATGTTATTTATTACCAAAACTCCCCCTTAATTAGTGCATCCATTAGAGTTAAGAATATAGTTTAAGAGTGTGATAGGAATACCTCAAACATCATTTTTACTAATATTTCTAGAAAATTTCAGATTCATATTTAAATGGTATGATAGTCTATATTCTTAACTTTGATCCCCCTCAAGGGAAACACTCATCAATATCTTTATGGAGGAGAATCTCTTCAGGAATGTATTTTAAAATGTTCAAATATGAGAACACACTAGAATGGAATTATTTATGTAGATGTATATATTTTTATGATTCCATAACTTCAACAAGGATGGTCTTCATCAATGATTCTACTTTAGAGTACTAAATATAAGATCAAACCCAAATTTTTTATTCTATATATTTTCTATCCAGAATACGAAAACACTCACTAATTAATGATTTATTCCCATAATAACTTTATTTAACTTTAATTCCCTAAATTTTAAGATCAAATATAATACAAAAATATAAGGTAATAATGTGGATTTACTTGTTCTTCAATGTGAATATTAAGGTTGATATGGTTTTTTCAACTAAGTTACAACACTTTCTCTAATATTCATGACTCCAAATATGATTATAAATCCAGATTTAGACTTTGTTAGTATGGATATTATCACACCAACAATTTCATTATATAATATGGTTATTCTTTCTTTATTCATTAAATTATATGCATATCTTGATTTAATCTTAATTCTCTTTAAGACTTATTCTTGTGCTGGTAATGTGGTGAAACATCCGATTACATTGTGTCTATATTTATTGTGCATATCACATATAAATTATTTAAAAGATAAGTTATCCTTTATTTAAACTTATCATCAAATTTTTATTCTTCATGTAGAATCTTAATTTTACCTTTAGCACTATAGTTTTCTTCTAATTATTATAACTTTATAGATTCCTCTAAATCAGATAGAAAGTTTATAAGAAGGTGTTTGGGAATATTGGGAGTGTGTATGGAGTTTCCATATGGATTTACATTAGTTCCTTATTTACATATTTCTTATGAGATATAATACTCTTTTTTAACAACTTTTAGTTGATTTGTTTATTATCTTTCTTAGGTATTGTGTCTAAGGATGAAATCTCCTAAAACATCATGGGAGTAGTCTTATTTACATAATTTTTTAGGTTTTTACCAAAGTTTTTCACTCCTTTATCATGCGGTCTTATTTTCCCATTATTTCTTGATACATGTTGACATGTACATGTATAAATTTTGTTATTACTTTTATTGTGAACATCACAAAAAGAATCAAGAACATAAAAATTTTTTGAACCTGAATTTTTTTCTTGGTTTTTGAATGTTTTAAATTATTATCATGATTTAAACACCATGATATGGGATTCTATTTCACTTTAGAATTTTAAAGACTATACCAACAATCCACCACACAATTACTAAAACTGTTTCAACACCAATACTAACCCACAAACCACGATCTTATTTTATTTTATGCATGCTTTCTAGAATGTCAAGAATAATTTTTTTTGGGTTTTTTCGCCACTTATTGGGATTCTTTTGGGTAAAAAACACTTATAATTATTCTTATATCTACTATAGAAATGGTGATATGATATTCTTCATTTTACTCATACATATTTGTACATAATTGTTATTTAATCTAGCACATTTTGTAGAAATTGATTTAGAAAAATTATTACATTAATATATGGGTGATGATTTTTTCTTCACAACTACTTTAGAAGAAACACTAGATGATGTAATGGTATCCTTTCCATATGAAGAAGATTATTTTTCAGTATAATCATCCAAATAGAATTGGGTGGTGGTTGAAACATACATCTTTGGTTGTGAAGTCTCAACGTGATTCTTTCCAATATTGGCCAATTTGATTTCCAATTAATGACATATCAAACTAATTGAATTATTTTGATCTTCAATAAATTTTATTATATCTTAAAAATAATGCCTCATAGTATTAAAAGCCACTCCATTTAATTAAACCTTTTTTTATATGAATGATTCAAGATCCATTATCCCCTTGGATTTGATATCCAATTGAGCATTCATGACATCAATAGAAACATTGTACAAATTTTCAAGTGAATGTAATGATTCTATAAAAACAGTTTAAAAAAACATTCTCACATGAATGCCTTTTCAATTATTTTTCAATATTAATAATGGATTTTTAGATTTCTTATAATAAGTATATGGGAGTAATGAACTTTCTAAACTTATTAATTAATGCATCATCAAATTATTTAACTTTTTCTTCTAGTTTTTCTTTATGAAATATAATCCCATTGATAATACCAAAAATACACTTAAAAACTTCTTTGGTAAGCTTCTTCAAACTTTATTTGAATTAAAAATGAATATCACTAATTGATTAATTATCATCATAGATTTAACATGATTCATTATAAGAATAATAATCAAGATAACAATTGCAGCTAGTACAATTATGATTATCTTTAGTTAGTGTAATTTCTCCATCAACTATTGGATTCTTATTCAACATCTTTTCCACACTATTCTTCTTATTTTTCTAAGTCATAGAACACATAAATTGATTTGTACCCTTGATAGTAACTTCATTTTTATCAATATAAAGAAACTCAAACAATTTATGAAATTTTAACTTTATAAAACCTATTAAAAACTGTTATGGAAAAAATATGGATACTTATAGGGAACCTCCCTCTAATACCAATTTTAGTTCTCCAAGACATATTGACCACTGAAGGGAATTAGTGGCCTACTTTTACAAAATATTTTTTTAATTAAAACTCTTAAACATATTTATGTTATCAATCCACTCGGTGATATCTCATAATTTTACTTAGTATGCATAAATAATAATAGAGAGAACAAGACATAGTATTTACAAGGACATGAAAAAAAGCCCACTTCATTCAACGTTGGTAATTAGCCCCAACACAAATTATATGCTATAATATTATTAATGACTGAAATGGATAAAGAAAAATCTAGTTATACAGCCCAGTATTTTATCCCCCAATTGATCCTCATTATACACCCGAACAACTAACTCTTTTACCCTTATTTGTTAGACACCCCAACTAGACTCTCTCCACCTTTTTATAGACTAGTTATACACCAATACTCAAGAAACATTAGTAACTAGTTAGATGCCCCCATACTAATATCCTTCTTCTTCTTAATGTTTTAATCTAAAGATATTAAGATATCTATCTACTATTGGTTGCTTCTATAACACTTGAAATGGTTCTTCCTCCATGAGTGTACTAAATTTTTTACACTGAAGTAAAAATTCAATATCATCAATAGCTTATTAGAATAATCCTACTAGTATTGAAACATGTTCACATGAGATCTTGAAAAATCCATTTATTCTCATTTTACTAAATTTTTATACCTGAATGTGTTATTTTTTAAGTATATTCTATCTCTAGTCTCTTTAACTTTGGATATTTAGTTAATGATCTGATATCCCTGAGTAAAATTCTCAGGAAATATATTTTCCTTATTTCATTGAATTTCTAACCTCAAATTATACTATTTTATGGAATATTAAACCTATAATACTTAGAATTATCTATATTTAGAATATCAACTCAAAAAATTCATGAAATCATGAGTATTGGATGGACTTTTCAATAAATTTTTGTGAACCTACTTTGAATATTCATTGTATATACTTCAAATAGTACTCCAAATTATTCCTATGCATATCAATTGATAATATAATAACATATATGAAAAATCACATACAATTGTGCCACTTCCTTTATATTTAGTATACAGATGCTATCATCTTGTTTCAATTAACAATTATTTTCACTGCATTTTACTCAAATATTACATGAATTTATTCTAATGAATGTAATCTGTCTATAACATAGAATATATGATTTATAATATACTATCGGTCCACTAATTTTATGGTACATGTATTGATGCTTCAAACGCCAAGTCAATTATTTTTCAATTATATGAATCTCTCATTACACTATTATAGAAAACTATAATTATTATAGTGCTTCTATATGCAAAATATTATCCTTTGTGAAATCCACCACATGATTTGTATAATTCATATAGAGAAAAATAAGATCTTCCACTTTATAAAATTATTTTCTAAAAAATATCAATCTTTATTACCTAAGTGTTAACCTACTATTTATAATTATAAAACAAGCGGTTAACACTTGATAATACAAAAAATATTCTTATCCATGAGACACTGAAAAAACATTAACTCTATTCACAAACAACATTTCCTCCTTATATTGAATGGATGCATGAAATTCATCTCTGCTCCTAGCCTCCACCATCATCGACCCATGCTGGTGCCCTCCACCGTAATGCTTCCCCACATGGTGGTACCTCCTATTATTCCCATTTACTCCATTGTGTACACACACACACATACTTATGTAGGCACCCTCCATGCCTCTACCTTGGCTGGTTAAGGGTTGACCTTCCCACCTAAGTAGTGTTAGTACGTCCTCTTAGTTATTTTGATGGCATATATTTTTTAAGTAGAGTTGCATGACCCAAAATGAAATGATAAACCATATACTCAAAATAATATTCCCATATTCTTCATAAAAAATTAAATTTAAAATTTTTCATGTAATATCAATATTAATCATAAAAAATAAAAAAAATGAATTTACTTCTATAAACCACATTTCAAATAAAAAAATTCAAGTTTTTCATGTTTTTTTAAACATTGTGTTAGTTCCTCATTTTACTTTGACATGTGTATTTGACATTTAAGAATAATTCAATCAATAATCACATTTATACATGGATAATTTCTCAAGCATGGAATCCAATTCCATCAATTAAATCAGTAAAAATACTCAAAGAATCATTATATCCTCATTTAAGACTACAAAAAATATTGAGTTTATAAAATACTCAAAAAAAGGAAACATTTATTCTTCTATCATGAACTAATTATTTTCAATATCATTTTTTAATTAAATAAAGTAATTTAAAATTACCATTTTTTCATAAAATTAACATAAGTATCCTTTAATTTGAAATAGTGTAATTAATTACATAATAATATTTATTATACCAGATTTTGGTATAAGTTAATTTTGAGTCTTAAAAATGAATTTCTCTAAAAACTATTTATCATTTAATTTTTCATTTTAATATTAAATTACTTTCTACAAATTTTATGAATTGAATTTGATAAAATTTATTAAATATTTTTAATTATTGTAATTATTAAAATGTAATAGAGTCAACTTAATTTTTGGTCATACTGAATGATAAAAATAAAAATAAAATTACCACAGTTTATGTTAAAAAAATTTATTGAGGGGTAAATCTAAAGAGATGTTGGTTATGATTACCTAAAAACTTACATTTATCATATTGGATGACTGTTTTTTGACCAATTATCTATTTAAAGAGTTAAATAATTTATTTTAAAACATTACTTTGAATTTTGGAACCCAATATTGACTTTTTAGAAGATAAGTTATGTTTCATTCAAATTAAAAACTATTTTTTCGGTCTTTTCATTTAATATCATGGATGTAATATTCCATTTGGTTTTGGAATTTTACAAAAGTCAAAAAAAATATTAATTTATTTGTTATTTAAGAAATAAATTAATGGAAAACAATTAGACTAAAAATTATCTTTTTTTTATTTTCACACACTTTTAAGTATAAAGTGAGAAACCTCACAATTCCAAACCACATAACATTATGTACCAAAATAATATCCAAATAGTTAAAATGATGTTTGAGCCTATTATAAGTATAATCCCTATATAATTTCCATTTAATTCCACTGACATTTGTTTCTGATCCATCCTTTTGAAAGTCTTCGAAACAACAATCCATCTTCTCCCACATTTTAATGAAGTCCTACGCATTTATCTTCATTTAATTGAATACTCTTGTCAGAATAAGTCCATGTTTTTTTATCCAATCCCATTACTCCTTATTTGTGCCCATTAGAATTAATCTCTTAGCCATCCGATCAGTAACCTCATTAGTGAACTTAATTGGAAATTCCACCTCCAACATTTCTTCCTCCAAATGGTTTATAAGCTTCCATGTTGTCCCATTATGTGAAACATCCTTGCCTATATCTCTTTGTTGGTCAAGCAATATGAAAAATCCTCCCTATTACCAATAAAATCCACTAAAAAGTCTCCCTACATATAATTTTGATCTTTCATTACAACACATGATTTATCAATTTCATTAATAACCCCCACCTTCATGCTCTTTCTCATTAGAAATGGAGAGAAAAACCAACTCCTTGGTCTTCAACTTTGATGCAGATCTGGTCTCCATAGATTTGGAATGGTAAGAATAATACTTCCACCATTTTCAGTTATTCCCACTAACAATAATGAATATCCATGAGTCCCTGATTCTCTTCCTCCCATTATTCCTTATTGGGATATGAATCACTCTAATGATTCATGAATTTTCCCTATCTCTATAGAAATGGTCAGAATCACCATCACTTGATTCTAAAATGGTCAGTCCTGGACCTTCCTCAATGTTATCATCAGGGTCACCTTGGTCCTAAACTCACTCTTTAGTAACCAGTATATCAAGACGGTTACTTGAATTTAAACTAGGAATTATCCTTCTTGGAATTTACACTTTATCAACATTAAAATAGCCATTAAAACATATCATTGAGGTCTCTAAACCCTTACATCACATTTAAACACCCTCTCATTATGCTTGACTCGCTACTTCAGAAAAATCTCCACTACCATACCATACAACCCCTTCATAGGATTTAGAATTCAAAGTGGTGGGGATAGGATTGAGGGAAGTAATAGTAATCACCACCAAGATTTACACTCATATTGAAAGAGATTGCATACTTGGCTTGGGACTGATGATATCATTCCTCAAATTATTGAAGATTTTAGCGACCTTCGGTTTATCATTTCATGGTCTTGGATCTTCTTGAGTAGAATTGGCTAGAACAAAACTACAATGATGTACCTTTTCCACTATTGAGGTATTTCCCTTCTACATTATAAGAAACTATTGTGTTGTCGAATCAGGAACCAAAAACCCCTATTTATGACCTTGAATAAAAGTTGAATTAAGGTGACCCATACACTTATAGGAAATAAAATAATATGACCAGGATTCAAACATGACATTTTTTTGCATCTGGTCACTTCCCCAACTTTGATCCAAACCCACTCCACTAGAGGTTTGGAAACACATACCTCAAAACATATGCATGGGGGGGGGGGTCAGATGAGAGACTGAGTTCATTCTACCATTCACACAAAAAATGGCCAACCATGTTTCTAAGCACATGAATAATTTCATGATTTTGAAAGGGTAAATTTATCTTAGGAAAAAATACCCATAGTGTTATTGAAGGAGCATCTTGTTTCATATGGAAGTCGCATGACCACCAGAAAAGGAAGAAATTAATCTCGTTTCAGGTTCATGGAGAACTAGACCAAGCTCAAATCATGTCCTATAATGAATTAAACTGAACCATAATGTTCTACTTATCCATAATACCTACAATCAAACATCCCTTTAAACCCTAAGAATCAGAGAAAAACCTATCAAAAGTGGAGACCAAAGGATAATGAGATCTAAATCGAGCCACCATAGACATATCCATAAGGATCAATGCTTCTATGAACTATGAAGGAGAAAGAGTGATCTCAGGGGCTCCCTTGAAAAGGGTTGAAACCTATATCCAATGGTATATTGATAGAATATCTAGAAAATTATCAGGAAAATATATTGGGTAAAGTGGAGGTGGATAATCTTTTAAAAAAGGTTTATGAAAATACCCCTCCTCTGATGATGAGGGGGGAGGGGAACTGACATCGTGCCTTGTTCATCCTTGGAGAGGAGTCGAGATAAGATACACCCCCAAAAAAAATTCACGATATGTATTTTTACCATAGAAACCAATTAATTACTTGATTTCCAAGTAAAAATATTTTTACACATAAATTGTTTATTTTCCTAAAAATCATTTTCATGCATTGTGTGTCCTTATATTAAAAGTAATTTCTTCCAATTATAGAATTTAAACCTAATAAAATTGATTCCAAATTTCTAATCATATTTTTCAATTATGTTCAAAATTCATGTTTTATTTTTTTCCTATAATTGTGTTATCATGGTAAAAATTTATTTTATAACAGTTAAGGTTAAAATGAGATTAATGTCATTTAACTAACAGATAATTCATAAAATGAAAAAAAAATACATACCTAAATGTGATTGTTTCAGTTTATGTAAACCCTATAATAACTTATATTTTAATTTAGAGGGCCTTGGTTCCACTTTACATTATTATGATCTATATATTATTACATCATCTGAGAAACTCCAAGAATAACCCTCCCCTCACTTACAAAAGAAAACTTTTTATCCTATCTTAATCACAAATTTTTATCTCTATATCTCAATAAATACATTTAAAAATCTCTTAATTACATCCCTTAAAACATTATATAGGTCCCAGTTTGATTAGAAAACCAACCTAAGAAACCATGGGTACAAACCTAAAGATGTTTTCCGAAGAAGAGGTATAATTCTTAACCAAAATTTTTCATTTTATTTCTTCTTATAACTTATTAAAATCATCTTCAAACATGATAAAATAATAAAAATTTATATTAAATATACTTATATGTTATTATGTTAATTTAATCTCCTATTTCCATCTCCTCTTCCATCAAATGGGAAACGAAACAGTTGTTTGTGTGTACGATAGACTACCGACTTGAAAATCGATGTAATTCATTTTCTATAACCATGTCACCTGAATTTTTATAATGATGGATTTAATATATATATATATAATATTAATTAAATAATTAATATTCTTTAAATATAATATATCCTCTATTTTCTTACCTATTCATCCATTGAAAAATGACAACATCGTTCATGTGTACATATTGATTACCACCTCCACGAAGTGATATGATTCATTTTTTAGGACCACATCACATAGATGCTATATATAAGTATATTTAATGAAATAATATGATATTTATGATATAATAATCATTAATTAAATTTTAAATAACACTTACTTTATTTACATCATGTTGGTTGAAAAATAAGAACATTACTCAATCGTAAGTATGACCCACCGTCTCAATAATTATAACATAATTCATTTTTCAAAACTATATTTCATGGTTGACTTTGAAAGTATAATTTATACATAAAATGATTATTATTTCATGATTATTATTTTTTATATGATGGAATAATGACTTCTTTGACCACATTCAACTTACCAAATTCATTTTGGACATATGATCTGGATATCAATAAAACATTCGGCATGAACATAATTGATTATGTTTTAGTATATAACATGGTAATAGTTAAAATAAAATTAATAAAAGTCATGTAAAATGTTCTTAATAAATTATTTAATTAATATAATTTTATTATTTAGCAATATGAGGAATGCAAGTTATGATTTAGACTTGAGGTAAGAGACACTTTTCTTTTAAAACCCTATTTTAAATGTTTTTATGATTTATTTTCTAAATATTTTAATTCCATGTCCATATTCATAAAATTATTTTATGGATGTATTTATATAGAAATAAATTAACTATAAAGGAAATTTTATGTCACATTTAAATTTATTTCAATTGATTTATATGTATATATTTTTATATACATTATACGGAACATTTTGAAAAAAATGTAAAAAAGTGATATTATATTTTAACATATATGAAGTCAATGATTTTTCCTTCCAATATAATGATAATTTTATGTTTGTATTAATTTATAAATATTTCATTTTTTATTCAAAGATAACCCTCTTTTCATTTTTTCTTAGCATTTTCAAAAAGTGATTTAAAACTAATGGATATTTCGATATCCGAAAATGTTTTTTCTTATAGTTGAAAATAATAATTTTATACAATATTTATTATGTTATGATTATTTTATGGTTCTTGAGAATAGTTTATGTGAATGTTGGTTCCATTATAAACCATGTATGTGATTTTTTATTATAAAATAAGGATAGGTGGTTCATAAACCAAGAACGAGTCATCCTGATATAGTTTTCCAATGCATTGTGTATTTGTAAGAGTGATTGTAGGAGAGATATAAAAATGATGCCCCAAGTGAACTACATTATTTATCTATAATTTATATGGGTTTTATTGAAATATTATGATTTCACAAGGCAATATTTTAAGTTTATATTTGATGGAAATTATATTTTACTTCTTAAGGGCGAAATGTATAACTTTTTGAAAAAAATCATGTGGTTTTTGAGATTGAAAAGAAACGTTTATGAGTTTTATTTCTTCTATAAGAGTACCTGTGAAATGTTTTATGAAACTATTTGGTTATAAAATAAAATTTATTATGTAATTAAATTTTTATTTTGAGATCAATGTTTATTTTGAAAAATAAATTTTTTAATAATAATTCTTAGACTTACAGGTTTATTTATTCTTTTTTATGTTCCCATAATTGAGATTTTATGATCATACAATTTTTTAGAATATTTTTGACTGGTTACAGACTCCAAAAAAATACATGTAAAAATGCTCATCGATACCCAAAATTATATTGAAAAATAGCTAGGCTAAGTGAAAAATTATAAGTTCTACACAAAAAATTAAATGATTTGAAGATGAGTTTGAATGAAACCAATGATAGTTTATTAAACTATCTAATTGAGTTTGAATGATATATACATGGAATCAGTGATTAAATGATATATTTTGAGATTCTAAATAAAATCATTTGAATATTACCACCACTATAAAATAATTTTTTTTACTCTTAATTAATGAAATTTTATAAACATATATCTTATATATATTCACAAAAAGCTTATGGAATATAAAATATTGGTAAATCTAGAGATTATGTCAAGTCAACCATCGAAGTAGATCACATTTAAAAACTTGTAGAGCCTTGATATATATGATGTTGTAAATAAATTAGATGATGTTAATATTGAATTCCTATCACTAGTAGCAAGAAAATTCAAGTAAGGGAAAGGTTGGTATGAAGGTAAGATTCCATTAGATTTCAGTAATTGTGGTAATATTGGGGAATATAGTAGTGATATGTCCAAGGAAGGATGAATAAGAATCTAAAGATGAATTAACACAAAAAATAGAAACAAATTTCATCAAAAAGAAACTTCAAACATTGAAATACATATAATAAAAGGGTTCTATGGAAATGATTTGTGAGTAAAGAGGAAGATGAAGATGAGGCATGTTTTAAAGATAGTAATGTTTAATTTATTTAAAATATACATGATATAATGATGGAAATATTCAATTTTGTTAAATATGAATTATAAAACGAATTTAAACTACAAAGATTTTTTGAAATGAAATTTAAAATTAAAAGATAACTAAAGGAGTTGAATTCTCCATAAAAAAATAATAAGAAAATTTTTGTCTTGTTGAAAGAGATATATAAATACATAAACCAATATAATCCTGAAATCACAAGGCTAGATATGTTAATATAATAATAAGTTTCTACCCAAAATATATCTAGATAAGTTGTTAACTTCAAGGTATGAACAAAGAACAACCAAATATAATTGATGAACTTCATGCTCAAATAGAAGAGTGAATAAAAAGGGATAGATTCCTAGAAGGTGATGTGGTTAATCTAAGAAAGAAACCCAAATATTAAATGAAATCAAGTGATCCAAAAGGAAGTAATAGTTCAGAATGTTCTAAAAGAATAATTATTGTAAATGGAAAAATAAGGATCATGAAGTGTTTAGAATGCGTCGAATGTCCAATGACCATTGAATGGGTAAAAATATAATTTTATTTAAGGATGATAGATCCAAAATAGGTGGAGTGGTTTTGAGAGAAAAATGAAAAAGAGATATTGGTTATAACTCTCAAATATCAATAATTTATTTAAAAAATATACTCAAAGTCTTGAAATATGTAGATAGATAGTGGTATGATCTTTCCCTTGATGAAGCATCAATTTTATGTTTATCTTTTTTATACAATAAATAGTTACGAGGATTCAGAAATCTATTTGAGAGGAGAAACAACATAGACTAAACAATGGAGGATGATAATATATACCACATCAGATTTAAGAAACAATATTTTTGGACATTGTTCTCATTAATCAAACTATGGACAAAAGGTAGTGAATTCAAAGTAAAGAAGGATTCAAAATTAATCTCATTAAACTCAATGGTAAATAGATAAAATTTAACTAATTTTGAATCCATTCACTATTGTAAATGAGGTCTATACCAGAGTACCTATACTAATGATTTAACAAAACCATTTTTACATGTCCCCCTATACCAATGGTTTAGAATAATTGTTTGTATAGCCTATTTATGGGAAGTCCATACCAGCAATTTCATTAAAACATTTGTATATATTATGTTATACCAATAGCTTTTAAGAACCATTGTTATATATTAAATATATACCAACGGTTTTAAAAACCATTATTATATCATTCATCCTATATCCTTGTCCCATAACCTTCCCTTTTCTTGTATTACTCCCATTCCAATTAACCATATTAGAGTCCTTCCCTTTTCATCCTCAATTATAATGATCTATCCTTAGTTAGTGTTTTGATCATATCATTCTTGAACATAAAATTGTTGTGTTCTAAATACATCATCCCTTATTCCAGAAATAAATTTCATTTTTTTCTATGTATAAAACACTCACCTAGATTATTTTATGTCCGTTTTCTTCTAGATTCATTGAATGATGGTTAGTTTTTATTATATTTTTTATTTTATTTCGTAATAAATATGATTTTAAGTGTTTATTTTTTTAAAATTTATTTACTCACTACGTATACATAAATCTAATATAAACCAATTATTTTGTATGATATATGAGGTTAACCGATAATTAATTATTGTAGTATTTTTTCTCAACGTATTTGTGGGTTTTGAAATTATTCATTTGAATGTTTTATTTTAGTGGTTTTAATTATTCATATCATGTCTTAAAAGTGTTTTTATTTAAAATATAATATATGTTTTGAATATATAGATTGGTTTTATTTTCATAAAATATTGAATATATATTTAATTTTTCTGTTACATGAATATATTTCTTAAAATATGTTAAATATGTATAAAACATTTTTATTTAATGGACTATTTCCTTTATTGTGATATTTCTAAAGAGATGTTTTTGTTTTTTCTTATTCCTTGTGTGGGTTGTTTTTAGAATGTTTTTGTTATGACCTAATCCATACTAAACACATACTTATTTTACTACTAATATAATCTAGTTATTGACCAACCTCAACTAATTCAATGATTGGGATGTAACTTGTGATCTTTAGACTTATATATATTCCATGGTTTGTGTTTAATATACATTATAGTTTTTTATATTATAATTATCATATAGACTAGATTTTTAGTTATGTTGTACATATATTTTTATGGTAATATGTATTGTTATTACTCATTGATATAATGGATTTTGATATTATGGTCTTATATATATGGTATTTTGTTATCTTATGTGATCAAGTTAGGAAATTAAGGATATGGGTCATAAAAATATTGTTTGAACTATTTCCAAATGGAATTTCTCTTATCAAATTTCAATTTTCATGTTAAAATATGTTTTTTTCAATGATATATTAACATATGTTATATTTGGTTTTAATTTAAAAAAATGGGCAATGATTTAAAACTATTTTATTTTAATCTTAGTTCATTGTTTTCTAATGTGATTAAAATAAAGTGATCAAGTCTCATTTAGTTAAATATATTTTGGATTTTAATTCAGACATATTTCAATGATTTTACAACATGACATATAGTTTTTTAAATATAATGGATATAATTTGGATACATGAAACTAATTTAATCTCAATTGATTTTAAAAACAAGTTGGATTGGTTTTTAGATTTTTAATCTAACAATTATTTAGATATTTTTCTTACACACTTTCCATGTTATTATTTTGTTGGAAAACCTTGTTTAATTCATGAAGAATTTGAAATTCATATAGAAAAAAATTCGTTTTCAAATATACTATTGTTTTTTGTATCACAGTGGGGAGAAAATATTGTCTCAGAATGTTCTTGATCTAAAAGAGAGGACTGGATTAAGGAATTTATTATATGATTAGTTTCTATTTATTCATCATCCTGGGAAAGAAAGTATGAAAATGTTGGAATATAATTATAAGATCACATGTGATTCATGCAATGAAAATAATTTTGTCAACATTTCAAAAAAAATTAATGGATGATTCCAGGACTCCATTATATCAATATTGTGGTAAAATCAAAAATATGGAATTTTTAATATGATTTTTCATGGAAAAACTATGTATGGAATTTATAACACTTCCATAGATTATATTATTTCCTTTTTGAAGTACTTACATCCATATGATTTAGATATTCCCTTGAACCATTACATTCCATGGAAGTTAATTGACCAACATGGATCTTAAAAAATAAAATTTAGGCTTCCTGAAATATTTCAGTTTATTATAGAAAGAAACAAATATCCAAAATTATTGTATAAAACATGTAAAATCTCAATAAAATAAAAATACTAATAGAATAGAATCTTATGTTCAACATAAATTATTGAGAAAATATCAATTTATTTATAGACTGAAAAATATTTTAATGTTTTATGAAATGTTAAAAAAATATGTGATGGCATAATATTTAGAGAAATAAGGATAATGATGAGTTCATTAATCATTCAGATGAATTTTCATAGATTAAATTTAATACTTAGTATCTTTATTTGGTAAATTAGGTGCATAATATGAGGTCAAGTATTTTATGTGATAATTTTAATTTGTTTGGTTAGATACTTACTTCACACAACACTTAGCCAGTTTTCATTCATGTTTATAACCTTCATCCATGGATAAGTATGAAAAAACCCTTCACCTTCTTGAGTATAATCATATTTGAACTATTTGATCCTAAAAATTATATATATATATACCATATTTTAATAAAATATTTGAATTATATTTTGAATGTGGGTGCGAACACATATGATGCTTGTTCTAAAGACATATTTTATATGCATGTTGTGCTTATGTGGATAATAAATGGTTTTCATTCTTATAAAATGATTTATAACTATATAACTAAGTGAAAACTCTCCTATCCTATTTTTATCAATAATAAATTATCTAGAATAATTAAATATCATCATAGTTCTATTTGTATAGGACATCAACTATTCTTCGATTAGATCATCCATATAGGAATAATCATTGGAAGTTTGGTAATACCATTGATATTGAAAATCCAAATCATTATATGCCAAGATATGATGTGATTAATGAATTTTAGGACATTATTTTTTTCATCTGGGAAATTTTAGATCAATTCTATAATGAGAAATAATTTTTACACTGAATCCAATTATAAATGGGAGATTAAAATCATCTTCTTTGAGTTACATTGTTGGAAAACCAATTTTTTATGACATTTTTAGATGTAAAGTACATTGAAAATAATATATATGAAATGTTTCTTTCAATTATTATAAATGTAAATTGGAAGTAAAAAAGAATATATACTAGATTAGTGTGACTTGGTGGATTGGGGTATCATAGCATAATTTCATCATATATGTATCCGTGAAAATAAATTGAATGTTTTGTGTTCTTATTATGTGATGAAACATTTAGGAAAAAAATAAATTTATGGAAGTAAGAGATAATACAAACATTCCTAATGGATGTTCAAGAAACATTTCAAAACAAATCAGTATAAGTTATTTAAAGATTAAATCTATGAAGACTCAGGAATATCACATCCATCTTCGTGTATTGATACCAATATCAATCTATCTTTTACTATTATTTAATTTAAGTTTTCAAGTTATTATATTGTGATATATTTATATAGATATTTGTTCTAAAAAGTTTATAATTTATTTATTGTAAAATTTTTAGGAAGAGTCACTATTAATTTTATGCGAGTTTGAGAAAAATTTTCCTTCATTTTTTTCATGCATGTGGCATCTAACTATTCATATTCTAATTGAAAATTTTAATAGAAGACATCTTGATTTTAGTTAGATGTATCCAACTAAATGAAATATGTACACATTAAATTCTTATATCCAGAATAAGAATCGTCCTAAAGGTTCCATTATGACAGGTTACTTGGATTAAGAATGTATGGATTTCTATTCAATTAATCTATCTCATATAACTATGATACATAACCATCCAATGAGAAATGAAGAAGATAAGTATGAGAAAATTGAAACCAATTTTACAAAACATCCCAAATCATGGAAAATTCCTAGATCATATACATTGAATACATTAATCATTGAAAAGTGGGAGATAACACATCACACAGTCTTATATTAATAGGATTTATTTAATGACTACATCAAGTAAGTAAATTGAACATGTATATTGTAATGAACTATTCCAAGTTGACCCGACATTTCACCCAATCTATACCACCAAATTTCCTCAAGAACACCTCCCTGAATTCCAAATGTTGTCTACTTGTGGTCAGGGTCTAAAAGATATAGTGGTTTGACTATACCCTCTAGGTTGAGTGAAATAAAAATAGAAATAACCAAAACATCCATGGGGATAAATATCAGAGGACAAATAATAAATATACTAAAATAAGAAATGCTATAATAATGAAATGTGATATTCAGTTATACAGACTCAAAGTATGAAAAATATACAATAGTCAGCTGCCCACTAGGCCAAACACATATAAAAAAGAAATAGATGAAAATAAATACACCTGAACATTCTATCAACACCAAGCCAAAACAAGTACATGGTCTCTATGAAACTTGAGCTATATTTACCTAATCCTAAGACACCATAAAAGTGGATCTTCTCAGTCAAGAAACAATAGGACTCAGCCCCATCCATCACACAACCTTTTCTCTAACCTTAAAGGAAACATCAGGTCTATATGAAAACTAGGGTGGATGTATGAGGGGTTATAAATAAATCTCAATAGGTCATCCCAATAATGGACCTATAGTCTACTATCATAACAAGTTAATAAACAAATTATATTCTTAAAATTTTCAAAAACTAGAAACAAATAGAATAAAATAACAACTGCATAAAAAAGAGGGAAAATTAGAAATAATAAAACATCCAACCATGGGTTTCATCGTGATACTTGAGGTAAATCTACCCCTGATATGGCCCATGCTAGAGGATTTAAAAATTGTGGCTCACCCAACAACATGATCACTGGTGTGCATTAAAGATATGAATAGAATATAGAACATGACTAAATGCAACATGAATTAATGCTAAGACCTAGGTCATAATTGTAGGCATCTACATGAAAAAATATCATGTACTAGGATCTAGGACTCCAATAACATGATCTCAACTACTAAGAGGAACATTTAGGTCAAGATAAATAGAGAATCCATCAGTTGTTAAAGTTATACAGAATAAATTGGGCACCCACAATAACCCAACAACAGAGGTTCCTTATATATAACCCCATGAGTACAGAACATCTAAAGCATTGGGAGCACACTGACATCTACAATTGTAAGAAAGTCCACTCCATGAGTTCCTCTACAAATCATGATACAAACTCCACTCTAAATTGGGTGTTATAATAAACTGGATGAGGGTTTCACTCATCCAAATCACCCATTATCACCCTAATCCCATCTAAACAAATACAAACCATAAAATAGAGAACCATATAAAACATTAGGCCAATGCTCATTTAGAGACCCGAAGCTTAACGTACATGGACATTACATTACATTTGCGGAATACTTAGTACATAACAAAAAACACACACACAAGGATCGTAATAGTTTAGTGTCTTTGGAAACTCGGAATATAATCTTCTAATCGTGGTGAAGATCTTCAAAATCTCCCATAAAGATCTTCCTTTTTTTTACCTAAAACCTTTCTTTATATCCTGGGGAAAATAAAACATAAAAGGGTGAGCTCAAATGCTCAGTAAGGGTAAACAAAAGAAATATCAATCACATCATATACATAAGCACATAACTTTTGGAAATCTTAACCTGCAAAAGAGATCATAATTTCATAACATGGGGTAAATCATGGAAGTGAAATGTAATCACAATAATCATAACATAAAACATGAAATTTTGTGGCATTCACACATAATCATAGAGAATCATTTCTTGTTAGTCAAGACTCATTGCCAAGACTATCTTAGTGGACAAAGTCCCTTTCTGAATCGAGTAACCCTCGTTTCAGTCCTGTTTCACTGAACCGGTATAACCTACCATTCCAGCCATGTCTATCTCATGAGATATAAAATCTTTACCCAATGCATTGGAGGTAGATATAGGTCCCACCCATCTTATAATGAATCCTTTATTATATGTGCCACATAATCATAAATCATACATCATCGCATAACCCATGTAATAAATATGGGATTCTTAAACAACATGACATCATAAAACAATTCATATAAGATAAATGAATTCATAAAAATGTTTACATCACAACATAATCAAATCTATGTAATAATAGGGATAAAAACAGAACCCTTTTATTATCTTAGATGGAAAATAATTTTGATAAAATACTTGAACTTCATTCTTGAGGAAAATATCCTTTCTACTTAAAAAACATTTTCCTTTCATAACATGTCATAAAATTTTAAACTAAAATAAGTTGATTAAAAATAAACTTGAAAACTTGTAAAGGAAGCTTCTTGGAAATAATGTTTTAAAAATCCATTCATGCCGTATAAGTTAAAAAAAACATTCTTCGTACTTTTGTCGGAAAAGTCAAAAAGTACCTCGTACGAAAAACGACAAAAGATTCCTTTCATATTTTTTACTAAAAACTCACCGAAGGGTAAATTTGGATTTAAAAAATTGTAGGTGGATGGAAATAATATTATATATTGATGAAACATGTATGTGGATGATAAAATACACCCCAGTAAATACTTACGAATAAACAATCTCGGATAAAAATGAGATTGTGATATTTTCCTTACCTTAGGTCCGATTTTCTTCGTAAGTGTCCGAACCTCCTGTATAATGATTTAAATAATGTCATTGACTTATTACAGAATCATATTCATTGTTACGATATCATATATGGTTCACTTATGACTTTATATTACCCATTCTTTTGTCAATTTCATGTTAAAGAGCGTTTTGGGTAAAATTGTTTCATTTGTCGTCCGTGTTTTGACTTGTAATTATTCATATGATTACTTAGATCATGATTACTTAATTACACAATATAAAACATGATTTATATATATATATTCAGAATATACATATATATAATGAATCAGTAAATGGAAAGAAATACACCGTTCATGGAGACGGTAGTCCGTAGGTACGCATGAACGCTGTTTTTGTTTCCTTATTGAATTGAATGGAATTAAGTATATGACATACATATAAATATAAATAATTCCAGTATCATTATTATGTCATATATTTCATTAGAACTTATTATATATACTTTATAATCATTCATGAATGGTTAATCATTGAGAATTAATCTCATCGCATCGTGGAGACGGTAGTCCGTACGTACGCACGAGCGATGATATCGTTCCCATGGTCGTGGAATTGTGTTGAAGTGTATGTATACTATTTAATTATCAATATCAATTTATAATAATCATATATAGTTACTCATTAAACCATTATACCCATCCAATTAAGGTGGTGGCGGAAAATAGATTACACCACGGCGTGGAGACGGTATTCCGTACGTACGCACGCGCGGTGATTTCCTTTTTTCCGTAGGATGGATAGAAGGTTAATTAGAGTTGTTTCATATTTATAATAACATGTCATTATGTAAGTAATACTGATGTTATTACTTTATCATGAAACAACTAAAGAAGAAGAAGTTGAAGAAGAAAGAAATTGAAAAGATCGGTAATGGATATTACCTCTTCTTTGAAACGCCTCTTTGAATCCTTCACTTAGGGAACTAAGATTGGTCTTTGAAGAAGACCAGAACCTCTAGGATTATTCTAGGGAAGTGGAGAAGAGATTTTGGCAGGGTTTGGCCGAGCTTGAAGGCTCAAAGTTGTGTGAGGAGGAGGGGGAGGAGGTGCCCTTTTATAAGGGAGGAGAGGGGCACCTTAGGAATTCTTAAAAATATTAATTTATAATAAATCTAACCCCACTTAAAAACCTCCAAAAATGACTCATATTCTAAGATTAGATGAGATAGGGTTGTAATCGCATCAACAAATCAAATTTAGACATGTTTGGATCTTATTTTAAACCTTATCATTTTGATTTATCCTTATTTAATCTATTTAAGTTTATTTGTGGTAATAAAATTCTAAATTTTAAATTATAACAAATAAATACTTATTTGTTTTGAATTTTCTATAATTGTTTACTTTATAACATTATCGACCATATAAATATAAATTTATAATTTATAAATATTTTTGTGATTTTTAAACAATTTTATAATATGTTATTTTTGTAAAATAACAATAGTGTCAATTTTGACACTATTCGTTTATTTGAATTTAAATAAAATAAATACAGAATATATGTTCAAACTAAAAGCTTTAATATATTAATAAAAGGTCATATGTATCTATAGAATTAGTGTATCACATTAAATAGTTCATATAATATTTATTTTATTATTTTTAAAACCATTTATTTGGTTTATCTCTTAATAAAATAATTACTACATCATTTTTTTATAATTATTTAATATACTTATTTGTTGTATAAAAATTTAAAATAAAATCCTATGATGAATATAAATATATTACCTTTCACAATAATACTTTTACTAGAATTTAGCATCTTAAAATCACAATATTTAAATTGTTATATTTATTAAATTATGAAGGTGACAACTTTGGCATCATTTAAAATAAAATAATATAAGTGTCATAATCGCTTTTATAAGGCTCCAAATGGTCAAATATTCGACCATTGGATGCTTATGGTTTATATTTACATGGACAATAAGTTTTGGTTAGGTATTTGTGCATTTTATGGTCACTATTAGTTTAATAAAAACAATATTCTTGATTTTTCATTAGATAAACAATTTCTGCATCACTATTGTGTCATAATTAATGATAATTATTTAATCCCTAAAAATTATAAATAAATTTATATGATGTAGATAATATCATTAGATTTCTGGAGACTATTCATGTTCGAAGTTTCATGAAGTTTATCACTAAATTAAAATTAATATACTTATAAGATTTAAGAGAGTGACATGTTGTCACTTTCTTTGGTTTTAATAATAATTAAGTTATTTTCATGGAAAAATGTCCATTAAATGATTCTAATCCGACCCTTAGGTGATATGGGTCAACTTTTAGTCATCCAATAAGATTTTGACATTTTTTAGGGTAATTTTAAAATATTATATTTACCCTTAATTACCAGATTTACCTTTAACTATGGTAAATAAAATTTACCGTAGTTACTATTCATAATTCCCAAAAATAAAAAGTAGCTTATTAACATAATTTGGACCCACTGATTCCAAATATGAAATCCATTTTTTAAAATTCAAAACACAAAAGTTTCAGAAATGAAATTAAAATTAATCCCGTTGTCGAATAAAAACGGGATTTTGTTTAAAACATTGCAAAAGATTGAATTGATTTAACCTACGAATTCAAGGTAAAATCAATGATAATGACATACATTATATTAAATGGTAAAAATATATTCTATTTATACTTTAAAACCATTCAATATTATAATTTAACCACATAAGATATTACGATGAAAAAAGTTGTTTTTAATTAAAATATATCGTGTTTTTACTATTCATTAAAATATGAAAGTTATTAGAAAAATATCAAAACTTCATCTAATGTAAATTTTTATATCCTAATTCAAAAGAAGAATATTATTTTGTCAAATTGAACATATAAACATGTCAAAAACCAGCTTTAAAGTGGGTGCGCCATCCAAAGGCGGCAAAACTGCATTTTTTGAAAAATACTTATTTTACCCAAAAAATTTATTTTGTTCTTATACCATGTTCCAGAAATGTGTAAGATGAATAATAATGTTATAAAATTCAAAATTTAGTTAATACTATTCATAACGGCTAGTTCATGACAATATTATAATAATATAACATTGTTTATTAAAACCCGGTATTGCGTACAACACACGCTATCGAGGAAGGTCACAATTAGGTGTAATGAAAGCCAAGTCAGGGTTGCGTGTTGTGAAAGAATCCTTCGTTGTTTCGTATAACAGAATCCAACCATATTTCATTTATACATTTAATATATATATATATATACTCAATGTTACGTAGAATAACTATTATCAAAATTGTGTGTAACACGGTCCAAGAATAGTGTTGCGTATACTGCAAGCTAATACGGTGTTGCGTATAGCGCAAGGTAATCTTGGTGTAGAATACAACAAAAGACATTAATGTAATTAAAATAATATTTTTCATAAAATCTCGGGGTGTTACATTCTACTCCCCTTAAAATGAATTTCGCCCTCGAAATTCGTCGGGGTTATAAATGTTTTACTATTCGAAAGTTTCTTTAATAGAAACCCACATCGTAAAAAGGAATACCAAAACCAATATTTTAAAACAAAAGTATGAAACTTAACGGTTACCCAAATAAACTAATCCCTGGGTTTCCACATAGGTGAAAATATGGATGTGGAAGAAAAATCTAACCATCATGTTCTGATGGAGAGTGGTAGAGAACATGGCTATGGAAAAGCCAACAATCACAAATCCATAAATTTGTGACGATCTAAGGTACCATCCGATTAATCAGATATAAGATCACTAGGATAACATTTTTTTGGTTTTCAAGATCGTTTCCCTAAAGTTGAAGAATTTGAATTAGAATAAATACTTACTTTATTTTGGTACAATCGCACTATTGTTCGTGCCTTGAACAATTTCCACTTCATCTCTTAAATAAATGAAGTTGAATTTGTTATTCATGAAGTGTTATCAGATCATGTGATAGAATGACGGGTCATTCCATCTGTCTCAAACAAAAGGTTAGCGAAAATTATATACATAAGTCGATCTATAGTGAGATTAATCATATATGGTTCCTAAAATGGACTTATACTTCATATATCATACTGCTTAATATAATAAAACCAGTTTCTATTAAACAGGGACTTCCTGTAGGCCAGTGGTAGGCGATAAAGGCCAGTCGCACTTCGGTTGTGGGTTCAATTCCCACAGCCTTGTCCGAAGCGATGGGTTGTCTCCCATCCTGCAGGTTGTCCTTTTTCTAAAACTATAATACTATAACATCCCATCAATAATATCGAAAAAAAACTTCTATCCTTAAACAATACTAACTTATGTTTAACATAATCCATTCCAATCTTTAGGCTTGTCCATAATACTGCAGTCCACTCTCATAACATAGTGAAAACGATTACCAGAGATTTAACACCATCGTCGATCCCCATATATCATAAGATATGTTTTTTTGGTCACATTCCAAACATTCAAAGTCCTTAATATTGTATTCTCTTGAATACCCATTGAACCATAGTGAAAACTTGAATGCAGTTAAAAGTTAACACTTTTCACATACCAAAATCCTCAAAATTCTATATACTCAAACCATGATATCACTTAGTCCTTATATCAATCATGAGATCATGAATACTATTAAACATTTCATCTTCTCGTTTTACCTTCATTATGCGCATATCATGTTATTTCCAAAAAATATCTCAATCACTTTGAATACCACATCAATAAATATTCCAATACTCAATGATACAACATTATTTTGGAATCCCATTACATAAACACTTAATCATTCCACCACATCGTTGTCATATTCAACATTTCCAATAGTGATCGCATGTGACTTCCCTTTGTCCTTTGCCTTCAGTGGTTGCTCATGTTGATCATCACTAACCCTTGTATTAGGGCATTTATTAGCATAATGCCCCATTTCCTTGCACTTGAAGCATTGAAGTGTTGGTGGTGCGTTCTCTGCAGTGTTTTCTTTATTAACATCATTAGAAACCCTTTTTCCATTACTTCGACACTCAACTGCTCGATGACCTTCTTTTCCACACTTAATACATTTTCTAGTCCCTTTAAGACAATCTCCACCATGCTTCTTTCCACACTTTGTGCATAAGGAAACATTCATCTTCTTTTTACCATTATTCTGAGATTTCTCCTTGAACTCCATCTTTCGTTTCTTGTCAAAACCATGAGATGGATATGTAACACCAACTTCCATTTCTACCTTGATAGCACAACGCACAATTTATTCATAGCTACTGAAGTCTCTTATAGCTAATTCCCTTCGAAGACTTGGTTTTAAGCCACTGAAAAATCGATCAACTTTACTTTCAGGTTGGATGATAATGCCAGATGCATACCTTGCAAGTCTTGTAAAATTTGCTTCGTATATACCAACAGATTCATCATCCTTTTTCTTTAGTTCAAGAAACTCCTTCTCCATCTTTGTTCGAAGAATACGAGGGAAGTACTTACTGAAAAATAAGTTCTTGAACTCGTCCCATTCCATGGACTCAATTTCATCTCTTTGCCTTGTATTCTTGATAAGATTCCACCATTGATCAGCTTCACCTTCCAAACGATATAATGCTAAGATGAATTTATCATGTTCAGAACATTGAAGAACTGAAAATATCTTTTCAGTGGTACTGATCTATTGTTCCACAACAAGTGGATCAGAAGACCCACTGAAAGAAGGTGGACGTTGCCTCATGAAGGACTCAATAGAATATTGTTCCCTTCTCTGCTCATTTGGAAGTCCAGAATGATTCATAGCTTGTGTAAGTATAGTAATAAGATTTTGCACTCCATCTCCCATAACATTTGTTTGTTCAGGAGGACAATCATTGCATTGTCCATTGAATTGATCAACACGGTTCCTTCGGGTTCCAGCCATCGTCTAAAACCCAGAAAGAATAGTGTGAGAGGCAAAAATCATGCTAGGGAAAACAACATAATAAAGGGGAAGTACCTTCAATATCTAACATCTTAGGTTTAATTCTATGATCGTTAGCGTAGTTCTAGTACTATAACCAATACATATACTTAACCTTAGGGACATCCCTAGACATACCGTAGAAATATCTCTAGGGATCTCACTAACGTTTTCGCATCCTAGTTTCCAAAGGTTGACTAAACTTTTCCTCTGATACCAACTGTAGAGACCCGAAGCTTAACGTACATGGACATTACATTACATTTGCGGAATACTTAGTACATAACAAAAAACACACACACAAGGATCGTAATAGTTTAGTGTCTTTGGAAACTCGGAATATAATCTTCTAATCGTAGTGAAAGATCTTCAAAATCTCCCATAAAGATCTTCTTTTTTTTTACCTAAAACCTTTCTTTATATCCGGGGGAAAAGAAAACATAAAAGGGTGAGCTCAAATGCTCTTTAAGGGTAAACAAAAGAAATATCAATCACATCATATACATAAGCACATAACTTTTGGAAATCTTAACCTGCAAAAGAGATCATAATTTCATAACATGGGGTGAATCATGGCAGTGAAATGTAATCACGATAATCATAACATAAAACATGAAATTTTGTATCATTCACACATAATCATAGAGAATCATTTCTTGTTAGTCAAGACTCATTGCCAAGACTATCTTAGTGGACAAAGTCCCTTTCTGAATCGAGTAACCCTCGTTTCAGTCCTGTTTCACTGAACCGGTATAACCTACCATTCCAGCCATGTCTATCTCATGAGATATAAAATCTTTACCCAATGCATTGGAGGGAGATATAGGTCCCACCCATCTTATAATGAATCCTTTCTTATGTGTGCCACATAATCATAAATCATACATCATCGCATAACCCATGTAATAAATATGGGATTCTTAAACAACATGACATCATAAAACAATTCATATAAGATAAAGGAATTCATAAAAATGTTTCCATCACAACATAATCAAATCCATGTAATAATAGGGATAAAAACAGAACCCTTTTATTATCTTAGATGGAAAATAATTTTGATAAAATACTTGAACTTCATTCTTGGGGAAAATATCCTTTCTACTTCAAAAACATTTTCCTTTCATAACATGTCATAAAATTTTAAACTAAAAGAATTTGATTAAAAATAAACTTGAAAACTTCTAAAGGAAGCTTCTTGGAAATAATGTTTTAAAAATCCATTCATTCCGTATAAGTTAAAAAAAACATTCTTCGTACTTTTGTCGGAAAAGTCAAAAAGTACCTCGTACGAAAAACGACAAAAGATTCCTTTCATATTTTTTACTAAAAACTCACCAAAGGGTAAATTTGGATTTAAACAATTGTAGGTGGATGGAAATAATATTAAATATTGATGAAACATGGATGTGGATGATAAAATACACCCCAGTAAATACTTACGAATAAACAATCTCGGATAAAAATGAGATTGTGATATTTTCCTTACCTTAGGTCCGATTTTCTTCGTAAGTGTCCGAACCTCCTGTATAATGATTTAAATAATGTCATTGACTTATTACAGAATCATATTCATTGTTACGATATCATATATGGTTCACTTATGACTTTATATTACCCATTCTTTTGTCAATTTCATGTTAAAGAGCGTTTTGGGTAAAATTGTTTCATTTGTCGTCCGTGTTTTGACTTGTAATTATTCATATGATTACTTAGATCATGATTACTTAATTACACAATATAAAACATGATTTATATATATATATTCAGAATATACATATATATAATGAATCAGTAAATGGAAAGAAATACACCGTTCATGGAGACGGTAGTCCGTAGGTACGCATGAACGCTGTTTTTGTTTCCTTATTGAATTGAATGGAATTAAGTATATGACATACATATAAATATAAATAATTCCAGTATCATTATTATGTCATATATTTCATTAGAACTTATTATATATACTTTATAATCATTCATGAATGGTTAATCATTGAGAATTAATCTCATCGCATCGTGGAGACGGTAGTCCGTACGTACGCACGAGCGATGATATCGTTCCCATGGTCGTGGAATTGTGTTGAAGTGTATGTATACTATTTAATTATCAATATCAATTTATAATAATCATATATAGTTACTCATTAAACCATTATACCCATCCAATTAAGGTGGTGGCGGAAAATAGATTACACCACGGCGTGGAGACGGTATTCCGTACGTACGCACGCGCGGTGATTTCCTTTTTTCCGTAGGATGGATAGAAGGTTAATTAGAGTTGTTTCATATTTATAATAACATGTCATTATGTAAGTAATACTGATGTTATTACTTTATCATGAAACAACTAAAGAAGAAGAAGTTGAAGAAGAAAGAAATTGAAAAGATCGGTAATGGATATTACCTCTTCTTTGAAACGCCTCTTTGAATCCTTCACTTAGGGAACTAAGATTGGTCTTTGAAGAAGACCAGAACCTCTAGGATTATTCTAGGGAAGTGGAGAAGAGATTTTGGCAGGGTTTGGCCGAGCTTGAAGGCTCAAAGTTGTGTGAGGAGGAGGGGGAGGAGGTGCCCTTTTATAAGGGAGGAGAGGGGCACCTTAGGAATTCTTAAAAATATTAATTTATAATAAATCTAACCCCACTTAAAAACCTCCAAAAATGACTCATATTCTAAGATTAGATGAGATAGGGTTGTAATCGCATCAACAAATCAAATTTAGACATGTTTGGATCTTATTTTAAACCTTATCATTTTGATTTATCCTTATTTAATCTATTTAAGTTTATTTGTGGTAATAAAATTCTAAATTTTAAATTATAACAAATAAATACTTATTTGTTTTGAATTTTCTATAATTGTTTACTTTATAACATTATCGACCATATAAATATAAATTTATAATTTATAAATATTTTTGTGATTTTTAAACAATTTTATAAATTTTTATTTTTGTAAAATAACAATAGTGTCAATTTTGACACTATTCGTTTATTTGAATTTAAATAAAATAAATACAGAATATATGTTCAAACTAGAAGCTTTAATATATTAATAAAAGGTCATATGTATCTATAGAATTAGTGT
The DNA here is from genome assembly GCA_963277665.1 of Viscum album. NCBI lineage: Eukaryota > Viridiplantae > Streptophyta > Magnoliopsida > Santalales > Viscaceae > Viscum > Viscum album. The sequence goes on from OY728125.1 coordinate 1,953,939,257, forward strand.
ATCACATTAAATAGTTCATATAATATTTATTTTATTATTTTTAAAACCATTTATTTGGTTTATCTCTTAATAAAATAATTACTACATCATTTGTTTATAATTATTTAATATACTTATTTGTTGTATAAAAATTTAAAATAAAATCCTATGATGAATATAAATATATTACCTTTCACAATAATACTTTTACTAGAATTTAGCATCTTAAAATCACAATATTTAAATTGTTATATTTATTAAATTATGAAGGTGACAACTTTGGCATCATTTAAAATAAAATAATATAAGTGTCATAATCGCTTTTATAAGGCTCCAAATGGTCAAATATTCGACCATTGGATGCTTATGGTTTATATTTACATGGACAATAAGTTTTGGTTAGGTATTTGTGCATTTTATGGTCACTATTAGTTTAATAAAAACAATATTCTTGATTTTTCATTAGATAAAAAATTTCTGCATCACTATTGTGTCATAATTAATGATAATTATTTAATCCCTAAAAATTATAAATAAATTTATATGATGTAGATAATATCATTAGATTTCTGGAGACTATTCATGTTCGAAGTTTCATGAAGTTTATCACTAAATTAAAATTAATATACTTATAAGATTTAAGAGAGTGACATGTTGTCACTTTCTTTGGTTTTAATAATAATTAAGTTATTTTCATGGAAAAATGTCCATTAAATGATTCTAATCCGACCCTTAGGTGATATGGGTCTACTTTTAGTCATCCAATAAGATTTTGACATTTTTTAGGGTAATTTTAAAATATTATATTTACCCTTAATTACCAGATTTACCTTTAACTATGGTAAATAAAATTTACCGTAGTTACTATTCATAATTCCCAAAAATAAAAAGTAGCTTATTAACATAATTTGGACCCACTGATTCCAAATATGAAATCCATTTTTTAAAATTCAAAACACAGAAGTTTCAGAAATGAAATTAAAATTAATCCCGTTGTCGAATAAAAACGGGATTTTGTTTAAAACATTGCAAAAGATTGAATTGATTTAACCTACGAATTCAAGGTAAAATCAATGCTAATGACATACATTATATTAAATGGTAAAAATATATTCTATTTATACTTTAAAACCATTCAATATTTTAATTTAACCACATAAGATATTACGATAAAAAAGTTGTTTTTAATTAAAATATAGCGTGTTTTTACTATTCATTAAAATATGAAAGTTATCAGAAAAATATCAAAACTTCGTCTAATGTAAATTTTTATATCCTGATTCAAAAGAAGAATATTATTTTGTCAAATTGAACATATAAACATGTCAAAAAACAGCTTTAAAGTGGGTGCGCCATCCAAAGGCGGCAAAACTGCATTTTTTGAAAAATACTTATTTTACCCGAAAAATTTATTTTGTTCTTATACCATGTTCTAGAAATGCGTAAGATGAATAATAATGTTATAAAATTAAAAATTTAGTTAATACTATTCATAACGTCTAGTTCATGACAATATTATTATAATATAACATTGTTTATTAAAACCCGGTATTGCGTACAACACACGCTATTGAGGAAGGTCACGATTGCGTGTAATGAAAGCCAAGTCAGGGTTGCGTGTTGTGAAAGAATCTTTCTTTGTTTCGTATAACAGAATCCAACCATATTTCATTTATACATTTAATATATATATATATATATATATATATATACTCAATGTTGTGTAGAATAACTATTATCAAAATTGTGTGTAACACGGTCCAAGAATAGTGTTGCGTATACTGCAAGCTAATACGGTGTTGCGTATAGTGCAAGGTAATCTTGGTGTAGAATACAACAAAAGACATTAATGGAATTAAAATAATATTTTTCATAAAATCTTGGGGTGTTACAGCTCATTTTTTGATATCTCAATGGTATCCTCCTCAAACCACAATCCTGAGAAGAAACTTCGTCAAACCTCATGTCCAAAGGCTAACCAAATGTGTGATAATTCAATATCAAACCCACCATCAAAGTTGATATACTAGTAGTGCCTATAAACTCTCAACCAATAAAGCATTGAGCCTTTATCAGCACCCTGGATCTCAACATCCTACTAAAATAGACACCACGAGGTCTCAATGGCCCGCCTTAGGGAAAAACAAAACCCAGGGCTCCTATAGTTCATAGGTTCACATCATAAAGTGATGTAATCCATGAGACACCCATTTTTCACACAAGATATTAGGACACTCCCTATCTAAAATATCCTCAAACGGACCAAAGAAAATAGTAATATAAGGACCTCCTGCAAGGACTACTCAAGCTCATCCAAATTCATAGGACAAGCCCAGTGTAGAAACATCCCAATGGACCTTAGTGGTCTCCAACTGATCCTCAGCTGACAACACACCCAAAGGGGAATCCAAAATAACAATCCTGACAATAGGGGCAATCACAATGGTCCTCAAAACCTCTTCAAAAGAAGGACCCAAAATAAGGGATCCTTAGCACAAAAAATACCTCTAGGGAAATTCCCACTACATGAAAACCTCTACCAGTCATCTCATTAATTAACCCACTCACAAGTACCAACTCCACCACAAGGGAATCTAAAGTACACCATGCCACATGGGAATCCTCAACAGTTGACTACATCTTCCAATGATCTCTTGATTAGGAACCAGTACACAAGGGCATCCTAAATAGTCCCTAAGACTCATATCATCACCACAATGAAACCTTGTCATAACCTCTATCCTACAACATCAAACCATCCTAAAGGATCTAAAAGATCTTGTCTCCTTAAAACCAAGAACTAATCCCAACTTCTCTAACATTGAGCAACCTACCCCAACATGTAAGGAAAAACCAATATCTCTTCAAGGATATTACATGATCCATGATTCTATAATCCAACGTAAAAACCTAAAAAATATCTCCATGGAACACTTGAGCATATCCAATCACCGAGTTCACAACCCTCACCTGGCCACATAGCTCAAAAACCAACTCCTGGGATAATTCTGAATCCAAAAATTGAGTTAGACCTCCGAAATATTATTCCACCATCCAAAAAACCATCTATAATTCATCAAAATACTGAATTTATTCCATTATCATGATCTACATGAAAAAAAATCAAAATGGACTACCTACAAGTCCAATTCTGACACCAGGGTGAAAAGGGTAGAACAAGCCCGGGCAGGAAAAAGTATACAGTGTATAATTCAGGTAAATATAGTGTAACCCCAAAGTTTCTCCCTAGATTCATTCCTTAACCTACTTATTATATACTTTCCCAAAGTAAATGGAATTTTCACCCTATACATAGCTTGTACCCCAAAATGAGTATCTTCCCATGTACCACAGCCCCACTCACCTTTTACATTTTTTGTTTCAAAATTTGTACCACCTCATACATGGTGTGTACCCTATATGGGGTCCCTATCCATGTACCCCCACATTGGTTCTGGAAAATCATAGTACATAGACAATGGTCGTATACCTCACACAGATCTTGGTTGTGTACCCTACATAGGCACACACCTTTAACACTCCCTCATTTTCCACTACATGACGTATACCCCCTATACATAATGTATAGTCAAAAATTTTCATCTTACCTAAACAATAAGAATACATGATATGTGTTCTCTAAACCACAAATTTTTTACACATGTATTCCTAAATGGAAAACTCTCAAAATGGCCCAAAACACCCAATTTCTCTAGAAAAGTCTCAAATTGACCCACTTGGGGTCCCCAAAAACTCATATAAGGAATTAAAAGTTAAATATTTATATAATATTTGTATTTATAGTGAAAAAAATAAAAAAAATATACCTTTGTTTGGAAACCATTGATGCTTCATATCGATCTATGATCCATAAATACCGCACGAAAATCTCATAAGACTCGACATCTATGGTGATGTCTCCTCCTATCCCTCTCCTTATATACTCTCCATCTCCCTCTCTCACAAAAAGAACCTAAATGAGGGGGTCCTCATGATCATATGTGGAAAAAAAGGGAGACAAAAATATGAAAAAAAAAGAAAAAGAGGAAATGAAGGAAAAAATTAAAATAATAGAAAAGGGGTTGGCCCCGGCCCCAGTGCTGGATGAAACATTATGTATCCTATAGGAAAACCCCTATGTTCCAGAATCAAATGAGAACATGAAATCTCAACCCAATGCTCCATTTGAAATATATTACTGAACAAGCATAAATGAATAAATTAATTTTTCATTAATTAAATATTCCATGAAAATTTAAATGGCTCATATTTTCAGCAAACTCCTATCCTAGGGTAAACACTCTATTTTGGTACCAACATAGTGGTTATAAAAAATTTCCAAGATCATATTATAATAGAAATTACTATTTTCTATTGAACACTCTTCTGAATAGAGGTTTAAAATTTCCCCTATTTTTAAAACTTGTGATGACATAGGTCATCACAAATTCTCCACTACAAATTCTTCTCACCCTGATAATCCTCAGTGGAAAAATAGAATCCCTGCTTTCCCTAAATCACTAGCATATATAACACTATCTCAACCATCCAACAACTACTCTTAAAACATCCAAAAATATCCCATAATGAGAGACATTCAACAATGATAGATATGATCCTCCCAACCACAATAATATCCTTATCACAACCCCACTACCCCATGAAGAACTACATGGACTATTCCATGCTCATCAGCAAATTCATTGGATATACATGGAAAATCATCTCACACCTAAGCACCAATATAAAAACGTGTAACCTGCGTGCTCAAAAACCCACTTAAATGAGTCTCATGAACCTCAAAAACCTATTTTTGACTCCTAAACACAAGGATTTCCTTAAAATTCTCTCAAATGAGAAACGATGACTCATACTCATGCAATCCAAGTCCTAGAGAATTTAGCCTTACATGACTAAAACTACTGACCAAACTGCTCATTCTAGAATGTTCCAATAAGCTAGGGTACCCTCGAAACCCTCTTTAATGTTGAGGCATCACCATCATGATAAAATCAACCACACGTCTACCCTCTACATGGGTGTTGATCCAAAACAACAAGAATCTAACCACACTCGTACTATGCTACCCAGGGTGTAATTAAAAATGTGTAGGGATATGGGTCCAACCAAACCTCCCCCTCAATGTAGCCATGAGACATGGATCACTCCCAGCACTCCACTTCTCAAAAACTAGATTTCCTCATACCTAACCACATCTCATTGATTGCAGACCTCAATGACCCCACAAAAGAAGAACAATCATTCCCACCCAAGCCATCTATGATAGAAGGCACACATTCCCCACTGTATGACCTAATAGAAAACAAATGGAAAGAACAACTCCCTCCCATGAAACACGAACCTGATACTTTAGGGGAACCACCACCTCAGGGAAACTTGAGACTTATCCAAATAACCCTAAAGTATACTTTCTCTCATCAATCCACCAATAGGTAATTTAGCTCCCAATACCATCCCACAAGGGTCTCCATGAATCCCTTCAAAAAGGTACCGCATCTCCCACACTAGTGAGCATCCTTACCTAAGATCCATATGCCATATCATCAGAAGAAAATAGATACATGGCATTCAATTGATTATAATTGAACCAAATAATTATATGATAAAAAATGTAGGAGTAGTTGTTGAGACGTTAAAAAACCGAAACTCCGTTGTTAGTAAAACAATATAGAAATCATATGTGTTGTGAATAATACATACCTAGAAAAATGCATTAGCACTTGCCTCTTTCCCATTTTCATAGATCTAAAAACCATAATAAATTATAAATAAAAAAACACAAGTACATTATAATAGGTGAAGTCTCACAATGGTAAAAATGGAATCCAAGAACAAAAATCTAATTCCTTGGTAACTTGTACTTCCTATCAGTAAATGTTTTCATGAAACACCTGTCTAATATTGATCACAAATTCTAAAACATTGCTAGACCACCTATCTACCAACTCCATAGATCAAAAAACAAAAACAATTATAATGTTTTATAATGAACCATCTTAGGTCGACCCAAAACATCGCATAATCTAACCCACCTCAAGTCTTTAAGCATGAATTTCTGAATTCCAAAGGCTACTAAATAGAAGTGAGAATATAAAAGATTCAGTGGGGAGACTATACCATCTGGTCAAAGTGAAATAACAGTGGAAATTAAAAAACATGATTAAGCATCTAATTATTCATAATAAATAAATTTAAACATGTAATCCTATAATAAATGAAATATGGAATTATTTCATACCGACTCAAAGCATTCAAATCATACAACAACTGATCACAAACTAAGTTGACCACATATAAAATTAAAATAGTTGAAAATAAATACAATAGAACCTACTACCAACAAAAATCAAAACCACATACCTGGTCTTCAGGATACTCGAGTTGCACCAGCCCGATCCTGAGACACCAAATGGGTAGATTCACTTGATCAAGAAACAATGGGCCTCAAATCCATCAATCACACAACCTATGCTCTAACCTAAAATAAGACATCAGTTATAAAAACACATTGAGGTGAATGTATAGGGGGTAAGAAATTAATCTTAGTAGTACACCCCAAACTGTAGACCTATAATCTTCTTTAATAACATGTTTAGGCACATGTGATATGTGTATCCTAATCAAAATCTAGTAACAGTTGGAATAAAATAACAAATGCCTAAAAAGGGGGGGGGGGAGAAAAAAGAAAAAACTAACCATAGGTTCTATCCTAAAACCCAAGGTAAATATACCCACCATATATCCAATAATAGAGTATTTATAGCAGATGGATCGCCCATACACATGATAACAAACACGTCTACTAGATCTACACAAGATCTATAAGACATATATATATAATAGGAACAAATTCTAAACCCCATGGTGTAACCATATGCTTCCACACAAAAAAAACATCTACCAAACTCTAGGAATCCAATAAAATGATCTGAACTGGCAACATGAACATCTAGGTCAACACTACTAGATAACCTATTAATCCCAAAAGTGCTACAAAACAAATAGATCACTAATAATATACCCAACAAGGTGGATCTATATATATAAAATTGAGAGCATAAAACATCCATGGAAGAGGAAAGCCACAAACCCCTATGAATATAAGAAAACACAATTCATGAGTGTATCATCACATAATGAGCCTGAAGACACTCTAGAAAATGTGTCACACAAAACTAGATAGAGGTTTCCCTCATCTAGATCAAACATTTTCTCCCTAATCCCATATAACCACAACCAACCAGCGGGGGATACAACCAAATCACAACTCAAGACCAACTCCAAATAAAATATATATTAAGGGACTCCTCATCAAACCATTGTACTCAGAAGAAACTCCATCAAACCTCATGGACATTGGCTAACCTAACATGAGATGATCCAACCTCAAACCCACCATCCAAACATCTCAACTATAAACACTATTCCAATTTTGTCCAAAAAAATCATGAATAATTTCTCAATACCCTAGATCTCAATATCCAACCAAAATAGCCACCACAGGCTCTCAATAACCCACCTCACATCTAACCCAAAGTTGGAGTGTACCACTTTCCCCGGGGTCATAGAATATAAAAACATCCTCCATGAGACCCTACTTCACCCAATCTCTTAGTCCATGCCCATCCAAAAGGTACTCAAATGAAGAAAATAACACAATAAGAACTAGACACCCTATGAGGTTTCCTTTAGATCATCCAAAATAATAGGACACATCTAGTGTAGAAACACCCCGATGGCCCTTAGTGTCCTCCAACTGATCCTTGGTCATCAATTCACCCAAAGGGGTATCCGAAAACACAAGCCCACCAACAACAGAATTCATAATAGTCCTCATAAACCCCTCAAAAGAAAGGCCCACCATAAGGTATTCTTTATACAAGAAATCCATTTAAAGAAACATCCACTATAAGAAAACCTCATATGGCCTTCTCGGCCACCAACCCACTCACGGGTACCAAATATCCCGTAAGGGCATCCAAAGAGAACTATGCCACATAATAATCCTCAAAAAGAAGTTATTGAATCCACTAATCACTTGATCAAGAACCATCCCATAATAAAATACTCAAGATTACTTCATAATCATCCTATCACCACAACATGACCTATTAATAACCTCCATCACATGGTGTCAACCAACCCCAAAGGCTCCAATAGTTGTAGTCTTCCCAAACCCAAGAGCAAACCTCAACTGCTCTAACCTCAAGTAACCAGTAAAAACATAAAGGGACAAACTAAGATCACCTTAGAGATACTACATGATCCCATATTCAAGAATCTATGTAAATAACATCACATATATCTCCATGTAACACTCAAGCTTAGCTAATCCCCAATCTCACAACCCTCACTCGAGACTCAAGACTCACAACCTAACACCAAGGAGGATTCTAAAATAAAAAATCATGTATATCATCATATAAAAATTTTACCAGTAAAAAAACCATCCATATGGACTCTAAATTCAGAAATGATTCTACCATCATGATCTATGAGGAAAAACACTCAAAATGGATTACCCACAAGTTCAGTTCTAACACCAGGTAAAAAAATGGCAGAACAAGCTAGTGTAGGAAAATAAACATGACATGTATTTAGGGGACACGATGTGTAACATTAAAAGTACTCACTACCCATGTGTCTAAATCCACTTTTCATGTACCTTAACATATTATATGATGTGTTCTCCATATTCATTATGTGTACCCCCAGCTGGGTACCTTCGCATGTACCATATCCCTACTCAGAACGTACACTACTGAACTATACGATGTGTACCACCCTATACATAGAATGTACCCCACATGGGGTCGTAGTTATATACCTAGTAATGTACTACCACATAGGGTCTGACTAATTAATATACATGGACACTGTCCATATACTTCACACATGTCCTGGTTGTGTACCCTACATGACCATATTCCCTTGAAACACCCCAAGTCACCACTACACTACTTTATTCCCCTATAAAAAGTATATCATCATAAAAATTTATCTTCCATGAATAGTAATAACATAAAACATGTTTTATCTGAACCACACACTATGTACATGGGTATTCCAAAATGGAAACCCCTCAAAACGGCTTGAAAACACCTGATTTATCAACAAAATCCACAGAGTGACCCACATAGGGTCTCAAAAACCAAATATGGGATGAAGTTTTTTTTGAAAATCTACCATAAGGGTATTTATTATGAAAAACATAAAAAATAGTACCTATCGATGGAAATTTTTGAAGATTTACACCGATCCACGATCTTTAAATACCGCATGACGAACCTACACAACCCAAGCTCCTTAGTGGCACATAATAATATACCTCTCCCTCTTTAGGTTGAAGTACCAAAGTGCGGGGTAGGGGGAATTCCCATATGCTTACATGAAAATAAAATGGATAAAATAAAGAGGAAAAAATAAAAAAGGAAATGGAGAAAAAAGAAAAATAAAAATAAATGGGTAATGTTTTCAACCTCATTGCTTGACACAAAGTTATGACTCACTTAAGAAAATCCCCTAGTTCTAGACTCAACCATAGAGAAATAATCTAAATTTGATGCTCTATTAAAAATATATGACTGAATGAACATGCATGAATAAATCAATATTTAATTAATTATATAATTAATATTCTATAAAAATTTGAATGGATTGGTTTTTTACTAAACTCCTTCTCTTGGAAATACAAATTATTCTAGGACCAATGAGGTGGTGAGATAAAAATTCTGAGATTATATTATTGGAAAATTTACCATTTTCCCCCTAAAATATCATGAAAAGGGTTCAAATTTCCCTCAATTTTCACAACCTAAGATGATGTGGATCATAATATATATATATATATTATATCATCCCATTAAATGATACATTTATTTTAAACTCTTTCTATCTTTTTATGCAGGGAACAAAAAATATTATAAATTGAAATAATTGTTCACCACCTTTTAGGATGATAAAGACTTTTCACAGTGTATAATATCCTTCTTGGTTTTAATTGAAGGTAGAAGTATTACTATAGTAAAATAAAAAATTTAATATTAATTTAATTTTAAAATTATTTTTTATTTATGGTATTGATTTTAATTGCTAAATATGTCAATTAAGAAATAAGAGCTTTGTATTTTGGTTCTAATTATATGGTTCATGAATGAAAATAAATTATGATTAATGGGTTTAAATTTATTATCTCTAATCGAGAAGTGAACATGAGAACACAAAATGATGTTGTCATGGTAACTACAACAACATATTGTTATTCCAGTATACCAGATTGTGGGTCTCGATATGAAAATGTAACTTATTATGGAGTTGTTGAGAGAATACTAATATTGTAGTATTACTCTCATGGTTTATTCAGTGTGATAAAATTCAAGTGGTTTGATTTAATGATAATACATGACACATTTATTTATGATTTTAGATTTAGAGTTATTGACATGACTTCAATTTATGCTAGGGATGATCCATATATTTTTGGATCATTGGGAAAACATGTTTTTTATTTGAAATATCACCAAATACCAGAATTCAATTTAATTATTAAGGTAATACCAAGACATGTTTTTAATCATGGTGGGGATGAAATTTAAACCATCACTACCCCCATTGAACATTATCTAATCATTCATATGTGTTCTCAGTTATTTAGTTTTATCACAACTTAGGGTTTTTAGGTTGGTACTATTAAAATTTATTTAATGTTAGTTTTAAATTTTTTTAATCCAAGTGGACCTTCATGTGAATTTTCAATATAAATTGGTTGATTTTTTCTTTGAGTTGCATTTTCAAATCATGAATTGAACAATATTAAAACTGAACAAACCAAAAAAATTGATATAGTCCAATTTTAAAAAAACAAGATGAATTGAACTGAAATGTATAAAACAGTTATAATGAAAATTAAAAACAATTAAATGAATTAAATAGCCTAATTAAATGACCAAATGGTCAAATAAACTATCCTAAAATATGAACCAAATAACTTAACCAAAAAATATACAAATAACAAAATCATATGACCAAAATAAACCAAATAACCTATCCAAAAAATTTGAATCAAATTTATAATAAAATGATAAAATAATATCATATCCATGTTTAACTTTCTAATTATAATTTGTTAATTTTTCTGTGAAAAGTTTTTTATGTTTTGATATTCTTTACACTAAATATGATATTATTATGTAATGTATCTACCCATACTTTATTTATCTTAACAATTTTTATAACATAATTAAGTCAATCCACATATTCTTTCTTGTTTCGATTACACATTATTTAAGAATTTTTAATTAAATTCATTTGTCTCAAATACACGAAATGAAAAAATTAAGGAGATATAAAGGAAGATAATTTATAATAATAACTAACACATGAGAGAGATGGGAATTCATCCTCTAGTTCTTATTGTGAGTAAATATTTCATATATATATATATATATATATATATCAATAACATATAATTTAATTTCATTAATTTTTTTTAATTTTATATAGGGACCATCACCAAAGAGACAACTAGTCTCCAACCATCCTAGTGGCAATGGTTCTCAACCTGAGGATTTAGGGGGGAGGGTTTTTACTAGGGTTATATAAACCACTCATCATACCCGATCACACATAGAACCTTCATTAGATATACCATGTAGCATAATTTCTTATCCCATTGTTACATCAGAGTCACCCAATGTATTTATACGTCCCATGTTGTCACCACCATTTACATATGATCCTCCTCATTTAGAAACTATGAACTGAACGTCCCCAAAACAAACAACGTTGATGTAAATAGTTAAAAAATAAAATATTTAATTTAAATAAATTAAATAAATGGTTTAATAGTAAGGTAATAAAACTATAAAATATTCTTAAACTATTATATAATTAATTTGATTTTATTATACTAGAGTTAAATTATATACATAGCATGCCTTGACTCGTGGTATGGGGTTTCATAACTTAATTTCCATTCATTAGGATATACTTTTACTTAATTGATTATATCGTGAAATTATTATGTTTGAAATTATATATAATTATATTATGTTTTATTTACACTTTTTTATATGGTTTTACAATTTTTACACATAATCATTTAAATGACTAATTCTCACTCCAGTGATATAATATTTGTAAGGATTATTTATCTTAACATTATTTCATTGAGAAATGTTTGATGTTAAAAATATATTTAGGTTTATGAGGTGTATATACTACCCATTTTACATGTTATAATATGGATCCTTATTAATTCATGGTATTTAAGGTTACAATTCAAATTGTTTTATCCAAGGGTTTTTTATTCGAAAGTTACCAAAGTGGTAAGGTTTTATCATCTCAATTTGTCTACCTTAGTACATATGTTATTTTAGACACCTATCTTTTTTAATGAGAATTATATACTATCCCATTGATATTTTGTTTCATGAATATCCATATATTCATGGTATGTAATGTTTAAATTTTATGTTATATCTTTTATGGTGGTTATGATTCCAAAGATACCAAAGTGGTAATGATTTATGTTACAATATCACATCTTTTTGGGATTGTTTGTACTAAATTTACATTGAGGAAAATTTTATATATATTATCCATTAATGTCCATATATTTTATTATACTTTGGTTATTTCTATAATTTTTAACTATTAGTTCTATTTTTCTCTTTTTGGTACTTAACATTTCTGAGAAAATGTGTTTAAATAAAATATAACCTTATTTATTATTTGGAAGATGAGCTTTTTTATTCCATGTACACATCCTTCAAAATTATTATATAAAATTCTTACCTATACATTAAATTTTTTAATACGGAAATTTTCACAACATTTGGAGAAATTTACAAAGGTTTAAAAAGGAACATTTCTAAACATTTTCAAATCAAGTTGTTTTTTTACAAAAGTTTCAAAAGAACATTTTGTTTTAATGTATATGAAATGAATGTATTTGCCTACCTTCATGGTCATTCATTTATTTTTATATTACTTCACAATTTTCCATAGTTAATTTTAATGAAAATTAATTTCACAATATTATTGCATTTTTTAGTTAGAATGTTATCAAAGGAAAATGATATATTCTCATATTATAAAAGAAATGTTAAAATAATAATTGAAAGTTATTTTTCATCTATGATACTAATTATTAACTGGGTATATGATCTTATATAACCATTCACTTCTTTTCTATCAAGGGTTTATGATTATGTTTTAAATGTATTTTTATAAAACATATATCTTTTTCATGGGTAGATAAAGATATGACAATGTTGATAAAATTAAAGCATATATATGTTTTGTCTCATGATATTGAATGTGAAAATTTTTATGAAAAAAAAATTCGGCCATTAAGCCAAATCCTTAATCTAATTTTTTAGAGATATTATGACAGGGTTCTTTTATATCCCTCCAATGCATTGGGTAATGAGATGGAGTTAACTGCATGGAAGTTACTCCTATGAGAAGATAGGTTCATGTTACTACTTATAGATGACATAGTTAACTTATTTTATGTTACTCCTAATAGAATATGGATTTTACTAGTGATAGGTTTCTCCTAAAATAAATGAAAACTATTTAGTTAGGTGACTCCACAATGAATATTTGATGTTTCAAGTTGCCAACATTGCTTTTCAATTACTTATCTATGTTCTAACTGATGTTTTCCTTAAGGATTGTTTTAAAATTGATCATGATTATTAGATTATATGAATATTTTATTATGTTAAATATTTATTCCATGTATCACGATTTATGACCATGTTTTTATGGGTAAGAATTCTCTTATTTTATGCTCAATTACATTGATCATGTAATCATTACCTTATTCTCATATTAACCTCACAATTGAAATTCAATTTTTAATGATTATTTTTACCCTTAACAAGAGTTTTATAACAACTTTTTTTCCATTTCCAAGTTTATGAATAATTATGTTGATTAAAATATGTCTATAAAATGTTTCAGGTGTGAATAATTTTATAAAAGATATTGAAGACTTGTTATAAAAAAATAAAATTTTGGTATGGTAAGAAAAATGTTCACTTAAATACATGGGTAATGTAATGTAAGAGTTTTTCCTACATCTATAAAACTCAAAAACCAAATTTTCCTTGCTTATTTTAGGTATCCAATGTCTTTTTGAAGTTTTATGTATTGTATGGATAACATTTGGCCATATTTATCAGTATCAAATATAGAAATGTAAAGATAATTTTTTTAGTATAGGATCCATGAGTACAGGTTTGGAGATGTTATAGTTCCCCTACCAAACTTTACACTCCTAAAATTTCCTTACATATCCTAATCCCCTTATCAATAGAATTTATCCTCATCCCTTTACTTTTATAAGGAATTTTAGGAGAGAGTAAAATGTCCCAAAGTGAGTATGACTTAATCCTTAACCACTTATTCTTGTTATTTATATTATAAAAACATACATACCATTTTTATATAATTAATGTAGTATCATTAGTCTGATGAAGTGTTATTATATTAATTTAATCCTTATTTATTCATTTTTATCCACTTATAAACACAAAGGAATATTGATAGGGTGTTTGTGTGGATTACTGTAACCACAAAGCAATGTCTTCCATTATTTGGTACTTTTTCTCCTAACAAGTTATAAGGATGTAATTGAAGAATAAATTTAAAATATATCATATAATAATTATTATTAAAATAAAAATTATAATCCATCTTCATCCCTGTTGATTTGATTGGAAATGAAAATGTTAACTGTGTTTTGTGTGGACTGTAACATCCATGAAGTAACATATCTTATTTTTAATCTAGTGTATTTATTATTTGTTAAACAATTTAAAATATTATTGAAAAACATATAAAAATTTAAATAATTTCATTAATCTTCATTAATAATGATATTATTCCAAAAATCACCACTTTCAAAACCATACTCCTCCATTAATTATGGTATATGCATGTTTGGTTCGGTTTAACCACCTATATGAGTGATGATATAAAACTCTATCATGGATTAATATGTAAAAATAAATACTAATATTATTATAATTTAATAGGAAAATAATTATTGTTTTATGTTTATGGAAATGTTATATTATTTATTTAACTTTTTATTAAAATATCTTCGATTGATAAAATTATAGATTTAAGCTCACATCAATTCCATTTTCACACAACTTAACTAAAATAAGTATGAATGATATAAGGGATTTACAATTAATAAAATAAGGTATCTATTATATTACCTAAAATTATATAGGGATTATTAAATCCATATCAAATAATTGGCACCTAAATCTAATTTATAAAGCATACATGAAATAATTAAAGTTACAAACACCCTATGGTAAAAATAAGTTGTAAATTACTAATATATTCATAATAAATGATCATAAATAAAGTATATAAAATAAATTTATGTGAATAAGGTAATGAAATATAATATTAATATATTTATGTTAGTTTTACATGAGGTTAAATTATATTAAACGAAGCAGGGAAGTAAGGTAAGGGGTTCATGTATCAAATTTAATTATTTGAGAAATAATTGTAATTATGAACCATATTATATTTAATTTGGTGTGATTATTTAATAATGAATTTATTTTACCATATTCATTATATTAAAGGGTTTTAATATCCATATAATGCTCTTTCTTTAAATATATTTCGATTTAAAAGTTTAAAGTGTTTTTATTAACTCAAATCCCTTCATTGAGTTATAATTCTTATTCTTGAACTTATTTCCTATAAGATTGGTTTCTTACACCATAATATATTATTTCATGGTATGTTAAAATCATATCTAGTGGTAAATTTATTTTTAATTTAAATATTTTATCATGAAAAAATTATTTCTTAAAAAGTGTACCATTATTGACAATAATTCCCATCCTCTTTAACAAATATTTCAACTCCTTGTACGAATTTTCCTTCCTACCAATTTTTTCATTTCTATATATAAATATAATTATGTATTATCTCATGTGAACATAGTATTTAACTTATATTATTTTCAAAATTATGTTTTTATATATCTTTTTATGATATTGTTTTAAACTAAAGGTATTTTATAATATTTAAAAAAAATCCATACTTTTAAAATAAAATGTCTTATCTCTCACCCCAAATTTCATTTTTATAACCTATAAATATTTTCAATGATCCATTTTTTTGGTTTATTTTTAAAAGAAAATTTATTTTTTAGTGTTTTCACTTCACCTTTTAAAAAATGGTTTTTGAATGTGATATAGAACTTCTTTTACAATGATGATAAGTATATTTTATAAAATCAATTTTATAATTATGATTACATTTTCTACTTTATCTCAACAAGATTTATTTAAATGGAAATTTACATTCATGAATTATTTTCTAAATTATTTTATACTATTTTAGTGGATTAAACTTGTGGAAATCCATTACTACCTTTGTCTTGACTATTATTGAATGTTTATAATTTTTGTTTTGATTCATTTCCACTATAAACACTCTATATTTATTTTCATTAATTTAACGTTGCTCACCTAGTTTCCATATATCAATTAACTATTGAAAATTTGTTGACATACCTATATACACTTTATTTATGTGGTGTAAATAACATATTCTCTATTATCATAATTGATATTTATTTAACTAGAAAGCTACAAAATTTCTCTGAATATCCATTTTTTCCTTAGGTTTATCATGCTATGATTATTGATCGAATTATGAATAATTACCCTATGTGAATCCATTTGAAAAGGATATGAGAACCATTTTATTTCCCTGGATTATCTATTATGTGATGATTTAAACCCATTTACTTCCCATCGGTTTTTTATGATAATATGGATGATTTTATTTTTAAATGTCAATCATATGCATATATGACGATGGGTTGGGTCATATATCACACTCAAATGCATTGGTAAAAGATTTGTATATAATGATATAATGATGTGTGGACATACTTGTATTTTATTCAAAACAAAAAGGGTAAACATACTTTGATATATTCACAATATAAATAGTTAAAATACATGGGTTTATTCACAATTTGTTCCCATGTGTATGGCTGATATGTTATTTTATTCATATTCTTATGAAAATGTTATGATATTTTGGATCTTTATAATTGGATAATTCTTTTACACTATTTTGATTCATTTATTTTTTTATTAAATTATTTATATCATGATTTATTATATATTATTTTTTGGAAATAACTTTCTTATGAAAGATTATTATACCCACATTCCCATATTATGTTAACTCATGATCTTGTATTTTTATCAATTATGGTTACCCTTAGTGAGAATCTGAGCTCACCCCTTTTTTATGTTTTTCCCCTGGTTTTTAATAATAATAATACTTATGATGTGTCTAAAATATTATGTTATGTAGATAATTTGTGTTATATGATAAATAATTGTTATAAATTAAATTGTATCTTATATATTATAAAAAATGTCACTTAGTTGAAAAATACATGGGTTTTTTAGTTATTTTTTTCTTCTAATTCTCTACACCCCTGAACTTAAAATATCAAGGTAATTTATTTTAATATAATATTTTATTTAAAGTAAATTAATTTCACTGGTATCATCCATGTGATATCATAGTTTTTATTTTATTAAATATTAGATAACCCTTTAGGTTGGTTGGGGTAATTTGAACATTTTATTGATAGTTAAGAGAACTTTAGTGAAAATCCTATGGATAAGCCTAAGGGATAATTCTATGTATGGGATAAAATCTTAATGATTTTTTAAAGTAGATATTGTTTGGTTCACCTATAAATTGCATCCCTAACTTGATTTTATAAATTGAATGTTTCTCTTAAATATATTCACCTAGGGCTAGTCACCATAAAAATGATGGTTGAGTATCAACTTTGTCTTCACATTGGCACATGATGAGTGGGACTTAGACTACACACCTATATATTCACTCCCAATGGATATTATTTGGTTAAAAAAATTCTATTTATAATCCACTATAATGTATTTTTTATGTTAAGGAATTAGGTTAAAGAATATAAGAAAACCAAAACTAAAGAAACCTATATTTAACTAGGATTGATTTAGGTTGAACTGAATGCTGATGTAATAATTTCAAAAAGTAAGGCATTATGAGGTTGACTTTTTAATGTAATTATCTAATGGTGTTAAAAATTCATCATTTATTATTAACAAAATTTTGTATTAATAATGGATGAGGTCTAAATGGAAAAAGTTAGCAATGGATTACATGGACAATACGGGGATTGTCCCAATAAGAAACCTAATGGGATAAAATTTAAAGGGATAAACCATATGATTATTCCAAAATAAAGTTCAATAGTTATTACTAATAACATAGACTTATTCAAGTGTCCAAAAAAACCAAACAAGAGAGTGATAGAATTTCAAGGAAGTTTAGATGATGGATATTATGGATGAAAGAAGATTCAAAAAATTTCATGTAAAAAATGTGGGATGAGGAACCCAGGGGAATTTATCAAAGAAACTAGAAGTAATCTTATTTGTGCTAAAATAGGGTATATAAAAACTAATTTTTAATAAATAATGAATAGTTTAGTGGAAAAAATTAAAGTAAAAAGAGGTTATCATAAGGTGCCATTAGAAATTCACTGTCTTTAACATGGGAAACTTGGGTATTACAAAAATAAATACCATAATCCAAGGGATTATAAGGGTTATAGACACCCATAATTTCCAATACCATGGGAATAAGGTAAATACTATAAAACCACAAGTAATGAAGTGAGTTATGGGAATGATTTATAGTGAAGAACACCAATCATCCACTCAAGAACAGTGAGTGATGTATCTGTGTCTAGTTAAAACTACTCATTTATACCTAATATGTTTCATAAAAACATCAATTCAGAACCTTTATTAATATATGTTGAATTATTAATAAAAAAATTCCAATGGTATGAATATTATATCCATAGTATATAACTACTCTCTAATATATGTTTATAGGATTTTGCTTCTTAAAAAATCCAATTATTCTTCCTTTAGTAAAATTTTTAGTGATATTGGGAATGGATTAGATCTCTTGAGATATAGGGTATAATAATTTATAATATAGGAAAATATAATTGAAAAAAACCCAAGACCACCTATTAATTCAAGACTAACTATGAACTCCCTATAAAAAATCACTCCCATTATATTATGGTATTTAACAAAAATGGTTAAAGAAAACCTTTCCAATTTTTATATAAAAACTATGAGTAAAATGATGATTCAAGTAGAAATAAAAAGGTTAGTGAGGATAAAAAATTATTATAAATTTAATATTGATTAATTTCAATCTTATGTACACCCTTAACTATTTCATTAGTTAGGAGTAGTTAAATTTTGAGGATTCAATTTATTCAGGGGGGATGTAATGACTTGGAGTTTCACAATATATTTACCTTAAATAAATATTATGTTAACAGATTATTATACATGCAACAATGAACAAAAATGAAATCATGATGTGTTAAAATAAAATTTTACTATTATAATATAGCTAATAAATTATCTGGTTTAAAAGGAAGTAACTATGTTATGAAATCTATAAAAACAAAGAAAAGGAATGGAATCAAGTTACAAAAGTCTCCCTTATGAAGATCATATATTCATGATTGGAAACAAGTTATATTAACTTGGGTTATCCTTTGATCAATCCCAACTTAAACTCTACTAATTACAGTATGTCAAAAATCATTTGTGGGAGAAGTTTAAGCTCATAGAAATTGTCACGAGATCCATGCTAACAGAATCACCACCCACGTCCACCACTAGATCTTAACTTATGATTAGATATTATATAGAGATATTTAGGGGATATATAACTATAAATTAGTATGATATAATCATGTAATTATTAATGTAATAAATCATCTATCACATATATTTTACACATTTTTTATTTTTACTTTTAATAAAAAAGAATGTTTTGTCTCTAAATTTTTTTTCATTATATTTCACATTTAATAGTTAAATTTATTAATTTTAGAATTTTAATTTTAATAAATTAACTTCATGTTAAAATAAATCATGTTAATATTATTTTAAGATATTTTTTTATTTTTTTTGAAATAATTGATTTTGAAGTGAACAATGAAAAAACTTAGTCTTTATAAAAGCTCTTAATTTTATAACTTAATAATTTTGTAAGAAATAACTAGAATTTTATAAAAACTTTTTATTTGATAAAATAATTATTTAAGAATAAAAACAATAAATTTATAAATACTATTTTGAATTTATAAAATCTAGGTTTAATATTTTTTGAACTTATGTAATATTTTCTAATAAAACAAACTTTTATAGTCTTATTTTAAATAAATATTATTTTTAGAAATATTTTGTTTTGTATTATGTTAAATTAAATATTATTTTTATATGTTTTTAAATATTCTAATGAATTTTCCAACACATAAATTTAAATCTTAAATATACATTTCTTTTTTGGAAATAGGTTTTACTCATTAAGTATGTTAATATGTAAATTAAAATTTTCTCATCTGTAGAAATTTTATATGGTAAATTGGATTCTATATTTTCAATCAGTTGGTTTTAATTATGTAAAAAATAACATTTTATTTTATTCATGAGAATACCATTACAAATACTAAATTTAATTACATTTATAATGATGACAATATTATTTTAAAAAAATTGTTTTATTAATATTGTATAATTATTATTTAATAAATAAAATTAATGTATTATAAATAATTACTCTAATATTATTTTTAAAGAAATATATAATTATACTATCAAATATTTATTTATTAATCAATGTTAAATAATATTAAAAACACATAATGGTTAAAACATCATTTTTTTCCCAAAAAAATATTTTTTTTCTGCAAAAAATAATTTTTCTATATATAAATTGTTTTAATTTAAAAGTTACTTTTTTCATATTTATAAATATTTTTATATTAATATGAGATTATATTCAGGTTTATAACACCCAAATTTTTTATAAAGGGTTATTTTATATTTTTAATAAAATATAAGCTACTTGGGTAAGAGCTAGTTTCCTTGGTAGAAACTAAAAAAGGTTAAAAGTAAACAATATAAGAGTAAATTACTTCAAACAAGTTTAAAACATGTGTGAAAGTTATTATACGAGGCTTTATTGACCAAATATCAAACCAAAATATATTATATTAAAAAATTTGATTCATTTACCCTTCAATAGTGTAATGATATCATTTAAAAGTAAAGGGTATTGACACAAGTATCATTTTGTTCACTTATAGAAGGGGGTCAATTCAACACTTTCAATACTCCACTTTCCCATAAAAATTTCAATAAACCCAAGAAAAATAATACTATTTTATATTTCACTTAAACTTCTTAAATCATCTGGTCACTAATATTTAACACAAGTTATTCATCTCTACAAAGACTTTCAATAGAAAGTTCAAGGTCCCAAACTATGTATTACTTAATCTCTAACTATTTATTCTTATTATTTCTAATAAAAACCTATAGTAAAAAATGTTATATAATTAAATGAATATCATAAGTATACTGAAATTTTATTATATCAATTTAATAATTAGTTTTTATTTCTTTCCACCTACTTATAAAAAAAGAACATCAATTGTGCATTTGTGCTGACTATCACATCCACAAATCGACTTATTTCATTTTTCACCGCTGCATCTATTTTATGGTTATAGGGACAGAATTTAAGATTAAATGTGAAATATATAATATAATTATGTTTATGAGGATAAAAATTATAATCCACAATCATTCCCTCTATTTCAAAGGGAAGTGAAAATGTTGACTATGTGTTTTGTGACAACCACCTCCATAAACTAACGTATCTCATTTTTCATCCAGTTTCTTTCTTATTTATTAAAATATCTTAAAATATGATTAAAAAACTTATTTTTTAGTAATATCACTATTATTATTTAATGATGATATTATTCAAAAAGTAACACTTTCATAACTATACTCATCCATTAATTATATTATATTCATGTTTAGGTCAGTTTAACCACCTACATAAACGATGATATAAAAATATATCATGGTTGAAAATAAGAACACAAATACTAATATTATTATATTTTAATAATAAAATAGTATTTGTTTTGTGGTTTATTAAATTTTATATTAACTATTAAAATTATTATTAAAATATCTTCTTTGATTGTGAAAATTAATGAAATAAGTCGACCCCGATTCCATTTTCACGCAACAGAACTAAAAAAATATGGAATGAAATAAGATATTTATAAATAAATAAAAATTATATATTATAGTGACTTAAATTATCTATTAATTATGGACTTGGTATCAAATAATGGTTACCAAAATCAATATCATAAAGCATGCATGAAATAATTAATGTCACTAGAAGCCTATAGTAAAAATAAGATATAACATACTTAGATACTCATGATTAATGATCATAAATTTTGTAAATAAAATTTGATATAGGTAAATAAGGTTCTTAAATATAATATTAAAACATTTACGGTTTTTTTATATGTTTTTATATTTCATTTGACTAAGCAGGGATTCAAGGTTAGGTTTTTTTGTCTCAAATTTAATTTCTTGAAAATTAATTATTATTGTGCACCTTGATGTATTTAATATGGTGTGGTTACTAAAAAATGAATTTATTTTACCATATTCATGTAATTACTATGATTTTATGATCCTTATATTTTTGTATCATCAAATTGAATTTAATTCAAAATTATAAAGGTATTTTGTAAACTCCACTTTCATTGTCGAGTTATAATGATTCTTGTTAAAGTTATTTATTTCATGATTGTTTTCTTCCAATATAATATTTTATTTAATATTAATCTCTCTTTATATTTGGTTTTAAATTCCTCTTTATTCATAATATTTTATCATGATTTTTTTTCAAAAAGGATAGCACTGTTGAGAATAATTCGTATCCTCTTTAACATTAGTTTCCACTCCTTGTCCATATTTTTCTTCCCACTATTTTTCTCCCATAAATTTGGAAACCAAATTATTTATTATCAAATGTGACCTTAATATTTCATTTTAATTATTTTAAAAAATTTAGTTTTTTATCTCTATTTATGATGCATGTTTTCAATAATGGTATTTAAAAATATTAAAAATATTTTCAATTATTTCAAAATAAAATGTTATATATTAAAACCCACATTTAATTTTTTATCCTTTATATATTTTTAAGGATCTATTTGGCGTCTATTTTTGAGATTCAATTAGTTTATTGGGAATATGTTATAGAGGATCAACTAGAAACAAAATTAAGAAATATAAGAGTACAAGTTTATAAATCAAATATCATTGGAGATAAAATTTTTCCTATAAAAACAAAGAGAATGAAAAATGTGGAGAATATTGTTCTATTATCAAAAGTGGATCCATAGTCATTTGATAAAATAGTAAAAGATTAATCATGGTGATAAAACAAATTTTTATTAAATAATTTATTTATAATAAATGATGAAATTTCCTCACATTGGGTTAAATATGTTTATATATAAAATGTTTGGGATTAGATCATTCATGTTAAAATTTGATGGAAATTCCAATTTTACCCTTTATAGTGCACTGTATTATTTAAAAGTTAAATATTTTAATATTTATTATTTGAAATTTAAATTTTGTAAATATTTTCTTGACTTAATGGTATACAACTTTTGTTCAGGAAATTGAATCTAAAATTTACATTTGTTTGGAATAAATAGACCATGAAGTCAAATGTGGGATGGAACCACTAGATTAGATATTGGTTTTATATTTTGTCCATAAACACTTCATACAAGCTTGTATTCGGCCCAAATTTTGAGAGGATCTCTCCAAACAAATTATGCACAAATTATTCTTCTATAAGAATAGATGGTTCATGCGTTTTAAAGGTAAAATGGGTGGTGTAAGTTGGGTTAAAATATTTGGATGATATTTCTCATTCACACTTGAAACCTATTTAAACCTAGCCTCCCCTCCACTCTATAAATTAGTTTTTTTCTCATTTAGAGGGGTTATAATGTGAATTAGGAGATTGGTAGAAGAGGATAATTTGTTCTACACCATTTAAATTCACAATTGGAGGAGGTAAGCAACCAAGCAAGGATCTCCTCCAAAACTCCCTTCTTTTCCTCTTCTTTGTTGTAATATTGTTGGTCTTTCAATAAACTCTTAGTTTCTCTTCCACTTCTTTTGTTATTTTCAATTTTCTTATTCTCTTAATCTTTTTATTTGGTATAGAATTCAAGAGTATAAACAATATTGGGTTATACCCTTTCTAGCCCTTTTCACTTGCATAACGTTTCAACGATGACTACACCTCCCATGGAAGAGTGGTTTTTTTAGTAATCGATCAACCTATATCCTTATTAATTAATTTATTTTGAATTAATTATATACTATAATTCACATAATATGATCAATTAATTGAGGTTTTAGTTTAATTTAAACTAATAAATCAAATGAACAATTAACACAAAAACAAGCAAGAACGATATTTTGTGTAAATTGTGAGAGTGCAAACTTAAACGGTAATACAAAACCATATGGTATCAATTTTTAGTTCTCAAATATAATCCCCAAACTAAATTAATTCTAATTTCTATAGAGGAAATGTTCCTTAATTTAGTGTTGACCATAAGATAACCTTATAAAATCAATCAAAGCAGGGTGTTGCGATTGCATGTTCTGAAGTTAGCCTAGGGTTGAATTCACTTCATATTTGTGGTAAAGTTAATTATCATAGGGTTTGGGATTTAAAAAATTATCGTATAATAATTAATTTGATTTTAATTTAAATTATAATGATAAATAATTGAGTGAATAGGTAGAGTTAGACTGATTATGTAATTTAAAATATTTTCTAAAAAAACATCTTCTTGTTGTGTCTTTTTAATCAAACATCATTTCAAAAATAAAAACAAAAAAAAATTGCAATCTTCTTCTAGTAAACTTCTTCTAGTTTTATGAATAGTAAACAACCCTCCACATCCTTTCAATTAAAATTATTATTCCATTTTATGTTATTTTCAAAATACCTTTAATATGTTGTTAAATTTATATCCTCCTCGGAGATACGACCTTGGTCAGCCACTCTGCTGCACCTATGTACCCAAAAACCACTAATAATTTGAGGGAGCCAATGATAAAGCCTTTCAAATTGGAATAGTTTCTTGAGAGGCAAGTAATTAATTCAACCAATTAGAGGTATTTTTTTTATTCTACATTTTATTCTCTTCTTCTCTTCTTTCTTCCTTCTTTACCCAATCTGAATTTTTTCTCCTTTTATTTTCTTCTTCTTCTTTTTGGACCAATAACTCAAATTTCTCATTTTTATTTTACTATGGTCCACTTTCTTTCTTTTCATTTTCATTTGACGTATGACATGAACTAATCATAAGGAGCTTTTAGATCTTAACCTTGAGATTGAACATAGCCTTCAGGCTCGAATCAAACATTCTCGATCTATGGGAAGTTTCAACATTCAATCAGTTGGAAAATTCCTCTACTCCCAAAACATTGAAATTTAAAGCAATTAAAATTAAAAAATAAAACAAGAACCAATGGCTGAAAATAATTTAAATTAACTTAATATAAACATTCGATAATTGGCTACACCTGATATTAATTATCAACCAAATTGCATTGCATACCCAAATCTCAAATATGACTTTGAACTAAAATCTGGGTTAATCCACTTGCTTCCAAAATTTCATGGCCTCTCTAGTGAGGATCCCAATAAAAATTTAAAAGAATTTAATGTGTTTTCATCAATTTTTAAACCTAGAAATGTTTATGACGATCAAATCAAACTAAGATCATTCTCATTCTCACTTTATGGAGCTGCAAAAGATTGGATGTATTATTTACAACCTGAAGATGTAACATGCTGGAACAATTTGAAACATCTTTTCTTGCAGATATTTTTTCCAACATCAAGGACCACTTCCATTCGTAAGGAGATATCAGGTATCAAGCAAGCCCAAGGGGATTCAATTTATCAGTACTAGGAGTGATTCAAGAAGTTGTGTGCAAGATTCTCACATGACCAAATCAGTGAGTAACTCCTCATCCAAAACTTCTACGAAGGAATCAGGTAACAGCCCATGATTTTATAAAAAATATTCTTTTTAATTTTATTAAAGTCTTGTGTTGTACGCTACACCAAAAGGATCTTGCACAACACGCATCCTTGACTTGCCTTGCATTACACGCAATCACGACCTTCCTCGATAGCGTGTGTAATACGCAATACCGAGTTTCACTAAACAACGATATGCTATTAAAATATTATTAAAACTAGCCGTTATGAATAGTAATAACCACTTTTTAAAACTCTGTAAATCTTATTTTTCAAAATGAACTTCATTTTTGGATTCGGAGTATCGAATTTAGCCTAAGGTGAAATTTTGGTACTTTTCGGATAACTTTCATATTCTGATGAATAGTGAAAATTACTAAATTATAATTAAAAACAACTTTTTTAATCGAAATAATTAATAGTGATAAATTATTAATTTGAGTGGTTTTAAAGTATATTTAGAATATATTTTTACAATTTAATACAATGTTGGTCATTGGATGTAATTTCACATTTAAACCAGACATAAACAAGTGTCAATCTTTTGATAGATATTGTTTCTTAAAAACACGCTATTTGTTTTAACAGCGGGATTTAATTATAAAATTAATTAATGCAACTTTTATGTTATGAATTTGGTAAAATAGACTTCATTTTTGAATTCGGAATATGAAATATAGCTTGGGATGAAATTTTGGCATTGTTCTGAAAAACATCAATTTTTGATGAATAGTGAAACTACTAAGTGGTAGTTAAAAAAACTGAATTTTTCATAAAACTTAATTTTACCGCTTCTGTGAATGGAATTTCAAAAATCCGAGAGACATGGTTGATGTCAGTAAGTAAAATGTGGTTCAATGAGATGAAAATAATTTTTGGTGAATAGTAACTTTTTACTTTTTTTTACCGCGGTTAATAGTAAATAGGGTAACTAAGGGTAAATATGATATTAATATTACCCTAACACATGTCCTAATTCTATTAGACAAGTTTAATTCGCCCAAAAACAAACTTAGGAATAAAATATTACCATTTAGGCCCACTTGGATTAGATTAGGACATTTATTATTAATTTATTTAAAGAAGGGTTAAAATAGTTAAAATCAAAGTTTAATAAGTAAATCATTTTTAATATGGGGTTATACATAAGATAAATTCGATTGTAAATATTCATTAGAAATATAAAAATATTTCCTACATGATGGTATTTTATTTGTAATTTTAGACATCAAATAATATAATTTATTTATGACACAAAGATGATGCAGTAATTATCTTATTAATGAAATATTGACATAATTGATAATATAAATACCAAAATAAATGTAATTTGAGACTTTTTATGAATTCCACTAATTTTCTAGGTTACTCTGATATATTTTTGTTTATTTAATCAACTTGGTTCAAACATATGATTCTGTTATGACTTTCACAAAAATCATATATCAAATAGTGTCAAAATTGACAAAAAATAGTTTTTAAATCAAATATTATATTATTAATTGTTATTTTATTCCTAAAAAACTAAGGTTCGGCCAAATGACTTAGATAAGGATATATATATTAATAATAAACAATTTGGGGTTCGTTTGGCATGTTATAGTAAGTGTATTAACCATAGAGTGAAAGAAAACAAAAAGACACGGTAAAAGTTAAATTAATTAACTTAGAGTTAAATCTAATTGATAAGGTTAAAATAATACCCTAAACTTGTCTAACTCCTATTGGTTGATAGGATTTAGACACATCCCCACTTTAGCTTCGAAATAAGACCCTTTGGAACCATTATAAACCGATTTTGACTTTAATATAAAATAGTATTTTGAGATATTCCTAAGGTGCCCCTCTCCTCCCTTATAAAAGGGCACCTCCTCCCCCTCCTCCTCACACCAAATTGAGCACTCAAGCTCGGCCAACCCCTGCCATTTTCTCCCCTCCACTTCCCTAGAATAATCCTAGAGGTCCTGGTCTTCTCCAAAGACCAATATTAGTTCCTTAAGTGGAGGATTCAAAGAGGCGTTCCAAAGAAGAGGTAATATCCATTACCGATCTTTTCAATTTCTTTCTTCTTCAACTTCTTCTTCTTTAGTTGTTTCATGATAAAGTAATAACATCAGTATTAATTACATACTGATATGTTATTATAAATATGAAACAACCCTAATTCACCTTCTATCTATCCTACGGAAAAATGAAATCACCGCGCGTGCGTACGTACGGAATACCGTCTCCACGTCGTGGTGTAATCTATTTTCCACCATCACCTTACAAGGATGGGTATAATGGTGTAATGAGTAACTATATATGATTATTATGAAGTAATATTGATACTGAAATAATATATATATACTCCAATACAATTCCACGATCATAGGAACGATATCATCACTCGTGCGTACGTACGGAATACCGTCTCCACGATGTGATGCGACTCGTTCTACATGATATTCATTTCATAATGATTATATAAATGAATTGAATGAATTAATATGGTATATACTACAATAATACCATTCTGGAAATGAATTATCTATAACCTAAAGATAAGAATAATAATTTATTCGACAAAACACGCATGAGAACAAAAAGTTATAAAGACCCGAGTAGCAAGTAACAATGAAATATTACTAACAAGAAGCTAATAATATGACCATATATGATATCATATCAATATGTATGATTCTGGAATAAGTCAATAACACTATTTAAACCATTATACAGGAGCTTCGGACACGTACAAAGCAAATCGGACCTAAGGTAAGGGAAAATATCACAATCTCATTTTTATCCGAGATTGTTTATTCGTAAGTATTTACTGGGGTGTATTTTATCATCCACATCCATGTTTCATCAATATGTAATATTATTTCCATCCACCTACAATTGTTTAAATCCAATTTTACCCTTTGGTGAGTTTTTAGTAAAAGATATGAAAGGAATCTTTTGTCGTTTTTCGTACGAGGTACTTTTTGACTTTTCTGACAAAAGTACGAAGAATGTTTTTTTTAACGTATACGGAATGAATGGATTTTTAAAACATTATTTCCAAGAATCTTACTTTACAAGTTTTCAAGTTTATTTTTAATCAACTTCTTTTAGTTTAATGTTTTATGACATGTTAAGAAAGGAAAAATGTTTTTAAAGAAGAAAGGATATTTTCCTCAAGAATTCATTTCAAGTGTTTTTTTAAAACTATTTTTCCATCTAAGATGACGTTATTTGATATGTATGTTTCATGTAAAATGTCTCTATGATTTAAATGGTTTCAGTTTTCTTATGATGAAATGATATCAATTGTTTATGGATTATGATGGCATGATGTTTAAGAATCCCATTTTATTACATGGGTTATGAAATGATGTATGATTTATGATTTTGTGGCACACATAAGAATGGTATCATTATGAGATGGGTGGGACCTATATCTCCCTCCAATGCATTGGGTAATGATTTTATATCTCATGAGATAGACAGGGCTGGAACGGTAGGTTATACCGGTTCAGTGAAAAAAGACTGAAACGAGGGTTACTCGATTCAGAAAGGGACTTTGTCCACTAAGATAGTCTTGGCAATGAGTCTTGACTAACAAGAAATGATTCTCTATGATTATGTGTGAATGCCACAAAGTTTCATGTTTTAAGTTATGATTATTGTGATTACATTTCACTTCCATGATTTATCCCATGTTATAAAAGTATGCTCTCTTTTACAGGTTATGATTTCCAAAATGTTATGTTCTTATGAATATGATGTGATTGATATTTCTTTTGTTTACCCTTACTGAGCATTTGAGCTCACCCTTTTATGTTTTCTTTTCCCCATGATATAAAGAAAGGTTTTAGGTAAAAAAAAGGGAAGATCTGTATGGGAGATATTGAAGATCTTTCACCACGTTTAGAAGATTACGTTCCGAGTTTCCAAAGACACTAAACTATTACGATCCTTGTGTGTGTGTTTTTGTTATTTACTAAGTATTCCGCAAATTTAATGTAATGTCCATGTACGATAAGCTTCGGGTCTCTACAGTTGGTATCAGAGGAAAGGTTTAGTCAACCTTTGGAAACTAGGATGCGAAAACGTTAGTGAGATCCCTAGAGATATTTCTAAGGTATGTCTAGGGATGTCCCTAGGGATAAGTATACGTATAGGTTATAGTAATAGAATTACGCTAACGATCATAGAATTAAACCTAAGATGTTGGATATTGAAGGTACTCCCCCTTTATTATGTTGTTTTCCCTAGCATGATTTTTGCCTCTCACACTATTCTTTTTGGGTTTTAGACGATGGCTGGAACCCGAAGGAACCGTGTTGATCAATGCAATAGACAATGCAATGATTGCCCTCCTGAACAAACAAATGTTATGGGAGATGGAGTGAAAAATCTTATTGCTATACTTACACAAGCTATGAATTATTCTGGACTTCCAAATGAGCAGAGAAGGGAACAATATTCTATTGAGTCCTTCATGAGGCAACGTCCACCTTCTTTCAGTGGGTCTTCTGATCCACTTGTGGCTGAACAATGGATCAGTACTACTGAAAAGATATTTTCAGTTCTTCAATGTTCTGAACATGATAAAGTCATCTTAGCAGTATATCGTTTGGAAGGTGAAGCTGATCAATGGTGGAATCTTATCAAGAATACGAGGCCAAGAGATGAAATTGAGTCCATGGAATGGGACGAGTTCAAGAACTTGTTTTTCAGTAAGTACTTCCCTCGTATTCTTCGAACAAAGATGGAGAAAGAGTTTCTTGAACTGAAGCAAAGGGACGATGAATCTGTTGGTACCTATGAAGCAAATTTTACAAGACTTGCAAGGTATGCTTCTGGAATTATCATCCAACCTGAAAGTAAAGTTGATCAATTTTTCAGTGGCTTAAAACCAAGTCTTCGAAGGGCATTAGCTATAAGAGACTTCAGTAGCTATGAAGAAATTGTGTGTTGTGCTATCAAGGTAGAAATGGAAGTTGGTGTTACATATCCATATCATGGTTTTGAAAAGAAACGAAAGATGGAGTTCAAGGAGAAATCTCAGAATAATGATGAAAAGAAGATGAATGTTTCCTTATGCACAAAGTGTGGAAAGAAGCATGGTGGAGATTGTCTTAAAGGGACTAGAAAATGTTTTAAGTGTGGAAAAGAAGGTCATAGAGTAGCTGAGTGTCGAAGTAATGGAAAAAGGGTTTCTAATGATGTGAATAAATCAAACACTGCAGAGAACGCACCGCCAACACTTCAATGCTTCAAGTGCAAGGAAATGGGGAATTATGCTAATAATTTCCCTAATCCAAGGGTTAGTGATGATAAACATGAGCAACCACTGAAGGCAAAGGACAAAGGGAAATCACATGCGATCACTATTGGCAATGTTGAATATGACAACGATGTGGTGGAATGATTAAGTGTTTATGTAATGGGATTCCAAAATAATGTTGTATCATTGAGTATTGCAATATTTATTGATGTGGTATTCAAAGTGATTGAGATATTTTTTTGGAAATAAGATGATATGCGCATAATGAAGACGAGAAAATGAAATGTTTAATAGTATTCATGAGCTCATGATTGATATAAGGACTAAGTGATATCATGGTTTGAGTATATAGAATTTTGAGGATTTTGGTAACTTTTAACTGCACTCATGTTTTCACTAAGGTATTCAAGAGAATACACGATTAAGGACTTTGAATGTTTGGAATGTGACCAACAAGACATATCTTATGATATGTGGGGATCAACGACAGTATTAAATCTCTGGTAATCGTTGTCACTATATTATGAGAGTGGACTGCAGTATTATGTAGAAGCCTAAAGATTAGACTGGATTATGTTGGACATAAGTTAGTATTGTTTAAGGATAGAAGATTTTCGATATTATTGATGGGATGTTATAGTAACGTAGTTTTAGAAAAAGGGACAACCTGCAGGACGGGCGACAGCCCATCGCTTCGGACAAGGCTGTAGGAATTGAACCCACAACCGAAGTGTGACTGGCCTTTATCGCCTACCACTAGCCTACAGGAAGTCCCTGTTTAGTAGAAAATAGTTTTATTATATTAAGCAGTATGATATATGAAGTATAAGTCCATTTTAGGAACCATATGTGATTAATCTCACTATAGAATGACTTATGTATATTTAATAACTTTTTCTAACCTTTTGTTTGAGACAGATGGAATGACCCATCATTCTATCACATAATCTGCTAACACTTCACAAATAACAAATTCAACTTCATTTATTTAAGAGATGAAGTAGAAATTGTTCAAGGCATGAACAAAAGTGAGATTGTACCAAAATAAAGTAAGTATTTATTCTAAGCAAATTTTCAACTTTAGGGAAATGATCTTGAAAACCAAAAATGTTGTCCTAGTGATCTTATACCTGATGAATCAGATGGTACCTTATATCATCAAAAATCTATGGATTTGTGATTACTGGCTTTTCCATAGCCATGTTCTCTACCACTCTCCATCAGAACATGATGGTTAGATTTCTCTTCCATATCCATATTTTCACCTATGTGGAAACCCAATGATTAGTTTATTTGGGTAACTGTTACGTTTCATACTTTTGTTTTTAAAGATTGGTTTTGATATTCCTTTTTACGATGTGGGTTTCTATTAAAGAAACTTTCGAATAGTAAACCATTTATAACCCCGACGAATTTCGAGGGCGAAATTCATTTTAAGGGGGGTAGAATGTAACAGCCCAAGATTTTATAAAAAATATTCTTTTTAATTTTATTAAAGTCTTGTGTTGTACGCTACACCAAAAGGAGCTTGCACAACACGCATCCTTGACTTGCCTTGCATTACACGCAATCACGACCTTCCTCGATAGCGTGTGTAATACGCAATACCGAGTTTCACTAAACAACGATATGCTATTAAAATATTATTAAAACTAGCCGTTATGAATAGTAATAACCACTTTTTAAAACTCTGTAAATCTTATTTTTCAAAATGAACTTTATTTTTGGATTCGGAGTATCGAATTTAGCCTAAGGTGAAATTTTGGTACTTTTCGGATAACTTTCATATTCTGATGAATAGTGAAAATTACTAAATTATAATTAAAAACAAATTTTTTAATCGAAATAATTAATAGTGATAAATTATTAATTTGAGTGGTTTTAAAGTATATTTAGAATATATTTTTACAATTTAATACAATGTTGGTCATTGGATGTAATTTCACATTTAAACCAGACATAAACAAGTGTCAATCTTTTGATAGATATTGTTTCTTAAAAACACGCTATTTGTTTTAACAGCGGGATTTAATTATAAAATTAATTAATGCAACTTTTATGTTATGAATTTGGTAAAATAGACTTCATTTTTTAATTCAGAATATGAAATATATCTTGGGATGAAATTTTGGCATTGTTCTGAAAAACATCAATTTTTGATGAATAGTGAAACGACTAAGTGGTAGTTAAAAAAACTGAATTTTTCATAAAACTTAATTTTACCGCTTCTGTGAATGGAATTTCAAAAATCCGAGAGACACGGTTGATGTCAGTAAGTAAAATGTGGTTCAATGAGATGAAAATAATTTTTGGTGAATAGTAACTTTTTACTTTTTTTTACCGCGGTTAATAGTAAATAGGGTAACTAAGAGTAAATATGATATTAATATTACCCTAACACATGTCCTAATTCTATTGGACAAGTGTAATTCGCCCAAAAACAAACTTAGGAATAAAATATGACCATTTAGGCCCACTTGGATTAGATTAGGACATTTATTATTAATTTATTTAAAGAAGGGTTAAAATAGTTAAAATCAAAGTTTAATAAGTAAATAATTTTTAATATGGGGTTATACATAAGATAAATTCGATTGTAAATATTCATTAGAAAGATAAAAAGATTTCCTACATGATGGTATTTTATTTGTAATTTTTAGACATCAAATAATATAATTTATTTATGACACAAAGATGATGCAGTAATTATCTTATTAATGAAATATTGACATAATTGATAATATAAATACCAAAATAAATGTAATTTGAGACTTTTTATGAATTACACTAATTTTATAGGTTACTATGATATATTAGTGTTGATTTAATCAACTTGGTTCAAACATATAATTCTGTTATGACTTTCACAAAAATCATATATCAAATAGTGTCAAAATTGACACAAAATAGTTTTTAAATCAAATATTATATTATTAATTGTTATTTTATTCCTAAAAATCTAAGGTTAGGCAAAATGACTTAGATAAGGATATATATATTAATAATAAACAATTTGGGGTTCGTTTGGCATGTTATAGTAAGTTTATTAACCATAGAGTGAAAGAAAACAAAAAGACACGGTAAAAGTTAAATTAATTAACTTAGAGTTAAATCTAATTGATAAGGTTAAAATAATACCCTAAACTTGTCTAAATCCTATTTGTTGATATTATTTCTACCCATACCCACTTTAGCTTAGAAATAAGACCCTTTTGAACCATTATAAACCGATTTTTACTTTAATATAAAATAATATTTTGAGATATTCCTAAGGTGCCCCTCTCCTCCCTTATAAAAGGGCACCTCCTCCCCCTCCTCCTCACACCAAATTGAGCACTCAAGCTCGGCCAACCCCTGCCATTTTCTCCCCTTCACTTCCCTAGAATAATCCTAGAGGTCCTGGTCTTCTCAAAAGACCAATCTTAGTTCCTTAAGTGGAGGATTCAAAGAGGCGTTCCAAAGAAGAGGTAATATCCATTACCGATCTTTTCAATTTCTTTCTTCTTCAACTTCTTCTTCTTTAGTTGTTTCATGATAAAGTAATAACATCAGTATTACTTACATACTGATATGTTATTATAAATATGAAACAACCCTAATTCACCTTCTATCCATCCTACGGAAAAATGAAATCACCGCGCGTGCGTACGTACGGAATACTGTCTCCACGCCGTGGTGTAATCTATTTTCCACCATCACCTTACAAGGATGGGTATAATGGTGTAATGAGTAACTATATATGATTATTATGAAGTAATATTGATACTGAAATAATATATATATACTCCAATACAATTCCACGATCATAGGAACGATATCATCACTCGTGCGTACGTACGGAATACCGTCTCCACGATGTGATGCGACTCGTTCTACATGATCTTCATTTCATAATGATTATATAAATGAATTGAATGAATGAATATGGTATATACTACACTAATACCATTCTGGAAATGAATTATCTATAACCTAAAGATAAGAATAATAATTTATTCGACAAAACACGCATGAGAACAAAAAGTTATAAAGACCCGAGTAGCAAGTAACAATGAAATATTACTAACAAGAAGCTAATAATATGACCATATATGATATCATATCAATATTTATGATTCTGGAATAAGTCAATAACACTATTTAAACCATTATACAGGAGCTTCGGACACGTACAAAGAAAATCGGACCTAAGGTAAGGGAAAATATCACAATCTCATTTTTATCCGAGATTGTTTATTCGTAAGTATTTACTGGGGTGTATTTTATCATCCACATCCATGTTTCATCAATATGTAATATTATTTCCATCCACCTACAATTTTTTAAATCCAATTTTACCCTTTGGTGAGTTTTTAGTAAAAGATATGAAAGGAATCTTTTGTCGTTTTTCGTACGAGGTACTTTTTGACTTTTCCGACAAAAGTACGAAGAATGTTTTTTTTAACGTATACGGCATGAATGGATTTTTAAAACATTATTTCCAAGAATCTTACTTTACAAGTTTTCAAGTTTATTTTTAATCAACTTCTTTTAGTTTAATGTTTTATGACATGTTAAGAAAGGAAAAATGTTTTTAAAGAATAAAGGATATTTTCCTCAAGAATTCATTTCAAGTGTTTTTTTTAAAACTATTTTTCCATATAAGATGACGTTATTTGATATGTATGTTTCAAGTAAAATGTCTCTATGATTTAAATGGTTTCAGTTTTCTTATGATGAAATGATATCAATTGTTTATGGATTATGATGGCATGATGTTTAAGAATCCCATTTTATTACATGGGTTATGAAATGATGTATGATTTATGATTTTGTGGCACACATAAGAATGGTATCATTATGAGATGGGTGGGACCTATATCTCCCTCCAATGCATTGGGTAATGATTTTATATCTCATGAGATAGACAGGGCTGGAATGGTAGGTTATACCGATTCAGTGAAAAAGGACTGAAACGTGGGTTACTCGATTCAGAAAGGGACTTTGTCCACTAAGATAGTCTTGGCAATGAGTCTTGACTAACAAGAAATGATTCTCTATGATTATGTGTGAATGCCACAAAGTTTCATGTTTTAAGTTATGATTATTGTGATTACATTTCACTACCATGATTTATCCCATGTTATAAAATTATGCTCTCTTTTACAGGTTATGATTTCCAAAATGTTATGTTCTTATGAATATGATGTGATTGATATTTCTTTTGTTTACCCTTACTGAGCATTTTAGCTCACCCTTTTATGTTTTCTTTTCCCCAGGATATAAAGAAAGGTTTTAGGTAAAAAAAAGGGAAGATCTTTATGGGAGATATTGAAGATCTTTCACCACGTTTAGAAGATTACGTTCCGAGTTTCCAAAGACACTAAACTATTACGATCCTTGTGTGTGTGTTTTTGTTATGTACTAAGTATTCCGCAAATGTAATGTAATGTCCATGTATGATAAGCTTCGGGTCTCTACAAATCACACCTATGGAGAGGAGAATGTTGTATGTCATGACTGGAGGAAAATTGGTGGACAAGACACCAGTGGATGCATGTACATTAATTGACAAGATGACCCAAAACTCCCAACAATTTAGCGATCGAGGTGCACTATAAGTCAGGGGAGTACATCAGGTAAGTCCATCTTCTATCAAAATTCATTTAATTGATACTAAGTTGGAAGAATTGACCACTATGGTGAGGCGGATTTCATTAACTCAAAAGACATCCCAACACCGTCCTTCAAGTCCTAGTGGAATTTTCACTGAGACAAGCCACCCAACTACAAGAAACAGAAGATTGTGCAACACTATTTCCTAGGAGACCATATTAGCAGTAGTAACAACCATATCCCCAAAATAAGTTTGATTCATTTTCTCCAACATACAACCAAGGGTGGAAGGATCAATCAGACATGAGGTATGTCTTTGAACAACAATAAAGGCCCCCATTTCAACAAAACATCCAGAAGCCTCCACCTTACCAACGGGGTTTCCAACAACCCCAAAGGCGATTTGAATCTCAAGAATCAACAAGTCAACAATAAGGGAATCCACCAACCAAGGTAGATTCTAACACTAATGATATTTTGAAACAATTTTTTCTTAATCAACAGAATGATCTAATGTGTCAGGGTTCAGATTTGAGGGAGTTGAAGACACAAATAAGCAAGATTGCCACTGCCCTCCATGAATTGGTAAGTAAGAATTCTGTAAATATACCTTCCCATCGTACTCCAAATCCCAAGTGGAATTTCAGTGCTATCACATTGAGAAGTGGTAAGCAAACAAATGATGTTTCTCCACCTACCATTCCACCGGGATTCACCTAAAATATGGAAAAGACCCATTTAAAACCAGCTAATGAGCAACCCAAGGATAAAGATAAAGGTAAGAAAAAGATTAATGATGTTCCTCCTAAACCCCTTCCCTTTCCAAATAGGGTTGTACAAACCAAGAATATGGATTAAGTGGTGATGAAAAAAAGAATTTTCAGATATATTCAAGCATGTGGAGATCAATATACCTCTACTTAAAGCCATCAATAAAATCCCAAGGTATAAAAAATTCTTAAAATAACATTGTACCAATCTAAGAGGTATCAAGGGAAATGAGGTTCAATCTTTGAAGGAAAGTGTCAGAACTCATTACACCAACTCTATAAATTCCAACAAAGTGCAAGGATCTAGGGGCATTCACCATCCCATGCACCATAGGGTAGTTTCACTTTTTTGATGCACTTTGTGATTTAGGAGTTTCCATAAATTTGATACCTCGCTCTGTATTCTCTTATTTACAGGTTGGTGAGTTGAAGATGACAAGAGTATTGGTGCAGTTGGTGAATAGAGCTATGGAATATCTAGTGGGAGTCCTTGAGGATGTACTTGTCCAGGTAAGAGACATGATCTTTCCAGCAGATTTCTACGTGCTTAAAATGGAGGACGATCAAGTAAGTTCTCATACTCCCATTATCTTAGGGTAGACAATTACTCAAAATGGAAAAAACTATCATAAATGAAAATGAGGTTACACTTTCCATGGAATTTGAAGATGAATTTCTGATATTTAATGTTATGGAATCTATGAAGTACCCCTCTGAGGACCATTTTTCATTTGTTATCTCCCATTTTGAACCACCAAATAAAAAACCCATAGAATTTGATTGTCCTATTCTTAGGAAGTTTATGATCATTGGTTCTATTTTGATGTCTAAGATTAATTTCACACCTATTTCAAATGCACAATACTCTCTTATGTTTGATTTTTAAATGGATTCATATTTTTATTTTGATCATGTTCAATTTGATTATGACATGGCTATGGAGTATGTTGATGGATTTGATGTTTTATTCTCTGATTGTGATAATTTCTATTTTGATATTGATGCTCTTTGTGCACATATTTCAGTTCCTTCACTACCTCCATCCATACATCACACCCTATATTGGAACTCAATCCATTTACAGCAAATATAAAATACTCATACTTGTTAAGTGGTGACAAATTACCTGTTATAATTGCTAACAATCTCCCTTTTGAACATGAAGAAAATATTTTTGAATCATTTGAGGGAAAAAATCAAGGCAATCAGGTGGACATTGGATAACATATCAGGTATTAGCCCCTCCATTATCATGCATATGATTCTTTTGGAGGATGGGGATAAACCAGTTAGGCAAGCGCAACGGAGACTAAATCCAACACTTTTGGAAGTTGTTAAAAAAAGGATAAAAATTTTCTTAAAGAAGGTATAATATATCACATTTCAGATTCTTAGTGGGTGAGTCCTATTCAGGTTGTGCCTATGAAAAGCGATGTTACTATTGTTAAAAATGAGAAAGATGAGTTAGTTCCAATGAGGGTGTAAAACAGTTGTCATGTGTGTATTGATTATAGGAAACTAAATCAGTCCACTCGCAAAGACCATTTCCCCCTCCCATTTATTGATCAGATGCTTGAGGGACTAGCTGGGAAAACATAATACTATTTCTTGGATGGATTATCTAGATATTTTTTGTTTCCTATTACTCTGGTGGATCAGGAGAAGACAAAATTCACTTGTCCATTCAGTACATTTGCCTATCGAAGGATGCCATTTGGACTTTGCAATGCCCCATGTACCTTCCAGAGAAGCATGGTGAGTATTTTTTATAATTTTATTGAGACCAACATGGAGGTATTTATGGATTATTTTACAGTGTATGAGTCTTTATCTGATGACTGTATCTCTATCTTGGTAAAGGTTTTGAATCATTGTATTGAGAAGAATTTGGTCTTAAACTTTGGAAAGTGTCATTTCATGGTAGATAATGGGATTGTCTTAGGGAATGTGGAGTTAAAACATGGGATAGAGGTTAATAGATCTAAGATATATAGCATTTCATCCTTACTCTATCCTTTGTGTGTGCGTGATGTTAGATATTTCCAAGGGCATGTAGGATTTTATCAGTGCTTTATCAAAGATTTTAGTAATATTTCTCTTCCAACATCAGGATTACTTCAAAAGGATTAGGATTTTGTGTTTGATAATTCTTGCAGAACTTCCTTTGATGAGCTAAAGAAGTGTCTGACCACTCCACTGATCATACATCCCCCATAGTGGGAGCTTCCTTTTGAGCTTATGTGTGATTCCTTCAACTTTTCGATCAGATTTGTCTTATCTCAGAGGGTGGAGGGATGTTCACATGTGATTGAATATGCATAAAGGACACTAGATTCATCCCAATAAAATTACACAACCACAGAAAAGGAGTTTCTAGCTATTATATTTGATTTAGATAAATTCCATACAAATTTATTAGGCTCTAAAGTAGTTTCTTTTTCTGACCATAAAGATCATAGGTACCTATTAATGAAGTCGGATGAAAGTTACAAGTAAATCAAATGGATGCTCCTTCTTTAGGAATTTGACATTGAGATAAAGGATAAGAAGGGGTTAGAAAACCTAGTGGTGGACCACATGAGTAGGCCTACTTACACACTAGAGGATGACACATTGGACCAGGTACCACTTCGGGATACTTTCCTCGATGAGAATGTTTATACCATCTCAGGTACGCATCCTAGGTATGCTGATTTAGTGAACTACCATTTTGAATATAAAATTCCTACAAATTTAAAGAAACATAAAGTCCAAAAGTTAAAGAGTGAGTCTAGATTTTATGTGTGGGATGATCCCTACTTATGATGCATGTGTAGTGATCAAGTTATCAGGTGGTGTGTTCCTGATCATGAGTTTGAGTCTGTTCTGAAATTCTATCAAACACTTTCTTATGGTGGAAACTTTTGACCCCAATAGATAGATAGGAAAGTCTTAGACTTTGGATTATATTGGCCTAGCTTATTCCATGATTCCCATGTGTTTTGTAAGTCATGCTCTCTTTTCCAACACATTGGAACATTTCTTGGAGACATGAGATGACCCAACAACCCATACTATTCTATGATATTTTTGATGTATGGGGCATCGATTTTATGGGTCCTTTTCCTAGTTAATTTGGGTTTTTGTATATTTTGGTTGCTGTTGATTATGTGAGAAAATGGGTGGAGACTAAGGCCACCAGTACTAATGATTCTCATGTTGTTGTGGACTTTTTCAAAGTGCATATTTTTTTTAGTTTTGGAGTACTGAATTCCATCATCAGTGACCAAGGGACACAATTTTTCAATCATAATTTGGCTTCCTTACTTCGGAAGTATGGGGTGACACACAAAACATCAACACTATACCACCCCCAAATAAATGGTCCGGCTGAGGTTTCAAATTGGGAGTTGAAACAAATGTTGGAGAAAACTGTGCATCCAAGTAGGAAGGATTGGAGAAAGAGCTTGGATGATGCATTGTGGGATTATAAGACAACATACAAGACACCCATTGGTATGTCCCCATTTCGGATTGTTTTTGGGAAAGAATGTCATCACCCCATGGAAGTTGAGCATCATTCTTATTGGGATATAAAGAAATGTAACATGGATTTGGCCCAAGCCAGAATCCAAAGGAAGATGAAAATTTAAGAGATTGAGGAGATTCGATAGTCTTCATATGAGAACACAAGGCTCTACAAGGAAAGATCAAAAGCATCTCATGACAAAATGATCTAGAAAAGAGAATTTCAAGTTGTAGATAAAGTCTTTCTCTATAGTTCATGACTGAATTTGATGCCTGGTAAGTTGCATTCCAGGTGGTTAGGTCCTTATTTTGTGACTAATGGTTTTCCTTATGGTGTAGTTGAGATCAAAAAAGAATACATAGAAAGGATCTTTATAGTTAATGGGAAACATTTGAAGAAATGTACTGAGGGACTTCCTACTGATTTGGTGGATTTCATTACACTACATGACCCCATCATCACTTGAGCATATTATGTGGTTCCTAACCCTTTAACTTTTATATTTTTTTCCTATTTAAAATTATATATTTCATGTGCATATATCATCTCATATGTTCAAATTAAGGACAATGAAATATTTTAAGTGTGGTGGAGGTGACAACATTTTTGGGGTAGATATTTAGGATTTTCATTAGTGTGTTTTATGTGTACTTTATATTATGTTTTTAGTTAAAATTTTCAAAAAAAACAACAAAAAACCCAATAAAAAAGAAATAAATATATCATGTAACATTCTCATGTGGAACATATAAAAAATAAATTCTTTGAAAATTATTTGGTAGAAATATAAGCATGATTAATATTTCATCGTCAAGGGTTTACTATTATAAAAATTGAAGTCTTAGATGATATGAATGGTTGTGTCATTATAAAACATTTTATATTTTGACATCAGTATTTTTGATATTTTTTCATGGTAAATTATGTCATTTATTTCTCCACTCAATTTTACACACAATCATGACTTGTGAGTTTATCTTACCCAATTTAATGTATATTCAGGGTAAGTAATTCTTTTCAGCTTATAACATCATCTTTTTTTATGTTTGTTTCTCTTCCAATGGTTTCCATCACTGTACCAGATTGACCTATGCGTGTTCACCTAATATAAGAATCTTTTATACCCTCTAAAAAATAAAAAAAAAATTAGAAGAATTTTCTAGCACCCTTTCAAATTGGCGCCATTCAAATTGGAACCTTCTATCTTAGGTACGCATCCTTGGTATGATGATTTAGTGAAATACCTTGTTTCATATGAAATTATTTAAAATTTAAAGAAACATAAAGTCCAAAAGTTAAATATTGAGTCTTGATTTTATGTGTGGGATGATCCCTACTTATGGAGCATGTGTAGTGATCACATTATTAGGAGGTGTGTTCCTAATCATGAGTTTGAGTCTATTCTATAATTATTTCAAACACTTTCTTGTGGTAGACACTTTGGACCACAACGGATAGCTAAGAATGTCTCAGACTCTGGATTATATTGGCCTAGATTATTCCATGATGCCCATGTGTTTTTTAAGTCATGATCTCATTACCAACACATTGGGAACATTTCTTGGAGAAATGAGATGCCCCAACAACCCATACTACTCTGTGAGATCTTTGATGTATGGGGCATCGATTTTATAGGCCCTTTTTGTAGTTCATTTGGGTTTTTGTATATTTTGGTTGCAGTTGATTATATGAGAAAATGGGTGGAGGCTAAGGCCCCCGGGACTGATGATTCTCATGTTGTGGTGGACTTTGTCAAAGCACATATTTTTTGTAGGTTTGGAGTACCGAAGGACATCATCAGTGACCAAGGGACGCACTTTTTCAATCAGGATTTGGATTCCTTGCTTTGGAAGTATGGGGTAATGAAAAAAACATCAACACCATACCACCCCTAAACAAATGGTCAGGCTGAGGTTTCGAATAGGGAGTCGAAACAAATTATGGAGAAAATTGTGTAGCCAAAAATGAAGGATCGGAAAAAATTCTTGGATGATGCATTGTAGACTTATAGGAAAACATAAAAGACACACATTTGTATGTCCCCATTTCAGATTTTGTTTGGGAAAGTATGTCATCTCCTCGTGAAAGTTGTTCCTCGATCTTATTGGGATATAAAGAAATGTAACATGGATTTGGCCCAAGATAGAATCCAAAGGGAGATGCTAATTGAAGATCTTGAGTAGATTATATTTTCTTCATATAAGAAATCAAGGCTCTAAAAGGAAAGATCAAAATAATCTCATGACAAAATGATCCAGAAAAGTGAATTTTAAGTTGGAGAAAAAGTCTTGATCTATAGTTCATGACTGAAGCAGATGTCTGGTAAGTTTTGTTCAAGGTGGTTAGGTTCTTATGTTGTGGCTAATGATTCTCTTTATGGTGCAGCAGAGATCACACAAGAGGACACATGAAGGAGCTTTACATTCAATGGGCAACATTTGAAGAAATACATTGAGGTATTTCCTACGGATGTAGTGGATTTCATCACACTGCATGACCCCGTCATCACTTGAGCATATATTCTTATTCCTAACCCTTTAACTTTTATATTCTTTGTCCTATTTAAAATTATACATTTTATGTGGATATATAGTCGTATAGGTTTACATTGAGGAAAATTCAATATTTTAAGTGTGGGGGAGGGGACAATATTTTTTTCAGTAGATATTTAGGATTTTCATTGGTGTGTTTTATGTGTATTATATATTATGTTTTTGGTTAAAATTTTCAAGAAAAATCAATAAAAAATCAATAAAAATCAACAAAAAAGAAACAAATATATCATGTAACATTATCATGTGGAACATATGGAAAATGAATGTTTTCAAAATTCATTGGTAGAAATATAAGCATGAGTAATATTTCATCATCAAGGGTTGACTTTTATAAAAATTAAAATTGTCGATGATATGAATGGTTGTGTCAATATAAAACCTTTTAGATTTTGACATCATTATTTTTGATATTTTTTCATGGTAAATTGTTTCATTGATTTCTCCACATAATTCTCCAAACAATCATAACTTTTGAGTTTCTCTTACCCAATTTAATGTATACTCAATGTAAGAAATAATTTTTAGCTTATAACATGGTCTTTGTATACATTAGTTTCTCTTCCGATTGTTTCCATCACTATACCAGATTCACCTATGTGTGTGCACCTAATATATAACTGTTTTACTCCCTCTAAAAAAATTCAAAAAAAAATCCAAAAATCAAAAAAACAATTCAATAAAGAGGGGAGTGAAGAAATTTACAACATGTGGGGATATTTAGGTTTGGATCTCATGCTTTGACTTCTGGGAATTCTTAAATGAGTGGGTTTTGTAATTTTATTGCAAAAGATGTTGAAAAATTTTGGTGGAATAGAATTAGGTAAGAAGAAAAGTTCTTATTGACCTGAATATACTAGATAAATGGTAGATAGACAATCTTGTAATGGTTGTCACACACACACGTGGAGAATTAGTGGCATGGTAGACCCATGACTTGTTTCTCAATGATTAGT
The DNA here is from genome assembly GCA_963277665.1 of Viscum album. Taxonomy (NCBI): domain Eukaryota; kingdom Viridiplantae; phylum Streptophyta; class Magnoliopsida; order Santalales; family Viscaceae; genus Viscum; species Viscum album. The sequence continues at coordinate 1,953,983,962 of OY728125.1, forward strand.
ATTATGAATCCCACTGGATTTTGTTTTGACACAATTTATGAGACAATGACTTTAAAATTTATTGATATTTACTCTTTATGGTATTCTTACTTTTCCTATATTTTCACTGTGGATTGAGAAATAAGAATATGCATATCTTTTCACAGTTTTTTTCAAATACCTGATATGAGGTTTTTCCCAGAAGTGTAAAATTGTAAGTGTGGGGGAGTTGATAAAATACATTTTTATTTAATATTTTATTTATAACAAATGATAAAATTTCCCCAAATTGTGTAAAATGTGTTTATTTATAAAATATTTGGGATTGGATCATTCATTTGAAAATTTGATGGCAATTCTAGTTTTACCATTTATAGTACACTGTAGTATTTAAAAGATAAATATTTTAATATTTATTATTTGAACTTGCAATTTTGAATCTTTTTTCCTAATTTAATGGTCTACATCTTTTTTTTAGAACATTAGAGATAAAATGTACATTTGTTTGGAATAAATGGACCATGAACTCAAATGTGGTCTCAACCCGCTAGATTGGATATTGGTTTTGTATTTGGGCCATAACCTCTTCATCAGAGCTTGAATTGGGCCCAAATTTTTATAGGATATCTCCAACCAATTATGAAAAAATCATTCTTCTATAAAAATAGCTCGTTCATGCGTTTTGGAGGTCAAATGGATGGTGAAAGTTAGATTAAAATATTTGGCAGAGATTCCACATTCACACTTGAAACCAATTTAAACCTATCTAACCCTCCAATCTATAAATTAGTGTTATTCTCATTTGTAGGGGTTGGAATGTTAATTAGAATATTGGGAGCAGAGGAGAAGTGGTTCTACACTATTTCAATTCACAATTGGGGGAGGGAAGCCACCAAGCTAGGATCTCCTCTAAAATGCTCTTCTTTTCCTCTTCTTTGTTGTAATGTTGTTGTGCTTTCAATAAACTCTTAGTTTCTCCTCCAATTATTCTGTTATTTTTAATTTTCTTATTCTTTCAATATTTCTATTTGGTCTGGAATTCAAGAGTAGAAGAAATATTGGGTTATACCTTTTGTAAACCTTTTCACTTGCATAACGTTTCTACGATGACTACACTGCCCATGAAAGTGTAGTTTTTTTTGTAATCGATCGACCTCTATCCTTATTCATTCATTTATTTTGAATCAATGATATACTGTAATTCAAATAATATGATTAATTAATTTAGTTTTTAGTTTAATTAAAACTAAGAAATCTATTTAACAATTAACAAAAAAATAAGCGAGGACGAGATTTTGTGTAAATTGTGAGGGTGTGAACTTAAATGGTAATACAAAACCATACAGGATCAATTTTTAGTGTCCAAATATAATCCCCAAAATCAATTAATTGTAATTTACATAGATGAAATGTTCCTTAACTTACCACTGACAATAAGCTGACCTTAGAACATCAATAAAATCATGGTGTTGCGATTGCATGTTCCAAAGTTAGCCTAGGGTTAAATTCACTTCATATTTGTGGTAAATTTAATTCTCATAGGGTTTGGGATTTCAAAAATTAAGGGATAATAATTAAGTGGGTGTTAATTTAAATGATAATGATTAATAATTTAGTGAATAGGTAGAGTTAGAACGATTACGCCTTTTAAAATATTTTCTAAAAAAACATCTTCTTGTTGTGTCTTTTTAATCGGACTTCATTTCAAAAATAAGAACAAAAAAAATTATACAATATTCTTCCAACAAACTTATTCTAGTTTTATGAATGGTAAAAAAACCCACATCCTTTCAATTAGTATTATTATTCCATTTTATGTTATTTTCAAAATACCTTTAATATTTTGTTAAATTTACTTCCTCCTTTGATAAACAACCTTGGTCAGCCACTCTGCTGCACCTAAGTACCCAAAATCCACTAATCATTTGAGGGTTCCCATGACAGTGCCTTTCAAATTGAGAGTAGAGGAGATTGGGAGAATAGGAGAAGTGGTTATACACCATTTCAATTCACAATTGGATGATCATTTTAGAAGAACGTTTTAGAAGAGAATTTTAGAAGATCATTTTAGAGGATATCCTAGCTTAGTATCTTCCCTCCTCTAAATTGGCATCGTTTCAAGGGAGGTAAGTAATTATTTCAACCAATTATAGATATTTATTTTATTTTACATTTTATTCTCTGCTTCTCTTCTTTCTTCCTTCTTTACCCAATCTTAATTTGTTCTCCTTCTTTTATTTTCTATTTCTTCTTTTTGGACCAACAGCTCAAACTTCTCATTTTTATTTTACTATGGTCCACTTTATTTATTTTTATTTTCATTTGATTTATGACATGAACTAATCCTTATGATTTTCATTAGTGTGTTTTATGTGTTCTTTCTATTAAGTTTTTGGTTAAAATTTTCAAAAAAAATAGCAAAAAAAATAAAAAAATCAATAAAAAAGAAACAAATATATCTTGTAACATTATCATGTTGAACATATGAAAAATGAATGTTTTAAAAATTCATTGGTAGAAATATAAGCATTAGTAATATTTCATCATCAACGGTTGACTTTTATAAAAATTGAAGTCATCGATGATATGAATGGTTGTGTCATTATAAAACATTTTAGATTTTGACATCATTATTTATGATATTTTTTCATGGTAAATTGTGTCATTCATTTATCCACACAATAATGACTTATGAGTTTCTCTTACCCAATTTAAGGTATATTCGAGGTAAGAAAACCTTTTTAGCTTATAACATGGTCTTTCCATATGTTCACTTCTCTTCTGATCATTTTCATCATTGTACCATATTGACCTATGTGTGTGCACCTAATATCTGACTGTTGTACGCCCTCTAAATGTTTTTTAAAAAAAATCAAAAAATCAAAAAAAAAACATTCAATAAATAGGGAAGTGAAGAAATGTACAACATGTGGGTATATTTAGGTCGGGAGCTCATGGTTTGACTTTTGAGAATACTTAAACAAGTGTATTTTGGAATTTAATTACAAATGATGTTGAATAGGTTCTGTTGAATAGAATCAGGTAAGAAGAAAAGTTTGTATTGAACTGAATATACTAGATAAAGGGTGGAGACACAAGCTTGGAATGTTTGGCACACACATATGTGGATAATTAGTGGCATGGTAGACCCATTACTTGTTTCACTATGATTAGTTTTATGAATCTCACTGGATTTTATTTCGACAAAATTTATAAGAAAATGAATTTAAAATTTATTGATATTGACTCTTGATGAGATTCTTACTTTTCCTATATTTTCACTGTGGACTGAGAAATATGAATATTCATATCTTGTCACAATGTTTTTCAAATACATGATATGAGGTTTTTCCCAGGAGTGCAAAAGGGTAAGTGTGGGGGAGTTGATAAATCACATTTTTATTAAATATTTTATTGATAATAAATTATACAATTTCCTCACATTATGTTAAATATATTTATTTATAAAATATTTTTGATTAGATCATTCATTTTAAAATTTCATGGAAATTCAATTTTTACCCTTTATAGTGCACTGTAGTATTTCAAAGATAGATATTTTAATATTTATTATCTGAACTTAAAATTTTGTATCTGTGTCCTGGACTCAATTTTCTATGACTTTTTTTCCAGAAATTGGAGCTAAAATTTATATTGGGTTGGAATAAATGGTCCATGAATTCAAAGGTTATTTGGACCCTCCATATTGGATATTGGTTCTGTATTTGGGCCAAAACTTCTTCATCTGAGCTTAGATTGGGCCCAAATTTTTAGGGGAACTCTCTAACCCAATTATTCAAAAATCAAGCATCTATAATAATAGATGGTTCATGCGTTTTGGAGGTCAAATGGGTGACAAAATTTGAGTTAAAATATTTATTTGAGATTCCTCATTCACACTTGAAACATTTTTAAACCTAGTCTCTCCTTCACTCTATAAATTAGTTTTTTTATCATTTTTAGGGTTTGGAACATGAATTAAGAGATTGGGAGAAGAGGAGAAGTAGTTTTACACCATTTAAATTCACAATTGGAGGAGGGAATCTACCAAGCTTGGATCTCCTCCAAAATACTCTTTTTTCCCTCTTTGTTTTAATTTTGTTATGATTTCAATAAACTCTTAGTTTCTCTTCCAATTCTTCTGTTATTTTCAATTTTATTCTTCTATTTATCTTCATATTTGGTTTGGAATTCAATAGTAGAAACAAGATTGGGTTATACCCTTTCTAAACCTTTTCAATTGCATAATGATTTAATGATGACAACACCGCCCATGGAAGAGTAGTTTTTTTAGTAATCGATCGACCTATATTCTTCTTCATTCATTTATTTTGAATAAATTATATATAGTAATTCACATAATATGAAACTTTAATTGATATTTAATTTAATTTAAACTAAGAAATCAATTTAACAATTTACACAAAAACAACCGAGGATGAGATTTTGTGTAAATTGTGAGAGTGCGAACTTAAACGGTAATAAAAAAACCATACAGGATCAATTTTTAGTGTTCAAATATAATCCCCAAACTCAATAAATTCTAATTTCTAGAGAGGAAATGTGCCTTAATTTACCACTGACCACAAGTTAACCTTAGAACATCAATCAAAGTAGGGTGCTGTGATTGCATGTTCCGAAGTTAGCCTAGGGTTAAATTCACTTCATATTTATGGTAAAGTTAATTCTCATTGGGTTCAAGATTTAACAAATTAAGGGATCATAATTAAGTGTATGTTAATTTAAATTATAATGATAAATAATTGAGTGAAGAGGTTGAGTTAAATTGATTGTTCCTTTTAAAATATATTCTAAAAGAACATCTTCTTCTTTTGTCTTTTTAATCAGACTTCATTTCAAAAGTAAAAAGAAAATAAAATTATACAATATTCTTCTAGTAAACTTATTCTAGTTTTATGAATGGTAAAAAAACCCCTATATCATTTCAAGTAGTTTTATTGTTCCATTTTATGTTATTTTTAAAATACGTTTAATATGTTGTTAAATTTACATCCTCCTTTGAGAGACTACCTTGGTCTGCTACTCTGCTACACCTAAGTACACAAAAATCACTAATCATTTGAGGGCACCCATGAAAGAAACTTTCACATGGGTCAAATCCATGAATGAGGATTTGGATTCAATAGAGATGAATAAATATTAAGAGATAGTGATGTGTAAAATAGATCAAATCACCATCAATATGAAGTGGGTGTAACACTACATAACTTAAACAACATATAATTGCATGATTTAAAATAAAGGATTGGGGTTTTTTAAACATTTAGGATCTTTTTTGTTTAGATTTTTAATGAATTATGAAATAATATTACATATCAAAACCTTAGAGACAAAGTGTACAGTTCCATTCAATGTAAATTTTATTCCAAAAAAAATAGTATTCTTAAATTAAATGTAAAGACCCAGAAATTTCAAAGAATTTTTTTTCTTCTTAATTTTCTTTGGAATTTTACAAGAACGTGGTTTCTGACGGCACCTGATTCCGAGGCCCGGTGTGCCCGGAATCATTTTCCGAAGTTTGGCTTGGGTACGTTCAGTGAACGGACGAGCGGGTTTTTCTAACTTTTGAAACGATGCCCGGAATCTGATTCTGAGGGCACCGATGGAATTGCAGCGCCGGTATTTTCTTAGAAACGCCTCTTCCGGAGTTGCGTTTTCTCGGGTGTGGTTTTTAATTTTTTGGCTTAAAGTTAAGAAATAAAATAAATTGTTCGACAAACTTTATTTTATATCACTTAAGCCACTTAAAGCCACTTGAAATCCACTTAAACTGAGTTGAAACGGATAGGGTACTATCCAAAAGTATCCTACCCTCTTGGTAGGATATTTTTGAGGTGGGGCCCGCACGATCCCCACCGTTTCTTTTCCGCTAAGTAACGCACCCGCGAAAACCCGTCATTATGAAAGTCAACTGACGCGTTTTCTTAAATTTTTAACACACCATTTAATTGGGAGGTTTTATTAAATGGGCATTTTCTTTCGTTGAATTAATTCTACGAATTGATGGGTCGTTACTTACCTCTTTTTCGTTTGTTGGCGTAATAATAAAATAAGACCAACACGACATTTGGAGGATTACACCTTGAGAGGTTTTTGACAGAGGTTCTTGTGCCTTTACCCCTCTTTGCGAAGAACGCGAAGAATGCAAAGAACGCCGTCCTCTGATTAAGAACACCGAACCCGCGGAAATCGACGATGCGACGCCATGTGCCGCGACGCCGACATTTCCTCTCCCGCGACGTTCTTCGGTGACGTTCTTTAATCTGCAACCAAAACCTTCGATCATCTGTTTAGGTGAAGGTTTCGAATTTTTCTTTTAAATTTCCTTTGTGGGTTTTAACTCAAGAATGATTTAATTTTTTTTAAATCTTTTGTTCTTGAACCTCGGAGTTCATCGGCGCGACACCCTTCCGCGACGACGTGACGATCCCCTCATTCCGCGACGATCAATCCGCGAACGACCCACGCGTGCGACTTGACGAGGTAGGGATTTTATTTTGGAAATTCCCTTATTCCCGTGAACGTTTCTTTAAAATTTAAGAACCGGATTCAAATGAACAATTTTAATTTATTAAAATTGTTGTTTCATGTGTGGAATTATTTTCTCCCGTTGTTTATATCTAACGCGGAGGGTGCGGGCCAAACGAACACGGCCCGACAACCCTATGTCGCTCTTCATTGTTGTGCAGATTTGACGGGTGATGATGGAACGTGCCGCAACAGAAATTTTATGGTTCCACAGTGAAGAAAGAGTCCCGGGAGGAGCAGCGGCGCAGACGGGAATGGAATCGGACCACCGGAGCGACTCCGGTGGCCCGCGGAAGCCGCCGGCGGCGCTTGTCGCCGGTGCGGCGGCGCTGGCATCCGAGGGCGGCGGTGCCCCGGCGCACCGCCGGACAGGGCTCCCGCGGCTGAAGACGTGGCCGCACGGGTCCGGCGCACTCGGACGCGGCAAAGCCGCGTCCTTTGATCCATCGCGGCCCCACGCGGGAGGTCGCGACACTTCCGACCCGCGGGGGCAGCGCCCCGCGGTAGCCGCTCGGTCGAGCCGAGCCGGACCGGCCGGCTGATCCAGGCCGCGCCCCGGCCGGACCGGGTCCATCCGGGTCAGTCCGGGTCGGGTCGACCCGGTTCGGCCGACCCAGGGGGGGTCGGGCCGGGCGGCCTGGGCCCGGACCCACCGTCTTCGGACTGTTTTCGGTCAAATGCACGTAACTTGAGCTATGGGCCTCCAAACGACTCGACGTCAGCGGCAACGCGATCCTTGGATCGAGATGGTCGTTTCGGTATATCGTAATCAAGGTTTCGGAATACTTTGGGTTCGGCCGGGTTGGTTCGTACACGAAACCAACCGGGCCCTCGGAGCGGAAACGCTCATATCTTGAGCTACGGACGTCCGATTGACGTGTCGTCGACTTCGTTGAATTACTCTTTGTGAGATGGATCTTTTGGAATACTCCGCCCGAGGTTTGGACGTAGGTGGAGTACGGTCGGGTTGGTTTTGCCTTAAAAACCAACCGGGCCCCTGGGACGAAAAAGCCAATATCTCTCAGACCGGGCATCCGAATGACGCGCCGTCTGCGACGTTGAGTTCCTGTTGACGATGCGGAACTTTTGGATACATCAACATCGGATTTATGTCAGTTGATGTATCAGCCTCTTGGCTCGTGGAGCGGACCCTCCCGAACGAGCTTGTTGTGTGCGGGAACCCTAGAGCTGGCTGCGACTTCAACGACGACGACTGTGCAAAGATCCTCAGTGGACTACGACAATGAAAACAGGTTGTCTTGTATCCTATGTGGGTCCCAGCTGTGCTGGTCTTGTATCCTATGTGGTTCCCAGCTGTGCTGGTCTTGTATCCTATGTGGGTCCCAGCTTAGATGATTCAATACTGGTCTTGTATCCTATGTGGGTCCCATTATAGATGAATCAATGAAGACAGCTGGTCTTGTATCCTATGTGGGTCCTAGCTGTGCTGGTCTTGTATCCTATGTGGGTCTCATCTTAGATGATTCAACACTGGTCTTGTATCCTATGTGGGTCCCAGTATAGATGAATCAATGAAGACAGCTGGTCTTGTATCCTATGTGGGTCCTAGCTGTGCTGGTCTTGTATCCTATGTGGGTCCCAGCTTTGATGATTCAGTGCTGGTCTTGTATCCTATGTGGGTCCCAGCATAAACGAAACAATGAAGACAGCTGGTCTTGTATCCTATGTGGGTCCCAGCTTAGATGATTCAGTATCTATGTATGATCATCTCTTTCACCTTTTCGATGATGTATACCTGTGTGAGATGAATCATGTGTTACTCTCCTTTGTGGATTGTGTTGAACTATCCTGTGTGGATTTACTGTTTACTCTCCTTTGTGGATTGTGTTGAGCTATCCTGTGTGGATTCCATTTTGATCTCCTTTGTGGATTGTGTTGTGCTATCCTGTGTGGATTTACGTTTTTCTCTCCTTTGTGAAGTGTGTTGTGCTATCATGTGTGGATTTACGTTTTGCTCTCCTTGGTGGAGTGTGTTGTGCTATCCTGTGTGGATTTACGTTTTGCTCTCCTTTGTGGATTGTGTTGTGCTATCCTGTGTGGATTTACGTTTTCTTTCCTGTGTGGAATGGGTTGTGCTTGGGCTCGGATGTTGGAGCCGAACAGGGATTGATGACTTAGGTATATGTATGGGCATATACCTAAGCAGTGTCAGTTGTTACTTCGTGATTGTATCTTTCTGTTGTGGTTTATCCTTTGTGGATTTCGGGAGACCTTCGGTGGTCTCGCGGTCCCTACTGAGTAGCTTATACTCACCCCTGTACGGGCTATGCCCGCACTACGTTGTGTTGGTTGCAGACGACAGACAGCGCTGATCGTGGTGGAGGCTTGCAGAGGAGGATAGTGCCTGGAGGTGGACCACTGGGCGGTATATACTCGGAGCGGTCAGGTGGACCCGAGGAGCAGTGGAGGCTATTTGTACCCACCCTTCAGGTGGGACTTCCAGAGGACGGCTCGACACTGTGACTTTTCTTTTCAGTTGTTGTTTTTCCCTTCAGTTGTACTTTACAGTTGGGCTTGTATTTCCGTCCCCTTTTACTTTCAGCACAGCTTGTTACAGTTTTTACTTAGTGTTTACTTTTCCTCTTGCTTACTCTGCGGTTCTTGTTTACTTTTCAAAGGCAATGCCTTCCCTTTTTGTTGGGATTTACACCTTGTTGCTAGTCGCCAGCCCCTGGCCTTTGGAAGGTGGGCTTGGGGTAGTCACGGCATGGGCCCCGAGGACGGGTCGTGACAAATTGGTATCAGAGGAGTTTGGTTCTACCGCAGACTCTGATCTTTCTTCTATGTGAAGCAATAGTGTTTAGCGTATTGGGTGTGGTTATCAGTCCAGGGAGTCCAGTGTTGATGTGGCGGCTGACGTATCCGTACACCAGGACCCTGACTTCTGATTTCCGACTTAATGCACAAAAACATTGATTGCGTGTGTGTTTCAAGTTTTCTTTGTGATTACTTGTGTCAGCTCACCAGGTATACAGATCTGACTGTGGCGCACCTGTTTCATTTCAGGATAGCCCCACGATGGCAGCCAGCTAGGGTTCCGAGAGTGGAGCGTGATGACAGCCCACCGAGCGACGAGGCCTCGGTGCAGGGCTCCTTGTCAGCAGAGACACCGGCGGCACCTCTACCCGCCGAGCCACTGATGATTCCAGCCCCAGCCGCAGATGATGCATGTCTCCTTAGTGCACTACATGAGTTTCAGCGCCAGTGACCACCCAGGTTTCGCGGGGAGACGGACCCTCAGGCCACCGAGGACTGGCTGGAGGCAGTTGTACGGGTTTTCAGATTAGTGAGGACACCAGCAGACCTCATGGTGGTCCTTGCAGTGAGCCTCCTGCACGTGGCATCAGGCAGATGGTGGAGCTTGATGCTCCAGGTGCACGACGAGACATCTCTTCTCTGGACAGACTTTGAGAGCATCTTCCGCTCCGAGTTTGTCTCAGCCACCCTCCGTGCGGTGCGCATTCAGGAGCTTCTTCAGCTGCGGCAGGGAAACTTGACAGTGGCCCAGTACTCGGCGAGATTTACTAATCTCTCACGCTACTCCACAGATATGGTACGGGACCCGTTCTTCCGGGCCCGGACCTTCGAGCAGGGACTGAGGCATGAGATCAGGGCTTCGATGATCTCCCTCAATATTCCGATGCAGGCAGAGGTGTTGGAGAGAGCCCTTCTAGTAGAGAGTTTTCTCGCCGAGCAGGCTCCAGTGACAGGGCCCTCTGAAGGACGGCCCGTAGCTGGGTCTTCTGCAGTTGGCAGTAGACAGGTGACACAGAGGTCCAAACGGGCTAGACCATCAGATGGGTAGTCTCAGGATGAATATTCGGTTGTGCGGGGCACACGAAGGAGAGCCAGCTACACGAGGGGAAATCATTGCTATGCATGCAGCGGGCGAGGTCACATGGATCAAGACTGCCTAACTCGTCTTATAGATGAGAAGCAGGTGGTAGAGGGACCTCCCAGACAGAGGTTCGGCCACGGTGGTCTGCAGGGTGCAGGCGGACAAGACAGAGGAGTTAGCTGAGTAGTCTATGGTGGGAGACACTTCGAGGTGTTGCCACCACCACCACCAGGAGGTCCACCCCCGACTGCAGGGAGTTGGTGGACATGGGAGAGCTCAGCTTCAGGCAGCTGAGGCCTTCGATCATGGAGCTCTGGGAGAAAATGGACAGGAGCGGAACTAGTGGATACGTTCTTTGTACTTCTAGTTCCTTGTTTCTATTGTGTAGCGTCTTTGTATTATGAGATCCAATAATAAAAGACGCATACCTTTGTGATGTTTTCATTCCTGTCCTCTTTTGTGTTGTTACTAAGAGGTTCCAGTTTTACAGTTGACTTGACCCTCACTTTGAGACATCTACTGGAGGAGACCCAGTTACCACACACTGATGCCGACAGTGTGACTCAACCCTTGGAGGCGAGAGTAACGGTTGGATCTCTTGGTAGTAGCGTCGAGGCCTTTCGACGTCATCCTTGGTATGGATTAGTATCATCCATGTCGAGATTGACTATATTAGGAAAAGAAAGTGGTTCATCCAGGGGATGAGACCAGATTTCTCTTATCGTCAAAGAAGAAATCACAGCAGCTCTTGTAGGACCAGAGAAGGTCCAGGTCATCCAGGAGCGGATGAGGACATCTCAGAGCCGGCAGAAGTCATACGCTGACAGGAGGCGGAGGCCACTAGAGTTCGAGGATGGCGACCACGTCTTCTTGCGTGTCTCACCTCGACGTGGTTTATGGAGATTTGGCTGAGGCGGCAAGTTGCCTCCATACTTCATCGGACCCTTCCAGGTCCTCAGCAGGATTGGCGAGGTGGCTTATCACCTGGCTCTACCACCTCAGTTGCTCCAGGCGCACGACGTCTTCCATGTATCTTAGCTGAGGAGATACGTGCATGACCCGACGCAAATATTTGACCATGGAGAGCTGGTCTTTGATGGTGGGACGACTTTTGCGGAGGTCCTAGTGGAGATCGAGGATCGACAGGAGCGGGTCCTACGTGGATGATCGATTCCTCTAGCCCGCTTCAGATAGCTACACGGGAACCTCCAGGAGAGCACTTTGGAGCGGGAGGCTCAGTTGCGTGCTCAGTACCGCATTTGTATCCCTAAGTTTGTGGTGAAGCTTTACGGGGACGTAAAGCCCTGTGGTGGGAGTAATGTAAAGACCCAGAAATTTCAAGGAAATTTTTTTTTCTTAATTTTCTTTGGAATTTTACAAGAATTCAGTTTCTAACAGCACCTGATTCCGAGGCCCGGTGTGCCTGAAATCATTTTCCGAAGTTTGGCTCGGGTACGTTCAGTGAACGGATGAGCGGGTTTTTCTAACTTTTGAACCGGTGCCCGGAATCGGATTCCGAGGGCACCAATGGAATCGCAGCGTCGGTATTTTCTTAGAAACGCCTCTTCTGGAGTTGCATTTGCTCGGGTGTGGTTTTTAATTTTTGGGCTTAAAGTTAAGAAATAAAATAAATTGTTCGACAAACTTTATTTTATTTCACTTAAGCCACTTGAAGCCACTTGAAAGCCACTTAAAGTGAGTTGAAATGGATAGGGTACTATCCAAAAATATCCTACCCTTTTGGTAGGATATTTGTGAGGTGGGGCCCGCATGAGCCCCGCCGTTTCTTTTCCGCTAAGTAACGCACCCGCGAAAACCCATCATTATGAAAGTCAACTGACGTGTTTTCTTAAATTCTTAACGCACCATTTAATTGGGCGGTTTTATTAAATGGGCAGTTTCTTTCGTTGAATTAATTCTACGAATTGATGGGCCGTTACTTACCTCTTTTTCGTTTGTTGGCGTAATAATAAAATAAGACCAACACGACATTTGGAGGATTACACCTTGAGAGGTTTTTGACAGAGGTTCTTGTGCCTTCACCCCTCTTCGCGAAGAATGCGAAGAACGCGAAGAACGCGAAGAACGCCGGCCTCCGACGAAGAACGCAGAACCCGCAGAAATCGACGACGCGACACCGTGTGCCGTGACGCCGACGTTTCCTCTCCCGCGACGTTCTTCGGCGACGTTCTTTAATCCGCAAAAAAAACCTTCGATCATCTGTTGAGGTGCGGGTTTCAGATTTTTCTTCTAAATTTCCTTTGTGGTTTTTAACTCAATAATGATTTAATTTTTTTTTAAATATTTTGTTCTTCAACCTCAGAGTTCGTCGGCGCGACACCCTTCCGCGACGACGCGACGATCCCCTCCATCCGCGATGATCAATCCGCGAAGGACCCGCTCGTGCGACTTGACGAGGTAGAGATTTAGTTTTGGAAATGCCCTTATTCCTGTGAACTTTTCTTTAAAATTTAAGAACCGGATTCAAATGAACAATTTTAATTTATTAAAATTGTTGTTTCATGTGTGGAATTATTTTCTCTCGTTGTTTTTATCTAACGCGGAGGGTGCGGGCCAAACGAACACGGCCCGACAACCCTCCGCTGATCTTCGTTGTTGTGCGGATTTGATGGGTGACGACGGAACGTGCCGCAATAGAAATTTGATGGTTCCGCAATGAAGAACGAGTCCCGGGAGGTGCAGCAGCACAGACGGGAACGAAATCGGACCACCGGAGCGACTCCGGCGGCGCCGGCAGCCGGGGGCGGCGGCGCCTCGGCGCGCCGCTGGACAGGGCCGCCACGGCTGAATCCGCAGTGGCGGCGCTCGCGGACCCACGGCCGCGCGGGTCCAATGCACTCGGACGCGGCAAAGCCGCGTCCTTTGATCCATCTCGGCCCCACACGGGGGGTCACGGCACTTCCGACCCACGGGGGCAGCGCCCTGCGGCAGCCGCTCGGCCGCTCGGCCGAGCCGAGCTGGACCGGCTGGCGGAGCTAGGCTGTGCCCTGGCCGGACCAGACCGGGTCCAGCCAGGTTGAACCGGGTCGGGTCGACCCGGTTCGGCCGACCCAGGGGGGTCGGGCCGGGTCGGCCCGGGCCCGGACCCCCCGTCTTCTGACTGTTTTCGGTCAAATGACTGTAACTTGAGCTAAGTGCCTCCAAACGACTCTCCGTCCGCGGCAACGCGATCCTTGGATCGTGACGGTCGTTTCGGTATATCGCACTCAAGGTTTCTAAATACTTTGGGTTCGGCCAGGTTGGTTCGTACACGAAACCAACCGGGCCCTCTGAGCGGAAACGCTCATATCTTGAGCTACGGACGTCCAATTGACGTGCTGTCGACTTCGTTGAATTCCTCTTTGTGAGACGGATCATTTGGAATACTCCTCCCGAGGTTTTAATGCAGGTGGAGTATGGTCGGGTTGGTTTTTCCTTAAAAACCAACCGGGCCCCTAGGACGAAAAAGCCAATATCTCTCAGACCGGGCGTCCGAATGACGCACCGTCTGCGACGTTGAGTTCCTGTTGATGATACGGAACTTTTGGATACATAAACCTCGAATTTATGTCAGTTGATGTATCAGCCTCTCGGCTCGTGGAGCGGACCCTCCCGAACGAGCTTGCTGTGTGCGGGAACCCTAGAGCTGGCTGCGACTTCGACGACGACGACTGTGCAAAGATCCTTAGTGGACTGCGATGATGAAAACAGTTGGTCTTGTATCCTATGTGGGTCCCAGCCATTCTGGTCTTGTATCCTATGTGGGTCCCAGCTTATATGATTCAATACTAGTCTTGTATCCTATGTGGGTCCCAGTATAGATGAATCAATGAAGACAGCTGGTCTTGTATCCTATGTGGGTCCTAGCTGTGCTGGTCTTGTATCCTATGTGGGTCCCAGCGTAGATGATTCAATACTGGTATTGTATCCTATGTGGGTCCCATTATAGATGAATCAATGAAGACAGCTGGTCTTGTATCCTATGTGGGTCCTAGCTATGCTGGTCTTGTATCCTATGTGGGTCCCAGCATAGATGATTCAATACTGGTCTTGTATCCTATGTGGGTCCCAGTATAGATGAATCAATGAAGACAGCTGGTCTTGTATCCTATGTGGGTCCTAGCTGTGCTGGTCTTGTATCCTATGTGGGTCCCAACTTTGATGATTCAGTGCTCGTTTTTTATCCTATGTGGGTCCCAGCATAAACGAAACAATGAAGACGGCTGGTCTTGTATCCTATGTGAGTCCCAGCTTAGATGATTTAGTATCTATGTCTGATCATCTCTTTCACCTTTTCGATGATGTATACCTGTGTGAGCTGAATCCTGTGTTACTCTCCTTTGTGGATTGTGTTGAGCTATCCTGTGTGGATTCCGTTTTTCTCTCCTTTGTGGATTGTGTTGTGCTATCCTGTGTGGATTTACATTTTTCTCTCCTTTGTGGAGTGTGTTGTGCTATCCTGTGTGGATTTACGTTTTGCTCTACTTTGTGGAGTGTGTTGTGCTATCCTGTGTGGATTTATGTTTTTCTCTCCTTTGTGGATTGTGTTGTGCTATCCTGTGTGGATTTACGTTTGCTTTCCTGTGTGGACTGGGTTGTGCTTGGGCTCGAATGTTGGAGCCGAACAGGGATTGATGACTTAGGTATATGTATGGGCATATACCTAAGCAGTGTCGGTTGTTACTCCGTGATTGTATCTTTCCATTGTGGTTTATCCTTTTTGGATTTCAGGAGACCTTAGGGGGTCTCGGGATCCCTACTGAGTAGCTTATACTCACCCCTGCACGGGCTATGCCCGCACTACGTTGTGTTGGTTGCAGACGACGGACAGCACTGATCGTGGTGAAGTCTTACGGAGCAGGACGGTACCTGGAGGTGGACCACTGGGCGGGACGTACTCGGAGCAGTCAGGTGGACCCGAGGAGCAGTGGAGGCTCTCTGTACCCACCCTTCAGGTGGGACTTCCAGAGGACAGCTCGACGCTGCGGCTTTTCTTTTCAGTTGCTGTTTTTCCCTTCAGTTGTACTTTATAGTTGGGTTTGTATTTCCGGCCCCTTTTACATTCAGCACAGCTTGTTACAGTTTTTACTTAGTGTTTACTTTTCTGCATGCTTACTCTGTGGTGCTTGTTTACTTTTCAAAGGCAATTCCTTCCCTTTTTATTGGGATTTACACCTTGGTGCTAGTCGCCAGCCCCTGGCCTTTGGAAGGCGGGCTTGGGGTAGTCACGGCACGGGCCCCGAGGATGGGTCGTGACATTCAAACTCATTTTTCATTCTAAGAACATTCCCTTATTTTAAGTTTAATCTGCATAGCAGAAAGATATACATTGTTATAGTCCCTACTCAAACTTAATCCATGTGAAAAACATTTTAAAATATGGTATGTGAAATACATATCTAGGAAAGAGATATAAAAAAATGGAAACATGTTAACCCTTTTAAAATTCATTTAAACCCATAATTAAATTATCCTTTTCTCATAATAAGATTTTAGTTTTAAATAATCACTTACTCTCGAAATTCACTTCTACCCTATGTTTTTCAAAAAAAATCATAAGAAACAATAAAGGATAAATAATAATTCATGAAGTTTCATTGAAAACCATGATATATTTTCCTTTAAATATAACCTTTTACCCATATGATATCATTTAAAATATTTTAAATAAAATTTTATTTTATTATCTTATGAAATAATAAGATTTTAATAAAAACCATCAAAAATAAGAACATGAAATATAACAAAAAATAAAATTATAAATTATTACATGGATAATAAAATGAATTTCATAATGATAAAATGCATAATTTTGAACATAATAATAATAATAAAATGGCCTTTTTCCATTAAATAATAAACATACCATTAATACCTTATTCCAAGATATCATAAATAGTTTGGAATACACACACCAAATACCGAGTCTAGTTTGTCTCATGATACCTATCGATATGTCAAATGGTTATAATGGGCGCATCCCATCACTTACTAGGTCAATAAATTTATCATATGAAATTAATGAATAAAAATTTAAAACATAATCAACATAAACATTAATATTTCAAAACTAGCATATGAAATGTTAATATATTGTCCAGTTAGTAAATTTATACACATGATCAAAATCCTTAAAAATACATACATTGTATGGTATCATTACATTGTATCCCTAAAAAATAATAGGAAACATTTAAGAATATAGACCTATAATAAAATACCATTAAAATAATATCCTATCCTTTATTTAAAAGCATGAGAAAAATATCCCTTTCTTTTGATAAAATTTTAAATAAAAAGTTATAGATCATTGATAAAATATATTTTTTTGAATATAATGATACTTAATTGTAAAGTATGATTGAAATCAAGTAATAGTTTTAGTTTTGGAAAAATTCATTCATTTGGTATATGTTAAAAAGATGATTCTTTTTACACTTTTGGTAAAAACTTAAAGTACCACATTCAAAAAACAACAAGAATAATTATTTTAAAATTTTGTATATAATCTAAAATATAGTTAAAATGGGTTTAATAAATCATTTTTAAAATTAAAATAATTATTAAAAACAATATATAGAACATGGATATAGAGGATAAATATATTAAAAGAAAAATGTTAAAATAAGGTTTTAAAGGAAAATATCTTACCACGAGTCCCAACTCATTTAATTAATTTTCTAACTCCCGAGTAATAAAATTATATTAATTTTTAAATTATTTAATAACCATTTGATTATTCATTCCATTATCATTATTCCTTTTAATTCATTTATAACCTTGACTTATTTAATTACTTAACGAGTTATGTTTACATCGAATGGTTTAAGGATGTTCGATTAAAAATCCAAAATAAAATTTGGTGAGTTGGTCATGGTCAAAGGTTTCATGGTTCAATAATCTAAATGATATTAATCTTGAAATAATTAATATTTTTATACATAAAATACAATTTTAAATTCATCTATGAAAGGAAAACATAAAAAATGGATCACATCGCTTCGTGGAGGTAGTAGTCTTCATGTGCACATGAGTGACATTATCATTTTTAATGGGTGTAAGGGTAAGTATCTAAGTAATATATTATATTTATAGAATAATAGTTATGTCATTAATATTATATATATTTTTAAATCCATCATAATAACCATACTTGTGAGGCAGTGGTGAAAAAAACACATCTCTTTGTGTAGGTGGTAGTCTACACATACACATGATTGATGTTATCATTCCCCATAATAAATAAAAGGAGATGAAAATGGGTTGAAACCTAATAATAAAAAAAATTAAGTATAAGGGGGGTGTTTATGTTTCTATATGGGCATGTTAAGAATATAATTTAAGGATATTGATAAAGGAATAAAATGAATGATCTCGGTTAAGAGTTATACCTCTAATATAGAAATCCTCATTTGGATTAAACCTTAAGCCTTATTAGGGTATACTTAGGTGGATAAAATAAGATCTAGGAAGAGGATAAGTAATTTATGTGGTATTTTGATGGATCTTTAGTGAACTAAATGTCTCACAAGGTTTGAGTACAAGAGGAGAGGATATTCCCTTTTATAAGTGTGGTGGGTGGAAAACATGTAAAAACTTGAAGTATTGATATATAATAAGTTTATAACCCATGTATAATGGGTAAAAAGTTACATGTCTTGAAATATAAGGAGTATAATGTGTTTATATGATATAAAAATATAATTTATAAAACTCCAAGTTCCGTTTTAATTTTTATATTTTGGTTTTAACCCCTCATGGACCTTGTTTGACCTTAATCATTGTAAAACAAATTTCACCCTTTAAAGAGTTATGAAATTAATTTCAAAAAACAAGTGGAGAATACAAGAACCATTCATGATATAATATAAAAGTTTCCAAAAAATTCATACAATATAGTATTTTTATGATTTTATAATGATTTAAAAATAATTTTTTATCATTAGATACCATTTAAGGTTATTTTCAAGACTATTCAGAAATTTTACATTAAAGATATGAAGGGAAAAAAATTAATTTAGATATAAACTCTTTTACCATAACTTATGTATTATAATTATTCATTAAATTCGTGGGACACCATAATTCATCCAAAATATATTACTTTTAATGTTTTTAAAATAATATATTTGATTTTTATACTGTTTACACAAGTGTTGCATCAGCACTGGGTAAGCATTAATGGATATTATATTATCTCTAAAAATTAATAATATATTAATATAATAAAAATAATTTATTCAAATAAAAATTATACATTAGTAACCATTCATAATATCTGTTTTATTTTTATAAAAACATATTAGATATATCAAACGAAAGAGAGTGACATTGCATACCTATTCTTTACTTAAAATAATATAAAGGTCATTATCAAAGTAAAGTTACATTTAAACAATTAAAATTATAAAATATGGTGGTAAGGGTAAAAATAATCTCATGATATAATAATTAAGATATTATTTTGTGAACTTATCACTAATTTTTAACTGTAAATAACTTATTTTACACTTTTACCATGCTGAAAATATTTTTACCAAAGTTAATATTTATAATGAAAAAAATGAAATTAACCTCCTTAATAATTTTTTGCATCATGATTAAAAATATGAAATTCATTTTTAAAGATTAATGTTTCTTTAAAATTTTAATAAATTACTTTTAATATAATTGTACAAAATTCAATGAAAAAGATTTTTTAGACGGATGCATTTTAAGCTCAAAAATATACTTATACCAAAATAAAATATAATATTGATTCATATAAAATTAATTATATTTTTTTTAATAAAATTTATATTATTTTAGTTTGAACCCAAATTCAAGATAGAATGTTAAATTTAAATTACTTGATATAAGGAAAATATAGGAAAGTTTTTCAAAAATAGACATTTTTCATTATTCACTCAAAAATCAATCTTTCCATAAAAATACAAAAAATAAACAATTAGATAATTTTAATAGGATAATTTAAAAAATATTTAAATTATGTAAAATATAATTTATAAAAGTTTTAGTAATTAAATATAATATATGTGTAGAAAAAAATAAAAACATTTTTGAAGAAAATGTATTTTTGTAGAAGAAAATTACTTTATCATAATTAATTTCTTAATGACCACAACTAAATGATTGTTTAATTTGATTAGATATATATAATTATATTTTTATTATAATCATTTATCAATAGTGGTTAAATTAATCTATTCAAATGAAAAATATATTGTGCACATAAAAATAGTTTTAAGAAAAACAAAATATTTTACCAGAAAAAGATTTTATTTTCATTTATAAAAAATTCAAAATCAATGAATGATTGATTATTAATTTAATTAGCGAAAAAAATTATACATATATTTTATAATACTATTATTTATATTAATATGTTCCAAACCAAAAACTCAGGTATAAAAATCATATTTAAATTATAATATTTCTATAATATATCTTGGTTCGTTTATGCTCAGAGTTGCATATACCACACAATAAAAATATATATTAGTTAAAAAAATAAATTATAATTTCTTTTGGTGTTACCCTGTACCCCCTTATATAAGTTTATTCATCATGATTTTATCTATTGTGTGATAAAAAAGTATTAAAATTTTTTTTTACAATCAAGTACAGGAAGTGGAAGAAAAACATATGACCACAAAAAGAAAAAACATTTAAATATTAATAAATACCTTTTTGAAAAAATCACATCATAAAAATGGATAATAAAACATATTTTTTTAAATAAAATAAGGTAAATATAAATTATACCTAAAATAATACATAATTGGGATCCCAAATAAAGAGAACGTTGATGGGAAGTGAAAATATGGATGTGGAGGAGTAATGTAATGTCCCAGGAATAATAGAGAGTGATAGAGAACATGATCATGTGATTATTAATGAAAAAAACATAAATAATTATAGAATAATTAATACTATAATATCATAAAAAATGAAGGTAAAACAAAACCATTTCTATTTCAAGATCCTTTTCTTAGAGTTTAGGAATTCTTTTACTATCAAGATAGAGGACATGATAAAATATATTTACATGATTTATTTCCATATCATAAGAAAACTTTCACCCTTTGGTTATGTTTTGGTAAATTTCCACTCCTATATTATCTCTTACTACAATAAATGAGTATTAAAGGTGAATTTTTCATATTTGATGCTCTAAAATTACCTTTTAACTGATTATAAGATCCACAAATTAATGAAAAATTACTCCTCATGTTTCTCCCCTAAAATAAAAAATAGAATGGTAGCACAATATTAGATAATATCTAATCTGAATAAACCTTTATAAGGATAAAAATTACATTAATATAAAATTCTTCAAAATTAATATCCAAAGATCAACTTAAATCATTTTTTAAATAACTATCCTTAAAAAGTTTCAAAATAATCCTGAACAAGTTTAAAACCCAAAAATCATAAATATTTGATCATATATTTTTTCCAAGATAAACTTACCATTTATTTCCAAATGATATCAATCACTCCTAATGTCACATAACAAAATGTATATACCTTAATCATATATTCTATAAAATATACTAATCATTTCCAAAATTAACATGAATTACCATGAAACCACTACAAAAACTTATATGCTTCCACAAGTTAACTCAGTCATTATTTATCAAATTAAATATCATCCTAGAAAATAATATCTTATTTATATTACTAATATAATTTTCCTAAAAAATATAGTGAAATTATTCAAAAATAATATTAATCACTTTTTTAGAAAATCACTTTTAAATTCAATGGTTATATATATGATAACACATATGTTCACAAATTGTAATATTCCATAATTACCCCAAAACCAAAGATCATATAAACCCTAAAGGTTACCAATACCTTTAAACATGTGTATAAAAAATATGAAATTGTTATTCCTCAAATATACTTTTCTAAAAAACACATACTAAACATAAGGTCTATTTTCCCATAAATGTCTCCCAAAATATCCTTATTCATCCCAAGCTCCCATCACATAAAACACTAAAATGGGTATCTATGAATTTAATTCTATGATCATCCTTATAATTATTAATTCACGATGGGGTTTAAAACTCTTAAAATATCCACATCTAAATCCTAAAAACCTCTAAAGTTATAAAAACCTTTTCATTTGATACCAACTATAATGCCCCGTAACATAACTAAAACATAATTACATGATTTATAACGAGGGTTTAACTTTAATTCATTTCATGGATCATTTCAGTTTATAGTTTTATAAAATTGGGAAAAACACATACATATCGAACCCTTACAAACAAAATGGACACTTCCTCTAAAATTCCATTTTATTCCACAAAAATAGGATTCATTAATTTAAAATCATGTTTCATTCAAATAATGCTTTCTTATTTTAAGAAACATCCTCGTGGAGAAAATATAAACCTTCCTATAGTTCCAAAAAATTGTTAAACCCAATGATTTTTTTGAAAATATGGGTTATGAAAAATAAAATTTTGTAAAGGATATACAAAAAAGGAATCTCGTGAATCCATTTCAAATTCATGAAAACACATAAGGATGTTTTTCTTTTCTCATAATAAACTTTTAGTTTAAAATAACCACTTACTCACTCTTGAAATCAAATATTTCCCAATCTTTTTAATAAAACGTTTTATAATAAATAATAAAGGGGAAATCATAATTCATGAGGGTTTATTTAAAAACAAGAAATATTTTCCTTAAAATCTAACCTTTTCCTACAGGATATTATAAACAATCATTTAAATCAATGTTAATTTTCTTATATTATGAAATCAAATTATTTCCATAAAAACTATTAATATCTAGATAATAAAATATATTCAAGGATAAAAATATAAATAATCACATGGATAATAATAAATTATTATAGAATTATGGAATAAATAATTTTAGACATCATAATCACACCATCAAGTCCATATACCAACGCCTCATAAACATACCATCAAGGCCTCATGACATATCATAAATAATTAGGCAGACATACATAAAATACTTAGTCAAGTTTGTTTTATAATGCCTATTGATGTGTATAGGGACTATAATGGGGCTCGACCATCACTTAATATGGTCAATGAATTCATTGATACATAATCAATATAAACATTCATATTGAAAAATTAGCATATTAAATGTAAATATTTTATTCATTTGATAAATAGATTCACATGATCATATGGAATATATGGAAATAAAATTGATGGTTTTATTATAATAAAGCTCATTAAATCACAATAATCCTAAAAGGATGTTGACATATATGAAAATACCTTTAAAAATATTTTTGAGGCTTTCTTTTAAAACAAGGAAAAATATCCTTTTATTTTGATAAAAATTTAATTTTTTTGGAAATATTGATAAAATGATTTATTTTTTTATAATAAACATGGAAACCTGTAAAGTAAGATAAAAATAAAAGACTTATTATGATAATAGTAAAAATAATTCAATTAGTAAATATTAAAAACATGATTCCTTTCACACTTTTAGTAAAAAGTTGAAAAGTAATTTGTTTATAAAATAACAATATGATTCATTTTAAATATTTGTAAAGAAAGTAAAATATAGTTGAAAATTAATTTAAACAATCATTATAGAAAATTAAATACATCATTGAAAAAATTATAGATAATATGAAAATAGAAGTGAAATATTCTGAAAGGAAAACTTTAAAATAAGGTTTTAAAGGGAAATACCTTACCATGAGTCCCAAATTATTTTTTACTATATATAAATAGTGAATAATAAAATTACATTAGTTTTATACTTGATTAATAACTTTTTTAATGTTCATCCCATTATCATTATTCCATTTATTACATTTATTAACATGTCTTATTTAATTATTAAATCATTTAATTTTATGTTATACATTTGATGAAGTTGGGTTCATATGGTGGATAAGGTATAAATATAATCAACCAATAGAATCTATATAATTTTAGGTTCTATTTAAATTTTTATCTTTTTTGTTAACCCCCTCATTAACCCTATTTAACCATAACCATCCTAACAAATTTTTCATACTTTAAGAGTCATAAACGTAATTTTAAAAATGAAAAGTGTCATGTACATGATCCATTATTAATAGGCTAAACAATTTCCCATAAATTTTTTTAAATATATATATTTTTTAATTTTATAATGGTTTAAAAATAATTTTTAAACATTAAATATCATTTAAGGCCATTTCAAGACTATTGAAAATTTTTAACTTTAAGGAAATCAAGACAATAATGGAATTAAAATCTGAAATATTCCACCATCAATAATAAAATATAATTATCTATTAAATTTTTGAGATACACTAATACATCCATAAAATTTTACTTTTAATTTTTTAAAATAATTTAAACTTTTCTACTTCTTTCATAAGTGTTGTGAAAGTGTTGCATAAGAATTAAAAGAAATTATTCAATATTTTAAAACTAAATATAAATTAATATTATAAAAATAAATTATTAATATTAACATAACCATTTATAGGCATTTATATCATCTTTTTTAATATTATGAAAACATATTAAAGGTATTAAAAGAATGAGAATGGCATTGTGTACTTATTATTTACTTAAAAAATATAAAGGTCATAATAATTTTCATTTCTCACTTAAACAATTAAAATTTAAAATTAATTTTATAAGTATTAAAATAATATCAAACAATAAGAATTAATATAAAATATTTTGACCTTATCACTTAGTTTTTTCTATAATTAACTCATTTTACTCTTTTACCATATTGAAAATAGTTTAACAAGGTTATTATTCATAACGAAGAAATGTAATTAAACTCTTTTTTAAGTTTTAACCTCATGATAAAAAATTTAAAAAACCCATTTTTTTAATTCAATTTATTTAATTGGAATAAACTAATTTTAAAATAAGTGTCCAAAATGAAACAAAAAATAGTTTTTAGAAAAATGTGTTTTTATGTATAAAATTGAACTTATAAAAAATAAAATATAATACTAATTCATATAGAATAAATTATATAATTATTATTCAAATGGATATTATGTTAATTTAAAATGAATCCCAAAATACAATAGGACATTTAAATTACTTGATATAAAGAAATTAAATGACATGTTTGAAAAAATCAGAATTTTTCACTATGAACAAAAAATATCTTTCCAAAAAACTCACAAAAACTCAATCTAAGATATTTTCCAAATTAAAATTTTGAAAATTATGTATAATTTTTAAAATATAGATTCTGAAAGTTTCATTTATTAAATATAATATCCTTACACAAAATTAAATAAAAATTGTCTTTAAAGAATAAAATAAATTTATCCTAATTCCATGACTAATAAGCACAATTAAATGAATTTTAATTAATTTTATTGGGTATATAATCTACTCATATCCATAGAATAATTTTCTTTAAGAGTCCCCTAACCAAAAGTCTAAGGTAACTATTTATAGAAAGAAGTTACAAGATTTGGAAGCGCAGGATCTTATTGCAATCATATTGATAAAAGAAACTTACATCAACTGGTAACTCATCAAACCCAGTGAGAGACACACCAACACCCATGTTATCATGCCCATCTTCAACTATATTAGCCTATCTAAATACTTTTTTAATAATAAAGTTGAGGCCCATAAGTGTGTTCATCCACTCAATCCATTTGTTCATGAGCCTCCATGATATATGAAAAACACCATTCATAATAGTCTACACAAGAGTAGAAGAATCACTATCCAAATAGAGGTTATGAAAACCTTTAAATTTAGAAAAATAAATAGCATGAATAATCCCTATAATATCCACATCAAGGGAGGAATTCACTCCATAAGAGCTATAAAAAACATCCCAAGACAACATCCTTGTGATCCCGAAAAACAACACCGCATACTTTAGGTCCAGGATTTCCTTTAGAGGCTTCATCCGTACTGACTTTAATCCAATTTGGAAACAGAAGCTACCAAAACACCTCTAAGGTACCCATTACTGGATTAGAATTTCCTATAATCTTCATATTTCTCATAATGATGAACTCTCGGACAGAATTAGAACATAAGTCCATTCCGACCATGATGTACTCCCTAATTATAGAGAAAATCTGATGTATAATCATATTAAAGCGGAACGCACTCCCCTAAAATATAGCAGTATTGCAACATCTCTAGATAGTATGCAGGACCTCATTAATGGAAACACAGAATAGGTAATGTACCTAAGCAGAAAAAGGATTGTGCCAAAATCATTGAAGCATGACCAGCAGACCTAAATCCCAGAGATCATGTAGATCAAAGGCATCTAGAATCTCATACCATATAGCGGAAATAGTTTCACAACTATGAAAGAGATGCTTCATATCCTCCCTATTATGACGATAGAATAAGAACCTATATCAAAGTGAAAATCCAAATTTCTAAAGAATATTATCAGTGGGAACTCTATTATTAAAAATCCTCTAGATAAGAGTCAGCTGAGACGGTCTAATCCAATTTTCATTGAACCTAGATATCCAATCGAAATTAAGATTTGGTGTCATAGATACATCATGATAAAAAATATTACTGCTAAGAACACCATTTATAGCCGATTCCCATACCAGAATATCATGGCATGGAACAAAATCATAATTTTCAACAATGGTCTGAATCACTTCTTGAAAATTAGTTTGGGGTCCATCAAAAAATTACTTGATAGATATATGTGCTTCCTTACTCTAAATAGGGGGCTGAAACATATCTGAGAGGGTAGAACCATCCCAATTATAAAGCCAAAACTTAGCATAGAACCCTTATGCACAAGCCATCTTGAACATGTCATGATATTCTGAAAAGATTATCTAATAGAAGGCCAAATAGAAGAGGCCATATAGGTGACACTACCTTGTTTCATCTTATCAAATAAGCACGCTTTGTGAAAACCCAAGGATTCAGAATTACTATGAATGATATTCTAGGTGAGTCTAGCTTGAAGAGATTCATTAAATAAACCAATATTCTTAATATCCATACCACCATTTGATAAAGCCTTACAGAAATCATTCCAATGGGATAGTAACAATATTCCTTTCATGGATATTACCAAAACAAATGAAGTTCCTGAGATACACATTTAATCTCTTAGTGAGACCTCTCGGCCATTTATAAACCATGAAGGAGTAAACCAATTGAGAAGCAATCACTGCCTTCTCCAAACTAAGCCTTAATGCCATGTATAAACTCTTAACATTCCAATTTAATAATTTCCCATATATTTTATCAAAAATATCACCAAAATAAGATACTCTTAGATGTACCCAAAATAGAGGCACTCCAAGATAATTAAAGGCCATGTTCCTCTCTTTGATTCCCACCTCCAAAAGAATTAGGTTTTTCTTAGAACTAGTATATCTATTCCCAAAGAAAATAAAAGATTTATCCTAGCTAAAATTACTACCAGAAATGTTGGAATAATGATGCAGGATTTTCTTTATGAACCTTAAATTATTTTTCCCCCTACAAGAAAATAATGATATCATCTGTATAAAATAGTTGATTAGGATAAATGAGAGACCTGATCTCCTGAACTAGCTTGAGTTTTCCATGATCAATAATGTGGGTGATTAGCCTACTTAGATAATCCTCAGTAATAGAGAAAATTAAATATGAAAGGGGATCACCTTTCTATACACCTCTAGAGAAATTAAAATACCCTTTATGGGAACCATTCAAAATAACAGAGACATGAGCAGATTCAAATAGAGAGGTAGCCCAATTAATAAAGGTGTTATTAAATCCAAAAGCCTCAAACACCTTATATAAAAGTTCTAATCAGTTGTATCAAAATCCTTCTTAATATCTAGCTTTAAATCAATACTTCCACCCCTCTCAAGTTTCATAGGTAGATTGATGCATTCATAGGTGGAATATATGCATTCTTGTATAGATATTCCTCTAATAAAACAAAATTGATTCCATGAAATAATTCTAGAAGAAATTCCCAAGATCATGTTAGCCATAATATTGCTAATAACCTTATATATAGTGTTGACCATGTAAATGGGTAGGAAATGATGAATTTCACAAGTAATCTCAACTTTGGGAATCAAAGTGATGAATTGAGCATGAAGTCCCTAAGGGAGCACTCTAGAAGTGAAGAAGTTAGCGGCTAATTTGTAGACGTCCCTCTTAATATCATCTCAATACTTCTAAAAAAAGAATTTATTGAAGCCATAGGGACCAGGGGAACTAATATAATTGAGACTATATACATCATCTTTTATCTCAAAATCAAGAATAACACTAGTAAGAAAATTGTTTTCATCAGGAGTAACCAAATAATGGATAATACCATCTATTAGATATCCATCCAATCCAAGCCCATTTAAAAGATTAGAGTAATAATCCACATTGTGATTTGAAATACATTATTTATTTTGGATAATTTTATCCTCTACTTGAAGAAACCCCAGGGGATAGCTAGCCTTCCTAATTATTTGAAGAGAGTTGAAAATTTTGGTATTTCGGTCACCTTCTATCTGATGGGACACAGATGATGTTATACTATCAAATGATTGACTTTCCAAAGTAGTTGATATTTCTTAACAAAAATTTCAATCCTAGTAATCTATAAGAAAAATATTTATAATGATATACCCAGAAATAGTAATTTCATATGTTATATTTGTCATTTGATATTCCTATCTATTGATATGTGTAATATTACTTTGAATTTTGATTATTATTAATGTATAGAATGAATCATTTACTTTGATTTATTGATGAAAAATATGGTGCAAAATGATCATAATAATGTGGGACATATTGGGGGCATCATAAGTGATATGAGATCAATTGAATAAGTTAATAATGGATTTATCCCTTTGAGTTAATAGATGATGATATCTATGTTCCTTTTACTAAAATGGAACTTTGTGGTTAGTTCCATGGCCATAGTAGTTAATCAGTGAGTTCATTTTAGGGTGTAAAATTAATATAAATAAAGAAAATAGGTTGAGGATACAAAGTATGAAGCCTTCTTGATGAGATATCAAGACAAAGGGATTATATTAAATAGTAATCACTAATATGATGTTGTTTTCATTGCACAATTAACTTATTTATCTCTAGGTTCCTTGACATCTTACTAGAATCTAATGTTGAAATTTTTTCCACTTCAGATAATACCCCTAATAAATTGGCCGAGAGGTTTACACACAATGTTTATCCAATATCTTAGTTAAATTTTATTTTAATTTAATACTAAAAATAAATATCATTCTTGGTATATGGAATAATAATTATTCTGGTTAGTTTTCATTCATTATTTCAATCACAAGTTAATCTAGTTTATAATATATGTGAGTTAAACTTTAAAAAAAAATATTTTTGGGATTGTAAATATAATATTTACTTTTATCTTGTTTATTAGTCATGAGGAAAAAATACTATTTATGGGATTGAAAATATAATATTCTATAAATATCAAGATATATTAGTTTTTTTATCAAAGATTAATGACACAAGGCATGTGTTTCCTCTAATATTTCACATAGAATGCAACACAATTATGGTTCAAGGTTCATGGAGAATTCATGGATACCATTAGAGAGGATTCTAGTTGGGATTATTCACTGTAACTATGAGGCTTAGAGAGTGGCTACCAAATTCATCACTAACAATCAAGAATAATTATCAAGTCTATACAATTATTGGGTTTAAATTAATTTTAAATTATATATGAAATGATATTATCTATGAATAATATAGGGTTTCTTCATCATGTTCTTCATATTTATTCATTGAAATTGAAGAAAAACATTATTGGGAGTGGGAGTGACTTGTTTTTCTACACCTCAAAACCATTAAGTGTCATTATAGTGATCACATATTAATTTATAATTATTTATTTCATGGTTTATAAAGTTATGATATTTTTAGAATGAATACATTTATTATTTTTCTTTAATTCATAAAATTCAAGATAATGTGCATGTTTGAGTTCACATGACCAAAGAACAATATAATAATAGATTAATAATTCTTGAAGATCTCATCCATAGTTTCCAAGGTTTCTTGCTATAAGTATCTCTCTTGAGGGCCTTTTATAGTCATTCAATCACTATTTCTAAACACATATTATTATTTTTTTTATTTTTTTTTATTTTAGGAAATAAATAAAAACATGGGGGTTTGAATATGGATTCAAACATGAAATATAATGAAAATTAAAAAAACTAAATGGAGGTTAAATAAAACAACGTGTTTATGAGGTTAGTAACTAAGTTTCATTCATTATCTTTTATTATTATCAAAATTATATCAGATAGATCATCACACTGTACATGTACTACTATCCACTACTTTGAGTATGAAATTTGTAATTCCTTGAAGATCTCTTCAGCACACCAAATATTAGATCTCAAATAGTAATGAATAATCGATACAACTCAATCAAGAGTGTGTCACCATCCAAGATTAAAATCCATCATATGATACTTTATCCCTCAAAAAACACTCAACTCTATTATATAAAGATTATTCCCATTAGAAGGGAGGGATTGAATATTTTGGAGATAATAGAATGCGCTTGAAAATCTTGTCAATGAGTGGTGGATGATCACTTCATAAAACCCAAACAATTTTGTCTCCCTCACCACAAAAAAAAATAAAGATGTGATTATTTTAAAAGTAAGAATTCAGGAATGTTAAGAAAACCTCCCCCAAGGCCAAGCCTTAATTAATTCAATCACCACTATGAGCATAAGAGGTCATGGTGAATACGTAAAGAGGGAGATAGAGAGAGAGTGTGTATATAGAGAGAAAATGTAAATAATTTTTATTAAATTATGTAGTGTGAGAGAAATGATAAAAAATATATATAAAAATAATATCTAATCAGATATGAACTCCTTAATCCATGAAACCCCCATACTAAGTTGAATAATACATATTTAAAAATTGGATGGGAGGATATGGTTATAGATTTTTTTAAATGTAATATTGAAAATTGAGTAAAAATAAATACCTATTTTTTACCACATCATTGACCCTCCAAAAAACCAAAATAGAAAGGGGTCATTCTTAGCTACCTTATCTGCCTGGTATGGTAGAGGTGATGTAGTATAGGCGGAGACCCTGGACGTGGTCATTGGGCTGGATTTATATAAACAAAGGCACATCAATCTTAAGGCGGTGGAGACAGACTCAATGATCCACTATAATAAATTATCAGGAACGAAAAATTACCCCTGGAACATTGCTTACATGATTAGGAAGTTCAAACAGCTTATGGGATCCCACACAGTGATCACTCATACATGGAGGGAAGGCAACATGGCAGCTGATTTCATGGCATCTGCAGCTCCCTCAAATCAAAGTATATCTTACTTCTTTAACTTGGGTTCATTTCCCACTGAGGTAATCAAATTTATTGTTAATGATGATTTGGGAATTGACTACATTATAACCCCGTGATATATCTTTTTGAGGTTTTTATTAGACAAAATCAATAAAAATGTTAGTATTCAGTCAGTGAAGACCATGTGGTCAAAGTTCACAACATGCAATTAATAAACATTCTACGTATTGACTTCCAACTAAGAAATGTGGTCCGGAAGTGATTGCATGGATTTTAATTGGATATACACACTATTTATCATGACATAAACTGAATGTAATACACACTAAGTCACTGGTCATGTTATATAAATTTCCATAAACTATGTGCATATTGTGTAGCTAGAAGTACACTCAATTAAACTCATACCCACTCATGCAAGGTGCATGACAATATAGGTATTTCATGTGAGTCAACACATGAAAAAAATAAATCAGATTAATGAGAATCTAAACTAAATGATGTGTAGCTAGATATACATTCCATGTGACTATGTTTTTCTACACTACAAACATGGAAAGTGATTTTATCATGTCATTTAGAATTAAATAATTTCATAAATAGTTCTTATGTTTATAAAAAAAATGACATGTATGGTTTTTGTACATGTTGTGTATGTCACAGGCATTGACAGTGGTACATGACATGTAAATTCCTGGAATTTAGTGTGGTTATTCATTCCTTGTAGACTACGTAGATTGAACTATATAACAACACATTATGTAATATCATGTAATGCGATGTTGATATAAATGTTGTTTAAGTACACAATACAAGACAAAGACCATACATAGTGTAAGTACAACCTAATTTAAAGTGAAATTACACACAATGTAAGAATTAAACTCTAGAAATTGGTTTAATAAAATGAATAAGGTTACACACCAGGTTTTCCCCATTATAATCCATTCATATTACAATTTATACTAAGTTTAAATTTTACCAGGAAGGTATATGTTGTATGCTAGATCAGTACATACCACACACTTAATAATTTTAAAATAAAAAAAATTTATTTAAAATTATATAGGATGAGAATATTGGGGACTTTTTGGAATGATAATTACGATAAAAATTAATTAATTAATTATATGATTAATTTATTAATTTGATAAATTTATCTTAATAAATGAATAAATTTAAATGAAATATAGAATGTAGACATTACATGTTGTGGATTATTTTGATCTTGATTGAACTATGTATGTGTTTTGTTACTATTTAGTTTAATTATTTATTTCATGGGTTTTAAATAAATCTATTATTAAATTAAATATGATAGCCTTTGTATAACTCCTCCCCCCTTACTTTGTATAGGATTGCGTGTATATGGTTTTTTTATATCCCTAAATCCTTGGTACCACTCATCTGCGAATGAGTAATAATATATAAAGGAAATAGATATTGGTGATTATAGGTGGTTGGAGACCTATCTAAGGTAAAACCAACATAGGATATTCACATGATAAATGTGGAATGTCACATATCAAGCCAAGTATCAGCACAAGGAGTTATTCCCCTAGGGTCAAGGGTTAGTTAATTTTCTTCTCAATAAACCAACCATTAATTAAAATTCCATGATTATATCACATATTGATTTTATTTTGGTAATTACAAAGTTATTTATTTATGTAATTCATGTTTATTTAATGATTAAAAATGATAACATAAAGTTATATAAAAAACATGTAAGATGAAATAAAATATAATTATTATGAATAAATTATTTTACCATAAATATTTAACTACTTATGTTAAATCTGTATAATATAAACAAGCATGTGAATAATAAAATAAGAAGTTTTTATGAATAATTTAAACAAAATAACATAATCATATAAGTAATTCCATTACTTATTTTATAATTGAATCATATATTAAAGTATTGGTCTAACTCTCATCAAAACACTTTCAATTATTGGTTAATTCTAATTAATGTTTTAGGATAACTTTAAAAAGTTAACATGAATATTAGATTCACTCACTAGACTTGGTATTACTGTGAGGAATAGGTTGTTGAATATTGAGTAGAGAATTTCAATATTATGTAGGCTACTCAACATATCAAGTAATTATTAGTTAATGTATTTTGAAAGACCTCCTACCAAATTACCATTGAGTAATTTGACCAGGAACTTGTGTGGGTTATGAGATGGGGAACATATATATTTGACACTAGAATGTCAATATGATAGGATATTATGAATACAGACATTAAGTATTTTGAGATTTGATAAAATATTGGGAGACTAATTAAATTACACTTGGTAATCAACATAAATTGTTAAAATATTCTTTTATTTTTTATAGAAAAATTGGAATCACATTCAATTATGACACTATGACTATGTTCAATTTAGAGAAAAGAAAATTTCATGACCAACATTAACTTATAAGAGTGGTATAAGTTCTTACACAATTTACTATTCCAAGAGATAAATTATTATATACCAAAGTATCTTTTCCCCACTGATCCCATTATGGAGGTAAGTGAGGAGGAGCATTCGTTTTGAAACACATGGATAATTCATTGGATGTGCAATGAATCATGTTATCATACATGAATAATGACCTCCATACTCTTCAAAAATACATGGATTGAAACACATGGTTGTCACATATCCATGATCCTTGTTTGGATAAAACAAATAAGAGAGGTATGAGATCTCTAGGGCTCTATTTTTGTGTATAATTTGAGAAGGTAAATTGGAAAAAAACTCATTTAGTTAATATAATTGGATATATTGAGAGTTTAGAAATTATAGGATTCAATCTAATAATATGAAAAATATAGAGAATATGATCATGGATCTCATAACATGGATTTAATAAGTGGATAAGGACATGAATCATGAAACACCTTTGATACTTGTAGTGAACAATAGGAAAGTTTGAAAGAAATTCTTTAAGACTAATTCCAAGTCTATGGAACCTTCACAACCCCTTCCAAGAGTTGGAGGATTAAGGTACATGATAAGGAGCATGATGAAGTGTGTTTTATATGTGAAAATAAAGGCTATTAGAAGAAGAACCATGACTTATTAAAGAAGCAAGGGGATTATTAAGATTCCTCATTATCAAGTGTATTTAATTTTTATTAGATACACCTTATGGAACTCACATTTTAATAAAAATAATTAAACCATGTATATTTAAAATAGTATATGATTTGATAGGGATATTCAAGTTGCCAATGTAGAAAGACTAACTATGGTATCTATAAGAGACTACCATCTCATGATACTAATATAATTGATTCTAGTTTTAAAGAATCATTACAATGTCCCTAGTGTAATTAAAAACATAATATTCACATCTAGTTTAAATAAGGATGGATATACTTTTATGTTAAAAAAATAAGATTTGTTACTTTTTTAAGAGATAATGTGTTATTGGATACACACATTTGAATAGTGGTCTTTGTGTATTAGAATATTAAAACCAAGTGTTGGAAATAAATAATGAATCAAGTTAACATGACTCATATCACAGCCAACTGTGGATTCACTAGCTTGGTTATATAAATGTTAATCATTGAAAAAGATATATCAAGATGGATATTCAAATTATTTTGAACTAAAATACCTTGATATATGTAATTATTTTTTACAAGGAAAAATGGACAATGCTCTATTTAGTATAAAAGGTGACAAATCCTCAAATATTCTATAATTAGTTCATATAAATGTGTGTGGCTCTTTTCTAGTAAATTCTATGGGTGGATACTCGTAATTTAAAAAATATAATAATGAATTTAGTGGATATGAATATGTCAATAGAATGATGTATAAGTCTAATTCATTTTAAAAAGATTATTAATATAAGAATGGAGTAAAGAATCAAATTGGTAAGACAAAAATGAAGCTCCACTCAAACCACGGAAGAGAGTATCTTAACCAATATTTCATCAATTATCTAAGGGATTTTGGGATATTATGTCAACTCACTTATCTTTATAAACCACTATTTAATGGTTCTAGGTAAAGGAGGGACTGAAACTTGATTAATATTATGAGACTGATGATGACTCCTTCAATTATTCCATTATAATTTTGGGGATACAAATTATAGACTACAACATACATACTAAACCATGTTCTAAATAAATTGGTTAGAATAATCCTCTATGAGTTATGGTGTGGGAGGAAATATTTTTTTTAAAATTTATGTGGGTGGGGGTGTGAATCATTTATTAAGGATGAATCTAATAAAAACATTTCAACTCGATTCATTAAGTACGTCTTTAATTCGTATACCAAGGAAACAAGGGTATATTATCTATATCAACCCTTAGAAAAAAGGTAATAGTGGAAAGAAACACCTTGTTTCTTGAGAGAAATAATATCTATAAAATATACAGTGGGATTAATATAGACATAAATTAATTTTAGACTTAGGATAAACATGAGTTAACATAATAAAAAAATCAATAAATCCAAGTGGAATAAGTTGTTCTATGGAAAAAAGTACTATGTATGAGAACCAAAGAGATTAGAGAAACAAATATATGTAGTTTTCTAGTCACTGAAGAAGGTGGTGAATTATTTACTAAATATAATGAACATATCTTCTACAAGTAAATAATATATAGTGAAGAAGTTACAAGATGCAAAGAATCCACGAATTCCAAAATGGATTATATATACCAGATCCATTTTTTGGTTTTTTCTAAATCCTCTAGTTTATTTAATTCTTGTTTGTTAAAAATGGGTATTCAAGAATAATTTGTACATTAATGGTTAAATAAATACCTATAATTCATGATTTATTGATAATGGGTTTATGTAATATAAATTCAAAAACTATACTGACACCTTTTAGCGAGTTTCTATAATAAAATTTATCATAATTATGCTTTCCATAGAAAATTCCCATGAATATAAAATTTGGAAAATAGATATCAAGATATCCTTCCTTAATTTAAAACTTGTAGATGAAGTCTAGATAACATGAACATAGGGGTTTGTGACTCTAAAGGATGTTAATAAGTTATAAAAGTTACAGAGATCCATTTATCGGTTTAATAAAGCATCAAAATCATGGTACATTATTTTTGATGTGTCCATAAGATAATTTGGTTTCATAAAGAATGAATGTTATCTATATGTCTATGAGAGGTTTAGTGGGATTTTAGTTTTTTCCTTATATTATATTTTGATGATATATTATCAGTGGAAAATGAGATACTTGTTTTAATTTCGATTAATATGTGGTTAGAAAGAATCTTATTTATAAAAGACTTAGGTGAAACAACCTACATTCTAGGGATCATGGTGCATAATGATGGATATAGGAGTATAATTTGACTAATTCAATGTATATACATTAATAAGGTATTAAAGAGATTCAAAATAGAATAAACTAATAGGGGATTGTTTCTAATGTCACATGATATACATCTATCCATTAAAATACTTCCTTTAACATAATAAGAGAATGTTAGATTGACTAGGTTCCATTATGTATCTGTGATTTTATTTTTAATATATGTCATGATATGTACCAGGATTGATGTTTCTAATACCTTGAGAAAGTTATAAATATATCTATAACAACCCTGCTCTTTAATTCACACTTACACATAATTTATTACATAAAATCATAAATGGATACAAAAAAGAAGATCAAGGTGTCTATTTTATTTAGGGATTAGTATCATTACATAACAACTTAAAACATGAAATACACATCTTTATTGAAAACTTATTTTACATGACCACAACATTTCTTCGTACTTAGAATTTCATGGGATAATCTGATGATACACATAAGAAAAGGGTGAGCTATAAAGCCCAGTAAGGGAGTAAAAAGGCATAACATGATGAATACAATACATTTTAGGCAACATTAAAATCAATGGAGCATAAGAGAAACATGAACATAGAGTCATGATATAACATGGTTATCATAACATGGAAATATGACAACAACACTTAACATGGTATTAACATGATCCAAGGATCATTACGCATAGAGCATGAGTAAACCCTCATTGAACTTTAATTATCATGAGTAAACTCTCATTTCACTTGACGTATCATGACACTAATCTTTACTCAATGCATTGGAGAGCTATCAGGGCGCACCCTACTTAATCATTTCATTTCATGCATAAGTGTGCCACATGGATCGCGTAACATAGATTCATTAAACATCATAATTTATTCCATGATAAAGGAATGTGGAATTAATACATGATAAATATATAATCAATAAGTAAATTTGAATAAAGTTTAATACCCTTTATAGATAAATGGGCATGGTATTCACTACACAATGACTTTGTCTTGGAAAATCACGGTGCAATTTTGGCAGCATAACGGCGTGACATATGAATTCATAAAAATGGTTGATGATAGATAAATGGGTGTATCATCATTTTTAAATGAAATTAATAGTAAGGGGAGTCATATAGATACATTTTCCAACATATTTCATTTAATTTATATTTATAATAAAAAAAGAATTTCTTGAATGTAAGTGAGAAGAGAGAAATTCCTTATGGAATTTTGGCATGGTAACAGGTGTAAATAGGAGGCTTTAATGAGAGATAAACATGTATCTCATCATTCAAACATAAGGAGGGAATTATGGGGGAGGTGATAAATCATACATCAACATTTTTAATTGAAAAAAAAGGTATAACAATATAAT
Source organism: Viscum album (assembly GCA_963277665.1). Lineage (NCBI taxonomy): Eukaryota > Viridiplantae > Streptophyta > Magnoliopsida > Santalales > Viscaceae > Viscum > Viscum album. Next base: position 1,954,021,361 of record OY728125.1, read on the forward strand.
GAAATTTGGAAAAAATGGGAAAGGAAGAAATCCCTTACATGGAAGTGTGATCCCAAAGGCTTGGGAGAGGATTGAGAGAGAATCTGTGGGAGATTGGAGAACCTTGGGAGGATTATCGAGAGAGGAGGGCAGATATTTTTCAAGCTCCAAAGGCTTTGAGTGAAGAGGAAGAGGGATCTTGGGTGGGTTTATGTAGTAAAAGAGAGGAAATTATTTATTATTTAGGTTTTGGACATTACACATTAAACTAATCAAAACCAAAAACCAACCCATGGTATTTGCCCATGTTTTTTGAAAAATCGGATTGGAAAACATTATTTTATAAGTCCAATGGCCGAAATTCTAAAAATATTAGGCTTGCATATGTGGAGGTGAGTTATACTCTCTAGGAAATCAATTTAAAAAGTTAAAATGTTTTATAAGTCTTGGAGGGTCTACTAAAGATTTATAAAATAAAATAAACAAACCTGAAATTGAATTATTTTAATTTTAAGACATATATTTTTCTAAAATAACATTTATTGTATTTTATTAAATCAATATTGGGTCATTATGATGTCATAAAACACATTATATGATTAAACAGTATTTAATTTTCACCCAGAAATTTGACTCTCTCAAAAAATTATGAAAAATTCACGATTGGATAATTTCGACTTCCTGATTCCAAAAATAATATTTATTTTATCTAAATAATTTTCTAAATATATCATTTTTTTACTTTTATAATAAAAATCAACATTTATCGAAAATTCATGGGTTTTGATAAAAATAGATTTCAAACATTAATAAAAATTATACAATAATTTATATTTAATAAAAATTAATTTAGTTATAATATTTTATTAAAATATTATTTAATTAAAAAATCAATTAATTCATAAAAATATATTTCTTAATTGAATATTAACTAAAAATACTATTTGTGTTTTAAAAACTATTTACAAAGTTACAATAATAAACTGAATGTGTATTCTTTATTATATTCAAAAAATAATGCACATAATCATAGTTCTAGGGTCTTGTTACATAACCCCTTAAAACACCAACATATTACCTAAGGGTATGGTGTGTGATGGTGATAGACTCTTGGGGTGGCTCTGATAACATTAATCGGGTTATAATCTCTATCAACTTACACTTCTCACAAAGGCAGTTCCATTCAAAATTAGCATGTTGAAGCTTAGCTTGGGCTTTGTCAAGAGTGAAGACCAATGATGCCAACTCCTTTCTGAGATCTGATAAATGGGATTCATATGGGGAAATTCTACTAGATGAGGCCATCGCTTCCTTTGTTTGAGTAAATTGTACTTGTTAAAGCCTTATATTTATACTAATCATTTGATCAATGTTTGATGACTATATTAGAAATGGTAAAACTTATTAACGGTATTTTGATATCCAAGATCATAAAATCAAAGAAGTTCATATGTTATATAAACATTTTACATAATAATACATTTAATTAGATCAAGAGGAATAAAATTTTGGGTTGTTATAATCTTCCTCCCTTATGAAATTGTTCCCTCAAAATTTCCTTTTACCACACTAAAACAGATGAGGGTAACTTTGCTTCATCACTTCCACTGATTCCCACATTTCCTCTTCAAATTGTGGTTTCTCCACAACACCTTGACTAGGGGAGTTGTCTTATTTTGTAGAACTTTTTCACTACGATCTAATATCTTTATAGGAGAGGTCATTCTCCAATGGTACCATCTCTAGATTCAGTACATACAATGGGTCAGGTGTGTACTTATTCGAGAGTGATACATAGAATATATCATGTACTTGAGATAGGTTCAGTGGGAGTTCTAGCTGATAGGCCCCTGCTCCAATGCGATGAAGGATCTCAAAACTTCTGATGTACCTTGGACATAGATTTCCCTTCTTTCCCAATCTCATAAATATCTTGCACGGTGATATAAAGAGGAATACCATGTCCCCGACATCAAACTCTAGGTCTCTTTGATGATCATTATCTTAGCTCTTTTGTCAACTCTAAGTAACTTTAATGTGATGTTGGATGGTCTTAACCTTCTCCACCATTTCTTCAACCATTTCTGGACCTAGGAGTTTTCTCTCCCCAACTGCATCCCAACATGCTGGTGTTCTACACCTCTTCGCATACATGACTTCATAAGGATCCATTTTGATGCTTGAGTGAAAACTATTGTTCTAAGAGAACTCAACTATAGGAAGATGTTGATACCATACTCATTTGAAGTCCATTGATAATTATCTCAACATGTCCTCAAGTGTTTGGATAGTCTACTTAGATTGGCCATCAGTTTTAGGATGATAAGTCATACTGAAGTTCAGCTTAGTATCCAGAGCATGTTGAAGACTCTTCCAAAACTTAGAGGTGAATCTTGGATCTCGATTGGATACAATAGATAATGGTACTCCATGAATCCTTGAACATATCTAATGTATATTCGTGTCAATTGATCCAATAAGAAATCCAATCGAATTGCAATGAAGTGTGTAGTATTTGTAATCCAATCCACAATAACCCGGATATCATTGTTTCCTTTGGATTTCTTTAGAATTATGGTGAGAAAGACTAGGGTGACTTTCTCCCATTTACATGTTGGTATGGGTAATGGTTGAATCATCCCCATAGAATTTTTCCTATCATACTTCACTTGCTGACATACCACGCACTTTGATGTATACTCAGCGATCTCCTTCTTCATGTTATCCCTCCAATAATTCTCTTGGAGATCTCGAAACATCTTTGTGTTTCTTGGGTGAATGGAGAAATTCGATGATTAGCCACTAAATGAGACTAATATTAATTGTTAATATACATAATATTCATGTTATTTTTTATTCATAAACACCATTTTAGTGCATTTTACACTTTGAACATCATTTCACATTATGATTGTAATACCTTCTTAAAATGCACTATTATGTGGTACATTTTTTAAAATCTTTTAAAGTACCCAATGATTAATCTGATTTTAAGGAATTTAATTATCCATATTTCAATTTTATATTTTGTTAAATTTATTTATACTTAAATATTATCATGTTTCATTTAGGGATCAATGGAGAATTCATGGAAGAAGATGGGGATATTTTGTGATGAAAGGAAGCAATTCTGGAGAAGTCAGATTGGACACCAGCCCAGTGATGATACTTTGGGACCCACAATACAGTCCCAATGAAGCCCAAATTTTTTTTGAGGCTAGAATACATATAGGGGAACAAATCCTTCTTCATTATACAATGCTAATTCGGCCACCATTGTGGTCATTTAGGTGGCCCAAATAGTATATCAAAATCTGGGCCAGAATCGGCGGCCCAAAAAAACATCTCACCAATTAAACCATATCTCGAAAACCATAACTTCTTTTGGGATGAGAGTTTACATTATGTTATGGGACATAGGGAGATTAATTTAAGTCTTCTATGTCTCACCCAAATTAGTCCATCTAAAAGGTGTTTCATACGCCTCTATTTGGTGGATGAAAGTTGGATGCCTTTTCGGGTCAAGGGTGGAAAGTCTTCTATCCACAATCTTTCCACCAACCTAGACCTACCATACTCAAGTGGGGTGACTTGTACTGTTGTAGGCTCAACCCAAGGCTCCATAAATTCCTATTTAAGGTAGTCTTGGTGAAGGATTTTTTAATCTTGGATGCTTTGTTCAATTGTAATGTTATGCTATGATTTTGTTGTCTCAAATTTGTCTTTCACATGTAAGTTGTTCAATTCACTTTAGTTTTTTAATAAAAGTTCTTCTTATCCTATAATTCTGTTGTTATTAATATCACTTTGATAACTTTGGATCAAGTTTTGAATTTATTCACACCAAACCTTTTGAAATTATCACACAACGGTGGAGTGATTGTTATTTTATTGTGTTTTTTTTTACTTCTCCATTTCTTCCCTCATGAGTCTACTTCCCGCTTCCATTGAAACCATGGGATCAATGGAGGGCTAACCCACTTATGGGTTGATCCAAGGGAGTATCAAGGGGCTGTATTGGATGATATTTATCACCCCATTAATGTATAATCACTTCTTTAATTGAGATATTTATTTGATGATTTTTAAACTCCATCGACCTTGTTGAATTTAAGGCCACACACTTCATGTGCTAATACAAACCTTTACCTTGAAGTGCTCAAAACTTTGATCTTTCAAGTGTATAGGTGATTAGTATTAAAGGTTGTAGGCATTAAACCAATAAGTGATGATGTTGTTTTATCTTCTTAAATGAACCCATCTCAAATATAAGAAATTGAAATCATTTAAAAGGAAATACGTCCAATCCACCCCAAGTGATAACCTAGGATCAACTCATTCTTTTAAATTGAATTCACTTAAATCTGTTATTTATCCTTTAAACACATATAAAATAAACTCAATTTGGCCACTTCATAGCCAAAAATAGTCCATTGAATGTACGTGTCTATATGTTTCTTCTTAGGTCTCTGAGGATTCGATAACCCAAGCTAAACTACAAGGACCGTCCTACCTTCTTCTCTTGGGTAAATTTGAGCGAGAATAAAATTTTGTCACCTTTGTCGGGGACCCATATAAGTCATCTAAACACCCATTATATTCTCCCCCATTTCTTCTTTTCTCATCCAAATTCTCTTATATTGTCCCTTTCTCGTTTTTTTTTCTTTTGGCGCATGTCCGCCTACACCCGTGATCAATCAAACCGTCTAGTTAGGGTGGATAGTCCTAGGGTTGGGGAGTCAAGTACACCAAGGGAGCTCATTCCATTAGATCCTAATCTTTCTAATAAACTAGATTCCAAAATTGATCCCATTTAAATGGAAGGTATTCAAATAAAATAACTCATAAACCCGGGTGGAAACCAAAATGGAAACCCAAATGAGGCAGCCCCAAACTTGGGGAATGCAATTGATCAAACCATGAATGACTACCTCACTCCATCTTGGACCAATGCCCCCTCATGAATTAGACACAATTACCTAGTATATTCCAACTACATCTTTAAACCCCATGTTCTAAACCACCTTCCCACATTCCATGGAATGGAGTCTGAGATGTCATACCTTCACATTAAAGAGTTCAATGACATTGTAGAAACCATGCGTCCCCTACATCAACTAGAATCAGCTAATATGTAGCTATTTCCTTTTTCTTTAAAGGATCGAGAAAAAAATTGGATAAACAATTTGAGACCATCATCCATCAACTCTTGGTACCAACTACAAAGAGAATTATACAAAAAATACTTTCCCCACCACAAAACAATTTCACTTAAAAAGAGCATCCAAAACTTCTTTGAAAAAGAGGGAGAGTCATTCTATGAAACATGGGAGAGGTTCAAAGACACCCAAAACATGGTTCCACACCATGGTTTTTCTATTCCAGAACAAGTGATAATTTTCTATGAAGGGCTGGGTCCGGGGAACAAACAATTCATTGACATGATGTGTAATGGAAACTTTAAAAACAAAGCCCCAAATTATGCTTACGAGTATCTAGAAATCCTTTCTGAACAAAACCAAACATGGGGAAATTCACCTTATTATGAAAAGCCACAAAGAACTATTGGAATTCATACACTTAGAGAAGAGGAAATCCTTAGGGCTAAACTTGCAGCACTCTCTAGGAAGGTTGTAGAAACAGACCTTAGGAAAGTCCATGAAATCCAAACTGTTGACCCTGTTTGCACAATTTGTGACAAACATGACCATAAGACAGACAACTGCCCAACCATTACATCCATCAAGGATGCTCTTTTAGGAGGACCCCCAGTGTAAGTAAATTCTTTAAACTTTCAAAATCCTCAATACCAAAATAACTTCAACCCAAGGTATAATGACCACCCAGGCTTCCGCAGGAAAGATAACCAACAACCTAGCCGACCACAGAGACAAAATCCTTACCCCCATCAGAACTACCAAACCCATAAACAGTTCCAAACCCAACCTATCCAATAACAACATCCACCGGTCCATTTTCAACAAACCATCCCACCTCCAAAATATCCCCCTGGGATAAACCAATCTTCTCAAGCACCAACCCAAACTATTCCACAAAGCATACTAGAACAACTATGCAAACAAATGGAGAGGATGAACTCAGAAGTCTCTTCCCTAAAATAAGAACTTCAAACCATCAAAACTGGAAAGGCACCCATGCCTACTAAGGTGGTTCCATCCTCAACTTCAAGGGGAGAGTCAAGTTGTTCTCAAAAAACTCATGAACAACTAAAGGCTGTGACTATTTTAAGAAGTGGGAAATCAATTGATAAACCTAAAAAACTAATTCAGAACCCACCTGAAGATTCAAAATTGGATGAAAATTCAAATGAACCACAAGATCAAACTGGGGAAACTGAAAACAATGTGAATTAAACAACTCTTCAACAAACAACCCCACAACCTGCACTATTTCCTCAACGCATGAGGGGGAAACCCAAGCCTGAACTGAGTGAAACATTGAGGAAAATCTTCTCACAAGTTAAGTTGAACATTCCCCTTCTCGATTCCGTCCAAACAATACCTGCCTACTCAAAGTAACTTAAGGACTTGTGCACTTTTAAAAGAAAATTTTCACATAAAAACCAAGTCCTTTTGGATGCTAATGTGAGTACCACCATTCAAGGGACCATTCTTCCTAAGTTGAAAGACCCAGTTTTACCTTACATCAATGTTGAACTAGGAGAAAGCAAAGATTTCAATTCCTTGTGTGATATAGGTGCTAGTGTCAATCTCATCCCCTATGTCGTGTACTGCCAGTTAGGCCTTGAAGAACTCCAACCCACATCTATCACACTTCAACTTGCTGATCGTAGCAGTAGGGTTCCAAAGGGGATTTTAAAGGACGTTCTGGTAAAGGTTTAAAACTTCATTTACCCTGCTGACTTCATTTTCCTTGACAACCTTCCAAACTTATGAAATAAGGAACAAACCCCAATCATCCTTGGGCGTCCTTTTCTTACAACAATAAACTCTATTATCTGAGTTCGAAATGGGAACATGACCATCACCTTTGGGAACATGAGTCTAGACTTGAACATCTATAATGCAATCTCACAAATAGGGGATGACGAGGACATTCATGAAGTAAACATGATAGGAAGCATTGATAATAAATCCATGGAACATCAAGGAATATTTAACGAATGTTTAAGTCAGGATGAGATTTATTTCCTTTGTTCATATGAAGGAAGTTTATCTCCTTGGCTTGAATCATTTTCAAATTGCTCTTATGATGAATTCTTAGGTCCAACAATCAGTTAAACCTTTCAAGAAACCACTTTCATAGAGACCACTCTAAATTCCTTCCCTAAATCTGATCAAAACAATCTAGTAGCTGAAACTTCTACATGTGGGGAATCAATCCTATCTGAAACTCTAAAAAAATAAATTGAAGTTGATCTAATGTCCCAATATTCTGCTGAAATTTCTAACCAACCTGATCTTGAATTGAAAGAACTTCCTTCTACACTCAAGTATAATTTCTTAGGGGACAATCAAACACATCCTATTGTCATTTATTCTTCTCTAGAATCCAATCTTGAGAGGATGCTTCTAGATGTCCTTAAGAACCACAAGAAAGCCATTGGTTGGACCCTTTCTAATATTCCTAGGATTATCCCACTTATCGGGACTCATAGGATTGTTCTGGAATCTGATTCAAAGCCATGTCGTCAACCTCAATGGTGACTCAATCCTAATCTCATTAAGGTAGTAAGGAAAGAACATCTGAAATTGTTAAAAGCTGGTATCATATATCCCATAGTTGAGAGTGAATGGGTGAGCCCAATCCAAGTGGTTCCAAAAAAGGATGGAATCACAATGATAACCAATGAGGATGGAGAGATTCTTCCAACCAGGGTGATTAGTGGATGGAGGGTCTGCATTGACTATAGGAAGCTAAACTAATTCACCAAGAAGGACCATTTCCCTTTACCATTCATTGACCAAGTCCTTGAGAGAGTGGCAGGTCATTCCTTCTACTGTTTCTTAGATAGGTACTCAGGGTATAATCAAATTGAGGTATCCCTAGAGGATCAAGGGAAGACTACATTCACATGTCTATTGGGAACCTTTGCCTTCAAACGCATGCCCTTTGGTTTATGCAATTCTCCTGGAACCTTCCAGCGGGGCATGATGGGAATCTTCTCAGACATGCTAGGGGATTTTCTAGAGGTCTTCATGGATGACTTCTTTGTGTTTGGGGATATATTTGAGGGATGTCTGCAGAATGTGGAGAGAGTCTTTTCAAGATGTGAAGAAAATAATTTGGTCCTAAACTGGGAAAAATTCCATTTCATGGTCAAAGAGTGACTAGTTCTAGGCCATCTGGTCTCAGGTAGGGGGATTGAAGTTGATAAATCCAAGGTTTACATCATTTGTCACCTTCCATCACCCAAAACTGTCAAGGAAGTGAGGTCTTTATTAGGACATGCTGGTTTATATAGAAGATTCATCAAGGACTTTAGTTAAATCTCTCGTCCACTTTGTGCTCTTCTAGTAAAGGATGCTCCATTTGGTTGGACAGAAAGCTGTGAGGTTTCATTCTCAACCCTCAAATCCTCTCTCACCTCTCCTCCCATTATGAAATCTCCAAATTGGAACCTTCCTTTTGAACTTATGTGTGATGCCAGTGACTTTGCTATAGGAGCTGTGTTAGGACAACATTGTGATAAAACTCCTTATGTCATTGCTTATGCAAGAAAATCATTAAATGATTCCCAAATAAACTACACCACCACTAAAAAGGAGTTGATTTCTATTGTGTTTTCCTTAGAGAATTTTAGGTCCTACCTCTTAGGATCACCCATCATTGTGTTCACTGACCATTCTGCACTTAAATACCTCTTCCAAAAACAAGATGCTAAGTCTAGACTGATTAGGTGGGTCCTTCTCTTACAAGAATTAGACCTCACAATCAAGGATAAAAAGGGGGTTGAAAATTTTGTAGGTGATCACCTCTCTAGGATGGAATTAAAAGACAACTCAAATCACCTTTCTATGTCTGATTCATTTCCTGATGAACACCTATACTCTGTGAGTGATTGTCCTTGGTATGCTGACTTAGCCAATTTCTTAGTTACAGAAGTCATCCAAAAAATTCTTAGGGACTCAATCTCAAAGGAAATTCCTTTATGATGTTAGACACTATGTGTTTGATGATCCATACCTCTATAAGTTCTGCCCTGACCAAGTCATTAGGAGGTGTGTCCCAGAATCTGAACAAGAGTCCATCCTTAAATTCTGTCAAAGTGAAGCATGTGGAGGTCACTTTTCCTCTAAGAAAACATCTGCTAAGATTCTTCAATGTGGACTATTCTGGACCACCCTCTCAAGGTACTCTTACACATTTTGTCAAAGTTGTCCTAGGTGTCAACAAGTAGGGTCCATCAAAAAAAGGAGTCAAATGCCACTCACTCCCATCATAGTGGTTTGAAATATTTGACTGTTGGGGAATTGATTTCATGGGTCCCTTCCCAAACTCTAGGGGATACCTCTACATACTCTTAGCTATTGATTATGTCTCAAAATGGGTTGAGGCCATTCACACTAATTCCAACGATCATCAAGTTGTGATTCTATTTTTAAAAGAGAATATATTTTCTCGATTTGGAATTACTAGGGCTATAATTAGTGATCGAGGAACCCATTTCTGCAACCACCCATTCTCTTCACTCATGTATAAGTATGGTATTTCTCATAAAGTGTCCACTGCATACCATCCTCAAACCAATGGTCAAGCTGAGTTAGCAAATAGGGAGATTAAGCAAATTCTTGAAAAACTGTCAACCCCTTTAAGAAAGATTGGTATAAAAAACTCTTGGATTCTCTTTGGGCATATCGTACAACATTCAATACCATCCTAGGAATGTCACCATATAGGTTGGTTTATGGAAAAGCATGCCATTTACCTGTTGAAATTGAGCATAAGGCCTTTTGGGCAATTAAGAAAATGGATTATGGCCTCTCATTGGCCGGAACAAAAAGGAAATTAGATCTCAATGAACTAGAGGAATTAAGGATGGAGGCTTATGAAAATTCAAGGATCAATAAAGCTAGAGTTGAAGCCTACCAATCTAAGAATATCAAGGTCAAACATTTTGAACCGGGAAAACTTGTGATCTTGTATAGTTCAAAACTGCATTTACACCCGGGAAAGTTAAGGTCTAGATGGTCAGGACCTTTCATAGTGCATCATGTGTACCCCCATGGGGTAGTAGAGATTCAAGATCCCACAAGTGGTTACATTGTCAAGGTCAATGGTCAAAGGTTAAAATCATTCAATGAATCATTCAATAAACAGGAAATAGAGGTTTATTTAACTGAGCCAACCTATGAAATAGGAAGAAATTGATATATTTAGGGTCCATGTCTGGCTAACAACGTTAAACAAAGCACCGCATGGGAGGAAACCCATGGTTTTCAAGTTTACTATCATTTTGTTGTTTTAATAAAATTTATATTTTAAATAGGATTAATTATTCATTTTTATATTTAAAAAAATATTGTTGACCAGTTCTTATAATATGAGTATGGATGGATATGAAAGGGGAGCACCGTATTCATCTGTGTCATGCGGTGTGATCCCTGAGTAATACCTTACCCAGAAAATTAAAATAAGACAATGTATCATTAGTTTGATTTAAAAAAACAGAAAAACAGTAAAACCCATAAAAATAATGATACTTGAAATTAAATAAGACGTTGTGTTGTTTGTTTTGTCTGGTTTGTTCTTCTTTTTATGGTTCAGGTACTATTTTGGGTGATACATGTTCAATAAAGGAGGTTCCTACATCCCCCAAGAGATCAAAGGACTAATTTGGAGCAGTAAGAACTTCAACTTCAACCACCAGGTGATTTCATTCCATGATCCTCAGTTTCAGTTTCCTTTTTGAACATCCATTATCTGCCTCTACTCCTTCTAACATTTCATTTATTCAAACACTGGGGATAGTGTTGTTTTAATTTTGGGGGAAGATAAAATGAAAAATTCTTTTGTGTCAAAAAAATGAATGATTTGAAAAAGAAAAAAATGTGTAAATGGAAGAAAAAATTCCTTTAACTTTGAACATGGTAATACACATTTCACACTTTGAAATAGAATATCAAATAATTTAGCATGCCTTGATTCTAATTTTAATCCTTTTATAATTTCATGAGCATATATTTTGGAAAGTGTGGCTGTCCAATGTGATATTTCATCGTTTATATTTTCATCCAAATATAAAAAAAGATCACAATGCTTGTCCTTTGGATAGTGGGGTATTAGTTTGAGTTCATGGGGTCCCCTAAATAAATATCATAGGTTTTCTGATCATTTTAGTTGAATATGAGTATTCAAAAAAAAAATCACATAGAGTAATGAAATGACCTAATGCGTGGCTTTTGGCACTTGGGGATCATGACTCCATAGTTGTCTGGCCCAGAGTTTGTAATTTTATCTCTATTTTTGATAATTTGAATTTGTTTTTGACTAAGTTAACTAGATATGATGCCTGAGTATGTGGGCTTCACTTGTTTCCCTAAGGTCTTTGAGCCTGGGAGTCATCGGCAAAGTCTCGCTACAGGGGTTGACTCTTTTGAGTGCAATTTCAATTACCATGGAAAAACTGCAAAAAACGAAAAAAAAACAGAATAGAAAAAAAAATACAATAAAAAAATTGAATACTCATCTTAATATTAAAATTTGATTCCACCTAGCGCTTCCGTCATTTCCCCTGTGAATAAAGAGGAACCCCCATGTCTATTGTGATGCACAACACATCCTCATACTTAATTGATATTGGATGAAATATGACAATGAATTTGAACAAAGGAATGGGCTTGGGATTGGGATCTGCTTATGAAACTATCTTATATTAAAATATTTTGATGGTTTTTATAATTTTTTGGTATAAGGTTTTCTGGTGATCATTTTGTATTAAAATGTTTTTAGAAAAGGGAATTCAAATTTCATATTGTTGGGATATATTTTGCTCTGGACTAGCAAAACTCATGTTGGGGGGTGTGATTAGACACTAAATGAGACTAATATTCATTGTTAATATACATAATATTCATGTTATTTTTTATTCATAAACACCATTTTAGTGCATTTTACACTTTGAACATCATTTCACATTATGATTGTAATACCTTCTTAAAATGCACTTTTATGTGGTACATTTTTTAACATCATTTAAAGTACCCAATGATTCATCTGATTTTAAGGAATGTAATTATCCATATTTCAATTTTATATTTTGTTAAATTTATTTACACTTCAATATTATCATGTTTCATTTAGGTATCAATGGATAATTCATGGAAGAAGACGAGGATATTTTGCTATGAAAGGAAGCAATTCTGGAGAAGTCAGATTGGACACTAGCCCACTAACGAGACTTTTGGACCCCCAATACAAGCCCAATGAAGCCCATAATTGGTGGTAGGATAGAGGACGTATATAGGAACAAATAGTTCTTCAGGATATAGTGCTAATTCGGCCTCCATTGTGGTCATTTAGGAGGCCTAAATTGTATATCAAAATCTGGGCCAGAATCTGCGTCCCATAGAAACAGCCCACCAATTAAACCATATCTCGAAAACCATAACTCATTATGGGATGAAATTATACAGTCTATTAGGGTACATCCGGAGCTTAATTTAAGTCTTTTATGGACCACCCAGATTCGTCCATCTAGAAGGTGTTTCATGCGCCTCTGTTCGGTGGATGCAAGGTGGATGCCTTTTCAGTTCAAGGGTGGAAAGTCTTCTTTCCACAAACTTTCCACCACCCTAGACCTACCATACTCAAGTGGGATGACTTGTACTATTGGAGGCTCAAACCAAGGCTCCCAAAATTCCTATTTAAGGTAGTGTTGGTGAAGGAGTTTTTCATCTTGGATGCTTTGTTCAATTGTAATTTTATGCTGCGATTTTGTTGTCTCAAATTTGTCTTTCACATGTAAGTTGTTCAATTCACTTTAGTTTTCTAATAAAAGTTATTATTCTCCTATTATTCTGTTGTTATTAATATCACTTTGATACCATTGGATCAAGGTGTGAATTTATTCACACCAAACCTTGTGAAATTATCACACAATGGTGGAGTGATAGTTATTTTATTGTGTTTTTTTACTTCTCCATTTCTTCCCTCATGAGTCTACTTCCCGCTTCCATTGAAACCATGGGATTAGTGGAGGGCTAACCCACTTATGGGTTGATCCAAGGGAGTAGAAAGTGGATGTATTGGATGATATTTATCACCCCATTAATGTATAATCACTTATTTAATTGAGATTTTTATTTGATGATTTAAACTCCATCGTCCTTGTTGAATTTAAGGCCACACACTTCATGTGCTAATACGAACCTTTACCTTGAAGTGCTCAAAACTTTGATCCTTCAAGTGTATAGGTGATTAGTATTAAAGGGTGTAGGCATTAAACTAGTAAGTGATGATGTTGTTTTATCTTCTTAAATGAACCCATCTCAAATATAAGAAATTGAAATCATGGAAAAGGAAATACATCCAATCCACCCCAAGTGATAACCTAGGATCAACTCATTATTTTAAATTGAATTCACTTAAATCTATTAGTTATCCTTTAAACCCATATAAAATAAACCCAATTTGGCCACTTTATAGCCAAAAACAATCCATAGAATGTATGTGTCTATAGGTTTCTTCTTAGGTCTCTGAGGATTCGATAACCCAAGCTAAACTACAAGGACCGTCCTACCTTCTTATCTTGGGTAAATTTGAGCGAGAATCATTCGAACTATGTGCATCATTAAAAGGTTCTTTCTTTAACTCTAGACTTGATGGAACACATAGTCTTTTCCCAAATCTCATAATTCCTTCTTTAATAACAATGAACTCTAAGGATTTACCTTTTATGATAGTTTCCACTTTCTTTTGAATCCCCACGTCATCCTTTTGAGAATACTTTAAACTTTCCAAAGGAGACAGTTGAGCAATAATTTGTGAAAGGATTGATAATGTTACCTTATTTATGATTACCATGTCCATATTCATCAAATATAAAAAGATTAGATCCTTTTCAATTCTCATTAATGATAGAATCACTGGGTCCTTTCTACTAAGACCATCTGCCACCTTGTTCTCTTTCCCATGGTGGTAATGGATTGAGCAGTCATAGTCTTTGATCAGCTCTAACCATCTTCATTGGCACATGTTCAACTCTTTTTATGTGAATATATACTTAAGGCTTTTGTGGTCCGAATATATTTCACACTTCTCCCCAAAGAGGTAATGCTTCCAAATTTTCAAAGTGAAGATTACTACAACCAACTAAATATAGTGCGTTGGATAGTTTTCCTCATGAACTTTCAATTTCCTTGAAGTATAGGTAATGAATTTTTTATTTTACATCAACACACAGCTTAGGCCATTCTTCAAAACATCACTACATATCACAAAAAGTTCTCCACTTGTGGTTAGTGTGAGCATGGGCATAGTGATAAGCTTCCTTTTCAACTCGTTGAAGCTCTCTTCACATTCATCACTCTAAGAAAAATTTACTCCCTTCTGAGTTATATTGGTAAGAGGGTTGAAAAATCACGATACATTTCTCACAAATTGGCGATAATATCCACCTAACCCCAAGAATCTATGGATATCTATTACCGATGTTGCCACAGTCATCCCTTAATTGTAGTCGTCTTGAATTAATCCATATATATCATATTCCTTGTGATTATATGACCCAATAATGAGACCTCCTTCATCTAGAACTCACACTTGTTGTACTTTTCATAGAGTTTCTCCTTTTGCAATGTCTCTAGTATAATGTGTAGATGCTCCTCATGCTCCTCCTTGGTTTTGGAGTATATTAGAATATCATCAAAAAATACTATCAAAAATTTGTTGAGGTAATCTCTAAAGACTCTATTCATCATGTACATGGATATTACTATATCATTAGTGAGTCTAAAATGCATTACTATGAATTCATATTTCCCGTATCTTGTACGAAAAGCTGTCTTGGGGATATTCTCCTTCTTTACCCATGGTAATATCCCAACCAAAAATCCACTAAGGAGAAGTATTGTGCTCTACATAGCAGATTGAAAAGGTCCTCAATTCAGGGAAGAGTATACTTGTTCTTTATCGTGATTTTTTTGAGATCATGATAATCAATGCAAAGGCGCATTGACCCATCCTTCTTCTTGATGAAGAGGACTGGTTCACCCCATGGTGAAGATCTTCGGCATATAAACCCTTTATCCAGATTCTCCTATAGATGTTTCTTCAACTCCTCAAGATCTACAACAACCATTCTATATGGAGTCTTGGATATTGGAAATGCCCCAGGTATAAGATAAATTGATAATTCAACATCTCTTCTAGGAGGAATACCAGTAAATTCCTCGAGAAGCATTTTAGGGAATTCCATCACAGTAAGCATGTCTTCAAGGATAGTTTCTTCTTTAGACTCAATCATCTAAGCCAAATATTCATGCTCATAGGGTAGTAATATCCATACTTGAGATGATGGTACTAAATAATATTCATCTTCCTCCTAGTACTTATACAGAATCAGGGGTTAATTCACCATATAGAGAGTGATTTTCCTCTGACATAAATTTATGTTGGATTTATGTAGAGAAATCCAATCCATTCCAAGAATTGAATCAAATTCCACTAGAAGGAGTATGATGTGGTTCTTTGGGAAGTTCAATCCACAAATTATGATAGGGGAGGGGTTATATTCACTGGATTCAATGATTTCCTCATTTTTCATTCTCATCGACATCTTTATTTCTATGATTTGTGGTGTTGTTGGGATTGTTCTACTAAACTTTTGGGACATAAAATAATGTGTAGAATGATAATAAAAAAGTATGTTCTCTATTATTGAATGAATAACTAGAATACTTATCACCACTTCATTTTTGGGGTTCACTTCAGCAGTAGTAATGGAAAAATATTTCCCTTTCTGCCTTGGAGGTTGTTGGTTGCCTTTGAAAACCCTTATCTTAGGGAAATGGTTTGCAAAGTTCCCTATTTCTTTGTATTTGAAGCAATGAACAACATTTTGAGCATCAAACAGAGTGTTCCTTTCCTCTGTCATAGCCACAAGTTTTTTCTTGTTGGCAGTTAAAGTCCAGGTGACCTTCTCTTCCACACCTAAAGCACTTCCTCGTCCCCTTCAGGCAATTTTTGGTGTGCTTCTTTCTACACCTTTGGAAATTGGGGTGCTGGATTTTCTTATCACCGTTGAATTTTTCAATCAGACTTTCAGAATTAAAGTCAACATTATGATTCCTATCCCCATGATACCCCTGAGATTCACTAATCTCCATTTCAACCTTGAAGGAACATCAGACAATTTCCTCATATCTCTCAAAGTCATAGATTGCTAGGGCTTTCCATAGGCTAGGTTTTATCCCACCAAAGAAACGGTCAACCTTGAATTTGGGGGTAATGAAAAAGCCAGAGTCATATCGTGCAAGCCTTGTATAGTTTTCCTTGTATGCTATAATGGATTCTTCATCTTTTTTCTTGAGGGAAAGGAAGTCCATTTCCATCGTAAGTCAGAGGGTGTGGGGAAAATATTTTTCAAAAAACATTTTCCAGAAATCCTTCTATTCCAACGCTTCGATCTCCTCATTAGGCTTCATATTTTTGATCAATTTACACCACTTATCAGCTTCACCCTCCATACGATAAGAATCCATAAGTACCTTCTCTTGTTCATAACATTGAAGGATGGAAAATATCTTCTCAATGGATTTGATCCATTGTTCAGTGATTGAGGGATCAGATGATCCATTAAAAGTCGGAGGCCTTTGTCTCATGAAGCTCTCAATTTTGACTTGTTCTTTCTTGGGGGGTTAATATTCTTATTGACCCATTTTTCTATTCAAAACATGAGTTAACTGAGAGAGTATCCTGACAAAGTTCACGATTCCCACTCTTATCATATTGGGCATCTCATTAGAATAGTCGTCACATTGATCTTCACATCGGTTGTTAGCCCAAGTCCTCTTATTAACAGCCATTGGCTGGAATAAAAGGAAAGTTTTGGGTAACACATAAAAGTGTAATCTAATAAAAAACTGATTACTTATAAATTACTTTTATTTCCATAACTTATAAACTTATAGGCTTTAATCTATGTTATCTGTGATCTACATCCCACCAACAAATATTCTTAGTGGTATTTTTTTAATCCCTTAATAATGGTTCGTACTAAGCTTATGAATTTACCCAAGAATATCCCTCTAGAATGTCATAACTAAGATTGTATCAAGGCTCGTTATCATGCACCAGTTCTCGTTCAAGTCTATCTCAATGCGGTGTTTTCGGGTTTTACCCCTAGATATATTTGTGCCAAAGTCACCTCTACCTTCTCTTATTCATACAGGGGTGTAATTTCTTGATAAACCACTTACTAAATACTCACCAAAATTTAGGGATGTTTTTATTATACTTAGTCTTATCCCTAAGGCTTTCACTAGTGTTTTCTAATCTTAATCCCAAAAATAACTAAACCTATCCTATGATACCAACTATACCAACCCTACTCTTTATTTCACACTTACACATTATTTATTACATAAAATATTTACTTGATATAACAAGAATTTTGGGAGGTCTAGTGTCTTTGGGGCTTAGGATCAATACATAACAACTTAAAACATGAAATACACATCCTTATTGAAATATTCTTTTACATGACCACAACATTCCTTCGTACATAGCATTGCATGGGATAACTTGAGGACATGTATAAGGAAAGGGTGAGTTATAAAGCCCAGTAAGGGTTTAAAAAGGCATAAAATGAAGAATACAAAACATGTTAGGCAATAGGAATATCAATGGAGCATAAGAGAAACATGAACATAAAGGCATGATATGGCATGATTATCATAACATGGAAATGTGGCAATAACACTTAACATGCTATTACCATGATACAAGGATCATTGCACATGGAGCATGATTAAATCCTCGTTGCACTTGAATTAGCATGAGTAAACCCTCATTTTACTTGAAGTATCATGATACTAATCTTTACCCAATGCATTGGATCACTATTAGGGTGCACCCTTCTTAATCATTTCATTCCATGCATAAGTGTAACACAAGGTTCACATAACAAGTATTCATTAAACAACATCATTTATTCCACAATAAAGGAATGTGGAATTCATACATGAAAAGTTTATAATCAGTAAGTAATTGTGTATAAAGGTTAACACCCTTTATAGAGAAATGGGCATGGTATTCACTATACAAAGACTTTTGCTTAGAAAATCGCTGTGCAATTTCAGCAGCATAACAGCGTGACATAAGAATTCATAAAAATGGTTGATGAGAGATAAAGGTGTATCTCATCATTTTTAAATGAAATGGAAAGTAAGGGGGTTATATAGATACATGCCAAAATTCCTTACGGACTTTTGGCATGGTAACAGGTGTAAATGGGAGGCTTTAATGAGATATAAAGAGGTATTTCATCATTTAAACATAATTACATAAGTATGGGGGAGGTTTGAAATCATACCCCAAAATTTTTAATTGAAAACAAAAGGGTATAACAACTTAATGAAATTTGGAAAAAATGAGTAGGAAGAAATCCCTTACTTGGAAGTGTAATCCCAAAGGATTGGGAGGGGCTTGAGAGAGACTTAATGAGAGATTGGAGATCCTTGGGAGGATTATATAGAGAGTATGGAAGAGTTTGGTCAAGCTACAAAGGCTTTTAGTGAAGAGGAAGTGGGATCTTGGGTGAGTTTATATATGAAAAGAGAGGGAATTCTTTATTATTTAGGTATTGGACACCACACATTAAACTAATAAAAACCACAAACCAACCATTGATTTTCTCCCATTGTTTTTTCCAAATGGGAGTGGAAAAAATTATTTTATAATTCCAATTTTAAAAATTCTTAAAATGTTAGGCTTGCTTATGTGGAGGTGAGTCACACTCTCAAGGAAAACAATTTAAAAAGTTAAAATGTTATATAAGTCTTGGATGGTCCACTAAAGCTTTGTAAAATAAAAAAAAACAAACCTAAAATCACATTATTTTAATGGTAAAACATATATTGGCCAAAAATATCATTTATAATATTTTATTACATCGTTATTGGGTCATTATGATGTCATGAAACACATTATATAATTAAACGGTATTTAATTTTTACCCAAAAAGTCGACTGTCTCAGAAAATTATGAAAAAATCACTGTTGGATAATTTCAACATCATGATTCCAAAAATAATTTTAATTTTATCTATATAATTTTCTAAATATGTTATTTTTTTAATTTTAAAATAAAAAAAAAATTTATAAAAAAAAATCATGGGTTTTGATAAAAACGGCTTTCAAACCTTAATAAAAATCACAATTGTATTCATAAAAATTATAGGATCATTTATATTTAATAAAAAGTAATTTAGTAATAATATTTTATTAAAATATTATTTAATTCAAAAATCCATTAATTGATCAAAATAGATTTCTTAATTGAATATTAGCTAAAAATACTATTTGTGCTTTAAAAAATATTTACAAAGTAACAATAATAAAATGAATGTATATTATTTATTCTATACAAAAATAATGCACATAATCATAGTGCTAGGGTATTATCACATAACCACTTATAAAACTCTCATATTACATAAGGGTAAGTTATACGATGGTGACAGGCTCTTGGGGTAGCTCAGATAACATTTCTCGAGTGATAATCTCTATCAACTTCCACTTCTCATGTAGGCGGTTCTGTTTGAGCTTAACATATTGAAGCTTGGCTTGGGCTTGGTCAAGAGCAAAGCCTAGTGAATACACCTCTTTTATGAGCTCTGAAATACAGTCTTCATATGGAGCAATTCTAATGGATGAGGTCATCACTTCCTTTTTCTGAGTAAATTGGATTTGTTAAAGCCCTATATTTATACTAATCATGTGATCACTGTTCAAAAGCTATGTTAGCAATGGTAATAGTTCTTAATAGTATTTTGAAATCAAAAATCCTAAAACCAAAGAAGTGAATATGTTATATTACCATTTTACTTCATAGGGAATTTAATTATATCAAGAGGATTAAAATTTTCGGTCGTTACAATATCAAATAGATAGAGGTGAGATGGACAATAATTTTATAATTAATATCCTATAGTACCTAATGCATAAAAAGTAAATTTCCCTAGTTTATGGAGGATATGAAGAACTATTCATTAGGGGATACATAGATGCTAGTTTCTTGATATATTAGAATGATCTAAAATCATAGGTGAGATATGTGTTCTACCTTAATAGAGGTTTCTTGATATATAATACTTCTAAATAGACATTGGTCACTAATTCTACACCACATTCTAAGTATTTAGTGGCTTCTAGTATAAATAAATAAATATATTAGATACATAAATTTGTATAGGAGATTAATGTGGTTCCTAGTAGTAATGATGAAATCACACTATTTTGGGATAATATTATAATTTTTAATTCTAACCAAGGATCCATGGTCAAATCAATAAACAAAGAATATAATTCAAAAGAATCACATATTGAGGGATTTTTCATAGAGGGTTGAGGTTGTAGTAAGGATGGTTTCTATAGAAGAAAACATGGTGGAAACATTAACTAAATCCTAATCTCAATTGAAGGATGGATATCATGTGAGATCTAGAAGATCACAAGTTGGTAAAAGTTTTCCCTAGTGTAAGTGGGAGTCTGTTATAGTTGTCCCTTAAAACCAACTAATTTTTTACTTTTGATTACCAGAATATTAATGTTAATTAATATCTTATCACATGATGATTTTTCCTCTATGTAACATTAATGTGCTAATATTATGAGATTATTTGACACATCATAAGGTTATTTATGTTCCCCTCTATAATTAGAACCTTTAATTTCTATAATAATTTATTCTTAAATATATATCCTATAGTATGGATAATATTTATCTAATGTGAAACATATTATGTTTTACTATTTGGTGCTTGAAACTCTAAATAGGTTGTGACTTGTTTTGTAAAGTTAGCACTTTTTAATCTCCAATAATAAAGGGCATGGGGATAAACCTATCAATATTAATTCCATATATTATATATTTCATTTAATATTGCTATTTTTGGACATATGTACTTTTCCTTATACTTGATATTATTATTAATTTATATCATGAATAATTTACATTTATATATTCATGATAAAAATGAAAAAAATATGCTCACTATTAGGTATGTCACATTGCGTGTGGGATAATTGACAAGAAAATAATTAAACAAGTCAAGAAAGTATTTCTCCCTTATAGGTTAATGAAAGATGATATCTCCATCATTTCGATTGAAATGTATCGGTCTAATTAAATAAATGTACATGGTAGTTCATCAATGAGTTCTTTTTAATGATTCAAATAAATATACATCACTAATATAGGTTTATTTCACAAAATCATACAAACCACGTGATGATATATCGAGAAATAGGGATTATATTACACAGTAAGCATTCATATGAGGTTGTTTTGTTGTGAAATTAACATTATTATCTACAGGTACCTTAATATGTAGCCAGAAACTAATCATTTATTATAGCTAATTTCACTTAATTACACTAAGAAAGAGGCAAAGAGGGTCACACACAACGTGTATCCAGAATCCCAGTTAAATTCTATTTGAATTTAATATTAAGAATAAATATTATTCTCAGCTTGTGGAATAATAATTGTTTAGGGTAATTTTATTTTTTAATTTAAATCACCAGTTATCTAAGTTTAGAATATGTATTTGTTAAATGATAATTAAATATTTTATCATAGATAGAGAATATAATATTTATTTATCTCTTATTTAATATTTTCAATGTAATAAATAATTATTTATTTAAATAAATATTTATTTAGTTATGTGA
The DNA here is from genome assembly GCA_963277665.1 of Viscum album. NCBI lineage: Eukaryota > Viridiplantae > Streptophyta > Magnoliopsida > Santalales > Viscaceae > Viscum > Viscum album. Next base: position 1,954,043,218 of record OY728125.1, read on the forward strand.
ATATTGTTAATAAATATTTATTCAAAATTAAAGTGAATATAATATTTATTTATTTATTGAGTGAATAATATAATTACATGTATTTATTCAAATAAATTTTTATTATTCAAGATTTGATAAATTATGAGGAGGATTTTTGGGCTGATTTGAAAGGGCCTGAGGGAAAATGATATATTAATCTATGAGTTTTGTGCATGTTAAAAGAATATAATATCAATAATAATAATAATATTTAATATGGTATATACTGATTCATGCGCAAATTTACCCAAGAGATGAAGGTAGAACGGTCCTTGTAGTTTAGCTTGGGTTATCGAATCCCCAGAGACCTAAGAAGAAACCTATAGACACGTAGATTCTATGGACTGTTTTTGGCTATGAAGTGGCCAAATTGGGTTGATTTTATATGTTTTTAAAGGATAACTAAAAGATTTAAGTGAATTTAATTTAAAAGAGTGATTTGATCCTACGTTATCACTTGGGGTGGATTGGACGTATTTCCTTTTCAATGATTTCAATTTCTTATATTTGGGATGGGTTCATTTAAGAAGATAAAACAACATCATCACTTACTGGTTTAATGCCTACACCCTTTAATACTAATCACCTATACACTTGAAGGATCAAAGTTTTGAGCACTTCAAGGTAAAGGTTCATATTATCACATGAAGTGTGTGGCCATAAATTCAATAAGGACGATGGAGTTTTAAAATCATCAAATATAAATCTCAATTAAAGAAGTGATTATACATTAATGGGGTGATAAATAATATCCAATCCAGCCCCTTTATACTCCCTTGGATCAACCCATAAGTGGTTTATCCATCAATTTATGCTATGGTTTCAATGGAATCAGGAAGTAGACTCATGAGGGAAGAATTGAAGAAGTAAAGAAAACACTAAAAAGAAAATGATCACTCCACCGTTGTGTGAATAATTTAACAAGGTTTAGTGTGAATAAATTCACACCTTAAACCAACGGTATCAAAGTTATATGGATAACAACATAATAATAGGAAAAGAAGATATTTTATTATGAAACTAAAGTGAATTGAATAACTTACATGTGAAAGACAAACTTGAGACAACAAAATCGCAGCATAACATTACAATTGAAAAAAGCACCAAAGATCCTAAAACTCCGCCACCACCACTACTTTAAATAGGAATTTTGGAAGCCTTGGGTCGATAATCCAACAGTAAAAGGCATCCCACTTGATTATGGTAGGCCTAGGGTGGTGGAAGACTTGTGGAACTTGGTCTTTTCCACACTTGACCCGAGGTGGCAGCTAGCTTTCATCCACCGAACAGATGCGCTTGGATGACCTTATATATGGCCGAATCAGAGTGGTCCATAAAATAATAAAATGCAGCCCCGTATGGCTCCTAACTTCATGTAAAATTTGGGAACATTTTGAATTTTATATTCTGAGATATGATTATATTAGTGGGTTATTTTTCTGGGCCGCAGAATCTGGCCCATAATTTTATCTCCAAATTTGGCCACCTTAATAACCACCATATAGGCAGAATTAGCAGTGGATACTGATGAATGATTTGTTCCTATACATGTCTTCTAGCATCCCACGAAATCTGGGATTCATTGGATGTGTATTTTGGGCCCCATAGTCTCATCATTGTGATGGTTTCCAATCTGAATTCTCTAGAATTGTTTCCTTTCATCACAAAATATCTCCATCTTCTTCGATGAATTATCCATTGATCCCTAAATCAAACATGTTCATATTTAAGTGTAGCTAAATTTCACACAATATCAAATTAAAATATATATAATTAGATTCCTTAAAATCATATGAATCATTGGGTACTTTAAATGATGTTTAAAAATGTACCACATAACATTTTAAGAAAGCATTACAATCATAATGTGAAATGATGTCCAAAGTGTAAAATGCACTAAAATTATGTTTATGAATAATAAATCACATGAATATTTTATATATTAACAATGAATATTAGCCTCATTAAGTGGCTAATCACACCTCCCAACTTGAGTTTTTCTAGTCCCGAGAAAAATATATCTCAACAATATGAAATTCGAATTCCCTTTTCCAAAAACATTTTAATACACAATGATCACCAAAACCCTTATACCAAAAAATCATTAAACCCATCAAAATATTTTAATACAAGATTTTTTCATAAGCAGATCTCAATCCCAATCCCATTCCTTTGTTCAAATTCATTGTCATATTTCATCCAATATCAATTAAGTATGAGGATGTGTTGTGCATCACAATAGACATGGGGTTCATCTTTATTAAAGGGGGAAATGATGGAAGCTCTAGGTTGAATCATATTTTAATATTAAGATGATTATTAATTTTTTTTTTATTATATATTTTTTTTTGTTTTTTTTACAACTTTGCCATGGTAATTGAAATTGCACTCAAAAGAGTCAACCCCTGTAGTGAGACTTTGCCGATGACTCCCAGGCTCAAAGACCATAGGGAACCAAGTGAATCCCACATACTCAGGCATCATCTCGAGTTAACTCAGTCAAAAACAAATTCAAATTACCAAAAATAGAGACAAAATTACTAACTCTAGGCCAGACAATTATGGAGTCACAATCCCCAAGTTCTGAAAGCCACGCATTAGGTCATTTCATTGCTCTACATGAAAATTTATTGTTTTCTTTTTTGAATACTCATATTAAAGCTAAAATGATCACCACACCTATGATATTTATTTGGGAGACCCCATGAACTCAAACTAATACCCCACTATCCAAAGGACGTGCATTGTAATCTTTTTTTTATTTGGATAAAAATATAAACGATGAAATATCACATTGGACAGCCACACTTTACAAAATCTATGCTCGTGAAATTATACAAGGATTAAAATCAGAATCAGGGCATTCTAAATTATTTTATATTCAGTTTCAAAGTGTGCAATGTATATTACCATGTTCAAAGTTAAATGAATTTTTCCTTCCATTTACACAATTTTTTTCTTTTCAAATCATTTATTTTTTACACAAAAGAATTTTTTATTTTATCTCCCCCATAACTTAAAATAACACTATTCCTAATGTTTAAAGAAAAGAAAATTTAGAAGGGGGTAGAGGTAGAGAATGAAAGTTCAAAAAGTAAATTGAAAATGAAGATCATGGAATGAAGTCACATGGTGGTTGAAATTGAAATTCTTGATGCTCCCTTTTAATCCTTTGATATCCATGTCACTTACAGAGTTCCCTAATAAAAAAAGGAAAAACAAAACAAACATAACAATATATATATATATAATAAAGAAAGTAAAATATAAGTATATATATAAAAATTATAGAATAAAGAAGCACAAAAATCCGTAGGTCAGTGGTAAGTGTGCGCCCCTGTCTCCCTTCGGTCCCGGGTTCGAATCCCCGTGGCTTCGTCGATTGCAACGGGGTTTGACCCATGACCCACAATGTATCACTTTTTATTATTATTATATTATTATTATTTATTTATTTTGTATTTTTATTTTTACCTAAAAACACATAAAAAACTAACTAATGATACATTTTCTTCTTTTTAAATTTCTGGGCAAGGTATTACTCAAGGATCACACCACTTGACACAGATGAATATGGTGCTCCCCTTTCATACCCATCCATACTCATAATAGAAGAACATGTCAAAAGTCTATTTTTTTTAAATATCAAAATGATTAATTAATCCTATTTGAAAAATAAAGATGATTCAAAAAAATTATTGGAAACATGAAAACCATGGGTTCCCTACCATGTAGCGCTTTGTTTAACGTCGTTAGCCCGACATGGACCCCCTAACTTACCCAATACCAATTTTCAACATTTTAAGGACCCCATATTTCTCCATGTTTACTATATTGATATTGATTCTTTGTTTATAATTTTTGTCTTTTTCAAACCTATGTTCTATAATGAGTGGTAAAATCCAAGGAATATCAGAAATGGTTGATACAGTTTCTTTTTTATTCTTTCCAAAGACATTAATAATCATTACCTCTTTATTGGTTTCAAGATATGAAATTGAGAAAATTGGAAGTTTTTGTCTATCCCCAATGAATGGAAACATGAGGGTGTATGTAAATTCCTTTCGTTCAATTTCAGGTAGGCTAATACTTTCATACATAGGTTGGGACTTTGAATCAAACTCAATTTCATTTTCAAAATTGCTCAATTGAATTGGTTCCTTTTGAATAGAATATTCAACCAAAAAATTGGAAAGATTAATTTTAGGAATGGGTATGGACTCAATGTTTGTGATTTCTCTGAATGGTTCAATGGTTGGTGTTTTTAAAAATTCATCAATGGAGTTATACTTAGGAGACTCAATCCATGATGTCAAATTATCCTCTTTTGAATCCAAAAAGTCAATTTCCTCCTGATTTAAAGACCCTTCAACAATTCCTTTATCCTCTTCATCTATCCCAAATCCAAATTTTGGTTCTTCAATAAATTTATGTGGGGTTTGTGGGAAACAAGAAACATCACATAAGGTTATGGAAGGGACAGTTGGTGTAGCGATGTGTTCTTCATAAGTTTTAATGATTTGTAGTTATAACCTCAAAGATGAAACCTCAAAATTCATTTTCTCCATTTTTTGACATAGTTTTTCAAGTAATGGTTGTGTATCATGATGGAAAATGGGTTGAGAAAGATGATCTATTCCAGGTGGATAATTAAGATGTTGGAATTTCATAAGAGGGTGTTCAGATTGTCTATGGGGATTGAAACTCATTATGTTGGGATGTTTTGTAGATCATAGGAGTAAAAACATGGTGGTTCATTAGGTTGTTGATGATCCCACAAGTAGAAATTAGGATGGTCATTGTATATCACACATGGGGTTGGGTGATCAAAGGAGGGATAGGTTTCCCATGTTTGGATTTGTTCAAAATTGAATTCCATAGGAGTGAGGGGGTGAGAATAGAGAATAGGGATGAAAAAAATGATGATAATGTCTAGTATAACTTACATAGGTCCCTGGAAACGGCACCAAAATTTGATTCATGATCAAATTTACCCAATAGATGAAGGTATAATGGTCCTTGTAGTTTAGATTGGGTTATCAAACCCTCAGAGACCTAAGAAGAAACCTATAGACACGTACATTCTATGGACTGTTTTTGGCTATGAAGTGGCCAAATTGGGTTGATTTTATATTTTTTAAAAGGATAACTAGAAGATTTAAGTGAATTCAGTTTAAAAGAGTGAGTTGATCCTAGGTTATCACTTTGGGTGGATTGGACATATTTCCTTTTCAATGATTTCAATTTCTTATATTTGAGATGTGTTCATTTAAGAAGATAAAACAACATCTTCACTTACTGGTTTAATAACTACACCCTTTAATACTAATCACCTATACACTTTAAGGATCAAAGTTTTGAGAACTTCAAGGTAAAGGTTCATATTAGCACATGAAGTGTGTGGCCTTAAATTCAATAAGGATGATGGAGTTTAAAAATCATCAAATAAAAATATCAATTAAAGAAAGGATTATACATTAATGAGGTGATAAATAATATTTAATATAGCCCCTTTTTACTCCCTTTGATCAACCCATAAGTGTGTTATCCCTCCATTGATGCTATAGTTTCAATGGAAGTGGGAAGTAGACTCATGAGGGAGGAATTGAAGAAGTAAAGAAAACAATAAAAAGAAAATGATCACTCCACCATTGTGTGAATAATTTAACAAGTTTTAGTGTGAATAAATTCACACCTTGAACCAAAGGTATCAAAGTTATGTGAAGAAAAATAGAATAAGAGGAAAAGAATAGATTTTATTAAGAAACTAAAGTGAATTGAACAACTTACATGTGAAAGACAAACTTGAGACAACAAAATCGCAGCATAACATTACAATTGAACAAAGAACCAAAGATCCTAAAACTCCTCCACCACCACTACCTTAAATAGGAATTTTGGAAGACTTGGGTCGATCCTCCAATAGTACAAATCATCCCACTTGATTATGGTAGGCCTAGGGTGGTGGAAAGCTTGTGAAACTTGGAGTTTTCCACACTTGACCCGAGGTGGCAGCTAGCTTTCATCCACCAAACAGATGCGCTTGGAAGACATTGTAGATGGCCGAATAACAGTGGGACATAGAATAATAAAATGGAGCCCCGGATGTCTCCTAACTGCCTATAAACTTTGGGCCCATTCTGAGTTTTAGATTCGGAGATATGATTATATTATTGGGCTGTTTTTCTGGGCCGCGGAATCTGGCCCATAATTTTATCTCCAAATTGGGCCACCTTAATGACCACCATAGATGCAGAATTAGCATTGGCTACTGAATAATGATTTGTTCCTATACATTTATTCTATAATATCACGAAATTTTGGATTTATTGGGCCTGTATGTTGGGCCCCACAGTCTCATCAGTGGGCTGGTGTCCAATTTGAGTTCTCCAGAATTGTTTCCTTTCATCGCAAAATATCCCCATCTTCTTCCATGAATTCTCCATTGATCCCTAAATCAAACATGTTCATATTGAAGTGTAGATCAATTTCCCACAATATAAAATTAAAATATGTATAATTAGATTCCTTAAAATTATATGAATCATTGAGAACTTTAAATGATGTTAAAAAATGTACCACATAATAGTGCATTTTAAGAAAGAATTACAATCATAATGTGAAATGATGTTCAAAGTGTAAAATGCACTAAAATAGTGTTTATGAATAATAAATCACATGAATATTTTATATATTAACAATTAATATTAGCCTCATTTATTGTCTAATCATATACATAGAATAATCAATTATATAAAAAGGACTTTGTGTGATTATTAATAGTTTAACCCTAAGTATATAATCTAATTTATATCATTTTTAGAGAAGGTGAATATTTTGCCCAAAAAATTATCCCATGAAAATTATCTCAATACACTAGAGATAATTTATCAAGAAATCTCTCAAGAACACGATATAATCCTCCTACTCCCAATATGGACAAAAATAAAAAGAGATAAATTCTTAAAATATTGTGAGAATTATTTGTTACGATCAACCATGAATGATGTAAGGTGGTTGTTTATTCTATTCTAGCACACTAAATATCAAAAAAATGAAATTACATGATTTATAGAGAATTTTTAGGTACCACTAGAGGAATTATAGTTTTTATTATTCATTATAATGATAAGAATAAGATAAAAGACACTAGATTTTTCAACAATAAATATTAAGAATTATAAAGTAAAGGTCATTATTAGTTTTAAATTAATTAAAAATTATATGTGAAAAGGTCATATCTATGAAGATTATAGGGTTTATTTGTTAAGTTTTTTAGATTTTATTCATTGAAACTAAAAGAAATTATTATGCACGGTCCAAACCACTTATGATATACACAAAAACATCAAAAACTATTGATAAATTTTTAAATTTATGATAAAAATATTGTTTTAACAACCATTACAGTAGGAAATAATCATGGGAATCACAAAGGAGTAAAAAAGTTGATTAAAAACTTTACTATAATTTTATTTGAAGCTTTTTGTATCTCATAGTGATAAGGTCTCATATAGTCTATGCTACATTCTTGGATTCTCAATTCCAAATTTTTATTAAGGTAGAGAATATCAAAACTATTAAATGAATCTTCAGGTAAATTTAAATCACACCCAATCATGGTTTGGAATATTGTTTAGGGAATGAAAAAAAACTATACACATATTCTGATACATATTGGGTTGGAGATGTTGTAGATAGAGAATCCAAAAGTGGAAGACTATTATTTAGCGAGAACAAATTTATTTGTTAGATTTGAAAAAATAGAAGGTACTTCACTAATAATAGTCAAAGTAGATCATATTAATCCCTAAAATTCATATACATGAATTTTATGGATGGGAAAAAACAATAGGACCTCGTAGAAGTACTAAAGCTCCCCATGCAAGGTCATTGTGGAAAAAAGTGTTTAATTTAACAAATGAATACTCTAGTACTATAACAACCCTTATCTTTATTTTACACCTAAACATAATTTATTACATAAATTTTTCACTTGAAAAAATATAAAATATTGATATTTATAGTGTCTTTGGGGCTTAGGAACATTACATAACAACTTAAAACCTGAAATGCACATTTTTATTGAAATCTTCTTTTACATAAACACACACATTCCTTAGTAATTAGCATTTCATGGGATAACCTTGGGAAATACATAAAAAATGGTGAGCTATAAATCCCAGTAAGGTAGTAAGAAAGGCGTAACATGAATAAAATGGTACATGTTAGGAAATAGGACTATCAATGGAGTATAAGAGAAACATAAATAGAAAGGTGTGATATAGAATGATTACCATAACATGGAAATGTGGCAACAACATTTAACATGATATTACCATGAGCCAAGGATAATTTCACATGGATCATGAGTAAAAAATCATTAACCTTGAACTATCATGAGTAAACCCTCATTTTACTTGATGTATCATGATATTAATCTTTACCCAATGCATTGGAGCGCTATCAGGGTGCACCCTTCTTAATCATTTCATTTCATGCATAAGTGTGCCACATGGATCATATAACATGGATTCATTAAAAATCATCATTTATTACACAATAATGGAATGTAGAATTATTAAACTAAACTCTATAATCAATAATTAAATGTTTATAAATCTTAATACCCATGATAGAGAAATAGGCATGGTATTCAGTACACAATGACTTTGGCTTGGAAAATCACGGTGCAATTTCAGCAGCATAACGGTGTGACCTAAGAATTCATAAAAATAGTTTATGAGAGAGAAATATGTGTCTAATAATATTTAAATAAAATGGAAATTAATGGGATCATATAGATACATGTCTCAAAAAATTTAAGGGAATTTAGATTCATAAAACAAAAGAATTGCTTGAATGTAAATGAGGAGAGAGAATTCCCTTATGGAATTTTGGCATGGTAACAGGTGTACATGGGAGGCATTAATGAGAGATAAATGAGTATCTCATCATTAATAAATAATTAGGGAAATATGGGTGAGGTGTGAAATCATACCCCAACATTTTTAATTGAAAATAATAGGGAATAACACCATAAATAAACTTGGATAAAAATGAGAAAGGAAGAAATCCCTTACTTGGTAGTGTGATCCAAAGGCTTGGGAGAGGCTTGAGAGAATATTATTGGGAGATTGGGACACCTTGTAAGGATACTAGAGAGATTAGGTCATAGTAGGGACGTGATAAAAATGTTTTTAGTAAATAGAAGTGGGAGCTTGGGTGTGTTTATACGGGAAAGGAAAGGGAATTCTTTATTATTTAGGTTTTGGAACCACACATTAAACTAATCAAAACCACAAACCAAACCATGGTTTTTTCCCTTGGTTTTTGGGAAAGGGGAGTGGAAAATATTATTTTATAAGTAAAATGTCCTAAATTCTTAAAATATTAGGCTTGATTATGTGGATTTGAGTCACACTCTCAAAGAAATCATTTTATAAGTTAAAATGTTTTATAAGACTTGGAGGGTCCACTAAGGCACCATAAAATTAATCAAACAAATATAAAATCATATTATTTTAAAGTTAAAACATATATTGGACTAAAATAAATTTTATAATATTTTATAACATCACTATTGGGTCATTATGATGTCATAAAACACATCATATAATTAAACGGTATTTAATTTTTACCCAAAAAATCTGATCGTCTCAGAAAATTATGAAAAATTAATCATTGGAAAATTTCAACATCCTGATTCAAAAAATAATATTTATTTTATATAAATAATTTTATAAATATGTGAATTTTTAATTTTAAAATAAAAATTGACATTTATTGAAAATTCATGGGGTTTGACAAAAACAGTTTTCAAACCTTAATAAAAATTGCAATTGTATTCATAAAAATTATACGATCATTTATATCTAATAAAAATTAATTTAGTAATAATAATATTTTATTAAAATATTATTTAATTCTAAAAATACATTAATTCATTAAAATAGATATCTTAATTGAATATTAACTAAAAAAACTATTTGTGATTTAAAAACTATTTACAAAGTAACAATAATAAAATGAAAGTATATTTATTTTTCCAAAAATTAAGAACATAATCATAGTGATAGTGTATTTTTAAATAACCCATTATAAAACTTTCATAATACATAAGGGTAAGGTGTGTGATGATGACATACTCTTGGGGTGGCTCAGATAACATTACTCAGGTGGTAATCTCTATCAACTTCCACTTCTCTCGTAGGTGGTTCTATTCAAGATTAACGTGTTGAAGATCAGCTTGGGATTGGTCAAGATAGAAGTCCAGTGATGCTACATCCTTTCTGAGCTCCAAAAAATGGGATTCATATGGAGAAATTCTACTGGATGAGGCCATCGCTTCCTTTGTGTGAGTAAATTGGATTTTTTAAAGCCATATATTTATACAAATCATGCAGTCAATGTTCAATATCTATATTAGCAATGGTCAAAATTCTTAATGGTATTTTAAAATAAAAAAACATAAAACTAAGTAAGTGCACATTTCATATAACCATTTTACATAACAATACATTTAATTAGATCAAGAGGAATTTTCATTAATAAAAGTTTGGGCCATTACAATCTTCCCCCCTTAAGAAATGTTTCCCTTGAAATTTCTCCAATGCATTGGGTAACGTGACCGAGGTAAACATTAATGTTTCTCCTAATAGATTTAGGGAATATACCATGATGGGTATTCCAAACATATCTCTCTATATGGATATGAAATCTAAAATGTAAGTATGTTATGGATTCTATAGGTTACCATTATGATTTATGATTTCTATGTGTTATTCATAAATCCTATGATTTCATGAGGTATGTTAAAGAGCATATGTTTTATGATTGGAAAGTACGATCTCATTGATTTGTATGTATTGATGGGATAATGTTTTTCCTTTTTTATTTTATAACCCTTACTAAGATTTTTATGCTAATCCCAAGTTTTTGAAATGTTTATCATAGGGTATGAGGAAAGGTAAGAGAAAGGAAGAATACAAGAAGATTTATATCAAGGAAAGAATTATTGTTTTTATTTTAAGAGTTTTTATTTTATGAAAAAATGGATACTGAGAAGAAGTGTCTACATGTAATATTAAAGTTGTTATATATAAGTTATGACCTAATAATCTAAATCTATAAACCCGAAAAGATCCTCAATGTGAATTATTAAATTTATTCAATAATTATGTAATATTTATGGATGGGGCCTTATAGTTGGTATCAGATGTCTGTTTAGAAAAATTTAGGAGTTAGGATATTGTTAAATAAATATCCATAAATTACTTTTACTTTGTGGTAAGATTGAAATGATATAGAATTTTAAGATTACCATGTTTCTTTGTCTAAGATATTTTTGTGTTCAAAGTGGTTTTCCACAGAGGAAAAAAGGAAACTATGATGGGGCGACATCAAGATGAAAACAACCTTCCAAATCAGAAAAATGAGATGGTCAAAATCAGAACTGAACAGTTTGTTTCAGTGATGTCATAGTTGACTCAGGCTATAAATGGTGGTGGTATCCATGAATGAGATCATCCAGATCAACCACATAAGAACATGTCAGTAGTGGAGAATTTCATGAGGCAACATCCCCCATAATTCAGAGGATCATCTAACCCTGTGCTAGCTGAAGGGTGGATTAAACCACTGAAAAAGATTTTTGATGTCATGGGGTGCTCATAACATCAAAATGTTAGTCTTTTTGTTTACTGTTTTGATGGTGAAGTCGATCAGTGGTGGTCGATGGTTAAAAATTTCAGGGATAGTGAAGAGATTAATGCACTTGATTGAGAATAATTCAAATGTATGATTCTTGAGAAATATTTTCCTAAGGTGGTTAGACTTAGGATGGAAAAATAATTCTTCTAATTGGGGAAGGAGGATGACTCAGTGGTTTCTTATGAAGAAAAATTCACTTGACTAGAAATCTAAGATACAAATATCATACAATATCTTGATAGTAAAATCAATAATTTTTAATCAGGATTAAAGCCAATGTATCTAAGGTATTTAGCTTCTCATGATTTTAAAAGTTATGAAAAACTTTTTTGATGTGCAGAGAAGGTGGAAATGGAGTTTTCTGATGATCATGTGTTCTTTGAGAAGCAGCAAAATAAAAGGAAGAGGTGGAAGACGAAAGGAAATAACTCTTCAAAAAATTATGATGGTAAGAAACTTAAGTTTATAGTTTGTGAAAATTATGGTAAAAATCACACTGGGTAATACCTTTTGAATTTCAGTAAGTGCTACCAATGTGGTAAAATGGGTCATAAGGATCACAATTACATTGAAAAATATCAGGGTAATGGTAAGACAAAATCTGATTTACAATTAGTAAAATGTTTTAAGTGTAATGAAATGGATCATTATGAAAATGAGTGTCTAATGAAGAACTCAAATGATGGAAAGAAGATGGACTACAATTAGAAAGGGGCCGTGAAATCCTTTGAAACTACTTCAGAAGATGTTGGGCCATCAAATGAAGTAGTATCTGGTACATTATTTGTTTATTCATATTATTTCAATGTGTTTTTTGATTCAGGATCTACACATTGTTTCATTTCAGAGAAATTTTCTAGTAAATTGGGAATTCTGTCTCAAGATATGAATCCTAAACTTGTGGTAAAAACACCTGGAGAAAATGTTGAGACAAAAATAAATTATAAGAACCTTCCTGTACTTGTGTGCAGAAAGAATCTACCTATAAACCTTATTGTTTTTCCTCTAGTAGAGTTTGATGTTATTTTGGGTATGGATTGGATTTCTATTTATCATGCTAAGATGGAATGCAGAGCTAAAGATGATTCTTTTTAGAAAAAATTCATTTTGTGTACATGAATGAACCCTTACTTTTGATAACATATCAAGAAGTCAAGAAACTAATAAAATTTGGAAATGAATGTTACCTTGCACATATTATTGAAAACAAAGCAACAATTTAGATTAATGATGTTCTAGTGGTAAATGAGTATCTTAATGTTTTTTTTATGAGTTTCCTAGTATAATACCTGATCGGGAAGTTAAATTTACTATTGACTTAGTTCATGAGGCTAACCCAATTTCAAAACCCCCTTATGGAATAGATCAAATTTAACTTTTATATTTAAAGAATCAATTCCTGTAGTTATTAGATAATGGTTTCATTCGACCTAGAACATCACCATAGGGTGCTCCTGTCTTGTTTGTTAAAAGGAAAGATTGTTCAATGAGATTATGCATTGATTATAGATCCTTTAATAACATAACTATTAAGAACAAGTATCATTTGCCTCATATCGATGATTTTTTTGATCAGATCCATGGAACTCAATATTTTTCGAAGACTGACTTGAGGTCAGGGTACCATCAGTTGAAATTAAAGGAATCAGAAATTTTGAAGACCATATTTCATAATATATATGTCCATTATGAATTTTTAGTTATGCCTTTTGGGGTAACCAATGCACATTCCATATTCATAGATCATATGAATAGAATTTTTTTTCAGTTCTTGGATAAGTTTGTGGTTTTTTTTATTGATGATATTTTTTTATATTAAAAAAAGTAAATAGGAACATGAAATTCTTTTAAGTTTGTCTTGAAAACCTTAAAGGAAAAGAAATTTTATGGGAATTTCATAAAGTGTGAGCTTTGGTTATAGAAAATTCCATTCTTTATTTATATTTTTTCTAAAGTTGGCATAATTATTGACCCTTCTAGAACAAAATTTTTTGAAGAGTGGATAAGACCTAAAAATATCACAGAGATCCTCAGTTTTCTTGGATTGGTATGCTATTACCAAAGGTTTGTTGAAAAATTTTCATGGTTATCTAGCCCACTGACTAAGTTAACTCGAAAATGTGTTAAATTTATCTGGAAAAAAGAATGTGATTATTTTTTTAGGAATTGAAAAGTTGATTGGGTAATTATCCAGTTTTGGTCTTGCCTTACAGAAATGGTGAATTCATTATCTGTAGTGATGCTTTGTTGAAAGTACTTGGTTGTTTCATAATGAAGAATGGTTAGGTAACTGCTTATGCTTCACTTCAGTTGAAAACTCATGAGTTAAATTACCCTACACATGATTTGGAATTAACTGTCATTGTTTTTTCTTTAAGAATTTGGAGGCATCATTTGTATGGCATAAAGTGTGAAATATATACCGATCACAAATGTTTTATGTATATATTCACTCAGAAATAATTAAACATGAGGTAGAGGAGATGGATAGAATTAATCAAGGATTATGATTTCATGATCTAATACCTTCCAAGAAAGGCAAATAAAGTGGATGACTTTTTGAGTCAAAAGAATAATTATACATTAACCATGCTACGTTTAGAATGAGATCCTTTGGATTTCGATTTTGTGAATTTTGTATTGAAAGTTATTGGTGAATGGAATTCATCGGTTTGGTTTTAGGTGGCATTGAAATCATCTCTATCAGACAGAACTAAGCAAGTGCATAAAGAAGACAGTGAGTTGCAGAAAAAGGTCAAATTGGTTCATAAGGGTAAGTTACCTGAATTTAAGATTGATAAAGACTGTGTTTTGAGGTTTGGAAAGAGGTGATGTGTGCCTTGTGATTCAAAGTTTAAGAAAGATTTTTTATGTGAATCTCATAGTTCTCTATTTTCAGTTCATCCTGGAAGTATTAAAGTGTATATAGATATTCAATAGTATTACTGGTGGAATGGAATGAAAAGAGATATTGTTGACTTTACTCTGGAGTGTTTAATTTTTCAAAAGGTTAAAGCATAATGATAGTTATCAAAAGGGATACTTCATCCTTTGCCAATTCCATAGTGGAAATGGGAAAATGTGTCCATGGATTTCATAGTGGTATTACCAAATAATTCCTGAGGTAACAATGAAATTTGGGTTATTGATGATCGATTGACTAAATCTGATCATTTTCTTCGTAACACCTGAGACTTTTATGGGAAATATTTTGTTTTTATGTTATATACATCATCAAAGGAATATTTCACTACACACAACACTATCTTGTCTTGATTTACATGCAATTGCGACCTTCCTCGATAGCTTGTGTTGTACGCAATATCGATTTTCACTAAACAACGATATGCTATTAAAATATTATTAAAACTAGCCGTTATGAATATTAAAACCCACTTTTTGAAATTTTTTAATTTTTATTTTTCAAAACGGACTTCATTTTTGGATTCAGAATATAGAAATTATCCTAGGGTGAAATTTTGGTATTTTCATAAAAACTTTCAATTTTTGATGAATAGTGAAAACACTGGGTTACTATTTGAAACCCAGCTTTTTATTTATATAATTATTTATTTTATTTAAATTTATTTTTGGTCAAAATTGATACATAATACCTATATAAGTTCAAAGTAATTCATTGAAGTCATTTTATAATAATTTTAGATATATAAAAATTTTATTGAACTTTTCACCATCTTTTACCCACTTCCTAGGAAAATTTGCAAATTTTCATAAAACTTAATTTTACCACTTCATTGAGTGGAATTTCAAAAATTCGAGAGACACGGTTAATATCAAGGACTAAAATGTGGTTCAATGAGATGAAAATAATTTTTGGTGAATAGTAACTTTTTACTTTTTTTTACCACGGTTAAAAGTAAATAGGGAAATTAAGGGTAAAAATGATATTATTATTACCCTAAAACATGTCCTAATTCTATTTGATAAGTTTAATTCGACCAAAAATAACCTTAGAAATACAATATGACCATTTAGTCCCACTTGGATTAGATTAAGACATTTATTATAAATTTATTTAAAAAAGGGTTAAAATAGTTAAAATCAAAGTTTAATAACTAAATCATTTTTAATATAGGGTTATACATAAGATAAATTAGACTATAATTATTTATTAGAAATATACAAATATTTCCTACATAATGGTATTTTTTTTGTAATTTTTAGACATTAAATAATTTAATTTATTTATGACACAATGATGATGCAGTAATTATATTATTAATGAAATATTGACATAATTGATGTTATAAATATCCAAATAAATTTAATTTGAGACTTTTTATGAATTACAATAATTTTATAGGTTAATATCACATGTTAGTATTGATTGTATTAACTTTTTTCGAACTAATATTTCTGTTATGATTTTCCAAAAAATCAATTACCAAATAGTGTCAAAATTGACATAAAATAGTTTTTAAAACAAATATTATATTATTAATTGTTATTTTATTCCTAAAAATCTAAGGTTCATCCAAATGACTTATATAAGGTTATATATACTAATAATAAACAACTTGGGGTTAGTTTGTCTTGTTATAGTAAGTTTATTAACCTTATAGTGTAAGAAAATAAGAAGATATGGTAAAAGTAAAATTATTTAACTTAAAGTTAAATCTAAATGATAAGGTTAAAATAGAAACCTAAACGTGTCTAAATTCTATTTGATTAGAGGATTGCGACCCATACCCACATTATCTTCAAAATAAATAAATTTGGAGCTATTAAAAACCAAATATTACTTTATAATAAAATAATATTTTTAGTTTTTCCAAAGGTTCCCCTCTCCTCCCTTATAAAAGGGAACCTCCTCCCTCTTTTCCTCACACCACATTGAGCCTTAAATCTCAGACAACCCCTGCCAAATTATCTTCTCCACTTCCCTAGTAACATCCTAGTGGTCCTCGTCTTCTTCAAAGACCAATTTTAGTACCCTAAGAGGAGGTCTCAAAGAGGCGCTTCAAAGAAGAGGTAATGTCTGTTACCGGTTCTTTCAACTTTATTTCTTCTTCCACTTCTTCTTCTTTAGTTGTTTCATTATGAAGTAATAACATCAGTATAAATAATATACTAGTATGTTATTATAAGTATTAAACAACCCTATTTCACCATCTATACATCCTACGGAAAATGAAATCACCGTGCGTGCGTACGTACGGAATACCGTCTCCACACCGTGGTGTAATCTATTTTCCACCACCACCTTACTTGGATGGGTATAATGGTGTAAATAATAACTATATATAATTATTGTAAAGTGATATTGATTCTGAAATAGTATACATACACTCCAATACAATTCCACGATCATGAGAACAATATCATTGCTCGTGCATATGTACGGCCTACCGTCTCCACGATGTGATGCGACTCGTTTTACATGATCTTCATTACATAATGATTATATAAATGAATTGAATGAATAAATATGATATATATTACACTAATACCATTCTAGAAATGAGGTATCTATAACCTAAAGAGAAGAATAAGAATTTATTCGACAAAACACGCATAAGAACAAAAAGTAACAAACACCCGAATAACAAGTAGCAATGAAATATTACTAATAAAAAACTAAGAATATAGACATATATGATATCATAAAAATTAGTATGATTCTGGAATAATTAAATGACATTATTTAAATCATTATACTGGATGTTCTGACACTTACGAAGCAAATCAGACCAAAGGTAAGGGAAAATCTCACAATCTCATTTTTATCTGAGATTGTTTATACTTCAGAATTTACAGGGGAATATTTATCATCCACATACATGCTTCCTCAATATGTAATATTATTTCCATCCACATACAATTTTTTAAATCCAATTTTACCCTTCGGTGAGTTTTTAGTAAAAGATATGAAAGGAATCTTTTGTCATTTTTCGTACGAGGTACTTTTTGACTTTTCCAGCCAAAGTACGGGAAGAATGCTTTTTTAACTTATACAGCATGAATGGATTTTTAGAACATTATTTCCATGAAGCTCCCTTTACAAGTTTTAAAGTTTATTTTTAATCAACTTCTTTTAGTTCAAAATTATATGACATGTTAAGAAAGGAAAATGTTTTTGAAGTAGAAAGGATATTTTCATCAAGAATGGAGTTCAAGTGTTTTATCAAAATTATTTTCCGTCTAAGATAATATAGGGTTATGTTTATATCCCTATTTTTACATTTATTTGATTATGTTATGATGGAATTATTTTTACGATATCCTTTTATGGATTATGTTATGATGACGTGATTTTAAGAATCCCATTTTTATTACATGGGTTATGCTATGATGTATGGTTTATGATTTTTTAGAACACATAAGAATTGTATAATTATGATATTGGTGGGACCTATATCTACCACCAATTCATTGGGTAAAGATTTATATCTCATGAGATAGACATGTCTAGAACAGCAGGTTAAACCGGTTCAGTGAAACAGGACTGAAACGAGGAGTGAACTCGGTTCAGAAATGGACTTTGTCCACTAAGATAGTCTTAGAAATGAGTCTTGAATACTAAGAAATGATTCTATATGATTATGTGTGTATTCCACAAAGTTTCATGTTTTATGTTATGATTATTGGGATTACATTTCACTACTATGATTTATCACATGATTATGAAATTATGATCTCTTTTGTAGGTTAAGATTTCCAAAATGTTATGTTCTTATGAATATGATGTGATTGATATTACTTTTGTTTACCCTTACTGAGTATTTGAGCTCACCCTTTTGTATGTTTTCTTTCTCCAGGTTAGGAAGAAGGTTATTAAGTAGGATATACCAAAAGGGTCTATAGATATGATGAAATAAATGGGAGACAATGTAGATGCTTTATGAACCAGTTGTTTATGTTTCCCAGTTTCTAAAGACATTATACCTATACAGACCTTTCATAGTTTTGTTATATGTTGTAATAAGTGTACTTCAATTTTGAAGTATTAACAATGTATGTAAAGTTTGGGTCATTATAGTTGGTATCATAGGAAAGGTATAGTCAACCTTTGGAAACTAGGATGTTGAAGCCTTAGTAAGAACCCTAAGGATATTTCTAAGCATAGAACACAATCTTAGTGTTTTAGAAATGTCCATGAACAACCTATGATAAGACCTTAAGTGTAATATTTTATTCTTGATTATGTGGTTTTCCTATTATAATTAGTGTTGCTCACACTATTCTTCTTGGTTTTAGTCAATGTCTAGAACCCAAAGGAACCGTGTTAATGCGTAATGCGACGGGCAATGCAATGATTGTCCCCCTGAGCAACCAAACGTTATGGGAGTTGGAATGAAAAATCTTGTAGCCATGCTTTCACAACTTTCTCAATCTATGAATCATGCAAGACATACATATGAGCAAAGGAAGGAGAAAATTTTTGTTGAATCCTTCATGAGGCAGCGTCCACCTTCATTCAGCGAGTCTACTGATCCATTAGTTGCTGAACAATGGATTAGTACTACTGAAAAGATATTTTCAGTTCTTCAATGTTCTGAACATGATAAATTCATCTTAGCAGTGTATCATTTGGAAGGAGATTCTGATCAATGGTGGAATCTTATCAAGAATATGATGCCAAGAGATGAAATTGAGTCCATCAAATGGGACGAGTTCAAGAACATATTTTTCAATAAGTACTTCCCTCGTATTCTTTGAAAAAAGATGGAGAAGGAGTTTCTTGAACTAAAGAAAAAGGATGATGAATCTGTTGGTACCTACGAAGAAAATTTTACAAGACTTGCAAGGTACGCTTCTAGTTTTATTATCCAACCTGAGAGTAAGATCGATTGATTCTTTAGTGGGTTAAAACCAAGTCCCCGAAGGGCGTTAGCCATAAGGGACTTCAATAGCTATGAGTAAATTGTTCGATGTGCTCTCAAAGTTGAGATGTAGATTGGAGTAACCCATCAGTCATATTGGTTTGATAATAAAAGGAAAATGTAATTCAAAGGAAAATATAAAGACCATGCTGAAAAGAAGATGGGTTTTCCCTTATGCTCAAAGTGTGGAAAGAAACATGTAGGGAGTTTTCTTAAAGGGACAAGTAAATGTTTCAAATGTGGAAAGGAAGGTCATCGGGCATTTTAATGCCGCAATGATGGGAAGAAGATGTCTAGTGATGCGAACAAATAAAAGGCTACATAGAGTGCACCTCCTACACTTCAATGTTACAGGTGCAAGGAAATGGGGCATTATGCCAATCAATGCCCTAATCCAAGGGTTGTTTATGATGATCTACATCAACAAACTATTAAGTCTAAAGACAAAGTAAAGTCACATGAAATTTCTATTAGCGATGTGGAGTAATATAATGAAGTGGTGAAAGGTACACTTACCATCCACTCTATAGTAGAAAATGTTTTATTTGATTCTGGATCCACCCATTCTATTATTTCTAAAGAATTTTCTAAGGATATCATTTTATTACCTCAACAATTAGATGTTGAGTTAGCTGTGACAACCCATAATGGAACAACAGTCGCATCAAAAGTTTATAATTCTTCTTTGATTGAAGATTTTGGGAAAGTGATTCCTGCAAATCTTGTGATCCTTCCTATAATAGATTTTGATGTGATTTTTGGCATGGATTGGCTTTCTCTATATGGAGCTCATATCAATTTCCAATGAAGGGAAGTCACATTTCATATTTCAGATCAATATACGGTCGTCTATCGATGCAAGAATGAACATAACCTTCTAGTGTAAATTTCTTCCATCTTATGGGTCTTGATTCCACTAAATGAAGGTTATTTATCTCAAATGGTTGGTGAGAAACTCACGATTAAGAATATGCCCATTGTACGGGAGTTTGACGATGTCTTTCTGGAGGAATTACCTGGTCTTCCACCAAATCGTGAAGTTGAGTTTTCAATAGAACTCATACCGGGTGCTTTGCCTATTTCAAAGACACCTTATAGAATGTCCCCAATTGAGTTGAAAGAATTAAAGAAGAAACTCCAAGAGAATCTTGATATGGGATTCATACACCCTAGTGTGTTACCTTGGGGAGCAACTGTTCTGTTTGTTAAGAAGAAAGATGGATCAATGAGACTCTGCATTGATTATCGAGAACTTAACAATATCACGATCAAGAACAAATATCCTCTCCCATGCATTGATGACTTATTTGACCAACTACGCGGAGCTCAATACTTTTCCAAGATTGATCTTTGTTCATGGTATCATCAATTAAGGGTCAAAAGGGAGGATATAGCAATGATGGATTTCCGTACAAGGTATGGACACTATGAATTTATAGTGATGCCATTTGGTCTTACTAATTCCCCTGCTATCTTCATGGATCTGATGAATAGAGTCTTTAGAGACTATCTTGATCAGTTTTTGGCAGTCTTTATAGATGATATTCTTGTCTATTCAAAGAGCAAGGAAGAATATGAAGATCACTTGAGAATTGTATTGAGGGCCCTGAGAAAGGATAAGCCTTATGCCAAAGTTACCAAGTGTGAATTTTGGCTTCAAAATTTTTCATTTTTGGGTCACATAATCTCAAAAGAGGGGATATCTATAGATCCAGCAAAAATAGAGGTTATCGAAAGATAGTCGAGACCAACAACAGTAACTAAGATCCGAAGTTTTCTTGGTTTGGCTGGATATTATCGATGTTTTGTGAAAGATTTTTCACGATTATCTAATCCACTCACCAGGTTGAATCGAATAGGAGTTAAGTTCGTGTGGATGGAGGAATGTGAATAGAATTTCAAGGAGTTGAAAAAAAGGTTATCCAGTGCACTTGTGCTCACACTTCCTTGTAGTGGAGAAAGGTTTGTGATCTACAGTGATGCATCCAAGAATGGATTAGGGTGTGTTCTCATGAAAAACGATATGGTGATAGCTTATGCCTCACGACAGTTGAAAATCCATGAGCAAAATTACCCAACTCATGATTTGGAGTTAGCTACGGTAAACTTTGCATTAAAGATTTGGAGGAATTATCTTTATGGAGAAAGGTGTGATATTTATACTGATCATAAAAGTTTAAAGTATATTTTCACACAAAAGGAGATGAATATGCACCAAAGAAGATGGTTGGAGCTGATTAAATATTACGACTGCTCAATTCCTTACCACACTGGGAAAGCAAACAAGGTGGCAGATGCATTAAGTCAATAAGATCATGCTAGCTTATCCATGATGAGGATCACAAAAGATCCAATATTTATGGATTTACAAAGGATGTATCTTGGAATTATAATGGAAGGGGGAAAATCGTATCTTTCTCAAATGAATGTTCAACCATTTATACATGTGAAGATTAAAGAGGCACAGAAAGAAGATTTACAGTTACAAAAGAAGGTGACAAATGTTCCTGAATTCAACCTTGATTGTGATGGAATAATAAGGTTCAGGAATTGGGTTTGTGTTCCTCCCATCCCAGAATTAAAGAAGGAGATGCTGGATGAGGCTTATAGTTCTTCATTCTCTATTCATCCTGGAAGCACGAAGATGTATAGGGACCAAAAAGAGTACTTATGGTGGGATGGCATGAAAAGAGATATTGCTGAATATGTCTCTCGATGCTTGGTTTGTCAGCAAGTTAAAGCTGAGAGACAGAAGTCTAAGGGGATGTTACAACCATTACCCATACCCGAATGGAAATGGGAAAACATCACTATGGACTTTTTCACCGGACTTCCTAAAACATCCAAACACAATAATGCTATCTGGGTCATAGTTGATCGTCTTACAAAGTCTGCACACTTCATTGCTATTAGAGAAGATTTCTCTCTGGATCAGCTTTCCAGGATATATATAAAGGAAGTGGTAATCTTGCATGGAGTACCACTTTCTATTATATCTGCTCGGGATCTGAGGTTTACCTCAAAGTTCTGGAGAAGTCTTCAGCATACTCTGGATACAGAGTTGAGTTTCAGCACTGCTTATCATCTTCAGACAGACGGTCAGTCTGAGAGGACAATTCAAACTCTAGAAGATATGTTTAGAGATTGCTCTATGGATTTAAAAGGTGGTTGGGATCAACACCTATCATTGGTGGAATTTTCTTATAATAATATCTTTCACTCTAGTATTCAGATGGCTCCTTATGAAGCTCTCTATGGAAAGAAATGCAGGACTCCAACTTGATGGGATGAAGTTGGGGAAAGAAAGCTATTAGGACTTGATCTTGTTGATGAGATGGAAGAAAAGGTCAGATCTATTCAACAACACATAAGAGCATCTCAGAGTCGACAAAAAATTTATGCCGATAACCGAAGAAAAGACCTAGAGTTTGAAGTGGGTGATAGAGTGTTCTTACAAATATCTCCTTAGAAGAGAGTAATGAGATTTGGAAAGAAGGGAAAGCTGAGCCCTAGGTATATCGGTCCTTTCGAAATACAGGATCATGTTGGGAAGGTAGCTGACCGATTGGCGCTTCCACCGAATCTCTCTCAAGTTCACGATGTGTTCCATGTATCTCTCTTGAGAAAGTACATACTGAATCCTTCACATGTACTCATCTAATAAGTTGTACCGCTGGAACAAGATCTTTCTTATAAAGAACAGCCGATAGAGATTCTAGATCGTAGTGAAAAAGTCTTACGGAACAAGACCACTCACTTGGTGAAAGTTTTATGGAGGAAGCACCAATTAGAAGAAGCTACATGGGAGCTTGAGGATATGATGAGGGAGAGGTATCCTCATCTGTTTGTTACAAAGTGACGAATTTCGAGGGAAAAATTCATTTTAAGGGGGGTAGAATGTAACACCCGAGACTTTTATGGGAAATATTTTGTTTTTATGTTATATACATCATCAAAGGAATCTTTCACTACACACTACACTAGCTTGGATTTCTTTACACGTAATTGCGACCTTCCTTGATAGCTTGAGTTGTACGCAATATCGAGTTTCACTAAACAACGATATGCTATTAAAATATTATTAAAACTATCCGTTATGAATAGTAATACCCACTTTTTAAAATTTTTTAATTTTTATTTTTCAAAACGGACTTCATTTTTGGATTCAGAATATCAAAATTAGTTTAGGGTAAAATTTTGGTATTTTTCTGAAAACTTTCAATTTTTGATGAATAGTGAAAACACTAGGTTACTATTTAAGAACCGACTTTTTATTTAAATAATTATTTATTTTATTTAAAACATTTTTAGGTAAAAATTGATACATAATACCTATATAAGTTCAAAATAATTCATTAGAGTCATTTTATAATAATTTTAGATATATACAAAATTTTATTGAACTTTTCACCGTCTTTTACCCATCTCCAAGGAGAATTTGAAAATTTACATAAAACTTAATTTTACCGCTTCTGTGAGTGGAATTTCAAAAATCCGATAGACACGGTTAATATCAAGGACTAAAATGTGGTTCAATGAGATGAAAATAATTTTTGGTGAATAGTAACTTTTTACTTTTTTTTACCAAGGTTAAAAGTAAATAGGGTAATTAAGGGTAAAAATGATATTATTATTAACCTAAGACATTTATTAATTCTATTTTATAAGTGTAATTCGACCAAAAACAACCTTAGGAATAAAATATGACCATTTAGGCCCACTTGGATTAGATTAGGACATTTATTATTAATTTATTTAAAGAAGGGTTAAAATAGTTAAAATCAAATTTTAATAACTAAATCATTTTTAATATAGGGTTATACATAAGATAAATTCGACTATAAATATTCATTAGAAAGATAAAAATATTTCCTACATAATGGTATTTTATTTGTAATTTTTATACATTAAATAATTTAATTTATTTATGACACAATGATGATGCAGTAATTATTTTATTAATCAAATATTGACATAATTGATGTTATAAATACCAAAATAAATGTAATTTGAGACTTTTTATGAATTAAAAAAAATTAGGTTAATATGAAATGTTAGTATTGATTTTAATAACTTTGTTAGAACTAATCTTTCTATTAATATTTTCACAAAAATCAATTACCAAATAGTGTCAAAATTGACATAAAATAGTTTTTAAAACAAATATTATATTATTAATTTTTATTTTATTCATAAAAATATAATTTTCGGCCAAATGACTTAGATAAGGTTATATATACTAATAATAAACAACTTGGGGTTCTTTTGTCTTGTTATAGTAAGTTTATTAACCTTATAGTGTAAGAAAACAAGAAGACGCGTTAAAAGTAAATTATTTAACTTAAAGTTAAATCTAAATGATAAGGTTAAAATAGAAACCTAAACTTGTCGAAATTCTATTGGATGAGAGGGTTTCGATCCATCCCAACCTTATCTTCGAAATAAATCAATTTGGAGATACTAAAAATAGAATATGACTTTATAATAAAATAATATTTTCAGTTTTTCCAAAGGTGCCCCTCTCCTCCCTTATAAAAGGGCACCTCCTCCCTCTTTTCCTCACACCACTTTGATCCTTCAATCTCAAACAACCCCTGTCAAATTATCTTCTACACTTCCCTAGAAACATCCTAGAGGTCTTTATCTTCTTCAAAGACCAATTTTAGTGCCCTAAGAGGAAGTCTGAAAGAGGCGCTTCAAAGAAGAGGTAATGTCTGTTACTGATTCTTTCAACATTATTTCTTCTTAAACTTCTTCTTATTTAGTTGTTTCATTATGAAGTAATAACATCAGTATCACTCATATACTGGTATGTTATTATAAGTATGAAAAAACCTTATTTCACCATCTATCCATCCTACGGAAAACAAAATCACCGCGCGGGCGTACGTACGGAATACTGTCTCCACATCGTGGTGTAATCTATTTTCCACCACCACCTTACTTGGATGGGTATAATGGTGTAAATAATAACTATATATGATTATTGTAAAGTGATATTGATTCTGAAATAGTACACTCCAATACAATTCCATGATCATGGGAACGATATCGTCGCTCATGCGTACGTACGGCCTACAGTCTCCACGATGTGATACGACTCGTTCTACATGATCTTCATTATATAATGATTATATAAATGAATTGAATGAATAAATATGATATATATTACAATAATACCATTCTGTAAATGAGGTATCTATAACCTAAAGACAAGAATAAGAATTTATTCGACAAAACACGCATAAGAACAAAAATTAATAAACACCCGAATAACAAGTAGCAATGAAATATTACTAATAAAAAGCTAAGAATATGGACATATATGATATCATAACAATGCATATGATTCTGGAATAAGTCAATGACATTATTTAAATCATTATATAGGAGGTTCAGACACTTACGAAGCAAATTGGACCTAAGGTAAGGGTAAATCTCACAATCTCATTTTTATCCGAGATTGTTTATACTTCAGAATTTACTGGGGAATATTTATCATCCACATCCATGTTTCCTCAATATGTAATATTATTTCCATCTACCTACAATTTTTTTAATCCAATTTTACCCTTATGTGAGTTTTTAGTAAAAGATATGAAAGGAATGTTTTGACATTTTTCGTACGAGGTACTTTTTGACTTTTCCGGCCAAAGTACAGGAAGAATGTTTTTTTTAACTTATACGGAATGAATGGATTTTTAGAACATTATTTCCATGAAGCTTACTTTACAAGTTTTCAAGTTTATTTTTAATCAACTTCTTTTAGTTCAAAATTATATGACATGTTAATAAAGGAAAATTTTTTTGAAGTAGAAATGATATTTTCCTCAAGAATGGAGTTCAAGTGTTTTATCAAAATTATTTTCCATCTAAGATAATATAGGGTTCTGTTTATATCCCTATTTTTACATTGATTTTATTATGTTATGATGGAATTATTTTTACGATATCCTTTTATGTATTATGTTATGATGACGTGATGTTTAAGAATCTCATTTTTATTACATGGGTTATGCTATGATGTATGGTTTATGATTTTGTGGAACACATAAGAATGGTATCATTATGAGATGGGTGGGACCTATATCTCCCTCCAATTCATTGGGTAAAGATTTATATCTCATGAGATAGACATGGATGGAACGGCGGGATAAACCGATTCAGTGAAATAGGACTGAAACGAGGATTGAACTCGGTTCAGAAATGGACTTTGTCCGCTAAGATAGTCTTGGCAATGAGTCTTGACTACTAAGAAATGATTCTCTATGATTATGTGTGTATGCCACAAAGTTTCATGTTTTATGTTATGATTATTGGGATTACATTTCACTACTATGATTTATCCCATGAGTATGAAATTATGATCTCTTTTGCAGGTTAATATTTCTAAAATGTTATGTTCTTATGAATATGATGTGATTGATATTTCTTTTATTTACCCTTACTGAGCATTTGAGATCACCCTTTTTTATGTTTTCTTTACCCAGGCCAGGAAGAAGGTTATTAAGTAGGATATGCCAAAAGGGACTCTAGATATGACGAAATAAAAGGGAGACAATGTAGATGCTTTATGAACCAGTTGTTTATGTTTCCCAGTTTCTAAAGACACTATACCTATACGGTCCTTTCATGGTTTTGTTATATGTTGTAATAAGTGTAATTAAATTTTGAAGTATTAACAATGTATGTAAAGTATGGGTCATTATATTCTTCCTATTTGAGATAGTCTTTCTCTAGATCAACATTATTGATTGTATATTAAAGAGATAGTCAGGTTACATGGAGTTTGTAATGACACAAACTTTCATTAATGGAAATCCCTCTTTATCTAATTAAATTTTTCTTTATGTAAAATTTTTATATAAAATGTAAAATTCTTTGGTTTTATGTTTTTGTAATTTAAAATACTGTTAAGAATTGTGATTTTTCTAATATAGTTGTTGAACAGTGATCACATGATTAGTATAAATATAGGGCTTTAACAAATCCAATTTACTCAAAAAAAAGGAAGTGATGGTCTCATCCAGTAGACGTGCCCCATACAAAGCCCATTTTTCAAATCTTAGAAAGGAGTTAGCGTCTTTGGGCTTCTCTCTTGACCAAGCCCAAGCCGAGCTTGAATATGTTAATCTCAAGTGGGACCGCCTACGAGAGAAGTGGAAGTTGATAGAGATTACCACCTGAGCAATGTTATCTGAGCCACCCCAAGAGTCTATCACCATATCACACCTTACTCTTTGGTCTTATGCGGGTGTTATAATGGGTTATGTAACAAGACCTTATCACTATGGTTATGTACATTATTTTTTTATATAATAATGAATATACTTTCATTTTATTATTGTTACCTTGTAAAGATTTTTTAAAGCACAAATAGTATTTTTAGTTAATGTTCAACTAGGAAATATATTTTGATGAATTAATGGATTTTTTAATTAAATAATATTTTAATAAAATATTATTATTTTTATTAAATTAATTTTTATTAAATATAAATGATCGTATAATTTTATGAATGCAATTGTAATTTTTATTAAGGTTTGAAATCCATTTTTATCAAAACCCATGAATTTTCGATAAATGTTATTTTTTATTTTAAAAGTAAAAATTAACATATTTAGAAAATTATTTAGATAAAATTAATATTATTTCTGGAATTAGGACGTCGAAATTATCCAACAGTGAATTTTTCATAATTTTCTGAGACAGTCAAATTTTTGGGTAAAAATTAAATACTGTTTAAATATATAATGTGTTTTATGACATAATAATGACCCAATAGTGATGTAATAAAATAATATAAACTTTTTGTTTGAAAAATATATGTTTTACTATTAAAATAATGTGGTTTTTTGTTTTTTTATTCATTTTAAAAAGCTTTAGTGGACCCTTCAAGACTTATTAAACATTTTTTCTTTTTAAATTGTTTTCCTTGAGATTGTGACTCACCTCCACATAAGAAACCACATTATTTTAAGAAGTTCATACTTTGACCATATAAAATATTTTTTTCCACTCCCCTTTGGAAAAAACCATAGGCCAAAACCATGGGCTGGTTTGTGGTTTTGATTAGTTTAATGTGAGGTTTCCCAAACCTAAATAATAAACAATTCCCTCTCATTTATTATATAAACCCACCCAAGCTCCCACTTCCTCCTCACTAAAAGCCTTTTTATTTTTTCCAACCTCTTCCTTCCTCTCTCTAGAGTCCTCCCAAGTCGCCCCGAGCTCCCAATAAGCCTCTCTCAGGCCTCTCTCAAGCCTTTGGAAGCACACTTCCAAGTAAGGGTTTTCTTCCTTTCTCATTTTTGTCCAATATTCTTTAAGTCATTATGCCCTTTTAATTTCAATTATAAATGTTGGGGTATGGTTTTCCACATCCCCCACACTGTCCTATTTATGTTATAATGATGGTATACCCCTTTATCTCTCATTAAATGCCTCCCATGTACACCTGTAACTATGCCAAAATTTCGAAACGAATTTCTCTCTCCTCATTTACATTCAAGCAATTATTTTGTATCATGAATCTAAATTCCATTACATTTTTTGGTACATGTATCTATATAACCCCCTTACTTTACATGTCATGTAAATATGATGAGACATCTATTTCTCTCTCATCAACCATTTTTATGAGTTCTTATGTCACGTCGTTATGCTGTCGAAATTGCACCGCGTTTTTCCAAGCCAAAGTCATTGTGTAGTGAGTACCATGCCCATTTCTCTATCAAGGGTATTAAACATTATGAACATTTACTTATTGTTTAAATAGTTTCAAGTATATATTCCACATTCTTTTATCGTGGAATAAATGATTATGTTTAATGATTCAATGTTTTATGATCCATGTGCCACACTTATGCATGAAGTGAAATGTTTAAGAAGGGTGCACCCTGATAGCGCTCCAATGCATTGGATAAAGTATAGTATCATGATACATCATGTTCAATGGGTTTTTACTCATGCTAATTCATGTGAAACAAGGGTTTACTCCTGCTTCATGTGCAATGAGGGTTTACTCATTCTCCATGTTCAATGAGCCTTGGCTCATGCTAATTCCAAGTTAAGTGTTGTTGCCACATTTCCATGTTATGATTATCATGATTTATCATTCCTTTATGTTTATGCTTCTCTTGTGATCTATTGATATGCCTATTTTCTAACATTTATGTTATTCCTCATGTTATTCCATGATTATTCCCTTACTGGGCTTTATAGATCACCCTTTTCTTATGCATGTCCTCAGATTATCTCATGCAATGCTAAGTATGAGGGAATGTAGTGGTCATGTAAAGGAAGTTTTCAATAAAGATGTTGTATTTCATGTTTTAAGTTGTTATTTAATTATCCTAAGACCCAAAGACACTAGACCTCTCTATCTTCTATGTTGTATCAAGTGAAGTTTATGTAATAAATAATGTTTAATTGTGTAATAAAAAGAAGGGTTGTCACAGTTGGTATCAGAAGATAGGTTTAGTTATTTTTGGGATTAGGATTAGAAAACCCTAGTAAAGCCTTAGAGACAAGAATAAGTATAATAAAAACATCCTTATATTTTGGTGAGTATTGAGTAAGTGTTTTATCAAGCAAATACATCCATGTCTGGATACGAGCAGGTAAAGGCGGCTCTAGTACAGATGTATCCTAGGGGTTAAACTCGAAAACACTGCTTTGAGCTAGACTCGAATGGGAACTGGTGCATAACAATTTGCCTTGCTACACTCTTGGTTTTGACACTCTCGGGGGATATTATTTGGTAAATTCACAAGCTTAGTATGAACCATTATTAAGGGACCAAAAAAATTCCCTAAGAATATATGTTAGAAAGTAGATCATGGATAACATAGACTAAATCCAATAGATTCATATGTTAAAGAAATAAAATTTATTTATAAGTCATCAATTTTGTTCTTGTATTACCCTTTATGTGTTACCCCTAACTTTCCTTGTATTCCAGCCAATGGTCAGTAATAGGAGGACTCAGGCTAACAACTGATGTGAAGATCAATGTGATGACTGCACTAATGTTATACCCAATCCAATGGGAGTAGGAATCGTGAACTTTGTCATTCTTCTCTCTCAGCTAACTCAAGTTTTGAATAAAACATGGGTCAAGAGTAATGTTCACCCCCCCCCCCCCTAAGAAAGAACAAGTCGCTATCGAGAGCTTCATGAGACAAAGGCATCCTACTTTTAATAGATCATCTGATCCCTTAATCACTGAACAATAGATAAACTCCATTGAAAAGATCTTCTTCATCCTTAAATGTTCTAAACAAGAGAAGGTTCTCCTAGCTGCTTATTATATGGAGGGTTAATCTAATCAATGGTGGACGTTTATTAAAAAGAAGAAGCCTGCGGAGGAGATCGAGGCGTTGGAATGGAAGGATTTCTAGAAGATGTTTTTTGATAAATATTCCCCATGCACCCTCTAGCATAAGATGGAAAGGTACTTCCTTGCCATCAATAAAAAAGATGATGAATCTTTTTGAGCATACAAGGAAAACTTCACAAGGCCTACACGATACACTTCTGGTTTTGTCATTCCCCCGAATGCAAGGTTGACCACTTCTTTGGTGGGATGAAACCTAGCCTGTGGAAAGCGCTGGTGATCCGTGACTTCGATAGCTATGAGGAAATTGTATGATGTTCCCTCAAGGTCGAAATGGAGATCGGAGAATCTCAGGGGTATCATGGGGATACGAATCGTAAGGTGGAATTCAATGCTGGAAGTCCATTGGATAAATCCAACGGTGTTAAGAAGATCCAGCACCCCACTTTCCAAAGGTGAGTAATGAAGCACCCTGGAAATTGCCTAAAGGGTACGAGAAAATTCTTTAGGTGTGGAAGAGAAGGGAACCTGGCTATTAACTATCGGCAAGAAAAACTCACAGCTAAAATAGAGTAGAGGAATGCTCCATTCTAAAATCAACGTGTTTTTCGTTTCTACAACTGAAAAGAACCGGGGAATATTGAAAATCAATGCCCTAAGCCAAGAAATTTTGGAGGCAACCAACAACCTCCAAGGCACTAAGGGAGAAATTTTTCCACCACTACTGTTGAAGTGAACCCTGACAATGAAGTGGTGACAGGTACGCTAGTTATTCATTCAAGAATAGAGAACATACTTTTTGATTCAGGTTTTACGCATTCTTTTATATCCCAAAATTTTAGTAGAACAATCCTATCACCACCACAAATCATGTAAGTAAAGATGTCGGTGAGTATGTAAAATGGGGCAATCATTGTATCCGATGAATATAACTCCTCCCCTATCATAATTTGTGGATTTAACTTCCCGTCAAACCTCTTCATACTCCCTCTGGTAGAATATGATGCAATTATTGGAATGTATTGTATTTTCTTATATAGAGCCAACATAAATTGTCGTGAGAGGGAAATCACTCTCCATGTAGAGAATTGACCCCCGATTATTTTCAAGTTCAAGGAGGAAGATGAATCTTCTTTAGCTTCATCATCTCAAGAGTGGATATTACTGCCCTATGAGCATGCATATTTGGCTCAGATGATTGAGTATAAGGATGAATCCATCCTAGAAAACATGCCTATTGTAAGGGAATTCGCTGAAGTGTTTCTCAAGGAATTTTCTGGTCTTCCTCTTAGAAGAGATGTTGAATTCTCAATTGATATTATACCTAGGGAATTTCCTATATCCAAGACTCCATACAGAATTGTTTTTGTGGAGCTTGAGGAGATGAAGAAACAACTACAGGAGAATCTGGATAAAGGGTTTATATGCCCAAGTGCTTCACCATGGGGTGCACCCGTCCTCTTCATCAAGAAGAATGATGGGTCAATGCACCTTTGCATCGATTATCATGATCTTATCAAAATCACGATAAAGAACAATTATCCTCTCCCACGAATTGATTACTTATTCAATCAGCTGTGTGGAGCATAATACTTCTCCAAGGTGGATTTGTAGTAGAGATATATTCAAGTAAGGGTGAAGAAGGAAGATATCCCCAAGACTGCTTTTTGTAAAAGATACAGGCACTATGAATTCATAGTAATTCCTTTCAGACCCACTAATTCTCCAGTAATCTTCATGGACTTAATGAATAGAGTCTTTATAGATTACCTCAATAAATTTGTGGTAGTCTTTATAGATGATATTCTGATATAATCCAAAACCAAGGAGGGTCATGAGGAGAATCTAAGAACTGTACTAGAGACCTTGTGGAAGGAGAAGCTCTAAGAAAAGTACAACAAGTGTGAGTTTTGGTTGAAGGAGGTCTCATTATTCACCCATATCATCACAAGCAATTGGATATTTGTGGATCCCTCCAAAACAAATGCAATTGAGGAATTTCTGAGGCCAACATCAGTAACGGATATCCGTAGCTTCTTGGGGTTAGCTGGATATTATCGACGATTTGTGAGAAATTTATCACGATTGTCCAACCCACTTACCATGCTAACTTGGAAGGGAGTAAAGTTTTCTTGGAGTTATTAATGCAAAGAAAGCTTCAAGGAGTTAAAAAGGAGGCTTATCACTGTTCCCATTCTCACTTTACCCACAAGTGGATAACTTTTTGTGGTATTTAGAGATGCTTCGAAGAAGGGACTGAGATGTGTGTTGATGTAAAATGACAAATTCATTGCCTATGATTCAAGGAAATTGAAATTACATGAACAGAACTATCCAACACATGACCTCGAGTTGGCTGTAGTGATCTTCGCTTTGAAAATTTGGCAGCATTATCTCTTTGGGGAGAAGTATGAAATATATACGGGCCAAAAAAGTCTCAAGTATATATTCACATAGAAAGAGTTGAAAATGCACCAAAAAAGATGGTTAGAGCTGATCAAAGACTATGACTGCTCAATCCATTACCACCCTGGGAAAGAGAACAAGGTGGCAGATGCTCTAAGTAGAAAGGACCCAGCAATTCTATCATTGATGAGAATTGAGAAGGACCCAATCTTCTTAAATTTTATGAATATGGATATGGGAATCATAAATAAGGGAAAATCATCAATCCTTTCACAAATGATTTCTCAACCATCTCTTTTGGAAAGGTTAAAGGATGCTCAAAAGGATGATGTGGGAATTAAAAAGAGAGTGGAAGCTATCAGAAAATGGAAATCCTTAGATTTCAATGTTAATGAAGAAGTAATTGTGAGATTTGGGAAATGATTATGTTTTCCATCAAGTCCAGAGTTGAAGAAGGAGCTTTTGGATGATGCACATAGTTCAAATTTCTCTATTCACCTAGGAAACACAAAGATGTATCAAGATCTCTAAGAGCATTATTGGTGGGATAATATGAAGAAGGAGATCGTTGAATATACATCAAAGTGTCTGGTGTGTCAGAAAGTAAAGGTAGAGAGGTAGAAGTCGAAGGTGATGATGCAACCATTTCCCATACTAGAATGGAAATGGGAGAACATCACCATGGACTTTGTCACTGGACTTCTGAAGACATCTAAAGGCAAAAATGAAATCTGGGTTGTTATGGATCATCTTACAAAGGCTTCACACTTCATTGCTATTCAGGAGGATTTCTCATTACACTACTACAAATATGGATTATAATAGCGCTAAAAACGACCTTTAACAGCGCTAAAAAAAGCATTGTTAATCTCGGTGAAGATAAAGTGCCCCTTTATCAGTGCTAAGCAAGTGCTGATAAAGGTAGTATTTATCAGCACTATTTTCAGCGCTGATAAATGTATAATATATCAGCGCTATTTTGAGCACTGATAAAAACTACCTTTATCAGCGCTCAAAATAGCGCTGATATATTATCCATTTATCAGTGCTTAACTAGCACTAATAAAGGTCAAAGATCCTATCCAAAACCAGAACCTGCACAGAACCTGCCCAGCACCTGCACACATTACAGCACCTGTACAGAGTCCAAACAACACCTACACACAGCACACACAACACCCACACACAAAGCTCATAAGAACAAAAATGATACATACATTTACTTGAAATCATTAATACAAAACAAAACACTTCTATATATATTTCAAACAATGTTTAATTTGGTTACAATTACATTTATCCAACAAATAGTTAAAAAACAATGTTGTTCCATCCTTTTTGCATCCATCCGCTCTAAAAAATTGTCGTCCATGGCGGCGGATTCCGAAAAAAGCATTCAAACTGAGGGAAAATATTTCACCTACATAATAAAACAAATATTATGTTAGTAATACAATAATGAAATAAAGAATGGGGTTTCTAAATGGAATTATACTAGTGAGGCACAAAACATAAAATAACCAATTAACAAAATTGGTGCATGGTTAGGGCTAATCATCTATAATAATAAAACGGCCCAATGTTTAGTAGAACATGGGCTATTTAATGATTCGAGGGGGAATAGATAAACCTACAGATTGGTTCTAAGGTTATGATGGTCTCACATTGATGGTTAATGGTTTGTCAAATAATGTGATGAACTTGTGTAGGGTATGAGTTTTTGGGGAAGTATCTCTATATGGTTGAATAATGGATTGTAATCCACTCAATGAAACTATACGGATTAGAAGTGTGTGTATATTTATTCCCACATTGTTGGAAAATGATTTATTTTACCCTTAGGCCTAATAATTCACCTAATTAATGAGTGGAATTAACAAATTTTCACTATCAACCATTCAAGCGGGTTACCCTCATATATCCCTCATTCTACTCAACAAAATCCTTTACACGCACTCTCATCCTTCTCCCTTCCCCCATGGGATATCTCCCTTACTTTTGAGATAAATCAAATATTATCAATTACATTAAAAGAGTGGTGGAATATCTTCAACCCTATTATCCTCCTCTATTGGATACCAATGATGGGCCTTTTGCAACGACATTAAACCTTGGCTATATACCTATAGCCACGGTTTAATACCATGGATATATGTCCCCCCATTCCATAAAAAATAAGCATCCCTGCCCCCTTCCCCAGCACACCCCCTACACACTGCCCACCCCCGAGCACACCCCTTACCCCTGCACACTCTCTGCCCCCTGAACACCCCCTGCCCCCTTCCCCAGTACACCCCTTCCCACTGCACTTCCCCCCTACCCATTTCACACCCCCTTCCCACCCCCTACATATTTCAAAAGAACCTAGCACACCCCCTACCCTTTCCCCCTACCACTTTTCCCCCTTCCCCCTCCCCCAGAAAACCACCCCTGCCCTCTCACCTTGTCCCCTGCACATCATAAAGAAAATACATTGTATGGAAATTGTGCTCAATTTACATTATACATTTCATATATATCAACACATTCTCATGTAATTTCATTCAATGTAAATACACATATATAGACTCTCTACATCACATAAGAAAACCCTCTTTAAAATTCACAAACACATTAAATCCATTTGAAAACACCCATCACTCAACTTTATCATTTCTTCAAACACATTTAAAGGACTTAAACATGAAAATCCACAAGAAATACAACTAAATTCATTTTAAAAATAACTTTAAAGTCTATACACACTCCAAATTCCTTTGATAACAAATTTTTAAACACACAAACATTTCATATAGTACACTTAGCAAGCAAATACAGCATAATAAAATCATCATATAATGTAAAAGCATGGAATCACCTACATAAAGCTTGGAATATTCCCAAATCTGCTGGAAAACATAAAACCACATCTCCACAATACCTTAATAAGGACTGATTAAACATTAATATTGAATATATTAATGGAAACCCATGTTTAACTTCTGGTATTCCATGAGTTTAACATCCCACAAGGATAGAGGGTCATGATTTAATATCTTACAGAGATGTAAGATCTGGGTGGATCAAAATACTTATAAAGGTGGATCAGGTAGGTACATCTCTAGAAGTGAGCACCTGGAATGTTTACCTGATAGATGGATCAAAACGCCCAATGAGGTCTGACCCAAGTGTGGTGCATCCCATAATGGTAAGGTTTCTCATTTTGAAGACTTATTCGGATTCCACTAAGGGAAATAAAAGAGGGAAAATAAGCGAAGGTGTACCCTAGTGAGGGGGTCACCATGGTTTACCATTGGTTGGGATTTAACCTCATAGAGGCTTCCTACGAACCCTATTTATAATACAAGGATCAAAACCCATATATTTAAAAGAGGTATGTTGTGGGAATTACCCATGGTTAGATTCCCTTCAAACTAGTAATACTCTTGGTTGGATGAGTATGGGTTTTGTGGGGCTTATGCATTGTCAGATTCTCAGGTTCTTCCAAGATTAGCAATGGGATGAATGGGACATACATGCTAAGATGGACCATGTGAATGGCGTGATCCATGGGGCTCATCAGACTCCCCATACCTTCCATAAACACCTAAAAACATCATGAGGACCAGATTCTACATGATGGTGCATCACAGGGTTGATTCTTTTGATGATGTACTGGTCGTTTGAGCTTGGATTTCATCTCAACCAGCCTTTCCCTTAATTGAATTATCCTGGGACACATATTTTGGTTCCAAAAAATCCCTCAATGATACTGATTATCCCATGCATCTACCTAGAAATAATTGTGCAAGTCAAACAACAACACATGTGCTAAAATACAAGTTCAAACAAATGAGATACAGAAAATGGATTTTGTTGATCCTCGGTGGTTTCGTCGTTCACCCCATACGCATTGCACACCATCATGCCTTACTTCAATATTGATTTGTTCAAAGATCAATAATATGAATCCAGGGATAGAAAACATTGAGTAATAAATTTAGATTTCAATACATCGAAGCATTCTCAATTCACCAAATAAGGTTGTAGGATAATCAATGATCATATATAGATAACATAAGTGGTAGGAATTCACCTTCATCCTATTTGTGTACAATCTTCCATCAGTTATGTTTCCCATTCATTTCTAAACACATGTATATCATCTTCTGAATATGAGTTTTTGCGACAGTCATGGTAGTATTGAAAAAATATAAATACACAATGTATTAATAAATATTTTAAATGAACTCATAATTATTTTCGAAAATACCTCATCAGGGATGCTAGTTTGTTGATGAAATAAGATCTCCTTCATAAATTTACAAACATAATAACCACAGTACTTTCTGTTTGTTTGTTTTGGACACTACAGAAACATCGACAACAATAATTAATTTGTTTTTATATGTGTTTGGATAGTGCAATGTTATTATATATACCCGGAAACTTTTCCATTTGTAGATCTTGTTGTCGTGCTCATCCTTATACCTTGGATTCATTACATGCATTAGACGATAATTATGCACCGCCCTATCATAAAAGAATCCTCATTAAAAGATAACATAAATTATATGACTATATGTTTAGTTTTAAAATGTTGGATCTAGTGTATTACAAATTAACAAACTCCATCATGCGTGGTCTGTTTGTTGGATATCCATTCGTTGAATCCAAAAAATAAATCTTTGGAGTATCCAAATTGACTGCAATCGGCATCCAATGCTCCCTAAAAATAAAAAAAGGAATAAGTAAAGAAAGAAATGAAAATATAGTTGATATTATTAAATTGTAGAGTTTTACCCCTGCATCGTTGGTATTAAAAAGAGTCTGTCATCCGTAATTTTGTTTTCAAATGATTTGAGCAGGGATGACATTATTGCAGCCTCTTTATCAGAATCTATTTCGTCTTTTGAAGATGTGGTGTGAGGACTAACGAGTCCAAATTTTTGTTCATGGGGAAATCCCTTCAATTGGTTTTCATATATATGTCTGCGAAAAATATAAAATTTATTTAGTCAAAATTATCAGAGTATATCAGCTTTTGTAAAATCAAATCATGAAAACTTACCTCATGTATCCATTTACAACTGAGGCGCATAGCCATTCATACTTGAGGAGTTCATTTACATTTTCATCACTAATGAAATCTGATATCTCCTCTCCATAAATATATTTTTTGAAATCAACTATCTGAGTACTGCCATCTTTCAACTTTGTATACACATGATCCTGTAATGATATTAACTGTGGATATAGAACGGGCGGGGTGAAGGTGCTCTCAGTAGACCGTTTCAATCGGTTGGTTGATCCTTGAGATAGTTTTGATATGATATTTCGTTTCACCCCACAGTCTTTGTCATTCTGTAATAACAATCATTGGTTCAGACCTTTTTTCATTAAATGTTAAAGGTCCAGCTTGAAAAATAAATTAGAAATGAATACCTTTTTGTCGACATGTTTTTTTACAAGAACTTTCGGTCATGAGATGAATGTTCCAAAATCTTGTTCAACCGTATGAATGTCGTCATCATCATTTGGAATAGGTATCTCAGCACTCGGCTCATTAGCTACGTTAATTGACACTCTAATATGATCTTTTGGAAGCTGTCTGTTGTGTAGCATGTCGTTTTGCGTATTGAACACCGTAGCCCTTGCTACAAGGCGATAGGTGGGAGTTGATAAATATAAATCACATTCATTTTCACCCTATGGAATATTAGTACAAGAAAGGTATCAGTGTCTATGTAAATAATATTTCATAGAAACAATTATTAAAACATTGATTACCTCATCTAAGTCAGGTTTTTTAGGGGAATGGCTCGCCTCAAAGATGGTGCGGGTGGGGAGAGATCGTCACGCATGGGTTGTTGTTGAGTTGTTTCTTATCTTTTCCTCTCCCCCATAAATTTTTCTATCATATCTCTCTAGTATTTTAATTCTTCTTGAAAAATAGATAATTGTTCTTGCATCTTTTCCATTTTTTCATTTTGATCCCCCGCTTGTTTTTGTTTTTGAAAATATGTTCGGGGTGTCACCCCAAAACACGCACCTCTAACGCGGCCATACCTTTCTGGCTGCTTCAAGGCTACTAAAATTATGTCGGCATCTGGTGTGGTTGTTGTTGATTCTTGTGACTATTTCAGATAGAAAATATATAAAAATAAGTAGTTATTGTAATGTAATAGCGATTTAAAGCAACTCAAATTTATATTATGTCATACTTACACATGTTTACCACACTTTTTGTGTGTTTTCATCTATCAATATCCCCTCTTTATTTACACGAGCCTCCTTTCATAGCACATGACGTGGGATGGATATGGCTTTCGATTTTGATTCATCAATCTACATATAAACAGAGAAACATGGTTATGGTGTTGTTTTATGTCACATACTAGTAGTAGGGTAGATTTAAAAGACATACCAATTTTTTCTCAAGTTCAGTGTACCCCATCCTTGCTTTACGGATAGGGTACGCTGGTTCTGTTGTGCATTTTTTATTTTCAGCACTCAGTAGTTGTTTCATAAATAAAAAACTATCAATTAGAGTGATGAATACAAGCAAACGTCAAACAACGTATTACCCCACACAATGTACCTGAAAATTATGCTCCCCACGACAGTTGCTAAATGCATCCCACACTCCTTAGGATATAAAGTGTGCGTAAAGAGGAGGTGGGTGTGGCTTTATTTTCTATTCTGCATCTTTAAGATGATATTTCGTTAAAATTGTGTGGAAACCTCTATGAATCCTTCCTGCAACTCTTAATACATATTCCTTGTGCAAGAAATATACTATAAATGCACTCTATAATGGATGATGAAGAGTAAGTCAATGTTTTGGTAT
The DNA here is from genome assembly GCA_963277665.1 of Viscum album. Taxonomy (NCBI): domain Eukaryota; kingdom Viridiplantae; phylum Streptophyta; class Magnoliopsida; order Santalales; family Viscaceae; genus Viscum; species Viscum album. The sequence goes on from OY728125.1 coordinate 1,954,083,368, forward strand.
TTTATTTTATTTTATTTTAATAAATTAAAAAAATGATATCATAATGTTACCATAATCTCTTCCCACATTAGTGTCTTCATCCCGGTGACAACATGGTTCCATGACTATACATCAATCGGCACGCATTGCTGAGTGATGATTCCAATGTAGCTACTTAAGATGGCTCTGTTGGAGTTAACATGTTGGCCTCTCTTATTCCATCCCACCTCAAATTCGATTCCGTTTTCTTTTGCCTTAAGGATTTTGGCTAACACTGTCAAACTACGACGCTCTTGTTTTTTTTGTGCTTTCAGGGTTTCATTTCCTACCATTTCCTCAAAAGTAGCATCAATATCTTCCCCCGGAGCGCTAGAATCGGCAATGGGACCAGCAGAAAAAGGTTGAGAAACTTGTTGTACCTCAACACTGGGACCAGCAACAACAAGTTGAGAAACCTTTTGTTGCTATGCACTAGGACCACCAGCATCTGGTTGAGAAACCTGTTGTTGCTCTGCAGTGGGACCACCAGCTTCTAGTTGAGAGACCTTTTGTGCCTCGATATTGGGAACATTAGCAGGTGCAGAAGTCATTATCTGAATAAGTGGTTTAATATTTAATTTATATTACATAAAAACAACATCGAACAGATAATAACATAACGTAACACAATTTATGTTACAATAAACAAATAACCTGATTATTGTACTCTCTTTTTTTCTTTAAAGGATGAAGAAATTTGACTCCCCTATCGACTATGTAAATTCCTTCATTGTGGTCTCCTCTGTCATACAAAAATGCCGTCTACATTTGGAACGCTGCGAAATTATTGTGAAGTCACTATAAAAGGTCCAACCTCCATTGAACTTTCATCTGACCCTTCAGTTGTTTTGGTCGATAACAGAACAATTTACCAATTTCAGTTTGCGGGGTCTAGAACATAAAATACTTGTACTGTCTTTGATGCCATTATAAGTGGTTCGTTTTTCTCCCATTCCATGCTAAAATCAACTTTCACGAATCCTAATTCATCTATTTTAACAGCACTCCTGTTATCAACCCACTTTCATTGAAAAATTGGCAATTTGAATTTCGTATAATCCAACTCCCATATTCGTTTGATGATTCCAAAGTATGACATATTCACATAAATTGGATTTTTGTCTTTAGCACCGGAAACATGCATTGCCTCAGCCACAAGTGTAACCCCACTATTCTGCATGGTACTGTCTTCATCATGTTCATTAGTATAGAATGTATAACTATTAACGGCATAAGCATTGTAAGATAATACATACACACTTGCTCCTCCGGCCAGCCATCGAAGTCGTTCTGAAATTGAGTCTGGATTTTCATCTAATTGCTTAAAAATATGGTCTCGAAACCATCCTATAAACTGTCAATTATGTGTATATGATATCCATTTTTCATCCCTAGAAGGATTCAAACACATAAGAATTTCTTTGTGGGTTTGAACATATGGGTCAACGTCGAAACTATTATGCAAAACGTAAAGGTGGTCCTGCTCTCGATCTATAATATTGATTGTGACAATCTCTCTTCCAAAAATTCCTTCACCCTCAAGCAACTCAGTGTGACGAGATTTTGGTAGGCCAACGATTTCCACACCAGACGGGTATTCGGTACAATATTCAATAGCTTCCTCAACAATATATTTCTCTGCAATACAACACTCTGCCCGACTTCAGTTTTTGACATACCCTTTCAAAATCTTCATATACCGTTCAATGGGGTACATCCATCTATAATGTACAGGACCACGAAGTCGAATCTCTCTCACCAAATGAACCATCATATCGAAAAATGTCGGCGGGAAGAACATTTCCAATTCACATAATATGACGTTAATTTCTCTTTCCATAGTTGGAAATTTCGCCGGGTCTATAACTTTGCTGCATATAGCTTTGAAGAAGAAACAGAGCTTCATTAATGTATAGTGGACATTCTTGGAAAAAATGCAACGTAAAGCTATAGGAATTAGATCTTGCATCAAAACATGGTAGTCATGTGATTTCAGACCCTTTAATTTTAAATCTCCCATTGACAGGATATTCTTGATATTTGATGAATACCCCTCTGGAACCTTTACGTCATTCAAGAAGTTGCAAAACTGATATCTCTCCTGCCTGGAAAGAGTGTAAGCAGCAGGAGGAAGAAATGTTCGTTTTTCACCCTTCACTGGTGCCAACTCTTCTCGTATTCTCATCTCAACCATGTCCAATCTAACCTTAATTCCATCCTTTGTTTTGCCGGGTGCATTTAGCAACGTGTCGATGATACTATCACATACATTTTTTTCAACATGCATAACATCAAGAAAATGTCTGACATACAGACAATTCCAGTATGGTAATTCAAAAAAAACTGATCTCTTTTTCCAACCAGTTTTCGTAAGGTTTTTAGAAAATGGTTTACCAAAATTAGTGTCCAAAGCTTTTACTTTCTCAAAAAATTGATCACCTGTTAGTGGAGATGGTGTTGTACGTTCCTCTGAACTTCTGTCGAATGATGTCGTCCAAGATTAGTACTTATGTCATCGGGGTAGAAATCTGTGATGTCCTAGAAACACAGTTTTTGATGAATGTTTCAACCTAATTGACTGTGTACCTTGTTCGCAAATGGGACACACTTGAGTTACTTTAATGCTATATCCTGACAAATTTCCATAAGCATGAAAGTCATTTATCATCCCATACAACATGGATTTCAAAGTGAACTGTTCATTTTTGTAAGCATCATATATCGTAACACCTGAATGCCACAATATTTTCAAATCCTTGATCAATGGGGCCAAATAAACATCAATATCATTACCCCGGTTGTTTTGGTCCTGATAAAATCATAGATAACATGATGTATTTTCGTTTCATGAATAACCATGGTGGTAAATTATAATTTACTAACATAACCAGCCATGTACTGTGACTGCTGCTTTGAAAACCAAAAGGATTCACCCTATCTATAGATAATGCCAGATGAAGGTTTCTTGGCTCGTTCCCAAATTCAGGATACTCATGATCAATTCTCTTCCACTGAGGAGAGTCTGCAGGGTGACGTAGTTTCCCATCTTTAATTCTTTTATATTCATGCCATGTCAATTGTCCTGTAGTCTCCTCTCTTCCATATAGGCATCTAATCCTAGGAATGATTGGAAAGTACCATAAAACTTTTGTAGGACTAGAATCATCTTTCTTGTATCGGGAAGCACCACACTTTGGAAATTCTTTAAGTGATTTGTGGTCCTTGCGAAACAATATACAACCATTCGGGAAAGCATGTATTCTTTCAGATATCATACTCATCGATCGTAGCATTCGTTTGGCATCATATGTTCGTCTTGGGAGTTCATTATCTTCTGGGAGCATGTCATTCAGGAGAACAAGTAGTTCCGTAAAATTGGCATCACTCCACCCATTTCCTGCTTTCAAATTATACAGCTTCAATACGGCTGACAATGCTGTTTATTTAGTGCAACCAGCATACAATGGTGTTTTTGCACAACTCTTTAACTTTTCAAACAATTTTGGGCAATCACGAAGTTCATCTTCAACTATCCTTTTCATTTCCTCGATACGATCTTCATCATCGTTCACATCTATAATCACACCCTCCATATGATCGTCTTCACTGTTCACGCTTCTAATCATATCAGATGATCTGTAAAATGTCGTGTTCTCTGAGTCACTACCTACATTAGTTTTTTCCCCGTGTTTATTCCAACATGTATAACTTTGATCTATTCCATGACAGATCAGGTGTTCTTCCAACTCCTCTGGACTAATTTGTCTTGAATAACAACAGCGTAAACACGGACAAAGGATTTGAGAATGGTCACATGCATGATCTTCTACAAACTTGATAAACTCTTTCACGCCATCTTCATACTCTTTTGTCAACCGATTGTCATTCATCCATTATTTATTCATATTCATCATATTTACGGGTTCGATCTCTAGAACTTGCCTAATATTATGTTTTAATTAATCAGGTAGCATTTTTTGGGTTTTATAAAAACAAATCATGGTAAAAATGCCTTTAAACACATGTAAAATCCATATACATGGTGTTTCCTGTAGGGTGAACATCGTGTATGTATAAGATACCTAATTTCATCTAACATATATCAAATTTATTCCAAATTAGTCTTACAAAGACTGAATGATGCCTTAGAAAATACATGACATTTAGAACAACATGAGCTAAAGGCGTGTACTTTAGATACATATTGAGTCACCTCACCAGCTATGCATCACATTTTTGTGGAATACACGGTGTGTAGTCCTTACATGACCACTAGGGGTGTATAGTACATACACATCAAGTGTCTATGGTATCTATATATGGTGTGAGTGAAGTAAAACACATGTCATCTTGTGGTGTTCATTCATAAGTCAAGTATGCGTAAATTACAAATTTATATATTCCAATGTTCAACAAGAACCAACCAACATTCAATTCATTTAGTGCGCAAACAAGGACCACCAACGGACACAATTTTCAGCGGGGAATTTAGCCCGTACATTTCACATTATAACCATAAATATCAAACAGTAATAACATTAGAGCAAGAGGAAACCAATGAGTAACAGGATAAAACAGTAATAAATATGATGTTATCTCAATGTACTCAAGGTGATGATAAGATGTTGGTCAAGATCAAATATGGGTTGGGAGTACACTAATATTTAATTGAAAAAAACTACTAAAAATAGATCCATAAAAAGATGAAATATCCTATTCATCAAGTCCCTTAATACAACCAATGCATTAGTTAAACAAAAAATCATCGCTAAAAATTCATACAGGCCATAACTACTCCTAAAATCAGTCTATGGTAGGTCCATCGATGTCCAACTCATCTAATGGTATCCTAATGTCAAATCTATCTTGGAGAAGATCATAGAACCTCATAGATGATCAATGTGACTATCAATGCGTTGATGAGGATACATATTCATGACTCTCATCAGGTTCAATCTCTAATAGTCTAACAAAAGAATAAATACCAATCAACCATCTATTTTAGAGAACTATAAAACCCCATGGTAAAGTACTCTGCCATATGAAACCATTATATTCTATATCATCAAATTTTAATTCAAACAACTGATTCTCTTTTGGTGTTATTTTAGAAATTGTGATAGAAACTGAATTTTCTCCCAAAACTAACTAGATTATAAATTTTATCTCTTTATTAAGAAGTAAATTTTATACCTCATCAGTGAAAACATCCTAAAAATATACTACCATTGGGGAAAAAGAATCCTACAGCATTCTAGAAACATCTACAATATTCCTGACTATTTGAGCCATGAGAAAATACAATATAGATTGAATTGGTTCTACATGACCAGATAGAAGATTCCTCTCATCAAAGTGAAAATAACTCTATCTATTTTGGAGATAAAAAGGTAACTCTCATATGGGAACAAATGATTTTGGATTGTTATAAAACAAACTAATCCATAACAAAACTAAAATATAATATAATCATATAAAGCATGGGTGGTTCACAAAATAAATGATAACCACCAATATCTAGAGATCATTCCTTACAACATGTTATATTATTCGACTATAATACCAATAGTGTGTCGGTGGTGATAACACTATCCAAGCTTTACACCTCCAAGCCTAAAACATTTACAAAAAGCGTGAAAAAAAGGAATGTGATTCTCTTTTATAAAAAATTAAATAAAGGGTAGATAATATAGGAATTGTACCATTGACAGTAGATGATCAAGAATCCACAATAGCCATAGCAGACTACATAACATGCATATGACCAGCCCCTAAACCCTAGACTAGATCCAGACTCCCTATATGATATATACTCTTCCTTATACTATTATTCCTGCATAGTGGTACAATATCCCCTCCCTTGACCAAAACTTCCAATGGGACTCTAACTACCTATTATCATAGGAGTGTTTGAGTCCTTCCCAATCTCCAGTTCCATTCATGTTACCCTATAAAGGCTCTATTGCTGCATGCCCCTAGAAAACCACATTAGGTGGAAGAATCTTTTATAAGCATGAAACCTCAATCGCAACACCATACAAACCAAACAATCAAAATTCTAGATTTTACAAAGCATCCCTTATTCAATTTTGTTTGTTAATTCGGGGGTTATCACAGAAGTTTTATCATCCTGGGGTGTTCATTCATAATTCAAGTATACGTATATTACCAATTTATATATTCCAATGTTCAAAAAGAACCAACCAATATTCAATTCATTTAGTGCGAAAATAAGGACCACCAACGGCCATGATTTTCAGCGGGGCATTTAGCTCGTACATTTCACATTATAACCATCAATATCAAACAGTAATAACATGAGAACAAGAGGAAACCAATGATTAACAGAAGAAAACTCACCGCGAAGGTGTTATTAAGCACATGGCAGAGGTGCGTACGTGGCAGAGGTGCATACGTGGCAGAGGAGAGGTGCACAGTAGAGGAGATTTCCAACTGAAAAGAAAACATTAAATAGTGGAAACCCATGAGAATAAAATAATATAAAACCTATTAAACCATTTAACACATCCCAAAAACCCCAAAAGACAATGCATGCAAATAAATTTAAATTTATTGATAGAAATCACTCTCTGATCACTAATTTTTATTCAAACCATAGGTGAAAACAAATCCAAATAGGAATCAGAAGGATCACATACCTCGAGAAAAGAAATCCAACCATAATAGTGATCAAGCATAGTACAATGTGAACTAGATGGAACTCAAGATGGGGAGTAAGCCATCATGTAATAACTCTAAGAAATTGGTGTGGTGAAAAAATCCCAAAATCCTATTAGTATTTGTGGGGGGATATGTTATACTCAACACCCGATGTAAGGGAGTGTGATTTTCCTATATTCTCAAAAATTACCTTACCATCTTATGTTATCCTCTATAAAGGTGTATTTTAATTTTAACTAGAATGGGGAATTACCTCCCATCCATCAATTTAATTAGGACCATTTGTATAAGTAAGGCATTATTCAAATTCATATTTATATTACATAACATGAAGAAAAACATCTCATATGTCCCATTATCCATGTACAATTTCATTCAACGAAATGAAATACACAATTATCATTCTATATAACATGTAGCAGATGGTGTTCCCTTTCAACCCATTATAGATCATTTCAATTCATTTAATTAATTCATTAAATTAAAATAAATCCATCATGTAAAATTCACCCCTCATTATTATTACACATTCAATTTTACCAAGAATGGATAATTCACTAATAAGGCTCAAAGGGTCTTCAAAATGGGCCATAATCAACATGGAAATTTCCTACATAGTAAATTCCATTAAAAATATAGGCCAAACACCTCTAATGTGTCTTCAATTCCATTTATATACCCTTGTATAAAGGGAAACCTCAATTTTAAAAGCTTTGACATAAGCTAAATATGCGTTTAGGGCAGTTAATAATTTGACATTAAAGGGATAATTTTACTTGGCACACTCAAGGGGTCTCCATAAAAGAGTTCAAGAACATCTAACCCATGAAACAAGATTCAATAGGTGTTTATTGAGGTGAAAGGATTAAATAAAGAACTCAATAATATCAATAATCCATTGACTCTTTCAATAACACCTTAAATCAGGATTTCACGCGTTCAATTCAATCGGTAGAAAAAAAATTTACCTGAAAATGAATATCAATAATGGTAGCGTCGGTGGCGGAGGCAGCGCCATAGGTGGAGGCGGCGGTGGCGGTAAGGCTGCGGCGGCGGTAGAGGCAGAGGCCATGGTGGCAGCAGAGGCGGCGGGGGTCACGGCAGTGAGGGTGGAGGTGGCAGAGGCAGCGGCGGTCACAGTAGCGAGAGCGGGGGCGGAGGCGGCGGCGGCGGCGGAGAAGGAGGAGGATGAGGAGGACGAGAAGGAGGAAGGAGGAGGAGGAATGAGGACAAGGAGGAGGAGGAGGACGAGGATGAGGTCATGGCGGCGAGGCACCTGGTTCAGCTTCCACGAGAGCTTGACTTCGTGCAAGCGAGGATGGCATGTTAGGGTTATTAAATAAAAACCGACAGAACAGTTATCAGCGCTCATTAAAAGCACTGATAAAGGTATGTTTTATCAGCGCTAAAATAAAAGCACTGATAAAACATTCATTTATCAGGAATTTTTTAGCGCTGATAAAGATCTACCTTTATCAGCACTTTTAGATATCACTGATAAAGGTATACCCCTTTATCAGCACTTTCTGTTTAGCGCTGATAAAGGGCAGCGCTTCCCTTGCCCTGTTTTGTGGTAGTGTTAGATCAACTGGCACAGATATATATCAGGGAAGTGGTAAGGCTTCATGAAGTACCACTATATATTATGTCTGATCTAGATCCAAGATTCACCTCTAAGTTTTAGAAGAGTCTTCAACATGATCTGAATACTGAATTAAACTTCATTACGACCTATCATCCTCAAAATGATGACCAATCCGAGTAGACTATCCAAACACTTGAGGACATGTTGAGATCATGCTCAATGGACTTTAAAGGAAGATGGGATCAACATCTTCCTTTGGTTGAGTTCTCTTATAATAACAGTTTCCACTCGAGAATCCAATTGGCACCATATGAATCCCTTTATGGGAAAAGGTGTAGAACACCGGCGTGTTGGGATGGGGTCGGTGAGTGTAAGTTGCTTGGACCAGAAATGGTTGAAGAAATGGCTGAGAAGGTGAAAACCATTCAGCAGCATATCAAGGTTTCCCAGAGTCAACAGAAGAGTTATGTAGATAACCATCGATGAGACCTTGAGTTTAAAGTTGGATACATGGTATTTCTATGCATATCTCTGTGGAATAAGTTCATGAGTTTTGAAAATAAAGGGAAGTTAAGTCCAAGGTACATCGACCCCTTCGAGATTCTTGATCGTGTCAGGGTTGTGGCCTATTGACAAGCACTTCCACCAACCATGGCCAAAGTACATGATGTCTTTCATGTATCCCTATTAAGGAAGTACATATTGGACCCTTCACATGTACTCTATTCATAGGTGACATAGTTATAGGATGATCTTTCTTATGAGTATCAACTAGTGAAGATCTTAGATCATAGAGAAAAGTTCTACAAAATAAGACAATTCCTCTCGTCAAGGTGTTGTGGAGAAACCACAAGTTTGAAGAAGCGACGTGGGAATTGGAGAAAATGATGAATCGGAGTTACCCACATCTGTTTTATTGTGGGAAAAGGAAATTTCTAGGGTGAAATTTTTTAAGGGGGGAGATTGTAATGACCCAAACATTCATTAATGGAAATCCCTCTTGATCTAATTAAATATATCTCTGTGTAAAATGTTTATATAAAATGTCAAATTATTTGGTTTTATGTTTTTGGATTTTAAAATACAGTTAATAATTGTGACTGTTGCTAATATATCCATTGAATAGTGATCACATGATTAGTATAAATATAGGGCTTTAACAAATCCAATTTACTCAGACAAATGAAGTGATGGCCTCATGTAGTAGATGTGCCCCATATGAAGCCCATTTGTCAGAGATTGGAAAGGATGTTGCCTCTTTGGGATTCTTTCTTTACTAAGCCCAAGCCGAGCATGAATATTTTAAGCTCGAGCGGGACCACTTATGAGATAAGTGGAAGTTGATAGAGATTACCACCCAAGAAATGTTATCTGAGCCACCCCAAGAGTCTGTCAACATCGCACACCTTACTCTTAGGTCTTATGTGGGTGTTATAAGGGGTTATGTAACAATACCTTAGCACTAGGGTTCTGTACATTATTTTTTGTATATAATAATGAATATACTTTCATTTTATTATTGTTACCTTGTTAATAGTTTTAAAAGAACAAATAGTATTTTTAGTTAATGTTCAACAAAGAAATCTATTTTAATGAATTAATGGATTTTTTTATTAAATAATATTTTAATAAAATATTATTATTGTTATTAAATTAATTTTTATTAAATATAAATGATCATATAATTTTATGAATGAAATTGTAATTTTTATTAAGGTCTGAAATCCATTTTTGTCAAAACCCATGAATTTTCAATAAATGTCAGTTTTTATTTTAAAAGTGAAAATTAACATATTTATAAAATTATTTAGATAAAATTAATATTATTTCTGGAATCAAGACATCTAAATTATCCAACGGTGAATTTTTCATAATTTTCTGAGACAATCAAATTTTTGTGTAAAAATTAAATACCATTAAAATATATAATGTGTTTTATGACATCATAATGACCCAATAGTGATGTAATAAAATATTGTAAACTTTATGTTCGGCCAATATATGTTTTACCATTAAAATAATTTGATTTTGGGTTTGTTTAATTTATTTTACAAAGCTTTAGTAGACCCTTCAAAACTTATTAAACATTTTGTCATTTTAAATTGTTTTCCTTGGGAGTGTGACTCACCTACACATATGCAACCCCATTATTTTAAGAAGTTCGGACTTTGGCATTATAAATTATTTTTTTCCACTCCCATTTGTCAAAACCCTTGGGAAAACACCATGGTCTGGTTTGTGGTTTTGATTAGTTTAATGTGAGGTGTCCCAAACCTAAATATACACAATTCCCTCTCCTTTTCTATATAAACCCACCCAAGCTCCCACTTCCTCCTCACTCAAAGCGTATAGAGTTTTTTCAACCTCTACCCTCCTCTCTCTAGAATCTTCCCAAGGTGCCCCAAGATCCCAAGAATCCTCTCTCAAGCCTCTCTCAAACCTTTGGAAGCACACTTCCAAGTAAGGGTTTTCTTCCTTTCTCATTTTTGTCCAATATTATTTAAGTAGTTATGCCCTTTTAATTTCAATTATAAATGTTGGGGTATAATTTCACACATCCCCCATACTTCCCTATTTATTTTTTAGTTATGGGAGACCCATTTCTCTCTCATTAAATGTCTCCCATGTACACTCGTTACTATGCCGAAATTCCGAAAGGAATTTCTCTCTCCTCATTTACATTCAAGAAATTCTTTTATCTCATGAATATAAGTTCCATTACATTTTTTGGGACATATATCTATATGACTCCATTACTTTCCATGTCATGTAAATATTATGAGAGACCCATTTCTCTCTCATCAACCATTTTTTTGAGTTCTTTTGTCACGCCGTTATGCTGTCAAAATTGCACCGCGTTTTTCCAAGACAAAGTCATTGTATAGTGAATACCATGCCCATTTCTCTATCAAGGGTATTCACATTTATGCACATTTACTTATTGTTTAAAGAGTTTCAAGTATTTATTCCACATTAGTTTATCGTGGAATAAATGATTATGTTTAATGATTCAATATTTTATGATCCATGTGGAACACTTATGCATGAGGTGAAATGTTTAAGAAGGGTGTGCCCTGGTAGCGCTCCAATGCATTGGGTAAAGTATAGTATCATGATATGTCATGTGAAATGGTTGTTTACTCATGATAATTCAAGTTCAATGATAGTTTACTCGTTCTTCATGTGCAATGAGGGTTTACTCATGCTCCATGTGCAATGAGCCTTGGCTCATGCTAATTCCATGTTAAGTGTTGTTGTCACATTTCCATGTTATGATTATCATGCCTTTATGTTTATGCTTCTCTTGTGCTATATTTATATTCCTATTATCTAACATGTATTGTATTCCTCGTGTTATTCCATGATTATTCCCTTACTGGGCTTTATAGCTCACCCTTTTCTTATGCATGTCCTCAGGTTATCCCATGCAATGCTAAGTATGAGGGAATGTAGTGGTCGTGTAAAGGAAGTTTTCAATAAAGATGTTGTATTTCATGTTTAAATTTGTTATGTAATGATCCTAATCCTCAAAGACACTAGACCTATTGATCATATATTTTGTATCAAGTGAAGTTTATGTAATAAATTGTGTTTAATTGTGTAATAAAAAGCAGGGTTGTCACAGAGTTCCCCTCTCCATTGTATCTAATCATGATCCCAAGTTCACTTCTAAATTTTGGAAAGGCCTTTAGAAGTTGTTGGGTACTGAATTAAATTTTAGTATAGCTTTTCATCTATAATCATATGGGAAGTCATAATGAAAAATTCAGACCTTCGAAGATATGCTACGTGCTTGTTCAATGGATTACCAAGGAAGTTGGGACCAACATATTTCTATGGTTGAGTTTTCTAATAATAATAGTTTTCATTCCAGTATACTGATGGAACCATTTGAAGCATTATATGGAATGTGGTGTTGAACTCTAGATTTTTGGGATGAAGTAGGTGAAAGGAAGTTGATGGGACCAAAATTGGTAGAAGAGATGGCAGAAAAATATTAGTTGATTCAGAAGCACATGAGAACATCTCAGAGCATGAAGAAATGTTATGCGGATACCTAGAGGAAGGATCTTTCTTTTGTGGTAGGAGATCATGTTTTTTCAAAATTTCTCTATGGAAAAGTGTGATGTGTTTTGGTAAAAATGGAAAGATGAGTCCAAGGTTCATGGGACCCTGTGAAATCCTGGAGAATGTTGGATCATTTTCCTACAGAGTGGATTTACCTACAAGTTTATCCCAGGTACACAATTTTTTTCATGTTTCAATTTTGAGAATGAATATGCCAGATTCATCCCATGTTTTGAGTCCAGAGGTAGTTCAGTAGGAAGAGAATATTTCTTATGAGGAATAACCAGTCTAGATTCTTGACTGTAGAGAGCAAGTGTTGTGGAATAAGGTGATCCATTAGGTAAATGTTTTTTTAAAAACTATATGGTTGAAGAGTCAACATGAGAATTTAAAAATGCTATGAGGGATAAATACCCCCACTTATTTGATAAGTGAATAAAATTACGAGGATGTAATTCCCAAAAGGGGGGAAGGTTGTAACAACCCTGATATTTATAGAATAATAATTTTTCATTTCTATTAGTATTTATGATTAAGATATTATTTTTATAATAAACATGATTCTTTTTCTGATAGTGTACTCAACACACAACAATAGGTTCTTTTAAAATCTTATGTTGTACACAACTTTGAGTTATACTGAAAAATAATATAATAATATAATTATTTTAAATGGTAGTTAATGTCTAGATTTTGTATTAGTGGGAATGAATATAACCAACCATATTATGATTAAACATGTTTTTTAATTTTTTTTACATTTACCCAAAAAAAATTAGAGGCTAAAAATAATAATGAATCCAATTTTAATCATGAAATACTCTAATAATTTAAAAAGGTTGATTTGCCACATTTTGATGATGAACCCTTTTTAAATCTAGTTTTTTTTCACTTTTATATGATCAATATGAAAAAATAAACTTCTTATTTAGAATTGGGATATCAAAATTTAATTTGGGTAAATTTTATGTATTTTTCTGATAAAGTTCATTTTTAATAAATAATGAAAAATACTGCATTTTAAGTCAAAATTGGTTTTTCATCTAATTTATTTATATAGTTAGATTTTCATTTTAATTAGTTTTAAAGTATAATTTGATTATATTTTTATAATTTAATCCAATTTTGTTCATTAGAAGTAATTTCACTTTGAAATTGGACATAAACACATGTCAATCTTTTGGTTGTTTTTACTTCTTAAAAACACGCTTTTGGTTTTGATAATGGGAATTAATTTTAAATAAATTTATGAAATTTCTGTGTTTTTAATTTTAAAAAATGTATTCTATATTTGTAATTAGGAGTCCCAAATTTTGTAAATATGTGCCTTTTATTTTTAGACAATATGAATAGTAACTTCAGTAAATAGTTTTTTACCATGGTTAAAGGATAAATCTAGTAAATAGGGGTAGAAAATAATATTATAATAATATTAAATTATCCTAACACATGTCCTAATCCTATTGGATGAGATGTTACCGACCATGGGAATCTTTGGGTCGATTTTAGGACCCCATGGAGCCACTTTTGTGTGAAAATGGCATTTAAGTACTTTTAATTTAAAGTTAAGGAAAATATAACCTAAACATGTATCTTTTAATAAAAAAAATTATATGGGGTTATATAAGTTATATTTTTGATTATAAATTTTCATTAGAAATATAAAAACATTTCCTACATAATGGAATTTTATTTATAATTTTTAGATATTAAATTAATAAATTTCTTTATGACGCAATGGTGATGTAGTGACTACCTTATTAATGAATGATTTAAATAAATGAGATTATAAATATTAAAATAAATTTATTTTTAAACTTTTTATGTCATCCAAGAATTTTATGGATAATTAATACTTTTTATACTTAAATTAATAAAGGTTTTTAGAAATAATTAAGTTGTTTTAAATTTTTTAAAAGTCATGATATGAATAGTATATAAATTGATATAAATGAGTTTTTTAAACAAATACTTTTTTATTAAATGATTTAATTGTCCTAAAAATATAATATTTGGCTGAATGAATTAGATAATATTGAAAATATAATTAATTAACCACTTTATGTTCTATTTTCATTTTATAGTAACTATATTAACCATATAGTTTGAATATGCAAGAAGACATGATAAGAGTCAAATTAGTTAACAAAGGGTTAAAGCTAAAAGTTAATGTTAAATTTGTGTCCTAGACTTGTCTAAAACCTATTGGATGAGATTTTTTGACCCAAAATCATCTTATATTTTAAATAAATGAATACAAGACCATATTGAAACCGAAAATCATTTTATAATAAAATAATACTTTCAAACTTTCCTAAAGTGCCCCTCCTCCTTCTTATAAAAGGGAATCACCTATACAAATTTAATCACACCACTAAAGCCCCTTGGATTGTCCAAAATATGAAAAAAAAATCTTCCAAAATCTCTATATTCCTCTTGGAATCCTTTCCTTAGGCATAATGTAATTAAATAAATCCTTTTGGATCAAATCAAAGGGAGATACCCAATTTAGAGGCAACATCTTCTCTCAAGTTCTTTTCTTTTATTTTCCTTCTCTAACCCCCTAAGCTCTCTTTATTCCATTATTTTATAAAAACACAATTATCTTAAATATACTAGAAATTTTTTATGAGAAGTATTCAAACTACACTTCCACACACCTCCATATAATGGATACGAACATACTGCTTTTGTGTACGGTGAACTATTGCCTCACGAAACGATGATTGTTCGATTTTTCCCTACCACCTCTCACGGTGGCCATTAAGATGGGACTATATTTATATATGATATATATTATATTTATTTGGTAACTATGCTTATGTTTTTTTATTTAAACCATACCTTTATGTTTTCCATAATGTGTAAATACAATAATTTCATTTGAGGAAGTGCGGACTACCGCCCCCTCAAAGTGATATGACTCGCTAATTCCATACATATAATTTATAATGGATGGAGTTAACAAAATTATATATGATATTATAATGGAATTATAATATTCATATGTATCATTTATTTTTCATTCTTTTAAATATGAAAAGGAAATGAAAGTAGCATTCATGCGTACGTACGGCTTACCGTCTCCATGAACGGTGCATTTCATTTATTATCTCCAAATGATATATACTAGTATAAATACATACATATATATATACTGAATATATATGATATATATGATATCCAAATCATGAATATCATCCTGTAGATAATTTACTTTTTACCCCATGGACAATTTGTAATTTGAACATGTTCATTTTTTACTCAAGTACCAAATGTCGAAAAAATGACCGATGTTAACTTAAATAATTATGTAATGTTTATAACGTGGTAATAAGTGATATAAAGGAATAATAAACTTGAAAAAAGTTCTGAAGAAAGTATAAATTAACTAAATTTTATTATTTAGGAAAAAAAAGAAACTTACGTGACAAGTCGGACTCAGGGTAAGGGAATTCGTCTCAATCTTCTTTCATTGAGGCATATTTTGATTTATACACAACTTTATTTAATACAGTGTATAAATCCCTTTTAATTTTCATTTCATTAAAATGGAATATTTTTTATGAATCATTTTTCTAAATGACAAAGGAATGTTTCTTTTTAATGTACGCGGTGAAAAGAACATTTTCGCCACTGTGAGTATTATTCAATATTTGGCTTCCTTAACAAGCTGTAGTGTTTTTAAAAGAGAAATAAACACCATATAACCTTTTCTACATATTTTGGAATTGAAAATTGTTTTTCTAATTGATTTATTATGTCAATATCTTGAACTTATATCTTGTGATTGCAATGTAGAAATGTTATCTTTCTTTTATACTTGTTTATGTGTTATTATTATGTTATGGTTCTTGGGAATTGTTTACGTATATGGGTGGTTCCGAGATAAACCTAGGGTGGGTGATCCTGAGATCTCACTCTAATTCATTGGGTAATGTGATGGAGGTAAATGTTAATGTTTCTCCTAAGAGATTTAGGGAATATACTGTGATGGGTATTCCAAATGTAACTCCCTATGCAGTTGTCAAAGCTACAATGTAAGTATGTTATGGATGCCACAAGTTATCATTTTGATTTATGATTTCTATTCTTATTCATAAATATTATGATTTCATGAGGTATGTTAAAGACCGTATGTTTTATTATTAGAAAGTATAATCTCATTGATTTCTATATATTTATGGGCTAATGTTTTTATTTCCTTATTTTATAACCCATACTGAGCTTTTTATGCTCATCCCATGTTTTTGAAATGTTTTTCACAGGGTATAAGGAAGGGTAAGAGAAATGAAGAATTCAAGAATATTTATATCAATAAAGGAATTCTTGTTTTCTTTTAAGAGTTTTTATTTTATGAAAAAAATGGATATTGACTAGAATTATCTAAATGTAATATTCAAGTTATTACATATAAGTTATGAACTAATTATCTAAAGCTCTAAACCTGAAAAGATACTTAATGTGAATTATTAACTTAATTTAATAATTATGTAATTTTTAAGGCTAAGGCCTTATAATTGAGCATTATCTAAAAATTTCCTCAAGTGTTTGGATAATCTACTCAGATTGGCCATTAGTTTGAGGATAATAATCCATAATAAAGTTCAGTTTAGTATTCATAGCAAGTTGAAGACTCTTCCAGAACTTATAGGTGAATCATGGATCTTGATTGGATGCAATAGATAGTGGTACTCCATGAATCCTTACCACTTCTCTAATATATATCCATTCTAGTTGATCTAATGAGAAATCTTATCAAATTGAAATGAAGTGTGAAGTATTTGTAAGACGATCCACAACAACCTAGATAGCATCTTTTCCTTTGGATGTATTCGGATGTCCGGTGACAAATTCCATAGTGATGTTCTCACATTTCCATGCTGGTATGGGTAATGGTTGCATCATAACATTAGACTTATGCCTCTCAACCTTCACTTGCTGACATACCAGGAACTTTGATTTATACTCAATTATCTTCTTCCTCATGTTATCCCACCAATAATGCTCTTGGAGATCTCGATGCATATTTTTGTTTCCTAGGTGAATCAGAAATTCAAACTATGTGCAACATCAAAAAGTTCATTCTTTAACTCTAGATTTGGTGGAACACATAGTCTTGTCCCAAATCTCACTATTCCTTCTTTATTAACATTGAACTCCGAGGATTTACCATTTTTGATAGTTTCCACTTTCTTCTGAATTCCCACATCATCTTTTTGAGCATCCTTTAACCTTTCCAAAAGAGACTCTTGAGAAATCATTTGTTTATGGATTAATGATGTTCCCTTATTTATGATTCCCATGTCCATCTTCATCAAATCTAAGAATATTGGATCCTTTTCAATTCTCATCAATGATAGAATTGATGGTTCCTTTCTACTTAGAGAATCTACCACCTTGTTTGATTTCCTAGAGTGGTAATGGATTGGGAAGTCATAGTCTTTGATCATCTCTAACCATCTTCGTTGGAACATGTTCATCTCTTCTTGTGTGAATATATACTTTAGGCATTTGTGATCTGTTTATATTTCACTATTCTCCCCAAAGAGGTAATGTCGTCAAATTTTCAAAGCGAATATTACTACAGCTAACTCTAGATCATGTGGAAATTTTAATTTCCTTAAAGTATAGGCAATGAATTTTTCTTTTTGACTCAAATTCCATCAAAGGGAGACTTATAAAATTTTCAAAAAATACATTACCACAAACTTCAGCATGTGATACAACACATATAGAAGATTTTTTCCTAATGATTTAATATCATTTCTGCTAGGGACTCAATGTTCTTAGAAAACATAAAAGATATAAAGATAGGAAATGCATTGAAATAAATTGAAACATAAACTACATTGAATTATTATCATATTACTTCTCATTCTACCTTGATGTTGGAGATTGATGATGCTCACCATGCTTCTCAGCCATTTCAATAGAGCATTGTCTTTGGTAATTTCCAACTTATCCACATTTATAGCATATAACTGT
This sequence comes from Viscum album, assembly GCA_963277665.1. Taxonomy (NCBI): domain Eukaryota; kingdom Viridiplantae; phylum Streptophyta; class Magnoliopsida; order Santalales; family Viscaceae; genus Viscum; species Viscum album. The sequence goes on from OY728125.1 coordinate 1,954,101,708, forward strand.
GTAATATTCCTTAGATGGAACTTTGTTTCCATCCATCACATTATCCGTTCTTTCAGGGAAATTGGATACTTTTTTCCCTTCCTTTTATCACTTAAAACATATCCTAGTCCCATTGTGACATTTCCCTTGGTGCCTCTTTCCACACTTGTTGCATGAAGGAAATTGGGTCTTCTTCCCCTTGTCAACTTTATCATATGGACTTTCATGAGATGTCATCTTCCTCTTCCTTAATTTCCTTGGGCATTCAACAAACTTCCCATTGTTAATCTTGATTTTTGATAGTTGGTTTGACACAATAATGATATGTCCTACTTGATCTCCCATTTGATTGGGAATCTCATTGGGACATTCATCATGTTTCCCTTCACACCGGTTGTTAGCCATATTCCTCATATTACCAGAAATTTCCTAGAATAAAAGGAGAATTAGGGATGAGTATATTAAACAACTTAACACATAAATGAGAATTGAATGACATTAAAGGTATAACTTATAAATTACATTTATCTACTTAACTTATAAATTTATAGGCTTCAATATATGTTATCCATGATCTACTTCCCAACATATATTCTTACGGGATTTATTTTATTCCATTAATAATAGTTCATAATAATCTTTTGAATTTACACTACTGGAAAAAAGGCCTATACCCACGGTTCAAAACCGTGGGTATAGCCCCCAAAACCGTGGGTATAGGCTATACCCACGGTTTTGGGAACCGTGGGCTGGAACACCGTCGGTATAGGTCCCCAGCCTATACCCACGGTTTTCCAAAACCGTGGGTATAGGTGTTCTGACACCGTTTCAACAAAACATTGCCAATTGCCACGGTGTCAATGGCTTTTACCCACGGTTTCAAAACCGTGGGTATAGATCCTAAAATTATGTTGCAGGCGGGTTTCGATCCCACGACCTCTTCGCTGCAAAGTACCACGTCTAACCACTACCCTACTATCAATTATGTGTATATATATTTATATTTAGTTAAATATAGTTATATAAACCGTGGGTATAGAGGGAAGAACTGTAGGTATAGGACTCCCGCCAAAAAAAATCTTTCCCGCGAAAAAAAAAATTTCCCGCGCACACATGGGAAACCTATACCCACAGTTTTTCAAAACCGTGGGTATAGGTTTTTTATCCTATACCTATCCCCACGGTTCTCCTCAAAACCGTGGGGATAGGTACCCCTATACCCACGGTTCTTGAAAACCGTGGGTATAGGTCAATTTTCAAGACCTGTCCCCACGGTTTTGGAAAACCGTGGGGATAGACCCCCCTATGCCCACAGTTTTTGAAAACCGTGGGTATAGGTCTTGAAAATTGACCTATACCCACGGTTTTCCAAAACCGTGGGTATAGGGGGTACCTATCCCCACGGTTTTGAGGAAAACCGTGGGGATAGGTCCATTTTCCAGTAGTGTTACCAGAGCATATCCCTCGGGAGTGTCATAACCAAGAGTGCATCAAGGCCCATTTTCGTGCACTATTTCTCATTCGAGTCTAACTCAAAGTAGTGTTTTAGGGTTTTACCCCTAGATACATCTGTGCCAGAGCCGCCTATACCTAATTATATCCAGATTGGGATGTATTTTCTTGATAAACCACTTACTCAATAATCAAAAAAATGTAGGGATGTTTTGATTATACTTAGTCTTGTCCCTAAGGCTTTCACTAGGTTTTCCTAATCCTAATCCCAAAAATAACTAAACCTATCCTCTAATACCAACTATAACAACCCTTCTCTTTATTTCAAACATAAACATAATTTATTACATAAAATATTAACTTGATAAAACATATAATATCGATAGGTCTAGTGTCTTTGGGGATTAGGAACATTACATAACAACTTAAAACATGAAATACACATCTTTATTGAAAACTTATTTTACATAAACACACACATTCCTTCGTACTTGGCATGGAATGTGATAACCTGGAGGCATGAATAAAAAAAGGGTGAGATATAAATCCCAGTAAGGGTGTAAAAAATTCCTAACATGAATATTATAGTACATGTTAGGAAATAGGAATATCAATGGAGTATAAGAGAAAAATGAACATAAAGGCATGATATAGCATGATTTTCATAACATAGAAATGTGGCAACAACATTTAACATGATATTAGCATGATCCAAGGATAATTGAACATGGAGCATGAGTAATCTCTAATTCAACTTGAATTATTTTGAGTAAACCTTCATTTAACTTGAAGTATCATGATACTAATCTTTACCCAATGCATTGTAGCACTATTAGGGACCACCCTTCTTAATCATTTCATTTCATGCATAAGTGTGCCACATGGAATATATAACATGGATTCATTAAACATCATAATTTATTACATGATAAAGGAATGTGGAATTCATAAATTAAACTATATAATCAATAAGTAAATGTGAATAAAGGTGAATACCCATGATAGAGAAATGGGCATGGTATTCACTACACAATGACTTTGGCTTGGAAAATCGCGATCCAATTTCGGTAGCATACCGGCGTAACATAAGAATTCATAAAAATTGTTGATGAGAGAGAAATAGATGTCTCATAAGATTTACATAAAATTTAAATTAAGGGGTTCATATATACACATGTCACAACATATTTATGGAATTTAGATTCATAAAACAAAAGAATTTCTTGAATGTAAATAGGAGAGAGAAATCCCTTACAGAATTTCGACATGGTAACGGGTGTACATGGGATGAATTAATGATAGATAAAGGGTATTTCATCATTAAAACATAATAAGGGTAGTATTGGAGAGTTGAAAATTCATACCCCAACATTTTTAATTGAAAATAAAAGGGAATAACAACATAAATAAACTTGGATAAAAATGACAAAGTAAGAAGTCCGTTACTTGGAAGTGTGATCCAAAAGCTTGGGAGAGGTTTTAGAGAGGCTTATTGGGAGATTGGGGCACCTTTGGAGGATACTAGAGAGATGAGGCCAGATTAGGGACGTGATACAAGGGTTTTTAGTGAAGATAAGTGGGAGATTGGGTGGGTTTATATAGGAAAAGAGAGGGAATTCTTTATTATTTATGTTTTGGACACCACACATTAAACTAAACAAAACCAAAAACCTACCCATGGTTTTTTAACATGGTTTTTGCAAAAGGAGATTTTAAAAAATTATTATATAATGAAAACGTATGATGTTATTAAAATATTATTCTTTCTTATGTGGAGGTGAGTCACACTCTCAAGGAAATAATTTTAAAAGTTAAAATATTTTATAAGAGTTGGAGGGTCTGCTAAGGCACCATAAAATTAATCAACCAAATATAAAATCACATTATTTTAAATTTAAAACATATATTTTCTGAAAATAAATTTTATATTATTTTATTACATCACTATTGGGTCATTATGATATCATAAAACACATTATATATTTAAACGGTATTTAATTTTAACCCAAAAATTCCACTGTCTCACAAAATTATAAAAAATTCACCATTGGAAAATTTCGAAGTCCTGATTCCAAAAATAATATTTATTTTATCTAAATAATTTTCTAAATATGTGCATTTTCACTTTTAAAAAAACCAACATTTATTGAAAATTCATGAGTTTTGACAAAAACAGTTTTCAAACCTTAATAAAAATTACAATTGTATTCATAAAAATTATATGATAATTTATATTTAATAAAAAATAATTTAGTAATAATAATATTTTATTAAAATATTATTTCATTCCAAAAATCCATTAATTCATAAAAATATATTTCTTAATTTAATATTAACTAAAAATACTATTTGTGCTTTAAAACCCATTTACAAAGTAACAATAATGAAATGAATGTATATTATTTATACAAAAAATAAAGCACATAATAATAGTGCTAAGTTCTTGTTACATAACCCCTTATAAAACCCGCATAAGACCTAAGGGTATGGTGTACGGTGGTGACATACTCTTGGGATGGATTAGATAACATCACTCGAGTGGTAATCTCTATAAACTTCCACTTCTATAGTAGGCAATTCGGTTCAAGATTAACGTGTTAAAGCTCAGCTTGGGCTTGGTCAAGAGTGAAGCCCAGTGATTATACCTACTTTCTGAGCTCCGAAAAATGGGATTCGTATGGGGAAATTCTACTGTATGAGGTCATCGCTTCCTTTGTCTGAGTAAATTGGATTTGTTAAAGCCCTATATTTATACTAATCATGTGGTCATTATTCAAAGACTATATTAGCAACAGTAAAAATTCTTAAAAGTATTTTAAAATCCAAAAAAAATAAACTAAGGAACATCATATTGTATAGAACCATTTTAAATAATAATATATTTAATTAGATCAAGATGATTTTTCATTAATAAAATTTTGGGTCGTTACAAGTTCAACACACACATAAATCATATTGATATGTGATATCATTTTATTAAAGAGAAGGTGGAACAAGTGATCATCAAGATGAAAAATGTTTGAATAAATCAACAAGGGGTGGATATATTTTCAAAACCATTATCCACATTGATATTTTCAACGCATTGAACATTGATTTTCAACCAACTCCCTCACCATAAGAAGTTTTGGAAAATATCATATCCCTATATATATATATATATGTTTTCTAATGTAGATGCTTGTTTTTTTCATGGTATTATCCTTTTTGTTTTCTATCAAAGTGAGAGAAATGGTATTAAGTGGAATTATCATCTTAATAGTGAGATAATCATTTAGGGTTATTATTTATCTTAAATATAAGGTATTTTTTCTAAATAATTTTATGATTTTAAATATGTTATAAGTGATGAATTTGAATGGTATGCATGTTTGGAATGTATTTATATCTTTCTATCATACATTATATATCGATAAGTTCTTATGTAGACTTAGATTTATGGAAAAATAATTCAATTTTGTATTAGGATTTTCTAGATATTTTAGTTATTCAATTTCACCTTATATACCTTGGATTTCAAACAAACTCAAAGGGGGAGAATGTTGAAACCAAAGGCATGATTGAAATGTTGGGATTTTGTTTTTTAATAATCAATTATTTTATTTTAGTTTTTTTTAATATTCCTACATAAGTTTTTATAAATATATCTTAAATTATTGTTTCATGAAGAAAATTATGTTTAAACTAGTTTAATGTTTCTATGGAAGAGGTATGATCATTCTTGAATACATTTAGATAATGATAGGAAGAAAATATGGAAGTATTAATTTATATAAGATACATCATGTCAATATGTAATAATTTAAACTTTGTATCTTATAGTTCATAAAAAAATAACCAAGTCATGAATCTCACAATATATATAGGAATGGATTTTGAATTTGTAAGATTGATTCTAAAAATATGTAATATTAATGTTGAAGAACAATTGGACACATAGGATACATATCGTCGATATGTAAGAATAAAATATTGTCGATATGTTTTTTAAAATGTATATGTATATAATATTTTCATTAAGCTTGAAATGGATACATAATACTCATTTTAAAAAATTCGAGTGGAACGTAAAATTTAATAGTTTTTTGAAAATGATAAAAAGAGAAAATCATAGGTGTGGGGTCAGATGAATTTTTTGGATGAAATATTTTTTAAAATTTGGTTAAATATTACAAGACAATATAAGTGGATAAACAAATGATATTTTTCACATAATATTTAAATATATATTTCCAAGGATAATTAAATAAATATTTTCATGGACAATTAAATATATAAAATCATGGAGTCTTAATGGGATGTTGATATGATAAATATAGGGGAATAAATTAAAGGATTTGTTTATTGAATTTGAATATTGAAAGTGTTATAATTGTGGGAGATTGAATTTTAAGATCATATTATTTATTAAAAGAGTATAATATATAATTTTTTAAAAGGAAATAAATGTATAAGAAATTTAATTTATTTTTGATGAAAGATATTTAATAACTCATTAAATATTTATTGTAGAATATTATGTGATAATTTTTTATATATTCATAGAAAGGGGTGAGATTCTAAAATAATAGGATATATTCAATGAATAAATTATTGTATAAAAAGAGTAAAATAAATTATAAGAGTTTTTGAATTGTAAAAATATATATCTGGATATTTAGAGGAGCAATTCGTAGTTATAGTTTTGAAATATTTTTTTTAATGAACTTGAATTGAGAAGCGAATATTTTTTATAGAACTAAAAAATTGGGAGAGTTGCTACCATGAAAAAAAAAATTAAACAACTCAGGTTAAAGAGAATAATAAAATCAAAATGAAAATACGCTTTATGGTTTGGTGTTTATCTCTTGTGAATATTTTTTGTGAGAAACCATCGAGTTACATGCTCTATAGTAACTCTCCTTTGAAACAATTAGTGGATGGGGATAAATAGGAAGCGACCCTTGGATCGACAGTGTTCCTTTCCTAATCCTTTTATTCATATATAGGCAATAGTGACATGACATGGTATATTGACACACCATTAACATATGATCCTTGGATTATCCCTTAGTGATGAACCAAGTACAATTTTAATGTCACCATATTTATTTTCTATATCAATATATTTTGTGTGCATGAGATTAATGGGTTCAAGGTTTCCTTTCAACATGAGAAAATGATTATATCAAAGATGAGAAAATTTTATCACCCAAATTCACCCCCTATTAGGGTGTACTTTTTTCCTATTCTTGAAATAGTTTTTATAAAATTTTAAACTATTTATCTTGCCTAAAAATAGATCCATTATATATTCCTAAAAAATAATCCCTCTAAATAAATTTTAGAAAAAATTGAAAAATACCAAAACTAGAAATATAGAAAAATTCTCATTGATCATTGTTCTAAAAATGATTAAAATTCTAATAGAATAAAATTTACTTGTCTTAAGGTACTATATCTATCAAATACTAAATATTCATCATTTGGGTGGGTTTTTTCATGCTTTAGTGAAACCCACATTACAAATTTTTTATAAATAAAAATAGACCTTTTTCTAAATGAATAATATTTCTAAGAGAGTAGGTGGAGAAATAATATGAATTATACCTTTTATTCATAGAAGATATCACAAAGAGACATGGTTCTATTACTATGGGTAGAAGGGGGACTATAGAGTTTCCATGTGTAATCCAAAAAGGAGAAGGAAAATATTGTGTTATTAAGAGAGGAAATCATGAATTAAAATTGATTTTAATGTATATTTTGTGTTTTACACATAGTTTCCAATTCATACATCCATATCATCTTGATCTGATATTTATCCCAAACAATCCTTTATGATTTGAGGACCATATACCCTAACCATACAGGGTCTCAAACTGATAGACCTGAGCGAGAGTAGAATGCTATTGGGGGTGAATAAATGGTTATAAAAAATCCATATATCAAACTCATTTGATCTTTACTGGGTAGTGTGGTTTAATCTTGAATGAAATAATGCAATGATAAGAGATAAATAAATAAATAACACACATGACACATGAATTTTTAAAGGATTTAATCACTCATAATTTTTATTTTTCTAATTCTTGTTGTGAAGTGGTTGCAATCCTTATGTACATGTTCTTATATTTTTATCATCAAGAACAAGTAATGGAGAATGAAGATGGTTGTGAAATCCAAGTATAATAAATATTTAGATGTACAATAATAAGTTGACCTATTTTTTCGCACATCAAGCTCATTTAAAATTTGGATCAATTTTTTTTATATTCCTCTCCTTAAACCTAACTAAAAACTCTTCGGAAACACTCTATTGCATATGAGTAGGGATATATCAAAATTTATTCTTCCACATCACATTATATCTCACATGAAAAGTACCCATATAATTAAGCCCATCATGAATCACAAAGTTGTGATTAGAAATGTGGCATGATGAAAAAATCTAAATGATATATACTTATCTTTTTCCAAATATTAAAAAACATCCATGATTTTTTCACCAGCATTACAACATGGGTATTTTGACTATTAAGTAAACCCTTTAATTTTTTATTTATTTTGACGAACTAATTTTTCTTAGCCAATAATATTTTTGAATGAACCACCCTATTATTATTTTGAATAATGTATTCTGTTTTGATTTCCCTTATCTCTCTTAGATAACCACTATTATAAATATGGACTTTAACAGTGCTAAAAATGGTCATTTTGAACTTAAAAAAGAACTAATTACTGAAGCATGATTAAAAGACCTAGGCTTTCATCAGTGATAGAAAATCATTGATAAATGCATGATTTATTAGAGATAAAAAAGTACTAATAAAAGGCTCCTCTATCAATGATAATTTAAGTGTTGCTAAATAAACCCCTCTATTTGTTCGTTTCTTTAGCACTGATAAAGTAAACCCTTTATCGGTGACATTGAAATCACTAACTAATGGTTTCCTTTCTCATTTGTTTTAATAGAATTGATAATGGGTAACTTGATCAGCTCTATTACTATTTCTGATAAACTCACATACTCATGTAGTATACTATTAAAATTACCACATACTAAAATAGAAAAAAAAGTAGAAACAAATAGAAAATATAGGTTGTAAATACATAATGTAAATGATATAAAATTTTCAAGAAAAAAGAAAAAACACTATATTATAGTCATTTAAAACATAGTTTTGTATAATTACATGAGTAAGTACAAATTATCACAGACATTCAAAAACATTAATGTTCATTTCTATTTATCCCAACCCTTAGTTTTTTTATTACTGAACAAACCACCCTAACTTGAGGAAAAGAATTCCCATGTATAAGAAAAAAATTATTATGTTAGTAATACTATAATGAAATAAATTCAACAAAAGTACCAATTTTATACTAAAAACATATAATTTGAGTCATACTAGGAACAGCATGTATCAGGTTGAGTTGTGGTTGATTCTTTCCTATCACACCATTTTTTTCATCTTTAATCATTATCTTTTTGAAAATTAACTAAATAATTATAAGATGAAAATTATAAGAAAATTAATACAGTAATAGCATATAGAATTATGAGAAAGTAATCTGAGCTCATTTTCATGGTTTTGGTGATGTGATGAGTGTTTAAAACTAAAATGACACTTATATATTTAAAACACACACTTGGATTCATACCGACCACATCGTGTGTTAGATTTATGTGAGGAAAATTTTTATATGTCAAAAATGACTTCTTGATATGTTTCCAAAATTACCAAAAAAATCGTTTTCTCGGTTTTGAGTATATCACATGTGTTTTTTACTAAAATGTATTTTTAAACTGGAAACACATAGATTGATTCATAATGGTTATATCATGTGTCTACTTTATGTGAGACTTATTACTACAAATCAAAAATAAGTTGTGAATCGTTTTACTAAATTATCAAGAAAATTCGAGCAATTTTTTTTATTTTCTAGTGCGTAACACACTTTTTTAACTGAAATTTCAATTTTAAACTAATAATAGACAATTTGATTCATACAAGTAACATCGTGTTTCAGATTGAGGTACGAAGAATTATTATATATTAAAAATGAATTATGGATCATTTTAATAAAGTATAAAAAAATTTTAATGTGTTTTCTTGGTTTTGAGTATGCGACTTGTATTTTTTACTAAAATTAATTTCATTTTTAATTTAAAAGAAACACTTCGAGTTGTATCGACCACACCATGCATCTGATTATGGTGTGGATGATTCATATATGTTAAAAATGACGTATAAATCATTTTATAAGGTATTAAAACAATCCAAATGATTTTTCTCAATTTTAATTATGTCACTTGTCTTTTTTAATAAAATTTTATTTTAAATTGGAGACACACACTTTGAGTCATACCGGTCACATCATGTTTCAGTTTGATATGATACTAATTCCTTCACATCAAAAATGTATCATAAATTTTTTTCCTAAATTATAAAAACAATTAGAGTGTGTTTTCTTTATTTTCATTGAGTGACAAACTTTTTAAACTAAAATATAAATTTTAAACTGATAAAATACACTTTGAGTTATACTGGGAACACCGTGTATCAGATTAAGGTGAGTATAATTCCTATAAACCAAAAATGACTTATAGATCATTTTCCTAAAGTATCAAAATAATTTAAATTTGTTTGATCAGTTTTGAGAATGTCACCTTTATTTTTTACTAAAATTAATGTCCACTTTAAATTAAAAGACACACTTGGAGTCATACCGGTCATACTATGCCTCATATTGAGGTGAGGATGCTTCTTACACATCAAAAATAACTTATGGATCATTTTACTAAAGAATCAAAACAATACTAATGGGGTTTCATTATTTTGAGTATGTCACTTGTATTTTTTACTAAAATATCATTTTACACTAGAAACACACACCTTGAGTCACACCGATCACATTGTCTATCTTTTTGATGTGAGACTAATTCCTACAGTACAAAAATGGATTATGAATCATTTTCCTAAATTATAAAGACAATCTGAGAATTTTTTCTTGGTTCTTAGTGCGTGACACACTTTTTGAACTAAAATATCAATTTTAACCTGGGAAAATCATGTTTTGGATTGAGGTGTGGATGATTACTAAATATATAAAAACACTTATAGATAATTTTAATAAAGTATAAAAATAATTTGAATGCATTTTTTCAATTTTTTTTAGTATATCACTTGTCTTTTTTACTAAAATTAATGTCAATTTTAAATAAAAAGACACACTTGGATTCATACCAGGAACAACATTTATTATATTTAGGTGAAGATGATTCCTACACATAAAAAATAATCTATGAATCATTTTTCAAAATTATTAAAACAATACGAATTCCATTTCTCTGTTTTGAGTATTCCACTAGTCTTTTTTACTAGAACTAATGTTAATTTTAAATAAAAACACACACTTAGAGTTGTACCGGTAACACCATGTGTCATATTCTAGTGTGTATAATTTCTACATGTCAGAAATGACTTATGAATCATTTTCCTAAAGTATCAAAATAATATTAATGTGTTTTCTCAGTTTTGAGTATGTCACTATTATTTTTTATTGAAATGTCATTTTAAACTAGAAACACATGATTTGAGTCGTACCAATCACTTGTTATGTCATTTTGATGTGAGAATGATTACCACACATCAAAAATGACTTATTAATCATTTTAATAAATTATCAAGACTATTTGAGCATGTTTTCTTGGTTTTTAGTGAGTGACACATGTTTTTGAACTAAAATGTCAATTTAAAAAAGATAGTAGACACTTTAAGTTATATTGGTCACAACTTTTATCAAATTAAGGTGAAACTGATTCCTAAAAATCATAAATGACTTATGGATCATTTTAAAAATGTATCAAAATAATATTAATTTTTCTTGGTTTTGAGTATGTCACTTTTCTTTTTTACTAAATTTAATGTCAATTTAAAATAAAAAGACGCACTTGGAGTCATACTAGGAACGGTGTGTATGATATTGAGGTTTGGTTGATTCTCACATGTAAAAATGACTTATGGATCATTTTACTAAATCATAAAAATAATATAAATGAATTTTCTTGGGTTTTATTTTGTCATTTGTATTTTTTACTAAAATTAATGTCAATTTTAAATAAAAATACACACTTGGGGGGCATACAGGTGACCCCACGCTTTAGATTGAGGTGATCCTGATTCATACATGTCACAAATTACTTATGAATCATTTTTATAAAGTATAAAAACAATTTTAATGTGTTTTCTTAGTTTTGAGTATGTCACTTATGTTTTTTACAAAAATTAATGTCAATTTTAAATAAGAAGACACACTTGGAGTCGTATCGATCATTCCTTGTGTCTGATTGAGGTGCAGTTGATTCCTACACATTAAAAATTAATTATGGATCATTTTATTAATGTATTAAAACAATCTCAATTTTTTTTCTTAGTTTGGAGTATGTGATGTTTTTTTTGAACTAAAATGTAAATTGTAAACTAAAAACAAATAGTTTGAGTCATACTGACCACACTCTGTATTAGATTAATTCATGAATGGATGAGTATGGGATATATGTTTTTCTTTAAATATTTACAACAAGACAAAAAATATATAATATGTTCCATTTGGATGGAAGAGGAAACCCCGTGCAGCATGAAACTCCCTATCCAAAATCAACATGTTCTCTCTTTTCTTGATTGTTGTAGATAGTTCAAAAAAATATGACTTACTAGAAGATCTGGGAAAAATTGAATAATTATTAGATAAAAATGATAAGGATATTAACTTAAAAATAATAGATAAAATGGTGAAAAATTAACTAAATAATATGTAGGAATTATATTTTTCATGACATCTGTATACATTCTCGACCCATTTCCTTATCTCCATTATCTCAGTTTTAGCCTCAAATTCTAATCTCCTATGAGCATAATAAGCTTAAAAAACCACCCCAAATCAATAAAAATAATCAACCTATATAATAAAACAATACTTCTTTTATTAATATAGTAATTAAATAAAATAAAAATAAATATGAAATAATACATTAATAAAATGTCAATTTTAAACTTAAACCTCATGATTTGAGTTATACTGGGTACACTATGAATCATATATAGTAATGGTTGATTCCTACATGTAACAAATGACTAAGGTATTTTCTTCCTAAAGTATCAAAAGTATATGAATGTGTTTTCTCTATTTGGATTATGTGACTTTTCTTTTTTACTAAAATGTCAATTTTAAAATCAAACAACACAATTCGAGTAATATCGGTAACATAATGCGTCAAATTGATGTGTGGTCAATTCAAACACAAGAAAAATGAATTATGGATCATTTTCCTAAAGATTGAAAATAATTTGATCTCATTTTCTTAGTTTTTTTATTTTAACACTCTTTTTAAACAAAAATAGTGATTTTCTATTAAAAACACATACTTCAGGTCATATCGACCACATCTTGTCTTGAATTAATTTGCGGTCAATTTATACACATGAAAAATGTATTATATATCATTGTCCAAATGTTTGAAAACAATATAATATCATTTTTAGTTTTGACTATTTGATGTATATTTTAATCTAAAATGACACTATTGTATTGAAAACACTTTAAGTCACATAAACTACATTGGGTGTTTTATTGACGTGTAATCAATTCCTAGACATGAAAAATGAATTATGGACCATTTTCCTAAATTTTGAAAACAATCCAAGCTCATTTTCATGGTTTTGAAAATTTGAAGTCTGTTTTAAACTAAAATGACACTTTTGTATTGAAAACACATACTTTGAGTCATACCGACCACATTAGGTGTCATTGTGAAGCGTGGTCAATTAATACATGTCAAAAATTAATTATGTATCATTTACCTAATTTTTTTAAAACAAACATAGCTCAATTTATCAGTTTTGAGCATATGATGTGTGTTTTGAACTAATATGTAAATTTTATAAAATAAGTATCAGATACAAATGATAATTAAATTAACTAAAAAATAATATAAAATGATGAGAAGAATAACCAAATAAGTATTTGGAAGTCACCTCTTCATGATGTAGGTATACATTCTGAAACCATGTATTATGTCCATTCATTTCTAAACAAATTGATTTCCTCCATTATACTTCTCCTTGAGATATAGATAAAAAATAATATATTATAATTTTAATACTAATTCTTCACACCCAAAATATATTGATAAGGTTAGGCATTACTAGATCACAAACAAACATAGGAGGTAATCATCTAAATTTAATGTCGACAAATATTCCAACACCATGTATATTGCACACTCATCTGTAAATAAAATTACTTCTTCTTTTATGTATAAAGTTTATAGGAAATCTTGGTAGTAATGAGAAATATAGGCAAATAAATGATTAAGAAATATTTTTAATAAAATTTTAATCACCTTCAGAAATTACCTATTTAGGAATTTTTTTCTTTCCATGGTATATTATATCTCTCATAAACATTCAAGCATAATATCCAAAATCATTGTTTTTATCTTGCTACAAAAATTGTAGAAACATTGACCGAAGTAAGTAAATTGTTTTGAAATGTGTTTTGATGGTTAAATATTTCATTATTGCCCTTAATATATTTCCATTTTAAGAAATCCATATGATTCTTATATTTATTCACTAACTTTATATCATGATTCAAACTATATTTTGAAACTTCCATATTATAACAAAATTATTTTAAAAACACATACTAAAATATATAATTCAAATTTTATCTATAAAATGATGATTAATGTGCTTTTAAAATTCACAATACACATCATGTGTGGTCAGTTTAATGGATATCCATGCATTTGATCCAAAAAATAAATATTTGGGGTATCTAGATTGATTGTGATCAGTATCCAGTGCTTACTAAAATAAAAAATATAAATAATTAATGAAAAAATAAAAACATATTTTATATGATTATATTGTAGAGTTTTACCCTTTCATTGTAGGCATCAAAAAGAGTTTTTCGTCTATTATTTTCTTCTCAAACTCTTCTTTTAGATAATATTTTTTCATATCAGTTTTTGTTTAATCTAATTTAGTGTCTTCCTTATAAATGATATAGGGATTAATGAATCCTAATCGTGATTCGAAGGGTTTACCCTTTATGTATTATTAATATTAATGCCTATAGAAAATATGAATTTTCATTAACTTAAATGAACATAAAGATCTTTTTTTTATATAAAGACTATCAAAATGTACCTTATGTATGTATTCACAACTAAGACTCCCATCCATCCAAACTTAAGAATCTCATTTATACTCTAGAGAACAACTATGTCTATAATTAAAGATCCAAACATTTATTATTCATATATAATGTAATACAATTTTTCATTTTAAATTGGGTCTCTTCATGAAGCTGCAGTGATAATAAATATTACAGTGGAACTGGAGGGGAGAGGTACTCTTGGGAGGTCCTTTTGATTTCCTGGTCGATTCCCAAGATTTCCTTGATACGGCCTTTAGTTTCCCCATCACTTTATCTATTTTTAGTACCATACATCACTACAAAAAAAAATTATAAACTGTTATAGGTTTTTCATTTGAAAATAATTGTTAATGAAATACCTCATGTATCTTTATAAAATTAGATGGCTATGCTATGAAAGTTATAATAGTATCATTGACCATTGTAATATTTGGATCATTAATTGGAGCATGCATCTTATTTGTTGGCTCTTGAGCTACCTCAATTACAACTCTCATGTGATCTTTTTGGATTTCATTATTGTGTAGCATGTCTCCTTCGATATTATACATTATACCCCTCACAATAAGGTGGTGTGTGGGTGTTGGAAGAAATAAATCACATACATCATTACCCTATATAAGTTTAGTAATATAAAGCTATAAGAAGTTGTTTCATTAACATTTTGGAGAAAGAGTAATGGAAAAATTGATTACACTGGGTAAGGTATACGATTCAGGGGAATGACTTTCCTCAAAGCTAGCAGGTTTATTTAGTTTTTCATGTGTGGATCTATGTTCCACTACCAGTTCTCTTTGATCATTTTTCATATATTGGTCTACTAAACTAGACCAGTAAATAATATCTTACAAAGAATCTATTTTTTCCTACAATCCTATCATCATATTATATGTATCTTCTTATGGTTTTTTCTTCTCGAAGTATATTCTAGGAGGCACTCCAAAACTTAATCCTCTAACATGACCATATTTTTATGACCACTTCAAAGTTACTGAAATTAGTTTTTTTCTAGTATGGATATTGTTGATTCTTGTGTCTAAACTATATAAAATACATATGAACATTATATTTCTTTTTATGTAATAATTTTATAAACCATAACAAATTACTATTATGTCATACATACACTATTTTTCGTACTTCTTTTGTGTTTTGATTAACTATTTTACCCTCCTTATTTAGGCAAGACTCCTATAGCACATGACATGGTATGGAGGTGTCTATGTATTTTCATTCATAAATATTCATATAAACAAAGGAACATATGTTGTTTCATAACACATAAAACTATTATTATTTATTTAAAATACATACCAATTTATTCTCTAATAAAGCATAACCCATGCATTCTTTTTGATAGGGGTAAATTGATTTTGATGAATGTTCTTTATTATCAGAACTTTTATTCTATTTCATAAATTCATTATTTTAAATCAAATTGGATTAAATAAATAATTTAAAATAATAAATTATCAACTATAATGCACCTGAAATGATTTCTCATCACAAAAATTGGATAAATAATTCCATGTTTCCTATTTTATAATGTGTTCATAAGTAACTGGGGGTGGGGATATACTTTCCCCTCAACATCCATTAGATTAAATTTGGTAACAAGATTATGGGATCCTCTATAGGATTTTATAGCATCCATTAAGAAATATTTCTTATGAAAATAGTCTAAAATAAATGAACTCTATAAGGAAGAATGAAAATTAGGTCAACATATCATTATATAAATTTTTAGTAAAATAAAGAATGGTTATCATAAAATTACCTTTATATCTTCCCAAAGGGTTTCCTTCGTTATAGGTTGGATATACTATCATGACTGTATATCAATTAGAAAATTCATCCTCATTGTGGATATAACATAACTAACTAATATTGACTTGTTTTGGTCAAGAGGTTAGCCATTTTGATTCCATCCAACCTCAAATTTTATACCCTTACTTCTTTATTTGACAGTTTTAGTCAACACTGTGATGTTGTATCATTTTTTTCATCAACATGCTATCAATCCCTTAATAATTCTGTAGATTTAGCATCAAATACATTTTCTTCCTCAGGATTGGTAACATAATTATGTGTAGAATACATTGTTTGTATGAGTAGTCAAACATTTAATTTAGATTATGTTAATACAGTAGAGAACACATAATTTTATGAGGAAAAGAATTGTATATTAAAAAACACTTAAACATTCTCATTGAAATATCTTTCATTTTCATTAATGTTTGAAGGTATTTGGATCCTCTATTGAGAATAAAAATCCACTCTTTGTGGTACCCTATAATGTACAACAAATATTCTACATTGGGACTACCATAAAATGATTATGATATCCCAATAAAAGAATCATCTAAGATTGAATTTTCATCTGACCCTATAATTATTTTCATCTCCAATAAAAAATAGACCAATTCTTGTTTACAATATCTAAGACATAAAATACTTGCACTACTTACGACTCCATTATGAATGGCTCTACCATTTCCCCTTCCACACTGAAATTCACTTTCATGAATCCCATTTCAACAACCTTCACTGAATTATTATTTTCAACCCATTTGAAACAAAAAATAATTACTTGAAAAGTTCTATAATTCAACTTGTATATCTATTTGATAATGAAAAAATATGACATATTCATATAAATTGGATTTTTTTTCTTATAACCATATATGTGTATCACTTTTTCTATAATAATAACTCAATTACCCTACATTGTACTATTTTCATCATGTTATTTTATATATAACATATAACCATTGATTAGAAGACTAGTTTAAGATATAACATTTTAATTTGGTCCCCTGACTAGACATTGAAGTCGTTCAATAATTGAATTTATATTTTTAGTTAACTCCTTAAAAATATGATCTCAAAATCATCATATAAACAATTGATTATGAGTATTTTCTGTCAATCATTCTTCATTCGATTGATTCAAATATCTAGGAATTTATTTGTGGTATTCAACTTATGGATCAATGTATTCACTATTATTTAAAATATAAAGGTGTTTTTGATCTATCTATGAGATAGTAATTGTAAAAATATCTCTTCAATAAATACCTTCACCCATAAGGAATCCGCTATGATGATACTTGTGGAGACAAATGCTATCAACATACAATAGGTAATCAGTATATAATTAAAAATATTATTCAATAATATATCAATCTACAATACAACCTTCAGGATGACTTCAATTATTAATATACCCTTTAAAAATATTCATATATCGTTCAAAGGGGTATATCCATCTGTAATAGATATAACCAAATATTTAAAACTCTTTAACCAAGTAAACAATCAAGTGGGCAATTATATCAAAGAATGATGGTGGTAATAACTTCTCTAATTCTCATATTTTGAAACTAGAAAATGTGTCCCCAAAATTTTCCAAATGATCCCATAAATGATCCAAGAGAGTCGCCCGTTTTTTAAGATTCGATTTTATAGGTCGTAGAGTCCGAATGGAGTTACGGATTTGGAGTTATGGATATTTGAAGTTGGGCTGGAAAACTGGTTCATGAAGCTCGTTCGTGAAGCTCCCTTCGTGATCGCAGAGCGGAGGAACTTAAATGGAGCCCCTGGAGCCTCACGATCGGATCAAAGCTCCCCCTTCATGAAGTCACTGTAGAGCAAGGAGTCGATATGCTCTACAAACTACATTCATGACATACCGTGGAGCAAGAAGGCGGGATGCTCTGTGAAGCCCTTTGACGTTTGCGATTCGCCGCGGAGCGAGGAGGCAGGATGCTCTGTGAACCTCTTTGATGTTCATGATCTGCCGCAGAGTGAGCTCTAACTTTGTACTGAGCGGTATCTGCTTCGCAGTGCCTCTTGCCTATAAATTCCCGGCTCACCCCCTTCATAACGAGGGTCACTCCACCCCTTGGGTAGCTAAACTTCCATTTCACGGAGCTCCGCTTTCCTTCACGAAGCGGCTCTACGAGTCCATGCTCTGTGAGTAGATTCCTTTGCGAAGATGCTCCATGAGTCCATGCTCCACAAGTATCTTCCTTTGCAAAGCTGTTCCGTGAGTCCATTCTCCATGAGGGGATTCCTTTGTGATGCTGCTTCGTGAGTCCATGCTCCGTGAGTAGCTTCCTTTGCGAAGTTGCTTCGTGAGTCCATGCTCCGTGAGTAGCTTCCTTCGCGAAGTTGCTTCATGAGTCCATGCTCCACAAGTAGCTTCCTTTGAGATGTTGATCTGTGATTCCATGCTCCATGAGTAGCTTCCATTGCAAATAAGCTCCGTGAGTCCATGCTCCGCGAGGATCTTCCTTCGCGATGCTACTTCGTTAGTCCATGCTCCGCGAGCACCTTTCCTTAACAAAGTTGCTCCGCGAGACCCCATGCTCCACAAGCCCCATTTCTTCATGAAGCTACTTCGTGAAGACCTATCCTTTGTGAGGCTCCCACCTTTGCACCCACCGGTTCGTACCATGGGGGTTGTGCCCTCGGGCCAAGACCGCAGCCCAGCACTGACCCCCATAAAAAATGGAGAGTTGCACCAGGAACTTTTCTGGCCGGGATATCAGCATTTTCCATTGAACCCTTATGTGAACCCACCTTCCACCTATGGAATACCATGATTTGAGATACTCCTCTGCACACTATTAAACACCTTGAGTCAACATATTCCTCTTGGTCCGTTTCTCATGTCGTGATTTGAGATTCTCCTCATTAATTCCCCGAGTACCTTGAGTCGAACCATTCCTCAAGCAACTCATCCAAACCCTATCACTTGGATCCTATTCCAGGTTGAACCAGAAAGGGTGTCCCTTGCGTAAGTCACCAAACCATCCATTTCTAGGTGCCTTATGCCTAATAGTCCTATCTAATTGACTTTAAACTGTAGATAACCCTATATGAAAAATATAGGATGCCTCTTTTTCAATACGAGAGATTCCTTATGCTCCAAGCATGAGATGCCAACAATCCTATCTACATGACTATAAATAGTAGTGCACCCTATGTTCCAAACATAGGATGCCTCTTGCTCCAAACAAGATATGCCTTATGTTCAATGTATGAGATGCCAACAGTACTATCTACAAGACTATAAATTTTAGTACACTTTATGTTCCAACCATAGGATGCCGCTTGATTTAGACAAGAGATGGATTATGATCCAAGCATAAGATGCCTAATTCCATGATTATAGTGGTGTAATTTCAAGAGATTTGGAATCCATTCAATCATTCCATCACTCCACCACACGCTTTGTGTGTCCTTTATTCAGATCTTCATCCACTTCCATGCCTGAAGGGACCCCCTAACAGCCTAGTCCCATGCCACATCATCTCACCTACAATCTTGGGCCAATGTTCTATAAGACTTTGTAAAACACTTTGAGTTAGGTCATGTGTTCAGAACACAATCAACAATCGAACCTCAATTTTTTGTCCCCATTTCAGGCTAACGTGATATGGATGCTGTGTTTTGAACACGGTCAACAGTTATCCTCCATCGTCATGCCACCCTCATTGTGTTCTGAATGTCGGGCATGTGATTCACACTTTTCATATCCCTTTGTTTGGACTGATTCAAATTACCTTGGTATAATCCCACTTATGCACTAGCGCATAGGTGAAGGCCTCAACCCACCACTGAGTTGGGATGCCCTCATGGACATACATGAGAAAGACCCCCAGCCAGCTTCCTTGCATAATCCCCATCCACTGTTCTCACTCCATAGCGGCACCCAAGCAGCTTCCTTGTGTAAGCCCCACTCACCATTGTTTCTCCTTAGCGCCACTCAGGCAGCTTCCTTGTGTAATCCCCATGCACTATTTCCAATCCATAGCGGCACACGGGAAGCTTCCATGCACAATTGTCATTCCATTGCGGCACCCAGGCAGCTTCCATGCCTAATCCCCATTTCCCATTATTGCCCCATAGTGGCACACGGGCTGCATCCATGCATAAGCCCCATCCACCATTTCCGCTCCATAGCGGAACCCATGTAGTTTCCTTGCGTAAGCCCCATTCACCACCCTTCATGGACGCACCTTTTTTCCGTGATCGTCAGGTCCTTACTGCCTCTTGTTTCTCACACCGAGCATGACTCATGTGGGCTTAGAGTTGTAAGCACTAACTATGGTATCCTACCAGGGAATCCTAGAGTGTAATCCCCAACCTCCTTCCAGAACTACATGGTATTTGATCTTTTCCAAGGCAAGGTATGTAGGAAGCCTCCCTAAGGTTCAATCCCACCATCTATTGGTCCCGACCATCTCCACGTCGGTTCACCAAGAACCCCTTCCAAACTACGTTGAATTTGATCCTTGTTAAGGCAAGGTACACAGGAAGCCTCCCTGAGGTTCAAGAGCACCATCCATTAGATCTGACCCCCCCCCTTTACGTCAGACCACCTTCGTCTTGCATGAAGTTTAACTGTATGCCCCCTTTTCGTCCTGCATGACGTTAAACTGCATCCACCATCCAGTGGTATGTCATTGTGACCCCCATCCAGTGGTAATCCGTTGTAACCCCATCTAGTGGTAAGCCATTGTGACCCCATCCAGTGGTAATCCATTGTGACCCCATCCAGCGGTAAGCTGTTGTGACCCCATCCAGCAGTAATCTGTTGTGACCCCATCCAATGGTAAGCCATTGAATTCCCCAATTGACGGTAATTCATCTTCATATGAACTACATGGACTTTGATTACCTGCCATGGGGATATGTATGAAGCCTTCCTGAGGTGAAATCCCATCACTCATGTCTCATCCTGATCTCTCCCTTGAGTCTATGTGTTTCAGGAACATCATGACCCAACCTAGAGGTTCTATTTCCTCTAGATCCCATCCATGCGTCCATTCTCTTGGGTCACCTCCTCAGGTGTCCCATCTTCCCACTAAACTACAAAGACTTTGATCCCCTGACATGGGGATACGTAGGAAGTATATTTGAGGCTCAATCCCAACACTATCGTCACCTTCACAACGACCCCATATCATCCCCCTCCACTTCATTAAACTCTCCATCATCCATCCTGATTCTTACCTGTGCTTCCACATCCTGGTGAGATCATGCCATTCATCCCAGTGCCTCTCCTTGAGGCACTTGGGAAGCTAACCATGCATAAGCCCCACAACATCCGTAACCATCCACCCCATAGTATCCCTCTTGCAATGTGCCGCTATCCATGCGTAAGCCCCAGCATGTATCCGGTTTGTTGTCCTATGTGTACACCCTATTTCTTCACCCCTTCGAACTATGTGGGTTTTGATCCTAGTCGTCTACACAGGGTACATAGGAAACCTCCATGAGGTTCAATCCCAACCAATGGTAAACCTTAGTGTTCCCCCATTCTGGGGTGCACACTCCTTGATCCACCCTCAGTGGTGTCCAGATCAGCCTTTATAGTGTGACATCTTCCCTTTTATGGGACACACCATCTTGGGTCTGCTCTTATAAAGTGTTCTGATCCATCCACCTAGTAAACCTTGTAGGTGTTCCCTCCAAGGGATGTACCAATATGATTTGTCTCTATGGGATGTTCTGATCACCCTATTCCATCTCTGCAAGACGTTAAACTCACAGCCTACCTCATGTTAAACATGAGATGCCTGAGGAAATCCTCAGAAGACATGCCTTTGGAATAACCGTCTCTGATAGACATTAAACTCATGGCATAATCCGTGTTAAACATGGGTAGCTGAAGAAAACCTCAGATACATGCCTCCAGTATAAGAAACCCCCTGACTGATGTGGGATGCCTCAGGTTCTGCGCCCTTGAGATGCCCTCTTATGAGGAAGAATACATATCCCCAATGTCCACGCATCCAGAGATGCCCCGACATGACTGATGTTGTCATCTACTCTGACCGAAGGTTGCTACCATGTCAAGACCCCATGGAATGTACTGAAGGAAGTAGTGTAATTAACCTGTGTCCACAAAGATATGGCACCGCGAACGAGATTCACGAACCACAACTTAATCTTTAAGGGAGACTCGAACTAAGTAACGAGTTATGAGGAGGAATCCACGGAAGTAAGAACCGAAATCCCATCATCCCATTTCTATCAAGGAGAAAATGTCCCTAAATAAGTAATAGACATCACCCGCCTTTGGAAAGTGGGAATGTAGAGCAAGAGCTATGCGTCCTCCACAGACGGAAACACGCACCTCGGCGAAAGTGTCGGAAACAACACAATATGACTACATCCACCATATTCATGATTTTAATCTTCATCATGTCTATAAATTTACTATATATTTCTTTTAAAAAGAATCAGATTCTGGTTAATGTATGTCATGCATTTTTAGGAAGAATGAAACTTAAAGCGGCAGACATCAAGTCTTGCATCAAAACATGATTTTCATGTGATTCTAGTTTCTATAACTTAAAATTATTCATTGACATGTCATTATTGATATTTGATGAATAACCATATGTAACGTTTATACCATTATGTAAAGTTCAAAAAAATCTAGTTTGGATAGAGTGTAAGATGATAGAGGAAGAAAATTATTCCCTTTAACCTCCACCAAGGAAAAATCTTCTCTTATTTCCATGTCAATCATGTATAACCTTTCCTTGATGCCATCTTTGTTTTAGTAACATTTAGTAATGTTCTAATAACACAATCAAATGCATTTTTTCTACATGCATGACATCAATAAAATGTCTAATTCATAAAAATCCAATATGGAAATTCAAATAAAATGGATCTCTTTTCCAACATGATTTTGTAATGTTTTTTGAAAATGGTTTACTGAAAACAGTGTCAATATATTTTACTTTGTCAAATAATTGATCACCCATTAGTGAAGATAGCATTGTACCTTCTTTGATATTCCATTCAAATGTTGTCATTCAATATCGATATTTATGTCATAAAGGTAAAAATTTCCAATATCATAAAAACAAAATCTTTAAGGAATGTTTCAATGGAATTGAGTGTGCAAATTATTCACAAATGGGAAACCCCAAAATTTCTTTAATATTATGGCCATAAAAATTTACCTAAGAAGTAAATTCATTTATCATTCCATACAACATAGCCCTCAATGTAAATTATTCACTTATATGAGCAACATACATTATAACACATGTATACCACATCAATTTCAGATCTTTAATCAATGGATCTAAATAGACATTAATATCATTACTAGGTTGTTTTGGTCCAGATATAAACAGAGACAATATAATGTATTTTCACTTCATGCATAACCATGGAGGAAAGTTATAATTTATCAACATGCCAAGCCATATACTATGAGTACTACTATGTATAACAAAAGGATTTATTCTATATAAAGATAATGTAAGATGGATGTTTCTCGAATCATTTACAAATTCAGGATACTCATAATCAGTTTTCTTCCACCAACTTGAGTATAATGGATAACATAGTTTTACATATTGAATTATTTTATCTACAAGCAATGTGAATTGTCTCAAATCTTCAAAACATCTATATATTTTTCTAAACCATGTAATAATAGAAAATTACCATATATATTTTGAAGGACTTGATTCATCTTTATTTTATCAATCTATGCCACTCATAGGGAATTTTATGAGTGATTCATAGTCCATGAAAAACAATATAAAATCATTTGTAAAATTAATTATATTTAGATATCATGTATCCTTAATGCTTCATTCATTTAGTATCATATGTTCGATAAGGAATTTCATTTTATTTTGGTAACATATCATTCAAGATACCAATTAGTTATGTAAAGATGGTGTTGCTCCATCTTCTTGTAGTTTTCAAATTGTATAACATCAATATAGTTGAAAATGTTGTGTATTTAGTACAACTAATATACATTATTATCTTAGCATAAATATTTAAACTCTGAAACAACTTTGGATAATCAAAAATGTCATATTCATCTTTAATTTCTATTTTCCTTTATTCCATATGATCTATATCATCATTTACATTAGTATTTATATCAAATTACCCATAAACTTTAATATCATTGCAATCAATGGGAATGTCCAGTTTTTACTTGTGTTTAGTCCAAAATTTATAGCTCTAATCCATTATGTGAAAAATAAAATGTTCTTATAGCTCTTCTAGACTAATTTATCTTAAATAAAAACAATGTAAACATGGAAAAATGATTTGAAAAAGGGTTGTATGCATGATCTATTAGAAAGCTGACAAACTTTGGAAATTTAGATTCATGCTCTTTTTTCATATGATTAACATGCGTCCATTTTTGATTCATATTAATCCTATTAGGTTAATAAAAAATTCCTTTTGTATAAAAAATAAATAAATACACATAAGATATTAATAATCAAAGGTGAAGTTTATAGACAATTATAATACTGGGAACCTATCATTTGATTGTTTCAAATATTTTCAGAATGATTTGAAGAAAATGGGTTATTTAATTTAATAAAGGAATTACTCCAATAGTGGTCGGTGTTATCCTCTTAATTCATCCAAAATGATCATCGATACCTGGTATGGGATGACCACTGCTCAGATTATTTCAAGAAACACAATTTAATATCCAGAAGAGATGGGGGATGAGTCTCAAGAAAAAAATGAAATAATAATTATTCAGGATATAAAGCTGACGAGGATGAAAATTTTATCCTGAAATCTAAATGTTCCCAGGTTTTGAGTCAGTGAAGCACCGAAAAAAAATTATTATTATTTTTATTAAATATGAAAAAAGTAGAAACAGTGGTCTGATCCCTTCAAGGTACTCCTTGATTGGTGTGACCATGAGAATGATCAGTTAGACGATCTTACACACACACATTCTAAGATAGTCATTGCAGGTTCAACATTCAATGTAATCCTTCAAATCATTATTTCATATAAAATTATAAAATATCTTATTAACAATGTTAATAAAATGGATTTCTTACTCAACTAAATTACTTATAGACATATATTAATATAATCATCACTAATAAATATTTTAGAAAACAAAATTTATTAAATTGTTTGAATATAAACAATTAAATTTTATAGGAGGTGGTTAAAATTATTTAATATTAAAAATAAGTCATTTTTTAAATAACTATTTTTCTTAAGCATTGGGAATTTCAAACTTAATAAATTAAATTTATCAATGACATTCCCATTGGTTGAAGATACATTTGTTTTTATTTGGTAGTCAATGTAAAGGAAAGTAAATGTGTTTTAAATATAAATGATGTTGAAGCTAGAAATCATTGGACATGTATTGGAGTAATTTTCCTTTGTTGGAAAAGGAATGTGGAAGATTTTAACGCTTGGTGAGAAAAATTTCACATCAGATGACTAATGAGATAGTTTGTATACTAAATAAAATTGTTAAAGGATAGATAAATATCAATAATTGTAAAAATAATTTGGAAGAAGACTTGGCTATTGAACTATTCTGAGTAACTTTTATAAGTTGTCTTTGACAAGGTTTTAAAAGGTTTAATGATTGGGAGAAGATAACTCGAGTTTTAAGTAAATATTTCTTGAGATACTTCGCATATTAGCTACTAATATCAGAGATTAATATCTCATTGATCAGGGTTTATTATGAATGGAATGAGTGGACGTAGTGAAAAGGGAAGTGAAATGATCTAAAATGGGTTTGGAATTATTTTTTATAATTCCCAAAATTATTGGAAGATAATTTAATGTGAATTAAAGATCTTGAGATGGGTCAATAATGATTTAATTCGTTTCTGAATTAATTTAATGAATTATGAAATTTTTGAGCTAGAAGTATGAAAAATGGAAAAGTCGTGAGCTATGTAAAAATGAATCCATAGTGATGTCGAAAAAAATTATGATATGTGTAAATATAAATTAATCCGCATAAGCATAAATTCACTCTAGATAAATATCATTCCTTCTCTGTATAAACATGACCTAGACCCATTTATGTATGATTTTTTTCCTATATAAGGATTACTGAGGTTGTGTAAGCATCATCTGTTTACACATAAACCTATGTAAGGATCATCCCTCATTTGTGTGAGCATTAATTCCAATGTATGAATGAATTATTTACTACATAATCATGAATCATCAGTGCATTAGTATCATTCCCTGTTCTATGTAATAATTAAAACATAGAAAAAATTGGATAACTCTATCAAATCTATAGAGTGTCTATAATTTTAAAAACTGATGAAGGGAATTAATTATGAGTATTCTAAATCCATTATTTAATTTCTAAAACAATATGAATATTTTCTAATCCTAGATAAAATAATGTTTTTATGATGATGAAATGATATGGAAGATGAAGAGATCAATATTCTCTAAATTTTGAATTCAAATAAGGATATTTGAAATTAAATATTAATGATCAAAATGAACATTAAATATAAATAATTACCAATATGATATTCAGTGTTTTAAATATCACAAAATCATTATTTTTTGACCTAAATGAAAATAATAAGTATATTGAGTTGTTGTTTTTGTTTACATATTTAGATTAATCTATTCAAGTTTCATGGGAATCTGCCATGCCACAATGAAGAATCCTCAAACTGAAAGTCATTGAAGATTTACATTTTATACATCCATAGAGAGTGAATTATTTGAGTATATTATGGGAATATTTTTAGAAGAAAGAAAACTAATCCTTTTGTATAAAATCTACATGAACCATTAAGCTGTGATAAGAAGAAAAAAGATGGAGAAAATGGGGATAGTCTCATGTGATTCAGTTGACTTTGAGGATCTCATGAATATGGAGATCATGAAGATATTACCTATTCACTTGTGATTTTCTTATTTGACACAAATATTCTCTCCTAAAATATTTCTATTTATGGAAATTTGGGATTACTCCAAAAATGAAAAAGTACCCTCTAATACTAAAATATCAATATTTTCTCGATACAAATTCTAGAGAATTTGTATGTATATGTGTATGTTGCAGATGTGTGAGTGTTCAGAGAACTAAAGAGATCTCGATGAAGAAGAAAAAGGAGATGGTGTTGGGTAATATAGATAAGAATAATTGAGAATCATAGAAAAAGTGACAAGATAACAAAATAAATAATCACCATTAAATCATGATTTAAATATAATTGATTCTGTGCTAGAATAAATACCCTTTCAATAGAAAAAAATTGATGAATAATTACATTACTAACATTAAATATTTGACATTTTATGGAAGGTAATCATAAAAATTAATCGAAGTAAAAAAATCATATTTCATTGTAGTAAGGAATTTCTCAGCAACATAACAACAACAAATTTTATCACATAAAGTCACATAGAAAACATATATAAATTCATAATATGCACTTACCAATTTTAATTTGATATTACCATTTATTTATTCCTTAGGTTAATTTAAAAAAATACCCAATGAAAGTAGTTGTATGATATTACCACAATTTACACAAAGTAAAAGAGTATTCTTGAATCACCAGTCTTGATTGAAGATTCTATGACTCACTGTACAAGGACTGAAAAAGAAGAGGAAGATGTGTTTCCAGACCTAAATTTCAAAATGAAGGAACCCAAACCAATTGTAGGGGCTAATTGAACTCGAAGGGAAAGGTTTTGATCATCTAGGCTTGTGAAATTAATAATAATCGAATGAGAAAGAGTGGATACCCTAAACAAAGAACCCATGAGAGCACTGAGCTAATAAAATATTGTACTATCACACACTATTGAACCCGAACAATCAAGAAACGATAGAGGAGGAGAAAAAAAATAACATACCTTATATTTGAGATTTTATTCATCTGAGATAAATTTGAGAGGGTGTGACGATGTCAGTGGACATTCATGAAATCTTGAGAGGAAAAACATAAATTGGTTCAGTTATGGTTCCTTTAAAAATATCAGGGGTGGTTTAATTAGTGCTTCCAAAAAAGCACTGACAAAGATACCTTTTATCAGTGCTAAAATAAAAAAAATGATAAAAGGTATCTTTATCGGTGCTTGTTTAGAACTAATTAATATATATCTATATCAGTGCTAAAAAGCCCTGATAAAAGCCATATTTATCAGCACTAAATTTTTATGACTAATTAGCATACCTTTTATCAGTTCTTTTTTAGCACTGATAAAGATATATATTTATCAGTGCTAAAGAAGAACTCATAACTGTTATCTCTATGAGTGCAAAAAAATAACGATGATAAAGGATTTATAAGTATAATTATAAATAAATATATTTGTAAATCTATTTTTAAATATTTGTATATGATTATAAATATATATATATCATTATATATTTTTATATAATTATATATATATAATTACATATATATAATAGATATATTAAATATATTCATTATTTAAATATATTTATTATAATTTTATAATTATCTAAATATATAATTATTTACTTATAATTATATAAATACATTTTTTAAATTTATTTATTTATTTATAATTATAAATATATATTTCTAAAAATATATTAATTATTAATTTGTAAATATTTTTATAAATAAATATTTTTTAAATATATTTATAATTATTTATTTATAGTTATAAATATATGTATAGCATTATATAAATTTATATAATTATATATAAATATATATATATATATATTAAATATATATAAATATGAATATAAATATAAATATAATAATGATTATGATTATAAATATAAATATTGTAAATATATTCATTATTTAAATATATTTATTATAGTTTTATAATTATTTAAATACATAAATATTTATTTATAATTATATAAAGAATTTCTATAAAAATATTTATATATTTATATATTTATATCATTATATATATTAATGTAAATATATATATATATGTGTGTGCATTTAATAATTATATATAAATATAAAAAAAATATAGTAAATATATTGATTATTAAATATATATTTATTATAATTTCATAATTATTTAAATATATAACTATTAAATTATAATTATATAAATAATATTTTTTTAAAAAAATATTTATTTATTTAATTAAAATTAAAAATATACAATTTTATGAATAAAGTAAATAAAAATTTATAAATATATTTTTTTACAAATATTTTTTTACTAATATTTTTTTTACATTATTAATGAATATATAATCTTAAATGCATGCACGTTAAAAATGATAGAAATTGAATAATTAAAAATGAGTACACTATAAGAATATTGAAAAACTGTATAAGTTTTATTAATTAAGTATAAATTATTAAAAAATATGGGTATATATTAACATGAATATGAATACATATTGAATATATTAAAAAAATAAGCATATATAAATAAATATTAGAAAATTATTAAATTCCATAAAATAATAAATAAAAAATATTAAAATTAAATAAATAAAACCAAATTATAATAATATTAAAAATAAATAAATTAAATTTACCAAATGAAAAAAAAATATATTCAATTTATCATGTTACTAAATGAAATTCTAAAAAAATATTGAAATTTGAATAATTTTCATAAATAATAAGTGTATGTGTTTCTTTATAAGATTTTATTAATTACATAAATATTTGTGTGTGTGCATTTTATATAAAAGTGCATTAATTAGATATATATATGTTTAAAATCAATATAACATAAATTTTATATATTTTAAATTGAAAAATTAAAAAAGGAATTCAATTTATGTCCATTACACAATACAATTTGTCAATATTTTTAACAAATATTAATTTTTAATTATAAATAATTCTTCACTAAATATACGACTTATTTAATGTTATCATAAATAATTTGTATTAAATAAATCATATTTTAGGAAATATTATATATATTGATATATATATATATAGAAATATATATGAATATATTTATATGTTAAATAAATTATTGAGCAATTTTATATAAATACCATTAAAAATGAATAAGAAATTAATATGTTTTTAATTATTAAATTTTCTTCATTTTCTATATTTATATTTAATATCGATTATTTATTATTATTTGTAATTAAAATATATATATATTAAATTTATTCATTTTTTAATAAGTGTTTCATTAATAAATTTTATAATATTTTTTTAAATTTATCCATTTTTAATTTTTTAATACAATTTATTCAATTTTAAATTTTTTGTTTAATTATTACAATTTATTCATTTTATATATCTATATTTATAATAGAATATTTATTAATATTTAAAATTTATATATGTTTATATTAAATTTATTCTTTTTCATTAATAAATATTTAATTTAAAAAAATCATTTTTTTAATTTACACATTTTTAATTTTTATTTGTTTAATTATTTCATTTTATTCATTTTATATATAAATATATAATATATATTGTTTATTAATATTTATAATATATATATATATATATATATTAAATATATTAAAAATATTTAATTACACTTTTTGAATATGTTTTGAATTTATTCATTTTTAATTTTTAATTATTTAATTATTTCAATTTTTTTATTATTTTTAATACTTTTATTTTTTTTATAAGCCTGTATAATAAAATTTTGGCATAGATGGGGAAGGGGTGGGTTTTGTAGGACCCGAATGGGTGTATGAAGGTGGGGCAAGGGTTGTGGGAAGCAGAGAGTGGGCCAAGGCCTATAGGGGCCGGTGTAGGGCCTGTATATATGTGTGGAGTGTATGCGGGAGCACATCCTCGCTGTAGGCTTTTGAGATCTAAATGAGGTAAAATGATATATAAAGAAGTGGAAACTCATGCGCTATTTTGGTGTGGGAATGGTTACGCGATCAGGACCTTTATCAGTTCTAAAAAGCACTAATAAAGGGAAATAATTACCTGTACTAAAAATATAGTGTTAGTAAAGGGTACTATTTATTAACACTACAAAAAAGTACTGAAAAAAGGTGACTTTTATTAGTGCTCTTTTTAGACCTGATAAAGTAAGCCTTTATCATCACTTTTCACTAGCACTGATAATGGTTAGGGATGTATATTGCACATTTTGTAGTAGTGACATTTCAAATTATCATGGTCTCTTCATCACAACATAACCTGGTTGATTTAACTCTTTAGGAGCTTCTTTAAAATGAAACATACATAGATTTTTGTGTAGATATTTAAATAAAAAAAAATTCTCTTTGATTAACCTACATCCTGGTTCAATTACATCCATTAGATCAAGATGACTTTTAAATCAAGAAATAATTATTTCTATGCATTCCAAATCAACTCTAATTGTACTCCAACTCATCCATGGGCATGTCATCAATGAATAGAACATGAAAACTCTTTCAACACTCTTGAACGAATTTTTTTGAAAACAAATTCATATCTTTCATCCAATGTGAAATTTATCTAGACACCACATCATATAATAAAATAATGTTTTTGATATTTCTAAAACCCTTAGTGTAAAGATCAATGTTACACTTAACCATGCTGCTATTGAGATCAACCCACAGAACCCCCGTTTTAATTTTCTACAACTGGGAACTTCAACTCTAAGACTTATTAACTCTACCTAACCATCAAGTTAAATTTAATCACAACATATAAGGAAAACTGTAACACCCCAAGATTTTATGAAAAATATTCTTTTTAATTTTATTGATGTCTTGTGTTGTACGCTACACCAAAAAGAAGCTTGCACTACACGCATCCCTGACTTGTCTTGCATTACACGCAATTGCGACCTTCCACGATAGCGTGTGTTGTACGCAATACCGAGTTTCACTAAACAATGATATGTTATATAAACTACTCGTTATGAATAGTAATACCCACTTTTTAAAATTTTATAAATTTTATCTTTTGAAATGGACTTCATTTTTGGATTCAGAATATTGAAATTAGCCTAGGGTGAATTTTTTGTATTTTTCTGAAAACTTTGAATTTTTGATGAATAGTGAAAACACTGGGTTACTATTTAAAAACCGACTTTTTATTTAAATAATTATTTATTTTATTTAAATTTATTTTAGGTTAAAATTTATACATAATACCTATATAAGTTCAATTTAATTCATTAGAGTCATTTTATAGTAATTTTAGATATATAAAAAATTTTATTTAACTTTTCACCGTCTTTTACCCACCTCCTAGGAGAATTTGGAAATTCACATAAAACTTAATTTTACCGCTTCTGTGAGTGTAATTTTGAAAATTTGAGAGAAACATTTAATATCAATGACTAAAATGTGGTTCAATGAGATGAAAACAATTTTTGGTGAATAGTAACTTTTTACTTTTATTTACCACGATTAAAAGTAAATAAGATAATTAAGGGTAAAAATGATTTTATTATTACCCTAAAAAATATCCTAATTCTATTGGATAAGTGTAATTAGACCAGAAACAACCTTAGGAATAAAATATGACCATTTAGGTCCACTTGGATTCGATTAGAACATTTATTATTAATTTTTTTAAAGAGGGGTTAAAATAGTTAAAATCAAAGTTTAATAACTAAAACATTTTTAATATAGCTTTATACATAAGATAAATTAGCCTATAAATATTCATTAGAAATATAAAAATATTTCCTACCTAATTTTATTTTATTTATAATTTTTAGACATTAAATACTTTAATTTATTTATGACACAATGGTGATGCAGTAATTACCTAAATAATGAAATATTAAAATAATTGATATTATAAATACCCAAATAAATGTAATTTGATACTTTTTATGAATTACACTAATTTTCTAGGTTAATATTACATGTTATTATTGATTTAATTAAGTTTTTTTGAACTAATCATGCTGTTATGATTTTCACAAAAATCAATTACCAAATAGTGTCAAAATTGACATAAAATAGTTTTGAAAACAAATATTATATTATTAATTGTTATTTTATTCCTAAAAATATAAGGTTCAGACAAATTACTTAGATAAGGTTATATATATTAATAATAAACAACTTGGGTTTATTTTTTCTTATTATAGTAAGTTTATTAACCTTATAGTGTAAGAAAACAAGAAGACACGGTAAAAGTTAAATTATTTAACTTAGAGTTAAATCTAAATGATAAGGTTAAAATTGTAACCTAAACTTGTCTAAAATATATTTGTTGAGATTATTTATACCCATCCCCACTTTAGATTCTAAATAAATCAATTTGTAGCTATTATAAACCGAATATTACTTTATTATAAAATAATATTTTGAGTTTTTCCAAAGGTACCCCTCTCTTCCCTTATAAAAAGGGCACCCATTCCTTCTTATCTTCACACCCTTTTGAGCCTTGAATCTCGGTCAACCCCTACCCATTTCTCTTATCCACTTCCCTATAAACATTCTGGAGGTTCTGGTCTTCTCAAAAGACCAACACTACTTCCTTAAGAGAAGGCTTAAAGGAGGTGCGTCGAAGAAGAGGTAATCTCTTCTTTCGATTCTCTCAAGTTTCATTCTTCTTCAAATTATCCTTATTTAGTTGTTTCATTATAAAGTAATAACATCAGTATTAATTATATACTGATATGTTATTATAAATATGAAACAACCCTATTTCACCTTCTATCCATCCTACGGAAAACAAAATCACCGTGCGTGCGTACGAACGGAATACCGTCTCCATACTGTGGTGTAATCTGTTTTTGACCACCACCTTACTTAGATGGGTATAATGGTGTAAATAAATAACTATATATGGTTATTGTAAAGTGATATTTATTCTGTAATATTATACATACACTTCAATATAATTCCACGATCATGGGAATGATATCATCGCTCGTGCGTACGTACGGACTACCGTTTCCACGAACGCGATGAGATTCATTTTCCATGATTAACCATTCAAGAATGATTATAAAGTATATATAATGAATAGTAATGAAATATATGACATAATAAAGCTACTGGATTTATGTATAGATATATATATATATATTTCATCTACTTACTTCCATTCAAGTCAATAAAGAAAGGAAAACAGCGTCCATGCGTACGTACGGCCTACCGTCTCCATGAACGGTGTGTTTCATTTCATTTATCTATCTATTATATATATATATATATACTGAATATATATGATATATAAATCATGTTTTTCATTCTGGAAGTAAGTAAATCATGATATAAGTAATAATAATATCAAGAACAACAAGTCCAAACACGTACGATAAATGAAACAATTTTACCCAAAACGCTACTTTAACATGGAATTGACAAATGAATGGGTAATATAAATACCTAAGTGAACCATATATGATATAATAACAATGAATATGATTTTTTAATAAGTCAATGACATTATTTAAATCATTATACAGGAGGTTCGGACACATATGAAGCATATCAGACATAAGGTAAGGGATAACTTTTCCAATCTTGTTTTTATCCGAGATTGTTTATTCATAAGTATTTACTGGGGTTATATTTTTCATCCATGTCCCTATTTTCTAAAAATGGTTTCATGTATATTTAAATTCCTTCTTACCCATTTTTGACTTTTACTACATGGTGTGTAAGGAATCTTTCGTTTTTTTCACCATATGAGGTACTTTTTGACTTTTCTGACAAAAGTACGATGAGAATGTTATTTTTAACTTATAAGGCATGAATGAATTCTTATGGTTTCATAATGCCTCATTTTCATGACGATTACTTTACAATATTGCATGATTATTTTCAACAAAACCATTTTCTTTTAAGATTTCATGGCATTTCACTACAAAAAATTGACTACTATAGAAGGGGTTATTTTTGACTTTAGAAGGGGTTATAACCCCTTATAAAGACATTAGCGGCGGTTATGAGGAACCGTCGCTAATGTGCCTGCATACTATTAGTAGAGGCGGTTTTGAGTAAGCGTTGGTACATGCGTGATGAATTTAGTGGCGGTTACATTAGAAGGGGTTTGAACCCCTTCTAATGTTGTCCAAAAGTCACCATTTTAGCGGTGGTTATACCCTTAATCGCCACTAGTAGAGGCATTAGGGGTGGTTCAAACCACCCCTAATTGTTGATTGCATTAGGGGCGGTTGGTTTTAAAGAACTGACCCTATTTATTTTTTTAACAAGCAATGTAATATCTTGTCCCTGGTGCCACCCCTGGTGTCTGTGTCTATCTGGTGTGTTCCCCCGGTGTCCCCTCTTTATCTGTCTGGTGTCTTGGTTTCCCCCTGGGTCTGTCCCCATGTTTGTCTGGTGTGTCCCCCCAGTGTCGCCTCGTGCATGTGCCCTTGTGTCCTGGTCTAGCCCCACCCCGATCTCCCCAGCGGGTGTCCCCCAGGTCTGTCTGGTGTGTCCTCGGTGTTCCGTGTCTCTCTGGTGTGTCCCCCCGGTGTCGCCCCCATTCGTGTGTCCCCGGTGTCTCGTGTCCTCTCTGGTGTGTCCCCCGTTTGTGTGTCCTTGTGTCCTCTCTGGTGTGTCCTTGTGTCCTCTCTGGTATGTCCCCCGAGCATGTGTCCTTGTGTCCCATGTCCTCTCTGGTGTGTCCCCGGTGTCCTGTGTCCTCTCTGGTGTGTCCCCCGAGCATGTGTTCGTGTGTCCCCGGTGTCTCGTGTCCTCTCTGGTGTGTCCCCGGTGTCTCGTGTCCTCTCTGGTGTGTCCCCCGAGCGTGTGTCCCTGTGTCCCATGTCCTCTCTGGTGTGTCCCACGAGCATGTGTCCCGGTCCAGCCCCACCCCGGTTTCCCCATCATGTGTGCTGGTCCATCCACGGGTCTACCCTCGTGGTCCGCATATTTTCCAAAAATTGGAGCCGGCGGGATTCAAACCTCCAATATGCCCTATTTGTCGCCTACACTCAAACCACTGCAATGATTTCCATTTATTGATATATTATATATATTATTCTATTTATATATATTCTTAAGTTTATTCAAATATAAATTATTTGCATAATATATTTAAATACATATAATATGTTTATTAAAATATTCATATATCTTAATAAACATATATATATTAACAAATTTATATATAATTTATATATTATTGTATTTATATATATTAATAAGTTTATTCTAATAAATATTATTAAAACAATATATTTAAATACATATAATAAGTTTATTAAAATTTGCATATATATTAATAAACATATATATTATCAAATATACACATAATTTTTATATTATTTTATTTATATATATTAACAAGTTTATTAAGATAAAAATTAATTTCATAAATTATTTAAATAAATTAAATAAATAACATGTATCTATATTTATATGGATATAAATATATATGTATATATATATTTTCTGCACACCTCTATAAATTATATATATACATATATTTAAATAAAATCATGTATGCCTATATTTATAACTACATTTATATCAAACACACACAAACGCAAATGTGTATTTATATATTTATTTGTAATTGTTTATATTTATTTGAATACACGTATATTCTATATTTATATTTATATTTATATTTATATTTATATTTACCCAAATATATTAGGCAAATATATATATACATAATATATTTATACATACACAGTTAAAATATACACATATATATATATTATATTTTTATGTGAATATAATATATTATACATTTTATAAATACATTCATATATATATAAAATATATACTATATATATATTATGATTTTTTTAAGAAAATAGTAGGGGTTCACAACCCCTCTGATCTTAAATTAGAGGGGGTTGTGAACCTCCTCTAATGTAAGAGAGTAGTGGGGGTTTAAGAGGGGGTTTTGAACCCCCACTAATGTCTTACATTAAAGGGGGTTTTGAACCCCTAATAATGTCTTACATTAGAGGGGGTTGTGAACCCCTACTAATGTCTTACATTAGAGGGGGTTGTGAACCCCCGTTATTTTCTTAAAAAAACAAATTCCGTATAACACACACACACATACACATAAAACCTCTAAAATCCAACTGAATATATGTTTGTGTGTGTGTATAGTTCCTATAACCGAATATATATAGTGCATGAAAATAAATATATAGCGCTACTAATTATTAAGTAGCGACAGTTTTAACATAACCATCTCTAAAATCTTACTGCATATTAAAAAAGCATTCCCTATAACACACACATACATACGCATAACACCTCTAAAATCCAACTAAATATATGTTTGTGTGTGTGTAGTCCCTCTAACCGAATATATATAGTGCATGAAACTAAATATATAGCGCTACTAATTATTAAGTAGTGACAGTTTTAACATAACCGTCTCTAAAATCTAACTGCATATTAAAAAAATGCTAAAAATTTTAGACGGGGTTGTGAACCCCCTCTAAATTTGATGATTAGAGGGGGTTATGCAGAACCCCCTCTAATGTTACAGAAAATAAATTTAGAGGGGGTTGTGTAGAACCCCCTCGAAATAACCCCCTCTAATGTACTATTTTTTCGTTGTGTTTTTTGAAAATAAAATGATTTTGAAGAAGAAAGGATATTTTCCTCAAGAATTCATTTCAAGTGTTTTATCAAAACTATTTTCCATCTAAAAATGACATTATTTAATATGTTTATGTTTCAAGTATAATTTCTCCATTATTTACATGGTTTGATTATTCTTATGATAAAATTATATCCATTTTTATGGATTATGTTATGATGGGATGATGTTTAAGAATCCCATTTTATTACTTGGGTTATGCTATGATGTATGATTCTTGATTTTGTGGCACACAAAAGAATGATTTCATTATCAGATGGGTGAGACCTATATCTCCCGCCAATTAATTGGGTAAAGATTTATATCTCATGAGATAGACATGGCTGTAATGGTAAGTTAATCCGGTTTAGTGTTACAGGACTGGAACGAGGAGTGAACTCGATTCAGAAAAGGACTTTGTCCACTAAGATGGTCTTGGCAGCAATGCCTTGGCTATTATGGAAATCATAACATGTTCTTAATGGTTGCCACAATTACATGATTTATTCCCATTCTATTTTATCAATATTGATGTTCCTTTATGATATATGCCTTACGTACTTCCAAGATTTATGTCTTTGCTCAAGATTTTGATGTTTAGATTTTATGTTCAAGATTTTTCATTCAAATGTTTATGGATTGTTTTATGTTCTCTATGATTACCCTTAATGAGAATTTGAGCTCACCCTTTTTATGTTTTCTTTTCCCTAGGATATAAATAAAGGTTTTAGGTAAGAAAAAAAAAGGGAAGATCTTTTGGGGAGAAGTTGAAGATCTTTCACCACGATTAGAAGATTAAATTCCGAGTTTCCAAAGACACTAAACTATTACGGTCCTTGTGTGTCTGTGTTTGTTATGTATTAAGTATTCCACAAAAGTAATGTAATGTCCATGTACGTCAAGCTTTGGGTCTCTACAGTTGGTATCAGAGGAAAGGTTTAGTCAACCTTTGGAAACTAGGATGCGAAAACCTTAGTGAGATCCCTAGAGATATTTCTATGGTATGTCTAGGGATGTCCCTAAGGATAAGTATACATATAGGTTATAGTCCTAGAACTACGGTAACGATCATAGAATTTAACCTAAGATGTTAGATATTGACGGTACTCTCCCTTTATTATGTTGTTTTCCGTAGTGTGATTTTTGCCTCTCACACTATTCTTTTTGGGTTTTCGAAAATGGCTGGAAACAGGAAGATTCATGATAATAGAGGATATGATGGACAATTTAATGATATTATTCATGAGCAACAAAATGAAACGGGATTTGGAAGTCCAAACATGTTATTATGCCTAATCATAAATCTCATAATATGATCAATAATCTCAACTTTGGTAAGTTTCCTAACTCAGATAATAAGAGAAAGATGGAGTTTCATGATGATCATAGAGGAAAGAAAGTTCAATTTCCCTCATGTAAATCATGTGGGAAGAGGCATCAGGAAGATTGTTTCAAAGGAACTGGAAGATGCTTTGGGTGTGGAAAAGAAGGACACAAAGCCAGTAAGTGTAAAGGAAAAAGGTTCAATTAACACCATGGACAAGGATAATGGTATTTCTATGACATCAACAATGATTAGATGTTTTAAATGTGGAACGTATGGGTATTATGAAAACCAATGCCCTAAGGGAAAATCTCATGAAGAGAATCAGCATGGTCATATGGGTAGTATTTATGTGGATGATGATGAAGAGACTACAAATGAAATATGAGATGAAAGAAATGATGAATCTCAGTTAGTGGTTTGAGAAGTTAGTGGAATGATTGTTTGTTTATCAAGAATAATGTATGGTACTATGGAATAAAAAATCATCTAAGGATTGTTACACTCTTGTTTTTCCTAAAGTATTTGAAAGTATATGTTGAATGGTACTGGTAACCATGAAAGGTTATTCAGATATTTTTGGAAATAAGATGATATGTACATAATGAAGGGATAAGGAGAAAATAATATGTTTGATAGTATTCATGAGATCATGGCTAATAAAAGGACAAAGTGATATCATAATTTGAGTATATAGATTTTATTTGGGATTTTGGTATGTGGAAAGAGTTAACTTTCGATAGAATTTATGTTTTCGCTAAGGTTATCAGGTAATTCATGTTTCAAAAGAATACATGATTAAGGTATTCACATGTTTGGAATGTGACCAACAAGATATATATTATGAAATATGGGGGACAAATGAAGGAATTCACATGCTCAGTAGATGAAATTTCTAGTAATCGGACAGAAGTATTTTCTAAAAGCCTAAAGTTTGGAATGGATTAATTGGACATCAGATAGTATTGTTTAAGGATAGATATTTTTGATATTATGATAGTATAGTTTTAGAAAAAAAGGACAACTTGCACGACGGGCGACAACCCGTCGCGTCGGACAAGGCTGTGGGAATCAAACCCACAACTGAAGTGTGACAGGCCTTTATCGCCTACCATTGGCCTACAGGAAGTCCCTGTTTAGTAGAAACCAGTTTTATTATATTAAGCAGTATGAAATATGAATTATAAGTCCATTTTAGGAACCATATCTGATTAATCTCACCATAGATGGACTTATGTATAAAACTTTTTCTAACTTATGTTTGAGACAGATGGAATGACCTATCATTCTACCGCATGATCTGCTAAAACTTCATGAAAGACAAATTCAACTTCATTTCTTAAAGAGATGAAGTGGAAATTTCTCAAGGCATGAAAAATTATTTTACCAAAATAAAGTAAGTATTTCTTCTAATTCGAATTCTTCAACTTTAGGGAAATGATCTTGAAAACCAAAAATGTTGTCCTAGTGCCCTTATATCCGATGAATCAGATGGTACCCTAGATCATCACAAATTTATGGATTTGTGATTGTTGGATTTTTTATAGCCATGTTCTCTACCACTCTCCATCAGAACATGACAGTTAGATTTCTCTTCCATATCCATATTTTCACCTATGTTCTCCTACATGGAAACCCAGTGATTAGTTAATTTGGGTAACCGTTACGTTTCATAATTTAGTTTTTAAAGATTAGTTTTGGTATTCCTTTTTACGATGTGGGTTTCTATTAAAGAAACTTTCGAGTAGTAAACCATTTATAACCCCGACGAATTTCGAGGGCGAAATTCATTTTAAGGGGGGTAGAATGTAACACTCCAAGATTTTATGAAAAATATTCTTTTTAATTTTATTGATGTCTTGTGTTGTACGCTACACCAAAAGGAGCTTTCACTACACGCATCCCTGACTTGGCTTTCATTACACGCAATCGCGACCTTCCACAATAGCGTGTGTTGTACGCAATATCGAGTTTCACTAAACAACGATATGTTATATAAACTAGCCATTGTGAATAGTAATACCCACTTTTTAAAATTTTATAAATTTTATCTTTTGAAATGGACTTCATTTTTTGATTTAGAATATCGAAATTAGCCAAGGGTGAATTTTTTGGTATTTTTCTGAAAACTTTCAATTTTTGATGAATAGTGAAAACACTGGGTTACTATTTAAGAACCGACTTTTTATTTAAATAATTATTTATTTTATTTAAATTTATTTTAGGTCAAAAATGATACATAATACATATATAAGTTCAATGTAATTCATTAGAGTCATTTTATAATAATTTTAGATATATAAAAATTTTATTGAACTTTTCACCGTCTTTTACCCACCTCCTAGGAGAATTTGGAAATTCACATAAAATTTAATTTTACCGTTTCTGTGAGTGGAATTTCAAAAATCTGAGAGACACAGTTAATATCAAGGACTAAAATGTGGTTCAATGAGATGAAAATAATTTTTGGTGAATAGTAACTTTTTACTTTTATTTACCACGGTTAAAAGTAAATAGGGTAATTAAGGGTAAAATGATATTATTATTACCCTAACACATGTCCTAATTCTATTGAATAAGTGTAATTCGACCAAAAACAACCTTAGGAATAAATTATGACCATTTAGGTCCACTTGGATTCGATTAGGACATTTATTATTAATTTATTTAAAGAAGGGTTAAAATAGTTAAAATCAAAGTTTAATAACTAAAACATTTTTAATATAGGGTTATACATAATATAAATTAGACTATAAATATTAATTAGAAATCTAAAAATATTTCCTACCTAATGTTATTTTATTTATAATTTTTAGACATTAAATAATTTAAGTTATTTATGATACAATGGTGATGCAGTAATTACCTAAATAATGAAATATTAAAATAATTGATATTATAAATATCCAAATAAATGTAATTTTAGACTTTTTATGGATTTAAATAATTTTATTGGTCAATATGACATGTTATTATTGAATTAATTAACTTTTTTCGAACTAATCATGCTGTTATGATTTTCCAAAAAATCAATTACCAAATAGTGTCAAAATTGACATAAAATAGTTTTTAAACAACATATTATATTATTAATTGTTATTTTATTCCTAAAAATCTAAGGTTCAGCCAAATGACTTAGATAAGGTTATATATATTAATAATAAACAACTTGGGGTTCGTTTGGCTTGTTATAGTAAGTTTATTAACCTTATATTGTAAGAAAACAAGAAGACACGGTAAAAGTTAAATTATTTAACTTAGAGTTAAATCTAAATGATAAGGTTAAAATTGTAACCTAAACTTTTATAAAATCTATTGGTTGAGAGTATTTCGACCCATCCCCACTTTATCTTCTAAATAAATCAATTTGGAGCTATTATAAACCGAATATGACTTTATTATAAAATAATATTTTGAGTTTTTGAAAAGGTGTCCCTCTCCTCCCTTATAAAAAGGGCACCCCTTCCCTCTTCTCTTCACACCCTTTTGAGACTTGAAGCTCGGCCAAACCCTGTCCATTTCTCTTCTCAACTTCCCTATCAATATTCTGGAGGTTCTGGTCTTCTCAAAAGAACAACTCTACTTCCTTAAGAGAAGGCTTAAAGGAGGTGCGTCAAAGAAGAGGTAATCTCTTCTTTCAATTCTCTCAAGTTTATTTCTTCTTCAACTTCTTCTTATTTAGATGTTTCATTATAAAGTAATAACATCAGTATTACTTATATACTGATATATTATTATAAATATTAAACAACCCTATTTCACCTTCTATTCATCCTACAGAAAACAAAATCACTGTGCGTGCGTGCGTACGGAATACCATCTCCACGCCGTGGTGTAATCTGTTTTCGACCACCACCTTACATAGATGGGTATAATGGTGTAAATAAAGAACTATATATGGTTATTATAAAGTTATATTGATTCTTTAATATTATACATACACTTCAATACAATTCCATGATCATGGGAATGATATCATCGATCGTGCGTACGTACGGACAACCGTCTCCACGAACGTGATGAGATTCATTTTCCATGATTAACCATTCAAGAATGATTATAAAGTATATATAATGAATAATAATGAAATATATGACATAATTAAGCTACTGGATTTATGTGTGTGTGTGTGTGTATATATATATGTCATCTACTTACTTCCATTCAAGTCAATAAAGAAAGGAAAACAGCGTTCATGCGTAAGTACGGCCTACCGTCTCCATGAACGGTGTGTTTCATTTCATTTATCTATCTATTATATATATATATATATATATATACTGAATATATATGATATATAAATCATGCTTTACATTCTGGAAGTAAGTAAATCATGATATAAGTAATAATAATATCAAGAACAACAAGTCCAAACACGTACGATAAATGAAACAACTTTACCCAAAACGCTACTTTAACATGGAATTGACAAATGAACGGGTAATATAAATACCTAATTGAACCATATATGATATAATAACAATGAATGTGATTCTGTAATAAGTCAATGACATTATTTAAATCATTATACAGGAGGTTCGGATACATACGAAGCATATCAGACATAAGGTAAGGGATAACTTTTCCAATCTCGTTTTTATCTGAGATTATTTATTCGTAAGTATTTACTGGGGTTATATTTTTCATCCATGTCTCTATTTTCTAAAAATGTTTTCATGTATGTTTAAATTCCTTATTACCCATTTATTACTTTTACTACATGGTGTGTAAGGAATCTTATGTTTTTTTCACCATACGAGGTACTTTTTGACTTTTCTGACAAAAGTACGAGGAGAATGTTATTTTTAACTTATACGACATGAATGAATTCTTACGGTTTCATAACGCTTTATTTTCATGAAGATTATTTTACAATATTTCATTATTATTTTCAACAAAACCATTTTCTTTTAATATTTCATGGCATTTTGTGAAAATAAAATAATTTTGAAGAAGAAATGATATTTTCCTCATGAATTCATTTCAAGTGTTTTATCATAACTATTTTCCATCTAAAAATGAAATTATTTAATATGTTTATGTTTCAAGTATAATGTCTCCATTATTTACATGGTTTTATTATTCTTATGATAAAATTATATCCATTTTTACA
This sequence comes from Viscum album, assembly GCA_963277665.1. Lineage (NCBI taxonomy): Eukaryota > Viridiplantae > Streptophyta > Magnoliopsida > Santalales > Viscaceae > Viscum > Viscum album. Next base: position 1,954,146,019 of record OY728125.1, read on the forward strand.
GATTATGTTATGATGGGATGATGTTTAAGAATCTCATTCTATTACTTGGGTTATTCTATGATGTATGATTCATGATTTTGTGGCACACGAAAGAATGATTTCATTATGAGATGGGTGGGACCTATATCGCCCTCTAATTCATTGGGTAAAGATTTATATCTCATGAGATAGACATGGCTGGAACGGTAAGTTAATCTGGTTCAGTGTTACAGGACTGGAACGAGGAGTGAACTCGATTCAGAAAGGGACTTTGTCCACTAAGATGGTCTTGGAAGCAATGCCTTGGATACTATGGAAATCATAACATGTTCTTAATGGTTTCCACAATTACATAATTTATTCCCATGCTATTTTATCAAGATTTATGTTCCTTTATGATATATGACTTACGTACTTCCAAGATTCATGTCTTTGCTCAAGATTTTGATGTTTAGATTTTATGTTCAAGATTTTGCATTAAAATGTTTATGGATTGTTTTATGTTATCTATGCTTACCCTTACTGATCATTTGAGCACACCCTTTTTATGTTTTATTTTCCCCAGGATATAAAGAAATGTTTTAGGTAAGAAAACAAAAGGGGAAGATCTTTAGGGGAGAAGTTCAAGATCTTTCACCACGATTAGAAGATTAAATTCCGAGTTTCCAAAGACACTAAAATATTACGGTCCTTGTGTGTCTATGTTTATTATGTATTAAGTATTTCGAAAAAGTAATGTAATGTCCATGTACGTCAAGCTTTGGGTCTCTACAAAAACTGTTATCTTGTCCACCTTAATCACCACCTATGAAATAAATATATTCTATACCACATTTCAAGAATAGATCCTTTGTATTCTCCCCTATTTTTTTAAATAAATGAATGAAATAGGGAAAATAAACTAAAACAATTATTGGTATGTTTGGAGAGAATTAACTCTAAACAAAACTTCAATGTACTATATGGCATCCTTCATTTGGGGCTTTATAAATATATCCACAAATCTATCCTTGGTAAAAAATATTCTAATGAATATTATCTACATTCCATATTATCCTTGATTAAGTGGTACTTGATGTTATTATGCTTTGACCTCAAGATTTATACCACATTCTTTAATAAATTGATTTCACTTGGATTATCATACTCAATCATCAATGTGTATGATAAATTCACCCTCATTTCTTCATGTTGTGACTTCATACACATCATTGGTGTTATGTAATATGATTCTTTAATATATTCAAAAAAAATTGTGCTTAAGGAGACTGATTATTTATTTTTAAATTTTTAAGAAACACATCTTCCTCTGGTAAATAATGAAACTTTGGAAGGATATTTTCAATCACCAACATTACCTACCCAACACACATCAAAATATACATAGATATAAAAATATATGTCTTTCTCATTACTTATCCCATGATGAATATTTACTTTTACATAGTGAAAAATATATTCCAAAACTTAAAGATGATACTTCTGATGATTAATTCTTAATCATTCACAAAGAGTAACTACAAAAATGATCTCCAATACAGACATTATCAAGTATATACGTCTATTAATATGACTCTAAAACTTTATTCAATCCCCACTCCATCCTTCTTCAGCCATGTAAAACTTAGTTCTAAGTGATAAATTAATGTATACCTCACTTTATTATTCTATTCTAAAATTCTTCAACAAATCATGAGAATAATTATATTATGAGAGAAATATAAAACTTATTTTGTTTTTGATTTGAAAAAACAAAAATAATATCATATCACAAATCAGTTATATCTATTTTTCCTCATTTGGGAAAAAATTCAACATAATTATTATCTATGTTTTTGAAAAAATGATTTCATCGATATAAAAAATCACTATAAGTGGGTTTGTGTCATCTCTTTTGATATAAATATTTTTATCCAACTTTGAATTCTTAAAGTTAATTTTATTTATGTTATTATCTATATTTTAATACCCTAGGTAACTTTATTAATACCTATAAAATTCTTACTTTTTCTTTCACACTCAAGAACTGTCACCATCAAGAATAAATACTTCCATTTGTTCGATGTAAACCAAATCCTCAAGGTCACCATTTTGGATTGCTAATTTAGCATCCATCGATAACAATTTATAATTAAGTTTAGCACATATAATAATAAATATCCTAATTATTTAAATCATTTTAAGTAGATAAAAAGTATTATCAACATCTATACCCATAATTTGAGAGTATCCCTTGTATATAATACAATATTTTTTTTGTGCTAGATTTCCCTTATCATTGAGCATATTTTTGAAAACTTCTTTATCATGATTACATTATTATCAAAGGTATGTGATAATAAAATTCAAGTGTCATTATTTTAAATATTATTTCATTCTTCCTAGATCACTACAATTAAATCCACACATTTTATTGTTTCTTTAACACACTTTTTTCAACTTGTGAGAGAAAACTCATGTTAATGGAAATTCTCAAACTTCTCTAAATTTGAACACCCATACTACTATCTTAATAGATTTTTTTAGTATTAAAACTTTTCCTATGTCTTTGTAATATAAAAAAACTTTTCTCTCATCCTTCATCATCATTATAAATTTAATAATCATCATCATAATTTGGGAGAACTATTGTAACATTAAATATGTCCTATGTTATCCTATGCTTTCATCTCAAGTTTTGTAAATCACATAATTAATATGTAATGATTTTTATAAGTAGTTTTTATTTTAAAAATCAATGACATCATAATTATCATTTATTTTGTGTAGATTATTTTTTCATACAAGTAACTCCTTCCATCAGATGTATATTTAAGAAATATCTCCTCACCACCACTCTAAAAAACTTACCTAAGTGTCTTAATTTTATATTAATATAACATGGGATACCAAATACCTTTAAAATCATTAAGTTGGGATTCTTATAAATCCACATCGCATAATTTGTATTCACTAAATTGGGCCAAAGTAAGAACCTAGTAAATATATATATTACGAATGATAGGGATTTTATTCTAAAATATTATGAGGTTCCATGCTCTTATAACATAGTTATTTCAATGTCCACCAATCATCAAGTCATCCGCTTAGCTACTGCACTTTGTTGGGGAATGTATGGAGCACTATATTTAGGCCTTATTCTATTCTTCTCATAATATAACTCAAAACTACCATTATTATATTTGTATCCATTAATAGAAGAAGTCATTTTATATCATATCCCATTTGATTTTCAACACTCCTCTAAACATGCTAAAAATATAATCAAATTGGAATTCAATTCAAAAAAAATATACATAATTCATCTAAGTAAAATCATCAACAAAATTAATTACATATTTATATCTATTAGTTAACCTGAAGGTAATCTAAATACAGAGATACGAGTGTATAAAATAAACATGTTTACTCATTTTGATATCCATTTCCTTATGACTCTTGTTCACCATTATTTTTGTGAAATGTTTCACAAGTTTTGATTCTTTAATTATTTATCATCAATAGACTCCTCAATACATCATACTTGATTATCTTGTCCATGTTATTTTGACCCAAATGTATAAGTCTTCTATACCATTTCTTATTTTCATCCTTGATGGTCATACATAAACTATATTGATCATTAGAAATATGAAGTAGATTTCCACTTGTTTGTTTCCCCTTCAGGATGATTGTGAAATCCTTCAATCTCCATATAACACATCAATTCCTTTGAAATATCACCTCATTACCATTGCTATAAAGGTGATATACACATAAAACATTATGTTATAGTCCATAAAAAAATTGAATGTTTATGGATTCAAGTTTCTTCTCACAAATATTAGTGCCAATAACTCCTTTAAAATTATGTAATACATTCTTTATTAAATTAAAAAACTACTAAAATATATCTTTTATATCTTTAAATTGATTCTTATTATCATTCATGTGTTACAACAACTGTTTTTTAAGTATCAAAGGATTTCCACCTTTTACTCATTCATAAGTCACCTAAACAACCAATTTTTCTCTTGATATGTACTCCTCTTAATATATTTTAATGTTCTCATTCTTATTCAATTATTATAGTAGTAAAGTGACACACTAGTTAGAAGTGTGTTTAAGTTGATTCCAAATCCCTCAAGTTTCCTTTATATAATTAAAATTATTATGAAATTTCACCTTCTCTTTTTGATTTTTGTATTAGTTGGCCTCTATGAAATTTACTCCCCCCCCCCCCTTAATTATTATACTTTATTCAATTTAGGGAGTGATAAGTTGTATTGTCACAAAGAATCCTTATATCTATCGAATCCATATAAAAACATATTCCATCAAAATAGAAGTTTCTAATATGAAAATTTAGACTATCAAAATATATTCTTTTATTATCCTTCTAATTTAAACTTCACTTCTTCCTTTCTACCACATCATGCTTAGAAGAATTTTACTTTACCTAAGTTTTGAATTTATTCTTATACTTATCACCCTTTTTTATCCACACCTAAATACATTCATAATTTTTATCTTCATCACATGAAGTAAAAAAATTATTTTTTTCTATTTTTTGGTGAATTAACCACATTATTCCATTTATTATCATAGTTTACACCATTTGGATTGAAATATTAGGAGTTTAAAAAAATAATTTTTGGAATAATGGGATAGTCTCAACATTTCTTGGTAGCATCAAAAAAAATCTACTACTTTTGAGTAATCACCAACTTCTTGGATGGAATTTTGAAACTCATGTTGTGGCTATTTCATGTGAATTTCAGCATCGCTCAAATTTTCCTTAAGATCTTTCACTTTATCACTATTATATTTTCTATGCTAATTTCAATAATATTATCTCTTTCTTCAAGGATAGAATTGATATCACCCATATTCTATTTAAAATACACATTATTCTCATTAAAATACTTGAATTTTTAACTATAAAGGGATTTTATAACTGAGTTATTCTCCTTCCTTAATGAAATTTTATCATTTTCAAGTTTCTTAATTTCTTTTAAACATACAAGTAATCTCAATATTTTATCATAACACTTTCAGTATCTTTACATCCACACTATCCTCATCACTATTACCTTATTCATTTATCCCTTGTTCTTAACTAGAGGGTGTACTAGACTATTTTTATTTGAAAATACAATATATTGTTTCATCATCCATAGAGTATTCCTCCTCCTATTAAATTTCCTCATCAAAATATATGACATAATATTTTGATAATAATATACTTTTCCTTATTTTATAGACATTTTATTTATTTTTAATGTAATTTCCTCCATTGATACCACTAACCACATCGTTTCAACTTAATGTTCTTTGAGGTTGATAATTATTAATCCTCAATAGAATTTGATGTCAATAAGTCAAAATTTGATGTTGGATAAAGTGGTGATGCTTGGACAATTGTTATGAATTCATATAATGGCATTGGATTTCACTCATGAAAAATTATCCTTGGAAAAATCTGATAACTTTTTGTGATGATCCTTAATGTTTAAAGACATGTGATAAGAATATTACACATTGTTTACCACAATCCTATAAATTCCATGAAATATGAATTTCATATTGCATTAAGAAAAATATGACTTGAAGTTTCCATGTAATAAGAAATTATTAATGCTTGTGGAAGAAATAAGTTGGTTGATATGTGGGTATACATTTTCGGATTTAGTATTCTAAACTTAAAATATATTTTATGAGATTTTATAAAACATTATGGTATAAACACACAAACCCCAATGGGATATCCCTCAACCACTCATAGGGGGACCCATGGGGTCAACCCCCATTAGAGATCCTGCATAAGGAGGTAGAGCATGGTGATCTGGGACATGTATAATCCATGAGGAAAATAGTTCCCACTACTCACAGGCATGATTGTGTAAAAGTTCTATAGAATGTGCATGCCTGAAAGCGCATATAGTATGGGCTAGAAGTGGGTATGGATGAGGGTCCAATGGTGGCATGTGTAGATGGAATAGGTGTCGAAACACGTATAATTCTTGATCGAATATTTCTTGCACTTTTCCTTATAAAGAGGAGAGAAGACACAATGAGAATTAAATGTGGGATGTGGTGATAGAGGACACTATTCATCCACCTTAAAAACCTATAATAATTCCCTCCACTATCATATCATGATGATCTCATTATTTGGTTGAATATTATGCATAAACTTTCAAAATAAACTCATCTTATTTATTGCTTATTCGAAATAAGTTGATGTCGTGCAGCGCTAATCCTTTTTATTTAACCTCTCATAATAGGCACTATTTGTGGATCTTACGAAAACCATCCACCATTAGATATCGAGACTCAACCAAGGATAATCAATTCTATCACATGAAATATTTGTTTTCTCAATATCCATATTCGTCGCATGATTTCGTCACATGAATGAAACAAAAAACCTCAGTGAAATTTCATGATGATCAATGGATCATGAAACTCTAAGGTGAAAACCAACCAAGATGTGGAGTGGCATTTCATGAAGGGATATAGATAGTAATCATGACATCACAAGAATATTTTCTATCCATTTCATTATCAATTAAGTGATCATGAAAAATATTCATGTGGTTCTCTTGATCACTCTAGTTCTATATAGAGATTCCAATATATTCGGCATTATATAATATCTTGATATGCTCATGATTAGTTGAACAAGTTCTTTTAAGGTCATGGATTATAGAATAAATATCTACTATAAATACTAAGGCTTTATCCAGCAAATTTTATACTAAAACATTTATATAATGATAGATGGAGCTCTCATTAAAATAAATTATCTCGAATATTCCTTCTCATGAAGTAGAATAATCCCACATGAACTCTTCACGTGAAGGAAGTTCTCTCTCATGTGATTCAATCATGTGAAATAGAATCTTGTGAGACTTCTGATCTTGTGAAGGCATTGAAGAAGGTATTTGTGCATAACACCTACTATATTTCAAAGTTATTTGAGAATAACCTATGAACAACATCTCTTTTCTCGCGAAGAGTTTGAGATATATCCTCAGACACAACCAGTGTCCTGCGAAGTAAATATATCGAAGCACTCACATGATTCATTCATGAGGAGGAATTAATACCCACAAACACCACATATATTATGAAAAGAAATTAATAAAAAAACATGGACATACATTATTTCTCATGGAGGACATGATGTAAAAAATATTGATTATTTGAAGGATTGTCATGAAGAAAACTTAACATAGCATGATCACTTCATACGAAGGAAGGAGTACAACCCACAGACATAACATTTCATTTGAAAGAATACACACAAATAATCTTAACTCATGCAATAGAATTTTTTTCTTATGAAAATACACTTATTGATCCATACTTATATCATGTGAATGCAGTGAGTAGTTCACATAAACTTGGATAGGTCATGTGCTTCATATGATACACTAAAGAAGAGGGATAAAAACAGTTTCATGAAACCCATGAAACCTTTTGATGTTTAATTGAGGTACCTGAAACATATTTTACCATATCACATAAAAAATTAAGTTCATAAATAAATGTTCTAAGGTTTTTTATTCCATGAAAACCATGAATGAAGTTTTCTTAATTTGAGACTAAAGATGGAAAGACTATCTCAAGATATTATATATGATTTGATAGTGTTTATAAGACATACTAAGATTAAATTGTGAAAGATATTTCTTATATATAAATATTCTTGAAGAATATTTTTGTACTACCTGAAAAAAATTTAGTGAGGGAGAGACTTCATAAAGAAGGAATTATTGTAACATCCCAGGTAAATAAAGAATAAAGAATTTTCATATTTATTAATATTTACGAATTAAATATTAATTTTATTTTAAAGGGGTTGCTATGTTCGATAGCGCACCCGATACGCAACGATGAGTTTCTTTGAAACTTACGTAGCACACTAGTAATAAAATAATATTATTTTAAATGTTAGTTAACAAGTAGCCATTGTACTGGCGGGAATGGATAGAAATAACTAAAATATGATTAGATATGTTTTTAAATGTTTATACATTTACCCAATAAAAGATAAAGGCTTAAAATACGGAAAGAGTTCAAATTTAGGGCATATATACTCTAATTTTCACTAAAGGTTCACTTATCACCTTTTAATGGTGAACCGTCATTAAAAATAGTTTTGAGCACTCTTATAATTTATTTTGGACCAAATATAACTCTTCTTTAGAATTGGGACATCAAAATTTACTTTGTGTAAATTTTTGGTACCTTTCTGATAAAGTTCATTTTTTTATGAATAGTGTAAAATGTTGTATTTTAATTCAAAACCTCTTTTTAATCTAAATTATTTATATGATTAGATTATTATTTTAATTGGTTTTAAAGTGAAATTAGAAAATATTTTTACCAGTTAATCCAATGGTGGTCATTGGAATCAATTTCACTTTGAAATTGGACTTAAACTGGTGTCAATCTTTTGATACTTATTGTTTCACAAAAACACGCTATTTGTCATGACAGCGGGAATTAATTATTAAATTAATTAATTTGACTTATATGTTTTTAATTTTGTAAAATGGAATTCATTTTTGAATTCGGAATATCAAATATAGCTTAGGGTGAATTTTTGGTAATTTTCTGAAAAACTTCAATTTTTGATGAATAGTGAAACCACTAAGTGGTAATCAAGCAAACTGATTTTTCAGTTAAATGAAAGTTTACCACTAATGTGTATTGAATTTTGAAAATCCGACATACATGGTTTTCATTAAGAAGTAAAATGTGGTTCAATGAGATTAAAATAATTTTTTGGTGAATAGTAACTTATTAAGTTCTTAATCGCGATTAGTGGTAATTAGGGTAGTTTAAGGTATAAATAATGCTTTAATAATATGAAATGACCTAGAAACATGTCACAACTTTATTGGTTGTGTCATGGCCGACCAAGAAAAGCCATGGGTCAACTTGGGGACCCCATGGATCCACTTGTGTTGGGAAATGACATAAATAACTTTTTATTAATGTAAAAGTAAAAATGACACAAACATAATATGTTTCACGAAAACAATTTTTACATGGGGTTATAAAGATCAGATATTTTATTATAAATAGTCATTGGAAATCTAAAAGGATTTCCTACATCATAGTATTTTTTTTATAATTTTTAGACGTTAAATAAATTAAATTATATATGACATAATAATGATGCAGCGATGACATCATTATTTGACGATTTAAATAAAATGGAAAGATAATGAAAAATTTAAAACCTACACATGGCCAAAACCAATTGGATGAGTGGATTTCGAACCCTTATCACCTTATCCACGAATTATATCAATGTGTGACCTTTTAAAACCGAAACACATTTTCAAATAAAGTAATATTTCTTTACTTTCCAAAAGTGCCCCTCCTCTCCTCTTATAAAAGGCCCCCACCTCTACCTCATTTCACACACTTCTCAAGCCTTTGGCTCGGCCAACCCCTGCCCAATTACTCTCTCCACATCCCTATCCTCATCCTAGAGGATTCCCTTTGGGCAGAATCCTTTCAAAGGAAGCCTTTAGGCTCAAATCAAAAGGGAGTTACACTTTTAAAGGTAATTCATTCTCTCTTGTTCATTTGTTTTATTTTGCTTCTCCAACCCTCTAAACTCTTTTTATTTACTTCTTTTGTAACAACACCAGTATATTCAATATAATAGGATGTTGTTATAATATTTATTTGAGCTACACTCTCACACAACTACATCAAATGGTTAAAGAACATACGGTTTCCGTGGATGGCGAAATTCTGCCTCCCGAAACGATGATTGTTCAATACTCATTTAACACCTTCAAGGGTGGCCATTATGATGTCACTATTTTTATATATGATATATAATATGTTTATGTTTTCTTTAAGCTTCTGTATTTTTCATTTTTGGCATACCTTTATGGTTTCCATTATGGGTAAACACGATATCTTCATTTAAGGAAGTGCAGACTACCGCCCCCGAAAAGTGATGTGATTCGTTAATGCCATATGTGGGACGTGTAAAGGATGTATTTAAAGTTATTATATATGATGTTATACTGGAATTATAATATACCTCTATATCATTATTATTTCTTTCCATTAAAGTATGTGATAGAAATGAAAGTAGCGTTCATGCCTACGTACGGCTTACCGTCTCCATGAACGGTGCATTTCATTTCTTATCCCCAAATGTAATGTACTGTTAAAATTACATGTATATAATGTATATATATTATTAATGATATATCTAAGTGATGAATATAATTCTGGAATTAAAATATACATATCTCTCATTTAGTTTTAATTCCATTAATATGACAAAGAAATGAAAGTAGTGTTCATGCGTACGTACGGCTTACCGTCTCCATGAACGGTGCATTTCATTTCTTACCTCTAAATGATTATGTAATATTATAAATACATGTATATACTGGATATATATGATACATATTATATCCAAATCAGGAATTTCATTCTGGATATAAAGAACTTTTGACCACATGAACAACATGTAATTGTAAGAAGTCAACTTTCGACTTAAGAACCAAATATTGAGAAAACAAACATTATTAACTTAAATGGTTACATAATGTTTATAACATGGAAATAAGTGATATAAAAATAATAATGAACTTTAAAAAGGTTCTTAATCAAGTATAAATTAACTCAAGTTTATTATTCAGGACGTTAAAGAACGATCGAGTCAAGTCGGACCCAAGGTAAGGGACTTCGTCTCAATCTCCTTTCATTGAGGCATATTTCGTTTTATACACAACTTTCTTTTATACGGTGTATAAACTACTTTGACTTTTTACTTTTATACAAAAGGAATCTTTTTCTACGAAGCGTTTTACTAAACGACAAAAAGGAATGTTTTTTTAACGTACGCGGTGACAACGACCTTTTCCGCCGCCGCGAGTATTATTTGATCTTTGGCTTTCTCAACAAGCCGTAATGTTTTTAGAATAAAATAAATACCATATACTCTTTTATGTATTTTGGTATTGAAAATGGTTTTGAAAAAGGATTCTATTATGTCAATATATTTATGATATATTGTGATTGAAATGTGGAAATGTTATCATTCCTTTATATTGGTTTTATGTTTTATGATTTTATACTGGTACTTGGACATTTTAACGGGTGGTTACGTTATAAACCATATGACGGGTGGTGCCGTGAATACCAGGACGGGTGGTTACGTTATAACCTCCAATGCATTGGGTATGGAAGTCGGCCGTATGGCTATTCCATTAAGTATGTATGGAAATTGGCCGCATGGCTATTCCATTAAGTGATATGTTTGGAAGTCGACCGTATGGTTATTCCACTTAAGTATGTTTATGTCCCAAGTTACATTTATATATTCTATGTGTTTTTTATATGGGTTTTATGGTAATCCTTTGGTTACAAAAAGGTAAGTAATGATACTTTATTCAGTGAAGATTTTTTTTACTACTTCATGAAGGTGAAGGTATTACTTTGATATAGTATACATGGTTTACTTGATGTTTGAAAAACTAACAGTTTTCATTCTTTTTGTATCCCTTACTGATCTTTTTATGCTAACCCCATGTTTTTTTGAAATGTTTTTCACAGGACTTAATATGGAATAAGGTCAAGGATGGGATCAAGGAAATGTCATGCTATATAAAACATGGAACTAGACATGTTTCTTTCAAGAGTTTTTTTTATTATGGAAACTTAGTATAAGTGACTACTTTGTAATCTTTTGAGATGTAATAGTTATGTTCTAATTATCTAAAACTCTAATCCTGAAAAGATCCTCAATGTGAATTATTCATTTAATTCAATATTAAGTAAGGTTTAAGGATGGGGCCTTATAGTTGATATCAGAGGATGGTTTAGACGACTTTAGGAGTTAGAAAAGTGTTAAATTATAATATGATTGAAATGATATAGCATTTATGGATTACCATGTTGCTTCGCATAAGATATTTCTGTGTTCAGAATGGTTTTCCGCAGAGGAAACAAAGCAGCTATGTTGGGACGACATCAGGAGGAAGATAACCTTCCAAATCAGCAACCTGAGATGGTTGGAATCGGAACTGAACAGTTTGTTGCAGTGATGGAACAGTTGACTCAGGCTATAAATGGTGGTGGTATACATGCACGAGATCAGCCAGATCAACCACAGAGGAACATGTTAGTGGTGGAACACTTCATGAGGCAACATCCCCCATCATTCATAGGATCATCTAACCCTGTGCAAGTTGAAGGGTGGATTAAAGCACTGGAGAAGATTTTTGATGTCATGGGGTGTTCAGAACATCAAAAGGTTAGTCTTGCTGTTTATCGTTTTGAAGGTGAAGCTGATCAGTGGTGGTCGATGGTGAAAAATATAAGGGATAGTGGTGAGATTGAAGATCTTCACTGGGACGAATTCAAAGGTATGTTTCTTGAGAAATATTTTCTTAAGGTGGTTCGTCTTAGGATGGAAAAACAGTTCCTAGAATTGAGGCAGGAGGATGATTCAGTGGCTACTTATGAAGAAAATTTCACTCGATTGGCAAGGTATGCTCCAAACTTCATACGAGATCTTGATAGTAAAATAAACCGTTTTTACTCAGGGTTAAAGACAAAGTATCGAAGGGCTTTAGCTTCTCGTGAGTTCAAAAGTTATGAAAAACTTGTTCGATGTACGGAGAAGGTGGAAATGGAGTTTGCCGATGATCAGGTGTTCTATGACAAACAACAGAATAAGAGATCTAGTTGGCAGGAAAAGGGGAAGAATTCGTCAAAGAAGCAAGGAGGTAAGAAAACCAAATATCCACCCTGTGAGAAGTGTGGTAAAATGCATCCTGGAGAATGTTTATCCAAGTCTGGTAAGTGCTTTCGGTGTGGTAAGTCTGGTCATATTGCTCGTAACTGTAAGGAAGATGATCAAGCAGGAAATGAAAAGCCAACGGTAAGATGTTTTAAGTGTAATGAAATGGGTCATTATGCAGACGAGTGTCCGACAAGGAGCTTGAGTGATGGGAAGCAGTTAGAATACAAGCAGAAAGGGGTGGTAAAATCCTTTGCAACAACTTCAGTAGATGTTGGGCCATCGAATGAAGTGGTATCAGCTCCAGGGAGCTCAGTATTTTTCGAAGATTGACTTGAGGTCGGGGTACCATCAGTTGAAAGTAAAATAAGCAGACGTTCCGAAGACTGCATTCCGTACTAGATATGGCCATTATGAATTTGTAGTTATGCCTTTTGGGTTAACCAATGCACCTGCTGTATTCATGGACCTTATGAATAAAATTTTCCATGAGTTCTTGGATAAGTTTGTGTTTGTGTTTTGAGGTTTGTGAAGAGGTTATGTGTGCCTTGTGATTCACAGTTGAAGAATGAGTTGTTATGTGAGGCTCATAGTTCTCTGTTTTCAGTTCATCCTGGCAGTACTAAGATGTACAGAGATCTGCGGGAGTATTATTGGTGGGATGGAATGAAAAGAGACATTGCTGATTTTACTGTGAAGTGTTTGACATGTCAACAGGTTAAAGCAGAGCGGCAGGAATGCTTCAGCCTTTACCAATGCCAGAGTGGAAATGGGAAAACATATCCATGGACTTTGTTGTGGGATTACCGAGGAAATCTCTAGGTAATAATGCAATCTGGGTTATTGTTGATCGCTTGACCAAATCTGCTCATTTCCTTTTTATACAGGATACTTTCTCTCTTGATCAACTTTCTCGTTTCTATCTTAAAGAGATAGTCAGGTTACATGGAGTTCCTCTCTCCATTGTATCAGATCGTGATCCCAGGTTTACTTCTAACTTTTGGAAAGCCCTTCAGAAGTCGTTGGGTACTGAATTAAATTTTAGTACAGCTTTTCATCCTCAATCAGATGGGAAGTCAGAACGAACAATCCAGACATTGGAGGATATGCTACGATCTTGTTCTATGGATTATCAGGGAAGTTGGGACCAACATCTTTCTTTGGTTGAGTTTTCTTATAATAACAGTTTTCATTCCAGTGTACAGATGGCACCATTTTAGGTATTATATGGGAAGCGGTGTCGAACTCCAGCTTTCTGGGATGAAGTGGGTGAAAGGAAGTTGATGGGACCAGAATTGGTAGAAGAGATGGCAGAAAAAGTTCAGCTGATTCAGAAAACACATGAGAACAGCTCAGAGCAGGCAGAAGAGTTATGCGGATAACCGGAGGAAGGATCTATCTTTTGAGGTAGGTGATCATTCTTTTCTCAAGGTTTCTCCTTGGAAAAGTGTGATGAGATTTGGTAAGAAAGGAAAGTTGAGTCCATGGTTGGTTGGACCATACGAAATTCTGGAAAGAGTTGGATCAGTTGCATACCGAGTGGCTTTACCTCCGAGTTTATCTCAGGTACACAATGTTTTTCACGTTTCGATGTTGAGAAAGTATATGCCAGATCCATCTCATGTTTTGAGTCCAGAGATAGTTTAGCTGGAAGAGAACCTATCTTATGAGAAACAACCGGTCCAGATTCTTGACCACAGGGAGCAAGTGTTACGGAATAAGGTGATTCATCAGGTAAAGGTTTTGTGGAAAAACCATGTGATTGAAGAGGCAATGTGGGAATCTGAAAATGCTATGAGAGATAAATACCCCCACTTTTTTTGATAAGTGAATAAAATTGCGAGGACGCAATTCCCAAAAGGGGGGAAGGATGTAACATCCTAGGTAAATAAAGAATAAAGAATTTTCATATTTATTAATATTTACGAATTAAATATTAATTTTATTTTAAAGGGGTTGCTATGTTCGATAGCGTACCCGATACGCAACGATGAGTTTCTTTGAAACTTACGTAGCACACTAGTAATAAAATAATATTATTTTAAATGTTAGTTAACAAGTAGCCGTTGTACTGGAGGGAATGGATAGAAATAACTAAAATATGATTAGATATGTTTTTAAATGTTTATACATTTACCCAATAAAAGATAAAGGCTTAAAATACGGAAAGAGTTCAAATTTAGGGCATATATACTCTAATTTTCACTAAAGGTTCACTTATCACCTTTTAATGGTGAAAAGTCATTAAATATAGTTTTGAGCACTCTTATAATTTATTTTGGACCAAATATAACTCTTCTTTAGAATCGGGACATCAAAATTTACTTTGTGTAAATTTTTGGTACCTTTCTGATAAAGTTCATTTTTTTATGAATAGTGTAAAATGTTGTATTTTAATTCAAAACCTCTTTTTAATCTAAATTATTTATATGATTAGATTATTATTTTAATTTTTTTTAAATTGAAATTAGAAAATATTTTTACCAGTTAATCCAATGGTGGTCATTGGAATCAATTTCACTTTGAAATTGGACTTAAACTGGTGTCAATCTTTTGATACTTATTGTTTCACAAAAACACGCTATTTGTCATGACAGCAGGAATTAATTATTAAATTAATTAATTTTACTTATATGTTTTGAATTTTGTAAAATTGAATTCATTTTTGAATTTGGAATATCAAATATAGCTTAGGGTGAATTTTTGGTAATTTTCTGAAAAACTTCAATTTTTGATGAATAGTGAAACCACTAAGTGGTAATCAAGCAAACTGATTTTTTAGTTAAATGAAAGTTTACCACTAATGTGTATTGAATTTTGAAAATCCAACATACATGGTTTTCATTAAGAAGTAAAATGTGGTTCAATGAGATTAAAATAATTTTTTGGTGAATAGTAACTTATTAAGTTCTTAATCGCGATTAGTGGTAATTAGGGTAGTTTAAGGTATAAATAATGCTTTAATAATATGAAATGACCTAGACACATGTCCCAACCTTATTAGTTGTGTCATGGCCGACCAAGACAAGCCATGGGTCAACTTGGGGACCCCATGGATCCACTTTTGTTGGGAAATGACATAAATAACCTTTTATTAATGTAAAAGTAAAAATGACACAAACATAATATGTTTCACGAAAACAATTTTTACATGGGGTTATAAAGATCAGATATTTGATTATAAATAGTAATTGGAAATCTAAAAAGATTTCCTACATCATAGTATTTTTTTTATAATTTATAAACATTAAATAAATTAAATTATATATGACATAATAATGATGCAGCGATGACATCATTATTTGACGATTTAAATAAAATGGAAAGATAATGAAAAATTTAAAACCTAAACATGGCAAAAACCAATTGGATGAGTGGATTTCGAACCCTTATCACCTTATCCACGAATTATATCAATGTGGGACCTTTTAAAACCGAAACACATTTTCAAATTAAGTAATATTTCTTTACTTTCCAAAAGTGCCCCTCCTCTCCTCTTATAAAAGGCCCCCACCTCTACCTCATTTCACACACTTCTCAAGCCTTTGGCTCGGCCAACCCCTGCCCAATTACTCTCTCCACATCCCTATCCTCATCCTATAGGATTCCCTTTGGGCAGAATCCTTTCAAAGGAAGCCTTTAGGCTCAAATCAAAAGGGAGTTACACTTTTAAAGGTAATTCATTCTCTCTTGTTCATTTGTTTTATTTTGCTTCTCCAACCCTCTAAACTCTTTTTATTTACTTATTTTGTAACAACACCAGTATATTAAATATACTAGGATGTTGTTATAATATTTATTTGAGCTACAATCTCACACAACTACATCAAATGGTTAAAGAACATACGGTTTCCGTGGATGGCGAAATTCTGCCTCCCGAAACGATGATTGTTCAATACTCATTTAACACCTTCAAGGGTGGCCATTATGATGTCAATATTTTTATATATGGTATATAATATGTTTATGTTTTCTTTAATCTTCTGTATTTTTCATTTTTGGCATACCTTTATGGTTTCCATTATGGGTAAACACGATATCTTCATTTAAGGAAGTGCGGACTACCGCCCCCTAAAAGTGATGTGATTCGTTAATGCCATATGTGGGACGTGTAAAGGATGGATTTAAAGTTATTATATATGATTTTATACTGGAATTATAATATACCTCTATATCATTATTATTTCTTTCCATTAAATTATGAGATAGAAATGAAAGTAGCGTTCATGCCTACGTATGGCTTACCGTCTCCATGAACGGTGCATTTCATTTCTTATCCCCAAATGTAATGTACTATTAAAATTACATGAATATAATGTATATATATAATTAATGATATATCTAAGTGATGAATATAATTCTGGAATTAAAATATACATATCTCTCATTTATTTTTAATTCCATTAATATGACATAGAAATGAAAGTAGTGTTCATGCGTACGTACGGCTTACCGTCTCCATGAACGGTGCATTTCATTTCTTACCTCTAAATGATTATGTAATATTATAAATACATGTATATACTGGATATATATGATACATATTATATCCAAATCAATAATTTCATTATGGATATAAAGAACTTTTGACCACATGAACAACATGTAATTGTAAGAAGTCAACTTTCGACTTAAGAACCAAATATTGACAAAACAAACATTATTAACTTAAATGGTTACATAATGTTTATAACATGGAAATAAGTGATATAAAAAGAATAATGAACTTTAAAAAGGTTCTTAATCAAGTATAAATTAACTCAAGTTTATTATTCAGGACGTTAAAGAACGATCGAGTCAAGTCGGACCCAAGGTAAGGGACTTCGTCTCAATCTCCTTTCATTGAGGAATATTTCGTTTTATACACAACTTTATTTTATACGGTGTATAAACTCCTTTGACTTTTTACTTTTATACAAAAGGAATCTTTTTCTACGAAGCGTTTTACTAAACGACAAAAAGGAATATTTTTTTTAACGTACGCGGTGACAACGACCTTTTCCGCCGCCGCGAGTATTATTTGATCTTTGGATTTCTCAACAAGCCGTAATGTTTTTAGAATAAAATAAATACCATATACTCTTTTATGTATTTTGGTATTGAAAATGGTTTTGAAAAAGGATTCTATTATGTCAATATATTTATGATATATTGTGATTGAAATGTGGAAATGTTATCATTCGTTTATATTAGTTTTATGTTTTATGATTTTATACTGGTACTTGGACATTTTAACGGGTGGTTACGTTATAAACCATATGACGGGTGGTGCCGTGAATACCAGGACGGGTGGTTACGTTATAACCTCCAATGCATTGGGTATGGAAGTTGGCCGTATGGCTATTCCATTAAGTATGTATGGAAATTGTCCGCATGGCTATTCCATTAAGTGATATGTGTGGAAGTCGACCGTATGGTTATTCCACTTAAGTATGTTTATGTCCCAAGTTACCTTTATATATTCTATGTGTTTTTTATATGGGTTTTATGGTAATCCTTTGGTTACAAAAAGGTAAGTAATGATACTTTATTCAGTGAAGATTTTTTTTTACTACTTCATGAAGGTGAAGGTATTACTTTGATATAGTATACATGGTTTACTTGATGTTTGAAAAACTAACAGTTTTCATTCTTTTTGTATCCCTTACTGAGCTTTTTATGCTCACCCCAAGTTTTTTTGAAATGTTTTTCACAGGACTTAATATGGAATAAGGTCAAGGATGGGATCAAGGAAATGTCATGCTATATAAAACATGGAACTAGACATGTTTCTTTCAAGAGTTTTTTTTATTATGGAAACTTAGTATAAGTGACTACTTTGTAATCTTTTGAGATGTAATAGTTATGTTCTAATTCTCTAAAACTCTAAACCTGAAAAGATCCTCAATGTGAATTATTCATTTAATTCAATATTAAGTAAGGTTTAAGGATGGGGACTTATAGTTGATATCAGAGGATGGTTTAGACGACTTTAGGATTTAGAAAAGTGTTAAATTATAATATGATTGAAATGATATAGCATTTACGGATTACCATGTTGCTTCGCATAAGATATTTCTGTGTTCAGAATGGTTTTCCGCAGAGGAAACAAAGCAGCTATGTTGGGACGACATCAGGAGGAAGATAACCTTCCAAATCAGCAACCTGAGGTGGTCGGAATCGGAACTGAACAGTTTGTTGCAGTGATGGAACAGTTGACTCAGGCTATAAATGGTGGTGGTATACATGCACGAGATCAGCCAGATCAACCACAGAGGAACATGTCAGTGGTGGAACACTTCATGAGGCAACATCCCCCATCATTCATAGGATCATCTGACCCTGTGCAAGTTGAAGGGTGGATTAAAGCACTGGATAAGATTTTTGATGTCATGGGGTGTTCAGAACATCAAAAGGTTAGTCTTGCTGTTTACCGTTTTGAAGTTGAAGCTGATCAGTGGTGGTCGATGGTGAAAAATATAAGGGATAGTGATGAGATTGAAGATCTTCACTGGGATGAATTCAAAGGTATGTTTCTTGAGAAATATTTTCCTAAGGTGGTTCGTCTTAGGATGGAAAAACAGTTCCTAGAATTGAGGCAGGAGGATGATTCAGTGGCTACTTATGAAGAAAATTTCACTCGATTGGAAAGGTATGCTCCAAACTTCATACGAGATCTTGATAGTAAAATAAACCGTTTTTACTCAGGGTTAAAGCCAAAGTATCGAAGGTCTTTAGCTTCTCGTGAGTTCAAAAGTTATGAAAAACTTGTTCGATGTACGGAGAAGGTGGAAATGGAGTTTGCCGATGATCAGGTGTTCTATGACAAACAACGGAATAAGAGATCTAGTTGGCAGGAAAAGGGGAAGAATTCATCAAAGAAGCAAGGAGGTAAGAAAACCAAATATCCATCCTGTGAGAAGTGTGGTAAAATGCATCCTGGAGAATGTTTATCCAAGTCTGGTAAGTGCTTTCGGTGTGGTAAGTCTGGTCATATTGCTCGTAACTGTAAGGAAGATGATCAAGCAGGAAATGAAAAGCCAACGGTAAGATGTTTTAAGTGTAATGAAATGGGTCATTATGCAGATGAGTGTCCGACAAGGAGCTTGAGTGATGGGAAGCAGTTAGACTACAAGCAGAAAGGGGTGGTAAAATCCTTTGCAACAACTTCAGTAGATGTTGGGCCATCGAATGAAGTGGTATCTGCTCCAGGGAGCTCAGTATTTTTCGAAGATTGACTTGAGGTCGGGGTACCATCAGTTGAAAGTAAAAGAAGCAGACGTTCCGAAGACTACGTTCCGTACTAGATATGGCCGTTATGAATTTGTAGTTATGCCTTTTGGGTTAACCAATGCACCTGCTGTATTCATGGACCTTATGAATAAAATTTTCCATGAGTTCTTGGATAAGTTTGTGTTTGTGTTTTGAGGTTTGTGAAGAGGTTATGTGTGCCTTGTGATTCACAGTTGAAGAATGAGTTGTTATGTGAGGCTCATAGTTCCCTGTTTTTAGTTCATCCTGGCAGTACTAAGATGTACAGAGATCTGCGGGAGTATTATTGGTGGGATGGAATGAAAAGAGACATTGCTGATTTTACTGTGAAGTGTTTGACATGTCAACAGGATAAAGCAGAGCGGCAGGGATGCTTCAGCCTTTACCAGTGCCAGAGTGGAAATGGGAAAACATATCCATGGACTTTGTTGTGGGATTACAGAGGAAATCTCTAGGTAATAATGCAATATGGGTTATTGTTGATCGCTTGACCAAATCTTCTCATTTCCTTTTTATACAGGATACTTTCTCTCTTGATCAACTTTCTCGTTTGTATCTTAAAGAGATAGTCAGGTTACATGGAGTTCCTCTCTCCATTGTATCGGATCGTGATCCCAGGTTTACTTCTAACTTTTGGAAAGGCCTTCAGAAGTCGTTGGGTACTGAATTAAATTTTAGTACAGCTTTTCATCCTCAATCAGATGGGCAGTCAGAACGAACAATCCAGACATTGGAGGATATTCTACGAGCTTGTTCTATGGATTATCAGGGAAGTTGGGACCAACATCTTTCTTTGGTTGAGTTTTCTTATAATAACAGTTTTCATTCCAGTATACAGATGGCACCATTTTAGGCATTATATGGGAAGCGGTGTCGAACTCCAGCTTTCTGGGATGAAGTGGGTGAAAGGAAGTTGATGGGACCAGAATTGGTAGAAGAGATGGTAGAAAAAGTTCAGCTGATTCAGAAAACACATGAGAACAGCTCAGAGCAGGCAGAAGAGTTATGCGGATAACCGGAGGAAGGATCTATCTTTTGAGGTAGGTGATCATTCTTTTCTCAAGGTTTCTCCTTGGAAAAGTGTGATGAGATTTGGTAAGAAAGGAAAGTTGAGTCCATGGTTGGTTGGACCATACGAAATTCAGGAAAGAGTTGGATCAGTTGCATTCCGAGTGGCTTTACCTCCGAGTTTATCTCAGGTACACAATGTTTTTCATGTTTCGATGTTGAGAAAGTATATGCCAGATCCATCTCATGTTTTGAGTCCAGAGATAGTTTAGCTGGAAGAGAACCTATCTTATGAGGAACAACCGGTCCAGATTCTTGACCACAGGGAGCAAGTGTTACGGAATAAGGTGATTCATCAGGTAAAGGTTTTGTGGAAAAACCATGTGATTGAAGAGGCAACGTGGAAATCTGAAAATGCTATGAGGGATAAATACCCCCACTTATTTTTGATAAGTGAATAAAATTGCGAGGACGCAATTCCCAAAAGGGGGGAAGGATGTAACATCCCAGGTAAATAAAGAATAAAGAATTTTCATATTTATTAATATTTACGAATTAAATATTAATTTTATTTTAAAGGGGTTGCTATGTTCGATAGCGCACCCGATACGCAACGATGAGTTTCTTTGAAACTTACGTAGCACACTAGTAATAAAATAATATTATTTTAAATGTTAGTTAACAAGTAGCCGTTGTACTAGAGGGAATGGATAGAAATAACTAAAATATGATTAGATATGTTTTTAAATGTTTATACATTTACCCAATAAAAGATAAAGGCTTAAAATACGGAAAGAGTTCAAATTTAGGGCATATATACTCTAATTTTCACTAAAGGTTCACTTATCACCTTTTAATGGTGAACCGTCATTAAATATAGTTTTTAGCACTCTTATAATTTATTTTGGACCAAATATAACTCTTCTTTAGAATTGGGACATCAAAATTTACTTTGTGTAAATGTTTGGTACCTTTCTGATAAAGTTCATTTTTTTTATGAATAGTGTAAAATGTTGTATTTTAATTCAAAACCTCTTTTTAATCTAAATTATTTATATGATTAGATTATTATTTTAATTGGTTTTAAAGTGAAATTAGAAAATATTTTTACCAGTTAATCCAATGGTGGTCATTGGAATCAATTTCACTTTGAAATTGGACTTAAACTGGTGTCAATCTTTTGATACTTATTGTTTCACAAAAACACGCTATTTGTCATGACAGCGGGAATTAATTATTAAATTAATTAATTTGACTTATATGTTTTTAATTTTGTAAAATGGAATTCATTTTTTAATTCGGAATATCAAATATAGCTTAGGGTGAATTTTTGGTAATTTTCTGAAAAACTTCAATTTTTGATGAATAGTGAAACCACTAAGTGGTAATCAAGCAAACTGATTTTTCAGTTAAATGAAAGTTTACCACTAATGTGTATTGAATTTCGAAAATCCGACATACATGGTTTTCATTAAGAAGTAAAATGTGGTTCAATGAGATTAAAATAATTTTTTGGTGAATAGTAACTTATTAAGTTCTTAATCGCGATTAGTGGTAATTAGGGTAGTTTAAGGTATAAATAATGATTTAATAATATGAAATGACCTAGACACATGTCCCAACTTTATTGGTTGTGTCATGGCCGACCAAGAAAAGCCATGGGTAAACTTGGGGACCCCATGGATCCACTTTTGTTGGGAAATGACATAAATAACTTTTTATTAATGTAAAAGTAAAAATGACACAAACATAATATGTTTCACGAAAACAATTTTTACATGGGGTTATAAAGATCAGATATTTTATTATAAATATTCATTGGAAATCTAAAAGGATTTCCTACATCATAGTATTTTTTTTATAATTTTTAGACGTTAAATAAATTAAATTATATATGACATAATAATGATGCAGCGATGACATCATTATTTGACGATTTAAATAAAATGGAAAGATAATGAAAAATTTAAAACCTACACATGGCCAAAACCAATTGGATGAGTGGATTTCGAACCCTTATCACCTTATCCACAAATTATATCAATGTGGGACCTTTTAAAACCGAAACACATTTTCAAATAAAGTAATATTTCTTTACTTTCCAAAAGTGCCCCTCCTCTCCTCTTATAAAAGGCCCCCACCTCTACCTCATTTCACACACTTCTCAAGCCTTTGGCTCGGCCAACCCCTGCCCAATTACTCTCTCCACATCCCTATCCTCATCCTAGAGGATTCCCTTTGGGCAGAATCCTTTCAAAGGAAGCCTTTAGGCTCAAATCAAAAGGGAGTTACACTTTTAAAGGTAATTCATTCTCTCTTGTTCATTTGTTTTATTTTGCTTCTCCAACCCTCTAAACTCTTTTTATTTACTTCTTTTGTAACAACTCCAGTATCTTCAATATAATAGGATGTTGTTATAATATTTATTTGAGCTACACTCTCACACAACTACATCAAATGGTTAAAGAACATACGGTTTCCGTGGATGGCGAAATTCTGCCTCCCGAAACGATGATTGTTCAATACTCATTTAACACCTTCAAGGGTGGCCATTATGATGTCACTATTTTTATATATGATATATAATATGTTTATGTTTTCTTTAATCTTCTGTATTTTTCATTTTTGTCATACCTTTATGGTTTCCATTATGGGTAAACACGATATCTTCATTTAAGGAAGTGCGGACTACCGCCCCCTAAAAGTGATGTGATTCGTTAATGCCATATGTGGGATGTGTAAAGGATGGATTTAAAGTTATTATATATGATGTTATACTGGAATTATAATATACCTCTATATCATTATTATTTATTTCCATTAAAGTATGAGATAGAAATGAAAGTAGCGTTCATGCCTACGTACGGCTTACCGTCTCCATGAACGGTGCATTTCATTTCTTATCCCCAAATGTAATGTACTATTAAAATTACGTGTATATAATGTATATATATAATTAATGATATATCTAAGTGATGAATATAATTCTGGAATTAAAATATACATATCTCTCATTTAGTTTTAATTCCATTAATATGACAAAGAAATGAAAGTAGTGTTCATGCGTACGTACGGCTTACCGTCTCCATGAACGGTGCATTTCATTTCTTACCTCTAAATGATTATGTAATATTATAAATACATGTATATGCTGGATATATATGATACATATTATATCCAAATCGGGAATTTCATTCTGGATATAAATAACTTTTGACCATATGAACAACATGTAATTGTAAGAAGTCAACTTTCGACTTAAGAACCAAATATTGACAAAACAAACATTATTAACTTAAATGGTTACATAATGTTTATAACATGGCAATAAGTGATATAAAAAGAATAATGAACTTTAAAAAGGTTCTTAATCAAGTATAAATTAACTCAATTTTATTATTCAGGACGTTAAAGAACGATCGAGTCAAGTCGGACCCAAGGTAAGGGACTTCGTCTCAATCTCCTTTCATTGAGGCATATTTCGTTTTATACACAACTTTCTTTTATACGGTGTATAAACTCCTTTGACTTTTTACTTTTATACAAAAGTAATATTTTTCTACGAAGCGTTTTACTAAACGACAAAAAGGAATGTTTTTTTTAACGTACGCAGTGACAACGACCTTTTCCGCCGCCGCCAGTATTATTTGATCTTTGGCTTTCTCAACAAGCCGTAATGTTTTTAGAATAAAATAAATACCATATAATCTTTTATGTATTTTGGTATTGAAAATGGTTTTGAAAAAGGATTCTATTATGTCAATATATTTATGATATATTGTGATTGAAATGTGGAAATGTTATCATTCGTTTATATTGGTTTCATGTTTTATGATTTTATACTGGTACTTGGACATTTTAACGGGTGGTTACGTTATAAACCATATGACGGGTGGTGCCGTGAATACCAGGACGGGTGGTTACGTTATAACCTCCAATGCATTGGGTATGGAAGTCGGCCGTATGGCTAATCCATTAAGTATTTATGGAAATTGGCCATATGGCTATTCCGTTAAGTGATATGTGTGGAAGTCGACCGTATGGTTATTCCACTTAAGTATATTTATGTCCCAAGTTACCTTTATATATTCTATGTGTTTTTTATATAGGTTTTATGGTAATCCTTTGGTTACAAAAAGGTAATTAATGATACTTTATTCAGTGAAGATTTTTTTTTACTACTTCATGAAGGTGAAGGTATTACTTTGATATAGTATACATGGTTTACTTGATGTTTGAAAAACTAACAGTTTTCATTCTTTTTGTATCCCTTACTGAGCTTTTTATGCTCACCCCAAGTTTTTTTGAAATGTTTTTCACAGGACTTAATATGGAATAAGTTCAAGGATGGGATCAAGGGAATGTCATGCTATATAAAACATGGAACTAGACATGTTTCTTTCAAGAGTTTGTTTTTATTATGGAAACTTAGTATAAGTGACTACTTTGTAATCTTTTGAGATGTAATAGTTATGTTCTAATTCTCTAAAAATATAAACCTGAAAAGATCCTCAATGTGAATTATTCATTTAATTCAATATTAAGTAAGGTTTAAGGTTGGGGCCTTATAATTATAGACCAATCATTTGTTGCCCCAAGGAAAGTAATCAAATACATGTGATTAGAGATTAGTGATAAAGACCAACAAGATTTGAAAATGTACTTGAATAGGTAAATAATAAAGTGTGATAATGAAATATTGTGGAATAAGATTAACAGATCAACCTACATTGGAACAATCCTAGAATAAAGGAGGATGTATACTATGTAGATTTTGAATCAGAAGTCTCTTATGTGATTCAAGACTACAAGTATCTATTATGGATTCTAGAGTAGGCTAGTGTGGATTTTGGTAACATAGTGGTATGTATTATAAGGAACCTCCTGTTTGGATTCAGTATAGATACATAGTGATTTGGTATCGACCACTGTAAATTATAGAATATTATAGTAGAGAATCCATATTGGGGAGAATAACCCACACAGTAAGGAGTGTGTCTTTGTATCGAACCTTGTAAATATCATGTGTTGTTTTATTTATTATTAATTCTACATAAAAACTGATATAGTGAAATATCACTAAGTTTATCAATAAACTTTTCAAGTTCAATAGGTTCAATTAAAAAGAAAGAATTTATTAAAATTAAACCACTAATTCACCCCCTCTCAAAGGTCAATCTAGCCTGGGAACTAAAACTGGTATCAGAGCATAGGTCACCTATAAATATCCAAAAGATATTGTATGAAGTTTATATTCTAGGAAATGAGTTAGATAACTCAAATTGAAAAAATTAAGTTACTCTTAAGGATAATAATATGAAAATTGTAAAGACATGACTTTTGAACAAGGTACAGATCATTGGATTTTTTGGTTTAGAATCCTTCATTTAATCATGTAAGGGTGTATTATAGCCTAAGAAAGGACGGTGGAGTGTTTGGGGATATTTAATAGCCTAGTTTTCCATAAAATGGTTTTTAATATTGGATGTATGGTTAGTGGAAACCATGCACCCAAGGTCGCACAGTTTGTGTAAACTGTGTAGTTGCAGACAGGGGCACCTGTAAGTCCAAACAGTTTGTCTACAACTATGTGGACTAGGTGCATGACTGTGTGGGCCTGATACTATTAGGGGAATATCCTTAACACACATTTTGTACACATATTGTAAACCATGTGCATAAATCATTCATAGTGTATTTTGGGGAAAATTACCATTTTACCCTCCCTCTTTCAACTTAAATTATAATTTATTTTTTCCTCATATCTTGTAGATAGAACCATAGGGTTCTATTATCCCTTGATCTCAAACCCTTTCCTCCTTGAATTATTAATAGATCCTTCATTATTGGTCAAATATTCAATCCTCCAGAGGCATTGGAACCCCAGTGGTAAAGCTCTCTAGTTTATCTAGTCTTGTCTCTATTCTTATTGACATCTTTTGCGTTATTTAGTTTTAGGCTCATATGACCTATTTTAATGGCATTAGACTGAAACTCATATCTCTTCCAACCTTCTTTGAATATGTGGTTGATATCAAGAAAGTTATCATCTATGTCCCTATGGCAGGTGTTCATGTAGTTTTCCATTTGAGTTTTGGATGTATCATATTTATTATTTTATAACGTGGGACGACCTTGGTTGAGATCCCTTGACGTGTTAGTTACTTCATGTATAAATGACCCTAGAACCTTGATATAGGTGAATTGTGTCTGTTTTATGTGTTTAGATACCACCCTTGTTCTATAAGGACACCCTTTGGTGTGCCACCTTGAAAAGGGCCATTTTTTCCAAATAGGCCAAAATGCTTGAAACGCAAATTATCTCCCGTATTGGTTTTAAATTTATTTGAATATTTTACCATGTGAATTTGATGTACACCAAGGTGTCTCAATAGATATTAGCCCATTTTTAATTGAAATTTTTCAAATGGGCATGTGGATATTTTACTTTGACTCTTTTCCCTTGACACCATGCCATGAAATGAGTTTAACATGTTAGGAAAATTGGATGGTGGACCTTATAGGTTGGATAGGATGAGATGGCCTAAACCTTATAATGAATTATATTTAAATGGGATGATTTCAAGGGATGGAATGGCCTTTACCTTATTATGTTTTATTATAAAGGCATTGCTTGTAATGGTTTTCTTGTTTAAGTTGAAATGATATAAGATGGTTTTGCCTTAATTTATATAGTATGTGTTGTTATTCCATTTCAATTCTAATGAGATATGGTATATATGTATGGAAGAGATGCATTCTTACCCCATTAAAATTATAATCTATATGTGGATGGGAGGAATTCTTACTCCCCACCTATTAAAACCTCTATATATGTATTGATGGGGGGGGGCATGCTTACCCCGTGCTAGTTATAATCTCTACATGGGTGGGAGGAATTCTTACCCCACCCCATATATGGTATGTGTGTATGGATGAGAGGCATTCTTAACTCGTTCCATTTATAGCCTCTATATATACATATGTGTGTGTATGGATGAGAGGCATGCTTACCTCATTCTAGTGATAAACTCTATATATATATACATAGTGAATTTGTCAGACATACCATCTTTGAGCTGAAATAGGTAGATTCGGTGGGTGTCCATTAGGAACCTGAGCATGAGGTTAATTATTTATTTATACATTTATTTAATTTCCTACTACTAGCTGCACACTATTTATTTACGAGCGCCTACTCAGATTACGCGTAAACAGCATTGGTGGTGTTATACTGAGATGTTTATCTCACACTCTACCATTGGCACCCGAGAAGACTATTTTTCTTCTGGTATGGATAGAGGAAAATACCACTCATTGGGATATTGATTCTTACTATTTATTTAGAGCTTAGGAGAAGAGGACTGGGCTTAGGCTTGGGATGCTATAGAGGATCTTTTGGATTTTGTTATCTTTTATACTTTTTTTATAGCATACATGTTGCATGCTTCTTGTTTTTCTTTTCATACTATCATTATATGAATACATGTTATATCATACACTGCCTATGAGGATTTTTCTATGTTATTCAGTTATCCAGTCTTCCACTGTATCTATTTCTACTTATGCTATTTACTATATTTTCGTTTTGGTTATGCTTATAATACTGTTTATTATTCTGTTGCATCTGCTGTGTACATAGACAAGGGGGTACATTCACCCCAATGTTTTACCATCACACCCCACTGCTAGTCAACAACCCCTAGATTATGGGGATACATGATAGGGGTCATGTGGACAATCGATTTTAGGGAACAGGTTAAGTGAAATCTAGGTCTGGGATGTCACAAAGTGGTATTAGAGAGGTTTTCCTTTCTTACTTAACTATTTTGTGACAATATAATGGAGATTAGGAACACTTGGGACTTGGTCACAAGCCTTTCTTGGGCTTCGTAAACCCATGTACAAGGTAACGGACAAGTTTCTTAAATTATTATTATTATGTTTATGATTATTATAGTTGATATCATTTCACCATTGGGTGATTCACTTGTTTTATGATGTTATGGATATTGATGGTATTGGTAAAATGATTTAATTACTTGACCCAATGAAATGAGGGTTATGTATTAGAACATGCATCATGATAGGAACAATATGA
This sequence comes from Viscum album, assembly GCA_963277665.1. NCBI lineage: Eukaryota > Viridiplantae > Streptophyta > Magnoliopsida > Santalales > Viscaceae > Viscum > Viscum album. Next base: position 1,954,175,130 of record OY728125.1, read on the forward strand.
ATAGGCCATGAATTTTTCCATGTCACATTTACATCTTTAGCAAGAATTTCCTATTGCATATTAATTTTTACATTCCATATATATATAAAATTGTGTTGACACTTCTTTATGGATCTGTATCATTCTATAATGTGATTTTAATGGGTTCCATTCTCTGACTCATAAGGTGTATGGGCCATTATGGATTGAAAAATGGCATTCCATATAGATCAACCATTTTAGAAATGATATAATCACATGAATAAGAACAAATTAAATGAAAATTATATCCAATTGATTGACATATTTTTCTTCATAATGTGTATAGGCCCTTATGGACCATAAAATTAGATATCGTTGGATTAATCCAATTTAAATGATTTAAATGTTCTAATGAACATAATTTCAAGTGGGAAATGAATTATAACCTGAGAACAACCATCTTTCACATGAATAACATAGAAACCTGACATGAACCCATCCTTAGTAGTGGGTGGTGGGTGTTTCTCCATTCTTAGGGCCTTTTACGGTATGTTCTGTCGTCTAGGCCTGGATTTTGAAGCAGGAAGAGCAGTGTACTCGTTTTCATAGGAAGGATTTAGTACCAATCCTAGTTTTTTTAAATGAAATCATATAAATTTATTGGATATTCTTCTTGATGAAAACCTTGCTTCGAGGAATATCATGGTGGTGGTAGTGGATATGCTCCATTCATGAGTAGTTCTCTTATATGTCACCAGTGCAGAGTGCTAGGTCACTTCAAGAGGCAGCATTTGTGGAATCTAGTTGAATGCAGAGGATGCGATAGGATGAGTTACCTACACTGTTTCTGCAAGAATTTCCCTAGAGTGCCTTATGATAAGGTATCTTCACCTACTCCTTGGCTAGGATATGGGTCAGTAGGGTCACGACAGACAGGCATCTGGAATGCCACTAGTTGATCAGGCCGAGGTGGCAGTTGAGGAAGAGGCAACCAAACTTATGATTGTTAGTGTCAGTAGAGAGGGCCTACTCAGGACATTCAGGCAATGACTCAAGGATGTGGTACAAGCTAGTTACATGAAGTCTATCTAACTCCATAAGAGAAAATCACTTGAAAATCTACTATATGAGGAATTATCCTAGTAGCCACTACTTCAATATCTTTTTTGTTTGACACATGCATGACTAAATCATTTATATCTGAGGCAATAACTGCATGTTTAGGCCTCTACATTTAGTTCTATCATGGAATCATGATGCTAGATTCACTATTAGGTACACATTTAGAGGGTGTTCATCTCTATTAGAATTTCCCCTTGAGATATGCAGTTACCTTTTTGAATGGAACCTGTAAGTTATCGACATGATGGGTTTTGATGTAATTATTAGGATGGTCTGGTTAGTTTCCTATAGAGCTCATATTGGTTTATATCATTGGAGGGTGACATTTATAGCACCAAAGGGCTTTAGGCATGTGCACAAGGGATAATGGTATCTCAGTGCGACATGTGTGGAACCCAAGAAAAATTGGTAGAGTAGTGTTACAGAATAGGTCTCCAATCCTTATCTAGATGACTAGGGGTTACAACCCATTGGTTTCCCTAATGTAGTGGAGAGTTTCAAAGATATTTTTCCTAATGAATTGTGTTTTCTAAATTTGGTGAGAGAGGTAGAGTTTTCTATTGAGCTTGTCCTAGGAGAATCACCTGTGACCATTCATCCTTATAGAATGGAACCTAAGGAGCTTCTGGAGCACAAGAATCAGATGGATGATCTGAAGGAAAAAGGATTTATACACCCCAACACTTCTCCATAGGGTTCACCTATCCTATTTTACAAGAAATAATATAGTACCATTAGAATTTTTGTGGATTACCATCAGTTGAATTAGCTTACTATTAAGAACCGGTATCCATTTTCCAGAATAGATGACCTCTTTGACCAGCTCCATGGAGTGAAGGTATTTTAAAAAATAGATCTGAGGTCAGGCTATCATCGGGTGAATTTTAAGATTTCAGATATACCTCACATATATTTCAAGAGCAGTTATAGTCTCTATGAGTACATGGTTATGTCATTTGGACTCACGAAGGCATTGTTATTTTCATGTCTCTTATGAATCGGATTTTCTACCCATATCTGGATTCATTTGTGTTTGTCTTCATCGACGATGTCTTAGTGTATCATTTCTCTAGACATGACCATGTAACCCATATTGAAATCATGTTTAATACTCTGAGATAGTATCATCTATATTCTAATCTCAATAAATGCCACTTCTGGATTGATAATGTCCACTTCCTAGGTCATATCATCTCGGAGTCATGAGTTTTTGTTGACCCAGAAAATGTGAGAGATGTCTTTCTTGGGATTATACCAAAAATATATTTGATATTCGGAGTTTCTTAGGGATTTTTGGAAATTATAGACATTTCATTCATGATTTCTCACACCTTGCAGTACCGCTTACGGGCTAGACAAAGAAGGGTGTGAAATTTGAATGGTTAGAATCTTATGAAGTATCCTTTCAGGAGTTGAAGGGAATACTTACTTCAGCACATATAATGATTCTACAAAATCCAGGAAGGGCTTATAAAATCTACTATGACACATTAAGAGTTAGTATTGGAGATTTTCTGAAGTAGGACAAGAGAGTCATTGCATATAGTTCTCATCAGTTGAGGCCTTATGAGCATAATTACTCGATGCACAACCTCGGTCTTACTTTGGCTATACAAGCCTAACACTTTTGGAGACACAACCTCTTGGAAGAGAATTTTGTGGTGTTCATGAACCAAGAAATCCTCAAATACATATTCACAGAGTAATATATAAATCTCAGGAAGCATAGGTGGGTCAAGTACCTGTAATATTTTTATTTCAAACTTGCCTACACTCCTAGGAAAGGGAATTAAGTAGATGGAACTCTGAGATGGAAGACTCAGACTCATGTAGTTTATGAATCCAGTAATGAATGGTAGATTATGGAATTATTCTTGGAGATACATTTTGAGGTTCATGAGGACCATGTTCAGACTATCCTCTCATCCTTAACGGTGACATCTACTTTTCTAAAATGAGTAAGGTCAAGACAACTATCTGATCCTAAAGGCCTTGTCCAATAATAATTTTTTTTAGATTAAGATACCTTTTATAGTTGGGTGTTTGATCAAAATGATATGCTTTTGTTCTGTGGGCATGTATGGGTCCTAGTAGACATCAGAGAGGATTTGATAAGGGATTTCCACACCTCATCATGGGTAGTTCACCCCAGTGTCACCAAAATCTATCAAGATCTATGGAATCACTATTGGTGGCCTAGATGAAGTTGAGATATCTAGTTTCATCACACAATGTTCAACCATTCAGTAGGTAAAGGTGAAACATCAGTTTCCAACATGAATCCTTCAACCATTGTCTATTACTTAGTAAATATGAGATGATGTTTCGAGGGAATTTGTGATTGGTTTACCCGGATCACCACATGAAAATGATGAATCGTGGGTTTTTGTTGATAATTTTATGAAGGTTTCATGATTTTCCCTATGTGAGAGACCATATTTGTGGATGATTTACATAGAATTTATGTCAACTAGGTTGTATGCCTTTATTTAGAACCTCATTTTATCGTTTATAATAGAGATGCTCGTTTCACCTCATGGTTCTAGAAGGGGTTGAAAAAGGCCTTGGGTATGCAAGTACTTTTGATCATGACCTATCACCTTCAGACCAATTGAAAGACAGAGTGTACAGTACAGGTGTTGTAGGATATGCTTCATTCATATATTCTAAACTTTGGGGGTTCTTGGGAGAAACTTTTCTCCCTCATCGAGTTTTCTTATAATAACAGATTTTATGATTCCATTGAGATGGCTCCCTATGAAGCCTTGTATGGCATTCCTTGTTTCTTGCCTATGTGATAGCTAGAAGTAGGGAAAGTAGCCTTATTTGAGCCTTGTCTCGTTCAGGAGACTACAGATCAGGTCCATTTGATCAGGAAGCGCATTTGGAATCTTATTATAGATATAAGTCTTATGCTAAAAGACATCAGCGACCTCTTGAGTTCAAGGCCAGGGATCAGGTTTTCTTAAAATTCTCACCTAGATTGGGGAATAGACATACTCAAAAGTAGGATAAGCTATCACCGAGGTTCATTGGACCCTTAGAGGTTGTGAAGGATGTTGGAATTGTTGATTACCAGTTGGAACTTCCTTAGAGATACCAGTTTATTCATGATTTATTTCATGTATCTCAGCTTTTCTGATATTATTCAGTCTCATATCATGTCTTAAAGCATCATGATATTGATCTAAATATGGATGATTCCTTTGAAGAGTATCCGGTGAATTTTGTTGATCAGATCATGAAGACACTCTGAGGTAGGGTTGTCCCTCTTGTACAAGTGCTATGGAAGCATGATCGGGTAAAGGATGAGACATGGGAGCATGAACCTGATATATAGTCTAAGTGGACGGAACTCTTTGCTGATAGCACCTAATTACCCTCAGTAGGAAAACTCAGAGATGAGTTTCTATAAGGAGGATAGGTTGTAACGACCTGACTTTTGACCAATTTATTGGTCATTGGTTTTTTTCATTTATAATCTTACATTTAGTCATTTAAAAGTGTTCTACAGCCTATAAAGGGCCTGAGGAGCATCTGAGGTGGGTTCAGAGCTCAGAGGTCTAGAAAATGGACTATTGGATGGGATTCAGGGTTAGTGGAAACTGTTCGACCTAGGCTACATGGTTTATGTAAAGCGTGAAGCTACAAATAGGGGTACCAGCAATTCTTCATTATTTGCCTACAACCATGAAGACTAGGTGCATGGTCGTGTGGGATTGCTTCTATTAGAGGTAGAGCCTTCATGCACAGTTTTCTCATGGTTTGTAAAGCTTTCATAGTGTATTTTAGGGAAAATTACCATTTCCCCTCCCTCTTTCAAGTTAAATTCTATTTTCTCTTTTCCTAACCTCCTACAAACAAAACTAGAGGCTTATCTTATCCTTTGAGCTCAAACACTTTCCTACTTTGATCCTTGATAGCTCATTTGTCACTATTTTGATCTTTAATCTATTAGAGGAATTGTAACCCCTACAGTAAGGCTCCCCAAGCTCCCCAGGCTCTCTACTCCTATCTCTATTATTCTAGCCATCTATTGTGCTGTTTGGTATTAGGATTGTATGAAATATTCTCAAGGCATAGGACTAAGACTTAGATATCTTCGAACCTGCTTCAAATATGAGGTTGATATCAAGTGAGGCCTCATCTGCAGTCATATGGTAGGTGGTCACATAGTTTTCCATTTTATTTTTCTCTATTTTTTATTTATTTCATCGTTCCATGGGATGACCATTTCCAAGATCCATTTATGTGTTAGTTCTGTCATATCTAAATGACCCTAGAGCCGTGATATAGGTAAATTTGTTTTGGGTTAGGGTTTTAGAGACCATCCTTGCTCTATATGGACACCCTTAGGTGTGCCACCTTGAAAATGTCCATTCTGGCCAAATATGCCAAAATTATTGAAATCCAAATTAGCTCCCAGCTTGGTTTTAAATTGAATTGACTATTTCCCATGTGTATTTGATGTAAACTAAGGTGAATCAATGGTGATTATCTTCTTTTTAATTGGAATTCTCCAAATGGTAATGTGAGTATTTTACATCGACACTTTTTCCCTGACACCTTTCCTTGAAATGAGTTTTCCATGTTAAGAAAATTGGATGGTAGAGCTTGTAGGTTGGCTAGGATGAGATGTACTAAACCTTATAATTAATTGGATTTAAATGTAATGGTTTCAAGGGATGGCATGTAATTTCCCTTATTATGTTCTATTATAAATACATTTCTTTCAATGGTTTTATTTTTTAAATTGAAATGATCTAATACGGTTCTCCTTACATTATATGGTATGAGTTGTTTTTTCATTGCAATTATTATGAGATATGGTATATATATATGGATGGGAGGCATTCTTACACCATTATAGTTATAATATAAATGGGGATTGGAGGAATTATTACCCCTTTCCTATTACAATATCTATATTTGTATGCATGAGAGGCGTGGTTACCCTGTTCCAATTATAATATCTAAATGGGTGAGAGGCAGTTGTACCCCATTCTATCTATGGTTGTTGTGTGTGGATGAGAGGAATACTTTCCTCATGATATTGATAACATGTGTGTGTGTGTGTGTTTGGATGAGAGGCATGATTACCTCATGCTAGTGATAACCTCTATATATATAGCCATAGTGGCTTGTTTAGACATACCAGTTTTCTGTAGAATCAGGTAGACCCACCAGGTGTCCTTTAGGAACTTGAGTGGGAGGTAATTATTTATTTCTTCATTGTTTTACTTTCCTGCTTCTAGATACACACTATTTATTTACAAGTTCCTAATTGAATTACATGCAGACACTGTTGGTGGTGGCCTTCTGAGATGTTTATTTCACACCCTAATCGGGCCTCCTTTGGCACCCAAGAAGACTATTTTCCTATTTTTATAGATAGAAGAAAACATCACTCATCAGGATATTATTTTTTACTCTTTAGTTGGAGCATAGCATCATAGGTCTAGCTTAGGCTCATTATTCAATGGATTAGATTTTGTATTTTTTTCTCTTTTTTACTTTTTTTCTAGAATACCTTTTTTATACTTCCAATTATTCTTTTTACTAGCACTCCATGCATAAATTTTGTGTCAGACCCCACCTATGAGGATTTTTCTATGTTATTTAGTTATCCATTATTCCACTATAACTACTTCTACTTCCATTGTTTACTATATTTTATGTTTGGTTATGATTATGCTATTATTTATTATTCGGTTTCATCTGTTGTGTACTCTATAATGGGGGTATAATCCTCTCACTATTTTCCATCACACCCCAACTGCTAGTCGGAAACCCCAAGATTTGGGGGGATGTGCCATGGATCATGTGGCCAACTGGGCTCGGGACATAGCTTAAGTAGCATCCAGGTTCAATACATCACAAAAATATATACCAAGATAGAGAAGAATATAAATAAGAGAGAGGAAAGAAAGTTAAAGCAGAATCTTGAAGTACAGGTAGTGATATCTCTATGTGAAGATAATAGAAATGTTATATGTTGATGTGATTCATTTAATTATTATTCTTCTAATGAATTCTGATCAATTTGTGATAATGATGGGCCACTTAGTGATCAACTCCTTGAATTAAAATAACAACTGAATAAAGTTCCCAAAGAATTTGTAAAGAATGTTTTTGAATGTTTCAATGGTATTCAGAATGAAAAAGTATATCTAGAAGAAGTGGATGATTCTATAGAATAGGAATTGGATAAAAAAATTGGAATATCTAACACTCTCACAAAACCTGTGAAATAAAATGAAGAAACAATTTCACTTTTAAATTAAAGATTTGATGAAACTTTTGAATAATTTCAAATAATTTTTTGTGATATGTAATTCTTTAGGATTGTATTTTTATAATCTTTTATGCATTTGAAAAACTTCACAATGTTCCTATGGTTGTAAAAATTTCTCAATTGGAGGATAGAGATAATATGTTAAAGTATATTTACAATTATTTACACGAATCAATAAGTATGCATGAAGAAAAAATGTAGAAGCTGAAGGAGGATTGGGAGGCCATGTTGAGATCATTTAATGATGAGAATAACTATCTTAGCATGAAGTTTTTAGAGTAGGATGTGATGCTAAATGATCATGACTCACTAAAATCTGAAACTTTCTAAATAAATGAAAGAAGAGATGCCTCCACTCAATTTTTTATTAAGAATCATGATTTTATAAATAACATGAGGTCATCTTATAATAAAATGTAATTATTGTCAAGGAAAAAGGTACCCTATATCCCAGAAACTATTTCATTTACTAATGATCTTTCAAGTATTGGTTCATGTTTTAAAGAAAAATATAGGAATATATATATGGTAGAAAATTATATTAAATCCACAAAATCTAGGGAGGATGTGAAGATTAACATGAATAAATGTTCCCTTATAATCATCAAAAATAATGGTGACATCACTCAAAATAATCAAGGTATAAAAACTATGATAACCGAACATATTACACCAGAATATAAAATAAGAATGTTTATTGGTTATTTTTTGTTTTTCTAGAAGTTTGGGTATGAAGCTTTGTAATGTTAGCACAACAAGAAATTTCATTAAAATAAATTAATGCCTTCATTTAGGGGGGTAATTCATAAAAAGATAAAACATTCATCAGAGAAGAAAAATTAACAAACAATTAATCTCTCTAAAAAGAATATTTTTGAATAATTTGAATCTTTTTATGTGTTCCAAAATATTAGTGGTCACTATTATGATGAGTGATGGTATGAACCTATCATGCTAAAATTATCTATTTATGTGAATATAATACCACAATAAAAGGGAAAAAATATAAAAATAGAAGGTGAAAAGTTAGCCTTGACATGTGAACAAAAAAAGACCAATTTTAAACCAACTATCACCAATAAGAACAATGAGATATCCTCTCCAATATCAAGGGGAGAAATAGATGCATCAAGAAAATCATACCCCTAATAAAAATAAGAATCAATTTTAATAAGTACAAAAATAATAGGTGTCTATACATAATACATATCAAGGAGGAATATCTAGGTTCAATGGTATTTGCTGGTGTTGTGAAACATGTGGGCACAAAGACTACTCTTGCTGGTATAACATGTCATTTCCAGGAAATGAGAATAAATCAAAAGGGAATTGTGGAAAATAAATGAGAAAATATTCTTATATAAATAATTATGTGACCATAATTTCATCCAATCTTCCAAGAAAAAAATTATATTAATTTTTAAAAGAAGTTGGAAGAATATGTAAACAGAAGGGTCTCAATGTTGAGAAAATCGTGACACTACTTCCAAGAGATATTACCTATGTTGAGAAAGGTAAGATAATACAATATGAAAATAGTGGTAAGAAATGTGAAAATTATAAGAAGATAGAGAATGTTAAGAAAGAGTGCCTAGTTTTCTAGACAAATCAATTGAAATTGGATGAACAACTAGAGGATGTTGAAAATTTTGATGAAGCTAAAGGAAAGAAAGTGTCTAAATAAATTGTGGAGGAAAATGATATTCCACACAAAGATGGTGAATTGTGTATAATGTGTTCTAAATATATAAATTATCTACACAACTTTATGGAGATTCTCCAAAATATATGGGAGATATTTAAAATTATAACAAAATCGCTAGAGACCTCATGTAATTAAATGACTAAAATTGAAAAGGAGACTTCACAACAAGGAATGAATAAAATTGGGGGGAAAATAATTGAAATGTTGAGAGATAGATATCAGCCTAAATTTTACTCATTATTAACTATAAGGTCCATCCTTATTCCGTTATATATAACTAATTTTGTACTAACTTGCATGGAATTAAAGGATATAGATGTATCCCTTAAGGGGGAGCATTGATTAGATGAAGCTATTAAATCTTCACTACCTAGTGAATGTGGAACTTATGAAAAAATTTATAATTCAATCAAAATTTCATCCATTATTATTAATTTTATTGACTATATCAATTAAGGGGGATTACTTGGTTGATGACAAGATAAAAAAAGGGGATCTATATCTTTTTCACTTGAACTAACTAATGTGTTTCTTGAAGTGTGTGAAAGATTTATCATTTTATTGATAAATATGATTATTTACAATCCCATTAATGATAATTGAGAATTTTTTAGTATGATTTCATATGCATGGTATTTTATGGATTTCCCAGACATCCTTGGTTGTATCTCTTTTTTTCCTACATTGGTTTATCCCACATATACTTAGATTTGATTAACTGAATGATATTTTCTGAGAGAAAACCATGTGAGATAATTCCTCTCTTAGAAGTCATCTTGAAATTTTTATATAAGGGATATTTTTACGTTTTTAAACATATTTTGAGGTGAGAATACCCCATTTACCCTTTACATATTTATTTTCAAGAAGGAGGAGAAATTTTAGCATTATATATTGACCTACAATATGTGTTGATATTGAAGACAAAATACAAAGGGGGATATTGTTGAGACTAGTTAGAATTTGTTCTCAATAAGTTAATATGTACAATTTGATGAAGGGTTGATGCTTATATACTTGTTATGGATTCATCTAATGTCATTGTATTTCATGCTTGTAGAATTCTTCTTGGAAAAATCAGACTATTGTTTGTGATGATATTAAATGATTAAAGACATATGCTAAGTATATTACACATTATTTACCACAAGATTATGAATGTCGTGCAATATTAATATCATATTGCATGAATTAGAATTTTTTTTGAATATTATATAAAAAATGAAATTATTAATGCATAAGGATGGAAGAATTTGGTTGAGATGTGGGTTTTTATTTTGGGCTTGAGTATTCTACACTTATAATATATTGTATGAGTGTTCACTAAAAAATTATGGTCCAGCCACATAAGCCCCAATGGGCTAGACATAAACCAATCATAGTGGGATCCATGGGTTCAACCCTTGTGGGAGAGCCTACCCATAGAGGTAGATCATGGTGTTAGGGTCCATGTGAAATCCCCGAAGAGCATAGTTCCCACTACTCATAGGTAGACCCATGTATGTGGCCTGTATAATGCACAAGAATATAGGTGAAAATGGTATGGGATAGAATTTCATTGGTCCAAGGGTCCAGTGGTGGTCAGTGTTGGTGTAATTGGTTCTGAACCCCATAGCGGGCTTGACTAAAAAACAATCACCCTTTTGATTATAAAGTGGATAGAAGCTACTATTAGAATTCGATGTGGGATACAGTGATAGAAGATACTATTCAACTTGCTTAAAAACCTACAAAAACTTACTCTATTGTCATATAATGATGATCTCATCTATCTATTGAATCCTGTATAATTCTTTTTGAAATTACCTAATCTCGCGTAGCACTTAATTTAATTAAGTTGATCCCACACAGCGCTAAGACTTTGTCTTTAACTTCTCAGTATAGGAACTGTTCACAAAGCTCAGGAAAACCAACCACCATAAGGTATTGAGACTCCGATAAGGATAATCGATGTTGTCACATGAAGGAGAGTATGTCGCAATATCCACAAATGTTGCATAATTTAATAGCATGAATGAAATTAATACCTTAGTGACATCGAATAATGATTGATGGATAACATGAAAATAAGTTGACATCCAACCAAGATATTGAGTAGCGTCACATGGTGGCATATAGTTATTCATTGTGACAACATAATAATCTCACTTATCCATCATATTATTAACAAAGTGATCATGAAAATTATTCATAGGGTTTATTTGATCAATAAAAAACTATATAGAGAAGCTGAGATTTTAGGCATTAAAGAAGATCTTGACATCCTAGAGAGTAGTTGAATAGGCCCTCAATACAGTATGAAAATAAAAGGAAATATCCTCTATAAATATTGAGACTTAGTCGAGTGAAGTTTCTACTGAAATATTGAGATAATGAGATTGGGATATGTCATGAAAACATAGAATCCAAGAGGTTAATTATTGTTTAGGGGAAGAATCCCACATGATTTCTTCATGTGAACAAAGTTCATTCTCATATAACTCAGTAATTTGAAGGAGAACCCTGAGGGAAATCTGATCTCTCAAAGTAATTGAAGAAGGTAGATGCATAAAATACCACCTATCTTGTGAAACTATTTAATAATAACCTAGAGAAAACATATCTTGTCTCATGAAGAGTTTGAGATAGACCCATGGACACCACCAGTGTCTTATAAAGTCCATATAGAAAACTTCCCATGTTATTCATTCATGTAGAGGAAGAAGTACTCATAGACACCACCTGTGTTACTTTAAGTGATTAAGAAGAACCTGTGGATATAACTCCCATCTCTCAGATGAAAATTTGAACAAAACCTTGATCATGTGAAGTCTTATTATGAATAAAAGTTGACATGGCATGATCACTTGATGTGAAAGTATGTGGAGAACCCATATATATAACCTATCATGCAAAATAATACATTCTAAGCATCTTAGATCTTGTAAATCACTTGTTTTCTTATGAAAATATACTTTGTAATCCATGCATGGATCATGTGAATTTAGTGATTAAATCACATAAACTTGGATAGATCATGAACTTAGCATGATACAGTGAACAAGAAAGATAAAAAGAAGTTTCATGAAACCCATGAAACACATGAAAAAATTTTGTGTTTAATTGAGATACCTGAAACATATTTGATAATAGAACATAAAATAATAAAGTTCATAAATTAATGGGCTATGGTCTTTAATTCCATAAAACCCATACATGAAGTGTGCTTAATTTGATATTGAAGTTGTTCAAAATATTTGAATAGATTATATTCGAGTTGATAGTGTTTTGATACGACAAAGTGAGATAAAATTATGCAATATCTTTCTTGCATATAAATATTATTGATTAATGTGTGTTCACTACTTTCACACATTTTAGTGAGTTTGGGACTTCAGAAAGAAGGAATAATATCCTGATAATTTTTTTCACTAAAGAAACTAATCAAATATAGGTGATCAGAGATTGGTGATCAAGACCAGTAAGCTTTGAAAATATACTTGAATAGGTACATGGAAAAGTGTGATCAAGTAAAATCATGGATAAAGATAAATATATCAACATACAATGGATCCAATGTTTAATAAAGGATGAAGTCTCCCATTTGTATACAAAAGCAGAAGTCTCTTGTGTGATTCTGGAGAAGAAGTGTTTAGTGAGGATTCTAGAGCAGGTCAGTGGAGATTCTGGTAACACTGTGGGATTTAGTAAAAATAACCATCTATGTGGATTCATGAGAGATAAAGTATGAATTTGTATCACCATTTTTATTGATTATATGATTATAGTAGAGACTACATGTTTGGGATTATAACCAACACAACATGGAGTAGGTATTTATACCAAACCTTATAAATAATGTGTGTTGTGATGTATCTTATCAATTCTACATATGAAGTGATATTGTGAGATATCACTAAGTTGATCAAGTACCTTAACAAGTCCAAGAGGTTAAATTAAAAATAAGTAATTTTAAAAAAGTAAACCACTAATTCACCCCCCTCTCAGTGGTCAATTTGGCTCGGGGATCTACAATAATCCTCCCTATATTCTATATTATTATCATAGAAACTATCTAAAAAGTGTTTAATCATTCCAAAATTTAATCACTTAAAGGATTTTTTCCTTTTATTTCCCATTACGATTAGGTTATAAATGTTTTGGAATCATAATATTTATTCCACACACTTTTTATCATGACCCATGATACCATCCTCAGTTATAAAACACATGTCAAGTTTGATTATGAAAGTGTATCCATGTTAGAAGAAGAAGTAGACGAGATATCCATGTTCCAAAATATTACTCACACGCCAAGGGATAAAGATTCCTAGAAAATTTTCCCATTTTGGATGTATTATTGGGGAACAGTTTTCTTTGTATAAATAAATCTTATTGTTCTTAAAGCACAAAAAAACTTATGGTTAAAAATTTATGGTTGTAAGAAGTTTGGAATTTTTTCGTGGAGCATTTTCATGGAGAAATTGTGTGGGGCGCTAGTGTAGAGGACTAGTATGAATAACTAGTGTTGAGAACCTACATGGAGCATGAACATAGGTACTAGAACATATAACTAGCACATAACACTAGCATGGATCATCAACTTCACCCAGGATCCAGAATTTTCCTATGAATAATACCCTTAAGCTACTCATTTTAAAGGTTGGAAGCCCTAGAGATAGAGCAAATCTTTGATCACCCATGTCTCTTTCCCAATTCCACAATACCATCACTTAGATTATCATGCTTTAAAATTATATGGAATAAATCTTGTAAATGTTTACATATCTCACACACATCCCAGTTATGCATCCAACTTGCATGGAAAACTAGTGTGGATATAAAGAAAAAATAGCTAGCTAGCATGAACAGCTTGGGTAGAAATATAGTGCAGACATCTAGTGTGGAAAACTAGCACAAACAGCTTTTACAAACAACTAGTTCCAATATCCTTCATGAACATCTAGTGAAAACAACTAGGCCTCACTAGGGTTAAGAACTGTTTCTATCCCTCTCGCTAGGGATAAGAAACTTCACTAGCCCTGACTTGTACTAATCACCTTTACAAGTCTTTATTAGTAATAAACACATTTTATAGATCTCTAACTTAGGCTAAGAACATTTACAATCCCTCACTTTGGTATGCGCCTATACTATCCCATTAACATGGGATAAGAACATTTTCTAGACCTCACTTAGGATAAGAACCTTTTCTAGAACTCACTAGTGATATGCACCTTTGATAACCCTCTAACATGGGATAAGAACCTTCTCTATCCCTCTAACTTGGGATAAGAACATTTTCCCACCCTCACTTGGGATAAGAACCTTTTCTAGCCCTCAATAGGGATAAATGCCTTCACTACTCTATTGACTTGGGATAAGCACATTTAATATCCATAACATGGGATAAACACCTTCTATATACCTCTAACTTGTTCTAAGAACCTTTTTCAAAGTCTCACTATGGCTAAGAACTTTTATTATCCCTCACTAGGTCTAAGAACATTCTATAGCCATCACTTGGTCTAAGAACCATTGTTATCCTTCACTTGGGATAAGCATATTTACTAGTCCTATAGCTTGGGATAAGCACTTTTTCTAGCCCTCATTAGGTATATTCACTATTATTATCTCTCTAACTTGGGCTAGTATCTTTGTTAGACCCAAATTGTGATAAGAACCTTTACAACCCCTCTAACATGGTCTAAAAACATTTTATTTACCTCAATAGGGATAATCACTATTTCTAGTAATGAGATAAGAACATTCACTAGCCCTAACTAGGGATAATCATCTCTTATAGACCTCACTTGGGATAATCACCTTTTCTAGACATCTAACTTTGGATAAGCACCTTTTTTATCCCTCATGAGGGATAAACACCTTTTCATAACATCTAACTTGAGATAAACACCTCAGTAAACCTCCCTAGAGATAATTTTCTTCTCTAGCCCTATAATATTATCTAAGAGACTTTTATATCCCTCACTAGGGATAATAACCTTTGAAATCCCTCACTTGGGCTAAGAAAAATTTCTATCCATCACTTGGGATAAGAACCCTTACTAGCCCTCACATGGGATAAGCACCTTTTTAAGCCATCTAACTTGGGCTAAGAACCTTTTCTAGCCCTCAATATGGTTAAACAACTCCAATATCCATATAAAATGGGATAAGAAACTTTATTATCGATCACATGGTCTATGAAACTTTTCTATCCATCTGACTTGAGCTAATCACCTTTTCTAGCCCTCACTTAGGCTAAGAACATTAGCTACCCCCACTAGGGATAAACACATTTTCTTTTCCTCACATATTCTAATAAACATCATTATCCATGTCACTAAGGATACACACCTTTTTTATCCCCATTAGGGCTATGTTCTAATTCACTCTGGCATCATACCTGGGCATTGACTCATAACATATACAATTTGAGTTGAGATACTCTTCTATGTATGGTCCACATGATATGTGTAAGCCCCAATCTTAACAATATACCTTCCTCATAATTTTACCAATAAAGGGGGGTGGAAATTATACATGGGAACCCTTCTATGTGTAAACCCCAACTAAACCTTCAATCACTATGATTTGAGATACTTTTCATGGTTCTATAAGAATTTGGATCCTTTTAGATGTAATCTGTAATCAAACCTTCAATCACCATAAGTCAAGATACTCTTCTTGGTTCCAGATACATGTGAATCCTTATAGATTCAATCCCCAACCAAACCTTTAATCACCATGAGTCTAGATACTCATATTTATTAAAAAAACATGGTAATATTTCTAGGTGCAATCCCCAACTAAACTTTTAATAACCATGATTCGAGATACTCCTGATGGTTCTAGATACATGGGAATCCTCATAGGTGAATGCCCCATTAAAACATTCAATTCGCCGTGAGTCAAGATACTCATCATGGTTCCAAAACATGGTCATACTTCTAGGTCAATCCTTATTCACACCTTCAATTTAGCATGATTCAAAAATTCTAGGTGATGACCTACATTTGGAAAGAAATCCCACATTAACTCGAATTGAGTGTTGGCATGACATCCTTTGGAACCAAAAATTGTAAACCCAATATAAATCCTTTAATAG
Organism: Viscum album; assembly: GCA_963277665.1. NCBI lineage: Eukaryota > Viridiplantae > Streptophyta > Magnoliopsida > Santalales > Viscaceae > Viscum > Viscum album. The sequence continues at coordinate 1,954,191,303 of OY728125.1, forward strand.
TATCAATTATCACATAAGAAAAAGGACCAAGATTACAACTGTTAACTATGAAGGGGATTAATCAATCATACACTCTTATATATGATATTGCACTATTGAGTTTCTTGTTTGTGTTTCTGATTAGGACATTCAATATTTATTACAATCCAAAAAAAATCATTGAATGTTCTAGTGAATTAAAAAAATAATTTTTCAATTTGGTAATACTAAAAAGACACATTAAGACACTGAAACAAACTAGAGTATGTTCCAAACCTATTCCTCAACTTCCATAGATATCATGGCCTCTTATCCTTGATGCGCATTGTTATCAATGTAGCACCTCCATTGGCATATGGTGAATGCCCTGTTGTGGTGCTATAATTGAAATAAATCTATCACAACACTATAAGTAGCACATGAATGAATCAAAAGGATAAATTCCCATAGTTCATCGTATCAATGACAGGTTTTGAAGAAGAAAGTGTCACATATTTTCACATAAAATCATATCTAGACCATATCCATAGTGAACAAAAATGCATTCCTTACTTATCATTGTGAGGTTGAGGATAATGTACAAAACAAAAATTAAAGCAACTAGGATCATTCCTATAGGTATCATATCCACTATGGCCATCATCACCCATATGCGACCCCAATTCTATAAGAAAGTACAAATGAAATATCACTTATCTGAGCCATCTAGATTCAGTAATCTAGATATAGATCCTACCTAGGGAATACAACCATTTAAAATCTAGAAAAATTTAATTTAATTTATATGAATAACACCTCTTAAGACCATAGGAAAATCTCGAAAGTGTCTTGAGGTTTATTCCAGATTACTGTTATAAAAAACTTCAAATTTCCGAACATATAGACTTAGCGACAATAGAATCCTAGAGAAACCCCATACCACAGTTCTAGAGTAATTTTTAGCATTTTAAAACTAAATTCATCCCTATTATCATAAATTGAGTAGGAACAAACACAAATCACAGATATTTCTCCCCTAAGGGAATTTATGTTTCCTCCCACATGTTTTTCATTAGTGAAGGTCATCACTACTGGACTAGATGATGATGAAAACCTTGATACTATCGATAATAAGATAGATATGGTCACATTCACTTCCCATCCATCATCTTACCATGGTGAATCCATATCATAAAAAGAGAATATTTCTTATCTTGAAGAAATAATAAGATAACTTTAGCATGTCAATGCTAAATTTATTAGGGGAGATGAATGCTTTGAGTACCATCATCAAGTTGATGATTTTATTACATAAATTGAACCTCTTTAATGTGAAAAGGATTATATACCCATAATGGAATAATTTATCCACCCATTGAATTTAGATTACAACAATTATCCCATTTTACTATAAATTTGCTTGATTACCAATTACTCCCACCACTAAGAAGACATCAACTACTTGTTGAGGAAACTCGTCCAAGGATAAATTAGATTGGGAAAATTATCGAATCTATAGATTTCATCATTGATCAGATGAATTATATTAAAGGATAACATGAAATGGTAAAAATAGGGAGTAGTTTGTATCTCGAGTGGGTGGATTTGACTCCTCCCGCTCCCAACTTCGTGAACCCAAATTTCTCAACCTTTAATGGAGTGGGTGATATAGAAAAACATCTCACCCTCTTCACATAAAAGGGTATCCCAATATTGGTAACCTCGTAATAAAAAGATTATGAAAAGATTAGTTTCTTTGTACAGACCTTGAAAGTCCCCACATTTTATAGGTATAATAATCGTGTAACTAAGTCTATCTCAAGACGATAAGATCTCTATCAAAAATCCTTCTTCAAATTCATCTCTACACCAAAGAAAAGGAAAAAACTTAACCTATGTAATTATAAACTATAGGAAAATGATAGAGTCATAGATTTCATTTCAATATAGAAGGGTATGACATATTCTATGGAAACAAAAATTCCACATGAATAGTTACATCATATCTATGTATAAAATCAATGGGATGAGTTTTTATAAATTATTATTCCTAAGAAATATCATGGTGGTTTCTGAGAGTTTGTAACTATAACACAACATACAGAGGATGTTATTTGCAGAACCAAGGAAAGAGATTATCAAAGAACACTAACATAGATGTGGAATATAGGGAAAGATGAAGCAACTGTTGTTGACCTTAAACCAAAAAGGATAAGGTGGCATGACATTGAAAGTAGAAAGGATAAAATTTATTCCTTCCATAATGATTAGTTTCTAAGGTAATTTACTTTATCTTTGGAATACAACCTAATCATGATTCTATAAATAAATAATCTAGATGAAGAAAGGTGGGATAACCATCCAAATTACTTCCCTTTCTATAGTATGATGGGTCACACGATCTAGGAATGCTTCATCATCAATGATTTACTACAAAATTTGATCTTTGAGGGAAAAATTACAATGTAAATTTTCATGGAACATGTGGAATATGTTTTATCCATCCTATAAAATAATGAAGATGAATATTCAAGGGTGTGGACCCCCCCCCCCCAATAAGAGAAAGGTAAATGAACCACAGGAGAAAAAGGGTTCCTACCAACCAAATGAGTGAAAGGGTGTTGACCTATAAAATGAGATAAGAGGAACTATCCCACATGATGAGCCAAAAAGAACCATGCCACCAAAAGATTTAATGAGATGTGTCATGATAAATAAGATATTCAACTCAATACAAGCATCATTTCTTCTACATCACCATCAATATGGTATTAACAATGTTTGAATACATTACACATAGTTCAAATGAGTACACTCTTAATGAGGATGATTGTAAATTACTATAATCTTCAAAGCCCAAATAGGTTGTCTCATCCTCTACTCTAAGTATCAGTGAAGGAGGGATAAATGATACCCTATCTACCTTTACATAAGGAATTATCAACCCTATTTATGCTTTAGTGTGTAATTTTGATATAGAATTTGTCCAATGTCAAAATCATATCCAATATTCAGGTTCCAATTTGATACTCCCATCATCATCCACCCATCCTACCACTGAACAAGTAAAGGATATAGAAAAATATTCTACATGTTATACCCTTGTGGGTAATGAGATTGTCCTTTACAAAAAACATACCATTCAGTTTAAGTGAGAAAATTAGTATATCTATGAATTAATTATGAATATTATTCATGTATCTTTTACCAATGATTTAATATATACATCCTCTTATAGAGTTCATCCTTTTAGTGAAATGCCTCATCCCATAGGTCCAAGGGTATTTTAGAAATTTTCTCCCCCTCAAAATATGAATTTAGGACATCATTCTACCTAACCCTGACCCACAGAGGGAATTTTAATATTTTTAATTCCCCTGGACCGATGGGATGAGATAATATCCATATTTTCCACCTAATAAACAAGTGAATTCTATATGTTCTTTAACCTCAGTAGCTTCCAAAGATAATCTAGAAGAGTTAGAGTTCCTTGAACAGGGGGAGGAAATTTTAGTATCTAAAGCCTTCAAAGATTCATCTCCTCTACCAAAATTGATTAAGATCAGGGCACTAAAAAATAAATAATAGATTCATCCATATTGCCATATCAATAGAGGAATAAAAAATAGAATAATGAAGCAATGTTTTCATCCATATCTTAATTACAGTAAAAGAAAAGTGTATTCCTTCCAACCAAATCAAGTCCCTGGGTAATTTTTCTTATGCCATGGAAAATTACTTTATTGATATCCCATGAATTAAGAAACTTGAAGAGGGAGATTTGGGAGAAAATCCAAAATACTGGCCTTACCATCAATTATAAGGAAATAAAATCAAGAGGTGCTTTGTCTATAAGGATTGGCTTTAGAAATAGTTATATGGGGGGATATTGGATCTAATGACACCCATGTTTACACTTAATCCATGTGGGAATCCTGAGTAGAACACACAATGTGTTCCAAAACCTTTGGCTTCCCATATCTTAGAGATAGACAAAGTAATTTATATTCATTTAAGTCTAATGATGTGTCTATATACTTCATTTTTTCATTGGAGAATGTCCTTCCTAATCATATGTGGATCCAAATACCTATAGTGGTAGTAATGAATGATCATAATAATTAGTGTCCCTTCCACAAAATTTTGGGTCATATATTTGAATAATTATTTATCTTAAAAGGTTGGATTAAAAAGTGATTAAAAAATCATAATAGAGTTAGAGAATCCTGATACTCATGTTATATGCATGTGAGTTGTTCTCACTCCACCATAATATCACTATGATTGATGAATTATTTCCATAGGTCCTATTTATAAGACACTAAAATAAAAGACACAATAGGTCTTATTCATATTAACCAAAACTACATGACACCATAGCTCGAGTTTCATGACATTAAACTTCCTAGAAATCATCTTGTTTTCAGGATGTTAAATTTAAAGAAAAATTCCTTATAACAATACATTAAACTACATGTCCATTGTCTTATCCATATGATATTAAACTGTGTGGTGTAGGTTCTGGATTAGTTCCTTATCATATGAAATTAAACTTCGTAACATTTCTCCATATTTAATGACTATAAACTACTCAAATATTTCAGTCATAAGTAATTTTAATCAATGGCCATGATGTCCCTGTTACATCTTGAGTTCCATATTCACTATTTTTAAGGTTTAAATAAACCTTTTTTTCAATAATGGTTCATTCCTCCAACCCAAATAAACTATTTAGAAAATGATGGTATAGTCATGGAATTTTCCAAAACCTTTTGAACACCCCTTAATCCACACAACCTATACCTTCTAATTTATGAATCAAAAAATACCTTGAGTCAATTAATTATCCTGGTTCCATATTTCACAAAAACATTGGTGGTAGATATTGATTAATATGAAGGGACCCTGTAAGGTAATGATGGTGAATAAAATAGTTTTCAATTGACCCTGAGAATTAACCCCTAGAAGATGTTATTGGTCCCGGATGAAAGGTCCACTTAAACCCCATGTTCTATTTCTGGACTGAGTTTGGTAAAGGATAGACTACTTCCACTAGTCTCCATTGACTATGCATGGTATTAGTTTTCCTTCATTACTAATGGTCATTCTAATCCTACTGGTATCAACTCATTATTTTGATATGTGAACACATGATTTACTTTATATATTTTACTATGTTCAAATGGATGAATAATGTTTCTCTGTTTTATGCTATCATACTCTATAGCTACTATTAAGAAGCCTCTAAGTCACATAAGTATAAACTGTATAATGGTTTGGTCCACATTGCCTGACCTTAGACTATATAGAATGGTTTATTCCTTGAGGCCCACTTTCCTTATGTATGAGATAGATCCACATAAGATACCCCAACACATATTTATTTATCTATAATCCTATGAAAGGATGATAATTCCCTCTTTATAAAAACACCTCAATCAATTCATGGGTTCATTAAAAATGATTCATGTAATCTTCATGTCGGTTCACATTATTTGGGTCACATGATGACAAAACATACAACCATACATAATTACCATAAGAAATTAAACTTCATGTTCAATATCCATATCATATCATGTAAAGTTGTGGGTTATTGTGTCACTCACCTAAGATGACCTCCACTCCCCACCACTATATTAGAACAATGTGTGAATTTATTCTCATTCATAGGGTATGTAATGATGCTCAAACCACCTATCTTGGGACTAATCATGAACTTATCCCCCATTTGTGTAGTTTCTTGTAATAGCATTAGATCTACCTGGGTTCCTCCATTTACAATAGGTTTTTATTTCCTTAGCTAGAAGTTTTATCACCACATGGTCTTAGTTGCAAGAAACTAAACTAGAGTACCTCGAATGGTCCTAGATGTGTGAATTTAAAAGGCACAATCATTGGTCAAATCTATGTGAAATTAAACTATATAAATCATATGTCCTCATAACATTAAATTAAACTATATGGACAATTTCCTAGTAACATGATGTTAAACTATATAGAAATAATACAAGATACATGACATTAAACTGTGGATCATTTTTCTCATCACATGACCCTAAACTGTAGAACATATAAGTCCTTTAGCATGACATTAATCTGAATGACACATAGCCCATTATATGTGACCCATTAACTATATGAGACCTAGATACATTAAAAGGTACTTGGTATATGATACCCATATACAAAAAAAATAGCTCGTTTGAATAAATAATTTATAACTCAACTCTAGTCTTTTATTTTGGGTACTAGATTTGAATATTGACATTATTCTAATCCTATGCTAGGATGAAATATGAAAATTCACCAACCCTTTGTCAGAGATTGATCTATGTAGGGTTCCTATCCTTTCTCATGGATTCAATAGTTATGTCTATAAAATATGACCATAATATCATTGTCTACCCAAAATATAACCAGCATTGTCCCATTTCATTGAATACGAGTTAGATCTTTGTAAGGACCCTTTTATAAGAACTATATGTGGATTGATTCTCAAACCATGGGATATAAAGTAAAACCTAAATATATTATTATAGGCCCAACCATAAATTTTCTTCAAATTTATCCCTAAACCTCCATGAGAGATAAATCCATATATATATTCTTACTTACAGTGAAATAATAATTCTCCGACATGTTCACTATCATGAACCCTCATGTGGTTCAAATTATTTTCAAAGTTTTCTATTATTTCTCATGTTGATCATGACTCATGTGAGCTTAGAGGAAATATAGGGTCACTCTATTTAGCATTATTGGGATGCATTTTATTCAAATATAGGGAACGTAGTCCCTGCCACATGATATTAAATTGTGAGGTAGAAGTCAATATAAGGCCCCAGCCTTAAACATTACATAATCTTGAATTAAGTTAATAATTCACATTGAGGATCTTTTTTGGTTTAGATATTTAGAGAATTAGGCCATAACTATTACATTACATCTCAAAAATTAAAAAGTAGACACTTCTACTCAATATCCATTTTTCATAAAATAAAAATTCTTAAAAGAAAACAATAATTCTTTTATTTATATAAATCTTTTTGAGTTCTTACTTTCTCTTACCCTGCCTTATACCCTGTGAAAAACATTTCAAAAACTTGGGATGAGCATAAAAATCTCAGTAAGGGTTATAAAATAAAGAAATAAAACATTAGTTCATCAATACATACAAAACATAAGCTCTTTAACATACCTCATTAAATCATAAGATTTATGAATAACACATAGAAATCATAAATCATAAAGGTAACTTATGGCATGCAAATCAAACTTACATTGTATCTTTCATAGATATGTAGGAAGTTATATTTCGAATACTCATCGTAGTATATTCCCTAAATCTCTTATGAGAAACTTTAATGTTTACTTCTGTCACGTTACCCAGTGCAATGGAGATCTATCTTGGGCTTACTCGCCCTAGGTATGTCACAGAACCACCCATATATGTAAAAAAATTCCAATAACCATAACATATTCATAACACATAAAACAAGCATAAAGTAAAGATAAAATTTCCACATTGAAATCGCAATATATCATTTCAATATATTGACATAATCAATGCTTTATCAAACCATTTAAAACATTTAATAAAGATATTTTTTAATCAAAGTGTCTCATACCACTTTGAAGCTTTTGAAAGGAATTTTAATTTGAAAACATTCACATCTATATAAATAAATCCTTAAAACCATTTTTAAAACAAGTACATTAATGAAAAATATTTAGAAGAATAAATCTTTAAAACATTTAAAATGATATTTAAGTTAAATAGTTCCTAACCAAATGAGAGATGCTTGAATACAAATATTTGAGTAATAACATTAATAAAAGCTTATAATATCATGATAATAAGTAGATTCAAGATATAATATTTCAAAGGGTATTATATAAACCATATAAAAGTTAATTTTTGTATAATAATGAATAAGTGTCAATGGAATGTAAATTGAGATAAAGTCCCTTGCAAAGATCATATCCTTGGATTAAGGATAAATCAATGACATAATTATGTGTGAAAAATAATAATACACCTAATATAAGTGTAAATTAAGTTTAAAACAATCATAGTTCATTCACACATATTCATATCATGACATAATCAAGAATTATAAGTTTAATCCAAAGAATTGAAATTGGGTTAAGAAGTTCTCTTATAGAAATTCAACAGCTTAACGGCGTCGCTTTAAAATTAAGAAAATGAGTTGATGAGAGAGAAAAGGGTCTCTCATCACATGGACATAAAATGTACAGAAATGAGGATATATAATAACATATCCCAACATAAGAAAATGGAAATTTAAAAGACATAAAAGAAGTCTTTAACGAAAAGAGTATGGTGAAAGGTTCCCTTACTGATTTGGTGACTTATAAATCATAAACCACATGAAATAAGGAGAATATAATGAAGATTTAAATGAAATTAAATTAAATTTTATTAAACAAAAAATACAATAATGGGTGGTACATACACCACACAAAAGGAAATAGTGGAAAATATAGCATGAATCTCACGGGAATAAAAAGTGAGATGAAAACCCCTTACCTCGTATCCGACTTGACTCGTATGTTCCATGTTATTACTGAATAATAAACTTAAGTTAATTTATAATTAATTAAGAAAAATTTTCAGTTTTATTATTCCTTTTATATCACTTATTAACATGCTATAACAATTAGTTAATTATTTGAGTTCATATCAGACATTTTGTCGATGTTCGGAACTTTAGTCAAAATTGAACATGTTATTATTAAAAATTGTCTATGTGGTCAAAAGTACATTATCTTTAGAATTATATTCATGATTTAGATATAATATATTTCATATACATCCATTTTATATATATTTATAATATTCCGTATCATTTGGAGTTAAGAAATGAAATGCATCGTTCATGAAGACGGTAAGTCGTACGTACGCATGAACACTGCTTTCATTTCTATTTTATATTTAAAAAAATTAAAACTTAATAATAAATAGGTAAATTATAATTCCAGTATAATATTTATGTTATTTAATTTAATTAACTCCATCATTTATACATTCCACGTATGGCATGAACGAGTCATATCACTTTAAGGGGGCGGTAGTCCACACTTCCTCAAATGAAATTATCATATTTACCCATTATGGAAACCATAAAGGTATGATATAAATGAAAAATATATAAATATATAGAAAATATAAATATAATATATATCACATATAAATACAGTGTCATCTTAATGCCCAACATAAGAGGTGGTAGGAGATGATTGAACAATCATCGTTTCGTGAGGCAGTAGTTTGTCGTCTACAGAAACCGAATGTTCTTTACCCATTAGACGGAGTTTTGCACAAGTTTAGTTAGAATACTTCTCATATAAAAACCTAGTATATTGAGGATACTATTTTTGTTATAAAATAAAGGAATAAAAAGATTATAGTGGGTTGGATAAGTAAAATAAAAGAAAATAACTTAAGAGAAGACGTTATCTTTAAATCGGGTAACTCCCTTTGGTTTGAACCAAAAGGATTTCTTGAAGTGCCTTATGCCTAAGGTAAGGCCTATAGGTGTAAGATAGGGATCTTGAGAGATTATTTGGGCAGATTTTGGACGATTCAAGGGGATTTAGATGTGTGAGTAATGGGTTAGAGTTGAGGGGTTTTTATAAGGGGGAGGAGGGTCTCTTTAGGAAGGTTTGAAAGTATTATTTTATTATATAATGATTTTCGGTTTCTAAAAGTCTAAAACTTATTAAAGTCGAAGATAAGATAGATCTTGTTCAAAATAAAATCATTCAATAATAATTTGACAGGTTTTGGATATTTTTTAATCTTTATAATCTTATTTATTTAAATCATTCATTAATGAGGTAAATACTGCATCATTATTGTGTCATAAATAATTTTATTTATTTGATGTCTAAAAATTATAAAAAAATACCATGAAGTAGGAAATATTTTTATGTTTCAAATGAATATTTATAGTTTAATAGATAACTTATATAACCCCATTTAATAATTTATTTGCTAAAAGATATATGTTTATGTAATTGTTTTCATTACTTTAAATTAATTAATATAAAGTGTTATTATCACTCTTAAGTGGATCCATGGGGTCCCAAAATAGACCCAAGGATACCCATGGTCAGAAATGTATCAACCAAAAGGATTAGGACACATGTTATGGTAATTTAATATTATTATAATATTATTTTTACCTTGAATTACCCTATTTACCTTTAACCATGGTAAATAAAAGTCAAAAGTTATTGTTCATAAAAAATTATTTTCATCTTATTGAACCAGATTTTACTTACTAAAAACAACCATGTATGTCATATTTTTAAAATTTAATTCACAGAAGCAGTAAAATTCCATTTAAATAAAAAAGTTGGTTTTTTAACTACTACTCAGTGTTTTCACTATTCATCAAAAATTGATGTTTTTCAGAAAAAATACCAAAAATTCAGCCTAAGATATATTTTATATTCCGAATTCAAAAATGATGTCTATTTTTTCAAATTCAAAACATAGAATTTGAATTAATTAATTTAAAATTTATTCCCGTTTTCAAAACAAAAAGTATGTTTTTTAAGAAATAATAACTATCAAAATATTGATACTTGTTTATGTTCAATTTCAAAGTCAAATTACTTCAAATGACCAACATTGGATTAAATGGTAAAAATATAATCTAATTACACTTTAAAAACAATTATAAAGATAATCTAACCATATAAATAAATTAGATCAAAATGTAGTTTTGAATTAAGATACAGTAGTTTTCACTATTCATTAAAAATGAATTTTATCAGAAAAATACCAAAAATTTACCCAAAGTAAATTTTGATATCCTGATTATAAAGAAGAATTTTTTTTTCAAAAAGAACATATAAAAGTGACCAAAACTATATTTAAAGAGGGTTCTCCATCAAAAGGTGGTAAATCAACCTTTTAAATAATATTACAGTATTTATGCTTAAAATTAGATTTATTCGCATTTTAAGCCTCTAAATTTTATTGGATAAATGTAAAAAAATTTAACAAACATGTCTAATAATAATATGGTTAGTTCTTTTCATTCCTGCCAGTACAACTACTAGTCATTAACTACCATTTAAAATAATATTATATTATTATTTTTCAGTATGACCCAACATTGTGTGCAATGTAAGATTTCAAAGAAACTCGTTGTTGCGTATCAGGTATGCCATCAAACATAGAATCACCTTTACAGTAAAATTAATATTTAATTCAAAAATATTAATAAATATGAAAATTTATTATTCTTTATTTACTTGGGATGTTACATTCAATCTGGCATGACTCTAAATTACTCAAGGAATCCTATTTTATATGGTTTATTTATTCCCTACATGAGATATCGATCCATGTAGAATTATTTGGAAAAAATATAATATGTTACTTAGAGTATTAATGCCTCACATCCTATGTAATATCCAAATCTTTGAAAGAGATTTTGATATGGGATATCTCGTTTATAAACCCATGCTCAAAATAAAATTCCACTTCCCCTACATATGTGTTAGCTCTATGCATGGGACCTTTTCATTATAAGAACTACTTGCATCTTGATTCTTGTTTTGATGATATAAGTAGTGAGTTTGGATTTCCTATCCTAATACCTTCTTCAAACTTTTGGTCCAAACTGTTTGACCTAAAACACCAACAACATTCTAGTCCAAGCTATGTGACCTTAAACATCAGCAACATTTGGTCAGCACTATGTGACCTTAAATTTTATCCCTTCATGATCATAGTTCTAAGACCACAAACTATAATAAAAATAATATGAATTTTTATCCCTTGACCATGATAATGTGTTCAATACATGGTGGTATAAACTTTAGGGTGATTGAACCCTTCTAGAGTATCCCTCTAATCCATAAACCATCCACATGTCTCTATTTTCTAATTAAATACCAACTAATTCCTTGAGTAATCCTATTATAACCTCATAACCTTGAGTCGATAGATCCTCTTAGTTCTATACACATGGTCATTTTGGTAATGTGGATTAATTTATTTGAAGGGACCCCACTAGGATTTTATTGTGAATTATACAGTTTACCACTGAGCATGTGAAGTAACTCATAGGTGGAATTTTGGTCATGGAATAAAGATCCACCTGAACTCTATGAACTATCTATTGAATATTAATGAAATTAGTTTTCTACCATTAAAATGGTTATTCTACTCCTGATAGTGTCCATTTCCAATTAAATCATACATTCATGAGTTATGATTTAATAACTCCATAACCCAAATATTCAGTAAGGTTAAATTACCCTCAATGTTACACATTAGTGAATCATTATAACTTTAAATAAAATATTATGACATTATATTCTCATTCCCTATCCTATGTAGGTTTACCTATCCTTTGGAGATATGAAATAATTATATTTTAATAATCATAACATTAAAACATCTGCAAATTGTCTAAAAAATGTTTTTTTAGTGTAAGGACCTCTTTAAAATCTCTTCACATTAGTTTACTACTAATTTTTACCACACATTCATCTCAGAGACACATAATAGTTGAAGTATTATTAATTTAAACTATATACAACACTCCTCATGGGTTAACATAATCATGAATGTCACTATGAAGACCTCCTCACTTTTAGTCAAAGATTTCTAATATTAAACATCAACTATATTGGTCCAACTTAAGAGACCATAAATTTTAAATGAAAACATATATAGTAATCCCCATGATGAAAACCTACAAGGAAACTCTAGGAAAAATTATATTCTCACCTATCTAGGAATGCATCCTGCATGGCGTTGGGAAAACATGAGCATTTGAAATTAGAGGAAAAGGGATAGATTTGTTAGGTTGAAAACCCACAAAGGGAGGACTCAATAAAATATGAGTTCCTACCCCCTATGACTCCCAATTAACAACTTAATAAAAATATAGTGCGACAATAAAAAGATATAAAGCTTATAGGTACCGCCATTCAAACCAATAAAAATCTGATTTATGCTCTCTAGTTCAATTAAAATGGGAAAAATTAGAGCATGTTTTTATCTTCAAGACCTATATGAGGGTAAAAGGTCCTTATTTTCATGACTAAAAACATCATTATATATGGTATATCATACATTTACCCAAACTTATTATAGTTTCCTACTATGTATGGCCTAAAATTTTGGTATGAGAGTCAGAAACATGAAATATCCCCATGGAAACATGGGTTCTTATACATGAATCCATTTTAAAGTGATGGTATCCTATCTCCTATAAATGAGATAGATAAATTTAGTTTATTTAATAATATATTTATTCATCAATTAACCTATATTTAAAAATTCAATTCCTCTATGCATGATCTTGATTTGTATAAGATTACCTTTATAAGAATTATATGTGGATTGATTCTTGTTATCACAGGATATGTATTGAAAACCAAATCTCCTATCTTAGATCTGGATTCAAAGAAACTTTCCCTAAATTTCTTTTTTTCATCCCAGAATATTGACCAATCACGATTTATGATATCTCTACCTTGAGCTGATATTAATCCTATTGGAAACCCAAACAGATCAAGTAAATTTTTCTTCATGGAAACCCAAATTCCATGAGTTAATATTCTTCTCATGGTGACATTAAAAATCCTTAAGTTGAGATTAACCTTTTTCATTCATCCTCTCACTAGTGAGACAATTCCAAATGCCACTATGTGATTTAGGAATGCGTAAAAGTTATCTACTTTTACCTTAGAATCAGATTATTGTAGTTTTGAATGAATCCCATTCTAAGTGGGGGTAATTTTTTTCATAAAAAAAATCATTCCCCACAATTTTTCACTTGAACCTTGATAATATCCCCATTGAGACAACACTTGTCGATTTTGAGTAGAAAACCATCACCATTTTAGTAGAATAAGTATATAGGATCTCCATGTGCCCCAAGATTACTCCAACACCAAGGGATAAAGATTCATTAGAAATGTTTCCCATTCTATTGGTATTATAGGGCCATATATATCTTTATAAGATTCAATTTGATTATTCCCAAATCCCAAATAGACTTAGAGTTCAAAATTTAGGGATGTTATAAGTTTGGAATTTTTTTATGGAGAATTTTTATGGAGAAATAGCATGGAAAACTTGTTTGGAGAACTAGTATAGAGAAATTTTATATATAACTTTCATGGATAAATTTCACATAGAACCAAAATAGAGCACTACTGTAGAGCACTATCGTGAAGCACTAGTTCATAGTACTTATGAGGATCACTAGCATTGAGAACCATATTCTCCCAAGGTCCTGAATTTGCCTATAAATAGGACCCTTGGTCTCCTTATTTGTAGAGGTTTTAATACCTAGAGACAACTTGATGTTATGCCTGCCCAACTATCTCTCCAAATTCCTCAAGACCCTCAAGTATCTTATCATGATTTAAAATCCTAGGGAACTAGTCTTGTCAATGTTTTCACATCCCTCGTATGTACTCAATATGCATCCATATAGCATGTACATATAGTAAAGACAAATAGCATGGATAGTTGGATATAATATACAACTTTTTCAAAAATATAGTATGGAAAACTAGTGTGGACAAATAGATAGCATGGATAGATAACATGAATAACTAGAACAGACAGTTAGCATAGAAAACTAGCACAAATAGTTGGCATGGGCATCTTGTGCAAATAGCTAGTGAAGACAAATATTGTAGAAATCAAGACCTAATTAGGGATAAGCACTTTTATTTCCCTCTCAATAGGTATAATATACTTCTCTATCCCTCACTTGTTCTAAACAACTTTTGTACCCATCACTAGGGAAATAAGCATTCATTATCCCTCTAACATGGTCTAATATCCATTTATATCCCTCACTTGGGATAAGAACCTTTGATATCCCTCTAAATTTAGATAAGAAAATTTTATATCACCCACTTAGGTAACGTTTTATAGACTTAATTGGAGACAATCACATTCTCTATCCCTATATCTCGGAATAATAACCTTCGATGGCCCTTTAACTTAGCCTAATCACCTTGGTTAGCCCCCACTTGGGCTAACCAACTTTGATAGCCCCCACTAGGGCGAAACACCTTTGTTATTTCTCTAACTTAGACTAAGAACCTTTGATTGACCTCACTTGGGCTAAGTACCTTCTCTAGTCATCTAACTTGGGTGAAGCACCTTTTCTATCCCTCATTGGGGATAAACACCTTCACTATCTCTCACTAGGTATAATAACCTTTTTTATCCCTCACTTGGGCTATGCACCTTTTCTAGCCCTCACTCGGACTAAAAACTTTTTTTATCCCTTTAACATGGGATAAACATCTTTGTTAGAACTCACTAGGGCTAAGAACCTTTTTTATGCCTTTAACCTGGGATAATATCCTTTTTATCCCTAACTTGGGTGATGAAACTTCACTACCCCTCTAACTTGTGCACAAAAAAATTTTTATCCATCACTAGGGATAAACACATTTGATATACCTCACTAGGTCATAGAAAAATCACTAAACCTCAATTGGGAAAAGAATATTTACAATCCCTCACTTATTTTAAGAACCTTTTTTATCCCTCTAATATGTGATACACATTTTTTCTACCCCAAAATAGAAATAATCACCTTTTATAGCCCTCAATAGTGTTATGAACCTATGATAAACCTATAAAATGGTATAATAAAATTTGTTAGTTATCACTTGGGATAATCACATCCAAAATCCCTATAACATAGGTTGAACAATGTTTCTATCCCTCACTAGGAAGATGCACCTTCACTAGCCCTCTCTAGAGCTAAGTAAATTCATTATCCCTTACTTGTGATAAACACCTATCCTAGCCCTCACATTGGCTATGTACCTTTTCTAGACCTCTAATTTGGGTTAGACACCTTGGTATCCCTTACTAGGGCTATGAACATTCACTAGCCCCCTAAATTGGGATAAGTTCCATTTTTAGACCTTACATGGGATAGGCACCTTCACTGGACCTCTGACTTAGACTAATCACATTTTATAACCCTCACTTAGGCAAAACACCATCACTATCCCCCCACCTGTGCTAAGTACCTTTGCAAGCCCTCACTTGGTCCAAGAGCCTTCACTAGTCTTCTCACTAGGTCTATGAAAATTTTCTAATCCCCACAAAGGCTATGTCCCAATTCACCCAGGCATCATACATGTGCATTGACTCATTACATATAAACTTATATTTGAGACACTCTTCTAATAATGGGGCTCCTAATAGGTTTAATAACCAATCATAAAAATATACCTTCCTCATATTTTACCAGTAGATGGGGGGGAGGCAATGATACAAGTTCATTCTTCTATATGTAATCCAAAAACTAAACCTTCAATCACAATGAGTTGTGATACTCATCATGGTTCTATAAACAAGGGAATCCTTATAGGTGTAATCCCCAATCAAGGATTCAATCATCATGAGTCAAGATAATCATCTTGGTTATAGGCATATAGTAATATTTCTAGGTGTATTATCTAACCAAACCTTTAATCTCCATGATTCAAGATACTCTACTTAGTTCTAGACACATGAGAATCCTTCTTGGTGTAAACCCCAACTATGACATAAATCACCATGAGTTAAGATACTCCTCATGGTTACAGATACATGAGAATCCTCTTAGGTTTATTCCCATTAAAACCTTGAATTCACAATGAGTCGAGATACTTAGCATGGTTCCAAAAACATTGGAATCCTCCTTGATGTAATCTTCATTCAAACCTTCAAATCACCATGAGTATAGATACTCCTCATGGTTCTAGAAACATGGTAATCCTCCTAGGTGTTATCCCTCTTAAAACATTAAATTAACCATGAGTCAAGATACTTATCATGGTTATACAAACATGTGAATCCTCCGAGGTGTAAGCCCCAACCAAATCTTAAATTACCATGAGTCTTGATACTTCTCATGGTTCCAGAAAACATGGGAATCCTCCTAGGTGTAAGCCCCAACCAAACCTTCATTTCACAATGATTCAAGATACTAGGTGTAATCCCCTAAAAAATATTCAATTACAATTTAGTCAAGATACATCTCATGGATTTCTAAAATAAAATGTCACATGTCCCACTTACTAGTCAGGAATCCTAAGGAATCTCATACATAATTCCCATATTCAAATATAATGGTATGATCTCATGTGAAATGGATAATATTATAAAATCTCCTTTTGGTCACACCGATCATGAATCATGTGGTCTTAGAGATCGATGATGATAATTTCTTCATCATAATGATAGTTCCTCCATTATGGGATTCCTTTTGAGTTGTAATCACTGACTATTCAACCAAACTACATGGGCTATGATTCCCGTTCTTATAAGGATATATTGGACAACTACTTGAGGTTAAAACCCATTTTAATTTATCCCTTATCCATTCCATTTAATTATAGGTAATTCGATTCATGTTTTCATAGGATATGTATGAAAGCTCTTTGAGGTTCAATCCCAACTCAAAAACCCCAACAACAACATTGAATGATAATAAAGTCCAGAGATCCTAACTAGTTGGATTTAAAATAAAGCTTCATAAACTAATAAGGGATATATGGTGAATCTATAATATATATATAGAGGTTAAAATCTAATACATGGTCTTGATAATATGATTGGAACTAGGGTAACTATTCTAACACTATTATTTAGGAAGGATTCATGAATATTTCTTATATCGATAAAAGAGTCTTGGAGTAGAAAATAATACCCCTAAAAAGGGTGTGGTTATATTGAACTTTCATCCTATCATCCAATACATTTTCTAAGATGTCATTGGAAAAATCCAAGTGATCTCTTTCCTTGGAATTTAGGTCCACATTAACTAGAAATGAGTATGGGCATAAAATATGTTGAAAAAAATGAAAAATATTTTATTGATTGGTGTTGGATCTCATGGAATCTAGTTTTTTAGAAGTTATATATTAGAATAAAATAGTGTAAGATCATTTTAACCAAGGATGTTTGGAATATGAGGTAAATGACATTGATAAGCGATGACTGAGTTTATAGATAATGGGAGTTTGGGAGAATCAATTTACTTGTGTCTGAGTAACTCAGTTAAATTCATAAGAATAAATTGGAAGTTTCTCAAAGGATATATATGATTCATCATATAACCATGTAAGATTAAAAATATTACATTCACAATTAAATAGAGATCAAAAGTTTAGGTGGTGTAGTCAGTTGTGGATTTGATCCTTGGGTACTGAGTGACGGTTCCTTCGCGACAAAAACCCTAGTGGCCTCTCTTCGCGACGGTGGCAGCTCCTACCCCAGTCCCTCCCTCTCTAATGGGGGAGGGACCTTTAACGTCTGGGAGAGATGCCTCCTCTCATTTCATTCCATTATCAAACCCTTAGTCGCTACAGGATTTTCCTCAGATCCCGCTCAGCCTGAAAGTTGTGGATTTTCTTGACGGTTTCCCTAACCTTTCACTATCGACATCGGAATTTTCGGAGTCTTCAGACCTCCTGAAACACAATTTGGTTGCAAGATTCATTCAGCGACGACCCTTAGTTGACTCTTTTGATAGGCACATTTTCGATTCATGGGGTCTGCAAGAGAGGGCCATGGTGGGTCTTCTGGATAGCCACCAAATTATGGTCTGCTTCGCCTCGGAGGCCGATCTCATCACAGCCTAGTCAAGCGCTCCAAGGAGCTTCAATGGTTTCTGATTTCATCTTCTCTAGTGGACATTCGACTTGCATATGAATTTTGATCCTCCTTCTATGGAAATATGGGTAAGTTTCCCCAACCTCCCTCTTCTGTTTCAAAATATTTCCATTCTCCGTATGTTAGGAAATTTGTTAGGTAGATACATGTGTTCGGATAGCCACATAGAGGCAATTTTCCATCCCGTGAATCCAAGAATCTGTGTCGAAATGGATGTGTCACAAGATCCTTTTGAGTATGTGTGGATCACGGTGGGTGAAGAATACCACTTCAAACAACGTGCGGTCTTTGAATCCTGGACTGATTATTGTTCTGAATGCAACCGGTTGGGTCACTTAAAGGAGACCTGTCGTAGGAAGTCTAAGAGGAATGATATGAAGTCAAGTTATTCCAGTTGCAGAGAAGCTGAAATTCAAACTGAGGGTAATGTGAAATCTTATGGGTTGACAGAGCAACAAGGAGGTTCATCCAGTCCTCCCAGGGTGTGCGATGGGGCAAGGGGTTTCTTACCTGAGCAGGCTCCCCGAGTTTGTTCTCTGGTGAAGGAAGTCTTGAATAACCAGGTGAATCCAATGGTGGAGAATGTGTTTAAGAGGATTAGTCAGGATCTGTCTGGGCTATCCTATAGAAGTAGACTCGATGCTGCTGGTAGGGGGGTTCAACCAACTGCAACTCATGAAGGGCCTAGAGTGTCTGGGATTTTGCAGGTGCCAGAGCAGCGGGGAGTTTTTTTTGGAGGAGTTTATAGTGGGAGTGAAGGGTCCCAAACAGGATGACCAGAGGTTGAGAAGGAAAGGGCTGAACAAGGAGGTGGTTCCTTCAAGCAGTGTGGTTTCTACAGGGACTGAGCATGCTGGTGTTTCCTCCTGTGAAGAAGTGGTCAGGGGGGTTCAGTACTCCATACAGGTGGGAAATCAATTTGATGGACTCAATAGGGAAGGGCTTAACAATGATCATGAAGAACCAAATTGTGAAAATGAGGACCGATTGGAGCCTTCCATGGGAGGCAGTAAGAGTATCTCTACTGGTGAAACAAGCCCGAGGGGTAGGAGCAACAGAAGGAGGAAGGGAAGGAAGGACTACTCCTCCTTGCCACCTCCAGCGAGGACTCGGTCTGCAAAAATAGAGAGTAGAAGAGAGGGTGGCCTCTGAGGCTGTATGTAAGCCAGAACACCCTGATCAACCCGGATCAAGGGGTTTAATTCTGAGTTCGGTTGTCGAGTTTAAAGAGAAGGTGTTGTATCTCAATGCGTCTGATGAGGATGCCTCCAAGATGATGGGCAGGAATATTGAAATCAATCTTAAGGAGGAGCAATACCATTGGGTTGACAAACAGGACTCGATTCTGGTTTGGGTATTCAACCAGGGGTTGTTAAAGCTCGAGGAATACATGTAGGTATGGGATAAACTATCTTCTGCTTTAGAAGTCCTGTTAACGGAAGTGCCACATATTCAGGTAACAGATATTTCATGGAAGATCTTTAGGGATATGAACTCTAAAAGGTTGAAATTTTATTTCAATGACTTTGTTCTTGCATTTTCGGACTAATGTTCAGTCTTTCTTTTTCATTGAGTGTTTTATTATGAGGACCTATCTTCAAGCAGTGGGTTAAAGGTGAATTTGGGGTTATGTTCCCAGCATTTTTCTGGTTCTACTTCAGATGAGGTTCAGAGCATGAGTTCACCAATTCGGCATGGCACTTGGACTCTAAGAGGGTATGGTCTGGCCATCGGAATTGTGCTTGCGCATCTTTGCACGAGACCGTCTGAGTGCTCATGTCTTGGTGGCATACCCATTCACGTTGAAACTACTGGGCAGAGGTAGAATCTTTATGTGCTTGGGAATTTTCTGTTTTTTGGTTGTTATGTTGAACATCATAGTTTCTCACTTTCCTTACAAAGTGATTTGATAAGAAAATAAAAATAATTTTCAGTCAGTATTAATTTGTGGATTTGATTCTATGTGAGATATCAAATCATATCTCCTTTTTCTAGACATTTACATATATTGATTCTATTTTTGGAACTCCTAGGCCTGATCGACAAGTGTGGTTCTATAAGAATTTTATAGAATTTCGGGTTCTCAAAACTAAAAGTGGTATCAGGTCTTGGTTATATACTTATAGAAGTTTTATTTACTTTACCATTTTTCATTTTATTTTGATTTCTCTATTTTATAAGGAATGGCATTAGAATAAGTTATGATCAATATTGAAAAGTTAAATGGGTTAGATATCGAATTATGGAGGACGTATCATTAATATTATCTATACCAAAATGATGTTTAGTTTCTATTGAAGGTTATAAAACCATAAGCGATGAAAAAAATAATGAGAGTGACTCAATTAGAAATATCCTAGGGTAGTTTAGATAATGTTAACTGAGAATGTGGTCTTTCAACAACTAAGTGTTTAAGGATATATCAGGACTAAAAACTATGATAACCAAAATATATGAAAAAAATACCAAAATAAAAAAAATTTATGATGTGGTGATTATTCAAAATAAAGTGTTAAAAGGAAATCCAATGGAAGAACATTTCAATGAATTCAATTTTGTTAAATGTTAACATGAATCAATGAGAGTGGAGTATTATAATGAAGTATGGGAATTGATATCTCATTCATAGCTTCCAAAATCTTGGGATGATATGGTTTTTATGGTGATTAATTGTAGTGTCATGAGTGATGTGATATTTTATAAAATCATAAATATAGAATAAGTATTTCTTGGGTTCTTCTAGAATAGAATTCAGTGTTAAAGGAATGGAATGTTCCACTCAAAGGGAAAACCAAATTTATAATAAGAGGAAGGATAAAAGAGTGAAGATCAAAGGTAAATTTATAGGAATTTAACCTATATGTGGGAAGTGTGGGAAAAATTTCCAATTAAAGAAATTTTTAAAATACTGGAGGATAAATTATGAGGGTTTACTTCTAGAAGTTCTTTTGAAAATAACATAGTTGAGGTTGGGAAAGAACTATTTATAATTTTCACTAGTTCATTGGAGTCATGGATAATTGATTTCAAGGATTCATTTTACTCAACATCTAATAGGGGGAGTATGAAGAAATATGTCTAAAAAATATTTTGGATGATTAAACCCTTGAGATAGTTGAAAAGGGTGATTTCAATATCTGAATGAGGAGTAGATACCTGATAGTGTTTCTAGGGCTATGGTACATAGCATAATTAAGGAAGAATTTGATCTCAGTAGGTTAGTTGGATGGTGGTGAGTTATTTACAAGTATTATGAGATAATAATGGAAGATAACATATGGTTACTTGGTGGTTTATAAAGGTTTGAAATATATAACATTGTACCTTACTATGAGTTTATAATTTGTAACACTAAATGAAATAGAAATTTCAAGATCCAATAAGTTGTGGCATGATCTTCTAGACCACATGAGTGAGTAGGGGATGAAAGTAGTTACTAAAAATGGAATATTAAATCTCAATCATGTATAATACAGAATATGAAAAGAGTATATACTTGGTAATTAGTGATTGTTATTCTTTAATATGAAAGGAAAAGGAACCAAATTATTAGAGGTTAAAGCATGTATATATGGATGTATGAGAACCAACACTGTTTTAGACTCACCAAGTGTCATTTTAATTAATTAACTTCATTGAATATGTGACCCAAAAGGTCTCAATGATATTTATCAAGGAAAATTCCAATGTTTTTGGAACCTTTGTTAGATAGATAATTATGGTGGAAATAGAGGATAGATCAATGATGAAATACTTAAGGTTAGAAAATGATGGGGAATATAGAAGAAGAGTGTTCTTGTGGATTTACTGGAAGAATAAAATTTATTTTTGAGAAGAATGGTCCAGGAACACCAAAACAGGATAATATGGTAGATAGGATGAATTGGATTCTATATGAGAGATCTGGAATCATGAGGATACATTCTAGGATTTATTGGTATTTTTGGGTGGAAGAAGTAAATTTTGGGGTATACCACATGGATCAAAGTTCTTTTTCACCACTATGAAATGAAATTATAGAAAATATCTATATTGAAAGATTGGTAGATGTATCCCACCAAAATTTATTTAATGTGTATCCAATATAAATGTTTATGATAGGGAAAAGGATAAGTTAGAAGAAAAATCTTGATAAATTTATTTATGGGTTAGGAAATTGATGAATTTGGATTTTGGATGTAGTATAATGATATTCAGAATATTAATATAATATAAAATGTACACTTTAATAAAGGTGTTTTTTGTAAGTATCATATCCCAATAGAAGATGAAACTAAGAACAGTGAATTAGTGGATTAGTCTATGGTTTAACTGGATAAAAATACCATAAGTTTAGTTTGGTTTAGGAGAAATAAAGTTTTAAAAGAACCTGATATTAAATAAGTTAGAGTTTCAAATTAATGTTAGATTCTATAGGTTTAACCAATACCAAAATTATGGAACTTGAAGACTATATTTGTTTGAGTAAGAATTATAGAAGATACACTTGTAAAATTATCACAACCTTAAGAGTATAGAGGGTCTACCAAAATCAAAATACCAGTGTAATTTTTTGAATGAGATTTTTATTATCAACTTCTTATTGATGGGGGATAACTAAAAATACCAAAATAATCAGTAAGTCTTAGTGACTCAAAATAGTGGGTGTTAGATATGAAAAATTACATGGGCTCCTTGAATGGTTCCAGAACATGGGACTTTTTATATCTTCTGTTATGAAGGAATGATCTACATAAAAAATGGGTATAATAATTAAATTAATAAGGGTATTTTAGGAAGTTTCATAGAGAATGGTTAGTTGTGAAAATATTTTGAAAACTGGAAAGAGAATATTTCTTAGGAATATTCTCTCCAGTTGATAAGCATAAACCTGTCTAGAAAGTTCTTATAATGGTTGTAGAAGAAGGTATACATCCTTAATAATTAGATGTGAATATATATTTACTTAATAGATATTAGTGGGATTAATATGCTATAACTGGAAGGTTTTCTGAGAAACTAAATGGAAGGATTGGTTTGCAGGTTCAAATGAAGTTTGTATGTGATGAAACAAGTACCCAACCAATTGAACTTAAAATTTGATTCCTTTATAGAAGAATAAAAGTGTTTTGGTGAAATGTGGATCATTGATACTACCAAAGGGTGTTTTAGGGTAGGAGATTCATTATAATTCTTTTTTAAATGGATTAAATACTCTTGGAAAGTATGAAATTGAATATGATTGAATATTTAAACTTCGAGTTATCTGGATTGTTCAAGATAATAATCTCTGAGAAGGAAAAAGTATTTTGGTGATGCGGATCTTAAGGGAATGTAAGCATAAAAAAATTATATTTTCATGGTAAGAATATATCAATAAGATAGTGGAAAGATTTAGATAGTATAAATCAAATATTTTCTCTGATCAATTGATTATAAATTTAAAATTATTAAAGAGAAAGAACCATAGATGAAATATGAGGTTAAGAATATGTGAAAGTATTATTATACGTTAATATTTTGAAATTTAATGTATTCCATGATTTTTAAAGGTTGTAAATCACTCAAGCAGTGGGGGTTTTCAAGAAATTTACAAACAACCTGGGAAAGGGACACTAAGTTGTGGTTAATTGGATAATTTAGTATCTAGAGGCTTGTAATGTATTGCATTATATTCTAGAATGAATGATATGTTACAAGGGGGTGTTGATGAGTAAATTGGTAAAGATACAGACACACATATAAGTACCATGTGTTTTTTTACTTATGGAAGAACCACTGTAAGTTGTATCTCAAGAAAATATCTAGTAATTATACTCTCTTTCGTGGAAGTAGATTAATTTGAGGAAATAAAAGTAAAGAAGGAGATAATATGGTTGAAATATTTATTAGAGTAACTCAAAAAGAAATAGGATAATAAAAATTATTTTTTGATAGTTATAGTGTGATCTATCTTACAATGAATAAAATGTTTCACTCATGGATAAAACATATTCAGCTGAAGTATCACTTCATCCAGAATCTTGTATAAGATGGAGTTGTAGAGATGCAAAATATTGGTGGTAGTATGAATATTATTGATATGATATCAAATGTCATATTCTAATAAAATATTAGGTAGATGTATTCCTCAATGGGACTTGTATGAGTAGGAATTAAGAAACATAGGTTCGTGGATTGTAGTTACAGGATGTATGGAGGCTGAAATTTCCTAAGTGATCAAGAGTACTTCGTGGTTAAGGTAAGAAAAATATTCTTCAAGTGTGATATTGTTAAGTTATCAATGAAGACTTTTTTTAAGCATTGTATCATCTATAATGTCACATTTTATAAGTTCTATACTAGAACAAGATAGTGGTAGTTTAGTGGAACTGAAGGTAAATGATAACAACCAGTGAAAAATGAGTTTCTTGATGAAAGAAGTTTGGAAGAAGAAATTTACTTGTATCAGAGAAACTATGTTGAATTCTTAATAATAACTCACTTATTTCTAAAAGTTTATATAATATTATTTATAGGTATGTGTATGATTAAAAAAATTTCTTTCACTATTTACTATGGATTAGAAGTTAAGGATTTTTAGTTGGTGGTAGATATGACCAAGAATAGAGTCATTTGTGAAGATCAAAAATTAGTTTCACTAAAAAAACAGGCTAGTAATGTTTATAAGTAGGTGAGTTAGATCACTTGTTCAAATATATTTAAATACTATATTATTTATCTTTTTTCTTTAATTATGAATACTAAGTACATAGTGCCTCTCCAATAGAATAGGACAAAGTTAATACCACATATATCCCTTTTTTCTCATGTTGGTTTTATTTCTTATTCCCCCATTTATGTGTATATTCCATAAGGTCTACTTAGATCTATGTGAGTTGATGTGAGATATTAAATAATCTATCCTTCATCTGAAAATTGATATTGGATGTTACAAGTTTTGGAATATTCATCCTTATTTCATAATTTAGGTTATATAAGAACATTCTGGAACTTAGGGTTCTTGGAACAACAATTACCAAATTTCACTACATTATAAATTAATGATATGAATTCATGAAAATTCTTGGGACCATATTTTTTATTGATTTCCTACTCATGAGTCATCTTTGGTTCAAATCAATTAATAAATTTGAAAGATTTAAATATAATATCTTTCTAAAATTTTCATTTTCCCCTTAAAGTAGGCTATATTCTAATCTCATAGGCTGTCAAGAAATTATTAAGATTTCCAATGGTCCACTAATATTTGTTTTGTTCATCTAGGGATAAAATCAATGCATAAAACCCATCTAGTAGAATCCTAATTAGTTTTTTCACCGCCATGTATTATTCTATAATTTATCTATAATATTAAATTTATCTTATAATTTTATTCATCAAAATTAATAATTATTTTGATAACTCATATTATAAAATTATTATATCCTAAAAGTGAGCCTGAAATGTTTGTAATCATGACTCTTTTACTTTTTTTGTCTCCCTCATGGATATCATGACGTTTCATCCAAATTAAATTCATAGTATTTATATATGTAACTCATGTTACCTATTTATATGAGAGGTAGGATATAACACCCCAAGCTTCCATAGTATGCTTCTCTTTGAATAATACAGTAGCGTGTGTTGTACGCAACTTCGAGTTCTAACACACACCACAACCAATCAAACTAGCTGTTATGAATAGTAATATCTGCTTTTTAAAATTTTATCTTTCAAAATGGACTTCATTTTTGGATTTGGAATATCGAAATTAGCTTAGGGTGAATTTTTGGTATTTTTCTGAAAACTTTCAATTTTTGATGAATAGTGAAAAACACTGAGTTATAGTTTAAAACCGAATTTTTATTTAAATAATAATTTATTTTATTTAAATTTATTTTAGGTCAAAAATAGACACATAATACCTATATAATTTCAATTTAATTCATTTTAGTCAATTTATAATAATTTCAGATATATAAAAATTTTATAGAACTTTTCACTATCTTTTACCCACCTCCTACGAGAATTTGTAAATTCACATAAAACTTATTTTTACCGCTTCTGTGAGTAGAATTTATAAAATCCAAGAGACATGGTTAATATCAAGGAGTAAAATGTGATTCAATAAGATAAAAATAATTTTTTGTGAATAGTAACTTTTTTACTTTTATTTACCGCAGTTAAAAGTAAATAGGGTAATTAAGGGTAAAAATGATATTATTATTACCCTAACACATGTCTTAATTCTATTGGATAAGTATAATTCGACCAAAAACAACCTTATGAATAAAATATGAACCTCTTTGGTCCACTTGGATTATATTAGGACATTTATTATTATTTAATTCAAAGAAGAGTTAAAAGAGTTAAAATAAAAGTTTAATAACTAAAACATTTTTAATATAGGGTTATACATAAGATAAATTCGATTATAAATATTCATTATAAAGCTAAAAATATTTACTAAATAATGGTATTTTATTTATAATTTTTATACATTAAATAATTTAATTTATTTATGATACAATAGTGATGCAGTAATTACATAATTAATAAAATATTAAAATAACTGATATTATAAATATCCAAATAAATGTAATTTGAGACTTTTTATGAATTACACTAATTTTATAGATTAATATGACATATTATTGTTGGTTAGATGAATTGTTTTCGAAGCAATAATGCAATTATGAATTTAGAAAAAACAAAATACCAAATAGTGTCAAAATTGACATAAAAGAGTTTTTAAAACAAATATTATATTATTAATTGATATTCTATTCTTAAAAATCTAAGGTTTATAAAAAGGACTTATATAATGATAGTTGTATCATTAATTAACCATTTGGGGTTCTCTTGGAAGTATATAGTAAGTTTATTAACCATATAATATAAAAATACAAAGAGACATGGTAAATGTCAAACTATTTAAGTAAGAGTTAAATCTAAAATATAAAGTTAATATAGTGACCCAAACCTGTATAAAACCTATTGGTTGAGTTATTTTAGACCTATAACCACCTTATAATTTAAATAATCCACTTTGGAGCCATTATAAACCAAAAATGATTTTATTATAAAATAATATTTCTAGCTTTTCCTAAGGTTCCCCTCACTCCTCTTATAAAAGGGCACTCCCCATTCTCTCCAATTCACACCTTCAAAGTCATTTTGTTCGGCCAAAACCTTCCCAAATACCCTCCCCACTATCCTATATTAATCATAGAGGCCTTTTTTTGGTCATAAAGCCAACCTAAGGAGCCCTTTTGATCAAATCAAAAGGAAGAACCCGAAGAAAAGGTAATAATTTCACCACCCTCTTTCAAGTTCTTTTCTTCTTCCATTTCTTCTTTATTTGTTATTTCCATTATAAACTAATAACTCCAGTATCTTATATATACATTGATGTTATTATAAATATGGTACATCCATATTCATTATTATATCCAACCTTTGAATGACATGTCACCATATGTGCCTACATACGGATTACCGTCTCCACGTCGTGGTGTAATTGTTATTCAATACATTATTATTTGGATGGGTATAATAATGATGTGTAATTCATGTAAATAATAAATATAACACGATAATGATTCTGTATATATGATATAACATCCATTTATATATTATTTTAATATCAAAAGAATGATATTGTCGCACTTGCGTACGTACAGATTACCGCCTCCACGAACGCGATGAGATTCATTCCCCATCGTATCCATTCAAGACTAATTTTCATTAGATGATTAAAAATAATTTTTAAATACTTGATATCATTCTGGATATAAATAATATACATCTTATCCATAACAAATATTACTCACATAACAAAGAATATAAAGGAAAACGAATCCGTTAACACCCAAAACGATGATAATACTAAGATATTATTAAAAAAACAATGTTAAAAGATCATATATGATATCATATTAATGTATATGATTCTTGAATAATTTAATAACAATTATTTAACCATTATAGAGGAGTTTAACCTACCCTCGACCAATTAAAAGTACAAGGTAAGGGTTTATTTCACAATCTCTTCATTATCCGAGGTTGTTTATACGTAATTATCTACTGGGACCTCTTTATCATCCACATCCATGTTTCTTAAAAATGTATTTCAATAAATTATTACTATTTTATAGACTATGGGTTAAAGTAATTTATACCCTTGTTTAACTTTTTATAATATGTTTATAAGGGAATATTTCCATCGTTTTCCAAACAAGGTCCTTTTTAACCTTTTCAACAAAATTAAGGTAAGAATGTCTTTTTTAACTTATATGATGAGTGCAGAAATTTTCCACCATTATAAAATCTTTGAAGCTTCACTTATAATATTATAAGAATATTTTCAAATTAAATGTTTTATTTATAATTATGTGACTTTTAAATGATTTAAAAAAAAGAGATATTTCTCTCAAATAGTTTTGATTTCATCTTTGTCAACATCCTTTGATGAATTTTAAGCTTATTTGAAGTTGATTTATTATGATACAAAACTGTCATATTTTATTAAAAGTTTTGTGATATTTTTGACTATGGATGTGTTATTTTTATACCATTCATGGTTTATGGATAAAGTATTGACATTTCGTATGCTAATTTTAATACGAATGTTTATGTTTTGTTTAAACTTGTTCATATGAGGAATGCATTGGACTTAGTAAGTGATAGGTGGAGCCCTCTATAGCTCCTAAATGCATCGGTAGGTCTCATGAGACAAACTAGTATCTTGGCATAAGGCCTTTACAAAATCTTATTTGTAGTCTTGGCACAATTCCTTGACTATGTGGTTATGATAGTATGGCATTATGCATTCCATCATTATGAAAGTGGTTATTGATATTGCATGTGATTATTTGACTATTAGAATATCCATGTTAATAAGTAAATGGAATTATTTCATTTTATTTTTTCCATGCTATGCTGAAGTTAAAGTTTAAAGGATTTTTTTTATTTATACATTGCCTTAAATGTTTATGCTTACTTATGAAAGTTTCCACTATATTGTTATCCTTACTGAGCATCTGAGCTCACCCCTTTCTATGTTTCATTTTTTCCAAGATGTGAAGAAGTATTTTATGACTGGCCTACATGGATAGTCTGAGGGGATATGATTGTAGACTATGGAGACTATGTTGTTGTAGTTTTTCACTTTATGATGTAATTGTAAGACTTATGAATGTATCTAGTGTTTCCAAGGCTACTAAACTAATCGGCCTTTCAAGACTTGATCTTTTGTTATCATGCCAATGTTATGTCATAATGCACCAACTCTGGGTAACTGGGGTCAGGGCATTACAGTTGGTAACAGGGGAAATTTATTATAAACCTTGGAAGCTAGATTTAGATAAACTCTGATTAGAGAACATAGACCTAAGATGGACTTTGAGGATTAGTATAGAAGAACTTCCTAGAATTTTGGTATTGTATAGATTTTGTGAGTTTTCCAAGAAATACATCCCATTCTAGATACGAGCAGGTAGAGCTAGCTCTGGCACATGTGTACCTAGGGGTGAAACCTGAAAACACTGCTTTGAGCTACACTCAAACGGGAACTGGTGCACAACAACGGGCCTTGTTGAAATCTTGGTTATGACACTCCCAGGAGATATGCTTAGGATAATTATCATTTTCTTTAAAAACCATTATGAAGGGTTTATGAGTATATACTTCCTCAAAGAAAACATTTTTATGATTATGGATTATATCCATAAACTTTTCAATTTATGTTAAGTGTTTTACAAGTTTGGATTTATGTATTTCGATTCATAAACTAATATAGTGTATGCCAATGTTTATAAATGGAGACTAGTGGAAGGAGTGGAAATCGTATCAATGAACGCACTCCATATAGGGATTGACCTCCTATTCAAGATAATTATAGTGGAGCTGGTGATACAACTGGTGCTGATCAGTTTATCACCATACTGGGACAACTCACACAGGTTATGAATAATAACCTTACCCGTATGGAGCACCCTGATCCACAACGCGGAGGATCAATGTTAGAACACTTCATGAGGAAACAAACACCAACATTAAATGGGAGTAAAAATCCATTGGTAGCTGAGCAATAGATAAGTTCTTTTAAGAAAATATTCCATGCCTTGGGGAGTAGTGAAAGGGAAAAAGTTGTCATGGCAGTTTACCACCTCACTGGAGATGCTGATCAATGGTGGTCATTAATTCAAAACACAAAGAAAGATAATGAAGTATCAAATATGGAATAGAGGGAGTTTAAAGATCTTTTCTTAGAATAATACTTTCCTTGTGACCATCGAGTAGATATGGAAAGGCAATTTCTGAGTCTGAGGCAAAAGGAGGATGTGAATGTCGCAAAGTATGAGGCTAACTTTACAAGGTAAGTGAGGCATGCTGCAGATTATATACATAACCCAAGAAGTAAGGTTGATCATTTCTTTGATGGGTTAAAACTGTTTCTCCATCGAGCATTAGTCTCACAATCCTTCTCATCGTACGAAGATATTGTCTCTTGTGCTATCAAGACAGAAAAAGAATTTTCTAAGTCTTACAACTTTAAAGCAAAGTAAGAGAATAAGAGATCTGATTATCACTTTTAAAATGGAAATAAGGGGAAGAAAGGAAAAGTTCAATATCCATCCTGCAGTTAATGTGGTAATAAACATCCCAGTACTTGTTTGAAGGGAATGAGAATCTGTTACAAGTGTGGTGAAAAAGGCCACCAAGCTCGTGATTGCAAGGGGAAGAAAGAAGCTACTGATGTTCAATGCTACAATTGCAAGGATATGGGACATTATGCAAATGAATGTCCTAAGAGTCAGGGGAACTTACCTCAGAAAAGGCCAAGGGATCAAGGCCAAGCTTATGTTATCACTACTGTTGAGGTATAATATCGAAAAGATATTGGGGCGGGTGATTTAATGGTTTCCTCAAGTTTAGCCAATGCTTTATTTGATTCTGGATCATCGCATTGTTTCATATCTTCCTAGTTTTCTAAGAAAATTACATATTTCCAATTTGATTTAACAAGGGAGTTGTCAGTTAAAACTCCTAAGGGAATTATCATCACAACAAAGTTTTGTGAATCTGTTGCCATTAGATCATATAAATGTTCTTTATCTGCTGATCTCATCGTCATACCCATGATTGAGTTTGATATAATCCTTGGTATGGATTGGCTTTCAGACCATGATGTGAAGATTTATTGTAAGAAGAAGGAGGTTACTATTTTTGATGATGATGATAAAGAACACCTTATCTTTAGAGAAGAATCATCACCACCTGATTCTTATCTAGAACCACCCCCAGTAGCTCAACTAAATTCAATTATTGGAGAGGAAGAGAAAGAAATAACTATAGGCGAGGAAAGGAATGTTCAAATAGAGGATTTACCTATTGTGAAAGAATATGTTGATGTGTTTCCAGAATATTTACCTAGTCATCCTCCTGAACAAGAAATTGAGTTTTCCATTGATTTAATTCTTGGATCAAGGCCCATATCAAAGACCCCTTATAGAATAGCCATTGTGGAATTAGTGGAACTAAAGAAACAACTAGAGGAATTGAGTAATAAGGGATTTATTCACCCTAGTGTTTCTCCATGGGGAGCCCCTATCCATTTTGTTAAGAAGAAAGATGGATCTATGAGGTTATGTATCGACTACAGGGAGATCAATGCTATAAAAATAAAGAACAAGTATCCCCTACCTCGCATTGATGATTTATTTGACCAACTGCATGGAGCTCAATACTTTTCAAAGATTGACCTTCGATCTGGATACCATCAGTTGTGTGTGAAGAAGGAAGAAATTCCGAAAACAGCATTTCGAACCAGGTATGGGCATTACGAGTTTACAGTAATGCCTTTTGAATTGAATAATGCACCCTATGTCTTCATGGATCTAATGAACAGAGTTTTCAAAGAATATCTCAATGATTTTGTAGTGGTATTTATTGATGGTATCTTGGTATACACCAAAATCTATGAAGATCATGAAAATCACTTGTGCATTATCCTGAAGACTCTTAGAAGACATGAATTATACGGGAAGTTTAGCAAGTGTGAATTCAGGATTCAGGAGATTTATTTTCATGGCCATATTGTCTCCAAGGATGGAATCTTAGTTGATCCTTCAAAGACAAGAGCAATCAAATAATTTCCAGCACCGACGAGTATAACTGAGGTACGCAATTTTATTGGTTTAGCAGGTTATTATCGACGTTTCGTCCAGAATTTTTCCCAGTTGAATAACCCATTAACAAAGATCACACAAAAATGGGTTAAATTTGTTTGGACAAAAGAGTGTGAAGAATGTTTTGAATAACTGAAGAGAATATTAGTCAATTCCCATATATTGACTCTATCGTTGGTGTGATGGGTTTTTTATTTATAGTGATGCTTCAAAGAAAGGACTTGGTTGTGTCCTTATGAAGAATGATAGGGTTATTGCCTATGCATCACAATAGCTAAAAATTCTTGAGAAAAACCATCCTACTTATGATCTTGAGTTAGCAGCTGTAATATTTGCTTTGAATATATGGAGACATTATCTATATGGTGAAAAATGTGAGATTTATACTGATCACAAGAGTTTGAAGTATATTTTCTCACAAAAAGAACTCAACATGAGGCAAAGCCAATGGCTTGAACTACTCAAGGATTATGATTTCACAATACACTACCACCCGAGGAAGGAAAATAAGGTGGAAGATGCTTTGATCAGAAAAGATCATGGAGTTTTGAACAAGATGAGAGTTGAATGGGATCCTATTTTCATGGATCTAGTGAATATGGATATGGGAATTACCATGGAAGGTGAAACATCGATACTTTTTCAAATGGTTGCCAAACCATCTTTACTAGAAAGGATAAAGAGTTCTCAGACCGATGATGAAGAATTTCAAAAGAAGATTAAAGCTGTGAATGATGGGAGATTGAGTGAATTTGTGTATGAATATGGAATTTTGAAATTTGGGAAGAGACTTTGTGCTCCCGATATACCTGATCTAAAAAGGGAATTTTTGGACGATGCTCATAGTTCTAATTTCTCTATACACCCTGGTAGCACCAAAATGTATAAATATTTGAGGGGAACATTTTTTGTGGGACAACATAAAGAGGGAGATTGCGGATTTTGTGTCAAGATGTATGGTTTGTCAACAAGTGAAAGCTAGAAGGAAACATCCTGGAGGAGTCATGAAACCTCTTCCCATACCTGAGTGGAAATGGGATAATATTACGATGGACTTTTTCATGGTACTACCAAAGAATCCAAGAAGGAACGATGCAATATGATTCATTGTTGATCGTCTTACCAAGTCAACACATTTTCTTGCTATAAGAGAAGATTTACCACTTGAACGTCTAGAAAGACTGTATATTAATGAATTTGTAAGACTTCAGGGAGTACCCCTATCGATTTTTTCTGATTGTTACCCACGTTTCACATAAATATTCTAGAAAAGTTTTCAGAAAGCCCTGGATACTGAACTTCATTTGAGCACTGCCTACCACCCCCAAACTGATGGAAAATCAGAACGAACTATTAAAACCTTAGAAGACATGTTGAGATCATTCTCACTTGACTTTCAGGGTATTTGGGATCAATATTTACCACTGTTGGAATTTTCCTATAACAATAGCTTCCATTCAAGTATTCAGATGGCACCATATGAAGCGTTATACGGAAAGAGATGTCGCACACCAACCTGTTGGGATGATGTTGGTGAAAGAAAACTTTTAGGCCCATAACTGGTGGAGGAAATGATGGAAAAGGTGAAGTTAATCCAAAACCACATCAAAGAAGATCAAAGTAGGAAAAAGAGCTATGCTGATAACCGAAGGAAGGATTTGGAATTTCAAGAAGGAGATCATGTTCTCTTGAAGGTATCTCCATGGAAGGGTGTTATACATTTCGGTAAGAAAGGTAAATTGAGTACCAGGTACATCGGACCTTTCGAAATTCTAGAACAAATTGGGGTTGTATCTTACTGGTTGGAAATTCCGCCAAGTCTCTCCAAAGTTCACGATGTGTTCCATGTATCACTGTTGAGAAAATACATGCCTGACCCAACGCATGTACTCGCCTATGAAAAATTAGAACTGGAACATGATCTATCTTATTGCGAATAGCCTATCAAGGTTCTTGATACAAGAGAACAAGTGATGAGAAACCGGACGACTCGTCTGGTAAAGGTTTTATGGAGAAACCATAAAATGGAAGAGGCAACGTGGAAACCTAAGGAACTTATGATGAAGAACCACCCAAGTCTTTTTATGCAGTAATATCCTAGAAATTTAGATGATGAAATTGTTTAAAGGAGTGGAGAATGTAACACCCCAAGCTTCCACGGTACGCTTCGCTTTGAATAATACAGTAGCGTGTGTTGTACGCAACTTCAAGTTCTAGCACACACCACAACCAATCAAACTAGCCGGTATGAATAGTAATACCCACTTTTTGAAATTTTATAAATTTTATCTTTCAAAATGGAATTCATTTTTGGATTCAGAATATCGAAATTAGCTTAGGGTGAATTTTCAGTATTTTTCTGAAAACATTCAATTTTTGATGAATAGTGAAAAACACTGAGTTATAGTTTAAAACCGAATTTTTATTTAATTAATTATTTGTTTTATTTAAATTTATTTTAGGTCAAAATATAAACATAATACCTATATAAGTTCAATGTAATTCGTTGGAGTCAATTTATAATAATTTTATATATATAAAAATTTTATAGAACTTTTCACCGTCTTTTACCCACCTCCTAGGAGAATTTGCAAATTCACATAAAACGTAATTTTACCGCTTCTGTGAGTGGAATTTCAAAAATCTGAGAGACACGGTTAATATCAAGGAGTAAAATGTGGTTCAATAAGATAAAAATAATTTTTGGTGAATAGTAACTTTTTACTTTTATTTACCATGGTTAAAAGTAAATAGGGTAATTAAGGGTAAAATTGATATTATTATTACCCTAACACATGTCCTAATTCTATTGGATAAGTATAATTCGACCAAAAACAACCTTAGTAATAAAATATGAACCTCTTTGGTCCACATGGATTAGATTAGGACATTTATTATTATTTAATTCAAAGAAGAGTTAAAAGAGTTAAAATCAAAGTTTAATAACTAAAACATTTTTAATATAGGGTTATACATAACATAAATTATATTATAAATATTCATTAGAAATATAAAAATATTTTATACATAATGGTATTTTATTTATAATTTTTGACATTAAATAATTTAATTTATTTATGACACAATAGTGATGCAGTAATTACCTAATTAATGAAATATTAAAATAATTGATATTATAAATATCCAAATAAATGTGATTTGAGACTTTTTATGAATTACAATAATTTTCTAGACTAATATGACATATTAGGGTTGGTTATATGAATTTTTTTTGATGTAATAATGCTGTTATGAATTTAGCAAAAACAAAATACCAAATAGTATCAAAATTGACATAAAAGAGTTTTTAAAACAAATATTATATTATTAATTGATATTCTATTCCTAAAAATATAAGGTTCGGAAAAAGAAATTATATAATAATAGGTGTATCATTAATGAACCATTTTTGGGTTCTATTGGAAGTATATGGTAAGTTTATTAACCATATAATATAAAAATACAAAGAGACATGGTAAATGTCAAACTATTTAACTAAGAGTTAAATCTAAAAGATAAAGTTAATATAGTGACCCAAACCTATCTAAAACCTATTGGTTGAGTATTTTTCGACCTATAACCACCTTATACTTTAAATAATCCACTTTGGATCCATTAGAAACCAAAAATTATTTTATTATAAAATAATATTTCTATCTTTTCCAAAGGTGCCCCTCACTCCTCTTATAAAAGGGCACTCCCCCTTCTCTCTAATTCACACATTCAAAGCCATTTGGTTTAGCCAACCTCTTCCCAAATACCCTCCCAACTATCCTACCTTCATCCTAGAGGCCTTCCTTTGGTCATAAAGCCAACCTAAGGAGCCCTTTTGATGAAATAAAAAGGAAGAACCCGAAGAAGAGGTAATAATTTCACCACCCTCTTTCAAGTTCTTATCTTCTTCCACTTCTTATTTCTTTGTTATTTACATTATAAAATAATAAATCCAGTATCTTCTATATATTGTGATGTTATTATAAATATTTTATATCCATATTCATTATTCTGTCCATCCTTTGAATGACATGTCACCATACATGCGTACGTACGGATTACCGTCTCCACGTCGTGGTGTAATTGTTATTCAATACATTATTATTTGGATGGGTATAATAATGATGTGTAATTCATGTAAATAATAAATATAACATGATAATGATTTTTTATATATTATTTTCCATCCATTTATATATTATTTTAATATCAAAAGAATGATATTGTCGCTCGTGCGTACGTACGGATTACTGTCTCCACGAACGCGATGAGATTCATTCCTCATCATATCAATTCAAGACTAATTTTCATTAGATGATTAAAAATATTGTTTAAATACTTGATATAATTCTGGATATAAATAAGATACATCCCATCCATAAAACATATGACTCACATAACAAATAATATAACGGAAAACTAATCTGTTAACACCCAAAACGACGATAATACTAAATTATTATTAAAAAAATGTTAAATAATCATATATGATATCATATTAATGTATATGATTCTTGAATAATTTAATAACAATTATTTAACCATTATACAGGATTTTATCCTACCCTTGACCAAGGAAAAGTACAAGGTAAGGTTTTATTTCACAATCTCTTCATTATCCGAGGTTGTTTATAAGTAATTATCTACTGGGACCTCTTTATCATCCACATTCATGTTTCTTAAAAATGTATTTCAAGACATTCTTAATATTTTATAGACTATGGTTTAAAGTCATTTACACCCTTGTTTTACATTTTATAAGATGTTTATAAATAAATCTTTCCGTCATTTTCCAAACAATGTCCTTTTTAACCTTTTCAAAAAATTAAAGTGAGAATGTCTTTTTTAACTTATACGGCGGGTGTGGCTATTTTCCGTCATTATAAAATCATCGAAGATTCCCTTATAAGATTATAAGAATATTTTTAAAGTAAAAGTTTTATTTATAATTAGGTGACTTTTAAAAGATTAAAAAAAAGAGATATTTCTCTCAAATAGTTTTGATTTGATCTATGTCAACATCCTTTGATGGATTTTAAGATTATTTGAAGTTGATTTATTATGATACAAAACTTCCATATTGTATTTAAAGTTTTGTGATATGTTGACTATGGATGTGTTATTTTTATACTATTAATGGTTTATGGATAAAGTATTGACATTTCGTATGCTAGTTTTAATACGAATGTTTATGTTATGTTTAAACTTGTTCATATGAGGAATGCATTGGACTTAATAAGTGACGGGTGGATCCCGCTATAGCTCCTCGATGCATCGGTAGGTCTCATGATACAAATTAGTGTCTTGGAACAAGGCCTTGACAAAATCTTATTTTTATTATTGGCACAAGGCCGTGAATAAGTGGTTATGATAGTCTGGCATTATGCATTCCATTATTATGAAAGTGGTTATTAATATTGCATGTGATTATTCTACTAGTAGAATATC
Source organism: Viscum album (assembly GCA_963277665.1). NCBI lineage: Eukaryota > Viridiplantae > Streptophyta > Magnoliopsida > Santalales > Viscaceae > Viscum > Viscum album. The sequence continues at coordinate 1,954,229,553 of OY728125.1, forward strand.
CATGTGAATAATTAAATGGAATTATTTAGTTTTATTTTTTCAATGTTATACTGAAGTTCAAGTTTAAAAGGATTTTGTTTTATTTATACATTGCCTTAAATTTTTATACTTATGAAATTTTCTGCTATATTGTTATCCTTACTGAGCATCTGAGCTCACCCCTTTCTATGTTTTATTTTTCCTAGGATGTGAAGAAGTATTTTATGACTGACCTATAGGGATAGTGTGAGGGGATATGAGTGTGGAATATGGAGACTATGTTGTTGTAGTTTTTCACTTTATGATGTAATTGTAAGACTTATGAATGTATCTAGTGTTTCCAAAGATACTAAAATAATCGGCCTTTCGAGACTTGATCATTTGTGATCATTACAATTTTATGTAATAATTCACTGAATCTAGGTAACTGGGGTCAGGGTGTTATAGAGGAGATTAATGTATTGCATTTTCTCCAATTCGATTCAATATTTTTTTTTATAAAAGTATAAGTTGTCTTGAATTTATGAATATGTACACCATTCTATATAAAATAAATAATGTTCAAGTTAGTAGTTAGAAGATATGAAACTATCATATCCTTCCATAGATGGAATATAAACCCACAAAAAATGGTAACTCCTTTTATTTTGATGATATCTATGCTTTTACATAGGTCAATTTGATAAAAATTATGTTAAATATAAAGAAAAAACATAGAACTAAGATAAAATAACTGGAACATGTTTAAGAATGCCCAAACACCAAGTGATAGGACTAGGTGAGATTGGATTAAAATTATAACTATTTTTAATTTTCATATTATCATGATTAGATCTAGACTAAAATTATGAAATGATCAGAGATATAGTGATAAAGGACACACATGGTATAATGATTTTTAGAAGGTTTACTCACTCTTATAATTGAGTGGAAAATCTATGGTGTCCAGTGGTTTTTCTTATAATGTAAACATTATTATATTATAAATAATAATAAAATAAATTTAGTAGGAACATGGTCCTAAACTCCATTTACCAGAAATATCAAGAAGAGAATCAACATGCCGATCAATATTTTCTTTTCTTTTTCTAAAGTGCATCCGGTTTTCAGATCATGTAAACACCGATGTTATTATCCTCAAACCTAACCAAAAAACTAAATAGGAACACTCCTTGAGATGTATGGTTATATAACTCAATGATTCATATCTCATGTAGAATTATATGTCTTTGGAGAAACTCCTCGTATAAATAAACCTAGCATGTGTAATGGAGTTATGTTGAGCATTGTAGTGTGATATCAAGATCTAAGATATAAAAAATATAACACATATTAAATATTTATAAAGTTATATTAATTATTTACTAGTATTTAAGAACTACCATCTTGATCATGGAATATTTAGGTGTCATGGATAAATCCAAAAGATATTGAATATATAACTTTCTAATCATTAAAAAGTTCTAAAAAATTTCACCATCATTATCATATTCCCACTAAAATAAAGTAATTATTTCTTCAATTCCTCAGATATAGTGAAAAAATAATCTTTCACAACAAATAATATTATGGTGTGAACTTCTCTACTTCATCATGGAGTCATATATTAGGGTGTGATGTCCTTTAAATCCCTTAAAAAGAGATTCACTAAATTCCTATGTGCTCTCCAATATAGTATGGACTGATATCTTTAACTCCTTATGAATCTCTTCATGGTGTAATGTTTATGGACAAATTAATGACTCTTTATATAAGATAAAATTTCTCCATTTATTAAAATCCATTATGAATATATAACATCATTCACATCCTGACATTTTTTAACTCAAGAAATCTTCCTTTGTATTCCAAATCAGTTCTAATTGGACTCTAACTCATTTGTGAGAATCTTGTTAATGAATACAATTAAAAATATAATTCCAATACTCATTAATAAATTATATCAATAAACAAATGATATCATGATATAATTTATTAATGTTAATGAGTCTTTGTATAATATAAAATTGATCCCCAGATTAAAATCCATTATGGAAAAATAACATCATTAACATCCTGACATTTTTAAACTCAAGAAATCTTCCTTACTTAGCATTCCAAACAAGTTATAATTGGCCTCTAACTCGTCCATGAGTGTGTTGTTAATGAATACAATTAAAAATTAATTTCAATACTCATTAATAAATTATATCAATAAACATATGATATCATGATTCCAACATGAAAGTTATATAAACAGAACATCATAAGACAAAATTATTCTTTTTAGAGTAGTTAACCCTATGTGGAAATATAAATACTATATTGAATACATCTTTATTGAGATCAGCTCCAAGAAATCCATTTTCAATTCACTTCTTGGGGGATATTCAACTCCATGACTCGTTAACTTCCTCTAATAATCAAGGGATCTACAATATCCCCTAGGACATCTTCACAAGACTCCAATTTCTAGATTTTTTATAACTTTTCTGAACCTAACATATCCTCACTTTCAAATTATCAATCCACTAATCCATTATGGATTCCAAAAATCCAAGATCCATCAAAATTAAGATATATTTCCCCTAAAATGATAATATTTTCCCTTGAATTTCACTATATATTTTTTTTTTGTAAATTCAATAATTCAAATAAAATAAATAAAAAAGTATGAGGTATGATAATTTAAACACATTAAATGATTTTTAAAACAAAAAACAAACCAAAATCAACTTAGTCCATGGTCTGAAAATTTATAACCCTTTTATTTTCCAAAAAATGAATTCTCTTGGTAGTATGATTCCCACAAAAAAGAAAGTATATTTCTATGATTACGTTCTATGTAGTATTATAAGATTACCTGGAAGAAATTAACTTCTTTATATAATCTTATAACTCTTATAGATACATCGTAAACTACTTATTTGAGAAAACTTATTATAAAACAACTTGAACAATAGTTATCCACATAATTAGGATTTACATAACTATTATCTATCCATAAAAAGCTATACTAAACTTATCTGATTTAAAAATGGCTCAAGTAAAACTCAAGAAAATAGTTCAAACATTTATTATGGAACATAAACCAAAATTTTATGTTTAAAATCCAACAATATTCATAGGCTTCTTCCTTATAATCCAATCATACTGGATTAACATTTATAATTCACTAATTTAAATCCAAATTTAAAATTATTCCCAAAAAGTAAAACAAACCCAAGTTTTTTAAAAAATTAACTTATAAACCCATTGGTTTTTATAAAAAAATTCCCTAATTATTTTTTCCTAAACGAACACTAATTTGAAAAAAAATCTTAATAAATTTTATTTGTTTAAAAAACAAAAAAAATAATCCCAGTATTTAATTTTAAACACAATTGAAAATTTTATTTATGAAATTTAAATTCTGAATTCCTATAATTCATTTAGATAGGGTTTTATCATCAAATCCTCAAAAATTAAACTATTTACTCACACAAATTTCAAAAATATTTTTAAAAAAATGATGTGATCCATGATATGGTTAAGCCAAAATCCCTAAGAAGAGATATATTACTTCATGTAGGACTCTAGGAACACAATCATGGTAATTCAACTAGGTACACTGATGTTTCTTATTCCACTTGTATGGATGCACTAACACACCTACCTACCTCATGGATATTGCTAACGCAAGCATGCCTACGCTCCCCAACATCCATTCCCTTACACTTTCATAAACTACCTTCTGTAGCCATCCTCTATGTTTTTTAGTTCTTATATTCTACTATAAATTGATCCAATGGTTCATTAATTAGATACAAATCAAAGAAAAATAACAGTAACCCCAAGAGAGATGATCTTTCCATGCCCAATTTTATAACCCTTTACATATCTTAATAAATCTGTAACACTAAGGAAATTAATTTAAAATTGGTAGTAGTTATTATACCTAAATTCTTAACACATTAAAACATCTATTGGGGAAAAATTCTTCTTTGGTTCTCTAATACTAATGTGAAGGACTCGATTCTGGATGAAACTATTATGACACCCCAACTCTAGTAACTTGAATCCAGTGTTCACTATACAACGATGGTATAATATATAATGGATAAAATCACATAGGATTATAAAATTTAGTAGGATTTTGAAACTAGATACATACATGATTCTCACATTATATTTGAAAACATGAAATTATACTTAAAATTTCCATGATATATTTATTATTTCTTATAGTATATCCCTAAAATCAATCAATATTCACTTCTGGGCACCCTAGGGATAAGAAAAAAAAAGTGTGTTCTTTGATTCTCAGTAATGGAAAAAAACAATAGAATCTATCATAGAATAAATAAGGAATGGATCATATGAAATAGATAAATAATAATCAAATATGAGATATAATTAATATAATTTAATAAAAATATATCCATGGATGAAATATCAACAAAAATAATCACATGGATCACAATAATTGGTTTCATAGTGATAAGATGCATATAGTCTGATATCATAATCATACCATCAGGGACTTCATGCCATGAAATTATATATAAATAGGTAATGGATATGATAAATACCCAAACTAGTTTATCTCATTAGGCATAACGATGTATCAAGAGGATATATACTTTCGGGCACCACCCCTCACTAAATCTTAATAAATATATTGTCAAGGCCTCAACCATGATAATAAATATATGATAAGGCATACACCAAATACCCAAAAATGTTTCTCCCATGATACCTACTAATGCATCGATGGGATATCTAATTTGGGGGGGGCAATGTATCAGTACTATAGTAGGTACTGTAACAGGTACTATAGCAGTACTATAGCGGGACTATAGCAGTACTGTAGTAGGTACTGTAGTAGGAACTATAGCAGGTGTTATTTGGTACTATAGCAGCCAGGACTATTCCTCCATTTGGGCCTTCGGGCCACTGATTTGGTCCCCGAGTCCTTTAAGGCCTTCAGTCCACCCATTCCTTTGGGTCAGTAAGGCCTTCGGGCCACCTCAAGGCCTTCGGGCCACCTGAAGGCCTTTGGGCAACCTTAAGTGTAGATGAAAACCAGACATCCTACAAGGAACAAGCTCCAAAAGGAGGATGATCAAGGAGATTTCACAATATCAATAGTTAAATGGATTGCATGAATGAGAGGGTATGACACTTTCCATCGGGACAAGCCTGTGCATGCACGGGAAATCCTAGCCTAACATCCATGCGAAAGTGGAGAGCTGATTTCACGATGAAGATGTTGGGGAGGAGCAGTTCCAAGTAGTTAGTCTGGGTTGTATGTAATGTTTGAAGCCTAAAGGCAATGAATTCCTCTAATACCTACAGGACATGTAATACTTATGCCTACGGGCCTTGTAAGGGTTCCACCTCACCCCTTTAAAGGTGGATAATCAAAAATCAATAAAAAATGAAGGCCTTTGAGACATTGGAGGAAGTTTAATGAATTCACTATATAAAAGAAATAAATAACCATACAATGAATATTCAACTTTATTTATTAATCAATAAACATCTGTATTGAAATAAAAATATATAGGATTCCAATACATTTCTTAGTTAATAATATGAGAAACATGATCATAATCCATATAGAGAAAGAAGTTAAATATTATTATTAAATAATATCCCCCATGGGAAATAAAAGAGTTTTATGAAAACTTACTTAAAACATCACCATCATAATCCATCAAAATAAATAAGTTTGATGATATAATAATAACATATCCCACCCGTTACTAATTTCAATGCAGTCTCCATATGAAAGAAATGAATAAAAATACAATGCATAATCAACTTACATTATTAATAATTAAAAATATGTATTGAAATAAAAAATATATAGGATTTTAATACATTCCTCCATGAATAACCTATAAAACATTATCATAATCCATCTAGAGAAATAATGTGGATGATATTAATAAAGTATATCTCCCAAAGGAAAGAAATGAGTTTCATTTAAAATTATTTAAAACATCACTATCATAAACCATACAAATAAGAAAGGTGGATATCACAAGAAAATATCCCATGTATAATGGAAGTAAATTCAAAGGATGTTGAAATTGAAAAAAAACACCCTTTTAAGATTATTGGATAAATCAATATTAAGAACGTAAAGAAATATCTTTTTTAAAATTATTTAAATCTCTTTAAAAAGTGTTTTTGTTAAATATAAATACATTGATATTGATAAAACATTTTAAAAAATAACATATAATTCCAAAAAGGGTTCTCAAGAAATAAATTTTATAAAAGAAATATTCTTTCAAAACATTCATTGACAAGACAAAAAACACATTGAAGACCTATTTATTAAAATAAAAAGCCTCTAAAATATCATTTAAAATAATGTACTCATTTTTTATGTCAATTTGTTACTATTTAAAAATATAGAAATATTTACTTATATTTTAAAAATCATTAAAATTTAAAATTATTTACAAAAAAAATAAATTATGGAAAGGAAACTTCATAATATGAATTCTTATAATGGTGAAATAATGTATTCACAAAAAAACATTAAAAGTGATGATTTTATCAAAATGATATGTGTAGAAAATTTTAATAAATTATTTTAAATATACTAAAAAGAAATTAAAATAATGTAAGATTACTTAAATAAATTATTGAATAATGGATAAGGATATTCATAAAAGAAATATGGTCATAGAGTATGAAGATTCTCGACTGTAAATAAGAGGTTGGGTCAGTTTCACATAGAAGAATCACATATGGTAAGTTATTTAACAAGGGAAATAAAATAAAGATAGGTTATGTAAAACTATAATAATATCCTTTTTGGAATAAAATTATGGAGTTTTTTGTATGAGATAATTATTATATAAATTCTCTAGATGGATCAACACTTATAAGAAATTTTTATTTTAGACTAATATTGGAAATATAACCCTTTAAACTTTGGAAACCTTGAATGAAAACCCATGAATGATTGAAAATGATATGGATATATAAATCCCTTTAATTTCATGAAATTATGATAAAAAAACCCATAGTTCAGTATATACCCCACACAAAATAAGATAAGTTGTGGATGTGGAATAAGTCGTAAAGAAAAAAAATTGAAACAAAAAACCCCTTAAAAATTTAATAATAGTCAAATCAAAAGACATGGAAGGATGGATTAATGAAAATAATGTTATATACCTTTATAGAAACATTAATAATCATAATATAAGTAAATGGGGTTGTAGGAACACCATATATATTAAGAGTATTTTCTTAACCTGAAAACATGCATTAATGAATGTAAATTGAGATAGAAACTATTACATTGATTATTGAATTCAAAAAAGTAATTTAACATTCAATATAATAAAAATAAATATATTAATAACCTATTTTATACATTTATTCTTATCTATTACATTTTAAACTTATAAATTATAATTATTTATATTACATTTATTAGTTAGTTATAGTTTATTCTCATCATCTAATGTTAGTAATCGTAGTTGTTTTTAACACACTTGTAATATCAATCCTCATTCATTTACTATAAGTTAATAAATACCATGTTCTTAAAGGTAATATAATATATTTTTAATAATGATTTATAGGGTTCTAATTTAATTTCATGAGAGATTCAATTACGATTCATGAAAATAGAATAAGTGGCGATCTTGTTTCAACAGTTTTAACGAAATAAGAGTGGTGTAATAATAATAAGTGAAATATTAATATAAAATTTATACAACCATAAAACATAAAATATTTTCTCATTTATGTATAATAATACTATTATTTAGTTTTTTCATATTCATCCATGAAAAATATTTATATCATTGTTCATGTGGGTGGTTAAACTCACCCAAATAAGAACATGCTATAATCACTGGGTGAGTATCGTTATGAAAGTGATTCATCTGGAATGATAACATTATTGAAAAATTATAATGATATTATTTTAATTTTTATAATGTGGTGAATTATATTTTAATATTTTTTTATAAAGAATAAAATATTATATGAAAAAAGAAAGATGTTTCTTCATGGAGGCGGTAGTCCGTACACACACACGGGAGTCATTCAAGTTTTTTATAGAACAGAAAGCATGTTGGAAGTGGTTTTTATCTTAAGAATATTAATAATGTTTTAAATATAATATATATACATCATGTATACCCTTTTAACCATACATGTAAGGAAATTATGAAAAACATATCATGTTTCTTATGGTGGTGTTAGTCTACATGTAACACAAACAACGTTTTCAATTTTTGAATGGTTGGGAGTAAGGTAGAAAATGGTTATCCCATAAACATAATAACATTAATATATATTTATTATAAATATTTAACTATTTAAAAATGGGTATATTATATTTATAGTATGTAAAAGAATAAAGAAAGGAAAATAAAATAAAAAGAAGTAATTGAGAATTTTACATTACTCCTAGGAAGAGATCCTGTGGAAATTGGATTAAGGATTTTAGAGATGGTATTTTGAAAATAATAAAACATATAGTAATTGTATATGAGTTTTATAGTGTTATTTTGGTATATTTTGGTCGATTCTAACAGGATTTTTGTGTGAGAAGAAGTGGGTTGGTGATGGATCCTTTTATAAGGGAGATAAATGACATTTTTGTAATAATATAAAAGGTAAAATACCTATGAAATGGTCAAGTAGATCAAATAATGAAAAATATTGGAGTGGGGTAAGGTTTTTGTTTTTTAAATCATTAAATTAAATTTTTTTATACATGTTTTAACATGTTCTATCAATGAATTTATATTAAAAATGACCCTTTTTTATCGTGCTAATTAATTTTTATTTAAGTAATTTTTTTTAGTACCTAAAAATAAAATTGGGACCTATTAAAAAATCTGATCCTAATTATTATAAATATGAAATTATTTTTTCAAAATAAAATTTATATGGTTTAAGAAAATTAATTTTAATATTAGCATACATTACGTGTAAAAACTATTTTTTGAAAAAGTGTATTTTTAAGCATAAAAATAATGAGAAGGATAAAATTATTAAGGTTGTTTATTTCAATGATATTAATAGGTTTATTATTAACAAAATAATATCTTTATGGATTTAAAATTAATCTTAAACACAATTACACATATATAAAATGTAATAAAAAATCTACCAAAAATAGTTTTTATTAGAGGAAAATATTACCTAAGTTTCGAAATTGTTAAACATAGATTTTATAAATTCAAAATTTTGTTTTCAAATGATTTATTTTAATTTATAAACATATATTTTTTATTGAAAAAAATATTTAATAAACTTTTATGTCATTATTGTATTATTAGAATAGTGAAAATATTTTCAAAATTGGTATTCTCTCTATTCACATAAAAATAATTCTTTCTTGAAAAATACCAAAAATTTATCTTAATATTATTTTGATATTTTGAATAAAAATTCAATGTTATATTTTTAAAATAAAATTATAAAATTTTGGAATTTAACCATTAAATAGAAGCATAAAATATAATTAAAAACTATTTTTATAGGAAGATGAATTTTAAATATTAATTGTTCTTATTATTATTTCCTATTAATTATTAATTAAATTAGTTTTAATCTATTATTAAAATTAAAAATATATTCTAACATCATTAAAAATAATATATTTAGTTTCTTAAAACAAAAAAACATAGCGCCTAAAATGTAAATTCTCAAAAAAATTCATTTTTAATCATAAAATGATCTTATTAGTAATTTATCTATAATAATTGAATTTTATCAATGAATAGATATAAAAAAATGACCCTTTATTTTACATTCAGTTTTTATTTCAAATTTGTTTACTTATATTTATACCCTCCAATTCAACAGTTACTTTATAACAATCACATTTAATACTTTTAACATTATTTTAAAAAAGGTGTTAGAGTTTTATATTAGTTCAGTGTTTTGTGTAAAAAATATATTAAAATTAGTGTTTATATAAAAAAAATAATTACATATTTGAATCTTGAGGTACTATATCACAAGGGTGCCATACACCCAAGTCATACCTAGAGGTCTCCGTACTAAGGAAAAGCCTCGACCAAGACTTATCATTTGGGAGACCACTTTACCACCCCTATAACAAGGCATCCAATCTGACCTACCTTATACTATGGTTAAGTTTAACTCAAGACAGTATAATTGGGTGAACCATCACATAGTCCGACCAATAGGTCCACACATTATCCTTACCCTGCGACCGAGGAAACAATTTTCCCTCCTCTCTATACTAGGGTGACACTTCCCCATACACCTCATAATAGGGAACCATATTCTTTGAAGAACAAATTAGGGGGAACCTTTAACCGAGCACTCAAATAGAGTATTAATTTTCCATAATCCTTGTACTAGGTCTAAAAAATTCCTCTATCCCCCTGGTCGAGAACACCCTCACCTTGGACACCTACATGGGTTCCACCTTCACCTAGGTCTCCTATCTAGGTTCTTATCCCTCTTAGACTCCTCTACATAATCTTAAAATAAATGAATGGGATATAAATATTTGTATGGACCCCATAGATCATGTTTTCATTTGATAAACTACATTTCTCAGGTTTTCCTCCCATACCAATAAGACCATCTTGGTTGTCAATATTGTGTACTAACTTGATAACAAGGGTTCTGATCATGATGCATAGCTTGGATAAGCCATATATTGTATCTTGTATTTATAATCACCTAGTGGACTCATTTATTTCACTTAATGAGCTTGGGAGAGATATAGGGACTCTTACTAGGTATGATCCACAATACTCCATATCTTTAAATAAGTCACCGACCATGTCAAGAACACATGTGTAACCCCTAACCTATTTCTCAAAGGAACATATTCCCTGTGAGATATCTCTACTCATGAGGACATATTCTTCATGAGTCCAGTCAACCTTTGGGGTTTTGTTACTGATGAATAGGTGTTGATGTCTATATCTTCTAAGAGTATATGTGTAATCCCCACATGTATCGTTCATGCCACCCTAGTAGGAAGAGGGATTCTTATTAGGCATGAGACTCAACTCTTCTTTACTAGGCTGCATTTATTATGAAACCAGTCATCATTTCTAATCCACCTATCAATTTTTATGATATAGATTCATATTTAGGTCCTCCTACTAGGTGTAATACCCAATAATTTATCATTATTGTTTTCATCCCTAATATTTATTATTGAGTTTTAAAAATAAAGATAGCCCATGTGTAAGACCAAAAATCATTCTCACAAGGGAATATCCCCCATGAAATATCCCCTTAAAGGGATATATTTCCTACAATAAAATCCTAAATAAATAGAACTTATTCTATATAAGAAACCACATCTTATTATTTTTAGTTGTTGATAAATAGTATGGTATGGAAAGGGACTCTCATTAGTATGTAACATACTAACCCATTTCTATGCACCTTTCACCTAGATATCCTCACTACATGACATTAAAATACATGTTATAGTCCCATAACACGACCTTAAACTATGTAAAATGAACTACATGGGCTTTGATTCCTATTAACTAGGATACATAGTATTTCTCTCTAAGGTTCAATCCCAAAACCCCATAGGTATTGGTTTAATGACCTTAATAAGAACCTCACTTGGTCATAGATATACAACTATAAAAGGAACAACATTTATACCTGACACGTGACCTTAAAATTTACAATTCATCATGTTAAATAGTACCAAACCTAATGAGTGTTGACTACCTTCATAGAGATACATATAAATCACCTCTCATGGGCTCGATACCAACTCTATAATTCATACTTATTCCCTAGATGGTGAAAAAATCTAGATATCCCAATTTTGAATCCTTAAAAATATCATAATAAACCTATAAGAGGAAAATAATGAACCTATTATACATAAAATATTGAAATAAATACATGGTTTCAATAAATCACTTACACGGTGGTCACAAGTCCCATGCTGGGATTTAAAAATGATTCATGAAAATATATTGAATCTATAAGAGAGTTTCATAGTAATAAATAATTCCCCTCAAAAGAGTGAGATGAGACTTACCTCCCAAAATCTTGAACAATGTGTATTCTAAAGTGTCTCTAGTTAATTACTAATTAACTCCCATATTTGTAAAGCTGATTGTGTTGATGAAAATCATTAAGGGATAGAAATCCATTATAAAAAATGATGAACTCGACATGAATCCTTTACCCATGAGATAAATCATTTGACCGCGATATTACTTGTGATTCTCGATTAATGGGTTTTCTTATTTTTTGTTTTCCATCACTTCTGAACCTTTATAAAATCCCATATAGTTCCCTTGAATCCAATGTTAAACATCAATATGTACCACATATCAAGTTATCTTGTTGGTATGAATCAGAAACAACTATAGATATACTAAGGATATTTATTCTCACCATTCGAGGTGCTTAACATATTAATTAATATAAACAAGGGTTGTAGTCCCACCACCTAGTATGATGTTGTCACCGACTCAAAATCTCCAACATCAGGTGATGAATAATCTGATCAGGGAGTACTATTATAAAGACTATATCCTAATATTGAATATATCTTGTGAAATCCTCTTGGGGGAAAATCCTTGTTGAGAGTCCTATTAATGATAGGCCATAGAAAAGTATGTGGTCCCTATTACCTTGTACAACTGCTTTAGGAGCCTTTCCCCAGAGCATGATAATGGTAATCTCCCTTATAATAGGGATATGAAGGAGGATTTCATCACCATCCTCATTACTACCTAGGTGTTACTTATGATGGATACAATAATATATCTTAGTTTTTAATGTAGCATGGACACATATCCTAGATAATATTTTCAAGATGCTTCATAAAGGATCCTGACCCCAACCACTCATGCTCGATCACTTATAATGAGGTCTCACTGAGGGAAGAAAGTGACCAAAACTAGAGAACATGTTGATATTCCCATTCCCACTAGTGAATTCAGCTAGTATATTCTACTATAATCCTAGAATAAATACCATATTATTACTCCTATATAAGATTATCATTAATATATCTCGATGATGAAGGATGAAAAGGAGTTGGATTATATTCCCATTCCTACTAAAGAGTTCCAACATCATAATTTAGTGACAACCAAAGAGACCACTCATATCACTACTCTTGCATTCTAAGCCTACCAACCTATCTTGGAAGTAGTAGAAGACACATATCAATATATTTTATTTTATACCATATATAGGACGATATTCATACTCTAACATCATAGGTTTTTTATCATATCTCAGAAGATACTCAAGATCTATCCAATATCCTCACTACCAATCTGGAGGGTCTTCATCATATCCTTGCAATATATGAGGAATAGGGGAAGTTTCATATTCCAATTCCCACCATAGTTCAAAAATATATTCTATAATTAACTCAAGATAAAGGTTATATCTTTTCCTCCACAATAAGTTTTTGTTAATATATTCAGGTTGTCACTCAGTGACATGCCTATATTCTCACACTCACTAAAAATGTTCAAAAATATGGACTGGAGAAAACATGAGGTCTAGATTATATTTATTCCCACACATATAAAAACCATAAATATATTATTATTTAACCCATTTAGGAACATTAAAATATTCTCGTCCTCACCCAGAAATCATGCTAGTATACTCTGAGAATGACTAAAGACTAGAAATGGGTGCATATCCCCATTACTTCTAACACATGTGAAGCACACAAACATATTATAAAAGTCATACAAGGAATTTAGTGAAATATTCTGAAAACTAAATGAACACCTCTTAACAGGGTTCCTATTCATAATGGTTATTTTCCAAACTATGAATGTTTAATCATGATCAAGGTTCCGACCCCATTCCCCCATCCATAATGATCTATAATGTCAAATCATTGGTATCATAAAACCTTTGATATGAATCATATTCCTTCCCATATCGACACTAACATTCCTTAGATTGTTCAACATTTTTTTATAGTGGATCAAGAATCTATTGTTTCCTATTAAATAGGAGAAAGTAGTAATTTCCACATAGGACCTCCCTGTGGTATAAATATCAATAAATCTAGAGGCCCACTCCAGATTAGCAGCCATGTAATTCCTCTATATGAAAATATTTAGATTAACCATGAAGGTCCTCCCAATGGTATAATCAATGGATTTACTTCCCACAGTATTAAAATAATATGAAAAGAAGGTCCTACCATTTCTAATTGATCACCAACTAGTAATCCTAGAGGTTCTCTCCATTTAAGCTAAGACATCAACCATGGAGGTCCTCCCTAGGGTGATCACTTCAAAAGGTTCTCCCCAAAATGTAATTTGATATTGACATGGAGGTCATCCCCGTATTGAGACCACTTTGAGATTAAAATCATATCAAGAGGAACTCTATAGTTCAAGTCCTACTACACCAAGAACATAGGCACTGATTGATAAAATCTAATCTCGTCCAAAGGATAGTCTAAAGAAAATTTTATCATATTTACCTATATTAGATCAATTACCCTTTGGTGCAATTAATAAGATCTAAAATGGTTATAATTCCCTTGATGAAGAACTATGAAAATGGACATTATGTTCTAATCAGTTTAATTAATCCCTCATTATAGAAGTGGATAGATTCATGGTCATGTGAAAGGAACTAGCTAAGGTAAATATATCAATCATGTTTTGACCAAAGTAAAGTCCATGATCTGACATTCCAGACTCATTAAAAGAGGAATTCATACCCTATTTATGCCATATAATTTAGGATTATCCCCATAATATCAAGGAATAAAATATATCTTATGGGGAATATGTTGGAACATCAAGGTTATGAGTGAGCTCTACCATCAAGATCATTTTTATACCGTCTTAGGGACAAAAACCCCTAAGGTTCTGAATTATCATGATAACATTAAATACACTTACATTAATAGCATAAAGAAAATTGGCCTAATAATCATGGATATTGAACCTAGATACATATCAGGGGTTGGGGAGAGGATGGTTCCCTCTACATCACCATATTCACTAGTCTAAATATCCCACTAGGAATCACAAGATGCAATGTCATTACTTCGGGCCAGGTCATAGTCTTGGGTAGTAGAAACCCAAGTCTTTAAAATATATTTTAATGTTTTTCATTAAAGAAATAATTTATATTTTACATTGAAAAAAATATTATTTTTTTAGATTTTTATATTTTATTTTCAATTTATTATACTATATAATATTTATTTTAATATGAACCTATCAATATTCTATTATTAAAATTAATTCATATCCATTAATAAAACATTTTCCTCAATTATGTCCTTGGAAAGGTTATATGTTTTTTGGAAAAATAATGGTTACATATAGATAAGTTGTATTTAGTAAATTTTTTTATGTTTATTATATTTTTCCCTAAAAATATAATCTTATTTTTCCACATATTGAAAAAGTTATGGCCAAATCATTATAGGAGAAAAATTTGTCCAGAAAGACTATCCAGATTCAATGTACCAAATGTCCATGAATTTTTGGATCTCTTAATGGAAAATTTTTGTAATATTGTCTTTTTTGGACATTCTCCATTATGTCTTTCTCATCCAACATTAAAATATCATCCTCTTTAATAATTTTTTTAGGTATTGTGTTTGATTTAGTTAGGAAATTATTTTCATTACGGAAGATTCAGTGAATCTAGATGCATTGATTTCAGACGCGCTTCTAACCATGATAAATTTCAAACCATATATTCCTCTAGTTTAATGAAATGATCCAAATAAATTATTATCATATTTTTCAAAATATAAGGCCAAAAAAATAATGGATAAAAAAGTTATGATCAAATTACCATGGTGGGACCCATCTCTTTGAATCCACATCTACATTGATTTCATGGAAACATATCACTCCTCAAACTTTGGATCCAGATTTCATTATATAAATAAAATAATGTGGATATATTATTATATAAGAAATAATAAAATTAAAATATGACTGAAATAAAATTTTATAAGAAAAATTCTAAAGTGAAATTAATGGGAAAAACTTCCATTCCCATGAAATTTTCAAATTTATTAATAATTATTTTTGATCAAAATGTATTTAAGAAATATCATAACATTAAATGGGTAATTTATGTATTAGAATAACTTTAGCATCCTTGATAAAATTAATTATCATCCAAAAAACATTAGAATTAATTCCACCAAAAACTTGTTGTCCTTAATGGAAAAATAGTCATTATTTAAAAACTTAAAACCACCCCATCCACAAGTATAAATACCCACACCTTATTCCCATTAAACCACGTTTAATTAAAATTTATCTCATCATATTCCTCCAAAGTAGTCTCTTACATTGATTTCTCTTCAATCTTGAAGATTTTTATCTTTTTAAGGTTTTCTTATGAGATAAGAAACTCAATAGACATAAGGGTTTTTGCAATCCTCCCCTTAAATTTTCAAATGAAATTTCTTTGTTATATTGTCTTTTAAGTTTTCTTTTAATATAAAAAATCATTTTAATTCCATTATATTTCAATCTGTTTAAATTATTCTAAATGATAGATTATTTACTCCCTTATATTTTAATCCATTTAAATTATTCCAAATTTTGGTGATGTAATGTGTGTGTGGTTTTCCAATAAAATAAATCCTTTTCTGGATACTAAAAGTGGGTTTGGATTTGGAAAATTTTTACCTAGGGGTAATAATCCTGAAAAGGGCATACTGGGTTTCGACATAATCATCTCTTGGTGCAAAAAAATAAGCCTTTCTGCATACCTATTTTGATACTCCCTGGGGGATATACTTGGATTATATACATCATACCTAAAAACCATTATAAAGGATTTATCTATCATTCCATTGGTCTCCTACCATTTTAAATTTCATATCATTATTTATTCATGAATTGGGGGGAAAATAATTTCTTACGGTATTATTCTTGCTTATATATGGGAAAATATTATACGATAGACCTCATTAAGAAATTTTTCTAAGTATCTACGATGTTCATTCCTTGAAAATTACACCATGTAATTTTTTGATATGTGATGGAATGTGTTGGATTATTATTTGATGGGTGGGGATCAGAATTATATATCCCATCAATTCACTAGTAGGTCACATAATACAATTAATTTAGGGTAATGAGAGTGTCCTTACCATTTATATAAGATATATATACACTAGGACTTAACAATATGTTTAATATTTATGACATTATGCACTACCATATATATTTTATTATTTATTTTTATACATGAATTTATTTTTTGTTATGATTTCCATGGATTTATTTTTGATTTCAGTATCTTTAGATATAGTATAACTCATTTTATTTACTCATTCCATAATGTCTTTTTTTATAATTTCTTTTATTTCATGATACCCCTTACTAAGCATATGATCACACCCCTTTATATTGTTTTACTTTTCCCTAGGAAACTAATAATAATACAATGTATGGAAAAAGGTTCAAAATGATAATAATAATAATAATAATAATAATTTCATTTTTTTAGATGATGTATTCATATTTTTCAATGTAATGTAAAATAACGTTATGTATTTTGTTTTTCTAAGGCTATTAAAATGTTATATCACCTATATTTATACCATTTAAATAAAACAGAAACAATATCAATGGTGCTAGAGTTAGGGTTGTTATAGTTAGTATTGAAGGATAATTTAATAGAAACATTAGGAATTATATTTAGAAAAAGAAAGTTAGAAAATATGAACCATGCGATAAACCCTTAGGATATTATAGAAAGATACATAGCAATGAAAATCATAGTGTTACTTATGAACTGAGTGAGTGTATACCATTGCCTATAAATTACACGTAATGGAAGTAACAATTGTTTCCATACTCAAAATCAATATATGGATTTCCCTCCATAGAAAATCATCAATATTTGTGTTGGATTGCATAATATTATGACTATATTAATTTAATTAACCTAGGTTATGACTAATAACTCTAATATCATAGAACAACCATTTTCTCTATAATGTGGTTCTTTAATGTTGGACCACTTCATGCAAAAACAACTTATACCCTTCAGTTGGAACAAAAATCAATTATTATCTAAAAAATGGGTCAGGAACATAGAGAAAGTATTCATTGCCTTTAGTTGTGATGAGAAGGAGAATGTTTTTGTGGTGGTATATATTTTAATGGTATATGCTAAACAATGGTTTCCATTGATTAAAAACACCAAGAAGGAATAAGAAAAAACCAGCATGGAATGGAAGACTTCTAAAGTGACACTGTTTGAAAATTACTTCCTTCATGAGAAATGAGAAGACATGGAAAGTAAATTCCTAAACATAAGGAAAATAGATTAGGAAATTATGGAGGATTATGAATCTATCATTACAAGGTTAGTTTCACATGCTACTAATTATGTGTGAAACCTAGAGAGAAATATTGATTTATTCTTCAATGGGTTAAATTCATATGATCTAAGGAATATGAGGAATGTATTTGTGAACTAAAAAAATTAATCATTAGACCCGTATTGATGTTATGATTGGAAAAAGAAGGATTTTTTAAATATAGTTATGTTTCAAATAGATTATTAGTGTGTGCCCTCGTGTATAATGATAGAGTTGTTGTTTATGCATCACAATAATTTAAAACCATTAGAGGAACCATCCAAGTCATGATCTTGAAAATGATGCAATGATATTCTCTTTAAATAAATAGAGAGACTATCTGAATAGTGAATGATGTGATAGATATACAGATCATAAAATTTTTAAGTATATATTCATATAGAAATAGAATAACATGTGATATAGGAGATGAATGAAATTACTTAAAGTTTACTATTGTGAAATATGCTACTGCCCTAGGAAGGAAAACAAGGTGGAAAACACATTGAGTATAAAGGATAATGGGTTCTTATCCATGATGAGTCTAGACAATGATCTTACATTCATGGAGTTAGTAACTTTGGATATAGAAATTATTAGTTAAGGGGAAACATCTTTCCTTTTATAATAATTTCCCAACCATCCTTAATGAAGAAGATAAATATGTCTCAAAAATATGACAAGGGTATTTAGAAGAAAATCAAATCCATAGAAGATAGAAGAATAAAGGGTTTCACCTATGAATATGTGATGTTAAAATTTGGAAGAATATTATGTGTTCAATTATTAAATGAGCTAAAGATATACTTAATAGATTATTCTCATAGATAAAACTTCTATATACACCTTGGTAGTACTAAGATGTTTAAATATATAAAATAGAACTTCTAGTGGGATAAGATGAAGTAGGAAATTACTGATTATGTGTCTAGATGCTTAGTATTCAAATTGGATAAGGTTAAGAGGAAATTTCCAAAGGGTTTCATGAAATATATCCCTATACCTATGTTGAAGTGGTAAAATATTATAAGGGAAGTTTTCATTGTGCCACCTAAAACATTAAAGATAAATGATTTTATATAGTTCATTATTGATCACCTTACCAAGTTTGTATGTTTTCATGAAATAAGTGAGGATAAACCCCATGAATATTTTTTTAGGTATTATATTAACAATGTATTGAGACTTCATGGTGAACCATTATGAATTATTTATGATCATGATTCTCCATTTACATAAAAAATTTGGAAAATTATTCAAAAGTAATTAAACATTGATATAATTTTGAGTACCATGTATCATCCTCAAAATGATGGGCAGTCCAAAAGGTCTATCCAGACCGTATTGGATTTGTTGAGTTCATTTTAAATTGACTTCTATGGAATTTGGGACCAATACTTACCTTTGGTGGAATTTACAAATAATAATTTCTTCCATTAAATCATATATATGGTTCCATATTAGGCCTTGTATAGGAAAAGATGTAATACTCCAACCTTTTAGGAAGAGGTCAGAGAGAAAAAGGTAGTTTATCTAGAAACTTTTTAAGATACAATTGAGAAGGTGAGAAAAATTCAAAATCATATCAAAACAGAACAGATCAGGAAAAAATCTATGTTGATAACTGATGTAAGGACTTGGGATTCCAAGTTGGTGATCACATATTCTTGAAATTATCACTGTGGAAAGGGGTTATAATGTATGGGATAAAGGTAAAGTTGGGTCCAAGGAACATCTCTTCATTTGAGATCCTAGATAGAATTGGAGTTATATCTTATATTTATCCTCACCACCCAAACTCTCTAAGGTTCATGGATTCTTCCATATCTCGATGCTAATGAAATATATGCTAGTCCCAACTCAATTACTCCCCATATATGGGATAGAACTCGAACAATATTTTTATTATATTGAGGATCCTGTCCAAATTATTTCCACTAGAGAGAAAGTATTTAGGAACAAGGCAACCCACATTATGAAAGTTTTATGGATAAATCACATGTTATAAGAGCCAATATGGGAATTTTAAGAACTAATAATTCAAAATTACCCCCTTATGTTTCATTATGATATTTGAAACAAAAAAATTAGGATGAAATTTCATAAGCATAGGGGGTGGGGTGGGAATTTCACAACCCAGATATTTAAAATATATTTTAATGTATGTTATTCAAGAAATAATATAAATATTCCAGTTAACACTATATTGTTAATTTTTACAAGTTTATATTTTATTTGGTATTTATTTTATTAGAAACCTAAAAATTTATTAGGATCCTATGAGTATTACATTAATAAAATTAATTCATAACCATTAATAAAATATTTTCATCAATTATGTCATCCTAAATTTCATGCTTTTTTATACAATTAAATGGTTACCTCAAGAAATGTTTTCTTTAGTAATGTTTTTCATCCATGTAATATATTTTATCACTCAAAATTTTATCATATTTTCCATTTATTGAAGAATTTATTTCCAAATCATTTTATGAATTAATTATATATAGATATAATTTATAGATTCATTACACTAAATTTCCATGCATTTTGTGTTACCTTAATAGAAGAATTTTGGAATGAAATATTATGTTTAATTTCTCCCCAATTTCTTTCACATCCACCATAAATATTCATCCTCTTACATGTTGTTTTGTATGAGTTGTGATCGGAAAATGGATGATAGTATTTACATCCTTACATATTTATTGAATCTAGATACATTGATTTCACACATGCTTTTCACCATGATAAATTTCAAACCAAATGTTCCTCAAGTTAGATTAGATGATCAAAATGAAGTCATATAACATCTTTAAATATTTCAGGCCAATATAAGAATGGTGGAAAATGTTATGATCTAATTACTAGGATGTGAACCATCTAGTTGGATCCACATCAGCATTTACTTCATGGATACTTATCTCCCCTCAAAATATAGATCCAACATTCTTCATCTCAATAAAAAATGTTGATATACTAATGTATAATAAAAAAATTAAAATATAAATGAAATAAAATTTTAGAAGAGAAATACTAAAGTGAAATTGAAAAGGGGGAAATGAAATTATCATTCAATCTTAAAATTTATTAATTATTATTCATGATTAAAATTTATTTAAGAAATAACATAAAATTAAATGGGAGATTGATTTATTGAATGACCTTAACCATACTTGAAAAAATTAATTGTAAACCAAATATGTTGGAATTAATTACACCAACAATTGGTTGGCCTTAATGGGAAAATAATCATTATTTAAACCCTTAGCACCACCCCTACTCATGTATAAATACCCGCACCCTATTTATATTCTCCCAAGACCAATTTTAAGTTCTCTCATCATATAACTCCCACGGATTATCTTCTATTTCTCTATTTTCAATCTTGAAGAGTTTTGTTGGTCCAAAGGTTTATCTCTAAGAGTAGAAGCTCGAGAGATGTAAGGGTTTTCCAAATCATGCAATATAATTTTTAATTGAAATTACTTTTTCATATTTCATTTTAAAATAAATTTTAATTTATATAAAGACTTTAAATTACATTTTATTTCCATCTATATGAATTATTTAGAATTATAAATTATTTAATTCCTCTCATTATATCCTTTTTTCAAAGCCTTGATAATGCTCGAACTATCCTGTAAACATAAAACTGTCCTAAAATTTTGGAGATGTAATGAATGTGTAGTTTCAAAGAAAATAAATACCTATCTAGATACTAAAAGTTGGTGTGGATTTTTCATAGTTTTACCTAGGGGTAATAACCTTAAAAGTGAACATTTGGATTTGAATCACTTGTCACATGTTTCACGACAATGGGCTTTGATGCATACCTAGTTTCACACTCTCAAGGGATATGCTTGGATGATCTACATGATACTTAAAAACCATTATAATGTATTTATATATTATTGAATTGGTATCTTACCCTGTAAAATTATTATATCATTATTTATTTTCTATATTGGGTAGAATATAATTTTATACCATATAATTCTTGCTTCTATATGGGAAAATATTATACGGTATGCCTCATTGAGAAAATTTTCTAAGTATATATGTTATTATTTCCTTGAATATTAAGACATGTAATATTTTTATATGTGATGGAAAATATTATACTATTATGTGTCTATTGGGGATTAGAATTATATATCCCCTTGTTGAACTGGTGGGTCTCATGAGACAATTAAGATAGGGTAATGTGAGTGTCCTTACCATTTATGTATGTTGTCATAGAATAGGGACTTGAAGATATATTTATGATTTATGAAGTTATGAATTACCATCTCAATTTGTTCAGTTATTATTATCTAGGCATTTATTTTTTTATTATGTTGGCCACAAATTTATTTATACTTTTAGTTTTTTATATTCCATATCTCAGTTTATTAATTCATGTGATAATGTATTATTTATAGTTACTTCCAATGCACACTACCCCTTACTTAGAGTCTAAGATCACCCCTTTATATTGTTTTAATTTTCCCTAGGAAACCAAGAAGACTACCATGTATGATAAAAGGGTCTAAAGGATAATAATAATGTTTTCATGTTTTTCTGATGACACACTCTTATTTTTTAATGTAATGAAAAATTATATTATGTATCTAGTTTTATTGAAGATATTAAACTATTGGAACCAAAATATATATACTATTGTAATAAGATAGAGACCATCTCTAGGGTACTAGAGTTGGGGTTGTTATATGAGCTCCACATATTCTAGTTTTTATATCCAACAAAACCCTACAATTACTAAAGCCTAGAAACAACATACTTGGCATGAGTGAGGAATTGATCAAATCTTATATCAAGATGATTAGAAATTCAAGTTGGAATCCTAATTGATGAAATCCAAGAGTATAACCATAGACTATAACTCAATAGGATGTATATTTCACACTAAAAAGGTGATGTATTCGTCTCATACCTGATTTAAGGCCCAGAAAATCAGGAAGGTTGTGATATAATCTACCTCCATAAATTTATAGGAAAAACCCAAACCCAGCAGGTTGGGGGAATTTTTACCACCGACCCTACTATCATCAATTCCACACAAAAATATGTGATGTGATGGTGGAAAATCAATGTCAACACCAGTATGGGGGAATTATTACCCCCCCCCCCCCCACATCTCTAAGGAATGTTTTCTTCTCTAGATTAGGGTCGTCTTTATAGGAGGCAACCTCATAGTTTCTCCCACTATTTGATCCATTTCCTTTATTAGAAAAATGTTTAGTGAAATACACTAGAGACTCTCTTGAGGTCACCATCCACTAAGGAGGAAAGATAAATCCTTTTCAGGGTTGCAATCTAAAATGGTCCACCAAGAAGGAAAATATAAAGTAGGATCATGATTTACCCCTTGATGGATATTCAATGTTAGGAAAATATAATAACAATCATAAGGAGGATAAGGACATGATTTATTCCATTTGTTATGTTCTCATAAATTTCATTAACAAAAGTATATCAAATAACCTAGAGAATAAACCTAACTATAAAGGACTATATGAAGAGGCTCCCACTTGAAATGTGGTTCACACTACTAAAAAAGGTGTGTATACCTAGAATCAGAGATAGACTCCGAATATAGAAGTTCCTACAAATAACTAGTTTACACCTACATAATGAGATTCATCAAAATAAAAATGGAAAGGTTTATCTACATCCATATCCCACAACGTACCAAGGAATATATTGATCTTTATATTAAGGAAATTTTATCCTAGAATAGGGAAAAATGGAAGATATGATGTGGCGTAACACCAAATTGCATTGGGAAAATATTCCTACTATGTGTAATTCTCTGTAATAGGATAATGTCTCTCCTTTGATATAAATTCAATAGGAAGGAACTAATCATCTAATAATTAAAGATTCTAAACACCCAACTAACTCTGGTTCAAGGCCAATGATCTATCTAAAACCAATAACATATGACTATCATTATTTTCCTCTATCAGTGAAACAACTATTTTCATTCCGAGATAGAAACCCAAGATCGACTCAAATTGGATATTCAAAATCAGTGTATCATATCCAATCATACTAAGATATTCTCATAACTTCTATTATAGAATCATTCAATATGTCATTATCATTGGAGATCCTTGACTCCATCGATTCCCTTACTAATTGAATGGAATCCTTTGAGGGGTGATTCATATCAGTGCAGTCGTAGATAAAGTCATATCGCAATTTGGCTAATGCTACTCCTCCACCAAATTATTTTGGAAATCCCAACATCATAATAATCAATGATAAAAGAGAATTAAATCAACATTTGGAGTGTTTTTTACCTCGGTGTGGCCCCATGATGGGAATGTTAAAACAAAATGAAGGAGAAAAACTAAAATTCTTCATCCAAAATATAGAGGTAACATCATTTGTTTAGTATAATACTCTACTGATAGAATTTATTACAAATTAAGATGATATTTAGACGTACTTCCTTTATAAATTCAATTAAATTATAAAAAATACAATAGTCCTCATCCTCTCAAACAAAAAAATTTGTGTAAATGAGTGGGGTGAAGACTTCACCTCTAACTAGAAGGGACAAACCAATTTCCTAAATATGAAACTCCCTTATGAGTAGTTTTTAGAGATATACATAGAAAATCTACACAATGATATCTAGACACTTATAATCCAATTAAAATACCCCAGTGTCTTATGAGAGTTCACAGTGGTCACACAATAGTTACAAAAAGAAATATGATTGTGTAAGGACAAGTCTCACTGACACTGATAAAATAAGTAAAGAACCCTATTAGAGTGGAGATTGTAACCTTCACAATCAAGCCATTCCGAAAACACAATTAGAAACATAATCCAACATAATATATCAAGGTTCCTCCCACTGAAAAATATCATAATCAATAGTTCCCTACTTAGGATGGAAAGAAGGATGATCCTTGTCCAAATTTTTATAATCAAATGAATAAGACCCATTCTATCTGAAGGGAGCATGTTTTGTGATACCTCACTACCACATTTTAAAATAACATACTCAAACAAAATGAGTTCAAGAAGCCTCATGAATTCATTCAAAATGATGGACTTGATTACTTGTCCTTAAATTGGATGTTAGGGAATAATATCAAGAACTGCTTTATCTTTAAGGATATACTCTAGAAGATTATGGACTTGAGGTATGTCAAACTGGGAAAACACCCAACACAAGTGACCCATATTTTTTCCACTCCACCAAAAAAGGGATAATAGTAGAACATTATATATATACATGTATATAAATTTGACGATTGGGTTACCGGGAAATCATAATACTTAGAACATGATATTCTTAGTCCATAACTGAATCAACCACATGTGACCCTAATTCCCCCTATGAGTTCTAATATGAAATAAGCATCATCAAAGCATTCCATGATTCAGTTAAATCACCACTAGAGAAACAAGGTATAGGAGGAAGGGTCCTCTTTAGTACCCAAGACAATATAGACCCACCTAGTCTTCCTACGTACATCACTATTAGGGAAGACATCGCCCCATGAAACAGAAACTTTCTTAGATGAGGAGTCATAATATTACTCAGTAAACATCATCTACATGATATACCCATTCACTAATGAAGATTTAGTCTTTTAAAAACCCAAACTCCCCATCCATAATAGACGATTTGGTCATAGATTTTGATTAGGTTGTGGAAGATGAGGTCAAAATCAACCCAGACACTTAGGAACCATCTGTTTGAAGAGGATGTACACTATAAAACCTCAGAGTCCAGTACTTCAAAAAGAACAATAGGAGAATCTTCCTGATCCTAAAACATCCAGGGCTTGTTCAGATATAATTCATACTTAAAGTTTGACTTTAATATACATAGTATTTCAATACACATCAGACTATATGAAGTCCAACTAAACCCAACCCACAAACAGAGAAATACACCCAAATTATATCCAAGATAGGGAGTCACCAGCAATGTCATTAGGGACCTACAAACCCTAAAATAAGGAACCACCTCAATATAGGAATCACACACCGTTATTATAGAAATAAAACATCTTGATGAATATCTCTATTGTTCTAAAAAAAATTAGATTCTGGATTCTCTTCATCTCTCCAAATTACTCAGGGAATCCCTCATTGAGTACCTAATAAACCCTCAAGAGTTTGAGGTTAAAGTTTTCATTATTGAGGAATATAATATAGAGATTTTTTCTGCTAAATTTTAATCAGTATTTTCCTTAATGGAATAAGACCAAGAAAAATACATACCCAAGAACATCATGCTCTTGTACATATATTTCAAGCTGAGTGATATTGAAATCTATCATGATGTAATTGATAATAGTTCTGGAATTAAAATTACACCCATTCATAACCTCCATCACTTGGGTTACTACGAGGCCAACAAGACTAATTTTAACCTAACAATTTAGGGATATACAAGCAGTTATAAGATTTCACTTATGAATATCAGGATTAGAATTGAGTTCATAGATCTCATTTTTGATTCTGTACTCATGGTGTTTCTCAAAGATACAGCTTTCAATGCTCTACTAGGAAGGTTGTGGCTCCATATACATATTGTAGTTCCATTATCAAACGATCAGTACCTAAATGACTTTCACATTAGAAATGTGGAGGTACTATATGGTGATAATTCCACCATTGAGTCCTAGTATTCCCAATATATAGACACAAGGTTCCATAAAAGGGATGAAAAACAACTGATAGTAGATAAATTTAACCAGATAAATACCCCCAATGGCATAGAAGATAGACCTATCAACCCATGACCTGAACTTAGATAAGAATACATGTTTTCTATTAATTAAATTGAGGTGGAAACTCCAAAAATGGGAATTAAATGGGTCACATAAGTGTCATTAGATAATAAACCATAGCATCTAATCACTTTTCATTAATATGATGGTTAGGAAAACATCATCTTAGAACAATTTTCACTTAGGGAAAGATTTCTCTATGACCCATGCATATCAATCCGGCCCCAGAGCATATTTACTATTGTGTCGGTTTAACTATCATTTAGTCTCAAACAACACTGCTTATAATCTTCAATAAATTGGATATGCATGCAAGATGAAGTTGACGAGCATGAGGTTTTTGACTATTTCAACACACCCTCATGATATCAGTTTCATTAGATGAAAACATTCTTTCAAAAAAGGGTTCCATTCTTATGATAATAATAATAATTAATTGGAATCATCTTATAGATCTAAATATGAAATTGAATCATCCATTAAATTACATAATTTCAATTCATGACTTTTATAAATCACGAAGAAGAAGTGATGGATGATCTTAGAGACACCCCTCTAGCATTGAGGAATGTGTCTTTTCTTCCATTGAAGAGCTCAAAAAAGGTAACGGACATATAAATAATGATTTGAGAACTATATTGATCAATTCCACCACGAAACCTGAGGAATAAGATACATATATATTATTCGTTAAAAAAACCAATATGTATTCTTCTGTAACTATACCAAAATGCCTATGTTCAATCCGGATGTGGGTACCCATCATTTGGGTTTTTTGGAAGAACACCTTCAATTTAAGAACACAGTGAGGAGGATGAATGTGACCCATGATACCAAGGTAAAAGATGAGGTTGAAATTTTCCACAAAAAAATTAATGTTGGATGTCCAATAACCAAAATGGATCATAAATATTTTTCGTCTTAAGAAATGGAATTGGAAAATATAAGTCTACATCAATTTAAGGGGTCTCAACTACCATTATTCAATGAATGATTTCATAATATCAATCACGAAGCTGTTGATTGATGGGAAAATTGGTTTCCAAGCCCTCTCCTTCAAAGATGGGTATTCTGGATAAAACCATATCTGGATATCCACCTAAGATTATGAGGCTACCACTTTTAGGGCACCCCAATGGGTTTACTAATACCATGTAATACCATTTTTCTTGAAGAACATTGGCACTATATATCAACGTTTCATGCACTATATATTAATTCCCCTCCTACGGAATATTATGGAATGGTATGTTGATTATTTGGTGGTCAAGTATCAATAACACTATGACCATCTTTCCATCCTTGATATAATTTCAGATTACTGAAAAAAAAAATAGTGAAGAGGAATCTCTTGAAATATGCCATTAATGTAATTTCAAGAAAATTCATTAGCTTTTTGGTATGCCAGCGTAACATCAATATCAAACCTGAGAATACCAAGGTGATACTTGACATACCCCTCCTCAAAATCTCAAGGTTTTGAGGGGACTCCAAGAGAATCTTTCCTATATCAGATGCCTCATAGACAATCACAATGGTAAATTCCTACCCTTCATAAAGTTTTTGAATAAGTGATTCACCAATTTATGGGATGAGTATTTTTATAATTATTTTGATATTATTAAACAATATATTCTACAACGACCAGTTTTTATGCCATCGGTTGAAGAAAATCCCCTCATACTTTATATGGTGACCATAAAGTGACCACTCAGTGCACACCGTACTCATTAGAATGATGTGGGAAAGAATGGAAATATATATTATCTCTAATGTATGATGAGGGATGTTGATACTTGATACTAAAATGGTGAAATGAACTTCCTTACACTGATTTTCTCATTACATAATCTGATGAAAAACCTTAGCACCATGGGATCCACCACATCTCTCATGTTAACCTAATCAAGTATACCCTATATCTTTCGATGTAAATTAGGTTTTTGGTATGAAGGGAGATCATAATGTGTAATTTTGATATCCAGTTCATGTCTTATAATGAAATCAAAGGGAAGGAGTTTTCATATTTCCTCATAGCACACCCTGTCACAATGGAGTCATTATTGGATAAAAAACTCTTTGTTGAAGATTTATTCTCTATCCTTGACACCCCTCATACATGGGATATATACTTAGACATAATTTCTAGGAGCCCATAAAGAAGGATAATGAAAAAAATGAAGAACAACTCGGTTGTATTGGAGATTGTTCCCATATCACCTGAAAACTTAGTTCTTCCATACTCCTTCATATTGTTAGAAGGATGCATCAAAAATGAGTTAGAGTACCAATTTGTCATTATAGGATTGAAATTGGTCTTATAGATGCATGTGGCCTAATTAAGTATCAAAGGCGATTCAGAGTTGGTGAACAAGTAAAACAATGGTGAATATATGATTAAGAAAGAAGAATTTTTTTCCCTTTCTTGACCATGTAAAAGTGTCATTGGTTGAATTAACCTCAGAGTCGGCACTGTCTCATGTCCAATCACTATAGGAAAATGTGGTTTTTATGACGTACCACTTGTGGTGGACTAGGGACTCTTCCAAAAATAATCAAAACATTGAGTTATTTGGGATGGAATAGGATACCTGTTGCAAATAACTATTTATTTCATGGTATTTGTCACAGGAAATGATTCTCATTGCAAATAATTTGGGCGTGAATGATCTCCATGTCGCGGGGAAAAGACTATTTTTATTAAAAATCGACTTTTGGTCACAAATAAAATTATTTACGATGAGATAATCTCCTGTTGCAATTTCTTGTAAATAAAAAATAAATACCCCTATGGATGAAAATAACAACATTTGTGATGAAATAATGGCTTCCATAACAAATTCTCTTTCGACAGAGTAAATAAAGAGTATTTATGCTGGGTAGCATTTGCGATGGGCTTGGTTATATGTTACAAATGCTTTTCCTATCATTGACATTCCTATTTATGGTAAGAACTATTTACGGTGGAAATTTCATCCAAAAAAATCCATCGCTACTAATCTAACCTATATATATAACGTCAGACAGATATCTCCCATCACATTTTATGTGCTCCTCTTCTAGTTTCTCTCTGATTTATCTTTGTATAAATTTTAATTTTTACAAAGACGTGAAAACTTCAGGATCACATCACTGTTTTTATTCCAGAAAAGTGATATTTTTTATTTATTTATTTTAATCTTTTTAATTATTAATTGTTTTATTTTATATTATATTAGAAATAATTAGGAGTAAATAGGAGTAATTAGTACTTATTACCAGTAATTATCAATATTTAATAGAAATTAGTAGTAATTTATATTAATTATAGATAATTTGGAAATAATTAGAAATAATTAGTAATGATTTCCAATAATTAGCAACAATTCTCAATAATTAGTAATAATTACCAAAAATTTATAAAAATTAGTAACAATTGCAAATAATTAGTAATTATTAAAAATAATTAGTAGTAGTTAGTAAATAATTAGAAATAATTAGTAAATAATTAGTAACGATTCATAATATTTTTCATGATGAGAAATAATTAGTAATAAATATCGATAATTAGGAAATAATATTAATAATTACCGATAATTAGTAATAATTATTACTAATTAGTAAAAAATATGTAAATATCACAAATAATTAGTAAATATTATTAACAATTATCAATAATTAGAAATAATTACCAAAAAATAGTCATAATTACCAATAATTAGTAATAATTATCAAAAATCAGTAATAGTTACCAATAATTAGTAATAATTGCCAATAATTATCAATAATAATCAATATTTAGTAATAATTATTAATAATTAGTAATAATTACCAATAATTAGTAATGATTAGTAATAATCACCAATAATTATCAATAATTAGTAAATACCGATGAATAATTAGTAATAATATGAATTTTTAAGTAAATAATTAGTCATAATTAGTCATAATTAATGATAATTAGTAATAATTAGTTATAATTACTGATAATAAGTAATAATTAGGAATAATTACTGATAATAAGTAATAATTAGCAATAATTCTCAATAATTAGAAAATAATTAATAATAATTACTGATAGTTAAAATGAGTAATAATCATTGATAATTCGTAAATAATTAGTAATAATTATAAATAATTATTAATAATTTCTAATAAAAATTATCTATAATTAGTAATAATTAATAATAATTAAAAATAATTAGTTAAAATTAGTAACAATTGGTATTAATTAGTAATAATTACCAATAATTAGTAATAATTAGTAATAATTACCAATAATTAGTAATAATTGCAAAAAATTGTAATAATTAGTAAAAATTAGTATCATTTAGTAATAATTTCCATAAATTAGTAACAAATACCAATAATTATCACTAATTAGTAATAATTACCAATAATTAGAAATAAATAGTAATAATTGGAAATAATTAGTAAAAATTACCAATAATTATTAAACATTAGTAGTAATTACGAATAATTAGTTACATTTAGTAATAACATGTAACAATTATGAATAATTAGTAATAATTTTGAATAATTATCAACAATTAGCAGTAATTAGTAGTAATTAACAATAATTAGAAATAATTACCAATGATTACTAATAATTACTAATAATTGCAAAACATTTACAATAATTAATTGTAATTAACAATAATTAGCAATAATTAACACTAATTACCACTAATTATGGATAATTAGCAGTAATTATCAACAATTACATATAATTAGTAATAATTAGTGATAATTATAGATAATCAGGGATAATTAGTTATAATTAGAAATAATTTACAATTATTACTCATAATTGGTGATAATTAGTAATAATTACTGAAAATTAGAAATAATTATAGATAATTATCAAAAATTGGAAATAATTAATAGTAATTACAAAAAAATATTAATAACTACCCATAATTAGTAATAATTACTAATAAATAGTAAAAAATTGTAATAATTATTGACAATTCATAACAATTAGTCATATTTATTAATAATTAGAAATAATGACTGATAATTCGTATTTATTTTTAATAATTAGTACTAGTTAATAATTATTACCAATAATTAGAAATAATGAGAAATAATTCATAATAATCAGTAATAATTGCTAATAATTAATTATAATTAAATTAATTAGCTATAATTATCTTCTATTATTAATATTTTATCAATAATTACTAATAATTACCAATAATTATAAATAACTAGGGATAATTATCCATAATTTTCAATAGTTACCAATAATTAGTGATAATTGGTAGTAATTACTAATAATTAACTATAATTAGCGATAATTAACAAAAATTAGTTGTTTTTATTTCATGACACATCAAATTGATTAGGTTTTAGAAGATTAATTGTAGTGAAGGGAAGACCATGGTTCATATATCAAGAAGAGTCAATGGGTTTAGAGTGTGAATTTTTAATATTTTTTCAAAAAAAGAATAGAAAAATTGTTGATTTTAAATATTTTTTTGAAATGGTTGACGGTCATTATCCCTTTATTGAACACAAAAAAGAAATCCTCCTTTGAGAATTGGGGAAATAGGGACCCATAAAAAGAAGAGGCCAATTTCCTTAAAGAAATAAGAAAGAAGGGTCACAATGGTCACACAAGTCTAAAGGAAAGCAAGCATCAAGGAAATGAGTGTTTTTTAGAATTATGAGATAAGGAGGTTTGATTATTTGAAGTGTGCATCGTATTCTATATATGCACATAGGATCTTTATAATTTTCCTCTGTTTTTCTTTAATTCCATCATGGGATATCCAAATCATCTCCACAAACAATGTATACATCAAAACAAGTGAAATTTCCCTTTTAAACATTGATAAAAATATACTAATTAAACCAAATGTGAAGTGAATTTTGTTAATATATTTTTAATTTATAATATAAAAAATCATTTAACATAGTGGTATAAGGGTGTAAATGAATAGTGAATCACTACATTATCACACCCTCACAACTAATTATTTAAAATCTTGGGAAAGGTCACATTTTAAAAGATGATTCATGAAGATATTTCTTTAATCAAGAAGATTTAAATATAGTCTAGGGAAGACCCTATGTTGTCTCTCAAGGTGTTCTGATGAGTTTGGAGTGTAAATTTTCAATAATCATTTCAACAAAATGAGACGGGGGTGGGGTTAAATGATGATTCAAAAATAAAATAATTGAAATTAAAGAGATTAATAGATGAAAAAATATGTAGTTTTTATAATTATGAGAGATGGAGGTGATTTCCATTTCATGAAGTATCATATTTATTTTATTTACACATGGTTTAATGGAATTCTTTGGCTAAGGGCAATCAAGATTTTGGTTCCCATCTTACCTTTTAAAATGATGGAAGAAGAAACAACCCTTGACTCAACGATCATGTTGTCATGGTTTGGACCTAAATCATATAGTGAAGGACATACAAGAATACTAAGATCTTACAATGTGTGAGTGAAAAGGAATAATCATGTTATCTGATAAAAACAACCCATGTTTCATATTTGAAATATAAATCTAGTCGACATTGAAATGAAAATTGTTTCACTTGATCATAAAAAAGGCATTAAAAAATAATGTTAAGATAAAAAATAAATAAAATGTTTCGAACACAAATTAAACCAAAACTAGTAGAATAAAAAGGGAATGAACTCCCACTACAAGTGTGTGTAGATCCATCAAAATGACCACACACCATTTAGAATTCCATCAAGAGGAGGAGGAGGATCGTTTGGAACTTAGACTTTATTATTGATCTCCCTATAAGGATAGGGGATTCTAGAAATTATAGGTTGAAGAGAGGAATATTTTGGGTCTCCTAAAAGGAAAATATTTTACACTTTAAATAACTTGAGAATGGTGTAGCCAAGGTGACAATTTATAGGCAATGTGGAAGGTGGTTTTTAGCACCTTGAATTTTGAAAACTACTTGGCTTATGGATTTGGGACAGAAGAGAGCATTTTATTACATTATAAAAAGCTAAAAACTTTCTCCCCACTAATTGAATATATCCATAAATTAATTTTTCATCAATTATAGGATTACAATTCAGATATGGTAGAATTATAGAAGTGAACTCAAGACTATGAAAAATTAAGATTATCTCCAATGATGTCACATTTTGGGCCTTAAAATGGATGAATTTGGATCCATGATATTCTAGGAAAATGCATCCCACATAGTTTTTCATTCACCCACTGAATTTCAGAAAAATTGGTTGCATAGATTATCTAATGTATGGATTTTAGTCCACATATATGCTTGGGCTCTTACACAGTTTTGGCCCCTTTTTCTTGAATTCAATTTTGGGCACTCCATATCACCTCCACATAAAATATAAAAATAAAAACAAGTGAAATTTACCTTTCTAACAGTGGTAAACATTAACAAATTGACCAAATGTAAAGTTAAATTTTTTCTTATATTTGGAATTTATAATAAAAAACCGTTTAAAAAGTGGTACAAGGGTGTAAATGAATAGTGAATCGACATGCTATAAATTAGTGATAAATTGGGATAATTAGTGAAGATTAGCTATAATTAATGAAAATTAAAGATAATTAGTGATAGTTGGTGGTAATTAGTGATAATTACTAATATTTAGTTATAATTAGAAATAATTAGCAATAATTAGAGATAATTAATGATAATTAGAGATAATTAGTGATAATTAGTGATAATTATCGATAATTAGAGATAATTACCAATAATTAGTAATTTTATGATTTTATGATTTTTTTTCTTTGATCATCCCTTCCTTTTACAAGATTAATCTTAAGTAACATTTCTATTTTCTATTTTTTAGTATACTATGGAATAAGGAAGTAGACAGTAATTTTTATTAAGAGATCAAGTTTTGATAAATCATCTTAGAAATCCAAATGGTTACAGTATAAATAATTTATATAATGGGGGTGTAAAAAAATTATATCATTTGCATCATCAAAAACAAAAAAAAATTAGAAGTGTCAATTGAGTGTCCATGTAAGAAATGTGATCTTAGGATATTTGAATCATTCGACAGTGTTAGGGTTCATCTATTGCATTTTAGTTTCCAGAAAGATTGTGTTTTTTAGTATCAAAATGGTGAACATAATTTGGAAGAAATAAAAATAATTTGGTTATAGATATATCATGATTTCAAACTTTAGTACATGAGGTTGATGATCCATATTTTCATAAAAAAGAAACACATAATCATAATTCAACTCCTGAGTTATAACCATATCAATTTTATGATTTGCTGAAGTTTTATCTGGATGCCTTAAATCCTGATTATAAGATAAAAAAATTTAAGTTGTTAATGAATTTATGGATATTGAATCAGATATTGGAATGTAAAATAGGTTTTTTATCCAAAATTTTATTTGGTTTAATCATTTCTACATTCGGTAATTATTCTTCCTATAAATTTATATAATAAATATTTTGGTCCATAATTTGGGTCTTGATTATCAAAAGATCCATGTATTCTCAAATGATTTCATATTATAGTATGGTGAATATGATTCATTAGGTAATTTTCCTTCATGTGGACAATCAAGGTATAAAGATGCGAAATAAGAAAATTCCAAATTTATTCCCATTAAATAGTTGAGGTATTTCCCACTTACATATTGATTGAATAATTTATTTATGTCTCACAACACAACGTCATTGAAGACATGGAAAAAATAAAATATTTATATTAGTAAAAGCTTAAATCATCCATATTATGGTGATTCATAATTTTTTTTGATGAGATACACAATTTATTTGATTCAGAAGATTGTTACATGTGATTAGGTATTTATAATAATTGTTTCAATCTATTTAGTTCTTATAGTAGTCGATATTCTTGTTGGACCATATTTATAACTCCACACAAATTACCTCATTGGATTCTAATGAATGAACCATGCATATTTTTAACATTACTAATTCCAGGAAATTTAAAAAATAATATTGATGATTATTTAAAGTCATTGATTGATGAGTAAAATTTATTGTAGATTAATGGTTTTAGTACATATGATGTAGTTGAAAAAAAAAATTATGATGAAAGTTGCATTAATGTGGAAAATTAGTTACTTCCCTACATATGGAATGTTATTTAGTTGGAGTGAAGATTGTATAAAATCATTCCCATATTGTATGAGTGACAAAAAAGAATTTATACTTCTCAATTGAAGAAGACCTTGTTTTTTTTACTTTTATTACAAGTTTCTTCCTACATACCATCATTTTTTAAGGAATATAAATAATTTCAGAAAAGGTACAATTGAAAGAGATAAACCTATAGTAATGATCTTAAGTATTGATCTAAAATCTATTTCATCTTAATTACCTATTATTACCGTTGGACCGACTATAAACCAACAAAAATATATGGATTTAGGAATGAACATAATTGGATAAAACATAGTATTTTTTGGATATTCCATATTGGAATGATTTGTTGGTCCATCACATGTTATATTTCATGAATATTGAGAATAATTATTTTGATAACATATGTTATAAAAGTTTGGATAAAAACAGTAATGATAAATATAATTTAAATGAATGATATGATCTTACCGAAATTTATTGGTTTTCAGAATGAGAGTGGTTTGACAAATGACATATTATAGAATTTAATGAAGCCAAATGTGGATCATACAATTTCTAAAGAAAATAATTTATTATTCTATTAGTGGATTGTCCATTTGAGGTTACCATATGGTTATGTTTTTAATTTGGATCAATCTATCAAAAATTATCATATTACTATATTAAAAAACATTATTGTCGTGTTATAATGGAAGCAGTACTAATGATTGGCCATATTGGTTTTCTAAATGATTCAATTTGGGATGTAATGATTGAAATATCATATTTTTTCTGAGAAATTTTTGTGGAGATGGAAGACTATTGTGCACTAAGTGGGGTGCATAAAATTATTGTATTAATTTTATATAAATTGGGGGGAAATTTCCATCAGCACTGTTTTATTTAATGGAACATTATCTGCATGATTTTTTGGGGGGATTAGTATTTTACCACCCATAGTTTTAAATAATTGACAATTTATTTATGTATTTTTTGTGTATAAAGTATGTGGGGTATGTTTGGGAAGTTTTGGAGGAGTTTTGGAATGATTTTGGGAATTTTCTGTAGGTGTGTGATTTGTGAACAGTTAGTAGAAACCATGAAACCCCTCTAGAAAACCATGAAAAGAGAAATAGTGGGCACTGGGTAGGTTTACAATTGGAACATGGTTTAGAAAAACTATGCAGCCACATAGGAGTAACCATGATAAGTGGAACATAGGGGTTTTTCATAGTCAACACACGTTTTTTTAACAATTCAATCCAACCATGTGAGGAGTTGTTTGGAGGAAGTGGTTGGCGCATGATTTGTGCACAGTGTGCCTAAATGTGTGCATTAACCATGCACCTTTAAAAACAAGATATGAAAATAGTGGATCTAATTCATATTTTACCCTTAATAGTTAATTTCCCCCCTAAATAGACCCTAAATAGAATTTCCCTTCTTCGAAAGGATGTGGAGATCCTTCCCCTTAGACCAAGAACAATCTGTTGATGATTCTTTGTGTGTTGGAGGCCTAGATTCCTTGGTAAGTTCCCATTCATTATTGTTTTCATTATTTTTCTTCTTATTTTATCTCTTAGATTCATGGATTTAATCTTTTGGGGATATATCCATGTGGTGTGATGCCAATCATAATGATATATGGTTTATTGATCTTAGGGAATAATATATAAGGAAGGTTTTTGGTATTCCAAGTGATGTATAATGAATAATTTGTGTTATTCTTCATTTTCTACTAAGATTATGAGGTAGTTGGCTTCACTATAAACTGCTCTAATTTGAACTTGAAGGATTGGTTTCAAATTAACTAAATTTCTTGATTTTATTGGTGAATTTTTTTTTGAAAAGATGATGGAAAACCTATTTAGTGGTGGGTTGTGGAATTGTATAAGGTGGTTGTTTTGTGAAAATTGAAATGGTTAAATGATTTGAAAATGTATATTTTAAAATGGTTATTTTGGTCTCATGCATGAAAAAATGGTTGGAAAGTGTTTTTAATAAAATGATTATTTTATTGGAATGGTTTGGAATTGTTGTGTTTGCATGATATTTGGCATACATGGTTGGTGTGAGTACATTTTATTGATATTACCCTAGATAAGGGGAGTGTACCATTGGAGTACACTGATGTGAACCTATTGAATGGGAATTTTCCATTGGGGCATCGGATATTGTAGGTTTCGGGCACAGTAGAAGTGTGCAATGGGTTGTTCCAAACTTTTATTTTTTATCCATGATTGATGGTCAATCCAAGATTTACACAATGATAAACACCAAGATATATGAAATTGAATCAAATAATATAGATAAGGGATTGAATTTTGGAACCATAGAAAGGATCATCACATATTATTTATAATCAATTTAATTAATTAAAGAATTACCATGTTGGAATTCTATCTTCATTGATGGATTAGAAAATAGATCTGCATTGTACCATCATTATGTTTTTGGAATCAAGTGAAAATTCCCTCTAAAGGTTATCTGCACGTGTTCCAAAAATCTCCAAATGTCATCACAAGAATCTCCAGGTTCTAGCACGATAGATCCTATTGCTTGCATTATACACCTTTGATAACCTTGAGAACTATTTCCAAAGCATTCTGCTTGACTCTTGATTTGAGAGTTCTAGGTGGAGGAAGATCTCTCTATGTTCTTATGAGAGTTCTTGGAGAAGGGATCTCTCTGGGGCTTGAGAGGATTTTTCAAATCTATTTTCCACAAGAAAAAACAAATGAATTATCTCTCAAAAAATTAATATAATTGGGTTTATATATCAATAGGGTTAGAAATAAATAATTGTACAGGTCCCCTTTATTATTTATTTAATCCTTATGAAACCCCATGTCAAATAATATTATTATTATTATTATTTCTCGACATACACTTAACTTTTGAATTAAATTAAATATTATATAACCAAATAATATTGAATATTATTTATTCTTACCGAACCATTAAACTTGATTCATCATTCCTACACAATATTTATTCATCCTTGAATAATGACTATTTATTTATAAAATAAATATCGCTGCATTATTTTCCAATAAAAAAATAAATATTATATTCACTAAATAACAAATAAATATATCTTAAATATTCTATACACATTATATTCTCTCAACTAACTGGTGAAAGAATATATGAGATCAATTAAACATGTATAATTATTAAACCAAATGTGGAAATAATATTTATTAAACTTGTTAAATAATATATAATATTATTATTATTTAGCCGAGGTTCTGGATACACTTAGTGTGTGACCCTCTATGCCTCTTTTTTAGTAGCATTAGGAAAAGTAGCCTAAAGTACAAAGTTATCATATAGAAACACACCAAGGCTTCCATAGAGAAAGAAGTTAATGTCACAATAACATAATACCTCATAAGTATGTTTACTATGTAATATAATCCCTTTATCATTATATCTCTAATCAAGCAGGTTTCATGTTGTTTCTATTAACCTATGTGCTTGATGTCTCTTTCTTTGACTTACAAGAAATTGAACTTTCCTACAAAAACAGCATGGGCATGGATTTATTTAGGATATATCATTTCCATCAAATGGACTGAGATATCAAATTTTATTAAAGAAAAAAAGGGACAAATAATTTCTTGCATTATTCATTAATGTGATATTACTCGTGATGTACCCAATATATCCTATGCTGCTGCGAACATCTCTAATCATAGTTTTCAAAAAGACATCAAAGTACGTGACTCATAATAATCATTAATAATAATATTAAAGTATAAGGAGAAATACACACATCCACAGATAGGAACATCCAATGAAACATATAAATGTGGATTTCCTACAGGTGTTTCTTTCTCATAATATCCTACAATGGATATTACCAAGGGCATATACCATGAGAGGGTTCTGAAAAGTACTACAATTCTACACCCCTGATATCCCATATCATTTTTTATCCTCAAATGATATCATCTGAATATAGAACAAATATTTAAGAATAGTGTCATAACACTTCCAGGTTCTCATCATAGTGGGGAACTACTATGACTTTTTAGTTTGAAAGTTACTCTTGGGACATTATCACATACTATGTTATGTATAAGAGAAATCATGATGTTATAAGAAGTTTATTAATATTCAAAACTCTGAATACATGTTATCATAAAGTACAAATAAGTTGGTTCTAGGGAACCAACTCCAAAAGAATCTCACTTTCACTAGAGCCAACTGCAAAAAACCATCAGTCAGTTAGTTCTCACATGCCACTCATGCTTTTGCAGAGATAGGACTTTATTTAATGGGTACCACATGTTCTCTTATATAGTTACTATTCTTATAGAAACTTCACACCTTTGATAAAAATCACTCAAGAGGTGATACTTCCGGAGTATAAGCTTTGTCTGTTGGTGTGACCTTGGCTCTTTTGTGAGAGTTTCCACTACAGTGTTATCACAACACAATGTGATAGGGTGTTTACTTCTAGGTACCAAAAAAAGATCCAAGAAAAAGTTCCATATCTAAATGGATTCCTTGTATACATCATAAGCGGCTATATATTTAGACTCCACTGTAGAATTAGCGACAACTAGCTACTTTGAACTCTTCCAGCTCACAACTCCTCCATTGAGATAGAAAAAATATCATGATTGAAAATTTAGACCAATCTAATCTATATAAAAACTAGCATCAGTATAAATCCTAACGATCATCTCCTCATCTAATCCATACACCAAGAACATATCTTCAGTTCTTCTTAGATACTTAAGGACAGCCTTAACAGAAGACTAATAGTGTTTTCTTATATTAGCTTGATATCTTCTTGTCATGATCAATTCATATGCAACAACAAGTTTAGTACATAACATAACATACATGATTGATTCTTTCTCGGAAGTGAATGGGATTTTACTCATTATCTCTTTCTCATGTTGTGTCAAAGGAATCATTTTTTTAGAAATATGTAAACCATGTGACACTGGAACAATTCCCCTCTTGGATTGTTCCATAAAAATCTATTTAGTATTTGGTCAACATATTTACTGTAACGACCCAAACGTTTATTAATGAAAATTTAACTTGATCTAATTAAATGTATTATTATGTAAAATGGTTATATAAAACATATACACTTCCTTGGTTTTATGAATTTGGATTTTAAAATACTGTTAAGAATTATTACCATTGCTAATATAATTTTTGAACAGTGATCACATCATTAGTATAAATATAGGGCTCTAAAAAATACAATTTACTCAAGAAAGCGATGACCTCATCCAGTAGAATTGCTCTATACGAATCCCATTTTTTCATAGCTTAGAATGGAGGTAGCATGACTAGGCTTCACTCTGGACCAAGACCAAACCGAGATTGAACATGTTAATCTTGAACGAAATCGCTTATGGGAGAAGTTGAAGTTAATAGAGATTACCACCCAAGTGATGTTATCCAAGCTTCCCCAAGAGTCTATCAACATCACACACCTTACCCTTAGGTCTTATGTGGGTGTTATAAGGGGTTATCTAACACAACCCAAGCACTATGATTATGTTCATTAGTTTTTTATAGAATAAAGAATATATATTCATTTTATTATTGTTACTTTATAAATGGTTTTTAAAGAGCAGATAGTATTTTCAGTTAATATTCAATTAAGAAATCTATTTTGATGAATTAATGGATTTTTTAA
Source organism: Viscum album (assembly GCA_963277665.1). NCBI lineage: Eukaryota > Viridiplantae > Streptophyta > Magnoliopsida > Santalales > Viscaceae > Viscum > Viscum album. Next base: position 1,954,271,333 of record OY728125.1, read on the forward strand.
TTAAATAATATTTTAATAAAATATTATTACTAAATTAATCTTTATTAAATATAAATGATTGTATAATTTTTATGAATACGATTATAATTTTTATTAAGGTTTGAAAGCTATTTTTTTCAAAACCCATGAATTTTTTATAAGTATTGGTTTTTATTTTAAAAGTTAAAATTCACATATTTATAAAATTATTTATTTAAAATGAATATTATTTTTGGATTCAGGATGTTGAAATTATCTAATGGTGAATTTTTCATAATTTTCTGGGACAGTCAAATTTTTGGGTAAAAATTAAATACCGTTTAAATATATAATGTTTTTTATAACATCATAATGACCAAATAGTGATGTAATAAAATACTATAAAAGGTATATTTGGCCAATATATGTTTTACCTTTAAAATAATTTGATTTTAGATTTTTTGATTAATTTTACAACACCTTAGTGAACCCTCCAAGACTTATTAAATATTTTAACTTTTTAAAATGATTTCCTTGAGAGTGTGACTCACCTCCACATAAGTCAGCCTAATATTTTAATAAGTTCGTTAATTGGACTTATAAAATAATTTTTTTCACTACCATTTGGAAAAAAACATGGTCAAAAACCATGGGATGGTTTGTGGTTTTGATTATTTTAATGTGTAGTGTCAAAAACCATAATAATAAAGAATTCTCTCTCCTTTCATATATAAACTCACTCAATCTCCCATTTCTCTTCAGTAAAACCATTTGAAGCTCAACCAACCTATTCCCTCCTCTCTCTAGAATCCTCCCAAGGCACCCCAAGCTCCCATGAAACCTCTCTCAAACCTCTCCCAATCCTTTAGGATCACACTTCTAAGTAAGGGATCCTCACTTTCCTTCCTTTTATATTATGTCCAATTTTCCTTCTATTGTTATGCTCTTTTATTTTCAATTAAAAATGTTGGGGTATAATTTATAACCTCACCTATACTTACCTCCTTATGTTTGAATGATGAGAGACCCCTTTCTCTCTCATTAATGTCTCTCATGTACACCTGTTACCATGCCAAAATTCTGTAAGAGATTTCTCTCTCATCATTTACATTCATAGAATTCTTTTATATTATGCATTTAAATTCCATTACATATGTTGATACATGTATCCATATGACCCCCTTACTATCCATTTCATATAAATATGATGAGATACCCCTTTCTCTTTCATCAACCATTTTTGTGAATTCTTATGTTACGTTGTTATGCAGCCGAAATTGCACCGCGATTTTCTAAACCCAAGTCAATGTGTGGTGAATACCATGCCCATTTCTCTATCAAGGGTATTCACATTTATTAACATTTACTTATTGATTATAGAGTTTCATGTATTTATTTCACATTCCTTTATCATGGAATAAATTATGATGTTGAATGATTCGATATTGTATGATTCATGTGGCACATTTATGCATGAAATGAAATGTTTATAAAGGGTGTGCCCTGATAGCACTCTAATGCATTGGGTAATGAATAGTATCATGATATTTCATGCGCAATGATGGTTTACTCATGCTAATTCATGTGCAATGAGGGTTTACTCATGATCCATGTGCAATGAGCCTTGGCTCATGCTAATATCATGTTAAATGTTGTTGTCACATCTCCATACTATAATAATCATGCTATATCATGCATTTATGTTCATGTTTCTCTTGTTATCTATTGATATGTGTGTTGCATAACATGTATTGTATTCTTCATGTTATTCCTTTTTTACTAACTTACTTGTCTTTATAGATCACCCTTTTCTTATGTATGTTATTAGGTTATCCCATGCAATGCTAAGTACGAAGGAATGTTGTGGTCATGTAAAAGAATTTTTTAATAAAGATGTTGTATTTTTATGTCTTAAGTTGTCATGTAATGTTCCTAAGCCCCAAAGACACTGGACCTCTTGATCTTCTAGGTTGTATTAAGTGAAAGTTTATGTAATAAATCATGTTTAAGTGTGTAATAAAGAGTAGGGTTGTTATAGTTGGTATCAAAGGATAGGTTTAGTTATTTTTGGGATCAGGATTAGAAAACCCTAGTGAAATACTTAAGGATAAGAATAAGTATAATAAAAACATCCCTAAATTTTGTTGATTATAGAGTAAGTGGTTTATCAATAAAATACATCCTTTTCTGTATACGGACAAGTAGAGGTGGCTCTGGCACAGATGTATCTAGGGGTAAAACCTGAAAACAACGCTTTGATCTAGACTCGAACAAAAATGGGTGCACGACAACGAGTCTTGCTGCTCTCTTAGTTATGAAACTCCCAAGGGATATGCTTTGGTAAATTCATGATCTTAGTATAAACCATTATTAAGGGAATAAAAAAAATTCCCCTAAGAATATATGTTGGGAAGTAGATCATGGATAACATAGATTGAAGCCTATAAATTCATAAGTTAAGGAAATAAATGTAATTTATAAGTTGTCCCTTTTTTGTATTTGGATTCCCCTTTACGTGTTACCCCTAACATTCTTTTTATTCCAACCAATGGCCGGTAATAGGAGGATTCGAGCTAACAACTAATGCGAAGATCAATGTGATGACTTTTCTAATGAGATGCCCAATCTGGTGGGAGTAGGAATCAAAAACATTTTCATGATACTCTCTCAGTTAATTCAAGTTTTGAATAGAAACATGGGTCAAGAGGAACGTTCAACCCCCCTTAAGAAATTACAAGCCGAAATTGAGATCTTCAGAAGAAAAAGTCCTCCTACTTTTAATGGATCATCGGATCCCTCAATCGTCAAACAATGGATCAACTACATTGACAATATCTTATCCATCCTTCAATGTTCTGAACAAGAGAAGGTTATTATGTTTGCTTATCATATGGAGGGTGAAGCTGATCAATGGTGGACATTGATAAAAAATATGAAGCCTGAGGAAGAGATTGAGGTATTGGAATGAAAGGATTTCTGAAAAATATTTTTCAATAAATATTTTCCTCGAACCCTCCGACTTAAGATGGAAAGGGAGTCCTAGACCTCATTTAAAAAGATTATGAATTCATCAGAGCATACGAGGAAAACATCCCAAGGCTTGAACGATACGCCTTAGGCTTTGTCATTACTCCTGAATGCAAGGTTGACCGCTTCTTTGGTGGGTTAAAACCTATCTTACACAAAGCCCTAGAGATTCGTGACTTCGATAGCTATGAAGAAATTGTACGATGTGCCCTCAAAGTCAAAATAGAGATTAGAGGAATCTCAGGGGTATCATGGGGATAAGAAGTGGAAAGTGGACTCTAATTCTGGTGGTCCAATGGATAAATCCAATGGTGTTAAGAAATTCTAGCACCCCACTTTCCAAAGGTGCGGAAAGAAGCACCATAGAAATTACCTGAAGGGGTTGAATAAATGCTTTAGGTGTGGATGAGAATGGCATTTGGCCATTAATTAACGAAAAGAAAAACCCACTACTGTGACAGAGGAAAGGAACACTTTGTTCGACCCTCAACGCATTATTCATTGCTTCAACTACAAAGAACCAGGGCAGTTTGAAAACCAGTTCCCTAAGCCAAGGGTTTTCAGAGGCAACCATCAACCTCCAAGGCAGCAAGGGTGAGATTTTTCCATCACTACTTCTGAAGAGAACCCCGATAAAGAAGTGGTGATAGGTACGCTAGTTATTCATTCAAGAATAAAAAATGTACTTTTTGGTTATGGTTCTACGCATTATTTTATATCCTGAAATTTTAGCAGAACAATCCCAACACCACCACAATTCATGTAAGTAGAGATGTTGGTGAGAATGAAAAATGGGGAAATCATTGCATCCCATGAATATAACTCCTCCCCTATCACAATCTTTGGATTGAACATCTCATTGAACCTCATCATACTCCCTCTCGTGGAATTTTATGAAATTCTTGTCATGGATTGGATTTCCCTATATAGAGCCATCATAAATTGTCGTCATAGGGAAATCACTCTCCATATGGCGAATCAACCCCTGATTTTGTACAAGTGAAAAAAGGAGGATGAATCTTTTTTAGCATCATCATCTCAAACGTGGATATTACTGCCCTATGAGCACGCGTATCTTTCTCAGATGATTGAGTCTAAGGAAGCAACCATCCTTGAAGACATTCTTATTGTGAGAGAATTCGATGAAGTGTTTCCCAAGGAATTTCCTGGTCTTGGTCCTAGAAGAGATGTTGAATTCTTGATTGATCTTATACCTGGGGATTTTCCAATATCCAAGACTTCGTATAGAATGGATTTTGTGGAGCTTGATGAGCTAAAGAAACAACTACAGGAGAATATGGATAAAGGGTTTATACACTCAAGTGCTTCACCATGTGGTGCATCAGTCCTCTTCATCAAGAAGGATGGGTCAATGCACCTTTGCATTGATTATCGTGATATCAGAAAAAGCACGATAAAGAAAAAGTATCCTCTTCCAAGAATTGATGACTTGTTTGATCAGCTACATGGAGAACAATACTTCTCCAATGTGGATCTGTGGTCTGGATATTACAAAATAAGGGTGAAGGAGGATATCCCCAAGACTAATTTTCGTACAAGCTACAAGCACTATGAATTCATATTAATGCCTTTATAACTCACTAATTCTCCAGCAATCTTCATGGACTTGATAAATATATTCTATAGATATTACCTTGACAAATTTGTGGTAGTCTTTATAAACGGTATTCTAATATACTCCAAAACCAAGGAGGAGCATGAGAAGCATCTAAGCACTGTACTAGAGACCTTGCGAAAGGAGAATCTCTATGAAAAGTACATAAAGTGTGAGTTATTGTTGAAGGAAGTCTCATTCATGGGTCATATCATCACAGGCAATGGGATATCTGTGGATCCTTCCAAGACAAATGCAATTGAGAGATGGTCGAGGCCAACATCTGTGATGGATATCCATAACATCCTTGGGTTAGCTGGATATTATAGGTGATTTGTGAGAAATTTCTCACAATTTTCAAACCTTCTTACCAAGATAACTCGAAAAGGAGTCAAGTTTTATTGGAGTGATGAATGCGAAGATAGATTCAAGGAGTTAAAAAATAGGATTATCACTGTGTATGTGCTCACATTACCAACAAGTGAAGAAATATTTGTGATATTTTGTGATGCTTCGAAGAAGGGCTTGGGCTGTGTGTTGATGCAAAATGACAGAGTCATTGACTATGTTTCAAGGCAATTGAAAGTTCATGATAAAAACAATCCAACGCATGATCTGGAATTAGCTACAGTAATCTTCACTTTTAAAATTTGGAGGCATTACCTCTTTGGGGAGAAGTGTGAAATATATACGGATCACAAAATCCTTAAGTATATATTCAAAAAGAAATATTTGAACATGCACCAATGAAGATGGTTTGAGATGATCAAAGACTATGATTTCTCAATCCATTACCACCCTAGGAAAGTGAACAAGGTGACAGATTCTCTATGCAGAAAGGGCCCAGTGATTCTATCATTTATGAGAATTGAAAAGGATCCAATCTTCTTAGATTTGATGAATATGGAATGGGAATCATAAAGAAGGGAATGTCATCAATCCTTTCACAAATAATTGCACAACCATCTCTTTGGGAAATGTTAAATGATGATCAAAAGAATGATGTGGGAATTCAGAAGAAATTGGAAACTATTAGAAAAGAAAAATCCTCAGAGTTCAATGTTAATGAAGAAGGAATTGTGAGATTTTGGTCAAGACTATGTGTTCCATCAATTCCGAAGTTAAAGAATGAACTTTTGGATGATGCACATAGTTTAAATTTATCCATTCACCCAGGAAACAAAAACATGTATCGAGATCTCCAGGTGATTTATTGGTGGGATAACATGAAGAAGGAGATCACTGAATATACATCAAAGTATCTGGTATATCAGCAAGTGAAGGCTAAGAGGTGGACATCTAATGGGATGATGAAACCATTACCCATACCAATATGGAAATGGGAAAACATCACCATGGAATTTGTCACTGGACTTCCAAAGACATCCAAAAGAAACAGTGATATCTGAGTTTTTTTGGATCGTCTTACAAAGACTGCACACTTCATTGAAATTCGAGAGGATTTCTCATTGGATCAACTATCATGGATATACATCAAAGAAGTGGTAAGGCTTAATGGAGTACCACTATCAATTGTATCCGATTGAGATCCAATATTCACCTCTAAGTTCTGTAAGAGTCTCCAACATTCTCCAGATACTGAGATGAACTTTAGTACGACTTATCATCCTCAAATTGATGGTCAATCTAAGCAGACTATCCAAACACTAGAGGATATGTTGAGAGCATGCTCAATGTACTTTAAAATAGGATAGGATCAACATCTTTTTCTATTTGAGTTCTCTTACAATAAAAGTTTCTACTCAAGCATCCAAATGGATCCTTATGAATCTCTTTATGGTAAGAGGTGTAGAACAAAGGCATGTTGGCATGAAGTTGGCGAGAAAAAAAACCTAGGTCTAGAAATGGTCTAAGAAATGGTGGAGAATGTTAAGACCATCCAGAAGCACATTAAAGCTGGTCAGATTTGACAAAAGAGCTATGCTGATAGTCATTGATGAGACCTAGATTTTGATATTGAATACATGATATTCCTCCACACATCATCGTGGAAGAGAGTTATGAGATTTGGGAAGAAGGGAAAGCTTAGTCCAAGGTACATCGGCCCTTTTGAGATCCTTGATCACATTGGAGCAGTGGCCTATCGACTAGTGCTCTCATCGAACCTATCTCAAGTATATGATATATTACATGTATCACTCTTGAGGAAGTACATACCTGACCCATCATATGTACTCAATCTAGAGGGGGTACCATTGTAGAATGACCTCTCCTATGAAGAGAATCCGGTGAAGATCTTAGATCGTAGGGAAAATGTTCTACGAAATAAGACAATGTCCCTCGTTAAGGTGTTGTGGAGAAACCACAAGTTTGAAGAAGCAATGTGGGAATCAAAGGAAGTGATGAAGCATAGTTACCCTTGTCTGTTTTAGTGTGGGAAAAAGAAATTTCGAGGGAGAAATTTCTTAAGGGGGGAAGATTGTAAGGACCCAATCTTTTATTAATGAAAATTATTTTTGATATAATTAAATGTTTTATTATGTAAAATGGTTAAATAAAACATATGCAGTTCCTTGGTTTTATTATTTTAGATTTTAAAATATCATTAAAAATTGTTACCATTGCTAATATAGTTGTTGAACAGTGATCACATGATTAGTATAAATATAGGGATTTACCAAATCCAATTTACTCAAGAAGCGATAGCCTCATCCAATAGAATTGCTTCATACGAAGCCCATTTGTCAGAGCTTGGAAAGGAGGTAGCGTCACTGGCCTTCGCTCTGGACCAATCCCAAGCCAAGCTTCAACACGTTAAGCTTGAACAGAATCGCCTACGGGAGAAGTGGAAGTTAATAGAGATTACCACCAGAGCAATGATATCTGATCCGCCCCAAGAGTCTGTCACCATCGCACACCTTACCCTTATGTCTTATGCAGGTGTTATAAGAGGACATGTAACAAGACCCTAGCACTATGATTATGTGCATTAGTTTCGTATAGAATAATGAATATACATTCATTTTATTATTTTTACTTTGTAAATGGTTTTTAAAGCACAGATAGTATTTTTAGTTAATATTCAATTAAGAAATCTCTTTTAATGAATTAATGGATTTTTGAATTAAATATTTTTTTAATAAAATATTATTACTAAATTAATTTTTATTAAATATAAATGATCGTATAATTTTTATGAATACAATTGTAATTTTTATTAAGGTTTGAAAGTTGTTTTTTTCAAAACCCTTGAATTTTCAATAAATATCAGTTTTTATTTTAAAAGTAAAAATTCATATATTTAGAAAATTATTTAGTTAAAATGAATATTATTTTTGGATTCTGAATGTTGAAATTATCTAACAGTGAATTTTTCCAAAATTTTCTAAGACTGCCGAATTTTTGAGTAAAAATTAAATACCGTTTAAATATATAATGTGTTTTATGACATCATAATGACCCAATAGTGATGTAATAAAATACTATATATGGTATATTCATCCAATATATGTTTTACCTTTTAAAATAATGTGATTTTATATTTTTTATTAATTTTACAATTCTTTAGTGCACCATCTAAGACTTATTAAATATTTTAACTTTTTAAAATGATTTCCTTGAGAGTGTGACTCACCTCGACATAAGCAAGCCTAATATTTTAATAAGTTCAGTCATTGTCCTTATAAAATAATTTTTTCCACTCCCCTTTGGAAAAAAAATATGGGCAACAAACATGGGATGGTTTGTGGTTTTGATTAGTTTAATGTGTAGTGTCCAAAACCTAAATAATAAAGAATCTTCTATCCTTTCCTATATAAACTCACTCAATATCTCATTTCTCTTCACTCAAACCATTTGGATCTCGACCAAACTCTTACATCTTCTATATAAAATCTTCTCAAGGCTCCCCAAAGCTCTCCAAACTCCCAAGAAGCCTCTTTCAAGCCTCTCTCAAGCCTTTGGGATCACACTTACAGGTAAGGGATCCTCAGTTTCCTTCCTTATTTATGCCCAAGTTTCCTTATATTGTTATGCCCTTTTATTTTCAATTTAAAATGTTGGGGTATGATTTTGAACCTCCCTTATACTTCCCTCCTTATGTTTTAATGACGATATAACTCTTTATCTCTCATTAATGCCTCTCATGTACACCTGTTACCATGTTGAAATTCCGTAAGGGATTTCTCTCTCCTCATTTACATTCAAGCAATTATTTTATATTATGCATCTAAATTCCATTACATATGTTGGTACATGTATATATATGGCCCCATTACTGTCCATTTCATATAAATATGATGAGATACACCTTTCTCATCAACCATTTTTGTGAATTCTTATGTCACACAGTTATGCTACCGAAATTGCGCCGTGATTTTCCAAACCCAAGTCATTGTGTGGTGAATACCATGCCCATTTTTCTATCAAGGGTATTCACCTTTATGCACATTTACTTATTGATTATAGAGTTTTCATGTATGTATTCAACATTCCTTTATCATGGAATAAATGATGATGTCAAATGATTTCATGTTATATGATCCATGTGGCACACTTATGCATGAAATGAAATGTTTACAAAGGGTGTGCCCTGATAGTGCTCCAATGCATTGGGTAAAGAATAGTATCATGATACACCATGTGCAATGAGGATTTACTCATGATAATTCAATTGAAATAAGGGTTTACTCATGATAATTTAAGTGCAGTGAGGGTTTACTCATGCTCAATGTGCAATGAGCCTTGGCTCATGCTAATATCATGTTAAATATTGTTTCTACATCTCCATGCTATGATAATCATGTTATATCATGCCTTTATGTTCATGTTTCTCTTATTCTACATTGACATGCCTATTGCCTAACATGTATTTTATTCTTCATGTTATTTCTTTTTTACTCCCTTACTGGGTTTTATAGTTCACCCTTTTCTTATGTATGTCCTCAGATTACTCCCTTACTGGGCTTTATATCTCACCCTTTTCTTATGTATGTCCTCAGGTTATCCCATGAAATGCTAAGTACGAAGGAATTTTGTGGTCATGTAAAAGAAGTTTTCAATAAAGATGTCATATTTTTATGTCTTAAGTTGTCATGTAGTGTTCCTAATCCCCAAATACACTAGACCTCTCAATATTTTGGGTTGTATTAAGTGCAAGTTTATGTAATAAATCATGTTTAATTTTTTAATAAATAGAAGGGTTGTTATATTTACTTTGACTTAGTCCCAGTATCATCTTGGATCTATCACGAATGATCTTGATCCCCAGAATATAGGCTACTTCACCTACTTCTTTCATGGATAAACACTTGTTTAACTATTCCTTAATAGACTATAATACTGGTATGTCATTTCCAATAAGTAATATTTCATCAATATATACTACTAAGATAATGACCACATTCCCACTAAACCTCCTCTAAACACACAACTCACATTCATTCTTAATGAAGCCAAATTCTTTTATAGATTCATTGAATCGAATGTTCCATGATTTGGATTCTTAATTTAATCCATAATTGGATCTTTGCAACTTGAAAATCATTTTGGAATCACCTGGAGTCACAAACCCTTATGGTTGTGTCATATAGACATATTCCTAAAGTTTCCCATTAAGGAATGTAGTTTTGACATCCATATTGAAAATATCATAGTCATGGTAAGATGATATAAAAAGTGGAATTCTGATGGATTTAAAAATGGAAACTAGTAAAATGGTTTCACCATAGTCAATTCCTTGATGATGTTTAAAACCTTTAGCCATTGGCCTTTTTTTAAAATTATTTTAATTACCTTACATTTCTAGTTACCTCTTGAATACCAATTTTTCACAACGGGATTTACATCTATTGACCAAAACCCAAATGTGGTTTTAATACATGAAATACATTTTAGAATTCATGTCTTATTTCCATCATAATAATTTTAAGATCTCTACTATCTTCTTATAGGAGAGAGGTTAATCATTTACAAACAATAATTAGTCACCATCTTTAGTGATAAGAAAACCATATATCTCTAGTTCTCTTACCTCTCTTACGCTCCTACGTAGTACTTGTGTTTTAGGAACTTCTTATTCTATGGGGACCTATAGAATCTATTCATGTACCAACTATTTTTTATCTTAAGAATCAACTTCATCAAAGGAAATATTTCTCACACTATCCTTTTTGAGGATGTGCTCCCTCTCAAGAAAGAAATATTCTATATCGATAGTCACTTTCTTGTCTGAGGGGTTTTATAGGTAGTATCCATTTGTTTCCTTGGGATAACCTATAAAGATACACTTTATTCCCTGGGGTGAGAGTTTGTTTCCTGAGAAGGGATTAACAAAAGCCTTGCAACCCCATACATGTGTGTGAAAAAAAATAATTTTGTTTCCACTCTATATCTTGAAGGGAGTTCCATTTTCCACTTTAGTTGGTACTCAATTTATTGTGTGTACCACAGTTTTTAATGCATATCCCTAAAAGGATAGTGGATGATCTACATGACTCATTATAGACCATACCATGTCTAATAAGTTATAGTTCCTCCTTTCACTAACATTATTCCAATGTGGTTTGTAAGGTGGAGTGAGTTGAGATAGAATCCAGAACTCCCATAGAAATTCGATAATCTATTGGTTAATATATTAACCCTATCTTCCCCTTTCTCTTCATTTTGGTGGCTGATGTTTTCTCCAACCACATTTCTATGGAATCATCCTCTAACTTGATTCATGGAGCAAAGGTGTGCTGGACTAGCCCTCATATATCTCATCTATTTTTTGTGGATGATTGTCTTAATTTCTCAAGGGCCTCACATGATGAATTTCCTTCCATATGAAATGTTATTGGCCTCTATGAGAGGGCTTCTGGATAGGTGATTAATCAGGACAAATCAGAAATATCCTTTATCTCAGGCATGCCACAGAATAAGAGAGTAGAGCTTTGTCTCACTACTGGAATCTAGATGGTTGACAAGCATAATAAATATCTTGGGCTCCCAATGATGGTAGGCCAGTCAAAAAAGAAATTTTCTCATCCACTGTGGATAGAATTGAGAAACAAATCCAGGGCTAGTCTCCGATGAGAATTTCTAAGGAGGTAAAGGAAACCCTCATCAAGTCTACTTTTCAGTCTATCCCCAGCTATATCATGCCACTTTTTAAGATTCCTTGTGCAATTTTCAACATATTCACTCTTGTGTTGACATTTTTTGGTGGGGTCATTGCAATGGGAGAAACAAAATTCACTAGATTTCATGGCAGTCACTTTGAACCCCTCAAGTGGGCGGCGACATGGGGTTCTGGGACCTAGGCCTATTTAATGATGCTTTGTTGGCTAAGCAAGGATGGCGCCTTCTGACTCAACCATAATCATTATGCGCGTGGATTCTTCATGCAAAATACTTTCCTCACTATGACATCTAGAACTCCCCTCTAGGCCCCCGCCCCAGATTCCTTTGGATAAGTATTTGGGGTTCAAGAATATTACTTGACAAAGGAATCGGCTGGTGGATTGGGGATGGAACAAAAGTCAACATTTGGAAGGACCCATGGATAATTTAAAAAAGACAGCATGAAGGTCACTTCCTCAGCCTCTCCTGGTACGGAGGAGGCCACCGTAAGTTGTTTGTTCGATGATTATAGTTCTGGGTGGTGTTGTGATAAAATTAAATCCTATTTTAATAAAGGAGACAGAATAATTATTCTCATCATTCCATGTGTGACGGATGCGGGGATGGATTTTTTTTTTGTGAAATAATATTTCAGGATGCTACTCAGTAAGATCAGGCTACCGACTTGCTCTCGATGCTCACTTTGACGATAAGGAGGGGATTTGGAAAATCCTTTGGCACTTGAATGTTCCTCTAAAGACACGTTGCTTCTGGTGGAAGATCTGTGCGGATATCCTTCCCACATTGAACTTCCTTTCCTTCCACCATGTTACAAAAAACCATTTATGCCCCCTTTTTTCGAATGATTTCGAATCCCCTTTGCATGTGATCATTCACTTCCAAGGGATTATGGAGGTATGGATTGCTTGGGGATCCTGTTCGTAGCATTTTCTAAACACATCGTCGGATCTCATATCATTGCTGATGATGTGGTCTTCCACATTCACTGCTGATAAGGTAGTCTCACTCTGCATCATGGCCTGGATTTTTTTGGGTTAGACGAAATGATTTCATCTTTAATCACATATCAAAACCTTGTGGTTTTTGGATTGAACGTGCAAATTCCTGGGTTGATGGGTGGAATTGGGACTCGGAACAGATTGTGTTCTCTAGCCCCCGATCAGTTGAAGTTAGATGGATCCCCCCCGGAAGGGATTTTTAAGATGAATGTCGATGATTCTTTACCCAAGGGTGGAATTGTTGGAATTGGTTTGATGGTCTGTGACCATTTTGGTAAGATCATTGCTGCCAAACAGGACTCATTCCACACATTCTGGGAGCCATCTATCACTAAAGCCCATGTTGTCCTTTCTGGTCTAACCTTTTCAATTGATTCTAGATGGAAGGCTATTCACATTAAATCTGACTGTCTCGGCATCATCAACGCCATCAACCCAAATGATCTCGGCCTCTAATCTTATGGCTTCCTCATCAGAAAAATCAAGTCTCTCAGCCACAACTTTACAGTTTTATCTTCCTCTTTCATCAAAAGAGAAGGAAACAAAGCAGCTCACCATCTGGATTCTCATCGTACATTTGAGTAAAATCACCTCTGGCTTGATTCTTCCCCTTTTTGGATGTTAGATCTTGTTACTATAGATCTTCCTGATTAATAAAATCTCCTTAGTTTGTCAAAAAAAAACTTCCACTGTAAGTGGTCCACACACATTAGTGTATACTAATCCTAGAATTTATATGACCCTTTCACCCTATCTACCACATTTTGGTTTGGTCATTTTTCCTTGTAAATAATCATGACATCATTTAAGTGGTTTTAGCTCAGAAAATACGAAATAAAAAACTTGATATAGCTTTTTCAAACACTTCTCATTTACATGACCAAGATGGTGATGTCATATCTATGTATTATATGATTCATGTGAACATGATTTTTTATCAATTGTTAATACTTGGTTTTCATAATTTAATATATAAAGACCGTTATTTGAATGCTTCATATCATAACATATGTTGTCTTTGTAAAAGAAAGCAAAATTTATTTCCAAACATGAAAATAAACCTATATGTATCTAGGCATGATACAAAAATTATGTTCTTGGTAACCATAGGAACATAATAAAAATCTTTTAAAACCAAAACCATTCCTATTGGAAATGAAAAATGGTATTCACCAATGGCCAGGGTAGCCAACCTCGCACCATTAGCAGCTCTCACATCCACCTCTCCTCTAGTAATATTTCAAAATCTATTGGTTCCTGCATTTAGATACAGACGTGAGCACAAAAAGTTGTATCTAATACCCAATGATTAGATATTGAAAGATTACACTCGATAGAAAACACACCTTTAGATTCCCATTTCTTTTGGGAGCAGTTCCTCTTCCAGTGTCCTAGCCTTCCACATGTAAAAAATACCACCTCCTTTTCATAGACTTTCCTCTTGATCTTTCTCTTCTTGGAAGGATGATGCTGAGGATCTTTAGACTTGTTATGAGTCTTGGTCCATTTTCTGTTATCTTCCTTTTCTTGTTCACCATAGGGACCATGGGTTTATCATGCCCAAATCCCTTATCCTCTTGGAGAATAAAAGTAAGAAGTTCTAAAATAATCTTCTCATTATTTCTCATATTGTAATTGACAATAAAACCATAGAAGGTCTTGGGTAGTGATGAAAGTATGAGATCTGTACGGAACTCATCCAGGAATTTAATCCATAAGATTTCTAAGCATTCAATGTAGCCAATAAGCTTGAATACACGAGGACCATCTATCACAAACTCTTCAAGATTAGTTATAAACAAAGCATTGGCGATATCATACCTCTCTTGTCTTTCCTTCTCTTGATAGAGACCCTGAATGCGAGACATCATTCTATACGTATCCATGTCCTCATGTTGTTTCAAAATCTCATTGGACATGGATGATAGCATGAAATATTGAACATCCGTGGAATCCTTAAAATGTTTCTCATAGAGTGATAAATCTTCATCACTTGCCTCATTACCTAGCGCATCAGGAATAGGTTCTTACAGTATATACAATTTCCTTTCATGGGGAAGGATAACACGTAAGAGATTTTTCCACTCTTGGAAATTTGTGTCGGTGATATGGTTATCCTTATCAAGTATGGATTACAATGATATGTTTAAATTCATTTTTATGATGTTTCTACAAATAAGATGAGAAAGGTTTTAGTACTTTAACTAATAAAATTTATAAAAATAAATAAATATGAAATTTATTTGTCTCCGACTATTTTATTGAAACCCAGTAGTCCTCACCATTGGATTCAGAATATCTTGTTGCTTGAACACTCTAATGGGAATGATCCATATTCCCCTTCTTATCACCCCAGCATTGGTTGGACAAGCAACTTGAATGGTTTTAGGTAGGAAGTCAAAATTCCAACTACATTAACTCATAGTTCGATCTAAAATTGCATTTTTATTATTATTCAAAAAAGGGAGCATCACCCCTCCCCGAAGGAGTCAGGGTGGTCTAAAGTAATGAAGCCACAGGGCATCCCCTTGTACAAAATTCTTACTTACCTGGGGTAGAGACCCCACATTCGAAAACACCCTTCGGGGTTCCTCCAGGCTACTCTCTCTAGAAAGAGTGTCCGCCGCAAAGATAACTTCTCTTGGAATATGACGGGTAGAGCAGTCGTTGGGGATCATAGCGGCACATCTACGAACTAAGTATGTTAAGGCCCACAGCACCTTCACTTTCCCATGTAAAGCCCGAATCAATATCTTGGAGTCTGATTCCACTACCGAACACACCAAGTAGAACTTTTTACACATATCAATGCCCATGTGAAATGCATGGACTTCCGCACCCAGTGAATTTCCTGACCCATGAAAGCTGCTAAAGGCAATGATGATCGAGCCATTCCCATCACGCACCAAGCCACCCCCGCGCATCAGCTCGTCCACGAACGAACCATCAACATTAAGCTTGAACCCTATTTCCGTAGGATGTCACCTTACCCAGTCCCTCGGCACCCTGGTACATGCCATTGGCATGTTCAAGAAATTGTAGAGGGTTGAAGATCGTGTCCTCCTTTGAGAAGAGACCCTAATTCATGCACCAGCCCTTTCGTTTTCACCAGCAGTAAACAGTAGACCACCGGCCCTCTAACTGAGCTTTATTCTGTGCCTCCCAAATCGTCCAGAAACCCGCTGTAAGCACAACACTACGGTTTTTTAACTCCATCTCGTTCTGAACCGTGCCCGAGAACCAGCTAATGACGAACTCCTGTATGGAGGAGCAAGCAGCGTTGAATCTACCCCATAAGTCCAAACTGGACCAGAGACGCACGACCCAATCGCTCTTAACTCATAGTTATTTGATATTTTTAGTGGACACAGCAATCTCGATATCCTTAAATTGGATTTCCTTAGCCCTTGCATCTCAGTTACACCATGTCCGTATTTGACAGTCAACCCTTTATGTGAATTGAGTTATGTCAACTGAAAAAATAAAGTTAGAATTCCACGATAA
Organism: Viscum album; assembly: GCA_963277665.1. NCBI lineage: Eukaryota > Viridiplantae > Streptophyta > Magnoliopsida > Santalales > Viscaceae > Viscum > Viscum album. Next base: position 1,954,287,518 of record OY728125.1, read on the forward strand.
TTAAAGGCACCTGAACTTTGGATGGTCAAGCACTTTGATATATGGTTTGATTTTAACCAAAGTAGTGGAATGATATACCGACTTAATATATATAATTGAGGGATTTTATGCTATTATGAATAAATTTCCGATTATTATCTTTATTAAATGCTTATTAATATTAAGTGTATTTACTTATGTGATTAACCATGTAATAGATAATATTTACACATAATATAATTTATTTTAGTTCTATATTACATGCTTATTAATTTCATTAATTCATGTAATCACGGAAAAACATACATAATGAAATAACCATAAAACTTGATAGAAATAAAATAATAAAGTTTTATGATCCTAATATTTTACTAATTGGTTAGTTTATATAGAAGTTTATAAACTAACCATTGACCTATGGTAAAAACACCATGAACCAACTAAGGTTCATGTTATAGCTTTCCACCTGTCCACCTATGTATCTCTCTTGTATTGGCTTCACCTCAGCTCTAAAATTGAACCACCTCCACTAGCTTGAGAGCTCCATAAAATACATATTCTTTTACTCACATGCAGGTGGGGGGAAATGGGTTTACATAAAATAAACCATGGGAACACATGCCCTTACATAATTAGATGAGAGAATACATGCATGCCAATAATTTAATTTAATAATAAATTAAATGAAACCAATCACAAACAAAGGATTGGTATATTCTCATGATCATAAATATGCATGCAATGAATTACGTATTTAATAAAACTAGCATTCAATTCTTAATAGTTCTTAATTAAGATAAATCATGATAGAATCAATTAATTATCATCTTTAATTCATCAATTCTTTTATCTTAATTCTAATATTAACTTCCTTGATATTCTCATCAATTATAATCGACTTCACGGAACATGGTATCCTTGTTGCATGTTCATTAGTCAGGTAGGATGTGTATGGTAATACATGGATTTTCTGTGACTCAAACAAACTACATGTCATGTACATGGGCTATATTGTGTGTACTATGCTTTAATGTGCACCACCCTATCCTGGTCAACATGCATTGTAAGAAATAAATGCACCACATGTCATCAATGCACACAGTTTGAATTAATTTATGAATTAATTCCTGATGCATTGAACATAAGTACATGGAGTGGAACTCTAGTCACACGAAGTGTACTCATGTGTTATCCAGCCATAATTCTTAACATGTCTGGATGAGATATTCGATTTTATTTCATTTATAAAATTAATAGTATTTATTATATCTACGAGAAACAAAGGATCAAATAGTAGATCTCAAAATTTGAATTAAAATAGTGATTAAAATTTAACTGAAAAAAATAAAAAAAAATACATAAATTAATAAATTATATTTAAATAATTATAAATAATTATGTAAATGTTCTAATACCACTTGTAGTTTTTGGGCGCAATAGAAGTGTGCGATAGGTCATGCTCTACTTTGTTTCCTTCCATGATTGATGATCAATCCAAGATTTACAAAACTATAAACATCATGATATACATAATTGAATCAAAGAATATAGAAAAGGGATAGAAAGACAGAACCAGAGAGAAGACCATCACATATTATTTATAATCAATTTAATTAATTAAAGAGTTACCTTGTTGGAATTAGTTCTTCACTGATGGATCTAACAACAGATATGTAGTGTACCATCATTATGTTGTAAGAATCAAGAAAAAATTACATCTAGTGGTGATCCACACATGTTCCACAAATCTCCAAACATTTTTGTAGGAATCTCCAGGTGTTAGTACAACAGATCTTATCACTTTCATCGCCCACCTATGAATGTCTCGAGAACCGCTTCCAAAGTGTTCTCCTTGATCTCTCTTGATTTAAGAGTGGGATGTGGAGGAAGATCTCTCTTTATTCTTTGGAGCTTTCTTGGAGAGGGGAGCACTCTATAGATTGAGAGGATTATCCAAATCCATTTTCCACAACCAAAACAAATGAATTGGCTCTCAGAAAAAATAACATAATTGGGTTTATATATCACTAGGGTTTAAAATAAATAATTGAATAAGTGAACTTTATTATTTATTTAATCCTTATGAAACCCCACGTGAAATAATAATAATATAATTATTATTTTTCCATATGTTCTAAACTTGAGAATTAAATTAAAAATTATTTAATCAACTCATATTCAAAATTTATTATTTATGTTCAGACTATTAAACTTACTTTGCCATTCCTCCAAAATATTTATCGATCCTTGAATAATGACTATTTATTTATTAAATAAATATCATTTCATTATTAAACAATAAATAAATAAATATTATATTCATTAAATAGAAATTAAATATTTTTTAAATATTATGCACACATTATATTATCTCAAAAAACTAGTGAAAAAATATATGTTATCAATTAAACATGAATAATTATTAAACTACAGGTGAGAATAACATTTATTCATCTTCATAAATAATAAATAATATTATTATTATTTAACTAAGATTCTAGATACACTTAATGTGTAACCTTGTATGCCTCTTTCTCAGTGGCATTAGGTGAAGTAGCCTAAAGTCAAAGGTTAGCATTTAGAAACATATCAACAGAACCAATAGAGAAAGAAGTTAATGAATAAATGACATAATACCTCATACATATTCTTACTATGTAATATAATCCCTTTACGACGATATCTCTAACCAAGAAGGTTGCATGTCGGTTCCATCAACCTATGTGCTCGAGGTCTCTTTCTTTGACTTCATGAAACTAACTTTCCTTTAGAACACCATGTCTATGGATTTATTTAGGCTATATCATTTCCATAAAAGGGACTAAGATATCAACTTCCATTAAATAAAAAAAGAGGGAAATCCTTTCTCGCATTATTCATTAATGAAATATTACTCATGACACACCCAACATATCCTACTGCACTGTGAATATCGATCATCACAGTATTAGTCAATTCATCAAAGTACATGACTTATAATACTCATTAGTAATAATCATAAAGTCTAAGTACTAATAAAAACATCTGTAGATAGGAATATCCAATGACACATATAAATGTCTATTTCCTATCAACAAGTCTTGTTTTCATAATATCACACTAGATATTACCAAGGGTGTACAACATGAGAATGTGCCTCAAAGTCTGATGAGTCTCCCCACCTGATAGCGTGTATCATTTGTTTCCCTCAAATGATATCATATGACTATAGATAATATATTTAAGAATGATGTCATAGCACTTCAGGGTTCTCATCATAACGGGAAACTTTTATGACCTTTTGGTGCGATAGAAACTCTTAGGCCATTATCACATACTATATCATATATAATAACAATCATGATGTGATAAGAAGTTTATAAATATTCAAAAATATGAATATAGGTTATTATAAATTACACAGAAGTTGGTTCTTGGCCACCAACTCCAACAGAGATATGGTTACCTTGTGATGAATCAATACATCGACGAGAGGCCGCTCATGAGTATGGAACTATCACTGGATCATGCATGTGTGGGTGTATGTGGATCATGTATTGGGTATACCCAATGAAAATGTGAAATGGTTTAAAGACTTGTTTGGTTTCATTCCATAAAAACATTTTTCTTAGAAATAGTTTCGGTTTTGATATGAAATGATTTTAAAAAAATTATATAATTTTTTTAAAATAAATGTGATAACCTATTCTATCCTAGTGGAATGAGTTTGGAATTCATTTGGGTAAATCCTAGTAAGTTGTATAATTACCCACTTCCTGGGAACTTTGATGCATTTTCATATATTGGTTTTCGAGACACAGGTAGATACAAAGAATCTCATTTATTTAGTGATTCATCATGATACTTTGGGAATGGATTGAGGAGTTGGAGCTTGGAGCATGTTGGGAGATGTGAAGTTTATGTATTTTGAGTTTTTTGGTTTTTTTTTGTCTTCCTCTTGTTTTTAAATTCTATTTTGGTTTCTACATTATATTTTGATATGGTTCATGATGGCAGTTTGGTTTGATTATCAGTTGGTGATACTTTGAGTTGTATTACATTATTCTCATGCATAATATAATGGTTTGTTTGGTTATGGTACTCTTGGTATGGTTATTTTACATTAAAAGTAAAAATCATCCCCAACTATTATGAATCCCTTGGAATTTATTTCCAGCATTTGGTATCTTGGGGATGTCACCTAAGGCCTAATATCTCTCTTGTCACTTCTGAAGCCAATAAGGAGGGGAGGGGTGTTACAAATGGTATCAATCTTCGCAAGTACAGCTTTCATTTTTGGAAAAATGGCATTGTTATGTAGGTCTTGGAGTTGAGATGGTATAAAGGGGTAAGATTATCAGAACTAGAAATGTAGAGTATAAACAGGCATAGCTAACCTATTTATAATGAACTTAAAAATACTTGGGAGTTTGGTACATAAGATTTTTAATACACTTATAGGATTTTTTTTTTACTTCATTGTCATGGGATTAGACCATGAGATAAGAATTACATACATTGATAGAAATGGATTCCCACTATGAGTGCATATTTTATTTTGAGTAATGATTTATGATTTGAGGAAAAAGTATTGATTTTTGAAAAGGGTTGAATTTTTTTAAAATGTGATATTTTGAAAAGGCATGGTAGTAGTATTTTTAAAATGGTTTGATTTTCAAAATCTTGGTGGAATTTTTAAAAATGGGTTGAAAATGGAAAGTGTTGAATTTTGGAAATCATTGTTGTGATATGTGTGAATTAGTAAATTTGAAATTGAGAGCCTTCAGTTTCTAGAGAGTGAGACTAAATATATTTTTTTGGTTTTATAAAATGGCACTTGGTAGGTCTAGAAGAAACCTTCCAGAAGAGGGTTCTGAGAATGTGGTTTCACCTGAGCCATAGGTGAACCAACATCTAGTTCAGAGTATTGTCCAAGATTTTAAAGTTGTGGATAGATGAAACCAAAGAGATGAACCAAGGCAAGTGGATCATTCCATTCAATTCTAGAAGAATATTCCGCCCATATTTTGAGGTGATTCAGAGCCGAAGAAAGAAGAGGTGTGGTTGAATATGATGAATCGAATATTCGATTTCCTAGGGACACTATCTGAGCTGAAATTCAAGTTGGCAATGTACATGCAGGAGGATATTGCATGCCAGTGGTGGGATTTAATAGTTTTGGAAAAATTATCCCAAGTCATTTAATGGGATGATTTTGATGAACTGTTCAATAAAAAAAATTCTATCCGAAAATGTTCAGGATTGCTTGAATGATATAAGTTTTCAACTTGAAGTAGGGTAATATATTAGTGATAGAGTACGAATCTAAATTTATGAATTTAGTCTACATTTCACTCAAAGTTACTGAAAGTCCATCCTTGAAAGAATACATTTTATTTGAATTGGGGTTAGGGCCATAAATTCTCTAAAAGATTACCGTGCTTTGTATAAAGGATTATAAAAAGAGAGACACTATATACATGGTGGAAGAAAGGGACATATCAATAACTACGGATGAAGGAAGCATGTTGATATCTATGGGAAATACTGGGAACTATAATGCTAGGAATAAGCAAGAGAGGGACACCTATTTTAATGGCAGTGGAATGGCTCAAAATCAAATGACTAGATCGGTGAAACTTTCTCCAAAACCAAAGTTTAAACCTAGATTCTTTCAATGTGGTTCTTTTGACCACATTAAGTGAGATTATTTGACACCACTTAGAGAAGCCATAATTGCAACCAGATGGGGCATCTTCAGCACTATTGTCGCAGTGCTCCAAGGTTAGGTTCTTGGGTCAAATCTCATGTTTCGAAGATGTCATATAATTCGAAAGGTTGAGGGAATAAGAATAATACACATCATTAGAACTAAGTTATCCATGGTTATTCTGTTGAAAGTGGGTTCCCTAGACCCAACTTGTTTTGTACTTTGATTGTCGCTACATGTATTCAGTTTGTTTTAAAACATGTGTTTATCTTGCCATAATAGTGTATATACTTGCATCCACTTTGTTTATGGCAATGTACTTAGATTACCTGTCACATCAAATGGTTATAGTAGATCCCAAACTATAATGAGAACCCTGATATTCCATGACAGTAATCTTAAAGTAACCTCCTATGGTCTAGTTACATCATTCTGAAAGGACACAGATGATGGGTGACCATCAGGTGTTGGGGGCTCGTAAGCATTGAGACTTCTTCTCATGAGGTTCGCACTTGATCATCTCTAGTAGTTGAGATCATGAGGACAGACCCGCATAATAGAAACACCACATGTTTTTGGTGTCATTGATAGTTCCTATCTACGGACACGTGTAATGGTCTTTTGACTTGAGATCATTGTCAATGGATATCATTTAATTACGTACATTTGATGCAAGGCAAAAACCATGGCGACTAAGTCGTGGCGAGATAGTTTGTATTGGGTACGTCATTAATGGCATGACATTGATTGAATGATCGAGAAAGGATTTATCGCTTCCAAGTTCAGGAAGAGATATCTCGGACCTGGTTGATTAGGGTGGTTGCACCTTCATTAAATCCATGGCCATGGTAGTGGAAGGTAAGACCGCCCGGACAAATCAACAAACAAAATAAAGCAAATAAAGAATGATGACACTATTATGCATTCTTCTTTATTGAGATATCGATGACAAAGAGATTATATTACATGGACCGTGTTCGTAGGAAGGCAGTTGTTTCTTTGACTTTGCATTATCTCTATAGGGGCCTCGATGGGTTGCTAGACCCCGCTCTAGGTCGGTGGATATTATTCACTACAATTGAGGTAAGGGCCTAAAGGGTCACACACAATAGCGCCTTGAGAATCTGCCCTATTCTAGGAATAGAAATTTAGAACTTGGTGGGCCCTGCTAAAGGGTCCGAGCACTATCCAAGTTCTATGGATCACCAAAGAATAAATAAATTCATTAATTATTCAAGTTTAGAATAATTCGTTGAATTTATTTATAACATGTATTTACAAGTTATATAGTAAATACAAGTATTAATATTATTCGAATGGATTTAAATATCCTAGGTTCGTTTAATATTAGCAGGAGGAACGAGCCGAGTTAAAGACTCAAATTTATCACGTAACATATTTATATATTACAAGTAAGTGATAAATTATAAATATCATTTATGTCATAACTTTATTTGTCGTAAATAATTATTTATATCACTTATATAGCGGACATCTATTACACGGGGGGCCGGGAATCCATACCACGTGTTTTAAACACTCCCTATATAAGTGAGAGAGAGGCTCTCCCATGTAAATTATTCATGTGTCAAGATGGAGAGATTCTCTCCCCTCCTGGAATCTAGAGAGAGAGTCTCTCAAGCGAAGGAAGATCTTCAAGTTCATCCTTCTCGGATTGAAGCTTCTTCCTTTGCGGTGATCGTCGCTGCGCTGAAATGATCGTCGAAGATCCGCGCTAGCACCCGGATCTTGACGAACGGCACGCGAGCACATTCATAAGGCGTGTGTGGATGATCTAGAGGGCTTCGACATCGGAGTCTTTGAGCAATGATCATTGGCGTCCTGCGATGGACTTGCACACGCTAATTCCGAACAAGGTACATGTTCAGTTAAATTTTCGTGCTCTGTTTAAACCTTGTGAGATCCTTGGACCAAACCGGGACAAGATCACCAGAGTTGACAGGGTTATGTCACTCCAGTGAAGCAGAAAATTTTAAATTCCCAACCCACCGGCTTCCGCTGCGCCGTCCCGGTACCCAACAGTGGTATCAGAGGGATCACAAGGTTTTTCTGAGTCAACAAAATTAAGATGCATTAAATTTAATTGCGGGGTGTTAAAACGGTTCATTTGGATTCGATCGCGCGTTGTTTCATTTTCAAATGATCAAGTTACGATCATTTAATATTTTTAATCGGATCGACGTCGTGTTTTTCGTTCATTTCATGTTTATCTCAAATTGATAATTAACATCAATTATAATATTTTATTATAAAATATTTTCCACAAAGATGTGTGAAAAATATTTTTAATAATAAAAAAAAGGGGGAAAGGGGAGGGAGACCAAGACCCCAATTTGTAGTCTTCTTGCTTTTAAAAAAAATGAGAAGACCAAGACCCCAAAAATGGGGTCTTCTTCCCTTTATTTATAAAAAAAGGGGGAGTGGTGGTTTTATTTTTGTCAAAGGACAAAATAAAATTAAAAAAAAGGAATTGGGAGGCACAAGGGGGTGCGACAACCCTTTGTGAAACCCTAGCCGCTGGAATCCCCCCCCCCCACCCCCCGCCGGACCGCCTCCTGCATCGCGCCGCGCTGCCTCGGACCACCGCCCCTACCGGAGCCAGACCACCTGGCCGCGCCGGCCCCGAACCCTGGTTGCGCCGCTCCCGAACCCTGGCCGGACAGAGCTCGTCGGTCCCCTCCCCGCCTACCTGCGCCGCCCCGGGCCACGCCGGACCAAACCGCACCGGCCGCTGCCAGTCCCGGCCGCGCCGGCCCAGGCCATGTCGGATCGGGCTGCTGCCTTGCCGGCTCGCGGGAGCAGCAGGCTGCCAGCCAAGCGGCTGGCTTGTTTGATTCCCAGCCTCCCCCGGCTTTTTCGGTCTTCGCCGGAAGTTGCTGTCGCCGCGGGAGTCGCTGGACCGAGCGGTCACGCCACGATCACGTCGAGGTCACGCCGCAGTCATGTCGCGGTCACACCACGGTCACGCCGCTGTCACGCCGCGGTCACGCAGCGGTAATGTCGTAATTGGCTCTGCTCCAGGACGACACCCCGCGGCGGTTCACAGTCCCGCCGAACTCCCGTACTAGAGGTAACCCCGCATTAAATTAATTTTAATTAATTTAGTTTTTTAAATTAAATTAATTAGAGTTAATTTGGGGTTTATATTATTTTAATCTAAAATATTAATTTAATTTAAGTTTAGAATTAAATTAATGGTTTAATTTAATTTTTTGGAATTAAAATTAAATTAAAAAAATGTAACCGATAAAAGAAATTATTTGAATTTAGTCAAATTCATTTAATTTATTAGAACACCCTCGCATTATTTAAATTTATTGCAACTTAATTTTCTTGCGCATATTTTACCCCGACTTGTCTTGAGCAAGTGACTGAACTGTATATGTCTGGTATTTATTTATTTAATTATTTATTTATTCAATGCGTGCAATAATTGTAATAATTAATTAGATAAATGACAGTCTCTGAATCATCTTTTTAATTCAAATATGTATAAGGGTCTGCGTGTCCATTGCACGAGATGTAATTTGTACCCCTAGACCCCCTCGCCTGCGTGCGAGTACATTTGTAATTAAATGATGATTCGAGACGCAGACCCCGCCAAGACGAGGCGGTAAACTAAACGGGAGCCAAGCACTTTTCACTGGGCAAGCTGCGACGTGAGTCAAGTCAGGACTCAGGTATGGATGCTCCTAGGTCAAGATTGATCTGTTATGGATCGATCTTTAGAGAATGCTCAAGACCAGTCAGATTGCATAATTTACTTTATGCATAGTTTATTATTTTATGTGCCTGCATAATTATTGCGTGATCACATAGAATAGTAAACAAGATAAAATGCATAAAGATGTGGCGAATTATATTCTATTGCATGTTCAGTTGTGAGCGCGAAAACCCAGTTTGAAAAAAATAAATAGAAAAGAATTATATTCGTCAATAAGTATAAAAAAACCCTCAAAGATATATTAAGTCTAAAAGCCTTTCATTTCTCACATCTAAACAAAACCGGCTATTTGGGTGCTCGTCAGCCTTAGTAGAGAGTGTCTCTTATTACCGGGGCGTTTTCATGAGAGAAATGGATCGACTTAACTAAAGTGAGTAGTCAAGGATTAGCCTTAGCTAACTTGCTATCACTTTAGCGGCAAGATGTTGAGGGAATCAAGTTAAGATTCCAAAAGCTGAGACTTTACTCAACAACACAAGGAACCACAAGAACAAGTGGTTGGCCAGTTTAGTGCCTACCTTGAAACCCTCCAAGTAGTGGCGTAGCCCTAGCTTGTAGACTACGAGGGAGGTTTCGAGGATCCTTGCCACTAGAATGCTCAAGCGATAGAGTATTTTGAATCTAATAGTGAGGGCTATTAAGGTTCGCTAAAATAGTGGGAGACATTAAAATGATATAATAATAATTTATTAATAATAAATGTCAAGAGGTTATCAAGACAAAGTACTAACTGCTAAATGTTTATCTAATGTAGATTCAAAATGGCAATCACCAACACCACAAGTACTTTATCACTGCGATCAATCTTGGATAAAGAAAATATCATGACCGGCAATAACTTCCATGAGTGGTACAGGCGCTTGTGCATAGTACTACACCAAGAAAGGAAGCTATATGTGCTGGAATCCCCAATTCCTGCTGAGCCTCCTCATGGAGAAAGTAAGGCGGAAAAAGATAAATGGAGAAAGCATGTAGACGATGCACTTGATGTACAATGCATAATGTTGTCATCCATGTCCAGCCAATTGCAAAAAATGCATGAGAATGAGGACGCCTACAAGATGCTTTCACATCTCCAAGAACTTTATGAGGAGAGGTTCAGGCAAGAAAGGTATGAGATTTCAAGTGCGCTTTATAAGTACAGGCTAGCAGAAGAGCACCAAGCCGATCCTCACGTACTCAAGATGATTGGGTATATTGAGAGGCTTGAAACCCTTGGGTTCAAACTGAACCAAGAACTAGCAGTGGGTCTCATTCTTGCCTCTTTACCGTCAAGCTTCTCAACTTTTATTGTCAATTATAATATGAATGATATGACAAAGTCGCTCCCGAACCTTTTGGCTTTAGTTCGCCAAGCTGGTAAGGATGTGAAAAATACCAATTCATCTGTCCTTATGGTGAACAAGAAAAACAAGGGCAAGGCAAAGTGGTTTAAGGCCAAGTCAAGGCCAAAGACACCAATGCATCGTCCTGCAAATAAGCCAAAGATTCAGAGGCAAAGTAATGAGCAGGAAGTTGTCTGCTTTGGATGTGGCAAGAAAGGCCACTGGAAGAAGAATTGCAGAGCTGGGAAGAAGAAGCAAGTTGATGCTTCTACTTCATGTATTTTTGTCATTGAATGCAATCTATCTTTATCTACAAATTGGGTATTGGATATGACATGTGGCTCACACATTTTCATTCATATACAGGAACCAAGTAGATTCAAGAAGATTGCAAAAGGTCAGGTGGATCTCCGAGCTGCAAATGGTGCAAGTCTGGCAGCCTTGGTAGTGGGATACTATCACTTAACCTTGCCAACTGGTTTGGTTCTAGTTTTAAACAATTGCTATTATGTACCTTATGTTACCAGAAACATTATCTCTGTGTCGAGTCTAGACACTATGGGTTTTTATTTCAAATTTGGAAATAAAAGTTGTCTCTTTTATAGGGATAACATATGTTATGGTATGTCACATCTTAACAATGGTTTATATATGCTAGAACTAAAAAACTCAGTAATGGAAATCAATGACAAAAATAACCAACATGACTCAAATAACATTCACCTATGGCACTTCAGGCTTGGTCATGTAAACGAGAAGTGATTACGAAAATTTCACCAAGAAGGGTATCTAGACTCGGCACAGTTAGAACCCTTAGATTTATGTCAAGCTTGTTTACAAGGAAAGATGACCAAAGCACCTTTCTCGGGAAAGGGAGAAAGAGCCAATGCAGTGTTGGAATTAATACATATTAATGTATGTGGTCTATTTCCAGTAAAGGCAAAGGGTGGTTTTCTATATTTCATTACTTTTACCGACGACTATAATAGGTATGGATATATCTACTTAATGCGGTATAAGTCAGATTCCTTTTGGATTTTTAAGGAATACCAAAATGAAGTAGAAAACCAACATGGTAAGAAGATAAAAGCACTTCGCTCAAACCGAGGCGAAGAATATCTTAACCAAGCATTCATTGATCACCTAAAGGAGTGTGGGATAGTATCCCAACTCACTCCTCCTTATACATCACAATAGAATGGTGTTAGTGAAAGGGGGAATATGACCTTACTTGACATGGTCAGATCAATGATGAGTCATGCAGCCCTTCCATTATCCTTTTGGGGATACGCCTTGCAGACAGCAGCATATACCCTTAATTGAGTACCAACTAAAGCTGCAGAAGGGATTCCATATCAGTTATGGTATGGAACGAAACCCAACCTAACACACATGTGTGTATGGGGGTGCGAGGCATTTTTCCAGACTTTACCAAGTGACAAATTAGCATCCAGAAGCACTAAGTGCATCTTTATAGGTTATCCTAAAGAAACTAGAGGATATTACCTATATAACCCTTTAGATAGAAAAGTCATTATGGAAAGATATGCCACATTTCTAGAAAGGGAACACATTTCTATTGGAAATGGTGGGAGCAAGATTGACTTCGATGAAGTTAATGCTCAAGATGCACAAGAGTTGGTAGAGAAATCATCTCCACAAGAGAAAGTGGAAGAAGAAGTTATTCCTGAGACACGGATTCTGCGTAGGTCTACGCGAGAGGTTAGAGAACCAGAGAATTATGGTTTTCTTGTCACTGAATCAGGTGACACATTAGTCCTTCAGGATGATGAACCTCTAACCTACAAAGAAGAAGTAGAAGGAAAAAAAAGCTGCTAAATGGAAAGAAAACATGAATTCTGAGATGGAGACCATGTACCAAAATAAAGTTTGGAATTTGGTAGACCCTCCATCTTATGTAAATCTCATTGGATGAAAATGGGTATTCAAGAAGAAGCCGGACATGGATGGTGAGGTTAATACCTTTAAATCAAGACTGATTGCAAAGGGTTTCAGGAAACATCAAGGCATTGACTATGATGAAACCTTCTCACCAGTAGCAATGCTTAAATCCATCAGAATATTGCTTGCAATAGCAGCCTTTCATGATTATGAAATTTGGAAAATGGATGTCAAAACTGCTTTTCTAAATGGGAAGTTGGTTGAAGACGTCTATATGACTCAACCCGAAGGGTTTGTCAAGTCAAAGAATGCCAATAAAGTATGCAAGCTGCAGAGATCCATTTATGGATTGAAGCAGGCATCAAGATCATGAAATGTTCGTTTTGATGAGGCCATAAGAGATTTTGGTTTTATCAAAAATAAAAGTGAGCCTTGTGTCTATAAAAAGTTTGAAGGGAATGCCATCGTTTTCCTAGTATTATATATGTAGATGACATATTAATTATGGGAAACGAGGTGCAAGTATTATAGTCAGTTAAGACTTGGTTAAATGAATGTTTCTCCATGAAAGACTTAGGTGAAGCACCCTACATTCTAGGGTTCAAGATCTATCGAGATAGATCTCAAGGGCTACTTGGGCTAAGTCAAAGTACATATATTGACAAGGTACTCAAAAGGTACAATATGGAACAATCCAAGAGAGGACCGTTATCTATGTAACATGGTGTAAATCTCTCCAAGAAAAAGTGTCCACAAACACAGGAGGAGATTGACAGAATGAGTAGAGTCCCTTATGTTTCGGTAGTGGGTTATATCATGTATGTCATGCTATGTACTAGGTTTGATGTCGTCTTTGCGTTAAGCGTGGTGGGTAGATATCAAGCCAATCCAGGAGAGCTGCATTGGACAACTGTTAAAACTATCCTAAAGTACTTGAGGCGTACTAAGGATATGTTCCTGGTATATGGAGGAGATGGGGAACTAGTTGTGAGGGGATACACTGATGTTAGTTTCCAGAAAGATCATGATGATATGAAATCGTAGTCAGGATACATCTTTTGCCTGAATGGTGGTGCAGTGAGCTGGAGAAGCTCGAAGCAAGCTGTGGTTGCTGATTATACAGCAGAGTCCGAATATATTGCAGCTTCTAATGCAGCAAAGGAAGCAGTCTGGATACACAGCTTTATCTCAGACATTGGTGTTGTACCTAGCAGTGCAAACCCTGTATCAGTATATTGTGATAATACTGTTGCAGTGGTGCTTGCTAAGGAGCCCAGGTCTCACCAAAGAACAAAGCATATTCTTCGGAAGTTTCATCTCTTGAGGGATTTTACTCAAAGAGGTGAAGTGACAGTTAGCAGAGTAGTCACAGAGGACAACGTGGCAGACCCCCTGACTAAAGCCATTTCTCAGCAGAAGCATGATTCACATGAGAGAGCTAGCGGATTGAAACCTATTAGCAGTTGGCTCTAGTGCAAGTGGGAGTGTTGAAAGTGGGTTCCCTAGAACCAACTTGTTTTGTACTTTGATTACCGCTACATGTATTCAGTTTGTTTTAATACATGTGTTTATCTTTCCATAATAGTGTAGATACTTCTGCATCCACTTTGTTTATGGCAATGTCCTTAGATAACATGTCGCATCAAAGGGTTATAGTAGATCCCAGACTATAATGAGAACCCTGAGATGCCATGACAGTAATCTTAAAGTAACGTCCTATGGTCCAGTTACATCATTCTGAAAGGACACAGATGATGTGTGACCATCAGGTGCTGGGGGCTCATAAGCATTGAGACTTCTTCTCATGAAGTTCGCACTTGATGATCTCTAGTAGTTGAGATCATGAGGACAGACTCGCATAATTGGAACACCACATGTTTTAGATGTCATTGGTTGTTCCTATCTACGGACATGTGTAATGGTATTTTGACTTGAGATCATTGTTAATGGATGTCATTTAATTACGTACATTTGATGCAAGGCGAAAACCATGGCGACTAAGTCATGGCGAGGTAGTTTATATTGAGTACATCATTAATGACATGGCATTGATTGAATGATCGAGAAAGGATTTGTCACTTCTGAGTTCAGGAAGAGATATCTCGGGCCTGGTTGATTAGGGTGGTTACACCTTCATTAAATCCATGGTCATGGTAGTGGAAGGTAAGACCGTCTAGACAAATCAACAAACAAAATAAATCAAATAAATAATGATGACACTAGTATGCATTCTGCTTTATTGAGATATTGATGAAAAAGATATTATATTACATGGACTGTGTTCATAGGAAGGCAGTCGTTGCTTTGACTTTGCCTTATCTCTATAGGGGCATCAATGGGTTGCTAAACCCCGCTCTAGGTCGGTGGATATTATTCACTGCTATTGAGGTAAGGGCCTACAGGGTCACACACAATAGCGCCTTGAGAATCTGCTCTATTCTAGAAATAGGAATTTAGAACTTGGTGGGCCCCGCCAAAGGGTCTGAGCACTATCCAAGTTCTATGGATCACCAAAGAATAAATAAATTCATTAATTATTCAAGTTTAGAATAATCCGTTGAATTTATTTATAACATGTATTTACAAGTTATATAGTAAATACAAGTATTAATATTATTCGAATGGATTTAAATATCCTAGGTTCGTTTAATATTAGCAGGAGGAACGAGCCGAGTTAAAGACTCAAATTTATCACGTAATATATTTATATATTACAAGTAAGTGATAAATTATAAATATCATTTATTTCATAACTTTATTTGTCGTAAATAATTATTTATATCACTTATATAGCGGACATCTATTACACGGGGGGCCGGGAATCCATACCACGTGTTTTAAACACTCCCTATATAAGTGAGAGAGAGGCTCTCCCATGTAAATTATTCATGTGTCAAGATTGAGAGCTTCTCTCCCCTCCTGGAATCTAGAGAGAGAGTCTCTCAAGCGAAGGAAGATCTTCAAGTTCATCCTTCTCGGATTGAAGCTTCTTCCTTTGCGGTGATCGTCGCTGCGCTGAAATGATCATCGAAGATCCGTGCTAGCACCCGGATCTTGACGAACGGCACGCGAGCATATTCATAAGGCGTGTGTGGATGATCTAGAGGGCTTTGACGTCAGAGTCTTCGAGCAACAATCGTCGTCGTCCTGCGGCAAACTTACACACGCTAATTCCGAACAAGTTACATGTTAAGTTTAATTTTCGTGCTCTGTTTAAACCTTGCGAGATCCTTGGACCAAACCGGGACAAGATCATCGAAGTTGACAGGGTTATGTCACTCTTGTGAAGCAGAAAATTTTAAATTCCTGGCCCACCGGCTTCCGCTGCGCCGTCCTGGTACCCAACATATTCTAGGAATACCATGACTCCTCAACCAGGGAATCCTCAATAGAAAAATAAATAATTAAGTGTAAAAAGTAAGAATTTGTACGGAGTTGAGCAAGTGATCAGGGATGATCAATTTGGACCTTCGATGGTGAGAGGTAAAATTATTTTGAATTCTACCATTATTCATCCTTTTTTTTATATGGGTTCATCCCATTCATTTAATGCTTCGCATGCTACTGATATTTTGGTTTCTCATGTTGAGATGATGCCTTTTGTTTTGAATCTTCAAAATCCTATTGTTCAAAGAGAATGTGGAGCAATTATGTGAAAATCATGTTGTATAAAAATTGATAGAGTTGAGTTGATAAGGGACTTTTATAAGCTTGAGATGGATTTTTATGACATAATCCTAGGCATGAATAGTTTTACAATGTTCAAAGCTCGCATAGAATGTTATACTCAAAGGGTTAGTTTTATGACTGTTGATAGCATCAAGCATCTCTTTAGTGGAGATTGTAATGTAAAGGCTGGTGAAACAGGCTTGTTGGAACCAACGATTAGATCTAACTCATACAAGTTTGCAGTGTTGACTTTCGCATCGAAGTATGAGATTGAGAATAGTTGTTTTCCAAAAATTTTGGATCATTTCCTGGATGTATTTCCCTATAATTTCTTAGGGTTTCCACCCACAAGGGAGGTAGAGTTTATGATGGATCTATTCCTAGGGACCGGTCCTATCTCACTTATCACTACAAAAAAATGATCACTGTAGAAGGGGTTATTTTTTACTTTAGAAGGGGTTTTAACCCCTTCTAAAGACATTAGCGGTGGTTATGAGGAACCGCTGCTAATGTGTCCGCCTACTGTTAGTAGAGACGGTTTTGAGGAAGCACTGGTAAATGTGTGATGATTTTAGCGGCGGTTACAATAGAGGGGGTTTAAACCCCTTCTAATGTTGTCCAAAATTTGTCGCAGCTTGTTGTCATTAGGGGCAGTTATTACCTTGACCGTCTCTAATAGAGGTGTTAGGGGCGGTTCAAACCGCTCCTAATTGTTGGTAGCATTAGAGGTGCTTTTACACAACCGCCCCTAATGATACTTTTTTTTAAAAGAAAAAATCTCCCATGGCGTTGTCCGATCCCCCTATTTCCCACCCTCTCCAGTCCCTGGCGCTCCTTCCTGTGCGTCCCCGGTCTCCACCCCGCCTCCCGGTCCTCTGCGTGTCTGTGTCTATCCCCGGGTCCCCCCGCCTGCATTTCTGTCCATGTTTGTCCCCATGTCCAGTGTCCCCCGTGGGTGTGTCTGTCCGTGTCTGCCCCCCCCCCCCCCCCCGTGGGCATATCTGTCCATGTTGGTCCCCCTGTCCGATGTCCCTTGTGGGCGTGTTTGTCCGTGTCTCCCCCCCCCCTGTGGGCATGTCTGTCCCCCTTGTCCTGGTCGCGTGTCTGTCCCCTCTTGTCCCCTGGCATGTCTGTCCCCCTCGTGAGTGTGTCTGTCCCCCGGTTCTGGCCCCCCTCGTGAGTCGCGTGAGTGTGTTTCTGCCCCCCCCCCCCGTTCTCCAAGTGTGTGTCCCGGTCCAGCCCGGTCTCCTCTGTGAGTAGGTCCAGCCCCCGGTCTCCTCTCAGTCGGCAAGTTCGGAGGCTTCACAAAATTTTAATGCCGCTAGGATTCGAACAATAGATCTTCACGGTAAACAGACTGCGCCTAAACCGGTACCGCAACTCTATTTTTGTTTAAATAAAACATATATTATTTTATTTATATTTATCAATAAGTTTATTAAAATATAAATTATTTCCATAATATAGGGTTGTGAACCCCCTCTAAATTCGATGATTAGAGGGGGTTATGCATAACCCCCTCTAATGTTACAGAAAATGAATTTAGAGGGGGTTGTGCAGTACCCCCTCTAAATAACCCCTCTAATGTATTGTTTTTTTTTGTAGTGTATGTATTGTAAGATGGAACCAATAGAATTAAGGAAATTGAGGGTATATTTGGAAGAGCTATAATGTAAATGGTTCATTCGGCCTAGTATTTCTACATGGGAAGTGCCGATTTTGTTTGTGAAAAATGTGGATCAAACTCTTCGGTTGTGTGTAGATTATCGTAAGCTTAACCCAATAATGATAAAGAATCGGTATCCACTTCTATGAATTGATGAGCTATTTGATCATTTGAAGGGATACTAATGGTTCTCTAAAATTGATATGCAATCAAGATATCACCAATTACGGGTTAGGAAGGAGGATATTCCAAAAAAAACTTTTAGGAGTAGATATGGCCATTACGAGTATGTGGTTATTCCTTTCAGTATTATGAATACACCAGAAGTCTTTTAAGGAATTGATGAATTAGATATTTCAAAGGTATCTGGATTATTTTTTGGTGGTGTTTGTGGATGAAATATTGGAGTATTAAATAAAAAGGGATGAGCATGGGAAATACTTGGTGATAGTGTTGGAAATTTTTTGGGATCATCATCTGTATGACAAACTTCCAAAGTGTGATTTTTAGATACAATAGGTACATTTTCTTGGTCATTTTATCTCTAATGTAGGTGTTTTTGTGGATCCATAAAAGATATAGGTTGTGACCTATTGAAAACCGCCAAAGAATATCTTTGAGATATGCAGTTTCCTTGGATTAGTTGGTTATCACTGATGCTTTGTTCAAGACATTTCACAACAAGATTCACCAATAAAAGATTTGAAATAGAAAGGTATTCCATTTCAACAGAATGATGAATTTCATAAGTCTTTTTAGAATATTAATGTTCAACTTAAATCAGGACCAATGTTGATACTTCTGAATTCAAGACAAGGGTATGTGGTGTATTGTGATGCTTCGGGATCTGGATTGGGATATGCTCTCATAAAGGTAGATCATGTTCTTATGTATAGATGATAACCGTTGCATTTTCATTAGAAGAGCTACCCAAAACATGATTCAGATTTAGCGATGTAGTCCATTCTTTGTATATATGTCATCATTATCAATTTGGTGAGAAAATCACGGTGTTTACAGATCATAAGATATTGACAAGCATTTTCACACAATGAAAATTTAATCTCAGAAAAGTATATGGATGTAGTATCTCTAAATGTTCGACTTTGACTTTATGTGTACACCAGATAAAGGTAATTTAGTGGTAAATGGATGAAGAATACAATGTTATGGTCAGTTGTAAAAAGAGGCTTCAAATCAGTGGTAGTTGATGTCAGTGTTAGCTGACATGCACTTGGATTTTAAATACTGAGGTAGTTTTTTAGTTTTCTTCCTGGTTTCTTTTGTTCCTGATTTAGTGGATATGGTTAAAGAGGCACATACATTCTATTATAAATGTGTTACTATGAGGTAAAAACTCAACAGGGGGGACCATTGAGGGATGAAAGATGGATGAGAGTTTAGTTTTGTGGTTTATAGATTGGATAGTCGTTCCTATGGCCTTTCACGAACAACTTCTTAATGCTTACCATCATTGAAAATGAAATGTTCCTATAAGAATACAAAAGATGTATAAGGTATTGAAAGTACAGTTTTGGTGGGTTGGAATGAAAATAAAAGTGGTCAAGTTTGTGATGAGATTTTGCGTCTGCTAGTAGGTTAAGGAACTGCACCATAGGCCAACAGGTATATTTCATCCTTTACCTATTCCTATTTATAAATGGGAGAAGATAGATATGGATTTTTTTTATAGGTCTTCCACGGAAGGTTTGAAAACAAGATGCAATATGAGTTATAGTGGATTAGATCACAAATTCGGCCAATTTCATCCCTATTTGTGAATCTCATACAGGGGAGGACTTGTCTAATATATATATATATAAGAAATTGTAAAGAGACAAGGAATACCGGTATCAACAGTATCAGGCCGAGATCTGAGGATTACATCTCATTTCTGGAAATCCATACAGAAATCCCTCAGAACTCAGTTGACTGTGAGTACGATATATCATCCTCATATAGATGGAAAATCCTAAAAGATTATACAAACATTGGATGGCATGCGCTGGGTATGTGTAATGGATTTTGGTGGCTCATGGGAGGATCATATACCATTAGTGGAGTTCTCATACAACAACAGTTATCAGGCCTCGATACATATTGATCATTTTGAAGCATTGTATGGGCATCCTTATGTTTCTCCAATTTGTTTGGTGGAAACATGTGAGACTTCATTGGTTGGACCAAGTCTTGTTCAAGAGATAATAAAGAAGATTCAGTTGATTAGAAAAAGGATGGAGATGGATCAGAGTCGTCAGAAATCATATGATTGGCATTGTCGATGACCGTTTTCATTCGAGGAGAGTGATCATGTGTTCTTGGGAATATATTTAAGGCTTGGGCATCATCGTTTTGCAAAGTAGGACAAGTTAGCTAGTCAATACATAGGCCCTTTTAAGATACTGGAATAGGTTGGTGATGTGACATATCAATTGGCTTTGTTACCAAGGTTCAGTTCAATGCATAATATGTTTCATGTATCTCAGTTGAAGAAATATCAGCCTAATCTCGACCATGTGATTCAATGGGATCGTGTTGACATAGAGTCGGATACTTCATTGGTTCATGCACTACTACAAAAGAGGCCTTTAACAATGCTGATAGAAGGTACCCGTTATCATTTATCAGCGCTTTATTTTTAGCGCTAATAAATGGTAGCCTTTATCAATGCTCTTTTAGCACTGATAAAGGTCCAGAATAAAATGAAATAATTAATCGGCCCTTTTGAGATACTGGAATAGGTTGGTGATGTGACATATCAATTGGCTTTGTTACCAAGGTTCAGTTCAATGCATAATATGTTTCATGTATCTCAGTTGAAGAAATATCAACCTAATCCCGACCATGTGATTCAATGGGATCGTGTTGACATAGAGTCAGATACTTCATTGGTTCATGCACTACTACAAAAGAGACCTTTAACAATGCTGATAGAAGGTACCCTTTATCATTTATCAGCGCTTTATTTTTAGCGCTAATAAATGGTAGCCTTTATCAATGCTCTTTTAGCACTGATAAAGGTCCAGAATAAAATGAAATAATTAAACAAACAATTTTTAAAAAATATTAACAATTTTTTAATTAAATAATTATTGAAAAATTTAATAAAATTAATATATATATATATATATATTATAAAAGTTAATAAATAGTATATATTAAATATATAGATATGTAAAATCAATAAAATGAAATAATTAAACAAATAGAAATTAAAAATGAGTAAATTAATAAAAAAATTAAACAATTAATTAAATAAAAAAATATGGATACAAATAAATAAATTTAATATATATATATATATATATATATATATTATTAAATAGTATACATTAAATATAGATATATAAAATGAATAAATTACAAAATTATTTAATTTTTTAATGAAATTATTATTAATAAAAATGTATAAGTTTAATATATATATATATATAAAGTATAAATACAAATAAATAACATATATTAAATATAAATAAATAGAAAATGAAAAAATGTAATAATTAAAAACACATTAATGTCTTATTTATTTTTAATGTTTTTTAATTTTACAATTTAACATATAACAAACATGTTTTATAGTAATTTCACATACATATATGTAATTCATTCATTTTATATACAACGCACACCCAAATATTGAAGCAATTAATGAAATCTTATATAGAAACACATAACCATAATATTTATGTAATTTATCAAATTTTAGTATATTTTATAATCTCATTATAACAGGATACATTTAATATATTATGTTTTTAATTGATCAATTTTATTTATTTATTTTTAATATTATTATAGTTATGTATTATTTATTCATTTTTAATATATTTTTTTGAATTTAATCATTTTCAATTATTTATTTATATATATTTATTTACTATGTTTTAGTATTTTCAATATGTATTCCGCTTTACTACTATATATATATATATCCATGTTTTTTAATAATTTACATTTAAATAATAAAACTTATCTACTTCAACATTTTTAAAGTGAACTCATTTTTAATTATTCAATTTCACTCATTCTTAAAATACATATATTTAAAATTATATATTCATTAATAATGTTAAAAATATATTTGTAAATAAATATTATTAAATAAATATATTTATAAATGTATATTTACTTTATTTATAAATGTACATATTTATAATTTATAATTATTATAAATAAATAAATATTATTTTTAAAGTATTTATATAATTATAATAATTTTTTAAATAATGAATATACTATATACTATATTTATATTTGTTTATTATATATATACTGAAAAGGTTTAGGAGGCAGGAAAGCCCGCTTCTCAAAAATTATTAGAAAAGTAAAAGATACACAATAAGGACATGGTCAAAGGAGACAAGCCCTCATCCAAAATGAAGAGGATTAGAACCATCCCCATAATCATGATCAGACTAAGCAGATTCTCACTATGACGATCAATTCCCCTAGTTGAAAAGCACAACGTACTTCTCTTTTTGCTACTCTATAGTGAGTCCCTTAGAATAAGACCTAGTGGACGCATTTCTGTCATGCCCTCATGCACCAACCTCACAACCACGTCCTCGACTATGATTCATTGGATGTAAACCCTGCTTCTTAGTCTTGGCTTGTTGCCAATATCCTCGCAGCTCTTCCCTCTCCAAATCTGAGGTAACTTTCTCAGCTATATTAGGGCTACCAATAATTGGTGTTGCCTGCACACTTGACTCCAAAGTAGGAGAATAGGAGTGTCCTTTATGAGACACCTCTTCATCTCTTTGTTGCTGGATCAGATCAAGCATATCATAGGGGACCTACACCATACCCCTGTTTTGTGAGGGGGATTGTCTAAAGTGTGAGGCGGTGATACTTACCACATTCTTCTTAGAAAAAATGCGGGGAAGCCAATACCAACTTTGATTTTCCCTTCCTCGTAGAGGAAGTCAACGCTTATTCTTAGATCAATTCTCTTTCCACTTCATTTTGAATAGCATTTTCAAGCTGCTTCAAATCATCAGAATTCGTAATAGCATGCTTCTACTCTCCTGTGTCATCAACATTTTCTTGTTTTCTCGTGTCATCGGTACCAACATTCTTTGAAGTGGGGATAAAATCCCCCCTCATTCCCATTAAGTGCATGCACACAGACCGCATTCTGGGATCGACATTCGCATCAATATCATCCCATATTTCCTTTCCCAGATTCTCACCATTAATCATATTCAAATCAACACCATGATATCAAGAAGAATTGCTTTCATTCCCCCTTGTTAGAATCCTATCATCAATCCGGTTGTACACTAGTATCCCAAGTAGATGATTTCATAGACCGAGCCTTCATATTGTAATTATTTTCAAAATGCCAACGAGTTGCATAGTATGAACAAGACAATGCTCTTTTGAAATTCAGTAAATCATGAACAATTACTTTTTGGTTCAAATTGAACTTTGTGACTTTCTCATATTCAACTCTCAACTCATTCTCCTCAAGATCAGTGAAAAGAAAAATTTTATCTTTCATGGTGGAGCCTAAGTCAACCTCGACAGTGTTCAAAAAGAGCAAGCTCGATCTCTTTGTCTAATTTAATAGGTAGGATAAATATCATACAAGATCTTCGAATGCCACAACAACCAGTTTAAACCAAAAAAAATTAACCACAGTAGAGCGGATGAACTAGGGATGAACTAGGTACCTTCAATGGATTGAAATTCATATCTCATTCATGGAGATGCATGAAGTCAGACTTTATTGAAATTGAACCATACCCACACGCACACATCATCAGATCTACAATGATAAGAGGATGTGAAAAAATCCCCTACCCAATGAAACACACCTCCAGCTTCTAAAGCCCCAAATTGTCGATTTACACGCAACATGGTCATCAATTTTCCATGGTTTTGACCCTCTTGGCAGGATTAATCTTGAAATAATTGAGTGTTTACCTAAATTTAGGTGTTCAAAGACCGCATCAACATCAACTCGGACTTGCGCAATACTTGCTTTTGGATGAATCGCCCCAACATCAGACTCATTGTAGGGATAGAAATCACTACAAAACGCACCAGTGGAAGTTGGAAAGCACGATCCGGATTCGCAACCGCCAAGCACCGGGGCCGCTGTCGGCGCCACGACCACCTTCAACGGTGACTTATCAGGGAAAAGTGGTCCTTGGGGGAGTCGGTGGTGTAAATCACAAACACACCAAATCTGTGCGAGTCAAAACGCCTCAGATCTATGAGAATGTCGTCTGCTAGAGAGCTCGGTCACGACACCATAGTATAACACGTCCAGAATTGGCCGCTTCAGGAATCAGCGTTGTGGATAGCATGAAAGATCTATGATCTACAATTCCGGCGACAGATCCGAACTTCAGCGGATTCGAAGCTCCATCGTCTGACCTCCATCAGCATGATAGATCTGGAACACCTACGAGCATCGACAGGTTGTACTCTCGCAATAGCGTGACCAACAGCGGTAGGACGAAAACTCCAGCGGCACACCAACAGCGATAGATTTCACTACAGCGACAGCAGGCTTTTTTAGGGGGTGGGGTTTTTTTTTTTTTTTTTTAGTTTAATGGGGCAGGAGGTATATTATTTGAGGAAATGGGGTGATGCAGCGCCACTTCAAGTGGCGCTTTGCACCCCACGCCCTCATCCCCTTAACCTACCTATATATATATATATATTATAATAAATATAATATACATATAATAAATTTATTATAAATATAAAATACAATATAAATAGGATTAAATATATAATAAATATAATAAAAATATGTGTAAATATAATAATAAATATAATAAAAATATAATTGTAAATATAATAATAAATATATTATAACTATCATAAATATATTATAAATATGACAAATACATTATAAATACAATAAATATATTTTAAATATAATAAATATATTAAAAATATAATAAAAATATAATAAATATAAAATATTATATATTTAAAAATATTATAAATTTATTATATCTTTAAATATTATAATATATATAATTATAAATATGATAAATATAAAATTAAAATATACACATATATATAATTATAAATATGCATATATTTATAATTATATTTATTTATAGTTGTTAATATATAATTATATATTTATATATGTAGTTAAATATATATATTTATAATTATATTTATTTATAATTTTAAATTTATCTTTACAAAAATAAATTTATATTTATAAACATATATTTAAGTAATAAATAAATAAATAAATATAATAAATATATAATCATAAATATAATAAATATAGTCACATATATATATACTCATAAATATATATAATTATATATTTATAATTACATTTAAAAATAATAACTACAATTTTTAAAATATATTTATAAATATGTATTTAAAAGTATGAAATTATTTATAATTATATATAAATATTTAAATATAAATAAACCTTATATTTAAATTTTATAAATTTATATATAATTATTTAAATACATAATTAAACCATATTAAATTTATTTATAAATTTATATATATATATAAACATTATTAAAATTATTTATATTTATATAAATAAACATTATGAAATATTAAATAATTATTATGATTGCATAATTATTATAATCATATATTTATTATATTTATAATTATATATTTATTATATTTTTAATCATATATTCATTATAATCTTATATTTACAATAATTACATATGTATTATAATTATATATTAAATATATATTTGTAATAAATATATTATAATTATGCATTTATTATATTTATTATTATGTATTTATTATAATTATATATTTATTTCAATTATATATTTATTGTGATTATATAATTATTATATTTTTAATTATATATTTATTATATTTATATATTTATTATGATTAGATATTTATTATATTTAGATATTTATTATAATTATATATTAATTATAATTATGGATTTGTTATATTTATAATTATTATATTTATATATTTATTTTATTATACTTTTATTATAAATAAATACATATTTATTAATGTGATAAATAAATTTATTAAATATATTTATATATTTATATATAACTATCTAAATATATATTTATAATTGTATAATTATATTTATATTTATAAGTATAATTATAAATAATCTCACATTTTTAAATTTATATTTATAATTGTATAATTATAATTGTATAATTTACATTTTTAAATAAATTTATTAAATAATGTTTATATATATATATATATTTATAAATTTATAAATAAATTTAATATGGTTTATTTATGTATTTAAATAATTATATATAAATTTATAAATTTATAAATAATTATATATAAATAAACCTTATATTTAAAATTTATAAATTTATATTTAAATAAACATTATTAAAATTATTTATCTTTATATAAATAAACTTTATTAAATATTATATAATTATTATAATTACATATTTATTATAATTATGTAATTACTCTAATCATATATTCATTATATTTATAACTATATATTTATTATATTTTAATTATATATTAATTATTATAATCATATCTTTATATATATAAACCTTATTAATTATATATATATATATAATAGGAATATATTTACAATAATTATATATTTACAATAATTATATAATTACACTAATTATATAACTACAATAATTATATATTTATAGTAATTATGTAATTACACTAATTATATATTTATTATAATTATAACAATTATATAATTTTTAATAATTATAACAATTATATATTTATATATTTATTATATTTATAATTATATATTTATTAAAATTATTTAATAATTATAAGTGTATATTTATTATATTTATAATTATAGAATTATTGTAATTATAATTGTATATTTATTATAATTATATAATTATTATATTTACAATTATATAATTATTATAATTTTAGTAATTATATAATTATTATATTTATAATTATATATTTATTATAAATATACAATTATTATATTTATAGTTATTTAATTATTGTAATTATACAATTATTATAATTTTATATTTATTATAATTATATATTTATTATAATTATATATTTATTATAATTATATAATTGTTATAATTATAATAAACATTATTATAAATTTATTGTATTTATTTTAGTTATTATATTTATTATAAATATATTTATTATAATTATAATTATAATAAATAAGATATATATATATATATATATAAGGGTTGGGGAGGGGTTGCCTGGGTTTTGGAAACCAAAACCCAAGAGCGCCAATTCATTTGGCGCTCTAGGGTAAAAGTGGTCTAGCGCCAATTCATTTGGCGCTAGACACACCCATTTATCAAAATAAAAAAAAAACAGACCCATTAAATTAAAAAAAAAACCCCCCGTATCGTAAATTTGCCGCGACAGCATGACCAGCGGCGGCGGGACGAAACCCTAAACAACATGAGTGGGTTCGAGAGTATATATATATATTATTTTTTAAAAGTATTCATATATTAATAAATAAATAGTTATATATTTAAATAATTATAAAATTATAATAAATATATTCAAATAATCATATTGATATTGATATTTATATATATTTATAAAATATATATATAATTATATAAATATATACAGTTATATAAATATATTTATAATAATAAAATTATAATAAATATATTTAAATAATGAATATATTTACTATATATATATATATTTATTTATTATATATATAATTATATAAATATATATAATGATTTAAATATATTTATAATTATAGATAAAATAATTATAAATATATTTACAAGTATATTTATTTACAAATATATTTATAAATATATATTTTCTATATTTAAACAATTATACATTTATAATTATAAATAATTTTTTTAAAAGTATTAATTTATTTCAAATAAATAATTATATATTTAAATAATTATAAAATTATAATAAATAAATATATTATTATATAAATTTATTTTAAATTTATTTTATTTATAATTAATATTATAAATTCTTTATCAGCGCTTCTGTAGCACTGATAAAGGTAAAGGTTTGTCAACGTCAAAAACGTTTTGATAAAAACTATTTTTATCAGCGTTATTTTATCAATGATAAAGGTCGATTTTTAGCAACACTAAAAAAACGCTGATAGAGATTCATTTTATCAACACTTATCAATCTAGTGCTGATAAAATAGATCATTATCAGTGATTTTTTGAAAGCACTGATAAAAGTGTATCTGGTCTATTTAAAATAGCTCTAACCATGACTGATTCAGTCATGATTCTCAAGCTCTCACAGAACTGTCATGCTGCCGACGCTCCTCCTCTACGTTTTCTATAACGAATCAAAACTAGAATCCAAGGTATGCCATTTTCTTTTATTCCTCTCTTATTGATTGATTGTTTGAGTTTCGTAGTTTATGTTTTTTTGATGTGCTCAACCATGATGAACCCTATATCTCATCTCTCTCTCTCTCTCTCTCTCACTTGCCTATACCTACACAATGCCACACTTACTCATTGAACTCATTCTATCTTTATACCAGACTAATACGAACTATATCTCCATCCACTGTTGAAACTGTAAAAAACTAGGCAGTGGATGGGATCCATAATCTCTCTATATTTTGTGTGCTTTTTAGAATTATCATACTTGAGTCTTCACAATATAAATAGAAGTAACGAACTATATGAAGATAACAACCTCTAAATTAAAATAATTAAAGTGGGAAGTGTGATCTCTTGCAACTCATGGATATTTTCTTGATGTTTCTATTATTATTTCTTATTACCTTTTAGATAGTGCAAATTGTCATTGTTTGAATCTTGTTTCCATAGTATGGCATGCAAATGAAGATGAAAAAAGTTTAAGATAACAAGAAGAATTATGAATATATGTGTATCTGTTGAGAAAATCATCTTCATAAAATTTCATAGAATGACGGGTGCATATTTTTACTTAATTAATATCGGATGATTAATATCTCATAGTTGATGTAGTTAAATGAATAAATGGAGCTTTTCCCTATGTCATAAAATTATATAATTTTATGTTGGTTCCTGTATATTTTCTTTTATTTGATTATTTTTGTTGTTCATGCGCAATTTTAATATACATATGATTATAATTTCACATGTTGAATGTAACGACTCGAACTTTTTGAATGATAATTGTTTCCTAAAAATGTGTGTTATATTATTTTGTACTCAACAAAACATTATCCCTTTAATAATGAAGTGAGTATAATTGAAATGTGACCATCAGGTTTCGACCGTTATATGATTGTTGGCCAATTATTACCATTGGTCAATATGACTGTTGGAAAAATACTCTTAATAATAATTCTAACATTATAATTACTATTTATAAGTAGAAATGAAAAGGGATAATTAATCTAGAAAGGAGAAATGAATGCATTAACCAATAGATTCATTCCATTAAAAGCTCATTTATCAGAACTTGGGAGGCAGGTAGCATCACTGGGCTTCAATCTTGATTAAGCCTAAGCTAAGCTTTAACAAGTGATGTTTGAATGAAATCGCCTACGGGAGAAGTTCATTTTAGTGGAAATTACCACTCAGACGATGTTATTTGAGCCACCCTAAGATTCCATCACCATCACACACCCCGCCCTTAGGTTTTATGAAGGTTTTATTATGGGTTATGTGTCTACGACCTAGTTAATTAATGTATAATCCCTTGGTATAAATAAAATTGTTATCCAATCATTTTTGTTTTAAGAATATTTTTTCTTAATAAAATTATGATAAAATTTGATAAATTGATTTTTCGGTTAGAAATTGTACTTTCCAAAAAATAAACAATTAATATAATAAACTATTATATTATGATTAAAAAACTATTATTTAAATATAAATTATAAAATATTTTTTTTAATTGTCAGAAATTTCACTATGCGATTTCACTATGCATTTTCTATCCACTGTTATTTTTGATAAATATGTATTTTTAAATTTAAAGTTACAATTATCATATTTAGATAATTGTTATGATACAATAAATACCATTTTTAAAGCATCACATCAAAATTAGGTTAGGGTGAATTTATGAGAATTTTCTAGAATACTTTAGTTTTTCATGAATTGTAAAAATACAGTTTTGGATTTTCGGTATGTTTAATGAAATCATAATGATGAAATAAGTAATATAAAATGATGTTCGACTCTTTTGGATTAAAATATCATAATAGTTGTCCCAAGTGTCCAATACCATGGGCAAATACCATGGGAAAGCCCATGTTTTTACATTTATCACTACCTAGGTGTCCAAGGAAGTTGATAAACAAATTATCCTCTTTTGCTATAAATACCCAACCATTTCTCCATTTCATTTCACTTAAAATTTATAATCCCTGGATATATGAAGGTTTTACCTCCCGAGGAGTCCTCCCAAGGTTTCCTGAAGCCCCCAAGGTCTCGATCCTCATGTTTTAGGTGTCACTCTCCAAGGTAAGGGAAATCTTAACTTCTCATTTCCTTTCAAGTTCACTTTTTATGTGGTATGTATTTCAAATTTTCATAATATCTTATTATGTCCATTTTATTCTATCATTTTACTATGTTTATATTATTTTATGAATAATAGACCCTTATCTCCTCTCTTTTTAATGTTTTCTAAAACCATAGTTCATACCCGTTATGCTGCCGAATTTTCTTCTCAGAATTTGTCACTTTTTCTCAAGAAATTATCTTATTTTATTCAATGAATACCAAAAACTCTTTATTTTATAGGGTTATTCACATATATGTCTAAATGAACTTTTTTTTGTGATTAACATACATGAATCCCACCTTTATTTTTCATGGGTTAATAATGACATAAAGATCTTATCTTCAAGCACTTCTTTTTAACACACCATGATTTTTATATGAAATCGGTTTCGTTTATTCTTCACAGGTTATTTATGAATATTTTTACTATGATCTATGTGGGTCACATTAATTAAGGCATATTAAGGGTTCTCCCTGATATTTCTCCAATGCATTGGGTAAATAAGTTAATCTCTAGAGATGACATGTTTTATGATACCATGGTGAATATCCTTGGTAATTTTTACGACACCTCAACGACAAACCTTGGTGATATGTTTAATAATTCCTTATTTAAATTTTGTAGCCACATATCCATGTTATAATTCATGTTTTTATTTTTATTATATTCCTATTTCTCTTTCCTTTATGTTTTCTTTCATGTTCTTATCGATATTCCTGAAGATCATAAGTAAACTATTTCCCTTGTTTTCCCTTACCGGGCCTCATGCTCACCCTTTCCATTGATGTATGTCCTCAGGTTATGAGATATAGAAAATATGCATATAATGAACCTATTATGAGGACTTTCAAGTGGATTACATGATTTTTTTATGTTTTCATGTATGATGTACCTTATTTCCAAGAAATTGGACTTTAAACGATCCTCTATTTATATAATGTAATGAAAAGTTATGTTATAAAAAGGTGGGATGTCATGGTTGGTATCAACATACTATTTAGTTATCTATGTAAATTAGTATTTCAAAACATTAGAAAGATCCCTAGGGAAAATTTTAAAATATAGGAAAACATCTTGGTATTCTGGTGATGTATAACGTAAGTGGTTTCTGAGAAAAGAAATTATTGTCTTGATATGAACAACTCGATGTGGTTCTAGAACAGATGTACCTAGGGGTAACAACTCCGACAGGGTGCATCAGCCTTGACTTGGCATAACCTGGTACATGAAAATGGGCCTTACTATGCACCTAATTTGACACTCCTGTGGGATATGTTTGGTTAATCATAATCTTTTTATGAACCATTATAAAGGATTTGTAGAAAATGTAATTGTTGTTAAAGAATAAGATATTTAAGAATGATGTTTTAAGACATGAAATTCCTTAAGAATTATAATATTATTAAATGAAAAACATTTCCAACTAAGGTTTTCTTCTTTTAGAAAATGATGGGAAATAGGAGAAACCACATAGATGGTGAGTGCAATGAACCAGGTGCTGATGGTCTTCTGATGGAAGATAGAATGGAAATATTCTTTAGAATAATGAATCAACTAACTCAAGTTATGAGTAATAACTTAAATCAAGGCGAGAGACCAGATTCACATCTAAGGGAACAACTTTCCATTGATTTCTTTAGGTGTCAACGACCACCTTCTTTGTGTGGATCTGCTGAACCATTGATTGCTGAATAGTGGATAAGCTCTATAGAAAAGATCTTTTATGTACTCTATTGTTTGGAATAAGAGAAAGTCACCCTAGAGGTGTACTTTATAGAGGTAAAAGTTGATCAGTGGTGGAAACTAGTTAAAAACATGAATCCAAGAGGGGATATTGATGTAATGGAATGGGAAGAGTTAAGGGAAACTTTTGAAAAAAAAAATATTTCCCATGTTAAATGTTACCAAAAAATAGAGAATGAATTCCTAGAGATAAAGAAAAAGGAAAATAAATATGTGGGGAGGATATGAGATAAACCTCACAAGACTTTCATGTTACACCTCTAGCTTTGTCGTGGATCATAATGGGAAGGTTTATAGATTATTTGGTGGTCTAAGACCCCATCTATAGAAGAATCTATAAAACCGAGACTATTAAAACTTTGAGGAGATCATGAGGAGTGTAATTGAAGTTGAACTGGAGTTTAAGAGATTCAATGGTC
Source organism: Viscum album (assembly GCA_963277665.1). Lineage (NCBI taxonomy): Eukaryota > Viridiplantae > Streptophyta > Magnoliopsida > Santalales > Viscaceae > Viscum > Viscum album. The sequence continues at coordinate 1,954,320,102 of OY728125.1, forward strand.
CCATAGAGTGAATGAAAAGAAGATATCTTTAGAGGAAAAACTGGGAGGATATTTGATCAAGGAATAAGAGAAAAGAAAGTCCAATTTCCTATGTGAAACAAATGTTGGAAGAAGCATTCAGGGAACTTCTTTCTCGAGAGTATGAAATGTTACCAGTTTAAAAGATATGTATATATTGCCTGGAACTGACATTTTTAGGTAAAAGCCTCAACTTATCAACACTAAAAATAAATGGAATATGGTGGCAGGCCCAACCTAAAGTTCAATGATTTATGTGTGGACAACTTGGACACTTTTCCAATCGCTCTCCAAATCTGAATTTAATGGAGGGGAATCACCATCATCCTCAGCATAGGCTAAAGGATAAAGGTTAGGATTTTTCTATCACAATGGATAATGTTTAAGCTCCAAATGATGTGGTGGTTGGTACTCTCATTGTTCTATAAAAGTTAGCAAGTAATTTTTTTATTATAGTTCTATGTATTCCTTTATTTCCTCTATGTTTTAAAATAATATATAATCAATCCCTGAATAAATACACATAGAGTTATCTACTAAGAAAACTGGAGGGATTATCCAAGCATCAATAGTGTATAGAGACTCTAGTATTTACTTTGGAAAGAATAATATAATGGAAAATATAATAGTCATTCACATGTTGAAATTCAAAATTATACTAGGGATGGACAATATCTCAATGTATATTTCTAAGATCAACTGTAAAAGAAATGAATTCTCAATGGTCTTGAATGGAAAACCTACATTTGTTTTTAAAGGAGAGATATATCTACCTGATCTTTGTCTAGAATCACATCCCATATTCTTCTTTATAGAGATGATCGGTGAGATGAATAAGGAAATGAAAGTATAAGAATAGAAAGTCTCCCCATCATTCAGGAATACATTGACATAATTATTGAGTAGTTACCTAGACCTAACTTATAAATAGAGTTAGATTTATCCATTTAAATCATACATGGATCTAAAATGATATCAAAGACCCCATATAGAATGGAAAATCTAGAGCTGGAGGAATTAAAGAAACAAATCCAAGATATTTTTGAGATGGGGTTTATCTAACAAAGTGTGTCTCCTTGGGGATCACCTATTCTCCTTTTGAATAATAAGTATGGATCAATTCATCTATGTATTGATTATAGAGAACTTAATGAGAACACAGTGAAGAACAAGTAATATCTTCCAAAGATTGATTATTTATTTGACCATCTTTGTGGGGCTCAATTCTTCTCAAAAATTGATCTTCGATCTGGTTATCATTAATTGAGGATGAAGAAAGAGGATATTCCAAAGACTTACTTCTGATCAAGATATGATCATTATGAGTTTTTTGTTACTCTCTTCAACTTGACTAATTCTCAAGCTAGTTTTACGGATTTAGTGAATAGAGTCTTTAAGGACTACATTGATAACTTTGTGGTAGTTTTTATTGATGATATTATGATACATTCCAAAATTATCTATGAGAATGAGAATCATCTAAGGGTTATATTAAAAAATTTGAAGAAGGATAATCTATTTGGAAAGTTTAGAAAATGTGAATTTTGGTTACAACAAGTTGCTTTCTTGGGGACCATTATAACCAATGAAGGAATCTTAGTTGATCCTGCCAAGATAAAGTTTGTTGAAAAGTGTCCTCATCCTATAACAATAATTAGGATTTGTAGTTTCCATGGTCTAGCAGGATAATATAGGAGGTTTGTGAAAAAAAATTCATGACTTTATAATCCAATAAACAAGTTAACTTGAAAATGGGCTAAGTTTATTTGGACAAAGGAGTGTGAAGAAAGTTTCCAAGAGTTGAAAAATATATTTGTTATTGCACCCATGTTAACTCTACCACATATTAAAGAAGGATTCTTTATTTTTAGAAATTAATCATTGAAATGTCTCTAGAGAATCCTCGTGAAAAATAAAAAGGATATTGTTTAGCATCTCGATAATTAAATCCTCACAAGAAGAATTATCCTACACATGACCTAGAACTCGATGTAGTTGTTTTTTCTTTGAAGATATGGAGGAAAAATCTTTAAGGGGATAAATGTGATATATACATAGACCACCAAAGTTTGAATTATATTTTAACATAAAAATTATTGAACATGTGACAAAGTAGATGGTTAGAACATCTCAAAGACCATGATTGTTCAATTAATTATCATCCTATAAGAGCAAAAAAGTCACTTACGCATTAAGTAGGAATGAACCTGTTGTTCTGTATATGATGAGGATTCAAGGATATCCTTTGATCAAAGACATAGTAAAACCAGACATGTGAATTGTAAGGTAAGGTACATCATCAACCCTATAAAAAAATATTTTTGAACCATCATTACTAGAGAAGATCAAGAAATATCAAAGAGGGGATCCTTTGTTGCAAAAGAAGATAGAGGCTATAAAGGATGGGAATTTTTCTGAGTTCATTATTGATCAAGAAGGTGTACTGAAATTTTGTACAAGACTATGTGTTCCATATACTCCAGATATAAAGAAAGAACTGATGGATGAAGCTCATAGCCCTATATTCTTTATACATCATGGAAGCACTAAAGGGGTATTACAACCACTACCCATACCAGCATGGAAGTGGGATAATATAAAATGGTAATTTTCACTGGTATCTCAAGAACACCTAGAAGAAACAATGTGATATGGGTTATGGTGGATTGTCTCACCAAGACTACCCATTTCATCACTATTTGGGAATATTTTTCTCTTGTACAACTTGACAAGATATATGTGAAAGAAGTGGTAAGGATTCATGGGGTATAACTCTCTATTGCATCTTATCATGATCCAATGTTCACATAAAAATTTGGGAAAATTCTTTAACATGCTCTGAGTATTGAATTAAATTTCATTATGGCCTATCACCCCTAACAGATGACCAATCAGAAAGGACTATTTAGACAATTAAAGACATGATGAGAATATTCTCAATGGAATTTAAAGGTGTATTGGATCAAAATATCCCATTAGTTGAGTTATCTTACGACAACATATTTCATTCTGGTATTAAAATGAAACCCTATGAAGATCTATATGGGAAGCAATGCAAAACTCCTACCTATTGGGATAAAGCTAGTGATAGAAAGTTGATTGGGCTTGATCTTGTGTAAGAGATGGCAAAAAAGTTTATGCTATCCAACAACACATAAAGACTAATCAGAGTTGGAAGAATATCTATACTGACAACCTTTAAAGGGATTGGAGTTTGGTGTTGGTAAGAAAGTGTTCCTTCAAATATCACCAGGGACGAGACATGTGGTTTGGAAAGAAAGGGAATCTTATCCCCAGGTATATTGGCCCCTATGAAATCCTTGATCGCATATGGAAAGTGTCATATTGACTAGAACTTCCATAGAACCTAGCTCAAGTTCATGATGTTTTCCATGTATCTATCTTGATGAAGTACATACCTAAACCTTCACTTATAGGTAATCCTGAGGTGGTACAAATGGAACATGCCTTCTCTTATGAAGAGAAACTAGTGGAGATCTTGGACCATTGAGACAAGGTTCTACGCAACAAGACTACCCAACTCGTCAAAGTTTTTTAGAGGAAACACATATATGAGTAAGTGATTTGAGAACCAGAGGAGACAATGAGGAAGAAGTAACCACAACTCTTCTCAACTGAGAAATCAAGTTGAGATTTTAGGGATGACATTTCTTAAGGGGAAATAACGTAACAACCCAAACTTTTTGAATGATAATTGTTTCCTAAAAATGTGTGTTATATTATTTTGTACTCAATAAAAATATATCTGTTTAATAATGAAGTGAGTATAATTAAAATGTGACAATCAAGTTTTGACCATTATATGACTGTTGGTCAATATGACCATTGGAAAAAATACTTTTAATAATAATTTTTACATTATAATTAGTGTTTATAAGTATAAATGACAAAGGATAATTAATATAGAAATGAGAAATGATGGCCTTAACCAGTAGAGTCATACCATATGAAGCCCATTTTTTAGAACTTGGGAGGGAGGTAGCCTCACTGGGATTCTCTATTGACCAAGCCCATGCTGAGCTTTAATAAGTGAGGCTTGAACAAAATCACCCACAGGAGAAGTTCATGTTGGTGGAAATTACCACTCGAGCGATGTTCTCTTAGCCACCCAAGAATCTATCACTATCGTACACCTCACCCTTAGGTCACATGAGGGTGTTATAAGGGGTTATGTGTCAAATAACTAGTTACTCAAAGTGTAATACCTTTTTATAAATAAAATTTTTATTCCACCATTTTCTTAAGAATAAATTTTCATAATAAAATTGAGATGAAATTTGATAAATTAGTTTTTCATTCAAAATTTGTACTTTACAATAAATAAATAATTTTTACAATAAAATAATATATTATGAATAATGTTTATTTTAATTATATAGTATTATTAAAACACTATTATATAAATATAAATGATAAAATAATTTTATTTTATTTTTCAATTATTAGAAATGTCACTATGCAATTTCATTATGCATTTTCTATATGCTATTATTTTTAATAAATATGGGTTTTTATATGTAAAAGTTAAAATTCTCACATTTAGATAATTATTATGATAGAATAAATATCATTTTTGAAATCAGTATGTCGAAATTAGGTTATGGAGAATTTATGAGAATTTTCTGAAAGACTTTAGTTTTTCATGAATAGTAAAGACAAAGTTTTGGGTTTTCAGAATGTTTAATGACATAATAATGATGTAATATGTAATATAAAATTCCAGTCAACTCTTGTGAATTAAAATATCATAATAGGTGTCCCTAGTGTCCAATGCCATTGGAAAATACTGCGGTCAAGCCCATGGTTTTTCATGTACCACTACCTAGGTGTCCAAGAAAATTAATAAAAAATCATCATATTTTTCTATAAATACCCACATATTTATCCATTTACATTCTATTAAAATTCATCCTCCATGAATCTATAATAGTTTTACCTCCCAAGGAGTCCTTTAAAGGTGTTATCAGTCACCCAAGGTCTTGATCCTCATGTTTTAGGAATCACCCTTCAAGTTAAGGGAAATCTCAACTTCTCATTTCCTTTCAAGTTCTGTTTATATGTGGCATGTATTTTAAATTTACAAACTATGATATTATGAAAATTTTATTATACCTTTACTATATTAATATTATTTTATGAATATGAGACTCTTGTACCCTCTCTTTTTATTATTTTCTAAAACCATATTTCATACCTGTTATGCTTCCAAATTTTCTTCTCAAAATTTCTCTATTTTTTTAAAGAAATAATCTTATATTATTTTGTGAATACCCCAACCTATTCATTTTATAGATTTGTTAACCTGTATGTAAAAATGGTCTATTTTTTGGGGATTAACATACATTAAACCCACCTTCTTTTTCATGTATTAAAAATGGCATAAAGATCTTGTCTTTAAGAACTTATTTTTAAAACGCCATGATTTTTATATAAAACCCATTTCTTTTATTTTCCATGAGTAATTTATGAATTTTTTTATTATAATATATTTATCTCAAATTAATTAATATATATTAAGGTTGCATCCTGATAGTTCTCTAATTCATTGGGTAAATAATTTAATCTCTATAGATGACATGTTTTACGATACTTTGGTGAATAACCTTGGTAAATTTTATGACACCTTGATGACAAACCTTGGGGATTGGTTTATGAATGTATCACTTAAATTTCATAGCCACATTTCCATGATATAATTCTTGTTATTATTATTACTGTATTCCTTTTTATCTTTCCTTTATGCATTTTCTCAAGTTCTTACTGATATTCCTTAAGATAACAAGTAAACGGGTTCCTTTGTTTTCCATTACCAGGCCTTATGCTCATAATTTTTATTGATGTATGTGCCTAGGTTATGAGATGTAGTAAATGTACTTAGGATGAACCTATGATTAATCCGTTTAAGTGGATTTGTAGAATGTTTTATGTTTTTATGTATTATGTACCTTATTTCCAAGAAACTAAACTTTAAAAGATATTCTGTTTGTACAATGTAATGAAAAGTTACGTAATAAAAAGGTGTGATGTCATACTAAATATATTATTGAATAATGAGATAATGATATAAACCATGAAAAACTTATTATAGGTGTTAAGTTAAAATTGTGTGAAATATTATAGAATTTAGTTCTTCTTTGCACTATTATATTATATTTATGATTCTAGTAATTTTTATGATAAATGAGTTGATAAATTCAAACTGGTTAAATGGAAGTGTTTAGTGAGGTTATCTAATAGATATCTGAAATCATTTATACCATTTATTTATTTTCATGTAAAATAATTTCATGTTGAATAATTATTGTTTTATGTTGCTGATATATGTATGATTACCTTTCTGACCTTCCTGAGAACCTGGTATGGTTGATACAATGAGGGTGAAAAAGGTTTTAGTATTATATTATTGTTGGTGGTATGTTCTTATGGAAAGTGAACTATATTTTTGAAATGTGATATGTTAGATTACATAATTAAAATTTCATTTAGGTTATTTTTAAATATGAGTGGGTTTAGAGTATACATGGGATAAACATATTTTTTAAAAATAATAAGGGATGGGTTTTATTATTATTTTTAAACAATTTTTTATTTAGTTTTTTTTCTAATTTGATGTAAAAAATAGTTTCTCATTAAATATATAAATTACATCACAATTTACTTTAAGGATAAGTTTATCTATATCAATTTCACAATATTTAGATCATTTAGAATATGTAAGTGTTTATAATGTATTTATTCTAGAGTATTTTTTAAAAATATAGAATTTATTGATTTTTAATCATTGAAATATCTTATTCATGATTTAAATAATTCAATACTAATCAAATAACTCCACTGATAAGGGATTTAAACCAGTTTTGAACATAATAAATAATATTTAATGGTTTTAATTATGTTATATTTGAGAAAACATGGGTTATATAAAATCTTGAACAATTAATATGTATTACACATGCTATAATAGAAATATTTAAGTGGTTATCATGTTTTATTATACAATTACATAATTTGATGTTTATGATACCATATTTGTTATTTTTTTATATTTGTATTTGATATTTTATTTTTTCAGATGAAATGGGTGATAATATATATGTGTTGATAGAATAAATATATTCTTCAAATTATTATACCATAATCATACAGAAACATGGTTTTAATAGTCGTTATTTTGTAAAATAATCCAATACACATTTATAAATATTTTTTTTCTAGACAATATAATTCTAAGAAATGGAAAAATTATGTAGATTTATTTAGTAACTCTTCATTTTTATCTATGTATATATATTTTCTTGATTATTTAACTAATTTTTTTGTTTACTTTTATAATAAATTGTTCTCTAGAGTATGTTTTTATGAAAATTATTCTATTAAACCTAATATCTAATTATTTTTTTATAAAATTTTGATAGATATTTCTTTATAATATCTTATTCAAATAATAACTTGATATTATTTGAAATTATTTTTAATATACCTATTAATGTATCATTAAAATAGTTTTCTAAAATAAATACATGTATGGATGTGATAAAAATAATTTTTATCATATATTAGAATATAATGGGTGTTATGAGAGGTCTAGGTATGGTATGTTAGAATGTGAGTTACTATAAACATGTTAGTGATTAAATGAGGACAGGGGTGATGTTGATGTGATATTTGTGTTTTTTCTTGTTCTTCTTTATGTTTATTTCCGTAGGAATATACATAAAATTTTCTCCTCCTTTGATTCAAATGTTAACCTCTTTTTAATGAAATGATTTGAATGTAAGGGAAAAACCATGGTATAAACTTATGGTATCATTAATATAATTCACTAGTATGAAATAAAGTCAGTAAATTTTATTATCATGGTGTCCTGGTTAGTAAATAATGACTTGACTTACATGTCTATTTTGAGTGTTACTAATTTGAACATATACTCAAATATATGCATTGTTGTATATTTTAGTGGCCCTATTAGTATTTAATTGTTTATTTTTTTACTCACACACTACATATGAACCTCAATGGATATAGAGCTCTTATATTTGAGATACAGGTGAGGGAAAAGGACTAGTAACACATATTATACAATATAAAAAAGTGACAATTAGTAGCAGTTATTTAGTGGTATAGAGGTGGTTTAAACCACCACCTAATTTTTTATCAGTGGTTCTTAAAACTGACGTGTATTGCACAGTCTCTAGTTAATTAGTGCTCGTTTATTTTATTTTTCGGTGGTTTTTTATGTGTCGTTTTTGGAAAATATAGTGGTGATTTTTTGTTTAATTAAAATTAGTTATTTAATAAAAAATATATCCACTGGGAGTATAAATAAAAAATTTAACCTCCTTAAATAATTTAGTGATGGTTATTTTTAGCATAATTTAATTTGAATCACCACTAAATACAATCATTAATATATGTTTAGTGGCAGTTACAACAAACAACCAATAAATCTATTTTTAATTTTTAAAAAAATATTTAATAAAAAACTATAAATATAAAATAATTGACATGCTATAAACTCAATCATAAATATATGATAAAACCATCATTCATACATCACACATCCATAATCATACTTTTAGGTCCACAAGGATGAGTACCCTGAGAGGGGGGAGGTGAATCAGGGTATGACCAATTTAAAATTAAAGCCCGTTCTAATCTTGTTTTGCTGTTAAGCAAAAAACTCTCCTCTCTCTTTCCTGTTTCACAATATAAACAGAAAGTAAAACATGCACAGGACACAAAATGTTTTACTTGGTTATGCACAGGACACAAAAATTTTTACTTGGTTCACCACTAAGGGCTACATCCAAGGAGCATACGCCGAAAAGTTGTCAGTCCTACCAAATTCCACTAAACTTCACTAGCTGTGGATTACAAGGTTCGGGCACAGCCACTCTGTCCCAGGCTCACTGCCTTTACAAGGATTAGGGTCAGCTCACTACTTTCCCAAGGGTCACTCCCTATTTCTCTCTCTCTGGCTCACTACCGGTGGAGGGGATCACCTTCTTCCTCTTCCTTTGCTCACTGCTTTGGAAGGAATCCACTCACAGTTTATAGACCTGTAGGTCTCTTCATTTTCATGAATGAATGCATCTTCCTCTGTATGTAGATGCTCTGTTGAAGTCCAACTTTCACCCGTAGATGAATCTCACTTTGCACAGAAGGTATCGGGCAATCTTCCAGCTTTCACGCAGCCCTGAATAACCGCCGTGAATCAACCATACTTGGCGTGCAAGTCCAACCCGGTGCACAATTATCGGCGCGTAGGTCACAAACGGCGCACAGGTCTACCTCTACCACCTGCGCGACACAATATTTTGCAATTCCAAACCTGCGTGACTCAATACCTTTTACGCCCAAGAAAATATTGGTGCGCAACTACCAACCGGCGCGCAACTTCAAACACTGGCGCTCGAGTTCACTTGCGCGACCACACACCACCTGCGCGACCACCACACCAGCGCGACAGGAGCTCTGATTTTTCTAAGTATTGAACTCTGTTAAAAATGAGGAGGTGTGGTCCAGTATTTATAAGCATTTGGTCAGCCTACGCGATGGAACGCAATTCTACCTTCGGCGCACAAGTCTCGGTGTGCAGGTATCTTCCCTTGCAAGTCACTTGCGCGACCAACTTTCCTTTTCCAAATTTTGATCTTCTGATCTTGAAAAACAATAGACGCGCAAGTTCCCAATCCTCCTAGGCATCGATGCACAAGTCTCTTCACAACGCGTAAGTCACTTACGCGACCATACCAACACCTGCGCAACCCTCTTTCCTTTGCCATATTTTTACCTTTTGATCCTGAAAAACATTAGGCGCACAAGTTTTCTCTCCTTCAAGTACTGGGCGCGCAAGTCTCTTTGCCAAAACCACTTTTCTCCTTTTGTCGATTTTCAGGCCCAAAAATTTGGCAAACACTGGAAAACGGTGCCACCTTATATATGTTCTTTTTGTTACCGCTTCCAGATCATCAATTCCTTTGTCGACGTTCTTGAATCAAACATGGATCGTTGACCACGACTCTTGAACTTGATATTCCACCATGAAATCCCCTTTGTCAACAAAATTGTATAACATGGATTGCTTTGTCAACAATCACAGCACAGTTTTCCACTTTGTCAACAAACACAATCACCTCAAAAATGCTTCAATGATACCTTGAGGGATTTTTTCCCAACACATACAAATAGCTATGATCATCATAACCTAAGTCTCATTCACCCTATACATCAACCAATAGGTCATCAATATATATATATATAATTTGTCCAAAAACAAAACATTACCAATATACATCCATGTCATGAACTCCATTGAACTATATGCCTCCACATCAACTTAAAACTAAAATTGACTATGCCATCTCATTAGATGTAACAAAAAATGAAAAAAAAAACTAATCAAATTGAATCATAATTATATTAGAATTATTGAAAAAAAATTTACATGCCACAAAACATATGAACTGTCACGAATACATTCTGAAAACATTCATGGATCATAATGGTCAACCTCCTACCAATTGACAGAATCTTTGACCTATAATGAAAACCAGAACCTTTAAGAAAAGAAATGTGAATGAGAAAAGACACTGAATATATTTAGAATACTGCACATAAAATTTGTGATTTTGTTAATAAAATGGAAAAAATTTAACCTAAAAAATAATATATAATGAAAAAAATTTGAAAACAGAAACATACCTATTTAAGATAAGATTCAACACCTGAAACTGAAGAGGGATACATAAATGTTCTGATTTATTTTTAAATAGATGTACGGTGTGATTGAAATTTATTTAATATTTCTTAAATATTTTGATATCATAACATATATTATAATTAAAAAACAACTTACCAGTGGTTTTCCTATGATTTCACATCAATATGAGGTCATTTTATATGGGTTTGACCATTCCACATACATTTTAGTGTTTTTATAAAACAAAAAATGAATTTACAAACATAATGGGAAAACCATAATTATGAATGATAAGTCGTCTGTTCTTAAATTTTAAAATTAATTCTACAGTAATTTTCCATTGATTTCAAGAAAATCCGATGTCGTTTGTCTGGTTTTGATGGTTCCATGCACGTTTTAGTGTTTTAAAACACTAAAAACATGTTTTTGGTCATAATGGGTAAACTGTCACTTGGAATTACATTCCAACAGTTCTTAAATTTAAAAAATAAATTTATGATGGTTTTCTAAAGATTTCAGGACAATCCAAATTCATCTTCTTGGTTTTGATTGTTCCATACACATTTTCATGTTTTAGAATACTAAAAATTCATTTATAGACCTAACATGAAAACCGTCATTCAGAATGACATTTTGTAAATTAATAAATTTCAAAATTAAATCTAAAATAGTGGTACCGTGATTTCACAAAAATATAAGGCTGTTTTATTGGTTTTGACCGTTCCACGCATGTTTTAATTTTTTAAAACACTAAAAACATGTTTACGACCATAATGGTAAAACCGTCATTAGGAATGACATGACATTACTTCCTACATTTAAAAATTAAATCTACATTCATTTTCCTCTTATTTCAGGTCAATCCAACATCATTTCCATGGTTTTGACCATTCTATGGACATTTTATTGTTTTAAAACACTAAAATGATTTTACAACCATAATGGACAAACCGTCCTTCAAAATGACATGTTGTCGGTTCCTACATTTCATAATTAAATATAACATTGTTTTCCCCTTTTTTAGTACAATATTATGGCTTTTATATGATTTTAACCATTCTATTAATGTTTTAGTGTTTTAAAACACTAGAAATGTGTTTATGACCATAATGGGAAAACCGTCAGTCCGAATGAAATTCCATCAGTTCCTACATTTCAAAATTAAATCTATGGTATTTTTACGATGATTTTAGGACAATTTGACATCGTTTTCCTAGTTTTTACCATTCCACACATGTTTTAGTGTTTTAAAACACTAAGAACACATTTACCGACATAACTGGAAAACCATCATTCAGAATGATGTCCTATCAGTTATTACATTTTAAAATTAAATATACAGTGATTTTACCATGATTTCAAATAAATATGAGGATGTTTTCCTAGTTGTTATAGTTCCACACATGTTTTAGTGTTTTAAAATACTAAAAAAACATTTTACACCATAATGAGCAAACCATCATTCGGAATGATGTACCTTTAGTTAATATATTTCAAAATTAAATATACAGTCATTTTACCCTTATTTCCGGACAATAAAATGTTATTTTCTTGGTTTTGAACATTCCACGCACATTTTAGTGTTTTAAAACACTAAAAACACCTTTATGACCATGATAGAAAAACTTTCATTCAAATATAGCTCCTTCAGTTCCTAGATTTTGAAATTAAATATACAGTGATCATCCCATGATTTTAGGACAATATAATGTCATTTTTCTATTTTGACCATTCCACACATGTTTTAGTGTTTTAAAACACTAAAAATGCATTTACAGATGTAATGGGAAAACCGTCATTCATAATGACATTCCATCAGTTCCTACATTTAAAAATTAAATATATGGCGGTTTTCCATGGATTTCAAGACAATATGATTCCATTTTTCTAGTTTCGACTATTCTATACACGTTTTAGTGTTTTAAAACACCAAAAACATGTTTACAAACATAACAGGAAAAACATCATTCAGAATGACTTATCGTCAGTTCCTACATTTCAAAATTTTATCTACATTTTTCATTCTCTACTTTTAGGATATTCCAAAATCTTTTTCCTGGTTTTGACTGCTCCACACATGTTTTAGTCTTTTAAAACACTAAAAAAGCATTTACGTCCATAACATGATTTTTTTTTGGAATGATGTGTCATAGGTTCCTAAATTTAAAAATTAAATCTATGATCATTTTCCATAGATTTCTAGGAAATCTGACATCATTTTCATGGTTTTGACCCCCCAAAACTTGTTTTTAAAGGCTTTATACCCTTAACAAGTGTTTACCAAGTCAAAACCAAGCAGACAAGCTCAGATTGTTTTCAAATATATGGATAATGATATATAATTTATTTTTCACATGTAAGAATCATCCAAATATAAATCCATCATAAGATGTGGTTAGTAAAACATAAAATGCATGTTTTCTATATAAAAGTGTCACTTCATTTTTTATGGATGTTGTATGTGTTCTTTAAAAAGTCCATGGGCATGAAATGGAGCTAGGGACATAAAAATAAACAAAAATATAGAAATAAGAAACACAACACTTTAACAGTATATCACAAAATTCACTAATGTATTTTCAATTAGTTATCATAGAATATTAAATTAATATTACCTTTCCTTGAATATCAAATACCTCAATTTTCCAAGCTATAGGAATATGACTCTAATCTTTATAATTAATGGGAAATCTCACTCCCTCACAAGAAAGATTCCCAAGAATATTCCCATATATTCTAGCAGTGTTACCGATAGGTACCCAAAAATCATCAAATGGAACAATAATCTTGATGTCCATCAGGTACCATACATATACTATGTTTATATTTGTATCCTTTATATGATTTTATTTATGTTATTGATGAATGCATTGAAAAAGTAAGAAAATATAAAGATTTTTTTAAAAAAATGACATAAAAACTAGTAACGGTAACCCAAATATATCCCCTAGATGGAGGGGTGACTAACTACTCTATCGCCAGAGGAGAATCAGGCGGTGGGATACCAATGACATTTGGGGAAATGGATGGCTCACTAGCAGTCTCAAGTATAATAAGATCACTAGGATCCATACAAAATGACAATCGTGGTGGCGTGATCAGTAATGATAATCACCTAGAATCCTGATTTTTTTGTTCTTGGCATTCCTATATTTCAAATGGTTATGGTATATTAAATATAAAAAAAATGAAAAACAAAAATCATTTTACAAAAAGAAAAATAAAAACTAGAATAATGTATATTTGTATGAAACAATTATCAATGATAAATTGTAATATAATTTCATTACCAATTTATACATTCAATTATGTTGATTGTTATCAACCTCCATTGCGATGAATCCTTCATTTTCACACTATCTTATAAGCTCTACCATTTCTATATTATCAGGAAAAAATTGTTCAATATTTTATGGTTAATGAGGTTCACTATTACAAAGCACAAATTTTTCTTCATCACCCATATCATATAATTCTCTCTAATTTAAGTGTATAAGAATACTCCAACCTTCATGTATTTCATTATCCACATAATAAACCATATTCTCTTATGAATCCAAGAAAAATGGATCATGCTCTCCATGCTCACTAGTATACATCAATCAAGAGAATTTGACAGAAGTAAAATGTAAGGAATCTTTTATTATAACCCTATCAATGTTAAACCACTTGCATTTGAATAAGAAAACTAAAAACTATCCATGATAGTTTAATTCAATTATATAAATCATCATCCCATATTATCCCACCTCTGTAAATGTAAATACACCACTATTTTTGAGTTTTCAGTTATTCATCACAATAAATTGTATGAAACCTAAATCCAAAAATATTATTTTAATTGAATCCCTTATCCTTCCTTATAGAACCTTGAGTCAAAAAATTCAAATCATTCAATATCTCAACAATATTTTGAACATTAATTATCTAAAAAAAATGTATAAGCTATTACTTTTAACATAGACAAAATAACTACATGCCAATAATATAAATATGAGTGTATACTTATATGATGGGTAAACCATTAAACAAGCTCCTTATTAATATATTTTGTTAATTCCAGATCATTTAAATCTTGAACCCTTAGTCACCTCTTTGTTTTTAGTTGCAATTAATAAATAATTGGATATGATATAACACTATTGTGTAACACATATCTATGTTCTTATTGAAAATATAATTTATTATATGAAAAATTTGACCCCTTTCCAATTAGTCATCTAATAGTTGGAAATAATTATGACTAATTTTCATAACTATAATTGGTGAAGATGTCATTAGCACATTCATAATGATTGAATCTAGTCTCAATACCATCAAAATACCAAGAACATAAGGTCTAGCGCTCTTCAGCTATGAAACCTTTAGTAATAGAGCCTTCTCGTTGAGCATTATTCCCCATATATGATTTCAAATTACATAAGTACCTGATGAAATAAATAAGAAACATATTAAAAAAAATTATGCAATGATTTGATAAAATTTAATTCACTAATGAAAATAAAAAATATTTCAATGTACTTCACAATTAGATACATCCATCAATAGTGTACCAGTCCACAAAGTTTAGCTTTATCAACCAAATGAATATTAAAATGAATATAGAATATAAAGAATGAAGGGGGAAATAAAATCTCTAAATTATAGAGTGTTAAAAAAATTCTTTCTTGATTTTTATCAAGTTCAGTTGGATTTAGAGTTTTCCCACAAAGATCTCTAAAAAAGGTACAAAACCGAACTAGAACTGCAGTTAAATTTCTAGGTAAATTATTATGTAAAGACAATGGAAACAACTTATTCATAAAAATATGCGAGTCATGAATTTTCAAACCATGTAACTTTTGATGTTTCAAGTCAATGCACATTGATATTTTACTTAAATATCCATATATCACTTTTACATTCTTTAAAGTTTGATGAAATAAGTATTTATCATGATTTTTCATTTTAAAAATAATCGAAGGATAATTTCCATTATAATTTTCCCATAAAACATGCTTTATATTCATTAAATCCAAATCCTTATGAGAATTAAGGTGATCCTTCGATTTACCATGCTCATAAAGCACTACAAAAATTACATTATCACAGACGTTCTTCTCAATATGAATTACATCAATATTATGACATATAAAATTAAAATACCATTAAAGAAGTTTGAAAAATATAATCTTTTTCTTTCATTGTTGTGTTCCATATTCTTTAGATATTGTACCTCATACCCATTTCCCCATTCTTTAAACTGATGACATTTTCCAAATTCTTTAGTGACATTCATTAATTGTCCCAAGATTTCTAAATCAGATAACACCTTCAATGACTTTATCATTTCAATATATCTATTTAATCATGTCTTTATAAACATTAATTTATGAGAAGAATCAATAAATCGACGATGACACATAAAACACCTTTTTATTGCTGTGAGGTAACCGTTGAGGCTCAAAATCAAAATTAAAAACTAGATAAGCCAAACCAGTGTGAGTGTTCCTACAAGATAATTTTCATAGTCAAGGAAAGTCCCTAATTGTACACATTAAATCATTATTCATTTTTAATAGTTGTCACATTGAATAATCATATTTTTCCACACCATCATCCCATAATTCTCACAATTCCTTGATTAGAGGTTAAAGGTATACATCAATTTCATTTCTAGGAATTTTATTTCCAGGAATAATCATCAAAACAATGAAAGAAGTCTTCTTTATAGACATCTATGGAGGTAGATTATAGGGGATCAAAACAACTGTACAAATTCTATAATTAGTTCTTAAAGTAATAAAAGGGTTAAACAATAAGAAGCCAATCCAAAATGTATATTCCTAAGATTTGAAGAAAAATATAGATATACTAAATAATAAATCATCCAAGATATTGAATCTTTTGGATGTCTCATTAAGCCATTATTATAATCCTTAACATGCAACATCATGCCATCTATAGTATTATTTAACATGAATAAGATTTTCAAGCGTGGTTGTAGAGGAAAGTAATGCAATACCTTTGCAGAATTTTTCTTCTTATGTTTCTTCCTAGGGTTTCATTGATTTATAATATCAATTTTGTTCATTTAATTCCATCTTCTTGCATGAAATATTGCACATTATTCTTTATCAGACAATAATCTCTAATAAATCATGCAATATTTAGGGCATGCATGTATCTTTTTATAATCAAGTCCAAGTTTTTTGATGACTTTATTCATCTCTTAGAATGATGTGGTGATATTAGCTTCAATAAATGCATCATGAAGAAACTCTAATGTCATGGAAATTTAATTTTTAGTAATTCCATAGAGACACTTTATATGATACAACTTAAGTAGAAAATACAAATTTGAATACTTGGTACACCCTTCATACAGTTCTTGTTGTCTGTCTTCAATTAATTCATAAAAATCATTTTTCCATACACTGATGTTCTGAGAAAGATTAACCTACCCAGGATCAACTGAAGGTTCTATTGATCTATTAAAATCTTGGGAATTGTATTATTTAAAAACAAGTGTTCCCTTTAACAAATTTTGAACTGAATCATCCTCTGTCAGGTCACTTTTTATTTTATTGACAATATTTTTATTGTTTTGAATTTCCATAACACTTGATTCGCCATGCCAAATCCAACATTTACATCCAGTATGAAATTGTTTCAATATCAAATTCTCATATACTTCGTTTCTATTCATCCATCACTTGAATTTACAATCAAGACATAAATTTTATTCTACCATCCACTGATCGGTTTTCAATTCGATAATCTAAAAATTCTTTCAAACACTTAGCATATCGAGGTTTGTTTCAAGGTAAATTAATAGATTTTTTAACCATATGTATTGGATTTTATTCTCCCTATACATTCAGATATAAATATATAAATGTTCAATAAAATAAGTAAAATCAAAATTAAATATAACCCAACTTATCCATTGACTCTTTCATAACAACTATAAAGAAAAATAAGATGAATCAAATAATGAATTTTTTATTACTAAAGTTATAATATAAAAATTAAATCAAATAAATTATTATTTCTCACAAAAATAGATGAATGGGATGAATAAAATAAAATACAATGGTGTATTCTACCTTAGTGTTGTAACTAAGGAGAGGTCATTCCATGTAAAATGTAGCTATAGTGATCAATGTCTGAACCATTTCTCATGATCTAACAAAGACCAAGAGAACCTCATTAAAAATATGAATGCAAATTATACTTTATTTAGATATCATGATATGTCATGCATTCCAAAAATATTCAACTCTA
This sequence comes from Viscum album, assembly GCA_963277665.1. Classification (NCBI taxonomy): domain Eukaryota; kingdom Viridiplantae; phylum Streptophyta; class Magnoliopsida; order Santalales; family Viscaceae; genus Viscum; species Viscum album. The sequence goes on from OY728125.1 coordinate 1,954,338,109, forward strand.
TATGTCTATATTATATTGAAACAAACTAGTGTGACTTCATGTTATTCCATGAAATATATAAATCAACTCTATTAACATAACATCAAATCAAATGTTCCTTCTATTTGAGATTAACATAAAAACATGATGTTGAAATAAATTTGAATAATTTCTATTTTTATTTTAAAATAAAATGATAAAATATTTGTCATTTGATTCAACAAAAAAAACTACACACTATAATTAGTTTAATTAAAAATAAAGTTAGATAAAATAAAATTAATGAAAATATGTTGGATGTTCCAGTTACCATAATCAATAATTGATTATCATGCATGTAAAACTTAACCCTAACTACTCTATCATTATTCAATATATTTTATTAAACTAAATTATTCCTCATGAATGCATAAAACAAGAATCATTCTAATAAATTTAAAAAGGGTATAATATCTCATTTTCGAAGCCTTTATCCTTAGAGACCTAGAAATGGTTGTTGATGAAACCATGTCTGACCCAAAACCCTACCTCCAATTGGTCATGAGTTGTAAAATAACCTCAATTATATATTTTTCAAAAATTTGAGGAATTAACGTATATATAAAAAATTGGAATTCATTAATATCAAACAAAAACTGTGAAATTATAATCAATCTAGATTCCATAACCGATATATATCATTAAAAAAATTATTTTTTAATTTAATACAACATAACCAAAATTAATGATTATTATAACTCCAAACAACTAACAAAAAAATCCAAATAACACATTATAAACCAAAATTACATATATAATTAATTTCCATTGAATATTAAAAATTATATACTATTTTTATCACCCATGATTTTCCATTTAATGCTACTCAATAAAAAAATTAGGGTGAGTATGATGAAACCTTTATAGGATCTCTGTTGTCATTATAGAGGGAATCCAAGCCAAGTAGAGGGAGCTTAGAGGGGGGGGGGGGTTTGCATTGCTTCTAAAGCTGGGTACCCAGCTGGGGTGATGGAGGTCGGGGGGGGGGGGGGTCGCATCGCTGGTGGGTCATCCAGAGTGGAGGCCAGGGGGGGTCATGGGGGTTTTGGTCTTGGGGTGAGATAGGTCGCGGGGATTGAGGGCCACTGTCGAAGAGTGGGGGAGGGGTTGGGGGAAATGGGGTTTCAGGGTCAGGGTCACTATCAAGGAGAGGAGAGGAGGGGTTGGGGGAGGTGGGGGGAGGGGTTGGGGTCACACAGAGGGAGTAGGGGAGAGGGAGGGATCATGAGTTTTTTAAAACATCTAGAAATGGTTTAACTGAAACCTCCACTAAAAAAATAAAAAAAATATCATGGTGTTTGTATGAAACCACCCATATATTATATTTTTTTAACCGGATTTATTTTTGACAGTTACCAAAACTGTTGCGAATAAACCGACACTAACCATCATTTTTTTACAGTGAGATTCAGTGTATCTCAATAGAGATGAGTTGATGTTATCATGGTAGTGTCAAGGACCATTGATAATTTTGAGATGATATTTGAAATTTTAAATTAAGATGTGGTAATTTAAAAAAAATAAGGAAACTGTCATCCTCACCAGCTACATCTCCCAAATAGTTATTATTGTGTTTTTTTAAGATTCATCCCACATATCTTCAATGTTGCTTAAAATAATATGATCAGTAGTCATCCAAAATTATCACTAGTACCTGGTATAGGATGAATACAACTTAGAGTAGTTCATGAAACATATGTGCAGGTCTAGAAGAGATGCATGATGAGTCTCAAGAAACAAAATGCAATTAATTATATGGGAAATAAAGATGATGAGGATGATAGTTGTATATAACATTAACCTTTAGATTAATTCAGAGGATAAAACCTACCATAGTAGAGTTATTATTTTCATAAATTTAACTAACCATTTCTTTAAAAAAGATTTATGCTAATAGTTTGACAAAAGGGTATGAAGATAAAGTTAAAGATTTAATCATGTTTGTAAAATAGCATGCATGCAACCCTTCTTGAATCCTTTCTCTGTGTTTATTTTGTTGTTATTAAAGAAAAATTAAATGTTTTATTAATCAAGCAAACAATTTCTTCTGTGCATGATGATGTTACCAATCCCGAGGAAGAACTAATTGTTGATGATGAAACTGTATAACTATTAGGGGATCAATAGCATATTGATGAAAGAAACAACAATGATGCAATATCATAGTGTTGAATAAAATTATAAAGGAAAGAAGTCAAGGAATAAAACTTTAGACTTGTTGGAATCAATAGGGCCAACCTATTGAATCCAACAAGTCAATGTTCATTAGTTATGTTGGGGTCACAATGAGGATGAATGTAATGGTTGATATTGGTTCATGGTGCTACATCCAAGCTGTAATAAAGGAAATCCTTTGGAAAGATATAATGGTAATGATAAAATATACTTTCTCTATTTTAGCTAAAAATTAAATAATGAAACATTGATTTAATTTTTATTATTCCTTATAGAGTTTGTTTATTATATAATATTTCCATATGAAATTTGTTTTAATTTCTACTGTAAAATCTCATAGAGGGTTCTAGACTCTTCTAATGAAATTCCAACTTAGGTATATTAAGGGGAAAGTAAATCCCCACCCACTAGTTAGTTATGAACATATTATAAAGAAGGAAACATGGACTTATTTCATCAATAATCACAATAAGAAATCATTTTAGTAGATAATATATTATTTTATATTATTTATTTTATCAAATTTTATTCAAAATTTTTAATTTATTAAACAATAAAAGAGTAATGAAAATAAAGAACATGCATCAAAACCAATGTACCCCTATTACAAAGAAAGGATGTGGTGTTCTTCAATAAAGAAGAAATTGGTATGTATTTTAAATAAACAATAAAAGTTTTATGTGATATGAAACAACATATGTAAATTTTTTATATGTAGATTTATGAATCAAAATCTGAAGCCACTTCCATCCCACACCATGTTCAAGGAAGGAGGCTCACATAAATAATGAGGGTAAACTAGTTGATGAAAAAAAATAGTATATGAAACATGTGTAAGTATGAAATTTTTTTAATTCATTATGATATATAAAAATATTACATAAAAATATATATTTATGTTCATATTTTTTATGTTTTAGATACAAAAATTGGCAACGACCATAAAGGAAGAAAAACTACATTCATTAGCTTTAAAACATCCAGAAAAATATTGTCATGTTAGAGGATTAGGTTTTGGATTGTATCTTAAAACATATTTAGATAAGATAAAATCACATGAAGATACATATAATATGGTGAGATTATTGAAAACAAAAATATACTCACTACAAGATATTTTTGTTTGGTCTGGTTTGGAAGACCAATGTATGATAAAGGATCTAAGTGAACTGGCGGTGGAATAAAGATTCCCACATGGACTAAATGACCCCACTAGATTTGATGCTAGTCATTCCACCAACCACATACCTTACCTGAGGTAATCAATTTTTTTATTAATATTTCTTATAAATGTGAATCAAACAACATCTGATAACTTTATATTACAAAAAATCTTCAGGGTACAGTTTTATGTGATTTGTATTTGTCAACACCCAAACACAACCTTGTTGCAAGGGGTACAATGTATAATATCTCTGGAGAAAATCTAAACTTGAAATAACTCCCAAAATATTACATGAGAGTAGGGATTGAGGTATCTCATGATACCACTACCGAGTTACATATTCCACTTGATGATCCATATATTAAAATGGTCAATGATTCTATTGGAAATTTCAAAGAATGGGTATATAATCTTATAAAGACACATGAGGCATGTCTTTAACAAATTTTTTCATATGAAAACTTATAATAGTTGATGAAAAAAGGTCTAAAGTGAGGTATGATATTACAAATTGATAAATCAATGGGGAACTATAAGGTTGAATTAAGAAAATCTAGTGAATCGACCAAGAAATCAAAATGACCTTATGAGAGTACCGTATCCCCAATAGTTCTAGAGCAACATTTATTATGATTACAACTTCGAGTAGAGACTAAATTTAAAGATAGAAATATTTCATACATTATATATTAAAAATAAATATATGTAACTTTCATGATAGACATAATTGGTCTCAATACTACAAATGATATTCTCAAGCATGAATGGCTGGGCATATTAGTTGTGAATACATACATAAGGTACATTTTCATGATATATCTTTTCAAATAGTGAGATAATATGTTTATTAAATTTAATTTCTATTAATATTTTCTATAGGTGTTTATATTACTTCTATATAAATAAAAATTCATGTGAAGTATGATTTGGATTCATTTATCCCTGTATCATTTCATTGTAAAAACTTACTTTGGATATTGAATAAATTAAGAAAGAAAGAGATGAAATAATCGAAGCATTTGAGAAAAATATATTAAATGATAGACTCTTTTTGATACCTACAATGTAGAGGTAACACTATACAATATAATCACATAAAATATATTTTTAATTTTGGAATTACTTATTTTTTTAGGAAACTCTAGATGTTGATCGTAATCAATCTGGATACCCCAAATTTTTATGATGCTATGTTAGAGTTTATCATCACCCAGAATATTGAAAAGGGTATACTAATATATAGAAAAATACAATAAGACTTAATGGATTTACTAGATTTTACTGTTATTTGGATGCTATAAAGGGATATACAAATCTTTAATACTATCAAAAAGGGGTAAACAATTTATAATGGGATTTTGTCTCTTTTTCAAATATATAAAGGGTCACACTGAAGTTTTTTCCATCAAAGAAGGTAAATGTCTTATCACGGAGTTTGTACACTCTATTATGGTGAAAGGGTAAGTTAGATTTTATTATGTTCCATAAAAAAACATATGTAAATATTTATTTTAGTTCAATCAATGAATACTAATAGGTTTACACTAATGGTTAATGTTTTCTAGGAATAAATAACTTCATAAACAAGTATGGTTCACTTATGCACTATGATCATGAACCCATGAAGGATGATTCACTCATGATGATGAAATTTCCTTTCCATTATCCAACACATTAGATATTATGGGTTATCAATTTGCAATATTGTTAGATGACCCAGAGTGTTGAATGTATTGTAAGATAAAAAGACATAGTAGAATCAACTATACCTCAAATCAATACACGACGTACCTCATATTATTCAAATTGTGTGGTTTCAATTTGAAACTAAAATTTTATTAATGTGTTGTTTTTTATTTATGTTTAATTTATTTCTTCATAGTATTACAAACATAATAATTGTTTCATTAAATAGCTATATTCTTTTACCTGAGAAAACACATTAATATTATTTTGATACTTTATGACAATAATCCATGAGTCATTTTTGACGTGTAGGAATCAAACACACCTCAATATGATATATGAAGTTCTTGGTATGACTCAAAGTGTCTGTTATCAATTTAAAATTGACATTTAAGTTCTAAGAGTTTCAATCATTGAAACCAAAAATATTCCCTCATATTTTTTTGATAAATTATAAAAATGACTTGTAAGTAATTTTTGATGTGTAAGAATCAGTTTCACATCAAACCGGCCTAAGATGTGACCGATATGACTAAAAGTGCATATTTCTAGTTTAAAATGTCATTTTTGTATAAAAAAATTAGTGGCATACTTAAAATAGATGAAATTCATTTGGATGGATTTTATACTTTAGGAAAATGATCCATAAGTCATTTGTGACATGTAGGAATTAATCATAGCCCAATCTAACACATGATGCGGCCATCATGACTCCAAGTGAGTCTTTTTATTTAATATTGAAATTAATTTTAGTAAAAAAGACTAATTACATGATCAAAACATATAGAAAACATTCATGTTGTTTTGATACTGTAGGAAAATGATTCATAATTCATTTGGGACATGTAAAAATTAGTGGTTGTTTAATCCGATACATGATGTGACCATTATGATTCAAAGTATCCATTATAAATTTAAAATTGAAATTTTAATACAAAAAATGTCACCCACTAAAAAATGAGAAAACAAACATGGATTGTCTTGATTTTTTTTGAAATGTATTCATAATTAATTGCTAACATGTAGGAATTGGTCTCACATTAAACCCAGACATGATATCATCGGTACGACACAAAGTGCGTGTTTCCAGTTTAAAATGACATTCTAGAAAAAAAATAAACGTGACATTCTCAAAACTAAGAAAAAACATTCAATTTTTTTGATACATTAAGAAAATTATCCATAAGTAATTTTGGATGTGTAGATATTCTTTGAACCTTAATATGACACACGGTGTGACCTATATGAGTCCAAGTTTGTCTTTTTATTTAAAATTGATATTAAATTTTCTAAAAAAGAGAACTGACATACTGAAAAACCAATAAAAATAATTCATATTGTTTTTATACTTTTTTAAAATGACCCATAAGTCATTTGTGATGTGTAGGAATCAGACACACCTCAATTAGATAAATGATGTTCCCTGTATGACTAAAAGTGTTTGTTATCAATTTAAAATTTATATTTTAGTTTAAAAAGTGTCACTGACTGAAAAATGAGAAAACATGATCATATTTTCTTGATAATTTAGAAAAATGATTCATAATTAATTTTTTACATTTAGGAATCAGTATCATTTAAAACACACACACAATGTGACTAATATGACTCAATGTTTGTGTTTCTAATTTAAAATGACATTAAAATAACAAATAAAAGTTTCATACTCAAAACTAAGAAAACACATTCAAATCATTTTTAGACTTTAGTAAAATGATCTATAAGTCATTTGGGATGTGTGAGAATAATTGTAACCTCAATACGATGCACCATGTGACTGGTATGACTCCAAGTGTGTATTTTTATATAAAATTGACATTAATTTTAAAGACAACTTTCATACTCAAAACTAAGGAAAAACATTCATATTTATTTTATATATATATTAAGAAAATGATCTATAAGTCATTTTTTATGTGTAGGAATTAGACACACCTCAATATGATACATGATGTTCCTAGTATAACATAAACTGTCCGTTATCAATGTAAAATTGACATTTTAGCTCAAAAAATATCACTTATTGAAAAATGAGAAAACACCCTCATATTTTTTTAATAATTTATTACAATGATTCATAATTAATTTGTAACATTTAGGGTTTAGTCTCACATCAAAACAACACATGATGTAACCGATATGACTCAAACTATTTGTTTCCAGTTTAAAATGAAATTTTAGTAAAAAAACACAGGTGGAGTACTCAAAACCAAGAAAAAACATTCCAATTATTTTTACACTTTAAGAAAATGATCCATATGTCATTTGTGATGTGTAAAAATCAACCAAACCTCAATATTATGTACGACGTGAACGGTATGACTCCAAGAACATTTTATATTTTAAATTAACATCAATTCTAGTAAAAAAGACAACTGACATACGTAAAGCCAAGAAAAATCATTTGGATTGTTTTTTTTCTTTATAAAAAATATCTATATGTCATTTTTGAGTGGTATGATTCAGATATACCTCAATATGATAAATGATGTTCCCACTATGACTCAAAGTTTCTATTTTTAGTTTAAAATTTCTATTTTAGTTCAAAAAGTGTTACTCACTAAAAACCAAGACAACACACTCAGATTGTCTTGATAATTTAGAAAAACGATTCATAATTAATTTTTGATTCGTATAAATTAGTTTCACATCAAATCCATACACGATGTCACCAGTATGACTCAAAGTGCATGTTTCTAGATTAAAATAACATTTTAGTGAAAAACACAAGTGGTGTACTCAAAACCAAGGAAACATATTTAGATTGTTTTGATAATTTATCACAATTATCCATAAGTTGTTTGGGACATATAGAAATAATTAAAACCATAATATGACATGCACTGTGATTGGTATGACTCCAAGTGCAATTTTTCAACATATAAGTGTCATTTTAGTTTAAAATGTCTGTCACATTACCAAAACTGAGCAAAAGAGCCTAGAAAATTTTCTTATCATTATACATGCTATTAAATAATTAATTTCCTTATAATTTTTATCTTATACTTATTTAGTTAATTTTTATAGAGATAATTCTTGAAGATAAACAATAAATGGTGTGACATGCAAGAATCAACCACAACTCAATCTGATACACAATGTTCATGGTATGACTCAAAGTTTAGTTTAAAATTAACATTTTTGGTTAACTTATTTCTTTATATTATTAATAAATTAATAGTAGTTTTATTATATAGCTGCATTTTTTTTCTTGAGTAGTGGTGGTCTGTTCTTTTATACAGGTGTGTTCTTTTTCTTTATAATAGTGTTTCTCTTGTATTTGTGTTGTAAATATTATTCCATTTAAATGTTGTATTTTAATCCAATTTTACTAATATCTAGTATTTTTTTTGGTGATGCAGTGTTTTGTTACAACACACTGTAGTATACCCTATTTCTAGCCCTGTTATCAGTGCATTTAGAAGTACTGATAAATCATGATTTTTTATGTTTATATAGTTACGCTGATAAATAATTCCTTTATTAGCTCATTTATGAGAACATATAAATGAATAATTTATCTATGCTTGTAGAAGAAAATACAAAGGGTCCCTTTATCAGTGATAAATAAAAGTGCTAATAAATGGTGTCTTTTATTAGTACTTTTCTAGCGCTCATAAAAGCCTTTGGATTTAACCATGGTGTGATAGTCAACACTTTTTAATCACTGATAAAGGCCCGTTATATTTCTATTAAAGGGCCCCACGCTCGGCTAGGGTGGTGTGGGAGGGGAGGGTTTTGGGACTAGGTCGCGGGGTCGAGTCCCCGGGATAGCAAATTTACCTGTATTTTCTTTCTGTGTGTGTGCCGCTTTTGCGGTTGTACCCCACCTTTTTTTTATTTATATTAAAGGGATATTTTTTTAGTGATGTATTATTTAATAATTTGGATAGGAAATAGAATGTATTACATGATAAAATCATCAATCAAATGAGGGTTTTATGAAAAAAATATCAGATTCATGACGAAACATGGGAACGAGAAAAGGAAATGGTCAAACAATGGCCTGGACTCTTTCAGAAAAATAGAAGTTTTCAACTTTCCAAGGACGTAATGAAAAATTTTAGGGAGAATTTAACACAATAACTATCAGGTAATTAACTTTTAATTTATGTATTTGAAGTATATAAAGTATTTGGGTTAATTTTAGGAAGGTTTGGAGGAGTTTTGGAATTCTTTTGGGAATTTTATAGAGGTGAATGGTTTGATCACGGTTAGTAGAAATTGTTAAAACCTCCAGGACACCATGAAAAGTGAAACAATGAGAACTGGGTAGGAGCATGGTTGGTGCATGGTTTGGCCAACCTGTAGGGACACATAGGAGTAACCGAGCAAGGTGGAATAAAGGGGTTTTGTAAGGTTGACACATAAGTTTTCTAACCATGTGATCTAACCATGCAAGGGGCTTTTGGAGGTAGTGTTTAGGACACATATTTCACACCATTTTCCTAACCATGATCCCTAACCATTCATCATTAAAAACTAGATATGAAAATTGTGTTTATAGTTTGTATTTTTCCCTTAATAATTAGTTTTCCCCTAAAAAGTCCCTGACTCGAATTCCACTCCTCCCAATGTTTTTGGAGACCCTTCCCCTTGATATAGGAGTAATGTTTTGGTGATTATTTGTGTGTTTTAGGCCCATATTCCTAAATAAGATCCTATTATTGGCTGTTTTCCTTATTTTTATTCTTCTTCCATTTCTTAGATTCATGAATCTAATCTGTTAGGGATAAATCCATTTGGTGTGATTCCAATCATGATGAGATATGATTTTTTTGATATTAGGTGACAATATCTAAGGAATTTTTTTAGTGTTTGAAGCCAGTTTTTTTAATAATCTACATCATTCTTTGTTTTCACCTATGTTTGTGAGGTTGGTGGCTTCAATCTCGTCTCCTCTTATTAGAAATTTAATGATTGGTTTCAAATTGATTGAATCGATTGATTTGAATTATGAAATTGATGTGAAAATTCAATGGAAACCCTATTTAGGGATGATATGTAGAATTGTAGAAAGTTTTTTTTGTGGAAATTTAAATGGTTAAATGATTTGAAAATTATTATGTTTAAATAGTTATTTTGGTTTTAATTCATGGAAAATTGGTTGGAAAGTGTTTTCAATTAAAAGGATTGTTTTATAAAAATGGTTTAGAATTGTTGTATTGGCATGATGTTTATAATTAATGCTTAGTGTGAGTACATTTAATTGATGCAACTCTTGATATGAGGCATGTACCATTGGGGTACAACAACGTGACCCTATAGAAGGGGTGTGTGACATTGGGGAAACTGAGATATGGTTACCATGTGATAACTTGGTAGATTAATGAGATATCACTAATGAGTATGGAACTATCACTAGAGAATTCATGTGTGGGTTTGTGAGGATCATGTATTTGGTATTCCAAATGAAAATGTGAAATGGTTTAATGACTTGGTTGGTTTCTTTCTAGGATTTTTTTTCTTATAAATGGTTTTCATTTTGATATAAAATGTAACTGCCTAGGTAATGATAGAATAAGTATTTTTTATATTTATTAATATTTATAAATTAGATACTAATTTTAAATTAAAAGGGAATTTATTTCAAATATAATATATGAAATACATTAATGAGTTTCTTTAAAATCTTGTGTTGAATGCAAGATTGAGTTATACCGAACAATAATATACTATTAATATTTTAATTTTAAATGTAAGTTATCACCCAACCAATATATTAGTGGGTGTTAATATAACTAACTATATTATGTTTAAAAAATTTAAAAAATGTGTATACATTCATTTAATAGATTTTATAGTCATAAGATAAAGAATAAATCCAGTTTTATGCTTAAATGCCCTATTTTTCTAAAAATTAGTTTTACCACCTTGTAATGGAGCACCTATTTGAAAAATAATTTTTGAAACTTTTATAAATTTTATATAAAAAAATTAACTTCATTTTTTAAATCTTAATATCATAATTTACTTTGGGTGAATTTTTGGTATTTTTTTGAGAAGTTTCATTTTTTTATGAATAATGAAAAATAATGAATTTTAATTGAAAACAACATTTTCATCTAATTTATTTATATTGTAAAATTAAAATTAAAATTTATTTTAAAGTATAATTAGTTTAATTATAAATAAATTAATCCAATTCAGTTTATTGGAATCAATTTCACATTGAAATTGGATATAATTTGTTTTTCAAACTTTTGAACATTTTTTAATTTAAAAACCCGCTTTGTCGTTCTATTTGTGGGAATAATTTTGAATTAATTTATTAATATTATGTAATTTAAATTTTAAAAAATGTATTCCATATTAATAATCAAAAAAATTATAATGTATATAAGGTAAACTTAGTTTTTTTAGCAAAAATATTAGTGAAATCTATTAAAATTAGTTAATGCGATTAAGGTAAAAATGAGTTTTCATAGTGTTAAAATTTAATATGAAGTATAAAAAATGACCTAAAAAATGTCCAAAATACATTTTATAGAAATTATTCTACCTTATACCATATTTTATCTATTTTTATCATTATTTGATACACATTATGTAATAGAGACCTCCCAATAGTGTTTACCTTTTTATATTTACAAGAATACCGCGCCTCCTCTTATATAAAAAGGCACCCCCATATTGCTTCTCACACATATAAATCCATTTGGATAATACAATACCTGAATAAATAATCTCCCAATATCTATACACCCATCCTAGAAGCCTCAATTTTGGTAGAAATGCAACCAAGGAAGCCCTTTAGTGAAAACCAAAAGAAATTACCTAAAAAAGAGGTAACATTCTTCAACGTGCCTTTATTTTTTATTTCTTTCTCCACCCAATCAATTATTATAATTCCATGATTATATAAAAAAATAAATATAAAAAAAATACTGATATTTTTTCATTTTATGGGTACTACCTACACCTTCACACACTTCCATCAAACATGATACACAATCATCGTTCATGTGTACGGTGGACTACCGCCTCGTGAACCAATGTCGGTTGTTCTTCCATTACCACCTATCATGGTTAGGAATAATGATGGAAATAATATTTTTAAATTAAATATATTATTTTTATGTTTCCTTCAAACTTATTTATTTTTTATATAATAAATACCTTCATGCTTTAGATTTTGTGGGAATTCAATAACATCGTTTGTGCATGTGTGGACTATTGCCTCCTTAAAGCGATGTGATACATTCACACTTTACATGAAATATATTTAATATGAGTTTAATAAAAGTATATGATATATTTTACATATATATATATATAATATTCATTACATATATTACTTTTTGGAAATATAATATATCATTTTCTTTATTACCTTTTCACAAATGAAAAAGTGATAACGTCGTTTGTGGATGTGTGGGCTACTACCTCCTCAAAGAGATGTGATTCCTTTTACATAAAAATAATTATATATATATATATATGTTTATATGATTAAATAATATGGTATAAATTATATAATTATCATTATAGAAAGATAAATATTACTTACCTTCTTTCCATAATGATCATTGAAAAATGGAAAAGTTACTCATGTGTACGTACGACCTATCATCCCTATGATTATAACGTTAGTTTATTTTTTATAACCACATTTAATTATTTGTTTTAAAAGTATAATTAATATATAAATATGATAAATATTTCATCATTATTATTATTTTGGATATGTTTATATAATGACCTCCTTGACCATAGTCAACCAACCTTAGTCATTTTTGACACATAAACCGAATATGGTAAAAACACCTGATGTAAACATAATTGATTAAGTAGTTGTATATAACCATAAAATAAGTGAGATAAATGTAATAATAAAATTTAAATATCTTCTCATTCAAGTAAATAATTAATTTTTTTTATTCATGAAGATAAAGACACACACGACAATTGAGACTCAAGGTAAGATATTTCTATAAATCTCCTTTCATTGATGCATATTTTGACGTTATAAACCCACCTTATTTTTTGAGGTGTATATACATACCCTTTTAATATATCATATAATTAATTTAATTATTCTCATTTAATTTAATGATTTAGTTAAATTTTATTCTTTCATTGAGCTTATTATTTAAATGTTCAAAGTGGTATGGGACACTTTGGATGTTTAAACTAAATTTCAAAATATTTTATCCATTTAAATATTCTTGTTATTATTTAAAATATTTATTTATATGGATATAAAATAATTATAAATAATATTTTACTCATATTTTGATATTTAGTTTCCTCTAAAATCCTTCATGTTTTTAATAAAAAAAGAAACCCCTCTTTTCTTTTTCGGGGTATTTTGTTATTGAAAATTGTTTTGAAAATGGATTGATTATTTCAATAATTTGAAATGTTTTCTTATGTGTTAAAATTATATTTTATGTGTTAAATGTTTGAAATTGAAATATTTTATGTGTTATGATTATTATATGGTTCTAGGACATTATGACAGGTGGTTACGTTATAAACTAACGATGAGTGGTTCCTTGAAAAACCAATGGTGGGTGGTTCCGTGATAAACTAATGATAGGTGGGTACATGACATACCTTGAATGCATTGGGTATTTAAGTCATCCACATGGATATTCCATTTATAAGAGTGAAATGTATAGAATTCGACCACATGGTCATTCCATTTAAAATAGTTACAAGTATGATGATGTCCCAAGACACCAATTTGTTTTATCTATTCTTACTATGGGTTTTATGGTAATATTGTGATTATAAAAGGGTATGGAATGAGATTATTTTCAATGGAAAGTATTTAATACTTCTTAAGGGTGGAAAGTATTACATTATGATAAAGTTTTCATGGGTTTTCATGTTTTCATAGGACTAAAACTTTTCCTTTTTTTGCCCCTTAATCAACTTTTTGTGACCATCCCATGTTTTTAAATGTTTTTATAGGATATAAGGATGTGTAAGGGAAATTATAGAGTCACGTTAAAATTCATGGAGACTTTCTATGAATTAAAACATACTTTATTTTAGAAGTTTTATAATATGGGAAAAATGGATACTAATCGGAAGTGTCCAATTTTTATTTTATGGTTTTATTATATATTAGTTATGGATTAATTATATAAAACTCTTAAATTGAAAATATACTAAATATGAAATAAATTAATTTCATGACTAAAAATCAAGATCATGTTTTATTTAATTATAGGCCCTTATAGTTGTTATAAAAGGAAATGTTTAGACTACTTTAGAGTTTAGGTTAATATTAGAATCATTCCATTGAAATATTTCACTTTATGGTTACTTTGAATTGATATAGAATTTAAATATTACCAGGTTCCTTCATCTAAGGTATGTTTGTTCAAAATGGTTTTCCATAGAGAAAAAGAAGAAGATGTAGTGGGAAGGTACCGAGAGTAAAATATTCTTCCTAATTAACATCCCGAGATGGTTGGAATTGGAACTGAGTAATTTTTTAGAGTGATGGATCTATTGACATAGGCTATAAATGGTCATCGTGTCCATGAAAGAGAGAAACTATATCTACCATAGAGTAACATTAAGATAGTGGATCATTTTATGTGACAACATCCCCCATAATTCAAGGGATTATCTGACCCCATGTTAACTAAATGATGTATTAAATACCTAGAAAAGATATTCAATGTCATGGGTTATTCAGATAACCAAAAGGAATTTTTTAATTTATCATTTTGAAGGTGAAACTGACCAGTGGTGCTCAATGGTTTAGAATATAATATAAATTTAAGAGATAAATTCTTTTAAATGGTATTAATTTAAGAATATTTTCCTTGAGAAATAATTTCCTAAGGATTCTCCACTTAGGATGAAAAAAAAATTCATGGTGTTGAGACAAAAGGAGTAAGAATCAGTGGTAGCATACGAATAAAAAATCACTCAATTTGTGAGGTATGTCCCAAATTTTATTTAAGATATTGATAGTAATATAAATTTATTTTACTCAAGATTTAATCCATGATATTATAGGGTATTGAATTATCGTGAGTTTAAGATCTATGAGAAACTTGTTTGATGTGATTGAAAGTTTGAAATGGAGTTTTCGAATGATCATGTGTCCCATGAAAATAAGAAAAAGAAGAGGTCCAGTTGGTAGAAAATGGGAACACTTTCATCAAAGAAGTTTAGAGGTAAGAAAATCAAATTCCCAGATTGTGAGATGTGTGGTAAACAGAATCTTGTAGAATGAATTTCAAATATCGGGTAGTTCTTTTGATGTGGTTTGTTTGGTCATTTGGATTTTAAATTTAAGGATGATGACCATTAAAGAAAATTAAATCCAATGATAAGATATTTTATTTGCAATGAGTTAGATAATTATGCCAATTATTGTCCAAAGTTGATTACCCAGGGTAGAAATCATCAAGATCAAAAGTAGAAGGGTGTGTAAAATATTTTAATACTAATACAGTTAATATTGGGCCATCAAATTATGTAGAAACTATTATGTTTCTAGTTTATTAAAATTATGCCAATAAACTATTTGACTTTGGATCTTCGTATTCATTTATTTGTGAAAAAAATCTAAGTAAATTTTGAATTTCACCTCAATGTGTTATAGAAATTTTGGTAAAAAATCTATATGGAAGTATTAATAACACCATGATTTATAAGAATATTCATATTTTCATTATTGTGATGGTATTTCCAAATTTGTTTGTTAAACTACGCCTAGTTGTGTTTGATATCATTTTGGGCATGGATTGGATTTTATTTTATCATTATGAAATAAATTTTAATGAAAAGAAAGTTCTATTCCATGATTTCATAAATTTGATAAAATAAAAAAAAGATAAGAAAATGCTGAAATATTTAAGTGAAATTTATCTTGATCATGGTGTTGAAAAGAAAAAAAACAATATTTATTAGTCACATCCCATTAGTGAATGATTTTTTTATGTTTTTCCTGATGAATTTTCTATTGTTGTTCCTGATTGGGAAGTTGAATTTATTGCTGATTTAGTTCATAAAGCCAAGCCTATTTCTAATCCACATTATTTAATATCTCAGGATGAACTTTTAGAATTGAAAAACCAGTTGCAAGAATTTCTTGATAAATGTTTCATTTGACCTAGAACTTCACCATGGGGTGATCCTGTTTTATTTTTGAAAAATAAAGATGGTTCCATGAGACTTTGCATTAATTATAGATCGTTGAATTACATAAATTTTAAGAACAATTATCCTTTGCCTCATTTAGATGATTTTTTTGATTAGATCTATGGAGCTCAATGTTTTTTTGAATATTTATCTGAGGTCTGGGTACCATCGGCTGAAGGTTAAGGAGGATGACATTTTGAAGATAGGATTTTAAATGAGATATTGTCTTTACGAGTTTCTAGATATTCCATTTAGGTTATCTAATAATCCTACTATACTTAATAATATTATGAAAATAGTCTTCCATAAGATTTTGGATCAGTTTGTGGTTGTGTTTAAAGATGATATTTTTGATATATTCTAAAATCCTTGAGGAATATGAAAGGCACTTGATGACTGTTCTTCAAACCTTAAAAAAAAACAATATTGATAGTTTATTAAGAGTGAATTTCTATTAAAATTAATTTCATTCCTTGGACATATTGTTCCTAAATATGGTATAAATATTGACCCTGCTAAGATAAAAGTTGTTTAAGAGTGGAAAAGACCTACCAATGTCATAGAGATTCATAATTTTCTTATATTAGTGCATTATTACTGACAGAATGTTAAACAAATTTATCGATTATCTAGACCACTAACTAAGTTAAAATGGAAGGGAGTTAGGTTTATCTTGATAGGATAATGTGATGTTTTTTCTAAGAACTGAAAATAAAATTGTACAATGCTCTAGTTTTGGACCTTACTTCTAGAAATGGTGATTTTTTCATCTATAGTGATGCTTCATTAAAAGGACTTGGTTGTGTCCTGTTGCAGACTGACAAAGTAATTTCTTATGCTTCATGTTAATTTAAAACTCACGAGTCAAATTATCTTATACATGATTGGGAATTATATGTTATTGTTTTCAAATTAAAAATTTAGAGGAATCATTTTTATATAGTGAAGTGTGAAGTATATACTGATCACTAAATTTTGATGTATATATTCACTAAGAAAGTGTTGAACATGAGGAAAATAATATGGATAAAACTAATAAAGGATTATGATTAAAATATTCATTATCATCCTGGAAAACCAAACATGGTTTTTGATGCTTTTATTTGAAAAAGTAATGATACATTAAGCATGTTATGTTTGTAATGTTACCTTTTGGTTAATTATTTGATGAATTTTGGCCTAGAATTTATATATACAGGAAAATCCTTTATTTTTTAATGGTTTTAGTGTAGTCAAATTTGTTATAAATAATTAATCATACTCATAAAGATAATAATGTTTTAATGGAAAAGGTATAATATATTTAGATGAGTATGTTTCCTGATTTTAATATTGATTAAGAAGGTATTTTACAAATTAGAAAAATATTATTTGTGCCATATGATTCCCATTTGAGGTAATATTTATTTATTGAAGTTAATAGTTCCCCATTTTTCATTCATATGGGTAGTACTAAGATTTATATAGACCTTCAAGAGTATTACTATTGAGATGGAATGAAAATAGATATTGCTAAATTTATCGTGAAGTGTTTGAATTTTCAGCAGTTTAATATAGAACAAAAATTAATGAAGGGGATGCTTCAAAATTTTCTAGTGCCAGAGTGGAAATGGGAGAACATATTAATGGATTTATTGGTGATATTACCAAAGGATTCTCAAGGTAATAACGAGATTTAGGTTATTGTTGATCTATTAACTAAATCTATGCATCTCATTCCCATTAAATATGCAATGTCTCTAGATTATATTTATAGACTGTATTTAAATGATATTTTCAGGCTACATGGAGTGCCTCTATCCATTGTATCAGACTATGAGCCTAGGTTCACATCCAATTTTTGGAATAGAATTCAAAAGTAATTGGGTATTGAATTAAATTTCAGTATTTCTTTTCATCCTTAATTTGATGAACAATCAGAGTGGACGATTCAGACCATGTAAGACATGCTTTGTTCTTTCTCAATGGATTACTAGGGAAGTTAGGATCAATATACTTCTTTGGTCAAATTTTATTATAATAAAAATTTTCATTCCAGTATACATATTGAAACTTTTGAGGAATTATATGTAAAGAAGTGTGAAACACCATCTTTGTGGGATGATGTAGGAGAAAATAAGTTGATGTGACCAAAGTGGTAGAGGAAGCGATATAAAAGGCTTAGTTGATTCAGCAAAACATGAGAAAAAATACAAGCATGAAGAAAATTTATTTGGATAAACTGAGGAAATATTTTTTTTCTAGGTTGGTGATCATTTATTTCTCAAATTTTCTCCATAGAAAAGTGTGATGAGTTTTGTAAAGAAGGGGAAGCTAAGTCCATAGTTCATTGGACCATATGAAATCTTAGATAAATTTGGATTAGTTTCTTACTAAGTGGATTTTCTTCTTATTTTATCCTTGGTACATAATGTATTTCATGTTTCAATACTAAGGAAGTACGTACCAGATTTATCTCATGTTTTGAGCCTTGAAGTATTTCAGTTGGAAGAAAACATTTCTTATGAGAAACAACCAATTCTGGTTCTTTTTAGAAAAGAGTAAATATTTTGGAATAAGGTAATTCACCAGGTTAAGGTTTTATAAAAAAAATATATGGTAAATAAAGAAAAACGAGAGTCTGAAAATTCTATAAGGGAAAAATATACCTACTTATTTGATAGGTGAATAAAAATATGAGGACATAATTTCCCAAAGGGGAGAAGGATGGAACAACCCATGTAATGATAAAATAATATTTTTCATATTTATTAAAATTTATTAATTGGATAGTAGTTTTAAATTAAAATGGATGCTATGTACAATAGGGTACACGAAACACAATAATTATTTTCTTTGAAATCTTGCGTTGCACGCAAGACTGAGTTATACCGAACAATAATATACTATTAATATTATTATTTTAACTGGTAGTTATCACTTAACTATTTTATTAGAGGGTATGAATATAGATAATTATATTAAGTTTACAAAAGTATATTAAATTTTTTTACATTCATAAAATATATTTTTATTCATAAGATAATGAATAAATCGTGTTTTAGGCTTAAACACTCTTTTTTTATAAAAAATAGTTTTATATACTTTTAAGGGTGCCCCTATTTTGAAACTAAATTTTAAAACTTTTATAAATTTAATATGACCAAATAAAATTCATTTTTGAAATATTAATATCAAAATTTAATTTTTGTGATTTCTTTTTATTTTTCTGAGAAGTTTCATTTTTTGATGAATAGTGAAATAATGAATTTTAATTGAAAACTTCATTTTCATCTAATTTATTTATATAGTTAAATTGCATTTATAATTGGTTTTAGAGTATAATTTGTTCAATTATACATAAATAAATCCAATTGAGATCATTTTAGTCAATTTCACATTGAAATTGGATATAAAACATTTCAAACTTTTGAGTATTTTTACATGAAAAGCCTTCTTTGTTATCCCATTTATGAGATTAATATAAAATTAATTTCTACTACATCTATGTTTGGAATTTAGAAAAATGGATTAATTATTTGGAATAATTATAATTTATAATTTCTATTAAGGTTAACTTTATTTTTTACCAAAATTTTTAGTCAAATCAATTAAAATTAATTACTGTGATTAAGGTAAAAATAAGTTTACTTAGTGATTAAACTTTAATCATAAGTGAAAAAATGACACAGAAACATGTAAAAAATCCATTTTATAAATATTATTAGACCATATACACTCTTTTATCGAAATGGGATCATAATTTTAGGCACATTATATAAGGGATACCTCTTGATATTGTTTACCTTTTTATAATTTAAAGAATGCCACCCCTCCTCCACTATAAAAAAGGCAATCACCCCCACCCTACATTGCTTATTCACACATTTCAAGACCTTTTTATCTCCCAAAAACTTCAAAAATAATCTCCCAAACTCCCTCCCTCAACTTAGAAGCCTCAATTTGGGCAAAAAACCAACCAAGGAAGCAATTTGGTGAAAACCATAAGAACTTACCTGAAAAAGAGGTAACGTTCTTCAACATGCATGTATATTTTATTAATTTATACACCCCTTAAGTTATTATCATTACATGATTATATAATAACACAATTATTCTAAATATAATAATAATTTTTTATCTTAAGGTTACGACCTAGACCTTCACACACTTCCATAAAATTTGATACACAATCATCGTTTGTGTGTACGGTGGACTACCGCCTCGTGAACCGATGTTGTCAGTTCTTCCATCACCGCCTATCATGCTTGTTAGTAATGATGAAAATAATTTTTTATGATATATATTTTATTTATGTTGTATTCATACTTCTTTAATTTTTATATAACACATACCTTCATGCTTTCCATTATGTGGGAATATAATAACATAATTTGTGGACATGTAGACTATTGCCTTCTCAAAGCAACACGATAAGTTCACACTTAACATAGAATGTATTAATAATGTTTTAAATAAAAATATATTATATAAATAAAATATTTATAATATTCATTATATAATTAAATTTCTTTAAATATATTATATCATTTTTTATTACCTTTTTGTACACTAAAAAAGTGATAACTTCGTTTACGGACGCGTGGACTACCACCTCCTCAAAGTAATGTGATTCATTTTAAATCACATGAATTATATATATAAGTACACATGATAAATAATATTATATATATTATATAATTATCATTATATAAAGGTAAATTTTACCTACCATATCCATGGTTTTATCATTGGTTCATTTTTCATAATCATATTTCATATTGGTTTTAAAATTATAATTTATGTATAAATATTATAATTATTTCATGATTATTATTCTTTATATTTTTATATAATGACCACTTTGGACATATTCAACCAACCTTAGTCGTTTTTGTCACAGAAATCGAATATGGTCAAAACAACCGACACAATTCTAATATTTATAGTCAACCAACCTTATTTTACATTCATCAATGATTAATTTATAGTCAACCAACCTTAATTTATATCCAAACTTAATTTATATTCAACCAAAATTAATTTAAATAATTATAAAAATTTTAGTCAACCAACCTTGACCATAGTCAACCAACCTAAATTTATTACTTAGGAAGATAAATACACACATGACAAGTCAAACTTAAGGTAAGAGATTTTATCTTAATATCCTTTTATTTAGGAATATTTTGATGTTATAAACCCACCTTTTTTATGAGGTGTATACACATGCCCTTTTCACATATCATCTCATGAATTTATATATTCTCATGTTATTTAATGTTTTAGTTAAATGTTATTATTTCATGTGGATTATGATTTAAATGTTCAAAGTGGTATGAGACACTTTTAAGGTTTAAATATTTAATTTCAAAATATTTTCTCCATGCCAATTTTCTTATTGTTATTTTAAATTTCTTTTTATCTGGATATAAAAGGATTATAAATGACATTTTATTTATATTTTTATATTTGGATTCCTATATAAGACTTTATGTTATTAAAGAAAAAACCTATCTTTTCCTTTTATGGGTATTTTATTATTGAAAATCAGTTTTAAAAATGGACCGATTATTAAAATAATATGAAATGTTTTCTTATGAGTGAAAATGAAATTTTATGAGTCACATATTGAAAATTGAAATATTTTATGCTTTAGGATTATTATATAGTTATTGGACATTATGATGTGTGGTTATATTATAAACTAATGATGGGCGGTTCTGTGATAAACTAATAGGAGATGGTTCTTTGATAAACCAACGATAGGTGGGTTTATTATAGGCCTCCAATGCATTTGGTATGGAAGTCAACCATATGGTTATACCATTAATAATAGTGACATGTATGTAAGTCAACTACACATTTATTACATTAATAAGAGTTACTAGTATAATGATTTCCCTAGATACCAATATGTTTTATCTATACTTCCTATTGGTTTATGGAAATCTTGTATTTACAAAAAAAATTTAATAAATGAGACTATTTTTACTAGAGTGTATTTAATACTTCTTAATGGTGAAATTTATTACTTTATGATAAATGTTTCATGGGTTTTCATGTTTTCACAGGACTAATAATTTTACTTTTTTTTTGTATCCCTTACTGGGATTTTTGGGGTCATCCAACATTTTTAAATGTTTTTTACAGGATTTAAGGATGGGTAAGGGAAAGGAAGGAGTCAAGAAGAAATTCATGGATATTTTACATGAAAGAAATATTTCTATATTTTAGAATAATTATATTGTGGAAAAAATTGATACTAATCGGAAGTTCCCACTTTGTATATTATGGTTTTGTTATATATAAGTTATGGACTAATTATCTAAAACTCTAAACTTGAAAAGATCCCCAATGTTAAATAAATTGATTTACTGACTAAAAATAAAGATTATGTTATGTTTAAGGTCGATTACTTATATGAAATTATTTTAAATTATTTTATATAAACTTTTATATATAAATTTGATGAGATGTTCTATCCAAGTGGCATGAGTTGGGAAGTCATTTTTAGAAATACAACCGAGTTTTATACTCACCCCCATATTGGGAACTTTGGTGTATTTAAATATATTTTTATCAAGAAAAAAGTAAAGAAAAATTATCTAATTTATTCAATGATTAATCATGATAATTTGGGCATGTATTATGGAGTTGGATCTTGGAGCATGTTGAGAGATTTGGAGTTTATCTCTTTTGAGTGTTTGGGTTTTGTTGTTTTCATCTTCCACTTGTTTTTGGATTATAGTTTAGTTCCTATATTATACTATGATATGGTTCATGGTGGTAGTTTGGTTTTACTATAAGTTGTTGATTATTTTAGTTGTATTACATTTTTATCATGAATCATATGGTGGTATTTTTGGTTATGGTATTCTTGGTTTAGTTGTTTTACATTCAAAGGGGAAATAATCTACCAACTGTTATAAAGCCCTTGACATTTATTTCCAGCCTTTGGTGTCTTGGGGATGTCACCTATGGCCTATTAGCTTCCCCATCACTTCTCAATCCAATGATGATGGAAAGATGTTACAAATATAGTTCCAATGGATGTACCCATGCGATAGATTCATGTAAAAACTAAAGAAAAAGGTATGAAACAATGAAATGTTTGAAGGTTTAATTACATAAGGTTATTTACAAGTTGAAATTTAATTTTTTTCCATCATTATATAAACCATAATATCCTTCAAATAATAATGAAATGGGTCAAAATGAGAAAAATTTAAACAATAAAATGAAGCCTCAACTATAAGTTTCTAATTATCCTAATCTTAACTTTTGTGGAGTTCATGAATGTTGTTTTTTTATGAACAACATAAACCTCATACACATGTTTTTATCAATTATGATGAAATGAAATTTTTTTATAGTGATTGAAAATTTCACATATTATTTATACTTTTTTGAAAATTAAATTAATATTAATTCATTTGTATATGATTTTATGATTATATCAAGAAATAATTTACGTATATCACACCAATTTCTCTTTAATAATACTAATAATGTAATTTTTCATGCTAGTTTCCAAGACCGGTAAAGTAAATTATCTATTTTGGAATATATGAAATCAATTTTTTTATATTATTAATTGTTTTTCAATTTTCTAGGTATCACAACATGCATATAAAATTGATAATTGATTTTTTGTATTTAGTAAACCACTATCAAAAATTTGTTAAATATTAGAATTCATATGTGTTTAATGGATTATTATTTCATACACATGTATATGGTTAATAAAACAAAATTGGTAGTGGTTTTTTGTTGAAAGGATCTCATCATGAAGAACTTCAAGTAAAATTTTATGGCATCTTGAATGAAGTAATTATGTTATGTTATCTAGGATTGAATTATATAACAATGAAAAAAATATTATTTTCTTAATACAGATAGAGGGTTTCACATTCATCCATGCCATGAAATCATTGAAATTAAATATAAAATCCTTCTAATAATAAATGAACCATTTATGCTATCTCATAAACCACTTGAAATTTATTATAAAATTTATTATATTTCTTCAAGAGATATAATTGAATGATGGGGTATAATAAAAATGAAATCCCATGAAAACTATTTTATTAAAAGTGAAATTGATTCTAATGAGGTTTAAGAAATTTAAAATTTTCAAGAGAAAATAGAAAATAGATATTTTAATTTAAGGGATAAAAATATCAATGACGAAACTTCACAGTTAGAGGTTAATGGAATTGATAATGTTGATGATGTTTCAATTGAATTTGAAATGAAAAGGCGTGATGAAGACGAATATACTATGGAAATTGATGATGTTGAGGAGGAAGATGAATATATTGACACTGTTTAATACGAAGAGGAGGATGAATATGACGAATAATGAAATTACATGTTCATTATAGTTAATATATAACACTTATTTTAAATTATTTATAGACAATATTATTTTCATGTATCCGATGGATGGTGGTGATATTGATGAGATTTTCTGTACCCTCACAAATATTGTGCCTCATAGTGATTATCCCAAGACTCATCATCTGAACTGTAGGTTTACACCACTACATTGTTGACTTGGAGGGGTCATGGGCTATCTAGATTTATGATTTTCAACCCTATTACTGAGTGATGTCCACCTCTTGATTATGATCCACCCATGTAGTGGTATGTTCATTTGTGTATTTTAGTTCATTTTCATTAATTATAATTAATTATTATTAATTTATTTATGTACTAATTATTTAATTATTTTTCCTTTTCCCCATTGTTTTTCATATATTGTTGTTGGATAGGGGTGTGATTCTATGAAAATATTTTTTGGGTCTTGGGTGATGTGGTATTATATTTCTATTAATATTCAACATTGCATGTTTGATCATTGGATGATATTTAAATAAAAAATATTTATTTTAAAATTTATTTAATTATTAACTTTCTATTATTAAATATTTGTAGGGATTATAGTATCCTATCGATTAATGTATGAGAGCCATTATTTTGGAATCATTAGAGATATATACATCTGAGTTTTGTCCTTAATTATTATAGAAATTGAGAAAGATATCCAGGGAGAGTTTTAGATCCACAGTTTTTTATTAGTCCTTCTATATCCATCAACCTAATTACATCTCATCCCATTATTAGGATGGATTGTGCTCTTACTAGATATGATATAGTTTTTATAGGATATAATCATCTGGCTGACTAAACTATGGGAGATAGAAGGCCATATATTGAGCTGGTATTCGCAACATTAGTATTCATCAATGACATATGGTAAGAAATTTTATTTAATAATTTATTTATACTTTAAACATAAAATATTTATTTTATATTCATATAGGTAGTTTATCATCTCGATGTTATGAAGTTTTATGTTTTTATGAAGATGTACACTCATCCTACCACTGGAGAGATTACCATTGGTTGACAATGTAAAATTATTTTTAGTATTATTTATTTATTTTTAACATTAAAAAGTGATAAGTAATTTAATTTTAAATTTAATTTGTATAAGTTCAGGTGTAGAGACGGTTATTATGGAACTCCTACATGGTCATTATAGAACTCAAGGGGAGATTGTGTAGAGTTTTCATCATTATTAGAAGAGTATAAGAAGATGTTTTGAGATCAAAATGAGGTTATATAGAGCATGTATTGGGGGTAGGAGGATATTCACTAAACACTATCAGTATAAATAGGGGAAACAACTTCAATGGAGATAAAAAAACACGAGAAGATGATGGAGTATATATGATGACTTTAGATGGGTATAGGTATGGAGTTCCCTCTACCGATTCCTCTAGATGGTTCTCCACCTCCACATTGATTGATGATATTTTTTTTTGAAAACATATTATTATGAGTTTTGGATGAAAATATTATTTTTAATATGGTTATTAATCCATATGTCCAAAATTTTATATATTTTTTATTTTTAAAATTTTTAATGATTTTTTATTTTATTCTATTTTGAATATGTTTTGATAGAATAGTATTTTTATTGAAGTAGATCATTTGAAACTGATATGGTTTTTCATTTATAATAACCAATTACAATGAAATAATATTCCATCACAGATGATAAGTCATTATATATACAAAAGAAAACTATTTTATCAGGATATGTTCTGATATTTTTTTTTGAATGACTGTCACAAACAAAACATTTTGTGATTCCATTTTCAACCATGAGTCAATCATGAAGGGATCCCATCACAATTTACTATTTTTAATGGGACCCTATTGCAATTAAACCATTGAAAATATCTCAATTTATAGTTCGGTATGTTCAAAAAACACCCAATCTGATGTATTGGTTACTTTATCCATATCCCTAGAATATCTTGACCAGGAAAAACTTTAATTCAAATCAGACACCCTCAAGGGGTATTTCCATTCATCAAAACATGATATGATATATATTAATGAATTTAATACCATCCAAAAACATGGAAATACCATATCCTCATAGAATAATACCATAATTGAATGGATAAACATGATCATCAAAAGTGGAACAATTCCATCAGATAAAGCAAAGAAATAATATATACAATGGTGGGTAATAAAATTCATCCTTTACAATAGACCAAATTCTCATAAAGTTCTATATAAGGTAGGATTTAAGGGAGTCCTCCTTAGGTGTTTTAAAGAAGGAAAAACCCAACTTATTATGCAAGAAGTCTGTGTCGGCCCCTGTGGTGCACACAAATCAGGATCCAAACTCTTCTATTAAATCAATAGGCTTGGATACTTCTTAAAATTGATAAGGAAATACTTCATGGAGTTTTCAAATAAGATCCATACTTGTAAGATACATTCCATTTTCATCTATAAACCCCCGGAGCTAATACATAGATTCAAATAATCATGGTTATTTTTTATGAGGGGAATAAAAGTCCTGGGGATATATCCCATAACTAAAACTATACAGTTCAATAATATCCTTATTAACAACAATTTATTCACTAAGTTGGCTGATTATATATCCCTCAAGAAATTCAAAACCAAGGTAATAATCAATTTCATAAAGACTAACATTATTACTATATTTTCCCCAAACACAATATTGATGGATAATGCCACTAATTTCTTATCTTATGATTTGAAAAGGGTGTATCTGGAATACAATATTTTTTCAAACCATTCATCCCAAAATAATCCATCAATAAACCTACATATAAAGTATTTCAATAAAAATCTATATATTATCCTTTTTATGATAGTGGATAGGTACAAGAAGTTTATTCATGACTAACTCATGTATTCCATGTAGTCTTATTTTAACATAACCTACACTGCTACACATATGACCCCATATTTTTTTGTGTATGAGACAAAATAAGTATTTCCCATTGAGGTTCAACTTCTATCACTACTAATTTTTTCTATAATTGGTTATACGAATATGATTAGTCTAAAATATGACTGGATGATTTTGAGTGACTTGATGAGAAAAGTTTAGAAAACATCATAACCATTAAATCCATAAGAATAGAGTCACATGTGCATTCAACAAAAAGTTTATCCTCAATTAATTCCTATAAGGAGAATTGGTTATAGCTCTAATAACTCCCATGACAACTAAGAAAAAGACTCTGAATCATGATTTGATGTGGTAGGGACCTTACTCCAATCACAAGGTCTACTCCAATGAAGCTTATTTTAGGATAATAATGAATAGATATTATATTACACTTACCACCAATATAAGTTTTCTCATGAATTAAATTTTATAACATCATATAGAGTTCATAATACCCTCACTATAATATATCAAACTACATAGTCCAAGTCCATTTTTATTATATTAAACTTATGGGGGTAGGTCCTCACCATATTGCAAAAACATTTGAGTCATAATAACATGATATTAAATAGAACAACATATATCCCACCATATACAACCTATTAAATTTTTTGATATTGTATATTTGGGAGGACCATTCTCATTACTCAAGACTCAAATTGATATATGAATTATAAGTATATATTCCTTCCCTCTAGTTATCATTCTACACTGAGATAAAATTACCTATGCACATAAAAACTATACGTGTCTTGATTCATATTATTATCATATATGTAGTGAAATTATGACTATTTAAAATTATCATAATTTTAGTCCAATATATCCCTCAATTAATCATGGTGCATGATCCCTCATTTATTCATGTAGATATTTCTCTCCTTGCCTAACACTAATACAAGGTTATATTATTTGTGTATGATCTACATCGATGAAAAATATCTTACATAATGGTCCTCATCACATGAACTTGATGTTTAAAATACATAATTCCTTGTCTAATGATGTAAAAACACACAACATAGTCTTTTCTACATGACTATAATTTTCATATCATATATTCACAACCACATGACCTCAAACTATAGATAATTTCATAAGAATGTATGAAATTAAATTAAAAAGTGTATTAGGCCCATCCTATAAGAACTTAAACTAATTAGAGTGGTTTACTTTATGAGACATAGATTCCTTACATACGATCCAACTCTATGCAAGGACCCAAGCATATAGTTCATTGTCCATAAACCTATGCTAAAATCAAAATATCCCCCACATCCAAGTGTTCCATCCTTGTATTTTTTTCTTCAAATCTACATATAACCACTTTATGGACCTGAATTGGGATATAAAAACATTGAATCCTTATCATATGATGTTAAACAACACTACATGCGATCCATACCACATGACTTTAAAATTTTTGGAGTGATCTATCTCATATAACCCTTAACTACCTATAGTGATATATCTATAGTGAACTCAAGTTATAAAATCTCACCTTACATGAGATATTGATTTCCATAGTTGAAATTTCCCCCAATGAGTAAGTAATCTCCCCAATTTGGGATTCTTTTTCCATGGAGATGTTATGCCTACAATTATATTTTCCTATCTTGGTGACATGGTCCACCTAATCATCAACAAAAATAATCCCCCATATATATCAAAACTATGTGTGGATTAATTTATGTTAACTCAATAAAAATAGTTATTATAATATCTATAATCACAGTTCTATCCAAAAATTCTATTCTTATACTATATTTATCCTTGGTGATGACACCTTTCATAATTCACATCAGGTTTCTATATTTCTCTCTGTAGGGAAAACATACATTACACGATTCCACTCTTGTATATGATATATATCTATAAAAGAGGTTCTATATAAAATAACTATGTGATTTAAGTGACCCATAAATTTCATACATTCACAATGCATAATTTTATATTTTTATTCTTTATATATTATAGTAAATAACAACCAAAAGCCTAAAGGCTTAGTGTCCTCATAGATAAGATACATAAAAAACTTATTGGGAAATATTTTTAGAAACTCCCCCAAATATTTTTCTAATATATAACCTATTTAACACATAAATTTCAATACTCCACTTCATAATATATATAATGGAAACAAAATAAAGGTAAATGTTATATTCTCTATAATGGTAAACATTAGAGTCATCAATCAATGATCATAAGTGAGATTAAGATGAGCATGGAGGTATGATAACATAATCAAGGTGAATGGAATAAAATAAAATAATCATACCCAAAAAACCATATATCATAAAACACGAGTCATGGAATAATTATTTGAGAATAAAATATTACTTGAGTAATAAGAGTGTGAAAAAATGAGTCGATAATCATTAGTTATGAAAACATAACACATGCCTAAGAATATAGCATATAAATGTGTAACATATATAATCATTGAAAAATAACTTCCCATTTCATGTACTATTAACAATACTATCATCGCATCATATAAAAGTTCCCATAAGGGATTGGGTGAACTCCTCATTCTTGGAAATGTTGTGGACAAAGTCCCATAGGATATTGGGTTTATTCTCCATTAATAGAAAGAAGTAATCTAAAGATGTATAAAGCATTAGTCAATGAATTAGAGGGATATATAAGATTCACCCATATCATAATTTTATCTATACATATATGCGTCATAAGAAATTAATCATATTTTAAATATACCATGGAATTAATATCGGTTTCATTACATTTCCAAATGGTATCACTTAAAATGACCTAAAAAACTGGATCGGTTGATACCAAAATTTTAGTCACCCAAAAAGAAGTATTAAATTAGATATTTTAGAGGGTTATTCATGAATCATAACTCCATATAAAATATATCCTTTTGATATATTGAGGGAAACATAAGTAAAATCATAAAATGAGATTTCACAAAACATTTTTAACATTGTTGTAAAATGACAAAGATACGAGTCACTTTCAAAAGTCATTTACAAGAATTTGATAGAAAGAAATTATGAGAAATTATTTATAAATAAATCCAAATAATAATAATGTGATAATATATAAAGGTCAAGTCATAAAATTTTGAGTGTAAGATAAATGAAACATTTTTAAAAAGATTTTTTTTGAATATTTGAAAATATATTTATTAAAACCCATATCATAAATAGGATACTAAAAATTTATTTTGAAAATTGTTAAATAGGAATAATAAGTTTGCATGATTTAATTAATATTTTTGTTTAAAAATAATAAGTAAAACATTTTTTGAAAGAAATAATATGGATGTGGAAGAGAAACAATAAAAAAGAAGATATGAATTGTTCTTAACAATATTGTATTTTTATAAAAAAATGAATCCATCAAATAAGATGAATTGATATAAAAATACCTCACAAAAAATTTCATGATAAATAAATTTAAATTAATATAAAATAATATGGATTCATAATATAAAAGAAACATGGGGTATATGAAACCACAAATTGAAGAATTATGCTAAATAAGAGTCATTTAAAATCAACGAAAAGGGAGAGAGTTATGAAAAAACATTAAAGTTTTGGTAAACACTTAACAAAAACCCTTTAAAACATAAACTATGAAATAAAACATAAATTAACATGAATAAAAATAAATTTAATAAAATATTACAAATATTTAATATATAAACTACATAAAATAAAATAAGTGGTGAAAATGGTATGTGTCCCAAAAAAATAGAAAATGAGATGAAAAAAACCTTACAAATTTCATAACATTTAAATTAGAATATATTGAATGAATTAAAATTTTATAGACTTGTTAAGAAAATTAATTTCTTTAATTATTTGTTAAAATATAGTCATGGTGAATTATATACACCATATAAATAAATAATGTGGTGAATATACAACTTATCTCAATGAATTAAAATTGAGATGAAAAAACTATTACCTTGGATTCTTTCTTGGTTAGATGAGCTCTATCCTCTTGTATAATCATCATAACCATCATTATAAATTAATTCATATCCATATTACTATATATTACCTTTTATATACTTTATTTATAATCACTCTCTATACATATAATAGTTAGTCATTGTTTATTTTCATCATTATATGTTAATAATTATTTTTCATTTTATTTGAGTTTTATAATGGATATATTGACCCTTGTTCTTTTATAAAAATTTCATCATTCTTAGATTATTTATGTTACTAGAGAATATGTTCCATAATTTTTTTTATAAATTTCCTTCCCTAAGTTTATTAATTATTAATCATTAAGTTGAAATAATAAAAGATATTATTTCTATAAATTGTAACAGAATAAAGGAGGTATCTTAATAATGGGTTAAATATTGATATTAGTATTCCATAACCAAAAAAATAATTTACTTATTAATATAAAATGATACCAGTAATTAATTTTCCATATTCATCCATGTTAAAAATTTATAGTATCATTCATGTAGGTGGTTAAACTAACTCAAACAAGAATATGGAATAATAAATGGATGAATATGATTATAAAGTAAATATAATAATAATATTATTTAATAATAATGATATTATTTAGATAATATTAAAGATATAAATTTGAATTGTGAAGAGTTAGATGAATAAGATAATATAATAAGATATTAGTTACAATAAAGATTTTTCTTCTTCTTCTTGGTATTCTAGTTTTAAGTGGTTAAACTTAAGTTGACCATTTATCATTGATATTATTAATATAATGAACCATTATTCCTGAAATAATATAAATCATGTGATGAACACCATTTTTATTCATTAAATATATATGAAGTTTTTAATATCCCATCTTTTTCCTAGTACGCATTTCTTTGAGTTTTTTATTGAACCTTGGTGGGTGAGTCCTCTTTGGATACAATGAGCATTTATTTGAGAAATTGACCTAAATTTTAAGGATGTATGATTATTTTAACTAATATATTATAGGTATAAATGTTTTAAATATTATTATGAAGTTTTTCAATTTTTTGGAATGATTTGGAGGTGGTTTTCATCCTTATGTATAAATTGAGCTAAAATTTGTATGCAAAGAATTTACATACCATGTACATGTTATGTGACAAGTAACTACCACCAGACACATGTTTTCAGCTAGTGTAGGGAGTAATGCTATTGCACATCATTTAAACCATTCATTTCATGTAAATTTCAATCGGGATAATTATAAACCCAATGTGATGGGTTTTTCAGCACATCCCTTTAAAAATAAATACATAACATGTAAATGAATTATAGGAAATGTAAGTATCATGAGTAACAGTTTTAACCAGAATTATATGCCTACTTGTTATACCACTATTTTTTATTGCTTATCCTCTCTAGACCTAGGAATATCATAGTGATTCTGAGGCAATTTCATCACTTCCTTATGTTGTAGTTTGGTATTCAATCCCTGGTAGGTCACCTTGATATGGGATTCATCCATTTTCCTCATTATTCCATTGATGTGGTGTTCTATATTGATCTCCACTGTGGAATTATGTTGATCATGTATTTTTTTATCAAGGTTTCCTTTGATAATCTCCCTAGACTCAGTTCAATTGGTGTTACCTATTGTTGGTGTGCTTAAATCATCTAGTTAAAGGTAAGGAGAATAAACCTAACCTCATGGTATATTTAATTGTGATGTATATGAAACATTGTGAATGCACTGAAACAATATGTGATTTAATTAATTTATTCACTCATTAATGGAAAATCATGGAATGTCATATTGGTTTGATTCCTTGGGTGTGATTGTTGATTCAAACTAGATCATAGCTACCCTTTGGGTGAGTGAACCCTTGATTTATATTAATTGGATGATGGATTAGTGTGTGTTTATCATGATATAAGAGCTTAGATGATTGATTGATATAAAATCCCTAGGAAATGGATTATTTATTATTGATACAACTATTGTTTAATGAGATAAATGGAAGTGTAATTGAAAGAAACATAATAGTTTTTGTAATTAACCATTAAGGCTTATGATGCGATATTATGATTTACTTACTATTATGAATTGATTGTGTTATCATGATGTAATTTTTATATTGATCGGGATATTAAGAGTACATTACTGTAATGCTTATATTGAGAGGGTTTTTCCTAGTCCCATGCTATAATTATTATATTGAGAAGGCTATGCCCAATCCCATGTTGTAATGCTTATATTGAGTGGGATATGCCCATCCACAAGTTCTAATTCTTATATTGAGTGGTTTGTGCTCATTCTCATGTTGTAATGCTTATATTGAGCAGGCTATGTCCAATATCATGCTATAATTCTTATATTTCATGCTCGTCCTAGTTTTTGTGTTATCTTTTCCATGGATATATAGTTTTTGGTTGGCATGGTTGTGCGACATGATCATAGATATTCTGGAATGGTGTCAAATTAGGTTGATTGTTATATTGTATTAATTAATTAATTAAAAAACATGTTATTTGTTTATTACATACACTTATTATCAGTCTGGTTATGTTTATACATGGTGGTGTAAACCTACTGAGTTTTACTCACACCCTATTTGTTCTATCTTTTAGTACATGAGAAGATTACATTGATAAAGGTTTGGATAAGTGCAAGGGACCTTGTTGTCAATGTGTTTCTTTCTAGATGGGACATAGTTTGGATAAGGGACTACCAGGGGGTTTGAGATCAGGGAATTTTGAGTTTTATTGTTTCATATGATTCTTTTATTTTATTGTTTTCTGTATGAATTTTAGATACATTTGATCCAAAAATTACATGATTCATTATTATTTGTTTATTTATTCCTCATTTTATTTTCCCAGTTTTATGATATAATGTTTCCATTGTTTTTATGTTATTATGATGTTTATTTTTAAGGGTTGTTTTTTGTTGTTTTGGACTCTATAACAGGGTTCATAGTCTCTCCACTATACGTATTACACATTAATTACTAGTCAGAAGCCTCTAGTGTAAGGGTAGGAATTCATGAGTTCTAGTAACTAACCCCTTCTATCCACATAATAGAGTGTTTGATTGGGGGATGTTACAAATTAGTATAAGTGGATTCAGTTTTTATTTTCTATTTATTTACTATTTAAGAAAATTATAGAGGATACTAGGATGTGTCGGGACTTAGTAACATGCTTGTGAATGTGAGTAGCTAACCAATGTATGGGGGAAAATCCGAGTTCATAGGAATGGGATTATTGCTTATGTTTTTTTTCTTATTACAGCTGATGCTATTTCACCTTGAATGGTTCATATACTGAATGATGTTATTGTTTTATTATGTAATTCTTACTTGAGATTTAAACTCATGGAATGGTATGGTGAGATATTATTATGAATGAATCATGATAGGATCATAAGTATATATATATTGACATGCATTATTCGTGATAGGGAAATATTTATTCCATGTGTTATGTAGTTTCCTATATGAATTGTGGTATGATATTCCTATTATATCTAATAAATGGAATTAAATAAACTCTTATTTCATGATAAAACACTTTTAAGACATGTTTAGAGTGACTAGGAGCTAGTTGTTCTATGTTTTTGTCACATATTGAGGTTAAATTTTTTGTTCTAACTAGTGTTTTAAGGCATTTGTTTATCTTTTAAAAAAATTCATCCTTGTCATCTTTGAGTTTAGTTTTATGAGGATGGAAATTATCACACTCCTAATGCTACTGGACTGGACCTTCTTATAAATCTAGAAGATCATATGGATGTTCAGCTTCGTGATAGCTTCTTGAGGGTCATGTGATCCATTGGAAGGGAGAAAATTCACACCATTCCTTTGATTTCTTAGCTAATGAGATAGTTCCAGCTGTAGGATCAACCTACATTTACTAGGTTGAGAGTCCCCTAGGAAACTAAGTTTTATATTGAGTCAGTCTAGAAAATATTCAAGAACCATGATACACCCTTTGATAGTAGGGTGAATCTTTCTGCATATATTCTTCATGGAATATCCAAGAAATGGTGGGAAATTTTAGAGGAGTTTAGGAAGTAAGAGGAGTTATCTTAGAAGGAAATGGTAGAAAATTTCTTGAGCCACTTATATCCTGAGATGTTGTGGTATGAGAAGTTTCACGAGTTCACTCATTTGACATATTAGGGTATGACAGTGATGGACTATTCTGAATGTTTCACCAACCTATAGCCCTTTGTGCCATCTTTAGAAACTAATGAGATCTACAGGGTTAGAAATTTTAAGTATGATCTTTGATATGAGATCAGGTCACAAATACAAATTTTTCATTTGATTATATTATTTGATTTGATGAATCAGTAACCTATCACAGAAGGAAATCTGAGTGGGGCCTCAAGAAATAACTAATCTATTTCATCGAGGAAAATTAGGAGCTCTTCTTTTGGTTTTAAGATGTAAAGATATTATAGTTTCCTCCAAGACAATAGTATAAAGAACAATCAGATTAATGGGAAGCCATCTCAGGACCATATTCCATTATAGTGTTTTCATTATTTCAATTTTGTGAACAATCGAACTCCGTGTTCATACCCCACATTGAAGTTTCATATTTATAGAAGGATGGGACACCTACATATATTTTCTAGGGGAATGAAGAAACATAGTAGTAGTAGTGGATTGGGACATGTATGAGAGTCTGGAAAGGACTTAGCTAATCTTTATAATATTGGCAGGTGGAGTTACACTGGACATCAATGTCAATACAGGGGACGCGATATCCCATTGTAGGAATTGTAACACTAAAAAGAGGGAATATCTCATGGGAGTTAGGATCTAGCCATGAGTAGAGGGGTTGATCAGTTGTAAGTCATATAGAGTACTCCATATATTGTGGATTTATGACCTTCTACAGTTAGAGGTATGATTCTTGTATCATCTAACCTTTATTGTGTTTTGTTTGATACTGAAGCATCACATTCTATTTTAGAATCCCTTTTTGAAAATGATTTGTGATTGGATATGGAAATATTATATGGTGTTTTGACCATCGATACAATTTTGGGAGTGTGGTTAGAGAATATCAAATGTTACAAGGCATTTTCTCTATATATTGGAGATTACCGATTCTTGTGGGAACCTTTTGATCTATAAATTACATGTTTTTATTTGATTCATGGTATGTATTAGTTAGTCCTATAGTAGGATCTTATTGACTATTACCATATGATATTTACCTTTATATCTCTAAAAAGTGTGAGATATTATCACCATGGTTAGTGAGGTCTTCATGTTGGTCATGAAAGACAAATTTAGGGAAAATTGAATTTCCTCATGAATTAAATAATAAGCCTTGTTTTGTATGATGGTGGAATGTAGAAGGATTCTTTTTCTCTAGTGGTATATCATTTATTATATGTCTTTACTGATGAAATCTATAACTTCACTTCTTAGTGGGAGATCATGTTCATGATCGAGTTGGTTTTTGGGAGCAGATCCATTTTCTATTCAGCATTATAGAATTGAACTATTAGAGAATTGAGAGTTTAAAGTTAATTTGGAAGATCTAGATGCCAAAGATTTAATATGGCATAGTGCATATCTATGGGGTTATCCAGTTCTTTACTCCAAGAAGGATGTTGGTACCTTGAAATTATGTGTGTATTATCAAAGATTGAACTAGATGGAGTTCAAGAACCGGTATCCTCTTCCATGCATTGATGACCACTTTGACCAGTTACGAGGTGTTGAGATATTCTCCAAGAACGATATGAGATTAGGACATGACCATCTAAGGATGAGACTTTCGGTCATACCTCAAACTTCTTTTAGGAGAAGGTATGGATTATATGAGTTCGAAGTGATTCCATTTGGTTTGAAAAATAAACTAGAATTATTAATGGATTTTATTAATGAGATCATTCATACTTTTCTGGACCAATCTGTGGTGGTTTTTGTCGATGAAATAATAGTTTACTCCTAGTTAGTAGATGATTATTCCAAACACCTTGACATTATCTTGAGTACATTGATAGAGTATCATATTTATGTCAAGAAAACTACATTTAGTTTCTAGATTGATAAAGTGTGATTCTTGGGCCATGTCATCTTAGAGGTAGGAGTGTCAGTTAACCTAGAGAAAGTTGAAGTTGTGGTATATTGGGAGCAACCTAAAAATTTATTTGATATTTAGTGTTTTCTGTGTTTTTTAGGTTATTAT
The DNA here is from genome assembly GCA_963277665.1 of Viscum album. Classification (NCBI taxonomy): domain Eukaryota; kingdom Viridiplantae; phylum Streptophyta; class Magnoliopsida; order Santalales; family Viscaceae; genus Viscum; species Viscum album. Next base: position 1,954,375,673 of record OY728125.1, read on the forward strand.
TTTTTATTTATCAAGGAATTTTCTTATCTAGAATCACTGATGTATAGGCTGACCTTGAAGGGAGTGAAGTTTTTTTGTTTGGATTCGTATGAGGGATATTTTTAGGAGATGAAAGGTAGGACAACCTCAATAACTATAATCACTTTAACTATGCTGGTTAAATCATATGTGATGAATTTGTAGTTAGACTCAGAGTATTTTTGAAGATGGATGATTGAGTGGATTCTTATGGATTCAGACAACTGAGACCACATGAGAGGAATTACCCTACTCATGATATAGAGTTTTTGGTAGTAGTAATTACTCAGAGATGTTAGAGACACTATCTTTTGGGTGAGAGGTTTGTGGGATACACAGACCATAAGAGCTTCAGGTACATATTTTCTCAACAGGACCTAAACCTTTGGTATTGGTGGTGGGTCATTTATCTATAGTTTTTCAACTTTGAGTTGGATAATATAGTAGGAAAGGGAAATTTAGTTGCTAATTCATTGAGTTAGAGTACATAGAAAAAGGTAGCGTGGGAGTAGTATTATGAGTGGAAGATGATGAAACTTTTTTACACATGCATATGGATGTTCAGGTGTATCAGGGATGAGTATCTCTAACTTTAAAATCTATTATATCTATGATTTTGTACTAGATTAAGACAAATAAGTTATCTAATTTTGAGGTCTTAGTTCTAAGAGAAAACTGATATAGTGGGGAGACACCTTAAGGATGGTATCTTAGTATCAATAATTATATTCTTTCATATGGATGAGTATGGGATCCTATGGGCTTCCGTGAGGAACTGATGGGAGAATTTAGTGATTCTAGATTAGTGGTATATATTATCTTGAAAAATATGTATTATTATCTTCATATATAGTATTGGCGGTTAGGAATAAATAAATAGGTTGCATGATTTATGTAGAGATGTTTCATTTGTCGGCAGGTGAAAGCAGAGCATTAGAGGCCAACTGGGCTTTTACAACCTTTGACCATTCCTGAGTGGAAATTGGATGATGAAACTATGAATTTTATGATAGTATTATCCAAGAAAACCCATTATAATTATGTATTATGGGTGATCATGGATCAAATGATGAAGGAATCCCACTTCTTACATATCAGGGAGATCTTCACAGTTGATTATTTTTGCAGTCTTTATGCGCGTGAGATAGTTTGGTTGCATGATGTTATTAGAAGTATCATTTTAGAAATAGTTCCTCATTTCAGTTTTCAATTTGGTTAGGGTCTTCATAAGGCTTTAGGTTAATAATTTATTTTGATCACAACATACCATCCTCTGATTGGTGGTCAATTTGAGTAGACCATTTTAGTTCTGGAGGTTATGTTACGAGCTGGTGTTTTGGATTTTTTTGGTTTATGGGAGCAACATATGTCACTCACAAAGTTTTCATATAATTACAACTTATTGAAATTGATCCATATTGAATCTTTCATGGAATTGTATTGAATTCCATGCCGTTCACCTATTTATTTATTGGAGGAAGGTGAGTTAGTGCTTTTTATTCCTAGTCTCATATAGGAGACTTATAAGAATATTCAGTTGATCCAGAGGTAATTGGTGACCATAAAGATCAATAAGAAATCATATGTTGACTATTGGAAATGACCTTTCGATTTATAGGTTTTTCATAATGTTTTCCTTTGGGTGTCTCCTAGGTTGGGGCAATGCTGTATCAGGAAACAAGGAAAGCATACAACCAGGTTTTTCAGGCCATCTGAGATAGTGTATAGGGTCTGTCTAGTGGAAAACAAATTAGCCCTTCCATAATGTTACCATTCCATGTATGATGTGTTTCATGTGTCATAACTTCAGATATATTATCCTGATTATTAACATGTGTTAGACATTAAGTAAATTTAGATTAGTGCTGATGTATCATTTGAGGAGAATCCGATACAGATTGTGGACCGTACTAAGAATTATCTCCATGGTAGGACTATAACTCTAGTTCAAGTGCATTGGAAGCATGGGATTGTTTAGGATGAGACCTATTAGAGGGATTATATTATGATATCATAGTGTCCAAACATTCTTTCTGAGACTCCACCATGATTCTTGGAGATTGTCTGGGATGAGATATTTTATGGTGGGGAGGTTGTAATATCCTATCTTTTTTCCAAGTACAAACCTCATTGTGTTTTTCATTAAACCTTGATGGATGAGTCTTGTTCAGAGAAAGATAGCCATTTTTATTTAAAATGACCTAAAGTTTAGAGAATCATATTTATTTGAATTAATGGGTCCATGTATAAATGTGTTAAAAGGGATTATGAAGGTTTTCCATTCATTAGAGGTGCTTCAGGTCCTTATGTATAATTTAGACTGAAAATTGTCTCCATACCATTTATAAAACGTGTACCAATTATATGATGTGTAGGTAACAACATACACATGCCGTGAATTGGTGAAGGGCATGAATTTTTTACACTTCATGTAAACCATTCACATCATGTAAATATCGATAGAGATAAATATTAACCTGAGGTGACATGTTTTTTCAGAGAATCACTTTAAAAATAAATACACAATGTGTAAATGAACTAAACACCATGTAAGTATCATGAGCAGTGGTTTTAACTAGAACTGTATGCCCAATTATAATACCACCATTTTTACATCTACTCCTCTCAAGCCCTAGGAGGATCTTAATGATTTAGAGGCGATTTCATCACCATTGAATGTTTTGGTTTGTTGTTTGATCCTTGGTAGGGAACCTTTCTTTGGTATTCATCCCTTTTCCTATTAATTCCAATGAAGAGGTGTTATCTACTGATATAATCTATGGAATCATGTTGATATTGTCTCTGTTTGATCTGGTTTTCCTTTGTTGATATCCCTCACCTCTGTTCCATTGGTGTTACCCATTGATGGTGTGGCTAAATCACCTAGTTAAAGGTAGGGAGTCTAAGCCTAACCTTATGGTCTGCTTAATTGTGAAGTACATGAAATATTGTGAATGTGCTGATGTAATGTTATCTTTAATTAATTTATTCATTAATTAATGGTAAATCATGGAACAAAATATTGGTTAGATCCCTTGGGTGTGATTTTTGATGCATCCTAGCTCGTAGCTACCCTTTGGGGGAGCGAAACCTTGAATTATATGAATTGGATAATCTCTTAAAGTATATTTAACATGTCATGAGAACTTAGGTGGTTCCTTGATATAGAATACCTAGGTAATAGATTATTTATTATTTGATATGATTTTTGTTAATTGAGATAAATAGAAGTGTAATTGAATAAAAAATGGTAATTTTCATAATTAACCATTCAAGATTATGATGTGATATTGTGATATCCTTACTTTTATGACTTGATTGTGTTATCATGATATAATTGTTATATTGAATGGGATATGCCAAGTACATTACTGTAATGATTATATTGAGTGGGTTATTCCTAGTCCCATGCTGTAATTCTTATATTGCGCAAGCTATGCCCAATTCCATGTTATATTGATTATATTGAGTGGGATATGCCCAATCCCATTCTATAATTCTTATATTGAGTGGGTTATTCCAAGTCCTATACTATAATGATTATATTGAGAAGGATATACCCATTCCAATGCTGTAATGATCATATTAAGTGTGATCTACCCAGTCCTATGATAAAATGCATATTTTTCATTCAAAACCAATTTTTTTGTGATTTTTCTATGGACATATGGTTGTTTATTAGAATCATTTTATGACATGGATACAAGTTTGGACAAGGTAAAGGGAAATTTTTGCTGATTTATTTCTTGATGGATGGGATATAGTTTTAATATGGGACTGAAAGGTTGTTCGGGACCTGGGTATTTTGATTTTTATTATGTCATATGATTCTTTTATTAGATTTAATTCAGTTTGAATTTTATATACATTTCATCCTAAAATTACATGATTAACTATTATTAGTTTATTGATTCCTTTTATTTTCCCAGTTGTATGATATCCCATTTCTTCAATTTTTATGTTACTCATATGTTTATTATTATGGGTTATATTTAATATTTTTTACTCCATACTAGGGGGTATTGTCTCCCCACTATACTTATCACACCCCTGCTGCTAGTCAGTAGCCACTAGCATATGTAGAGGAATAATTAAGGTCTAGTAGCCAACCCGTTCTGTCCAAAAGAGATAGTGCTAAATCAGGGTATATTTTAATGTTTCATAGGATCATTTAACCAGGTGGGGGGGGGGGGTTTAATCAGTGGTTTATAATTAAAAATTTCTAACTTTAGTGAATTTAACCCATGAAACTTATTATAGTGACTTTCCTTATAAGTTTTAAAATAATATCACAAGGAAAAAAATATTAGAAAGCAAGACAAGCACAAAATATTTATAAGTTTTAGACTTATTTTTAGAATGTACATCATTTATATAGCCACTCCCATGGTTCCATAGAAATTCACTATTAGAAATAAGTGAATACAACTTTTGATCCAACTCTCATCAGTATCCTTCAATATAATAATAGGTATGAATATAATTAATCTCATAATTTTACAAGTTTTGGATAAAGAAACATGGTCTAAAATTGAAGTATGAAGGTTTATGACTTCAGGTCCCAAAAAAGTTCATATGGAAAGTCTATCCAAATCCTATTTCTAGTAATGACTCTTTGGTGTTTCAGTCTTCATTTGATAAACACCATCCAATGAAGTTCACCAAACTCATGCTTCTTTTTCTAACTTTTGTTCTGTCCAATTTAACATAACCACTATATCTTAAATCATTTAATGAAAACTATTTATCATTTACCTATCAAGTTTTATAAAATAAAACTTTTTTATAATCTATGATCAAAATCTCTATTTGGAATTTTGAGTTGAGATATTTTTTATTTAACTAGAAAACAATTCATTTGGGAAATCACTTCTACCACTATTTCTATAGTTTTTAATCTCTTTGTATAGGGTAAATAATGTTAAGTATGATAAACTTTCCATGACCTATTTATAGGTTCTCTTGAAGTATAAGTGATGGGAAATAAATTTCACTTCCACTATCAGCCAATTCCAAAATTTAATCATTCCTGATTAAAAATAAATTACTTGAACACTTCTAAAATCTTATAGAACATTTAATAAAAATTTTTAAATCCATAATGGCTTCAATATTTCTCAAAAATTTTAAACTCAAATAAATAACAAACCACTTAATATTAAAAATTATACATTGCCACATTTTGGAACTTTAAAATGTTTCTTGTAAAAAATCATTTATATAATAATTTTCTATAAGTCGTATTATGATGATTTTTTTTATATTTTTCTCCCCTAGGTTGAGTCTTTCCAATCATCTTATTCTAGCTATTCTTTGATAATTTCTCTTTACTAACATTCTATATTTAATAGACTTAGGAAACTTTTGTCTGATGAATCGACATTTCTTCGTCTGGTTTCTTTTCCTCATTTCAATATTTGTACATCAGTTTAATTAATCTTCTCAAAATGTTCATCTTGAAACATCATGAAGCTTTACCTGATATATTTTAATTCAATAGATCATTTTCTGACACTCTCTTAACCTTTTGGGATATTTAGTGGCAATTAATTTATTATGACTAGTATAATACTATATTTTTGAATTTTGAACTTCCAAAATTCCAAACATACTCCTACCAGCCTCTTAGAAACTATATTATCTTTATAATAACATTATAAGATCTATAAAATCTTTTTTTTGAAGAAATAAAATTTATTTAATTTAGTGTGTATATTTAAAAAATAAAATATTATATCCAAATCAGATATTATATTTTATATGTTTGGAGAAATAATCTGAATAGAATGTTTTATTCTTTAAAATAAGTCATTGATATATGGTAGGGCCGTATCCATTGTATTGTAAAAAAATTTTGATAAATTATTTCATCCCTAATAAAATATTTTAATATTCATATACTTTTCAAAATAGGTTATAGAATCTGATCAATCATAAACAATATATATTGAATCCATCATCTTATATTTTTTATAACAAAACTTTGTTAATAAGAAACTTCTATTATCATATTACATAAATAAGATGAATATATAAATCCTATAATTAGATCCATTAGATATTGAGATATATGTGTATATATATTCATTTAAATTAAAAATATAATAAAAACATTTTACATTATATCTTAATTTAAATTAAAATATCCATAAATTATTTCCCTAATTTTGAACTCTTATATACTTATAATATTTATAAATTACATATTTGGTATCATATTCCCTTTAAAATAGAATAATTGTTTATATAACAATAATACCTAATGTAAAATTTCCACACAGTTTATGAAACCCATTAATATAATCTATATGATTTCTATTCTATTCGAACATTTCCCTTCCCTCCTAACACTATCATTAGGTTTCAATGATCGATGATATCTATTGAAAAAAATCCAATATTATTTGAGATAAAACCATTACCCTATTTTCAATACCACACAAGAAAATGAAACATCACATGAACAATTCCTCCATTCTAAATAGTTGAAGAAAATAGGCTAATCTTTTATTGAGGTCATTATCATTTTTAGGATATTTACAATGATGACAACATGATGAATTCTATATCCAAAGTTAACTTATAGGAAATGTTTTGTCAATCCGAGTCATTAAAATATCCAATCATATTAAATATATGAGTAGAGACCAAAATTAATTACTTTATCATGCATCTAATGTTTTTTAAACCTTGAGAGAATAATTTTATGCTTATTATCGTCTATATTCAAGTGCTGAATAACTTCAATATTTAGTAACTCAAGAAGGTTTTTCTACAATACATATGAAATATTCTTTATTAATTGGAAACAATTCTTAAGTTTCTACACCAATCTAATATGTTTCTTAAATTGAGACTTTATTTTATATAAGATTTATTTTATAGTTATGTTTGATGTTGATGATAAAATTTAATCTATAACAAAAGATTTTAACAAATGAGTATCATGTTCTATAATCATTTAAGAATGTATTATATAAAATTTGATCCCACTAGAATGAAAAACCATTTTAATTCATAAAATCCATTGGTAGGATAAGATATATATTTCACTAAGTAATTAGTCTGCTTTGGAATTCCACTCACTACTTATCTATTTAGGGAGTCCATCACTCCAATCGTATCATATATGAACCTTGAATGGGTGAGTAGACAAATCATTTCCCAATTAATTATATAGATAAAATAACCACCATTAATATGAAAAAATAATCCTATTAGGGTCTATAAATTAGGCGTACCCAAATAAAACATTACAAATATGAACCTAGTCTTATTTGGGTCACCCATTTCTTACTCACCTTAGACAAGATAATCCCAATGCACTTAGCTTTTACAAGACCTAACTAGAAGGATTATCTAGGTCTTGAAAAGCGTTTCATTTAGAAGGAATATGAAACTTAGTATTTTTTAAGGGGATTTAATCTCAACATCTTATATCATGATATTCTATTTACATTTGTATAAGCCTTTAATGATTTATCATGGGACCATATTCCATCCAGAAAATCAATATGTTTAATCTATATTGATAAGTAACTATTTACACAACTCAATGCTTGTGTTACTCAATAAAATTAGTATGCATATATATTATTACATATCCAAATGTATCTCATGAATAAGTTATATAAACTCCTTTCTTGTAAAGTCTTAGAATTATATAAAATCAAAAATCCCTATAAGAGTAAGAATAGAGAGACAGATAACCAACCCCACTTTTCTAGACAAGGCATAAACCTCTAGTCTAATGAGTAATCCAACCCAAAGTCCTTCCACCCAAGAACACTTTACTCAAGAACTATCTCAATTACATTATAATATTAACACCTAATATGTATTAATAATAATCTAATACATAATTCAATATCATAACATAGTACAACCCAAATCCATGGTAGAATAAAACTAAATCAATTATCATACCAAGCATGCAACCTATTTTATGAATGTATAATAATTTATAAAAGTAGTTTAAAAATTTAAACAAAATAATAAAATAATTCATAATATAAAAATTATATTCATGAATTTAATAGGTAATAAAATAAATAAATGAACAATTCATATATTTAAACCTATGATAAACTTTATGAACAATTCATAAATAAATAAACTATAAACACTTTCTAATTTATCAATGAATTATGTAAATTCCATAATTGAATAAATATAAAAAATTTATATTTATTTCCAATATGAAATCCTTCATGTCATAATTTTATTTGGAATTATACTTAATTATATAATATTAAATGGAATATAAATATTTTATATTTTAATTCTATTAGGAAAAATATTACATAATATAAATATAACATAATTAATATTATTTAATCCTTGATCATATCAAATATTAAAACTTATTTTGATATGGTTTAAATAATTTTTCAAATAAGTCCATTAATTTTAATAATTCAAATTAGTAATTATGAACTATTCATAATATTAAATATAATATCTTTTATATTGGTCCTTACTTTTTATTTCATAAAAAAATTATAAATCAATATTATAATTTTTATATAAATGTTTTAAATCAAAATTACATGTAATTATATATAATTTCAAAAGGTACTTAATATTAATAATTTATGTCATGGATATTTATTTAATAAATGTTTAATAAACATTTATTTAAAGAATTATAAACATTTTATAATTAATTAATATATAAAAATTTATTAATTAAATAAATTTACAAAAATGCCTATTTATATAATTTATATGAAATTTATAATTAATAAAATATAATTAATGATTAAAAAATTTGGAAATAGTTTTTTTTCACTTATATGATATTTGACGATATACTTACGTCATATGATGAAAATCAGTTAAAAACTAACATCACATCAAACCATAATCAATCTATTAAAACCAAGGAAATTTTATAATAAATCAATTTCATGTCACATTAATATTTATTAACTATATTTTCTAGATACATATTCACTATAAGAATATTAAGTAATTTTCCATTAAAAAAGGCAATGCTTGTATTCTTACTAATTTTTTTTATATATAATATATGGATTTATTTAAAGTATTGAATTAAAAAAATTTTAAATTTAATTTTTTTTAAAATAATTCATTTTTAAAATCATAATATCAAAATTATCTTAGGGTAAAATTTTGGTTTTATTCTGAAACGATTAACTTTTCATGGAATAATGAAAAATAATGTTTTTTGAAAAACAATCATTACATTTCATTAATTAAAATAGTTTATAATTAACTATTAATAATAAATTAAAATAATTATCATTTATTTAAAAATAATCTAATTAATTACATAAGAATATTCATTATACCAATTTTTTATATGTTCATTTTTGGATTAAAAACACATTTTTCCAAAAAATGTTTTTATTGCATTTTATATTTTAATCTTAAATTAATCTCTTCTACTTATATGAATTGAATTTTATAAAAAGGATTAAATATTTTTAACTATAATAAAGAATATAATTTAATTTGGTCAACATATTTTTTGTTCCCAATAAAGAGTAAAAGCAATAAAAATCTATTACCACACTTAAGGTTAAAATAGGTGTGTTAAGGGGTTAAACTAAAAATTTAAGGGTTATAATTACCTAAACACTTGAATTTGTCCTATTTTATGGGTTATTTTTGAAATTATATATATTTAATGGGTTAAATAATTAATTTTAATATGTTACATTTAATTTTAGAACCCAAACTTGACTTTTATGGGGATAAGTTATATTTTATTAAAATTTAAAAATATTTTTGGGTCATTTCATTTAATGGAATGGATGGAAGATTATATTTTTTTTGGATTCTTAAAAAAGTCTATTTTTTCCTTTTTTTATAATTTATAAAAATAAATTCATTAAAACCTATTTATTACTTGATTTTAGTGAAATATTTTTTATAGATAAATGATGTATTTTCATAAAAGAAATTATGCGTTTTGTGATCTTATATTAAAAGTAATTTTATCCACATATATAATTGGAACCTGATAAAATTGAATCAATATTTTCAATTATCATGTTTTATTATGTTCATCATGGCCCATTTATTTTTTGAAATATGATTATGTAATCATGGAAAAAAGTTAATTTATAACGGTTAAGGTTAAAATGAGTTTAATGTTGGTTAACTTAGAGATAAGTATTAAAATGAAACCAAAAAATATATAAATGTGATTGGTTGAGTTTATTTTGACCCTTTAACACCTTATATTTTAATTATTATTTACTTGTTTTTAATTGACATGATTATTATATATATATATTATTTAGTATTTTTAGAAATTCCATGAATACACCTCCCCTTACTTTTAAAAGGGATCCTCCTATACTCTATTCCTCACACATTTTAACACTATATATTGGAAAAACCTTGACCAAATCCCTTACTTAAATCCCACCACATCCTTGAGGCCTTATTTTTATCTGAAAAATAACCTAGAAAGTATTTAGGTACAAACCTAAAGTGGTTGTCCAAATAAGAGGTATAATTCCTAACCGATATTTTTGATTTATTTTTTATTCTAAATCCTTAAAATATTATTCAAAAATGATGAAATAATAACACCATTATATTACATATAATTATATTTTTTTTGTTAAATTTATCACATATATCCATCCCATCTTCCATCAAATTGGAAATGAAACTATTGTTTATTTGTACATTGGACTACCTCCTTGGGAAGAAATGTAATTCATTTTCCATAACCAACTCTCATGAATGGTTATAACGATGAATTAAAATTATATACATGATAAAAATTTTAAAATTAATTTTTTTTAAATATAATATATCATCTATTTCTTACCTTTATATCTATTGAAAAATGATAAGACCGTTCTTGCGTACATATGGATTACCACCTCCATGAAACGATGTGATTCATTTTTTATGACCACATAACATGGCCGATATATATAGGTGTATTTAAAATAATAATATTATATTTATGATCAATTCATGATTATTTAAATATAAAACAATAATTACCTTATTTTCACCATGTTCTTTGAAAAATAGAATCGTTACTCATGGATACGTACGACTTACCATCTTCATGATTGTAACACAATTCACTTTTCATAACTATATTTCATGGTTAGTTTTAAAAGTATATTTTTTATAAAACTGATAATTATTTCATGATTTTAATTCTATATATGATATAATAATTACATATTTGACCATATTCAATTTTCTAAAGTCATTTTGGACATATGAGTTTAATGTCATCAATACAACTAACATGAACTTAATTTATTAAGTAATTTTATATAACGTAATAATAGATAAAATAAAAGGAATAATAAAATTGAAAAAATTTCTTTAAAAGGCATATAACTAACATATGTTTTTTATTTGGGAAGATAAGGAACGCTTGTTATGAGTCAGAATCAAGGTAAAAGGAACTTTAATTTTAAAACCACATTTTACATGTTTTCAAAATTATTTTCTAAAATTTTATTATTCCAAGAACATATCATTAAAATTATTTTGTATATGTATTTATATAAACAAAAATAAATTATAAAGGTTATTTTATATCAATTTTTACTTTCAATTTTTTATAAGTAATCTTTTTATAGATTTTATACGAAATATATAGATAAAAATACAAAAGGAATATTTTATTTTAGCGTATATAGAATTAATGGGTTTTCTCAGCATCATAATAATAATTTGATTTTTGGATTCCTTGATAATATTTCATGTTTTAGTCAAATAAATACCCAATTTCCCTTAGTTTTGAGTATTTTCAAAAAGGGATTTAAATGGAAGGGATATTTCGATATTTGAATTTTTTTTCTTATGGGTGTAAAGAATATTTTTATACATTTTTTAATTTGTTATGATTATGTTATGGTTCTATGTATTTTTTTATGTGATGAGTGTTTCCATTATAAACCAAGTATGGGTGGTTCATTTATGAACCAAGGATGGGTGGTTCCACTATAAACCAAGAATGGGTGAGTCTGTTACTGATCTCCAATATATTGGGTATTTTTAAGAGTGATTATAAGATTAATTATAAGTGTGAAATTAAAATTATGCACCGAGTTACCTAAATGATTTATCTATTCTTGTTATGGGGTTTTTTACAAAAACTTTATGATTTCACAAGGTTGGATTTTGAGCTTATTTTTAAAGGAAAGTATATGTTACTTCTTAAGGGTGAAATGTATAAATTTTTGAAAACAAATTTCCTGAGTTCTTTGTGATTACAAAGAAAAATATATGTGTTTTATTTTTTTACTTTACGTGAATTTATAAAATGATTTAGGAAAATAATTTTGCAGAGAAGTTTATTTTTGGGAAATTAATTTTTTATTTTTCGATTAAATTTTATTCCAAAAAAGGAAAACTTTTATGATTATTCATGGACTAATATATTTCTTTATTCATTTTTTATATATCCCTTACTGAGTTTTTTTTTCTCATCCCATTTTTTAAAACATTTTTGAAAGGGTTTTAAGAATGTGCAGGGACAATGATGAGGTCATGATCAAAATTGTGAAGATATTTCATGAAAAGAAAAAATTTTATATCTTAAAAGTTTTTCATTGTGGAAAAATGGAAACTGAGTGGAAGTGTCCACTTTGTGATTTATTTATTTACTTTTAAAAGTATTATTAACTAATTCTCTAAAACTCTAAAACTAAAAGATCTTTTGGGATGAAATAAAATTAATTCTTGTATAAATAATCAAATTCATTTAATATTTATGGCCAATTAATTTTATTTGGTATCAGGGGAAAGGTTTATATAATTTTTGAGGTTTAGATAATATAATAAAATACTCTTAATAGATTCTAATTTATGGTTATTATTATATAAAATTTGAATATTATCATTCTCATTCATCTAAAATATATCTATTTAGAAGTGTTTTCCATATAGGAAATAGGTATTATGAAGTATAAATGCATCAAGAGGATAATATATTTATAAATCATAAACTTGGAATGGTTGGAATTGGAACTGAGTATTTTGTTTCCCTGATAAGTTAGTTGAAATGGGCAATAAATGTTAGTGGAATCCATGTTAGATACTATTCAGTTCTATTATAAAGGAAAATGTAGACAGTGGATCTTTTTATGAGACAACACCCTCCATTATTCAATGGATCTTCTAACCTAGTGGTAGCTTATGGAGACATTAAAGTACTAGAAAACATATTCTAAGTCATGGGTTGTTTGGATATTCAAATAGTAACACTTAATAGTTACCATTTTATAGGTGAATTTGATCAAAAGTTCTCAATAGTTAAGAAAACTAGAGAAAGGGAATAGATTGACACAATGAAATGAGATACATTTAAGAATATTTTCCTTCATAAGTATTTTACTAAGGGTTTTCTTATTAGTATTGAAAATAAATTCTTATAATTAAGGTATTAGGAGGAAGATTCAATGGCTATGTATGAAGAAAAATTCACCTGATTGGAAAGGTGTACACCAAAATTTATCCCGAATATTGATATTAAATTTAATCAATTTTACTTTGGATTAAATCCAAGGTACCAAAGATATTTTTTTCACATAAATTAGAAAGCTAGGTGAAAATATATTACTATGACTAAAATGTATAAATGGAGTTTGATGATGATCTGGTGTTCTATGGATAAAAAAAACTGAGGTATAGGTGGTAGGAAAATGTGAATAATCCATAAAATAAATACAAAGGTAAGAAAATAAATTTCTTAGTTTGTGATAGGTGTGATAAAATCACACTAGTGGATGTCTTATAAAATATGTTTAGTGCTTCTGATATAGTGTTTTTGGGCATATGACTCATGATTGTATAGAAAATGTTTTTGGTAGTGGTAATACCAATTTTGATGAGAAGATAGTATTATCATGACCCGTCTCTCGGGGCCCGTGCCATGACTACCCCAAGCCCGCCTTCCATAGGCCAAGGGCTAGTGACTAGCACCGGAAAGGCATTTCCCTAAAACCAGGAAGGCATTGCCTCTAAACCTGTAAACTCACACAAACCAATCACACAACAAGATACAAGCACAAGATAAAATATATAGTAAATAGCGTGAGTATAGTAAGTAAAGGGGGCTAGAATACAAGCCCAACTAGAAAGTACAAGTAAAACTGAAAAACAGCTCCTGCGAACACCTGCTAAGGATCCTACCTGAAGGGTAGGTACAACTATTGAACAATCATCTCTACGGTATGCCTTGTCTAAGGTCCACCTCCATGAAGCCTCCGGTCCTGGTACCCTTGACCCCGATCAGCGTTGTCCGTCATCTGCACAAGACACAACAAGGTGCGGGCGTAGCTTGTGTAGGGGTGAGTATAACGATACTCAGTAGGGACCCCGAGACCCCCTAAGGTATCTCAGAATCCACAACGGATAAACCACAAAGCATGAAAACAACAGTCAACCCTACTTAGGTATATACCCATACATATACCTGAGTTATCAAGTATACCCATCTCTTTCACGAGGAAACACAAGGCCCAACTCTTTAGCCAAATGCTCAACGGTTCCACGAAGGAATGAATACCACAAAGGTAACACCACAAAGGTAAGTACCACAAAGGTAATTTCACATAGAATAATACCAAAAAGGTATCACCATGAAGGTAATTACCACAAAGGTAATGTCACACAGAATATTACCACAAAGGTATCACCATATAGAAGTGTACCACAAAGGTAAGACTCATCTCACACCAGGTATAACATAAGTACGGTAATATAGATGATTAGCTGTATTAATAAATCATATTACTTCATCAAGAATCTCTAATGTTTACTCACATAGGATCAAATATGACCCACACAAGATCTGATGATGACCCACACAAGATCTGGAGATAACCCACACAGGATCGGTATGCGCTAACCCACACAGGATCGCTGAGCACTGACCCACAAAGAATCGGTATGCGCTGGACCATACAGGATTGCTGAGCACTGACCCACATAGGATTTGGAGATGACCCACACAGGATCAGAAGATGACCCACACAAGATCTGAAGATGAACCACACAGGATCTGAATATCACCCACACAGGATCTGAAGATTCTTCAAGTATAGCCAACCGCAGGGTTCCCGCACTAAGCATGCTTGATTCCAGGAGGTTATGCTCCTCAAGCCATTGGTCAATACTTAAACTTCCATGAAGTCCCACGAAGAAGTATCCCAAAGGCCCATCATGTAAAAAGGGACACAATGTGATAGATGATGCGTCAATCGGACGTCCGGTCTGTAAGTTATTAGTGATTCCGTTCCGAGGGCCTGGTTAGATTTGGGTTTGATCCAACCGGACCATACTCTAACTTTATCCAAAACTCAAGTGGAGTATAAAAAAAGAACCATCTCGATCCAAGTATTCCAGTGCCATAGATGGTTCGTCAAACAGATTCCCAGATCTCAAGATATGGCCACAAAGGCGTATCTAGGTCTAGATGGGCACAGGTCCTGTCCGACCCGGCCCGACCCGGCCTGGGCCACGGTAGGCCCGGACCACTGGTGTGGCCCTCGGTGTAGCCCACAGTCGGGTGGCCCACCGTGGCGGGGTCTTCCCAAGATGACACCCGGGGGGAGCCCCCTGGTTTTCCCGAATGTTCCAGCGGACCATTCGGCTGGCGTGTGGGACCCACCGGAGCAGTCTCGCACAACGTTACACGGATGGCCGGAATGGCCGACCCTCTCTCCCAGTGGTGCGGACGTACACCGCTCCTCTTGCGGTCGGCCAGTTTTCGGCTGCCTTGGTGCACCACTGTGGCCGACGGGCCGCGACCTTCTCTTCTACCAGTGGTGCGGATGTGCGCCGCCCCACCTTCATGTGGCAGACCTATGTGCCAACCACCGTGCTCCCTCGCCATGGATGACTAGTCGTGGCCTCCTCCGACGGCGTGGTTGTGCCGCCGCCACCATCATGGCTGGACAGAGTTCCATCCACCACCCTGTGCCTTTCCGGCGTCGGTCTCCGTCCTCCTCCACCATGAAGAATTCATCCACATTGAAGATGCGGAGGGATCGAGCCATGTTCGTTTGGCCCATACCCTCCACGTTAGATCAGTAACACATGACTCAAGGAGAAATATTCAATGTAAAATAAAAATAACAAAGAATAATCATAAACACACCCCTACCTCAATTTTCCATCAGAGGTGTCATGAGGAGGAATGCGATGATGGTGACGTTGGTGTTCATTGCTCCCACAAGACACTTCTGATCCAGGCTCAAGCATCGTCCTTGTTCTTTTTTGGGGGTGGTTATTTGTTGGAGGATCTTTTTTGTTGGAGGATATTCCTTCAAAGGCCTCATATCCCTTTTGCCAATGGAGAAACAACCCTCAATTCTTTTAATAAGAGTTAATAAAATAACTCTTAATTAACAAGTTGTTTCATTAATTTAGATTTAATGAACCCTATTAATTAAAGATAGTTGTGGTTACATAATTTGTGTAACCGGGCATTTAATGCCTAGCCTTAATTTCCCGACCAACCTCATGTGGTCCCCACCTCCACAAATTCAATTGGGAGGTTTGAAATAAATAAATAAAATAAAATTTGATTATTTTATATTATTATTATTTTTAACTCTCCCACAAATTTTTGAAAAACTAACTTCCACTCTTGACCTACTACAGTCGAGGTGAAGGTCTGCTTAAGTGAATATCGGCACTGCGAGTTCAATGATTTCCTCATATTTCAATTCTGAGCACCGATTCAAAAATTACAAAACGCCGCTCGCACGTTTACTGAACGTACCCGGAAAAAAAGTTCAGAAATTCATTTTGGGCACATCGAGCCTCAGAATCACGTGCCGTCAATTTTTCGCAAACTCATAATAATTCCATATAATTAAAAAAATTACATGGAAAAATTCGGGTCTTTACATTCTCACCACCTTAGGGGTTTTCATCCCCGAAATCCACAACACAAACTAGGGAAACAAGTGGTGGTACTGGGCATGAATCTAAGCCTCCCTCTCCCATGTGCTCTACTGGAGGTTCCCGTGCTGCCAAAGAACACACACCAGAGGTATCGACCGCCCATGAAGTACCCACTCCTGTCGATCCTCGATCTCCACTGGAACCTTTGAAAACATATCCTCATCGTCGATGTCCAACTCGCCCCAGTCAATGATGTGCTAAGGATCATGTACGTATCTCCTCAGCTGGGATACATAGAAAATGTCATTCACCTGGTGCAACTGAGGGGGAAGATGTAGGCGGTACGCCACCTCACCAACTCTGTTGAGGACCTGAAAGGGTCTGATAAACCTCGGAGATAACTTGTCACCCCGGCCAAATCTCTGCAAACCTCATCGGGGTGAGACCTTTAGAAAGACATGGTCACCATCCTCGAACTCGATAGGTCTCCATCTCCTGTCAGCATACGACTTCTGCCTGCTCTGTACAGTCTTCATCCACTCCTGGATGATCTGAACCTTCTTCGTGGTATCCCATACCATCTTTGGTCCCATGAGTTCTGACTCCCCTAGGTCAGTCCAACACAGAGGTGATCTGCAAGGTCACCCATAAAATGCCTCAA
Organism: Viscum album; assembly: GCA_963277665.1. Classification (NCBI taxonomy): domain Eukaryota; kingdom Viridiplantae; phylum Streptophyta; class Magnoliopsida; order Santalales; family Viscaceae; genus Viscum; species Viscum album. Next base: position 1,954,393,218 of record OY728125.1, read on the forward strand.
AAGGCGCCATACTGATAGTGGAGTGATAACTGTTGTTGTATGAAAACTCCACCAAGGGAAAGTGATCCTCCCAATTGTGACCAAAATCTAGAATGCATGCACAAAGCATGTCATCAAGGGTCTGAATGGTCTTCTTTGTCTGACCATCCGTTTGAGGATGGATGGCGGTGCTCAACTGAAGTTGTGTCCCGAATGCCTTCTACAACCCCTTCCATATCCGGGAAGTAAAACATGCATCATGATTGGAGAAAATCATAGATGTCACCCCAAGAAGCCGTAAAATCTCCTACATGTAGAGGCGTCCCAAGCCCTCTACTGATCCTTTCTCTCTAATAGGTAGGAACTGTGTTGACTTGGTGAGTCGGTCAACAATCATCTAGATGGAATCATGTCCCCTGGATGTGTATGGAATTCCTGTCACAAAGTCCATGGAAATTCTATCCCACTTCCACTCTGGTACCTATAGTGGCTGAACTAAGCCTGCTAGAACCTGGTGCTCTGCCTTCACTTACTGATAAGTGAGGCACCGAGAAACAAACTATGCTACTTCTTTCTTCATTCCCAGCCACCGGTGCTAATGCCGAAGGTCCTGGTACACCTTTTCCAATCCTGGATGTACCACTAGAGGGGACGTATGGAACTCCCTCAATAATTCCTCCCATAGCGCCACTGGTACCATAGTACGCTCTCTAAATAAGATGACGTGATCCCACCTTTAGAAAATCCATTAGGTGCCTGTCCTGTGGATATCTGAGCATGTTGGGCCTCACAGTCAGTGTCTCTAAGCTGCACCTCCCTGAATCGCTGAAGGAGTGGGGGAGTGACTATCATAGATCAAAGATAAGCTGCTCCATATCAATCCACATAGGATATCCGTAAAGTGGATAGATGCTCCGTTGCCTCACTCAGCAACTGTATACCAGATCTCTTGCTGAGTGAATCTTCTACTATGTTCCCCTTCTCAGGAGTATAGACTATCTCAAAGTCATAGTCCTAGAGGAACTCAAGCCAATGCTGCTGTCTCAGGTTCAAGTCCTTCTGAGATAATATATACCTGAGACTCTTATGACCATAGTAGACTGTAAAACATTCACCCATCATGTAATGTTTCAACATATTAAAGGAGAAGACCACTACTTCTAATTCCAGGTCATGGGTAGCATAGTTCTGCTTATGTTTTCTCAGATATCGAGAACCATATGCAATCACTGCTCACTCCTGCATCAGGACACATCTGAGACTGGTCCCTGATGTGTCATAGTAGACTACTTACCCAATGTCCTCCTCTGTTAGCCTCAAGATGGGGGCACTCTTCAGTCTCTACCTCAGCTCCTGGAAACTCCACTGGCATCTCTCCGACCACACGAAGGGTTGTCCCTTCTTCATCAATGTTGATAAGGGTGCTGCAACTCTAGAAAATTTAGGCACAAACCTCTGATAGTATTCAGCCAATCCTAGGAAACACCACACTTTTATCACACTCTTGAGTGGATCCCAAGCAAGCACAACCTCAATTTTCACTAGATCCACTACAACTACATCCACCAAGATAACATGTCCTAGAAAGTGAACCTCTTGGATCTAGAACTGAAACTTTGAGTGCTTACCATAAAGATGGCACTCTTGAAGTGTGTCCAAAAATATCTGCAGATGATAGGCGTGATCCTCCTCCATCGCTGAGTATATCAGGATGTCATCAATGAAGACTACCACAAAGCAATTGAGGTATGGCTGGAAGATCCTGTTCATGAGTCCCATGAACACTGATGGGGCATTGGTCATGCCGAATAGCATAACCAAGAACTCATAATGGCCATACCGACATCTGAAGTCCATTTTTTGCACATCCTCATCTCATACTCTGAGATGGTGATAACTTGATCTGAGGTCTATCTTTGAAAACCACCGTGCTCCCTTCAAATAATCACAAAGATCATCAATCCTCAGAAGTGAGTATTTGTTCTTCACGGTCACCTGGTTCAGGTGCCGATAGTCCACACAGAGTCTCAAACTCCCATCCGCCTTCTTGGAAAACAAAATCGGGGCTGCCCAAGGAGAAACACTGGGCCTAATGAACCCCTTTCTCTACAAGTCCTCTAGCTGTACTCGCATCTCTCGAAGCTCCATGAGAGCCATCAAATATGATGGTGTAGATATCAATGTCGTCTCAGGGTACAAGTCGATATAAAATTCCACCTCTCTATGAGGAGGTAGACCTAGAACATCATTAGGGAAAACATCATCGTACTGGTCTACCACCACAGGATAGATCGGACTCTCAACATAAACTGCTCTGAGGGTAAGGCTAGCCAACTGATGTGTGATCGGATGCACCCTCCTCCGGGTAAGTCTATCCTACACTGCAAAGGTTCCCTTCTCACCGGTGAAGGAAAACCTGGTCCCATACTCGTGGGAAAACTGCACTTTGCGCCCAATACCGTCAATCTGAGCATGGACTGTAGATAAACAGTCCATACCCAACATGACATCATAAGGCCTCGACACCACTACTAGAAGATCCCAGCCGAAGCTCTCGCCTCTTAGAGTAAGCTCACACTAACGAAACCAGTATGTAATCGTCGAATCCACTTCTGTAAGAGTCTCTAGCTATAAGGATCGAGCCAATGGCTCCACCAAAATCTCTGAGCTCCGAACGAGGTCTGTGGCAATGAAAGAGTGACTGGAACCCGTGTCTATAAGTACTGAAATTAAGGTGGATTAGACACATATCGTACCTCGTATCATCTTCGGAGTGCCTTGGTCATAGGCCTTAGCTACCTGGAGCTGAGCTCGCCCCTATCCACCTGCTCCCTGTGGTCAGGGTAGACCACATGGAGGTGGTGGCGGTAGAACCTAAAATCACTTCCCACCACCTACTGCATGACCTAATCCTCTGCGACATCCACCTTCTACCTATGGACCTCCTTGATTGAATATTTGCCTCTGTCCAGGAGGTCTCTTGACAGTCTTCTAATCGTCCGTACGGTGGGTCGGGCAGTCACAGTCCATGTGACCCTGCCCGCCGCACGAGTAACACTACCTGTTTCTCACCTGTCCTACTCTGTCTTGAGAGCCCCAAATCACCAACCCTTTATCCAATGGTCATCCACCTGTAGGTCTGGTCCTCTTGGACCTCTTTTTCATTTGTCTACTGCAAGCTACAGATGTCTCTGCTACATAGCGTCTAGTGGTGGTTCTCATTGTCGGTGACTTCTCATCAAGGAAGATCTCCACTAAGAGTGTTATCTCTAACACCCCTCCTATGTTGGGATGCTGAGAGAAATCATCAAAGCTCTAATATCCTGTCTGAGCCCTTGCTCGAAGGTCTGATCCCTAAAGAAAGGTTCCCACACTATGTCAGTGGAGTAGCGCGAGAGGTCGGTGAACCTCTCTAAATACTGATCCACGTTCATGCTACCCTGATGCAAGTGGAGAAGCTCCTGTATACACATTGAGTGTAGGGTCGCTAGGATGAACTCTTCCCTGAAAAGGCTCTTGAAGTCCACCCAGATGAGAGTCACCTCATCGTGAACCTAGAGCATCAAACTCCACCATATGCCCACTGCTTCCTAAAGAAGACTAGTGGAAAAGATCACCATGAGATCAGCTGGTGTCTCTACCAGTCAAAAAACTATAACCACGACCTCCAGCCAATACTCAGCCGCCTGTGGATCCATCTCGTCCTGAAACCTTGGTCGGGTGGCCCGCCATAGCAGGGTCTTCCCTAGCTGACACCCGAGGGGGAGGCGCCCCCAATTTTCCCAAACGGTCCAGTGGACCATTCGAATGGCGCACAGGACCCAGCAAGCGGTCCCACAAAACACGACACGACCGGCTGGAATGGATGGCCCTCTCTCCCAGCGGTACGACGTGTTCCGCTCCTCCAATAGCCGGCCGGTTTCCGGCCACCTTGGTGCACCGCCACGGCCGACGGGCCGCTACCTTCTCTTATAACGGTGGCACAGACGTGCGTCGCCCCGCCTTCACATGGTTAGCTAGAGTGCCGGCCGCTGTGCTCCCCCACCACGGCCGGCATGCCGCGGCCTCCTCTGGTTGCACGGTTGCACCACCGTCACCATCGCAGCGGACCGGAGTGCTGACCCCCACCCTACACCTTTCCGGCATCAGTCACCATCCTCTGTTGTGAAGAACACATCAAAATTGAAGATGCGGAGGGATCATGCTGTGTTCGTTTGGCCCATACCCTCTATGTTAGATCAGTAGCACACGACTCAAGGAGAAAGATTCAATGTAAAAGAAAAATAATGAAGAATAATCATAAACACACACCTACCTCGATCGTCCATTGGAGGTGTCGTGAAGAGGAATACGATGCTGGTGACATTGAAATTTCTTTCTCCCACAAGATGCTTCCGATCCAGGCTCAAGCATCGTCCTCGTTATTCATTGGGGGTGGTTCTCAATTGGAGGATCTTCCTTCAAAGGCCTCCTATACCTTTCTCCAATGGAGAAACAACCCTCAATTCTCTCAAGAAGAGTTAATAAAATAACTCTTAATTAAAAAGTTGTTTCATTAATTTAGATTTAATGAACCCTATTAATTAAAGAGAGCTGTGGTTTCATAATTTGTGTAACTGGGCATTTAATGCCCAGCCTTAATTGCCCGACCACCCTTGTGTGGTCCCCACCTCCACAAATTCAATTGGAAGGTTTAAAATAAATAAATAAATAAAATTTGATTGTTTTATTTTATTATTATTTTTAACTCTCCCATGAAATTATGAAAAATTAAATTCCACTCTTGACCTACTACGGTCGAGATGAAGGTATACTTAAGTGAATATTAGCACTGCGAGTTCAACGGTGTCCTCAGATTTCAATTCCGAGCACCGGTTCAAAAATTAAAAAATGTTGCTCAAGTGTTTACTGAACGTACCCGAAAAAAAAGTTCATAAATTCATTCTGGGAACACCGAGCCTCGGAATCACGCACCATCAATTTTTACAGACTCTTAATAATTCCATATAATTAAAAAATTACATGGAAAAATCTGGGTCTTTACAGGTATGGTGTATTAAATTTAAAGTGATGGGTTATTATGTGGATGAGTATCCAAAAAATAACAAAAATATTGGTATGTTTCAATAATATAAGAAAAAAGGTGGGGTGAAACCCATTGTAACTACTTAAGTAGATGATGGGCCATTAAACGAAGTGGTAGTAGCTCCATCAAGATAAATATTTTTGATGGTTGATTTAAAGTCTAGGTACCATCAATTTAAGGTGAAGGATGATGAAATTTTGAAAAACAAAATTTCATACTAGGTTTAAGAATTATGAGTTTGTGGTAATGTCATTTGAGTTGATAGATTATCCATTTATATTTATAAAACTTATGAATAGAGTTTTCCAAGTATATTTGAATAAGAGTGTAGTTGTTTTTAATAATGATATTTTTTAATTAAAAAAGTCACGGGGATCCTGAAAAAACATATAATGATTTTTATATAAACCCTAAAATAAAATAAGTTTTATGAGAATTTTATTAAATGTGATTTTTGGTTTCAATATATTTGTTTCCTTAGAAATATCATAAATATATATGGCATAACAATTGATCCTGATAAAACTAATGTGGTTGATGAATGATCAAGACATATAAATGTTATTGAGATTCATATTTTTCTTAGGTTAGAAGCCTATTAACAGATGTTTTTTTTAGAAAATCATAGTTATCTTGCCTACTACCAAGTAAACAAAAAAAGAGTTAGTTTTATCAGGATAAAGGGATGTGATGAATGTATCCTAGAATTGAAAAAAAGAATATTGAATGCTCAATTTTGGACCTGACATCCAAAAAAGGTGAGTTTTTTATCAGTATTTATGGTTCATTAAACTGAATGGGTTGTATTTTAATGAAAAATAATTGGGTAATTTTTTATGGATCATGTCAACTAAAAACTCTTGAATAAAATTTTCCCACACATTAACTTGAACTCTAATATGTAATATTTAATTTAAAAATTTAGAGAAATCATTTATATGGGGTATAGTGTGAAATATATACTAATCATAAAATTTTTAAGTATATATTCACTCATAAATAATTGAACATGAGATAGAGGATATAGAAAGAATGTATGAAGGATTATGATCACCCAATTCATTTCCATCTAATTATAGTGAACAGAGTAACTAATGATTTGAGTTGAAAATACTATGAATTATTAACTATTCTATGTCTAGAACATGATCCTTTGGTAAATTATTTGATAAATGTTGGATTATAAATTTTGTAACCAAGAAATCCCTCTATTTTGTTTTATGTTTCAGTACAATCATATTAGTTATATAGGGATAAAAAATCACAGAAAGAAGATAATTTTTTAATGGAAAAGGTAGAAAATTTTAAGGTAAGTTTCCTAAATTTAATATTGAAAAAGAAAGTATTTTGAGATTCAAAGAAAGGTTATGTGTTTCATGTGACCCACATTTATTGAAAGAACCATTAAGTGAGGATCATAGAACTCTATTTTCAATTCATCCTAAATGGAAAAAAATGTATAGATACCTCTAGGAAAATTTCTGGAAGAAATGAACAAAGAATTTTATTACTGGTTTTACTACAAAATGTTAGAATTGTGAATAGGTTAAATATGAATGAAAATTAATGAAGGGGATTGTTCATAATTTCCAGTTCCATAATGGAAATGGGATAATACATCTAAAGAATTCATAGTGTGATTACCAATGGCCTATTGAGGTAATAATGAAATTTGGGTAATTATTTATCTATTAACTAAATATTCTCACTTTTTCCCCATTCTAGACAATATATATTTGGATCAAATTTCCTGACTTTATGTTAAATAAATAATTAAATTAAATGGAGTACCTCTTTCCATTGTATCTAATCATGATCCAAGATTCAACTCTAATTTTTGGAAAGGAATAAAAAAGTCATTAGGTACCAAATTAATTTTCAATACAAATTTTCTTCATCAATATAATTAACATTCAAAGTGAATGATTTAGAAATTGGAAGATATGCTATGAGATTTTTCAATAGATTTTCAAGGAATTTGGGATCAATATTTTAGTTTTTATGAGTTTTCGTATAATTAATTTTTTCATTATAGTATAAAAATGACACCTTTTGAGGCTTTATATATAAAGTAGCATTGAACTCCTAGGTGTATCACCAAATAAACCTCTGATTAACCATGGGATGTGATTCTCCTCATGGTTCCATAAACATGGGTATCCTCCTAAGTGTAATACCCAACCAAAATTACAAGTCACCATGATTTTATATTCTCCTCATGCTTCCAAAAACATGGGAAACCTCCTAGGTATAATACCCAAGCAAACCCTCAATTATCCATGAGTCGAGATACTCTTCATAGTTATAGAAACATGGAAATACTCATAGTTTTAAGCCCCAATCAAACCTTAATCTCCATGATTTCAGATTCTCCTCATGGTTCTAGAAACATGGGAATCCTCCAAGGTTTAATCCCCAAAGAAACATTCAATTACCCATGAGTCTAGATACTCCTCATAGTTCCAGAAATTTGGGTATCCTTATAGGTGTAAGCCCTAATCAAAATGTAATATCCATGTTTATATTATACTCATAGTTCCATAAACATGTGAATACTCCTTGGTGTAATCCATAATCAAACCTCCAACTCACCATGAGTTGATATTCTCATCATGGTTCTAGAAAAACAGGTATCCTCATTGATGTAATCCCCAACCAAAACATAAATTATCCATGAGTCAAGATACTCTTCAATGTTCAAGAAAATTGGGAATAATCCTTGGTGTAATCCCCAATAAAACTTTAATATCCATGAGTTGATAATCTCCTTATGTTTTTATAATTTTGAGAATTGTACAAGGTATAAGCCTCAAATAAAACTTCAATTATCCCTAAGTCGAGGCACCCTTCATGGTTCTAGAAACTAGGAAAAACTCCTAGGTGTAATACCCAATAAAACTTAAATATCCTTGATATTAGATTCAAAACATGGTTTGAGAAACATGGGTATCTTCTTAGGCGTAAGCCCCAACCAAAAATCTAATTCACCATGAGTTTAGATTCTACTTATGGTTCCAGAAACATGGGAATACACCTAGATGTAAAACTCAACCAAACATTCAATTTTCCATGAGTATTTATACTTCTCATGGTTCTATAAATATTGTCACACTCCTTGGTGTAAGATCGAACCAAACATTTAGTTATTCATGTGTCGAGATACTCCTCATGGTTTAAGAAACATGGGAAACCTCCTAGGTGTAATCCCCAACCAAAACTCTAATTCACCATGAGTTAAGATTCTACACATGGTTCTAGAAACATGGGAATCATCCTAGGTGAAATCCCCAACCAAAAATTAAATTATACCTGAGTTGAGATATTATTCATTGTTCCAGAAACATGGGAATCCTCCTAGGTTAAATCACCAATCAAACCTAAATCTCCTTGAGTTTATATTCTCCATATGGTTTCAGAGACATGGGAATCCTTATAGGTTTAATTACTAAAGAAACCTTTAATTATCCATGAGTCGAGATACTCCTAAAGGTTTTAAAAACATGGGAATCCTCCTAGGGGTAATCCCCAATCAAACCTTAATCCCCATGAGTTGAGATTCTCCTCATGGTTCTAGAAACATTGGAATACTACTAAGTGTAATCCCCCCAAAAAACTACAATTATCCATGAGTTGGGATACTAATCATGGTTCCATAAACATGGGAATATTCCTAGGTGTAATCCCCAATCAAATATTAATCTTCATGAGTTGATATTATTCTCATGTTTAGAGAAACATGGGAATCCTCCTAGGTGTAAGCCCCAACCAAAACTACAATTAACTATGATTTTATATTATCCTCATGGTTCTAGAAACATGTGAATCCTATTAGGTGTAATCCCCAATGAAACCTCCAATTACACATGAGATTTGATTCTCCTTATGGTTCTAGAAACATTTTCATCCTCCCAATTATAATCCACCACCAAAGGTTATGCTACCGTGTAATGAACACATTCTCATAGAAAATAAATAAAACCTTATATTCATGGGTATAAAATCACATAAATGGATGGTATAATCAATAGGAAGAGTTAATCTTATCAATAATGAAAAGGTAACTATGGACCATATTATTTTCACTTATAAAGTTTAAGGAATATCTACTCAAATGTTTTCCTAGACCAAGCGGTCTAGAGCACCTACCCAAGATTTTTCTAGGGTCACATAATGAACCCCATATGCTTTTTGAATTATTTTATGCTCTAATTTTTCCTAAACAATAATATGGAATGGATTTTTGTGAAAGGACTAGACATATGATCAGGAATCCATTTATAGGTATTCAACCTGAAAAGCCTTTGGACTCTTTTGATTTGTAGTTTAGGATCCTGAAATTATCACCATAAAGTGTAGGAATTTATGGTCACACATCATGGACCAAATGTTACTGATGTTTATGGTCACACATATTGGACCAAATGGGTGGGACATACTACATAGTAATTGTAAGGAATAACTAGATGTGAATGAAGAGACCAATTATTGTATAGATTCTTCCATGGGGTGAAACACAATGTTTAATGTCATAGTTCTTGGACCAAGTACTTCTGATGTTTAAGGTCAAACATGTTAGAAAAAAAGTTTTTTGGATGGGCTTGGGATATGAAATTCAGACATTACTATATATCACGTTGAAATTAGAATCGGGGAACACATAGTTCTTTATAATTAAAGGTCTCTTGCATAGATCCAAATCATATGAATAAGAAATGGGAATTTTTTTTCGATAATGTGTACATAAACCAGAGAACTTTCTTTATAATCTTTGTTGTATATCTAGATAATATGAAATATGTAGGGTATTTATTCTATATGGAAGATACATTTTATATTCCAAATATCTCTATATGGATTGAGTTCTCATGTAGTGAAGAAAGAGGTCATAGAAAATTGGAAACCCTGAGTAGTTTAAAGTCATTTAGGATGGAATTATAAGTTACAGTTTAATGTCATTCAGTGGGGACTATGTTCCCTATATTTGAATAAAAATTCATCTCAATGAAGATAATCAGAGTGTCTCTCTAGGTCCTCTAAAATAAAATGAGTCATTCTTGGCATGATAAATAAGATACAAATTTGAAAATCATTTGTACCACATGAGGTTTCATGGTAGGGAGAATGTGGGGGGATTATCATTTAAATTTAAGAAAGAATCTGTACATGGATTATGATCTCATATAGGGACATGGTTAAATGTGATGAAAATTTGTGGCTGAGACCGAAATAGATAATCCATAAATCACTATGTATCCCATGGTATGGAAATCAAGCCACAAATAGTTCTTACTAAGAGGATCCTTACAAATATATAAATCATATCTAAAGAGATGGGAAAATGATTATCATAGTTTAGGTAGACCATAAAATTATGGTCGGCTTTCATAACCACAACTTTTGGATTCATGAGAAAATAAAAGGCACCCCTATATAGATCGATCTATCACGTAGGTGAGGATAATTTTTATTTTTCATCCTGGTATGAGATTAAAATAATGTGAATATCCATATCCAGTACCTAAGATAGAAGACACTAGTTTCTTTTGAAATAGTGTATTTATCATAATGTTTATTTATATATAGGGATCATATATCAGTTACCTTCACATGGATCAATCTATTATATAGGTAATGGGTCGCATAGACTGGATAATGTTTTATGTAGTTTAATGTCATGATATAAGGAATCATATTTTATATAGTTAGGGTAATGTGATGAGGGCTTAATTCTATAAATTTTAACACTATATAGCTAGGATTAATTCCATATAGTTTAACATCATGTGACTAAGAAATTGGAAACACTATTTCATTTTTTTACGGTGAGGATGTATGATTTATATAGATTATAGTCACATATATCTGATCAATTTTTGTACATTTTAATGTATTAAATCCAATAACATCTTGGGTGTTGTGTTTTAGGTTAATGTAGAGAAGACCGAAGGGTGTTGGGATTTAAAGTCATATAACTTAGACCACAAAGAGATGAGACTATCATCTGAGGCTAGACAAAACCAATGTGAATGGAGGGACATAGGTGGATCCAATTATAGTGAAATAAACCTCACTAATGGGGGTAATTTCATTAAATTCCATGATATAGAATTTCTTGGCATCACTATATATCTCATAAATGGGAATAAAATCCCATATAGTTCTGAAAATTGGTGTAGTAGGAGACCATCACAAAGATTTTAGGTTCTCTCTGGCAAGGGTGAAAAAAATAAATCATTTTTATGTAATGTTACAAGTACATTGACCATGATGTTTATAATATTTCACTAAGGACATTGGTTTTATCATCAAACATCCTGTGACCAGGACAATACAAACCGACATGAATATTTTTCAAATATCTTTAAGAAAACCTTGAATTATTTAAGGAGGTTTTGATATAGGTCAAATTTCCATCCTTTCAGGAGATTATAGAAAAATGACCATATGATGGTGGATTTCATGTTGATCTTACTCATATATAAGGAAAGTGGTAACCATGGACTAAACTATTATACATATTTTAAGGTTATATAGGGTTGACCAATTGGAGGTTGCTTAATAGAAGCTTCACAGTATGATGACATAAAAATAGAAACATTATTCATCTCTTTAAACATAGGAAAATAAAATAAGTAAATAATGTATTCACTTATCTTAATCAATGAATGGAGACTAGTGGGAGTAGAATTTTCATTAGTAATGGTGAAAACCTAATTCCATGCTTAGTCAATGGAGGCTGGTTCAAGTAGTGCGTCCTTTACCACAATCAGTCCAGGGATTATTCATGGGCTTCAGATGGGTCATTAATTCAAGAAAGAAACCCTTTCTAGGGGTTACTTCATAGGATCAATGGAAAACTATGCTATTCATCGTCATATCCTAACAAGGTACCTTCAAATCAATCAACCCCGACCACCAATTTTCTATGAAAGAGGGACCATGAGGATTAATCGACTCAAGGTATTCATTGATTTAGAAATTAGAAGGTGTGAATTAGGTTGAGTGGAAGAAGGGTTGTTTAAAAGGTTTTGTAAAATTACATGGATGTAATATCACTTTCTATATAGACTATTTGGGTAGGAGTAATAAACCATGAATGAAAAGAAGGTTCATTTAAACCTCCTAAAGTGTGGTTCTAAAACTCAAGATGTAATGGGGGAATCATGGTTATTGATTAAGATCAATTTGAGTGATCTTTTTAAGTATTTTATGGTAATTTTGGTTAGAATAAAGTTATTAAGTTTAACTTCATATAATGAGGACTTATTTATGGACCTACACCGTGTATTTTAATGTTAAACATCTAAGACAATTAGCATGTAGTTTCACATATTACGATAAGTATGCAGAAGCATAAAATTTAATATATTATGACAAGGAAGTTGTATTAAATTTTAATTTCATTTCACCAGGATGAGTGTTCTAGTTTTGTTTCACTCGTTTACAACTTAAAAATCATTAATAGATTATTGGAATAAGACTAATGGTCTTGAAAATGATTCATAGTAGATCTTGAACAATCTAGTTCTTCCCAATTTATTGATTTATCATACCTAAATGTTGTCTCCTATAAGAATATTATGGATTCAATCTATTCAACTTTTGATCTTTATGGAATGATCAGATATTCGTAATTCAAATGATTGGGCAATATTTCTTCCTTTTTCTATTGAAATTCCTCCCTTAACTTAATTTTTTTGAAAGATTAAACTCACACTACTCAAAATAATCCATATTCATAATCTCAACTCAAAATATTAATGAAATCATGAGTATTTCATAAAATTATCAATAGTGTTTTGGGAACCTACATTTAATCTTCACTCCATATAACTCAAATGGTTTTCCAAATTATTTCTATACACATCAAATGAGCATAGAATAACATCTATGAAAAGGAGTGTACTATTTCAACACATCCTTGATTATTAGAAAACTAATTTTGGCATCATTTTTAACTTCACATAGAATTTCATGATATATTACTCAAATACTATACAAAATTATTCCAATGAACTTTATATTTCTATATTATAGCATATATGATTTATCATTAATTTTTTATTTACTTCTTTAATGCTTCATGTACTGATGCTTCAAACACAAAGTTAATTTGTTTTTTTCCAATACACGACACTCTCCTTATACTATTACCATAAATTGAAATTAGTATAGTGATTCTTTTCAGAAAACATTATATATCATGAAATCCACCACTTTCTTTTTGGAACTAATATAGAGGAAAATAAGTGCTTCCTCTCTCAATAAAATTATTCTACCAAAATTATTAATCATCATTAGTCAAGTGGTAACCTATTATTTATAGGAATCAAATAAGAAATTAACAAAAAGTTAATGCATGAAAATCAAAAAAAATTTATTAACCATGAGACATGGAAAAAAATCATCACCACTCTCCATAAACAAATTTTCTTCCTTATAATGAATGGTCACATGCCATTCATCTCTGCAAAATTCATGGCATATGCATCACAAATAATTTTGTTTTTAAATACTATATATATGTTAGTTTAATACTCAAAACACCATATGAAATTATTAGAATCATAAATAGTATACATTTCCATATACTGAAATTCTCATCCACAAACTCAATTACACTTATCTCCTTATGGAAACAACATCCACAAACAAACCTTTGAATACTATCTTCACACATTGTGGAAGACTATAGTTAGTTGATTTTCAATTTCTTCAAGCGTATAATATTCTCACTTGGAAGCCCTCTTGAATGCTTATTTCATAGGAAACAATTAATATAAAAAATAAAATTCATTAAAAACTATTCTTTCAATTTGTGGAAATCCACAAATGATTGATTTCCACTATTCCATCGAGCCTAGTATTAACCCACATGGTGTTTGGTTTTGTATGTGGTTTCTCAAAATGAAAAATTTCATTAATAGAGGGATTAATATGCTAGGAAAGAATAAAATAATCATATTTATTGGATATATTACATTGAATAGATCAAATGGTGATTTTATTTTCATAACATTTTAACATGGGAACAATAACCTAAAAAGCACCCCATCCCACAACAATTTTGTGTACTTTTTGGCCTTTATATAGTAAATAATGTCATGAAATTAGCTGACTAGATGTGAGTATGAGGTATAATCTTAGCCACCAATTACAATGACCTATTCCAACACCTTCTACCACCATTCCATCCCACACAGTGCAACCTTCACTTTCATCCATGCACTCCTCTTTGTACACACACACCTTCCTATATAGGCACTCTCCATGCCTCTGATTGGATGAACAAGGTTTGAACTTCCCACCTAATAAGTTTCTAATAGTCCCCTTGGCTAGTTGGTTGGATAATTTTTTTGAGTAGACTACCATGTTCGAAAAGAAAATTCAAAATAATGTACTCAAAATCATATTCCCACATTCTTCTTGAGAAATCATATTTTGATTTTTTTCAGGGCATCTTCTTAATTACATTCAATATTCATCATGAAAAATAAATATTTTTTTTCACAGACTTATTTAAATCATTTTTAAAATAAATATTTACAACTTATTATTCAACATTTTATAAAAAATGTGTCCATTATTCATTTACATTTGACACATGTCTTTGAAATTTACGAATGGTTCAATCAATTATCACATTTATACATGGGGAATTTCTCAACCATGGAATCCAATTCAATCCACTTAATATTTAAAAAAAATCCAAACATCATCAAATCCCCATTTATTAATTCCACATATATTGAATTTATGATATAATAACAACAAAGACAATATTCATTCTTCAATCATGAACCAATTCTCTTCAATATACCATTTGTATTTATTGTTGATATTTCTTTATTTTATAAAGTCAATATTATCTCTTATTGAAGATAAATTTAAAGGGTAAATGGGGTATAATCATATCATCATTATATTCAAAAATATATTGTCCTCCATTTGAAAATTATTTCTTGAACATTTCTAAGAGATCAATGATATCACATGGTTCTATCAATAAATAGCCTTTAATTATCAACTCTAAGTCTATGTGGTATAAATCAATGTAGAAAATAATAGATATATTAAAAAGTTTTTCCATGATTTCCATAAATTACTATTCATGTGAAATCATGCCAATAATCTTAAAAGGGGCTGTATAAAAAAAATTCCTTTAAAATAAACATGTAACCATCACACACCCCAACAAACCATAAAAATAGTTTATGTACAAGTAATATTACTCCCCTTTTCTCTCATGTTTTTGATTACCAAAACTCCCACTTAATTAGTACATCCAACATAGTTAAGAATATATTTAGAGAGCATAATAGGAATACCTCAAGATTTATTTTTACCAAGATTTATAGAAAATTACATATTCATATTTAAATGGTATGGAAACCTACCTTCTTAACTTTGACCCCCGTTAAGGGAAACAATCATCAATATCTTCATGATGGAGAATCTATTCAATAATTTATTTTAAGATGTTAAAATGTGAGAACACACAAAAATGGAATTATTTATGTGAATTTATAGATTTGAAATCTTTCCCAACTTCACCAAGGATGGTCTTAATCTATTATTCTACTATAGAGTACTAAATATACGATCAAACCCAAAATGGTTTCTTCTATATCTTTGCTATATAGAATTTGAAAACACTATCTTATTCAAAATTTATTCCCCTTAGAAAATGATTTAACTTTAATTCAATGTATTATAAGAACAAATATAATACAAAAAGATAAGGTAATAATGTCGATTGACTTGTTACTCAATGTGAATTGTATGGTTGAGATGGTTTTTTCAACCAAGTTACAACACAATCTCTAATATTCATGACTCCAAATATGATTATAAAACATGATATAGCCTTTGGTAATATGGATATTATCACACCAACCAATTCATTCTATGATATGTTCCTTCTTTATTTAGTCATTAAATTATATTCATATCCTGATGTAATATTCATTCTCTTGAAGTTTTATTCTTGTGTTGGTAATGTAGTTAAAAATACCATTTCAATGTGTCTATATTTATTGTACATATCACATATAACTTCCTAAACACAAGAGTTATCATTTGTTTAAAAATTCTCAAGAAATTTTTCATCTTTATGTGGAATGTTCATTTTTCCTTTAGCACAATATTTTTCTTATGATTCTTATAAATTTCTATCCTACTGAAAATCAGTGATAAAATTCACAAGAATGTATTTGGGAATTTTGAGAGTGCTTTTGGTGTTTCCATATGGATTCACATGAGTACCTTATTTACATATTTCATATAATATGTAACACTACTATTTAACTTCCTAGACATGATTTGTTTATGATCTTTCTTATGTATTTCATCCAAGGATGAAATCTCCTAAAACGTTTTTGGAGTAGTATGATTTATATCATTTTTCTGGTTTCTACCCATGTTTTTCAACCATTTCCCATGTGGAATTATTTTCCCATTATTTCTTTATATATGTTGATATATACATGTATCAAATTTTCCACCACTTTTATTGGAAATATCTTAGAAATAATCATGAAATTAAAATATATTTGAACCTGAATTTTTTTTCTTAGTTGGTGAATGTTGTTGCATATTCTTCTCTAGATTTATCAACCTTGGTATGGGATTCCTTTTAGATTTAAAATTTAAAGGACTATACCAAAAATCCACAACACAATTCCTAATTCTATTGAAAAACCCAATAGTAACCCACAAACCATGATCTTATTTTATTTTATGCATGATGTCTAGAATTTAAAGAATATTTTTTTTGTGTTTTCTTCACCACCTATTGGGATAATTGTGGGGAATCAACAATTATAAATATTCTTATATCCACTATAGACATGGTGGTAGGATATTCTATATTTTTTCTCATCTATATTTGTACATAATATTTATTTAAACTAGAACATTTTTTAGAAATTGATTTATAAAAATCAATACGTTGAGATATGGGTGATTCTTTTTTCTTCACAATTGATCTGGAAGAATCACTAGATGATGTAATGATCTCCTTTACAATTGAAAGAGATTATTTTTCATTAGAATCATCTAAATATACTTTTATGGTGATAGAAACATACATCTTTGGTTGTGAAGTTCCAACATGATACATTCCAATATTGTCCAATTTGATTTCCAATTAATGACAGATTAATCTGAAGGAATTATTTTGATCTTCCATAAATGTTATTATATCTTCAAAATCCTTCCTCATATTGTCAACACCTACTTAATGAAATTCAACCTTTTCTTATATAAATAAGTCAACATTTTTGATCCTATTGGATTTGATATCCAATTGATCATTCTTTTCATCAATAGAAACATTGGAAAAATTTTCAAGTAAATGAAACAATTCAATAAATAAAATTTTAAAAAAAACTTTCTCACATGAATACCTTTGTAATTATTCTTCAAATATTAAAAATGTATTCTTATATTTCTTTCAACAAGCCTATGAGAGTAATGAACTTTCTAAAATTCTTACTTAGTGAATCCTAAAATTCTTTATCATTTCCTTCTAGTTGTGCTTTATAAAATAGAAGTCCCTTGATAGTACCAAAAAATACACTTAAACACTTCTTTGGTAAGTTTATTTTAGAATTTATTTGAATTAAAAATTAATATCACTAATTAATTTATTATCATCATATATTTAACATGATTTATTAGAATAATCATAATCAAGAGAATAATTACAACTTGTACTATTATTATTACCTTCAGTTAGTAGTATTTCTCCATCAACTATTGGCTTCTTATTCAACTTATTTTCCACACTTCTCTTCTAATTTTTTTGAGTCTTGGAACACATACATTGATTTTTATCCTTGATATTAACTTCCTTTTTATCAATATAATGAAACTCAAACACTTCCTAAAATTTTAACTTCATAACACCAATTAAAAATAGTTAGGGGAAGATTTTGGATCCTTGTAGGTAACCTCCCTCTAATACAAATTGTAGTTCCCCAAGATGGATTCACCACTGAGTGGGGGGGGGGGGGTGAATCAATGATCTAATTTTACAAATTATTTCTTTTTAATTAAAACTCTTAAGCTTATTAAGGTTCTAAATACACTCAATGATATCTTATAATATCACTTAGTATGCATAAATAATCATAGAGTGAACAACACATAGTATTTAAAAGGCCTGGTAAAAAGGAACAATCGTTTCCATGTTTGTAATTACCCACAACATGGATTCTAAAGTATAATATTATCAATCATTATAATGGATAAGAAAGAAAATGGTTATAAACTGAAGAATTTGATCCATAGTTGATCATGGTTCTATACCCCAACAACTAACTCTTATTCCTCAGTTGGTTAGACAACCCAACTAGGTTATCTTATACTTTTTATAGAATAGTTAAACAACCAATCCTTAAGCCACTTTAGTGTCTGGTTAGATGCCCTAGTCCCAAGATCCTTCATATACTCAATGTTTTGATCTAAAGATAGTAAGATATTTTACTATCGTTCTTTTCTTCTACAAAACATGAAATTGATCTTCTTACCTAGGTGTACTAGATTTGTTTCACTCAAGTAAAAAATCTAAGATCTTAAATAGCTTCTTGGAATAATCCTATTAGTCTTGAAAATCATTCACACCAGATCTTGAAAAATCTAGTTCTTATTTTACTGAATTCTTAGACCTGAATGGGTTCTTTTTTAAGTATATTCTATCTCTAGTCACATGAAATTTGGATATTTAGTGGATGATAAGATATTCCTCAGTCAAATTATTGGGAAATAATTTTTTCTTCTTTTTATTTAATTCCTGAACTCAGTTTATATTATTTTATGCAATATTAAACTGAAAATACTTAGAATAATTCATCTTTAGAATCTCAAATCAAATAATTCATGAAATTGAGATCATTTCATGGTCTTATAAACATTTGTTTTGTGAAAATACTTTGAATCTTCAATGTATAGTCCTGAAATAGTAATCCAAATTATTCTTATGCATATTAAATGATCATAGAATAACATATATGGAAAATCACATAACGTCGTTCCATATCCTTGATATTTAGTAAACATATGCTATCATCATGTTTCACATTAAATTTTTTTCACTTCATTTTACCCAAATATTATAGGAAATTATTCCAATGGACTTTATTTTTCTATATCATAGAATATATGATTTATCATGTACTATTGGTCCCCTTATTTTGTGGTACATCTATTGATGCTTCAAACACCAAGTTAATTCTTTTTCAAGTACTTGACTCTCTCATTATACTATTATAGAAAACTGTAATTAGTATAGTGCTCCTATTTGGAAAATATTACCCTTTATGAAATCCAACACATGATTTTTAGAACTCATATAGAGAAAAATAATAGCATCCACTCTCGATAAAATTTTTCTCCCAAAATTCACCATCCTCATTACGTAAGTGTTAACCCACTACTTATAGTTGTAAAATAAGCGGTTAACACTTGATAATCCAGAAAATATTCTTAGCCACGAGACATTGAAAAAAAACATTACCTCTCTCCATATATGACTTTGACTCCTTAAATTGAATAATTGTATGCTATTCATCTCCACAAACGACAAGGAATACATATCACATAGATTTTTTTCATACTTCTTTCATGTACATTACATATTCAAAATTCTTCCTTAAATTATTTTCAACTCAAACAGTATGCATATTCGCGTACTAAAATTGTCATCTGAAAAATCAAAATCTCTCATCTACTCATAACAAAATCCCTTGTATACTAACCTTCACATAATATATGTATGATTTTCAATAAAATATACTTAATAAAATA
This sequence comes from Viscum album, assembly GCA_963277665.1. Taxonomy (NCBI): domain Eukaryota; kingdom Viridiplantae; phylum Streptophyta; class Magnoliopsida; order Santalales; family Viscaceae; genus Viscum; species Viscum album. Next base: position 1,954,413,091 of record OY728125.1, read on the forward strand.
TCACTTTCTTCGATCATTTTATATTTTCATATTGAAACTTGCTCGAATGATGTATCCCATGACATTTACTTCATCCACAATCTTAAATTCATTGAAAACTATTCTTTGAACTTTCAAAAATCCATACTTGACTGATTTACAATGTTCCATAAAGCATAAGATGAACTTACATGGTGTTTGGTTTCATATGAAGTTTCTCAGTAATTTTTTTCCACAATGGGATTTTTACATGGGAGGAAGTAGATGATCACCATCATAATCATATTTCCCACATTGAATTGATCAAACAGGTGATGTTATTTGCATAAAATTTTAATATGGGAACAATAACCTATAAATAACCTCCTCCCACATTGGGTTTTCATACATTTTGGACTCCATTTAATAAGGAATTTAATGACTTTATCCATCTAAAATCATGTATGGGTTTCGTTCCTAGTTACCGCTAGCATCGACCCATGCCGGTGCCTTCCACCACAATACTGGTTAACATTATAGTGCCTCTACTTGTTCCCATTCACTCTTACGTGTACCCACACACATACTTATATTGGCACCCTTCATGCCTCTTCCTTTGCTGGTCGAGAGTTTACCTTCCCACCTTAACAGTAGAAGTAGGTCCTCTGGGTTAGTTGGATGGCTATATTTTTTAATTAGACTCATATTATCCAAAATAAAATAGAAAAAAAAATACTCAAAATCATCTTCCCATATTCCTCATGAAAAAATATATTTTTCTTTTTGAATGGAATATTATTAATTCCCTTCAATATTCATCATGAAAAATAAATAAAGATTTTGAATTTCATTCTATAGGTCATCTTTCAAAAAAAAATTCAAGTTCTTCATAATTTTTTAAATATTGTGTCAGTTCTTCATTTAACATTAACACATGTCTTTGAAATTTAGGAATGATTAAATAAATCATCAATTTTATATATAAAGAATTTATCAAGCATGGAATCTAATGACATCAAATTAATCCATAAAAAACTCAAAGAATCATTAGATCCTCATTTAAGACTTAAAAAATATTGACTTTATGATATACAGACAATAAAGACAATATTAATTCTTCAATCATGAACTAATTATCATCAATATAATTTTTTTTCATTAAATAAAGTAATTTAAAAGTACCATTTGGTCATAAAGTAAAATAATTCTCCATTAATTATAAATAGTATAATCAATTACATAGTAATCTTCATTGTACCATATTTTAGAATAAGTTAATTTTTGGTCGTAAAAATGAATTTATCTTAAAAATATTTATCATTTCATTTTGAATTTTAATATTAAATTAATTTCTTCTACTTATATGAATTAAATTTGATAAAATGAATTCAATATCTTTAATGATAGTAATTATAATAATTTAATAGGGTGAACTTAATTTTTTTCATAATGACTTATAAAAAAATCTATTACCACATTTTATGTTAAAACATGTTTACTGAGGGGTAAAGATAAAGAGATAAGGGTTATAATTACCTAAAAACATGAATTTATCCTATTTTATGAGTGTTTTTGACCAATTATCTATTTAAGGAGTGAAATAATATATTTTTAAAACATTAATTTGAATTTTGGAACTAAAGATTGAATTTTGAGAAGATAAGTAATGTTTTATTCCAATTAAAAACTATTTTTGGGTCATTGCATTTAATATCATAGATGTAATATTACATCTAATTTTGGAATGGTATAAAATTATAAAAATATTCTATTATTTATCATTTAAGAAAAAAATTCATAGAAACCAATTAAACTAAAAATTACCATTTTATTATTTTCACACACTTTTAAGGAAAATGTAAGAAACCTCTCAATTATAAACCACATAACATCATGTTTCAAAAGGAATATAAAAAACCATTAAAATAAAGTTTGAGCATATTAGATTCATAATATATATACAATTTACATTTAACACAACTAACCTTTTTTCCCGAGTCATCCTTGTTCCAGTATTCAAACCAAAAAGTCATATTGTACCACATTTGAATGAACTCCTCTACATTTATCTTAATTTAATTGAATCCTCTTGTCAGGATAAGTTCATTCTTGTTGATCTAATCAAAAATATATATATTTATATCCCTTATAATTAATCTCTCAAACATCTGATCACTAACTTCATTTGGGGCCTTAATCGGAAATTCCACCTCCAACATTTCTTCCTCCAAATGGTTTATAAGCTCATATGTTGTCTCATTATGTGAAAACTACCCAACTACCTCACTTTTCGGGTTGATTAGTCTGAAAAAAGCATCATCATTAACAATAATATCAAAAAAAAGAGTCTCCATTCATCCAATTGGGATCTTCCATCACACCACTTTATCAATTTCCTTAATAACTCCACCTTTAGGTTCCTTCTCATTAGAATTAGAGACACAATCCAACTCCTTAATCTTCAATTTCAATGTAGATATTTTCTCCATAGATTTGTGATGGAAATAATAATACTTCTTTCTTATTAGCTTCTTCCCCTTATCTTGAATGTATCTCCTTGAGTCCTTGATTCCCTTCATCCCCTTATTCATTATCGAGCTATGAATCCCTCTACATATGCATCACTCTACACTATCTCAAGAGAAATGTTTTGAATCAACATCACTTGATTATGATCCTGTCAATCGATGCCCTTAATTAAATTCAGAATCAGGCTAACCTGGGTCCCAAAATCACTCTTCAGTTACCATTATATCAAAACGGTCACTAAAATTTAAACTACGTAAGATCCTTCTTAGAATGGACCCTTTAAAAACATTCAACCAACCATAAGAATTTTTCATTAAGGTCTCTCAACCCTTAAATCCTATTGAACCACCCTATATTTATGATTTACTCACCAGTTCAGATAAATTTCCATTACCATATCACACAACCTCTACATAGTATCTAGAATTAAATGTGGTTGGGATAGGATCTAGGGAAAAAATTGTAATAACCTCTTTAGTTTCTACTAACACTGAATGATCTTGCATACTTGGCTTGTTATCGATGATATCATTCCTAAAATGATTGAATATGTTAGTAACCTTTGGTTTATCATTTATGGGTCTTGGATCTCCCTAAGTATGATTGGATAGAAAAAAATGCAATGACCCACCTTTTCCACTATTGAGGTAGTGGCCATCACCTTTCCAAGAAACTATTGTATCATTGAATCGGGAACCCCGTAACCCTTTTTATGACCTCAAATATAAGGTGAAGTAATGTGAACCATATGCTTATAAGAAATGCAATAATCTATCTAGGATTTGAACACAAAATTTTGTTTTCATCTGATAACTTCCCCAACTTCGGTCCAAATCTACTTCACTGGCAGTTTGGATACATAGACCTCAAATCATATGCACAGGGGGGGGGGGTCAGATGAGAGGTTGAGTTCATTATACTATCCATACACAAAAAAAAACCAACCATGTTTCCAACCACATGAATAGTTGAGGGATTTTGAAAGGGAAAAGGTAGCTCAGGATAACATACCCATAGTGCTATTAAAGGACTATCCTATTTCATATTGAAGTCATATGACTCTTAGATCAAATCAAGTCATCTGAAGAAGAAAACTAAATCATAAAGTTTAGCTTATCCAGAATACCCACAACCACACATCCTTGAAAACCCTAGGAATCAGAGACAAACCTATCAAAAGTGGAAACTGATATTTGAGGAGAAATAAATTGAGCCACCATAGTCAGATCCATAAGGATCGATGCTTCTATAAACTCTAAAGGTGAAAGCGAGATCTGAGGGGCACCCTTGAAAAGAGTTGGAAACTTTTACCAAAGGGATATTGATAAACAATCTATAAAAGTATCAGGAAAAGAGATTATGGAAAGTTAATGTGGATGATACTTAGGGAAATATGTAGGAAAATTCCCCCTTTAATGATGAGGGGGAGGGTGGTAACCGACATCGCACCTAGTTAATCACATAAGAGGTGAGGGGAGAAGATACACACAATGATTTATTTTCACAATATGTATTTCACCTATTGTAATTAATTAATTAATTGATTTTAAGGTAAAATGTTTTTTACACATAAATCATGTATTTCCCTAAAAACGTTTTTCATAAATTTTGGGTTGTTATATTAAGAGTGATTTCTTCCAACTACAAAATTTAAACCTGGTAAAATTGATTCCAATTTTTTGATCATAATTTTAAATAATGTTCAAAACTCCCCTTTTATTTTTATTTATATAATTGTGCTATCAAGGTAAAAAGTTAAGTTATAAGAGTTAAGGTTAAAAAAAGTTTAATGAGATTTAACTAAAAGATAATGTTTAAAATGAATCCAAAACTTATCTAAATGTGATTGTTTGAGTTTATTTGGACCCTATAATACCTTATCTTTGAATTTGGAGGTCCTTGGTTCCACTTTACATTATTATGATCTATATATTATTTCATCATTTTAGAAACTCCAAGAATACCCTCTCCTCACTTATAAAAGGGAACCTATTATCCTATATTAATCATATATTTTGACCTATCTATATAAAACAATCCATATAAAAATACCTTTATTAAAACCCTTACCATATTCTATAGGTCCTGGTTTGATCAGAAAACCAACCTTGGAAATATTTAGTTATAAACCTAAAAAGGTTTTCTGAAGAAAACATATAATTATTAACCGAGTTTTTTCAATTAATTTCTTCTTATAACTTATAAATAAATTCTTAAAACATGATAAAATAATATAAAATTAAAATTAAATATATTGACATGTTATCATGTTAATTTAATATCCTATTTTTATCTCCTCTTCCATCAAATTGGAATTGAAACCATCGTTCGTGTGTACGATAGACTACCACCATGCAAATCAATGTAATTCATTTTCCATCACCACCTATCATGAATAATTATAATGAGGTATTAAAGGAATATATATATATATAATATTAATTAAATAATTAATATTATTTAAATACAATATATCCTCTATTTTCTTACATTTCCATCCATTGATAAATGATAACATTGTTCGTGTGTACGTGTGGATTACCACCTCCATGAAGTGATGTGATTTGTTTTTCATGAACACATAACATGGATGATATATATAAGTTTATTTAAACAAATAATATGATATTTATGATATAATAATAATTCTTTAACATTTAAATAATACTTACTTTCTTTCAATCATGTCGGTTGAAAAATGGGAATGTTACTCATGCGTACGTACGACCTACCGCCTCCATGGTTGTAAAGTAATTGATTTATCATAACTATATTTCATGGTTGATTTTGAAAGTATAATTTATGAATAAAATGATAATTATTTCATTATTATTATTATGTATAAGTTGGAATAATGATCTCTTTGACCATATTCAACATACCAAAGTTGTTTTGGACATATGAGCCGAATATTAGAAAATATCCAACAAGAACATAATTGATTATGTATTTGTATATATAATTGGAATATATAAAATAAAATTAATAAAAGAAAATTAAAATTTTCTTAATCCAATAAATAATTAATATAATTTTATTATTTAGGAATATAAGGAATACAAGGGACAATTCAGACTCAAGGTAGGATACACTTTTCTTTTAAAACCCTATTTTAAATGTTTCCCATATTTATTATCTAAATATTTTAATTATATTCCATATTCTTAAAATTATTTTACGTATTTATTTGTATAGAAATAAATTAACTATAAAGGAAATTTTATGTCACATTTAACATTATTCCAGTGGATTTTAGAGTAAATATTTTTATATATATTATACAGAACATTTTTCCAAAAAAGAAAATGAAATATTCTATTTTAACATATACAATGTCAATGGTTTTTCCGGACAATATAAACATAATTTTATGTTTATATTAATTTATAATATTTCATTTGTGTGGATAGAGATTGAGGCCATCTAGGATATGAAATTTTATTCACCCTTACATGGAAATTTTGCAACATCATTCTCGGTGGATAGTGGGTACAAGGAACATAAATATTTGGCACCAAGACTGGGGGGCAGGTAGGCTATATTTACCAGGATGCCCCACCCCATAAATATCTTTTAGTGAGGCCAGCGGTCATCCCAGGTACATCCAGGCCATTCTTGATGAGGATAATTGTGTTGTTTTTAATAGCATTGTTGTTAGTGATGTTCCAGATAAACGTATATTCACTGGTTCGATGTCAGGTATTTTTTCCATCAAAGAGTTTGCTCATATTACGAAGGACAGTTCAATTGAAGATCAGTGGGGGGTCACTTTTTGGTGTAAGGAGGTATCTTCCTAATATAATTTCATTTTTTGGCGTGTGAGGAACAAATATCTTCCTACCGATGAGAATTTGAAGCGGATGGGTGTTCATATGGATTCCAGGTGTTGGTGTTGTAGGTCCTCGAACCAAGAAATAGTGGGGAATTTATTTTATAATAGTGAATGGGCTACAATTATTTGGAAAAACTTTTGGGGCCTTCTTTGGCTGGGTTGATTCTGAAGGGGAACATGAAAGCTTCTTGTGTTCGTGGTTTAGAGGAGCGGGTTCTCACGGGGTTGAGAGGAAGGCCATGACTGTAATCTTGATTGCTGGATGCTGGACCATCTGGAAGGCCAGGAATGATGTTCCACACAAAAATGGTTCGGGATCCCAAGTTAATATCCTTTTTAAAATGAAGAATAACTTTCTTGATCTGCTATGGTTGTTCCCCTATTTTCATTCTTCTCCAACTGTCCATTATTTACTCCTGACTCTCGCAGTCGATAGTCAGCCGGGGATCTCGGGGCAGGGGTGATGGGTACACTGCATCCTCTAAGTTAGGGTCTAAAACTCAATAATGATGGATCCTTAATCAGGGGGGAGATGCGTGGGGGTGGGGTCGTAAGGGACCAAAGAGTTTCGGTTGTTGAAGAATTTGCTGCCTTTTTCAGGAGAGGATATGTTCTACTGGAAGAGTCTTTGGCTATGGTTACCAGACTGAAGTTATGCAATCAAAGGCAGATAAATATTCAAATGTTGGAGACAGATTCCATGCTATTATTTAATTCACTGATAGGTAAAGGTATTATTCCTTGGCACATCTCTTATACTGTCATAAAATTCAATCTGCTCAGAGGTAATAATATTGAGTTTTCTCATACATGGTGGGAGGGGAATAAGGTTGCATATTTTTTGGCATTTATGAAATCATCTAATCAGAGTATGTGTTCTTTCTTTTTCTTGGGTTCCTTTCCTAAGGAGGGGCTGAAATTTTTTGTCATCTATGCTATGGGTTTGCATTACTTTAGGCCACCATGAGTTTCTTGTCTTTTCCTCTGTATGATGGTTTTTCATAAATAAATAAAAATGGTTGTTTTCAGTCAGTCAAGGATAAGTGGTTCATAAACCAACAACAAGTCATCCTGATATAGCATTCCAATGCATTGTGCATTTATAAGAGTGATTGTAAGAGTGATATGAAAATTATGTACTAAGTGAAATACATGGTTTATCTATGATTTATATTTGTTTTACTGAAATATTATTATTTCACAAAGAAATTTTTTGAATTTATGTTTAATAGAAATTATATGTTACTTCTTAAGGGTGAAATGTATAAATTTTTGAAAAAGTTATCATGTGTTTTTTCGTGATTGCAGATAAACCTTTTCGAGTTTTTTTTTCTTATAAGGGTCCATATGAAATGTTTAATGAAAGGATTTGGTTATAATAGTTAATTTAGTATGGAATAAATTTTTTATTTTGAGATCAAAGTTTATTTTGGAAAAATAAATTTTCTATAAGTATTCTTGGAATAACAGGTTTATTATTTCCTTTTTATTTATCCCTAATTGAGTTTTTTTGTGTTCATACCACATTTTAAAATGTTTTTCCCTGGGTTTTAAGGATGAGTACGGACAATGATGTGTTTAAGATGAAAATTTTAAAGACACTTAATGAAAATAAAAAATTTTATATCTTAAAAGTTTTGTATTATGGAAATATTTATATAAAGAGGAAGTGTACACTTTGTGATGTATTTATTGATTTATGAAAGGGTGATGAACTAATTATATAGAACTCTGAACTTAAAAGATCTCTAGGAATTCAATAAAATGAATTATTATATAAATATTCAATTTTATGTGTTATTTAAGGTAGTCCCCTTGTAAAATAAATCATAATTTATGATTAATAATGCATCTCAAATAACATAAAACCAATGATGGGTTAACAACATAATAATAACTCAACATTAGTTGGAAATCACATCTTATAAAATGGAATACATAAGAATAAACTTTTTTATAGTGTATGTAACAATAACCTAAAACTAATATTATGTTCCCTATCATAATGACATAATGTCACATTCAGTTGTTGGTAAGTTATAATCTACGATACACAACAATATCACTAAATTGATATGGTGATCTATTTTCATTGAATGAGATAGTGTTATAGATCCATACAAAATCATATATCGTATGATATGATATATGAAAAACCAAAGGACTATAATATAATTTACCCCTATGAGTTACTATATTTTATGGCATGAAAATATCATAACTTTTGACAACACATGTCACAAAACTATACATAGATGTAATTTTAAGTTGTTTATTATAATAAGTATTATGATATCAATACAAAAACCAATTTAATAATATTTCAAAATGATTTCATGAATCAAAAGGCATGGAAACGTTTTGATACCACTAAGGGGTTTCTAAGGACTGAATGATACTTGTTCAATGTAGCAAAATACAATAAAAACCTTAAATACGAAGATCACCCATGCATGAAACCAAAACCATGTATAATATTAATGAAGAACATTATCTTCCATCATTATTGGTATCCAATGTCTTTAATCACGAGATTGATGAAGTCCCATTAGAGGTATCCATTTGACACCCTCCTCTTTTGTGTATCCAAGGGTTAAATGAATCACCCAAGAGTTTGGGTAGTATCATCATTTCTTTCATGATATTATAGTATCTCACGTAGTAAAGAAAATGGGAGAAGATAGTAATGAGAGAATCAAAGGAGGCATAAATGTTCTTAATCTAACACCTTCTCATGGTGATTTCATCCTTATATATACCTTAAAGACACTATTTGAGTGACCATAAATTAACTCATATGTTACAAAACATATTAGTAATTCATGTAGTTATAAACCCTTTAAAACCCTATGACCGAACATTAATTCATCATATGAATAAATTATGATACTACATGAATTTGAGGTATTAATGATACTAGTATGGAAGATAATTTGAATGTTATATTTAAATTCTTATTTTATAAAATTTATTATATGTAACCTATATGAATCATACAATACAATTAACTAGCATACAATATAGTTCAACAACACATTACGATTGGTTTGGTAGTATCATGATATAAGCATATCCAGGATTTATGATATTAATTTAATGAGGTATATTATATTCCATGTTTCCCTATGTCATTCCATATGAAATATAAATATCATATAAAATGATATATCTAAAACATCATATGTTTTCTAATTTAGGGATCATATCCTTTAGTTTGAATAACTTGAATTATTATTAAAATTCTAAACAATCAATGAGTATATTGAAACAATAATTTCAATAATTTATACATTTATAATGTTTATTAAATGTTACAATTAATATTTTAGAAATATTTGAGCACCCAATGACTTTATAAAGGTGGTTTGATCCTCTTGTGACATGCGTGACACTATAAAACTCTTTGGTTGACTCTCACTATATCTCTCATTCCCTTTATCTATAAATATAAAGTTTCTAAAAGACCATGTATCAAATAGATATCATTATAGATAAATGGAAGATTCATGTGATATATTGACACCCTAAGAGGTAGGAACCCATTGGTTGATCCCTAGTGATCTACATCAATTTTTTATTTGAAGTTTGGATCAACTGGTCAATGACATGTCATTTTTATTTATTTTACAATTCATTACAAAGGTATAGATACAACCTGATTGTTTTGGGATTTGAATTTTTTATTACACTATATTTTGGATTATAGTCAACCAACCAAATCCATTTTATGGTATTAGAATAATTCTATCATCATTCAGCTTGATTTTTAAGTGAATGAAGATAACGATAAGAATTATTTTTCCATGTTACATGGAAAATAAAAATCCAAAATTATTTTTTTCTTGAGATTTTGGAAAATGGAATAAAGGTTATAAAAAATGGTTATTTTGGTTTATGTTATTTACAAAAATATAATAACCCTGAAAAAATTTCATTAATAAAATTGAAAGAATAATGATAATATGAGCATCACAATATGATTGATTTATGTCATAGTTAGATGATCACTATTACTTGGTGGCCTTAAAAATGAATACATTAGATGACATAGATGATGGCACTATGCTATTTTGGGGCATTATATTTACATGTAAAAAACAACTTGGCTAGGAAAAATAACTTTTCTAAAATTACCTCACATATAAAAATATTTTGAAAATCATTTTTTGCCTGACTTAAAATGGTCACAAACAGTAACATCCCAGGTAAATAAAAAATATGACATTTTTATATTTATTAATATTTGTGAATTAAATATTAATTTTACATTAAAGGGTATGCTATGTTTGATGGAGTACCTAACACAAAACAACGAGTTTATTTGAAATCTTACGTTGCACATAACATTGAGTTATACCGAAAAATAATATAATAATATTATTATTTTAAATGGTAGTTAACTAATAGTCGTTGTATTAGAGGGAATGTATAGAACTAACTAGAATATGATTATACATATTTATTAATTTTTTTTACATTTATCCAATAAAAGTTAGAAGCTTAAAATGTGAATGAATCCAATTTTAAGCATAAACACTCTAAAATTCTTTAAAAGGTCGATTTACCACCTTTTGATGGAAAACCCTTTTTAAATCTAGTTTTTTTCACTTTTATATGTTATATTGGACAAAATAATATTCTCCTTTAGAATCAGGACATCAAAATTTACTTTGGATGAAATTTTGGTAGTTTTCTGATAATTTTCATTTTTTAATGAATAGTGAAAAATACTGCATTTTAATTCAAATTTGCCTTTTAATATAATTTATTTATATAGTTAGATTGTTCTTTTAATTGGTTTTAAATTTTAATTGGATTAGATTTTTCCATTTAATCCAATTTTGGTAATTGGAAGTAATTTCACTCTTAATTTGGATATAAAAAAAGGTAAATATTTTGATAGTTATTATTTCTTAAAAACACACCTTTTGTTTTGACAACGAGAATTAATTTTAAATTAATTTCTGCCACTTATGTGTTTTGAATTTGGTAAAATGGATTATTTATTTGGAATCAAGAGCTCCAAATTTTTTAAATAGGTAACTTTTATTTTTAGATATTATGAATATTTACTTCAGTAAATATTTTATTTACCACGGTTAAAGGGTAAATATGGTAAATAAGGGTGAAAAATAATATTATAATAACATTAAATTACCGTTAATTTTTTTTAACCCTATTGGAAGATACATTTCCGGCAATGGGAATCCTTGTGTAAATTTTGGGACCCCATGCTGCCACTTGGGAGTGATAATGACACTTTATATTAATTAAGTTAAAGTAAGGACAAAAATAACATAAACATGAATATTTTTACAAAATTTTTTTTATATGGGGTTATATAAGTTATCTCTTCGACTATAAATATTATTTGTAAAGCTAAAAATATTTAATACATCATGTAATTCTATTTATAATTTTTAGACATTAAATAAACAAATTTAATTATGACACAATGGTGATGTAATAATTGCATCATTAATAAAGGATTCAAATAAATGATGTTATAAATATTAAAACAAATTTATTTTGAACATTTTTATGAAATACTCTAATTTTATATATTAGTATGACTTGTTATATTTAAATTAATTAAGGTTTTTATAAATAATCAAGTTGGTTTGGATTTTTTAAAAAGTCATGACTTGAATAGTATTAAAATGGACATAAAAGAGTTTTTAAATCAATCAATATTTTATTAAATGATAAAATAGTCCTAAAAATATAAAATTAATCCAAATGACATATATGATGTTAAAAATGTTATTAATGATCCATTATGGGACCCTTGGAATTTTATAGTAAATATATTAACCATATAGTATGAATATATAAGAGGACATGGTAAAAGTTAATTAAGTTAACAAAGGGTTAAATAAAAAAAATATAAGGATTAAATAATATCCAAAAACTGTCCAATTATTATTGGATTATTTTATTTCGAATTATATATCTTAGAATTAAATAAGTTTTGGACCTTTAGAAACCAAAAATCATTATATAATAAAATAATATTTTCGAACTTTCCTAAAGAGCCCCTCCTCCCCCTTATAAAAAGCCATCACCTATAACCCTTACTCACACCTATCAATCCCCATTGGATCATAGAACATCTAACCAAATAAGATCTAAAGATTCCTATATTCCTCCTATAATCCTTACCTTAGGCAGAAATCACTTCAAGAAATCCTTTTTGGTTCAAACCAAAGGGAGTTACCCGATTTAAAGGTAAGGTCTTCCCTCAAGTTATTTTCTTTTATTTTAATTCTTCACTCCCTATGATCTTATTATTCTTTGTTTACATAAAAAAACAAATATCCTAAATATACTAGGTTGTTTTTATTAGAATTATTCAAACTAAATTTACACACACCTCCATTTAATAAATATGAACACACTGTTTTGTGTACGACGAACTGCTGCCTCACGAAACGATGATTGTTCGATTATCTCCTACCTTCTCTCATGGTGGACATTATAAAGGAACTGCATTTATATATGATATATATTATATTTATATTGTCTCTATGATTCTATATTTTTCATTTATAGCATACCTTTATGGTTTTCATAATGGGTAAATACGATAATTTCATTTGAGGAAGTGCAAACTACCACCCCCTCAAAGTGATATGACTCATTCATGTCATATGTGGAATGTGTAAAGGATAGAGTTATTGAAATTATATATTATATTTTACTAGAATTATAATATAACTATGTATCATTATGTTTTAATTCAATTAAATATGAAATATAAATGAAAGTAGTGTTCATGCGTATGTACGACTTACCGTCTCCATGAATGGTGCATTTCATTTCTTATCTCCAAATGTTATGTACTATTATAAATTCAAATATATAATGGATATATATTATATATATGATATCTAAATAATGAATATCATTCTAGATATAATGGAATTTTGACCACATGGACAAATTTTAATTATAGGAAGTTCATTTTTGACTCAAGTACCAAATATCGACAAAATGACTGTTATTAACATAAATGATTATGTAATGTTTATAACTTGATAATAAGTGATATAAAAGAAATAATAAACTTGAAAAAGGTTTTGAAGCAAGTAGAAATTAACTTTATTTTATTATTCAGGAGATTAAATAACGGACCAGTCAAGTCAGACATGAGGTAAGGGACTTCATCTCAATCTCCTTTAATTGAGGTATATTTTGATTTATACATGACTTTATTTTATACGGTGTATAAACACATTTTACTTTTCATTTCATTCAAAGGAAATATTTTTCTATGTATCATTTTACTAAATGAAAAACGGAATGTTTCTTTTTAATGCACACAGTGACAATGACCTTTCCATCGCCGCAAGCGTTATTTGATAGTAGGCTTCATCAATAAGCCATAATGTTTTTAAAAGGAAAATAAATACCATATACTCTTTTACTTATTTTGGTATTGAAAATGGTTTTGATAATGGATTGATTATGTCAATATATTTAAATGGTTTATTTTGATTTCAATGTGGAAATGTTATCTTTCCTTTATGTTTGTTTTATATGCTGTGAATATGTTATGGTTCTTGGGAATTGTTTACGTATATGCGTGGTTCCGTGATAAACCTAGGTTGGGTGAGCCCGAGATAGCTCTCCAATGCATTGGGTAACGTGACAGAGGTAAACGTTAATGTTTCTCCTAAGAGATTTAAGGAATATACTGTGATGGGTATTTCAAATGTAACTCCCTATGTAGCTGTGAAAGTTACAATGTAAGTATGATATGGATGCCACAAGTTACCTTTATGATTTATGATTTCTATGTGTTATTCATAAATCTTATGATTTCATTAGGTATGTTAAAGAGCTTATGTTTTGTATGTATTTATGTACTAATGTTTTCTCTCTTTATTTTATAACCCTTATTGAGCTTTTTATGCTCATCCCAAGTTTTTGAAATTTTTTTCACAGGATATAAGGAAGGGTAAGAGAAAGGAGGAATTCAAGAATATTTTTAACAAGAAAAAAACTCTTTTTTTATTTTAAGATTTTTTATTTTATGAAAAAATGGATACTGAGTAGTAGTGTCTACTTTGTAATAATTGATATGTAATGTAATAGTTATGACCTAATTCTCAAGAACTCTAAACCTGAAAAGATCCTCAATGTGAATTCTTGAATTAACTCAAGATTAATTAATGTTTAAGGTCAGTTCCTTATAGTTGGTATCAGAGGTCAGTTTAGACAACTTTAGGATTTAGGGTATTGTTAAATTAATATCCATAAATTAATTTATGGTAAGATTGAAATTATATAGAATATGAAGGTTACCATGTTTCTTCTTCTAAGATATGTTTATTCAGAATGGGTTTTTGTAGAGGGAACATTGAAGTTGTGTTGGGACGGCATACGGAGAGAAATGAACTTCCAAATCAGCATCCTAAGATGGTCGGAATCAGAATTGAACAGTTTGTTGCAGTGATAGCTCAGTTGAATCGGGTGATAAATAGTGGTTGTGTTTTTATAGATGATATTTTGGTATATTCTAAAAGTAAATAGAATCATGAAATTCATTTAAGGGATGTCTTAAAAATCTTAAAAGAAAAGAAACTGTATGGGGAATTTAGTAAGCATGAGTTTTGGTTGCAACAAATTAATTTCATTGGTCATATTGTTTCTAAATATGGCATAACTGTTAACCCTTCTAAAAAAAAGTTGTTGAAGAGTGTCAAAGACCTAAAAATATCATAGATATTCATGTTTTTCTTGTTTTATCAGGTTATTACTGAAGGTTTGTTGAAATTTTTTCACGGTTATCTAGCCCAATGACTAAGTTAACTCGAAATGGTGTTAAGTTCATATGGAAAAAATAATGTGTTGATTGTTTTTAGAAATTTAAAAGAATATTTGTGAGTGATCTATTTTTAAAAATGCCTTTCAGAAATGGTGAATTTATTATCTACAGTGATGCATCATTGAAAGGAATTGGTTATGTCATAATATAGAATGATCAGGTAATTGCTTATGCTTCATATCAGTTAAAAACACATGAGTTAAATTACTTTATATATGATTTGGAATTATTTGTTGTTGTTTTTTATTAAAAAATTTGGAGGCATCATCTTTATAGAGTAAAATTTGAAAATATATGGACCACAAAAGTTTTAAGTATATATTTACTCAGAAAGAATTTAACATGAGAAAGAGGAGATGGATGGAATTAATCTAGGATTATGATTGCATAATTCATTACCATCTAGGAAAGGAAAATAAAGTGGCTGATGCTTTAAGTCGAAAGAATAATGCTATATTAACCATGTTACGTTTGGAATAGGATCCTTTGATTAATGATTTGATGAAATTTGGCATAGTAGTTGTTGGTGTAGGAAATTCCTCTGTTTTGTTTCAGGTGTCAGTGAAATCATCCATAGAAGATAGAATTAAGCAAGCACAGAAAGAAGACAATGAGTTATAGAAAAAGGTAGAGTTGGTTTAGAAGGGTAAGTTGCCTAAATTTAATATTGATAATGATTGTGTTTTGAGGTTTGGAAAGAGATTATTGTGCCTTGTGATTCACGGTTAAAGAAAGAGTTATTATGTGAAGTTCATAGTTCTTTGTTTTCAGTACATCCTGGAATTACTAAGATGTACAAAAATCTTCAGGAGTATTACTGGTGGGATGGAATGAAAAGAGATATTCCTGAATTTACTTTGAAGTGTTTGACTTGTCAATAGGTTAAAGTAGTGTGGCAGTTACCGAAAGGGATGCTTCAGCCTTTACCGGTGCCATAGTGGAAATGGGAAAATATATCCATGGAATTTATTATGGGATTAGCAAAGACATCTCAAGGAGATAATGAAATCTGGGTTATTGTTGATCTATTGACTAAATATGATCATTTCCTTCCTATTTGAGATACTTTGTCTCTAGATCAAATTTATCGGTTGTAGGTTAAAGATATAGTCAGATTTCATGGAGTTCCCATCTCCATTGTATCTGATCGTGATCCTAGGTTTACTTATAATTTTTGGAAAGGCCTTCAAAAGTGATTGGGTACTGAATTAAATTTTAGTACAACTTTTCATTCTCAATCAGATGAACAGTCAGAACGAACAATTCATACATTGGAAGATATGTTACGTGGTTTCTCAATAGATTACCAGAGAAGTTCAGACCAATATCTTTCTTTGGTTTAATTTTCTTATAATAACAGTTTTCATTCTAGTATACAGTTGGCTCCATTTGAGGCATTATATGGAAAGCGGTGTCAAACTCAAGATTTTTGGGATGAAGTAGGTTAAAGGAAGTTGATGGGACCAAAATTGGTATAAGAGATGGCCTAAAAAGTTCAGTTGATTCAGAAGAACATGAGAATAGCTTAGAGTAGGCAGAAAAGTTATGTGGATAACTGAAGGAAGGATCTTTCTTTTGAGGTAGGTGATCATGTATTTCTAAAAGTTTCTCCATGGAAAAGTGTGATGCATTTTGGTAAGAAGGAAAAGATGAGTCTAAGGTTAATTGGACCTTATGAAATCTTAGATAAGGTTGGATCAGTTGCGTACAGAGTGGATTTACCTCTAAGTTTATCCTACATAAATAATGTTTTTCATGTTTCAATGTTGATAAAGTATATTCTGGATTCGTCTCATGTTTTTGAGTCTATAGGTAGTTTAGTTGGAAGACAATCTTTCTTATGAGGAGCAATTGGTCTAGATTCTTGATCAAAGAGAGAAAGTATTGTGAAATAAGGCAATTCATCAGGCAAAGGTTTTGTGGAAAAACCATGTGGTTGAATAGGAAACATGGGAATCTGAGAATGATATGATGGATAAATACCCCCATTTATTTGACAAGTGAATAAAATTGCGAGGACACAATTTCCAAAAGGGGGGAAGGATGTAACATCTCAGGTAAATAAAGAATATGACATTTTCATATTTATTAATATCTGTGAATTAAATATTAATTTTACTTTAAAGGGGATTCTATGTTTGATGACGTACCTGACATGCAACAATGAGTTTCTTTGAAATCTTAAGTTGCACACAACATTGAGTTATACTGAAAAATAATAATATTATATTATTATTTTAAATGGTAGTTAACTCATAGCTGTTGTATTAGAGGGAAATGAATAGAACCAACTACAATATGATTATACATTTTTGTTAAATTTTTTTACATTTATCCAATAAAAGTTAGATGCTTAAATTGTGAATGAATCCAATTTTAAGCATAAACACTCTAATATTCTTTAAAAGGTCGATTTACCATCTTTTGATGGCGAACCCTTTTTAAATATAGTTTTTGTCACTTTTATATATTCTATTTGACAAAATAATATTATTCTTTAGAATCGATACATCAAAATTTACTTTGGATGAATTTTTGGTATTTTTCTGATAATGTTCAATTTTTAATAAATAGTGAAAAATACATCATTTTAATTCAAAATTGTGTTTTAATCTAATTTATTTATAAAGTTAGATTTTTATTTTAATTGGTTTTAAAGTATAATTGGATTATATTTTTACTCTTTAATCCAATTTTGGTAATTTAAAGTAATTTAACTCTTAATTTGGACATAAACAAAGTTAAATCTTTTGAAAGTTATTATTTCTTAAAAACACGCTTTTTGTTTTGACAATGAGAATTAATTTTAAATTAATTTATTCCAATTATGTGTTTTGAATTTGAAAAAATGGATTATATATTTGGAATCAGGAGGTCCAAATTGTGTAAATAGGTGACTTTTATTTTTATACATTATGAATATTTACTTCAGTAAGTATTTTATTTACCATGGTTAAAGGGTAAATCTAGTAAATAAGGGTGAAAAATAATATTATAATAATATTAAATTACCCTTACACTTTTCCTAACCTTATTTTATGATACATTTCTGACCATGGGCATCCTTGGATAGATTTTGGAACCCCATGGAGCCACTTGGGAGTGATAATGACACTTTACATTAATTAATTTAAAGTAAGGACAAAAATAACATAAACATGAATCTTTTTACTAATTTTTTATATGGGGTTATATAAGTTAAATATTAGAATATAAATATTATTTGGAAAGATAAAACGATTTACTACATCATGGTATTTTATTTATAATTTTTATACATTAAATAAACAAATTTAATTATGACACAATGGTGATGCAATAATTACTTCATTAATAAAGGATTCAAATAAATGATATTATAAATATTAAAATAAATTTATTTTGAACCTTTTTATTCCATACAAATTTTTATAGATTATTATTACTTGTTATATTTGAATTAATGAAGGTTTTTTTTTTGAAAGAATCAAGTTGGTTTGGATATTTCATGAAGTCATGATATGAATAGTATTAAAATTGACATAAAAGAGTTTTTAAATCAATCAATATTTTATTAAATGATAAAATAGTCCTAAAAATAAAAGATTTGGAAAAATTAAATATATGAATTTAAAACTTTCATTAATGATTCATTTTTGGTCACTTGGAATTTTATGGTAAATTTATTTACCATATAGTATGGATATATAAGAGGACATGGTAAAAGTTAAATAAGTTAACAAAGGGTTAAATAAAAAAAATATAAGGATTAAAAAATATCCAAATCCGTCCAATTATTATTGGTTGATTTAATTTAGACTTATATATCTTCTAATTAAATAAGTTTTGGACCTTTAGAAACTGAAAATCATTATATAATAAAATAATATTTTCGAACTTTTCTAAAGAGCCCCTCCTCCCCCTTATAAAAAGCCATCACCTCTAACCCTTACTCACACCTCTCAACCCCCCTTGGCTCATATAACATCTGCCAAAATAAGATCTCAAGATCCCTATATTCCTTCTATAATCCTTACCTTAGGTAGAAATTACTTCATGAAATCCTTTTTGTTTCAAACCAAAGGGAGTTACCCGATTTAAAGGTAACATCTTCCCTCAAGTTCTTTTATTTTATTTTACTTCTTCACTCCCAATTATCTTATTATTATTTATTTATATAACAACACCAATATCCTCAATATACTAGGTTGTTTTTATTAGAATTATTCAAACTACATTCACACACACCTCCATCTAATGGATTTGGACACACTATTTCCGTGTACGACGAACTGCTGCCTCACGAAATGATGATTGTTTGATTATCTCCTACCTTCCATCATGGTGGCCATTATGAAGGAAGTGCATTTATATATGATATATATTATATTTATATTGTCCATATGCTTCTATATTTTTCATTTATATCATACCTTTATGGTTTTCATAATGGGTAAGTACGATAATTTCATTTGAGGAAGTGCAGACTACCACCCCCTCAAAGTGATATGACTTGTTCATGTCACACGTAGAATGTTTAAATTTTGGAGTTATTGAAATTATATATGATATTTTATTGGAATTATAATATACCTATGTATCATTAAGTTTTCATTCAATTAAATATGAGATATAAATGAAAGTAGCGTTCATGCATATGTACGACTTACCGTCTCCATGAATGGTGCATTTCATTTCTTATCTCCAAATGTTATGTACTATTATAAATAAAAATATATACTGAATATATATGATATATATGATATCTAAATCATTAATATCATTCTAGATATAATGTAATTTTGGCCACATGGACAACTTTTAATTATACAAAATTCATTTTTGACTCAAGTACCAAATATCGAAAAAATTACTGTTATTAACATAAATGATTATGTAATGTTTATAACTAGGTAATAAGTGATATAAAAGAAATAATAAACTTGAAAATGGTTTTGAAGAAATTAGAAATTAACTTTATTCTATTATTCAGGAGATTAAATAACGAACGAGTCAAGTCAGACATGAGGTAAGAGACTTCATCTCAATCTCCTTTCATTGAGGCATATTTTGATTTATATATGAATTTCTTTTTTACGGTGTATAAACACATTTTAATTTTCATTTCATTCAAAGGGAATCTTTTTCTATGTAGATTTTTACTAAATGAAAAGCGAAATGTTTCTTTTTAATGTACACGGTGACAATGACCTTTCCGCCGCCGCAAGCGTTATTTGATATTTGGCTTCCTTAACAAGCCATAATGTTTTTAAAAGGAAAATAAATAACATATAATCTTTTACTTATTTTCGTATTGAAAATGGTTTTGATAATGGATTGATCATATCAATATATTTAAATGGTTTATTTTGATTTCAATGTGGAAATTTTATCCTTAATTTATGTTTGTTTTACGTGTTGTGAATATGTTATGGTTCTTGGGAATTGTTTACATATACGAGTGGTTCCGTGATAAACCTTGGGCGGGTGAGCCCTAGATAGCTCTCCAATGCATTTGGTAACGTGACAGAGGTAAACGTTAATGTTTCTCCTAAGATATTTAGGGAATATACTGTGATGGGTATTCCAAACATAACTCCCTATTTAACTATGAAAGCTAAAATGTATGTATGATATGGATGCCACAAGTTACCTTTATGATTTATGATTTCTACGTGTTATTCATAAATCTTATAATTTCATGAGGTATGTTAATGAGATTATGTTTTGTATGTATTTATGGACTAATGTTTTCTATCTTTATTTTATAACCCTTACTGAGCTTTTTATGCTCATCTCAAGTTTTTGAAATGTTTCTCACAAGATATAAGGAAGGGTATGAGAAATGAGGAATTCAAGAATATTTTTATCAAGAAAATAACTCTTGTTTTCTTTTAAGATTTTTTATTTTATAAAAAAATGGATATTGAGTAGTAGTGTCTACTTTGTTACAATTGAGATTTAATGTAATAGTTATGGCATAATTCTCTAAAACTCTAAACCTGAAAAGATCCTCAATGTGAATTCTTGAATTAACTCAAGATTAAGTAATGTTTAAGGTCAGGTCCTTATAGTTGGTATCAGAGGTCAGTTTAGACAACTTTAAGAGTTAGGGTATTGATAAATTCATATCCATAAATTAATTTATGGCAAGATTGAAATGATATAGAATTTGAAGGTTACCATGTTTCTTATTCTAAGATATTTTTATTCATAATGGGTTTTTGTAGAGGGAAGATGGAAGTTATGTTGGGAAGGCATACAGAGGGAAATGAACTTCCAAATCAGCATTCTAAGATGGTCGGAATCAGAATTGAACCATTTTTTGTAGTGATAGCTCAGTTGAATCAGGTGATAAATGGTGGTTGTGTTTTTATAGATGATATTTTGGTATATTCTAAAAGTAAATAGGAGCATGAAATTCATTTAAGGGATGTCTTAAAAATCATAAAAGAAAAGAAACTGTATGGGAAATTCAACAAGTGTGAGTTTTGGTTGCAACAAATTAATTTCATTGGTCATATTATTTCTAAAGATGGCATAACTATTAACCCTTATAAAACAAAAGTTGTTGATGAGTGTCAAAGACCTAACAATATCATAGATATTCATAGTTTTCTTGTTTTAGCTGGTTATTACTGGAGGTTTGTTGAAAATTTTTCGCGGTTATCTAGCCCAGTGACCAAGTTAACTTGAAATGGTGTTAAGTTCATATGGAAAAAATAATGTGATGATTGTTTTTAGGAATTGAAATGAATATTTGTGAGTGCTCTAGTTTTAAAACTGCATTCTAGAAATGGTGACTTTATTATCTACAATGATGCATCATTGAAAGGAATTGGTTGTGTTCTAATATAGAATGATCAGGTAATTGCTTATGCTTCATGTCAGTTGAAAACACATGAGTTAAATTACTTTACACTTTATTTGGGATCATCTATTGTTGTTTTTGATTTAAAAATTTGGAGGCATCATCTTTATAGAGTAAAATGTGAAAATATACTGACCACAAAAGTTTTAAGTATATATTTACTCAGAAAGAATTTAACATGAGAAAGAGGAGATGGATGGAATTAATCAAGGATTATGATTGCATGATTCATTACCATCTAAGAAAGGCAAATAAAATGGCAGATGATTTAAGTCGAAAGAGTAATGCTATATTAACCGTGTTATGTTTGGAACAAGATCCTTTGATTAATGATTTGATGAACTTTTTCATAGATGTTTTTGGTGCAGGAAATTCCTCTGTTTTGTTTCAGGTGTCAGTGAAATCATCCCTAGAAAACAGAATTAAGCAAGCACAGAAAGAAGACAATGAGTTGTAGAAAAATGTAAAGTTGGTTTAGAAGGGTGAGTTGCCTGATTTTAACATTGATAATGATTGTGTTTTGAGGTTTGGGAAGAGATTATGTGTGTCTTGTGATTCACAGTTAAATAAAGAGTTATTATGTGAAGCTCATAGTTCTCCATTTTCAGTACATCCTGGAATTACTAAGATGTAAAAAGATCTTCGAGAGTATTACTAGTGGGATGGAATGAAAAGAGATATTGCTGGCTTTACTATGAAGTGTTTGACTTGTCAATAGGTTAAAGTAGTGTGGAAGTTACTGAAAGGGATGCTTCAGCCTTTACCGGTGCCAGGGTGGAAATGGGAAAATATATTCATGGAATTTTATGTTGGATTACCAAATACATCTCGAGGTGATAATGCAATCTAGGTTATTATTGATATATTGACTAAATATGCTCATTTCCTTCCTATTTGAGATACTTTGTCTCTATATCAACTTTATTGGTTGTATGTTAAAGATATAGTCATGTTTCATGGAGTTCCCCTCTCCATTGTATCTGATCGTGATCTCTGGTTTACTTATAACTTTTGGAAAGGCCTTCAGAAGTCATTGGGTACTGAATTAAATTTTAGTACAACTTTTCATCCTTTATCAGATGGACAGTCAGAACGAACAATTCAGACATTGGAAGATATGTTACGTGCTTGCTCAATGGATTACCAGGGAAGTTCAGACCAACATCTTTCTTTGGTTTAATTTTATTGTAATAACAATTTTCATTCTAGTATACAGTTGGCTCCATTTGAGGCATTATATGGAAAGCAGTGTTGAAATCAAGATTTTTGGGATGAAGTATGTGAAAGGAAGTTGATAGGACCAGAATTGGTATAAGAGATGGCCTAAAAAGTTTAGTTGATTGAGAAGCACATGAGAATAGCTTAGAGTAGGCAGAAAAGTTATGTAGATAACTGAAGGAAGGATCTTTCTTTTGAGGTAGGTGATCATGTATTTCTAAAAGTATCTCCATGGAAAAGTGTGATGCGTTTTGGTAAGAAGGAAAAGTTGAGTCTAAGGTTAATTGGACCTTATGAAATCTTAGAGAAGGTTGGATCAGTTGAGTACAGAGTGGATTTACCTCTATTTTTATCTAATATACACAATTTTTTTTTTCATATTTCAATGTTGAGAAAGTATATTTTGGATTCATCTCATGTTTTTGAGTCTATAGGTAGTTCAGTTGGAAGGCAATCTTTCTTGTGAGGAGTAATCGGTCTTGATTCTTGATCAATGAGAGCATGTATTGTGAAATAAGGCAATTAATCAGGTAAAGGTTTTGTGGAAAAACCATGTGGTTGAAGAGGAAACATGGGAATCTGAGAATGCTATGAGGGATAAATACCCCCATTTATTTGATAAGTGAATAAAATTGCGAGGACGCAATTTCCAAAAGGGGGGAAGGATGTAACATCTTAGGTAAATAAAGAATATGAAATTTTCATATTTATTAATATTTGTGAATTAAATATTAATTTTACTTTAAAGGGGATTCTATGTTTGATGACATACCCGACATGCAACAATGAGTTTCTTTGAAATCTTAAGTTGCGCACAACGTTGAGTTATACTGAAAAATAATAATATAATATTATTATTTTAAATGATAGTTAACTCATAGTTGTTGTATTAGCGGGAATGAACAGAACTAACTAAAATATGATTATACATTTTTGTTAAATGTTTTTACATTTATCCAATAAAAGTTAGATGCTTAAAATGTGAATGAATCCAATTTTAAGCATAAACACTCTAATATTCTTTAAAAGGTCGATTTACCGCCTTTTGATGGTGAAACCTTTTTAAATATAGTTTTTGTCACTTTTATATGTTCTATTTGACAAAATAATATTATTATTTATAATCGATACATAAAAATTTACTTTGGATGAAATTTTGGTATTTTTCTGATAATGTTCAATTTTTAATGAATAGTGAAAAATACAGCATTTTAATTCAAAATTGCCTTTTAATATAATTTATTTATATAGTTAGATTTTTATTTTAATTGGTTTTAAATTTTAATTGGATTATATTTTTACCATTTAATCCAATTTTTTTAATTGGAAGTAATTTAACTCTTAATTTGGACATAAATAAAGGTAAATCTTTTGATAGTTATTATTTCTTTAAAACACGCTTTTTTGTTTTGACAATGAGAATTAATTTTAAATTAATTTCTTCCAATTATGTGTTTTTAATTTGGAAAAATGGATTAAATATTCGGAATCAGGAGGTCCAAATTTTTTAAATCAGTAGCTTTTATTTTTATACATTATGAATATTTACTTCAATAAGTATTTTATTTACCATGGTTAAAGGGTAAATATGGTAAATAAGGGTGAACAATAATATTATAATAATATTAAATTACCCATACACTTGTCCTAACCATATTTTATGATACATGTCCAATCATGGGAATCCTTGGATAGATTTTGGGACCCCATTGAGCCACTTTGTAGTGATAATGACACTTTATATTAATTAATTTAAAGGACAAAAATAACATAAACATGAATCTTTTTACTAAAACAATTTTTATATGGGGTTATATAAGTTAAATATTAGAATATAAATATTATTTTAAAAGATAAAACGAGTTCCTACATCATGGTATTTTATTTATAATTTTTATACATTAAGTAAACAAATTTAATTATGACACAATGGTGATGCAGTAATTACTTCATTAATAAAGGATTCAAATAAATAATATTATAAATATTAAAATAAATTTATTTTGAACCTTTTTATGCCATCAAAATTTTTTATATATTATTATTACTTGTTATATTTTAATTAATTAATGTTTTTGGAAAGAATCAATTTGGTTTGGATATTTCAAAAAGTCATGATATGAATAGTATTAAAATTGACATAAAAGAGTTTTTAAATCAATCATTATTTTATTAAATGATAAAATAGTCCTAAAAATATAATATTTGGAAAAATCACATATATGATGTTAAAACATTCATTAATGATCCATTTTGGGTCTCTTGTAATTTTAAAGTAAATATATTTACCATATAGTATGAATATATAAAAGGACATGGTGAAAGTTAAATAAGTTAACAAAGGGTTAAATAAAAATATATAAGGACTAAAAATTATCCAAAACCTATCCAATTATTATTGGATTATTTTATTTAGAATTATATACATCTTATATTATAATTAAATATGTTTTTAACCTTTATAAATCTAAAATAATTATATTATAAAATAATATTTTCAAACTTTCCTAAAGAGCCCCTCCTCCCCCTTATAAAAATCCATCACCTATAACCCTCAATAAAACCTATAAATACCCCATGACTCATCCAAACTATGCAAAACTAATCTCTCAATATTACTCTATTCCTATTATAAGCCTTACCTTAGGCAGAAAGAACTTCAAGAAAGCCTTTTGGTTTAAACCAAAGGGAGTTACACGATTTAAAGGTAACATCTTCCCTCAAGTTATCTTCTTTTATTTTACTTCTTCACTCCCTATTCTCTTCTTATTATTTTTTTACATAAAAAAACTAATATCATAAATATACTAGTTTTTTTTATGATAAGGATTCAAACTACACATACACACACCTCCATCCAATGGATACGAACACATTGTTTCTGCGTACGTCGAACTGCTACCTCACGAAACGATGATTGTTTGATTACCTCCTACCGCCTCTCATGGTGGTCATTATGATGTAACTTTATTTATATGTGATATATATTATATTTATATTTTCTCTATTCTTCTTTATTTTTCATTTATAGTATACCTTTATAGTTTCCATAATGGGTAAATAAGATAATTTCATTTGAGGAAGTGCGGACTACCACCCCCTCAAAGTGATATGACTCATTCATGCCATACATGGAACATGTAAAGGATGTAATTAATGAAATTATATATATGATATTATACTATAATTATAATATAACTATTTATAATTAAGTTTTCATTCCATTAAATATGAAATAGAAATGAATGTAGCGTTCATGCGTACGTACGGCTTACCGTCTCCATGAATGATGCATTTCATTTCTTATCTCCAAATGTTATGTACTATTAAAAATATGTATATATACTGGATATATATGATATATATGATATATATGATATCTAAATCATTAATATCCTTCTGGAGATAATGTAATTTTAACCACATGGACAAATTTTAATTATAGGAAGTTCCTTTTTGACTCAAGTACCAAATATTGACAAAACGTATGTTATTAACATAAATGATTATGTAATTATTATAAAATTTCAGTAAGTGATATAAAAGGAATAATAAACTTTAAAAGGTTATTAAGTAAGTAAAAATTTACTTTAGTTTATTATTTAGGAGATTAAATAAAGAACGAGTCAAGTCAGATACGAGGTAAGGGACATCGTCTTAATCTCCTTTCATTGAAGAATATTTTGATTTATACACAACTTTCTTTTATACGGTGTATAAAAACCTATGACATTTAATTTCATTCAAAGGGAATCTTTTTATATGTAGAGTTTTACTAAATGAAAAATGGAATGTCTCTTTTTAACGTATGTGGTGACAACAACCTTTCCGCCACCACGAGCGTTATTTTGATATTTGGATTCCTTAACAAGCCGTGATGTTTTTAAAAGGAAAATAAATACCATAAACTCTTTTATGTATTTTGTTATTGAAAATATTTTTGATAATGGATTGATTATGTCAATATATTTAAATAATATATTGTGATTTCAATGTGGAAATGTTATCTTTCCTTTATGTTTGTTTTATGTGTTGTGAATATGTTATGGTTCTTGGGAATTGTTTACGTATATGGGTGGTTCTATGATAAACCTAGGGCGGGTGAGTGCAAGATATATCTCCAATTAATTAGGTAATGTGATATAGGTAAATGTTAATGTTTCTATTAATATATTTAGGGAATATACTATGATGGGTATTCCAAATATAACTCACTACGTAGCTATGAAAGCTACAATGTAAGTATGATATGGATGCCACAAGTTACCTTTATGATTTATGATTTCTATGTGTTATTAATAAATCTTATGATTTCATGAGATATGTTAAAGAGCTTGTGTTTTTTTATGTATTTATGGACTAATGTTTTCTTTCTTTATTTTATAACCCTTATTGAGCTTTTTATGCTCATCCCAAGTTTTTAAAATGTTTTTCACAGGATATAAAGAAGGATATGAGAAAGGAAAAATTCAAGAATATTTTTATCAAGAAAATAACTCTTGTTTTCTTTTAAGAGTTTTTATTTTATGAAAAAAATGGATACTGAGTAGTAGTGTCTACTTTGTAACAATTGAGATGTAATATAATAGTTATGGCCTAATTATCTAAAACTCTAAACCTAAAAAGACCCTCAATGAAAATTCTTGACTTAACTCAAGATTAAGTAATTATTAAGGCTAGGTCATTATACAAACTCCAAAAATTCCATGAAAAAATGGATAGGATAAGTAACAATTTATAAGTTCTACACAAAAAATTCAATGATAGTAAGATGAGTTTGAATGAAACCATTTATAGTTTATTAAACTATCTAATTAAGGTTGATAGATATATACATGGAATCAATGACGAAATGATACATTTTTAAATTAATAATAAAATCATTAGAATATTACAACCATTATACAATAAAAAGGTGTTTACTCTTAAATAAGTAAATACTATAAACTTATATCTTATATATCTTCACAACAAAATTATGGAATATGAAATGTTTTTAAATCTAGAGAGAATTTCAGGTAAACCATCAAAGTGGATCACATTTAAAGACATGGAGAGACTTGATATAAATGATGTTGGAAATAAATAAGAAGATGTCAATGTTGAATTCCTATCACTAGTAGCAAGAAATTTTAAGTAAAGAAAAGGTTGGTATGAAGGTAATATTCCATTATATTTCTCTAATCGTGGTAATTTTGGGGTATATAGTAGTGATATGTCCAGGGAAGGCTGAACTAGAATCTAAAGATGAAGTAAAAAACAAATTGAAAAGGTTCTCATAAAAAAGAAACATAAAAACTAGAAATACATATAAGAAAATGGTACTATGGAAATCATTTTTTGAGTAAAGAGAAAGATGAATATGAGGCTTGTTTTAGAGATAGTAAAGCTTAATTTAATTAAAATATATATGATATAATTATAGAAACAATTAATTATGTTAAATATGAATTTGAAAATGAAGATAATCCAAAAGGAGTTTTGACTTGAAATTCAAAATGTAAAGAGAACTGAAGGAGTTGAATGCTCCATGCAAAATGAATAAGAAAATTTATGTCTATTTGAAAGAGTTATCTGAATACATCAACCAATATAATCCTAAAATCACCTATCTGGATAAGTTATGATACTAATAAGGGTTTACAAAAAATATATCTATAGAAGTTTTTGACTTCAAGGTATGAACATAGAAGAAACAATGAGAATTGATGAACTTAATACTCAGATCAAAGAGAGAATAAAAAGGGATGGATTCCTTAAAGGTAATATGGTTAATCTAAGAAAGAAACCTAAAAATTAAATGAAATCAAGAGATCCAAAATGAAGTTATAGTTTGGAAAGTTCTAATTGAATAAATATTGTAAATGAAAAAATAGGGATCCTGAGGTGTTGATAATGTGTTGAATGATCAATAACCATTTAATGGGTAAAAATAGAATTTTATTTAATGATGATACATCTAAAAGAGGTGGAGTGGTTGTGAGAGACAAATGAATACAAAATATTGGTGATAACTCTCAAATATCAAGAATGAATTTAAAAAAACTACTTAGAGTCTAGAAAAATGTAGAGAGATATTGGTAAGATCTTTGCCTTGATGAAGCATCAATTTTATGGTTATATTTTTCATACAATGAATTATTACAAGGATTCAGAAAGCTATTTCAGAGGAGAAACATTATAGATTCAACAAAGGAGGATGATAACATATACCACATGAAATTTAATAAAAAATAATTTTGGACATTGTTATCATCGATCTATCTTTGGTCACAAGGTAGTGAATTTAGAAGAAAAAAAGAGTCAAAATTAATCTTATGAAACTCATATGTGAATAGATGAAATTTAACTAAATGTGATTCCATTCACTATTTGAAATGAGATATATACCTGAGGAAATATAACAATGATTTTATAAAACCATTGGTATATGTCCCCTTATACCAATTGTCTAGAATAACTATTTGTAAGACTGTTTATGGGAAGGTTGTATCAACAATTTCATTAAACCATTTTTATATATTATGTTATATAAATAGTTTTTAATAACCATTTTTATATATTCAGGATATACCAATGGTTTTAAAAAACCATTGGCATATCATTTAGCCTACATCTCAGTCCCATAGCCTTCCCTCCTCCAGCATTACTCCCACTCCAAATTAAACATATGAGAAGCCATCCCCTTTCTTCCTCGGCCCTAATGATCTCTCATCATTCGATGTCTTTATTATGTTCTTCTTGAACATCATATTGGTGAGTTCCAAAGACATCATTCCTTCTTCCAGGAATCAATTTCATTTTTTTCTATCTATAAAAGACTATCCTAGATATTTCTATGTTGTTTTTCTTCCTAATTCATTGAATGATGGTTAATTTTGATTATATTTGTTATTTTATTTCATAATAAATATGACTGTAAGTGATGATTTTATTAAAAAATTAGTTACTCACTACTTATACATAAATTTAATATAAACATATTATTTTGTGTGATATATGAGGGTAACCTATAATTAATTATTACAGTACTTTGATTGTTTTCTAAATGTATTATTGGGTTGTAAAATTATTCATTTGAATGATTTATTTTAATTATTAAAATTATTCATTTCATGTAATCTATGGTTTGAATATATATATTGGTCTTATTTTAATAAAATGATGAATATGTATTGAATTTTTTTACTTGAAAATATTTCTTAAATTATGTTAAATATGTGTAATACATATTAATTTAATGAACCATTTATTTTTTTATGATATGTCTAAAGAGATGTTTTTGTTTTGTCTTATGCCTAGTGTGAGTTTTTTTAAAAGTTTTTATTATGACCTATTCTATAAAAAAACATAAATAGTTTACTACTAATATAATCTAGTTATTGACCAACCTCAACTGATTCTATGATTGGTTTGTAACTTTTGATATTTAGACTTATATATATACAATAGTTTATGTTTGATATAAATTATTTTCTTATATATTATAATTATCATATGGACTAGTTTTTCGGTTATGTTGTATATATATTTTTATGGTATTATGTATAATTATTACTCATTGATATAATGGATTTTGATATTATGGTCTTATATATATGGTATTGTGTTATATCACGTTATCAAGTTAGGAAATTAAGTATATGGGTCAAAAATATATAGTTTGAATTATTTCCAAATGGAATTTCCATTCTCAAATTACATTTTTCATGGTAAAATAATTTTTCTTTTACAATGATATATTCATGTATGTTATATTTGGTATTAGTTGAAAAAATGGGCAGTGATTTAAAATTATTTGATTTTAATCTTATTTCATTGTTTTCTAACGTGATTGAAATAAAGTGAACAAGTATAATTTCATTAAATATATTTTGGATTTGAATTCAATCATATTTTAATGATTTTAAATCATGTCATATAAATTTTTTAATATAATGGATATAATTTAAATATATGATACTAATTAGATCTCAATTTATTTTAAAAACAAGTTTGATTGGTTTTTAGATTTTTCATTTAACAACGCTTCTAATAATTGACATACACACTTCCCATGTTATAATTGTATTATAAGACCTTGGTTAAGTCATGAAGAAGATATAATATATATAAGAAAACTTTATTTTCAAAAATACTATTGTTTTTGGTATCAAAATGGGGAGAAAATATAGTCTCAGAATGTTCTTGATCTGAATGAGAGGACTAGATTAAATAATTTATTATATGTTTGGTTTCTGTTTATTCATCATTGTGAGAAATAAAGTATAAAAATGTGGGAATACAATTATAAGTTTTCACATGATGCATTTAATTAAAATTATTATGTTGACATTGTGAAATGTTTTTGGATTCTTCCATGACTCCAGTATATCGATTATGTGGTAAAATGAAAAAGATGAAATTTTTAATATGATTTTTTCATAGGAAAACTATGTATGGAATTTATAATAATTCCATAAATTATATTCTTAACTTTTTGATGTAATTACATCCATATGATGTAGATATTATCTTGAAACATTATATGTCAGGGAAGATGATTGACCGATATGGATCTTAAAAGAAAAATTTAGGCATCCTGAAAGATTTCAGTTTATTCTAGTAAGAAACCACTATCCTAAATGATTGTATAAAATGTGGACCATCTCGATGAAATAAAAATACTAATAAAACACTATATCATGTTCCACATAAATTAATTCTTCACTTTATATTTATTTATAGACTCCTAAATCTTTTAATTTTTGATGAAATTTTAACAAATATGTGATGGTATAATATTTGGAGAAATAAGGATAATAATGAGTTCATTCATCTTACAGATGAGTTAGCATATAGAAAATTTAATAATCAATATATTTATTTTGTATCTTGGGTGAATAATATGCGGTTTGATATTTTATGTGATAATTTTAATCTGTTTGGTTAGATACTTACTTTAAACAACACTAGGACAGTTTTTATACAAGTTTATAACATTCCTCCATGGATTAGTGTGAAAAAAACATTCACTTTCATGAGTATAATAATATATCATCCTTTTTTATCCTTAAAATGATATAGATATATTAATAATACTTTAATAAAAGAGTTTAATTATATTTATAATGTGGGTGTGCGCACATATTATGCTTTTTCTAAAGATATATTTTAGATTCAGGTTGTGCTTATGTGGATAATAAAGAGTTTTCATTCTTATGAAATGATGTATATCTAGAGCACAGATTGAAAATATTCCTATCCTATTTTTATCAAGAATACCTGATATAAAATAATTAAATATCATCATAGTTTTATTTCTATGGGACATCAATGATTCTTTTCATTGGATTGTCCATATAGGAATAATCTTTGAATGTTTGATAATGCCTATGAGATTGAAAATCCACCTCATCGTATGTCTAGATATGATGTGCTTAATGAATTTTAAGACTTTAGATATTAATTTTGGAAAGTTTAAATGAAATAATGAATGATTAAGAATTTTTACACTAAATCCAATTATAATTGGAAGATGAAAATCATCTTCTTTGATTTACCTTATTAGACAACCAATTTCATATATCATTGTTTATATGTAATGTACATTGAAAATAATATATATGAAATATTTTTTACAATTATTATAAATGTATAGGGGAATAAAAAATATTATATACTAGCTTAGTGTGACTTGGTTGATTGGTGTATCAGAGAACAATTACATCTTGTGTGTATCAGTGAAAATTAATGGAATGTTTTGTGTTCTTCTTATGAGATGAAACCTTGAGAAAAAAATAAATTTAAGTAAAATTGAATAACAAAATTATTAATGGATATTCAAGAAACATATCAAAATTAATTATTATAAGTGATTTAAATTTGAATTCTATGAAGACTCTTGATCATCACATCCATCTTCATGTGTTGATTCCAATATCAATATGTATTTTACTATCCAATAATTGAAGGGTGGAAGAAATTCTATTATGATATTTTCATATAGATATTTGTTCGATATTTTTTTCCAAATATTTATTTTTAAAAAATATAGGAAAAGGAACAATTAATTTTGTGTAAGATGGAGAAATTTTTTTCCTTCATTATTTTTCACATGCATGTGAAATCTAACTATTCATTTTCCAATTGATTTTTTTTAATGGAGGACCTCTAGATTTTAGTTGAATGTATCCAACAAAAAGAAATCTGCATACACTAAATTCTTACATCTAGAATAGAAATCATTCTAATGGTTCCATTATCAAAGGTTATTTGGCTTAATAATGTATGGGTTTTAATTAAATTTATTTATCTCATATAACTATGATACATAACCATAAAATGGGAAATTAATAAGAGAAGTATGAGAAAAATGAACCCAATTTTCCAAAACATCCCAAAATATGGAGAATTTTTAGATTATATACATTGACCACATTAATCCTTGAAGAGTGGGGGATAACACATCCCATAGAATTGTTTTAATAGGATTTATTCGTTTACTACATCAAATAAGTAAATTGATCATGTATATTGCAATGAACTAGTACAAGTTAACCCACAATTTCACACAATCTAGTCTGCCACAAGTCCTCAAGAAAATCTCCCAGAATTACAGAGGATGTCGACTAGTGGAAAGTATCTAAAAGATATAATGGTATGATTATACCCTCTGGGTAGAGTGAAATGACAATATAAATAACCAAAACATCTATAGGGATAAACATCATAGGATATATAGAAAATAAACTGAAATAAGGCATTCAATAATAATGAAATGTGATATCCAGTCATACAGACTCAGAGCGTAAAAAATATACAACATTCAGCTGCACACTGGGACAACCACATATTCAAAATAAATTTATGAAAATATATAAAACTGACTCTACATTCAACACTGATCCAAACCAAATACATGGTCTCCATGAAACATGGGCTACACTAACCTGTTCCTAATACAACACACTAGTGGATCCTCTCAATAAAGAAACAATAGGAATTAATCCCATCCATCACAAAACCTTTTATCTAACCTGAAATTATACATTAGGTCTACATGCAAACCAAGTTAGATATACAAGGAGTGATAAATAAATCTCAGTAGGCCACCCACAACGATGGACCTATAATATACTGGCAGGACAAGTTCATGAACACATGATATGCCTAGCATTGTCAAAAACTAGAAACAAATGGAATAAAAGAACAACTTCATAAAAGAAAAAAATCAAAAATAAGAAAACATCCAACCATGGGTTCTATCCTAATACTTGTGGTAAATCTACCCTCACTGTTCCCACTCGAGAGGATTTATAGCATGTGGCTCACCAATCAACTCAATTACCCGTGTGTACTCAGATCTGACAGGAGATACAATATTACTAAATTCAATATGAATGAATCCTGAGACCCAAGTTATAAAAATAGGCATCTACATGAAAAAGATCATGTAACAGGATATAGGACTCCAATAACATGATCTGAACTACTGAAAGGAATATCTGGATCAAGATGACTAGAGAACCCATTAGTCTTGAAAGTTATACAGAATAAATTGGGAACCAACAATTGAACCAACAAAAGTGGATCCATATATATAACCCCATGTGTGTAGAATATCTAAATAATTAGGAGAAAATCAACATCCACGATTGTAAGAAAATCCACTCCATGAGTTCCTTGACAAATCATGATCCCAAAGGCACTCTAACCACGGTGTCACACTAAACAAGATAGGGGTTGCACTCATCCAAATCACCCATTATCTCCCTAATACCATCTAACCAAATCCAACCCATAAAGGAGAGAACTAGATAAAAACTTAGGTACAATGATCAATCTAAGATTTCCCAAGGGTATCCTCCTAAAACCACAATCTTGAGATGAAAATACCTCAAGACTCATGGATAAAGGCTAACCTAATGTGGGATAATTCACTCTCCAACCCACCATCAAAACTCTTAACCAATAAATCTTAGAGCCTTTCTCATCACCCTAGATATCAATAGCCAACCAAAATAGAAACCACGATCTCTCAATGACCCACATTAGGGAGAAAATAAAACTCAGGCCTCCCATAATCCCTAGGGTCAAATCATAATGTGATATACTCTATGAGACACCCATGATACACCAAATATCTTATCCCACTCCCTATCCAAAAGATCCTGAAATAGACGAAAGGGAAAAGTAAGAGAAGGACCCCCTAGAAGGGTAACTCTAGCTCATCCAAAATCATTGGACACACATAGCATAGAAACATCCCAATGGGCCTTAGTGGCCTCTAACTGATCGTAAAATAACAACGCACCCAAAGGGGCATCCAAAAGCACCGTCCTAACAATAAAGGCATTCACAATGGTCCTCATGAACTCCTTAAAAGGAGGACCCTCCATAAGGAATCCTTAGCACAAGACATGTCTCCATAGAATTTCCCACTGCATGAAAACCTCAACTAGTCATATCATTAATTAACCCACCCATGGGCACCAACTTTTCCACAAGGGAATCCAGAGCACAACATGCCATACGGGAAACCTCAATAGTTGCCTACATCATCCAATGATCTCTTGATTAGGAACCATCCCAAAAGGGAATCATAAATATTCTATTAGACTCATCTCATCACCACAATGACACCTTTTTATAACCTCTATCCCACAATATCCAACTATCCCAAAGGCTCCAAAAGCACGAGTCTTCTAAAAAACAAGAAATAATATCAAATTCTCTAACTTTGAGTAACCGGCCTCGACATGTTGGGAAAAACCAATATCTCTTCATAGATACTACATAATAATTTATTCTAGAATCCATCTAAAGAACCTCAAAAATATCTCCATGGAACAGTCAATAATATCTGATCACCGAGTTTACAACCCTCAAATGGGCATCATAGCTCACAACCCGACCCTCATGAGGATTCTTAAACTAAACCTAAATTAAATACCCCTAAAAATGATTTAACCATCCAAAACACCATCTATAATTCCTCTAAAGGAATAAAGGATTCCACTATCCCAGTATAAATGGAAAACAATCAAAATGTACTACACATAAGTCTAATTATGACACCAGGGTGAAAAAGAAAAAACAAGCAAGTATAGGAAAAGGTATATAGTGTATACTTCAGGTACATGAAGCATAAAACAAAATTTTCTCCCTATATGAATTCCTTGATCTAATTAGTCTGTAAATTCCAAAAGTACATGGATTGTACACCCCATATAAGGCTTATACCTCAAAATGGGTATCTTCCCATGTAACACAACCCCACTCATCTTGTACATTTTCAGTTTACAAGATATGTACCACCTCGTACATGGTGTGTACCCCATATGGAGTCCCTATCCAAATACCCCCACATTGGGTCTAGATAAGCATTGTACATAGACACTAGTTATATACCTTACACAAATATTGGTTGTGTACCCTACATGGGCATGTGCCTTTAACACATCATGTTTTACCACTGTATTTCATATACTCCTCTATACAATGCATCATCACAAAATTTCATCTTCCCTAAAAAAATAATACATGATGTGTGTTCTATAAACCACACATTGTGTACATAGGTATTTCTAAATGGAAACCTCTCAAAATGGCCCAAATCACCCAATTTCTCCAGAGAAGTCACATATTGCCCCACATGGGGTCCCAAACTATTCATATAGGGAATTAAAACATAAAAATGTTTATAATATAGTGATTTATAGTGAAAAAATTAAAATTATACCTTTGGTTGGAAACCATTGATGCTTCATATCGATCCATAATCCCTAACTACCACACGAAAAATCCAAAAACACTCGAGATCTGTGGTGACGCATCCTCCTACCCCTATCAATATATACTCTCCCTATTACTCTCTCAGAAGAAGACCCAAAATGGGGGGGGGGATCCCCATGACCATACATGAAAATAAAAGGGAAAAAAATAAAAAAGTAAAAAAGGAAATAGAAAGGGAAAAAATAAAAAGAAAAGAATAGGGGTCGGACCCGACCCCAATGCTGGATGCAACATTATGCCTCTTCTAGGAAAACACCTCTATTCCAGACTCAAACAAGAATATAAAATCTCAACCTGATGATCCATTTAGAATATATGTCTAAATGAACATACATGAACAAATTAATATTTAATTAATTAATTATTAAATATTCCATGAAATTTTGAATGGATTAGATTTTCAACATTCATCTATCCTAGGGAAACACTCTATTTTGGGACCAACACAGTGGTTAGAAAAATTATCCAATATTATCTTACAATATAAATAACTATTTTATCTTGAACACTCTTGTGAAAATAGGCTTAAATTTCCCCCTATTTTCACAACCTGTGATGACACTGGGCATCAAAAACTCCCCACCATAAATGATTCTCACCCCCCGAGAAGCCTTGTTGGAAAAAAGAAGCCCTAATTTCCCCAAAGCACTGGTATAGACAACACCATCTCAATCATCCAATAAACAGACTTACAATATCCAAAACTCTCCCATAATGAGAGACATTTAACATTGACATATATGATGCTCCCAACCATAGGAGTATCCTTATCACCACCTTACTACCCATGGAAAACTACACGGACCATTCCACAACCATCACCGAAATCAATGGATATACATGGAAAATTCTCACACATGCGAACCAATATGAAAACTTGTAACCTCCATAATCAAAAAAACTACTTAAATGAGTCTCATGACCCTCAATAGCATATGTTTTGACTCCCACCATGAGGATTTCCTTAAACTACTTTCAAATGATAAATAATAATTATACTCATGTAATCTTATTCCTAATGAATCTAGGATAACATGCCTAAAACTACTGACCATGATCATCATGTCGGTATGTTCAAATAAACCAGGGCACCCTCAAAACCCCCCTTCAATGTGGAGGAATCACCCTCATGCTAATATCAACCACTTTTCTACCATATACATGGGTGTTGATAAAAAAACACAATAATCTAACCACGTTTCTACTATTCTACCCAGGGTGAAACTAAAAATAAGTAGGGATATGGGTCCAAAAAAATCTTCTCTCTCAAGGTATCCATGAGACAAGGTCCACTCCCAACACCCCACTTCTCAAAAACTAGATTTCCTCATACCTAATCACATCCTAGTAATTGCAGACCTCAAAGAACCCACAAAATACGAAAAACCAACCCCACCCAAGCCACCAGTGATAGAAGGAACATGGGCCCCAATGTATGAACTGATAGAAAAAACATGGAAATAAATTCTCCCTCATAATAAACATAAACCTAACACTTTTGAGGAACCACCACCATAGGAAAAAATAAGACTGATCCAAATAACCCTAAAGCATCATTTCCCTCATCAAGCCACCAATTGGGAATTCAGTGCCCATTTTGGACCCACATGGGTCTCCATGAATCCCTTCAAAAAGGTACTACATATCCAATACTGGTGAACATCCTTACCTAATATCCACATGAAATTTCATCAGAATAAAATAGATATATGATATTAAATTCATTAGAATGAAAAATAATAATTATATGGGAAAAAAATGTATGAGCAGTTGTTGACACTATAAAAAAGTGATCCTTTATTGTTAGTAAAACAATATAGAAATGCATATGTCATGTGAATAATACATTCCCAGAATAATGAATTAACATTGACCTCTTTCCCATCATCCAAGAGAAAAAACCATAATAAATTATAAATCAACAAACACAAGTGCATCATAAGAGGTGAAGTGTCACAATAGTAAAAATGGAATATTATAATAGCAATAACATTCCCTAGTAACTTGGAATTTATATAGAAAAAGGTGTTTAGGAAACACCTATCTCATATCCATCATATGTTCTAAAAAATTCCTAGAACAACTATCTACTAACTACTTAAATTCAAAAAACAAAAATTCTATGACAACGTTTTATAATGAACCGGAATGGGTCGACCCAAAATGTAACCTAATATAACCCTCCACAAGGCATTAAGCATGTATTTGTGAATTAAAAAGGCCACAAAATAGAAGTGAGGTTCTGAAAGATACAGTGGGGAGACTATAGGATCTAGTCAGAGTGAAATAACAGTAGAACTTACCAAAAAATCAACAGGTTTAAGAATCTAATTATTCATAATGAATAAACTGAAACAAGGAATCCTATAATAGATGAAATTCGACATAAATTCATACCAACTCCAATCATTCAAAACATAAAATAGATGATCACTAACTGATTTAATCACATATGAAATATAAATAGATAAAAATAAATACAATCAAATTTACTACTAACACCAATCCAAACCCCATACATGGTCTCCATGATGCTTGAGCTGCACCCGACCAATCTCGAGACACCACATGGGTGGATTCACTTGATCAAGAAACAATAGGCCTCAAACCAATTAATCAAACAACCTATGATCCAACTTGAAAGAAGACATCAGGTCTAAATACACACCGAGGTGAATATACAAGGGGTAAGAAGTTAATCTCAGATGGATACCCCCAATGTTGGACCTTTAATCTTATTTCATGACATGTTTATGAACATGTGATATGAACAACCTAGTCGAAAACTAGTAATAGTTGTTATAAGAGAAAAAATGCATAAAAGTTGGGAAAATAAATAAGAAAAAAACTAACCATAGTTTATATCCTGAATCCCAAGGTAAATATACCATATCTATATACAACAATAGAGTATTTAAAGCAAAATAATCACCAACCACATGATAACAAACACATATACCAAATATACTCAAGATATCTAAGATGTATAAACACAATAAAAATAGATTCTAAACCCTAGGGTGTAATCATAGGCTTCCACATGAAAAATCGAATCTACCAAATCCTAAGACTCCAATAAAATGATCTAAACTAACAATATGAACATCTAGGTTGACACTACTAGAGAACCTGTCAGTCCCAAAAGTACTATAGAAAAAATCAATCACCAATAATGGACCCAAAATAGGATCTATTTATATTAACCTGGGAGTGTAAAACATCCATGGAACTGGGAACACACCAGCCCCCATGGCTATAAGAAAACCCACTTTGTGAGGGCCTCAACACAACATGAGCCTGAAGCCACTCTATCTATCTTGTGACAATAAACTAGTTAGAGGTTTCACTCATCCAAATAGATCATTAGCACCCTAATCCCATATAACCAAAACCAACTATCATGGGATAGAACCAAATCACAACTCAATACCAACTCCTAATACAATATATCTTAAGGGAATCATCCTAAAACCATAGTACTAAGTAGAAACTCCCTCAAATGTATTGTACATTGGCCAACCTAAGATGGGATGATCCAACCTTAAACCCACCATCCAAACATCTCAAATAGAATCATAGTTCCACTTTTGAAAAAAAAATCATGAATAATTACTCGATACTTTGGATCTTAATATCCAAAAAATAGCCACCATTGGCTCCCAACAACCCATCTCATGTCCAAACCAAAACAAGGGTTCCCCATAGTCCCTTAGGTCATACCATACAACAACATCCTCCATGAGACCCCGTATTACACCCACTCTCTTGGTCTATTCCCATCTAAAAAATCCCCAAATAGAGAAAAGTCCACAATAATAACTGAACACCCTATGAGGGTTCCTTTAGATCACCCAAAAGAACAAGACACGTCCAATGTAGAAACATCCCAATGGACCTCAGTTTCCTCCAACTAATCCTTGATCAACAATGCACCCAAAGGGGCATCCAAAAACACAATCCCTTCAAGAGTGGAATTGACAATAGTCTTCATGAACTCCTCAACTGAAATGCCCTCCACATGGGATTCTTCACAAAATAAAAACATTTAGAGAAACACCAACTATAAGAAAACCTCATCCGGCCTTCCCAACAACCAACCCACTAATGGGTACCAAATCAACCATAAGAGAATCCAAAGCGCACCTTTCTACATGGGAATCCTAAATAAGTAGCTATGGAATCCATTGATCACTTGAACAGGAACCATATTACAAGAAAATACTGAGTAGTAACTTAGAATAATATTAGCACCACAACATCACATGGTCATAACTGCCACCCCATGGTGTTCACTAGGCCCAAAGGATCCAACAACTATAGTCTCCTCAAACCCAAGAGCTAACCTCAACTGCTCTAACCTTGAGTAACCAGTCCCAACATAAAGGCACAAACTATAATCTCCTCAGAGATACTACATGATCCAATATTCTAGAATATATCTAAATAAACTCAAATAAATCTCTATGTAACATGATAGCTTAGATGACCACCGATCTCAAAACCCTCACCCGAGCCACACAACTCAGAACCTAACCCCGATGAGGATTCAGAAATCAAAACTCAAACATATCCTCTTGAAAAAACCTTCCCTATCCAAAAAACCATCCATATGGATTATAAATTCTAAAATAATTCCACTATCATGTTATATGTAAAAAAAACTCAAAGTGGATTACTCACAAGTGCATTTCTGACACTAAGGAAAAAAATGGTAGAAAAATCCATTGTAGAAAAATATATATGACTTGAATTTAGGGTACATGGTGTGTAACAGAAAAATTCCTCACTATCCATATGTCTGAATCTACTTTTAATGTACTTTCCCAAAGTATATGATGTGTGCCCTCTATAGATGGTGTGTACCCCCACGTGGGTACCTTCCTGTGTACCATAACCCCAATCGACATGTACACAGATAAACTATACATTATGTACCAACTTGTACATGGTGTGTTCCCCACATGGGGTCCCCAGTTATATACCTAGTCATGTACCACCACATGGGGTCTGTCCAATTACTGAACATGGCCACTGTCTGTTAACCTCACACGGGTCTTAGCTGTGTACTCTACATGACCATATACACTAGGCACACCCCAAGCCACCACTACACAATGTGTTTCCCCTATAAAAGGTGTGTAGTCCTAAACCTTCACCTTCCATGAATATGAAGAACAAAAAACATGTTTTCTCTGAACCACATTCCTTGTACATGGGTATTCCCAAATGAAAACCCCTCAAAAAGCTCTAAAACACCTGATTTGTCCCCAAAATCCATATATCGACCCACACGAGGTCACCAAAAACCCATAAATGGGATTATAAATATAAAAAATTTACCCTAAGGGGATTTATTATGAAAAAAATAAAATAATAGTACCTCTAGGTGGAAATTTTTGAATCTTCACACCGATCCACATTTTTCAATTTCTGCACGACGAACTTGCATGAACCAAGCTCTTTAGTGGCACCTAATCATCTACTTCTCCCTATCTCCGCTATAGAACCAAGGAGGGGGGGGGGAGTCCCATAGGCGTACATGAAAATAAAATGGGTAAAATAAAGAATAAAAAATAAAAAATTAAAAAAAAAAATAAAAAAGAAAAAGAAACAGGCCTCGACCCCAACCCCAGTGCTCGACATAAAGTTATGATTCGCTTAGGAAAATCCCCTAATTAAAAACTCAACCATAGAGAAAGAATCTAAATCTGTTGCCCTGTTAAAAATATATGACCAAATGATTATGCATGAATAAATTAATATTTAATTAATTAGATATTAAATATTTCATGAAAATTTGAATGGATTGGATTGTTAATAAACTGCTTCGCTAGGGAAAAAACCCTATTCTAGGACCAATGAGGTGGTGAATAAAATTAACTACGATTATATTATTAGAAAAATTTCAATTTTCCCCCTAAAAAATCATGGAAGAAAAGTTTCAAATTTCCCTCACTTTTCCCAACCCGAGATGATGCTGGTCATCACATATATATTATATCATCCCATGCAATGATATATTAATTTTAAACTATTTATATCTTTTTATGTAGGGAATATTAAAATATTATAAATTATAATAACTGTTCACCACCTTTTAGGTGGATATAGACTTTTTATAGTATATAGTACCATTCTTGGATGGAATTGAAGGTAGAATTATTACTATAATAAAATAAAAAATTTAATAATCATTTAACTTTAATATTCTTTTATATTTATGGCATTGATTTTACTTGCTAAATATGTCAATAAAGAAATAAGAACTTTTTATTTTTCTCCTAATTTCATGGTTCGTGAATGAAAATCAATTATTATTAATGGGTTCAAATTTATTATCTCTAATCGAGAAGTGAACATGATAACACAACATGATGGTGTCATGGTAACTGCAATAATAGACTGTTATTCTAGTGCACTAGATAGTGAGCCTCGATTTCAAAATGTAACTTATTATGTATTTGTTAAGAAAATATTCATATTGTACTACTACTCTCATGATTGATTCACTATGATAAAATTCAAGAGGTATGATTTAATGAAAATACATGAAAAATTTATTGATTACTGTGGATTTAGTGTTATTGAAATGGATTTAATTTATCCTACGAATGATCCATACATTTTTGGATTATTGAAAAAACATGTTTTTATGAGAAATATCATCGAAGACCAGAATTTAGTTTCATTTTTGAGGTAATATGAAAACATATTTTTAATGATGGTGGGGGTGAAATTTACACCATCACTACCCCCATTTGCCTTTATTTAATCATCCATAAGTGTTCCAAGTTCTTTTAATTTATCTAAACTTGTGATTTTTAGTTTTGTACTATTCAAATTTATTTACTGTTAGTTTCAAATATTTTGAATCCAAGTTAAACTTTATGAGAATTTTAAATATAAATTGGATGCATTTTTCTTCAATTTGTATATTCAAATCATGAATTGAACTATATTAGAACTGAAAAAACCAAAAAAACTGAGAAAATAAAATTAAAAAATAGATGAATTTAAATAAAATATATAAAATAATTATAATGAAAAATAAAAACGATGAAATAAATGAACTAACCCAATAAATGTCCAAATAACCTATCTTGAAATATTATCCAAATGACCTAACCAAAAAGTGAAAAAATGTGATAATAAAATGGCCAAAATGAACCAAATAACCTAACTAAAAAAAATTGAATCAAATTGAGAATAGAAGGATAAAATCATATCATATCCAAATTTAACATTCTAATTAGAATTTGCTGATTTTTCTATGATTTTTTAATGTTTTGATATTATTTCCACTAAGTATGATATAATTTTGTCATGTATCTACTTATACTTTATTTATCTTAACAATTGGTTTCCCTTAATTAATTCATGTCACATCTTCTGTCTTGTTTAGATTACCCATTTTTTTAATACTTTTTATTTGAATTCATTTTTTTCAAAAATATGAAAAGAAAAAAATCGAGGAGATATGAAAGAAGAGAATGTCTAGTAATAAATACAACATGAGAGAGACGAGACTTCCTCCTTTAGTTCCTATTGTGAGTATAATATTTCAAATATATATATATATATATATATATATATATCA
The DNA here is from genome assembly GCA_963277665.1 of Viscum album. Classification (NCBI taxonomy): domain Eukaryota; kingdom Viridiplantae; phylum Streptophyta; class Magnoliopsida; order Santalales; family Viscaceae; genus Viscum; species Viscum album. The sequence goes on from OY728125.1 coordinate 1,954,457,681, forward strand.
ATAACATATAGTTTCATTTCATTAATATTTTTTAAAATTTTAAATAGGAACCATCACCCAAGAGACGACTGTTCTCTGACCATCTTAGTGGCAGTGGTGCTTAGCCTAATAATTTAGGTGGAGAGGTTCTACTAGGATTACATACACCACACATCATAACAGATCACATATAAACCCTTCATCAGATATACCATGTATCATAATTTATTATCCCATAGTTCTATCGTAGGAACCTGATGTATTTAGACCGCCCATACTGTCGCCACCATTTACATATAATCCTCCTCATTTAGCAGTTATGAATTGAATGTACCCCAACACATGACGTGGATGTAACTAATTATAAAATAAAATATTTAATTTAAATAAATTAAATACATTTTTAATGATAATATAATAAAACTATAAAATATTATTAAACTATTATATACGTAATTTAATTTTATGGTACTGGAGTTGAATGATGTATATAGCATTCCTTGACTCAAGGTAAGGGTTTTCTTAACTTAATTTCCTTTCATTAAGATAGAATTATACTTAATTGATTATATCATGAAATGATTAAGTATTAAATTAAATTAAATTATTTTATGTTTTATTTACACTTTTTTATATGGTTTTACAATTGTTACATATAATCACCTAAATGACTAATTTTCACTTTAGTGATATGATATTTGTAAGGATTCTTCATCTTAATATTGTTTCATTGATAAGTGTCCGATTTTATGAATATGTTTATGTTTATGAGTTGTGTATACTACCCCTTTTACATTTTATAACATGGATACTTATTAATTCATGGTATTTAATATTATAATTCAAATTATTTTATCGAAGGGGATTTGATTCGAAAGTTACTAAAGTGGTAAGGTTTTATCATCTCAAATTTTCTTCTTCAGGGCATATGTTATTTTATACACCTATCTTTTTTATGATAATTATCTAATATACCTTTGATATATTGTATCATGAATGTCTTTATTTTCATGGCATGAAATGTTTCATTTTTATGTTATTTATTTCATGGTGATTATAATTCCAAAGATACAAAAGTGGTAATGATTTATTTTACAATCTCTTTTATTTTTGGGATTGTCTATACTAGATTTCCATTAAGGTAAATATTATAGATAATAACCTTTAATTCCCATATATTTTATTATACTTTGGTTATTCTTGGAATTTTTATGTATTAGTTCCATTTGTTTTTATTTTTGGTACTTAAAATGACCTCGAAAATATTTTTAAATAAAAGATAACATTATTTAGGCTTTTCCAAATGAACTTTTTCTTCCATGTAAACATTATTAAAGATTTTTCAATAATTTTATTACCTATACTTGAAATGTTTTAAAAAGGAAACTATCACTACATTTAAATTTATTTACAATGGGTTAAAAAGGAATCATTCTAAACATTTTCAGAACAATTTTTTTTTTATTTTTTTATAAAAGTGTGAAAATAACGTTTTATTTTAACATATATGACATGATTGGAATTTCCTGCCATCATTTCCATTCATTTATTTTAAGATTAATTCAAAATTCTTCATATTTAATTTAAATAGAAATGATTTTCTCAATACTCATGGATTTTTTAGTTAAAATGTTATCAACAGAAAATGATATATTCTCGTGTTTTAAATGAAATGTTAAAATAATATTTTAAAGTTATTTTCAACTATGATACTAATGATTAAATAGTTATATAATATTATATTACCATTCACTTACTTTTTATGAAAGGGTTATAAAGTTGTTTTGAAGGTATTTTTAGGAAATATATTTCTTTTTATTGGGTAAATAAAGATGTGATATTGTTTATAAAATGAAAGAATATTTATGTTCTGTCTCATGATATAGTATATGGACATTATTGATGAAACAAATTGGGGATTTAAACCAAATGATTAGTATAATTTGTTAGATATATGATGATAGGGTCTATTATATCCCTCTAATGCAATGGGTAATGAGATGGAGTTAACTGTGTGGAATTTACTCCTATGAGATGATAGAGTTATGTTACTACTAAGTGATGAAATATTTAACTGATTTTAAGTTACCCATAATAGAAGATAGAGTTTACCAGTGATAGGTTTCTCCTAAGAGAAATGGGAACTATTCAGTTAGGTGATTACATGATGAATGTTTGATGTTTCAAGATACCAACATAGTTTTTTAATTCTTTCTATGTATTCTAATTGATTATTTTCTCAAGGATTTTTTTTAAAATGGATCATGATTGTTTGATTATATAAATCTCATATTATGTTAAATATTTATTCCATATATCATGATTTATGAACCATGTTTTTATGGTTAAGAATTTTCTTATTTTATGCTCAAGTACTTTGATCATGTCATCATTACTAGATTCTCATCTTAAGATCACTGATGACATTAAATTTTTAATGCTTATGGTTTCCCTTAATAAGAGTTTGAGAACACCCTTTTTATGTTTTCTTTTTTCCTAGGTTATTAAGAATTAAGTTGATTAAATTATTTCTAGAAAGGTTTCATGTGTTAAGAATTTTATGAAAGATATTGAAGACTTGTTATGAAATAAGAAAATCTTGGTATAGTAAAAGAAATGATCACTTAAAGACATTAATAATTTTATGTAAGAGTTTTTTCTAATTCTATAAAACTTTGTACCCAAATGGTTCTTACTTACGTTAGTGATCCAATATTTTGATTTGATGTTTTATATATTTTATAGATAAAATTGGGCCATATTTTTCAATATCAAATATAAAAATGTAAAGATTATATTTTTAGTATAGGATTTAGGTGGGTGGGTTTGGGGATGTTATATAACCCCTTCCAAAATTTCCTCTCTAAAAATTTTCTTACATATCCTAAGTTCCCTTATCACTAGAATTTATCCTAATCCCTCCACTTTTATATGGTCTTTTAGGAGAGAGTATATGGTCCCAAAGTGAATATGACTTAATCCATAACCACTTATTCTTATTATTTATCTTACAAAAAATACATACCATATTTATATAATTACCTTAGTATCATTAGTATAATGAAGTTTTATTATATTAATTTAATTCTTATTTATTCATTTCCATCCACTTAAAAACAAAATAATATTGATAGGGCAATTATGTGGATTACTACCACCACAAAGTGACGTATTCCATTTTTTTGGTACCTTATTTCATCCCTGGTTATAAGGATTTAATTAAATAATAAATTTTAAATATTTAATATAATTATTACTAATAAAATAAAATTTTTAATCCACCTTCATCCCCTTCGATTTGATTGGAAACAAAAATGTTAACTATGGGTTGTGCAGATAACCACCTTTAAGAAGTAACATGTCCTATTTTTCATCTAGTGTATTTATTATTTGTTAAAATATTTAAAATTTGAATAAAAAAAATAGAAAAATTTAAATAATGTCATTAATATTCATTAATAAGGATATTATTCCAAAAGTACTACTTTGAAAACCATACTCCTCCATTAATTATGGTATATGCAGGTTTGGGTCAGTTTAACCACTTACATGAATGGTGATATAAAACTCTATCATGGATAAATATGAGAACATAAATACTAATATTATTATAATTTAATAAGAAAATAATTATTGGCTTAGGGTTATGTAAATGTTATTTTAATTATTTAAATTATTATTTAAATATATTTGATCGCTGAAATTATCGAAATAAGTTAACATCGATTCCATTTTCACACAACATAACAAAAATATTTATGAATGATAAATATATTTATAATTAAAAAATTAGGTATCTATTATAGTACCTAAAATTATATAGGATTTTTTAACTTCATATCAAATAATTGGCACCTAAATCTACTTCTTAAAGCATCCATGAAATAGTTAAAGTTACTAACACCCTATGGTAAAAATAAGTTATAAGTTAATAATATATTCATAATAAATGATAATAAATGAAGTATATAAAAAAAAATATATTAATAAGGTTATTAAATACAATATTAAGATATTTATGTTAGTTTTACATGAGGATAGATCATACTTAACAAAGTAGGGAAGCAAGGTGAGGGTTCATGTCTCAAATTTAATTTTCTGAGACATAATTCATATTTTGTACCATAATTTATTTAATGTGGTGTATTATTGAATAATTAAATTATTTTACAATATTTATTCAATTAAAGGGTTTTTAATATCCATATCATGTTCTTTCTTCAAGTATATTTTGATTTAAAATTTTAAAGTGTTTATGTTAACTCAAAACCCTTTGTTGAGTTATGATGTTTCTTCTTGAAATTATTTACAATGAGATTGTTTATTTACACCATAATATTTTATTTTAGGGTAATTGGACTTCATCTTTAGCAAGACATGAATTTTTAATTTAAATATTTTATCAGGAAAAATTTATTTCATAAAAAGTGTACCATTATTGAGAATAATTCCCATCCTATTTAATGAAGATTTCAGCTCCTTGATCAAATTTTCCTTCCTACCAATGTTCTTTTTTATATATGTAAATATAATTATGTATTATCTCATGTGAACTTAAAATTTTCCTTATATGATTTTGAAAAGTATATTTTTCTATATCATTTTATGATATCGATTTTTAATAAATGTATTTTAGAATATTTAAATTGTTTTCCATCCTTTAAAAATAAAACTCCTTATCTCACACCTAAAATTTCATTTTGATAAGCTATAAATATTTTTCAGGATCCAATTTTTTTGTTTATTTTTAAAATAAATTATATTTTTTAATGTTTTCACTTCAAATTTTTAAAAAATAGATTTTTAATGTGATCTAAATATTCTTATTTTATGATAATGATAAGAATATTTCCTAAAAACTCTTTTATTATTATGATTCCATTTTCTACTTTATCTCAACAAGATTTATTTACTTGAAAATTTACATTCATGAATTACCTTCTAAATTATTTTATACTATTTTAGTGGATTAAACTTGTGGAAATCCATTAATTCCTTTGTCTTTCCTATTAGTGAATGCTTACAATTTTTATTTCAATGCCTTTATATTATGAAAACTCTATATTTATTTCCATTAATTTAATGTTGTTAATATAGATTCAATATATCAATTTTCTAGTAAAATTATTGACATAACTATATACCCTTTATTTATTCGGTGTAAATAACATATTCTCTACTATCCTGATTGATGGTTATTTACCTAGAAAGCTACAAAATTTATTTAGATACTAATTTTTTCTTTTGGTTTACCATGTTATGATTATTTATCAAATTATGAATAATTTCCACATGTGAATCCATTTGAAAAAGATATGAGAACCATTTTCTTTCTATGGGTTCTCTATTATGTGATGAATGAAACCCGTTTACATCCCATGAGTTATTTATGATAATATGGATGATTTTATTTTTAAATGTCACTTATATGTGTGGATGATGATGGGTTGGGTCCTATATCACCCTCCAATGCATTGGTTAAAGATTTATATATAATGATACAATTATCTGTGTACATACTTGGATTTGTTCACAATAAAAGGGTAGACATACTAGGATATTTTCACAATATAAAGGGTTGTAATGCTTGGGTTTGTTCACAATGTTTTCCTATTCATATGGTAGTGATACTATTTTATTCTTATTCTTATGAATATGTTATGATATCATGGATCTTGTTTATTAGATCATTATCCCACACTATTTTGATTGATTTAGTGTTTTATTCTATTCTTTATATCATTATTTATTATATATTATTTTTTGGATATAAAATTCTTATGAAGAATGATTATAACCATATTATCATATTATGTTAACTTATGAACTTTTATTTTTATCTATTATGATTACACTTACTAATCATTTGATCTCACCCATTTCTTATGTTTTTTCTCCAGTTTATAAAGAACAGTAATATTTATGATGTGTCTAAAAGAGTACCTTTTTTGGATAATTTTTGGGAGATGATAAATACTTTTTATAAATTAATCAATTTCTTATATAGTGGTAAACTGTCACTTAGTTGAAAAAGAAATCAGTTTTTTAGGTATTGTTCTGTTTTAATCCTCTACAGATCTAAATCTAAAATATTAGGGGAATTTATTTTAAAATAATATTATTTTTAAAGTAACATAATTTATTTGGTATCATACATGGGATATAATAGTTTTTATTAGATCAAGGTTTATATAACCTTTTAGGTTAGTTGGGGTAATTTTAATATTTTAGTGATTAGGAAGGACAACTTTAGTGAAATCCCTATGGATAAGTTTGAGGGATAATTATTTGTGTGGAATAAAATTTTGATGTTTTCATAAATTAGATATTGTTTTATTCACCTAGAAATCACATCCCTAACTATATTTAGGATAGTGTATGTGTATATGAAATAGATTCACCTCAGGCTAGTCACCATAAAAAATACTAGTTGAGTATCAACTTGGCCTTCACTCTGGTGCACGATGAGTGGGACTTAGAATATAAACCTATATTTGAACTAAAAATGGATATAATATGGTTAATAATATTCTCTTTAGAATCCACTATAAATTATTTTTTTATGTTATGGAATTAGGTTAAATAATATAATAGAACCCAATATAAAGAAACCTATATTTAACTGAGATCTGTTTAGGTTGAACTAAAAGAAAATGTAATAATTTCAAAAAGTAAGTCATTATGAGGTTTAATTTTTCATGTAATTATCTTATAATAATTATATTATGGTTTTAAAAATTCATCATTCATTATTAACTCATTTTGGTATTTGTAATGGTTGAATTCTAAATGGAAAACGATAACAATAGATAACATGGACAATACAGAGATTATCCCAACAAGAAACCTAATGGGATAAAAATTAAAGTGAGAAACCATGTGATTATTCCAAAAAAGTTTCAATAATTATTATTAACAACATGGACTTATTCTAGTTTCCACAAAACCCAAACAATACAATGATAGAGTCTCATGGAAGTTCATATGATGAAGATTATGAATGAAAGAATATTCCAATTTTTCTTGTAAAAAATGTGGGAATATGAACCCAGGTGAATGTATAAATGTAAATAGAAAAAATTTTATTTGTACTAAAATAGGTAATATAGAAACTAATTTTCAATAAAAATTAAAGAGTTTAGTGGAAACCAGGAAAGTGAAAAGAGTTTATCATATGGTACTATTAACAATTCAATGTCTTAAATGTGGAAAATGTGGGTATTACCCAAATAAATCCACTAATACATGGGATAATAAGGATTTTAGGAACAAAAAATTTCAAATAACATTGGAATAAGGTAAATAATATGAATCCAAAAGTAATAAATTGAATTTTGGAAATGATTTCCAGTGAATAACATCAATCATCCACTCAAGAAGTGTGAGTGATGTATTTTTGTCTTGTTCAAACCACTCATTTATACCTAGTATGTTTTCTAAGAACATTAAATTACCACTTTTATTACTATATGTTTAATTATTAATAAAAACTTTCAATTTTATGAATATTATATCCGAAGTATATAACTAATCTCTAATAGATTTTTATAGGATTGTGATTCTTAAAAAAATACAATTATTCTTCCTTAAATAAAATTTGGTGTGATGTTAGGCATGGATTATTTCTCTTGATATATAGGACATAATAATTTATAATATATTAAAATATCATTGAAAAAATTAACCCATGACCACCTATTAATTCAATAATAACTATATATTCATTATAAAAAATTACTCCCATTATATTATGGTATATAACATAAATGGTTAAAGAAAACCTCACCATTTTTTATATAAAAACTAAAAATAAAATGAGGATTCTAGAAGAAATAAAAAAATAGTGAGTATTAAACCTCATTATAAATTTAATCGGGAGTCATGTAAATCTTATGTACACCCTTAACTATTTCATTAGTTAGAAGTAATTAAAATTACAAGGATTCAATTTGTTTACGGGGTATGTAACGACCTGTAGTTTCACAATGTGTTTTACATAAATAAATATTATTTTAATAGCTTATTATACATGACGTACTAAACTAAAATAAAATCATGATATGTTAAAATATAATTTTATAATTAAAATATATCTGATAAATTAGAGATTATAAAAGAAAGTAACTATATTATGAAATCTATAAAAAAGAAAACGAAATAGAACCAGGTAGCAGAAGTCTCCCATATGAAGATAATTTATTCAAGATTATAAAAAGGTATATTTCGTATGGTTTTCCATTGATTGATCCCAATTAAAACTCCAATAATTATGGTATGTGAAAAATCATATGTGAGAGAAATTCAAGCTCACAGAAATTTCTATGGGTTCCATGCTAGCAGAATCACCACCCACGTCTGCCACTAGAGTTTAACTTATGCTTAGATATAATATGGATATATTTAGGGGAAACATAATTATAAATTAGTATGACATAATCATATAATTATTAATGCAACAAATTATCTATCCTAAATATTTTACACATTTTTCATTTACACTTTTAATGAAAAAGAATGTTTTTTATCTAAAAACATTTCTTTCTTTATATTTCACATTTAAAAGTTAAATTTATTAATTTTATAATTTTAGTTTTATTAAATTAAATTCATTTTAAAATTCATCATGTCAATATTATATTAATATTTTTTTGAAATAAATTATTTTTAAGTGAACAATGAAAATTTTTAGTTTTTACAAAAACTCTTAATTTTATTACTTAATAATTATATAAGAAAGGCCTAAAAGTTTATAAATACTTTTAATTGATCACTGATTTTTTTAGTATATATATATATATATATATTTACATACTATTTTGAATTTATAAAACCCATGTTTAACATCTTTGGAACTTAAATAATATTTTATAATAAAAGAAAGTTTTTAGAGTTATTTTAAATAAATATTATTTAGGTAACATTTGGGTTTTTATTATGTTAAATGAAACATAATTTTTATATGTTTTTTAGTAATCTAATTAATTTCCTACATATAAATTTTAACATTAAATATACGTTTCTTTTATGGAAACATGTTTTACTCATTAAGTGCGTTAATATGTAAATTAAAATTTTATCATCTGTTGAAATTTTATTTGGTAACATGGATTCTATATTTGGAATCAGTTGGTATAAATTACATAATATATAGTATTTTTATTTTTATTCATGAAAATAATATGATAAATACTAAAGTCGATTACATTGATAATAGTGAAAATGTAATTTAAAAAAAATATTTATTTAATTTTGTGTAATTTTTATGTAGTCAATAAAATTAATATATTTTAAATAACTACTATAATATTATTTTTAAACACATATATAATTATATTATCACATATTTATTTCATAATCCAGGTTAAATAATATTAAGAACACATAATGGTTAAAACATCATTTTTCTACAGAAAATAATTAACCTATATTAAACATATTTTTATAATATTTATAAATAGTTTCATATTAAAAAGATATTAAATTTAGTTTCAGAACACCTAAATTTTTTATAAGGAGTTATTTTATATTTTAATAAAATATAAGTTACTTGGGTAAGAGCTAGGTGCCTTGGTAAAACCTAAAAACATTAAAAGTAAAAAATATTAGAGTAAATGATTTCAAACTAGTTTAAAACATGTGGGAAAATTATTAGTTGAGGATTGATCAACCAAAGATCATAGTGAACACTTTTATATTAAACATTTTGATTCATTTACCCTTCAATAGTGTAATGATATCATTGGAAAGTAAAGGGTATTGACACAAGTATCCTTTTCTACACTTATAGAAGTGGATCAATTCCACCCTTTCAATACTCCACTTTCACATTACAATTTCAATGAACCCCAGAACCATAATACTATTTTATATTTTACTTGAAATTCCTAAATCCCCTGGTCACCAAAATTTATCATAAGAAATTCATATCCATGGAGACTTTCAAGAGAAAGTTCAAGGTCCCAAACTATGTATTACTTAATATTTATCCATTTCTTCTTATTATTTACCATAAAAAATATATTAAACTATTTTAAATAATTAAATTAATATAATCATTATACTAAAATGTTATTATATTAATTTAACAATTATTATTTTTTCCATCTACTTATAAAAACAAAAGAACATCAATCATGCATTTGTGCCGACTATCACATCCACAAAGCACCGTCTTTAATTTTTCACAATCGTATCTATTTTATGGTTATAGGGAAATAATTTCATAGTAAATGTGAAATATATAATATAATTTTGTTTATAAAGAGTAAAATTATAATGCACCATCAATCTCTCTATTTTAATTGGAAGTGAAAATATTGAGCTCGCATTGTGTGACAACTACCTCTACAAACTAATGTATCTCATTTTTTATCTAGTTTTTATCTTATTTATTAAAATATAATAAAATATGATTCAAAAAATTATTTTTTTTATAATATCACTGTTATTATTTAATAATGATATTATTCAAAATGTAACACTTTTATAACCATACTCATCCATTAATTATATTATATTCATGTTTGAGTCAGTTTAACCACTAACATGAGTAATGATATAAAACTTTATCATGAATGAAAATGAGAACCTAAATACTAATATTATTATATTTTAATAATAAAATAATTTTGGTTTATGTTTCATTAAATATTATATTAACTTTTCAACTCATTATTAAAATACGGTCTTCAATCGTGATAATTACCGAAATAAGTCGACCCCGATACCATTTTTACATAACATAACTAAAAAAATTATAGAATGAAATAAGATCTTTATAAATAAATATAAGTTATATATTAAATTTCCTTAAATTATCTATTAATTATGGACTTGTTATCCAATAATGGTTATCAAAATCAATATCATAAATCATGCATGAAATAATTAAAGTTATTGGCACCCTATGGTAAAAATAAGCTATAACATACTGTGATATTCATAATTAATGATCATAAATGATGTATATAAAAGGTAATGTAGGTAAGTGAGGTTATTAAATATAATATTAAAATATTTATGTTTTTTTATAGTTTTTTAGATTGGATTTGACTAAGAAGGGATGCAAAGTATGAGTTTTTTGTCTTAAATTTAATTTCTTTAGATATAATTCTTATTGTGAACCTTGATGTGTTTAATATGGTGTGTTTACGAAAAAATGAATTTATTTTACCACATTCATGTAATAAATATGAATTTATAAGCCATATCTTGTTCTTTAATCAAATGGTATTCAATTCAAAATTTTAAAGGTATTTTGTTAACTCAACTTTCTTTGTCGAGTTATATCGATTCTTGTTAAACTTATTTATTTCAAGATCTATTTCTTCCACTATAATATTTTATTTTATTATAAAATCTATTTATATTTTGTGAGAAATTTTATTTTAATGAAAATATTTTATCATGAAAAATTTATTTCTCAAAAAGGATACCACTTTTGAGAATAATTAACATCCTCTTTAACATCAGTTTCTGCTCTTTGTCCATATTTTCCTTCCCACCATTGTTCTCCCTTATATTTAGAGAACAAATTATTTATTATCACATGTGACCTTAATATTTCACTTCACTTATTTTTAGTAATATGTTATTTATCTCTATTTATGATTCATGTTTTCAATAATGGTACTTTAAAATATTAAAAATATTTTCCATCCTTTCAAAATAAAATGTTTTTTCTTACAGGCCACATTTTATTTTTTTGTTATTTATTTACTTTTAAGGATTTATTTTTGATGTTTATTTTGAAATTTAATCAGATTATTGATAATATATTTCAGAGGATCATCCAGAAACAAAATAAATAAAAAAAGAGTATAATTTTTTGAATCAAATATCATTGTAGATAAATTTTTTCTAATAAAAACATAGCGAATAAAAAATGTGAATCATATTTTTCTACTATCACAAGTAGAGCCCTCATAATTTGAGGAAAAAGTAAAATATGAATCATGGATCAAATCTATGAATGAGTATTTTGAGAAAATATAGATGAAGAAATTTTTGGAGAGAGTGATGTGGACAATAGATCAAATCACCATCATAATGAAGTGGTTGTAACACCACATAACTTAAAAAACCCATAATTAAATGATTTCTAATAAAGGGATGGAATATTTTAAAATTTTAGGATCTTTTTGTGTTAGAGTTTTAATGAATTAGGAAAAACTATTACATATCAAAACCTTATAAAAAAGGTTTATAGTTCCATTCAATGTACATTTTATTCCAAAAATATAGTATTCTTAAATTCAAACTCGTGTTTCATTCTATGAACATTCCATTAATTTATGATGAATCCCCATAGCGGAAAGATAGAAGTTGATATAGTTCTTACTCAATCTTAACCAATGTGATTTTTTTTAAAATATGGTATGTGAAATACATTGCTTGATAAGGGATATAAAAAAATGAAAACATGTTAATACTTTTAAAATTAATGAAAACCCATAATGAAATTATCCTTTTCTCAAAATAGGATTTGATTTTTTAATAATCACTTAATCTAGAAATCCACTCTTTCCCATAGTTTTTCATAAAATATTTCATAATAAATAATAAAGGAAAAAATAACAATTCATGATGGTTTGTTGAAAACCATAACATATTTTCCTTGAAATCTAACCTTTTACCCATATTATATCGTTATAAATATTTTTAATAAAAGTTCATTTTATTATCTTATGAAATAAAAAGAATTTTAAAAAAACCATAAAAAAAACATGAAATATAACCATAGATAAAATTATAAATTATTAAATTGATAAAAAAAATAAATTTTATTATGATATAATGCATAATTAAAAACATAATAATCATAATAATAAGTAATTATTCCAAGAAATCATAAACATACCATCAACACCCAGTTCCAAGATATCTTAAATAATTGGGCATAAAAACACCAAATACCCAAGCTAGTTTGTCTCATGAAACCTATCAATGCATCAAATTGTTATAATGGGTCCTTTAAATCACTTAATAGGTAAATCCATTCATTATTTTATATTAATAAATAAAATTTCAATACATAATCAACATAAACATTAATATTTTAGAACTAGAATATAAAATGTTAATAAGTTTCCCAAATTAGTAAATATATACACATGATCATAGTCCATACAAATAAATATTTTAGATGATATAATTAGAATATATCCCTAGTAAATAATAAAAAAAATTTAAAAACATTGACACATAAGGAAATACATTTAAATGAATATTCAATCCTTTCTTTGAAACCATGAGAAAAATATCCTTTTATTTTGATAAAATTTTAAATAAAAATTTATAGAGCATTGATAAAATAATTTTATTTAAATATAAAAATTCTAAGTTGTAAAGTACGATTCAAGTCAATTAATAGTTTTAGTGTTGCCAAAAATAATTAATTCAGTATATGTTAAAAAGGTGATTCCTTTCACACTTTTGGTAAAAACTTAATGTACTTAATCTAGAAAACAATAAGAAAATATATTTTAATTTTTTATATAATCTAAAAAATAGATAAAATTGAGTTTTAAAAATAATTTTCAATAATAAAATAATTCATTAAAACATTATATAGAACTTGGGTATGGAGGAGAAATATTTTGACTGAAAAATTTTAAAATAAGGTTTTAAAGGAAAATCCTTTACAATTAGTCCCAACTCATTTAATTCATTTTCTAACTCCTGACTAATAAAATTATATAAGTTTTTAAAAAATTTAAGATTTTTTTTCTTATTAATTACAATATCATTATTCCTTTTATTTCATTTATTACCATGACTTATTTCATTAATAAACCAGTTATATTTACATCGAATGTTTTAAGGATGTTTGATTCAAAATCCAAAATCAACTTCGGTAGGTTGGTCAAGGTCAAAGGTTTCATGGTTGAATAATATAAATAATATTAATCAGGAAATAATGAATACTTTTATACATAAAATTCAATTTTAAAACATCCATGAAAGGAAAACATGAAAAAAAAATCACATATCTTTGTGGAGGTAGTAGTTTTTATGTACGCACAAGCGACATTATCATTTTTAATGGGTGTAAGGGTAAGTATGTAAGTAATATATTATATTTATAGAATCATAATTATGTAATTAATATTATATATATTTACGAAATCCATCATAATAACCATCTTTGTGAGGTAGTGGGGAAAAACAAAACACATCGCTTTGTAAAGGTTGAAGTCTACACGTACACATGAGTGATGTTTTCATTTCCCATAGGATGAAAAAGGAGATGAAAATGGGTTTAAACCTAATAATAATAACATTTAATTATATTTTAGATGTTTTTGTTATTATAACAACATGTATAGGATATAATTTATATAGATAGATGAAGGAATAAATTGAATGATCTTAGTTAAGAGTTATACCTCTAATATGGAAATCCTAATTTGGATTACACCTTAAGACTTATTAGAATAAAATTAAGTAATGAAAATAAGCTCTAGGAAGTGGATAAGGAATAAAGGAGGTATTTGGATATATCTTTTGTGAACTAAATGTCTCACCATGTGCGAGGAAGAGAAGACAGGATATTCCCTTTTATAACTGTAGTGGGTGAGAAACTTGAAAAAACTTGAATTATTGATATATAATAAGTTTATAACTCATGTATAATGGATAAAAAGTGACATATCTTGAAATATATGTAGTATAATGTTTACATATGATATAAATATATAATTTATACTATTGTAGGTTCCATTTTAATCTTTTTCTTTTGGTTTTAACCCCTCATGGACCTTGTTTGACCTTAATCATCGTAAACAAAATTTCACTCTTTAGGAGTCATGGAAGTAATTTCTTAAAACTAGTGGCACATACATGAAAAATTCATGATATAATATAAAATATTACAAAAAATTTAGGAAAAGTAGGTTATTTTATTATTTTATAGTGATTTAAAAATAATTGTTTATCATTAAATGCCATTTAAGGTCATTTTCAGGACTATTTAAAAAATTTGACATTTAATATATGAATAGAAAGATATATTTCATATATAAAATCTTTTAACCTCACTTATATATTATAATTATTCATTAAATTCATGGGACACTATAATTTATCCATTTTTTTTTACTTTTAATGTTTTTAAATAACATATTTGATTTTTATACTATTTACACAAGCGTTGCACCAACGTTGCATCATCATTATATAAGCATTAAAGGAAATTATATTATATTCCAAAATTAATAATAAATAAAAATAATAAAAATAATTTATTTTTATTAAAAATATCTATTTTTAACCATTCAAAATGTCTTACTTATTTTTTTAACAACATATCAGAGTTATTAAATAAAAGAGAGTGACAATGCATACCTAATATTTACTTTAAATAATATGAATGTCTTAATCAAAGGAAAGTTACATTTAAACAATTAAATATATAAAATAAGTTGGTAAGGGTCAAAATAATCTCATGATATAATAATTAAGATAATATTTTGTGACCTTATGACTAATTTTTAAATTTAATTAATATGTTTTACTCTTTTACCATGGTGATAATATTTTTACCAAAGTTAATATTCATAAGGGAAAAAATGAAATTGAAATAATTAAAAAAAATTAACCTCATAATTAAAAATATTAAATTCATTTTTAAAGATTCATTTTTTTGAATTTTATGAAATTACATTTAACATAAGTGTATAAAGCGCATCGAAAAAGAGTTTTTGTAAGAATGTGTTTTTAAGCACAAAAATAAACTTATACCAAAATAAAATATATTATCGACCCATATAAAATTAATTATTATTTTTAAAATAAAAAGGAATATTCGGTTAGATTGAAACCAAATTCATGATATAATAGGAAATTTAAATTACTTGATATACATAAAAGAAAATAATGTTTTTCAAAAATCGACATTTTGTATTATTCACTCAAAATTAATCATTCCATAAAAATCATAAAATAAACCCTTAGATAATTTTAACAGAAAAATTTATAAAATTTTTCTATCATGTAAAATATAATTTTGAAAAGTGTCAGAAATTATATATAATTTATGTTCAAAAAATGAAATAAAAAACATATTTGAAGAAAATACAATTTTTGAGAATAAAATGAATTTATCCAAATTCCTTTCTTAATGACCAAAATTAATATAATTTTTAATTTGATTTGATATAAAGTATTATAATTTCACTATAACCATTTATCAGTAGTAATTAATTTAATCTATTTAGATAAAAAAATCAATTGCACACATAAAAATAGTTTTAAGAAAAACTTTATCTTTTACCCAAAAAAGATTTTATCTTTATTTTTAAAAAATTGAGAACTAATGAATGATTTATTATTTATTTTATTAATGAAAAAATTTCTACATTTATTTTATAATACTATTACTTCTATTATTACCTTCTAAACCAAAAAATAGGTTATAATAATCATATTAAAATTATAATATTTTTTATAGTATATCTTGGCTCTTTTATGCTCAGAGTTATAGATACTATACAATAAAAAAATATATTAATTAATGAAAATAAATTATAATTTATTTTTCTGTTACAATCTACCCCCTTAAATAAATTAATTCACCAAAATTTTATCTCTTGTTCGATAAAAAGTATTTAAAACATTTTTTTACATTCAAGTCCAGAAAGTGGAAGAAAAAACATATGATCACTAAAGGGATTTTTTTAACATTTATAAATAATTTTATAGAAAACCCAAATCATTAAAATGAATAATAAAACATATTTTTGTAAATAAAATATGGTAAATATAAATTTTACCCAAAATAACATGTAACTGGGTTCCCAAATAAGGATAATAATGGTGGGATGTTAAAATATGGATTTGGAGGAGAAACGTAATGTGTAAGGAATAATAGAGAGTGATAGGGAATATGATCATGTGAAAGTTAATGACAACAAACAAAATTAGTAAAGGATAATTAGGACTATAAATTCATAAAAAATGAAGGTAAAATGAAACCATTTATATTTTAATATCCTTTTCCTAGAGTTGTTGTATTGTTTTAATATTAAGATAGAGGACATGATAAAATATATTTACTTGATTTCTTTCCATCTCAGAAGAAAATTTTCATCTATTGGTTTTATTTCAATCAATTTCTACTCCTATCTCATCTCTTACTCCAATAAATGAATATTCAAGATGAAATCTTCATATCTGGAGCTCTAAAATTACGTTTTAACTAATCATAAGATCAAAAAAATGAATGAAAAATTATTCATCATGTATCCATCCATTAAACAAAACCAAAATAGTGTCACAAAATGAGATAATATCACATATAAATAAACCTTTATATAGATAAATATTATATTAATATATAATTATTCTATATTAGCATCCAAAGTTCAACGTAAATCATTTTTTAAATAACTAACCTCAAAAATCTTATAAATATTTCTGACCAAGTTCAAAACCCAAAAATCATACAGATTTGATCATATATTTTTTTCCAAGATAAACTTAACATTTATTTCAAAATGATATAAATCACTTCTAAATTCACATACGAAAATTTATAAACCCTAATCATATAATCTATATAATAGACTCATAATTTCAAAAAATCACCGGAATCACCATAAAACCACTACAAAAACATATATGCTTCAAGAAGTTAACTCAATAAATATTCCCTAAATGAAATCACATCTTAGAAAATAATATTCTATTTACATTAATTATATAATGTTCCTAAAAAATAATGTGAAATTATTAAAAAATAACATTAATAACTTATTATCCAAATTAATTTTAAATCCAATGGTTATCTATATGATAAAACATATGGTCAAAAATTGTAATGATCCATAATTACCCCAACACTAAAGATATTATTAACCATAAAGGTTTCTAATACATTTAAACATATGTATAAAAAATATGAAGGCATTATAACTAAAATATCATTTTTTCACAAAAACACATACTAAACATAAGGGTTATATTCCCATAAATGTATCCCAAAATATCTTTATTCTTCTTAATCTACCGTCACATAAAACCCTAAAATGGGTATCTATAACTATAATTCTATGATCATCCTTAGAATTATTAATGCATAATAATGTCTAAAACTATTAAAATATCCACATATAAATTCTAAAAACCCCTAATGTTGTATAAAAATTTCATTTGACACCAACTATAATGCCTTGTAACATAACTAACCCATTATTACATAATTTATAACAAGGGTTGAAATTGTTTCCATTTCATTAATCATTTCCATTCAGAGTTTTAGAAAATTAGGAAAAACACATACATATCAAAACCTTACAAAAAAAATGAAAACATTCTTATCAATTTAAATTTTATTCAGAAAAAATAGGATTCATTAATTTAAACACATGTTTCAATTAAATAACGTTTTCTTCTTTTAAGACAGATCCCCATAGAGAAAAGATAAACCATTGTATAGTTCATACACATCCTTAAGCCTAATGATTTTTTTTGAAAATATCATTTAATAAAAACAATGTTTAGTAAAGGATATAAAAAATGAATCTTTATAATCCATTTAAAATTCATAAAGGAACATATGGATGTTTTTCTTCTATCTTAATTAACTTTTAGATTAAAATAACCACTTACTAACTCTTGAAATAAATTTTTTCCCAAAATTTTTATTAAAACATTTCATAATAAATAATAAAGGAGAAACGATAATTCATGAGGGTTTCTTTAAAAATATGAAATATTTTCCTTTAAATCTAACCTTTTACCCATAGAAGATTATAAACATTCATTTAAATCAATGTTTATTTTCTTATCTTATGAAATCAATTGATTTTCAAGAAACCATTAATATATATAACATAAAATATACCCAAGGATAAAAATATAAATAATCACATGGATAATAATAAATTATTACATAATTATGGAATGCATAATTTTTGACATCATAATCATACTATAAATTCCATATACCAAGACATCATATACTTACCATCAAGGACTTATGGTACATTATAAATAATCAGGCATACGTACATAAAATAATCAGGCTAGTTTGTTTTATAATATCTACTGATGTGTATATGGTCTATAATGGGGCCCAACTATCACTTACTATGTTTAATGCATTCATTAATACATAATCAATATGAACATTCAGATTGAAAAACTACTATATGAAATGTAAATATTTCCTTATTTTATAAATAGAGCCACATAATCGTAAGAAATATAGAGATATAACGTCGATGGTTTCATTAGAGTATACCTCATTAAAGCACAAGAATAATAAAATGATGTTGACTTATACGAAAATACATTTAAAATAAAATTTTAGCCTTTATTTGAAAACATGAGAAAAATATCATTTTCTTTTGAAATTTTTTTACTTTTTTGGAAATATTGAGAAAATTATTTTTTTTCAAAATAATCATGGAAAATTGTAATTTAATATTAAAATAAAATAATTATTATGACAACAATAAAATTTTTTCAATTAGTAAATATTAAAAACATGATTTCTTTCGCACTTTTAGTAAAAAGTTAAAAAGTACATAGTTTAGAAAATGACAAGATGATTCCTTTTAAACCATTGTAAAGATAGTCAAATATAGTTGAAAATTAATTTAAAAAATCATTATAAAAAAGTAAATACATTATTGAAAAAATTATATAGAACATTAATATATAGGAGATATATTTTGAAAGGAAAAATATAAAATTAGGTTTTAAAGGAAAACCCCTTACCTTAAGTCCCAAATTATTATTTACATTCTATAACTCTTGAATAAAAAAATTATTTAAATATTTTACTTGATTAAGAACCTTTTTCATGTTCATTCCATTATTATTATTCCATTTATTTCATTTATTACAATGTATTTCTTAATTACTGAATTAGTTAAGTTTTCATTGGACGTTTTGAGGATGTTTGGTTCATATGGTGGATAAGGTATAAATATAATCATCTAATAGAATCTATATAAGTTTAGGATCCATTTTAATATTTATCTTTTTTGTTTACCCCCTAATTAACCACGTTGGACCTTAATCATTCTAAAAAACATTTTTCTCTTTAAGAGTCATGAAAGTAATTTTAAAAATGAAAATTTTCACATACATGAACAATTATTTGTAGTGTAAACAATTTCTAATACACTTTATTCAATATAGTTTTATTATTATTTTATAAAGGGTTAAAAATAATTTTTAAACATTAAATACCATTTAATGCCATTTTTAGGACTATTGAGAAATTTTGACTTTAAGAAAATCAAGAAAATAATGGAATTCAAAGCTAAACTTATTCTCTATCAATTATAAAATAAAATTATCCATTATTTTTTTGATATACAATAATATATCCCTAAAATATTACTTTTTAAAATCATTTAAACTTTTTTACTTATTTCACAAGTGTCATACCGGTGTTGAATAAGAATTCACGAGAATTATAAAATATTTTAAAACTAAATATAAATTATTTTTATAAAAATAAATTATTAATATTAACACAACTAATTATATTCATTTATAACATATTTTTTATTTTTATGAAAACACATTAAAAATATTAAAAGAAAGAGAATGGAATTTTGTACTTATTCTTTACTTAAAATAATATAAAGGTCATAATAAAAGTCAAGTGTCACTTAAATAATTAATCTTTAAAAATAATTTTATTAGTGTTGAAATAATCACATACAATAAGAATTAATATAAGATTTTGTGACCTTATCAATTAGTTTTATCCTTAATTAACTCATTTTACTCTTTTATCATGGTGATAATTTTTTTGCAATGTTACTATTTATAATAAAAAAATGTAATTGAACTCATTTTTAAATTTTAACCTCATGATTAAAAATTTTAAAAATATAATTTTCAAAATTCAATTTATATAATTTGAAGAAATTAATTTTAATATAAGTGCAAAAAATGCAACAAAAATAGTTTTTATAAAAATATGTTTTTAAGAAAAAAACTGAACTTATAAAAAATGAAATATAATACTAATTCATATAGAATAAATTATATTATTTTTATTAAAATGGAAATTATGTTACATTAAAACCAAATCCAAAATACAATGGTACATTTAAATTACCTGATATAAAGAAATTAAATGACTATTTTGCAAAAATCATTATTTTTCACTATTCCCCCCAAAAAATATTTTTAGAAAACCCCCAAAAACTCAATTTAAGATGTTTTTTACATTTAAATTTCAAAAAATATTTCTAATTTTTAAAATAGGGCTTCTAAAATTTTTATAAATTAAATATAGTATCTTTACACAAAATGAAATAATTTTTTTAAGAATAAAATGAATTTATCCTAATTTAATACTCATATGCACAATTAAATGAATGTTAATTATATTTATTAGATATATAATCTACTCATACCCTTATAATAGTTTATAAATATTTATTAATTTAACATATGAAGATAAATAAACATTTCACATAGAAAAATAGTATTAAACAAATATATTCTACTAACAAAATATTTAGTCTTAATTTCTAACAAATTGATACATCAATGTATAATTTATTATTCATTTTATTAAGGAAAAAAATTATACATATATTTCATAATATGTTTATTCCTATTTACACACTTCAAACCAATAAGTATTTTATGACATTCATATTTAAATAATAATAATTATATAGTATATCACTGTTTGTTTTTCTCGGTGTTCATTATACTATACGCTATCAAATATATTACCCAAAGAAAATAAATCCTAAAAACTTAGAATATTACCACAGAAATATAAAAATTATCATTATAAATATATATAGGTGATTATAAATAAGTAATGGTTAGTTTTTAATGGTGATTCATAAGTTGAAGGTGTTTATTGGGCCTAAAAGTTTTCACCGAAAGAAAAAATCAAATCTATAAGACTCTTCCTAGCTATGAATATCAAAATAAATTTCACAATTTTGAAAATCAAAGTAATGTTTATTTTTGAATGGAGTGGTCAATGAGAATGTGTATATAGAATAACATTTGGATTTTTGATGATGATGATGAATCAAAGGTTTGAAGGTTAAGAAATGATTTTTTTGTCTTAAAATATACAATTTAATCCTATTTTTCTCAATTACATGCCTTCTTAATGAATATAGAATTTATAATATGTGGTGTATATCATAAAATATATTTAAAATAAACAAAAAATTATTAGTTAATGTTTCTTATATATGTTGAAAACATCTTATTTTGAGGTAGTAAACTAAAATTAGTGGAATATTTTTCATTTTTAATGAGCTCAAATATTGAAATGTCAATGACTATAGAAATTAAATATTTTATTAAGTTTATTGTAAATGAAATATAAGGAAATAATTTTATTTCATAAGATGAATATTAAAGGGAGTGTTGGAGTTAGTAACTTAAAACCAACTAACTTTATACTTTCAATTACCAGAATATTAATGTTAATTAATATCTTATCACATGATGATTTTTATTCTGTGTAATATAATGAGATAATACCCTTAGAGTATTTTATTAATGAAAAGGTTATATTAGTTCCTTTATATAATTATAACATTAATGTTTTATGACAATATATTCTTAATCATATGTCATATGGTCTAGATAACATATGTTTGATGGGACACATATGATATTAGACTATCAAGTGACTGATTTTACAAAGTAGTTGAAACTTATTCTCATGAAGTTAAATATTATAATCTCTAATTAGAATAGTTATAATGAGAGACCCATAAATATTAATTGCACATGTTATATGTGTCATTAGATATTCATATATGTGGATGTGTGTAATAGTACTTTGACATGTGATTATTATTAATGTATATCATGAATCATTTACTTTAATGTATTGATGAAACCTATGATGACATATGCTCACAATAATGTGGAATATGTTGGGTGAATCATAAGTGATATGAAATTAATTGAATATGTTAATAATTTATTTATCTATTTGAGATAAAGGAATATGATATCTATGTCCCTTTTATTGAAATGGAACTATGTGATTAAATCCATGGAAATAGTAGTAAATCAATGAGTTAATTTTAATGAGTAAAATAAATATAAATCAATAAAATATGATGATGATACAAAGTTCGAAAACTTCTTTATGAGAAATCAAGAAAACGGGATTAAATTACACAATAGTGATTAATATGATGTTGTTGACATTGAAACATTAACTTTCTTATCTATGGGTGCCTTGACAAGTTACTACAAGCTAATTTTGAACTTTAGGAAAGTTTTCATAGTACCCCTGAGAAAGTTTCCTAGAGGTTAACACACAATTTTTATCAAATATCTTAATTAAATTTGATTTTAATTTAATAATAATAATTAATATAATTCTTGGCATAAGGAATAATTATTATTGAGGTGAGTTTTATTTCATTAATTAAATCACTAGTTAATCTAGTTTATAATATATACGTGTTTATTTTTTAAAAAATAATATTTGAATGCTTGTAAATATAATATTTATTTTTATCTTGTTTAATATTCATGAGGCTAAAAAATATTTTTTTGGTATTGAAAATATAATTTTCTCTCAATCTAAAGAAATATATTTTTTCGATCAAATACGAAAGACACAAGGAACACATTTCCTCTAATATTTCACCTAGAATAAAAAATAATGGTGGTTAATGATTCATGGAGCATGTATGGATACTAGTAGAGAGAATTATTGTTTATATTATTCACTACAACAATGAGGCTTATAGAGTGAAACCAAATTGATCACTAACAATCAAGAAGAATTACCATGTCAAGTTAATTCTTGGGTTTAAATTCATTTTAAATTATATGTGAAATGATACTCTCTATAAAGAATATATGGTTTTTTCATTATGTTATTCAGAATTATCCTTTTAAATTGAAGAAAATAATTATTTGGAGTGGGAGTCACTTTTTTTCTACACCCCAAAACCATTAAGTTTTATTATAGTGAACACATATTAATTTATAATTAGATATTATATGGTTGATAAATTTTTGATATTTTAGGAATAAATATATTTACAGTTTTTCATTCATTAATATGAGTGAGGAAAATGCGCATGTTTGAGTTCACATGACCAAGAAATATATAATAATAGATTAATAATGCTTGAAGACCCCATCCAGATTTTCCAAGGGTTTTGGTTTCCATCACGTCTTTCGAGGACCTTTCACAGTCAATCAATCACTATTTGTAAACACATATTATATTTTTGGATTTTTATATATTAGGAGGGAAATAAAAACATGGGGGTTTTAATTTAGATGTAAACATGAAATTTAATGAAAATTAGAAGAAAATAAATCAAGTTTAAATAAAATAACTTGGACATATGGTTAGCAACTAAGGTTCTTTCATTATAAAAAATATATTATCCAAATTCTATATGATATCTCATCCCATTATACATGTACTATTATCCACTACTTTTAGAATGAAATTTATAATATATAGAAGATATCTTTAACACACAAAATATCAACTCCCAAATAGTCAAGAGTAATGAGAACAACTCAATTGAGAGTGTGACACCATCCAAGATCAGACTCCATTATACACTGCTTTATCCCTCAAAAAACAATCAACTCTATTGTATAAAGAGTATTCCCAAGAGAAGGTATGGATTGAATATTTAGGGTAGAATAGAATGTTATTGAAAATATTTTCAAGTAGAGTTTTTTGATTACTTCACCAAAACTAAACAATTATGTTTCACTCCCCATAAAAAAATGATGACGTGGTGATTTAAAAAGTAATAATTTAGGAACATCAAGAAAAACTCCCCCGAGGAAAAGCCTTAATTCATTCAATCACCATTTTGAGTGTGAGATATCATAGTGAAAAATTAAATAGATATATATAGAGTGAGTTATAGAGATAGATAATATAAATATTTTTTATTAAATCATGTAGTGTGAGATAAATGATAAAAATATATAGAAAAAACATAATATCTAATTATATATGAACTCCTTAATCCATGAAACTCCCCCTACCAAGGTGAATAATACATATTTATAAATTGGATGAGAGGATATGGTAATATATATTTTTAAATGGAATATTGAAAATTGAGTAAAAATCAATACATATTTTTTTACCACATCATTGACCATCCAACCAACCAAACTAGATATAGATCTAGTTGAATGAAATATTCAGTTTTGAGTCCTATAACTTGTTTAGAAATTTTATCACCATATGAGAAAGGGGTAAATGTTATGGACCAAAAATTGATGTGATATCCATACTGAATAATCCAATAATTCATTAAATTCATTCCCCATTATCGATAAGAAAACTAGTGATCCAGCTCATAGTCTTCAAAGAAAATATGTATCCCAAGATGTGGAAAATTCTATAAAAAAATTAATGTTATATATAAAATAGAATATTTTAATATATAAATACTAGAGTGAAATTAAATTGGAAAAAATAGAATTTCCCAAAATTTTTAAGATTCATTCTCTAATTAAAATTTCTCATTAAATCATCACATAAAATCAAAACTATGAATTTACAATTTCATATAAAAGAAAAATAAAATTCTTAAAAATTAATCATTTAGCTACTTTCAAAATCCAATCCAACTTATTATTTTAATATAAAAATAGAAAAATCAACCACACATTAATAAATTTTAAGGATATAAATCATTGAAACACAAATTAAAATTAATAAAAAATTTATCTCTTCCAGTGTGTAACTAAAATTATAAGAAATATATTATTGGTTAACCACCCAAGTGAAAGTTTCAATAATCATGACATGTCCTGTGGGGACTAGTACATGAAATCATTTCACACCACTTACCACCAATTGTAACATGGTTTTATTGAGTGTATACAATGTGTAGTTGGTGTACACACATTATAATGCGAAACTTTTTGAAAACGATGTGGGCAAAGTTCTCAACATGTAATTAATACACATTCTACATATTGACATCCAACTAAGAAATGTGGTCCATTAGAAATTTCATGGATTATATCTGGATGTAAACACTGTGTAACATGACATAAATTGCATGTAATACATTCCATATCCCTAGGAATGTTATTCAAATATCCATAAACTATGTGAATACTATGTAGCTAGAAGTACACACAATGTAATTCATACACACTCATGAAAGGCGTGTTCCAATATTGGTGTTTCATGTGAGTCAAGACATGAAAAAATTAATTAATTTAATGAGAATCCAAATAAAATTATGTGTATCTGGATATACACTCCATGTGACTAGGATTTTATGCACTAAAAAAATGCTATGTGATTTTTATCATGTCATGTGGAATTAAATATTTTCATAACTATTTCCCATGTTACTATAAAAATACATAATATGTATGGTAATTATACATTTACTGTATTTCACAGGCATTGATAGTGGTTCATGACATGAAAATTTATGGCATGTAGTGTGGTCATGCATTCCATGTATCCTACATAGATTGAACTATATAACAACACCTTATGTAATATGATGGCATGACATGTTGGCATAAACGTTGTGTATGTAAATAACACATGACATGGACCATACATAGTATAAGACCCACACCATTTCATGTGAAATTACACACAATGTAAGAATTAAAATCTATTAATTTTTTCAATAAAATTTTTAAGGTTAAAAACCATGTTATCTCTGTTACAAGACATGTATATTACATTTCATACTAAATTTAAATTTGACCAGGAAGGTGCATGTTGTATGCCAGATTAGTACATACTATGCACTTTATAATTTTAAAATAAAATAAATTTATTTACAATTATAAAGGATGAGAATCATGGTAATTTTTTTGATTGAAAATTATGATAAAAAAGTAATTAATCAATAATATTATTAATTTATTAATTTGAGAAGTTTATCTTAATAAATGAATAAATTTAAATGAAATATAGAATGTAGAAATTACATGACATAGATGATCATGATACTTATTTACCTATGTTTGTGTTGTGTTTCTATTTTGTTTAATTATTTATTTCATGGGGTTTTAATAAATATATTATAAAATTAAATATTATATCCTTTGTATAATCCCTTCCACCATTATATATATATGATTTTTTTATATTGTTTATTTTTTATATCCCCAAATTCGTAGTGCC
The DNA here is from genome assembly GCA_963277665.1 of Viscum album. NCBI lineage: Eukaryota > Viridiplantae > Streptophyta > Magnoliopsida > Santalales > Viscaceae > Viscum > Viscum album. Next base: position 1,954,484,775 of record OY728125.1, read on the forward strand.
ACTCATCTGAAAATGAGTAAGAATATTTAAAGGAAATGGACACTGGTGATTAGAGGTGGTTAAATATTGATCTAAGGCGAAACCAAAATATGATATGCACATCTTAAAGGTGTAATGTCACAAATCAAGCCAAGTATCAAGTCAATGAGTTATTTCCTTAGGGTTAAGGGTTATGTTTTTTATTCTTGATAATCTAAACATTAATTAAAAATCCATGATTATATCACATGTTGATTTTATTTTGGTAATTACCAAGTTATTTATTTATGTGATTAATGTGTATTTAATGATTAAAAATGACGAAATAAAGTTATATAAAAAACATGTAAGATGAAATAAAATAACATCATTATGCATAAATTATTTGATCACAAATAGTTAACTACTTATGTAAAATCCATATATTATTAACTGGCATGTGAATAATAAAATAATTTTTTATGAATAAGTTAAACAAAATCCATCAAGGACATATTTATTCAAATAATGAATTCCATTACTTAAGTTAGTATTTAATCATAAATTAAATTATTGGTAAAACCCCTATCAAGAAACTTTCATTTATCGAGGAATTCTAATTAATTTTTTGGCATGTATTAACAAATTTAATATGAAGATTAGTTTCACCCACATGCCCTAGTATTACTCGGAGGCATGAGTTGTTGACGTTTTAGTATAGAATTTTATTATTAGAGAGTCCACTCAAGATATCAAGTAACTATGATTTAATTTATTTGGAAAGACCACCTAACTAAATACCATTGAGTAATTTGACCAGGAACTTGTTTGGGTTATGAGAAGGGAAATATAGATCTTTGACACTAGAATATCAATATAAAAGGATATTTTGATTACAATAGTTAGGTCTGTTGGGATTTGATAAAATAGTGGGAGACTAATTAAATTAAATCTATTAAATTACACTTGGTAATCAAGATAAATTACTAATATATGATTCTATTTTTTTATAGAAAAATGGAATCACATTTAATCATTAAACTATACCTATGGTAAATCTTAGAGAAAAGAAGTCTCATGGAAAACATTAAATTCTAAGAGTGGTATAGGTTCTTACACTATGTACTATGTAAAGATATGAGGTATTATATTCAAAAGTCTCTAGTCCCAACTGATCCCTATATGGATGAAAGTAAGGAAGAGTATATTTTTGGTAACACATGGATGATGCATTGGATGTAAAATCAATAATGTTATCATACATGAAAAATGATCTCCAAAATATTCACAAATGTAACGTCAACTAGGATAGATACCATGATGGGGGGGTGAATCAGGGTATGGAAAATTAAAACAACTTCCCATTTTGATCTTGTTTCGTTGTTAGACAAAACACACTTCTCTCTCTCCTTCCCGTTGCAGTGTATGAATGAATCTTAAAGCATGCACATGACACAACAATTTTATTTGGTTCACCCTCACTGGGATACGTCCAAGGAGCATACACTGACAATATGACGATGTTCCAAATCCACTATGGTCGCACTACTATTTACAAGTTCGTAGCGGACTCACTATCCCTCCTGGTTTACAAACACTCACAATATGAAAGCTCACTGCTCTCTCAACTGAAGTGGGTTCACTGCTTCTTCAAAATATACACTCATAATTTGAAGAATTGTAGGTCCCTTCATTATCTCTAATGAAATCTACATCCTTAACTATTAATAGATGATATGTTGACGTCGCACTTTCACCAGCAGATGAATCTCACTTTGCACTGGGTGTACCGGGCAACCCCAATTTTTACGCGCAACCCTTACTGCACCTTGTGTGTAATTACCTTAACTTGTGCGAAATATGATTTTCGTGAAACGCCTCTTTTACGCGAAAAATCTTCTTTTACGTGCAACTATTTCTTTTACGCACAACATTTTCTTTATGTGCAAATACTGCTTTTACGCGCAACTCCCATCTTTTACGCGCAACCTTTTCTTTACGCGCAAATACTCCTTTTACGCACAAACTTGTTGTTTACGCACAAATCCTTTACGTACTCCAATTTCATGTGCCAGAGATCAGATACTCTCTAATTATTGAGATTAACCGAATGAGGGGGGTCATGTCATATTTATAGGAAAAATCGACCCTTGTTCAAAAAAACCTCCTTCCGCGCGTAATCCTCATTGAGCGTGAAAAACACATCTTCTGTGCAACATCGTTTTTCACGCACTGCTCCAATATTTCACGCACCTCATGCCTTTTCCAATTTTTTAGCTTCTTATCTCGAAACACCTCTTGCACGAAAAACACCAATCCTCTATTTCACACACCAAACTAATATTTTTTGCAGCATTTTCTTTTTCACGCACCACGCAAATATTTCGTGCACCACTTTCCTTTTTCACGCACCACAAAAATATTTCATGCACCACAATCCTTTTTCATGCACCTATTTCCTTTATCACGCACCTCTCTTTTCCAAAAACACATCTCTCTATTTTCCGATTTTCAAGCCAAAAAAAATTGGAAAACACTGTAGAACGACACCACCTTTTATCTTCTCTTTTTGTACCACCTCCAGATCGTCTATTCCTTTTTCGAGGTTCTTGAATCAAACAAGGATAACCAATAACATATATTGAACCCAAAAAATCACCTTGTAAACCCCCTTTGTCAACAAATTCTACATTGTGGTCTGCTTAGTGAACAAACACAACATGAAGGCCCACATTGTCAACAAACACAATCACCTCAAAAATGCTTCAATGATACCTTGAGGGATTTTTTCCCAACAATCTCCCACTTTGGGTTTGTTGAAAACTCTTCTCATAAAAATTCTTTACACTTTGATACCTCATTAAAGCTCCTTCCAACCACTACCACCATTCACCTCTTGCGATTCTGATAGCGTTTAAGGATTTACATAGCACATACTCTAAGCCCATATGAGCAATGATTTCCGTGAGAAACAAGAGTAAATGAAAATATCATCAATGAATCACTTTATTTAGGACACCGATTTTTGATACCAAACTGATACCAATTGCTAAACTGATACCAATTGTGGATTTCTGGAAACCTTATCACACTATTCCAATATCACTATTCTTCTATTATCATGATCCTCAGCGATCATGATATCTAATCTTTGATCGATCACTTCTAGCATTGTCATATTTAAAAACTTCCGCTGTCTGCTTACAACTTCAACTCCTCTTTCACTTTCAACTCCCCATATCTCAATGCTCTCACCCTATCTCGCTGCTCTACCTATCAGCTTCTCCCCATGTCTTTGACTAATAAATTTTCTCCCTTCTTTAGTCATAGTTTCTCCCACTTGAGGAGTCACTATTTCTCCCCCTCTATCAACAAACCCAAAGGTCACTCCTTTGTGGTCAGAGACATTGGAAAGAACACATATGATCACAATAGAGAAAAACACACCATACCACGAGGAGACGGGGGGCACATCCACACTGATTAAAGTGCTGGGAGGCGAATGGACTCCTAGAGCTAGCTGATGTCTCTCAAAATATTCCTTGGGTAAGTCCTTGGTCAGAATGTCTACCACCTGTAGTTCTGTAGGCACATACTCCAACATCACGATTCCGTGCTCAACCTTCTCCTTGATAAAATGATACTTTATCTCAATGTGCTTTGTTCTGGAGCGATGGATGATATTTTTTATGAGATTTATAGTACTAGATTTATTGAACTAGATTCCTATAGGAGACTTCACTTCTACTCCCATATCATTATGCTGCTGCTTCATCCACAATAACTGTGTGCATGCTTGAGTGGCCACAATATACTCAGCTTCTGCGGTGCTTAATTAAATGCAATCTTGCTTCTTGATTAGTCAAGAAATACATAGTCCACCAAGATATAATGCACCTCTTGACATTGATTTCTTGTCATCAACTGAACCAACCCAATCTGCATCAGTATATCCCAATAAATATGTCTTAGATTTTTCATTATACATCAAGTCGAAATCCACCATGCCTTTGATATACCGAAGTATTATTTTCACTACATGCATGTGACTTTCCTTGGTACTGCTTTGATATCGTGCTGCTTGGCATGTGGAGAAAACAATATCAGGTCTCATCACTGTTAGGTATAGTAAACTCCCAATAATTTTCCTGTATTCTATGATATTAACTACCTTTCCATTATCATCTTTCGATAATTTAATCCAGGTAGAAACAAGAGTCTTCATATCCATGTAATTTTCCATTTCAAATATTCCTAGAACCTCCTTGGCATATTTGGATTGAGAAATGAATGTGCCATTCCTTCCTTGTGTCACCTGTAAACCAATGAAAAATGTCAGCTCACTAATCATAGACATTTTGAACTCATGTTTCATGAATTTGGAAAATTGTCTGCACTGTGCTTCATCTGATCCACCAAAGATTATGTCATCGACATAAACTAGTACCATTATCCTTTGATTACTGTTGTTTTTGAAATATAGATTGTAATCAACTCCACCATGCTGGAAACCAAGCTTCTTCAAATACTGATCAAGCCTGGAGTACCATGCTCTCAGTTCTTGTTTCAACCCATATAATTCCTTCTTCAGCCGAAAAACCTTGTTATCTTCCTCATGAATGAGAAAACCATCTGGCTACTTGATATAAACTTCTTACTCTAGAATCCCATTCAAGAATGCAGATTTGACATTAATATGTAATACTTTGAACTTTTGTTGTACTGCAATTGATAGGAATAATCTGATTGTCTCAAGCCTTGCAACTGGTGCAAATGTCTCATTAACATCAATTCCCTCTATCTAGGAGTAACCTTTGCTCACTAATCATGATTTTTTTGAATCACTATTCCATATTCATTCATTTTGTTGTGAAAGACCCATTTAGTCTTGATTACATTCTTATCAGAAGACCTCAAAATAATCTCCCACGTCTAATTCTTTTCAATCTGATCAAGCTCTTCATTCACAGCATGAACCCAATTTTCATCGTCAGCTGCATCAGTAAAACATTTAGGCTCTAACTGAGATAAGAAATATTTCTGCTACAGAGATTTCATTCTTCTTATCCAAACTGGAGCTGACTGATCACTAATGATATTCTTTCTATCAATTTCTGCTCGACTCCTTGGCTTCTCTGCAGATACCGATTTTTCTTCTTCATACTCATCATTAATATCTTCTTCTGAATCAGCATAAGCCACTTCTGCTCCTCCTTCATTACTTTCCTCCTCATAGTTTTTATTTGGAAATTGTTTATTGTGCTGTTGAATACTCTCTTCATTCTCTACTATAGTGACATCATTGCTCTCAACTACTTTTACCAGCCTTTTGTTAAATCATTTTTATGCTTTGTTTTTTCCTAAGTATCCAAGTAATATCCCCTCATCTCCACACTACTCAAATTTCCTATGTTTCTCCTTGTTGAGGATAAAGCACTTACTTCCAAATATTCAAAAGTATTTAATTGTTGGATTCTTTCCATACCACATCTCATACAAAGTATTTCCTTCTTTCAGACACAACAGAGCCCTATTATAAATGTAGACCAATGTCAATAATTCCTCCTTCCAAAATTTCTTTGGTAGGTCTTTTTCTATGAGCATCGTTCTAGCCATGTTGTTGATGATCCGATTTCTCCTTTCAACCACTCCATTCTGTTGGGGAGTTCTCATTGGGGAAACTTGATGCCTTATCCTGTGTTTCTCGAGATAGTCTTCCACCTGACTGTTTGTGAATTCCATTCCATTATTAGTACGAAACCTCATAATTTTTTGTCCAAGAATCCTTTTGCACTCTCTCCTGTACTGTTTTAAGCAACTGAACACATCAGACTTATGAGAAAGAACAAATACCCATGTCATTCTGATATAGTCATCAATAAAAAGAACGTAGTACCTCTTTTCGTCAATTTCCCGTGGTGTGATAGGCCCAAAAACATCAGCATGCACCAATTTCAGCACTCTTCTTGACTTCTTTTCCTTTTACTTATACCTCTTTCTGATGATCTTCTCTTATTGGCATGAATCACATGTGTGAGTACGATCACATGATAGCTTAGGGAGGTCTCTTGTTAAATCAAACATTACCAGATCTTCTAGGGATGGTTGACATAGATGGCCAAGTCGTTTATGCCACAACTTGTTTTCTTCTTCTTTAGATAGAAAGCACATATCTTCTTCTCCACATACCAAGTAGACATTTCCCTTCGTTCTTTTTCCCTGTAGTACCACTACCCCATCTCTTCCTTTGACGATACACATCTTATTAGTAAACCTTATAGAATATCCCGAGTCACATAGTTGACTCACACTGAGAAAATTGTGACTGAGGCCTTCTATAACTAAGACATCATCACGTCTCATCTCTTTACCCCCAAACTTGGCCTTTCCTAAGCTAATAATCTTTAGGGATTCATCATTTCCAAACTTTACAACTCCTTCTTTTTCATATTTTACGCATACAACAAGATCCTTATTACATGTCATGTGAGATGTGCAACCGTTGTAAAGGATCCACACACTAGAGAGATTTTATGCTTTAAGGGAAATTTTTGCCACCATCGCCTTCTCATCCTTTTTCTTCTGGGTCTATATTTTTGCCTTCACACTCGGCATGGATTGAGACTTATGATCTTTCTCAGAGTATGATGGACCATCTTAATCATGCAAAGCTACAAATCTATTTTGAATTCTCAACTCACCTATTAGTTAATTTATATACTACTTGCGAACATTTTGATTCTACGTTGGCACATTCCTCTATATGGTTGAAGTACAGTACCTAGCCATGTGCCCAAATCCTATGCACTGGAGACAATGTACTTCAAAATATGTTCCAGATAACCATTCTATATTTGGATTCCACCTCTGTTCTTGTGCCATTCGATATCTTTTGGCTATGGAACACACATACTGTGAGTGTCCCATCTTTCCACAACAATAACACATGATATAAGACGCATTCCTTCATGTCAGTTTAGCACTGCTAGTTTCCATTTGGGATCTCTGAATATTATGAATCTGTTTTATTCCCAATTCAACCTTCAATCTTGGAATGGGTGCTTGCGGTCTGACTTCAATTTTCACAGCTTTTTGTTTACGATCAATCCCCCCATCGGCCTTAGCATCTGAACATAATTGATGCTTCCTTTCTACGGAACCACTATTCTCTACTTTCAACTTCTCGGTTTTCTGAGTGATCTGCTTTCCAAATGTCCTAGAAGGAGTCAAGAGTTTTTCTTGATCCTTAACATTTTTTCTCAAACCGATAACTTCTTCTTCAAGTTCTTTAATATGATTGATTTGATATTTCCTTGTGTTATTAAAGCTATCGATCTCCCTTTTCGGTTCTTCAATTATTATTTTATACTCACTAACTGATTCCGAGTCCTCTGGTGTTGATTACTTGAGTTTCTCAATGTATTTCATCAACTAAGACTTCTCTTCTTCCTGCTGCTACATATAGAGTTTGGTGTCACAAATTTTTTTTTGGATTTCTTTGTTTTGGATCTCCAAACATCTATCTATTCCAGAGCAGCCTCTAACTCAGCTTGCATATCAAATCTTCCCTCAACTTCTTCTTCTTCTTTATTAGCTTCGATTTCATTCTTATTCTAAGAACTACCGACAACTGCCACCATAGAATTTTCTCCACAGTATTTGCAGTTCTCTATCTCTTTAACCTCCTCAACCTCAGACTAATCTGAACTATCACATTCTTTTGAACGAAGGTTCTTCTTCTTAAAGAAATTTCTCTTGAACTGTTTCTTGCCTTTCCCATAGGCTAGATACTTCTTCTTGGTAATTTTGATTTCATCAACATCATCATCCTCTTGGAACTTTTTGGGGAACCTTTCCGCAAGATGTACAACCTTTACACATAAAAAACAAGCAAGTGGAAGCTTCCCCTTACACTTTCCTTTTCCTATTTGAAGGTTTGAGGAGAGGAATGATATCACCTCATATGTCACTTAATCTTCCTAAGAATATTAAATGGTGAGGTTCTTCGTGGCCTTGAATGCCACCTCTTTGGATTTCCCTTTTTCCACAACATCGTTTTCATCATTTATCATTTCATATGAAACAAGGGTGTTGTGCAGGTTATCTAATGTCATCTCTTTCGGGTCTTTATCTTCCAAAACTGAAACTTTGGGATTGAACTGAGGTTGAAGTTTCCTCAAGATGCACTTTTCAATATTTATGTCTTAGATAACTTCTCCAAGACCTCACATGCCTTCCACTACAACATTTACCCTATCAAAGAATGCATCGACAAAATCATTTGGGTTCATTCTCAAATCCTAATACTTGTTCCACAACACTTGCAGTTTTTTCTCTCTGACCTTTTTATCTCCTTCATATATATTCAATAGATTTTCCCACATGGAATGTGATATTTTTCATGACATGAACATTGTATAAATATCATTGGATAGGGATCCCCCAAAAGCATTAATTCCCTTAGCATCAGCATTCAATTCTCTACGCTCACCTTCAGATAATGCGCCACTATTAATATCGACTGTTATGCCATGCATTGCTACTGTGAACACATCTATTTCCAAAGATCAAAAGTAGTGTTGCATCTGATTCTTCCATAGCTGAAAATTGTTCCCATCGAAGATCGGAATCCATTTGTGATTGGTGACCTCCATTTGAGAGAGAAACACAGACATCAACATCTCCCTCTGATACCAATTGTTAGGTCCACTAGGCTAGATACCCTAAGAGTGGGGGTGAATTGGGGTATGACAAATTAAAACAACTGCCCCTTTTGATCTTGTTTTGTTGTTAGACAAAACCCACTTCTCTCTCTTCTTCCCGTTCCAGTGTATGAATGATTCTTAAAGCATGCACATGACACAACAATTTTACTTGGTTCAACCTCACTGGGCTATGTCCAAGGAGAATACACCGGTGCTGTGCCGATGTACCGAATCCACAATGGTCATACTGTTCTTTACAAGTTCGGAGTAGACTCATTGTCCCTTCTGGTTTACAACCACTCACAATATGAAAGATCACTGCTCTCTCAACTGAAGTGTGATCACCGCTTCTTTAGAAGATCCACTCACAGTTTGAAGACTTGTAGGTCCCTTCATTATCTCTAATGAAATCTGTATCTTTAACTGTTAATAGATGCTCTTTTGATGTCACAATTTCACTTGCAGATGAATCTCACATTGCACCGGGTGTACCGGGAAACCCCAATTTTTACACGCAGCCCTTACTGCACCTTGCACGTAATTCCTTTGACTTGTGCAAAATACAATTTTCATGCAATACCTCTTTTACACACAAACTCTTCTATTACATGCAACTATCTCAATGCTCTCCCCCTATCTCGCTGCTCTACCTGTCAGCTTCTCCCCATGTCTTTGACTAATAAATTTTCTCCCTTCTTTAGTCATAGTTTCTCCCACTTGAGGAGTCACTATTTATCCCCCTCTATCAAAAAACCCAAAGGTCACTCCTTTGTGGTGAGAGACATTGGAAAGAACACATATGATCACAATAGAGAAAAACACACCATACCACGAGGAGACGGGGGGGGGGGGGGGGCACATCCACACTGATTAAAGTGCTGGGAGGCGACTGGACTCCTAGATCTAGCTGATGTCTCTCAAAATATTCCTTGGGTAAGTCCTTGGTCAGAATTTCTGCCACCTGTAGTTCTGTAGGCACATACTCCAACTTCACGATTCCGTGCTCAACCTTATCCTTGATAAAATGATACTTTATCTCAATGTGCTTTGTTCTGGAGTGATGGATGAGAATTTTTATGAGATTTATAGTACTACAGTTATTTCACTAGATTCCGATCGAAGACTTCACTTCTACTCCCATATCATCAAGCTGCTGCTTCATCCACAATAACTGTGTGTATGCTTGAGTGGCCACAATATACTCAGCTCTGCGGTGCTTATTGAAATGCAACCTTGCTTCTTGATTAGCCAAAAAATACATTGTCCACCAAGATATAATGCACCTCTTGACATTGATTTCTTGTCATCAACTGAACCAACCCAATCTGCATCAGTATATCCCAATAAATATGTCTTAGATTTTTCATTATACATCAAGTCAAAATCCACCATGCCTTTGATATACCAAAGTATTATTTTCACTACAAGCATGTGACTTTCCTTGGGATTGCTTTGATATCATGCTGCTTGGCATGTGGAGAAAACAATATCAGGTCTCGTCACTGTTAGGTATAGTAAACTCCCAATAATTTGTCTGTATTCTATGATATTAACTACCTTTCCCTTATCACCTTTGATAATTTCATCCGGGTAGAAACAAGAGTCTTCATATCCTTGTAATTTTCCATTCCAAATCTTCCTAGAACCTCCTTGGCATATTTGGATTGAGAAATGAATGTGCCATTCCTTCCTTGTGTCACCTGTAAACCAAGGAAAAATGTCAGCTCACTAATCATAGACATTTTGAAATCATGTTTCATGAATTTGGAAAATTGTCTGCACTGTGCTTCATCTGATCCACCAAATATTATGTCATCGACATAAACTAGTACCATTATCCTTTGATTACTGTTGTTTTTGAAATATAGATTGTAATCCAGTCCACCATACTGGAAACCAAGATTCTTCAAATACTGATCAAGCATGGAGTACCACGCTCTCGGTTCTTGCTTCAACCCATATAATTCCTTCTTCAGCCCAAAAACCTTGTTATCATCCTCATGAATGAGAAAACCATCTGGCTACTTGATATAAACTTCTTCCTCTAGAACCCCATTCAAGAATGCAAGTTTGACATCCATCTGGAATACTTTGAACTTTTGTTGTACTGCAATTTATAGGAATAATCTGATTGTCTCAAGCCTTGCAACTGGTGCAAATGTCTCATTAACATCAATTCCCTCTATCTAGGAGTAACCTTTGCACACTAATCATAATTTTTTTCGAATACCTATTCCATCTTCATTCATTTTGTTGCGAAAGACCCATTTAGTCTTAATGAAATTCTTATCAGAAGACCTCAAAATGATCTCCCACGTCTAATTCTTTTCAATCGGATCAAGCTCTTCATTCACAGCATGAACCCAATTTTCATCGTCAGCTGCATCAGTAAAACATTTAGGCTCTAACTGAGATAAGAAATATTTCTACTATAGAGATTTCATTCTTCTTATCCAAACTGGAGCTGACTGATCACCAATGATATTCTTCCTATCAATTTCTTCTCGACTCCTTGGCTTCTGTGCAGATACCGATTTTTCTTCTTCATACTCATCATTAATATCTTCTTCTGAATCAGCATAATCCACTTCTGCTCCTCCTGCGTTACTTTCCTCCTCATAGTTTTTATTTGGAAATTGATCACTGTGCTGTTGAATACTCTCTTCATTCTCTACTATAGTGACATCATTTCTCTCAACTACTTTTACCAGCCTTTTGTTAAATCATTTGTATGATTTGTTTTTTCCTAAGTATCCAAGTAATATCCCCTCATCTCTCCACTACTCAAATTTCCTATGTTTCTCCTTATTGAGGATAAATCACTTACTTCCAAATATTTGAAAGTATTTAATTGTTGGATTCTTTCCATACCACATCTCATACAGAGTATTTCCTTCTTTCAGACACAACAGAGCCCTTTTAGAAATGTATACCAATGTCAATAAATCCTCCTTCCAAAATTTCTTTGCTAGGTCTTTTTCTATGAGCATTGTTCTAGCCATGTTTTTGATGATCCAATTTCTCCTTTCAACCACTCCATTCTGTTGGGGAGTTCTCATTGGGGAAACTTGATGCATTATCTTGTGTTTCTCGAGATAGTCTTCCACCAAACTTTTGTGAATTCCGTTCCATTATCAGTACGAAACTTCATAATTTTTTGTCCAAGAATCCTTTTTAACTCTCTCCGGTACTGTTTTAAGCAACTGAACACATCAGACTTATGAGAAATAACAAATACCCATGTCATTCTGATATAGTCATCAATAAAAATAATGTAGTACCTCTTTTCGTCAATTTATCGTGGTGTGATAGGCCCAAAAAAATCAGCATGGACCAATTTGAGCACTCTTCTCGACTTCTTTTCCTTTTCCTTATACATCTTTCTGATGATCTTCCCTTATTGGCATGCATCACACGTGTGAGTACGATCACATGATAGCTTAGGGAGGTCTCTTGTTAAATCACACTTTACCAGATCTTCTAGGGATGGTTGACATAGATGACCAAGTCGTTTATGCCACAACTTGTTTTCTTCTTCTCTATATAGAAAGCACATATCTTCTTCTACACATACCAAGTAGACATTTCCCTTCGTTCTTTTTCCCTGTAGTACCACTACCCCATCTCTTCCTTTGACGATACACATCTTCTTAGTAAACCTTATAGAATATCCCGAGTCACATAGTTGAATCACACTTTTCAAATTGTGACTGAGGACTTCTATAGCTAAGACATCATCACGTCTCATCTCTTTACCCCCAAACTTGGCCTTTCCTAAGCTAATAATCTTCAGGGCTTCATCATTTCCAAACTTTACAACTCCTTATTTGTCATATTTTACGCCTACAACAAGATCCTTATTACCTGTCATGTGATATGTGCAACTGTTGTCAAGGATCCACACACCAGAGTGATTTAATGCTTTAAGGGCAATTTATGCCACCATCGCCTTCTCATCCTTTTTCTTCTGGGTCTATATTTGTGCCTTCACACTCGGCATGGATTGAGACTTATGATCTTTCTTAGAGTATGATGGACCATCTTCATCATGCAAAGCTACAAATCTATTTTGAATTCTCAACTCACCTATTAGTTAATTGATCTACTCCTTGCGAACATTTTGATTCTACTTTGGAACATTCCTCTATATGGTTGAAGTACAGTACCTAGCCATGTGCCCAAATCCTATGCACTGGAAATAGTGTACTTCAAAATATGTTCTAGATAACCATTCTATGTTTGGCTTCCACCTCTGTTCTTGTGCCATTTGATATCTTTTGGCTATGGAAAACACATACTGTGAGTGTCCCATCTTTCCACAACAATAACACATGATATAAGGTGCATTACTTCGTGTCACTTTAGCACTGCTAGTTTCCATTTGGGATCTATGAATATTATGAATCTATTTTATTCCCAAATCAACCTTCAATCTTGAAATGGGTGCTTGCAGTCTGACTTCAATTTTCACAGCTTTTTGTTTACGATCAAGCCCCCCATCGGCCTTAGCTTGTGAACATAATTGATGCTTCCTTTCTGCGGAACCACTATTCTTTACTTTCAACTTCTCGGTTTTCTGAGTGATCTACTTTCCAAATGTCCCAGAAGGAGTCAAGAGTTTTTCTTGATCCTTAACATGTTTTCTCAAACCGATAACTTCTTCTTCATGTTCTTCAATATGCTTGATTTGATATTTCCTTGTGTTATTAAAGCTATCGATCTCCCTTTTCGGTTCTTCAATCATTATTTTATACTCACAAACTGATTCCGAGTCCTCTGGTGTTGATGAATTGAGTTTCTCAATTTATTTCATCAACTAAGACTTCTCTTCTTCCTGCTGCTACATATAGAGTTTGGCGTCGTAAACAACTTTGTTGGATTTCTTTGTTTTGGATCTCCAAACATCTATCTATTCCAGAGCAACCTCTAACTCATCTTGCATATCAAATCTTCCCTCAACTTCTTCTTCTTATTTATTAGCTTCAGTTTCATTCTTCTTATAAGAACTACCGACAACTGCCACCATGGAATTTTCTCCACAATCATTGCAGTTCTCTATCTCTTTAACCTCCTCAACCTCAGACTCATCTGAACTGTCACATTCTTTGGAACAAAGGTTCTTCTTCTTAAAGAAATTTCTCTTGAACTGTTTCTTTCCTTTCCCATAGGCTAGATACTTCTTCCTTGTAATTTTTATTTCATCAACATCATCATCCTATTGGAACTTTTTGGGGAACCTTCCCGCAAAATGTACAACCTTTACACATAAAAAACAAGCAAGTGGAAGCTTCCCCTTAAACTTTCCTTTTCCTATTTGAAGGTTTGAGGAGAGGAATGATATCACCTCATATGTCACTTAATATTCCTAAGAATCTTAAATGGTGAGGTTCTTCGTGGCCTTGAATTCCACCTCTTTGGATTTCTATTTTTCCACAACATCGTTTTCATCATTTATCATTTCATATGAAACAAGGGTGTTGTGCAGGTTATCTAATGTCATCTCTTTCGGGTCTTTATCTTCGAAAACTGAAACTTTGGGATTGAACTGAGGTTGAGGTTTCCTCAAGATGAACTTTTCAATCTTTATTTCTTAGATAACTTCTCCAAGACCTCGCATGCCTTCCAATACAACATTTACCCTATCAAAGAATGCATCGACAAACTCATTTGGGTTCATTCTCAAATCCTAATACTTGTTCCACAACACTTGCAGTTTTTCCTCTCTGACCTTTTTATCTCCTTCATATATATTCAACAGATTTTCCCACATGGCATGTGATATTTTTCATGACATGAACATTGTATAAATATCATTGGATAGGGATCCCCCTAAAGCATTAATTCCCTTAGCATCAGCATTCAATTCTCTACGCTCACCTTCAGATAATGCGCCACTATTAATATCGACTGTTATGCCATGAATTGCTACTGTGAACACATCTATTTCCAAAGATCGAAAGTAGTGTTGCATATGATTCTTCCATAGCTGAAAATTGTTCCCATCGAAGATCGGAATCCCTTTTAGATTGGTGACCTCCATTTGAGAGAGAAACACATACATCAAAATCTCCCTCTGATACCAATTGTTAGGTCCACTAGGCTAGATACCCCAAGAGTGGGGGTGAATTTGGGTATGACAAATTAAAACAACTGCCCCTTTTGATCTTGTTTTGTTGTTAGACAAAACCCTCTTCTCTCTCTTCTTCCCGTTCCAGTGTATGAATGATTCTTAAAGCATGCACATGACACAACAATTTTACTTGGATCAACCTCACTGGGCTATGTCCAAGGAGAATAAACCGGTGTTGTTCTTATGTACTGAATCCACAATGGTCGTACTGTTCTTTACAAGTTCGGAGTAGACTCATTGTCCCTTATGGTTTACAACCACTCACAATATGAAAGCTCACTGCTCTCTCAACTGAAGTGTGATCACCGCTTCTTTAGAAGATCCACTCATAGTTTGAAGACTTGTAGTTCCCTTCATTATCTCTAATGAAATCTGTATCTTTAACTGTTAATAGATGCTCTTTTGACGTCAGAATTTCACTTGCAGATGAATCTCACATTGCACCGGGTGTACCAGGAAACCCCAATTTTTACACGCAGCCCTTACTGCACCTTTCACGTAATTCCTTTGACTTGTGCAAAATACAATTTTCATGCAATACCTCTTTTACACACAAACTCTTCTATTACATGCAACTATGTCAATGCTCTCCCCCTATCTCGATGCTCTACCTGTCAGCTTCTCCCCATGTCTTTGACTAATAAATTTTCTACCTTCTTTAGTCATAGTTTCTCCCACTTGAGGAGTCACTATTTCTTCCCCTCTATCAACAAAACCAAAGGTCA
Source organism: Viscum album (assembly GCA_963277665.1). Lineage (NCBI taxonomy): Eukaryota > Viridiplantae > Streptophyta > Magnoliopsida > Santalales > Viscaceae > Viscum > Viscum album. The sequence goes on from OY728125.1 coordinate 1,954,500,293, forward strand.
CTCCTTTGTGGTCAGAGACATTGGAAAGAACACATATGATCACAGTATAGAAAAACACACCATACTACAAGGAGACGGAGGGGGGGGGGGGGCACATTCACACTGATTAAAGTGCTGGGAGGCCACTGGACTCCTAGAGCTAGCCGATGTCTCTCAAAATATTCCTTGGGTAAGTCCTTGGTCAGAATGTCTGCCACCTGTAGTTCTGTAGGCACATACTCCAACTTCACGATTCCATGCTCAACCTTCTCCTTGATAAAATGATACTTTATCTCAATGTGCTTTAATCTGGAGTGATGGATGATATTTTTTATGAGATTTATAGTACTAGAGTTATTGCACTAGATTCCGATGGGAGACTTCACTTCTACTCCCATATCATCAAGCTGCTGCTTCATCCACAATAACTGTGTGCATGCTTGAGTGTCCACAATATACTTAGCTTCTGCGGTGATTAATAAAATGCAATATTGATTGTTGATTATCCAAGAAATACATAGTACACCAAGATATAATGCACCTCTTGACATTGATTTCTTGTCATCAACTGAACCAACCCAATCTGCATCAGTATATCCCAATAAATATGTCTTATATTTTTCATTATACATCAAGTCGAAATCCACCATGCCTTTGATATACCGAAGTATTATTTTCACTACAGGCATGTCACTTTCCTTGGGATTGCTTTGATATCATGATGCTTTGCATGTGGAGAAAACAATATCAGGTCTCATCACTATTAGGTATAGTAAACTCCCAATAATTTTCTTGTATTCTATGATATTAACTACCTTTGCATTATCATCTTTTGATAATTTCATCCGGGTAGAAACAAGAGTCTTCATATACTTGTAATTTTCCATTCCAAATCTTCCCAGAACCTCCTTGGCATATTTGGATTGAGAAATGAATGTGCCATTACTTCCTTGTGTCACCTGTAAACCAAGGAAAAATGTCAGCTCACTAATCATAGACATTTTGAACTCATGTTTCATGAATTTGGAAAATTGTCTGTACTGTGCTTCATCTGATCCACCAAAGATTATGTCATCGACATAAACTAGTACCATTATCCTTTGATTACTATTGTTTTTGAAATATAGATTTTAATCCACTCCACCATGCTAGAAACCAAGATTCTTCAAATACTGATCAAGCCTGGAGTACCATGCTCTCAGTTCTTGTTTCAACCCATATAATGCCTTCTTCAGCCGAAAAACCTTGTTATCATCCTCATGAATGAGAAAACCATCTGGATACTTGATATAAACTTTTTCCTCTAGAACCCCATTCAAGAATGCAGATTTGACATCCATCTGGAATACTTTGAACTTTTGTTGTACTGCAATTGATAGGAATAATCTGATTGTCTCAAGCCTTGCAACTGGTGCAAATGTCTCATTAACATCAATTCCCTCTATCTAGTAGTAACCTTTGCACACTAATCATGATTTTTTTCGAATCAATATTCCATATTCATTCATTTTGTTGCGAAAGACCCATTTAGTCTTAATGACATTCTTATCAGCAGACCTCAAAATGATCTCCCACGTCTAATTCTTTTCAATCGGATCAAGCTCTTCATTCACAGCATGAACCCAATTTTCATCGTCAGCTGCATCAGTAAAACATTTAGGCTCTAACTGAGATAAGAAATATTTATGCTACAGAGATTTCATTCTTCTTATCTAAACTGGAGCTGACTGATCACGAATGATATTATTCCTATCAATTTCTGCTCGACTCCTTGGCTTCTGTGCAGATACCGATTTTTCTTCTTCATACTCATCATTAATATCTTCTTCTGAATCAGCATAATCCACTTCTGCTCCTCCTACGTTACTTTCCTCCTCATAGTTTTTATTTGGAAATTGTTCACTGTGCTGTTGAATACTCTCTTCATTCTCTACTATAGTGACATCATTGCTCTCAACTACTTTTACCAGCCTTTTGATAAATCATTTGTATGATTTGTTTTTTCCTAAGTATCCAAGTAATATCCCCTCATCTCCCCACTACACAAATTTACTATGTTTCTCCTTATTGAGGATAAATCACTTACTTCCAAATATTTGAAAGTATTTAATTGTTGGATTCTTTCCATACCACATCTCATATAGAGTATTTCCTTCTTTCAGACACAACAGAGCCCTTTTAGAAATGTAGACCAATGTCAATAATTCCTCCTTCCAAAATTTCTTTGGTAGGTCTTTTTCTATGAGCATCGTTCTAGCCATGTTGTTGATGATCTGATTTCTCCTTTCAACCACTCCATTCTGTTGGGGAGTTCTCATTGGGGAAACTTGATTCCTTATCATGTGTTTCTCGAGATAGTCTTCCACCTGGCTGTTTGTGAATCCCGTTCCATTATCAGTACGAAACTTCATAATTTTTTGTCCAAGAATCCTTTTGCACTCTCTCCGGTACTGTTTTAAGCAACTAAACACATCTGACTTATGAGAAATAACAAATACCCATGTCATTCTGATATAGTCATCAATAAAAAGAACGTAGTACCTCTTTTCATCAATTTCTCGTGGTGTGATAGGCCCAAAAACATCAGCATGCACCAATTTGAGCACTCTTCTTGACTTCTTTTCCTTTTCCTTATACGTCTTTCTGATGATCTTCTCTTATTGGCATGCATCACACGTGTGAGTACGTTCACATGATTTCTTAGGGAGGTCTCTTGTTAAATCACACTTTACCAGATCTTCTAGGGATGGTTGACATAGATGGCCAAGTCATTTATGCCACAACTTGTTTTCTTCTTCTCTAGATAGAAAGCACATATCTTCTTCTCCACATACCAAGTAGACATTTCCCTTTGTTCTTTTTCCCTGTAGTACCACTACCCCATCTCTTCCTTTGACGATACACATCTTCTTAGTAAACATTATAGAATATCCCGAGTCACATAGTTGACTCACACTGAGCAAATTGTGACTGAGGCCTTCTATAACTAAGACATCATCACGTCTCATCTCTTTACCCCCAAACTTGGCCTTTCCTAAGCTAATAATCTTCAGGGATTCATCATTTCCAAACTTTACAACTCCTTCTTTGTCATATTTTATGCCTACAACAAGATCCTTATTACCTGTCATGTGAGATGTGAAACCGTTGTCAAGGATCCACACACCAGAGCGATTTGATGCTTTAAGGGCAATTTCTGCCACCATCGCCTTCTCATGCTTTTTCTTCTTGGTCTATATTTTTTCCTTCACACTCAGCATGGATTGAGACTTATGATCTTTCTCAGAGTATGATGGACCATCTTCATCATGCAAAGCTACAAATCTATTTTTAATTCTCTACTCACCTATTATTTAATTGATCTACTGCTTGCGAACATTTTGATTTTACTTTGGCACATTCCTCTATATGGTTGAAGTACATCACCTAGCCATGTGCCCAAATCCTATGCACTGGAAATAGTGTACTTCAAAATATGTTCTAGATAACCATTCTCTGTTTGGATTCCACCTCTGTTCTTGTGCCATTCGATATCTTTTGGCTATGGAACACACATACTGTGAGTGTCCCATCTTTCCACAACAATAACACATGATATAAGGTGCATTCCTTCGTGTCACTTTAGCACTGCTAGTTTCCATTTGGGATCTTTGAATATTCTGAATCTGTTTTATTCCCAAATCAACCTTCAATCTTGGAATGGGTTCTTGCGGTCTGAATTCAATTTTCACAGCTTTTTGTTTACGATCAAGCCCACCATCGGCCTTAGCATCTGAACATAATTGATGCTTCCTTTCTGAGGAACCACTATTCTCTACTTTCAACTTCTCGGTTTTCTGAGTGATTTTCTCTCCAAATGTCCCAGAAGGAGTCAAGATTTTTTCTTGATCCTTAACATGTTTTATCAAACCTATAACTTCTTCTTCAAGTTCTTCAATATGCTTGATTTGATATTTCCTTTTGTTATTAAAGCTATCGATCTCCATTTTCGGTTCTTCAATCATTATTTTATACTCACTAACTGATTCCGAGTCCTCTGGTGTTGATGACTTGAGTTTCTCAATTTATTTCATCAACTAAGACTTCTCTTCTTCCTGCTGCTACATATAGAGTTTGGCATCACAAACAAATTTGTTGGATTTCTTTGTTTTGGATCTCCAAACATCTATCTATTCCAGAGCAGCCTCTAACTCAGCTTGCATATCAAATCTTCCCTCAACTTCTTCTTCGTCTTTATCAGCTTCAGTTTCATTCTTCTTCTAAGAACTATCGACAACTGCCACCAAAGCATTTTCTCCACAATCATTGCAGTTCTCTATCTCTTTAACCTCCTCATACTCAGACTCATATGAACTATCACATTCTTTTGAAAGAAGGTTCTTCTTCTTAAAGAAATTTCTCTTGAACTGTTTCTTGCCATTCCCATAGGCTAGATACTTCTTCTTGGTAATTTTGATTTCATCAACATCATCATCCTCTTGGAACTTTTTGGGGCACCTTGCCGCAATATGTACAACCTTTACACATAAAAAACAATCAAGTGGAAGCTTCCCCTTAAACCTTCCTTTTCCTATTTGAAGGTTTGAGGAGAGGAATGATATCACCTCATATGTCACTTAATCTTCCTAAGAATCTTAAATGGTGAGGTTCTTCGTGGCCTTGAATGCCACCTCTTTGGATTTCCCTTTTTCCACAACATTGTCTTCATCATTTATCATTTCATATGAAACAAGGGTGTTGTGCAGGTTATCTAATGTCATCTCTTTCAGGTCTTTATCTTCCAAAACTGAAACTTTGGGATTGAACTGAGGTTGAATTTTCCTCAAGATGCACTTTTCAATCTTTATGTCTTAGATAACTTCTCCAAGACCTCACATGCCTTCCACTACAACATTTACCCTATCAAAGAATGCATCAACAAACTCATTTGGGTTCATTCTCAAATCCTAATACTTGTTCCGCAACACTTGCAGTTTTTCCTCTCTGACATTTTTATCTCCTTCATATATATTCAATAGCTTTTCCCACATGACATGTGATATTTTTCATGACATAATCTTTGTATAAATATCATTGGATAGGGCTCCCCCTAAAGCATTAATTCCCTTAGCATCATCATTCAATTCTCTACGCTCACCTTCAGATAATGCACCGCTATTAATATCGGCTGTTATGCCATGCATTGCTGCTGTGAACACATCTATTTCCAAAGATCGAAAGTAGTGTTGCATCTGATTCTTCCATAGCTGAAAATTGTTCCCATCGAAGATCGGAATCCCTTTGTGATTGGTGACCTCCATTTGAGAGAGAAACACAGACATCAACATCTCCCTATGATACCAATTGTTAGGTACACTAGGCTAGATACCCTAAGATTGGGGGTGAATTGGGGTATGACAAATTAAAACAACTACCCCTTTTGATCTTGTTTTGTTGTTAGAAAAAACCCTCTTCTCTCTCTTCTTCCTGTTCCAGTGTATGAATGAATCTTAAAGAATGCACATGACACAACAATTTTACTTGGTTCAACCTCACTGGGCTATGTCCAAGGAGAACACACCAGTGCTGTGCCGATGTACCGAATCCACAATGGTCGTACTATTCTTTACATGTTCGGAGTAGACTCATTGTCCCTTCTGGTTTACAACCAATCACAATATGAAATCTCACTGCTCTCTCAACTGAAGTGTGATCACCGCTTCTTTAGAATATCCACTCACAGTTTGAAGACTTGTAGGTCCCTTCATTATCTCTAATGAAATCTGCATCTTTAACTGTTAGTAGATGCTCTTTTGACGTCACACTTTCACCTGTAGATGAATCTCACATTGCACCGGGTGTACCGGGAAACCCCAATTTTTACACACATCCCTTACTGCACCTTGCACGTAATTCCTTTTACTTTTTCAAAATAAAATTTTCTTGCAACACCTCTTTTACACACAAACTCTTCTATTACATGCAACTATTTCTTTTATGCGCAACCTTTCTGTAGACGCTGAAAAGCGCTCAAGGGATGAAGAAGGTTTCCAAACAACAAAGCGAAGTCATACTCGGACCCGGGGACCCAGTCTGGGGGGACCAGAAGAGCCGTGTGAAACAAATTCCTAAGAACACGAAAAAATTATACCCCGCGCGAAATGTTCCAGGATTCGTGAAAATCCTTTGGGGTGGGCGCGAAATATTTCGCGCCCACGCCTCGTGCAGTTGAAATTTCTCCCCGCCACCTATGTCATGCAATTTTTTCCATGCCAACCTAGTTTCCACACCCCCGTAAGCCTATAAATATAAGGAAAACCCCTTCCACTTCAGGGCTGAAGAATCTGAACCAGCTCTCGTGCGCAAAATTCACCTTCTGTACGTGCAAAAATGGCCTTTAGGTACGGTTCTTTTCGTGCCATGTCGCCATGGGGTCTGCCTTTGTGTGAGATTACCTTTGATTAAGACTGAATTCCAATCCCTTTGGGTCATTCCCCTAGCGCGCAATCCCTTCCACTTGTGCGCAGGGTAGCCAATTGTGCGCAATTACCTTCAATTGCGCGCACCCCAGCCAATCGCGCGCAATCCCCTTCAATTTCGCGCACCCCGGTCATTGCGCATAGTCGCTCCCACCCATTGCGTTGCTTTGCCTCATGCTTCCTCGTATGGGCACACTAATGTCTATTGCTTCTTCACATATCCATGTTAACGTGGACCCCTCGATAGTTCGCTCTACGACACCCCGTCACTATGGTGTTGCCGATGCCTTTCCTCCCACAAGGAGTAGAGGGTACCAGTTATGTAAGTCCTAGGGGTGCGGAGCAAACCCGCCTAATCCAAGATGCAGGATGTTAAACTGGCAAGCACCATTGTCTTCAACACATGATTTTAAACTGTGACCTGGCCCCGTGCCTCGCACGCAGGGTCCCCCCACCTTGGACATTCTCCATGCCTACTCATCTCGACAGGGATGGGATAACCCCTCATAGGGGATGATATCCTCCTTATCAGAGTGGAGTTTGTCCGTGGGAAAGGGTAACCACCTTGGTGTATGCCCCTAGATTTTCTTACCGGAGGCAGCATCCCTACTACTCATTTCATCTTCGGTCACTAGGGCCAGAAAAGGTCATGGTGGGAAATGAGGCTCCACCTTTCTTTGGTCCCAAGTCCCTCTCCCGCTGCGCTTTGTTGCCACATGCCTCCATCCTGGAGTAAGCCCCAACTTCTTGGGCTGCTAACCACACATAATATTTTATTTCCTCTTTTGGCCGCTCCATGCGTAAGCCCCACTCCATCTCTCATGGACACACCTTTCACAATGTGATCATCAGGTCTCTGCTATCTATTGTTTTCCACGCCGATCACGACTCACGTGAGCTTAGAGTGAGCACTGACCATGAAAAACAACTTGGGCCGCCTCAGAGTGTAAGCCCCATACAATCCCAAACTACATGGACTTTGATCCATGTCATGACATAGTACGTAGGAAGCCTCCATGAGATTCAAGCCCCAAAACCCATCACCTTGGGCCGCCTCAGAGTGTAATACCCATACCATCCTGAACTATGGGGACTTTGAGCCATGTCAAGGCATGGTACGTAGGAAGTCTCCACAAGGTTCAAGCCCCAAAACCCATCACCTTGGGCTTCCTTAGAGTGTAAGCCCCATACCATCCCAAACTACAGGGACTTTGATCCATGCCAAGTCATGGTACGTAGGAAGCCTCCACGAGGTTTAAGCCCAAAACCCAGCCGTTACGACCATCTTCATGTCGGTTTACCCCCTTCCCGCATGACGTTAAACTGTATTCCCCACCCTGAACTATGTGGTATTTGATCCATGTCAAGGCATGGTATGTAGGAAGCCTCCACGAGGTTCAATCCCATCACTCATGCCTCGTCTTGATCTCTCCCTCAAGCCCGTGTGTCTTGGGAAGCTCATGCCCTAACCCAGAGGTCCCACTTTCTCTAGGTCTCATCCATGCGTCCATTCTCACGGGTCGCCTCCTCAGGTGTCCCATCGTCCCATCGAACTATGTGGACTTTGATTCCCTACCACAGGGATATGTAGGAAGTCTCTTCAAGGCTCAAGCCCAAAACCATTGTCACCCCATGGAGGTTCCATCCCATTCACTTCCATCCCATTCATAGAACCTTCCATCACCCATCCTGATCCTCACCCCAGCTGCCACATCCTGGTGGAATCATGCCACCCCATTCCCTGCTCTGTTTAGCAGTATTTGGGAGGCTACCCATGTGTTGGCCCTAACATCGGTGTTCCCTCCAGGGGGTTCCTCCATCCGATCCACTCTAATCAGTGTTCCAATCAGTCTGATCCGTCTCTGCTGGACATTAAAATCACGGCATACCCTATGTTAAACATGAGAAGCTGAAGAAAAACTCAGAGACATGCCCATGGAATACGACTCCCCTCATTCTATGTGGGATTCCTCGGGCTTCCGCGCCCTTGAAAAGCCCTATAATAAGGGACACAAGACAAACATGCCAATCCACCAGCGTCAAGACATTCCGGTGATGTCCAGCGTAACTACTCCCCTAACCAAAGGTTGCTTCCCTGACCGAACCCCTTGGAATGTCCTGAAAGAAGCAGTGTAATTAACTGGTGTCCATGAAGATATGGCGCCAGGAAGAGTTTCATGATCAATGTCTTAAATCTATGAGGGAGACCCAGACTAGGTGACGAACTCTGAGGAGGAATCCACGGAAGGAAGAACTGAAATCCCATCATCCCGTTTAGATCAAGGAGCTGACGTCCCTAAATAAGGAGCGGATGTCACCCGCCTTTGGAAACTAGGAATGTGGGGCAACAACCATGCGTCCTCTCCTTGACGGATGTGTGCTCCCCAGAGAAAACATCAGAAATAGAAATAGTGAACCTGATGTGAAGGTATTCTCCTCAGCATGGAGGCTAGTAGCATTCAAGGCATCGGTGGTTTAGCATGTCATCTGACCCCGTCATCCGGTACCAGGTCCCACCAAGCGGGCCTGACGTGAAACTCCCCAGAAGTAGGGGCAGTCAGGACGTTGAGCATTTCGTTCTGCGATGTTGTCAGCGTGGATCCCTCTTACCATCCCTAGAAGACAGAACGACGCTAGGGCACTGGTTGTAGATTTTTTTTCCTATCATCATTAATGATTTCATCTCCCTGATTTCAGGAATCAAGTAGTCGCATATGGAATGCAATCACCACCTGCACACCGACGCAGGGGCAGGGGTAATACCGGTGTGGCCACCTTGCGCGGTTATGACTTTCCCATGATGGCCTCAGCCGCCATGACTGCTGGGCGCCCACGCCCCCTCTCCCTTTTGAAAATTATCCAATGAAGGGTAATCAATGACCTTGTACGCAGGTATGAGGAGGAAGGGATCATCCCCACAAGGGATATGGACCGTCTAGATCTAGAGGCAGCTGCGCCTCGACATCAACGCCGCCCCCGAGGGACACATAGGGAGCTGCTGCTCCCCACTAAAACATTCAATCTTTTCGGGAGTTTGTCCCCGGAATGCCTTGATAACTCCCTATCCTACGCCGACGAGGTAGGGGATCGGGTCTGACCGATCATTGTTCCGCTTCAAGGGCTCCCGGCAAGAGATCCCACCAGGCTGCATCAGTTCTGCTGCCCAGTTCCCAGAGCCGAGGTTTAGGTAAGCCACGCGCCTACACCACCAGCTTTGGTTCATCTGACCCAATGCCAATGTCGGGCGCAAATGGAAGAGGGTGCCCGTCGTGGGGTGTCAACGTCAGCGAATACTATGGCCTGAGACACCACTGACTCATATCCCCGACTCCCCACATATGTTGAGTAGGGGAAGTTATACACCCGACCTAGATCGAGGCCCCAACCACCCCACGGGTAGGTTTGGTCGACTCTCCCGGTCGCCGGCACAGGCGATGGACGTTGTGGACCAATCCGCAGCAATATCACCCATTGCGAAGGCCCACTACATACCGCCACCACGGAAGGTACGGGTCCTCCCTACTTCCAACATCGGCTTGGAGGTATGCCTCGTTCCACCTTCATCCCAAGTGAGGGTCTCCCCCGTGACAGCGACACTCCGTATGGGGGTCTCTCCCATGCTCACTACACTGGGTATGGGGTCACTCCCCCTGCCGCAGACCACAGGTATGAAGACATTGCATGTCCAGTCACTCGCCCACATGGAGGTCCTCCCCATGTCCCCATGCCAATTAGAAAAGGTCCCCTCACCCCAGCAGTCGGAGAGGTGGAGGCCAACCTAACTTCACCAACGCCTAGCACAGAGGTCCTCCCCGTGTCCCTTTCGACATTTGTCCTGGTGCTCCTCACACCCCGGCTTTCTCGGGTAGAAACCCTCTCCTCCCCAGCACCAGTGCGGCCAGAGGACCCCATGTCGGAAATAATCCTTGTCCCAAGGAGCCACCCAGGGGTAGGAAGGTGGGTCGTCGCCGACGCAAGAGGAATTCTGGGGAGGGACGGACATGGATAAAACCAGTCTGCTTCTCAGACTCTGAAGAGGAGTGCAACTTAGCGTCAGAGCCCTCTCCTCAGTCCTCCGAGCCAAGGGATAGGGCAGGAATGAGGCGCATTAGCCTCGTGCTCCCAGAATGAGAGGTCCATAGGATCCCTACCTCCCTTCGAAGGTATATCCAAGAGGACGAGAACTTGGCGTATCCCCAGGGACCGACCACACAGCCACCACCATCATCTCTAGAAGCTCCCTCTGCCTCGGGTAGAGACTACAAAGAGCTATTTTGGGGGACAATGGTGGAAGAGCTGCGACATAACCCATTCTTGGAAGACGTAGGTGCTGTGTCAGGAGCCTTGGTCACTGGTCCATCCTATCGTGATATAGAGGCTAGGTCACTAAAATCCTCAGAGGACAACCCAAGATTCGTCGACCAATCAGTCTGCTCGCCGTATTCTCCGCCGACCAGCCCACCGGCTCAGCGGTCTGCCTCAGTACCGCTACCAGTTCCTTAGCCACCCCAAGTTGATGAGTGGGTAAATCAAGGGTCAGACCCTGAATTTGAGTTGAGTAGATTCTGGACTATCCTTGCAGCGGGCCACTTCCCTGAGATGTTTTGGCCGGTCATAGGACCAAATTTTTGTGCACCGGAATCTCTCACCCTCGAGGAGTTTGAATGTTTCCACCAGACCCTCTGGGCGACTCACTTCCGTCTTCACCACTGGTGAGTGACTTATCCATGGAGCCAAGTGCACCTTGAAGACATTAACGAAAAATTCCGTCTGATTGACCTGGCCGCACTCCCCGTGGTCCAGTACCCCGAGTCACCTGGTCACCACAGGGCCCTCCAACAACAATGCGTTCAGAGTTTCCAAGAACACCGCAATGTTATTAAGGAGGCTACCCCCATGCACAAGTCTGTGGATGGTGGTAGTACGTTTCCATCCTCTTCAGTTCTATTCGCCGATAACCTGACTCACTTGGCAACGTTGGGGACATTCCCCTGAGAAGAGTTGTGGTCAACATGACCGATCTGTCGAGAGGGGAAAACGAGATGGATCTTCCCGATGGAAAAATCCTACCTAAGGACGTTCCACCATTACTGGACCCATCGAGGAGGGTTAATCATCAGAATAGGAACCTCATAGGTCTCCCTTCTCCCACCGAGGCACTAGTTCTAAGCCGGAATATCGGTAAGGGAAAAGAGCATGTCGGAGATGTCAAGCACTCCTACCCATCCGATTCGGTGCAGAAGATGGAAGAGGACCCCGAGAAGGCCACATTGTGCCAAAAACATGTTGGGTAGAGGAATTTGGCCGATGAACTACTGGATGAACGCGTTGTAGAGCGATGACCCGACTACGGTGATCTTAGGCTGGGGTATCAGGGGAAAGAAAAACTACTCCTTGGTGAGATGCCCACAGGAAACCCCAATCATGCTGCATTCGTTGACAGAGAGGAAGCCGGAGCTCATGGAAAGAGGGCACGGTATGTCTCACCAAACCCTCCTGAATGGCGTGATAATACAAGGAACCTCGCTCGAGATCCTCTGGCAGCCCCAAGGGTCACTCCACGAGCCGTTCCACGAGCCGCTGAGCTAGTCTACCGCATTGAAGAACACGGCAACGTGCTTGGGGTTAGGGATCCCCGTCAAGACAGGGACCCCCGTCCAGATGATCCAATGGAGGCACTCATCTCCCGTCTAGAGGAATTGGAAATGCGATAGGTGGCCATCCCACCGTACGACAAGACATACCCGATGTGGGTGGATGATATGCCAGCACCCCCAGGATTCGGAAACCCCACCTTCTCCCCCTTTAATGGGACGGGGGACCTGCCACAACACCTGGCCCAAGGTGTGGGCCTATGTTAGGGACCCCAGAACAGCAGGAGGCCGCCAAGTTCCACTGTTTTGTTCAGATATTGGAGGGGCTAGCATTCGTTTGGTACAACCAACTCCCCGTCGGATCCGTGACCAGCTGGGAGGAACTTTGCAGGCAATTCCTTTACCATTTCAGCTCTACCACTTGAAAGACGACATCGAAGACCTCTTCATGTTCAGAAAAAGTCCCGATGAGAGAGTCAAAGACTTTATCTCCGTGTGGAAGGGGATCACATACTCCCTTGACATGCCACTGACTCAGGAGCAATTACTGATGATGTGCATGGGGAATGTCAAGACGGAATTGGTTCCCTCCCTGATTACTCAGAACTATCATGGAGGGTTACAAGACTTCTCAGATAAGGCCAATAGCTTTGAAGAAACCCTGCAACAGACCAACCAGGCACGTCCAATTACCCCTGTAATCCCAGCAAGGAGGGCTGCCAGAGCCGAGCCCACCGCGGTGGCCCACATAGAGGCCCTTAGGCAGCTAGAATTGCTACCAGTGGAGCCAACTCCATAGCCCCATAGAGGTCCACCACCACGGGCACAACTTCCAACCTAGCAGCGTCCACCTCAAAATCGGCAGGTGCCTCCACGTAATGCGCCGCCGCTTCCTAGGCGAGATAATCAAGTTCCGCCTCCTCGGCAGGCTCCTCAGGACCCCCGTCAGGGTCAGGTTCCTAGATCCCCATTTCTGGATAGAATAAATCATACCTACTCATTTAATGAGGCTCAGGTCCCCGGTTACTTCCATAGCGCCTTAGAACAGGGAATTGTATGCCTGCCCGAGTGCCAAAATCCAGAAGAGGCGAATCTCACTGATCGCCCCAACTACTTCCCTTATCACCGAATCCTGAGGAAAACCCTCAGGCAATGCTATGTGTTCAAGGAATGGCTCCAAGAACAGATTGATAATAAAATAGTCAGGTTGGGCTTGGCCCTGACATAAGTGACAGGTGTCTTTGTAAGGTCAGATAGCAGTAGCGACAACGAAGGCAAGTGGCAGCAGGTTTCTGATCGCGGGTCTCAGAAGTATAATGACTAGATGGCTTGCAAAGTGGTCGCCCGAGCCCATGGAATTATCCGTGCATGTCTGAATCATCCGGAGCCTTTAGAACCTGGGGCCACCACTTAGGTATCATCATCTGAGTCGGCCTCTTTCTAGAAGAGCAAGCATCAGCGATGCAAGAAAAAGAAACGCGCCCCGCCAATGCTGTCGTCGTCCCGCACTCTCGGTGACTTCATGCCCCATGAGATAGGGATCCCTCCTAGAATCATCCCTATAGTGGATGAATATTAAAGTGATAGTCAAGGGTACACTTTAGTTAACACCATTGAGTTGGAAAACCCCTATATGACTCCCGACGATGGGGAGCACCAGGCAAACCTCCCCAACATCCCTAGCTGACGCCAACGTCGGCGGAGCTGTGACCATATGGTTCATCAGGGCAGGTCAGTTGGAACCTCTATCCAGGTCATGCATGCCACTGAGACCAGACAGCAGGCCCAATGCAGAACTCAGCACGCGCAGCCTCTTCATCTGGTGTCGTCAGGACTGCCTCTATCACCGTTTGTCCTACTAGATCAGGCAGAACCACTTCGGCCATGCCACGACTAGCTTCGCCCTTCCACAGGCTGATATCAGCTGTCTGGTCCTCATCCGGTAGCTATTCTTTGAGCTTCGATTAGTGATCAGCGAGATATCCCCAGTACCAGTCAGCCGCCGGACCGGCCGGCAGGGCCCTCCATGCCTTCTATTACAGAGCGGCTCCCCACAAGCACGAGTTCACGCCTGTAATGGAAGTATGATGTTATCAAGCACCTCAACAGCATCTCATCAAGGCTTTCCATCCTTGAAGCCCTTCAGCTATCGCTAGATATGCGCGAAGAACTCACCGAGGCTTTAAGGAGCCCCCTCCAGTTTGAGATAGAGGTAGCAGCTGTAGAAGATTTCCATGCTGAAATAGTTGAGGATGCCGAATGCCAGGCCATCATTTCATTCTCTGGAGAGGATGAAGGCTCCCCCATATAGGGGAATATTCACCCACTGTATATCACAAGCCAATTTAACGAAGTGGAATTTCGTCGCTGTCTCGTTGACAGCGGCTCCAGGATCAACCTTATCCCGAGACAGACACTACGGAAGCTAGGGTTATCCGAAGGTGACATGACTCCCTATGATTTAAGAATCTAGGGATAGGATAGGATAGAGCAGACCCTGGTCAGTAAGATCCATCTGAAGACCTAGTTCGATGGCCTAGTGTCCAGTACTGAATTCATGGTTGTCTCCCAGGACATCGCGTATAATGCATTGATGGGAAGGTCATGGATCCACCTGCATGCGGAAGTCCCCTCATCGTATCACCAATGCTTCAAGTACTCCCTTAATGGTCAAGTGGTCATACTACAAGGTGATTCATCTCCATTCGCCTCTTGTGAAGCCCACTACTTGGACACTGGCTATTACAAAAGCAAGGATAAACAAGTCCAAGCAAGTGAAGTTGAGCCCATCACTACTACGACTGACCCTTGGGTGGGCCTGAATGACGCCTATGTCTTCCTGATCCATTGGTTGGAGGCCACGACCCCCGATATGGGGCAATGTTTTGTCATTTATAGGACAAGGGGGAACCATGCTCCCAAATCCAGGCAGCATCGTAAGATCACTTCTTATTCTTATACGAACCTGGCTTCAGTGATCCCGGATCCTCCCACTCCCATTAGGTATCGGGACGTCTGAATCATGGCAACGAAAGTACATCATACTTGTCTGTTTCTCCAGGATGGAATAATCCGGTTCTGGACGACGCGACACTACTGCTTTGATATTATCAAGCGTGGCCCCTTGGGCCAGAGACCAAATAGGATCGGGTCAACAGCCTTCATAGACATGGTCTCGGCAGCGCCAGAGTTCCCTGATGCAATAAACACTGCCACTCAAGCTGGTACTAGCCTCCCATCAGGGTCTAGTAACTCAGAATCAACTTCCCCTATGGAGGATCCCTCCATAAGTGGAGAAGAGGATATAGAGGATTCCCCCAACCTTTGAGGAAGGCGTCTCCGCCACGGTCGATGAGTTGGTACAGGTGAACCTCAGAAGCGAGGCAGACCCAAGACCCACATTGATCAGTGCCCCCATGCCCCCCCGAGGAGCAACAACGGTACATAGGCTTCCTTAAACAACACCGCGATGTATTCTCCTAGAGTTACAATGAGATTCCGGGACTGGATCCTTAGGTAGCCGTCCACCGCCTCAGTCTTTCGGCAAATCATTGCGGATTCAAACAAACTCCCAGAAAGAACCACCCTTCTCACAGTTTCATAGTCGAGGCCGAAGTTTAAAATCTCATCAGGGACAACTTCATTAAGGAGGTTCAGTACCCCAAGTGGATGGACAACATTATACCAGTCAGGAAGAAGAACAGATAGATCAGAGTATGTATCGACTTCCGCAATCTCAACCGCCATTGTCTGAAGGATGATTTTCCCCTTCCAGTGAGAGAATTATTGATTGAAGCTACAGCGGGGTTCCAAGCCCTCTCCTTCATGGATGGGTACTCTGGATATAATCAGATCTGGATAGCCCCCAAGGATGAAGAATCCACACGTTTCATAGCACCCCAAGGTACAATCTGTTACCAGGTTATGCCCTTCGTCCTCAAGAATGCAGGTGCCACCTATCAGTGGTCCATGCACCGCATATTCAGGCTAATCCTCGGGACATTGGTGGAATGCTATGTGGAAAATTTGCTGGTCAAATCTTGCTAGCTCCAGGACCATCTCAAAGACCTTGAGAAAGTGTTCAGCTTCCTCCACTCCTACCACTTGAATATGAACCCATTTAAGCGTGCATTCAGGGTCACTTCTGGGAAGTTCCTTGGATTTATTGTCAGGTACCAGGGCATCGAGATTGACCCAGAGAATATCATAGCCATTAGCCAGATGCCTCCCCCAAGTAATATTCTGAAGCTTCGAGGTCTCCAAGGCCACTTGTCCTACATACACCGATTCATTGCGAATTTAGCTTGCAAGTGTAATCCCTTCTCTCGGATAATGAAGAAGGGCACCGCTTATGAGTGGGATGAGGAGTGTCAGACTGCCTTTGTGGAAATCAAGCAGTATCTGCTCCAACATCCGGTCTTGATGCCACCCATCTTCAAGAAGCCGCTAATCCTCTATGTCACTTCCCTAGAATGGTCCCTTGGTGCCCTTCTCACTCAGAAGAACAATGAGGGGATAGATAACAACCTATACTACCTCAGCCACATGATCCTTGATATAGAGACCAGATACTTCACCATCGAGAAGAGCTACCTTGTGCTCGTGTTTTCCGTACAGAAATTGTGACATTACCTGCAGAACCACGAGGTACAACTAGTGTCTCGAGTAGACCCATTGAAGTACATCATAAGCTGTCCCATGTTGACTGGTCATCTAGCACGGTGGGTGGAAATCCTCCATCAGTTTGAAATTAGGTTCATCCATTAGAAGTCTATCAAGGGACATGCATTGGAAGAATTTCTAACTTCCCATCCAACCTCCGCGGACCAGTACCAG
Organism: Viscum album; assembly: GCA_963277665.1. Taxonomy (NCBI): domain Eukaryota; kingdom Viridiplantae; phylum Streptophyta; class Magnoliopsida; order Santalales; family Viscaceae; genus Viscum; species Viscum album. Next base: position 1,954,517,160 of record OY728125.1, read on the forward strand.
AACATGGATTTTCCTGATGAGGCAATCCTCTCAGTCGATCAAGTCATCCCGTGTTGGAAAATTCAATTTGATGGCGCCTCTCGGAGCCCCACCGGTAGGAGGGTCAATGATCCCCGAATCAATAGAGTAGGCTTGGGTATCGTCTTTATTACCCCGACGCAATCTGTTCTGCCATACTCATTACTATTGTCAGAAGGTTGCACTAACAACAAGGCAGAGTATCAGGCCCTCATTACTGGCCTTGAGATGGCCCTTGAGATCGACTTACCCCATTTGCATGTAAAAGGGGACTCCTAGCTAGTCATTAATCAGGTCAATGGAAACTATGTTGTCAGGAAGCCAGAGCTCGTATTATTGTTAGAACACACTCTCCAAATAATGGACCAGTTCCATTCTCAACCAGAGGTTACCCATGTCCCTCGGTCACAGAACGATCGAGTAGATGCTTTGTCCAGCTTAGCTGCATCACTTGTAGAGCCTGAATAGGATGATCTGATCATCCACGTGGCACATCAGAGAGTCATAGATCCTGTTACCCTGGATGGTGATGATAGCCCACAGGTAAGCCATCTTACCATTGACGCCTCTGCATCAAGACCTCCAGGTCGTCCGGATATAGTGATCGAAATGGTTACCAATTTGAAGACACCCTTGGTTGAATACCTCCAACACGGTAATCTCCCATCAGACTAGGCTAAGAGCGAGCGAATCCGATGTCATGTGCTACTGTTTACCCTCCAGAGCGGTCCCAGCCTTGATCCAATCCTCTATAAGCGTGGGTTTGATGGTGTTATCCTCCATTGAATTTTGGGGGTTGAGATTCCAAAGGTCATGCATGAGGTTCACACCGGTTCCTGCGGTGCCTATCAGGCTAGGCAAAAATTGTCTCACCAGATCCAAAGATTAGGGTATTTTTGGACCTCTATGATCCATGACTGCATTGATTTCACCAAGATGTGCCATGCGTGCCAAGTTTATGCTAACTTTGTGCATCGACCACCAGAGCCTCTCCACACTACCAAGTACTCTTGGACCTTTTCAGTCTGGGGATTAGATGTCATAGGACTATACCCACTGGCAACGGCTCGCCAACGCTGATTCATTCTGACCACTAAGGATTTTTTTCCAAGTGGGCAGAGGCAGTTATGCTCAAGGAAGTCAAGGTCCAATCTATTGTTGACTTTGTGAATTCCAATATCATCCATCAGTTTGGAGTACCTCATGTTATCCTCACCGATAACGACACCAACTTCCGAGCAGCCGAGTTGAAAAAGTTGTACGCCAAGTATGACATCTTCTCTAACCATAACTCCCACTATCACATATAGGAAAATGGGAAGATCGAGGCATTAAATAAAACACTCAATAACATTATACAGAAAATGATTGGTTAGAACAAGAAGAGTTGGCCATATAAGCTCCCCAACGCCCTCTGGGCTTCTCGGATGATGACTCATAATTCCACCCAGGTGACCCCATATTCCCTGGTGTACGAAACTGAGGCCGTCCTACCCATCGAGATTCATCTTCCCTCATTGTACATAGTGGTCTATGACAAACAATCGTCTGATAGAGTAGATGAAATCCATCTAGCTTAATTGGAAGCCCTAGATGGGAATAGGATTCGTGCCTTGCACAACCTAGAAAGGCATCAGAGCAGGATGGCTCGAGCTTTCAACAAGAAGGTTCGCCTCCATTATTTCCAGCAAGGTGACTTGGTGCTGGCTCTAAGAGCACCAATGATCCCTGGTAGGAAACCACCCAAGTTGGAGCCCAAATGGGAGGGAAATTTCATTGTTCATAAGGTTCATCCCAATAGTGAGTACTCGCTGGTGACCATAGATGGTGAGCGTATAACTCCTCCCACTAATTCCAAGTTCCTTAAACAATACTTTTTATGACCCTTACGGGTCCTACATGACCTTAAACTGGATTACGGTCCCACATGACCTTAAACTGTCAGTCTTGTATGAACCTAAACTGTACGCTCTTCCCGCATGATGTTAAACTACATGTCATACCACATGACGTTAAACTTTATGTAATCCCGCATGACGTTAAACTATATGTCATCCCGCATGACGTTAAACTGTATGTCGTCCCGCATGACGTTAAACTGTATGTCGTCCCACATGACATTAAACTGTATGTCGTCCCGCATGACATTAAAATGTATCTTTAAGAACTACGTGTGGATTGATTCCCATTCTTATGGGATACGTAGGACTGCCCGAACATTTAAATTTTGGGTTTATCCCCTCCCAGGTCGAGCCCCTCAACCCTTTACAGTGGTTCACAAATGTGTCCAAGGGTACTCTGGTCTAGGACCTAGAGTGTCGGATTCAACTTGGGCAAGTTTCCATCCACTTTTCAAGCTTCATGTTCCCCTTCATTTGGGCCCCTGTTAGATTTCACACATGAAGGAACCCCAAAATGACATGGATACTAGGCCTAAGGGATCTCCTACCATTATGGGCCAACTCCCCTAAGGGTTTCAGAAACAAAATTGATACAAGTCCCGCATTGCGAACATGGTCAGTGGTCGATGCTTATTTGTTTGTACCCATTTCAGGCTAACACGATAGGATGCTGTGTTGAGAACATGGTCAGAAGTAATCCTCCATCGTCACGCCAGCTCCTTCAGGACTTGAATGTTGGTTACATAATTCACATTATGTTCCACCCCATCATGTCCAGGTGGAATCTTAACACTCTTGGCACTATCCCTCAGTGCAGCTCCGCATGTCCAGCGGACAGAGCTATAATAAAGCGTCCTTCGAGGCTCCCACTGTCTGATATTTAAGACCACAGACTGAGATTTTCTCTAATAGCTATGCGCGTTTTGATCCTCATTCTCATGGGATACGTAGGATCACCCGAACATCGTGCTTCCAGGTCCAGCTCAGCTGGGAGCTAGCTTCTTCTACCCCCTATCCTCTTGGCTCGAGGCTACTCTCCAGAAATTGCACATGGTGATGATGTGGACCTCATCCTCATTTATTTCAGGTATGATTTATCACGTCATGCACATTCCTTAGGGTCTAATCACATGACCCTAAACTGTGATAATATCGTCCTGACCGCACGACTAAAAAAAACACTACATTGTGATGACCTCATCATAGGGGACATCACGTCAGGTATCAATCATACACCATACCATTTTTCAATGCCTGTATACGGCTTGATTCTTGTGTTGATGCTAGGAATTTCTACCCCTAGGCCTGTCGCTTTATAAAAAAACCATTCACCTTAAAGGAAAAACAAGTTATATCAAATACCGCTTCTTTTGGTGTGAGGGTCAGAACCGCACACCCATTTCTAGAACTATGTATATCTTGATTCTCATTCTCATGAGATACGTAGGAATGACTGAGAACTTCCCCACGAGCCCATCCTACCTTTCATGTTCGGTCCCTTGACCTAAACACTTCCCCAAGGAACACATAGTAATTTGGACTTATGTCTTCATTCACGTCGGGTTTCATAATCACCATACCATGTGTCCCCTGTATTCCATACCGATCCATGGTCTGGTTTCTAAGACCATAAACTAAGACCCTTTCTAGAACTACATATGGCTTGATTCCCATCCTTATGGGATACGTATGAACACCTAGACATTTCATCTTGGGTCCAGCCCCGGGAATCAAAAATCCCATCCTTTCTCACCATCGGACCCTTGACCTGACACCTCAGAGAGGTCCAATCTTAAAGTAGGAATGACCCATGATCAAATTAATGTGCCCGCCTAATGTGCTTCCACCACGGTGGTGTAATTTCAGGAGTGTTGGATTCTGTTCGAATAAACCACCACTTCACTTTCCATGCTTTGTGTGCCCCCTTTATTCGAATCCTCATCCTCTTTAATGTCTTAAGGGAAACCATAACAGTATGGATGATCGCCCTATTGTCCGCCTACTATCCTGGGCCAATGTTCTAGAATACTGATGGATGATATTTGAGTTAGGTCCCGTGTTGCGAACATGGTTAGCGGTCAACCCTCATTTGTTGTCCCCATTTCAGGATAATGCAATAGGGATGCTGTGTTTTGAACATGGTTAACAATTGTCCTTTATTGTCACACCCCTCCAACAGTGTTCTGAATTTGGGTAACATGATTCACATTTTTCATTCCCCTATGTTTGGACTGATTCCAATGCCCTTGGCATTGCCCCGCTCATGCGCTAGAGCACATTGAGAAGATGATACATCGATCGGTCTGAGGTTCTCTTCCTTTGATCGGGCCTCCCTCTTCTCCTCAGAAACTTGGATTCGAATTGCGAATGCTCGAAGCTTGGTTGGAACTCCCATGATCAAACAAAGTGATAATATGAGCATCCCTTGTTTCTCAAATCGGGTACGACCCACGTGAGCTTAGGAATGAATTGATATTTATTTTGGGATTATGGTTGAGCATGTTTAACCAAGGGGATAGGTAAATAAATTTGTCCATACATACATCTCAAAATAATAAGTAGTAAGGCAAAATGACTTTATGGATTCGGCCAAGACAGGGCCCTTGAGGGTCGGCTTCTTGGATAGATCATTCCAATGCCACTACCTTTTGGCTGGTGGCCTCTAGGATTGCTTCCCACCCCTTGAGGACACTCTCTTCATCAGTGGCCACAAAGCACAGTTCCCTAACACTAGCCCATGCCTGTGCCTATTCAGTTTAGAGCTCAGTCATCTGGTGACTCGCTTCCACTAGTTTTTCTTGGGTGTCTGCCAGCTGGGCCCTCAACTACTCCATGATATCAGAACAGTTTGCGATGAATATCTCTTTTTTATTTCTCCTGTTCATCGATAAATCGGACCTCCTACTTCTCCTTTAGAAATTCTTGGGTACTCCCTGAATCCTACCGACATTGTGTGATGTCGAAGAACCGTCTTCTCTCGCTAATCTTCTCAGCCATGTAATCACGGACTGTCAAGTGAAGACGTTTAGAATTTTCCCCTCCAGCACACAGGAAATGAAGCCAGGTGTGGAGTGATCTTATCTACTTCATCCATTCTGTATGAGGTTGACTGAGAAAATGTCGGATGCACTTCCACCCTTTGCGATACATCATCCGGCTCTCTTCGGCCGCTTCTGAGTCCAAATCATTAATTTCCTCGGGATCAGAGGGCCGATATACAGGAAAAGCGGCCAATAGGCTAGCAGTAGGGTCTTCCTCAGAGATTCCTCCCAGGGGGTTAGGCTCTTCAGCGTCTGAGAGGCCTTCCTCTCTCCCCTCGATCCTGGTGGAACCTTCATCAACCTCCATCTTTTCCCTGACGGCAGAACCACTGATGTCCACCACTCCCTGGTCACCAATTTTTGGGGCCGACTTGGTTTGGGAGGCTTGCCCTGGATAGGGCAGTACATTTTCCATCGGTTCGCTCACATATGGTTCTGGATCAGCAGCCTGATGATCCTCCAATTCCGTGATCATTGTACAGACAAGGAGCACCCTAATCAATTGAGTCCTCTGGAGGTAAGCACCAGTATCAAAAAAAGGAACTTACAGGAACCCAAGGTGCCCGGCTCCAGTGTTCTGTCTCCTACAAGAGCTGTCATAGCGGGGGATCCCTCCACGCTCGTCAGCTCAATAATGGGCGTCGATGCCCCACCTTGTTCCACCAGCACTCCTCCCCCTCCTTCGGCTGGAGACGCTTGATCAGCACCAATATGCTCCTGAGTAAGACAAGGAAGGTGGATTAAGGATTGCAAAGGAAAGTAAAGAAAAGGAGGAGGGTATATAAGGGTTGAAGCATACCTCGAGTAGCTCAGTCACATCCATATCAGAGCCGACAATCTCGCCACTCTCTTGGAGACACCCTTGGTGGGACACCCCTGATACCCTTCACCTTCGGGTTCCTCTTCTCCTTCACCTTCTCCTTCACCTTCTCATTCTGCATCCTCTTCTATCTTGCTTCCCTCCGACTCATCATTACTGTCATCATCCCCCGACGTCATCGTTTCGGGATCATGATCCTGTCCAAGCATCACTTTCACCAAGAAAGGTGGCTTGACATGCCGACCCCATTGATGTGCATACATTTTCATAGCCGTTAGATACACATGTTGTCGATGGAAGTTCACTCTGTAGACAACCCGAAAAAGCCCAAATTCTGGCAGCTGGATCCCGTCTTGCACTATCTTCTACCAGAGGGCTTCGGTTCTCATCGACTGCCGCAGGGTTAGCCAAGACGACCATAGTGTAGGGAAAATGGCATCTTGGGAAGGTTGAAGAATATATCTTATTTTCATCCTGAAAAGTTCTCTAGCCACTCCGTGGGACCCTCCTCCTCTAGGCGATGAGGGTGTGGCTACGCCATGTGACGTCCTCGCTACTGAGGTCCTGGCCTGTGTGGGCCCTGTTGTCTGACGCGCTTCTGATCTCCCCCCTCTAGCGGTACTCTGCCTGCTCTCTCACCACCCGGGTTCCACAATGGTGACTTTGAGTTTCCGAACTTGCTTCTGCAAAATCCCCTCAGGGTATGCTATGGACCAATGTTCAGCATACTCGGTTGAGAGACCAGCGTCGACTCTGGTAGGAGGAAAGGTGATGATGTTGCCAGAGCCATAGGTCGTGAACATCATCCACAACTGACGAAGAACACAAGGATGACTTTATTCCCGGATGTATGTGTATAATTTTTTCGACATTCGCTGGAGGAACCCAAACTTCCTGGTGAACCTGGACGACACATATGGCTCACAGAAGATCTTCCCATAAATCTGGGCCACAAGCACCCCGCCTCTGATGCTCTGGAAGTAATCCTTCTGCTCCAGTGAGCCTTTCCCATTGTTTATCATCTGGACAGTTGGGGTGGGGAATGGGTTGAAGGCGAAGTTGGCATGGTTACCAATTCTGATCCTTACTCCCTCCTCATTGAGCATCAATGGCATGACCCCGACAATGTTCAGCAGGGAGGGTCGCAGAGCATTTCTTGGAGGATGGATGACATTCAGGAAGGTGTATCCGCCGCAATGAGCCGCAACACAGCCATGAAAAATATAGAAGGGGTCATAGACTCTCCTAGGTGATCCCCCTCTCGAGATGCGAACCAAAATGGCGTACAAATGAGCCAGCATAGGGACCCCCAGATTAAATCTTTTGTTGGCAGCCATGATGCCAGCCATCACTAGGGTCGCTGGACGGACTCCCATACTTGCATCCCTCACTGGAAAGAGCCACCCACTCAAAAATGTAGTGAGAAATCCAGTGTACCGAACATTCGGGTCCCGACTCTCATTTATTCTGTAGCCCCATGACTAGTAGTGCCTCGCCTCCAGGACCCTCCAGTATGATCCGCTCTTGCTTCTCTATGCTGCGGTTGGACACCGTCTTCCCCGCCCTAGCATCTTGACTTCCGGATCCCTCTCCAGGAACTGGATAAACCATTCCTCGTAGGCTATGTCCTTCAGGAAGTCCTTTACCCCCAACTTCTCCTTGGCCAGCTCCATTAAATGCCATGTCAGTATGGGGGTTCATGATCTGTCTCCCCAGGTGCTCATCGGCGGAAGGAATTCATCATATTAGTGGCCCTCCAAAGGGATACCCCCTATGCAGTGAATCCCTAGAGACTGATACTGACTTCTTCATGATGGAGATGGAATGTATTGGTATCAGGGGACCACCGGGTGAACAGATCTGGCCCGAGCTTGTGCTGGTGGTAGAAGTGAAATTGCGATGTCCACACCACCTCGAATAAGACAATATGCCGCAGCTCTGCCCCAAATTGGTCACATGTATAGTGAACCCAGTATGACCAGGCCCATTCGATGGTGAAGTTGCCTCCAGAAGGTAGGTCCCAGTCCTGCAGCCAACCTTTAGTCTCGTCAGTGAAACTCTTACGAAAGGTGCTTCCATAGAGGACCGGGGAGCTCTCCGCAATAGGGTCACCCCCATCAATGGTTCTAGTCCTAGGATTCATGACGTAAACGTCCATGTTCCCGGTTTCCCTGGTAGGATGACCATTTTTGGTGATGTTGTATCAAGGGAGGTCATCCCCATGGGTCAGCCATGACCGTGGTGTATCCACCTCAAAACCCGAAAGAGGAACCTCCTCTAAAATACTGAAGTCCCATAGTGGTAGATTGTTGGACAAGGCATACTACTTTTGGGCGGGGGTTAGCATATTGAAGAGGGTATGGTTATTGGAGACAATCCTTTTGGCACCATAAACCTCTGGATTGGAGACCATTTTAGCCCTGCGAGCAGCGGCTTCTCCCTCATCAGCCTGGTTTGCGGCCATCTTCTTCTGACAAAGTATTTCAGTAGCTGGAACGGAATCTAGGAGGATGGCGTGAAATATCAGTGGGTATCACAAAAAATCAGACTGTGCCATGAAAAACTCCGGGTTTGCATGTAAAAAAGGCTCATGAACTCGATGGAATTACGCATGGCTGTAGGGGCTTTTCATGCAGGACCAGAGAACTTTTCGCACACGAGAGCTCAAGGATTGTCACGTGAGAAGATTCATACAGAGCATGGGACCCGCGACTGCTTTTATAGGCTAAGCCTGGCTTCCATGCCCACATGAAAAGCAGATTTTGCGCCTTCTTGAGTTTTTCATGCCACATCAGGGTTTTTCATGCATGGACCTTATAGAGCCCTGCATTTCGGCGTTTCCCTCGGAATCCGACCATTATGACCCCTCGCTGATCCGATTTCGAGGTGGGAATTTTTAGACGCCGAAAAGCACACAAGGGATGAAGAAGGTTTCCAAATGACAAAGAAAAGTTATACTTGGATCCGGGGACCCAATTCGGGGGCCCCGGAAGAGCCACACGAAAAAAATTCCTTAACGCATGAAAAAATTATACCCCGTGGGGAATGTTCTGGGATTCGCAAAAATCCTTTGGCGTGGGCGTGAAATATTTCTCGCCCATGCCCCGCATGGTCGACATGTCTCACCACCGCCTACGTCGCATGATTTTTTTCATGCTGACCTGGTTTCCATGCCCCCAGATGCCTATAAATAGAAGGCGACCCCCTTTCACTTCAGCATTGAAGAATCTGAACCGGCTCTCGTGTGCGAAATTCGCCTTCCGCACGTGCAAAAAATGGCCTTCAGGTACGGTTCTTTTCACACCAAGTTTCCACGGGGTCTGCCTTTGCACGAGATTCACTTGGATTAAGAGTGAATTCAAATCCTTTCATGTTCTGCCCCTGGTGCGCAATCCCTTCCACTTGCACATAGGCTGGCCAATTGCGTGCAATTCCCTACCATTGTGTGCACCCCATCCAATCGTGCACAATCCTCTTAAATTGCACGCACCCCGGTCATTGCGCGCAACCTCTCTCAACTGCTCATAATTCGTACTCCTTGTGTGAAAACCTTTCTATTTTTTTACAAAACCTTGGCTCCATTTACACGTAATATTCATTTATTTCGTGCCAACCCAGTGTTTTTCAAACAGGGCTACTGATGTCACGCGCAAGCCTCAAAGGTTGCACGCAATCCCTCAGGAACCCTCATCTCGATGCTTCCTAGACATCCCCTTATGCGAGTGCCCGATGCTCTTCTTATGGATGCCATTTTTAGGTCCCTCTCATTCCCCGGGCATCCACATCATGCACCGTGTTTCCGTATGACCTTCTAGGCTCGTATGAAGTAACTTCAAAGTACCTTGGACGATTCCTCCCATTGAGTTTTTTTTCCTCATGCTTCTTTACATAGGCACGCTAATGTCTATTGCTTCTTCACATATCCACACTTACGTGGACCCCTCGATGGTTCGCTCCACGACACCACTTTGCTATAGTGTTGCTAATGCCTTCCCTCCCACAAGGAGAAGAGCGTACCAGTTATGTAAGTCCTAGGGGTGCGGAGAAAACTTGCCTCGTCCGAGCTAAATGACGTTAAAATGCCAAGCACCATCATCCTCGGCACATGACGTTAAACTGTGACCTGGCCTTATGCCTCGCACGTAGGGTCCCCCTGCCTTGGACATTCTCCATGCCCACTCGTCTCCATAGGGATGGGATCACCCCTCATAGAGGATGATATCCTTTTTATCGAGGTGGCGTTTTTCCGCAGGAAAGGACATGCACCTTGGTGTAATCCTCAAGATTTTCTTGCCGGAGGCAGCATCCCTACTCCTCCTTTCATCTTTGGTCCCCAGGGCCAGTGAAGGGCATGGTGGGAAATAGGGCTCCTCCTTTCTTCGGTCCCAAGTCCCTCTCTCGCTACACTTTTTCACCACGGGCCTCCATCCTGAAGTAAGCGCCAACTTCTTGGGCTGCTAACCATGCATAAGCCCCTATTTACTCTTTGGACCTCTCCATGAGTAATCCCCACTCTGTCTCCCATGGATGCACCTTTCGTGACGTGATCACGAGGTATCTACTATCTCTTGTTTCTCACACCGAGCACAACTCACGTGAGCTTAGAGTGAGCACCGACCATGAAAAACAACTTGGGCCGCCATAGAGTGTAAGCCACATACCATCCCAAACTACGGGGAATTTGATCCATGTCAAGGCATGTTACGTAGGAAGCCTCCACGAGGTTCAAGCCCCAAAACCCATCACCTTGGGCCGCCTCAGAGTGTAAGCCCCATACCATCCCAAACTACGGGGACTTTGATCCATGAAAAGGCATGGTACGTAGGAAGCCTCCACGAGGTTCAACCCCAAAACCCATCACCTTGGGCCGCCTCAGAGTGTAAGCCCCATACTATCCCGAACTACAGGGACTTTGATCCATGCCAAGGCATGGTACGTAGGAAGCCTCCATGAGGTTCAAGCCCAAAACCCGGCTGTTCCAACCATCTTTACATATATTCTCCCCCATCCCACATGACGTTAAACTGTATTCCCCATCCTGAACTACGTGGTATTTGATCAATGTCAAGTAATGGTACATAGGAAGCCTCCATGATGTTCAAGCCCATCACTCATGTCTAATCTTGATCTCTCCCTCGAGCCCATGTGTCTCGGGAAGCTCATGCCTTAACCCAGATGTCCCACTTCCTCTGGGTCCCATCCACACATCCATTCTCACAGGTCGCCTCCTTAGGTGTCCCATCGTCCCATCAAACTACACGGACTTTGGTTCCCTTCCACGGGGATACATAAGAATTCTCTTCGAGGCTCAAGCCCAAAACCATCGTCACCCCATGGCGGTTCCATCCCATTCACTTCCATCCCATTCACAGAACCTTCCATCACCCATCCTGATCCTCACCCAGGCCACCACATCCCGGTGGAATCATGCCACCCCATTCCCTGCTCCGTTTAGCAGTATTCAAGAGGCCACCCACGTGTTGGCCCTAATATCAGTGTTCCTTCCAGGGGATTCCTCCATTCGATCCACTCTAATTAGTGTTCCGATCAGTTTGATCCGTCTCCGCTGAACATTAAGCTCGCGGCATACCCTGTGTTAAACATTAGAAGTTGAGAAAAACCTCAGAGACATGCCCATTATATACGATTCCCCACGTTCGATGTGGGATGAATCAGGCTTACGCACCCTCGAGAAGCCCTATAATAAGGGATATAAGACAGACATGCCAATCCCCCAGTGTCAAGACACGCCAGTGATGACCAACATTACTACTCCCTTAATCGAAGGTTGCTGCCCTGACCAGACCCCTTGGAATGTCCTGACAGAAGCAGTGTAATTAACTGGTGTCCATGAAGATATGGATCCAATAAGAGTTTCACAAACAATGTCTTAAATCTATGAGGGATACCCGGACTAGGTGATGATCTCCGAGGAGGAATCCACATAAGGAAGAACCGAAATCCCATTATCCCGTTTCGATCAAGGAGCAGACGTCCCCGAATAAGGAGTGGATGCCGCCCACCTTTGGAAATAGGGAATGCAGGGCAACAGCCGTGCGTCCTCTCCATGAGGGATGCGTGCACCCCGATGAAAGCGTCAGAAACAATTTTCTTTATGTGCAAATACTGCTTTTATGTTCAACTCCCATCTTTTACGCGCATCCTTTGCTTTACGCGCCAATACTCCTTTTACGCGCAAACTTGTTATTTATGTGCAATTCTTTTGAATACTCCAATTTAGCATTCTAGATCATGGATACTCTCTAATTGTTGAGATTCACCTAATGAGTGGGGTTATGTAATATTTATAGGAAAAATCTACCCCTCCGCAAAAAACCCTCCTTCTGCGCATAATCCTCACTGAGCACGAAAACACATCTTCCACGCAACATCATTTTTCATTCACTACTCTAATATTTCACGCACCTCATGCCTTTTCCAATTTTCGAGCTTTTGATCTCAAAACACCTCTTGTGAGAAAAACACCAATCCTCTATTTCACGCACCACACTAATATTTCGAGCACCATTTTCTTTTTTGTGCACCACACAAATATTTCACGCACCAATTTCCTTTTTCGCGCACCATAAAAATATTTCAGGCACTAAAATACTTTTTCACTCACCTATTTCATTTTTTATGCACCTTCCTTTTCCAAAAACACATCTCCCCATTTTTTGATTTTCAGGCCCAATAATTTGACAAACACTGGAAAACGGCGCCACCTTGTATCTTCTCTTTTTGTACCACCTCTAGATCATCCTTTCCTTCGTCTAAGTTCTTCAATCAAACATGGATAGCCAATAACATCTCTTGAACCTGACAAATCACCTTGTAAACCCCCTTTTTCAACAAATTTTACATCACGGTATTCTTTGTGAACAAACACAACACGGAGGCCCACATTTTCAACAAACACAATCACCTCAGAAGTTATTCAATGATACCTTGATGGATTTTTTCCCAACAACAAATATAGGGATTGAAACACCATGATGTCACATATCTATGATATTTGTTAGGAGAAAAAAAAACAAGACATGTATGAGGTCTCTAAGGCTATATTTTTGTGCATAATTATAGAAGGTTCATTGGAGAAAACAAATTTAGTCAATATAATTGGTTATATTGAGAATTTAGAAATTTTAGGATTCAATCTACTAAAGTAATTATGAAAGGAATCATCATTTCACTTCCATATATCTTTTACAATTTTATTATGAATTTAAACATGAAAAATATAGACAATATGATCATGTATCTCATATCATTGATTCACCAAATGGATAATGACATGAATTACACAACACCTTTGATACTTATAGTGAATAATAGGAATGGTGGGGAGAAATTCCTTAAAACCAATTCCAAGTCTAAGGAACCTTCACACCCCCATCCAAGAGGTGGGTGATTAGGGGACATGATAAGAAGCATTATGAAGTGTGTTTTACATGTGAAAATAATGGCTATTGGAAGAAGAATCACAACTCAGTGAATAAGCAAGGGGATGATTCAGATGCCTCTTTATAAAGTGTATTAAATTGTTTATTAGATATAGCTTGTGGTAGTCACATTTAAACACAAAAACTGAAACCAAGTAGATTTTTAAATATACAAGAGGTGATAGGGATCTTCAAGTTTCCAATGGAGAGGACAAATTGTGGTATCTATAGAAGACCACCATATCATGATACTAATAGGAGTGATTATAGTTATGAAGAATCATTATTATGTTCCTAGTTAATATAAATACATAATATTCATTTATACCTTAAACAAGGATGGATATACTTTTATGTTAAAAATAATATTTGTTACTTTTTTTAAGATAGCACGAGTTATTAGATACACACATTTGAATAACGAACATTATGTATTATAATATTAAAATCAAGTGTTGGAAATCAAAAATGAATCCAGATCTCATGAATCATATCACACCTAGTTTTAGAATCACTGTCTTGGTTATAAAAATGTGAATTGTTAAAAAAGATATATCAGGATGTATATTAAAATTATTTGGAACTAAAACCCCTTGATATATGTCATTCTTGTTTTCAAAGAAAATAGTAATAATTATCTATTCAGTAGAAAATGCATAAAATCCTAAAATATTCTAGAATTAGTTCATACATATGTGTGTGTCTCTTTTTTAGTAAATTCTATAGGTGGATACTCTTAATTTGAAACTTCTAATAATGAATTTAGTGGATATTAATTTGTCTAAATAATGATGTATAAGTCTAATTCCATTGAAAAAAATTATGAATATAAGAATATAGTAAAGAATAAATATGGCAATAAGATAAAGAAACTCCACTCAGACCATGTAAGAGAGTATATTAACTAAGATTTCATTGATTATCTAATGAAGTTTGGGATATTATATCAACTCACTTCTCCTAATAAACAACTATGGAATGTTTCTAGGGAAAGAGGAACTGAACCTTGATGAATATTATGAGATATATGATGAGTCATTCAATTATTCCATTATACTATAGTGGATACAAATTATAAACTACAACATACACACTAAACCAAGTTCCAATTAAAGTGGTTAGAAAAATACTATATGAGTTATGGTGAGAGAGGACATACATGTTGTCAAATTTATGTGTGTTTGGGTGTGAAGAATTTATTGGGGAAGAATCTACCAAAAAAATTATGAGTATCTTTAATGAATATAATAAGGAAACAAAGGGATATTATTTATATGATCCATCAGAAAAAAGTAATAGTGGAAAGACACACCTTCTTTCTTAAAAAAAATATTTCTATAAAATATATAGTTGGAGTAAGATAGACCTCAATGAAGTTGAGGTTTAGGATACACATGAGCTAACATTAGAAAAAATTCAACAAATCAAAGTGGAATAAGTTGTTCCATAAAAAAAAGTATAATGTAGGATCACCAGAGGGATTAGGGAAACAAAGAGATACAATTTTCTAGTCACTGAGGAAGGTGATGAATTATTTACTAATGATAATGAAAATATAGTCTAAAAGTAAACAATAAGTACTAAAGAAGTTACAAGATGGAAAGAATCCATGAATTCCAAAATGGATTCCATATACTAGATCCATTTTTATGTTTTGGTAAATACTCCTGTTGATTTAAATCCTATTGGTTAAAAATGGGTATTCAAGAATAAGTTGGACACGAATGGTTAAATAAATACCTATAATTAATTATTGATTGGTAATGGGTGCAATTAATATAATTTCATAAACTAAGATGACACCTTTTACCCAATCTCTATACTATAATTTATCATAATTATGATTTCCATAGAATATTCTCATGATTATAAAATTTAGAAAATAGACATCTAGATAGCCTTTCTGTATTGGGAAAATTATAGATGAAGTCTAGATAACTTGAACATAGGGGTTTATGACTCTAAAGTTTTCCAATAAGTTATAAAAGTTACAAAGATCCATTTATCGGTTGAAGAAAGCATCAAGATCATGGAACATTTATTTTGATGAATCCAATAGATAATTTGGTTTCATAAAGAAACAATGTTAGACATTTGTCTATGAGATGTTTAGTGGGAGTTTATTTTTTTTCTTATAGTATATTTTGATGACATATTATCAATGGGAAATGAGATACTAGTATTAATTTTAGTTAATGGGTGGTTAAAAAAATTCTTATCCATGAAAGACTTAGGTGAAACAACCTAACTTCTAGAAACAAAGGTCCATAATTATTGATACAAGAGAATAATTTTACTAATTCAAGGTATATTAATTAACAAGGTGTTGGAGAGATTAAAAATAGAATATCCTAATAGGGGATTGTTTCTAGTGTAACATGATATACATATCTCCAAAAAAATGTTTCCTTAAACATAATAAGAGAAAGTTAGATTGACCAGATTCCATTATGTATCTATGATGTGATTTGCAATATATTTCATTCTATGTACCATGCTTGATGTAACTAATACCTTGAGCAAGTCTGGAATATATCAAGTAGACAAAAGTGAGATGGAATAGATTTCTATAAATAATATCCTACAGTACCTAATGTATATAAAGGAAATGTTCCTAGTTTATAGAGGATATGAAGAAATATTCATCAGGGGATACATATATTATAGAATCTAGATATATTATAATGATATAAAATCATAGTTGAGATATATTTTATAACTTAATATTGGTTTCTTGATATATAATACTTCTAATTAGTAATTTTTTACTAATTCTACACTAGAGTCTAAGTATATAATGGCTTATGATATAACTAAATAAATATTTTAGACACATAAATTTTTCTAGGAGATTAATGTAGTGCCTAGTAGTAATAATGACATCACACTGTATTGGGATAATATTATAATTTTTGGTTCTAACCAAGGATCAATGGTCACATCAATGAACCAAGTATATACTTCAAAATAATCACATCTTGGGGGATTTTTCTTAGAGGGGTGATTTTGTAGTAAGAATAGTTTCTACAAAAGAAATTTTTTTGGAAACATTAACTAAAGACTTATATTAATGTATGTATAGATATAATGTGAGATCTAGAAGATCACAAGTTGGTAAAATCTTGCCTCAATGAAAGTGGGATTTTATTGGAGTTGGACCCTAAAACCGACTAACTTTTTACTTTAGATTACTAGAATATTAATGTTAATTAATATATTATCATATGATGTTTTTTATTCTAAGAAACATTAATTTGCTAATATTTGTAGATTATTTGACACAACACATGGCTATTAATTTTCCCCTTTATAATGATATCCTTGAAGTGATATAAAAATATATTCCTAAATATATGTCCTATGGTTTGGGTAAAATATATCTAATGAGATACATATGATGTTTTTCAATTAGGTTCTTGAAAATATAAAGAGATTGTGATTTTTTTATAAAGTTATAACTTTTTAATCTCTAATATGGGAGGGTATGGGTATAAACCTATCAATCATAATTCCACATATTATATATTTCACTGAGTATTACAATTTTTGGACATGTTTACTTTTCCTTATACTTGATATTTTTATTAATTTATATCATGAATCATGTAATTTTATGTATTGGTGAAAACAATGACAAAATATGCTCAATTTTAGGTATGTTACATTGGGCGTGTTCTAATTGATAAGAATATAATTAAATAATTCAATAAAGTATTTCTCCCTTCTAGGTTAATGGAAGATGATATCTCAATCCCTATGAATGAAATGTACCAATATAATTAAATAAATAGAGACGGTAGTTCATCAATTGGTTCATTTTAATGATTTAAAGAAATATAAATCAATAATATAGGTTGATTTCACAAAATTATACAACCTACTTTATGAGATATCAAGGAATATGGATTACCTCACATAGTAAGAATTCATATGAGGTTGTTTTCTTTGTGAAATTAACTTCTTTCTTTATAGGTACCTTAACATATTGGTAGATAATAATATTTTACTATAGTCAATTTCACCTAATTACAATGAGAAATAGGAATAGAGGGTCACACACTATGTCTATCCAGAATGTCAGTTAAATTTGTTTTGAATTTAATATTTAGAATAAATATTATTTTCGGCTTGTGGAATAATAATTATTTCGGTTAATTTGATTGTATAGTTTAAATCACTAGTTATTAAAGTTTTAAATATATGTTTTTTAATGATAATTAAATATTTTTGGGAGCTATATAATATAATATTTATTTATATCTTGTTTAATATTACCAATGTAATAAATAATTATTTATTTAAATAAATATATATCTAGTTACATGAATATTTTTAATTATCATTTATTCACAATTCAATTGAATAGAATATTTATCTATTTTTTGAATTAAAAATATAATGAAATATATTTATTCAAGTAAATTTTTATTATTCAAGATTTGATAAACGATGAGGAGGATTGTGGGGCCGATTTAAAAGGGCCTAAGAGAAAATAATATTTTAATCTGTGTGTTTTGTGCATGTCCGAAGAATATATTAATAATAATAATAATAATATTTAACATATTATATAGAGATAATAAACAATTAGGTAATATGGACTCTTTGTAATTATTAATTGTTTAACAATAATTATATAATCAGATTTATATCATTTTTAGAGAAGGTGAATATTTTTCCCAAAAAATTATCCCAAGAGAATTATCTCAATGTCTTAGAGATAATTTCTCAATAACTCACTCAAGAACAAGATATAATCCTCATCCTCCCTCTATATACTAAGAGAAAAAGAGATAAATTCTCAAAATTTTGAGAGAAATATTTGTTATGATGAATCATGAATGATTTAAAGTTCTTAGTTCTTCTGTTCTATCACCCTAAATAAAAAATAATGAAATTCCATGATTTATGGAGAATGTGTGGATACCACTAGGGGAATTTTAGTTTTTTATTAATCATTATAATTACTAGAATAATATAGAATTTACTATATTTCTCAATAACATTTAATAAGAATTAAAAGTAAAGGTAACTATTAGTTTAAAATTAATTGAAAATTATATGTGAAAAGGTCCTCTTAATGAAGAATATAGGGTTTATTATTTATGTTTTTTATATTTTATCCATTGAAACTGAAAAAAATATTATTATGAATGGGCCTAACCACTTATGATATACACTAAAAACATTAAAAAATATTGGGAATGTTTGAAATGTATGATAAAAATGTAGTTTTCACACCCATTATAGTTGAAAATAAGCATGGGAATCATAAATGCATTAAAAAAGTTGATAAAACATTGTACTAGAATTTTATTTGAAGCTTTTTGTATCTCATAGTGAAAAGGTCTAATATAATCTATGCAACATGCTTGGATACTCAATTCAAAATTTTTCTTAATAAAGAGTATCTCACAACTGTTAAATGGATCTTCAGGTACATTTAAATTAAACTCAATCATGGTTTGGTATATTGTTTATGGAATGAAAAAAAATTATATACGTATTTTGATACAGATTGGGTTGGAGATATTGTGGATAGAGAATCCAAAACTAGAAGACCGTTCTTTAGCGAGAACAATTGTATTTTTTAGAATAGAAAAAATTGAAGGTACTTAAATAATGATAGTTTATGTAGATAATATTTCTTCCCAAAATGTGTATACCCGAATGTTATGGATTGGAAAAAACTATAGGACAATAAAGAAGTATTAAATCTCCCCATGGAAGTTCAATGTGGAAAAAAGAGTGAAATTATGGAAATTAATAATCCAGTACAACACTCACGCATAAATCATATTGAGGTTTGATATAATTTTATTAAATATAAGGTGGAACAAGTGATCATCAAGATGAAACATGTTGGTATAAATCAACAAGAAGTGGATATATTTACAAAACCAATAGCCACATCGATATTTTCAATACTTAGAACCCTGATGTTCAACCAACTCCCTCTCCATAATGAGGTTTGAAAAATCTCTTCTCCCTATATATATCAATTATCTAACCTATATGATTGTATTTTTCATGGTATTATCCTTTTTGTTTACTCTCAATGTGGGAGAAATGGTATTAAGTGGAATTATCATCTTAAGATTGATATAAACATTTAGGGGGTTATTTATCTTAAATACAAGGGATTTTTATAAAAAATTATATGATTTTAAATAATCTATAAGTGATGAAGTTGAATGGTATTCATGTTTGGAATGTAATTATCTTTTTTTTTCATTATATTTTATATCGATCATTTCTTATATAGACTTATATTTATGAAAAAATAATTCAATTTTATATTTGGATTTTCTAGAGATTTGAGTTATTAAATTTCACCTTAGATACGTTGGATTTCAAAAAAACCCAAAGGGGGATAATTTTGGAACCAAAGGCATGATTGAAATGTTGGGATTTTGTTTTTTAATAATAAATTATAGGATTTTAGTTGGTTTGAATATTCCTGTAGAAGTTTTGATAAATATATATTAGATTAAGGTTTTGTGATGTAAATTATGTTTAAAATATTTTAATGCTTATATAGAAGAGGTTTGATCATTCTTGAAGACATTTGGAGAATGATAAGAAGAAAAATTGGCAGTCTGGATTTATATAAGATACATCATATCAATATATAATAATTTTTACTTTGTATCTTAGAGTTTTTAGAAAGATAACTAAGTCAATTAGATCACATTATACATAGTAATGATTTGGGAATTTGTAATAATTAATCTTAAAATATGTAATATTAACTTTAAAGAACAATTGGACACATAAGATACATACCATTGATATGTTAAAATAACCTATTATTGATATGTATTTTTAAAATGTATATGTATATAATATTTGCATGAATATTGAAATTGATACATATTAATCAGTTTGAAAAATTCTATTAGAACGTAAAATTTAATAGTTTTATGAAAATGATAAAAAGATAAAATTATAGGTGCTTGGTCAGATGAATTTTTTTGGATGAGTTATTTATTGGAACTTGGTTAAATATTACAATACAATATAAGTGGATAAAAAATTATTATTTTATTGGGAGAGTTAAATATATATTTTTACGGATAATTAAATAGATATTTTTATGTAAAATTAAATATATAAAATCATGGAGTCTTAAGGGGATGTTGATATGATAAATATAGGGGAATACATGAAAGGATTTGATTCTAGTATTTGCAGATAGAAAGTGTAAGAATTATGGGATATTGAATTTTAAGATCATATTGTTTATTAAAAGAGTATAATAAATAATTTTATAAAAGGAAATAGATGTCTAAATTTCTTTCATTTATTTTTTAAGAAAATTTTTAATAACTCATTGAAGATTTCTGGTAGAATATCATGTCATAATTTTTGATATATTTCTAGAAAGGGGAGAGCATCAAAAAAGAAGGATATATTAAATGAAGAAATTATGGGAGAAAAAGAGGAAAATAAATGATAGGAGTTTTTGGAGTGTAAAAATATATATATAAATATTTTGAAGAGTGATACGTAGTTATAATGTTTAAATGTTTTCATAGTGAACCTAAATTGAGAAGAAAATTTTATTTATAGAACTAAAAAATGAAAAGAGTAGCTATTATGAAAAACAAAATTAAAGAACTGGGGTTAAAGATAATAAGAGAATCAAAATGAAAACACCCTTTATGGTTTGGTTTTTATATCTTGTGAATATTTTTTGTAAGAAACCATCAAGTTAGATGTTCTATTGTAACATTCCTTTAAAAAAATTAATGGATATAGATAAATAGGGAGCGACACTTGGATTGGTAGTCCGCCTTTCCTAAACCTTTTATTCATATATACGTAATTGTGATATCACATGGTATATTTACACAATATTGACATATTCTTCTTGGAGTATCCCATACTGGTGAACTAAGTACAATTTTAATGTCACTATATTTATTTTTAATATCAATATATTGTGTGTTCATTAGATTAACATGTTCATGGGTTTCTTTCAACATGAGAAAATGATCCTATCAAAGATGAGAAAATCTTAACACCCTAATTCACCCCTTCTTAGAGTGTATTTTTTCCTATGGGATCAATAGTTTAAAAAAAATTAAACTATTTATCTTTCCTAAAAATAACTCCATTATATCTTCCTAAAAAATAAACTCTCTAAATATATTTTAGAAAAAAATTGAAAAATCCAAAAAAAGTAAATATAGAAAATTTCCCATTGATCAGTGTTATAAAAATGATCAAAATTCCAAAATAATATGTTTTACTCATCTCAAAGTACCTTATCTATCAAATACTAAATATCCATCATTTGTGTGGGTTTTATCACTCTTCAATGAAACCCACATTACAAATTTTATTGAAATAAAAAAAATCACTTCAAAAACAAATAATATTTCAGAGAGAGTTAGAGGAGTAAAAAGATGAATCAGACCTTTAATTCATGAAATACATCACCCAGAGACATGATTCCATTACTGTGGGTAGAAGAAGGACTCTAGAGTTTCCATGTACAATCCAGGAAGGATAAAGAAAAAAAATTTGTATTAAGAGAGGAAATCATGATTTAAAACTGAGTTTAATGTATTTTATGTGTTTTACATCTTATTTTTAATTCATACAACCATATCATGTTGATCCACTATTTAACCCAGAAAATCATTTATGATTTGAGTACCATATACCCTAACCATACATGGTCTCAAAATGATAGACCCATGTGAGAGTATAATACTATTCGGGGGTGAATAAATGGTTATAAAAAATCCATATCTCAAACGTGTTTTCTCTTTAATGGGTAATGTGATTAAATCTTTAATGAAATGATGCAATAATGATAGATAAACTGAGAAATAATGCACATGAATCATGAACTTTTGAATTATTTACTCACTCATATTCTCGGGAGTCTAATTCTTGGTGTGAAATGGTTGAAATCCTTATATACATGTTATTATATTATTATCATCATGAATAAAGAAGTATGATAGAAGATAGTGGTGAAATCCAAGTACAATAAATATTTAGATGTGAAATAATAAGTTAGCCAATATTTTTTCCCAAGATCAAGTGCCACTAAAATTTAGATCAATTTTTCCCATATTCTTCTCTTTAATCCTGACTAAAAAATCTTTGGAAACACTCCATTGGATGTGAGTCCAGATATCTCAAAGTTTATTCTTCAACATAACATTATCTATCACATGAAAAATACCCATATAAATAGACTGATGATGAACCACCAAGTGTTGATGATAAATGTGTCATGATGAAAAAATCCTAATGATATATATCATATCTCTTTCTAATTATTAAAAAAGATCCATAATTCTTTCACCATCATTACAACATGGCCATCATGAACATAAATTAAACCCTTTAATTTTTCATATATAGTGAAGCACTAATTTTTTCTTGGACAATAATATTATTAAATCAACTCCCCAATTTTTATTTGGCCTCATGGATTCTGGTTTGATTTCCTTTATCTCCCATAGATAACCACTACTATAAACATGACCTTTAATAGTGAAAAAATGACCATTTTCAATGAAAAAAAGAACTAATTACCAAAGCATAATTAAAATCACTTGGATTTTTTTGGGATAGAAAATCACTGATAAAGGAATGATTTATCATAGATAAAAAAGTTCTGATAAAAGGTTCATCAATCAATGATTATTTAACCATTTCTAAATGAACCTATTTATTTGGGCTTCTCTTTTGCACTGATAAAGGACAACATTTATGAGTGATATTGAAAGTGTTGATAAATGGATTCCATTATTAGTGTATTTAATAGAATTGATAAAGTGTCCCTTGATCATCTCTATTACTATTTCTAATAAAGGGACATACTTCTGTAGTGTAATGTTAAAACTAAAACACACTACAATAACAAAAATAGTAGAAAAAATAGAAAATACAGGTTTCAAATATAGGTTTCCAATACATAATTTAAATGGAATAAAATTTAAAAAAAATAAAAGAAAAGAAAAAACACTATATAATAGTCATTTAAAACATTGTTTTTTTACAATTACATGAGTAAGTACAAATTATCAACTACATTGAAAAACATCAATGTTCAGATAACTTTAGTCCCCGACCCCCAATTCTTCTATTTCCGAACAAACCACCCTAGCTTAATGAAAATAATTTACCTGTATATGAAAAAGATATTATATTATTATTATTATAAAGAAATAAATTAATGAAAAAGTTTCAATTTTAAACTAAAAACGTAAACTTTGAATCATATCAGGAGCACTGTGTATTAGGTTGAGTTGTGGTTGATTCATTCCTATCACACCATTTTTTTTCATCTTCAGTAATTATCTTCATGTAAATTAACTAAATAATTACAAGAACAAAATTATAATAAAATTAATTAAGAAATTTTTGATAAAATGATGATAAAAGGATCAGATCTAATTTTATTCATTTTGGCGATGTGATGAACCTTTTGAACTAAAATGACACTTATATATTGAAAACACACAATTTGATTCATACCAACCACATTGTGTGTTATATTGATGTGAGATCAATTTCTATATGTCCCAAATGAATTATGGATTTTTTCTTAAATTATGAAAGAAATAAAAATATATCTTTTTTTTTCAGTTTTGAGTATATCACTTGTGTTTTTTACTAAAATTTCATTTTAAACTACAGACACTTTGATTCATACCGGTGATATCATGTGTCTGTTTTATGTGAGAATTATTCTTGTACATCAAAAATGTATTTTTAATTAGTATACTAAATTATCAAGACAATACGAACAATTTTTCTTAGTATTTAGTGTGTAACACACTTTCTAAGCTAAAAGTTTGATTTTAAACTAATAACAAACACTGAGTCAAACTAGGAACATCATGTATCTAATTGAGGTATGAAGAATTCCAACATATCAAAAATTAATTTTAGAACATTTTAATAAAGTATAAAAATAATTCGAATGTGTTTTCTTGGTTTTTAGTATGTCACTTTTCATTTTTACTAAAATTAATGTCATTTTTAAATAAAAAGACACACTTAGAGTTGTACCGGCCACACCATGAATCAGATTGTGGTGTAGTAGATTCCTATATGAAAAAATTAATTATAAATCATTTAATAAGGTATTAAAGAAATCCAAATGAGTTTCTCAGTTTTGAGTATGTCACTTGGCTTTTTTAATAAAATGCCATTTTAAATTGGAAGAACATACTTTGAGTCATATCGATCACATCATGTTTCAATTTGATATGAGACTGATTCCTTCCTATTAAAATGTATTATGAATTATTTTCCTAAATTATAAAGAAAATTAGAGTGACTTTATCAATTTTCAATGAGTGACACACTTTTTGAATTAAAATGTCAATTTTAAACTGATAAGGGATACTTTGAGTTATACAGGGAACATCGTGAATCAGATAAAGGTGAGGTTAATTCATACAAACCAAAAATTACTTATGAATCATCTTCCAAAATTATCAAAATAATTTTAATGTGTTTGATCTATTTTGATTATGTGACCTATATTTTTTATTAAAATTAATGTCAACATTAAATTAAAAGACACACTTGGAGTCATACCAGTCACACTGTGCGTCAGATTGTGGTGAGGATGAATCCTACACATCAAAAATGAATTATGAATCATTTTAATAAAGAATCAAAAAAATTATAACGTTTTTTAATTATTTTTTGTATGTCACTTGTCTTTTTTTAATAAAATGTCATTTTACACTGGAAACCTGCACTTTAAGTAACACTGATCACATCGTTGGTCGGTTTGATCTGATATTTATTTCTACAGTTGAAAAAATGGATTATGAATCATTTTCATAAATTAATAAGTCAATATGAGCAATTTTTCTTGGTATTTAGTTAGTGACAAATTTTTTGAACTAAAATGTCAATTTTAAACTCATAATGGACACATTGAGTGATACCAGGCACACCGTGTTTTGGATTGAGGTGTAGATGATTCTTATATATCAAAAAATCACTTATGGATAATTTTAATTAAGTATCAAAACAATTTGAATGAATTTTGTCATGAACTGTCCCCTGGGGCCCATGTCATGACTACCCTAAGACCACCTTCCATAGGCCAGGGGTAGGCGACTAGCTCCAAAAAGGCGTATCCCTATAATGGGAATACATTGATTTTAAACCTATACAAACACACAAACCAAGAACACAAAAAGAAGAAACAATGAAGTAAACTGCTATAGTAAAATGTGTACTAAAAGTAAAGGGGTTGGAATACAAGCCCAACTGAAAAGTAAAAGTACAACTGAAAAGATGAAATAGCTCCTGGATCAACCACCGAGGATCCTTCCTGAACGGTAGGTACATATTGTCTCCACAACACTCCACGTCAGCCCGTCTCCTCCATGTACCAACTTGTCCTAGCTCCCTCAAGTCGCATCCTAGTTCCTCATTGTCTGCACAAGACAGAACAAGGTGCGGGTGAAGCCCATGCAGGGGTGAGTACAACAATACTCAATAGGGACCCCGAGACCCCCAAAGGTCTCCCAAAGTTCCACAAAGGAAAAACCACAAAGAAAGACCTCAATAATAAAGCATGAAGTAATAGTCAGATCGCACTAGGTATACAACTTAGTGATCAGGGATAAATATGATTAGACTTAAGCTATATCATTTTATGCCATTAGGAAGTTCCACAACTGAACCATGAAGAAGTTTATCCATTGTCGATCCACATAGGGTCGTGTGTCGCTGTTCAATGTCGGGCCGCTCTAAGGCTAGTATTCACCAGGTCATGCACTGCTGATCCACATAGGGTCGCTATGATGCTGATCCACACAGGGTCTCTATGATGCTGATCCACATAGGTTCTCTATGATGCTGATCCACATAGGGTTACTCTTCAATTGACAGTCAGCCACAGGATTCCTGCTCATAGAATTATTGATTCTAGGAGAACCACTCCTCAAGCCATCAGTTATATTTCAACCGAAAATAAGTCCCAAAAAAATCATACCCAAGGTACCACCCCATCATAGGGGTCCCAACATGACAGACAACGCGTCAATTGGATGCTCGGTCTGTGAGATATGGGCACTTTTATAAAAAGGACTTGGTTGAATTCAAGTCTAATCAAACCCTAGTCATAAGTCAATCTCCATAAAAACTCCCTTAGAGTATCTCCAAAGGACCACCTTGTCACAAGGGTCCTTATGCCATAGACGACGTGTTGATCGGACACCCATTCTGTTAGTTACACCCCTTTCCGTGAATCGGGGGTGATCGCACCTCGGTCCGGCCCGGCTTGGTCGGGCCTGCCGAAAAATGCCAAAGGGACTACTTCCCAAAAAGGATCCCAATGTGACTAATGACATGTCAAATGGACACCTAGTTCGTCAGTTATGGGTGTTTCTTTATTCGGGGACCGGTTGGGTAGGGGCCTGGTCCGACTCGATCAAACCGGCCCGACGCAATGGGTCCTGGGGTCTACCTGACCTTGCCTGGGTCCAACCCATTAGGGTTGTCCTGGTTCGGTTCATGGGCTCAGGTCGCGGTTGGCCCGGCCAACAGGGTGGGGCTCGACCCACCTGTTCTAGCCCACCGGGCCACGGGTCCGGCCTAGCCCACCGGCAAGTCTGGACCACTTGGCCGGCCTACGTCTAGCTTGGTCCGCCTGAAGGTAACCCGTTTTGTCCCACTGGCCCCACGATTGTAGGGACGTTTCACCAGCCGGTGGGGCGATGACCCACCGCATGAATGGTCAACCGTTTGGCTGACTGGGTTCCACAAACGCGGCATGGCGCAGGGCCATGCCACTCCTACCTGCTACGGCCCACTGGCCGCACCTGGTCCGCGCCACCCCCCTCTGTCGCGGCCCACTGGCCGCGGCTGCTTCATTTCGCCGGTGGTGCCTGCGGGCACCACCCTTTTCCCAGGAGGCCAGCTCGGGCCAACCACCTTTGGCCACCATGGTGCGTTGTTGCACGCCGCCTTCCATCTCCCCCGTCCGATTTCTGCGGGTCTCCTCCGTCCACCACTGGCTGCCGCCGACATGGCTTGCCGGCGATTTCATCTGCGGGCCATCGGATATGCTCCAGTGGTCCGTTATTGGTGTCATCTATGCCAAAAGCTCTCCTGTGATGCCTTCTTCATAGCGTGACCTGCTATTTCGTGTTTACATATATATGAGGAAACTGTCCCCAAAGAATAGAGCATGAGCGAAGCGGCGGAGGGTCTAGGCCTTGTTCGTTTGGCCCACACCCTCTGCATTAATGTGATAGTAAGCGGGAGTAATGTAAAACATCAAAGATAACTTTTAAACAATACCCCTACCTAGAAGATACGTTCACTGATGGCGATCGACAGAACCTCCTTCATCATTGTCATCAGTTCGTGATTTGGTGGTGCTCATCACCACTCACTGAAACCAGTCTTGTCCTTCAATTGGTTGGCATCGTGGTACTGTTCCAAAGCTTTGTTGCTTGGTGAACATATGCCAACACTCCACCCCGAGCTCCATATAAATAGGATAGGGGAGGAGTGAGTATCACATGTGGAATTAATGATGTTCATTTAATTAATTATCCTTTCAAATTCCAACAGTGTAGTTACAAAAATAAAGGGGAGTCAAGACATTAAATGGATTGACATGTCGTTGGTCCCGCCACCACCTTTTTTCCATTGGAGTAAAAGAAAAAAAAGAAATAAAAAACATTGTTATTTTATTATTGTTTTAAATGTCCCAAAAACTATATTTTTCTTTCGACCTACTATGGTTGAAGTGAAGCCTCCCTTAAAAAAATCTCGGTGCTGAGGATTCAATCGTGCCCTCAGATTTTTAATCTGAGCACCGATTCAAAAGATAGAAAATGCCACTTGCGTGTTTACTGAATGTACCCTAAAAAAAGTTCAGAAATTCATCTCAGGAACACTGGGCCTCGGAATCACACGCTGTCAATTTTCACAGACTCGTAATAATTCCATATAATTTTAAAAAAATACATGGAAAATCCAGGTCTTTACATTCTCCCCACCTTAGAGATTTTCGTCAATGAAAGTCACACCATAGACTAAGGGAACAAGTGGGGATACTGAGCATGAATCTGAGCCTCCCACTCTTAAGTGCTCTTCTGGAGGTTCCCGTGCTACCAGTGAACAAGAACCAGAGGTATCGATCATTCATGAAGGACCCGCTCCTGTCAATCCTCAATCTCCACTAGAACCTCCGTAAACATATCACCATCACCAATGTATATCTCTCCCCAGTCAATAATGTGAAATGGATCATGCACGTACTTCCTCAGCTATGACATGTGAAACACATCATGCACCCGATGCATCTGTAGGAGAAGATATAGATGATACGCCACCTCACCAACTCTTCTGGGGACCTGAAAGGGTCCGATGAACCAAGGAGATAGCTTGCCGCCCCAGCCAAATCTCCATAAATCTCATCGAGGTGAGACCTGTAGGAAGACATGGTCTCCCTCCTAGAACTCCAAAGGTCTTTGTCTCCTGTTAGCAAAAGATTTTTTCCTGCTCTATGTAATCTTCATCTGCACCTGGATGATCTGCACCTTCTCAGTGGTAGCCCGTACCAACTCTGAACCCATAAGTGTTGAATCCCCTGGGTCTGTCCAGCATAGAGGTGATCTGAATGGTCAACCGTACAAGGCCTCAAATGGTGCCATACCAATGGTGGAGTGATTGCTGTTATTGTACGCGAACTTCACCAAGGGAAAGTGATCCTCCCAACTACGGCCAAAATTTAGGACACAAGCACGAAGTATGTCCTTTAGTGTCTGAATGGTCTGCTCTGTCTGACCATCCGTTTGAGGATGAAAGGCAGTTCTCAAATGTAGTTGTGTCCTAAATGCATCTTGCAATCCCTTGAACAACCGAGATGTAAAACATGTGTCATGATTATAGATGATCGTTGATGGTACTACATGAATCCGTACAATCTCCTGTATGTAGAGGCTTCCCAAGATCTCTACTGATCCCTGCTCTTGAATGGGTAGGAAGTGGGCCAACTTGGTGAGTCGGTCAATGATCACCTAGATTGAATCGTGGCCCATGGACATACATGGTATCCCTATCACGAAATCTAGGAAAATATCATCCCACTTCCACTTCAGTACCTCTAAAGGCTGCATAAAGCCTGCTGGAACCTGATACTCAGCCTTCACTTGCTAAAAAGTGAGGTATCATTAAACAAACCCTTCCACTATTTTCTTCATCCCTAGCCACTAGTGCTGATGCTGGAGGTCCTGGTACATCTTCACCACACCATGATATACTGCTAGAGAGGACGTATGGAACTACCACAACACCTCCTCCCGTAGCGTCACTAGTACCATGGTGTGTCCTCTAAAGAGGATGACGTGCTCCCCACATTCAAAAAATCCACCAGGTGCCTATCTTGAGGATATCTGAGCATGTCAAGCCTCACCATAAATATCCTCAAGCTATGCCTCCCAAACTCGCTAATGAAGTGGGAGAGTGATAGTCATAGACTAGAGGTAAGATGCTCCATCTCTATCCATAAAGGATATCTATAACGTGGCTAGAGGATCTGTTTCCTCACTTAGAAACTGTAGATGAGACCTTCTGCTGAGTAAGTCTACCACTATGTTCCCCTTCCGAGGAGTGTTTAATATCTCAAAGTCATAGTCCTAGAAGAACTCTAGCCAATGTATTCATCTCTGGTTTAGGTCCTTATGTGAGAAGATATACTTGAGACTCCTGTGACCAGAGTAAACAGTAAATCATTCACCCATCAAGTATTGTCGCCACATCTTCAAGACAAAGACCACTACTGATAACTCTAGGTCATGGGTAGCATAGTTTTGTTCATGCTGTCTCAGCTATCGTGAACCATAAGAGATCACTACTCAAAATCAGGACACATCCAAGTACTGTCCCTGATGCATCACAGTATACTACATACCCAATGCCCTCTTTTGGTAGCCTAAAAATGAGGGCACTAGTCAGTCTCTACCTCAGCTCATGAAAAATCTACTGGAACCTCTCCGTCTACACGAAGGGATATCCCTTATTTTTCAATGCTGAAAATGGTGCTGCAACTCTAGAAAAGTCATGTACGAATCTCCGGTAGTACCCAACCAACCCCAGGAAACTCCACACCTCGGACACACTCCTGGGTGGCTCCCAAGAAAGCACAACCTCTATCTTTTCCTGATCCACTGCAACCCCATCCTCCGAGATAACGTGTCCCAGAAATTGGGCCTCCCGTATCTAGAACTGGCACTTCAAGATCTTAACATAAAGCTGGTACTCTCAGAGTGTATCCAAGACTATCTAAAGATGATAGGAATACTCCTCCTTAGACGCCGAATATATCAATATGTCGTTGATGAAGACCACCAAAAAGTGATCGAGGTATGGCTGAAAGATCATGTTCATGATTTCCATGAATAATATAGGGGAATTGGTCACACTGAATGTCATAACCAGGAACTCATAGTGTCCATACCGACATCTGAAGGACATCTTCTGCACATCCTCATCTCGTACCCTGAGATAATGATAGTCTGATCTGAGGTCTATCTTCAAAAACCAATGAGCTCACTTCAGTTGATCAAAGAGATCATCAATCCTTGAAAGTAGATATTTTTTCTTCACAATCACTTGGTTTAGGTGCTGATAATCTACACAGAGCCTCAAACTCCCATCTTCCTTCTTGGCGAACAAAATCAGGGTTGCCCATAGAGAAACATTGGGCCTTATGAACCCCTTCCTCTACAAGTACTCCAACTATACCCGTAACTCAAGAAGCTCCATGGGAGCCATCCAATATGATGGTGTAAGTATCAGTGCCATCCTGGGGTATAGGTCTATGTAGAAGTCCACCTATTTGCGAGGAGGTAGTCCTGGAACATTATCAGGGAAGGCATTGACATACTGGTCCACCACTACAGGATAGCTCAGACTCTCAACATCAACTTCTCAGAGGGTAAGGCTATCCAACTAATGTTTGATCAGATTTACCCTCCTATTGGTAAGTATATTCTGTTCTGCTAAGGTTCCCTTCTCTCCGGTGAAGGAAAACCTAGTCCCACCCTTGCGGACGCACTGTACTTTGCACCTAATACAATCAATCTGAGCATGGACTGTGGATAACCAGTCCATACCTAAGATGATTTCATAAGACCTCGATGATGCTACTATAAGATCCCAACCAAAGCTCTCACCTCCTAGAGTAATCTCACACTACCAACACCAGTGTGTAATCCTCGATTCTTCTCCCGTAAGAGTCTCTAATCGCAAGGATCGAGCCAACGACTCCATCAGAATCTATGAGCTCCAAACGAGAGTCATGGAAATGAAAGAGTGACTAGAACCTGTGTCTATAAGTACTACAACTAAGGTGGAGTAGACATAGATCATACCTAGAATCATCTATGGAGCATCATGGTCGTAGGCCTCAGTTTCCTGGAGCTGAGCTCGTCTCTATCCACATGCTCCCTGTGGTCGGGGTGGACCACCTAGAGGTGGTGGTGGTATAACCTCGAATCTCCACCCACCGCCTACTGCACGACCAACTCCTCTGCAACGTCCGCCGCCCTGTGGACCTCCTCGCTCGAATCTATGCCTCTTCCTTGGTAGTCCCTCGACCATCTGCTGGTTGTCAGTGCGGCTAGTCAGGTAGTCGTGAGCCATGTGACCCTACCTGCCGCATGTGAAGCACGGTATGCTCCTCAACTATCCTACTTTACCTCGTGAGCCTCACACCTCTGACCCAACATCCCGAGGTCATCCACTAGAAGGTCTGGTCCGCTTGGACCTCTGTGTCATCTTCCTACTACTAGACGCATATGACTTTGCTACGTGTCTCCCGATGGTGGGTCTCGCTGTCAGTGTCTACTCAGCAAGAAATATCTCCACCATGAGTTCTCTCTCTAGCACTACAGCATGCGTCAGGATTCTAAGATATATCATCGAAGCTCTAATCTCCATTCGAAGTCCCTTCTCGATGTTCCAAGCCCTGTAGAATGGGTCTTGTACCATGCTGGTGGAGTAACATGAGAGGTCAGTGAACCTCTCCAAGTACTAGGCCATGGTCAGGCTTCCCTTCTGTAAGTGTAGCAGCTCCTGTATATGCACAGAGCATAGAATCACTAGAACAAACTCTTCCCTGAAGAGGCCCTTGAAATCTACCCAGATGAAGGTTTCCTCGTCATGTGTTTGGAGCATCAGGCTCCACCATCTTCCTACTATTCCATGGAAAATACCGAAAGCTAGGATCACTATTTGGTCGGATGGTGTCCCAACCAGGAAAAAAACTCTGGCCACAGCCTCCAGCTAGTCCTCAGCCACCTGCAGATCTATCTTTCCTCAAAACCTCAGAGGCCTCTACTGCTGAAACTCATGCAACATGCTCAGTCGACATGCACCATCTACTAGTGGGGTTGGTAGAAACAGGTGCCCAATAGGTAGTGGTGCTGTTGGTACACCACCCGATGGTACTATCACTGTAAGAGGGCCCTGCACCGAATCCTCATCACTCGGTGGGCCATCATCGTTTACTCTTATAGGAATCCTGGATGGCTGTCTACATAGAGGCATCCTGAAAAGTAACAGGCGTTCCACGGTCAATAAGTTATACCTGGTGAGTTGACTCAAAAGATATCAAGTAATAACATTTCTAAAACACACGCAATCAATGTTTTCATGTACCGAGTCAGAAATTAGAATTCAGGGTCTTGGTGTATGGATCTATTGGCCACCGCACCAACATTGGACTCCCCGAATTGAAAACCACACTCGAAACACTTAACAATATTGCTCCATTAAAAGATAAAAGTCCTCGTTCTTCAGTAGAAATGACTCCTCTGATACCACTTTGTCATGTCCCATCCCTCAAGGCCCTTTCCATGACTACCCCAAGCCCGTCTTTCATAGGTCAATGGTAGATGACTAGCACCAAAAGGTGTATCCTTATAAAGGGAAGGAATTTCCTTTAAACCTGTACAAACACACAAAACAAGAACACAACAAGAACCAACCACTAAGTAAACTCCCGTAGTAAAAAGTGTACTAAAATTAAAGGGGCCAGAATACAAGACCAAATAAAAATTAAAAGTACAAATGAAAAGAGGAAACAACTCCTGGATTATCCACGGAGGATCCTACCTGAAGGGTAGGTACAGATCGTCTCCACAACACTCCACGTCAACCCATCTCCTACATGTACCGCCTGGTCCTGGCTCCCTCAAGTCTCATCCCAGCTGCTCGTCGTCTGCACAAGACACAACAAGGTGCGGGCGAAGCCCGTGGAGGGGTGAGTATAAAAATACTTAGTAGGGACCCCGAGACTCCCAATGGTCTCCTAGAGTTTCACAAAAGAAAAACCACAAATCAAGACCTGAATCACAAAGTACGAAGCAATAGTCAGCTCATAGAAGGTATACAACTCAGTGATCAGGGATAAATATGATTAGTCTTAAGCTATTTCATTTTATCCCATTAAGAAGTTCCACAAATGAACCATGAAGAAGTTGTTCCATTGTCGAACCATAGAGGGTCGTGTGTCGCTGATCCACAACGGTCCGCTCTAAGGCTAGTCCTCACCGGGTCGCACACTGCTGATACACACAGGGTCGCTATGATACTGATCCACACAGGGTCAAAAATATACTGATTCACATAGGGTCTCTAGGATTCTGATCAACACAGGGTTTCTACGATTTTGATCCACACTGGGTCGCTACGATGCTGATCTACACAGGGTCACTCTTCAATTGAAATCCATCCATTGGGTTCTCGCTCATAGCACCCTGGATTCTGGGAGAACTGCTCCTCAATCCATCGTTCATATTTCAAACAGAACTATGTCCTAAAAAAAGTATACCCAAGGTACCGACCCGTCATAGGGGTCCAAACGTGGCATACGATGCGTCAATCGGGCGCCTGGTCTGTGAGATATGAACACTTTTGTAAAAAGGGACTAGTTGGATTCAAGTCTGATCTAACCCAAGTCAGATGTCAAACTCCATCAAAACTCACTTAGAGTATCTCCAAAGGACCAACTTTTCACAGGGGTCCTTATGCCATAAACGACATGTCGATTAGACTCCCCATCTGTTAGTCACACCCATTTTCATAAATCGGGGGTGATCACACCTCGGTCTAGCCCGCCAGAAAATGCCAAAGGGACTGCTTCCCAAAAGGGATCCTAACACCACTGACAGCGTGTCGAGTAGACACCTGGTTCGGTTGGGTATGGGCCTCGTCCGGATCGGTTAGACCAGCCTAATGTAATGGGTCTTGGGGTCTACCTGACCCCGCCCGAGTTCGGCCCGTTAAGGGTAAGCCCGATTCACTAGGTCCGGCCTCTTGGGGTCGGCACGGTTTGATTCACGGGCCCGGGTCAAGGTTTTTCCTAGACAACAGGTGGGTACGGTCCACTGGGTGGGACCGGGCCAATTGCCTGGCCTGCGTCTAGCTTGGTCCCCCTGAAGGTGAATCATTGTGTTCCACTGGCCCTACGGTTGTAGGGCCATTTTGCCAGCCGGTGGGGCACTTCCCCACTTCCTGAATGGTCAATCGTTTGGCCGACCAGGTTCTGCAAAAGTGGAACGACGTGGGGCCGCACTTCTCCTTTCTACCATAGCCCATGGGCCGCGGCTACTCTGTGCCACCCCCTCTGCCATGGTCTATTGGATGTGGCTACTTCGCACTGATAGAGGTCCCTGCAGACGCCGCCCTTGTCCCACGCGTCCGGCTCGGGCCGGCCGCCTTCAGACACTGCGGCACGTCGTCACGCGCTTCCTTCCACGGCCCATATCTAGTTTCCTCAGGTCTCCTCTGGTCACCACCTGACTCCACCGACATGGTGCCCCAATAGTTTCTTCCGCGGGCCACCAGACAAACTCTGGGGGTCCGTTCTTGGTGTCGACTGCTCCTAAGGCTCTCCCACACTGTCGTCGTCATAGCGTGACCTGCTATTTAAATTTTCCATCTATCTAAGGAAACCATCCCCAAATAATGGAGTATGAACAAAGCAGCGGAGGGTCCAGGCCTTGTTTGTTTGGCCCACACCCTCCGCGTTAATGTGATATTAAACGAGAGCAAGGTAAAATATCAAAGATAACTTTTAAACAATACCCCTACCTAGAAGATATTTTCGTTGATGACGATCGATGGAACCACCTTCGTCATTGTCATCAGTTCCTGATTCGGTGGCGCTCATCCCCACTCATTGAAAACGGTCTTGTACTCTAAGTGGTTGGCGTCATGGTAATTTTCCAGAGCTTCATCGCTTGGTGAAGACGTTCCAACACTCCACCCTGAGCTCCATATAAATAGAATAGGGAAAGAGTGAGTAATACATGTGGAATTAATGAGGTTAATTTAATTAATTAACCTTCCAAATTCCAATGGTGTGGTAAAAAAAATAAAGTAGAGTCAAGACATTAAATGTTTTGACATGTCGTTGGTCCCACCACTTCCGATCGTCCGTTGGAGAAAAAGAAAAAAAAGAAAAAAAAATCACATTGTTATTTTATTATTTTATTAAATGTCCCAGAAACTATCTTTTTATCCTGACCTACTGCGGTCGAAGTGAAGCCTCCATTAACAGAATCACAGTGTTGCGAATTCAACGGTGCCCTCATATTTTTAATCCAACCATCGATTCAAAATTTAGAAAACACCGCTCGCGCATTTACTGAATGTACCTTAAAAAAGTTCAGAAATTCATTATAGGCACACCGGGCCTCCGAATCACTAACTTTCAATTTTCACAGACTCGTAATAATTCCATATAATTAAAAAAAATACATGGAAAATTCAAGTCTTTACCAATTTTCCCATTTTTGAGTATGTCACTCGTCTTTTTTACTAAAATTAATGTCAATTTTAAATAAAAAGACACACTTGGTGTCATATTGGGCACAAAATTTATTATATTTAGGTGATTATAATTCTTAAACATAAAAAATTATATATAATTCATTTCTATAAATTATCAAAACAATCCAAATGCACTTTCTCGGTTTTGAGTATGCCACTTGTCTTTTTTAGTAAAATTAATGTTAATTTAAAATAAAAAGACACACTTGGAGTCACACCGGTAACACCACGTGTCAAATTCTAGTGTGTATAATTCCTACATGAAAAAATGACTTATAGATTGTTTTCCAAAAGTATCAAAATAATATAAATGTGTTTCTATTAGTTTGGAGTATGTCACTTGTGTTTTTTTATTAAAATGTCATTTTAAAATAGAAACACATAGTTTGAGTCTTGCCTATCACATGCTGTGTCATTTTTATGTGAGAATGATTACCACACATCATAAATTACTTATTAATCATTTTAATAAATTTAAAAGACAAATTTAGTAGGTTTTATTGGTTTTTAGTGAGTGACACACTTTTTAAACTAAAACTTCAATTTCAAACTGATAGTGGACACTTTGAGTTATATCAAGCACAACATGTATTAGAATAAGGTGAAACTAATTCTTACACATCATAAATTACTTATGGGTCATTTTGTAAATGTATCAAAATAATTTGAATTTTTTTCTTATTTTTGAGGATGTCACTTTTCTTTTTTACTAAAATTAATGTCAATTTTGAATATAAAGACACACTTAAAGTCATACCAGGCACACTTATCGTATTGAGGTTTGGATGATTCTCACATGTAAAAATTACTTATGGATCATTTTACAATTGTATCAAAACTATATAAATGAATTTTATTGGTTTTTAGGTCATTTGTCTTTTTTATAAAAATTAATGTCAATTTTAAATAAAAATACACACTTAGGGTCATACAGGTGACCCCATGCTTTAGATTGAGGTGATTCTGATTCATATATGTAAAAAATTACTTATGAATCATTTTACGAATGTATCAAAAAAATTAGAATGTGATTTCTTAGTTTCGAGTATGTCACTAGTGTTTTTTACAAAAATTAATTTCAATTTTAAATAAGAAGATACAATTGGAGTCATATCGGTCACACTATGTGTCTGATTGAGGTACAATTTATTCATACAAATTAAAAATGAATTATGGGTCATTGTCTTAATGTATCAAAAAAATATGAATTTGTTTTCTATGTTTTGAGTATGTGATGTTTTTTTTGAACTAAAATGTAAATTTTAAACTAAAAACAAACATTTCAAGGCATATAGAGATCACTATATGTTAGATTAAAGCGTGACTTATTGAGTATGTGATGTATGTCTTTTACTTTAACTATCAACAGAAATCTATAAAGAAGAGAAAATGTTCCATTTTGATGGAAGAGGAAACCCCATGCATCATGAAACACCCTATCTAAAAGAAACATGGTCTATATTTTATGGCTTGTTACAGATAGTTCAAAGAAAAATATGAATTCCCACAAGTTCTGGGGAAAAGTTAAATAATTATTAGATAATAATTATTATGAAATTAATATAATTTTTTTGATAAAATGATGAAAAAATTAACCAAATAAATAGTATGAATTATCCTTTTCATGATGCCTATATACATTCTTGACCCATTTCCATGTTTCCATTATCTCAATTGCATCTTAAAATTTCAATCTCTCATGAGCATGAGAAGCTTCGAACAAACCATTCAAACTCAAGAAAAACAATTAACCTATATAAGAAAAAAATATCTTATGTTATTAATAGTATAAATAAATAAACTAAACATAAATATTACTAAGGTACACTATGAATCAAATTTAGTGATGGTTGATTCATACATATAAAAAATGACTGAGGCATTTTTATCCTAAAGTATAAAAAATACGATTTTTTTCTATATTATGACAATATCACTTTTCTTTTTTACAAAAATGTAAATTTTAAACTCAAACCACACAATTAAAGTAATATCTGAGATATAATTCAGAAGATTTATGTATAGTCAATTCCTAAAAGTGAAAATAAATTATGGATCGTTATCCTAAAGTTTGAAAACAATTCAATCTCATTTTATCAGTTTTTGGTATTTTAACACTCATTTTGAACTAAAACAAAACATTTATTTTGAAAACGCATAATTTAGGTTATATCAACCACATTATGTCTTGGATTAATGTACGGCCAATTCCGACATGTTAAAAATGTATTATGGATTGTTTTCCTAAAGTTTGAAAACGATTCAATCTCATTTTTTCAGTTTTGACTATTTTATGTATGTTTTGAACTAAAATGACACTATTATATTGAAACATGTATTTTTAATCATACCATCCACATAGGGTGTTTTATTGATGTGCGATCAATTCCTACACTTGAAAAATGAATTATGGATCATTTTCCTAAATTTTGAACAAAATCCCAAATCATTTTCTTAGTTTTGATAATTTGATGTATGTTTTAAACTAAAATGACACTTTTTATTGAAAAAACATACTTATAGTCATACATACCACGTTAGGGGTCATATTGACATGTGGCGAATTCCTACATGTTAAAAACAACTCATGTATCATTTCTCTAAATTTGAAAAACAATCAAATCTCATTTTCTCAGTTTTGAGAATATGATATGTGTTTTGAACTAATATGTAAATTTAACAAAATAAGTATCATATAAAAATGATAAGGAAATTAATTAAAAAAATAAGAGAAAATGATGAGAAAAATAACTAAATAATTATTTGTAAGTCACCTCTTCATGATTTCTATATACATTCTGACACCATGTATTCTTCCCATTTATTTCTAAACAAATTTATTTCCTCTATTATACTTCACCTTGAGAAATAGTTAATAAATAATATATAATCATTTATATACTTATTCTTTAGACCCCAAATATATTTATAAGGTCATTTCCCATAATAGATCATAAACATAGAAGGTAATATTCTAAATGTAATATCGACTAACATTCGACCTCCATGTACGCCACCCAGTCATCTGTAAACAAATTTACTTCTTATTTTATGTATAATGGTTATAGGAAATTGTTAGATCCAGTAGGCTAGATACCTTGAGGGGGTGGGGGTTGAATTAGGGTATGATAGATTACAACAACTAACCCTTTTTTCTTGTTTTTTTGTTAGAAAAAAAAATATTTTCTCTATCCTTCTTATTAAAGAGTATGAACAAACCTTAAAGCATGCACAAGAGAAAAAAAAATTACATGGTTCAGTATCACTGGGCTACATCTAAGAAGAATACACCAATGATGTACTGATTTACCAAATCCACTATAAACACACTACTATGTACTAGTTTGGAGTGGACTCACTGTTCCTCTTGGGTTACAAACAATCACAATTTGAAAGCACACTTCTCTCTCAAATGAAGTGTTCTCATTGCTTCTTCAGAAGATCTACACATAGTTTAAAGACTTTTAGGTCCTTTAATTATAACCAATGAATGGATCCTCCACTGTATGTATATTCTTTTTTGAATTATAATTTTCACCCATTGATGAATACTCCTTGTCCACTGAACTCTAGGAAATAACCTTTGAATTAATTTTGCAAAGATCACTCCTTCACAAAGCTCCCTATTTTGCAAAGCTCAAAAAATCCTTCGCAAAGTCCTTTCCTCTTCACACAACACACACCTTCATAGAGATCACTGCTTCATAGTGAAAACTTCTTTGCAGAGATCAATCATTCATAGAGATGAAGCCTTTACAGATCTTAGGCCATCGTAGAGCTCAAGCCTTCGTAGAGCGACTTCCTTCACGAAGATCACTGAGCCGATGTGGAACAACACTTATTCATGAAGCTCCAAATAATTAAATTCATTGAATTTGGTCAATACTAGGACAATATTTTTGAAAATCTCAAGTCTTTCCTTAAAAACATTCTTAATGGACCACCCCTTTCTTCGTGAAATCAAAATGACTCTAGATTTTATCTCTTGAGCTCATGCATACTAAAGAGGGGTGACCTCTTATTTATAGGTTTGGTCGAACATGAAGCTCCAATTCTTCTGGATTGATTTCTGGATTAGTCAAAATCTTCTCCATGAAACATCTTCTATTATCAAATCACCACTGAGCTTTTTCATTACCACAATGCTATCCATCAAATGCTTCACGCAGATGCAATGATCCCTTTTAATGCTCTTCACCTCTACCATTTGTGAATCTTTTCATAATCATAGAGGTCACCATCACCATTCCTCATGCCTTTTCAAAATCTATATCATGGAACCCATCTCCGCAAAATTCATGACTTTTCCATATTTTGATGATATCTTCATAGAAATCTATATTTTTCAATTCTCATCAAACTCCATATTTTGGACCCCAAAAAATTGGAAAACACTAGAAAATGATGCCACCTTGTATATGTTCTTTTATACAACCTCCAGATCTTCCATTCCTTTTTCATGGTTCTTTTTCAACATGGATTGTCAAAAAAATATCTAGAACTCAACAATTCACCATGAAAACCTGTTTTTTCGACAAAAACAACCAACCCAAAAATTATACAGTGTTACCTTGAGGGATTTTTACCCAATATAAATCTTGGTATTACTGAGAAAATATAGAAAAACAAATGATTAAGAAATATTTTTAATTAAATTATTATCAACTTTAGAAATTACCATTTCAGGGATGCTGTTCTTTCCATGGTATATGATATCTCTAATAAACTTGAAATCATAATATCCATAATCATTGTTGTTATCTTTCTTCATAAATTATAGAAACATTGACCAAAATAAATAAATGATTTTGAAATAAGTTTTTATAGTTAAATATTTCATTATTTACCTAAATTTATTTCTATTTGAAGTAATCCATATGCTTCTTATATTCAGTAACTGTCTTTATACCACGATTTAGCCTATATTTAGTGACTTCCTTATTATAACAAAATTATTTTCAAAACACAAACTGATATATATAATTCAAATTCATATATAAAATGTTGATTAAAGTGCATTACGAATTCACAATACACATCATGTGTGGTCGTTTTGATGGATATCCATGCATTGGACCCAAAAAATGAATATTTGGGGTTTCCAAATTGAATTTTATCAGTGTCCAATGCTTCCTAAAATAAGAAATATAAATAATTAATGAAAAAATATATTTTATATGAGTTGAATACAATGTTTTAACATTGTATTATAGGAATAAAAAAGAGTTTTTCATCAATTATTTTCTTCTCAAACTCCTCATTTAGATAATATTTATTCATATCAATTTTTATATATTCTAATTTATTTTCTTCTTTAGTACTGATATACAGATTAATGAATCCTAATAACGATTTGAAGGATTTTCCCTTTATATAGTGGTAATATTAACTCTCGTAGAAAATATTAATTGTAATTAACTTAAATTAACATATTAGATCTTTTTTAAATAGAAGTATTATAAAAAATCGCTTTATATATATATTCACAACTGAGACTCCAACCATTAAAACTTAAAAATCTCATTTATACTCTAGAGAATAATAATGTCTATAATTAAAGTTCCAAATATTTATTCTTCATATAGATAGAAGACATATTTTCATCTTTAAATGTGGTATATTCATGAATCTGTAATGGAAATAATTTTTGTAGTGAAATTATAGGTGAGAGGTACTCCTAGGAGGTCTTATTGTTTTCTTAGTCAATTTCCAAGTTTTTATTGATATGGAATTTAATTTCCCTATCAATTTATCCATTTTTAATACCATACCTTACTTCAAACCTTTTTTCTTCAACTATTATAAGATTTCAATTTGATTTTTTTAAATAAATACTTCATGTATATTTATAAGATTAGATGAATATGCAACAAAAGTTCCAATAACATCATTGAGCATTGTAATATCTAGATCATCAAGTGGAACATGAAACATAACGGTTGGCTCTTGATCTACCTCAATTTCCACTATCATGTGATCATTTGGGATTTATTTATTACATATCTTGTATCCTTGGATATTATGCACTGTACCCCTTAAAATATGGTGGTGTATAGGTGTTGGAAGATATAAATCACATAAAAATTTACCCTACATAATTTTAGTAATATAAAGTTTCCGGAAGTTGTTTGATTCACATTTTGGAGAAAGAGTAATGAAAAAAATGACTACCTTGGGTATGGTATGCGGTTGAGGGGAATGAATTGCCTCTAATATAGCAGGGTTATTTGGTTGTTCATGTGTGGATATTTGTCCCCCTACCAGTTATATTTGATCATTTATCATATATTGACCTTCCAAACCTGACTGGTAAATAATATCTTACAAAGCATCTATTTTTTTTTTCTGTAAATCCTATATAATTTTTATATGTATCTTCATGTGGTTTTTTTTCCCTCAAAATATTTATAAGGAGACACTACAAAACCTAATACTCTAACATGAACATATTGTTTTGGCCACTTCGATGCCACTGAATGTAGTTTTTTCCCTATATAGAGGATTTCAATTCTTATGTCTAAACAATATAAAATTCATATAAATATAATAGTTATTTTTATGTAATAATTTTATAAATCATAAAAAATTACTATTATGACACACTTACACTATTTCCCATACTTCTTTTTTGTTATCATAAACTACTTTAACCTCCTTATTTATGCGATCCTCCTTCTATAGAACATGCCATGGTATGGAGGTGTCTTTAGACTTCGATTCATAAATATGAATATAATAAAAGAAATATATGTTGTTCCATACCACATAAAACTATTGTTTTTTATTAAAAATAAAAAGTAATTTATTCTTTATTGAAGAGTACCCCATATTGTGTTTGTGATAGGGGTAAATTGGTTTTGAAACATGTTATTTATTATCATCACTCCTTTTCTATTTCATAAATTCACAATTTTAAATCAAATTGGATAAAATAAATAATGCAAAATAATATATTATCGACTACAATGTGATTGAATGATATCCCATCATGAAGAATGATGAAATAATTTAATGTTTCCTATTTTATAATGTGCGCATAAGTAACTGGTTGATGGTGACATACTTTCCCCTCCATATCCCTTATATTAAATTGGGTAACAAATTTCTGGGAGCCTCTATGGGATTTTGCAACAGCCATTAAGACATATTTATTTTAAAAATAGTATAAAATAAATGAACTCTATAATGAATAATGAAAATTAAATTAATGTTTAATTATATAATGTTTAAATAAAATAAATAATGGTTATCACAACATTACTTTTATATATTCTCAAAGGGATTCCTTCATATATGGTTGGGTATGGTACCACGACTGTATATCAATTGGAAAATTAATCCTCATTATAACTACAACATAACCAACTAATATTGACTACTTTCAGTCAATATGATGTCCATTTTGATTCCATCCAATAAAAAATTTTATACACTTACTTATTTCCTTGATAATTTTAGTCAACACTATGATGCTTTATCATTTCTGTTTTTTTTCATCAACATGTTATTGATCCCCTATTAATTATGTAGTTTCAACATCAATTGCCTTTTCTTCCTTAGGTTTAGAAACATAAAAATGAGTAGAATACATTTTCTGTATGAGTAGTGAACCATTGAATTTTTATTATGTTAATATAGTAGAGAACACATAATTTTATCAGGAAAATAATTGTATATTAAAAATAACTTCAACCTTCTCATTGAAATCTATTTATTTTTCTTTAAATAATTAAGGTGTTTGGATTCTTTATCAAAAATCCAAATCCACTCTTTGTGGTCCCCTAAAATGTAAAATACATTGTCTATATTGGGACCTCCACGAACTGATTGTGACATATCAATGAAAGAATCATCCTCAATTGAATTTTCATCTTACCGTACAGTCGTTTAAGTCACCAATAGGAAAATAGAACAA
The DNA here is from genome assembly GCA_963277665.1 of Viscum album. Lineage (NCBI taxonomy): Eukaryota > Viridiplantae > Streptophyta > Magnoliopsida > Santalales > Viscaceae > Viscum > Viscum album. The sequence goes on from OY728125.1 coordinate 1,954,561,148, forward strand.
TTATTGTTTACAAGAGTTGAGACATAAAATACTTACACTACATATGAGTCCATTATTAATGGATCAACCATTTCCCCTTCCAAACTAAAATTCATCCTCATGAAGCCCATTTGAACAACCATTATAGAACTCCTATTTTCAACCCATTTGAAACAAAAAATAAGCACTTGAAAGGTTGTATAATTAAACTTTTTTACCTTATCAATAATTCAGAAATATGATATATTCATAAAAATTGAATTTTTATCCTTAAAACCCGATATTTGAATCACTTATACTACAAGAATAACTACACTATCCTACATTAAAATGTAGTCCTCATGTTTTTTTATATAGAACTTATAACCATTCAATAAAAAAATAGTTTAAGATATAACATTTTCATTTGGTCCCCTAGCTATCCATCTAATTTGTTCCATAATTGAATTTGTATTATCAAATAACTCCATATAAATATGATCTCAAAACCATCCTATATACTACTAATTATGTGTATTTTATATCCATCTTTAATCTTATGATGGATTCAAAAATATAAGAATTTATTTACAATATTTAACATATAGATCAACATCTTTACTATTTTGTAAAATTTAAAGGTGTGCTTGATCACTCTTTGTGATAGTAATTGTAACAACATCTCTTCTAAAAATACCATCACCTATAAGGAAACCGCAATGACGAGACTACAAGAGACAAATTCTATCAACATATGATAGGTAATAAATATATAATTCAACAGCATATTAAACAATATATCATTCTATAATACAACCTTAGTCTGACTTCAATTCCTGATACACCCTTCAAAAAAATTTATATACAAGTCAATGGGGTACATCCTTATGTAATAGATATGACCAAATAGTTAAATCTCTCTAACCAAGTGAACCATTTGGTAGACCATTATATCAAAGAATGATGGTGGTAATAACTTCTCTAATTCCCATAATATGACTTCATCCTTTGTATTAATGATTGAAAACTTAATCGGGACTATAAATTTACTATACATGTCTTTGAGAAATAAGCATAGTCTAGTTAATCTATGTCATACATTTTTATGAAGAATGAAACATAAAAATAAATACATCATATCTTAAATCAAAACATGACAGTCCTGTGATTTTAGTCTTTATAACATCAAATTAGTCTTTAACATGAAATTATTGATATTTGATGAATAACCCTCTGTAACTTTTATAACATTAAGTAAAATTAAAATTTGAATTTTTTAGTCTGAATAGAGTGTAAGATACTAGAGGAAGAAGAATATTCCCTTTACCCTTCACTGATGAGTAATATTCTCTTATTTCTATTTCAATCATCTATTACCTTTCCTTGATGCCATATTTTTTTCAGGAACATTTAATAATGTGGTAATAACATAATAAAATACATATTTTATACATTAATGACATGAATAAAAATTTTTATGCATAAAAAAATTCCAATATGAAAATTAAAAGAAAATGGTTCTCTTTTCCAACATGATTTCATGATGTTTTTTAAATGGTTTACTAAAAACAGTGTCAGTATATTTTACTTTATCAAAAAATTGATCACCTGTTAGTTGAGATGGAATTGTATATTGTTCGGTATTCCCATCAAATATTGTCATCCATTATCGATATTTATGAATTAAAGGTAAAAATTTCCAATGTTCTAAAAAAAATCTTTAAGGAATGTTTTAACCGAACTGAGTGTGTGAATTCATCACAAATGGGACACCCCAACATTGTTTTAATGTTATGACCTGAAAATTTTCTATAATAAGGAACGTCATTTATCATCCCATTCAATATGTTCCTCAATGTGAATTCTTCACTTATACGAGCATTATACATTGTAAAACTTGTATCTGACATCAATTTCATATCTTTAATCAATGAATCCAAATAAACATTAATATAATATCCATGTTGTTTTGGTCCAAAAAAAAAACAGAGACAATATAATGTATTTTCACTTCATGCAAACCATATAGGCAAGTTATAATTTATCAACATGACTAGACATGTACTATGAGTACTAATCTGTATACCAAAAGTATTTATTATATCTAAATATAATGTAGGATGGATGTTTCTCAGTTCATTTTCAAATTTGGGATACTAATAATTAATTTTCTTCTACCGAGGATAGTCTAATGGAAGAAATAGTTTCCCATCTTGAATTATTGTATCTACACACAATGTAAATTGTCTCACTATTTCAAAACATCCATATAGTCTTATAAACTATATAATGATAGGATATTACCATACACATTTCAATGTACTTGATTCATCTTTATTGTATCAATCCATGCCACACTTAGGGAATTTATGAGTGATTAATGGTCCTTGAAAAACAATGTACAATGTTTTAGAAAAGCATGTATATTTTAGATACCATTCCCATTTAATTATGAATTTGTTTAGTGTCACATGTTCGATAAGGAAGTTCAATTTATTCTGGTAGAATATCATTTAAGAGACTAAGTAGTTATGTAAAGCTAGTGTCACTAAATCTGTAGCCATCCTTAAAATTATATAACTTAAATATAGTTTACAATGTTGTGTATTTAGTACAATTGATATACAATATTCTCTTAGCACAAATATTTTACATCTCAAATAAATTTGTATAATCATGAATGTCATATTCAATTTCCATTATCATTTATTCCATATGATCTCTATCTTCATTGATATTAGTATTCATATCAAATGATCCATAAACCTCAATATCATTCCAATTGATGGGAAGGATTAGTTTTTCCCATGTTCAGTCCAACATTTATAGCTCTTGTCTATTTTGTGAAAAATCAAATGTTCTTAAAACTCTTCCATACTAATTTATCATGAATAAAAACAATGTAAACATGAAAAAGGTGTTGAAAAAGGGTCATATGCATGATCTATTGCAAATGTGATGAACACTTTAACTCCATATTCATACACTATTTCATATGATTAACATACATCGATTTTCAATTCATATTCATCCTATTAAGTTCATAAAAAATTCCCTTTCAAAAAATAAATACACATAAGATATTCAGAATAAAAATTGAAGGTCATAGATAATTATAATAAGGGGAACCCAACATTTGATTGTTTCAAATAATTTCAGTATGATTTAATGGAAATGGGTAATTGTATTTAAGAAAGGAGTTACTCCACTGGTGGTAGGTGTTATCCTTTGAATTCATTCAAAATGATCATTGATACCCATTATGAGATGACCACTTCTTAGAGTTGTTTAGGAAATATAAGTTTATGTACACAAGATATGGGGGATGAGTCTTAATAAACAAAATGAAATAATAACTGTTTGGGAGATTAATTTTATAAGGATAAAAATTTTCTCCTTAAATCTAAATGTTCCCAAGTTGTGAGTTAGAAAATCACCTGGAAACATTTATTAATTTTTTTATTAAATATGAAAAAGAATCCATAGTGGTATAATCCCTACAAGGGCCTCCTTTATTGTTGTGACCCTGAGAAGGATCTACTAGATGATATTACACACACTTATGCTAAGATAGCCATTGTAGTTTTAACATTCAAATCAATCCTTCAAATCATTATTTCATATAAAATTATAAAATATATTATTAACAATGTTAATAAAAGGTATTACTTACTCAAATAAATTACTTATAGAAATCTACTAATCTAATCATAATTAATAAATATTTTAGAAAAAAAATTATTAAATTGTTTGAATATGAATAATTAAATTTTATAGGATGTGGTTAAAATTATTTATCAGTAAAAATAAGTTATTTTTTCAAATAGCTATTTTTCTTAAGTACTGTGAATTTTAAACACAATAAATTAAATTATTAAATGAAGTGATCAAGGGTTGAAGTTATATTTGTTTTGAATTGGTCTCCAATTTAAAGGAAAGTGAATATATTTTAAAGAAGAATGATGTTGAAGTTGGAAATCATTGGACATGTAATGGAGTAATTTTCTTTTGTTGGAAAAAGGAATGTGGAAGATTTGAATAGTTGGTGAGAAACATTTCACATATGATGAATTATGAGATAGTTTGTATACCAAACAAAAGTGTTAATTTTTTGATAATTACCAACAATTGTAAAAATAATTTAGAAGAATATATGGCTATTGAACTATCATGAATAGCTTGTATAAGATATTTTTGAAAATATTTAAAATGTTATAATGATTGGGAGAAGCTAACTCAAGTTTTATGGAAACGTTTCTCAAGTTACATAGAATATTATACACTAATATCATAGATAAATATAGCATTGACCAAGGTTTATTAAGGATCAAATGATTCGAGGCTATGAAAATGGTAGTGAAATTAGCTAAAATGGGTTTGCAATTTTTTTTGATAATTCCCACAATTATTGGAAGATAATTTAATGTGAGTTAAAGATCATGAGAGGGGCCAAAAATGATTTAATTTGTTTTTGAATTAAACAAATTAATTAAAAAAAATTGAGCTAGAAGTATGAAAAATGGAAAAGTCCTGAGCTATGTAAAAATGAATCCAGAGTGATGTTGAAAAAAACTATGATATGTTTAAATATGAATTAATATGTACAATCATAAACTCAATCTACATAAATATCATTAATTCTCTGTGTAAACCTGACCTGGACCCATGTAAGTATGAATTTTTTCATACATAAGGATTACTGAGGTCATGTAACCATCATTTGTGTACACATAAACCTATGTAAGGAACATCTCTATTTTGCGTAATCATCAATTCCCCTGTAAGAATGAATTATTTACTACATAATCATTAATCCTCAGTACATTAATATCATTCCTTATGCTATGTAATCATCCAAACAAAGAAAAAATTGGGTAACATTGTCAAATATAATGAGTGTCTATAATTTTAAAAATCGATGAAGGGAATTAATTATGATTATTCTAAATCCATTATTTCATGTCCAAAAAAACATGATTATTTTCTATGTAGGATCAAAATAGTGTATGTAGATGCTTAATTACAAGAAGGGGGGGGGGTGAATTTTAAGTTTAAAAACATTTATTTTTTACCTTAAATAAAATTGTGTTTAACAAAGTTAAACATGATAAATTTATAAAGACCATTTTCGTTCAACTAAATTTTTTATTAGGTTTCAGAAATATGGTTCCAGAAAAGAAACTTAAGAAAAGTTTACTTAAGAAAGATTCTAACTTAAAGCATATAAAATATTATTTATCTAAGTAAATAAATGTATAAGAAATTTTATGTAAGTTATACATTCTTCCTTTGTCAAAATATAGCGGAAAAAAACTTGAAACAAAACAAGTAACAAGTGGGAAATATTTTAACCCAAAGAGTATGGTATCCAAAAACCTTGGATAAATGTCCCTTGATTTATAATTTCAAGAAAGTCTATATTACCCACACCAGAGTAATCCCTCGATAGAAATATCAGAATCTATCTTGCTATCCCCATAAGTCCTCAAATTTTAAGGTAGTCAAAACCTTTATCTTCCTATCTCTGGAAGTCCTCGAAATTTAAGATAGTCGGCACCTCTGTCTTTCTATCCTTGGAAGCCCTCTATTGTACACAATAGAAATTAGAGTCACATGAAGCAAGATGAACAAGATGTTCAGTACTCACAAAGCATGATAGTCTTTCTATCTCTACAAATCACTTCACATCATGAAATCTCTAGGTCGATCAACAGATAATTAGCTCATTAAAATGGGGTCATATTTATAGGAAAATACTCCAATGGTTGGATCCCACCTCTAATGTTCATATTTGTCCTTGAATCTCAAAGGGACCTATACATGTCTCAGTCGACTAATGGTTAGTTAGAAACAGATTGTATGAAATCATTTCAAAACAATAACATGTGTAAGGAAAATGAAGTTACTTAACCAAATCTATTTTTTCAAAGTCTAAGTAAAAAATAGAATTCAGAGTCTAACCATATAAAAATTCAGAATCTATAAGATATGGATATTTGGATTCTATTTTTCAAAGAGTTTAGAATCTGGATTCTAATGATTTTGGAGTCTGAATTCCAATGAATTCAGAATCTGAATAATGAGGAATTTAGTGTTTAAATTATGAGGAATTCAGATTCTAAAATATAAAGAATTTGGAGTCCAAATTCTAGGGAATTTGGAGTTTTAATTCGGAAAAATTCGGAGTCTTAATTTTGAGTAATTCAGAGTCTGAATTTCAGAGATTTCAGAATCATAATTTTAGAGAATTCAGAGTATGAATTTCAGATAATTTTGAATACGAATTTCAGTGAATTCAGAGCCTGAAAATAGAACACTATATATCCAAGGAAATATAATATTCCTAGGTTTTACATAAGAATCCTAATTTTAGACTTAGTAATAAAATGATTTTGATTTAGAGCGATTATAAAATGAAATAATGAAAACAAAGGTAAGGATAAAAATTACGTTAGAGAAAGGAAATTTTCCTTATGAAAATAATCCTTAGGGAAAAATAATTTTTCTTAAAATAATGTTTTTTTGATTTTCAAGTCATAGAGGAATGAAAAAGTTATAAGGAAACCGTATTGAATCAATAATCTTCTCCTTTTTGGATAGCACAAACATCCATACGAAAAATAATATAAGAATTAAGACTTTTTCATTATAAACTTAAAGGAAAAACGTATCTCCCTTTAATTATGAATCATGGTGAATAAAAATAACTCCCCATTAGGTTTTTAAATCCCTAAGGATTATATTCTTGACTTCCTTAAAGAGATTTTTCTTTTTCCTGCATAAGGAAATCTTCTTTGAGTAAACCCCCCCTTATATAGACCCCCCCTTACTTAGGGCATTCTCTCCTTGACTTAGTATTATTTTTTATCATTTCTTTCTCATCCTTTGTGATTTTCAAAAAGGAATAAAGAGAAAAAAAATATATGGTACCTGGATGATTATAACTACATTCAAAAAAACAAATGAAGCACAACAAGAGTTTTTCATTTAGGTTGGGAAACAATGATACAAGAAAAGTACAAAAAAAGATCGAATTTGAAAGGAAAAAATATTCATCCTTGTTTTTTCCTTCGACATGAACTTCTTCACAATGTTCTTTAGACTCTTAATCTCCTTATGATATTCTTTAAATCACTTGTCTAAGAGTTCCTGATCCTCATTTTACTTCTCCATATCTTTGATCTTTTCATATAGATACTTTAGGATTTATGCCTGAGACTTCAAAAGATCTTTATTATTACTAAAATTTTCCTCAAACTCTATTCTGAGATCTCTTTCCCTCTTCAAATTCAAAGCAACTGAATTAAGATTTTGAAACATGCGGCCGATTGTCGCCTATCGACCATTCAAAGTTACGATGCTCTGCTAATGTGTATATCAGCACTCGGGTCGAATCCTCGGCGATGATACTTTTTAATAGTCATTTGTTTTTAGTTGATTGTATTCTGATTTGGGGGGGGGGTTTGTTTTCGGAGCTTATGAAATGATTAATTGATTAAGATTGATTTAAAAAATTTATAAATATTTGGGTGAGTTCATTTTTAGGGAGTTAAGCTTGTGATATCCTTGATCTTTGATTTATATTGCATTTAAATTAACACCAACTTCACAAGATAATGTTTATTGGAATTCCTAAGTGTTAAGGCTTAAATCCAAGCCTTAAAATAACTTAGGGATCTAATATAAATTAGATCTTGTGGATGATAGTGTATTTATGGTTACAATAATCCATGGAAACCACACATCAAACAAAAAAATTCATTAATCCATGACATGTTAAGTCCAACATACACAATGTTAATTTGAAGAATATTCATCGAGTAAATACTCTCAATCACTTAAAATCCATAAATTTTTAATCAAACCAATAATAGAATTACTAATCCATGAAGATAGTTATTAATCTAGTAATATATGTTAATGGTGATGAATTATAAATAGAACAAAAATAATGGGATAAGAAAATATTTGTGCGTCGAACACACACACACACACACGAAGGGTGATCAGAATTAAAAATGAACATTATATTGAATTAGAAAGGGAAATAAGGGAACGTGATTCAACTATATTTAAACTATTTTAAGAAAATTAATATGAAACTACAGAAGGTGGATGGAAATAAGTATTATTAATGAAAAAACTTGCATTAAAATAGAATTACAAAGAAAGAGACTTACAAGATTACAAAAATGAAGAACACAAAATTAAATGAAAAAAGAGAAGAGGAAAGGTATCTCAAGTAAAAACATGCATATTGAAGGTCCTCCCAATCCATTTTCAAGGTTTTGGTCGTGCCTTTATGTTATCCTCTCTTTTTAAATGCCAACCCCTTGTAAGGAGATGAGGGGTATGTATTTATAGCCCAATGTTGTGGGCTGTTTGTATTCCAAAACTTCCCCTCCAATTTCATCAACACTTTGATAAATAATATAGTCGAATATCAAGATATGATCTTCTTACAAGTTGTAGGAAAATATCCCCTCTTTATTATCTGAAAATTTGGAGGCCATTGGACTTAAGGAGCCAAAGTTATGGTCGATTGATTAAAAAACGTTAACCTGTCCATTTCAACCAAAACATTCTGAAGTCTAAAATTTGAATGGGGTTTTGAATAAGAAAATGCCTTCAAATACGAATTGTTTCTTCAAAAAAGTTGGCCTTATATATCTCCTATTTCACATTTTAAAATATTAGCTTGATTTTATGATTACATCATGAGATATTTCATAAATAGTGTCTTAATTTTAATTCCCCGACAGAATGGTGGGATAGATTTAAAATCATTAGTTGGGCCTGTTTTTATTGGAGTTGGGCCCTGAAATTTTTATCCATTACTCTGTGAATTGTTATCTGAATGTGTGAGGAGAATTACAGAATTTTATCTTCTAGATTGATCCCATGAATTCAATCTTCATGGATGGTCCAGTTTCCTTACAGATTCACTGGGCCTTTTTGTGTGGTCCATATGAGCCTTCAAATGGAAGAATTGGCCCATGATCCCTTATAATGAAATGTTTCATATTGAATTTGGAATCCTAAAAAACAATAACCATACAATTTTGATCAGTAGGGTGACAGTTATAAATAAAATAGTAAACTGACTCAATTGGAATACTTCTAAAAATGCTCAAATATTATACTTAGTATTAAAACATTAATATTTCACACAAATTATGAACATTTAATATAAAATAAGTAAAGGGAGTATATAATAAGTCATTAAAATATTAATAACATCAGCTTCCCATCATATATTTTACTTCTTTCTTCGAGGGTGCTTATTCTAGGTTTATCGTTTCTGAAAAACTTTTCGTAAGCTCCTTAATCCTCACATATACTCTATCAAAGGAATCCTTCATAGAATCTTGAAAGTAATCAAGAATTCTCAGATCTTCAATCGTCTTCTTGTAACACTTAGTGATTTTCTTAAAAGAAATTTTGTGATCATCATACCCAATATATAAAGTTTTGACATTAGCTTCGAGCCTGATGAATTTCTCCATAAGCATGCTAACAAAATCCGATTTCTGATTGAATGAATGATGAAGCATCTGATAGCTTGAGTCAATACTCAGAAACAAAGGGATATTGTCAACTAATTTCTTCAAATATTGAACCAAAAAGTCCTAACCCATGGATGATGATTCCAAAATAGATTCCCTTGTAGGTGAGGATTCTTTCTCTATCTCAACAACCTTTCTTTTTGATGAACCAACAACATCTTTCTTAGCTACCACATCTTTCTTAGGTGTATCAACTATCACCTATTTTTCATTATCATCTCTAGAAATTGTCTATATAGATTTTGGGGATTCATGTTCACTATCTGATACTTGAATGATTATATCTTCATCAACCTTTTCCTTCTCAGAATCTTCCATAAGATCATCAAGTTGAACAAGATCATGATTGCTTCTTTCATCACCAGATGGTTTATTAACTTTTTCCTGACCCTCATCTTCTTTTAATGGAGAAGAATGTGTTGTATATTCTGACTAGGAAGTCTGGATAAAAAAATTCTCAGAATGGATTTCCTTCTCATGAAATTCTTTAACTTTCCTTGTCACATCATCAATGTTATCTCATTCCTCCTCTTCTTCTTCTTCCACTTCCTCTTCCTGAACAATCTCTTATTATTCTTCAGTTTCCAGAATTACTATCCTCTTTCCCAGAGTCACTGGAACTGATTCTTGTAAAAAAGATTCCAGTAACTAAATTTGTTCCAAATATTTCTCAGTATCCTTGGGAAGATCTTGAAAAATTTCTTCCTCAGACATATTCTTCTTTTGCTTCTTCTACTTTTCTTGCCATTAAAATTCTTCAGAAGCCTTAATTTTAAATGCCTTTTCCTCAGAAGGATCTTGGAAAAAGATAAGTCATCTTTCCTTCTTGTTCTTCTTATGTTCCATACATTTCTCAACAACTTCATCAGGTTATGTTTTTTTCTTCTTTTACTTTGGGGGTGCTGATTGGGTTTCATGTACTAAGGGTTTTTATATAACTTCTGGTTCCTTCTGCTTTCACTTCTTCTGACCCTTATTGGTAGTCTCTACCACTTCTAACTTCATAGATAAGGTCTCAATTTCACCTTTAGATAAGTCATAAAATTCTACGGATTTGTTATTGAAACCAACTTTCATCCCCATCAAGGTATCATTACTAAGAAAAAAGATTTTGAAAGATCTAGGATTTGAAATACAGGGGATTTTGAATGACTCTAGGCACAAGACAATGATCTTGGATAAGATTACTGAATATATAATGATTTACAATTTGAGCATCCCATTTTTGTGATTTTTAATTATCATAAATATATATTCAACTAGATTTATCTTCCTCAAGTTCACCAGGAAATCCATAACAAAGATATAACTCTTATTCAAGTTATCCTTATCTCCTTTTCTTAGAATTAGGTAACCCTAAAATCATAATTCTAGCAACCTAATGTCTGTTCAGAGATAGTTTATCTTTGGTTTTTTCACTCCTTGGGTCTGAGGAAGTCTAATGCCTTCTTCTTCTCAAATCTTCCTGATTTATCTAGTAGTTTGTGGGTGCAGAAAATGGATTCCCCTTCATTCAGTATTTTTATGATATTAGATGCCATTTTGAAGGAAAGGGAATAGGTTTTCCCATAACTTTTGAATAAGAACTAATCTGTTCCACATTTATTAAAGAAACTCACTGACTCATAAATCTCAACAAGTAACTTCAGATAAACTGGATCTGGTCATTTCGGTTCGGCTATGTAGAGACTCTCCCTGCCACTGAACTTGATATTTTTCGTAATGAGGTAATTACACTTCACAAAGATCTTCAGATCTACTAACATTTATATATATATTTCCATTCTGAAATTTACTTAACTGAAGATATTTTCTTCTGATTAGATTCTTCCTAAGACATCCATAGTTAAGAAAAACCAAAAATGCAGAATGACCTTTTTGAATAGAGGCAGAGCTTCAACACTCAAATGCTTGAAAATCAATGTGGGACAAAGAATAGGGGGACTTTATATAGGCATTGAAGAGAATGTTCATATTCCCAAATTGATCCAATGGTTGAAGAAACACGATATGATCTTACAATTGAGATGAAAGCTGAAGCAGGATTTGGTAGGTTTTGATTTTTGAGGGGTTTCAGGTAAAAATTTGGATTTGAGGAAAGAGAATACAATTTTTTTTTCTTAAAACAGGATAAGAATACCAACAAGAAAAAAAATCAATTACGACAATTTATATAAGGAAACACACCTTCCATATTTCTAGGAAAATTTTCAATAATGAAGAAAATTATTCTTGAATAAATTTAGATTTTGAAAAATTTTATTAGGGAAGGAAATTTTTGAATCTGGAAAATTTAGTAGGTAAGAAAAACATTGGTTTCAGAATTTTGAGTTCTGAATTTTTTTTAAAAAAAATTGGTAACAAAAGAAAATTTGACTATCAAAAATTTGATTAAAAAAAGAAATTTATTATAGAAAATTTGATTAATTTTTTTTAGTTAAACAAGAAAATGTACTCCCCCTATAAAAAGAAGTTACTTAATGTAAGAATATAGGTTTAAAAAAAAGTTAATATAGAATATTCACTTGTGTTTATTATTAAAAACTTTTGTTTAATGTATTAAAATCTATCAGAGGGTAATGAATTTGTAAAAATATCATCATGTTGATCTTGCATTATAATAAATTGAAGAATGATATCTTCTTTAAGTGTGTGTTCCCTAAGAAAGTGATGCCTAATATCTATGTGTTTTTCACAGGAGTGACGTATAGAGTTTTTTATTAGGGAAATGACACTAGTGTTATCACACAATATCTGTGTTTTTTGTAAAACTCATTCCATAGTCTGTGAGTTTTTTTTGCATCCACAACACATGAGAAAAACAACTTCTAACTACTACATATTCAGCTTTAGCAGTGGAGAGTTCTACTGAGTGTTGCTTCTTGCATGAACAAGAAACTAATGAATCTTCTAAGAAATTACAAGTTTTGGATATAATTTTCGTATCCATTCTATATCCACTAAAATCAGCATCTGAATTTTTTTTAAAACAAAATCATTTCCAGAAGTATTGAAAAGTCCTAAATCCATGGTTACCATTAAATTGAGAAAAAAAATTCACTTATTTTAATTGAGATTCCTTTGGATTATATTGATATCTTGCATATAAGAATACTAAAAATATTAAGTCTGGATGAATAGCTATCATGTAAAGTAAACTTCCTATCATACCTCAAAATGATGTTTGATCTACTGGTTTCCCAACTATATCAAGATCAAGAAAATTTTAGGTAAAAATTATAATACATATACTTTTAGTGTTATCATATCCATACTTTTTAAGAATATATTTAATATGCTTATGTTGAGATATATAATCTCCTTCTAGTTCTTTAGAAATTTGAAAACCTAGAAAAATGTTAACTCACCCATCATACTTATTTCAATCTCATATTTAATGAAATTCACAAATGAATCAGTTAAATATTACTAAGTTGAACCAAATATAATTTCATCAACATAAATTTGAATAATGAAAAAAATTTCTTATCTTTATTTATAAAAAGAGTTGGATCAGCAGTTCCCTCAACATAATTATTTTCCAACAAAAATCTTATAAGTCTATCATACCAGAATCTGGGGGCTTGTTTAAGTCCATATAAAGTTTTGGTAAGTATAAAAACAAGTTCAGGATATTTTGTGTCTTCAGAACCAGGATTTTTTTCAACATAAACTTCCTCTTGAACATATACATTAAGAAAGAACACTTTACATCCATTTGAAATTTTTTGAAATTAATGAATGCTGCAAAGGCAAGTCAAATGCGAATAGATTCAAGTCTAGCTATAGGAGCATAGGTTTCTTCATAGTCTATTCATTCTTGTTAATTATTTCATTTTGAAAAATAATTTAGCTTTATTTCTTACTATGATTCTATTTTCATCATAATTATTTCTAAAGACCCATTTTACTCCAATTACAGATGTTTACTTAGGTCTTTCAACCAAGGTCCAGACTTTGTTCCTTTTAAATTCATTTATCTCATCTTGCATGGATTTAATCCAATCATCATCACCTAAAGGTTCATTAGTGATTTTTGTATCTAATTGGGAATGTAATGCTAGATGTTCTAATTCTTTCTTAAGGAACCTCTAATCCTTAAAGGTTGATTTACATCACCAAAGATTATATCACTAGGATGATTCTTAAGAAACATCTGATTTGGGTTTTTTAAAACCTGTGCATCAACATATGGTAGGAAATATTCTAGGGTAAATTCTTCATAAATATATTTTTTGAATATGTTCCTTATTAAAAGAATATTATATAAAAATTTGATCATTATTTTTTGAAAACACATCTGAATATGTAGGTTGGGATTGTTTAAAAACAAAAGGATCAGCTTCATCAAATTTAACCTGCACTGTTTATTCAGCAGTACACGTGTTTTTATTAAAAACTATATAAGTCTTAGAAGTGGTGGACTAGCCTAGGAAAATTCCTTCATCAGACTTGGGTGAAAATTTATGTAAGTTATTTTTATTATTCAAGATGAATACTTTGCAACCAAATACTTTGAAGTAAGAAAGTCAATGTTTTCTACCATTCCATAATTCATACAGTGTTTTATTAATAAAAGTCTGATTAAAACTTGATTTATTGTATAACAAGAAGTATTAATAACTTTAGATAAAAAAATTAGCAATATAATATTCAATCAACATGGTTCTAGTTATCTCTTGAAGAATTCGATTTCTTATTTCAACAACACCATTCTATTGAGAAGTTCTTAGAGATGAGACGTTATGAGTGATGCCTTTCTTATTACAAAAAGTTTCAAAATCTGAATTTTGAAATTATCCTCCATGATCACTATTAATAGTTATCAAAGGAAGGTTTTTCTCATTTTTGACTTGGGCTCTAAAAGATTTGAAAAAATAAAATGATTCATATTTATTTTCTAGAAAATAGACCCATGTAAATCTAGTGTAATCATAAAATAGGACAAATAAATAATATTTTCCTGCAATGCTTCCAGTTTGTGTTGGATCAAAATGATCCATATTCACTAACTGCAATGCATCAGAAGTTAAGACATCACCGATTGATTTCAAACTTGATTTATGATGCTTTCCATATTTACAAGGATTAAAAACTTTTGAAGAATAAAATCTCAGCTCCGGTAGATCCTTAACAAGTCTTTTTTTGAGAGTTTTCATAGGTTCCTATGATTAAAATGTCCTAACCTTCTATTACATAACCAATATTGATCTTCCATTGCTCTAAGGAAAGGTATATCTTAGCACATAAGGTCTTATAAGTTTAGTGTATATACATTCTATTGCCTATGGGAAGAAAGAATAAACTCTTCCTTGGAATTGTGTACTAAGAATTTATCATTCCTAAAATTCATAAGGTAACCTTCATCACATAATTAAATTATGATAATGAGGTTTTTCTTAATACCCTTAAAAAATAAAACATTTGAAATAAAAGTTTTTCCAAGAAGAATAATGTTACCTATACTAACATTTTCTCCCTGACCATTATCTCCAAAAGATACATTTCCTCCTTTCATCTTGAAAATATTTTCAAATAAGTTTTTGTTACTAGTATAATTATAGGAACATCCCTTATCCATGTACCTTGTATTTCTATTAATACTATCTTTGTTTTATTTAAAATAAAAGAGTTAAACTTTTGGAATCCAAACATTCTTGGATCCAGAAATTTCATAAAGTAAGATTTTATGAATCTACATTTTCATAGAAAAATAAGCTTTATGAAAACCTAAAGATTGTGTTTTTTTAAAGAATAATTTTTCTCCCAATTTCCACCACACTGAAATTTAGTACAAAATAGATCACATTGGGGAACAAAATAGTTATTACTAAAAACTAGTTTAGAATGAGTATAACCAAATCTAGAACGATTTCCTAAAGGACAAATTTGGGAATACATCTTGTCAAAATTTTCCTTACGTGAGGTAAAATTTGACAGTCATTTCCTTAAGGAAAATATTTATAACTTATGTTTAATAACCATGTTTTTATCCTCAAGGTTATTAGATTTATAGCTAGAGTTATCCTCTAAAATATTTTTCTTAGAAATAAAATCTTCAAGATCCTTATAAAGTTTATCATTATCAAAATTAACTACCTTAATATTTTTAGAAATAATTTCAAAATTAAAAGTTTTATGATCAAGATCCTTAGAAAGATATAGTACTTCTTTATTTAAAATAAAAATTCTAGAATTTTATTTCTATTACATCTTATTTATCTTAAATTTTTCATTTTCAAGAAATTGTTAGAAAATCTAGAATCTTCTTCAAATGAGGGAAAGGTATTATCTTCTGATGAGGAAGATTTATCATCTGAAGATTCATAATAGTCTTCATTAGAATTTTTTTTATTTAAAGATACATTAGTAATAGATTCTACATTGTGTACCTTGGCCATTAAAAAATGATTTTAAATGGGTAGTTTGTCTATTAGACCAAAATGATTTTAACAAGAAGATTTATACTATGAGGATTTATTAGATGAGTCACCACCATTGGAACTCCAAATATCATTATCCTTCAATAATTTCTTAGCCTTAGTCTTGTAATACTTCTTCCATTTTCTCTTAGAATGTTTTTACTTCCTATATTTTCTTTTAAGAATAGGAAAATCTGTCCTGATGTGTCCAGCCATTTTACATTCATCATAGGTTACTTAAAAATATTTCTTGTATTTTCTTTTTTCTTATATCTATACATAAATTTTTTCTTTAAAACTATCTTGTTTATCCTTTGAAAAAGATTAGATAGATCATTTTCAGAATGTTCAATTTCACTATATTCAGATAGAACAATGACTTTCTTAGACTTAGATCATGTAACCCTTTCTAGAGTCTCAAATTTAGTAGTAGTAAAGGATAAACTTACATTTCCATTCCTCTTATTATTCATGTCAACATATCTTTTCATTCACTTCTCATGTTGAAGAAGAGTTCCAAAAATATCATCAAGAGTGATTTGAGATACTTTTCAATTCTCATCAATAGATATTCTCTTAGATTCCTACTCGTTAGGAATATTATCAATAATCTTTCCCAAAAGAGCTTCATCATCAAGACCTTTATCACCCATAGATTGTAGACTGTTGACGATGGTCATAAACCTTTATTGCACCTTTCAAACAGGTTCTCCCTAAGGAAATAGAAATCCAAGTTATTCTAATCTAAGAATAGGTATTTTAGTTTCTATAAATTTAGATATACCAAAATGTGTAACATACAATATATTCCAGATATAAATTGTGGCTTCACATGATGATATCTGACTATATATATTCCTGGTCATAGAATACAACAAAGTATTTTTTACCTTGTAATTTAATTGATATTCTGATTTTTCTTGGTTGGTGATGGTTGTGACTTCCTTGTTAGGAATTTTGTAATCACTAGTAAGCATTACAAAATTATATACTCTAATTTTAATGATAAAAGTCTTCATTATATTGCTCCATTATTCATAATAATTTCCATAAAAAATAGGTGGTCAAGTATGATTTACATTTTTAATTGAACCAACATTCATTCCTTACATTCTATAAGAAAATATTTGTTCACAAAACTTGTTAATAGAAAAAGTTATAAACAAAGATAAAAGTCTATAACCTGAACTTAAATAAAAGATATTTATGAAAGAAGAATTTACAACAAGGAAAACTTGAGAAAGAAAACTTATATGTGAATATAAGTATTTCAGATACCCTCTATGATACCAATTTTATAATCGAAATAGTGTATGTAGTTTCTCAATTACAAGAGGGGGGGGGGTGAATTTTAAGTTTAAAAACTTTCATTTTTAACCTTAAGGAAAACTGTGTTTAACAAAGTTAAACAAGGTAAATTAACAAAGCCTCTTTTCATTCTACTAAACAAATTTTCTTAGGTTTCATAAATATGGTACCAGAAAAGAAAATTAAGAAAAGTTTACTTAAGAAAGATTCTACCTTAAATCATATAGAATATTATTTATTAGAGTAAATAAAAGAATTAGAAAGGATATGAAAGTTATACTTTCTTACATTGTCAAAATACAATGGAAATAAAACTTGGAACAAAATAAGTAACAAGTGGGAAATCTTTTAACCCAAATATTAGGGCATCTAATAACCTTGGATAAAAGTCCCTTGATTTATATACTTTCAAGAAAGTATGTCTTACCCACACCAGGGTAATCCCTTGATAGGAATATTATAATCTATCTTATTATCCACACAAGCCCTCAAAATTTAAGCTAGTAGGAATTTCTGTCTTCCTATCCTCATAAGCCATTGAACTTTAAGGTAGTCGGAACCTCTATCTTCCTATCCCCAGAAGACCTTGATTGTACAAAGCAACAATCAGAGTCTCACAAAGCAAGCTAAACAAGATTTTTAGTACTCATAAAGCATGAGAGTATTTCTCTCTCTAGAAATCACTTCATAGTATGTAATCTCTAGGTTGATCAATAGATAATGAGCTCGTTCAAATGAGATTCTATTTATAGTCAAATACTTCAACGATCAACTCCCTCCTCCAATGATCATATTTTTATTTGAATATCGAAGGGATCTATACATGTGTCACTTAACCAACTGTTAGTTTGAAAGAGATTGTATGACATCGTTTCATAATAATAACATGTGTAAGGAAAATGAAGTTAATTAACCAAATATATTTTTCGAAGTCTAAGGAAAAAATATAATTCCGAGTCTAACCATATAAACATTCAGAATCTATAAGACATGGATATTTTGATTCTATTTTTCAATGAGTTCAGAATCAAGATTCTAAAGATTCTGGAGTTTCAATTCTAAGGAATTCGGAGTTTTAATTATGAGGAATTAAAAGTATGAATTCTAAAGAATTCAGAGTGCGAATTCTAAGGAATTCAGAGTCTGAATTATAAGGAATTTGGAGTTAGAATTCTGAAGAATCCAAAGTCTGAATTTTAGATAATTCAAAATCTTAATTTCAGAGAATTTAGAGTCTGAATTTCAGAGAATTTGGAATCTAAATTTCAAAGAATTTGGATTCTGAAAATAGAACACTCTAAATCTAAGGAATTATAAGATTTTGAGATTTCACATAAGAATACGAATTTTAGACTTAGTAATAAAATGAGTTTGATTTAGAGAGATTATAAAATGAAACAATGAAAACAAAGGTAATGATAAAATTTTCCTTAGAGAAAGGAAATTTTCCTTATGAAAATAATACTTAAGGAAAATAATTTTCATTAAAATAAAGTGTTTGTGATTTTCAAAACATCGAGGAATGGAAAATTCATAAGGAAACCTTATTGACTCAACATTGTAATCCTAGATAAAATAATGATTTTATGAAGTTTAAATGGTATGGAAGAAGAGGAGATCGATATTATCTATATTTTGAATTAAAAATAACGATATTTGAAATTAAATATTAGTAATCAAAATGAAAATTAAATATAGATAATGACCAAGATTATATCGAGTTTTTTCAATATCACAAAATTATTTGTTTCAACCTAAATGAAAATAAAAATTAGTTTGTGTTTCTGATGTTGTGTATATATTCTAGATGAATCTATTCAAGTTTCATGCGAATATATCATTCCACAATGAATAATATCCACACTAAAAGTTGTCAAAAATGTACATTTTATACATATATAAAGAGTTAAATATTTGTGGATATTTGGGGAGTATTTTTAGAATAAGTTAACCTGGTAATTTTTTTTGTAAAATATGGAAGAACCATTCACCTGTGACAAGAAAAAAAAACAAAGACCATGGGGATAGTCCCATGTGATTCAGTTGAATTAGAGGATCTCATGAATATGGAGATCATGATGAGATTACATATCCACCTATGATTGTCTTATCTGACACACACATTCTCTCTTAAAATATATCTATTTATGGGAATTTGAGATTACTCCATAAATAAAAATGTCACCTCTAATACTAAATTTTAAACAGTTTCTTGAGACAACTTATATAGAATTTGTATGTGGATGTGTGTGTTTTAGATTTTTGAGTGTTGAGAGAACCAAAGATATCTCGATGAATAATACGAAGGCGATGGTGTTGAGTAATATAGATAATAATTACTAAGAATAATAAAAAAATCGACAACATAAAAAAATAATCACCATTAAAGCATATTTTAAATACAATTCATTCTGATCCATCATAATCACCCTTTCCATAGTCAAAATTTTAACAATCATTTCATTAACAACATTAAATGTTTTACCTTTTATGGAAGGTAATCTTAGAAATTAATCGAAGTAGAAATATCATATTTCATTTTAGTGATGAATTTCTTAGCAGCATAGAAACAACAAGAATTTATCAAACATAGTCACATAGAAAACATATATAAATTCATAATCTGCACTTACCCATTTTGATTTGAAAATTTGATTTATTTATTCCTTTGGTTAATTCAAAAAAATTACCCAATGAAAGTAGTTTCATGATATTACCACAATTTACATAGAGTAAAAGAGTATTCTTGAAACACTAAACTCGATTGAAGATTCCATGACTCACTGCACAAGGACTGAAAAAGAAGAGGAATATGTGATTCCAAGCCTAAATTTACTAAGGAACCCAAACTAATTATAGGGGAATCATTGAACTCGAAGGGTGAGGTTTTGATCATTCAGGCATGTGAAATTAATAAGACTCAAATGAGAAGAAATAGATACCCTAAACATGGAACCCATGAGATCACTAAGCTAATAAAATATTGTACTAACACACCCCATTGAACCCGAACAAGATAGAAACAAGGGAGGAGAATAAAAAATAACATACCTTAGATTTGAGATTTGATTCGTCTGAGAGAAAGTCAAGGGGGTGAAACGACATCACTGGACTTCTATGAAATCATGAGAGGTGAAACTTAGATTGGTTTGGTTATGGTCCTTTTAAAAATATCAGGGATGGTTTTATCAGTATTGCCAAAAAATCACTGACAAAGATACATTTTATCAGTGCTAAATTAAAAAGCACAGATAAAAGGTTTATTTATCAACACTTCTTTATAAATGATAGATATCTATCTTTATCAGTGCTAAAAATCACTGATAAAAGACACATTTATCAGCACTAATGTTTTAGGACTAATAAACATACCTTTTATCAGTGCTAAATGAGCACTTATAAATACAATCATTATCAGTGCAAAAACTTTAACATTGATAAAGGATTTATAATTAAAATTATAAATAAATATATTTATAAATATTTATATATGATTATAAATGTATTTATATCATTATATATTTTAATATAATTTTATAAATATATATTTAATAGATATATTAAATATATTCATCATTTAAATATATGAATTATAATTGTATAATTATCGAAATATATAATTATTTGTATATAAGTATACTACTATTTTTTTATTAATATATATATATACATAATTTTATAAATATAGTAAATATTCATTTATAAATATTTTTACAAATTAATATATTTTTAAATATAAATATAATTATTTCATTATAATTATAAATATATTCATATCATTATATATATATAATTAAACATATATAAATTTAATAAATATATATAAATATGAATATGGTAGTTGGGGTTTGGCTTCGTGCACTACTGGAATTCTTGGTAATTGAGACGACCTATTTGCGACAGGATACCGTCTCAAATAGCCCATTGCAGAAAACGCTGTCACAAATACCATTATTTGCGACGGGTCCATCGCAAATAAGTCTTTGATTATATGTATTATTTATACATAATCTTTTTCGCGATGGGCCCGTCGCAAATAGTTTATGCGATGGGCCCGTCGTACCGTCGTAATATATATATATATATATATATATATATATATATATATATATATAACATTCTGCGATGGGTCCGTCGCAACAAAGTATTTGCGGCTGGTAAGTAGTCCCGTCACAAATATGTTTTAAAAAAATATTTAGTTAGACTATTTGCGAAGGGGTCCCGTCGCAAAAGGTCCCGTCGCAAATAATAAATTAATTTAAAAAAATAAATTTAATATAATTACGATTAATGAAAAAATAATATTACTATTATTAAAAAAATATTAAAATTCTCAATATTCACAAATAAAATAAAAAAATTATAAAATAATAATAATAATATTATTATTAGTAAATAAACAAACTTTAAAAAATATAATACTAAAAAAATATATTTAATAAAATAATAATATTATTAAAATAATAAAAAAAATATTAAAATTCTCAATATTCACAAAAAAATATAAAAAAATAGTAAAATATTAAAAATTAAATTATGTAATATTTTCACCGATATAAAAGACAAAAAATGTAAATAATTCATATTATAATTTTAAATTCAAATGTTTTTAACATAAAAAAATCACTGGGGGGTCGTCTTCTGGAGGAGGTGGAGGAGCTGAAAGAGATGGTGGAGGAAACTCCATCCCTAAACTACGAGTCAGACGGTGCATGTACTCCATATGCTCGTGATGCTGCTACTGCCATTGATGCATCTCCTCCTCATGCTGCTGCTGCTGCTACCATCGACGCATCTGCTCCTCGTGATGTTGCTCCTGCTGCTATTGCCGCCGACTCATCTCTTCTTGCTGTTTCTGCAAAGTCTCTATAAGCTCAGCCTGAGCTCGCAACTGCTCCTGATACTGTAAGCCAGATGATGATGCCTCTCCATGAGCTCCTCTCGAGCTGGACGCCGACTTGGCAGCAGTACCAAAATATCTACCAGGAGTCAAATGAGAGCTGATACCAACTACTCTGCCCTTCTCAAATCCATACTGAGTCGCCTGCATCCATGACACCTCATCGAAATGGTGTGCACTGGTCTGCTCAGTCGTCTCATCCTGACCCTTATCCTGTGTCTGAGAGGTCGTGGCCCCATATGACTCCTTCAATTCCAATTTAAAATTAAAATTGTGAAAATATTATATGTAGTTAACTGTCAAACTGAAAAAATAATACTAACCACAATCTGACGTTGGCGATCATCTCTAATCTCTCCAGTCGTTGAATCACTATATATCCCCTGATAAATGTTGAACTTCGTAATATCGGGATGCTCGACTACCTACAAAAATATAAAATAAATTGTTTATATTTAAATTTATATAAAATATATATGAAATATACTTACCCGATGATCTCTATGCGAACTGAATGTACGACTACCAGCTCAATGTGTCACCTGCTGTCTCCCCCGGTTCTGCCGTCCCACTAAAGATCTATTCTGAAATCCACCACCTAACCAGTATAAACATAATCCATCCCAAACGTGAGATAAAATGTACTATGGTCGGTGGGCTCTACACAACTCATCAAATTCTGTCACTCCTACTTTCTTAATTGTTTCCCTTCTCAAATTGTGCAAAAACTGACAGAAACGGTCATGCATAGAAACATGCCATGCCGCACGGATAGCGTCGTGCATGCTATCATCGATATGATACTATAAACCCTACAAATAATTTATAATATCAAGTTGTTAAAAAATAAATTTCAAAATAAATATTATTTATTTACATACCATCCAATGATGGAACATGTTGCGTCACACATCAATGGGAATCTGTTCCCATGTGATCCATGGCTGAGAAAAATAATTGCACAATATGGCGCTCCCCTGTCCAATAGCTACATGATGAAAACTATGAAAAAGGAATAAATAATCAAAAAATTAGTATATATATAAATAGATTAATGAAATCTAACTAAAATATACAGGTTACCATACCTCTGTGTGCGTCGATCGAAACCAAGATGTGGATGTCGCTCGGGGATAGGGTCAGGAATCATCAATCGCGCAGGACCATGCCCCCTCCACGTACCTCTTGAACCACCAGTAGGCTAAGGGTCAGATGATGCCACATCCCCATCATCCAAAGGTAGCTTAACGTCCTCTAACTCACGCAATAGATCAGAGTCCATCTGAAACACAAAATTATTGTTGTTAGTAGATAGTTAAAAATAACTATTATATATAGATATATATTAGTTATGATTATAACCAGCATTTAACTGTGTCAATGTTCATCTTCATCCTCTTCTCCATAGATGTCAATGTCAATGTCTTCATCTTCCTCCTCAGCATCATCAATATCAATATGAGTTTCAGTTTCAGCATCTATTGTCATTTCAAATTCATTTGTAACATCATTAACATCTTCATCACCATCGATCCTTAATTGTGGGGTGTCATCATCGATATTCATGTCTCTTTGTGAATCAGATAGATTTTGAGTAGTCTCTTGAAAAATTTCAATTCCTTCCACTTCAGTAGAACCACATTCAGTTTGAGTGAATTTATTTTCCTGAGATTTCATTTTTATTATGCTCTACCAATTGCTCAAGTATCTTGAAGTAGCACAGTACTTTTCATAATAAATTTGATGTGCTTGTTGAGCCAGTAAAAATGGTTAATTTACTTAAAGAAGAAATCTATATTTAATATCGACGATTCAATGAGTCAGATGAACACACAAGCCTCTCTTAGTATCCAACCACTGACATTTAAACATTGTTATGTAATTCTCTCTTAGATAACATAGCTCAATAATTTCATCCAAAATGCCATAAAAGTCAACTTCAGTTTCTCTGTGATGTGATCCTCTTAAGAAAACTTCACAGTTCATTGTTTTTTTTGATTCCCTGTATGTATGTGTATGAAATCGAAAACCATTCACTACATATGTATTATAAGATTTAACCATTTTGGATGATGGGTTACTCAATATACACAGTCACTTATCAATTTTATCATCATATTGAGACACCTGAAAATTTTTATAACAATTATCAATATAATAAATAATAAATGGAATTGATATTAAACCATCAATAATTTATGTTACCAGTTTTTGAAACCATTGAGAAATTTTCTTTGTCTGCATTCTTCAAGAGCAGCTACTATAATTTGTGGAAGTTGTTTCTTGATATGATTATCATATAATTTAAAAATAAAATAAGTTAAAATACTGTAACATAAATTATAGAATAAGTGATAGAAGCAATCACAGGACAAATGATGTCATTTCTTCACAGTTGAGCAGAACGTATGTATGAGCTCTGTGATGTTCATCATCTGAAATCCATCATTCCTGAACTCCACCAAAACCAAGATTTGGCTGATTAAAAATTGCTAATTGATTGTCCATTTTGTCATTAACATTCCACTCTTTTTGTCCCATGCGATTTTTTTTAGGGATATTGAGGTTCAAAATAATGAGAGCAGAAAAAAGCAATTTCCTCTTGCAAATAAGCTTCAGCAATTGAGCCTTCAACTGATGCTTTGTTATGTACTTTTTCTTCAATTTCTACATGCATCTCTCGAATGGGTACATCCATCAAAACTGTACTGGACCTCCACATTTAGATCCATGTGGCAAATGTAATATCAAATGTTCCATTGAGTCAAAGAAAGCCGGCGAAAATATTTTTTCCAGTTTACATATAAATACAACAACATCTTCTTCTAGTTTTCTTAGCACATTGTAGTCTGTTGTCACTGTACAAATTTCTCGAAAAAATGTGATATATCTGTTATCGAATCCCAAATCATAGAATTCAAAAAACCACTAAATCCAATCGGCATAAGTCTTTCCATTATAACATGACAATCAATACTTTTTAATCCAGTAATATAACCATTCTTAACACATCTTCCCAAATAGAAAGCATAGCCATCTGGAAGTCTCAAATATGTAATCCACTGACAAAATAATAAACGACTCTCTTTGGACAGTGTATAAGCTGCTTTTGGCTTCATTAACCTCTGTGATCTGATATTTTCAAAGAGTTCAAGTTCTGGTCGCCTGCAAATTTGGGAAAGATCTAATCGTGCCTTTACAATATCTTTGGTCTTACCTGGTGTATCCAAAACTATATGAAATAAATTATGATAATAGTTCTTCTCAATATTCATAACATCCAACATGTGGTGGACCAACAAATCAGACCAATACGGAAGATCCCAATTTTTTTTTTGTTTTAGCCAATTATGTTCTTTCCCAAAGACATGAATTTTCTGTTGGTTTACTGTTGGTCCAAATGTGATGGGGGTAATGAAAATACAACTAATTTTAACTCTGTACTTGAGATCATCTTTGGAGGTTCATCCCTTTCAATTGTACCTTTTCTGAAATGATATTTGTTCCTCCGAAAAGGATGATCGGTTGGATGAAATCTACGGTGACAATCAAAATAGAAGGGTTTTTTTCAATTAATGAGCATAAAGGCTTTGTTTTCTTTCATACAGTAAGGACATAATTTTGGACTATTTGTACTCTAACCAGATAACATGCCATATGATGTAAAGTCACTAATCGTCCCCATCAATGCAACATTTAATATGAAATTTTTTTTCGCAGCAACATCATAGGTATTAACACCATCACTCCACAATTCATTTAACTCATCAATCAATGGTTTCAAATAAACATCAATATTCTTTTTCGGATGTCCTCGGATTAATAGAGTCAAAAAGATATAAGGCTCCTTCATCACCATCCATGGAGGAAAATTGTACGAAGTTATAAAGGCAGGACAACATGAATACTGACTACCATAAGAACCAAATGGACAGAAACCGTCAGTAGAAATACCCAATCACATGTTTCAGGATTCTATAGAAAAAGATAGATGCAGGCGGTCAAAATTCTTCCATGAATCACCATCAGATGGTTGATTCAAGCTTTTATCAGTTGAAATCTTGGTTTTGTGCAATGACATCATTGACGCTGTGTTCTAAGACATAAATAAACGCTGCAACCTGGGTGTAAGGGGGAAATATCTCAACTGTTTTACTGGAATCGATCTAGACTTCCCTAGTTGAGCTTCTTTATACCTCGATTGTCCATATGTGGGAAAACTATCGAATGACTCATTTTCACCAGAATATAAGATGCAATCATTTGGACATGCATGAATCTTCCGATAACTAAGGCCTAGATTACGAATCATCCTCTTTCCCTCATAGTAATTTACAGGCAACACATTTCCTTCAGGTAACTGTGTTTTAATCAAAGAAAATATCTGATCAAAATAGTTGTTTGACATTTCATTATCTGATTTAATAGCCATAAATTTTGCAACCGCTTCTAATTTTCTTATCTTGCAACCAGGATATAATTCATCCTCAGCAGACCTCAACAACTCATAAAATTTGGATGGTACCAACTCGGGAGTTAAATCAATATCATCATGAGTTTCAGTTTGTTTCATAGATGGACCTGCAACATCATGTACTAAATTTTGTAACAGTGATGGATCCAGAATCAAGTTATTAGGATCTTCTCTAGAACTGTGTTCTCTGTGTTGATACCAAAAAACATAATCTGGTTGAAAACCAAACCGCAAAAGATGTCCCCCAACCTTGTCAAATGTGTCAAACGTTCTCAGAGCACATTTTTTAGAAGGACCCTTAATTGTGCCTTCTAAAACATATTCTGGTTTTGATGATGCAAATGCTAAGAAAGCTTCAACACCCTCAATATATACATGATTTAAACCAAAACCATTTGGATTTAATCACTGATTTATCTAAGCGCGATCATCTAATAATGACTGATGTCGACTACCTTGTTCCATATTTTTTTACATAAAATATAAAATCATCACTTTTTTTGAATAATTTGAAATTATAAAAACACTATCTGAAAAAAGAAGATAATTAATTACAACTACTTAATAATTATTACTAATTATTACAATTATTACTAATTATTACAATTATTACTAATTATTACAATTTATTACTAATTATTACAATTTATTACTAATTATTACAATTTATTACTAATTATTACTAATTAGTACAATTTTTTAAAATTTATTACTAATTTAGCAATACTTAGCAATACATAGAAAAATGAAAACTTCTTGAATAATGAAATGAAATTTAGTAATCATCATTGTGGAGATGATTACAAATTTTCCCTTCATTATACAAGCAGATTTCGTTTACTAATTATTACTAATAAAAAAATTATATTATCAATATTTATGAAAAAATAATATTAATATTATTAAAATAATAAAATATTTATAAAATATTAAAATTATCAATATTCGTAACAGTATTCGCTCTATTCTTAATATGTTCAAATCTCAAAGGGTCGCCAATTGTCAGGTCATGTGTAATAAAAAGTTTGTGTCAGTCATGTCTAATGTAAACTCTATAATTGTACTTGCATGGTTGATCACCTCGCAAGTAGTGTTGCAATAGAATGACTAAAGTAATGTCATTCTCCCCTCTTAGAATTATCTCTCTCTGTTTACATAAATCATTCTTCCTTAAAAATTTGAGGGGATATCAGTATCTTTCCCTTAAATTTTCAAGAAAGAATGGTCTATGTAAAGGGTTATGTGAGATAATTCTTATATATAAGAAGGACATGACTTGGGTTGTCATATTGCAACACTACTTGCGAGGTGATCAACCATGCAACGATAATTATAGATTTTACATTGGACATGGTTGGCACAAACTTTTTATTGCGCATGAACTGACAATTGGTGACCCTTTGAGATTTAAACATGTTAAGAATAGAGCAAATCCTGTTGCGAATATTGATAATTTTAATATTTTATAATTTTTTTATTATTTTAATAATATTAATATTGTTTTTTTCACAAATATTGATAATATAATTTTTTTATTACTAATTATTACTAATTATTACTAATTATTATTAATTATTACTAATTATTACTAATTATTACTAATTATTACTAATTATTCCTAATTATTCCTAATTATTACTAATTATTACTAATTATTCCTAATTATTCCTAAGTATTCCTAATTATTCATAATTATTACTAATTATTCCTAATTATTCCTAATTATTACTAAGTATTACTAATTATTACTAATTATTACTAATTATTACTAATTATTATTATTTATTACTAATTATTAGTAATTATTAGTAATTATTAGTAATTATTAGTAATTATCAGTAATTATTAGTAATTATTAGTAATTATTGCTAATTATTAGTAATTATTGCTAATTATTAGTAATTATTGCTAATATTAGTAATTATTGCTAATTATTAGTAATTATTGCTAATTATTAGTAATTATTGCTAATTATTGCTAATTATTGCTAATTATTGCTAATTATTACTAATTATTGCTAATTATTGCTAATTATTGCTAATTATTGCTAATTTTTCCTAATTATTGCTAATTATGTCTAATTATTACTAATTATTGCAAATTAATACTAATTATTACTAATTATTGTAAATTAATACAAATTATTACAAATTATATCTTATTATTGCAAATTAATACTAATTATATCTAATTATATCTAATTATTACTAATTATATCTAATTATCACTAATTATATCTAATTATTACTAATTTTATCTAATTATATCTAATTAATACAAATTAACACTAATTATTTATAATTATCACTAACAATATCAATTCCTTACTAAATATAGATATAAATAAAAATCAATTGAAATCTAATTTAATTACAACTTATAAACAACAATTAAAATTAACTTAAAAAAAATAAAATAAAAATAAAAAAAATAAAATATAAATACCTTAAACTTTGATATTCTGAAGATATTGACGCTCTCCAATTGCTCTCGTATAAAAAATTTCAACTAAAAGAAATTTTTTCCTTGAAACTGAAGAATGAAAAGAGGGAGAGAGCAAGATCTGAGTGATTTGGGAAAAAACAGATGGGGGTATATATAGGTTAGATTAGTTGCGACGGGGTTATTAGCGACGGGGCCCGTCGCAAATACCCTCGCCCGCATTAATTACAGTCGGTGGTTAAAATGTTATTTGCGACGGGTCCCGTCGCAAATATTTCCTTCCGACCGTCTTTTTGTGACCGGACGACATCCCGTCGCAAAAAGTTATTAACCGCCGACAAGTATTTGCGATGGGATCCCGTCGCAAAGACCCCTGCGTGGTTTGGCGCACAAGTCGCGCCAAACTATTTGTGACGGGAGACATCTCCCCGTCGCAAATAATATTCACGCGGTTTGATGCGCAAGTCGCTCCAAACTATTTGCGACGGGAGACGAAAACCCGTCGCAAATAATTGGTTATTTGCGAAGGTGAAATTTTCCCGTCGCAAATAAGCCGTCGCAAATAGTGATTTTTCCTTGTAGTGGTGGTAAGCACCCCGTAATCCTACATGAAAAAGGTGGGTTCAAAACCCATTGGGAGCAGGTACTGTAGCAGTACTGTAGTGTATTGTAGCATCGGCGACACTTTAGCAACGACAGGCACTGTGGCAGCGACATGTCACTGTAGCGGCGGCATAGCACTATAGCAGCGGCTGGTACTGTAGTAGGAATGTACTATAGAATTACTATTCACAGAATGGGATTTGGGCCAAAAAATAGGGCCTACGGGCCATGTAATGGGCTAAATGCCCACTGAGCATTCGGGCTATGTAATGGGTCTCCCTCTACCCAGTTAAAGAGGTTTTTGCTTTGATTTAATAAAAAATGAGGCTTCAGCCCCAACCTTTAAAAAAAATATGAATATAAATATAAATATAATTACAATTATAAATATAAATATATTAAATATATTCATTATCTAAATATATATATTATAATTTTATAATTATTTAGATAAATAACAATTTATTTATAATTACCGAAATACTTTGTAAAAAAATATTTAAATATTTATATCATTAAATATATCTATATAATTATATATATGTATTTAATAAATATATATAAATATATATAAAAATATAAACATAAATATTAATATTAATATAGTAAATAAATTAATTCTTAAAATATATTAATTGTAATTTCATAATTATTTAAATATATAAATAATTATTTATAATGATATATATTCTATTTTTTAAAAAATCAATATTTATTTATTCAAAATTAAAAATATAGAATTTAATAAATATGTTAAATATACATTTATAAATATATTTTTTATAAATATTTATTTAATAATATATTTTTAACATTATTAATGAATACAAAATCTTAAATGCATGAATGGTAAAAATGATCAAAATTGAATAATAAAAAATAAAGACTGCATACAAATACAGAAAAAATTGATTAGTTTTAATTAAATATAAATCATTTTAAAAATATGGATATATATTAAAATTAATATGAATACATATTGAAAATATCTAAACTTTTTAAAAAATCATATATAAATAAATATTAGAAAAATTTTAAATTCTAGAAAATAAAGAATAAAAAAATAAAAAATGAATAAATAAAACCAAATTATAATAATACTAAAAATAAATAAATTAAATTTACCTATTGAAGACGTAATATATTCAATGTATCATGTTACTAAATGAAATTATAAAAGTAATATTTAAATTTTAATAAATTAAAAAAATATAAAGTGTATGTGTTTCTTAAAAATATTTCATTAATTACATAAATATTTTTCTATTTATGTTGCATATAAAAATGCATTAATTACATATATGTATGTGTGAAATAAATGTAACAATGATTTGAAATATTTTAAATTGAAAAATCAAAAATGATTTTCATTTAATATCCACTACATGATACAATTAGTCAATATTTTTAATAAATAATAATTTATATTTATAAACCATTCTTCACTAAATATATGACTTATTTAATGTTAGCATAAATATATTTTATTATATAAATCATATTTTAGGAAATATTATATATATTGATATATATATAAATATATATGAATATATTTTTATAATAAATTAATTAATGAATAATTTTATATAAATAACTTTAAAAATGAATAAGAAATTAATATGTTTTTAATTATTACATTTTCTTAATTTTCTATTTTTATATTTAATATATATTATTTATTACTATTTATAATTAATATATATATATATATATATATATATATATATGTATATTAGATTTATTCATTTCATTAATAATTTTTTATTAATAATTTTTTAATAATTTTTTTAATTTATCCATTTTATTTTTTTTGTTTTATTGTAATTTATTCAATTTTAATTTTTTTTCTTAATTATTACAATTTATTAAATTTATATAACTATATTTACAACATAATAATTATTAATATTTATAATATATATATATGCATATTAAATTTATTCTTTTTTATTAATAATTATTTATTGAATATTTTTAAAAAAAATTTACTCATTTACTCATTTTTTTGTTTAATTATTTCATTTTATTCATTTTATATATCAATATTTAATACATACAATTTGTTAATATTTATAATATATATATATATATATTAAATCTATTAAAAATTATTAAATTAAATTTTGTAATATTTTTTGAATTTATTCATTTTCAATTTTCAAGAGTTTAATTATCTCAATTTTTTATTATTTTTTGTACTTGTTTTTATTATTATCCTGTATAATTTTTTTTGGGTATAGATAGGGCATGGTCGGGTTGTGTATGACCTGAATTGGTGTATAAAGGCGGGGTAAGGGCCGTGGGAACCAGAGAGTTGGCCAAAGCCTATAGGGACCAGTGTAGGGCACATACATATATCTGTAGTGTTTGCAAGAGAACATATCGTAAGCAGGCTTTTGAGATCTAAATGAGTCAGAATGATATATAAAGAAGAGGCATCTCAGGCACTATTTCGATGTGGGACTTGCCGCGTGATAGAAACTTTTATCAGTGTTAACAAAGAACTGATAAAGGTGAACATTTACCAGTGCTAAAAATGTAGTGTTGATAAAAGGAAATGTTTATCAGCGCTATAAAAATCACTGATAAAAGGTTCCCTTTATCAGTGATTTTTTTAGCACTGATAAAGGAAGACATTATCATCACTTTTCACTCGCGCTGATAATGGTTAGTGATGTATATTGTGCATTTTTTAGTAGTAATGTGTCAAATTCTCATGGTCTCTTCTTCACAATGTATCCTGGTTAATTTAACTCCTTAAGAACTTCTTTATAATGAAACATACATATATTTTTGTGTATCTCTTTAAATAATAAAAAATTTCCCATATGATTCACCTACATCATGGTTCAATTAACTCCTTTACATAAGGATGCCTTTAAAATCAAGAAATATTTATTTCTCTACATTTCCAAATCAACTCTAATTGGGCTCCAACACATCCATGATCATGTCATCAATGAATAGAACATGAAAACACTTTCAAGACTCTTGAACGAGTTGTTTCAAAAAAAATTATAGCATGCATCCAATGTGAATGTTATCTAAACATTACATCATATAATAAAATAATGTTTTTGATATTTCTAAAACCCTTAGTGTAAATATCAATGTAACACTTGACCACATTGATATTGAGATCAACTCACAAAGCTCCCTTTTTTAATTAGTTTTATATGGGAGCTTCAACTCCAAGACTCATTAACCATACCTAACCATCAAGTTTACTTTAATAATAGAATATAAATAAAAATATCCCCTTTTCCATCTTATTAATCACCTATAAAATAAATATAGTCTATACCTCCTTTCAAGAAGAGCTCCATTGTATTCTCACCCAATTTTTTTTAAAAAGGAATAAAAGTGGGAAAATAAACTAAATAATTATAGGTATTTTGTGAGATAATTCACTCTAAAAAAACTCTAATTTACTTTAAGTCATCCTTAATTTAAGGATTTATAAATATATCCATGAATTGATACTTTGTTTAAAATAATCTAATGAGTGTTCTTCACATTCCATATTATCCTTTATTAAGTGGTACTTGATGTTAATATGTTTTCACCACAATATTTATACCACATTTTTTAATAAGTTGATTGTACTTGGATTATCATACTCAATCATAAATGCATATGATACACTCATCCACATTTATTCATGTTGTGACTTCATACACATCATTGGTGTTGTGTAATATGATGCTTCGATATATTCAACTTTTGTGGTGCTTAAGGTGACTGATTATTTCATTTTATATTTTTAAGAAACACATATTTCTCTTGTAAATAATGAAACTCGAGAAGGATATTTTCAATCAACAACATTTCCTACCCAAGCCACATCAAAATATACATAGAAATAAAAAGACATGTCTCTCTCATTATAGATTCCATAGTTAAGATTTACTTTTACATAGGGAAAAATATATTTCACTACTTAAAGACGAGACTCCTTATGATTGCTTCAGAATCATTCACAAAGTGTAACTAAAAACATGATCTCCAACATAGAAATTTATAATTAGAGAAGTCTATTAATAAGACCCAAAACACCATTCAATCCCAACTCCTTCCTTCTATATCCATGCAAAACTTAGTCCACTATGATAAATGAATATATACCTCTATCGATTCTTCTATTATAAAATTATTCAACAACTCATGAGCATAATTCTATTACGAGATATAGATAAAACCTATCATGTTTGTGATTTGAAAAAATAAAAATAACATCATATCAAAAATTTTTGATATCTATTTTTTTCTATTTTTGGAAGAAAATTCAACATAATTATTCTCCATGTTTAAAAAAATGATTTCATTGAGATACACAATCACTATGAGTGTGTTTTTTCCATCTCCCTTAATATAAATATTGTTATCCAACATAGCATTCATAAAGTAAATTTACTTATGTTATTATATGGATTTTAATACCTTGGGGAACATTATTAATACTATAATGTGTTTTCTTCATCTTTCACACTCAATAACTATCACTATAAAGAATAAATACTTCTATTTGTTCTTTGTAAACCAAATCCTAAAGGTCACCATTTTGGATTGATAATTTATAACCCATCAGGAAATAATTATAATTAATTTTAAAAAATATACAAAGAAATATTCTAATTTTAAATCATTTTAACTAGATCAAAATTCTTATCAACATCTATACCCATAACTTGAGAGTATCCCATGTATACAATACAATATTTGTTCTATTCTATCTCTACCTTCTCATTGAGTTTATTTTTTAAAACTACTTTATCTCGATTACATTATTATCTATGGGATGTGATATGACCTTTTATGTGTCATTTTTTAATATTAGTTCATTATTCTTTGATCACTGCAATTCAATCCTCACATTTTAATGTCTCATTAACACACTTTTTTCAACTTGTGATATAAAAAACATGTGACTAGTAATTATAATACTTATTTTAATTTTAACACCCATCCTTCTACCTCCATAGATGTTTATGTTTAAAATTTTTACTAAGTCTTTGGAATGTAGAAAAACTTTTCTCCAATCCTTCATCATCACTGGAAATTTAATAATCACAATGGGAATTTGGGAAAACTATTGTAACATTTTGGTATATCCTATGTTATCCTATGCTTTCATATCAAGTTTCTTAAATCTATTCATCAAAATAAAATTATGTTTGTAAGTAGTTTTTATTTTAAAAATCAATGACATCATAGTTATAATTTATTTTCTTTAGAATTTTTTTGATACAAGTAACTCCTTTCATTAGGTGTATATCTTAGGAATATTTCCTCACTATCTCTCTAAATAAATATACCCAGGTTCCTTCCTTTAATATTAATATAAAATAGGATACAAAATACTCTTAAAATAATAAAGTTATGATTCTTATAAAATCAAATCACATAATTTTTATTCACTAAATTTGGAAAAATTAAGAACCTATTAAATATATAGAATACCGATGTTAGTGATTCTATTCTAAAATATTATAGGGTTCCATGCTCTTACAACATAGTTCTTCCAATGTACACCAATCATCAGTTCATGCGCTTAGCTACTCCACTTTGTTGGGAAATGTATGGAGCACTATATTTATGCATTATCATATTTTTCTCAAGATATACCTCCAAATTACCATTCATATATTAATATTATTAAAAAATCATTTAACATAATATCGCATTTTATTTTAAAAAATACTATAAACATGATAAAAACTCTCAAGAAATTGGTTATTACATCACATAAAATAGAAACAAGTCATCCAAGTAAAATCATAACCAAAATTAATGAAATAATTATATCTACTAGTTGACCTCAAGGTTATATGAATACAAAGATTCGAGTGTATAAACTAAATATGTTTATTCATTTTGATATCCATTTCCTTAAGACTCTTTTTCACCATTATTTTTGTGAAACGTGTCACAAGTTTTGTTTCTTTCATGATTTAGCATCAATAGATTCCTAAAAACACCATACTTTATTTTCTTCTCCATGTTATTTTTACACAAATGGATAAGTCTTCTATAAAATATCTTATCTTCTTCCTTCAATATTGTACATAAAATATATTGACCATTAGAAATATTGCGAAGATTTATACTTGTTTTTCCCCTCATGATGATTGTGAAATCCTTCAATCTCCTTATAACACATCATTTTTTTTGAAATATTGCATCATTATCATTAATATAAAGTGATATACACTAAAAACATTATGTTAGAGTATATAAAAAAAGTGAATGTGTATGGATTCAAGTTTCTTATCACAAAGTTAAGAGCTTATAACTCCTTTAAAATCATGCAATTCATTTTTTATTAAATTTAAAACTTTAAAAATATACCTTTTGATTTCTTTAAAGAGATTCTGATTATCAGTCATGTGTTATAACAACTGTGGTTAAGTATCTAAGGATTTCCATCTTTTACTACTTTTTAAGTAAGCTAAACCAATAATTTTTTTCTTTATATCTACTCCTCTTAAAATATTTTAAGGTTCCCAATATTATTCAGTTATTATAATAGTAAAGTGGGATAGTTGTTAGAAGTGTGTCTAATTTTATCCCAAATCCCTCAATCTTCCTTTATAGAATTAAATATGTTATGAAATTTCACCTTATCTTTTAGATTTTCTATCAGTTTCCCTCTAAACATTACCCTCAACCCCCTAAATTATTTGCATATATTCGATTGAGGGAGTGATAAGTTGTACTAGCACCAATAATCCTCATATCTATAGACTCCATAGAAAAAAATCTTCCTTCAAAATGGAATCTTATAATATGAAAATATAGATTATCAAAATCTACTCTTTGATTATCCTACCAATTTGAACTTCACTTCTTCTTTCTACCATATCATACTTATAATAATTCTACTTTACCTTGGTTTATCTTACATTTATAGCCTTATCACTCTTTTTCATCCACACTTAAATACATTTATAATTTTTTTTCTCCATCACATGAATTAAAAATAATTTTTTTCTCTTTTTAATTTAATTAATGACCTTATTCCATTTATTATCATATTTTCTACCATTTTGATTAAAATATTGGGAGTTTAAGAAAATGATTTGTGGAATAATGGGATAGTCTCAATGTTTCTTGGTAGCATCAAAAAATTTACCTACTACATTATAGTAATCACCCACTTCTTAGATTAAATTTTGAAACTCATGTTGTGGATATATCATGTGAATTTCAGCATTGATCAACTTTTCATTAAGATCTTTCACTTTCTCATTATTATATTTGTTTTTTTAATTTCAATAATATTATATATTTCTTCAAGTATAGCATTGAGATCACCCACATTCAATTCAAATTCCACATTAATCTAATTAAAATCATTGACTGTTGAAGTATAAAGTGATTTGTTAATAGATTGATTCTCAATCCTCAATGAAAATTTATCCTTTACAAGTTTCTTAATTTATTTTAAAAATAAAAAAACTCAATATTTTTTTGGAAATATTTTATTATCTACTAATCCACATGATCCTCATCACTATTCCCTTATTCATTTATCCCTTATTATTAACTAGTGGGTGTCCTGGACTATTTTTATTTGACTATGAAATCTATTGGTCCTTATTCCATAGTGTCTTTATACTCCTACTAAATTTCCTCATCAAATTATATGTCATCATATGTTGATAGAAATACCATTTTCCTTAATTTTATTTAAATTTTATTTTTTTAAATATAATTTCCTCCATTAAGACCACTAACTACATTGTCTCAACATAATGATCTCTATTTTGATAATTATTAATCCTAGATTTAATTTTTGTCAGTAAGTCAAAATGTGAGGGTGGATGAAGTGGTGATGCTTGGAGAATTGTAATGGATTCATCTAATGGAATTGGATATCACTAATGGAAAATTATCCTTGGAGAACTCTGTTAATTGTTTGTGATGATCCTTAATGATTAAAGTCAAGTGGTAAAAATATTACACATTTTTTACAACAATATTATGAAGGACATGAAATATTAATTTCATATTAAATTAAGAAAAAGATAACTTGAAGTTTCCATGTAATAATAAATTATTAATTCATTATGAATAAAGAAGTTGGTTGATATGTGGGTTTCATTTTGGGATTCAGTATTCTACACTTAGAATATATTTTTTGAGAGTTTATAATAAATTATGGCCTAAACACATAAAACACAATGGGATATCCCTCAACCACTCATAGGGGACCCATGGGGTCAACCCCCATTAGTGAGCCTACCCCAGGAGGTAGAGCATGGTGGTCAGGGCCATATATAACCCTTGAGGGGAATAGTTCCCACTACTAAGGGGCATGATTTTGTATAAGGCCTATAGAATGTTCATGCCCACAGGTGCACATAGTATGGTCCGAAAGCCCTTAGGGATAAGGGTCTATTTGTGGTGTGTGTAGATAGAACAGGTGCCGAACCATATAGCTTTCTTGATTGAATATCTCTTGCACATTTTCTTATAAAGTAGAGAGAAGACACTATGAAACTTCAATGTGGGACGTGGTGATATAGAAAACTATTCATCCACCTTAAAAACCTACGAGCATTTACTCCACTATCAAATCATGATGATCTCATTCTTTGGTTGAACCATATGCATCACCTTTTGAAATAATCTGATCATGTTTAGTGCTTATTCAAAATAATTTGATCTCGTGTAGTGATAAGCCTTTTTCTTCAGTCTCTCATCATAGGCTCTATTTTTGGATCTTCTGAAAACCATCCTCTATAAGATATCGAGGCTCAGGAAAGGATAGTCAATGCTTTTAGATGATGGATAATATGTCTCAATATTCATAGACATCACATGATTTCTTCACATGAATGAAATAAAAAACCTCAGTACCATTTCATGATGATTACTGGATCATCTGGTAGTAAGGTGAAAGCCAACCAAGATGCAGAGTGGTGTTGCATGAAATCATGCATGCAGTCATCATGAAATCACAAGAAGCTCACCTAGACATTTCATGATCAATGAATTGATCATACAAAATATTCATGCATTTTTCTTGATCTCTCTAGTGTTTTATAGATATTCCAAGATGTTTAGCATTAAGTAATATCTTAATATCTTCAGGAGTGGTTAAACAGGTCCCTGGAAGGTCATGTAAAGTAGATGAACTCACTTCTATAAATACCAATGCTCGATCAAGAGAAGTTTCTACTAAAACATTGAGATAATGAGAGTGAGATAAGGGTCTCATGAAAATAGAGCATCCATGAGATTCCTTCTCATGAAGTAGAATAAGACTTCATGATCTATTTATTGAAGGATGTTGTCTCTCATGTGATACAATCATGTGAAGGATAATTTTCTGAAACTTCTGAACTTGTGAATGCATTGTAGAAGGTATCTACATATAGAACCTATTATATTGCAATGTGGATTGAGAATAACCTGTGAACAACAACTCTTTTCTTGTAAGGATTTTGATATAGACCCACAGACACTACCAGTGTCTTGTGAAGGAAATCTATCAAAGAAACCACATGATTCATTTATACAGAGGAATAAGTACCAATGAACATCACCTATGTTATTCAAATAAATTAATAAAAACTTGTGGACATAACTCATTTATCAAAGATGAAACTGTGTATAGAACCTTTATCATATAAAGGATTATCATGTAGCAGACTTGACATAGCATAATCACTTCATGTGAAGGAAGGATGAGAACCCACAGACACAACCTATCATTGGAAATCATATAAAAAATAATCTTAGATCTTGTAATTCAATTTTTTTATTATAAAAATACACTAAGTGATCCATACATGGATCATGATATTGCATTGAGAATATCACATAAACTTGGATAGATCATGTTCTTCACATGATATAGTGAATAAGGGAGATAAACAAAAGTTTCATGAAACCCATGAACCACATGAAACCTTTGTATGTTTAGTTTAGATATTTGAAACATATTTGGTAATAGAACATAAAATAATAATGTTCGTATATAAATTTTCTAAGGTTTTGGATTCCACAAAAACCATGAATGAAGTGTACTTAATTTGAGGCTGAAGTTGGGAAGACTATCTAAAAATATTATATCTGATTTGATAGTGTTTAAGAAGAAATATTTAGATGAAATTGTTCAAGGTATTTCTGGTATATTAATATTATTTAATAATTTGTGTTCAATACATGAAAACATTTTAGTGAGGCCAATAATTAATAAATAAGGAATTATAGGCCAAGAGTTTTTTGCACTAAGGAAACTAATCAAATATAGGTGGTTAGAGATCAGGGATAAAGACTAACAAGATTTAAAAATGTACTTGAATAGGTAAACCTAAAAGTGTGATAATGAAGTATTCTGGAGGAAGATTAACATGCTGACCTACATTGGATGAATCCTTGAAGAAACGTGGAAGTAACCTATGTGTATTTTTGGAGCAGAAGTCTCTTGTGTGATTCAGGAGAAGAAGTCTCTATTATGGATTCAAGAGTAGGTCAATATGGATTTTAGTAACATAATGGTATTCAGTATAAGCAACCTCATATGTAGATTTGGGAGAGAAAAAGAGTGACTTTTTATTGACCACTATAAATTTTTATAAGATTATAGTGGATAATCCTTATTGGGTAGAATAACCAAAAAAAAATAGAGTAATTATTTATACCAAAGCTTATAAATATCATGTGATGTTCTCTCTCTTATAAATTATATATATGAAGTGATAAAGGGATATATCACTTTAGTTTATCGATAACCTTTAAAAGTTCAATAGGTTTAATTAAAAAGAAATAATTTATAAAAAATAAACCACTAATTTACCCCCCTCTCAAAGGCCAATCTGGCTTGGGGCCCTACAACTAGTATCAGAGCGTAGGTCACCTATAAATATCTAGGAGAGTTTTTATGAAGTTTATATTACAATAAATGAGTGAGATAAAAAAAATAAAAAAAATTAAGTTACTCTTAAGGATAATAATATTAAAATATATACCATGACTCCGAATAAAAGAAAGAAGAGACATGAAAGAAAGTTGAATAAAAATCTTGAAGTACATGTAGAGATATCTCTATGTGAACAAAATCAAAAGGGTATATGTTGAATTGATGAATTTAATTATTATTCTTCTAATGAAACATGATAAATTTTTGATAATAATGGACCACTTAGTGATCGACTCCATGAATTCAAATAACATCTGAATAAATATACCAATGAAGTTGTAAAGAATATTTTTGAATGTGTCAATGGTATTTAGGATGAAAAAGTATATCTTGAAGAAGTGGATAATTCTATGGAAGAGGAATTGGATAAAAATTTGGGATATATAACGCTCTCACAAAATATGTTAATTAAAATGAAGAAATAATTTCACTTTCAAATTAAAGGTATAATGAAACTATTGAATAATTTAAAATAAGTGTTTGTGATAAATAATTCCTTTAGAATGTATTTTTATAATCTTTTCATGCATTTGAAAAATTTCACAATGTTTCTATGGATGTAAAAATTTATCAATTGGAGGGTAGAGATAATAGGTTAAATTATATTTGGAATTGTTTACAAGAATTAATAAGCATGAATGAAGAACAAATATAGAAGCTGAAGGAGGATTGGGAGGCCAAGCTGAGATCAGTTAAGGATGGGAACAACTCCCTCAACATGAAGTGTTTAGAGTAGTAAGTGAGAATAAAAGATCATGAATCATGAAAATATAGAACTTTATAAATAAATGAAATAAGAGATGTTTACGCTCATGTTTTTATTAAAGATCATGATTCAATAAAAAACATGAGACCAACTTATAATAAAATGGAATCGTTATCCTAGAAAAGGTACCCTATATACCAGAAACTGTTTTTATGTACTAATGATGTTTCAAGTAATAATACATGTTTTAAAGAAAAATATAAGAATGTATTAATGGTATAAAATTATATTATATCCAACACATAAAGGGAGGATATGAAAGGTATCATGAATAAATGTCCCCCCTATAATCATACCAATGAATGGTGATGTCACTCAGAAGAAGCAAGTTTCTCAATCTATGAGAACAAAATAATTATTCTAGAAAAGAAAAGATGAAGGTTCATTGGATATTGTTGTTTTTTCTATAATTTTGGTCAAGAAGCTTTTTAATGTTGTAACAACATAAAATTTCATGAAAATAATAGAAGGCCTACATTTAGGGGGAGAAAATTTGAAGAAAATAGAAAACCATCATCAAAAAATAAAAATTAACAAAAAATAAACATATGTACGAAGAATATATTTGAATTATTTGAATATTTTTGTGAGTTATATAATAGCCATGGTCACTATTATAATGAGTGATGATATATAAATATCATGCAAAAATAATTTGTTTATGTGATTATAAGACCAAAACAAAAGGGATGGAATGTAAGAATAAAATGTGAAATGTCAGTCTTGACATGTGATGAAAAAAAAGAATATTTTTAAATCAACTGTCACCTATATGATAAATGATATATTGTCTCCAATATTAAGGGGAGAAAATAATGAATCAACAAAATCACTACCCCCTATGAAAAAATAAGAATTTATTTCAATAAGTACAAAAACAACAGGTGTCTGTGCATAATACATATCAAGGTGGAAGATCTAGGTTCAGTGGTATTTGTTGGTTCTGTGTAACATATGGGCACAAAGCCTAATCTTGTTGGTATAACATGTCATTTCTAGAAAATAGGCA
This sequence comes from Viscum album, assembly GCA_963277665.1. Lineage (NCBI taxonomy): Eukaryota > Viridiplantae > Streptophyta > Magnoliopsida > Santalales > Viscaceae > Viscum > Viscum album. Next base: position 1,954,603,526 of record OY728125.1, read on the forward strand.
TAAATAAAAGAGGGTTATAGTGAAAAAATGAGAATATAGTATTAGAGAAATAATTATTTTACCATAATTCCATCCAAGCTACCATGACAAAATATATATGAAGGTTTAAAAGAAGTTGGTGGAAGATGTAAATAGAAGGGTGAAAAATTTGAGAAAAGTATGAAAATACTGCCAATAGATATTCCCTATGTTGAGAAATGGAATATACTAAAGTAGAAAAATAGTGGTGACTAATATGAAAATTATGATAATATAGATAATTTCAAGAAAGAGTGCCTAGTTGTCTGGAAAAATCAATTGAGATTGGATAAACAACTAGAGGATGGTGAAGAACTTGATGAAGCTAAAGGAATGAAAGTGTCTAAGGAAATTGAGGTGGAAAATATTGTTCCACACAATTATGTTAAATTTAGTATACAATGTTCTAAATCTAGACATGCTACACAAAAAATTTATGGAGAATATCTCAAATCTGTGGGAGCTTTTTAGAATTAAAATGAATGAACCAGAGACCTCATGTACCTAAATGAATACAATTGAAAAAGAGACTTCACAAAAAGGAAAGAATCAGATTGGGGGAAAAGAATAGAAAAGGTTGAGAGATATATATCATATTGAATGTTACTCCTTATTAACCAGAAGGTCCCTACATATTACCTTACATGTAAATAATGTTTTACTATTATGTATGGAATTTAAGGATATGGATGCATTCCTTGAGGGAGACCATTTATGAGATGAAGTTGTTAAATCTTCAATACCTATTAAAAGTGGAACTTTTGGAAACATTTATAATTAAATCACACTTTCATCCCTTAATATTAATTTTATTTAATATATTAACTTAGGTGTATTTCTTGGTTGATGACAAGATAAAACAAAGGGGGATATATATCATTTTTCACTTGAACTTTCTAATGTGTTTCTTGAAGTGTGTGCAAGATTTATCATTTTATTGATATATATAATTATTTACAATCCCATGATTGAGAATTTATAATTTCTAAGTATGATATCATATTCATGGTATTTTATGGATTTCATAGATATAATTTGTTTTATCTCTATTTTTTTCTACATTTAGTTATCCCACATAGACCTAGATTTGATTAACGAAATGATATTTGCTGAGAAAACTATGTGAGATCATTCCTCTCTTATAAGTCGTCTTGAAATTTTTATATAAGGGATATATACATGTTTTTAAAAATATTTTGAGGTGAGAATACCCCATTTACCATTTACATATTGATTTTAAATTAGGAGGATACAATTTAGCACCACATATTGACTTACGATATATGCTGATATTGAATACAAAATACCAAGGGGGGAGACTTTGGAGAATATTTGAAATTTGTTTCAATTAGTTAATATGTGGTGGTGGATAAAGTTTATATTCTTAGAAATTTATTATGGATTCGTCTAATGCCATTGTATTTCACTCTTGGATAATTCTACTAAGAAAACTTTGACTATTTTTTGGGATGATCTTTAATGATTAAAGACACGTGCTAAAGATATTGCACATTATTTACCACAATATTATGATGGCCATGCAATATTAATTTCATATTGCCTGAAGTAAAATATTTTTTTAAGATTCCTTAAAAACGGTATTATTAATGCATGAGGATGAAAGAAGTTGGTTGAGATGTGGGTTAGCATTTTGGGCTTGAGTATTCTACACATAAAAAATATTTTACAAGAGTTTACTAAAAAATTATGGGCCTTCCACACATGCTCCAATTGGCTAGACCTTAACCAATCATTGTGGGACCCATGGTGTCAACCCTTCTAGGAGATCCTACTGATAAAGGTAGATCATGGTGGAAAGGTTCATATATAAGCCCTGAAGAGCATAGTTCCCACTACTTGTAGGCAAACCCATATATGAGGCCTGTAGAATAAACATTCCTGTAGGAGAACATAGTATGGGCCAGAATCCCATAGGGGTGAGGGCACATTAGTGGTATGTGTAAGTGGAATCAGTTCCGAACCATAGAGCATGATTAACCGAATATAGGTCACTCTTTTGATTATAAAGTGGATATAATCCACTGTGAGAATTCTATGTGGGATGCGGTGATAGAAGACAATTTTCATCTTCCTGAAAAAGCTATAGAAACTTCCTATACCATCAGATTGTGATGATCTCATCCATCCATTGAATCCTGCATAGTTACTTTTGGAATTTTTTGATCTCGCACATCGCTTAATTGAAATAAGTTGATCCCACACAACACTAATTCTTTGTCCTCAACTTCTCGACATAGGAATTGTTAATGGAGATCATGAAAAACATCCACCATAAGAAATTGTGGATCAGATAAGGATAATCGATGCTATCACGTGAAGTAGAATCTATCATAATATTCACAACCATCACATGATTTCATTTCATGAACGAAATAAAAAACCTTAGTGACATCACTTAAAGATTATTGGATCACATGACAATAAGGTGACAACCAACCAAGTTGTTGAGTGGAATCACATAGAGGCATGAATTCAGTCATGAAGATAACACAATAATCTTAATTATCCATCATATGATCAACAAATTGATCATGAAAACTATTCAGATGGTTTGTGTGATCCATACAACGCTATATGGAGAAACTTAGATGTTAGGAATTAAAGAATATCTGGAGACCCACAAGAGTAGTTGAATAGGTCCTTGAAATGGTATGAAAAGTAGAGGAACATTCCTTTATAAATACTAAGGCTTGGTCAAGTGAATTTGGTACAACAATATTAAGATAACGAGATAGGGATATCTCATAAATCCATGAGGTTAATTATTATGAATGGGATGAAGCCCACATGATTTCTTCATGTTAAGTAAGTTTGTTCTCACATGATTCAATTATGTGAAGGGTAATCCCAATAGACTTTTGATATCGAAACCGAATTGAAGAAGGTAGCTATGGAAAACACCTCATATCTTCTAAAACTATTTGAGGATAATCAGTGGATAACATCTCTTGTATCATGAAGAGTTTGAGATAGATATCTGAACACCACCAGTGTCTTGTGAAGTCCATATAGAAAATTACCCATGTGATACATTCATTCAGAAGAAGAATTACTCATGGACACCAACTGTGTTACGTGAAGTAATTATGAAGAACCCATGGACATAGATCACATATCATAGAAGAAAATTTCCCAAAAACCTTGATCATGATAAGGATTATCATGTAGAAAACTTGACATGGCATGATCAATTCATATGAAAGAAGGTGGAGAACCGTAGAAAAAACCTTTCATGCAAAATCATATGCATGTGTCATCTTAGATCTTGTGAAGGACTTGTTTTGTTATATAAATAATTTTTTTAATTCATACATGGATCATTTTAATGTCATGAATAGATCACATAAACATGGTTAGATCATGCACTTCTCATGATACAATGAAGTTGGGAGATAAACAAAATTTTCATGAAACACATGCAACATATGCATCCTTTTTATGTTTAATTGAGATACCAAAATCATATTTTATAATAGAACATAAAATAATAAAGTTCATAAATTAATGTTTTAAGGTATTTAATTCCACACAACCCATTTATGAAGTGTTCTAAATATGAGAATAAATATGTTCAAAATATCTGAAGAGATTATATCCCAGTTAATAGTGATGGATAAGACAAAGTGAGATAACATTATTCAAGATATTTCTTGAATATAAATATTTTTGATAAATATGTGTTCACTAATTTCACACATTTTATAAAGGTTGGAACTTCATGAAGAAGGAATCATATCCTTAGAATTTGTTTCATTGAGGAAACTAATAAATCATAGGTGATCAAAGGTTAGTGAGAAAGGCCAAAATGCTTTGAAAAAGTACTTGAATATGTACATGGGAAAGTGTGATCCAGAAAACTCATAGATAATGATCAATATATCAACCTAAAAAATATCAAACATTTAATAAAGGAGTAAGTCTCCCATTTTTATTAGGGATCAGAAGTCTCTAGTGAGGATTCTGGAGAAGGCCATTATAGATTTTGGAAACACTATGGGATACTGTATAAAAACAATATATGTGTATTCGTAAGAGATACATTATGACTATGTATCACTATTTTAATTTATTATAAGATTATAGTAGAGAATCCATGTTGGGGATAATAACAAACATGACATAGAGTAGGTTAGTATACCAAAACTTATAAATAACATGTGTTGTGATCTGTCTTATCAATTCCTCATATGAAGTGAGACTATGAGATATCACCGAGTGGATGAAGAACCTTAACATGTTCAAGTTGTTAAATTAAAAATAAGTAATTTTTAAAAATTAAACCACTGATTTTAAAACCCCCTCCCAGTGGTCATTTCATCTTGGGGATTTATAAGAATTATCCTCATCTTCTATACTGTTATCAAAGAAAATAGCTAAAAAGTGTTTGATATTTAAAAAACTAAAACACTTAAAGGAATTTTTCCATTTATTTCCCATTAAAATTAATATAGAAATGTTTTGGCATCATAATATTAATTCCATACACTTTTCCTCAAAACCCATGATACCATCATCACTTAGACAACACATTTAGTGTTTGATTATAAAAGTGTCTCTATGTTAGAAGAAGAAGTTAATGATATCTCAAAGTTCCGAAATATTACTAAAAGACCAAGGGATAAATATTTTTAATAAAATTTTCCCTTTTTTGTTGTATATTCAGGAATAGTTCACTTTGTATGAATTAGTTTAGATGGTCTAAAAGCACAAAAAAAACTTATGTTTAAAAATTTTTGGTCATAAGAAGTTTTGAATTTTTTACATGGAACGCTTGTGAAGAGAACTAGTGTGAGGGACTGGCATGAATTACTAGCACAGAGCACCTTTGTAGAGCATTAACATAGTTACTACCATAGATCACTACAACATAACACTATCATGGAGCACCTCATTCACCCAAGGTTATGAATTTTATCATAAATAAAACCCTTAGGCCCCTCATCTGTAAAGATTGGAAGTTCTAGAGATAGATTGAATCTTTGATCACCGAAGTCTCTCTCCTATGTCCAAAATACCATATGTTATCTTATCATGATTTAAAATTAGATGGAATCAATCCTATTAAATTTTCTATATCTCCAAGACATCCTAGTTATGCATCCAAATAGAATGGAAAACTAGTGCGGATAGATAGCTCGAACAGCTGGTTAGCATGGAAATCTTTTGGGGAAAGCTAGTGAAGACATATAGCATGGACAACTAGCATATAAATCTAGTGAAAATATCTTCCACAAACATCTAGTGAAAATAAATAGACTCCACTAGGTATTAGCACCTTTTAATCCCATTCACTAGGGTTAAGAAAGTTCACTTTCCCTCACTTGTACTAGTCACCTTTTCTGGCCTTTACTAGTAATAAGCACATTTTCTAGCCCTATAACTTGGGATAAGAACCTTTGTAATACCTCACTTGGGTTAATCACCTATACTAGACCATTAAATTGGGATAAGAACATTTTCTAGACCTCATGGGGACTAAGAACCTTTGCTACAACTCATAGGGGATAAAAACCTTTAATAACCTTCTAATATGGGATAAGCACCTTCTCTATCAGTTCAACTTGGGATACACACCTTTTTTATCCCTAAATTGTTCTAAGAACCTTTTCTATCCCGCACAAGGGATAAGCACCTTCACTAGAGTACTGAACTGATATAAGCACATTTCAAATCCATCACTTGGGCTAAACACATTTTTTATCCCTCTAACTTGGGATAAGTACACTTTTTTGATGCTGACTATGGCTAAGAACCATTTCTATCCCTCACTAGTGCTAAGAACATTCGCTAGCCATTACTTGGTCTATGAACCTTTGTTATCCCTCACTTGGGCTAATCACATTTTCTATCCTTACAACTCGGGATAAGCACCTTTGGTAGCCCTCATTAGGGCTATTCACTATTATTATCCCTCTAAGTTGGGCTAATGTCTTTATTTGCCCTCACTTGGGATAATAACCTTTATAATCCCTCTAACATTGTCTAAACACATTTTATTTCCCTCACTAGGTATAATCATATTTTCTAGTAATGGGATAATCACCCTTACTAGACTTCACTTGGGATAATCATCTTTTCTAGCCCTCAAATGGGATAAGAACCTTTGATAGACCTCTAAATTAGGATAAGCACCTTTTATATACCTCATTAGGGCTAATAACCTTTTATAAACCTCTAACATGGGATAAATACCCCAATATCCCTTCCTCAGGATAATCTACTTCTCTAGCCCTCTAATATGGTCTAAGAGAATTTTCTATCCCTCAATAGGGATATGAACATTCAGAAGACTTAACTTGGTCTAACACCTTTTATATCCATCACTTTAGTCTAAGAACCCTTGATATCCCTCACTTGGGCTAAACACCTTTTCTAGTCATCTAACTTGGGATAATAACCTTTTATATCCATCACTGGGGTTAAACAACTTCAATATCCCTCTAACATTGGATATGAAACTTAACTATCTCTCACAAGGTCTAAGAACATTTTCTATCCCTCTAACTTGGGCTAATCCACTATTATAGCCCTCACATAGGCTTAGAACCTTCACTATCACTCACTAGGGATAAACACATTTCCTTGTCCTCACTTAGTCTAATAACCATAATTTTCCCTCTCATTAAGGATACACCCATTTTCTGGGACCCACTAGTTCTATTTACCAATTAATTCATTAATCATACATGGGCATTGACTCATTCCATATACAATTTGAGTTGATATACTCTTATACGTATGGGCCACGGGGGTGGAAATGATACATGGGAAACCTTTTAACATAATACCTAAATAAACCATTAATCACTATGATTTCAGATACTACTCATGGTTCTTTAAACATTGGGATCATTCTAGTAGTAATCCATAATCAAATCTTCAATCACCATGAGTTGAGATACTCCTCTTGGTTCCAAACACATGGGAACACTTCTAGATTCAGTCCCTAAACAAACCTTAAATCACCATGAGTCAATATAATCCTCCTGATTCTAGACACATGGTCATCCTTCTTCATGAAATCCTCAACAAAACTCTTAATAACCATGTTTCGAGATACTCTTCATTGTTCTAGATACATGGAAATTATCATAAGTGGATGCCCAGGTAAAAATTTCAATTCACCATGAGTCAAGATACTCCTCATGGTTCCAGAAACATGGTAATACTTCATGGTTTAATCCTTATTCAAACCATCAATTCACCACGATTCAAAAATTCCAGCTGACATCCATCCTTTGGAATGAAATCCTGAATAAACTTGAACTGAGTGTAGTCATGAAATCCATTGGAACAAAAAATGGAAAACCTGACGTGAATTATTTAATGGTGTCAAGTATTACATATGAAAAAGGACCAAGGTTACATCTATTAACTATTAAGGGGTTTGATCAACCATATACTATTATATATGATATTACACTTATGAGTGTCTTGTTTTTTTGTTTCCGATTAGGAAATTCAATATTTATTTCAATCTAAAAAAATCACCAAATTTTACAAAAAATTAAAAAATCAATGGGAAATTTGGTAATACTCAAAAGACACATTAAGAAACTATGCACAACTAGAGGACATTTCAAACCTATTCATCACATTCCACAGATACCATGGCCTCTTATCCTTGATGTATACTCTTATCAATGTAGCACCTCCAATGGTAGATGGTGAATTCCCTAGTGAGGAACTATAACTAAAACGACTATATAAAAAAACTATAAGTATCCCATGAGTGAATCAAGATGATAAACCCCATAGGTCATCCTATCTATTACAGGTTGAGAAGAATAAAGTTGAACCTATTTTCATAGAAAATCATTTCAAGAAAATATCCTTGGAGCGCAACAACACATTCCTTACTTATGTTGGGGAGGTTGAGGAAAATGTACACCACCTCAATGAAACTAACCATAAGCATTCCTGGAGGTCTCTTATCAACCACAATCATCATCACCCACATGATACCCGAATTCTATAAGAAAGTGAAAATGAAACAGTGCCTATACAGGCCATCCAGATTCAAGAATCCAGAAGGAGAGCCTTTCTAAGGAATCCAACCATTGAAAATATAGAACAATACCATTTACTTTATACTAATAATATCTCTTAATCCCATCATCACATCTTGACATTAGATCAAGGTTGATTCCAGATTACCACTAGAAAAAGTCTTCAAACATCAGCACATCTAGTCTCAATGGTAATAGAATCCAAGGGAAACCCCATCCCATAAGTCTATAGTGTTTTTTATCATTTTAATTATAAATTTATTCCTAGTACATAAATTGGGTAGGAAAAAACAAAAATCATTGATATTCCTTCCTTAAGGGAATTTATGTTTCCTCTTACATGTTTCACATCAGTTAATTTCATCACTAATGATGAAAATATTTGATACTATCAATAATAAGATAGATGAGTCTACATTAACTTCAAGCCCATAATTTTACCATGGTGAATCCAGATCATAAAAATACAATATTTCTTATCTTGATGAAATAATAAGATAACTTCAATAGGCCAATGCTAAAATTCTTTGGGGAGGAAAATGTGTTGAGTACCATGATAATGTTGATGATATTATTCCTTAAATTGAACCACTTCAATGTGAGAAGGTTTATCATACCATAATGGAGAAATAGATACATCCCAAAGAAATTAGATTACATCATTAAGCCCATTTTTCTATAGTGGCAGTTGATTTCCAATTAATCCTATCACTAGTAAGACATCAATTACTAGTTCAAGAAACTTATCCAAGGATAAATTATATTAGGAAAATTATGGAATTACTATATTTCCTCATTACTTATATGGTTTTATTAAATTATAACATGTAATTGTAAAAATAGAGAGTAGGTCATATCTTGAGTGGGTGGATCTCACTCATCCTACTCCCAACTTCATGAATCCAAATTTCTTGATTGTTAATGGAGTGGGTGATCTAGAGAAGAATCTCACCCACTTCACTTCCCAGTGTGTTCCAATGTTGGGAACCACATAAAAATAATTGGATGGAAATATTAGATGCATTGTATAGACCATAAAAGGACTCACTTTTTCTTGGTATAATAATCTTACAGCTGAGTCTATCTCAAGATGGTAAGATCTTCATAAAAAATTCATCTACATATTCAACTTTACAATGAGGAAAATGAAAAACCTTGACCTTTTAATTATAAACTGTAGTAAAATTATAGATTCATAGATTTTATACCAATATAGAATGGTCTTAAATATTACCTGGAAACAAAAATTTCACATGAATAATTACTGTATATATGTGTATAAAATCAATGGGATGAGTTGTTAGAAATTATTATTCCTACGAAATACCATGGTGTTTTTTGAGATTTTGTAACTATAACACAACACACAGAGGATGTTATTTATGGAAACAAGGAAATATATTATCAAAAAACCCTAGAATAGATATGGAATATAGTTAATGATTGAAGAAATTGATGTTGAACTCACACCGAAAAGGATAAGGTGAGATGACATTGAAAGTAGAAAGGATAAAATTTATTCCTTCAATAATGATCAGTTTAGAAGGTAATTTAACTTATCTTTGGAAGAAAACCCAATCATGATTCTATAAATCAAAAATCTAGATATAGAAAGGTGGGATAACCATAAAAATTACTTTCCTTACCATATTACGATGGGTCGGATGATCCCTGAATTCTTCATCATCAATTATTTTGTGGAAAATATTATATTTTATGGTAAAATTACAATGGAAAATTCCATGGAACATGTATCATATGTTTTCTAAATCCTCTAAAATAATGAAGATAAATATTCAATGGTGCTGACCACCCAAACAAGAGAAATGTAACCCACCCACAAAATGAGAAAAATGGTGCCTAACCACCAAATGAGTGAAATCTCACTGAACCACAAAATGTGCAAAGAGGAACTGGCCCACAAAACGAGCCAACAAGAACCATCCCACCAAAAGAGTGAATGAGATGTGTCTTAAAAAATGAGATATTCAACTGAATAAGAGAATCATTTCTACTATATCACCATCAATATTGTATTAACAATGTTTGAAAACATTATACACAGTTCTAATAAGCACACTCTAGATGAAGATAATTGTAAATTCCTACAATCTTATGATCCCCAATAGGTTTTATCATCCTCTAATCTCAGTATTGGTGAAGTAGGGCTCAATGATACCCTAACTACCTCTAGATAAGGAATTATCAACCCTGTTTATGCTTTAGAGTGCAATGTTGATGCAAAATTTGGCCAATGTCAAAAGTAGATCCAATATTAGGGTTCCACATTAATACATCCATCACCATCCACCCATCCTAACATTGAAAAATTAAAGGTTATAGATAATTATTCTTCATGTTATCCCCTTGAGGATAATGAGACCATCTTTTCCGAAGAATATACCATTCATTTTAATTAATTAAATGTGGATATACATGAATTAATTATGAATATAATTCTTTTATATTTTACCCACGATTTAATATAGACATCCTCTTATAGAGTTCATCCTTATAGTGAAATACCCCATCCCACTGGGATAAGGGTATTTTAGAAATTTTCACCCCCTCAAAAGGTGAATTTTGGACATAGTTCTACCTAACACTAACCCACATGGATTTGGGCATTTTAATATTTTAAATTCCCCAAGATCTATGGGATGAGATCATCTCCTTATTTTCCACCTCATCTGCAAACCATTTTTTTCCATTTTCAAAAAGCCGCTTTAAGGGAAGTGGGAAGCCATACAATTTGAGCGGGATAGAGTTCCTCATCAACAAGTGAAATATAGATGTTATTTTAACTCATTCGTTTCCAAATATAATCCAAAAGAGATAGAGTTCCTCATTCAAGGGGAGGTATGGTTAGTATATAAATCCCTTAACGATTCATATCATCCCAAAAAAATTGATCGTGTGTAGGGAACTACCAAATAGATCATAGATGCATCCATATTTCCATATTAATAAAGAATATATAATATAATAGGGAAATAATATTTTCATCCATCTCTTATTGAAAGGTAATGAAAATTGTATTCCTTCCAAATTAATCATGTCTGAGAGTTTTTTTCTTATTCAATGGAAAATTATTTTATTGAGATCCCATGAATAAAGTGAATTAAAGAAGAAGATTTTGGAGAACATCCAAAATATCGGCCTTACCATCAATTATATGGAAATACAATCAAGGGGTGTTTTTTCCTCAAGGTTTTTCTTTAGAAATAGATAGATGGGGGGATATTGAATCCATGACACCCATGTTTACAATTTGACCACGTGTGCATCTTGAGTAGAACACACAATTTGTTGCAAATCCTTTGGGATACCCATATCTCCTAAATAGACAATGTAAGGTATATCCCTTTAAGTCTGATGATGTGGCTATATAATTTATATTTTCACTGAAGAATGACCTTCCTGATATTTTGAGCATCCAGATACCCACAAAGGTAGCAATAAAAGATCATCCCAATTAATTTCCCTACCACCAAATTTTGGGACATATAATTGAATAATTTTTTATCTTCAAATATTGAATTAATTTTTTTATAAAATATCCTAATAGAGTTAAAGAATCCTGATACTCAGGCTATATGAAAGCGATTTGTTCTCACTCCACCATAATATTACTATTCTTGATGAATTATTTCCATAGGTCCTATCCGTAAGACACTAAAATACAAGAAACCATAGTTTCCACTCATATGACCCAAAACTACCTAACACTATAGCCCGATATGCATGACTTTAAACTTTATAGCACTCATCCTGGGTGAATGATGTCAAATTTAAATAGAATTTCCTTATCAAATGACATTAAAATACATGGTCATCATCTTATCCATATGATGTTAAAATATGTAGTGTCGGTTCATTCTTAATTTCTTATCATATGATATCAAATTTCGTACCATTTACCCAACATGAATGACTATAAACTACAAAAATATTTCAATCAAAAATAATTTTAATCTATAACCATGATGTCACCAATACTTCTTCAGTTCTATCTTCACTATTTGGAAGGTTTAAATGATCCTTTTTTTCAATCATGGTTCATTCCTCCTACCCAAATAGCCTATTTAGAAAGTGATGGTATAGTCAATGAATTTTACAAAACCATTTGAACACCCCTTATTCCACTCAACCTATACCTTAAAATTTATGCATAAAAAAATTCCTTGAGTCGATTAATTAACTTGGTTATATCATTCACAAAAAAATTGGTGACAAATATTGATTAATATGAAGAGACCTCGTAAGGATATACGGTGAATACCATAGTTTCCCACTAACCCTAGGATGTAACCCCTAGAAGATGTTTTTGGTACCAGATGAAAGGTCCACATGAACCCCATGTTGTATCCCTAGATTAATTGTGTTATAGTGTATCCTAATCCCACTAATCTCCATTGACTATGTGTGGAAATAGTTTTTCACCATTACTAATGGTCATTATAATCCTACCGATATCAAGTAGTTAATTTAGATATATGAAGAAATGATTTACTTTATATATTTTCCTACATTTAGATGGATGAAAAATGTTTCTCTATTTTAAGCTATCATACCTTACAACTGCTATTAAGGAACCTACATGTCATGTAAGTATAAACTACATAATGGTTTGGTCCACAGTTCATGACCTTAGACTACATAGAATGGTATAGACCTTGAGAACCACTTTCCTTACATATGAGTTAGATCTACATAAGATACCCCCAAAAAATATTGATTTATCCACAATCCTATGAAAGGATTATAATTTCCTCTTCATTAAAAAACCTCGTCAAATTCATGGGTTCATTAAAATGATTCATATAATCTTCATGTCAATTAACATTGTCTAGGTTATATAATGAAAAAACATACAACCATACATCCTTACCATAAGAAATTAAACTTCATGGTCAATATCCATAGCATACCATGTAATGTTGTGTGTTATTGTGTCCCTCACCAGAGATGACCTCATCTCCCCATCACTATCTTATAACTATTTGTGACTTTATTCTCATTCACAGGGTACATAGTGATGCTTAGACCTCATAAATCAAGGGTAATCATGAAATTCTTCCCCATTGGTGAAGTTTCTTGTACTAGAATCAGATCTAACTAGGTTCCTCCATTTACAAAAGTTTTTTATTTACTTAGTTATCATTCTTATGTCAACTTGGTCTTAGTTACATGAAACTAAAGCAGAGAAACCCTAATGGTCCTTGATGTGTGAATTTAAAAGGAACACCCTTTGGTCAAATCTATGTAAAATTAAACTGCAGAAATCACATGTCCCCATAACATGACATTAAACTGTATGGACAATTTCCTATTAACATGTTGTTAAACTACATGGAATTAATACAAGCTACATGAAATTAATCTATGGATCATTTTCCTCATCACATTCCCCTAAACTGTAGAACATATAATTCGTTTAGCGTGACATTAATGTGCATGACACAAGGTCCATTATTTGTGACCCATTACCTATATGAGACATATATCCATTAAAAGGTAGTTGGTATAAGATAACCACATTAGAATCAATAGATAGGTTGAATACTCCATTTCTAATGAAACTCAAGTCTGTTATATTTGGTACTAGCTTTGGAGATTGATAGTATTATAATCCTATACTAGGATGAAATATGAAAATGCACCAACACTTTTTTTTATAGATCAATCTATGTAGGGTTCCTATCATTTCTCAGGGATTAAATTGTTATGGCCATAAAATCTGACCATAATGTCACGATCAACCCAAAATATGACCAACATTGCTCGATTTAATTTAATATGAGTTAGATATTTATAAGGAACCTTTTATAAGAACTATATGTGGCTTGATTCTAATACCATGGTATACATAGTGACACTTAAATAATTTATTACAGGCCCAACCATGTGTTTTCCTCAAATTTAACCATGTCCCCACATGAGAGGTAAATCCATATAGAGATTCTTACTTATAGTGAAATATATATTCACAATATTTATCATTATTGAGATGCATGTCATTCAAATATATCGATCTTAGTTCATGTCAAATGATATTAAACTATGAGGTAGAAGTACATCAGTCATGACTCTACATTACTTAGGGAAGCCTATTTTATAAGGTTTATTTATTCCCAACATGAGATCTCAATCCATGTAGAATACTTTGTAACAAAAATCATATGTACCTCAGAGCATTAATGTCTCACATCTTGTGTAAGAGCCGAATCATTGAAAGATATTTTGATATGGGATATCTAATTTATAGACCCATGCTCAAAATAAAATTCCAAAATCTTACATATGTTTCAACTATATGCATGAGACATTTTCATTACAATAAAAACTTGTGTTTTGATTCTTATTTTTATTATATATGTAGTTATTTTGGATTTCCAGTCCTAAAACCTTCTGAAAACATATGGCCAAACTGTTTGACCTAAAACAACAACAATATTCTAGTCCAAGCTTTCTGACCTTAAACATCAGAAGCATTTGGTCCATACTATGTAACCTTAAATTTTATCCATTAATGGTCCTAGTTCCAAGACCATAAAATACAATAAAAAGAATATTATTTTGTATACATTATCCATTAGAATATTTCAATATATGGTGGTATAACATTTATCATGATTGAACCCCTCTAGAATATTAATGTTATCATTAAACAATCCTCATGTCTATATTGTTTGATTCAACACCAACTAATCCCTTGAGTCATCTTATTGGTACCCAATAACCTTGAGTCAATAGATCCTCTTGGTTCAACTATGCATAGTCATTTTTTAATGTGGATTAATTGATCTGAAGGGACCCCACTAGGATTTTATTTTGAATTACACAATTTACCACTGAGCATGTGATGTAACTCTTAGGGGAATTTTTTTTCGCAGAATAAAGATCCACCTAAACCCCATAAACTTTCCATTTATGATGTATGAAATTACTTTTCTTCCATTAAAAATTGTTTTTCCACTCCCACTAGTCTTAATTTCCAATTGAATAATACATTCATGGGTTATGATTCAAACACTATGACACCCAAATATTCAATAAGGTTAAATTACCTTCAATGTGACACATTAATGAATCATTATAACATTCAATGAAATATTATAACATAATATTCTAATTTCCTATCCAATCTGGGTGTGCCTTTCCTTCAGAGATATGAAATCATTATAGTCTAATAATCATTACATTAAAACATCTTCAAATAGTCTGAAAAATGTTTTTCGGTGTAACGACCTCTTGGAAATCTATTCACATCAGTTTCATACTATTTTCACCTCACATGCATCCCTGAGACACATAATAGTCGAAGTAGTATGAATTTAAACTATATGCACCACTCCTCAAGGATTACCAAAATCATGATGTTGGGTAGTCAATTAATGTTGGGTTTGTTCTTCCCATGTCACTATACATACCTCCTCACATTAATTCAAAGCTTTCTAAACTTAAATATTAACTATATTGGTCTGGAATAAAAGACTATAAACAGTCAATGGAAAGTAACAAAGTAATCCTCAGGCTGAAAACCTATAAAGAAACTCTAGAAAAAAGATGAGCCTCAGCTCCTTAAGAATACATCCTATATGGTCTTGGGATAGCATAAGAATTTGAAATATAAGGAAAAGGAATAAAATTTATTAGGTTGAAAACCCATAATTGGAGGACTCATTAAAATTCGAGTTTCTTACCACTAGGACTCTCTATTAATGGATTAAAAAAATACAGTGCGATAATAATAAGATATAGATCTCAGAGGGACCACCATTCAAACCTATAAAAATTGATCTATTCTCTCTAGTTCAATTTTACAAGGGAAAAAATTAGAGCACGTTTTTATCCTCAAGAGTTGTAAGAGGGTAACAAGTCCTCATTTTCATGATGAAAAACGTCATTATATATGGAATATCCTACATGACCTCAAACTTCTTAGAGTAGCCTACCCCATATGACGGTAAATTTTGGTATGAGAGTTAGATACATACAATATCCCCATGGAGACATGGGTCCTTGCCCATGAATCCATTATAAAGTGATGATATCCTATATTCTATAAATGAACTAGATCAATATAATAGCTTTCATTATATATTTATTTATCGATGAACCTAGATTTAAAAATATTGATCTTCTATGTATGAGCTTGATATTTATATGATTCCCTTTGTAATAACTATATGTGGCTTCATTCATGTTATCACAGGATACATAGTGACATCCAAATCTCTTATCATAGATATAGCTGAAAATAAAATTTCACTACATTACTTTTTGCTTCCTAGATTCTTGACCAATCACGATTTATGGTATCTTTACTTTGAGTTTATATTACTCCTCACAAAAACTCAAATAGATGATGTAAAATTTTCTTCATGGTCACCCAAATTATTTGAGTTAATATTCTTCTCATGGTGAAATTAAAAAATCTTTAGTTGAGATTCCCCATTTATCATTCTTCCTCCCAATAGTGAGAAAACTCTAAATAACACTAGGTGATTTAGGAATGCATAAAATTTCTCTACATTTACCTTAGAATTTTATTATTTTTTATTTTTAATGAATCCGAATATAAGTGGGGGAATTTTTTTAATTAATAAAAATTCATTCCATGAAAACTTTCACATGACCCATGATAACATCCTCACTATGACAACACATGTCGAGTTTGAGTAGAAAAGTATCACCATTTCAGAAGAAGAAGTAGATAGGATATCCATGTTCCCCAAGTTTACTCCAACACCATGGGATAATGATTTCTTAGAATTTTTTCCCATTCTATTTTTATGCTAGGGCCATATATCTCTTTATATACTTCAATTTGATTAGTCCCAAAGTCCAAACGAACTTACAGTTCAAAAGCTAAGGATTTTAGATGATTGGATTTTTTTCATGAAAAATTTATACAGAGAAATTACACAAAGAACTCGTGTGGATCACTAGCATGGGGAACATTCATAGAGAACTTAAATGGAGCACTATCATAGAGAACTAGAATAGATCACTTGTTTATAGCACTAGCGTGAAGAACTATCACAGAGCACCAACACAAACCACTAGCACTAATCACTATATTATCCCAAGGTCCTAAATTTTCCTATAAATAGGATCCTTGGGATCCTCATTTGTAGTGGTTGGCAGACCAAGATACGGCTTGATGCTCTATGTTCCTAGGTATCTAAACCAATTCCTCAAGACCTTAAAGTAGCTTATCATGATTTAAAATAAAAGGGAACTAGTATTTTAAATGTTTCCATACCCCATATTTTTCCCCAATATGAATCTAGCTAGTGTGTACAACTATAAAATATAGCAAGTGTGTAGAACAAGATAGCATAAATAACTAGTGTTGATATCTAGCATAAACTATTATCATAGAAAAATAGCGTAGATAGCTAGTGTGAACATCTTTTGCAAACATCTGGTGTAGACATATTTCATAGAAATATATACCTAAATAGGGACAATAACCTTTTCTTTCCCTCTCAATAAGGATAATATACCTCTCTATACCTTACTTGTTCTAAACAACTTTTGTATCCCCCCTAGGGAAATACACCTTCAATATCCCTTTAACATGTGTAATCACCATTTTAGTACTCACTTGGGCTAAGAACATTTGTTATCCCTATAACATTGGTTAAGAACCTTTTATATCACCCACATGGGGAAATGTTTTTATCCCTCACAGGAGCTAACCACCTTCAGAAGCCCTTTAACTTGAGACAAGAACATTCATTGGACCTATAACTTGGGATGAGCACCTTGGTTATCCCTCACTTGGGATAATCACATTTTCTATCCCTCATTAGGAATAAGAACGTTTTTTATCCATTTAACTTGGTAGAAGATCCTTTTAATTACCTCAGTTGGGATAAACACCTTCTCTAGTCCTATAACTTGGGTGAAGCACCTCTGATAACCCTCTCTAGATAAAAACACCTTCAATATATCACACTAGATCTAATAACCTTTTCTACCCATCACTTAGGCTAATCACCTTTATTTTCCCTCAATCGGACTAAACACCTTTTTTATCACTCTAGAATGGTCTAAGCATCATTGTTAGTAGTCACTAGGGCTAAGAACCTTGGCTATACCTTCAACATGGGATAATGAAGTTTGTTAACCTTTACTTGGGATAATCACCTTTACTAACCCCTCTAACTTGAGATAAGAACCTTTTTTATCCCTCACAATGCATAAATACATTCAATAAACCTTGCTAGGGTAAAGAACCATCACTAGAACTCACTTGGTCTATGCACCTTTACTATCCCTTACTTAGTCTATAAAACTTTTTTATTATATCCCTAAATAGGGATAAACATATTTTATATCCATCACTCATGTTAAGAACCTATAAGAAAGCTCTAAAATGGGATAAACACCATTGTTATCTATCACTTGGGATAAACACCTTCTGTATCCCTCTAGAATGGGTTAAACAACATTTAAATCCCTCAATAGGGATACAAACCTTCACTACCACCTCTAGAGCTAAGAAAATTCTCTATCCCTCACTTGGGATAAACGCCTCTCTTAGTCCTCACATGGGAAAAGAACCTTTTCTAGCTCTCTAATTTGGGCTAAGAACCTTTTTTATCCCTCACTAGGGAGAAAAAAATTGAATAGCCCTATAACTTGGGAGAAGTGCCATTTTTAGACCTTGTATGGGATAAGAACCTTTGCTAGCCCACTGACTTGGGCTAAGAACCTTTTATATAACTCACTTTGAAAAACCACCATCACTAGCACCCAATCATGCTAAGAACCTTCGTAGGACCTCACTTGGTCCAAGAACCTTAACTATCACTCTCACTAGGTCTACACACATTTTCTAACCCCCATAGAGGAAACATCCCAATTCACTGAGGCATTATACATGGGCATCGAATCATACCATATACACATAGAGTTGAGACACTCCTCTAAGTATGGGACTTCTAATAGGTGTAATCCCCAGTAATAAAATATACCTTCCCTATCTTTTTAGAAGTGAATGGGGGAGGGGAGGAAATGATATAGGTTTATCCTTTTATTTTTAAACCCCAACTAAACCTTCTATCACCATTAATTGAGACACTCCTCATGGTTCTACAAACATGGGAATACTTCTAGGTGTAAGCCCCAATCAAATATTTAATCACCATGTGATAAGATACTCATCTTGGTTCCAGAAATATGTTAATCCTTCTAGGTGTAATCCCCAATAAAACCTTCAATCACCATGATTCGAGATAATATTTTTGGTTCTAGAAACATGGAAATCCTTCTTGGTGTATGTCCAACCTATGCCTTCAATCACCATGAGTAAATTTACTCCTCATGATTAGAGATACATGGTAATCATCCTAGGTGTAATCCCTATTCAAACCTTCAATTCAAAACGATTCTATATACTCCAAATGGTTCAAAAAACATGGGAATCCTCCTAGGTGTAAGCTTCATTTAAACCCTCAAATCACTATGAGTAGAGATACTCATCATGGTTCAAGAAACATGGGCATTCCTCTTAGGTTTTATACTTATTAAAATAATCAATTACGCACGAGTCAAGATTCTATTAATGGTTCTAGAAACATGGGAATCCTCCTAGGTGTAAGCCGAAACTAAATATTCAATTACCATGAGTAATGTTACCCAACATGGTTCCAAAAAACACGGGCATACTCCATAGTATAAGCCCCAACAAAACATTCATTACACAATGAGTCGAGATACTCTTCATGGTTTTAGAAACATGGGTATCCTCATAGGTGTAATCCCCAAAAAAATCATCAATTACCATTGAGTCAAGATACTTATCATGGATTTATAAAACACAATTTCACATTCCCCACCTACTAGTCAGGAATCCTATGACAGCTCATGTGTAATTCCCACATTCAAGTATAATGGTACACCCTCATGCAAAGTGAATGATATTATATGATCCATTATTTCTCCCACCAATCACGAATCATGTGAGCTTAGAGATATATTATGATCATTCCATTAGTATATTGATAGTTCCTCCATTATAGGATTTCTTTTGAGCTACAAGCCCCGACTATTCAACCAAACTACATGGGTTCTGATTCCAATTATAATCAAGATACCATGGGAACCTATTTTATGTTCAAACCCAATTTCATTCAACCCATATACATTAAATTGAATTATTGTGTTTTTGATCCTGTTTTCATAGGATACGTATAAAACCTCTACTACGTTTAATCCCAACTTAAAAACACCAAATACATCCTTGAATGATAATATGAACCATAAAGTATAACTAGTTGGATTTAAACTAAAGTTTCATAAAATAATAAGAGATATATTGTGAATCTATAGCATATATAGTAGTTAGAATCTAACTCATGGTTTTGATAAGATCATTGGATCTAGGGTAACTAGTCCCACACTATTATTTGGGAAGGATTCACAAATATGGATTAAATTGATAGAAGAGTATTTGAGTAATAAATAATCCCCTTAAAAAGTGTTGGGTGAGATTGGACTCCCATCCTCTCATAGAACACATTCTCTGAGATGTTGTTGGAAAAATCCATGTGACCGCTTTCTTTGGAAAGAAAGTCCATATTAACTAGAAATGAGTGAGGGCATGAAATCCATTGAAAAATTTGAAAACCATTTTATTGATTAGTTTATGAACTCAAGAAATATAGTTATTTATATGTTTTATATTGGAATAAAATAGTGTAATTTTAGTGGATCCAAGGAAGTTTTGAATATAAGGTAAGGGACATAGATAAGTGATGACATAGTTTTTAGATAATGGGAGTTTTAGAGAAACAATTTACTTGTGTGTGAGTAAATCAGTCGAATTCCCCAGAATAAATTGGTAGTTTCTCAAATGATATATATGATTCATCATATAACCTTTTAATAGTAAACATATTATATTCTCTATTAACTAGGGATCAAAATTTTAGGGGGTGTAGTCATCAGTGTCTTTGATTCTATGTGAGATATTGAATCATCACTCCCTTTTCTAAATATTTACATATAGTGATTATTGTTTTGGAAATCAAGGGCTTGATCCACAAGTGAGGTTATAGAATAATGTTATAGAACTTGGGTATCTCAAAACTGAAAGTTATATCTAGGCTTTGTTATATACTTATAGAAGTTTTATGAACTTTATCATTTTTCATTTTATTTTGGTAACCTTATTTTTGATATAATAACATTAGAATAAGTTAACATCAATATTTAAAAGTTCAATGGGTTAGAGATTATATTATGGAGGATGTGTTGTGAATAATATCTATACTAAATGTATATTTATTTTCTAGTGAAGGTTATCAAACCAGAAATAATGAAAACAAGAATGAGAGTGAATCAATTGGAAAGATCCTAGGATAGTTAATATAATGTTAACTGAGAATGTTTCCTTTAATAACTAAGTATTAAAGGATAGATCAGGACTAATAACTATGATAACCAAGATTAAAAAAAACATACCACTATGAACAAAGTGTTTATGATGTGGTGATTATTAAAAATAAAGTGTTAAAGGAAATTTTGATGGAATATAATGTCAATGAATTCAATTTGGATTAATGTTAACATGGGTTAATGAGTGTGACGTATGATAATTAATTATGGGAATTGATACTTATTTCATAGCTTCAAAAATATTTAGATGCGATGGTTCTTATGGTGATTAATTACAGTGGAATGAGTGATGTGATGATTGATAAAATGAAAAATCTAGAATAAGGTTGTCCTGGGTTCTACCAGACAATAATTTGGTGTGAAAGGAATGAGATGTTCCACTTAAATGGAAAACCAAAGTTATAATAAGGGGAAATAGAAAAGTTTGATAGTTTAAGGTAAATTTATATGAATCAAACAAATATGTCGGGATTGTAGGAAAAATATGAATTGGAAGAATGTGTTAAAACACTGGAGGATAAATTATTAAGGGTTTACTTATAGAAGATATTTTGAAAATACCATAGTTGAGGTTGAAAGAAAACACGATTTATAAGTGTCAATAGTTCATTGGAGTCACAAATACTTGATTTCAAGGATTAATTTTACAAAAAATCTAAGAGGGGGAGAATGAAGAAATATGTATTCAAAATATTTTGGATGATTAAACCCTTAAGATAGTGGAAAAGTGTGATTCAATATATGAATGGGGAGAAGATACATTCTAGCATTGAAAGTGATATGGTATATACCACAATTAAGGATGAATTTGATCTTGGATGGTTAGTTGGATGATGATGATTTCATTACAATCTTTATGGAACAAGCATGAAAGATAACAAGAACTTCCATTGTGGTTTAGAAAAGAGTTAAATATAGAACATTTTACATTACCAGGAGTTTATAAAGTGTAACACCCAATATAATAGAAACTTCCAGATCCAACAAGTTAAGGAATGATCTTCCAGAACTCATGAGTGAGAAGGGGATGAAAGTACTTACTAAAAATGTAATATAGAATCTCAATCATGTGGAATACAGAAGATGAAAAGAGTATATCATTGGGAAGTAGTGAATGATATCCTTCACTATGAAACAAAAATGAAAAAAATAATTAGATGTTATAGCTTGTATATATGGATATTTGAGCACCAACACCATTTTTGACTCACTGCTTGTCATTTTAATATATTAACTTAATTGAATATGGTACCCAACATGTCTCACTATTCTTAATCAAGAAAAAGTATAAGGTTTTTGGAACCTTCATCAGATAGAGAACTATGTTGAAAATAGAGGATGGATCAATGATGTAATACTTAAGGTTAGTTAATGGTGCAGAATAGAGAAGCATAGTGTTCTGGTGGTTTTTTGGAAGAAATAAATTTATTTTGAGAAGAATAGGTCATGAAAATTATAATAGAATAGTATAGTAGATATGATGGATTATATTTTATACGAGAGATCTGGAATCATGAAGATACATTATTGAATTTACAGGGGTTTTTGGGTGGAAAAAGTAAATTTTTGGGAATACCGCATGGATCAAAGTACCTTTTCACCAATGTGGATGGAAATTATAAAAAATATATAGATTTAATGAAAGTTAGATGCCTTCCTCCAAAATTTCTTTTAAGTGTAGACTATATTTATGTCTGTGATAGAGAATGGGATAAATTAGAAGAAAAGTCTTTATAAATTTATTTATGGGTTATGAAATTGAAGAATTTTTATTTGGGATATAGGATAATGATATTCAAAATAGTAATAGAATCTAAAATGTAAACTTCAATGAAAGTTTTTTTTATAATTATCAAATCCCAATAGAATATTAAACTTAGAATATTGAATTAGTGGATTAGTTTAAGGTTGATATAAATGAAAATTCCATAAGTTTAGTTTGGTTTGAGAGCAATCACGTTTTGAAATAACATGATTTTACAGAAGTTAGAGTTTCAAATTGATGTTATATTCAAGAGATTCAACCAATCCCAAAAGTATGGAAACTCAAGGACTATAGATGTTCGAGGAAAAATTATAAAAGATACAATTGTAAAGTTATCACAACCTTAAGAGGTGAAAAGGTCTACCAAAATAATAATACCACTTAAAATTATTGAATGATATTTTTATTATAAACTTCTTATGGATGATGGATAACTAAAAATACCAAAATAATGAGTAAGTATTAGTGACTCAAAATAGTGGGAGTTAGATATGAAGAAGTAGATGGAATCCTTGAATGGTTCCATAACATGGGAGATTTTATAACTTTTTTTATGAAATAAGGAACTACATAACAAATGGGTATACTGATTAAAGTAATAAGTGTATGGTAGGAAGTTACATAGAGAAAAGTTATCTATGAAAGGATTTTGAAAAATGGAAGGATAATATTTATTAGGAATATTATCTGTAATTTATAAGAATTTAACAATATAAAAAGTTCTTGAAATGGTTATAGAAAAAGGTTTACATCTTGAATAATTATAGATGAATATGTATTTACTTAATAGAGATTAGGGGGATTTATATGATGTAAGTGGAAGGTTTTATAAGAAACTAAATGGAAGGACTCGTGTGCAAGTTCAAATGAATTTTTTATGTGATAAAACAAGTACCCAACCAATTGAACATGAAATTTGATGCCTTTATAGAATAATAAAAGTACTTATAGTGAAATTTAGATCATTTCTACTACTAAAGGCTATTTAGGGTAGGATATGTATTATAATTCTCTAGTACATGGATGACATACTTTTGGAAAGTATGAAATTGAAACTGATTGATGATTTAAAGGCCATGTTATATGAATTGTTCAAGATAAGAATCTCTGAGAATCCAAAAGTATTTTGGTAATGTGGATATGAAGGGAATTTAATTATAGGGAAGTTATATTGTCACAGAATGAATAAATCTAGAAGATGGTGGAAAGATTTATAATGTTTGAATCAAATATTATCTCTCGTCAATTGATTATAAATTTAAAATTATTAAATAGGAATCACCATAGCTAAAATATGAGTATATGAATATGTAAAAGGATTATTATGAATCAATATATATGAGTATTAATGTATGACATGATTTTTGAAAACTTGTAAATCTCCCAAGTAGTGGGAGTTTTCAATAATTATAAAAAAATCATGGAAAGGGACACTAAGTTAAGGTTAATTGGATACTTTAGTATCTAAAAATATTGCAATGTATTTATTTATATTTCATAATTAATGATGTGTTACAAGTGTATTTTGATGATGACATTGGAGGAGATTCATACGCACTTAGAAGTACCAAGGGTTTTTACTTATGTAAGAACTACTGTAAGTTTTATGTCAATACAATATCTAGTAATTATACTATCATTAATAAAAGTAGATTATATTGAGGGAAAATAAGTAAGGAAGGATATAATATGGTTGAAATATTAATTAGAGTATCTCCAAAAGAAACAGGATAACAAAACATTATTTTTTGATGGTAAGAGTGTGATCCATTTTGTAATGAATCTATTTTTTAACTCATGTAAAAAACATATTTAGTTAAAGTCTCATTTCATATAGAAGTTTATATAATATGGATTTTTAGAGATAAAAAATATAGGGGGTAGTATGAATATGATTAATATGATTCCAAATTTCATATTCTAATAAATTATGAGGTAGAGTTATGCCTTAGTGGGATTTGGATGAGTAGAAAGTAAGAAGCATTGGTTTGTGGAATGTAATTACAGGATGTATAGTGTTTGAAATTGCCTAAGTTATCAAGAGTAATTTGTGGTTAAGGAAAGGAAATTATTCTTCAAGTGTGATATTGTTAGGTTATCAATGAAGACTATTTTATTTTATAATTGTATCATCTATAATGTCACCTTTTATAAGTTCAAGACTAGAACAAGATTGTGGTAGTTTAGTAGAACTAAAGGTAAATAGTAGCAACCAATGATTACTGAGCTTCCAGATGAAAGAAGTTTGGAAGAATAAATTCAATTGTACTGGGTAACTCTATTTAGTGATTAAGAATAAGTAAATTTATTCTAAAAGTATATGTATGATTATTTAGAGGTATATATGTGATTAAATAAATTTTTTTCACTATTTACCATGGATTGAAAGTTAAGGATTTGTAGTTGGTGGTAGGTATGACCAAGAATAGTGTCATTTGTGATGATCAAATAGTGGTGGGACTAAATAAAATGTATAGAAATGTTTATAAATAGGTGCGTTGGATTACTTGATCAAATATTTTCAAATACTATATTTTTTATATTTTTCTTAAATTATGAATAATAAATGAACATTGCCTCTTCTATGGAGTAGAAAAAAGTTAAGGCCATATATATCCCTTTTTTGTCCCATGTTGATGTGATTTTTTTATTCCCCGACTTATGTTTATATTCCAGAAGGTCTACTTAGATATATGTGAGTTGATGTGAGATATTAAAGAATTTCTAATTCATTTGAAAATTGATATGGGATATTACCAATTTTTGAATATTAATATTTCTTTAATAATTGAAGTTATATAAGAACACTATGTATCTTAGTGTTCTTGGCACAACAATTACCAAATTTCACAACTTTATAAAATAGTGATATGAATTCATGAAAATCCCTAGAACCATATTTTTTATTGATGTCCTACTCATGAGTCATCTTTGGTACAATTAATTTCAAAAAATCGAATGATTTAAATATAATATCTTTCTCATATTTTCAGTTTCTCATTAAATCATTCTCTCTTCTAATCTCATAGACAATCAAGACATTATTTATCTTTGCAAAGATCAAATAATATTCATTTTGATTATATAGGGATAAAAAAATGTATAAAACTTATCTAGGAGAATCCTAATTAGTTTATTAAACACTATTGATTCTTCTATAATTTACCTATATTCTTAAATTGATCGTATAATTTTATTCATAAAAATAAATATTTCATCTAATAACTCATCTTATACCATTATTATATCCTCATAGAGAGCATGAAATGTTTTTAATCATGTCTTTTTTACTTTTTTTTCTCCCTCATGGATATCATTAAGTTTCATCCAAATTCCATTCAAAATATTTATATATGTAACTGATGTTAACTCATTATCTGAGAGGGGGGAGATTAATGTATTTCATTTTCTCCCAGTCGATTCAATATCATTTTTTATTATCAAAGTGTAAGTTTTATTAAATTTATGAATATGTACACCATTCTATATGATATCAATAATGTTCAAGACAATAGTTAGAAGACATAAAACTATCCTTTCCTTCCATAGATGGAATAAAGACCCACCAGATATGGGAAATCCTTTGATTTTGATGATATCCATGCTTTTCCATAGGTCAATTTGATAAAAAAGATGTTAAATGTAAAGAAAAACATATAACCATGGTAAAATAATTGTAACATCTTTAAGAATAATATAACCCCACGTGTTTGGCCTAAGTGCATGTGGATTACAATTATAATAATTTTTAGTTTCTGTATTAGAATTATTGGATCTAGAATAAAACGATGCAATGATGAGAGATATTGAGAGAAAGGAAACACATGTCACAATTATTTTTAGAAAGTTTACTCACACTTATAATTGAGTGGAAAATCCTTGGTGTACAATGGTTTTTATTCTAATGTAAAAATTCTTATATTATAAATAATTATAATATAAATATAGTAGTAATATGGTCCTAAAATCCATTTATATGAAAGATCTATACAACCATTAACATGATGATCAATCTTTTCTTTTTTCCTAAAGTGTATATGGGTTTTCGATCATGTGAACACCCAAGTTATTCTCCTCAAACCTAACCAAAAAAATATCTAAGAACACTCTTTGAGATTTATGGTCAGATAACTCAATGATTCTTATCTCATGTAACATTATTTTTCTTGGGAGAAAATATACATATAAATAAACCTAGCATTTTTAATGGAGTGATGTTGAGAATTATAGTGTAACATCCAGATATAAAATATATGAAATATATCACATATTAAATCTTTATAAAGTTATATAAATTATTCACTGGTATTTTAGAATTCCCATTCTGATCATGGAATGTTGTGGTGTGATGGATAAATCCAAAATATATAGAGTATATAATATCCCAAATCATTAAAAAGCTTTAAAAAAATTCATAATAATTATCATATTCCCATTATGATCAAGTAATAATACCTTAAATTACTCAGATCTAGTAAAAAAATAATCATTTTAAAACAAATAATATTATTTTGTGAACTCATATACTTTAGCATAGATTCATGGATTAGGGTGTGATGTATTTTAACTCCCTTATAAATATATTCAACAAATTCCTATGGACTGTCCATTAAAGAGTGGCATGATATCTTTAACTCTATTAGAATATCTTCATGGGGTAATGTTTATAGAAAAATTAATGACTCTTTATGTAAGAGAAAATTTCTCCCTTGATTAAAATCCATTATATAGAAATAACATCATTCACATCCTACTGTCTTTTAACTCAATAAATCATCCTTACTTTGTATTCCAAATCAGTTCTAATAGTCCACTAACTCATCCATGAGCATATTCTTAATGAATACAATTTAAAAATAATTTCAATACTCATTAATAAATTATATTAAGAAATAAGACATATCAAAATTCCAACATGAATTTTATATAAACACAACATCATAGGATAAAATTATTATTTTTAGAGGAGTTAACCCCATGTGTAAAGATAAATACAATATTGAATACATATTGATTGAGATCAACTCTGAGAAATCCCTTTATCAATTCACTTCATGGGGAATCTTCAACTCTATGACTCATTAACTTCCTCTAATAATCACGAGATCTAAAATATCCCCAAGTATGTCTGCAAAAACCTTATATTTCTAGATTTTTTTACCACTAGGAATAACCTAACATATCTTCACTTTCAAATTATCAATCCGAAAAATCTATTATAGATTCCAAAACTCCATGATCCATCAAAATTATGATATATTTGCATTAAAATGATAAAATTCTCCATTGAATTTTAGTATATAATTTTATTTTAAAATTCTATAATTCTAATAAATTAAACAAAAATTAATGAGGTATGATAATTTGAACACATTAAATGATTTTTATCCCAAAAATAAAAACAAAATCAACTTAGTCCATGGTCTAACAATTTCAAACCATTTTATTTTCCAAAAATGCATTATAATGGTAGTATGATTCCCAAAAAAATGAAAGTATATTCCGACAATTACCTTCTATGTAGTATTATAATATTACTAGGAAGAAATTATCTTTATAGAATCTTATAACTCATATAATTACATCATAAACTACTTATTTAAGAAAACATATTATAAAACAACCTAATATATAATTATCCACATAATTAGGATTTACCTAACTATTATCAATCCATACAAAACTATACTAAAGTTATCTGATTTAAAAATATCTCAATTTAAAGTTAAGAAAATAGTTCAAACATTTCTTATTGAACATAACCCAATATTAAATGTCTAAAATCCAAAAAGAGTCATAGGCTCCTTACTTATAATCCAATAATACTGTTTTAACATTTATAATTCACTAAATTATGTACAAATTCAAAATTAATCCCAAATAGTAAAAAAACCAAAGTTTTTTTTGAAAAGAAACTTAAAAACCCATGTTTTTTTAAAATTTCCTTACGATTTTTTAATAAAACAACACTAATTTTAAACAAAATATTTATTAATAATTTTTATTTGTTAAAAAAACATAAAACATTATCCTAGTATTTAATTTTAAATCTAATTGAAAAATTTATTTATGAAATTTAAATTCTCAATTCCAATAAATCATTTTTATAGGGTTTTATTATCAAATCCCAAAAAATTGAACTCTTCACTCACATGACATTCAAAACTATTTTTTAAAAAATGATGCAAACCATGATATGGTGAATCGAGAATACCTAATAAGAGAACTATCACTTCACATATGAACCTAGACACATTCTTATAGTAGCTCAACTAGGTATCCGGATGTGCCTTGTCCCACTTGTATGAATGCACTAGCACACCTACCTTCTTAATAGAGGTTTCTTACAAAATCATGCCTACGCTCCCCAATATCAATGCCCTAAAACTTGTATACACTACCTTCCATATCTATCCTTAATTATTTTTAGTCCTTATATTTTACTATAAATAGATATAATTGGTCATTACATGGATACGAACCAAATAAAAACAATGGTAACCCCGAGTGTGATGAGATTTTCATGCCCAACTATGTACCCCCTTTTAGTAGCTTAAATAATCTATAACTGTAGGGGAATTAATGAAAAATTGGTAACAGTTATTATACCTAAAATATTAACACATTAAAAAATCTATGGGGTAAAAATTCTTCCTTATTTCTCAAATACTAGTGAGAAGGACTCGATGCTGGATAAAACACTTATAACACCCCAACTCTAGTAACCTGAAGCCTATTTTTCACTATACTATAGTATTATAGTATATAAGGTTTAAAATCACATAGTATTGTAGAATTTATTAGTATTTGAAAATTAAACACACACATTATTCTCATAATACATTTGAAAACATGAAATTCTACTTAAAATTCTGATGATTGATTTATTATTTCCAATAGAATATCCCTAAAATCAATCAATATTTACTTCAGGGTACCCTATGGATAAAAAACAAAATAAATGCATGTTATTTGATTCTCAGTAATTTAAAACAAACAACAGAATCTATTATAGAATAAATAAGGAATAAATAATATGATAGAGATAAATAATAATTGAATATGACATATAACTAATATAATTAGAGACCAATATACACATGGATGACATATGAACAAAAAAGATCACATGGATCACAATAATTTGTTTCATAGTGATAAGATACATATAGTCTGATATAATAATCTTACCATTAAGGACTTCATGCCATGAAATATTAAATAAATAGGTGTTGAATAATCTAAAAACCCAAACTAGTTTGTCTCATGAGGCGTATTTATGTATCAACATGATATATAATTTCGGGCCCTATCCATTAATAAACATTTGTAAATATACTGCTAAGGACTCAAATAAGAAAATAAATAAATGGGAAGGCATAGACCAAATATGTAAACAAGTTTCTCTCATGATACATATTGATGCATCGATGGGAAATCTAATATTGATCCACACTCATCACTTACTAAGTTTAATGAATTCACTATATATATAGAAATAAATAACCATTCAATGATTATTCAACTTTCTTTATTAATTAATAACCATTTGTATTGAAATACAAAAATACTGGATTACAATGAATTTCTCAGTCAATAATTTGGGAAACATGAGCATATTCCATCTATTAAAAGAAGTTAAATAGTATTATTAAAGAATACCCCCCTTGGGAAATAAATAGGTTTTGTGAAAACTTACTTAAAACATCACCATCATAATCCATAAAAAAAGAAGGTGGATGATATCATAATAACATATTCCACCCATTACTTATTAATTCAATGAAGTCACTATATGAAATAAATAAATAAAAATAAAATTCATAATCAACTAACATTATTAATAAATAAAATTATATATGGAAATAAAAAAATATATGGGATTTTAATACATTCTTCCATCAATATCATATACAACATGATCATAATCCATCTAGAGAAATAAGGTTAATGATATTACCAAATCATATCTCCCAATGGAAAGAAATGAGTTACAATAAAACATATTTAAAACACCACCATCATAAACTATACAAATAAGGAAGGTGGATGGTATCATAAGAAAACATCTCACGTGTAATGGAAGTAATTTCAAAGGATGTTTACATAGATAAAAAACACCTTTTTAAGATTGTTGGATAAATCAATTCAATTAAAATGAATAAATATCCTTTTTTTTCAAAATGATTTAAATCCCATTAAAAAGTGTTTTTTCTAAAATGAAAAACATTGATATTGATAAAACATTTTTAGAATTAATATTTAATACCAAAAAAGGTTCTCAAGAATAATATTTATAAAAGAAATATTCTTTCAAAAACTTTCATTGACAAGACAAGAAAATATTGAAGATATATTATTAAAATAACAAGCCTTTAAAATATAATTTAATATAAAGTATTTATTTTTAAATCAAATTTTTTACTATTGAAAAATGTAGAAATATTTATTTCTATTTTAAAAATCATTAAAAATTATGATTATTTGGAAAAATATTTTAAATTATTTAGGGGAAACTTCATAAATAATAATTCCTATAATGGTAAAAGAATTTTTCACCCACTAAAACATCAAAAGGGATTATTTTATCCAAATGATATGTGTGTAAAATGTTTCTAAATAATTTAAAATATACTATGAAGAAATTGAAATACTATAATATTAATTTAATTAATTTTTTAATTATGGATAAGGATATTCATAAAATAGATTTGGACGTAGAGTATGAATATTTTCAACTGTATATAAGAGTTTGGGTCAGTTTCACTTGCAAGAATCACATCTTGTAGGTTATTTCACAAGGGGAATAAAATAAATAGAGGTTATGTAAAACCATAATAATATCCCGAGTGTAATAAAATTATGGAGGTTTTTTATGATATAAAGATAATATTAATTCCCTTGATGGATTATCACTCATAAAAAAATTTTATTTTATAATAAAATTATACATATGAGCCTTTTAGCGTTAAAAACCTTTAATAAAAACCAATGAAAGATAGAACATGATAAGGATATATAAATACATTTAATTTCATTAAATTGTGATAAAAATCACCCATATTTTAGTGTATAGACCACCAAGAATAAGACAAGTGGTGGATATGGAATAAGTTTTAAAGAATAAAAATTGAGGCAAGAAACCCCTTAAATATTTAATAATTGTCAAATCAAAAGACTTAGAAGGATGGATTAATGAAAATAATTTTAAATACCATCATAAAAATGTTAATTATTAAAATAGACTTCAATAGGGTAGTAGGAATACTATACACTGAATGAATAGGTTCTTAACCTGAAAGTATACTTTAATGAATATAAATTGAGATATAAATTGTTACATTTATTCTCAAATTATAAAAATAAATTTAATATCCTATATATTAAAAATAAATATATTAATATCCTTTTTTATAATATTATTCATATCAATTACCTTTTAAAATTTTAAATTAAAATTATTTATATGACATTTATTAGTTAGTTATATTTTATTCTCAACGTCGAATGTTAGTAATTTTAGTTGTTTTTCACAGGCTTATAATATCAATACTCACTCTTTTACTATAAGTTAATCAATACCATATTATTAAAGGTAATATAATATATTTTTACTAATGATTTATAGGGTTCTACTTTAATTTATTGAGAGATTCAATTATGATTTGTGAAAATAGAATAAAGAGAGAGTTTTTTTCAACAATTTTAACAAAAGAAGAGTGGTGTATTAATAATAAGTTAAATATTAATATAAAATTTATAGAACTATAAAACAAAAAATATTTTCAAATTTATGTCTAATAATAATATTATTTACTTTTTAATATTTGTTCATGAAAAAAATTATAGTATTTTTCTTATGGGTGGTTAATCTAACCCAAATAAGAACATGATATAATCACCGGGTGAGTAAGGTTAAGAAAGTGATTCCTTTAGAATAATATCATTATTAAAAAAGTATAATGATATTATTTTAAGGATTATAAGGTGGTGAATTATATTTTAATAGTGTTTTATAAACAATAAAATATTATATGGAAAAAATAAATATGTTTCTTCATGGATGCGGTAGTTTGTACGTACACACGGGCGTTGTTCAAGTTTTTTATACAATGAGAATCATGTTGGAAGTGGTTTATATTATAATAATATTAATAATGTTTTAAACATAATATTTACACATTATTTATCTCCTTTTAACAATAAATGTACGGAAATTAATAAAAAACATATAATGTTTCTTATAGAGGTGTTAGTCTACACGTAACACAAGTGACGTTTTCAATTTTCGAATGGTTTAGTGGAAGGTAGAAAACGGTTATACCATAAATATAATAACATTAAAAAATAGATATTATAATTATTTAATTATTTCAACATGGGTATATTATATTCAGATGATGTAGAATAATAAATAAAGGAAAAGAAATGAAAAATACATAATTAAGAATTTTACATTACTCCTTGGAGGAGATATTGTGGAAATTGTATTAAGGCTTTGAGAGATAGTATTTTGAAAATAATAAAAATTATATTACATGTATAGGAGTGTTATAGAGTTATTTTGTAATATTTTTGTCTATTATAAGAGGATTTTTGTGTGAGAACAAGTGGGGTGGTGATGGATCCTTTAATAAGGGAGAGGAATGGCATTTTTGTAAAAATATAAAAGGTAAAGTAACTAAAAAATGGTCAAATGGATAAAATAATGAAAAATAACAGAGTGTGTGAAGGTATTTATTTAAATAATTAACTACAAATTTTGATACATTTTTAACATGTTTTATCAATGAATTTATATAAAAAATGACCCTTATTTTTATCATGGTAACTAATTTTTATTTAATAAATTAATTTTAATACCTAAATATAAAAATAGGAATTGTTACATAATTTTATCCTATTTATTTTTAATATTAAATAATTTTTTTTCAAATAAAATTTCTATGGTCTATGAAAATTAATTTTAATATTATCACACATTATGCTTAAAAACAGTTTTTGTAAAAAGTGTATTTTTAAACATAAAAATAATGGGTAGGATAAAATTATCAGTGTTGATGATTTAAATTATATTGATTATTTTATTTTTAACAAAATAATAATATTGTTTCTTTAAGATTAATCTAAAATACAATTATACCTATAATCAGATCCTAACTAAATGGACTTTGTTCCATATGAGAAACCATATCTTATTCTTTTTAGTAATCGACAAATAAGATGTTATGGAAGGGACTATCATTAGTATGTACCACACTAACCCATTTCTAGGCATATTTCACCTATAAATATTCACTACATGACATTAAAATACATGTTATGGTCCCACCACATGACCTTAAACTATGTAAAATGAACTACAAGGGATTTGATTCCTATTAACTAGTTGATCCAGATCAACATTGACTTCATGGCTACTTATCTCCCCAAAAAATATTGATCTAACATTATTTATCTCAATGAAATATTTATTATATTAATTTATATTACAAAAAAATTAAAAAAAGTATGAAATAAAATTTTAGAAGAGAAATACTAAAGTGAAATTGAGAAGAAAAAATGGAATTGTCATTCAATTTTCAAATTTATTTATCATTATTCATTATCAAAATTTATTTAATAAATAATATAAAATTAAATGGGTAATAGATATATTTTATGACCTTAACCAACCTTCAAAAAAATATTTTTCAACCAAAATTGTTGAAATTAATTCCACCAACAATTGGTTGGTCTTAATGAAAAAATAATCATTATTTAAAACCTTAGCACCACCACTACTCATGTATAAATACACAAATCCTATTTAAATTCTCCCAAAACCAATTTAAAGTTATATCATAATATAACTACCACGGTTTCTCTTCCATTTCTCTCTTTTTAATCTTTATGAGTTTTGTTGGTCCAAAGTTTCATCTCTAAGATAGGAAAATCTAGAGAGGTAAGGGTTTTCCCCATCACCCCCTTTAATTTTTATTTGAAATTACTTTTTTATATTGTATTTTAAGAGTAAATATAATTTATAAATTTAATTTAAATTAAATGTTATTTCCATATATATTAATTATTTTAAATGGTAAATTATTTAATACCTCCCATTATAGCCTTTTTCTAATCCATTATAATGCTCGAACTATCTCGTAACCATAAAACCATCCTAAAATTTGGTGATGTAAGACATGTTTTGTTTCTAAGATATGAAATACCTATCTAGATACTATAGGTAGGTGTGTATTTTTGTAATGCCCCGACCCCAGTTACCTAGAGTCGGTTTATTATTACATAACATTGGCATAATCTCATGGAAATCATGTCTCAAAAGACCGATTAGTTTAGTAGCCTTGGAAACAAGATTCATATATATGTTCAACTTTATAGCTTGAAGAGAATTACAACAAAAATATATTTCATTAGAAGCATCCAAGACTTCTAGATTATGCCTACAGGTCACTCATAACTAACTTCTTCATATCATGGGAAAATGAAACATAAGAAATGGGTGAGCTCAAACGCTCAGTAAGGGTAAGTAATACAGCGGAAAATGACATAAATATTAAGCATGGTAAATAATTGAAACCACATGCCCTTACCAATAATATACATGATTACTTTTATGGAAAGAACATGATATGTGTAAATAATACCATAATAAAACATAATCATGGGTATTCTACTAGTCTAATGATCACATGAACCATCAATATTATTTCCATAATGAGGGAATGTATAATGCTGAACATTGTGAAACATTTTGTCAAGGCCTTAGCCAAGACATCTAAAATGATTAAGGCCTCGACCAAAACAATAAATAAAATTGGGAAAGGGCCTCAGCTAATTCCCCATCTAGTTGTCTCATGAAACCTACCGATGCATCGAGGAGCTATATCAGGCTCCACCCGTCACTTACTAAGTCCAATACATTCCTTATATGAAAAGGTTTAAACATATCATAAACATTCATATTAAAACTAGCATAAGAAATGTCAATACTTTAACCATAAGCAATGAATGGTATAAAAATATCATATCCACAGTCAAACATATCACAAAAACATCAATATAATATGGAAATTTTGTATCATAACAAATCAACTTCAAATAAACTTAAAATCCATAAAAGGATGTTGACATAGATGAAATAAAAACCTTTTTTTAGAGAGACATATCTCTTTATATTTTGAAATCATTTAAGAGTCACATAAAGAAAATATTTATTTTGAAAATATTCTTATAAGTTAGTAAGGGAAGCTTTGACGATCTTATAACGGCGGAAAATGGCCCCACCCGCCGTATAAGTTAAAAAAATATTCTTACCTTAATTTTGTCGAAAAGGTTAAAAAGAAACTTGTTTGGAAAATGACGGAAAGATTCCTTTATAAAACTATTGTAAAAGTAAAACAAGGGTATAAATTACTTTAACACATATTCTGTAAAATAGTAAGAATGTTTTGAAATTCATTTTTAAGAAACATGGATTTGGATGATAAATAGGTCTTAGTGGATATTTACGTATAAACAACCTCGAATAATGAAGAGATTGTGAAATAACCCTTACCAATTTGGTAACTTACGAAACATAAACCCCATGAAAGAGGTATCATACAATGAATATGTAAATACACATAAATTAAAGTTTATTACACAAAGAATACAATTTTTGGGCAGTACATACACCACACAAAATGTAATAGTGGCAATATGGCATGAATCTCATGGAAATAAGAAGTGAGATGAAAACCACTTACCTTGTACTTTTACTTGGTTTAATGTAGGTTAACCTCGTGTATAATGGTGAAATAATTGTTATTAAATTATACAATAATAATATATATTAATATGATATCATATATGATCTTTTAACATTGCTTTGTTAATAAAATATTAGA
The DNA here is from genome assembly GCA_963277665.1 of Viscum album. NCBI lineage: Eukaryota > Viridiplantae > Streptophyta > Magnoliopsida > Santalales > Viscaceae > Viscum > Viscum album. The sequence goes on from OY728125.1 coordinate 1,954,640,644, forward strand.
ATTATCGTCATTTCGGGTGTTAACTTACTCATTTTCTTTTATATGTTTTGTGATATAAGTAATGTTTATTATGGATATTTTGTATATTATTAATATCTAGAATTATATAAATCCATTAAAAATTATTTTTAATCATCAAATAAGAATTATAATTGCATGGATACGATGGGGAATGACTCTCATCACGTTCGTGGAGACGGTAATCTGTACGTACGCACGAGCGACAATATCATTATTTTGATATTAAAATAATATATAATTGGATGGTAAATCATATATAAAGAATAATTATCATGTTATATTTATTATTTATATGAATTATACATCATTATTATACCCATATAAATAATAATATATTGAATAACAATTACACCACAACGTGGAGACGGCAGGCCGTACGTACACACTTATGGTGACATGTCATTCAAGGGATGGATAGAATAATGAATTTGTTTGTTCCATAATTATAATAACATCACAGTATATATAATACACTGGATTTATTATTTTATAATGGAAGTAACAAGGAAAGAATAAGTTGAAGAAGAAAGGAACATGAAAGAGGGTGGTGAAACATTACCTCTTCTTCGGGTTCTTCCTTTTGATTTGATCAAAAGGGATCCTTAGGTTAGCTTTATGATCTAACTAAGACCTATAGGTTGAAGTGAGGGAAGTTGAGAGAGTATTTGGGCAGGTTTTGGAAGAACCAAATGGCTTTGAAGGTGTGAAGAATTGGTTAGAATTTGTGTCCTTTTATAAGGGGGAGGAGGGGATCTTTAGAAAAAACTTAAAGTATTTATTTATAATAAATTAATATTTGGTTTCTAATGGATCAAAAGTGTATTATTAAAAGTATAAGGTGGGTATGGGTCTAAATCCTTTAAACCAATAGATTTTAGATAGTTTTGGGTCATTATATTAACCTTATCTTTTAGTTTTAACTCTTGGTTAATTAGTTTAACACTTACCATGTCACTTTGTATTTTTATAATATATAGTTAATAAACTTACTATATACATCCTAGAGACCCCCAAGTGGTAAATTAATGATAAAACAATAATTATATAAGTCCTTTGGAGTAACCTTATATTTTTAGGAATAGAATATAAATTAATAATATAATATTTGTTTTAAAAACTCATTTATGTCAATTTTGACACTACTCAATAATTGATTTTTGTTAAAGTCTTAAAAAATTTATTAATTCGGAACAAATTCATTTAAGAAATCCTAACTTGTCATATTAAATAATAAGATTCATGTATGTCATCAAAACTTTGAAATTATATTTATTTTAACATTTATAATACCAATTATTTGATTATTTTATTAATAAGGAAAATACTGCATCATTATTGTGTCATATATATTTTTTACTTTTTCAATGTCTAAAAATTATAAATAAAATATCATTATGTATTAAATCTTTTTATATTTATAATGAATATTTATAATCTAAAATATAACATATTTATCCCTATGTAAAAATTGTTTTTCTAAAAGATATAAGCTTATGTCATTTTTGTATTTACTTTAACTTAATTAAAATAAAGTGTCCCTATCACCTACAAGTGGATCCATGGGGTCCCAAAATCGACCCAAAGATGCCGATGGTCTGAAATTTATCCACCAATTTCGTTAGGACACGTTTTAGGGTAATTTAATATTATTATAATATTATTTTGTTACCCTTATTTACCGGATTTACCCTTTAACCATGGTAAATAAAATATTTACCGAAGTAATTATTCAAAATGTTTAAAAATAAAAGTTACATATTTACACAATTTAGACATCCTAATTCCAAATATGGAATACATTTTTCCAAATTCAAAACATAGAAGTGGCAGAAATTAATTTAAAATTAATTCCCGCTGTCAAAACAAAAAAGCGTGTTTTTAAGATATAATAACTATCAAAAGACTAGCACATGTTTATGTCCGGTTTAATTGTGAAATTATGTCCAATGACCAATATTGTATTAAATAGTAAAACTATATTCTAAATATAATTTAAAACCACTAAAATTCATAATTTATCACTATTAATTATTTTGATTAAAAAAGTTGTTTTTAATTAAAATTTAGTAATTTTCACTATTCATCAAAATATAAAAGTTATCCGAAAAGTACCAAAATTTCACCCTAGGATAAATTAAATATTCAAAATCCAAAAATGAAGTCCATTTTGAGAGATAAAATTTATAAAATTTCAATAATTAGGTATTACTATTCATAACAGTTAGTTTGATTGGTTGTGGTGTATATTAGAACTCGAAGTTGCGTACAACACACACTTACTGTATTATTCAAAGAGAAGCATACCCTAGAAGCTTGGGGTGTTACATTGTAAATTTTTGATGTCCCATTCTAATGAATAAATTTATTTAGTCAAATTAAATATATAAAAGTTTAAAATATTGTATTTAAAAAGGGTTCACTATTAAAAGTTGGTAAAAGTTCATTTTTGAAAAATACTTCTTTTATCTGAAAAAATAATTTGTTCTTACATTATGTCTAATAAACTCATAATATGGATTGTAAAATTATAAGGATTATATAAAGTTCAAAATTCAGTTAATACTATTCATAACCGCTTTTGGACGGCTAGTTTGGTAAGTCGTGGTGCGCTTGAACTCGGTGTTACGTGTAGTGCAAGTTATTGAATTATTTTGAAGAAATAACGCACTATGAAATCTTGGGGTGTTAAATTCTCCCCTCCCTAAATAAATTGCATCCTCACAATTTGAAATTGTTTTTCAAAGATAAAAGGTTGAAAATAGAAAATATCATTGTGGGAAAACCCACATCGGAAATTGGTTAATAAAATTTAGTCTTAATAAGAAGAAAAGCGAAATAAAAGGGTCACCACCAAATCATGATCTCAATTAAGATAACATTGGTGGAAATTAGAGACATATAATTGGAGAAAAAATGTAAATATTTATAGGTAGTTATTGAGGTCATCAATCCCAAACAAGTGTAAAATTGAGGTCCTTAAATTCATTAATCTATGATGATTTGAAAAACCATCGTTTCAACAAAACATAAGGTATTAGGATAAAAGAATTTTTGTTTTAATATACCTTCAATAAAGTATAAGAATTAATTTATCTATATAACAATAGAAGAAGAAAAATATATACTTGACAAGCAGAGTTCCATCCTTTAACTAATTTCAACAACAAACTCATCTTTCACTCTAAAAGACAATAGAACGTAAAAATATTCTATTTATCCTATTCGTATGAATTTATAATTCATATACCAAACCTTTTAAAAAAACTACGTTATTTAATCCAGGGACTTCACGTAGTCCAGTGGTAGGCGATAAATCCCAATTGCACTATGGGTGTGGGTTTGATTCCCGCAGCTTTGTCCGACGCGGCGGGTTGTCACACGGTCTTTGTGTTGTCCTTTTTAGGGAAATCCAAAAATAATCTCAAAATATACTTATCCAAAATACTTCTGCCCAAACTCACAGTCCAAAATTTATAAGGTAGGTAAACACAATGAAGATCCTTTTTTCCCATGTAATTTCATGTGAGCACCTTCATCATGTATTCTTTTAAAATATGGTAACAACCTGAATTACCATAAAACCTTATTGATTACATTCATGCTCACTTATTCCTTATAGAATATTAGATATATTCCTTATATGCAAAAAATTTGAATATTCCAACAATGATGAAATAAACAAACCATTAATCAGTGCCAACGTAGTCTAGAATATCCAATATAATTTATCCAAATCAACCATCTCTTATTCCAAAATTACTACCTTAGTATCATGACCATATTAAGGATTACCTTTCCTTAAACCATGTATTTTCAAAAAAAGTTTAACTTGCTGTTGAGTCACTTTTCATAGTACTATATAATATCAAATCCTCAATGAAATAGTACTGCAGTACAATCCTTATTTATCTCCATAATTCATATAACCAGTACATCGTTGATACAACACTCAAATGAAATAATTTTTTAATAACAACATAAGAACACTAATCATTACTCTTCATCTGTGGTAGTATCATAACTTTATTATTATCCAATAGCATCATTTGGGGCATACTCTGATGATTTGAACATTGATTCGCGTAGTGTCCCCACTCCTCGCAGATGAAGAATTATACATTTGAAACCTTTTTCTTGCCCTCACAATCACGAACGTGGTGTCCTTCTTCTCCACACTTATAACATACTCCAATTCCCTTCATGCATTTTCCATGGTGATTCTTTCTACAGTTATCACATATGGGAAAATCCTTCTTTACCTTCTTCCCTTTATCTGTCCTTCTCTCTACCATCATTTTCTTCTCTGGCTTCACTTCGAATCCATAGGATTCTGAGAACTCTTTACTTATCTTATCAACACATGATACTATTTCTTCACATGATGATAACACGTGGGAGAATATTTACCTTCTAAATTCTGGCTTAAGACCACGAAAGATATGATCCTTCTTACTCTTTGGATCATGCATATTGCTGGAGTTCTCATTCCTTCTACTGGGTTCCATTTCTAAACAATGTCATACACTAGATTAGTTTATGAATAGCAATACCTAATCCCAAACTTTTAAAACACTTAATCATAAATAAAATAGTTTATGGATATAATCCATAATCATAAAAATGTATTACTTGAGGGAGTATATACTCATAAACCCTTCATAATGGTTTGTATCAAAAAATGAGAATTATCCTAAGCATATCCCCCGGGAGTGTCGTAACCAAGAGTGCAGTAAGGCCTGTTGTCGTGCACCAGTTCCCGTTCGAGTCTAGCTCAAAGTAGGGTTTTCGGGTTTTACCCTTAGGTACATCTGTGCCAGAGCAGACTCTACCTGCTCGTATCCAGACAGGGATTTATTTCTTGGAAAACTCACAAAAACTCAACAATACCAAAATTCTAGGAAGTTATTCTATACTAATCATCAATGTCTATCTTAGGGCTATGTGCTCTAATCAGAGTTTATCTAAATATATCTTCCAAGGTTTGTACTAAACTTCCTCTGATACCAAATGTAAAGCCCCAACCCCAGTTACCCAGAGTCGGTGAATTATTACATAACATTGGTATGATTACAAGGAAATCATGTCTCGAAAGACCGATTAGTTTAGTATCCTTGGAAATAAGATTCATACATATGTTTAACTTTACAGATTGATGAGAATTAAAAAAAAAATTCATTAGAAGCATCCAAGACTTCTAGATTATGCCTGTAGGTCACTCATAACCAACTTCTTCATATCCTGGGAAAATGAAACATAAGAAATGGGTGATCTTAAACGCTCAGTAAGGGTAAGATATACTGCAGAAAATGACATAAATATTAAGCATGGTAAATAATTGAAACCACATGCCCTTAATAATAATATACATGAATAATTTTATGTAAAGAACATGAGATGAGTAAATAATGCCATAATAAAACATAATCATGGGTATTATACTAGTCGAATGACCACATGAACCATTAATATTATTTCCATAATGAGGGAATGTATAATGCCAGACCTTCTGAAACCTTTTTTCAAGGCCTCGACCAAGACGTCTAAAATGATTAAGGCCTCAGCCAAAACCATAAATCAAATTTGGAAAGGGACTCGGCCAATTCCACATCTAGTTGTCTCATGAGACACACCGATGCATCGAGGAGCTATAGAGGGCTCTACCCGTCACTTACTAAGTCCAATACATTCCTCATATGAAAAGGTTTAAACATATCATAAACATTCGTATTAAAACTAGAATACAAAATGTCAATACTTTAACCATAATCAATGAATGGTATAAAAATAGCACATCCATAGTCAAACATATCACAAAAACTTCAATATAATATGTAAGTTTTGTATCATAATAAATCAACTTCAAATAAACTTAAAATCCATCAAAGGATGTTGACATAGATGAAATCAAAACCTTTTTTTAGAGAGACATATCTATTTATATTTTTAAATCATTTAAGATTCACAGAAAGAAAGTATTTATTTTGAAAATATTCTTACAAGATTGTAAGGGAAGCTTTGACGATCTTATAAAGGTGGAAAATAGCCGCACCCGCCGTATAAGTTAAAAAAACATTCTTACCTTAATTTTTTCAAAAAGGTTAAAAATGACATTGTTTGGAAAACGATGGAAAGATTCCTTTATAAACCTCTTATAAAAGTCAAACAAGGGTATAAATTACTTTAACCCATATTCTGTAAAATAGTAATAAGTTTTTGAAATTCATTTTTAAGAAACATATATGTGGATGATAAAGAGGTCCCAGTGGATATTTACGTATAAACAACCTTGAATAATGAAGAGATTGTGAAATAACCCTTACCAATTTGGAAAATAACGAAACATACACCCCATGAAAGAGGTATCATACAATTAATATGTAAATAAACATAAATTAAAGTGTATTACACAAAGAATAAAATTTATGGGTAGTACATACACCACACAAAAGGTAATAGTGGCAATATGACATGAATCTCACGGAAATAAGGAGTGAGATGAAAACCCCTTACCTTGTACTTTTCCTTGGTTTATGGTAGTTTAACCTACTATATAATTGGGAAATAATTGTTCTTAAATTATACAATAATCATATATATTAATATGATATCATATATGATCTTTTAACATTTCTTTGTTAATAAAATATTAGTATTATCGTCGTTTCGGGTGTTAACTTACTCATTTTCTTTTATATGTTTTGTGACATAAGTCATGTTTATTATGGATAGGTTTTATATTATTCATATCCATAATGATATCAAGCCCTTAAAAATTATTTTTAATCATCAAATGAGAATTTTAATTGCATGGATACGATGGGGAATGAATCTTATCGCGTTCGTGGAGACGGTAATCCGTACATACGCACGAGCGACAATATCATTATTTTGATATTTAAATAATATATAATTAGTTGTTATATCAAATATAAAGAATAATTATCTTGTTATATTTATTATTTACATGAATTATACATCATTATTATACCCATATAAATAATAATATATGGAATAACAATTACACCACAACGTGGAGACGGTTGGCCGTACGTACGCACTTATGGTGACATGTCATTCAAGGGATAGATAGAATAATGAATTTGTTTGTTCCATAATTATAATAACATCACAGTATATATAATATATTGGATTTATTATTTTAGAATGGAAATAACAAGGAAAGAAGAAGTTGAAGAAGAAAGGAACTTGAAAGATGGTGGTGAAAACATTACCTCTTCTTCGGGTTCTTCTTTTTGATTTGATCAAAAGGGATCCTTATGTTGGATTTATGATCAAAATAAGTCCTCTAGGTTGAATTTAGTGAAATTGAAAGAGTATTTGGGTAGGTTTTGTCCGAAAAAAAGGCTTTGAAGGTGTGAATAATTTGTTAGAAGTTGTGTCCTTTTATAATGGGGAGGAGGGGCTCTTTAGAAAAAACTTAAAGTATTTATTTATAATAAATTAATATTTGGTTTCTAATGTCTCAAAAATGGAATATTCAAAGTTTAAGGTGGGTATTGGTTTAAATCCTTTCAACCAATAGATTTTAGACAGGTTTGGGTCATTATATTAACCTTATCTTTTAGTTTTAACTCTTGGTTAATTAGTTTAAAACTTACCATGTCACCTTGTATTTTTATAATATATAGTTAATAAACATTCTATATACATAAAAGAGACCCCAAGTGGTCCATTAATGATAAAACAATAATGATATAAGTCCTTTGGCCGAACCGTAGATTTTTAGGAATAGAATATAAATTAATAATATAATATTTGTTTTAAAAACTCATTTATGTCAATTTTGACACTACTCAATAATTGATTTTTTAAAGTCTTAACAACTTTATTAATTCGAACCAAATTCATTTAATAAATCCTAAATTTTCATATTAACCAAAAAAATTCGTGTATTTCATCACAACTATCAAATTATATTTATTTTAACATTTATAATACCAATTATTTGATTCTTTCATTAATAAGAAAATACTGCATCATTATTGTGTCATATATATTTTTACTTTTTCAATGTCTAAAAATTATAAATAAAATATAATTATGTAGGAAATATTTTTAGATTTATAATTAATATTTATTATCGAAAATATAACATATATAAACATATGTAAAAATTGTTTTTCTAAAATATATAAGCTTATGTCATTTTTGTATTTACTTTTACTTAATTAAAATAAAGTGTCCCTATCACCTACAAGTGGCTCTATGGGGGTCCCAAAATTGACCCAAAGATGCCCATAGTCGGAAATTTATCCACCAATAAGGTTAGGACACGTTTTAGGGTAATTTATTATTATTATAATATTATTTTGTTACCCTTATTTACCGGATTTACCCTTTAACCATGGTAAATAAAATATTTACCAAAGTAATTATTCAAAATGTATAAAAATAAAAGTTACCTATTTACACAATTTGTAAATCCTGATTCAAAATATGGAATCCATTTTTCCAAATTCAAAACACATAAGTGGCAGAAATTAATTTAAAATTAATTCCCGCTGTCAAAACAAAAAGCGTGTTTTTAAGATATAATAACTATCAAAAGATTGACACTTGTTTATGTCCGGTTTAATTGTGAAATTATGTTCAATGACCAAAATTGTATTTAATGGTGAAAATATATTCTAAATATACTTTAAAACCACTCAAATTCATAATTTATTACTATTAATTATCTTGATTAAAAAGTTGTTTTTAATTAAAATTTAGTAATTTTCAATATTCATCAAAATATAAAAGTTATCCGAAAAGTACCAAAATTTCACCCTAGGATAAATTTTATATTATGAATCCAAAAATGAAGTCCATTTTGAGAGATAAAATTTATAAAATTTGAAAAAGTAGGTATTACTATTAATAACAGTTAGTTTGATTGGTTGTGGTGTGTATTAGAACTCGAAGTTGCGTACAACACACACTTACTATATTATTCCAAGAGAAGTGTACCGTGGAAGCTTGGGGTGTTACATTGTAAATTTTTGATGTCCCCATTCGAAAGAATAAATTTATTTAGTCAAATTGAATATATAAACATTTAAAATATTGGATTTAAAAAGGGTTCACTATTAAAAGTTGGTAAAAGTGCATTTTTGAAAAATACTTCTTTTATCTGAAAAAATAATTTGTTCTTAAATTATGTCTAAGAAACTCATAATATGGATTCTAAAATTATAAGGATTATATAAACTTCAAAATTCAGTTAATACTATTCATAACCGCTTTTGGACGACTAGTTTGGTAAGTCGTGGTGCGCTTGATCTCGGTGTTGCGTGTAGTGCAAGTTATTGAATTATTTTGAAGAAATAACGCACTATGAAATCTTGGGATGTTGAAATTTTTCATAGTTATGCCTAAGTGTGATAACCCAAAAAAGGTAACATTTTTCTTTGACTCGATTGTCACATCGTGCATGACAATGGGAATTACTGCATACGATGTTTCACACTCTCAAGGGAAATTCATGAATGATCCTCATGATACATAAAAACAATTATAATGTATTTATATATCCTTGAATTGTTCTCCCATTTTTTAAAATCAGTATATCATTATTTATTTTTTATATTTGTTAGACTATAATTTTGTACCATATAATTCTTGCTTCTATATGGGATAATATTATACGATATAAATCATTGAAAATTTGTTCTAAGTATGTATGCTATTATTTACATAAATATTAATACATGAAATCTTTTTATATATTATGAAATTAATTGGACTATTATTTTACTAGTGGTTATCATAATTATATATCCCCTTGTTGTACTGGTAAGACCCATGAGATAATTAAGATATGGTAATGTGAGTGTCCTTACCCTTTAAGTAAGTTGTATTGAAACAAAGACTTGACAATATGTTTATGATCTTTGAATTTATGCATTCCCATCTCAATTTGATTAGTTATTATTTTTTTAAACTGTTGGACATGGATTTATTTATACTTTCAATTTTTTTATATGTCACAACTCAGTTTATTTATTCATGTGATAATGTATTATTCATAGTTACTTCCATTGAAAAACTACCCTTTAATAAGAGTCTGAGATCACCCCTTTATAGTATTTTAATTTTCCATAGAAAACCAAGAAGATTACCACATATGATAAAAGGGTTTCAAGGAGAATAATAATGTTTTCATTTTTTTTTCATATGACGTACTCTTATTTTTTAATGTAATGAAAAATTATATTATGTATATAATTTTCCTGAGGCTATTAAACTATTGGATCCAAAATATTTGTACCATTGTAATAAAATAGTGACCATATCAAGGGTACTATAGTTGGGGTTTTTATATAGGCTCCATATATGCTATTTGGTATGTCCAAAAAAACCCCACAATTACTAAAACCAAGACACAACATACTTAAAATGAGTGATACATTGATCAAATCTTGTATCAAAATGATAATAAATTTAAGTAGGAATCCAAATTAAGGATATCCAAGACTGTAAACATAGATAAGAACTCAATAGATTGTAGTTTTCACACTGAAAAGGTGATGTATTTGGCTCATACTTGACTTAAGGCCAAAAAATCAGGATGTTTTCCATAGAATCTACTTATATAACTTTATAGGATAAATCCAATCCCAGTGGGTTTGGGGAATTTTTACCGCCACCACCACCCCCAGGATCATCAATTTTGAAAAAAAATCTATGATTTAATAGAGTAAAATTTAATTCAATACCAAGATGGGGGATTATTTCCTCCCACTCCTCTAATGAAATTTTTATTCTCCAGATTAGGGTCATATTCATAGGAGGCACCCTCATAGTTTATCCAAATATTTGATCCATTTACTTTTTTAGAAGAATTAATAGAGAAATCCATTAGCGACTCTCTTAAGTTAACTATCCACCAAGGAGGAAAGATAAATCCCTATTAGGGTCATAATAAACAATTGTCCACCAATAAGTAAAATATAAAGGAGGATCATGATTTACCCCTTGATGGATATTAAGTGCGAAAAAATATACTAACAACCATAAAGTGTAACGCTCTAAACCTAGATACCCAGAGTCAGTGTGTTATTAAATATCATTTGAATGATAAAAAAATATCAAGTCTCGAAATACTGATTAGTTTAGTAGCCTTGGAAGTACTAGTTACATTCATAAGGTTTACATTACATCATAAAATGGAAAACTACAACAACATTTCTTCCATAAAAAACACTGAGATCCCATAGACAATCCCTACAGGTCAGTCATAATATACATCTTCACATCCTGGAAAAAATAAAACATAGAAAGGGGTGAGCTCAGATTCTTAGTAAGGATAACAATATAGCGAAAGATTTCATAAATTAGCATAAATACTTAAGGCAATGTATAAAACTAAAACAAAATCCTTTCAAACTTGAACTTCAGAATAATATGGAAAAGATAAAAATCAAATAAATTCCATTTACTTATTCACATGGATATTCTACTAGTATAATAATCACATGCAATATCAATAGCCACTTTCATAATGATGGAATGCATAATGCCAGACTTCATAACCACATAGTCAAGGCCTTGTACCAAGACTACAAATATGATTTTGTCAAGGCCTTGTGACAAGACACTAGTTTGTCTTATGAGACCTATAGATGCATCGAAGAGCTATAGTAGGCTCCACCCGTCACATACTAAGCCTAGTGAATTCCTAATATGAAAAGGTTTAAACATAAGATAAACATTCATATTAAAACTAGCATAAAAAATTTCAATAATTTATCCATAAACCATTAATGGTATAAAAGTAACAAATCCATAGTCAAACATATCACAAAAATTTCAATACAATATGGAAGTTTTGTATCATAATAAATCAACATCAAATAAGCTTAAAATCCATCAAAGGATGTTGGCATAGATGAAATCAAAACCTTTTTTAGAGAAATATCTATTTCTATTTTGAAATAATTTAAGAGTCACATAATCTATAAATAAAACATTTATTTTGAAAATATTCTTATAATCTTGTAAGGGAATATTCGACAATGTTATAACGGCGGGAAATATCCGCACCCGCCGTATAAGTTAGAAAAATACATTCTTACCTTAATTTTGTCTAAAAGGTTATAAAGGACATTGTTTGGAAAACGATGGAAAGATTCCTTTATAAACATCTTATAAAATTAAAACAAGGGTATAAATGAATTTAACCCATATTCTAGTAAATAGTAAGAAAGTTTTGAAATACATTTTAAGAAATATGGATGTGGATGATAAAGAGGTCCCAGTAGATAATTACGTATAAAAAACCTCGGATAATGAAGAGATTGTAGAATTAACACTTACCTTGTACTTTTCCTTGTTTGAGGATAGGTTAACCTCCTGTATAATGGTGAAATAATTGTTTTTAAATTATACAAGAATCATATACATTAATATGACATCATATATGATCTTTTAACACTGCTTTGTTAATAATATCTTAGTATTATCATCATTTCGGGTGTTAACTGATTCATTTTCCTTTATATGATTTGTTATGTAAGTAATGTTTATTATGTATAGGATGTATCTTATTCATATTAAGAATGATATTAATTATTTAAACATTTTTTAATCATCTAATGAAAATTAGTCTTGAATGGATACGATGGGGAATGAATCTCATCGCCTTCATGGAGATGGTAATCCGTACATACGCACGAGTGACAATATCATTATTTTGATTTTAAAATAATATATATTTTGATGGTATATCATATATAAATAATCATTATCAAGTTATATTTATTATTTACATCAATTATAGATCATTATTATACCCATTCAAATAATAATGTATTGAATAACAATTACACCACGACATGGAGACAGTAAGCCGTACGTACGCACGTATGTTGACATGTTATTCAATGGATGGATAGAATAATGAATATATTTATACCATATTTATAATAAAATAATAGTATATAGAATATATTGGAGTTATTAATTTATATTTTAAACAACAAAGAAAGAGGAAGTGGGAGAATAAACGAACTTGAAAGAGGTGATGAAATATTTTACCTCTTCTTCGGGTTCTTCCTTTTGATTTGATCAAAAGGGATCTTTAGGTCGGCTTTCTAACTAAATGAAGGCCTCTAGGATTAAGGTAGGACATTTGAGAGGGTATTTGGGCAGAGGTTGGCTGAGCCAAAAGGCTTTGAAGGTGTGAATTTGAGGGAAGGGGAGTGCCCTTTTATAAGAGGGGTGAGGGGCACCTTAGGAAAAGCTAGAAATATTATTTTATAATAAAATCATTTTCGGTTTCTAATGGATCCAAAATAAATTATTTAAAGTATAAGGTGGGTATGGGTCGAAAACCACTCAAAAAATAGTTTTTAGATAGGTTTGGGTCACTAAGTTAACCCTATCTTTTAAATTTAACTATTAGTTAAATAGTTTGACATTTACCATGTCTCTTTGTATTTTTATATTATATGGTTAATAAACTTACTATATACTTCCATGAAAACCCCAAGTGGTTCATTAATGATACACATAATATTTTATAAGTCTTTTAGACGAACCTTAGATTTTTAGGAATAGAATATCAATTAATAATATAATATTTGTTTTAAAAACTCTTTTATGTCAATTTTGACACTATTTGGTATTTTCTTTTTTCTAAATTTCTAACAGTATTATTACTTCGAAAAAAATTTATCTAACCAAACCTAATATGTCATGTTAACCTATAAAATTAGTGTAATTCATAAAAAGTCTCAAATTACATTTATTTGGATATTTATGATATCAATTATTTTAATATTTCATTAATTAAGTAATTACTACATCATCATTGTGTCATAAATAAATTAAATTATTTAATGTCTAAAAAATATAAATAAAATACCATTATGTATGAAAATATTTTTAGATTTCTAATGAGTATTTATAGTATAATTTATCTTATGTGTAACCCTATATTAAAAATGTTTTATTTATTAAACTTTGATTTTAACTCTTTTAAATATTCTTTGAATTAAATAATAATAAATGTCCTAATCTAATCCAAGTGGACCAAAGAGGTTCATATTTTATTACTGAGGTTGTTTTTGGTCGAATTATACTAATCCAATAGTATTAGGACATGTTTTAGGGTAATAATAATACCATTTTTATCTTTAATTACCCTATTTACTTTTAACCGTTGTAAATAAAAGTAAAAAATTACTATTCACCAAAGTTATTTTCATCTTATTGAATCAAATTTTTCATAAAGATATCAACTGTGTATCTCTGATTTTGTAAATTCCACTCATAGAAGCGGTAAAATTAAGTTTTATGTGAATTTGGAAATTCTCCTAGGAGGTGGGTAAAAGACTGTAAAAAGTTCGATAAATTTTTTTTATATCTAAAATTATTATAGAATGACTCCAATGAATTACATTGAACATATATAGGTATTATGTATATATTTTGACCTAAAATAAATTTAAATAAAGTAAAAAATTATTTAAATGAAAAGTCGGTTTTAACCAATGACGCAGTGTTTTTCACTATTCATCAAAAATTGAAAGTTTTTAGAAACATACCAAAAAATCAACCTAAGATAATTTTGATATTCATAATTAAAAAATAAAATCTATTGTACAAAATTAAAAACATATAAATTTCATTTATTAATTTAAATTTAATTCCTGTTGTCAAAACCAAAAAGTGTATTTTTAAGAAATAATAACTACCGAAAGATTAACACTTGTTTATGTCCAATTTCAAAGTGAAATTACTTTCAATGAAAAAAATTGGATTAAATGGTAAAAATATAATATAATTATTCTTCTAAACCATTCATATGTATATATTAACACTCTAAATTATTTTGATTAAAAAAAAAATTTAGCTAAAATTTTGTATTTTTCACTATTCACCCAAATATGAAAGTTATCAGAAAAACACCAAAATTTTTTCAAAACTAAATTTTTATATCCCGATTCTAAAGAAGAAGTTTATTTTGTAAAATTTCATATATAAAAGTTTAAAATATTATATTTATAAAGGGTTCTCCAATAAAAGGCTGTAAAATTGCATTTAAAAAAAATACTGCTTTTATCTGAAAAAATGAAGTTGTTCTTATACTATGTCCAAGAAACTCATAATATGGATTCTAAAATTTTAAGGATTATATAAAATTCAAAATTTAGTTAATACTATTCATAACCACTTTTGAACGGCTAGTTTGGTAACTCGTGGTGCGCTTGAACTCAGTGTTGTGTGTAGTGCAAGTTATTGAATTACAATGAAGAAATAACGTACTATGAAATCTTGGGGTGTTACATTATTACCCCCTTCAATAAATTGCATCCTAATAATTTTAAATTATTGTTAGAAAATAAAAGGTTGAAAATAGAAAATACCTTTGTGGGAAAACCCACATCAGAAATTAGGTTAATAAAATTTATTTTTAATACGAGGAAAAAGGGGAATGGAAAAGTCACCACCAAATTATGATCTATATTAAGAGAACATTGGTGGAAATTAGAGACACATAATTGGAGAAAAAATGTAAATATTTATAGGGAGTGATTGTGGTCATCAGTCACAAACAACTATAGAATTAAGGGCCTCAAATCCATTAGTCTATGATGATTTAAAATATCATTAGTCTAATAAAACAGAAGGTATTAACATAACAAAATTTTAGATTTAAGATCTCTTACCTAAAGTTTAAGAATTAATTTCTTTCTAGAATAAGAGGGAAGAAAAAAATACTTGACAAGTAGAGTTCCATCCTTTTACTAATTTCTACCACAAACTCATCCTTTACTCTAAAAGATAACAGAACTTAATTTTTTTCTATTTATCCTATTCCTATAGGGTTCCAAAAAACTGATTTTATAATTCATCTATCAGACCCTTTAAAAAAAGAAACTACATTATACAATCCAGGGACTTCACGTAGTCCAGTGGTAGGTGATAAATCCAAATCGCACTATGGTTGTGGGTTTGATTCCCACAGCTTTGTCTGACGCGACGGGTTGTCACACGGTCTGCGTGTTGTCATTTTTATAAAAATCCAAAAATAACCTTAAAAATAGTATCCAATTTCAAACTTAATCCATTCCAACCTTTAGACTTAGCCAAAATACTTCTATCCAAACTCATAGTACAAAATTTATAAGGAAGTTAAACACAATAAAGATCCTTTTTTCCACGTAATAACATGTGAACACCTTCATCATGTATTATTTTAAAACATGGTAACAACCTGAATTACCATACAACCTTATTGATTACATTCATGATCCCTTATCCTTTATATAATATTGGATATATTTTTTATACCTAAAAATATTGAATATTCCAACAATGATGAAATAAACAAACTATTAATCAATTCCAAGGAAGTCAATAATATCCAATATAATTTATCCAAATCAACCATCTCTTATTCCAAAATTACTACCTTAGTATTAGGACCATATAATCTCAAATTCCCAATGAAATAGTACTGCATTACAATCCTTATTTATTTCCATAATTCTTATAACCAGTACATCGTTGATACAACACTCAAATGACACAATACTTTAATAACAACATAAGAACTCTTAATCATTCCTCTTCATCTTCGTTAGTATCATAACTTGATTCTTATCCAATAGCAGCATTGGGGTATACTCTGATGATTTGGACATTGATTTGTGAAGTGTCCCAACTGCTTGTAGATAAATCATTGTACATTTGAAACCTTTTTCTCACCCTTACAATCACGTACTTGGTGTCCTTTTTCTGCATACTTATAACAAAATCCTATTCCCATTAAACATTTACCAAGATGATTCTTTCCATAGTTATCACATATGGGAAAATCCTTCTTTCCCTTATTCCATTTATCCATCTTTCTCTCTACCATCCATTTCGTCTCTTACTTCCCTTCAAAGCCATAGGACTCAGAGAATTCTCTACTTATCTTATTAACACATGATACAATTTCTTCATATTTTGAGAATACATGGGAGACTATTTCACTTCTAAATGTTGGCTTAATACCATGAAATATTTGATCCTTCTTACTCTTTGGATCATACATATTGCTGGAGTTCTAATTCCTTCTACGGAGCACCATTTCTAAACAATGGTACAAACTAAATTATTTTATGAATCGAAATACATAATTCCAAACTTGTAAAACACTTAACATAAACTTAACAGTTTATGGATATAATCTATAATCATAAAAACATGTTTTCTTTGATGATGTATATACTGATAAACCCTTCATAATGGTTTTTAAAGAAAATTATAATTATCCTAAGCATTTCCCCCGAGAGTGTCATAACCAAGAGTGCCACAAGGCCCGTTGTCGTGCACCGGTTCCCATTTGAGTCTAGTTCAAAGTGGTGTTTTCAGGTTTTACCCCTAGGTACATCTGTTCCAGAGCCGCCTCTACTAGCTCATATCCAGACAGGGATGTATTTCTTGGAAAACTCACAAAATCACTATAATACCAAAATTTTAGGAAGTTATTCTATACTAATCCTCAAAGTCTATCTTAGGGCTATGTGCTCTAATCATATTTTACCAAAATCTAATTTCCATGGTTTGTACTAAACATCCTCTAATACCAACTATAACGCCCTAACTCTAGTTACCCAGAGTTGGTGCATTATTACGTATCATTGGCATGATCACAAAAGGTCAAGTCTCGAATGAATGATTAGTTTAGTAGCCTTCGAAGTACTAGTTACATTCATAAGGTTTACATTACATCATAAAATGGAAAACTAAAACAAAATTGTTTCCATATAAAACACTAAGATCCCATAGACTATCCTTGTAGGTCAGTCATAATATACTTCTTCGCATCCTAGAAAAAATAAAACATAGAGAGGGGTGAGCTCAGATGCTCAGTAAGGATAATAATATAGTGCAAGCTTTCATAAATAAGCATAAAACTTTAAGGAAATGTATAAAACTAAAACAAATCCTTTTAAACTTGAACTTAAGCATAATATGGAAAAGATAAAAATAAAATAAATTCCATTTACTTATTCACATGGATATTCTACTAGTCTAATAATCACATGAAATATCAATAACCACTTTCATAATGATGGAATGCATAATGCTAGACTTCATAACCACATAGTCAAGGCCTTGTTCCAAGAATACAAATATGATTTTGTAAAGGACTTGGGCCAAGACACTAGTTTGTCTCATGAGACCTACCGATGCATAAAGGAGCTATAGCGGGCTCCACCTGTAACATACTAAGTCCAATGCATTCCTCATATGAAAAGGTTTAAACATAACATAAACAGTCATATTAAAACTACCATACAAAATGAAAATACTTTATCCATAAACCACAAATGGTATAAAATTAACACATCCCAGTAAAACATATCACAAAACCTTCAATAAAATATAGAAGTTTTGTATCATAATAAATCAAATTAAAATAAGCTTAAAATCCATCAATGGATGTTGACATAGATAAAATCAAAACCTTTTTTAGTGAAATATCTCTTTCTATTTTGAAATCGTTAAAGAGTCAAATAATATATAAAGAAAACATTTATTTTGAAAATATTCTTATAATCTTGTAAGGGAAGATTTGATGATGTTATAATGGCAGAAAATAGCTGCACCCACTGTATAAGTTAGAAAAATACATTCTTACCTTAATTTTGTCGAAAAGGTTATAAAGGACCTTGTTTAGAAAAAGATGGAAAGATTCATTTATAAACATATTATAAAAGTAAAACAATGGTATAAATGAATTTAACCTATAGTCTAGTAAATATTAAGAATGTTTTAAAATAATTTTTTAAGAAACATGGGTGTGGATGATAAAGATGTCCTAGTAGATAATTACGTATAAACAACATCGGATAATGAAGAGATTTTAAAATTAACCCTTACCTTGTACTTTTCCTTGGTCGAGGTTAGGTTATCCTCCTGTATAATGGTGAAATAATTGTTATTAAATTATACAAGAAACATATACATTAATATGATATCATATATGATCTTTTAACATTGCTTTGTTAATAATATCTTAGTATTATCGTTGATTCGGGTGTTAACTGATTTGTTTTCCTTTATATGCTTTGTTACGTAAGTAATGTTTGTTATGTATAGGATGTATCTTATTCATATTTAGAATTATATTATGTCTATAAATATTTTTTTAATAATCTAATGAAAATTAGTCTTGAATGGATACGATGGGGAATGAATCTCATCGGGTTCGTGGAGACGGTAATCCGTACGTACGCATGAACGACAATATCATTATTTTGATATTAAAATAATATATAATTGGATGTTATATCATATATACATAATCCTTATCAAATTATATTTATTATTTACATAAATTACACATCATTATTATACCCATCCAAATAATAATGTATTGAAGAACAATTACACCATGACGTGGAGACGGTAAGCCGTACGTACTCACGTATGGTGACATGTTATTCAAAGGATGGATAGAATAATAAATATGGTTGTACCATATTTATAATAACATCATAGTATATAGTAGATAATGGATTTATTATTTTATAGTGTAGACAACAAAGAAATAGGAAGTGTAAGAAGAAAGGAACTTGAAAGAGGTGATGAAATATTTTACATCTTCTTCAGGATCTTTCTTTTGATTTGATCAAAAGGGCTCCTTAGGTTGGATTTATGACTAAAGTAAGACCTCTAGGATGAAGGAAAGACAGTTGGAGGGTATTTGGGCAGTAGTTGTCTGTGCCAAAAGGCTTTGAAGGTGTGAATTTTAGGGAAGGGGGAGTGCCCTTTTATTAGAGGGGTGAGGGGAACCTTAGGAAAAGATAGAAATATTATTTTATAAAAAAACATTTTTGGTTTATAATGGCTCCAAAATATAGTATTTAAAGGCTAAGGTAGGGACGGGTCGAAAACCACGCAACCAATAGTTTTTATATAGGTTTGGGTCACTAAATTAACCTTATCTTTTAGATTTAACTCTTAGTTAAATAGTTTGACATTTATCATGTCTCTTTGCATTTTTATATTATATGGTTAATACAATTTCTATATACTTCCATGAAAACCCCAAGTGGTTCATTAATGATACATATATAATTATATAAGTCTTTTGGCTGAACCTTATATTTTTAAGAATATAATATCAATTAATAATATAATATTTGTTTTAAAAAATCTTTTCTGTCATTTTGACACTATTTTCTATTTTGTTTTTTCTAAATTCATTACAGCATTATTACATCGAAAAAAATTTATCTAACCAACCCAAATATGTCATGTTAACTTGGAAAATTAGTGGAATTCATAAAAAGTCTCAAATTACATTTATTTGGATATTTATGATATCAATTATTTTAATATTTCATTAATTAGGTAACTACTCCATCATCATTGTGTCATAAATAAATTTAATTATTTAATGTCTAAAAAATATAAATAAAATAAAATTACGTAGGAAATCATTTTATATTTCTAATGAATATTTATAGTCGAATTTATCTTATATGTAACCCTATTTTAAAAATGTTTTAGTTATTAATCTTTGATTTTAACTCTTTTAACTCTTCTTTGAATTAAATAATAATAAATGTCCTAATCTAACCCAAGTGGACCAAAGAGGTTAATATTTTATTTCTAAGGTTTTTTTGGTCGAATTATACTTATCCAATAGAATTAGGACATTTGTTAGGGTAATAATAATATCATTTTTACCCTTAATTACGATATTTACTTTTAACTATGGTAAATAAAAGAAAAAAGTCACTATTCAACATAAATTATTTTCATCTTATTGAACAAAATTTTTCTTACTGATATCAACCATGTCTCTTGGATTTTTGAAAGTCCACTCACAGAAGTGGTAAAATTAATTTTTATGTGAATTTGTAAATTCTCCTAGGAGGTGGGTAAAAGACGGTAAAAAGTTTGATAAATTTTTTATATATCTAAAATTATTATAAAATGACTCCAAAAAATTAAATTGAATATATATAGGTATTATGTATCTATTTTTAGCTAAAATAAATTTAAATAAAATAAATAATTATTTAAATGAAAAGTTAGTTTTAACCAATAACGCAATGTTTTTCACTATTCATCAAAAATTGAAAGTTTTCAGAAACATTACAAAAATTCTCCCTAAGATAATTTTGATATTCTGAATTAAAAAATTAAGTCTATTTAACCAAATTAAAAACATAGAAATTGAATCTATTAATTTAAAATTAATTCCCGTTGTCAAAACTAAAAAGCGTATTTTTAAGAAATAATAACTATGAAAAGATTGACACTTGTTTATGTCCAATTTCAAAGTGAAATTACTTCTAATGACCAACTTTGGATTAAATGGTAAAAATATAATCTAATTATTTTTCCAAACCATTCATTTTTATATTTGAACACTATAAATTAGTTTGATTAAAAAAGTTGTTTTCAGTTAAAATTTAGTATTTTTCACTATTCACCCAAATATGAAAGTTATTAGAAAAACACAAAAAATTTATCAAAACTAAATTTTTATGTCATGATTCTAAAGAAGTAGTTTATTTTGTCAAATTTAATATATAAAAGTTTCAAATATTGGATTTAAAAAGGGGTCGCCATTAAAAGGCGGTAAAATTTCATTTAAAAAAAATACTGCTTTTATCTGAAAAAAATGAAGTTGTTCTTATATTATGTCAAAGAAACTCATAATATGGATTCTAAAATTATAAGGATTATATAAAATTCAAAATTCAGTTAATACTATTCATAACCGCTTTTGAACGACTAGTTTGGTAAGTCGTAGTGCGTTTGAACTCAGTGTTGTGTGCAGTGTAAGTTATTGAATTACATTTAAGAAATAACGTACTATGAAATATTGGGGTGTTACATTCTTCCCTCCTTCTATAAATTGCATCCTTGAAATTTGAAATTATTCTTTGAAAATAAAAGGTTGAAAATAGAAAATACCTTTGTGGGAAAACCCACATTGGAAACTGGGTTAATAAAATTTAGTCTTAATAAGAGGAAAAAGGGGAATAAATAAGTCATCACCAAATTATGATCTCGATTAGGAGAACATTGGTGGAATTTAGAGACACATAGGAAAAACGTAAATATTTATAGGGAGTGACTGAGGTCATCAGTCACAAACAATTGTAGAATTGAGGGCCTCAAAGCCATCAAACTATGATGATTTAAAGTATCATCGGTTCAACAAAACATAAGGTATTAACATAACACATTCATAGTTTTATGATCTCTTACCTAAAGTTTAATAATGAATTTCTTTCTAGAATAAGAGGGAGGAAAAAAATACTTGACAATTAGAGTTCCATCCTTTAACTAATTTCTACCACAAACTCATCTTTCACTCTAAAAGATAATAGAACTTAAAAAGAATATTATATTTATCCTATTCATAAAGGGTTCCAAAAATTGAATTTATAATTCCCCTATCAGACCCTTTAAAAAAAGAAACTACATTATACAATCCAGGGACTTCACGTAGTCCAGTGGTAGGTGATAAATCCTAATCGCAATATGTTTGTGGGTTTGATTCCCACATCTTTGTCCGATGTGACGGGTTGTCACACGGTTTGCGTGTTTTCGTTTTTATAAAAATCCAAAACTAACCTTAAAAATAGTATCCAATTTCAAACTTAATCCATTCCAACCTTTAGACTTATCAAACATACTTCTATCCAAACTCACAGTCCAAAATTTATAAGGAATTTAAACATAATGAAGATCCTTTTTGCCACATAAATACATGTGAACACCTTCATAATGTATTATTTTAAAACATGGTAACACCCTTAATTACCATAAAACCTTATTGATTACATTCATGCTCCCTTATCCTTTATATAATACTGGATATATTCCTTATATCTAAAAATATTGGATATTCCAACAATGATGAAATAAAAAAACTATTAATCAATTCCAAGGAAGTCAAGAATATCCAATATAATTTATCCAAATCAACCATCTCTTATTCCAAAATTACTACCTTAGTATTAGGACCATATAATCTCAAATTCTCAATGAGATAGTACTACATTACAATCCTTATTAAATTTTCATAATTCATATAACCAGTACATCGTTGATACAATAGTCAAATGACTCAATACTTTAATAACAACATATGAACTCTTAATCATTCCTCTTCATATTTGGTAGTATCATAAATTTATTCTTATCCAATAGTAGCATTTGGGGTATACTATGATGATTTGGACATTGATTCGCGTAGTGTCCCAACTCCTTGCAGATGAAGCATTGTACATTTGAAACCCGTTTCTCACCCTTTAAATCACGTACTTGGTGTCTTTTTTCTCCACACATATAACAAACTCCCATTCCCTTTAAACATTTACCAAGGTGATTCTTTCCATAGTTATCACATATGGGAAAATCCTTCTTTCCCTCATTCCATTTATCCATCTTTCTCTCTACCATCCTTTTCATCTCTTGCTTCCCTTCAAAGCCATAGGACTGAGAGAATTATCTACTTATCTTATTAACAAATGATATTATTTCTCTATATTTTGAGAATATGTGGGAGACTATTTCCCTTCTAAATGTTGTCTTAATACCATGAAAAATTTGATATTTCTTACTCTTTGGAACATACATATTGTCAGAGTTCTAATTCCTTCTACTGAGCACCATTTCTAAACAATGGCATAAACTAGATTAGTTTATGAATCGAAATACATAATTCCAAACTTGTAAAACACTTAATATAAACTGAACAGTTTATGGATATAATCCATAATCATAAAAAAATGTTTTCCTTGAGGCTGTATATACTCATAAATCATTCATAATGGTTTTTAAAGAAAATGAGAATTATCCTAAGCATTTCTTCTGGAATTGTCGTAACCAAGAGTGATGCAAGGCCCGTTGTTATGCACCAGTTCCCATTCGAGTCTAGCTCAAAGTGGTGTTTTCAGGTTTTACCCCTAGGTACATCTGTGCCAGAATGACAAAGGAAAATTAATTCATAAAGGAGAAAATATGGCATGAACCAGTAGATTTGTGCCATTCAATGACCATTTTTTAGAACATGTGAGGGAGGTAGAGTCATTGGAATTTGTTCTTGACCAATCCCAAGTATAGCTTCAACAAGTGAGGCCTAAACGAAATCACATATGGGAGTAGTTCATGTTAGTGGAAATTACCACTCGGGCGATGATATCTGAGCCACCCAAATAATATATCACCATCACCCACCCCACCCTTAGGCTGTATGCGGTTGTTATAAGTGGTTATGTGTCAAATAAATAGTTACTTAAAGTGTATTCCCTTTGTATAAATAAAATTGTTATTCCATTATTTCCTTTTTAATATTAATTTTTATTAAAAACATTAGATTAAATTTTATAAATTGATTTTTTAGTCAGAAAATGTGATTTCTAGAAAATAAATAATTATTATAATAAACTAATATATGATGAATAATGTTTATTTTAATTAAATAGTAAGATTAAAAAAATATTATTTAAAGATAAATGATAAAACATTTTTTTTTCAATTGTCAGAAGTTTCACCATTAAATTTCACCATGTATTTCATATAAACTATTATTTTTAGTAAATAAGAATTTTTTATATCAAAAAGTTTAAAATTATCATATTTAGATAATTATTATAATAAAAAATACCATTTTTGAAATTATCACATTGAAATTGGGTTAGGGTGAATTTATGATATTTTTTTAAATACTTTAGTTTTTTGTTAAATGTAAAAATAATGTTTTGGGTTTTTGGTATGTTTAATGAAATCATAATGATTAAAAAAGTAAAGTAAAATTCTGTTTGACTCATGTAGATTATCATTGAATAATAGGTGTTCTATGTGTCCAATATCTTGGGAAAATACCCTATGCAATCCCATGGGTTTTCATTCACCACTACCTAGGTGTACAAGGAAGTTAATAAACAAATCATCTACTTTTGCTATAAATACCCACCCATTTCTCCATTTAATTTCACTTAAAATTCATATTCCTCGGATCTATTATATTTATACCACCCAAGGATTCATCCTAGGGTTTCCTCAAGCAACTAAGGTCCCAAAACTCATGTTTTAGACTTCACTCTTTAAGGAAAGTGAAATCTCAACTTCTCATTTCCTTTCAAGAGCCCTTTTTATGTGGTATGTATTTAAAATTTCCAAACTATGCTATTCTATCAATTTTATTCTATAGATTTACTATATTAAAATTCTTTTAAGAATGATATAATTTTATCCCCTTTCTTTTTAATGTTTTCTAAAACTATGTTTCATACTCATTATGCTACTGAATTTTCTTCCCAAAATGTATCTCTTTTTTTCAAGAAATTATCTTATTTTCCTTCATAAATACCCAAAACAGTTTATTTTTTAGGGTTATTAACCTATATGTCCAAATGATATATTTTATTCAAGTATTAACATACATGAAACCCACCTTCATTTTTCATGGGTTTATAATGACATAAAGATATTATCTTTAAGCACTTCTTTTTAAAACGCCATGATGTTTATATGAAACCCATTTATTTTAATTTCCATGGGTTATTTATGAAATGTTTTATTATGTTCTATGTGGATCACATTAATTAATACATATTAAGGGTTCTCCCTAACAACGCTTCAAAGCATTGGGTAAAGAATTAAATCTCTAGAGATGACATGTTTTATGATACCTTGGTGAATAACCTTTGTAATGTTTAGGACACCTCGATGACAACCCCTTGTGATATATTAAATAATGACTCATTTAAATGATTTATCAATATTTCCATGTTATTATTAATTTTATTATTATTATTATGATATTCCATTTATATTACCTTTATGTGTTTTATCATGTTTTTATTGATATTCCTCAAGATCAAAAGTAAAATGTTTCTTTTATTTTCCCTTATTAGGCCTTCTGCTCACCCTTTCATTTTATTTATGTCCCCAGGATATGAGATGTATTAAATGTGTATATAATGAACCTATTATTAAGCATTTCAAGTGTATTACATGTTTTTTATGTTTTCATGTATTATGTAACTTATTTCCAAGAAACTAAACTTTAAAATATCCACTATTTGTACAATGTAAGAAAAGTTATGTAATAAAAGGTTGGATTTAATAGTTGTTAATAAAGGAATATTTAGTTATTTATGGAAATTTGTATTTGAAAACATTATGAATAACCCTAGGAATAAGTTTAAAATATAAGAAAACATCCTGTTATTCTGGTTAAGTATTAAATAAGTGGGTTTTCAGAAAAGATAATCTTTTTTTGATATAAAAACGTGTATGTGGTTCTAGAATATATATAACTATGGGCTAAAAGTATGAAAAGTTTCATCAGGACTGGCTCAACATAACCTGGTATATGACAATAACCGTTACTGCACAATTGTTTTGACACTCCTAGGGGATCTATTTTGTTAATAACAATATTTTTTATGTACAATTATGAAGGATTTGTAGAAAATGTAATTTTTGTTAAAGAATAACATATTTAATCATGATGTTTTAAGACATGAATTTTATTTATTATTATAGGATTATTAAATGAAACATGTTTCCCACTAAGGTTTTCTTCATTAATAAAATGAAGCGAAATATGATATATATGGTTAGCGCAACAGACCAGGCACTAGAGATCTTATGATGGAAGCATGAATGAACAACTTATTGAGAATTATTAATCAAGTGACTCAAGTTATGACCAATAACATGAATCAAGGTTAGAGAAAAGATTCACATTGAAGGGAACAAATTTTTGGTGAGTCCATTATGAATCAATGACCACCTTCTTTCAGTGGATCTATAGACCCCTTGATTGCTAAGAAGTAGATAAGCTCTATAGAAAAGGTCTTTCTTTGAATCCATTGTTTAGAATAATAGAAATTCACTAAGGTGGTGTACCAATTATAGGGAGAAGCTGATCAGTGAAGGAAACTATTTAAAAAAAATGAATCCAAGAGGGGATATTTATGTAATGGAGTGGGAAGAGTCGGGGGGAAAATTTTTCAAAAAAACATTTCCCCCATTCAATGTGAACAAAAATGGAGAAGGAATTCCTAGAGCTGAAGGAGAATAAAAATGAATATGTGGTAATCTATGAGATGAACCTCACCAGACATTCATGTTACGACTCTAGCCTTTTCATGGTTCATAATGGGGAGGTTTATAGATTATTTTTTTGACTAAGACCCCATATATAGAAGAATATAGAAAACCAAGACTATGAAAACTATGAGGAGATTTTGAGGAGTGCTATGAAAGTTGAACAAGAATTTGGAGTAATGCAGTGGTCCCATAAATATAATGAAAGGAAGATATATTTGGAGCTTAACATGGGGAGGAGCTTTGATCAAGGAAGAGGAGGAAATAAAGTGAAACTTCCCACCTAAAACAAACGTAGGAATAATCATTCATGGAATTGATTTATTGAGATTAGTAAATGTTACATGTTTTGAAGAGAAGTCCATTTTTCATCGAACATTCATAGTGAGGTGAAGCCTTAATTTCTCAGTACTAATGAAAATGGGAAGATAGTGTAAGACAAGCCTGAAGATCAATTATATAAGTGTGCACAACTTGGGAACTTTTCTAATCATTCTCCGGATTCGTAGATAATGGAGGGGAATCACCAATAGCCTTAGCATAGGCCATGAGATTAAGGTAAGGATTTTTCTATCATGATTGATGAATTTGAAGATCCAAATGATGCAGTGGCATATACACTCATTGTTCTCTCAAAGCTAGAAAGTAATTTGTTTTATTATAGTTCTACGCATTCCATTATTCTCTCTAAGTTTTCAAGGAATATATATTCAATATATGAACTACTAGAAGTAGATTTATCATTCAAGAATCTTATATGGATTATGAAATAGTGTATAGAAACTCTAGTATTTACATTGGAGAGATTAATCTGATCACAAATCTAGTATCCATTCTCATGCTTGAATTCAAAATTATATTAGGGATGGAATAGATCTAAATGTATAATGATAATATCAACTATAGAAGTAATGAAATATCAATGGTATTGAATGGAAAACCTGTAGTTGCTTTTAAATGAGAGATATCTATCGGAAAAATGGTTGTTCTATGTAGGAATTAGAGTTTGGTCTGTGTTTGTTGTCAATCCTTAGTGGATGTTCAGAATGTGTGCCATCAAAGTGATCATACAGTTCAAGCAAACAATAGTATTAAAGGTGTCACTATTTCCTAGTGTTTGCCAAATTTTTGGGCCTGAAAATTGACAAATGGAGAAAAGTGTTTTTGTAAAAGAGACTTGCACGCTGTGTACTTGAAATAGAGATAACTTGCGCTCCTAGTGTTTTTCAAGATTAGAACATGGAAAAATGGAAAAGGAATAAGGGTCGCACAAGTATTGGTTGGGTCACGCAAGTGACCTACGCGCCGAGAAGGGACTTGCGCACCGGTGCCTAGGGTTTGGAAACTTGCGTGCCTATTGTTCTTCATGATCAGAACGTCAAAATATGGAAAAGGAAAGAATATTGCGCAAGTATTGGTTTGGTCGTGCAAGTGAGTTATGCGACAGAGGCTAGGGTGGTTGGAGCTACATGCCGAGACTTGCGCGCCATGAGGATACTTCTGCGCCACAGTGCAGGGGGTACAGTTTGCCTATAAATAGTTGACCACCCCTCCTCATTTTCAATGATGTTCCAGACTTAGAGATTTTTTGAGATCCCGTCACTCAAGTAGTTGATTCTCTCAAGTGGTTGCTGGGTCGCGCAAGTAGAGGATGCACACCGGTTGTTGGCTGCCTGACCAAGGCAGTTTGAGAGTTAATGGTACATAATCACGCAAGTTTGGAGTGTGAATAGGCAGTGTCGCACAAATGTGTTGGTGTCACCTGCGTGCCGAATTTGTACCATGCAAGTGACTTGCACACCGTTCTTAAAACTTGCGTGCCGGTCTTGGAGAAGCACGCCAGGTGAGGTTGTTGTACACGAGTCTTTCTAGAGCTGCATGAAAGCTGGAAGATTGCCCGATACCTTCAGTGAAAAGTGGGATTAGTCTACGAGTGAAATTTAGACTTAAACAGAGCATGTACATACAACATAGGATGCATTATTTTGCAATGATGAAGACACCTTCACATCTATAAACTGAGTGTGACTTCACCTAGTGCAGTGAGCCAGGGGGAGTCAACGGGAGTAACCTGAGGGAAGTAGTTAGCTATCTCTGAACCTTTTAAAGGCAGTGAGCCTGGGACAAAGTGACTGTGCTCTAACCTTTGTAATCCACAACTAGTGAATATTAGTGGAATTTGGTACGACCGACAACTTGTCGGTGTATTCTACTTGGACGTAGCCCTTAGGGTTGAACCAAGTAAAAATTGTTGTGTCATATATTTGAATGTGAATGTTTTATTTCTGATCATATCCATAATACGGGTTTAACTAGTCCCTACCAATGTGGGAATAAGATCCTTGTTTTTTTTAAAGAAAAAGTTGACACTCTGATTCACCCCTACCCCCTTAGGGTGTTTCGGGGTCCTATAATATCTTGACCTGAGATTTTACTAGAGAGAAAGTGTACCCATTATTCAGGAATATATTGACATATTTCCTAAGGGGTTACCTAGACCTCACCTACAAAGAGAGTTGGTTTTATCCATTCAAATACTTACTAGATCAGAGCTAATATTAATGACCCTGTATAGAATGTAAAATGTGTAGTTAGAGGAATTAAAGAAAAAACTCCATGGTCTTTTGGAGAAGGGGTTTAGTTGACCAAGTGTTTCTCCTTGGGATCAAATATTCATTTTGTGAAGAATAATTATGGATAAATGATGAACAATTATCCACTCCAATGATTATCAATCAATGTATCTATGTATTGATTATAGAGAACATAATAATATCACATTGAACAACAAGTATCCTCTTCTAATGATTGATGACTTCTTTGACTAGCTTAATGGGGCTCAATTTTTCTCAAAGATTAATCTTTGATCTGGTTATCATCAATTGAAGGTGAATAAAGCAGATATTCCAAATACTTCCTTCAAATCAAGATATGATAATTACATGTTTGTTGTTATTCCCTTTTACTAGACTAATTTTTATGGATACGATGAATAGAGTCAATAAGGGCTACATCAATAACTTTTTTGTAGTTTTTATTGATGAAATTATAATATATTTCAAAAGTATTGAGGAGAATGAGGATCCTATAAGGGTTATATTGAAAAATATGAGGATATAGAGAATTTTTGGGATGTTCAGTGAATGTAACTTTTTTTTACAAAAAGTTGTTTTATGGGGGAACATTATAACCAGTGAAGGAATA
Organism: Viscum album; assembly: GCA_963277665.1. Taxonomy (NCBI): domain Eukaryota; kingdom Viridiplantae; phylum Streptophyta; class Magnoliopsida; order Santalales; family Viscaceae; genus Viscum; species Viscum album. Next base: position 1,954,670,962 of record OY728125.1, read on the forward strand.
TCAGTTGATTCTTCTAAGAAAAAGGTTGTGGATGATTTTCCTCATCCTAAAATAGTAAATGAGATTCATAGTTTCCTTGGGTTAGTAGGATATTATAGGAGGTTTGTGAAAACTATTTCTCAATTTTATAAACCACTAACCAAGTTAACTCGAAAAAGGGGATAAATTTATCTGGAAAAAGGAGTGTGAATAAAGTTTACAAGAACTAAATAAGAGATTGGTTACTACACCCATGTTAACTCTACCCTCTATCAAAGATAGATTCTTTATTTTTAGAAATGAATCTCTAAATGGTATCGAGTGTTTCCTCATAAAAAATGACAAGGTGATTGCTTTATCATCTCAATAGTTAAAGCCTCATGAGAAGAATTATCCTACAAATTACCTAGAACTAGCTGGATTTTTTTTGAAGATATAGAGGCACTATCTTTATGGGGAGAAATGTGATATACATATAGACCACCGATGTTTTTTTATATTTTCCCACAAAAGGAATTGAACATGAGATAGTGGATATGGATGGAACTTCTTAAAGACTATGATGGTTCAGTACATTATCATCCTAGAAGAGAAAACAAAGCCACAGATGCATTAAGTATGAAATACCCTATTGTTCTGGCTATTATGAGGATTCATGAATATCCTTTTATGAATGACCTAGTAAAACAAGACATGGGAATTTTAAGGGAAGGGAAATCATCATACCTATAAAAAATTAATTCTCAACCATTATTACTAGAGAAGATCAAGAAATCTTAAAGTGTTGATCATTTGTTTCAAAAGGAGATAGAGGATTTGAAGGATGGGAAGTTTCCTGAGTTCAGTATTGATTAAGAAGTTGTACTGAACTTTTGTACAAGAATATGTGTTCCATCCATTATAGAAATAAAAAAACAATGGATGAAGCTCATAGATATACTTTCTCTATACATCCTAGAAGCACTGAATGAATATTACAACCACTACCCATACCAGCATTGAAGTGGGATAATATCACTATGAACATTTTCACTAGTCTCCCAAGAGAATCTAAAGGGAACAATTTGATATGGGTTATGGTGGATCCTCTCACCAATAATGGTCATTTCATCGCTATTTGGGAAGATTTCTATCTTGATCAACATGACAAGATATACATGAAGGATGTGGTAAGGATTCATGGGATACCACTATCTGTCATATATAATTGCAATCCATATTTCACATCAAAATTATGGAATAGTATTCAATATGATCTAATTACCGAATTGAATTTCAATATGGCCAATTACCCCTAAACTTATGGGAAATCTAAAAGGACTATTTAGACACTCGAATACATGATAAGAATATGCTCAATGGAATTTAAAAGTGTATGGAATCAACATATCCCATTAGTTGAGATATCTTACAACAATATCTTCTATTCGAGTATTCAAATGGCATTCTATGAAATCTCTATATGGGAAGAAATGTAGAACTCATACTTGTTGGAATAAATATGGTGAGATAAATTTTCATGGTCTTGATCTTGCACAAGAGATCACAAAAAAGGTTTATGCCATCCAAAACACATAAAGGCTACTCAGAGTTAGAAGAAGAGCTATAATGAAAAAGATCAAAGGGATATGGATTTTGGTGTTGGCCAAAAGTGTTCCTTCAAATATCACCCTAGAAGAGAGTCATGTGGTTTGGAAAGAAAGGGAAGCTTAACCCCTGGTTTATTGGCCCCTATTAAATCCTTGATCTCCTAAGTGAAGTGTCTAGTTGGCTAGAACTTCCACCAAACCTATCTCAAGTTCATGAAGTTTTTCACATATCTATATTGAGGAAGTACGTACTTACACCTTAATATGTACTAAATCCTAAGGTGATACAATAGAAACATGACCTCTCTTATGTGGATAAATCAGTGGATATCTTGGACTGTAGAGACATGGATCTACACAACAAGACAAGCCACCTTGTCAAAGTGTTGGAGAGAACGCCCAAATATGAAGAAGTGACGAGGGAACAAGAGGAGATAATGACGTAGAAGTACCCACATCTCTTCTCAACTGAAAAATCAAGTTAAAATTTCAAGGGAAAAAATTTCTTAAGGGGGGATAAATGTAACAACCCAAACTCTTTGAATGATAATTGTTTCATGAAAATGTTTATTATATTATTTTGTACTCAATAAAACTGTATCCATTTAATAATGAAGTTAGTATAATTGAAATGTAACCATTAGGTTTCAATCATTATATGAACAATGGTCAATTATGACCATTCGTCAATATGACTATTGAAAACAATATGCTTAATTATAATTTTAGCATTATAATCAGTGTTTATAAGTAGAAATGATAAAGGATAATTAATTCATAAAATGAAAAATGATGACCTCGACCGGTAGAGTCTTTCTATATAAATCCCATTTTTTAGAACTTGGGAGGGAGGTAGCAACATTGGGATTCTCTCTTAACAAAACCCAATATGAGCTTCAACATGTGAGGCTTCAACGAAATAGCCTACGAGAGACATTCAACATAGTAAATATTTCCACTCATGAGATGTTATCGGAACCTCCCTAAGAATCTATCACAATCGTAAACCTCACCCTTAGGTTTTCTGAGGGTGTTATATGTTGAAATAGAGTGTTCCCTAGACCCAACTATAGAGTACATGTGATTACCATATCATGTGCACAGTTAGTTATACATGATTTGATCTTACCATTATAGTGTAGACTTTTCTGCATCCAATATTATAATGGTAATGTCCAAAGACTAATTGTCTTATCAAAAGGTTATAGCATATCCCATTCTATAATGACAACCTAAAGATACTATGACATTAATATTAAATATATGTTCTATAGTATAGATACATCTTACTAACTAGAAACAGTAGATGTTTGACAATCAGGTGTTGGGGGGTCATAAGCATTGAGACTTCATATCATGGAGTTCTCACTTGGTAATCTCTAGTAGTAAGATCATGAGGACAGACCCGCCAATAGAAACACCACATGTTTTAGATGTCATTGTTTGTTTCTATATATGGACATTTTTATTGGTCTCCTGACTTGAGACCATTAACAATGTGTATCATTTGATTACGTACTTCTATGAAAGGAAAACCCATAGTATTGAAATCATGGTGAGGTAGCTTGTGTTGAGTGAGTCATTGGTGGTATGTCATTGGTTGAATGGTCAAGAAAGGATTTGTTTCTTCCAAGTTTAGGAAGTTTTATATCTCAGGCCTGGTTGATCAGGATGGTGCTTGCTTCATAAGTCTTTGGCCAAAATAGTACAAAGGTAAATCAATCCATATAGATCTACAAATAATAAAGCATGAAAATGTTGACGACACAAGTGTGAATCATGATTTATGAGATATTTAATGAAAAATAGATTATAGTACACAGTTAGTGTTCATAGGTTGATAGTTGTTGCTTTGAATATCCTTTTCTCTTTAGGGGCCATGATGGGTTACTAGACTCCACCCTTGGTCTATGGATTTTATTTATTGCTATCGAGATAAGGTCCAAAAGTGTCACACACAATATCATATTCATGAATCCTCCCTATTCAGATGAATATGTATATTGAGCATTGTTGGTCCCACCATAGGGTTCGATCATTGTTCAAGTTATCGATCACCAATGAAATAAATAAATTCCTTTATATTCATGTTATGAATATCTGGGATTGAATTTATTTAATGTATTTACAAGTTTGTTAAATACAATATAATATTAATTGAATGAATATTATTTTAATATTCAAGGTTCATTTAATATTAACAGGGATAGCAAGTTGAGTTAAATGGCTATGTTTTTATCACGTAATATATTTTATATATATTATAATTATGTGATAAAATAATAAATAATATTGATGCAGTTGAGTTTGTCAAAATTAAATATTTAGTTGACGTTGAAATAAATGGGGGTCGGCGAACCATACTGGGTATTTACCACCTCCACTATAAATAAAGGAGGAGGCTCTCTCTCATGGGTGGCCATTTATACTATTCACTCATTTTCATGGAATAAAAAATGAGAGCCTCTCTCTCCTCTCACTCTCCAGAGAGAGAAGCTCTCGATCTAACAAGCTCAGATCAAGAAATCTCTTAAGCATTGAAGGAATCTCAATGCGGTGATCATCAGGATTTTGAAAGTGTAGTCATATCTTCCCACTAGCACCCAGAATTCGATGATTGATTCTCCCAAAGATTTTTGAAGCACATATGGATGATCTAGAGGGTTCTTACTATCGATCCTTTGAGAAATGATCACCATCGATGGGACGTAGTCGACCATGACTTAAAATTTTAAACATTTATGTTTTCAATATAATTTTGTGCTCTTTAGAATTTATGTGAGATCCTTGGTCCTTTATAGGGCTTGGATCGTCGGCATCAAGAAGTCCTGTTAACCCGTCGATGAAAAATTTTAAAATCCCTGACCCACTGGCTTCTACTGCGATCCCCAGAACATTTCAGTGGTATTAGAGCAATCACGTAGATTTTCTAAGCCTATAATATTTAATATGCATTACAATTATGTAGAGGGTTCAAAAACGCTCCCATTGGTTCAAACCGTGCATTGATCCGATCTCGAACAGCCATGTTATGGTCATTTTTTATTTTTGGATTGGATAAAATTCGCGATGTGATCTCGGGTATTAAGTTTTATTCATTCCAAAGAACCGATCAAGTTTAGATCGGTTCATCAGATATAATTAAAATTGTGAAATTTATAAATTTTACAAATTTTCTAATTTTCAAAATAATTTTATAATTTTAATAATAATTATTTAATTATTATAATAATGTAATAAAAATAAATTAATTTTTTTATAATAATTATATTATTATTTAATTAAAAGGTTATGGAGTAGCCTTTAGATTTTTTTGAGTGGAAAAAAAGAAAAAAATGATTTAATTAGAGACTTGACTTTAATTAATAAAAAGGAGGGCAAGAAGACTTCAAAATAAGTCTTAAAGTTAGAAAAATAATAATAAGGGGACTTTTCATTAAACATAAAGGAGGTTGGAGACTAAATAGGAGGGGGGAAAAACAAAAACCACCAAAATTGGCGGGGGTTGGATTTGTGAAAAGGTAACAAAAAACAAAGGGGCCTGGCGGACCCCTCTTGCTATCCTCCTCGGGATGCCAAGCTCCAGTAGGCCGCTGCCTACTCCCACCGAAGGCATGCCACACCCCAAGCACAGACACCGCCACCCTCCACACCGCTGGCCCTCCCAACGACTTTCCTTCTGGTGGGAAACTAGGTCCTCGTCTAGCTTGAGACACGCCGAACTCAGCCCTCCCCAACGTCGTCCCGCGACTCGCGCTAGACTAGGCAGCCACCCGTTGCCTCACACAAGGTCTTCCGTCCTATACCCCACACTCCTACCAACCGTCTAATCCCATGAAGGCTTCACCCGAACACCACTGGAATGCTCAGACTTCCCCTCTATGATCTACCAACAAGCTGCACGCTAGCACACCCTCCCCACTCGTGCCAGCCAGCAAACCAGAACGCCGCCCGGTCTTAACAGGTCGTCGACGACCGCTCCCCTTGAGGTGAAACTCCCACATGGAAGAGGACACTACCCTCTTCACCCACCATAGTAGGAGGGTAATAGCAGGCATCCATGACCCTCGGCCCGTGCTTGGCCTGCCGCCGCCTCCATATTCTGGTCACTAGCCTCCTCACACGCCGCGACCAACACCAATTGAGGGTGCTCCCACCCCCTTCTACTAGCCACTGCCATAACATGCAGTCAGACTCCACCTCCCAAGTTACTGAGTAAGCTGGCTGTCGATCGCCCCTCTTATCAGACTGGGCCATGCTGGACAGACCCAGTCAGAACTGTGACCCCGTCAGATTCCGTCTAAATCAGGAGGTATATTTTTTTCTTGTAATTTATTTTTTCACTGGGAGAAATTGTCCCCAAAACAGTCTGGATTGAGCTACCCAACCTGGAATGGGCTTGGGCAGATTGGCCCAGCCCAATTTGGCCCTACATGGCCTGGTAGGGCCCTTCATGGGTTTTTCCCGACCCGCACATGCCCGACAGTGACATTTCGGGGACCGACCATTTAAATCAATCAAAATTAACTAATTTAATTAATTTATTTATTATAAATTTAATTAATTAAAATTAATTTTGGATAATAATTTTTAATACCCAGATTAAAATTAATTCAAATTGATTATTAAATTGAATTAAGTAAAATTAAATTAATATTGATATTAAAAATTAAATTAATTAGCAGACCGATGATAAATTAAATTATTTGAATTATTTAATTTGTTTAATTTAATATATAACACTCGTACTTATTTACTGATTTTTTTAAATTTATAACACATTATTTACCCACCTACTATTCTTGAGCACCAACCCGTGTGTGTTTGCATTTATTTATTTAATTATTTAACTGTGTGAGATGATTATAATTAATTAAATAGACAATCTGCACATCATCTTTATTTTTAGGTTAAAATGTATAAGGGCCTACGCGCCCAATATTTACATGATGTACATTTATACATGTGTCCCCCTTACCTGGGCATGAGTAATTTTGTACCTCGGACGATGAAGATACGAGATGAGGCGGTACTCCAAGACGACACGTGGATCCCACCAAGATGAGGCGGTACTCCAAGACGTGGCCTGAACCCCACCGAGATGAGGTGATACTCTATATTACAAGAGAACATACAATGCGGGGGATAGCTGCACCAAGAGTCAAACTTCGACTCTGGTATAATTCCCTTAGGTTGTATAGATTCTCAAGACTAGTTTGGTAATAGTTTATATTTATGAATTTATTTATTATTTTAAGAATTTTAGAATAGTAGGAAAATATATAAAATAATAAATAATAAAATTCATAAAGAAGTGGCGTATGTTTTTCTATTAATGTTCAGTTGTGAGAACGACAACATAGATGAACATGTTTAATATAAATGGATTACATTTGTTGAGAGAAAAAAACAAAACCCTTAATGAAATATTAATTCACAATAGCCTTCCATCATTCAAGTTTGAGAAAAACCGGGTGTTTGGGGTGCCAGTCATGACATAGATAAGGGTGCCTCTTACTACTAGGGAGTTCTTATTATGATGATGGGTAGACTTAACTAAAATTGTAGAAAAGAAATAGCCATATTTTCCTTGTTGTAATTTTAGAGGAAATCATTGAGTAAATTAGTTTATGATTTCTGAAGCTGGGACTTCACTCACCAAATCAAGGAACTGCGAGTTAATACGGTTGGCCAGACAAAATCCTACACTAGACCCTCCGAGTAGTGGTGTAGCCATAGATTGTAGAATATAAGGGAGGTTGAAGGATCTTTTCCACTAGAATACTCAAATGACAGAGTATTCCGATTTTATTATAGAGGGTTCGTAGAATTTGAAAAATTAGTGGGATACATTTAATAATTAAATTAATTAGTAATGTCACATTCGGTAATCCGCATAAAATTAATCATCTGCAAAAGTTCATTCATAGAAAATATCAAGTAATTCCACAAGTAAAACTATGATAAATATTAGAAAAATATAATGTCTAAAATAAGCATGAATTTGAAATATAGTACATATGTTTGTGCATAATATTACTATATCAAAATTCAAGGTGCTTGTGTCCCAACCTATTAAGCCACCTCAGCAAGTGCGGGTGTAAAACTGCTTTCAGGAGACTCATGAATTTAGCATATGATAGTGCTGTCATATTGCTATCATCAATGTCTGATCTTAGTTTTGGTCGCTACATTAATACGTGGATGATGTTACATGTAGTCTCACCTCGAAGAAGTATTCCAAAGGAGAAAGAAAAGGAATATTTTAATGCGATGATTGCACTTGGTTTGTGTAAAGTGAATGAAAACTCACAATCCTTTATGTCATCCCATTCTTATACCTTTTACACCCAATTACTCTAGTTTCATTTAGGGATAAAAACGAACAGTATAGATTACGCACATCATTACCTTAAAGGTAAAATTATCGAAGTAATAATAATATTAAAGATAGCACCATTTTTTTTCTTATGGAGAATATATTGAAAGACAAGGAAAAAAGGCCTATGGAAAGTTATGCCAAAGGGACCTTCATAATTTCCTTGAAAAAATATGTTTCTTATTTAACATGAGGATATTTTCATCACATATTGAAATAAATTTATGGAAGTTTAAAAATGAAATAGACTGAAATACTAGATGCATGTACATACTTCTCATCCAGGTATATTCATCATTATAAATTAATGTTTCTAACATACTTCATGGGTATTGAATACAATATTCCAATAACATATGTATATTTAAATACAGTAACCACGTAAGTATAGGAACATTATAAGAAGTAAAGTTTCTTATCCAAGCAGCTGGGAAAGGGTGATTCCTAAGTCAGTAGTGAAAAACACATAACTTCTATTTTCCAATTGATTGATTCAAATTGAACAGGTTGTTGAGTATAACCGAAACATTTATCTCATGTGACCATTTGGTCATAATGAGACATTATTCCATGTTTTTGGACTGAATGTTGTTTGTGGTATCATATTCAACAAATAGTTCACTGGTACTTGAATCATAGAGAATAAGTGATGAATATATAAATGTAAGACTTTCCCAGTTATGAAAATATAATTCTTTGTTAAGTAAATCTAAAAGTGTACGTCAATAATATACCCAGTATGGTATTTAGGCTTGGCACAACTAAACATGATTAGTATTATTGGCATTTTTAGTTTATACAAAGAAACCTTTAGAAATAATGGTATGCCACAAAGCTTTCGGGGTTAGTAAAACAAGAGAGTGTGAACTATTCCAAAGGAAATCTAGAGGTAAAGATACTTTATAAGATTATTTTATGTTATTAAGGAATATAATAGTGAAGTATATGCATGGTCGAAAGATATGAGTTACTTCAGATTAGCATGTCGAAGAATATCTTGACCAAATAATCATCGATCAAGATAATGTAGCATGGAGTAATTCCTAAACTCATGTTACCTTATCTACTTCACCATATTGATGTTCATAAGTAGGATCAATGATAAATTCTTACATGTTTACATTGATCAAAAAAATGTATCATGGAGAAATTCCTGAATGCACATTTTATACATCAAAGTTATGATATAAGTAGTATCAATTTTAAAACCTGCAAAAACTTCCATTATATTTCATGATGTGCTTTTAAAATAACGGCTTAAACCCATAACCAATATCCCAACTCAAATGAAAAATAGATATAATATTAGTCATAGTATGATGAAAATCCATTACATCATAGGACATGTGTTAATATGAAAAGAGTTTGTAAATATATGAACAAACAAGCATCAAGCTAAACGCATTGTGAATTTAAGTAAATATCCTAAATGTTGCGTAGGATATTACCTATATCCCTAAGATAGAAAATATGTAGTCAAGTATTATACTACATTTCTATATAAGGGTGTAAGTCTCTATTAGATATAGTGGGAGAAAGGTTGACTTCGGTTTAGTCAATGATCAAGATGAACAAATGGTTGGCATGGGAACAAGTTCCACAAGAATATGTAGAATAGGCATGTTCCAATGAAACATACTATGTTGGAAGAATGAAACCATGGTGACAGTTTTCAATTCACCATGGCCAGTGATACATTATTCATTAAGAATAATAATTCTTACAAGTAAGAAGTATATGGCAATGAGCTAAGATTGAAAAGATAAACTAAAATTCAATAAATGGATTACATGTATCAAATTGAAAAGGGGATTATAAATTCAATACTGTGGTGGGTATTCAAATGAGAAGATACATGGATAGTACAATCCTGGTACTAATAAGGCTCGAATGGTTATACCAATTTGGTCTGCCAAAATCCATTAGAATTTTACTTGTCATAAGCTAACCAGTAAGATCATCATATTGGTCATTGGATGTTAAGAGCATCTTTATTGGAAGGTTTCTATACGACTCAACCAAAAAGGGATGATGACATCATATGATGCCAATAAGGGTTTCAAGTTACCGAAATCATGTTATGGATTATAGTAAGTAACAAGATCTTAGAGCATTCATTTCAAATGAATCATTGCCTTATGTCTACCAAAGGTTAGTGGGAGTGCCAATGTTTTCAAGAGAAATATGTACAAAAACATATTGAAAACATATATTGATCTAACAGTTAGATAATATCAGGTTAAAAGTAATTCTATAGTGATTGAATTAAAGTAGAAACCTAATTTCAAGGGAACCAGATCAATCAAAGTAGATATAACGGTTGCTTGGACCTAGTCAATAGTACATAAAGTGACATTGTATTGAAAAATACAAGTTAGAATAATTCATGTTAAGAACTTTTTCTTATGTCACATGGATTAATCTCTTCAGGTTGACATGTTCAAAACATGGGAAGAGATTAATGTTGTGAGTTGAGATCCATACACTCTAGCGATGGACCAATCACGTATTCCATAATATGTAGAAGAGTTGATACTTCCATGATATACATTATTGTAGGCAGATATCAATTATTTCCCAGAGCACTGCAAGTGATGAATTCAGATCTATCATCTTGTACTTCCGCAAATACAAATGATATGTACCTGGTGCATGGAGAAGAAGGTATACTAGTTTTTATGGGACACAAACTAATAATCCTTACATCAATTTGATCTAGCATCGTAGTTAGGCAGAGGTGATGAGCGATTCAAGATCATAAAATCTAGTGGAAGCCCTACCTTCAAATACTAAGTCTGTTATAGATTCCAAGGCATCTAAGAAGCAATTACCAATCACAACGATTTGTTCCAATTCTAGGAATCACTCCTAATAAGAAAATTATTATCATAATTTAAATTATGATATTCTTACTAGCCATGTTTTCATGTTATGAAAGTGGAAAAAAGTGATATACTTGGGGATACCTTATCTTGAGAAATTTTACTCAAGGGGATGAGGTCACATACAACTGATATGCTACGTGGTGAAAACATGGAAGGCCCAATAGTTAAGTCCATTACTCAGCAGAAGCATGATATTTATCAAGTGAGTAGCTATCAGGTTTCGTTAGAAAGTTGGGTCTAGTGCATGTGGGAGTGTTGAAATAGTGGGAGACCTAGACCCAACTATGATGTAATTGTGATTACCATATCATGTGTACAGATAGTTATACATGATGTCATATTACCATTATAGTGTAGAGATTTCAGTCCACTATTATATTGGTAATGTCCAAAGATTAATTGTCATATCGAACGGTTATAGCAGATCCTAGGATATAATGAGAACCTCAAGATACCATGACATTAATCTTAAATATATGTTTTATTGTCCAGATACATCTTACTGACTAGACACAATAGATGTTTGAATATCAACTGCTTGGGGATCATAAGCATTGATACTTCCTCCCACGAAGTTCGCACTTGGTGATCTCTAGTAGTAAGATCATGAGGAGAGACCTGCCAATAGGAACACAACAAGTTTTGGGTGTCATTGGTTATTCCTATATATAGACATGTGTATTGGTATCCTGAATCAAGACCATTACCAATGTGTTTTATTTGATTACATACTTTTATGTAAGTAATAAACCATGGTATTGAAACCGTGGCGAGGTAGCTTGTGTTGGGTGCGTCGTTGATGGTATGAAATTGGTTGAATGGCCAAGAAAGAATTTTTCACTTCCAAGTTTAGGAAGTTATATATCTCAGGCCTGGTTGATCAGGGTGGTGCTACATTCATAAATATTTGGCCAAAGCAGCACAAAGGTATACCCATATGGATAGATCAACAAAAAATAATGAAAGAAAAGAACGATGATAGAACTATGCATCCAACTTTATGGGATATTTAATGAAAAAGAGATTATAGTACACAATCAATGTTTGTAGGTTGGTAGTCATTTCTATGACTATCCTTATCTCTTTAGGGTCCATGATGGGTTGTTAGAATCCACTCTTAGTTCGTGGATTTTATTCACTGTTATCAAGATAAGGGCCTAGAGGGCCACACACAATAGCGTATTCAAGAATCCTACCTATTCAGATGAATAGGTATACTGAGCATGGTCGGCCCCACCATGAGGTCTGAGTGTTATTCAAGTTATCAATCACCAATTAATTAAATAAATTCATTAATATTCAAGATATGAATATCTGGGATTGAATTTATTTAATGTATTTACAAGTTTAGTAAATATGAGATAATATTAATCAAACGAATATTATTTTAATATTCAACATATGTTTAATATTAAGTAGGATAACAAGTCATGTTAAATGGATCGGTATTTAACATGTAATATTATATATATATTACCATTAAGTGATAAAATAATAAATAATATTGTCACAATTTCGTTCATCAAAATTACTTATTTAGTGGATGTTGAAATAAATAGGGGTCGGGGAAGCCTACCAGGTATTTATCAATTCCAATATAAATAAATTAGGAGGCTCTCTCTCATAGGTGGCCATTCATACAATTCACTCATTTTGATGGAATGAAAATGAGAGCCTCTCTCTCCTCCCACTCTCTAGAGAGAGAAGCTCTCGATCCATGAAGCTCAGATAAAGAAATATCTCAAGCATCGAAGGTATCTCAATGTAGTGATCATCAGGATATCAAAAGTGCAGTCAGATCTCCATGAAAGAACCCATAATTTGATGATCAATGCTCCCGTAGATTTTTGAAGCGTGTGTTGATGATCTAGAGGGTTCTTGCCGTGGATCCTTTGAGCAATGATCAATATCGATGAGATACATTCAAATTAGAATTTAGATTTAAAACAAGTATGTTTTAAATTTAATTTTTTGCTCTTTAATATTTATGTGGGATACTCGGTCCTTTCCGAGGCTTAGATTATCGACGTCGACATGTCCTGTCGACCCATCGATGAAATTTTTTAAAATCCCAGGCCCGCCGACTTCCACTACGAGCCCCAAAACCTTTCATTATTAGGGGTTATGTGTCATGGCACTAGTTACTTAAAGTGTAATACCTTTTAAAATAAAATTATTATTCCATCATTTATCATTTTAAGAATAATTTTTCTTAATAAAATTGAGATGGAATTTCATAAATTGATTTTTCAGTCAGGAATTTTACTTTCCAGAAAATAAATAATTTTTATAATAAAAAAAGATTTTATGGATAATATTTATTTTAATTAAATATTTTGATTAAAAAAATATTATTTAAATATAAATTCTAAAATAATTTATATAATTTTTCAATTTTTCTAAAATTATCTATTCAAATTCACTATGCATTTTCTATCTACTATTATTTTTAATAAATAAGGTTATTTGTAATTAAAAGTTAAAATTAACATATTTATATAATTATTATGATAAAATAAAAAACACCTTTTAAATTAAAATGTCAAAATTTGGTTAGGGTGAATCTATGGGAATTTTCTAAAATACTTTTGTTTTTCATGAATAGTTAAAATAAGGTTTTGGGTTTTATATATGTTTAATGTCATCATAATGATGTAATATGTAATATAAAATTCTATTCTACTTTTTGGGATTAAAATATCCTAATACGTGTCCCTAGTGTCCAATATCATGGGGAAATACCAAGGGCAAGTCGATGGTTTTTCATTTATGACTACCAAGGGGTCCAAGGAAATCATTAAAAAAATAATCTTTGTTGGTCAGAGTGGATACTCAAGAGGGGGTTAAATTGAGTTCCAATTAAAATTTATATTAAAAACTTCTAGGATTAAAATCCCCCAAATTAAAACAACCCAGTTAATTAAGGCAGTAGAGATATAAGTGATTTATTTTTCAACAGGTTTCTCCAAGGTTGATTAATCCTCGGTTGAATCAGTGTGAGTACTAATTCAACTTTTGAATCAAGTTTACTAAAAGAATCACATATAAACACTAATCAAAACTAACTATCAGAGTGAATGTAAAAACAAATTTCTGTCTTTGAAAATATAAGCAGCAGATAAATGTAAAATAGAGTAGTTGAAAGTTGAACACAACAATTTTAACAAGAGGTTTAGTATTAAGCCAAGACCTAATCCTCTCCACTTGGTGATCACCTACCACCAAGCAGTTATATTAAAAATGATATATAGCCTGTATTGGGCTTTACAACAGTTTTCACAAACTGTCTAGGTTTGATAACCTCTACCGTAGTTCTATGTGGGAAAATAATCTACCAAGACACACTAGGCTTCTTCCACAGTTATGCGTGGGAAACAAATGTAATGAGAGTTTGGTATGGGGACTTTCGGTATCCCTCAATTCAAGTAAAAGAGTCAGTGTTTGTGAAACAGACACACTTCTCACAAATGTAAAATACTAAACACAGTAGAGATAAAGATATTAGGAAGAGTTTTAGAATGCTATATGTGTTGGCAGATCAGCTCTGGACTCTTTGGAATGAAGGAAATTAAGTTTTGGTCATTCTCTGCAAGTTGCCTCTAAAATAGAGTATCACAACTTCCAGGTTATGACTTTCTAATGTAGATATGGTCATCTTCTTGGGTCAGAAACTCTTTTTAGCACACCACCATAGCTTTGAAAAAGTTCTTCCAACAGATATTTGTGAAGTTCTGGGATATTCAGAATGAGTGCTCGAGTGATCTTCTTCTTCCTTGGTATATCAGGTACTGTATATGTCTTCCTTATGTGTGTATCTCAATATCTTGATGTTTTTATTTATTTCTTTTGGTCTCTACACACATATATATCCTTTTTCCAGATCATCTATCCCTTATTTACTTTTGTAGGGGCCGACAAGAGGAATGATTCATTCATGTGTGGTCTTCCTTGTACCTTGTACTATTTCCTAATATGCCTGCAAATATCATTAAATAATGTCAGGTGCATTAAATTGTCCAGACATGACCGTTGTTATAGTATTAATAAAATTGGTAAAGTAAAAAATAGGATATCATTAGACTGGTGGAAGATGCATGTCACACGGTAGATTTCAATAGTAGGCTTTGCAACAGTGGACTTTATCAGTAGGCTCAATAGTAGACCTTTAACAGTAGGCTTCAGTCAGTAAGCTTGATCAATGGTAGACTTCAATCAGTAAGCTTCTAACAGTAGCTCTGTAACATCAGACTACTTCAACAGTGACCTTTCCAGTAGTAGACTGTTTCAATAGTTGACTTCATCAACGGTGGAGTTTGTCTATCAGAAGACTTCTAATAACGGTAGACTTGAACAATAGTGGACTACATCGACAATAGGAGTTGTCTAGCATTAGCCTTCTACTAACGGTAGACATGTCCAGCGATAAAATTGAACTGTTAAGCTCTTAATAGAAGACTTGAGAAAGAGTCTGATAGTGGACTTCTAACAGAAGCCTTGTCCCATCATTGACCTATAATGGTGACTCTTTGTCTGTAAGATTTGGTAAGAATATCAATAGTGGACTTGTGATAATGAACTTGTACCGGTAGCTTCCAATAGTGACTGTAGATCTTCAATGGTGAAATTTTAGAAATAGTGACCTAGAGTAACCGTGAGCTATAACGGTGACCTTGAACGGTAGGCTCTTACCAGCAGGCTTTAACGATGAACTTATACTTAGAGAAATGTAAACTGAACACATGATTTATAAAATCCATGAGATTGAAAAATATTTAGATTTATACAAGATATACATTACAAAGACAGATTAAAGAAGATTTCAAAAAAAAAAGACAAATAAATTATAACCATGGAATTAAACATGATTTGGGATTATCAAAACAGGTGAGTCCAACAATCTCCCCCATTTTGATAATCAAAAATTATGCCAGTATGTATTAATTATAGGTATCACAGATAAGCATATAATACAGTTATTAAATAGAGATCAAAATGGTACCTTAGTTCAGTTGTGGTTTCAGAGATTAATAAGAGTGTAAAATCAGAGGATATCGGTATATGGAATCAAAGAGAAAAGTAGATAAAAGCAGAAAAGGTTTATTAAAGAGTAATGAAATCACAGGATCATATTAGATCATATTAGTATTAGCAAAACATTTCTCCCCCTTTGTGATTAGAAAAAATAAATACAAATAGAGATAATAGAGAAGGCTTGTATTAATGGAATGACATTACATGACCCAAAAAGAATACACATACCCTATCAAAAGACATAAACAAACTCAATCCACATCAACCTCAGGAAAGTTTTCTTTCCCTTTGGAAGAAGAAGATGGAGAAAGTGATGTCTCACAACAATATGCTTTTCCCTAGCAAGAGATACTAGATTTTTGGAAATGTAAATAGCACTTGTATTGTCACACTTTATAAATACATGTTTGAATTGATATCCATAGTCTAGTAAAGTGTGTTTCATCCACAGAATTTGAGCACAACAGCTACCCGCAGCTATGTATTCATATTCGGTCGTAGATAATGCAACAAAATTCTTCTCCTTACTACACCTAGACACTAGTGACTTTCCTAACATGTGACATGTTCCAGAGGTGCCTTTTCTATCTAACTTGCAACCGATAAAATCAGTATCAGAATAACTCAACAAATAAAATGATTATCATTTTGGATAAAACAATCCTAATTTGGGAGTATATTTGAGATATTTAAAAATCTTTTTAACAGCAGTTAAATGAGACTCTTTTGGATTGGCTTGAAAGCGTGCACACATACATACGCTAAACATAATGTCAGGTCTACTAGCTGTAAGATATAGTATACTCCCTATCATACATCTGTAGTTGGTTTAATCCAATAGTTCTCCAGCTTCATCAGCATCCAACTTACAAGTGGTACTCATAGGTGTTTCACTACCTTTACTACCATCCAGATAAAAACGTTTTAAAAGATTCTTAATATATTTACTTTGATTCAAATCAATTCCATTTTTATTTTGAAGGATCTGAAATCCAAGGAAAAATTTGAGTTCCCCCATTAAACTCATTTCAAACTCCTTTTTCATTATTTTTGAAAAATCAATACATAAAGAATTTTTAGAAGATCCAAAAATAATATCATCCACATAAATTTGTACTATTAAAACATCTTTGAAAATTCTTTTAATAAAAAGTGCAGGATCCGTTATCCATTTGGTAAAACCTTTTGAAATAAAAAAAGAGCTAAGCCTATCATACCATGCTCTTGGAGCTTGTTTTAAACCATATAAAGATTTAGAAAGTTTCAAAACATAATTTGAAAAATGGGGATTTGGAAAACCAGGGGGTTGTTCAACAAACACATCCTCAACTATATACCCATTTAGAAAAGAACTTTTAACATCCATTTGAAAGAGTTTAAAATTTAGATGAGCTACATATGCAAGTAGTATCCTAATGGATTCTATTCTAGCTATAGGTGTAAAGGTCTCCTCATAGTCTATTCCTTCTTCTTGACTATATCCTTATGCAACTAGCCTAGCCTTATTTATAACAATATTTCCAGACTCATCAACTTTGTTTCTAAATACCCATTTTGTGCCTATTGTTAAAGTGTCCTTAGGTATTTCCACTAATTCCTAGATTTTTTTTCTTTCGAACTTATTTAATTCTTCTTGCATAGCCGTTACCCAAAATTCATCATTTATAGCGTCATTAATATTTTTGGGTTCAAGCTATGAAATAAAAGCTTGATGTTGAAACTAGTTTCTTAGAGAAGCTCTTGTTTGTGTTCCTTTATTAAAATCACCTACAATAGCATCTGGAGGATGATTTTTAAGATTCCTAATGCCTCTATGAAAGGTTGAACAAGAATCCTCATTATTGTCTATTGGTTCAGAATCAGTAGGTGAAGATTCTAGAAAATTCCCAGAATTGGATAATTTTACAAGGGATTCACTATCCTTATCATTATGGTTCAGAACTGACAAATCTTCCTCAAGATGTTCAAGAGAGTTTTTAGGCTCCTATGGATCAGTCTCATAAAATTTTACATGAACTGATTCTTCCAAACATTTGGTTTTCTTATTGAACACTCTATAGGATTTACTTGAGATAGAATAACCCAGTAAAATTCCTTCAGCACTTTTGGGAGAAAATTTGTCAATATTATCTTTAGTATTAATAATAAAGACTTTGAAACCAAAAAACTCTAAAGTAATTAATCTTAGGCTTCCTATTATTCCAAAGCTCATAAGGGGTCTTATTTAGAACATGTCTAATTAAAACTCTATTGATAATATAACAAGATGTAGTTATAGATTCAGCCTAAAAATAGATTGGTAAGTCATAATCATTGAGAATTGTTATAGAAATTTCTTTAAGGGTCCTATTTCTTCTTTCTATAACTCCATTTTGTTGAGTTGTCCTAGGGGCAGAGAAATTATGACTATAGACATTGTGTGAGCAGTAAGATTCAAACTCATGATTTTGAAACTCACGACCATGATCACTTCTCAGGGTCTTGATTCTAAGTCCACTAAGATTTTATACAGACTTGGAATATTTGATAAAATAGGAACAAGCTTCAATTTTGTAAGCTAGAATGTATACCCAATTATACATAGAAAAGTCATCTACAAGAACATAAACATAGTGCTTCCTATTTAGACTTGAAACTCTTGATGATCCAAAAAAATCCATGTGAACCAACTCAAGTTATTGAGAAGTTGGAACTTCTTTCTTTGGTTTGAAAGAAACTTTGTGTTATTTTCCCTTTTGACAGGGATTACACACTTTATCAAGTGGGAATTCTAATTTAGGTAAGTCTCTAACTAAACTTTTTTTAGATAGATTCCTAAGTGAGTTCACATTGAAGTGTAATAACCTTCTGTTCCACAACCAAGACTCTTTATTAAAAGCATTTAAGCAGGAAACATTTTGTTTGGATAAGGAATTTAAATCAATAGCATATACATTCTCATTTCTACATGTAGTGAAAACTAAATCATTATTTGAATTAAAAACATTGCATGCATTATTTTCAAATTTAACATTAAAGCCATCATAAAACAACTGAGATCTGCTAAGTAAATTGTACTTTAATCCATCAACAAAAAGTAATTTAGAAATTAATATTGTATCAGGGTTACCAATCTGGCCTAAGCCGACGATTTTTCCTTTTTCATTATCACCAAAGGTGACATGCCCACCATAAAATTTAATTAGACTCTTGAAGAAAGAATATTCTCCTGTAATATGTCTTAAACATCCATTGTCCAAGTACCATAAGGTCTTACAGGAAATATTTAAACAATTTCCCTCAGATGTCTCTGTTATAAAGAATAGATTGGCATGTTTTTTCTATTATGATTCTGAAGCATCAGATCCACTCGAACTGTCTTCTGAATCACTCCAAGTTTATTTCATAGCCTTTTTATAACCTTTGCACTTATCCTCATATTTTCTCTTGAAATTCAACTTGGGGAAGTCTGCTTTCACATGACCTTTTTGTTTACATTCATAGCATATATTTCACTTGTATTATCATTCCGCTTCCTGTCATTCTTCCATTGTCCTTTATGATCATACTTTCCTTTGAATTTTGACTTCCTAGAGAATTTTTTCTTTCGGTAGATCCTTTTGAATCTTCTGGAAAGTTGTTCCATCTCTTCATCACTGTCTGAATTTGACTCTTCACTTGTAGAACTGTCTACAAGTAATTGATCTTTTTCTTTTTATTTTATTTTTGAGGCAGAAGTCTTGAATGATACTGACTTCTTTCTTGGTTCTTATTCTATTTCTTGATTCCCCTTAAGCTCTTATTCATACATCATTAGTTTTCCAATTATCTCCTTTACTGGTATCTTGCTGATGTCACATGATTCTCAAATTGATACAGAAGTGCCTCTCTATCTGTCAGGTAGGCATCTAAGTAGCCTAATGATTTGGTCTTTGTTGTCCACTCATTTCCCAAGTAGATTCATGGTGTTTACTATTTCATTGAACCTGAGATACATTTCAGAGATAGGTTCATCAGGCTTCATCTTAAAATTATCATATTTAATATTATAAGTATTTAATCTCATTTCTTTAACATTGGTTGTTCCTTCATGAAAAACAACCAAAGTATCCAAAATTTCATAAGCAGTCTTACAGGAAGATATTCTATTGAATTATTCATCACCCAAAGCACAGTATAAGGAATTCATTGATTTACAATTATTATAAGTAGATTTAGTCAATTGAGACTATGTATCCCTAGCAATATAAGGTAATGCATGTTGTTCTTCAATTGTGTCCCAAATTTCAGGTCTTAAGCTTTCAAGATACATTTTCATTTTCAATTTCCACTGACCATAATTGTTTCCATTAAAGAAAGGTGGTCTGTTAGTAGCAGAACCCTCAACTCGGTTATCCATAGATAATTAAAAGGTTAAAGAACTAAAAATTTAGATATAACAGAAATTTTGAGATCTTTAATATACAACTAAAATCACAGTTGAAAAGAAATTGAAAATCGTGAAAAACTGGTTTGATGGTATGAATAAAGAAAACCTCTGATACCAAATGTTGGTCAGAGTGGATACTCAATACGGGGGGTGAATTGAGTTCCAATTAAAATTTCTGTTAAAAATTTTTAGGATTAAAATCCCCCAAATTAAAACAGCCCAGTTAATTAAGGTAGTAGATATATAAGTGATTTATTTTTCAACAGGTTTCTCAAAGGTTGATTAATCCTCAGTTGAATTAGTGTGAGTACTAATTAAACTTTTGAAACAAGTTTACTAAAAGAATCACATATACACACTAACCAAAACTAACTATCAGAGTGAATGTAAAAACATATTTCTGTCTTTGAAAATATAAGAACTGGGTAAATGTAAAACAGAGTACTTGAAAGTTGAACACAACAATTTAAACAAGAGGTTCAGTCTTAAGCCAAGACATAATCCTCTCTACATGGTGATCACCTTCCACCAAGCAGTTATATTAAAAAGGATACACATCATGTATCGGTCTTTACAATAGTTTTCACAAACTATCCAGGTTTGAAAACCTCTACCATAGTTCAACGTGGGAAAATAAACTACCAAGACACACTAGGCTTCTTCCACAGTTATGTGTGGGAAAAAAATGTAAAGAGAGTTTGGTATGGGGACTTTTGGTATCCCTCAGTTCAGGTATAAGAGTCAGTGTGTGTGAAATAGACACATTGCTCACAAATGTAAAATACTAAACACAGTAGAGCTAAAGATATTAGGAAGAGTTTTAGAATACTCTATGTGTTGGCAGATCAGCTCTGGACTCTTTGAAATGAAGGAAATGAAGTTTTGGTCCTTCTCTGCAAGTTGCCCCTAAAACAAAGTGTCGAAACTTCCAGGTTCTGACTTTCAGATGTAGAGATGATTAGATTCTTGGGTCAGAAACTCTTCATAGCACACCACCAAGGATTTGAAAAAGTTCTTCCAACAGATATTTGTGAAGCTCTAGGATCTTCAGAATGAGTGCTCGAGTGCTCTTATTCTTTCTTGGTATATTTGGTACTGTATATGTCTTCCTTATGTGTGTATCTCAATATCTTGATGTCTGTATTTATTTCTTTAGGTCTCTACACACACACACAGATATATATATATATATATCCTTTTTCCAGCTCAAATTTCCCTTATTTACTTTTGTAGGGGTCGACAAGAGGAATGCTTCATTCATGTGTGGTCTTCCTCATACCTTGTAATGTTTTCTGATATGCCTGAAAATATCAATAAATAATTTTAGGTGCATTAAATTTTCCAGACATGACCGTTATTATAGTATTAAGAAAATTGGTAAAGTAAAAAATAGGATATCATTAGACTGGTGGCAGATGCATGTCACACAGTAGACTTCAACAGTAGGCTCTACAACAATAGACTTCATCGGTTGGATCAACAGTAGACCTTTAACAGTAGGCTTCAGTCAGTAAGCTTGATCAGCGATAGACTTCAATCAGTAAGCTTCTGACAATAGATCTGTAACATCAGACTACTTAAACAGTGACCTTTACAGCGGTAGACTGTCTCAAAAGTTGACTTCAACAACAATGGAGTTTTTCTATCAACATATTTCTACTAATGGTAGACTTGAACAACAGTGGACTACATCGACAGTAGGATTTGTCTAGAGGTAGCCTTCTACTAACGGTAGACATGTCCAGCGGTAGACTTGAACTGTGAAGCTCTTAACAGAAAACTTGAGAAAGAGTCTAATAGTGGACTTCTAATAGAATCCTTGTCCCAGCATTGACCTATAACAGTGACGCTTTTTCTGTAAGCTTTGGTAAGCATATGAACAGTAGACTTGTGATAGTGACCTTGTACCAGTAGCTTCCAACAGTGACTGTTTATCTTCAATGGTGACCATTTAGAAATAGTGACCTAGAGTAACTGTGAGCTATAACGGTGACCTTGAACAGGAGGCTCTTACCATCAGGCTGTTAAGTCAAAAGTCTTCTTTTGACTTCTATATCATGTTTTGGAAATCACAAATGCATTCTATCATATTTTAGAAATTACAATTGTCTTTTATCATGACTATCGTATCGTACAATGTTGATCGTACTGACCATATCGTATCATACTGAATCTGTCAATCGTACCATACTGACTCTGTCAGTCGTATCGTATTGACTCTGTCAGTCGTATCGTATTGACTCTGTCAATCGTATCGTACTGACTCTGTCAATCGTATCGTACTGACTCTGTCAATCGTATCGTATTGACTCTGTCAATCGTATCGTACTGACTCTGTCAATCGTATCGTACTGACTCTGTCAATCGTATCGTACTGACTCTGCTATTCAGATGATCATTATTTGTTCTGGTACTTAGTCAAAAACACTCACTACATATGAATCGTACTCTTGTTTTTCATTTCTATATATTTCTTGTCCTAACAAAACGTTGTCGTTGAGTTAGTTACAAACTAATCAAAACGATGTCGTGCTTTCTGTTTCAATATGACCGTTGGAGGCAAAATGACTGTTGGAACCCAAGGCCTATAAATAGGAGGTCATTTGAAGCTGAGAGAACAACGATGAACGAAGAGAACGAATGAAGAGACTCTGTGAACTACCAAGATTCTAGAGAGAGACACTATGACTTCTCTCATCTGCCTTGTGTGTCCGATCATCGTATCGAGGGATTTCAAGTAATTGAAAGACAGAGGTGCCGATTACCTGCAAAATCGAGGGCTGCCGGGGATAGGCAGAAAGACGTGCTGATCATCGTATCGAGGGCTGCCAGGGATAGGCAGACAGACGTGCCGATCATCGTATCGAGGGCTGCCGGGGATAGGCAGACAGACGTGCCGATCATCGTATCGAGGGCTCACCAAGGTGTTGGTGAGACAGACCTTTTATCCTAGGTTAAAGGATAACCCTTCTCTTTGGGTTAAAATAATTGTATTACTTTTACATTTCCGCTGTTACTTGTATTAGAAAGGGATTTGTATTGTTTCCTTTCTTCTTTACATATTCAATTGTAATTGTTTCAATTACAATCATTCTATTACTTTTTGTATTGATTGATTCTATACGCTTTAAGGTAGAATCATTCATCTTTGTATTACTCTGATTATTGTGTTCACCTTGAATACAATCGTTTTACATTACATTAGTATTACAATACATCATACCTTTTATATTCAATACAATTGTGGGTGTTTGTATTTGTATTTGTTTAAGATCATTTAAACTAATCTCTTTATTGCTAAAAATCAAAGGTTTTTAAACCTACAATTCACCCCCCTCTTGTATTGTTCCATCTAATAGACATACATATACATATATTCGATCCAACAATTGGTATCAGAGGAGGTTTTCCACTAATTAGTAATACTAGCTTTAATTCTTTCTTATTATTATATTTTCTACACTAAAGTGTGGAGTGGAAAAGTTGTTTTTGTTGTATTAGATGGCAGGAATGAATATCGGATCAATAGATAATCTGAATCCTTCTAGACCACCAATATTTGATGGGAATGATTATGAGTATTGGAGAGATCGTATGAAGACTTTCGTTATCAATACTGGTGTAGACAATTTTATTATGCTTACTGGGGGTTACAAAATTCCTGACAAAGAAGTTAGTACTTTCACCAATCAAGAGAAGTAAGAATATCAACTGAATTACAAGGTACGCAATACTTTATTATGCTCTATGACCAGGAATATATATAGTCAGATATCTTCATTTGAAGCAGCCAACTGTATTTGGAAGAAATTAGAAGTTACTCATTTCGGTACATCCAAGGTTATAGAAACAAGGAGAGCAATGCTTCGAGCAGAGTATCATGGATTTGTTTTTCCTTATGAAGAGACAGTATGTAAAGTGAAACAAAGGTTTATGACGATTGTCAACAGCTTACAATCTATGGGAGAAAAAGGTCTTGATGATGAAGCTCTTGTTGATAAGATTATAGATATTATGCCAAATGAATGGGAGTCAAAAAGGACAACTATTGATGAAAATAGAAAAGTCTCCCAGATTACTCTTGATGAACTCTTTGGTACTCTTCTACATCATGAGACAAGAATGAAGAGAGATGATGATTTCAATAAGAAGAAGAATGGGAATGGAAGTGTAGCTTTTTCATCTAAAGCTAAAACACCTGAAAGAATTACAAGGTCTAAATCCAAGAAAGTTGTTATATCTGATTCAAGTGACTGTAATCTTCCAGATAATGAGTTATCCAATCTTGCTTGAAGGATGAACAAGATTGTGGGAAAGAAAGATTTTCAATATAGATTCAAAAAGAAAGATAAGAAAGATTCAGAGGTAACTTGTTATGAATGCAAGAAAGCAGGACATATCAGGCCAGATTGTCCTTTACTGAAGAGGAATGATAGAAAAGAGAAACACTCTGAAAGAAACAAGAAAAGGTTTTATAAGACAAAGAAAGGATTGAAAGAAAATGATACGTGCAGTGCAAGTGGTAGTGATTCCTCAGATGATTCTTCAGAATATGAGACATCAGGACAAAGAAATATTGGACTTCTAGCCAGACTACCAATTGAAGATCATTGTCTCATGGATAAGGTACATAATGCTGAAGCTATTACAAATGTCTCTTTAAATGCTAATTATATTGATAATAGATATTATGAATATTCAAATGATGAATCCTCATCATCAGAGGATGATACATTACCTTCTTTTGAAGAGGTCTCTAGATTTGCTAAGCTACTTGAAAATGAAAATTCTAAACTCAAAAAGAGATTTGAAAAATAAAATTCTAGAATTTCAATTTTGACTAAAGAAGTATCAGATCCTTCTAAAGACCTTGATGTGAAAACTTCTGATTTTGAAAGTATTATAAAAACCCTTGAGAAAGTTAAATCTGATAAGGATAAACTTTCTAAGGATCTTGAAACTGTAATTTCAAAGAAAAAATATTTTAGAGTCTAACTCTAGTTCAAATTCAAATGTTTTAGAAAACAAGAATTTGGTTTTAAAACTAAAGTCAGAGATTTTATCCTTGAAAAAGTGTTTTTCAAACTTTACTCATGGAAAAGAAAACTTTGATAGGATTTATTCTCAAATTAGACCTTTGAAAAGTCGTTCTGGTCTTGGTTATACTTATTCCAAACCTGTTTTTAGCAATAACTATTTTGTTCCTCAAAAAACCATTTTCTGTTCCAAGTGTCAATGTGGTGGACATTGGAGAAGATATTGTTCTCTTAACAAAACTCAATCTTTAGGATTCCATAAAGCTCATTTTGAAAAACAAATGTGGATTCCTAAAATTCTTTAATCTAACCCTTCTGGATCCAAACAAGTTTGGATTCCTAAAATCTAATTGTTTCTTTTTCAGGAAAACGAGAAGTGTATCAATAAGAACATTTGGTACATGGATAGTGGTTTTTCTCGACATATGATTGGAAACAAAGATTTCTTTGAAAAGGTTATCAAAACAAAAGGTGGAAAAGTTACCTTCGGAGATAATTCTCAAGGAAAGATTGTTGGTATAGGTAATATCGTTTTTCTTGGAAAAGTTCTTATTTCAAATGTTTTGTTTGTTAAAGGTCTTAGACACAATCTCATCAGCATAAGTCAATTATGTGATGAAGTTTACCTTGTGAATTTTTGAAATGATAAGTGTCTAGTTCACAATTCCAAGGATGAATTCATTCTATCTGCCCATAGGCAAGAGAATGTTTACACTATTAACTTACAAGACCTTAGGAACCAAAACTTACATTGTTTAAGTGTAATAGAAGACCAATCGTGGCTATGGCATAGGAGACTAGGACACTGTAATTTGAGAAACCTAAGAAAACTCTCAAAGAAAGGACTTGTAAAAGGGCTACCGGACCTTAGATATGATTCTTCAAAAGTCTGTGATCCTTGTCAATTTGGCAAGCAACATAAAACTAGATTTAAACCAATTAATGATGTTTCAACTTCTAATGCATTACAGCTTGTGCATATGGATCTGTTTGGTCCTTCACAATCTGGAAGCATTGGAGGCAAATACTATGTATTTGTTTTAGTTGATGACTTTACTAGATTTACATGGGTCTACTTTCTCACAATGAAATCTGAAGCCTTTTCCTATTTCAAAACTTTTAGAGCCCAAGTTAAAAATGAGAAAAACCTACCATTGATAACTATTCATAGTGATCATGGTGGTGAATTTGAAAACTCAGATTTTGAAACTTTTTGTAGTAAGAAAGGTATTACTCACAATTTATCATCTCCAAGAACTCCTCAGGAAAATGGTGTTGTTGAAAGAAGAAATCGTATTCTTCAGGAAATGACTCGAACCATGTTGAGTGAATACTCAATTGCTAAGCACTTTTGGGCTGAAGCTGTTAGTACTGCCTTTTATACTATAAATCATGTTTTAACTAGACCATTTCTTAATAAAACCCCTTATGAGTTATGGACTGGCCGAAAACCTAAAGTTTCATACTTCAAAGTATTCATTCTAAATACAAAAGATAATCTACACAAAGTTGCACCAAAATCCGATGAAGGAATCTTTCTAGGCTATTCTACAACCTCTAAGGCTTATAGAGTTTTCAATAAAAACACTTGTACTGTTGAGGAAACAGAACATGTAAAATTCGATGAAACTGATCCTTTTGTTTTCAACCAACCCAATCCTACATCCTCAGATGTGTTTTCTAAAAATGTTTATCAACCTTTATTAGAAGAGCATTCTGATAAGGAAAATGTCCAAGAAAGTATTCCTGAAACATTTACCACAGAATATTTTCTACCATATGTTGATGAACAGGTTTTACAAAACCCAAATCAATTGTTTCTTAGGAATCATCCCAGTGATAACATCATTGGTGATATAAATCAACCTGTAAGGACCAGAAATTCCTTAAGAAATGAAATAGAACATCTTTCTTTTCTTTCCCAATTTGAACCTAAAAGTCCAAGTGAGGCCTTAGGTGATGATGATTGGATCAAAGCAATGCAAGATGAACTAAATTAATTTGAATGGAATCAAGTCTGGACTTTAGTTGAAAGACCTAAAGAAACAACGGTGATTGGTGTAAATTGGGTTTTCAGAAACAAGTGTGATGAAAATGGAATCATTGTAAGAAATATAACAAGACTTGTTGCTAAAGGCTATAATCAACAAGAGGGAATAGACTATGAAGAAACATATGCTCTTGTAGCTAGACTTGAATCTATTCGTATTCTATTAGCCTTCACAGCATATTTCAATTTCAAACTATTTCAAATGGATGTCAAATGTGCTTTTCTAAATGGTTTTGTTCAAGAAGAAGTTTTTGTAGAACAACCTCCTAGTTTTCAAGATTAAAAACATCCTGATCATGTTTTTAAACTTACCAAGGCTCTATATGGTCTTAAACAAGCCCCTAGAGCATGGTATGATAGACTTACAGGATTTCTTTTACAAAACAATTATACAAAAGGTACAGCAGATCCAACTCTTTTTATCAAAATGGAAAACAAAAATGTTTTGATTGTCTAAATCTATGTTGATGACATCATATTTGGATCAACTCAGAAATCTTTAACTGATTCTTTTGCAAAATTAATGAAATCTGAGTTTGAAATGAGTATGATGGGTGAGTTAACATTCTTTCTAGGTTTTCAAATTTCTCAAAAACCAGAATGAACTTATATATCTCAACATAAGTATATTAAAGACTTACTCAAAAAGTATGGATTTGAAAAAACTAAAAGTATTATCACCCCAATTGGTACCTCAAATACTCTTGATCTTGATGAAACTGGGAAACCAGTAGATCAAACAAATTTTAGAGGTATGATAGGGAGTTTTCTATACTTTTCAGCTAGTCGACCCGACTTGATGTTTTCTGTATTCTTATGTGCAAGATATCAATCTAATCCAAAAGAGTCTCACTTAAAAGCCGTAAAGATAATCTTTCGGTATTTAAAAGACACTATGGATTTAGGTCTTTTCTACTCTTCTGGAAATGATTTTGTTTTTAAAAGTTTTTCAGATGCTGACTTTGGTGGTTGTAGAATGGATAGAAAAAGTACATCTGGAACATTTCATTTCCTAGGAGACTCTTTGGTTTCTTGGTCCTGCAAGAAACAAAACTCAGTAGCACTCTCCACTGTTGAAGCAGAATATGTAGCAGCTGGAAGTTGCTGTGCTCAAGTATTGTGGATGCAGCACACACTCACTGACTATGGTTTGAGTTTCTCCAAAACTCAAATTCTTTGTGATAATACAAGTGCCATAGCTATTAGTAAAAATCCAGCACATCACTCTCATGAAAAACACATAGATGTTAGGCATCACTTTCTTAGGGATCACACACAAAAAGGAGATATTATTTTACAATTCATCGGAACGCAAGAACAACTTGCTGACATTTTTACAAAACCTTTACCTTCCGATAGATTTGAATTTATTAAACAGAAGCTAGGAATGATTACATTAAAGTAATAATTCATATCTACTTCCTGTTTTACATCTATCCTAATAGTAAGAAACTCCTTGTAGAAAGGGGGAGGACATTTCTTTCTATGTCTTTATGTTTCTTTTTATCCTATGATCTTTAACTATTTACTCTTTGGATTGTTTTTTTTCCTGTTTATCGTATTGACAGTTTTATAGTATCATTTACTATCAACCGATGATGGTATTGAATTTCTTTTCCATCATACCAATCAATCAATAGTATTGAATCGACCGATGATGGTATTGAATTTCTTTTCCATCGTATCATTAGTATTGAATCGACCGATGATGGTATTGAATTTATTTTCCATCGTATCATTAGTATTTTATCGACCGATGATGGTATTGAATTTCTTTTCCATCGTATCATTAGTATTGTATCGACCGATGATGGTATTGAATTTCTTTTCCATCGTATCATTAGTATTGTATCGACCGATGATGGTATTGAATTTCTTTTCCATCGTATCATTAGTATTGTATCGACCGATGATGGTATTGAATTTCTTTTCCATCGTATCATTAGTATTGTATCGACCGATGCTGGTAATGTTTTTCTTTTCTATTGAATCGACCGATGATGGTATTGAGATTGTTTTCCATCGTACTGTCAGTTCATGGTAACGAGATTATTTTCCATCGTATTGTCAGTTCATGGTAACAAGATTGCTTTCTATCGTATGGTCAGTTCATAGTAATGACTTTGTTTTCCATCGACATGATGATATCTTTTTTGTTTCCTTACGATTGTATTTTCTTTTGATTGATATCAAAACCAACAATTACCTTATGTTCTCCGACAGGTATCTTTTTCATTTTTTTTAATTTTTTTTTGTTTTAATTCTAACCATTGATCTGGTTTTCTCTAATCGTGACCGTAGAATATCAACGATCACTCTTTTTCGACCATAGAAGATCAACGGTCACCTTTTTATCGCCTATAAATAGCCCCCTCCCCTCCCCAAACCCACATTGATTTTCTAGGAATTGAGACGAAGCTCTGCTCCACCAGCTATAAAACATCGTACGATCTTCTCATCGGCAGAACCTTTATGTCTCAATCCTCTGCTAACACTCCTGCCAAAATGTCTTCAAAGACTTTTACAGAGAAAGACTTTAACAGAGAAAGGTTAGTATCTTGATATTTTTTCGATACATACAATTCTACAATCTGGAGGATCATTTTGTTTCAAGGATGGGAACATCTGTGTGTTGAAAAGCCTGATTCTCAAGATCCGGTTCTTTTTGATGAAGTTTGTCAGTTTTACAAAACCGTTTCTTTCGACAAAGACATGACTATAAACTTTGCTGTGTACGATAGAAAATTGTCTATGTCTGTGAAACAAGCGGCACATTTTCTGAATGTTTCTATAGAAGGGGATTCATTCTGTCCATCGCACAAACTACCAGAGGAAGTTGGTACGTTTAATAGAGAAAGTGATGAAAAGACTTTGTTTGTTATTAATGAGGAAAATAGAAAAGTGTCTCATCTTTCACCGGACAATCGTTTTGTAACTTTATGGATGCAAGGTTTTCTTATCCCAAGGAAAGGGGATAGAGAAACTCTGAAAGTTTCTGATATCTTTATGCTCGACTATCTTGTGAATATGAGAAAAGTAAATCTCATGGGATATGTTTTTGAAACCATTAAGAATGTCAAGACAGGAGGGATTAAGTCCCAGATGATTATGTATCCAGCTATCCATACGAAATTCATTCTTGAGAGTATGAAGTTTTGTAACATTCCTTTGAAAGGAAAAATCATGGATTTGAGTCCATCATGGATTAGTAAGAGTACGATGAAAAATCTGAATGTTTGTTTTGATCCGAATTCAAAACTTTTTGTCAGATATGTAGAAGATGAATTGGCTCAGAATCAATCGGCACCTATGCCAGCCAAAAACATTCAATCTACCGGTGTTACTCAAAAGTCTGATCCGCAAACCAGTTCAAAGCCGAAGAAGAAGCCAAGGTACAGTAAGGAGGTTGTAGAAAAATGGAGAAAGGATAAGGAACAGAGAAAGGAAGGTGATCCGAAGTTTGGTCTTGACCCTACTGAGGCCTTTGCAGAAAGAATAAGGGTAGAAGAAACCCTTCAGGATGAAAAGAAGAAGAAGGTTCTTTTGAAAAGAAAGGCTCAGGACTTTGATGTCTCTAAAGTCTTGAAAGCAGTTGAGGATGCCAGTGCCCAACTAATAGAAGAAGTGCATCAAGAGCCCATCGTACAGATTCTCCCTGAGGAAGGAAAACAAAAACAAGTGATGGAAGAGATAGAAGAAGTGGAAGAAGAAGAAGGAGAATTTCTTTTAGAATTTCTTCAAAGTTCAAATAATAGTAGAGAGGAATCGGTTCAAAAGCTGAGTGAAGGTGTTCAACAAACTCCTCATACCGATCAGGAATGATATCCGGACAGAATGTCATCTCAAGAAAAGCAAGGTACTCAATCCTCTCATTCTGACAAAGTTGTTGTCATTAGTGACAAAGTGGAAGAAGAAAGAAAGCACAAAGAAAAAGCAAAAGGGAAACAACCAGTTGTTGATTCAAGAAGATCGTATGAACTAGCATCGTACGATGAAGATACTGATTCAGAGCATACAATCTCTCTCAAGAAAAGTGATTACATTGTCCATGTTTTGAGAAGGGTTGAGAAGACCATTCTTTATTTCCCGAGGCTGGAAGGGAAGATTGATTTTATCACTGACAATCAAAAGAAGAAGTTTGGATCTGTGAAAGAATTGAGGAAGAAAGTTTTGTCAGTAGAAGCCAATTTGAAAGTTCTTTCAGAAAGATCAGTTGCTTATAAGAAGGCTTGCAATAAGATGACCAAGTGGTCTTACAAAACAGAGAGTTCAATCAATGATCATGAGATAGAAATTGAAGATATAAGAAGGTTATAAAATGAGCTTGAAATTGATTTCAACAAGCTTGATAAAGAAACGGTTGAAAGGTTGAATCTTTTGTCTTCCCAAAGAGCCGATGTTCCTTCAGTGAAATATTTTCAAGAGAGAATGAATGTTTTTCAATCTGAATTCTCGAAGGTTTCATCTTTCAAAGATGAAATGGTTTTGCTGAAGAATCAAAATTCTGTGTTATCCAAAGACAACAAGAATTTTCAAAACAGAATTGATACCCTTGAAGAAGTAATCAGAGTCCAGGAGGAGACCATCAGAAATCAAGATCAGATTTTTGCGGATCAACAAGAGCTTCTCAAAACTCAGGGAGAATCAATTTCTAAAGACAAGAAGGAGATCAATAAGGTGAAAGATTTTCTTCATGAGCTTATAAAGAAGGAGAAGGAAAGAGAAAACAAATGATTGTTGTATTTGTTTCTTTTAGAACTTGTCTTTGTTTTGTAATAACTCTTATGATCCTTTTTCTTTTATCTATTGTCTTGTATTGCTTTACTAACTCTTTCAGACAATTCAAGATTACTCCTTTCTTTTTGTAAATCACAAAGGGGGAGAATATTTACAAATAAAAGATTGTTTTACAAAGGGGGAGAATGCTTTACAATGCTATTAATGAAAATCTACGAATACAATCCTTAGGAAAGTCTATACCTAAGGGGGAGATTAGTTATATTCAATTTCTTATTCTGAAGAGTTTTCAATAACTCAGGGGGAGATAAGAATTTCTTGTTACATTTACTTTGTGGGTTGTGATTTCCAAAAAGGGGGAGA
This sequence comes from Viscum album, assembly GCA_963277665.1. Lineage (NCBI taxonomy): Eukaryota > Viridiplantae > Streptophyta > Magnoliopsida > Santalales > Viscaceae > Viscum > Viscum album. Next base: position 1,954,703,419 of record OY728125.1, read on the forward strand.
TTGTTAAGTCAAAAGTCTTCTTTTTTACTTCTATATCATGTTTTGGAAATCACAAATGCATTCTATCATATTTTAGAAATTACAATTGTCTTTTATCATGACTATCGTATCGTACAATGTTGATCGTACCGACCATATCGTATCATACTGACTCTGTCAATCGTACCATACTGACTCTGTCAGTCGTATCGTATTGACTCTGTCAATCGTATCGTAATGACTCTATCAATCGTATCGTAATGACTCTGTCAATCGTATCGTACTGACTCTGTCAATCGTATCGTACTGACTCTGTCAATCGTATCGTACTGACTCTGCTATTCAGATGATCATTATTTGTTCTGGTACTTAGTCAAAAACACTCACTACATATGAACCGTACTCTTGTTTTTCATTTCTATATATTTCTTGTCCTAACAAAACGTTGTCGTTTAGTCCGTTAAAAACTAATCAAAACGATTTCGTGCTTTCTGTTTCAATATGACCGTTGGAGGCAATATGACCGTTGGAACCCAAGGCCTATAAATAGGAGGTCATTTGAAGCTGAGAGAACAATGATGAACGAAGAGAACGAATGAAGAGACTCTGTGAACTACCAAGATTCTAGAGAGAGACACTGTGACTTCTCTCATCTGCCTTGTGCGTCCGATCATCGTATCGAGGGCTTTAAAGTAATTGAAAGACAGAGGTGCCGATTACCTGCAAAATCGAGGGCTGCCGGGGATAGGCAGACAGACGTGCCGATCATCATATCGAGGGCTGCCAGGGATAGGCAGACAGACGTGCCGATCATCGTATCGAGGGCTCCCGGGTATAGGCAGACAGACGTGCCGATCATCGTATCGAGGGCTCACCAAGGTATTGGTGAGACAAACCTTTTATCCTAGGTGAAAGGATAACCCTTCTCTTTGGGTTAAAAGAATTGTATTACTTTTACATTTCCGCTGTTACTTATATTAGAAAGGGATTTGTATTGTTTCCTTTCTTCTTTACATATTCAATTGTAATTGTTTCAATTACAATCATTCTATTACTTTTTGTATTGATTGATTCTATACGCTTTAAGGTAGAATCATTCATCTTTGTATTACTCTGATTATTTTGTTCACCTTTAATACAATCGTTTTACATTACATTAGTATTACAATACATCATACCTTTTATATTCAATACAATTGTGGGTGTTTGTATTTGTATTAGTTTAAGATCATTTAAACTAATCTCTTTGTTGCTAAAACTCAAAGGTTTTTAAACCTACAATTCACCCCCCTCTTGTATTGTTCCATCTAATAGACATACATATACATATATTCGATCCAACACAGGCTTTAACCATGAACTTATACTTAGAGAAATGTAAACTGAACACCTGATTTAGAAAATCCATGAGATTGAAAAAGATATTGATTTATACAAGATATAAATTATGAAGACATATTAAAGAATATTGAAAAAAAAATACATTATAACCATGGAATTAAACATGATTTGGGATTATCAAAACAGGTGAGTCCAACAATCTTATTTTTCTATAAATACCCACCCATTTATCAATTTACATTAACTTAAAATTCATCCTCCATGAAGCTATAATATTTTTACCTCCCATGGAGTCCTATAAATTTTTTCTAAAGTACCCAAGGTGCCGATCCTCATGTTTTTGGAGCCACTCTTCAAGGTAAGTGATATCCCAACATCTCATTTCCTTTCATGTTCACTTTTTTTATGGCATGTATTTAAAAAATACAAAATATTTTCTTATGCCCATTTTTTCTATTCCTTTAATTTATTAAGATTTTTTATTAATGGGAGACCCTTATCCCCTCTCTTTTTATTATTTTCTAAAACCATGTTTCATACCTGTTATGCTGCTGAATTTTCATCTCAAAATTACTCTCTTTTTCTCATGAAAATATCTTATTTTCTTTTGTGAATACTGAAAATTATTATTTTTTCAATGTTTATTCACCTATATGTAAAAATATTTTTTTTATTAACACACATGAAACCCACCTTCCTTCTTCATGGGTTAATAATGATATAAAGATCTTGTCTTTAAGAACTTCTTTTTAAAACACCATTCTTTTTATAAAAAACCCATTTCTTTTATTCTCCATGAGTTATTTAAAAAATATTTTATTATAATATACATGTCTCAAATTAATTAAGACATATGAATGGTGCACCTTGATACTTCTCTAATACATTGGGTAAATAATTTAATCTCTAGAGATGACTTGTTTTATGATACCTTTGTAATTTTTACTACACCTCAGTGAAAACCATGGTTATATGTTTATGAATGTATCATTTAAAATTCATATAAAAATTTCCATGATATGATTCCTATTCATATTATTATGAAATTCCTCTTTACATTTCCTTTATGTATGTTATCATGTTCTTATTGATATTCCTCAAGATCACATGTAAACTGTTTCCTTTGTTTTTCCTTACTGAGCCTTATGCTCACCCTTTACTTTGATGTATGTGCCTAGGTTATGAGACGTAGTAACTGTACATAGGATTAACCTATGATGAATAATTTCAAGTGTATTAGTAGAATTTTTTATGTATTATGTACCTCACTTCCAAGAAACTAATCTTTAAAAGATCCTCTGTTTGTACAATGTATTGAAAAGTTATGTAATAAAAAGGCGCAATGTCATAATTAATATATTATTGAATAATGAAATGATGATATACCCCATGAAAAAGTTATTAAATGTGTTAATTTAAACTTTTGTGAAATATTAGAAAATTTAGTGATGCTTTCACTATTATATTACATTTATGATTGTAATAATTTTTATGATAAATGAATAGATAAATTGAAACTAGTTAATTCAAAAAGTGTTTACTAACATTATCTAACTGATGTCTAAAAGCGTTATAACCATTTATTTATTTTAATGTACAACGATTTAATGTTAAATAATTATTATTTTATTTCATCTAAATATACATAATTACCAATCCGACCTTTATGAGAACCTGGTATGGTTAATGTAATGAGGGTGAAAATTGTTTTAATATTATATTTTTATTGGTGGTATGTTATGATGGTAGGTTAACTATATTTTTAAAATGTAACATGTTAACATCAATAATTAAAATTTCCTTTAGGTTATTTTTGAATATGAGTTGTTTTAGAGTATACATAGGATAAATTTTTTTAAAAAATAATAAGTGATGGGATTTATTTTTTTTTAAAAAAAATTTCTTTAGTTTTTTTGAAATTTTATATAACAAATAGTTTCTCATTAAATATATAAATTACTTCACAATTTTATTTAAGGATAAGTTTAACTATATTAATTTCCCAACATTTAAATCATATAGGATATATCAAATTTTATAATGTATGTCTTTTAGTATAATTTTTAAAAATAGAGAATATTGATTATTAACCATTAAAATATATTATTCATGATTTAAATAAACCAATACTTATCAAATAAATCTATTTATAAGGGCTTTAGACTTGCTTTGAACATAACCAATAAAAATAAATTGTTTTAATTAGGTTATATTTGAGAAAACATGGGTTATATAGAATATTGAATAATTAATATGTATTACACATTTTATAATATAAATATTTAAGTGGTTATCATTTTTTATTATATGATTAAGAAATTTGATGTTTATAGTACCTTATTAGTTATATTATATATATATATGTATTTGATATTTTATTTTTCAGATGAAATGGGTCACAATATATATATGTTGATAGGATAAATATATACTTTAAATTATTATACCATATTCATTCATAATATGGTTTTAATAATCCTTATATTGTAAAATGAACCAATACACAATTATAAATAATTATTTTTATAGGCATTATATTTTTTTTGGAAATGAAAAAATTATGTGACTTTTATTTAGTATTTCTTGATTTTTATATTTTATTACATATTATTTTTGATTGTGTAACTAATGTTTTTTTACTTATCTAATAATTTTTCCCTATAGTATGTTTTTTTGAAAATTATTGTTTTAAATGTAATATGTATGTAATTTTTTTGTAAAATTTTGATGAATATTTCATTATAATATTTATTTCGAATAATCACTTTATATTATTTGAAATTATTTTTAATATACATCTCAATGTATGATTAAAATATTTTTCTATAAGAAATACAAGTGTGTATGTGATAAAATTAATTTTTATTATATATTAGAATATGATGGGTATTATGAGAGGTCTAAGAATGGTATGTTAGAATGTGATTTACTATAAACAAGTTAGTGATTCGTTGAGTGAAAGGGTGAGGGTGATGTGAAATTTTTGTTTTTGCTTGTTTTCTTTATGGTTATTTCTTAAGGGAGATAAATAATTTCTTCTCCTCCTACAATTCAAATGTTCACCTCTTATTAATGAAATTATTTGAATGTCAGGGAACAACCATGGTATAAACTTATGGTATCATTCGTATAATTTTATTTTATGAAATGTAGTTGGTAAATTTGATTATAATGGTGTCCTAGTAAATACATAATGATAAGACTTACATGTGTATTTTGAGTGTCAATAATTTGAACATATAATCAATATATGTATTATTGTATATTTTTGGGGCCTTGTCAGTATTTACTTGTTTATTTTTATACTCAAACCCTACATATGAACATCAATTGATATAAATATCTTATATTTGAGATACAGGTGAGAGAAAATGAGTAGTAACATATATTATAAACTAGAAAAAAGTGATGGTTAGTGGTGGTTATTTAGTGGTCTAGATTCTGTCTAAACCACCACCTAATTTTTTAACAGTGGTTCTTAAAACCTACATGTATTTCATGATCGCTAGTTAATTAGAGGAAGTTCATTTTATTTTATAGTATTTTTTAAGTGTCTTTTTTGGAAAATTTATTAGAGATTTCTTATTTAATTAGAAACATTTATTTAATAAAAAAATACCCATTGGGAATATAAATAAATTAAAATTAATTGCTAGAAATCATTTAACAATGGTTACTTTGAACCACTACTAAATTCACTCAGTAATATAATTTTAGCGGTGGTTATAACAAACCACCTTAAAATATGTTTTGATTTTCTTAGAAAAAATTTCATAAAAACTATAAATATATAAGACTAACATGTTATAAACTCAATCATGAATATATGATAAACTCACCATTCACACATCACACATACAAAGTCATAAAAAAGCCATGGTTATCATAACCTAAGTCTCAGTCACCCCATACATCCATCAATACCTAATTTATCAATATATACATATAAAATATGTCAAACAACAACCCATTCCTAATATACATACATGTCACAACCTCCAATTCACGTGTTTTCCTCCACATAATCTCAAAATTGAAACCGGCCATGTCATCTCACCTGGTATAATAAAAAATGAAACAAAAATTAAAACTAAATATAATAAATCAAAATTACAGTAGAATTATTGATAAAATATTTAAATACCATAAAAAAAATGAACTATCACGATTGACTTTTAAAAACTTTCATGGATTAGAATGGTCAACCTACAACCTATTGCTGGAATATTCCACTTATAATGAATACCATATCATTTAAGAAAAGAAATTCGAAAGAGAAAAGACACAGAATATATTTAGAATACTTCCCATAAAAATTGTTATTTTTTAATGAAATAGAATAAATTTTCATAATAAAATATAAAAGGAATATTTTTTTTTAAATATAAACTTACCTATTTAAGAAAATATTCAACACTAGAAACTAAAAAGGTATAAGTAAATTTTCTAATTTAATTTTAAACTGACGTGCGACGTGTTTGAAATTTATTTAAATGTTATTATTTAAATATTTTTATATCATAGCATGTAATATAATTAAAAAAACTAAGGAGTGTGTTTTCCATGATTTTACATCAATATGAGGTCATTTTTTATGGTTTTGACCATTCCACACACGTTTAACTATTTTAAAAAACTAAAATCATGTTTATAGACATAAGAGGAAAACAATTATACAGAATGATGTGTCATTAATTCCTATATTTCAAAATATAAGCTATGGTAATTGTGCCTTTATTTCAAGACAATAAAATTCCATTTTTAGGTTTTGACAGCTCCACGGATGTTTTAGTGTTGTTAAACACTAAGAACATGTTTATGGACATAATGGGAAAACCGTCACTCATAATGATGAAATGTTTGTTCCTAAATTTGATAATTAAATATACAGTAGTTTTCCCAATATTTCCAGACAATTTGATATCATTTTACATGTTTTTATCATTCCATGCACATTTTAGTGTTTTAAAACACTAAAAATGTAACACCCCAAGCTTCCACAGTACGTTTCCCTTTGAATAATGCAATAGCTTGCATTGTACGCAACTTCGAGATTCTAACACACCGTGACCAATCAAACTAGCCGTTATGAATATTAATACCCACTTTTTGAAATTTTATATAATTTATCTTTCAAAATTGACTTAATTTTTGGATTTGGAATATATAAATTTTCTTAGGGTGAATTTTTTGTATTTTTCTGAAAAATTTCAATTTTTGATGAATAGTGAAAAACACTGTGTTATTGTTTAAAACCGACTTTTTATTTAAATAATTAAATATTTTATTTATATTTATTTGAGGTAAAAATATATTCATAATACCTATATATGTTCAATGTAATTAATTGGAGTCATTTTGTAATAATATTGGATATATAAAATTTTATTGAACTTTTCCCCGCCTTTTAGCCACCTCCTAGGAGCATTTGAAAATTTGAAAAAAACTTAATTTTACCGCTTTTGTGAGTGTAATTTCAAAAATCTGAGAGACACGTTTGATATCAGTAAGAAAAATTTGGTTCAACAAGATGAAAATAATTTTTGGTGAATAGTAACTTTTTTACTTTTATTTAACACGTTTAAATGTAAATAGGGTAATAAAGGGTAAAAATGATATTATTATTATCCTAAAACATGTCCAAATTCTATTGGAAAGTGTAATTCGACCAAAAACATCCTTATAAATAAAATATGTTCCTTTAGGTCCACTTGGATTAGATTAGGACATTTATTATTATTTTATTTAAGGAAGAGTTAAAAGAGTTAAATTCAATGTTTAATAACTAAACCATTTTTAATATTGGGTTATAAATTATATAAATTCGACTATAAATATTCATTATAAATCTAAAAGGATTTCCTACATAATGATATTTTACTTATAAATTTTAGACATTAAATAATTTAATTTATTTATGACACAATGATGACGAAGAAATTACATTAATAAATAAATATTAAAATAATTGATATTATAAATATCCAAATAAATGTAATTTGAGACTTTTGATGAATTAAACTAATTTAATAGTTTAATATGACATGTTATTATTGAACATATGAATTTAGTTCTAAGTAATAAAGTTGTTAGTACATTAACAAAAATCATTTATTAAATAATGTCAGAATTGACATAATTGAGTTTTTAAAACAAATACTATATTATTGGTTGATATAATATTCATAAAAATATATGGTTCGGACAAAGGGCCTTAATAATATTATATATGTCATTAATGAACCTATTGGGGTTCTCTTGGTAGTTTATAGTAAGTTTATTAACTATATTATATAAAAATACAAAGAGACATGGTAAATGTCGAACTATTTAACTTAGAGTTAAATCTAAAAGAAAAGGTTAATATGGTGACCCAAACCTATCTAAAAACTATTGATTGGGTGGATTTAGACCTATACCCACCTTATCCTCAAAATAAGTCATTTTTGAGCCATTAGAAACCAAAAATTATTTTATTATAAAATAATATTTCAATCTTTTCCTAAGGTGCCCCTCTCCCCTCTTATAAATGGGCACTTTCCATTCTCTTAATTTCAAACATCCGAAGCCTTTTCTCTTGGCCAAAACCTGCCCAAATATCCTCCCAACTTTCCTCCCTTCATCATAGAGGCCTTAATTTAGTCAAAACTCCATCCTAAGGATCCCTTTTGATCAAATCAAAAAGAAGAACCCGAAGAAGAGGTAAATATTTCATCACCAATTTCAAGTTCTTTTCTTCTTCCACTTATTCTTTCGTTTTTGTTTCCATTATAAAATAATAACTCTAGTATATTATATATACTGTGATGTTATTATAAAAATGGTACAACCATATTCATTATTCTATCCATCATATAAATGACAGAGTGACCAATCGTGCGTATGTACGGATTACCGTCTCCACGTCATGGTGTAGTTTGTTATTCAAACACTTCATCATTTTGATGGGTATAATAATGAGTATAAATGATGTAAACAACAAATATAACATGATAATTATTCTGTATAAATGATATACCATCCAATTATATATAATTTTAATATCAAAAGAATGATACTGTCGGTCGTGCGTACGTACAGATTACAGTCTCCACGAACACGATGAGATTCATTCCCCATCGTAATCATTGAAGACTAATTTTCCTTTTATGATTAAAAATAATGATTATTAACATAATATCATTCTGTATATTAATAAAATAAATCCTATCTATAACAAACATGGATTATTTAACCAAGTATATAAAGGAAAAAGAATCAGTTAACACCCGGAATGATGATACTACTAAAATATCATTAACAAAAAATATTAGAAGATCATATATGATATCATATTAATGTATATGGTTCTTTTATAATTTAATAACAATTATTTCACAATTATACATGAGTTTAACCTACCTTCGACCAAGGAAATGTACAAGGTAAGGGTTAATTTCACAATCTCTTTATTATCCGAGGTTGTTTATACTTAGGTATCTACAGGGACCTCTTTATCATCCACATCCATGTTTCTTAAAAATGTATTCCAAAACATTTTTACTATTTACTAGACTATCGGTTAATGTCATTTATGCCCTTGTTTTAATTTTTTTAAAATAGTTTGAAAGGAATCTTTCCATTATTTTCAAAACAAGGTACCTTATGACATTTTCGACAAAATTAAGGTAAGAATGTTTTTTTAACTTATACGGAGGGTGCGACTATTTTACACCATTATAACATCGTCGAAACTTCCCTTACAATAATATAAGAATATTTTCAAAATAAATGTTTTCTTTTATAATTATATGACTTTTAAATGATTTTAAAATAGAAAGAGATATTTCTCTAAAAAAATATTTGATTTCATCTATGTCAACATCCTTTGATGGATTTTAAGCTTATTTGAAGTTGATTTATTATGATACAAAACTTCTATATTGTATTGAAGGTTTTGTGATATGTTTCACTGTGGATGTGTTATTTTTACACCATTCATGGTTTATGGATAAAGTATTGAAATTTCGTATGCTAGTTTTAATACAAATGTTTATGTTATGTTTTAACTTTTTCATATGAGGATTGCATTGGACTTAGTAAGTGATGGGTGGAGCCTGCTATAGCTCCTCGATGCATTGGTAGGTATCCTAAGAAAAACTAATGTCTTGGAAAAAGGCCTTGAAAAAATATTATTTGTAGTCTTGGAATAAGGCCTTGACTATGTGGTTATGAAGTCTTCCATTATGCATTCCATCATTAGGAAAGTGACTATTGATATTGCATGTGATTATTAAACTAGTTGAATATCCATGGGAATGATTAAATGGAATTATTAGATTCTATCTTTTCTATATTATGATGTAGTTTATGTTTAAAAGGCTTTTTTTAGTCTTATGCATTGCCTTAAATGTTTATGCTTATTTATGAATGTTTCCTCTATATTGTTATCCTTACTAAGCATATGAGCTCACCCCTTTCTATGTTTCAATTTTCCTAGGATGTGAAGACGAATTTTATGGTTGAACAGTAGGGATAGGCTAAGGATATAAGTGTGTTCAAAAGGGAAAACCTGTTGTTGATGTTTTTATTTCATGATGTAATGTAAAACTTATGAATATATCTAGTACTTCCAAGGCTACTAAACTGATCGGTATTTCGGGATTTGATCCCTTGTGATCATGCCAATGTTATGTAATAATGCACCGACTCTGGGTAACTAAGGTCAGGGCATTACAGTTGGTATCATAAGGAGGTTTAGTACCAAACTTGGAAACTAGATTTAGAAAAACTCTTATTAGAGAACATTACCCTAAGAGGGAATTTGAGGATTAGTATAGAAGAAATTCCTAGAATTTTGGTACTATAGAGATTTTGTGAGTTTTCCAAGGAATACATGCCTGTCTAGATATGAGCAGGTAGAGGTGGCTCTGGCACAGATGTACCTAGGGGTAAACCACAAAAACACCGCTTTGAGCTAGACTCTAATGAGAACTGGTGCACGACAACGATCCTTGTTGCACTCTTGGTTACGACACCCCCGGGGGGATATGCTTAGGATAATTCTCATTTTATTTACAAACCATTATGAAGGGTTTATGAGTATATACTTCCTAAAAGAAAACATTTTTATGATTATGGATTATATCTATAAACTGTTCAATTTATGTTAAGTGTTTTACAAGTTTGGAATTATGTATTGCGATTCATAAACTAATCTTGTGTATGCCATTGTTCTGAAATGGAACCTAGTGGAAGGAATGGAAACTGTATCAAAACATGTAATCCATGTAGGGATTTCCCTCCTACAAAAGATAATTATAGTGGAGCTGGTGAAGCAGCTAGTGCTGATCATCTTATCACCATACTGGGACAACTCACTCAGGTTATGAATAATAACCTTACCTGTATGGAGCACTCAGATCCACAACGTGGAGGATCAATGTCAGACCACTTCATGAGGAAAAAAACCAAAATTAAATGGGAGTACAAATCCATTAGTATCTGACCAATGGATAAATTCCTTAGAGAAAATATTTCATGCTTTGGAAAGTAGCGAAAAGGAAAAAAATGTCATGGTATTTTATCACCTCACGGGAGATGTAGATCAATGGTGGTCATTGATTCAAAATAAAAAAGAAGATGACGAAGTATAAAATATGTAATGGAGGGAGTTTAAAGAGATTTTCATAGAAAAATACTTTTCTCGTGATCATCAAGCGGATATAGAAAGGAAATTTCTGAGTTTGAGGCAAAAAAAGGATGAGAATGTCCCAAAATACGAGGCTAACATTACAAGGTTACAAAGGCATGCAATAAATTATATACGTAAGCCAAGGAGTAAGATTGATTGATTATTTGATGGGTTAAAACCATTTCTTCATCGAGCATTAGTCTCACAATCCTTCTCATCATACGAAGATATATTCTCATGTGCTATCAAGACAGAAAAATAATTCTCTGTGTTTTATGACTTTAAAGAAAAGCAGGAGAATAAGAGATCTGATGAAAACTTGGGAAATGGAAATAAGGGTAAGAAGGGAAAATTTGAATATCCCTCATGTGGTAAATGTGGGAAGAAACACCCTTGTACTTGATAAAAGGTAATGTTAGTCTATTACAAGTCTGGTGAAAATGGCCACCAATCTCGTGATTGGAAGGGGAAGAAAGAGGCTGTTAAATGATACAATTTTAGAGAAAAGGGGAATTATGCAAATGAATTTCCTAAGCTCCAAGGGAACATACTTAAGAAAAGGCCAAGGGAGTAAGTCCAAGCTTATGGTATCACTACTGCTGAGGTTGAAGCTTCTAAATACATGGTGGCAGGTAATTTAATGGTTTATTCAAGTTTAAAAAATGATTTATTTGATTATGGATCATTTCATTATTTCATATCTTCCCAGTTTTCTAAGAAAATTAGTTATTTTCAATTTTACATAAAAAGGGAGTTTTCAGTCAAAAATCCTAAGAGAAGTATCGTTGCAACAAAGTTTTGTGAATTAGTTCTCATTAGAGTATGTAAATGTTCTTTATCTACTGATCTAATCATCATAACCACAATTGAATTTGATATAATCCTCAAAATGGATTGGATTTTGGACCATGATGTGAAAATTTAATGTAAGAATAATGAGGTTACAATTTTCGATGATGATAAGGAGTACCTTATCTTTAGAGAAGAAATGTGACCACCTGATTCTTATATAGATCCACCCCCAGTAGCTCTACTAAATTCAATTATTGGGGAAGAAGAAAATGAAATAACTATGGGTGAGGAAAAGAATGTTCGAATAGAGGACATACCTATTGTGAAAGAATATGTTGACGTGTTTCTAGAGGATTTACCAGAACATCCTCTAGAATGAGAAATTGGGTTTTCCATTGGTTTAATTCCTGGTTCAAGGCTCATATCGAAGACCCATTATAGAATGGCCACTATGGAATTAGTGGAACTAAAAAAACAACTAGAGGAATTGAGCAATAAGGGATTTATTCTCCCTAGTGTTTCTCCATGGGGAGCCAATATTTTTTTGTTAAGAATAAAGACTGATCTATGAGGTTGTGCATTGACTACAGGGAGATCAATGCTATAACCATAAAGAAAAAGTATCCCCTACCTCACATTGATGATTTATTCAACCAAATTCATGGAGCTCAATATTTTTCAAAGTTTGATCTTCGATCTGGATATCATCAGTTGTGTGTGAAGAAGGAATAAATTTTGAAAACAGCATTTCGAACCAGGTACGGGCATTACGAGTTTACAGTAATGCCTTTTGGATTGACTAATGCACCTATATTTTCATAGATATAATGAACAGAGTTTTCAAGGAATATCTTGATGGATTTGTAGTGGTATTTATTGATGATATCCTAGTATACTCCAAAATCAATGAAGATCATGAAAATTATTTGCGCACCATTCTGAAAACCCTTAGAAGAAATGAATTATATAGGAAGTTTATCCAGGGTGAAATATGGCTTCAAGAGATTTCTTTTCTTCTCCATATTATCTACAAGGATGGAATATTGGTTGATCCTTCAAAGACCAAGACAATCCAAGAATGGGAAGCACTGACGAGTATAACTGACGTATGCAGTATTATGGGTTTAACAGGTTATTATCTTTATTTTGTCCAGAATTTTGCCGGATTGGATAACCCAGTAACCAAGCTCACACGTAAAGGGGTTAAAATTGTTTGGAAAAAAGAGTGTGAAGAATTTTTTAAAGAAATGAAGAGAATATTAGTCAATGATCATATCTTGAATCTACCATCAGGGAACGATGGTTTTGTTATTTATAGTGATGATTCAAAGAAAGGACTTGGTTGTGTCCTTATGCAGAATGATAGAGTTATTTCATATGCATCACGACAGCTAAAAATTCATGAACAAAACTATCCTAGACACAATCGTGATTTAGTAGTTGTAATCTTTGCTCTAAAAATATGGAGACACTATCTCTGTGGTGAAAAATGTGAGATTTATACTGATCACAAGTGTTTGAAGTATATTTTCTCACAAAAATAAATCAACACATGGAAAAGGTGATGGATTGAACTACTCAAGGATTATGATTGAACAATACACTACCACTTGGGGAAGGAAAATAAGGCAGAAGATCATTTGAGAAGAAAGGATCATAGAGTTTGGAACAATATGAGAGTTAAAAGGAATCCTATTTTCATAGATCTAGTGAAAATGGATATGGGAATAATCATGGAAGGTAAAACATCAATACTTTTTAAATTTTTTTCCAAACCATCTTTACTAGAAAGGATAAAATGTTCTCAGGCTGATGATGAGGAGTTTCAAAAGAAGATTAAAGTTGTAAATGATGGGAGATTGAGTGACATTATATATGAATATGGGATTTTGAAATTTGGGAAGAGAATTTGTGTTCCTAATATACAGGATCTAAAAAGGGAATTGTTAGATGATTCTCATAGCTCAAATTTCTCTATACGTCCTTGTATCACTAAGATGTATAGAGATTTGAAGGAAAATTTTTGGTGGGACAACATGAAGAGGGAGATTTCTGATTTTTTCCAAGATGTATGGTTTGTCAACAAGTGAAATCTAGAAGGAAACATCCTAGAGGAGTCATGGAACCTTTTCCCATACCTGAGTGGAAAGGGGATAATATTACGATGGACTTCGTCATGGGGATACCAAAGACTCCTAGAAGGAATGATGCAATATGGTTTATTGTTGATCATATTACCAAGTCAACACATTTTCTTTCTATAAGAGAAGATTTACCACTTGAACGTCTAGAAATACTATATATTAATGAAGTTTTAAAACTTAATGGAGTACCCTTTTAGATTGTTTCTGATCTCGATCCCTATTTTACATCAAGATTGTGGGAAAGTCTTCAGAAATCCCCAGATACTGAACTTCATTTGAGCACTTCCTACCACCCTCAAACTGATGGACAATCAGAACAGACTATTAAAAAATTAGAAGTCATGTTGATATCTTTCTCACTTGACTTTCAAGGTATGTGGGATCAATATTTACCACTGGTAGAATTTTCCTATAACAATAGCTTCTATTCAAGTATTCTGATGGCACCATATGAAGCGTTATTTGGAAAGAGATTTCCCACACCAACATGTTGGGATGATGTTGGTGAAATAAAACTCGTAGGCCGAAAACTTTTTGAGGAAACAATAGAAAAGGTTAAGGTTATCCAAACCCACATCAAAGCATCCAAAAGTAGGCAAAAGAGCTATGCCGATAACCAAAGGAAGGATTTGGAATTTCAAGTAGGAGACCATGTTTTCTTAAAGTTATCTCCATGGAAGGGTGTTATAAATTTCAGAAAGAAGGGTAAATTGAGTCCCAGGTACATCAGACCTTTTGAAATTCTAGAACTAATTGGAGTTGTAGCTTATCGTTTGGAAATGCCTCCAAGTCTCTCCAAAGTTCATGATGTGTTCCACGTATCACTGTTGAGAAAATACATGCCTAACCCAACACATGTATTCATCTATGAGGAAATTGAACTAGAACCTGATATTTCTTATTGTGAAGAGCCTGTCAAAATTTTTGATACAAGAGAACAGGTGCTAAGAAAATGGACGACTCGTCTGGTAAAAGTTATGTGGAGAAACCATAAGATGGAAGAGGAAACATGGGAACCATAGGAACTTATGATAGAGAACCACATGAATCTTTTTGTGTGGTATTATTCTAGAAATTTCGAGGACGAAATTATTTGGAGGGAATAATGTAACACCCCAAACTCCAACAATACGTTTTCCTTTGAATAATTCAATAGCTTGCATTGTACGCAACTTCAAGATTCTAACATACCGTGACCAATCAAACTAGATGTTATGAATAGTAATACCCACGTTTTGAAATTTTATAAAATTTATCTTTCAAAATGGACTTCATTTTTGGATTCATAATATCAAAATTAGCATAGGGTGAATTTTTTGTATTTTTCTGAAAACATTCAATTTTTGATGAATAGTGAAAAACACTACGTCCTTGTTTAAGAACAACTTTTTATATAAATAAATAATTATTTTATTTAAAATTATTTTAGTTAAATATATATACCTAATACCTATATATGTTTAATTTAATTAATTAGAGTCATTTTGTTATAATATTAGATATATAAAATTTTATTGAACTTTTTCACCGTCTTTTACCCACCTCCTAGGAGCATTTTTAAATTCGCATAAAACTTAATTTCAACACTTCTGTGAGTGGAATTTTAAAAATCCAAGAGACATGGTTGATATCAATAAGAAAAATGTGGTTCAATAAGGTGAAAATAATTTTTGGTGAATAGTAACTTTTTACTTTTATTTACCATAGTTAAAACTAAATAGGGTAATTAAGGGTAAAAATGATATTATTATTACCCTAACACATGTACTCATTCTACTGGATAAGTTTAATTTGATCAAGAAAAATATTAGGAATAAAATATGACCCTTTAGGTTCACTTGGATTAGATTAGGATATTTATTATTATTTTATCTAAAGATGACTTAAAAGAGTTAAATTCAATGTTTAATAACTAAACCTTTTTTAATATAGGGTTATAAATAATATAAATTCAACTATAAATATTCATTTGAAAGATAAAAATATTTCCTATATAATTTTATTTTATTTATAATTTTTAGACATTAAATAATTTAATTTATTTATGACACAATTATAACGCAGTAATTATCTTTATAATGAAATATTAAAATAATTGATATTATGAATTTCCAAATAAATATAATTTGAGACTTTTGATGAATTTAACTAATTTTATAGATTAATATGACCTGTTAGGATTGAACATATGAATTTAGTGATAATTAATAAAGTTTTTAGGACTTCACCAAAAATCATTTATTTAATAATGTCACAATTAACATAATTGAGTTTTTAAAACAAATAATATATTATTGGTTGATATAATATTCCTAAAACTCTACAGTTCATCCAAAGGGACTTAATAATATTATATATGTTAATAATGAACCTATTGGGGTTATCGTTGCAGTTTATAGTAAGTTTATTAACTATATAATTTAAAAATACAAAGAGACATGGTAAATGTCGAACTATTTAACTAAGAGTTAAATCTAAATGATAAGGTTAATATGGGGACCCAAACCGGTCTAAAACCTATTTGTTGAGTGTTTTTAGATCTAACCACACCTTATTCTAGAAATAAATCATTTTTGAGCCATTAGAAACCAAAAGTGATTTTATTATAAAATAATATTTCAATCTTTTCCTAAGGTGCCCCTCACCCCTCTTCAAAAAGGGAACTTCCCATTCTCTTAATTTCACACCTCCAAAGCCTTTTTGCTCGGCCAAAATATACCTGAATATCCTCCCAACTTTCCTCCCTTTATCCTAGAGGCATTACTTTAGTCAGAAAGCCAACCTAAGGAGCCCTTTTGATCAAATCAAAAGGAAGAACCCAAAGAAGAGGTAAATATTTCATCACCTCTTTCAAGTTCTTTTCTTCTTCCACTTTTTCTTTATTTTTTGTTTCCATTATAAAATAATAACTCCAGTATCTTATATATAATTTGATGTTATTATAAAAATTTTACAACCATATTCATTATTTTATCCATCCCATAAATGACAAAGTCACCATACGTGTGTACGTACATATTACCGTCTCTACGTCGTGGTGTAGTTTGTTATTAAAACACTTCATCATTTGGATGGGTATAATAATGATTATATATGATGTAAATAATAAATATAACATAATAATGATTCTTTATATATGATATAACATCCAATTATATATGATTTTAATATTAAAAGAATGATATTATCGCTCATGCGTACGTACAGATTACCGTCTCCACGAACACGATGAGATTAATTCCCCATCGTAATCGTTCAAGAATAATTTTCATTTTATGATTCAAAATAATGTTTATGAACATAATATAATTATTTACATTAGTAAAATAAATCCTATCCATAACAAACACGACTTACGTAACCAAGCATATAAAGGAAAATGAATCTGTTAACACCCAGAATGATGATACTACTAAAATATCATTAACAAAGCAATATTAGAAGATAATATATGATATCATATTAATGTATATGGTTCTTTTATAATTTAATAACAATTATTTCACCATTATATTGGAGTTTAACCTACCCTAGACCAAGGAAAAGTACATGGTAAGGGTTAATTTCACAATCTCTTTATTATCCGAGGTGGTTTTTACGTAAGTATCTACTGAGACCTCTCTATCATCCACATCCATGTTTCATAAAAATGTATTCCAATTTTTTTTAATATTTACGAGACTATGGGATAAATTCATTTATACCTTTGTTTTAATTTTTATAAAATATTTTGAAAGGAATCTTTCCATCATTTTCCAAACAAGGTACCTTATGACCTTTTCATCAAAATTAAGGTAGGAATGTTTTTCTAACTTATACGACGGGTGCCGCTATTTTCTTCCATTATAACATCATCAAAGCTTCCCTTAAAATATTATAATAATATTTTCAAAATTAATGTTTTATTTTATAATTATAATACTTTTAAATTGTTTCAAAATAGAAATAGATATTTCTCTAAAAAAAGTTTTGATTTCATCTATGTTAATATCCTTTGATGGATTTTAAGATTATTTGAAGTTGGTTTATTATGATAGAAAACTTACATATTGTATTGATGGTTTTGTGATATGTTTGACTGTGGATGTGTTATTTTTAAACCATTCATGGTTTATGGACAATGTATTGACATTTCGTATGCTAGTTTTAATAGGAAGGTATATGTTATTTTTAAACTTTTTCATATGTGGAATGTGTTGGACTTAGTAAGTGACGGGTAGAGCCTACTATAGATCCTCAATGCATCAATAGGTATCATGACACAAACTAGTGTCTTGGCATAATGCCTTGAAAAAATCTTATTTGTAGTCTTGGCACAAGGCCTTGACTATGTGGTTATGAAGTCTGGCATTATGCATTCCATCATTATGAAAGTGTCTATTTATATTTCATGTTATTATTCGACTAGTATAATATCCATGGTAATGAGTAAATGAAATTATTTGATTTTATATTTTCCATATTATGACGAATTATAAGTTTAAAAGGCCTTTTTTAGTCTTATACATTGCCTTAAATGTTTATGATTATTTATAAAAGTTTTTGTTATATTATTATCCTTACTGAGCATCTGATCTCACCCCTTTCTATGTTTTATTTTTCCTAGGATGTGAAGAAGTATTTTATGGTTGACCTGCAGGGATATGATAAGGATATAAGTGTGTTCAAAAGGGGAAATTTTTTTGTTGATGTTTTTATTTCATGATGTAATGTAAAACTTATGAATGTATCTAGTACTTCTAAGGCTACTAAAATGACCGGTATTTCGGGATTTGATCCCTTGTGATCATACCAATGTTATGTAATAATGCACTGAGTTTGGGTAACTAGGGTCAAGGCATTACAAAAAAAGAATTTACGGGCATAACAAGGAAACCTTCATTTGGAATGACGTTCCATAAGTTACTATATTTAAAAATTAAATCTATGGTGGTGGTACCATGATTTCACATCAATCTAATGTATTTTCTTTGTTTTAACCATTCCACAAACATTTAGTGTTTTAAAACTCTAAAAACACATTCATGACCATAATAGGAAAAAACTTTATTTAGAATGATGTGTCCCCACTTCCTCCAATTCAAAATTAAAGCTATGGTCATTGTCCTATTATTTTAGGAGAATCCAAAACAATTTCTCTTGTTTTGACAATTCCCTTCACGTTTTCGTGTTTTAAAATACTAAAAACATGTTTACGATCATAATAAGAAAACCATCATTCAGAATGATGTTCCGATGGTTCATACATTTCACAATTAAAAATATGATAGTTTCCCATGATTCATGGATAATATGACGTTGTTTGTCTGGTTTTGAAAGTTCTATTCTTTTTTAGTGTTTTTAAACACTAAAAATACATTTATGACCATAATAGGTAGACCATCATTTGGAATGAAACATAATTGGTTCTTACATTTCAAATTTAAATCTACAATGGTTTTCCCCTATTTTTAAGAATTTAATATGTCTTTTTTTTGGTTTTAACCATTCCGAAAATGTTTTAGTGTTTTAAAATACTAAGAACGTGTTTACAACCATAATGAGAAAATTGTCACTTAGAATGAATTTTTTTTCAGTTCCTACACATCAAAATTAAATATATGGTTTTTGTACTCTATTTTTTGGAAAATAAGATGTCTTTTACTGGTTTAGACTGAACCATGCATGTTTTAGTGTTTAAAACACTAAAAACACATTTACATCCATAATTAGTAAAATGTAATTCAGATTGACGCTTTGTGAGTTTCTATATTTGAAAATTAAATATAAGGTGGTTTTACCATGATTTCATATCAATATGAGGTTGTTTTCCTAGTTTTTATTGTTCCACACACATTTTAGTGTTTTAAAATACTAAAAACACATTTACCACCATAATAGGAAAACAATCATTCAGAATGATGTACCATCTATTAATACATTTCAAAATTATATTTATGATCATTTTAACCTTATTTATTGAAAATATGGCATCATTTTTTGGTTTTTACTGTTCCAAATGCATTTTAGTGTTTTAAAACACTAAAAACACATTTGCGACCGTAATAGGAAAACTTTCAATCAAACTGACATTCCATTAGTTACAACATTTCAAAATTAAATCTATGGGGTTTTTCTGCTAATTTTAGGACAATCCGACACCATTTGTCATGTTCTTACTATTCAATGCATGTTTTAGTGTTTTAAAACAATAAAAATGTGTTTACTATCATAATGGGAAATCTGCCATTTATAATTACATTCCATCGGTTCCTACATTTAAAAATTAAATCCCCGGTGGTTGCCCCTAATTTCAGGACAATATGATACCATTTATTTAGTTCTGACTATTCCATACTCAGTTTAGTGTTTTAAAACACTAAAAACGTGTTTACAACCACAATAGGAAAACCATCATTCATAATGATATTTCTTTCGTTCCTAAATTTCACAATTTTATCTATGGTCTTTATTCCTTACTTTCTGGAAAATCTAATGTATATTTCACAGTTTTAATCACTCCACACATATTTTAGTGTTTTACAACACCAAAAATACATTTATAGCCATAACAGATATAACATCATCTGGAATGATGTTTCACAGGTTCATACATTTCACAATTAAATATTCGATCATTGTACATAGATTTCAGGGAAATTCAACATCATTTTCTTATTTTTGACATGTAGTAATAAACTAAACATCAATATAGCACAAAATATTTTCAGTATAACTTTAAATGCTTGTTTTCTATATAAAATTTTCATTTTAGTTTTTCTATGGATGTTGCATGTGTTCTTCGCAAAGTCTATGGGTTTGAAACGAAGTCAGGGACCTAAAAATGAAAAAATAATCTAGAAATAAAAAACATAACACTTTATAAGTGGATTACAATAATTAATCATATCATTTAAATTAGTTATCAAGCAATACTAAATTAATATTACCTTTACTTGAGTATGAAAGATTTCATTTGTCGAAGATGTAGGAATATGCCTATAATATTTATAATTAATGATAATGCCCACTTTGTGTCACATGTTGGTTCTCAATTTTCCTTAAAGTGATTTTGGTTATTGTTGTCTGGTTTATCTTTTGGGCGGATCTGGACATGGGCATGGTTCCAAACCCAACCTGCCTATGGTTCTTATTGCTTGTTCAGTTCTCACTAACCGAAAAAGCGACTTATTTTAAAATCCAAAAAAAAATAAGTTTCAGAAAAAAATAATCTTGATGTCCTTCATGTCCCATATATCTGCTATGTTCATATTTCTATCCCTTATAAGATTATCTTTATCTGTTTGATGAATTTATTAAACAATTAATAAAATATAATGTTTTTTGAAAAAATGACATACATACTAGAAATAGTAACCCACCAATATCACCTATATAGAGGGGTGACTAACTATTCCATCACCAGAGGTGAATCAAGCAGTGGGATACCAATGAAATCTAGGGAAACGGTTGGCCCACTAGTAGTCTCAGGGTGAATAAAATCACTAGGACATATAGAAGATGATAGTAGTGGTGGCGTGCTAAGAGATGATGATATCCTAGAATCCTAATTTTTTTTGATCTTGATATTCCTACATTTCAAATGTTTATGGAATATTAAATATATAAAAAATTTAAAACAAAAATATTTTTACAAAAAAATATAAACTTGAAGATAGTTTATATGTATGAAACACTTATTAATGAGAAACTATAATATAATTTCATTTCAAATTTATACATTTAATTATCCTCATTTTTGTCAACATCTATTGTGAAGAGTCCTTCATTTTCATGTTCTCTTGAAAGTTCTAGCATTTTTATATTGTTAGGAAAAAATTTTTAATATTTTTTGGTTGATGAGGTTTACTATTACAAAGCACCAGTTGATCTTCATCACCCATATCACATAATTGTCTCTGATTTAAGTGTAAAATAACACTCCAACTTTAATATATTTCATCATCCATATAATAAGATATCTATTCTTGTGAATACAATATAAATATACCATGCTCTACATGCTCACTTGTATACATCAATCAAGATAAGTTGAAAAAAGTAAAATACACCGAATCATTCATTATACCCATATCAATGTTTACCTTTAATGACCCGGAAATTTCAAGGAATTGTTTTTAGATAATTTGGAATTTTAAAAGTCTGTGGCTTCTGACGACACTTGATTCCGAGGCCCGGTGTTCCCAGAATCAATTTCTGAAGTTTAGCTCGGGTACGTTTAGTGAACGAACAAGCGGATTTTTATAACTTTTGAACCGGTGCTTGGAATTAAAATCTGAGGGCACCAATGAACTCGTAGAGCCAATAATTTCTTAAGGGGACACTTACCGTAGTTGCGTTCACAATGGAGGAGAAGATAACTTTTGGGGTTTATTTTGGAAGTAAATAAAAATTGTCAGAACAATTTTTATTTCTTAAGGTGGTTTTTCCCTCCCATGGGTAGTTAAGAGTGGGGCCCACATCCACTTAACTACCCAAGTATGGGTGTTAGATAGGTGGGGGCCCGCATGATCCCCACCATTTAATTTCCTCTAATCTCATTAATAACCCCCCATTAATTGGAAAACCCCCCATTTAACTGCCAATGCGTTTAATAATGGGGAACCTTCCCTCTCCCTTCTTAAATTAATTTTCATCACGTCTTATTTAATGAGGTGATTTAATTTGGGAGCGTTACATTGCGTGTATAATAAAATAATAGGAGGAACCTATTATTTTATTAAGGAGTAGAGCTTCGTTGTGTGACGAAGAACGATGAAGAATGCCGGCCTCTGACGAAGAACGATGAAGAATGCCTGTTCCTCGAAGATTGACGACGCGCCACCCTTTCTCTTCTTTGCGAGAAGAGAGGAGACACTGCTTCCTCTTCTGAGCACTCCGACGATGCCTACGATACTCTTCGCCGCGATGCCGTCTACCGTGATGCCGATGTCCGACATCAACTGTTGAGGTAGGGGAAAATCTGTATATTCTTTCTTATGAGAATTATACCCTCGTGCTTGGTAATTAATTTGTTTGGTGATTTTTAGAACCACTAACGCGGTGGGTGCGGACTAACGAACAAGTCCGAACCCACCGCTGCTTTGTTCTTGATGTGCGAAATAATTGGAGATGATAACGCGGGACCGAAATGGCGATTGGAGGCCTTCGCAGTGATGTACGGGTCCCGAGCTGACTGTAGGCGCATGAGGAACCAAAATTGGACCACCGGAATGACTCCGGTGGCCCGTGGAAGTCACCGGTGGTTTGGGTCACTGGGGGCCGGCATCGGCCGCCCTCCCGAAGGCGGCGGCGCCCCGACGAGCCGCCGGCAGGATCCCACCACGGCTTTAGCTGGGGCGGCGAGGAATGGGATCCCGCGGCCGCACGGGATTCAGGGGAGACGCGGCGTCAGTCGCCACTTCTGCGGAACGCAAAGGGGGGACCGCGTCCCCCCTGCTCGGCACGCTGGCCGAGCCAGCACACCCCCCGGTTAAGCCGGGGTGGGTCGCGCGGACCGGTCCAGGCCGCGCCCTACCGGGCTGACCCAGGGGGTGGGGGGGGGGGGGGGGTTGGGCCGGGTCGGACCGGGCCCAGACCCCCCCCACTTCAGACTATTTTCGGTATTTCGCCCATAACTTGAGCTACAGTCCTCCGCTCGATGCACCATAAGTTTCATAGGAATCCTTGGATCGAGACGGTTGTTTTGGTATATTTCACTCGAGGATTAAGCAATGTTTGTGTATGAACAGGTTGGTTCGAACTCAAAACCAACCGGACCCTTGGAGCGGAAATGATTATATCTTAAGGACCGGATGTCTGTTTGATGTGCCGTCAACTTCGTTGAATTCATCTTGATGAGATAGTACTTTTGGATTACTCCGATTGAGTTTTGGACTTAGCCAGAGTACGGTTGGGTTAGTTTTAGCTTAAAAACCAGCCGGGCCCCTAGGACGGAAAAGCCAATAACTCTCAGACCGGGCGTCTGATTGACGCACCGTCTGTCGCGTTGGGTTTCTTTTGACAAGACAGAACTTTGAGATACATCAAATCTGGACTTCGTGACAATTTATGTATCAAATCTCTCTCTCTTCTTCGAGGAGCGGACCCTCCTAGAATCGATCATGCTGTGTGCGAGAACCCTATAGCTGGCTGCGACTGCGACGATGACGACTGCACATGGATCCTCTGTCGGTTCGGCAACGAGGACGACTGTACTTGGATTCTCCGTGGGTTCAAGAGTGATGATGACCGTACTAGGATCCTCTGTGGGTTAGACAACGATGACTACTGTTCTTGTATCCTATGTGGGTCTGGCAGTATGACCTCTGTACTTGTATCTTGAGTGGCTCCAGCAGAGTAGCTGGTCTTGTATCCTTTGTGGGTCTGACAACTTAGCTGGTCTTGTATCCTATGTGGGTATGAAAGCTTGTATGAATCAGTGGCTACATCTGATCATCTCCATCTCCTTACGAAGTGTAAACCTGTGTGATCTGAGTCTTGATTCTCAATCATTATCATCGATGTGATTGACTTGCTTTCCTGTGTGGACTGGGATGTGTTTTCCTGTGTGGACTGGGTTATGCTTGGGCTTGAGAGTTAGAGCTGTTTTGTAGCTGATAACTTAGGTATATTTATGGGCATATACCTAAGTAGAGTCGTTTGATACTTCGTGATTGTTTCTTTCATTTGTGGTTTATCTTTCGTGGATTCTGGGAGACCTTCAGGGGTCTCGGGGTCCCTACTGAGTATCATATACTCACCCCTGCATGGGCTAGGCCTACACTACATTGTGTTGGATGCAGATGACAGACAACACTGATCGAGGTGGAGGCTTGTAGAGCTATATAGTACTCGGAGGTGGACCACTTGACGAGACGTACACGAAGCGGGCGGCCAGACCCGATGAGCTGAGAAGACTATCTGTACCCACCCTTCAGGTGGGATTTCCAGAGGATGACTCAGTGTTGATGTTTTACTTACTACTGTTGTAATTTACTTTAAGTTGTATGGTACTTTCAGTTGGGTTTGTATACTGTCCCATTTACTTTTTAGCACTTACCTTGTACCTAGTTTTACTTAGTGCTTACTTCACTTGCGTACTCTGTTGTGTTTGTTACTTCATAAAGGCAATGCCTTCTCTTATTTTGGGTTTTTACGCCTTTGGTGCTAGTCGCAATCCCCTGACCTATGGAAGGAGGGATGGGGTAGTCATGGTATGGGCCCCGAGGACGGGTCGTGACAAATTGGTATTAGAGGAGTCGGTTCTACCGCAGAACTCAGGACTCTGATAATTTATTCTCTGTGAAGAAATAGTGTTAAGAGTATTGAGTGTGGCTTTCATTCCAGGGAGTCCAGTGTTGGTGTGGCGGCCGACGTATCCATACACCAGGACCCTGACCTCTGATTTCCAACTCAGTGCATGAAAACACTGTTTGCGTGTGTGTTTCCTTTCAAATGTTATCTTTGTGATTACTTTATGTCAGCTCACCAGGTATAATGTACTAACCGTGGCGCACCTGTTTCTTTTTAGGATGGCCCCACGAATGTAGCCAGCCATGGTTCCTAGTTACATGCAGGATGGCAGCCCACCGAGCGACGAGGCCTCGGTTTAGGGCCCTATTATAGCGGAGGCACCAGCAGTACCTATACCCGCTGAGCCACCGATGATACCCTCCCTAGTGGAGGAGAGTGCACGTCACCTGAGCACGTTGCACAAGTTTCAGAGACAGAGGCCACCCAGGTTCCGCGGAGAGACGGATCCACAGGCAGCCGAGGATTGGTTGGAGGCCATCGTCAGAGTCTTCAGACTGGTAGGGACACCAGCAGATCTTATGGTGATCCTTGA
This sequence comes from Viscum album, assembly GCA_963277665.1. Lineage (NCBI taxonomy): Eukaryota > Viridiplantae > Streptophyta > Magnoliopsida > Santalales > Viscaceae > Viscum > Viscum album. Next base: position 1,954,729,175 of record OY728125.1, read on the forward strand.
CACGAGTCTCCTGCACGAAGAAGCAGGTTGATGGTGGATCCTGATTCTCTAGGTACACGATGAGGAATCTCTTCTATGGACGGACTTCGAGAGCCACTTACACTTAGAGTTTGTTCCAGCCACCCTCCGTGCAGTGTGCATCTAGGAGTTGCTATAGTTGCGGCATGGAAGCATGTCAGTACCCCAGTACTCGGCGAGATTTACCGACCTCTCGCGCTACTCCATAGACATGGTATGAGACCCATTCTTCCGGGCTTGGACCTTTGAGAAGGGACTGAGGCATGAGATCAGAGCTTCAACGATTCCCCTTAGCATCCCGACGCAGGCGGGGGTGCTGGAGCGAGCCTTGTTAGTGGATAGCTTACTCGCCGAGTAGCCATCAGCAGCGAGACCCACTGCTGGACGACAAGGAGTGGAGTCTTATGCAGCTGATAGTCGACAGATGACGTAGGGGTCCAAGCAGACCAGGCTGTCAGGTGGGTGACATCAGGATGCAGGTTCGGCTATGCGGGGAACACGGCGCAGAGCCAACCTTACTAGGAGGAGAAAGTGCTATGCATGCGGTGGGCATGGCCACATGGATCGTGACTAACCGACCCGCCTTGCAGACGAGCAACATGCAGTGGAGGGACCTCCCAGGCAGAGGCATAGGTTCGACCGTGGCGGTCCGTAGGAAGCAGGCGGACGATGCAGAGGAGCTGGCCGAGCAGCGGGTGGCAGACGACGCTTCGAGGCTCTATCACCACCACCTCCAGGAGGTCCACCCCGACCACAAGAAGCTGGAGGGCAGAGGAAGGCTCAGCTCCAGGCAGTGGAGGCTTACGACCAAGGTGCTCCCGAGATGATTCGAGGTACTATCTGTGTCTACTCCACCCATGGTGCAGTTCTTATAGACACAGGTGCGAGTCATTCTTTTATTACCGCTGCCCTTGTTCAGAGCTCAGAGATTCTGACAGAGCCGTTGTCTCGATCCTTATGGCAAGAGACTCCTATGGGAGTAGACTCGACAATTACGCACTGGTTCCGGCAGTGTGAGATTACTCTAGGAGGCGAGAGATTTGACTCAGATCTTCTTGTAGTGGCGTCGAGGCCTTACGACGTCATCATGGGTATGGACTGGTTATCTACAGTCCATGCTCAGATCGATTGTATTAGGCGCAAGGTGCGGTGTGTCCGCACGGATGGGACCAGTTTCACCTTCACCAGCGAGAAGGGGACCTTCGCAGCATAGGATGAACTTACGCTAAGGAGAGGGCAGCTGATCACACATCAGTTGGCTAGTCTCATCCTCAGAGTAGTTGACGTGCAGAGTCCGATATTTCGTGTTGTGGTGGATTAGTATGTGGATGTTTTTCCTGACGATGTTCTAGGACTACCTCCTCGTAGGGAGGTAGATTTATACATAGACCTGTACCTCGGGACATCACCGATATCTACTCCATCATATCGGATGGCTCCCTCCGAGCTTCGTGAGCTGCAGGTACAACTGGAGTACTTACAGGGGAAAGGTTTCATCCGACTCAGTGTTTCACCCTGGGATTCTCCGATTCTGTTCGCCAAGAAGGTGTATAGGATCTTGCGACTACGTGTTGACTATCGTCGCCTGAACTAGGTTACCGTGAGGAATAAGTATCTACTTCCGAGGATTGACGACATCTTTGATCAGCTCAAGGGAGCACATTGGTTCTCGAAGATAGACCTCAGGTCAGTCTATCATCAGCTCCATGTTCGGGACGTGGATGTGTATAAGACGGTCTTCAGATGTCGGTATGACCACTATGAGTTCTTGGTCATTCCCTTCGGTGTGACCAATGCTCCAGCAGTGTTCATGAGTCTCATTAACGGGATCTTCCAGCCCTGCCTCGATCGGTTTATCATAGTCTTCATTGATGACATACTGATTTACTCGACTACCGAGGAGGAGCACACCTACCACTTACTGGTTGTATTGGATACACTCTGAGAGGAACAGATTTATGGTAATCTCTCAAAGTGCTAGTTCTGGCTTTGATAGGTTCACTTCTTGGGGAAAGTCATCTTAGAGGAGGGAGTTGTAGTGGATCCTGCGAAGGTCGAGGAGGTACTTGCTTGGGAGCCACCCAGGAGCGTGACGGAGGTGCAGAGTTTCCTAGGTCTGGCTGGGTATTATCCGAGATTTGTGCTAGACTTCTCCAGAGTTGCAGCACCACTTATAGATTTGACGAAGAAGGGGAAACCCTTCATGTGGTCAGACAGATATCAGTAGAGCTTCCCGGAGCTAATGTGGAGATTGACCAGTGCGCCCATCTTGAGGCTGCAAGAGGAGGGTGTAGGGTATGTAGTTTACTGCGATCCATTAGGGACCGGACTCGAGTGTGTCCTGATGCAGGAGCGAGCAGTGATCGCTTACGGTTCACGACAGTTGAGGCCGCATGAGAAGAACTACACTACCCATGACCTGGAGTTAGCAGTAGTGGTCTTCGCCCTGAAGATGTGGTGACACTATCTGATGGGAGAGCGCTTTACAGTCTACTCTAACCGCCAGAGTCTCAGGTACATTTTCTCGTAGAAGGACCTGAACCTGAGATAATGGTGATGGATCGAGTTTCTCCAGGATTATGACTTTGAGATTGTCTATAATCATGGGAATGGGAACACAGTGACTGATGCTCTCAGCAGGAGATCGGGCATTCAGCTACATGGAGAGGCGACATAGCAGTTAACCAATTTGCAGATATCCTTTATGGATGGAGATGGGGCATCCTATATTCATTTCCTCACAGTCACTCCTCCACTACTTCAGTGGGTTAGAGAGGCACAGTGTGGGGACGTTGACTGTGAGGTGCGACGTGCTCAGTTATCCTCAGGGCTGGTACCCGATGGATTTTCTGAAGGCGGGGATCACGTCATCCTCTTCCAGGGACGTACCATGGAACCAATTTCACTATAGGAGGAGGTGCTGAGGGAGTTCCACACTTCCCCTCTAGTGGTACATCCTGGAGTAGAGAAGATGTACCAGGACCTCAGATGACAATGCTGGTGGCCGGGTATGAAGAGGGTTGTAGCAGAGTTCATTTCACGATGCCTCACTTTCCAGCAAGTGAAGGTGGAGCACCAGGTACCAGCAGTCTTGGTAAAACCCTTAGAGGTTCCATAGTGGAAGTGGGACGAGATATCCATGGATTTCGTGATGGGGCTTCCACGTACTTCCAGAGGACACGACACCATCTGGGTGATCGTAGACCGGCTCACCAAGTCGGCCCACTTCTTGCCGATCAGAGATAAGGGCTCAGTAAAGATATTGGGACGCCTCTACGTTCAGTAGATCGTATGGATTCATGGTGTGCCATCGTCTATCGTCTCCGATCGAGACACTCTCTTTAATTCCTGGCTTTGGAAGGGTATGTAGGAGGCCTTTGGGACGCAGCTACACCTGAGCACTGGCTTTCACCCACAAACGGATGGCCAGACGGAGAGGACCATTCAGAAACTTGAGGACATGCTCCGTGCATGTGTCCTTAACTTTGGTCACAACTGGGAGGATCACCTACCCTTGGGGAAGTTTGCATACAACAACAGCTACCACTCCACCATCGGGATGTCACCTTATGAGGAACTATACGAATGACCTTGCAGATCACCTCTGTGCTGGACTGACCCTGGGGAGTCAGCACTCGTAGGACCAGAGATGGTTCAGGCTACGACAGAGAAGGTGCTGATCATCCAGGAGTAGATGAGGACTGCACAGAGCAGACAGGAGTCCTATGCTGATAGGAGGCGGAGACCACTGTAATTCGAGGATGGCGACCACATCTTCTTATGGGTCTCATCTCGATGTGGATTACGGAGATTTGGTCACGGTGGAAAGTTACCTCTGCGTTTCATCGGACCATTATAGGTCCTCAGCAGGGTAGGCATGGTGGATTACCACCTGGCCCTTCCACCTCAGTTGCACCGGATGCACGACGTCTTCCACGTATATCAGCTGAGGAGATACGTGCACGACCCGATGCATATCATCGACCACGGGGAGCTAGATATCGATGATGGGGCGACTTTTGCGGAGGTCCCGGTGGAGATCGAGGATCGATAGGAGCGGGTCCTACGTGGACGGTCAATACCTATGGTGCACATTCGTTGGCAGCACAGGAACCTCCAGGAGAGCACATGGGAGCGGGAGGCTTAGATGCGTGCCCAGTACCCTCATTTGTTTCCCTAGTTTATGTTGTAGCTTTATGGGGACGCAAATACCTGAGGTGGGAGTAATGTAAAGACCCAGAAATTTCAAGGAATTTATTTAAATAATTTGGAATTTTACGAGTCTGTGGCTTCTGATGGCACTTGATTCCGAGGCCCGGTGTTCCCAGAATCAATTTCTGAAGTTTATCTTGGGTACATTCAGTGAAAGAACGAGTGAGTTTTTCTAACTTTTGAACCGGTGCATAGAATTAAAATCCGAGGGCACCAATGAAATCCCAGCGCTGATAATTTATTAAGGGGACACTTACCGTAGTTGTGTTTGCAATGGAGGAGAAGAAAATTTTTGGGGGTTTATTTAAGAAGTAAATAAAAATTGTCGAATTTTTTATTATTTATTAAGGTTGTTTCTACCTCCCATGGGTAGTTAAGAGTGGGGCCCATAGCCACTTAACTACCCAAGTATGGGTGTTAGAGAGGTGGGGGCCCGCACGAGCCACCCCATTTAATTTCCTGTAATCTCATTAAGAACCCCCCGTTTTATTTAATGTGGTGATTTAATTTGGGAGCGTTACTTTGCGTGTATAATAAAATAATAGGAGGAACCTATTATTTTATTAAGGAGGAGAGATTCATTGTGTGAGGAAGAATGACGAAGAACGATGGCCTCCGACGAAGAATGACAAGGAACGCCTATTCCTAGATGATCGACGACGCACCACCATTTCTCTACTCCGTGACCAGAGAGGAGACACCACTTCTTCCTCGGTGCACTCTGATGATGCCTACGATCCTCTTGCCCGAGACGCCATCTACCACAACTCCGATGTTTGAAATCAACTGTTGAGTTAGGGGAAAATTTTTATATTCTTTCTTATGAGAATTATACTCTCGTGCTTGGTAATTAATTTGTTTGGTGATGTTTAGAACCACTAACGCGGTGGGTGCGGACTAACAAACAAGTCTGAACCCACCTATGCTTTTTCATGATGTGTGGAATAATTGGCGATGAAAAAGTGGGACCGAAATGGCGATTAGAGGCCTTCAAAGTGATGTACGGGTCCCGAGGTGACCGTAGGCACAGGAAGAAGAAAAATCGGACCACCAGAATGACTCTGGTGGCCCGTAAGTGTCACCGGCGGCCGGCACCGGCTGACCGCCCGGAGGCGGAGGCACCCCGGCGCGCCGCCTGCAGGAGCCCGCCCCAGCTGAAGACGCGGTGGTGAGGCATGGGATCCCGCAGCTACACGAGATCCAGGGGAGACGCGACGTTGGTCTCCACGTCCGTGGAACACAAAGGGGGGACCGCGTCCCCCCTGCTCGGCCCGCAGGCCGAGCTAGCGCACCCCCCGGCCGGGCCGGGGCGGGTCGCATATACTGGGCCAGGCTGAGCCCTACCGGTCTAGACCCGGACCCGGGTCAGGTTGACCCGGTTTGGGCCGACTCGGGGGGGGGGGGGGGGGGGGTTGGTCCAGGTCAGACCAGGCCCAGACCCCCCACTTCGGACTGTTTTTATTCTTTCACCCATAACTTGAGATAAGGACCTCCTATCGATGCACCATCAGTTGCATAGGAATCCATGGATCGAGACGGTCGTTTTTTATATTACAATCGTGGTTTAGGCAAAGTTTGGGTATGGCCTGGTTGGTTCGAACTCGAAACCAACCGGGCCCTTGGAGCAGAAACGCTTATATCTTATGGACTGGATGTTCGTTTGACATGTCGTCAACTGTGTTGAATTCCTCTTGAAGAGACGATCCTTTTGGATTACTCCTCGTGAGGATTCGATGCAGCTGGAGTACAGTTGGGTTGGTTTTATCTTCAAAACCAACAGGTCCCCTGGGACGGAAAAGCCAATAACTCTCAGACCGGGCGTCCGATCGATGCACTGTCAATCGTGTTTGGTTTATTTTGACGAGATGGAACTTTGGGATACATCAACTCTGGAATTCGTGAAAGTTGATGTATCGACTCTCTCTCACTCTTTCTCTAGGAGATGACCCTCTTGGAATCGAGCATGCTGTGTGCAGGAACCCTAGAGCTGGCTGCGACTGCGACGATGACGACTGCACTTGGATCCTCTGTGGGTTCGACAGTGAGGACGACTGTACTTGGATCCTCCATGGTTTCGATAGAGACGACGACCGTACTGGGATACTCTATGGGTTCTATAGCTATGACTACTGTTCTTGTATCCTATGTGGGTCCGACAGTATGACCTCTGTACTTGTATCCTGAGTGGGTCCGGCAGAGTAGCTGGTCTTGTATCCTTTGTGGGTCAGACAGCTTAGCTTGTCTTGTATCCTATGTAGGTCCGATAGCTTAGATGAATCAGTGTATACATATTATTATCTCCATCGCCTTAATAAGTGTATACCTGTGTGAGATGAGTCTTGATTCTCAATCATTATCATCGATGTGATTGACTTGCTTTCCTGTGCGGACTGGGTTGTGTTTTTCTGTGTGGACTGGGTTATGCTTGGGATCGAGAGTTGGAGTCATTCTGTAGCTAATAACTTTTGTATATGTATGGGAATATACCTAAGTAGAGTCGGTTGATACTTTTTGGTTGTTTCTTTTCTTTGTGGTTTATCCTTCATGGATTCTGAGATACCTTCAGGGGTCTCGGGGTCCATACTGAGTATCGTGTACTCACCCCTTCACGGGCTATGCCCGCACTATGTTGTGTTGGATGCAGATGACAGACAACACTGATCAAGGTGGAGGATTGTGGAGCTGTACGGTACCCGAAGGTGGACCACTTGACGAGACGTACATGGAGCGGGCGACTGGACCCGAGGAGCTTAAAAGACTATCTGTACCCACTGTTCAGGTGGGATTTCCAAAGGACGACTAAGTGTGGCTGTTTTACTTACTGCTGTTTTACTTTCCTTTCAGGTGTACTGTACTTTCAGTTGGGTTTGTATACTGGACCATTTACTTTTCAGCACTTACCTTGTACCCATTTTTACTTATTGCTTACTTCACTTGCGTACTCTGTTGTGTCTATTACTTCAAAAGGAAATTCCTTCCTTTTTTTTTGGGTTTTTACACCTTTGGTTCTAGTCGCCAGCCCCTGGCCTATGGAAGACAGGCTTGGCGTAGTCACGACATGGGCCCCGAGGACGGGTCGTGACATTACCCACTTTAATTTGAATAAAACAAATAAATAGGGGACATGGTAGTTTACTTCAATTAGATCAACCAGCTTCCAAAAATTTCCAAACCTGTTAAATGTAAATACACAACTATTATGAGTTTTTAAGTCTTCTTCATGATAAATTTTATGAAACCTGAAGCCATGAATATTTTATCAATAAAATCTATTATCCTTCATTAGAGGAACTCAAGACAAAAACATCAAATAATTCAATATTTGAGATCAATTTTTAACATTAATTATCGTGAAAAAAATTTATATGTTGTTAATTTTTACATAAACAAAATAACTACATGTCAATAATATGAATTTGAGTGTATACATACAAGATAGAAAAACCATTCGTCAATATCCTTATGAACTTATTTTGGTAATTCTAGCTCATTTCTGGATTGACCCCTTGGTAGCCTCTTTTTTAGTAATCACAATTACTAAATAAATGGACCTATAATAACACAATTGAGTTGAACATATCTATGTTATTATAGAAAATCCAATTTAGTCTATGTAAAATTTTACTCCTTTCCAATTGGTCATCCAATAAATGGAAATATAAATGACTGATTTTCAGAAATATAATTGTTGAAGAAGGCATTAGAACATATAGTATGATAAAATATAGTATCAATCCCATCCGAATACCAAGAAAAAAGGTCAAGAACTCTTCATCTATGTATCCTTCAGTAATAGTTCCTTATGGTTGAGCTTTATTCATCACATATGATTTAAACTGACATAAGTATCTATTTAAAAAAATTAGAAACATATTAAAAAACATTATGAAATGATTTTATAAAATTGAATTCACCAATGAAAATAAAAAAATATCAACATACCTCTCAACTGGATACATACATCAATAGTGTACCAATCCAAAACATTTAGCTTCTTCAACCAAATGAACTATCAAATGAATATGGTTTGTGATGAATGAATGGGAAAATAAAAAACTCCAATTGACAATGTCAAAACAATTATTTCTTGAAGTTTATCAAGAGCAGTTGGATTTATAGTTTTTCCTCGAATATCTCTGAAAAATCTACAAAACTCAACTAGAATTGCAGTTATTTTTTTGGGAAAGTATTAAGAAAATATAATAGAAACAACTTATGCATACAAATATGTGAGTCATGACTTTTCAATCCATATAACTTTTGATATGTCAAGTCAACACACCTTGATATGATACTTGAATATCCATCTAGTACTTTTACATTATTTTATGTTTGAAGGAACATGTATTATTCATGATTTTTCATTGTAAAAATACCTAAAAGAATCTTTCCATTTTCATTTCCCACAAAACATGCATTATATTCATTAAATCTAAATCATTACGAGCATTAATGGGATCCTTCAATTTACCCTACTCCTTAAGCATTGTAAATTTTTTATTTTCATATAATTTCATCTCAATATACATTATGTTAAGATTATAATGTATTAAATTAAACTTCCAATAAGAGAATTTTAAAAATATACACATTTTTCCCACTATTGTGTTCCAGTATCTTGGTATAATATACCTCATACCCATTTCCCCCTTCTTTAAACTGATGGAATTTTCTAAATTCTTCAGTGACATTCATTAATTGTCCCATGATTTTTGAACCATATAACACCTTTGGTGACTTTCTTATATCAATATCTCTATTTAATCATGGCTTGTTAAACCTGAATTTTTGAGAAGCATAATGAAATTGACAATGAAACATAAAACAAATTTTCTGGTATGAGGTTATAATTGAGGTTCAAAATCGAAATTAATAATTGGATAAGAAAACCAGTATGAGTTTTCCCACCAGATAAATTTCCTAATCGATGAAAGTCACTAATTTTACACATCCATAGAGGTATATTATAGGGGATCAAAACAAATATCCAAATGCTATAATTAGTACGTAGTGTACCAAAAGTGATAAAACCATCAGAATCCAATCCAAAACATACATTCCAAGGATCCAAGAAAAAAATACAGATAGACCGGATCAAACATATTACAGGATGTTGAATATTTTGGAAGTCTCATAAATCCATCATTACTATCATGAGAATTCCAATTCAAGTCATCTACAATCTTATAAAACATGGATAATCTCTGCAAGCATGGTTTTAGAGGAAAGTAATTCAATACCTTTTTAGGAGTTTTCTTCTTCTATTTCTTCATGGGGTTTCATTGATTTTTACTATCATTTTTCGTCATTAACATCCATTTTATTGTATGGAATATTTCACATTATTCTTTATCAAAATATTCTCCTCAATAAATCATACAATCATTATGTCATCAATGTATCTTTTTTACAATCAAGTCACATTTTTATGATGATTTTCTTTATCACATAGATTGATTCGGGGATGTTAGCTTCAGTAAATACATCATGAAGAAACACAAAATTAATGGACATTTCTTTGTCAGTAATTCCACAGATACACTTTATATGATATAACAGAAGTAGAAATGAAAACTTTAAAAACAAGGAACACCCTTCATATAGTTCTTTTTGTCCTTCTTAAACTAATTTATAAAAATAATTTTTTCAGTGTTGTTATGAGAAAGATTAACCTACTCAAGATCAAATGAAGGTTTTATTGTTCTATTAAAATATTGGAAATTGTATTATGAAAAAATAATTGCATCATTTAAGAAATTTCAAACTGAATTCTACTCTTCCAGGTAACTTTGTGTTTTATTTATTGTATTTTTATTGTTTTGAATTTCCATAACACATCATTCACCATGACAAATTGAACATACATATCGATCAAGAAACTATTTCAATAAAAAATGGCCATATAATTCATTTATATTCATATATCACTTGAATTTACAATCAGGAAACCTAAATTTTATTCTACCATCCACTGATCAGTTTTCAATTGAGTAATCTAAAATTCCTTCCAAACACTTAGCATATGAAGGTGTGTTTCTAGGTAAATTAATAAAAAATTTATCCATAGTTCTTAGATTTTATTCTCCATATACAATCATATAAAAAGATATAAATGTTTAATCAAACAAGATAAATCCAAATTATATATCACCAAAATTTCTATCGACACTTCGACAACAACTGTAAAGGAAAATTAGAAGAATCAAATAATGAACATTTTTCTTAATAAAATTATAATATAAAAAAAAAATCAAATAAATTATTATTTCACACAAAAATTGAGGAATATGATGAATCAAATAAAATATAATGGTTTATTCCAACCTAGAGTTGTAACTAAGGAGAGTTTATTTCATTAAAAAACTAGTTACATTAATCAATGTCCCAACTATTTACCGTGATCTAACTAAGACCATGAGAACCCTATTAAAAATATGAATGAAAATAATAATTTATTTGGATATCAAAATATGTCATGCATACCAAAAATATTCAACTCTATATGCCTATATTATATTGAACCTATTTAGTGTGACTTCATGTTGTTCCATGAATTATATAAATTAACTCTATTCACATAACATCAAATTAGATGTTCCATAAATTTGAGGTAAATGTAAAAAATATGATGTTAAGATAAATTTGAATAATTTATATTTTTATTTTGAAATAAATTGATATAAAATTATTCATTTCAGTCAACAAAAAACAAACTACACGGTATAATTAGCTTTATTAAAAACTATGTTAGTTAAAATAAAATCAATGAATCTATGTTGGTTGTTATAGTTACCGTAATCAATAATTTATTATCATCCATGTAAAACATAACCCTAACTACTATATCATTATTTGATATATTTTATTAAACTAAATTATTACCGACACATTCATAAAACAAGAGAAATTATAATAAATTTTAAAAGGGTATAATATCACATTTTCAAGGCCTTTATCCTTATAGACCTAGATGAGGTTGGTGATGAAACCTTGTGTTACCCAAAACCCTACCACCAATTGGTCCTGAGTTTGAAAATAGCCTCAATTAAATATCTATAAAAAATTAGAGGCACTAAAATATATAGAACAAAGTTGAATTCGACAATATCAAATACAAACTATGAAATTATGAAAAATCTCAATTCCATAATCAACAAATATCATAAATGATTTTATTTAAAATTTAATCAAACATAACCAAAATTAATGATTATTTTAACCCTATACAACTAACATAAAAACCCAAATAACACATTATAAACCAAAATTACATATATAATTAATATTCAGTGAATGAAAACAAATTATGTACTATTTTTATCACCCATGATTATCCATCTAATTCTAGTCAATAAAATAATTAGGGTGAGGATGATGCAACATTTAGGGGGTATTAATTTCCGTCGAGAAGGGGATCCAATCTAGGTAGAGGGAGATCTGGGGTGGGGGTTCTACATCACTGATGATTAGGGGAACCTAACTAGGGTGAGGGAGGTCAGAGGGGGGGGGGGGGGGTGTTCACATCACTGGTGTGCTGGAAAGAGTGTAGGTCGAAGGGGGGGGGGGGTCATGGGGGTCAAGGGTGAATGATGGGGAGGGGATTGGAAGATGTGGGGGGGGGGGGAGGGGCCCAAGTGCTCGGGGTCGCCACTCGGGAGAGGATAGGATGGGTCGGGGAGGGGGGAGGGGTTGGGGTCACATAGACAGAGATGGGGAGGGGGAGGGATTATGATTTTTTAAATATTTAGAAATGATTTAATAGAAACCACCACTAATTAAAAATAAAAAAATATGTACGATTTTATGAAACCACACCTATATTATATATTTTTAACTTGATTTATTTTGTGGTGGTTACCAGAACATCCATGGATAAACCTTCGCTGACCATCATTGTTTTGTAGTGAGAGTCAGTGTAACTCAGTGGGGATGAGTTGATGTTATCATGGTAGTTTCATGGACCAATTTTGATGTGAGAATTTAAATTTTATATTAATGTGAGGTAATTTAAAAGGTTTTATGGAAAAAATGACATCCTCACCAACTTCATCTCTCAAACAATTATTATTTAATTTTGTTTCTTGAGACTCATGCCCCATCCCATAAATGTTGCTTGAACTAATCCGAGTAATATTCATCCAAAATTATAAGTAGTACCCAATATGGGATGAATAATTCTTAGAGTAGTTCAAGTAACAGAGGTTTATGTATCGAAGAGATGGAGGATGAGTTTTAAGAAAAAAAATGCAATAATAATTCTTCAGGAAATGAAGTTGATGAGGATTATAGTTGTCTATAACTTTCACCTTTGGATTAGTTTAGAGGATAAAACCTACCACGGTGGAGTAATTATTTTCATAAACTCAACTAACCATTCCCATAAAAACAGATGCATGATAATCATTTGAAAAAAGGGTATGAAGATAGATTTAAATAGTTCATCAGGTTTGTAATAGAGCATGCATGTGATCCTTTTTCAATCATTTCTTTTTTTTTTCATTGTTGTTATTAAATAAAAAATAAATGTTTTACTACTCATGAAAACATTTTATTATGAATATTAGGATTTTACCAATCCCGATGAATAAATAACTGTTGATGATTATACTATATGACTATTAGGGGACCAAATGCACATGGATGAAGAAAAATAATGAAGACGCAACATTATAGTGTTGAATAAAATTATCATGAAAATAAGTCAGGGTATAGAATTTTAGGTCGGTTGGAATCAACACAACCAACTTATTGACACCAATAAGTCAATGTTAATTAGTTATGTTGGGGTCATAATGATGATGACTGTGCTGATCTATATTGATTCATATATCCACATCCAACCTAAAATAATGGAAATTCTTTGCTAATATATAATGAAAATGATACGATATACTTTCTCAATTTTAGGGAAAAATTATATAATGGAATATTGATTTAATTTTTATTATTCCTTATAGATTTCATTTATTTTATTAGATTTATATAATAAAATTTTCTTAATGGCAGTTGTAAAATCCCATAGAGGCTTCCAGACTCTTCTAACAAAATTACATCTTAGTTATATTGAGGGAAATGTAAATCCCCAACAACTAGTTAGTTATGAACACATTATAAGGTAGGAAACATGGAATAAATTCATCAATAATCACAATGAGAAATAATTTCAACATTATTATAGTTGATAACATATTATTTAATATTATTTATTTTATTAAATTTGATTCAAAATGATTAATTTATTAAAAAAAAGAGCACTGAGAATTAAAAAATGCACATCAAAACCAATGTAACCCTATCACCAATAAAGGATGAGGTACATATCAAAATAGAAGAAATTAGAATGTATTCTAAAAAAACTATAACACTTTTATGTGATAAGAAACAAAATATATTACGTTATTTATATGTAGATTGATGAATCATAATCTGAAACCACTTACATCCCACATCATGGGCTATAGAAGGAGGTTCACATAAATAAAAAGGGTAAACTAGTTGATGAAAACACATAAAATGGATGGGAAACTTGTTTAAGTGGGACAAAATTTTAATTCACTATGATTAATAACAAAAATACATAAAAATATATATTTCCATTTATAAATTTTTATATGGTTAAGACACAAAAATTGGTAGTGACCATATAAGAAGAAAAACTACTTTTTCTAGCTTTGAAGCGGCCAGAACAATATAGTCAATTCAGAGGATTAGGTTTTGAGGTGTATCCTCAAACATATTTTGATAAGATAAAATCATGTGAAGATACATATAATATGGTGAGACAATTTCAATCACAAATAGACTCACTATAAGATATTATTGTTCTGTCTAGTTTGGAAGAATAATATATGAGAAATGATCAAAGTGAATTGACAGTGGAACAAATATTCTCACATGAACTAAATGACCCCACTAGAGTCGAGTCTAGTCATTACCCCCAACCACATACCATACTTGAGGTAATTAATTTTTCCTTCAATATTTCTCAAAAATGTGAATAAAAAAACATTCGATAACATTATATTTCTAAACTTTTTCAAGGTATAGTTGTATGTGATTCGTATTAGCCAACACCCTAACATAACCTTGTTGTGAGGGGTAAAGTGTATAATATCTTAGGATACATGATAAACATGAAATAACTCCAAAAATATCACATGAGAGTGGGGATGATAATATCTTATAATCCAACTACAGAGTTACTTATTCTAGATGATGAGGGAGATACTAAAATGGTAAATGATTCTATTTGAACTTTGATATTATGGCCATATAATATTATAAAGATACATGAGATATGTATTTTAAAAAAATCAAATGAAAAACCTAAAACATTTTATCAAAAAGTTATAGAGTGAGGTATGATATTATATATGGATAAGGAAATGGGGAAATAGATTGTAAAATCAAGAAAATATAGTGAATCAACCAAGAAATTAAAATGGCCTTTTGAGAGTATCGTCTCCCCACTGGTTCCAAAGAACCATTTCTTATAATTAAAAAATCATATAGAGACCAAATTTAAAGATGTAAATATTTCATACATTCTATATTAAAATGAAATATGTGGAACATTCATGATAGATGTAATTGGTATCAAGACTATAAATGAGATTCTAAAGCATGAATTGTTGGGTGTATCAGTTGTGAATAAATATATAAGGCGCATTTTCATAATAGATCTTTCCAAATAGTGAGATAATATGTGTAATAAATTTAATTAATATTCCTATTTTCTATAGGCGTTTATATAACTACTATATAAATGGATAAATATGTGAAGTGAAATTTTAATTCATTTATCCCTGTGTCATTTCTATGTCCAAACTTACTTTGGATAAGGAAGAATTCTAGAAGTAAAGAGATGAATACTCAAATAGTTTGAGAAAATAATATCGGATGGCCGAATATTTTTGATACCTATAATGCAGTGGTAAAAATCTACTATATAATCACATAAAATATATTTTTAACTTTGGAAGTAATTATTTTATTTATTTTTATGTATAAATGGATGTTGATCATAGTCAATTTGGATGCCCCAAATATTTGTGATGTTATGTTAGAGTTTATCATCACCCCAAATACTGAAAAGTTTATAGTAAAATATAGTAAAATTTAATAATAAATAATGGATTCCTTATATTTTAGTTTCATTTGTATGCTTTAAAGGGATATAATTTTTTTTAATACTATCAAAAAGGGGTAAAAAATTTATAATGGGGTTTTATGTCTTTTGAAAATACATAAAGGGGCATAATGATGTTTTTCCATCAAAGAAGGTAAATGGATAATCATGAAGTTTTTACTCTTTATGATGGTGAAAGGGTAAGATAGATTTTATTATGTTCCATAAAAAGATATATGTAAATATTTAATTCAGTTCAATCAATAAATACTGATAGGTTTACACTAATGGTTAATGTTTTCTAGGAATAAATGACTGCATAAACATGTATGATTCACTCATGTACTATGATCATGCAACTCATTAAGGATGATTCAATCATGATGATGAAATTTTCTTTTTATTATTCAATGTATTCAACATTATGGGTTATCAATCTATAATATTGTTAGATGACCTAGAGTGTTGAATTCACTGCTGGATAAAAAGTCATGTTGGAATCAACCATACCTCAATTTAATACATGGTATACCTAATATGACAAAATTTTATTGCTTCAATTTAAAATTCACATTTTATTATGGTGTGGTTTTATATTTGTGTTTAATTTATTTCTTCATAGTATTACTAACATAAGAATTGTTTTATTATACATGCTGATTCTTTTTCCCAAGAAAAAACATTAAGATTTTTTTGAAACTTTATGATAACAATCCATAAATCATTATTTACATGTAGGCATCACACCCCCCCCCCTCAATCTGATATACGATGTACTCAGTAGGACTCACAGTGTCCTTTATCAGTCTAAAATTTACCTTTAAGTTCAAAAAGTTCCATTAATTTAAAACCCAAAAAATGTACTCAGATTGTCTTGATAATTTATAAAAAATGACTGAAAAGTCATTTTTGTTGTGTAGGAATCAGTTTCACATCAAATCATCTCACGATGTGACCGATATGACTCAAATTGTGTGTTTCTAGTTTATAATGACATTTTAGTAAAAACACTAGCGGTGTACTCAGAATTTATTAAATTCATTTGGATAGTTTTTACTTTATGAAAATGAACCATAAGTAATTTTTGGTATGTAGAAATAAAATTTATCATAATCTAATGCACGGTGTGACCAGTACGACTCAAAGTGAGACTTTTTATTTATAATTGAAATTAATTTTAGTAAAAAAGAAAATTAACATACTCAAAACCAAGAAAATTCAATCATATTGTTTTGATAATTTATGACAATGATTTATAATTCATTTGGGACATGTAAAAATTAGTGGCACTTTAATCTAATAAATGATGTGCCCGGTATGAGTCAAAGTATCCTCTATCAATTTAAAATTGAAATTTTCATAAAAAAGATTCACTCACTAAAAACTGACCAAACACACTTGGATTGTCTTAGTAATTTAGGAAACATATTCATAATTAAATTTTGACATTTAGGAATTAGACTCAAATCAAACCCATACATGATGTGACTGATATAACTCAAAGTTCATGTTCCCATTTTGAAATGGTATTTTAGTAAAAAATGAAAGTGGTGGACACAATATCAAGAAAACACATTAAAATATCTATGATACTTTAGGAAAATAATCCATAAGTCATTTAAGATATATAAAAATTATATGAACCTTAATCTAATGCATGTTGTGGCTGGTATGACTCTAAGTGTGTCTTTTTATTTAAAACCAACATTTATTTTTTGTAAAAACAAGAATTGAAAAACTCAAAACTATGAAAACTTATTCGTATTGTTTTGATACTTTATTAAAATATTCCATATGTCATTTGTGATATGTAAGAATCAGTCACACCTCAATCAGATACATGATGTTCCCTATATGACTAAAAGTGACTATTATCAATTTAAAATTGACATTTTTGTTCAAAAAGTGCCACTGACAGAAAACCGAGAAAACAAGATAATATTTTATTAATAATTTTAAAAAATGATATATAATTATTTTTTTTACATTTAGGAATCAGTTTCACTTAAAACCCACACATGATGTGTTATATATGACTCAATGTGTGTATTTATAATTTAAAATGACATTTTAATAAAAAAACAAGTGACATACTCAAAACAAATAAAAAAATAATATTGTTTTGATAAATTAGGAAAATGATCCAAAAGTCATTTTGGATGTGTAGAAATTAGTATAACCTCAATACAACACATGGTGTAACTGGTAAGACTCTAAGTGTGTATTTTTATATAAAATTGACATTTATTTTAGTAAAAAAGATAACTTACATACTCAAAACTGAGGAAGCACATTCATATTGGTTTTATATATTAATAAAATGATCGATAAGACATTTGTATATGTAGGAATCATCCATATGTCAATATGATACATGATATTCTTAGTATAACTCAAAGTGTCTATTACCAATTTGAAATTTACATTTCAGTTCAAAAAATTTCACTGACTAAAAAAATGAGAAAACACCCTCACATTTTCTTACTAATTTAGAAAAATTATTCATAATTAAATTCTAATGTTTATGGATTAGTCTCACATCAAAATAACCAACTATGTGACCATCATGACTCAAAATGTGCATTTCCAGTTTAAAATGAAATTTCAGTAAAAAATACAAGTGGCATACTCAAAACCAAGAAAAACATTCATATTATTTTGATACTTTAATAAAATGATCCATAAATTCTTTTTGATGTGTATGAATCTAGCAAAACTCAATCTAACATACGATGTGACCAGTATTACTCTAAGTGCATCTATTTATTTATAATAAAAATTAATTTTAATAAAAAATACAATGGAAATATGAAAAGACAAATTCATTCGTCTGTTTTTTGTGCTCTACAAAAAATATCCATAAGTTATTTTTGTCATGTAGTATTTATATGTACCTCAATATGATAAAAGATGTTCCCAAAACGACAAAAAGTGTTTGTTTTCAGTTTAAAAATGATATTTTGGATCAGAAAATATTACTCACTGAAAACTAAGAAAACCTTTTCAGATTATCTTAATAATTTAGAAAAATGATTCATAATTAATTCTCGATTCATAGAAATCAGTTTCATATCAAACCCAAACACGATGTGACCAGTATAGCTCAAAGTGTGCGTTGTTAGATAAAAATGAAATTTTTGTAAAAAACACAAGTGGCATACTCAAATCTGAGAAAAAACAAAAATATTTTTTGATACTTTAGTAAAACTATCCATATGTCATTTGAGACATGTAAGAATCATATACACCCCCATATGGAACACGTTATGACTGGTATGACTCCAAGTTCTTTTTTTCAACATATAAGTGTCATTTTTTATTAAAACACGAATAACATCACCAGAACTGAGAAAAAGATCCTTGATTGTTTTCTTCTCATTATATATGATATTACTTTATTAATTTCCTTATGATTTTTATCTTATACTTCTTTGGTTAATTTTCTAGAAATAATGCTTGATGATGAATAATAAATGGTGTGATGTGTAAGAATCAACTAGAACTCAATATGATACACAATGTTCCTGGTATGACTTAAAGTTTAGTTTATAATTAAAAAATATCATTTAATTTATTTCTTTATATTAATACTAAATTAATAATTTTTTATATATATAGGTGCATTCTTTTTCTCAAGTAGGGGCAGTCTTTTTTCTATATAGTTGTGTTATTTTTTTCTATAATTGCATTTTTGTCATTTTATTTGTTTAATAAATATTATTTCATTTAAATGTCATATTTTTATTTGATTTTGATAATTTTTTGTTTTATTTTTGGTGATGTAGTGTTCTGTTATAGCACACTACAATATGTCCTATTTCTTTCCCCTTTATCTGCGCATTTAGAAGTGATGATAAATCATTCTTTTATCATCTCATTTATTAGCGTTTAAAATAATTCATTTATTAGATCATTTATGAGTGATGATAATAGAATATATTATCAGTTTTGGTAGAGGTGATGACAAAGGGTTCCTTTATCAAAACTAAATATTAGAGATGATAAATAATGTCTTTTATCAGTTATTTTTCTAGCACTGATAAAATCTTAGGGATTTAACCGCACTGGGATAATCATCACTTTCTAAGAACTAATAAAAGAAAATTATATTTCAATTAAAGGAATATTTTTTTATAGTGAAGTGTAAGTGTATAATATGGATAGGAAATAGAATGTCTTATTTGAGAAAAGCATCAGTCTATGGTGGGTTTATGAAAAAATGGCTAGATTCAGGATGAAACTTGGGAACATGAAAAGTAAATGGTAAATCAATGGACAAGAATCCTTCATAAAAATTGTGGTTTTCAAATTTCTATGGATGTAAAGAAGAATGGTGCAGAGAATTTAACACTATATCTTTTTAGTATTTATGTTTCAATTTTTGTATTTTAAGTATATAAAGTATTTAGGTTATGTTTGGGAAGGTTTAGATGAGTTTTGGAATGCTTTTAGGGATTTTATAGAGGTTCTTGGTTTGATCATGGTTGGTAGAAACTATCAATACCTCTGGGAAATCGTGGAAAGTGAAATAATGGGCACTGGGTGGGTGCATGGTTAGTGCATGATTTTTCCAAACTGCGTGTACACCTAGGAGTAACTGTGAAAAGTGGAATAGAGGGGTTCTATATAGTTGGTTAATAATTTTTATAACTATGAAATCCAACCATGTGAGGGGTTTTTAGAGGCAGTGTCTAGAACATGTTTTTCACATGGTTTTCCTAACAAATTTCCCTAACCGTGCATCATTAAAAACGATATCTGATAATTGTGGTTATTGTTCAGATTTTCCCCTTAATAATTATTTTTCCCCCAAAAGACCCTGAATTGATTTTTTCTCCCCCAAAAAATTTTGGATACTCTTCCCCTTGACCAAGTAGCAATATTTGGGTGATTCTTTGTGCGTTGAAGGCCCAGATTCCTTGGTAAGTGTGCATTATGGGTTGTTTTCCTTATTTTTCTTCTTCTTCCCTCACTTATATTCATGAATCTAATCTGTTAGGGATATATCCTTGTGGTGTGATTACAATCATGGTGAGATGTGTTTTTTAGGTTAGGGAATAATATCTAAGGACCATTTTTGGTGCTTTCATCCTTGTTTTTTGAAGAATTTTTTTCATTCATTATTTCACCTAATTTTGAGAGGTAGGTGGCTTCACTCTCATCTCCTCTTATTATAACATGAAGGTTTGGTTTAAAATTTATTTAATTGATTGATTTGAATTTTGAAAATGATGCGAAATGTTGATAGAAACCATATTTAGTGCTTGTTTTTGGAATTATATAAAGTGGGTTTTTTGTTGTAAGTGAAATGGTTAAATGATTTGAAAATGCTTATTTTTAAATTGTTGTTTTGGTTTTGATGTATGGAAAATTGGTTGGAATGTGTTTAAATAAAACTATTGTTTTATTAAAATGATTTTAAATTATTGGATTAGAATGATATTCGTAATTCATGGTTGGTGTGAGTACATTTCATTGATGTAACCATAGATACGGGGCATTTACCATTGGGGAACAATGATGTGACCCTATAGATGGAGTGTGTGCCATTATGGAAACTGAGATATGGTTACCTTGTGATTACTTGGTAGATTGATGAGAGATCGCTCATGATTATGGAACTATAACTAGATCATACATTTCAGGGTTTTTTTGGAACATGTATTGGATGTGCCAAATGAAATGTGAAATGTTTTAATGACATGTTTGATTTCTTTCGATGGAAAAATGTTTTTCTTAGAAATAGTTTTAGTTTAGATTTAAAATGTAACTTCCTAAGTAATTATAAAGTAAATATTTTCTCATATTTATTAATATTTATGAATTATATGATAATTTTAAATTAAAATGGATTGTATATCTAACAGCGTATAAGAAATACAACAATGAGTTTCTTTAAAATATTGCGTTGCACGCAAGATTGAGATATATCAAACAATAATATACTATTAATATTTTAATTTTAAATGGATGTTTTTGCTCCACCATTATATAGAGGGATGTGAATAAAACTAACTATTTAATTTTTATGCACATTTATAATTTTTTTTACATTCATCCAATATATTTTATAGGATTATATAGAGAATAAATCTAGTTTTATACTTAAATGGTCTTTTTCCCTAAAAAGTATATTTACTATCTTGTAATGGAGCACTCATTTTATAACTAAAATTTTAAACTCATATAATTTTATATGAAAAAATAAACTTTATTTTTTATATCTTAATATCAAAAATTAACTTTGGGTGAATTTTTATTATATTTTTGAGAAGTTTTATTTTTTGATGAATAATGAAAAAATATTAATTTTAATTGAAAACCACATTTTAAACTAATTTATTTATATATTTAAATTTAATTTTAATTTTTTTAAAGTTTAATTATTTCAATTATAAATAAAAAAATAAAATTTAGTTCATTGGAGTTATATTCACATTGAAATTGGATATAAAAAATTTCAAACATGTGAAATTTTTTTACATTAAAACCCCGCGTTGTCATTCTATCTACGAGAATAATTTCATATTGATATCTAACCCTTATGTAATTTAAATATAGAAAGGTGGATTAAATATTTTGAATTATAATAATATATAATTTCTAGTATGGTCAAATTAGTTTTTTACCTAAAATATTTCTGAAATCAATTAAAATTAGTTAAAACAATTAATGTAAAAATGAGTTTTCTCAGTGGTTAAATTTTAATAGTAAGTGGAATAATTTCCAAGAAACATTTCCAAAAAACTTTTCTAGAAATTATTATACAATATAACCTCTTGTATCTATTTTTTATCCTTATTTGATACACAATATGTAAGGGAGAAATCCCAACAGTGTTTAACTTTTTATATTTCCAAGAATGCCACTCATCCATTATAAAAAGGCACCCCAAAATTGATTCTTCACACCTATAAAGACATTTTTCTCATCTATATAATGAAAAAAATAATCTCCCAACATCCCTATACCCATCCTAGAAGCCTCACTTTGGGTATAATGGCAACGAAGGAATCCCTTTAGGGAAAACCCAAAGGAATTACCTGAAAAAGAGGTAACCTTATTCAACGATGCTTTGGTTTTTTATTCTTTATCCACCCCATAAATTATTATAATTCCATGATTATATAGAAACATTAGTATCCAAAAAATTAGAATTATTTGTTCTACATACACCTCACAAACTTCCATCAAACTTGATACACAATCATCATTCATGTGTACGATGGACTACCGCCTTGTGAACCGATGTGGTTTGTTCTTCCATTACTACCTCTCATGGCTGGGAATAATGATGGAATTAATGTTTTTAAATTAAATATATCATATTTATGTAGTATTAAAACTTCTATAATTTTTATATAACAAATATCATCTTGATTTTGATTTGGTGGGAATACGATAGCATCATTTGTGGATGTGTGGACCACCAGCTCCTCAGAGCAATTTGACACATTCACACTTTACATGGAATTTATGAAGGATGGGTTAAATAAAAATATATTATATAAAATAAATATAAATAATATTAATGAAATAATAACATTCTTGAAAAATAATTTAGCATTTTCTTTTTTACTTTTTCACACACTGAAAAAGTGATAACGTCATTCATGGATGTATATACTACCACTTGCTCAAAGCGATGTGATTTACTTTACATCACAATAATAATATATATAAATATATATGATAAAATAATATTTTATAAATTATATAATTATTATTCTATAAAGATAAATATTACTTACCTTCTTTTCATAACGATCATTGAAAAAATGAGAATGTTACTCATGCGTATGTACAGCCTGCCATATCCATGATTATAACACTGGTTCATTTTTCATAACCATATTTAATTATTGGTTTTAAAAGTATAATTAATATATAAATATTATTATAATTTCATTATTATTATTCTAGATATGTTTATATAATGTCCTCCTTGACCATAGTCAACCAACCATAGTTGTTTTTGACACATAAACCGAATATGGTAAAAACACCTGATGTAAACTTAATTGATTAAGTAGTCTTATAAAAAATTGTAATAAGTGAAATAAAATTAATCATAAAATTTAATGTGGTTCTCAATAACATAAATAATTAACAAAAATTTATTATCTATGAAGATTAATACACACATGACAATTCAGACTCAACTTAAGAGATTTCGTTTAAATCTCCTTTCATTGAGGTATATTTTGATGTTATACACCCAAGTAATTATATGAGGTGTATATACATCTTCTTTTGAAAATTCCTATAATGAATTTAATTATTATCATTTAATTTAATGTCTTAGTTAAGTTTTATTCTTTCATGGGGCCTAATATTTAAATGTTCAGAGTGGTAGGGGATACTTTGAATGTTTAAAGATTAAATTTTTTAATGTTTTATTTATTTAAATATTATTGTTATTGTTTTAAATATTTATTTATATGGATATAAAATGATTATAAATAATATTTTATCCCTATTTTTATATTTGGTTTCCTCTAAAAGCCTTCATGTTTTTAATGAACAAAAGAAACAAATCTTTTCTTTTTTTAGGAATTGTGTTACTGAAAATTTGTTTCAAAAATGGATTTATTATTTCAATAACATGAAATGATTTATTATGAGTGAAAATTAAATTTTATGAGTTAAATGTTTAAAATTTCATTATTTTATTTATTATGATAATAATATGGTTCTTGGACATTATGATGGCTGGTTAAGTTATACACCAATGACGGTGGTTCAATGAAAAACCAAATGCGGGTGGTTCCATGATAAACCAATGATTGATGGGTTATTTAAAGACCTAAAATGAATTGGGTATGTAATGTTTCGTTTTGGATATTCCATTTATAATAGATACATATATGGAATTCAATCGCATGGTTATTCTATTTATAACAATTACAAGTAAAATGATTTCACAAGATACCAATATGTTTTATCTATTCTTACCACAGGTTTTATGGTAACATTATGATTACTAAAAGGGTATGAAATGAGCTTATTTTCAATGTAAAGTATTCAATTCTCATTATGGGAAGCAATTATTACTATATGATAAAGCTTTCATGGGCTTTAATTTCTTCATAGGACTAACTGTTTTCTTTCTGTGTGTTTCCCTAACCCATATTTTTGTGATCATCCTATTTTTTAAATGTTTTTTACAGGATTTTAGGATGTGTAAGGGAAAGGATGGAGTCAAGTTCAAAGTTGTGAATATTTCCCCCAAAATAAAACATAATTTATTTTAAATGTTTTATATTATAGAAAAAATGGATACTAATCATAAGTGTCCACTTATTATTTTATGGTTTTGTTATATACGAGTTATGGCTTAATTCTCTAAAACAGTAAACCTAAAAAGATACTCAATGTGAAATAAATTAATTTCTTAACTACAAATAAAGTTCATGTTTTTTTAAGTATAGGTCCATATAGTTGGTATAAAAATAATTTTTTTTATTTCTCTAGAGTTTAGGTAAATATTAGAATCATTCCCTTGAAATATTTCACTTTATGCTTAATTTTAAGTTATATAGCATATGAACATTTCCAGGTTTCTTCGTCTAATGTATTTTTTATCAGTATGGTTTTACATAGAGGAAATAAGGAATATATAGTAAAATGTAACTAAGAAGAAAATATCATTCCCAAGTAACATCCCCAGATGATTGGAATTGGAACAGAGAAATTTTTTATAGTGATGGATTAGTTGAAACGGGCTATAAATGGTGGTGGTGTCCATTAAAGAGAGAAACTAGATCTACCATAGATAAACATGAAGATAATGGATCATTTTATGTGACAACATCCCCCATAATTAAGAGGACCATCTGACCCCATGCTAGTTGAATGGTGTTTTCAATCCCTAGAAAAGATATTCGATGTCGTGGGTTGTTTGGATCACCATTTTTTTTAAATTTATCATTTTAAGGTGAATCCAACCAGTGGTGGTAAATGGTCTAGAATATCATAAAAAGCTTAGATATAAATTCATTTTAATGGGATGAATTTGAGAAAACTTTACTTGAGAAATATTTTCTAAAGGATGTTTCACTTTGGATAGAAAAAAATTATGAAATTGAGAAAAAAAGGAATAAGATGTAGTGCCAGAATATAAAGAAAAATTCACTCTATTGGTGAGGTAAGTCCCAAATTTTATTCAAGATATTGATAGTAAAATAAATCAATTTTACCCAAGATTAAATCCAAGATATTGAAGGGTATTGACGTATTGTGAGTTAATGCGCATTGAGAAACTTGTTTTATGTGCTCGGAAGTTTGAAATAAAGTTTTAAAATGATCATGTGTCCAATAAAAATAAGAAAAAAATAGTTATAGTTGGTAGGATATAGTAAATATTTCATCAAAGATGTTTATAGGTATGAAAAAAAAATTCCAATATTGTGAGAAGTGTGGTAGAAAGAATCCTGTAAAATGTTTTTTAAATCTTGGGAAGTTATTTCTAGGTGGTAATATTGGTCATATAGCTCGTAACTACAAGGATGACGATCGAGATTGTAATGAAAAACCAATGGTAAGATGTTTTAGTTGCGATGAGTTATAGTTTTATTCCAATTTTTGTCCAAAGATTGTTACCCAGGGCAAAAACCATCAAGATTGAATGTAAAAGGGCATGGGAAAATATTTTCATACTAATGTGGTTGATATTGGGCCATAAAATGAAGTAGAAACTAGAATGTTATTGGTTTATTCAAATTATTCCAATATACTATTTACTATAATGGGAAGTATAATTTTATCGTGATATTACCCTCTAATATCATGTGAGTTTACCTCGAAGGTATCTATCTTTGAAAAGTGATATTTTTATCACTAAATCCTGACATCAGTGTTCAGATTTGTATGCACTATGTGGAACTAGATAGGGAACTAAAAAAATATCTTCTTCCACTAATCCTAATCTGTTTTGCTAAGATATCAAGAGTCTCCTAGTGTTTGGCCTCATGTAGAGGGGTATTTGTCCTAGACTCTAGGGGAGATGGTTATAGATGTTGGAAGAGGGAAATTGGATTTAGTCACTATACATCACACATTTTTACTTCACCAATTGACATCTTCTCTTCCCTCAGGGTGTTTGATCCCACATTACCTTTTAGGATTTCTCTGACAATGTACTTTATATATTCCATGGGTACATTAGTTATCCCTACTCCCTAAAATATGGGAGAAGTATAGACTGTTAGGTGGGAATTCATAACTAAAGAAAATAATTTTAATAAGGGAAACATGGAAATATATATTAGTGGTTGATGAATTTATCCCATTCATCATCAAGGTAGTGGATGATGATCTCCTTGGTAGTACCCTGATTGGCTATATATGACACCTATTGTGTGATGGGGACCTCTTCATTAGTTGAAAATAACAATATATCCAACTCATACATGTATTATTTTGGCCTAAATAAGTTTGGAATTGAGGTTCAATTCCTGAGGTTCTTTCATATATCTTAGTTATTGGAAATGGATTCTACCTTGAAGGGTAGTCCATAAGTTCAAAAGGTGTGAAACCATATAACATTTTTCTAAGACTTGAACAACCTCTAGAAATTTTTTATTTTAGAAGACATCAACTAACCCAACTTTAGTCCTTGAGGATGACTCAAGATCATGTGGTATTAGGTTTTTTAGGAATCCTATATTTATATTTGGTTCTACTTTGTAAAACAATTAAAATTTAGTTAAAGTAATAATAATCTTGATAGCTTTCTTAACATGAAACACTATGATTTACGAAAATCGATATATATATATATATATATTGTAAAAATATTAGTATTTAAATATGAAATTTTCATTGAATTGGTTATTATGAATATGAGTAACAATATTATAAAATATCTATATAGTATTCCAACTTAATAAAAATGTAGTGACTAATTCTTAGGAAATTATCACTCAATTTTTAGTGAAGTCATTTTATGCTTCAAAAATGTATTTTCTTCCAAAATTGTTTTTATGGTAGTTTGTGTGTTGAAATTATAATTTTTATACACTTTTAGAAGTTATATTTTACATAATGAACATTATTTTCATAATTAATATATTTAAAATATATTAGGGTGATTTTTTCTTATAATTTTATGAAAATTTTAATTTTTTTTCTAAATAGTGAAAACTACTGATTTTTAATGAAAACTGTTTATTTTTACAAAGCATGTGAAATGTTACATTTTGGTTTAAAATAATTTTGATATTAATATCATTTCATTCATATTATTAATAATTTATTTAATATAATTTTAATTAATTTTATGTTGGATTATGTTATAAAAACTTTTGACACTTCATAAAATGCTTTTATGAAAAAATGATTTCCGTCATGTATTGAAGGTTTAATTATTAATTAATTTAAATAAATTATATAAAATTAATATTGAGAAATTTATTAAATATTTAGTTTAATAAATATTAAATTTTTAAAGTAGGTCACTTTTATTTTTGGTCATTATGAATAGTAAGTCTAGTAAATATTTGTCACATTAATAAGGGTAAAATGGGTAAAACATGGTTACCATTTTTGGATAAGGATTTAAAATTTCTATAAAACATCTATTTATCCTATTTTATGAGTGTATTTATACCATTTGAATCCAATTATAAAATATATGGCCACTTGGGGTCTATTTGTCTTTCATTATGAACTTTGTAATATTTAAAACAAATAAATACAAAATGTCACACTCTGGAATTTAATATATATACTTTTTTAAATAAGAAAAATAATAATATTTACTTTGTTAAGAATATTTATTTGATATATAAAATAATTTTTTTATCATGTTAATTTATTTTCAATTTTTATTGATTAAATAGTTATATTAAATGCTTACACCACACTGATAATGTATTTATTCAATAAACTAAAAATAAAATAAATTATTTTAAAAGTATTAAGAGTTTTAAAATTATAATGAATAATGGTTTATATGATTTTTTAGATAAATATAACTTATAAGGGATGTTTTAATGGATTTTTTTCTACTTCTATTTCTATCATGTTGTTTTCAATGGAAATTTTTGAGAGTAATTATTAAAATGACATTAATAGTATTTTATATTAAATAAATTTTATTAATTATTTAAAAATTAAGAAAAATTTATAAAAGAAAAATTAGGGTGATAAATATTCTAAAATTTCATAATTTGTTTCATTTATGAACTTATTTTTAACTAATATATAAAATTAAAAATCCTTAATATTACAAAAGACATTACTATGGCTAAGGTTAAAATTGACTAACCAAGGGGTTAAACTGAAAGATAAGGTTTGAAATGATATCTAAACTTGTAAAAATATTATTTAATGATTATATTAAGGCCATATATTTCTTATTTTCCTTAATATATTATTTTAGAACTATTTTAGAAGACTTAGACACATATTATATTATAATATTTCATTTATTTATTAAAATTAAAAAAAAACATATTTTATAATAAAAATTATTTTATTAAATTATTTAATATTCATAAAAAATTTTCCATTAGAAAATTGAATGTAATATGGTTAAAAATATCAACCATGTTACATTTAGGGGTCATTTTTCCTTTTAAGTCATCATTCTTGACCCTCAAATTGTACATAAATTTGATTTTACAATAACTATTATAATGATTAATGGGGTGGGTGGATTAAAACTATAAGATAAGAGTTAAAAAAAACATAAAATAATTTATTTTTTGACGATTTATTTAGAAATAAACTGATCCTATCTTAAGAATAAGTCAATTTGTGGTTAATTCATTATAAAATTAAATTTTTATTAATTTAATAATTTAAGTAATTGCCAGAGTTCCCCTCCCCTCACTTATAAAAGGGAACCTCTTATTCTCTATTCAATTTTTTTTGTAATTTAATCTCAGCCAATGTACACCGTAACACACTAATAGATTCCTTCACCATATCCTTGAGGTTAAGTCCTTTACAAAAGACCATCCCTTTAAGACTTAAGGTGTAATCCAAATGAGGTTTCTCAGTGAAGAGGTATAATTCTCAACCCAATGTTTTTAATTTTATTTCATATTATGACTCATATAAATAAATAGAATAATTTCTGAAATAATTAATTAAGTAGCTTAAATTTATTTAATTTTTATTAGGATTATGTGAAAATCATTATCCACAATCTTTTAATACAACAAAAAGTGAAAACATCAATCATGGGCATGTACAACTTACCATATCCACATATCAGTGTTATTCATTTTTCATCACAACTATAGTTGGATGGTTATTGTGATGGATTTAAAGTTTATAATGTTATTTATTAAATATTTAATATTATCTAATTATAATATCTTAACAACATTTTTTACTTTCTAGTCTGTTTGAAAATGATAACATCCCTTGTGAATACTTGTGGACTACCACCTCTGTAAAGGGATGCAATTCATTTTTAATTTTATCATAAAATTAATGTTAATAAGGATATATATAATTAATATATATTATATATTAATGATTTTAAAATGGTTAATAATTATTTATCTTTATTTTTGTCTATTCCTTGAAAAGTGAAAACAACGCAAATGCATAACTACAACCTATCATCTCCATGAATGATGTCATTAATTTTTCAGTATATATATATATATATATTCAATGTATTAGTCTAAATATATGTGTAATAAATATATATATTAAATTTATATCATGATTAAAATGTTGGATATGATGGAATTGTGATCAAAGTATAAAGGCTGTAACTTCCAAACTGAAATTCTCATGACAGACTAAACAATTATAACCCATAAACATTAATTTTAATAATGAATTATAAATTAATGGGTGTTGAAATTTTATAAGTTCAAAATATATTATATTATAAGTATTTATATTTTTATTGTATTTAATGAAAATTAATTTAAATTTATTATAATATAGGTTAAAGTTATTTCAAATAAATTCGAAGATAAGGTAAGGGTTTCTCATCTCACTTTTATTTTTGTGAGACTTTTTCCATACTCACCACTTGTTTCCTTTGTGTGGTGTATATACTAAACTTGAAATTATTTTATGATGCGTTCATGATAATTATTTGGATTAAAAAAACATATAAGATTTTATCTTTCATGAGGTTTTTAGATGGATATTACTAAAGCAGTAATGAATTTATGTTATAATATCATTGGTTATCAGGATTGTTTATAAGTAAATTTATGATAATATATTTTTATGAGCTATCTACCAGGAACACCATTAATTTTATTATATAATGGTTAATTATGGATATTACACATCTTCATTTCATTTTATTCATTTTAATTATTCAAGATACCAAAAGAATATTTTCATGGAAGTCTGAAATTATTTCTCTCTTCGAATGAAAATTATTTTTAATACTTTTCCATGTTTTATTTAATAATTTTACAATAATGTTTCCCGATTTTCCAATTAATTTTTAAATCTATTTCCTCATGAATTACTTTTTATAATAATATTTCAATGGAAGATTCTATTTATTTTCTAAATGAGGAGAATTTTACTTTTTATTAAAAATGTGAAGGGAATATTTGTTTTAACTTACATGACATGAACATAATTTCCCCCCGACATGACCGCTCTATGATTTTATGCTTCCATTATAGGTTTCTAGGGTTACTCTTAAAGAAAAACTTTCCCTAATATTTTGGATTTTTTAAAATTTTTAAGAAGTGATTTCAAAATGGAAAGTTTATTTTCATCAAGAAATATTCCAAGTGATGTTTTAAAGACTTTGTCATTTAAGATGTGAACAATTTATGTTACATATTCTTTATTAGGGATACTATTGAATGATACCATTTTTATTATCTATCTATATGATTTATAAATATGAGTTGTTTATTGAAACCATTTCTTTTACATTAGTTATGATATATGAGGGATGATTTATGATATTATAGAGCACATATAAATGGATTATAAATATTTAATAGGTGGGAAACAAATTATATAGCCCTACAATGCATTGGGTAGCGATGTATAACTCATGAGATAAATATATTATGAAAGAAACTAATTGTTTTCTTAAAATTGTTTGTGTGGACCTCGTTTTCATGTCCATAAGATTTTTTATAGACGTAGTTTTCACATAAATAAAAGTATGCATGTATATGGTTTCATATCCATAAGTTTATTTGATGGCCTAATTTCATGTACTTAACTTAATGAGTGAACCTATTTCTATTTATCAGTGTTTAAGAAATTATAATTTTTTTCCACATTCATATTTATATGTTATTCTCTCATGGATCATGAAATATTATTTATGATTTCTTACTCTTAAGAATATTTTTTATTATTATGAAAATGGTTCATACCATGACTCATGTCTATGACCTATGATATACTGGGTGTGAAATTTTTAATATATGATCATGATCTCATAATCTTATGATTATATTATTCTTAGGAATGATCATTTGTTGATATCTCATATTTTTACCCTTTTTAAAAATCTAATATAAATCAATCTTATGATTTCCATACCCCATGTTATGATGTTATTTTTGAAGTAGGGTACACCAAAGAGTCATTTTATGTGGGAAATATTGAATATTTTTCATGATATAGGAGAATTATGTATCAAGTCTCTAAAGACAATGAACCCTTAACATTTTTTCCTAGATCATAATTTTATTTATAGAGTATTAATTTGAAATTATTTAATATTTATTTATATAAATATTTGGTCTCTATATTCCCAATTGTCACCAAATTGACCTTATCAGGACATCTTAATGCCTCATTATATCTTCATCTTTGAGATTCTATAATGTTTGTAGATGAGGATGATCCATTTATTTTTGTGTTTAATCATTATCATGTATCTTATAGTTATTTTTGGTATCTGTCTTCCCTACATTTATGTATGACTTATTAGTAATCCTAAAAATATTACTCTATAGAAATTCCATACTGCATGAAGACTTCCAAGAGTGGGATTATCAATTCATTATCCAAAAATGTACCATAGAGGAGGCAATGTGACCATATATCCACTATTCTCTTAGTCCATCATAACCCAAAGCTATATCTCTACCAAATGATGCTTCTCTTTCATAAAATACACCAGTAGCACCAATATTGTTTTTTATAGGAGTTGTAATTTATGTGAGAATATATAAGGAATGTATTCATCACATGTGATATCATATTAAAATAGGGCCACTATGATACAATCTATCGAAAAATCATGCATGACCACACTTTTAATTCATCATAACTATCATTGATGATTATCTCATTATTAGGTGTGCTATATATATTATAGTAGAATTATAGGAATAGACTAAAAAATAATTAGGGCCACACACTTCATTACTGATAATGTTCAGATGATAGAAATGTCCTAGATAAATGGATTTATTGTACACTTCATAATCTCAACCTAACCATGGATAGTGTATAGATTGATGTGTGACACTAGCCACCCCTAATATAATTGGAATACCCCCAAAAAGATGAATGAGGTCTTTCATTTTAAATATGAAGTAATAAATGATGGATCCTCATCAACACAAACACCATGGGTCTAATGATCTCCCTTACACTAAATTGGATTCCATTATAAATATACTTTGTTAGACACTATCATGGGAATCACAGACTGAAAGCATACAAATGATCAACCATATTTCTATAAATCTATATTGATGATACTAAGGGTAGAGGATATGGTTGACTCCATAGAGACATTCCTAATATTGTCCTTTCTTAGAATCTGGATAGTATGTGTATTCCCCTCTATTTATTCATCTTGGTTCATGCCATCAATCTCTTTATTTTCAATGAATTTCCACGACACTAAAGGAAAAATTTCATCAATGCCTCCAAAACTAATGTATTATTAGGGATAGTGTTCCTTCCTAGTGGAATTCATTACTTGGGATAGTAAT
This sequence comes from Viscum album, assembly GCA_963277665.1. Classification (NCBI taxonomy): domain Eukaryota; kingdom Viridiplantae; phylum Streptophyta; class Magnoliopsida; order Santalales; family Viscaceae; genus Viscum; species Viscum album. The sequence continues at coordinate 1,954,762,442 of OY728125.1, forward strand.
TGTGTCTATTTTAGATCTCTTAATACAACCTTTATTGGGATAAAATCATCATACACAGCTCCATGGATTGGTTACCTAGATAATTTATCTATATCTTATTTATTAATTAAAACGTTCCTATGAATAAAATGGAAATGTATTTCATTGTAGGATCTAGTGTATTAGTAGCTCTGGGATCAAGTTGGAGTTTTTATATATGCATTTATGATATCCAAGTTCCTTCATTGGTGGATATTACTTGTAGTTGGTCCTTGAACATGGATCATGATCAGTGGATCCAATATTCCCAAACTGATTCAAGATTGACACTACCACCAAGACACAAATCATACTCTTAATAACTTAAATGTAAATAATTATTAGTATGGTGGAAGAATATAGATGTGAAATAATGAATTTGAGGTTCTAGTTTGTAAAAATGGTTGTATAGGTGGGGATTTGGAGTGACATAACAATAATTCCTAACTAGTTTCCCATTCATGGTTAACAAAACCATTTAAAGTGATGTTATCCCTACCCATGTTCGTGGATTTAAAGGACCAGAATTCAGGTAAGTTTCCATATAGCTATGGGGAATTGATATCTATTAGGAATATTTACCCATATAATATAATGATTTTAGATATCGAGTATCCTTGATGACGTTTTCATAGAATTCTATTGGGTCGGACAAGTGGGATTTAATATTATGATCATAACAAAATCCAATGTATCTAACCATTTATTAAATATGATATTTTTTTGACATTTGTGACTTTGTTAAAAGGTATGTACATTTTCCTATTTGAAGGTCCAACCATTTTTATATAGGATAAAATTAAAACAGTATCTCATAAAAGGATATAAAGTGATACAAAAATACTCAGGAGTGAATATTAGCTAAGTATAAAAACCATAAAGTAGAAATTATAGAATTCCCTTAGCTAAATGATCTAATAATAAAGGGAATGGGACAGATGTTGTACTTACTTTGGGTAACATGGAAGAATATAGTTAACAGAGAGCATGAAAATTCAGGGTTCACATAGGTAAGATGAGTGTGAAGAAGAAACGTGAATTATTTATTAAAATTCTATTTCATGTTCCAAGATTTCAGTGTGTTTCCATCCATCTAGTTATAGAATGCATCACCCATACAAATCAATTGGATTCTAGCATAGAAAACATGAATATAGGTTTTAACATGCAAAGACTACACCCTAGTCCAACATAATATAAAATATTATCCCTTCAATGAAACATCAATGATAGTGTCATATTTACCTTATAAATATATCCACCTAGTTCTAATAAAACTATTTCTATGGGTATTTTTGTGTGGTAATTCCTGAAAATAGACACAAACCTTGTTATAAAGAAAGAAATAATCCCCAGGAATTGAGTTATAATTTAACCTTTGATCCTAGGCATGCATCCATATCATTACACCCAAGTATATTTATCTTGGTCTCATGGAATAACATATACAACTTGTACGAATACACCTGCAGATCCACCACCATCGTGAAACTCACTTGTGCAAGTGAACCTAGGCACCCTGACTTACACACCCTAACACTTACACAAACCGTCTTCTATTCCCATCCTTATTACAACATTATCCACATATTTTCTCATAAATAGAGCCAAGGGGTCCTCACTTGGATAATAATTTAGTATGATTATGTTAAACCTTAAAAGTTTCAAGATCCACTCCCCCATGTTTCTCACCCCACATTAGGTAGATTAATTAACATAAAAAAATTGAATTAAATGAAAATTAAAGGTAATTACATTACCTGAAGTATTGAAACATTAAAATATTTATGAGAGAAATATTATTCCCTATTTCTCTTATAATAAGGTGAAGGGAAACATATTGGATGAATCAATATAGTGACACTTGCCCAAGTTATACAGAGAGGTCTCTCATACTAGGGTGAACCCTCACCTAGGCCTGTTAATTAGGGTAACCAATTCAACCCCCATGGCAGGGACACACCATCTATATACAATATAATAAGGTGAAGTTGAACCTAGTAATAAATACCAGGGAAAACCATCACCCGATATTTCCACTAGGATGACACATTAGGACTAACACATGACAAGGTAAATAATTCACCATCATCTCCATATTGGGAATACACTTCATACAAAACCTCATACCAGGGATCTATATTTTCCTAGGTCAAAATTGGTTAAAAACTTCACCCAAGAACTTAACTTGACTTCTAATTCTCCCTAGTCTCTATACTAGGGTGAAAAAACCCCCTATCCATATGGTCAAACACAATATTACTTAGGTCACCTACTTTAGAAATACCCTTACCAAGGTCTCCCAACTAAGATCCTATATATCTAAGTCTCCCATCTTAAAATATATTACCAGGTTGTGAACATCAGTGTGATCCATATCAATTCTATATTTCCTTGATAATATGAAATTCATGGGGTTTCCTATAATTCCAATAGGACCATCGGGGTAGTTGTGATCATGTACTCCCTTGATAATGAGGTTTCCTATCACGAGAGTACTAGTGAGATCTCCCATAGCACATGTTTCTTATCCTTTAAGAAACTTATCATTTATTCTATTGGTCCAAGAACCCAATAAAATTCTTTATCCCACTCACTGAGTTAGTGAGAGAGAGGGGGCCTCCTACTATGTATAATCCCCAACTCTCTATGACTTCACCTAAGTCATTAAATATATTAGGCATATATGGGATGCCCATGAGTATTACTCAACCCATTTAACAAAGGTCCATATTTCTTGCAATATCTCCATTATAACGAGGCAACATTCCCCATGTGTCTTTTCATACTTTTAGTTCTTGTAAAAAATAGGGAAAAGGTAGAAATCTAGATCTATTGGTAGAATATTCATAAACATCACATGTTTACTTCTTTCTCCCTTTGGAGGACATGTTCATCCTATTATGTGAATTCATTGATTCTTATTCTTTTGGTAATATTCCATGTGAGACCATCCTTCCTTCCTTTCTCACCTATCAATTGGAAGAATGTAGACACATATTTAGCACCACCTATTTGGTGTACACCCCAATAATTTCTTCTTTAATGTACTCATACCTAAGATCTATTATTGATCCATACACCTACATGAATCCCATATATAAGGCCCAAATCATTTACGCAAAGCCATAAATCCCATGAAATCACCCCTCATTGGTCCATATTCCATATGAGTTGATCCTACCTCAATAGTAAATATTCATTTCAAGAAACCATATCCTATTATATTTAGTTACCAAAAATCCTAATGAACTAGAAAGGGATTCTCATGCATATGTCCAATACAAACCCATTTATTAGAACCTTTCAGCTAGATTTCCTCACCGCATAACAAAAAACTTCAAGGTATAGTCCTATCACTGGACTTTATACTGTGAACAAAATAAAGTGGATTTTATTCTATTTAACTAAGATACTTATGATGCCTCTTGGAGGTTCAAACATAATACACCATAGGACCTAGATACAAATCCTTAAAAGCAACTTCTCTTGGTCTTGGTCGTATAACCTTAAATGTATCTATATTAAAGCTTATTGTATAAGAATAAATTTTACAATGTGTTCAGTTAAGTGGAACCAAAATACATGAGTTCTGATTTCCTTGAGAGGGATATATAGTAAAACCTATTAGGGGACTAATCCCAACACTACAACACCTATCTCTTCTCTGGATGGAGATAAATTATAGAGCACACTACTACATGGATTTAAACATAACATTGTAAAATAATAAGAGTAACATAGTGAACATGTAATTTATATAGTTATTCACATACAAACATGGTTTTGATCAATCTCTTTGATAGTGGTAACCATCCCTATATTGATATTTGGTAAGGATTCATCAATATATCAAAATTATATAAGAGGGTCCCAAAGTATGAAATAAATTCCCACAAAAGGGGGGATATGGGCCTAATATACCATCCTCTCAACCAAAAGACTTTATAAAATGTCTCGGGTAAAGCCTCAATGACCACCTTCCTATCAAAAAAGGTATTCCTCAATTAAAAACTTCCACAAATAAGAAATATTCCAGAAATAACACCCATTTTAAAATTTTATAAAATTAAATCCACCACATATCAATAAAAGTTTATTTTCAATAAAAATTGATGCATCATTTAAAATTTAAAACATTAAAAATATTTTCGTATGTTGTAAAAACAACCACATGATGGAACAAAATTCTACATGATACAAATACAACTAAAATGAAGTATGAACCTCAATTATAAAATTTATCTCAAGATCTAATTTAATATATTTGATGAAAAAGAGGAATAAGTGTAGTATAATATCTTTTTCTAGAAATTTATGTCTAGGAAGAAGAATGAAGAAATAAGATAATATAGGGTTGTAATAGGATGACTGTGTTCAATATTAGAGCATGCCTAGAAAATTTCAATAGTAGGCCATCTTGAGGATTGATTACTATTCATTTTTATCTAATAAAGTTTTTAAAATTATAATAAAGAATTATATATACTCTTAGAATAAATTTTATATTTTTTATTCATTTCATGTAAATAGGTGACCACTTCCTTCCAAATGGATTTTAAAAAAGTAATTATAAAAAATGAGAGATACATATCATCCTATATCTTTACGACTCAACAATTGATCATTTCTCTATCAAAATAATATATTTTTAGTCTAAAACATCCCTCAACCTCTAGTGACTACCCAAGATAATCCAAATTCAATGATTATAATGGCCTAATATTTACATATAGATATTAAGTCAACATTGAAGAATATTTATTATATAACATAATAAAAAAAGGCCCCGACCGTATATGTTTAGTGTCTTTAGAAAATGGGAATCATAAATAACTAGTTCATAAAACCCCTACATTGTCTCCTGCTAATTTATTCAAAACAAGACTCCTTTTTGACATATATTACTTAATACCCTTTTTCACGACTTGAGGAAAAGAAACATATGAAATGGTGAGCTCAAATTCTCAGTAATGAAAAAAAGGGAAATATCAATCATATCATATTCATAAGAACATAAAATTTGAAAATCTTATCCTGGATATAAAAGATAAAAATATCATGTCATGGAATAAATCATAAAATTTAATTTTAATCCCAATATTCATAACATAAAACATGAAATTTCTTGTAATATACACATAAGAATAGAAAATAATTTCATATTAGTCAAGGTTCATTTCCAAGGCCATCATAGTGGACAAAGTCCATTACTGAATTGAGTTCACTCCTCATTCCATCCCTATATTACTGAACTAGATTTAATTTTTGTTCTAGTCATGTATATCTCATGAAATATAAATATTTACCCAATGAATTTTACATAGATACAAGTCCCTAAAATCTCATAATGAAACCATTCTTACATGTTCCAAAAAAACAAAAATCATTTATCATAGCATAACCCATAAAATAAAAAGGGTTTATTAAACATCACTCCATAATAATACATTTAATATAAATGGATTTAATAAAAAATTACATCCTAAACACAATCAAATAAAATTAATAATAGGGTTATAAACATAACCCTTTGTCATCTTAGATGTAAAATGATTTTGATAAAATACTTGAACTTAATTCCTGAAGAAAATATCCTTTCTTTTTCAAAAACATTTTATTTTCTCAAAATTACCCACAATTTTAAAAGAAAATAATTTAGCTTAAAATAATATTGAAATAATGTAGAGTAAGATTCATGGAAATAAGGTGTCATGAAACTGGAAAAGTCCATTAATGTCGTATAAGATAAAAAACATTCTCCTTGAACTTTTGCAGGAAAAGTCAAAAAGTACCTCAAATCGTTTGATGACAAAGATTCCTTTCATAATGTTTAATAAACATTCACCAATGGGTAAAATTAAATTTAAAAAATTATATGAGAATATAAATAATATTACCTAATTATGAAACATGGATGTGGATGATAAATATACCTCAGTAAATACTTATGTATAAACAATCTTGGATGAAAATGAGATTGTAAAATTATCCCTTAACTTAGGTCTGATATATTTTGTATGTATCTGAACCTCATGTATAATTATTTAAAAAATTTTATTGACTTATTCTATAATCAAAATCATTTTTATGATATCATATATGATTATATTATCATCCTTTTGTCAGTAACATTTCATTGTCACTTGTTATTCGAAAATTAACTACTTTATGTTCGTATGCAATATTTGTCAGATAAGTTCATGTTCCACTTATTAGGTTATAGTCAAATAATTTAAATAATGATATTATTATAATATATATCATATTTTTTCATTAAATTAATGTATATTATCATGGTTTATTGAAGATCATGCAGAATTAACCACATAACATCGTGAAGATAGTAGGTTGTACGTATGCATGAGCGATGATATCATTCTCAAAATTGTTGAACGATGTTGAAGTGGATGGTGTATAATATTTAAAAATTAGTAAAATTTTATAATAATCATATATAATTATCAATCCTATTATTATAACCATCCAATTAATTTGGTTGTGAAAAACAGATTACAGCACGACCTAGAGACGATAAGCCGTACCTACGTACTCACGGTGATATCATTTTTCATAGGACGAACATACAATGAAATATAGTTGTTTCATATTTATAATAACATAACAGTATATGAGTGATACTAATGTTATTAATTTATAATGAAACAAAAATCGAAGAGGATGTAGAAGAAGAAAAAAGTTTGAAAAAGTATGTAGAAGAGATTACCTCTTCCTCGATGTGCTTCCTCTAAATCTCTTCTCAGAGCACTAGAGTTAGTCTTTTAAAGATTACCAGAATCTCTAGAATGAAAATAGGGGAGTTGATAAAGAAAAATTTCATGGGATGGACGATCTTAAAGGCTCAAAATAAAGTTAATAGGTGAAGGAGGAGGTTACCTTTTATAATTGAGGTGAGGGGCACTTATGGAAACTCTATAAATAATAATTTATAACAAATTCAAACCCTACCAAAAAACCACCCAAATGTACGAATTTAGGATATTATATGATTTATGGTTGTAATATAATCAACCAATAAATTTTGGACAAGTTATTTTGTCAATTTAAACAATATCATTTTAAGTGACACTTAGTTATTCTATTTAATTTTAATTTTTATAGTAACATTATAAATAATTAATTGTTATAAATATTTACTTATATGGTCTAAATTTACCATAAATGGATATTTAATTACATTTTAGACCTTATAATATTCACTTTGTAATTTATAAATATTTTTATTATTTTTAAATAATATAATAAAATTTTATTTTTATAAAATATCAACAGTGTCAATTTTCACACTATTTATTTATTTGAATTTAAATAAAATCCACATAGGCGATAAATTAGAAAAAAAATATTTAGTACACTACTAACATGTCATAGTAACCTATAAAATTCGTGAATAAAATTAATTAGTTCATATGATATTTTGTTTAAAATTTTTAAAACCATTTTTTGATATTTATATTAGTAAAATAATTTCTACATCACTCTTGTGTCATCATTAATGGAAATTATTTAATATCTAAAAATTATAAATAAATAACTATAATGTAGGTAATTATTTTATATTTCTAGATAATATATATAGTCTATATTATCTCTTAGTTATCCATTTATTAAAATTAATAAACTTATATAAAATGATATTGTGACATTTTGTCACATTCATTAGTTTTTATTATGTTCATGTCATATTCTCAGTTTAGTGGCCATTAAGTTATTCCATTTAGAATAATAGATGTAAAGGGTCGAATTTATTCATCTAATAAGATTTTTACAAGTGTTAAGGTAATTTTATAACATTAATATTCGCTTTAATTACACGATTTACCTTTAACCATGGTAATAAAAATAATTATTGAAGTTACTATTCATAGTTCCCAAAAATCAAAGTAGCCTATTAATATAATTTGGAACTATTTATTCCAAATACGAAATAAAATTTTTCAAAATTCCAAACCTAGAATTTTCATTAATTAATTAAAAATTAACCCCATTTTTGAAATGAGAAAACATATTTTAGAAATATTGAAAATTATTGAAATGTTTTTACATATGAATTCAATGTAAAATTAATTATAATGACCTAAATTATATTAAATAGTAAAAATATATTCTATTTATACATTGAAACAATTAAATAATATAATTTAACCATATAAATTATTTCAATTATAGATGTTATTTTCAACTAAAATTTATCACATTTTTACTATTTATCAATACAAGAATGTTATCAGAAAAATATAAAAATTTATCCAAAGTAAATTTTTATATCCCTCTTCCAAAAAACATTTTTAATTTTTCATATTAAAATTTTTAATGTGATGAAATCTTAAAATAAAGGGGTTCTTCATTAAAAGGAAAAAAATCATCCCATTAAAATATATTAGTTTTTTATAAATCAAATAGTGTTTATTCATATCCTATGAAAAAAAATCTATTCAAAAAATATAAAAAATATTTTATTAAGTATACAAAACATATATATCTCATTAAATTCATTACCCAAATAATTCACTAAAAAATATAAAAATCTAATTGATTTATATTTTTCATAAATAATTGATAGCCAATGAATTCACAATGCATTATCATAAGTTAGTTATAATTATTCCCACTAACCTAAAGGCTAGGATATAATGGTAATTCTATAATAAGGGAGTCTCATGGTTCTCTTAAACTCAATATTTCATGAAAATAAATAAACTAAAGGATATAAATTATTTAATGAAAATATTTCATAAAAACATCCGAGTGTTATAATGATAACTTGTATTTTGATCATGATCACGTGGATTATAAAAGTTACGATCAACCACTCATGTTTGGAAAATATATCTTTACAAATAGATGTAATAATTATAAAAATCTAAAATTATCTATAATACCATTTTTTAATAAACTATAAAAATATGTACATGGCTAATAGTTAAAAAATCACAATCATTAGTCATGTAATCCCATATGAAAGTGTTCATCAAGTAGCTATGTGTGATTCACTTTAAAATCAAATAAATAATTCCTTATATAAAATAAATAAAAATAATTCATTCCATATTACCTAAAAAATATTTAATGAAACATTAACATGTCAGGAATTCAATAAAAAACCATACAATAAAAACAACACACAAGTACATATTTTATCCTGAATCCTAGGTACACAGTGAAAATAAATAAAAATGTAAATATGAAAATATTTTTAAGTATGAATTATATACATGATATAAATCCTATAAAATACAAAATTAAATAATATCCTTTGATCAACATAGAAATACAATCTTAATTTGTAACATCGCATGATTTTAAAGGGATGAACTTTGTTCGATAACGTATAAGATACATAACATCGATCTTAAATTAAAAAATAAATATTATTATTTTAAATATATATTTACGACCTATACATTAGAAAATAATATATAAATAGTATTAATTGAATTATAAAAATATTCATTACACATTTTTATAGAATGAATTCATAGGTTACCAATTAATTAGAAATGAAAATAAAAAACAATTGAATATAAAAGACGTGTATTTTTATGACCACAAATTTTTTTTCCTTAATAAATTAAAATAAAAAAATATTATTTAAAAAAATTAATAGAATATATTCATTAATTTGTTATTTAAATTAGTCCAATAATTTTTATAGTCAAAAAATAAGAAAAATGAAATTTTACACATAAAAGATAATGTTTTCTAAAATAGATGTTTTTCCACATTTTAATGGTAGAATTGTTTTAAAAATAAATTTTTGAACATTTATAATATTTATTGGAAAAAATAAAATTCAATTTTGAAATATGGATATCAAAATTTTCTGTTTGTTTAATTTTTTCAATTTTTCTGACATTTTTTTGATGAAGAGTGAAAATACTGTATTTTAATTGAAAACATACTTTTCATCTAAATAATTTATAATTTTGAATTATATTTTAAATATTTTTAAAGTAAAATTAGATCAACTATTAATATATTAATCCAATTATGGTAAATTTATACTTTTTTGTAATGAATTTGGATATAAAAACATTTCAAACCTTTGAACATTTTTACTGGAAAAACCTTCTTTCTCGCCCCATATACAAGATTAATATTAAATTATTTTTATCCAATTATTTGTTTAAAATTTTTAAAAATATATTCCATATTTGGAATAAAAATGTCAAAATTTTATAATTTTTTTAATATTTGGACAATATGAAAAGTAACTTTACTAATTATTATGACCATAGTTAGTGGTAAATCGAGTAATTAAAAGTAAAAATAATATAAAAAACATTATAAAATGAACCTAAAATTTTCCCCAAATTTATTGAATTGTTATGTTTTATCAATAGTCATTAATTTATCAGTTATGTGATAATTTATTGATTTTTTTGAGACTATAACCTATATAATATTTTATTCAAAGAGGAGTCAAACTTACCACGCTATTGTTTTTAAGAAGTGATATATATATAATATGGGTTTACATAGGATATATTTTTTATTATAAAGAGTATTTTGAAATATAAAATATTTTTCTTAATCATGGTTATTTTTTAATAATTTTTAGGGAATAAATAATTTCTTTAAAGTCTTCCACAGTGGTGATGTAGTAATTGTTTAATTAATGTAAATATCAAATAAATGATATTAAAAGTATTAAAATAAAAATAATTTCATATAATTAAGGTCGTAAAAGAATTATATAGAATAACATGCCATATTATGTATGTATTAAAAGGGTCTTTAAAATATATATATATATTTTTAAAAATTCAAGGTAATGAATAGTTTAAAAATTGACATTAATTTTTTTTACAAAAATTATTTTATTAAATGATCTAAAATTACTAAAAATATTAGTTTAGGCTGAATTATTGGTACAAGGATGAAAAATTAATACATGATTTATTTATGGGTATTTATTCATTATATAGAAATTATACTGACCCTAAATGTGTAAAAATTCATGTTTTCATGGTAAGAGTTAAAGGGATTAAATAAGGGTTAAAACAAAAATATAAGGAATACAAAATTGTCAAAACATGTCTAAATTTTATTGTATGATTTAATTTAGACCCATAATCATTATTTATTCTAAATAGATTTCTTTGAGTCTATTTGGAATATAAAATTGATTTATAATAATTTAATATTTTGAGAAATTGAAAAAGTACCCCTCACCTCTCTTATAAATGGAAACCTCTTATTTCTTCCTCATCACATATAGAAACTAATTTCTTTTGGATAATTGATACCCAAATACCTTCCTATAATGTCTTTACACATTCTAAATATATTATTTTATTCCTAACACCATTTTTAGGGGTCTTAAAGAGTTAATAAAAAGAGATTGCTTAAAAAAGAGGTATCATTTTTAATCAAGCGTCTATGATTTATTTATTCATCAATTTCCTAAAAATATTTTTCTATAATAGTAATATAATAACTTAAGTATCCTAAATATACTTATATGTTATTATTTTTGTTTAATGAACCAAATACATATCCTTTTCCATCAAATAAAGATGTAATTCTTTGTCCGTGTGTATATCGAACTATCACCTCATGAAATTATGAAATTCATTTTCCATCACTGTCTCTCAAGACTAGTTATAATGATGGAATTAATTTTTATAAATTATATTAATAATATATTTATCATTATTAAAATATAATATTTCCTTTATTTTGTTACCTTTATATGATCATAATGACGATAACATCATTTGTGCGTACGTGTGAACTATCACCTCCACAAATCGGTGTGATTCATTTTTCGTCACCGCATCACATTGATAATATATGAAAGTATATTTAAAAAATAATAATATTATATATATATATATGATATTGTAGAAATTATTTAAATTTAAAAATTCATTAACCTTATTTCGATAATGATAATTGAAAAATGGAAACGTTACTGATGCATGTGCATGGCTTACCATCTCTATAATTGTAACTTAGTTCATTATTTATATCAATATTTAATATATATATTTAAAATTATAATTGATCTATAAAAATTATAATTATGTCATGATTATTATTCTATATATGATTTAATAATTACCACTTATAAACACCATACAAATTTAATTTTGGACTCAAGTACAAAATATCAATAAAATGTCTAATATGAACTTAAACTTTTATAACATGCTAATAAGTGATATAAAAGGAATACAAAACATAAAATTTTTTCTCAAGAGGGTAATTAATATATCTAATTTTATTATTTAGTAATATAATAATTTTTTATAATGAGTCAGACTTAAGGTAAGGGACTTCATATCAATCACCATTCATTGAGGAATATTTTAAAGATATAAATCCACCTTTATTTATGATGTGTTTATACAGTGCCTTTGACATATTATATCATGAATTTATTTATTCTATTATTATTTAATGTTTTTTTATTCTCTATTACTTCATGAGGATTTTGATTGAAATGTTTCAAAGTGGTATGAGACACTTTGATTTATAAATAACTTTTAAAACGTTTTAAATATGGAATAACTCATTTTTATTACAATAACTTTTAATTAAATTGTATAAAATAGCGGATATTTTAATTTTTAGTTTCTTGGAAGCGAGTTGTATAAAAATTGAAAACATAAAAAAATATTCAAAAAAATGATAAAGTCTTATTCATTATTTCATTATATGTAATCTTACTACATATCATAACATAGAGACATAAATCAATGGAAAGGATGAGAATAAGGCATACTAAGGGGAAACAAGGGAAATAGTTCACATGTGATGTTAAAGAAAAATAAATAAGCACATGAGGAATATAATCATTGCATGAACAAGATAACATTAGGAATATAATAAATAAAATAACATGAATCCTAAATTTTAAATGTGGCTATAACATTTAAATGAAAAATTCATTATCATATCACCAAGGTTTTCCCCAAGGGGTAATGAAAATTACCAATGTTGTTCACCAAGGTATTATAAAATATGTCAAATATAGAGATTAAATTAATTACCCAATACATTAGAGTTCTCTTAGGTCACACCAAAAATATATCTTAATTAATGTGAGACACATAGATCATAATCAAACATTTTATAAATAACTCGTGGAGAATTAAATAAATGGGTTTCATATCAAAATCATGGAGTTTTAAAAATGATTAAAGACAATATATTATTGTCATTTTTTTCCAAAGTATGGTAAATTAAGGTTTCATGTATGATAATCCTTAAATAAAATAGGTAATTCTAAAATATAGTTGAATAAAATTGGAAAATAATGAATTTTAGATCTTCAGAAAAAATAAAAGAAAATGAGAATTTTCTTATGAAAGGAGAGAAAGTTTGAGAAGCAAATTCTGTAGCATAACGGGTATGAAAAATATTTTCAGAAAATGGTAAAAAAAGGAGGGGAATGGGGTATCCCATTCATAAAATTCTATTAATAATGTAATGTTGTAAAATAAATTGTACAAAAGAACAAAGTTTTCAAATTTGAATGGCGTACCACAAAAAGGGAACTTGAAATGAAAAAAGAGAAGTTTAGATTTCCCTTACCTTGAAGAGTAACTCCTAAAATGTGAGGATTGGGACCTTGGGGGATTAAAGATACATTGTTAAAAAAATATGGGAGGTAAAACTATTGTAGCATCATGGAGGATTAATTGGTAGTGAATGTAAATGGATAAATGGGTTGGTATTTATAGGAAAAGTGGAGGATATACTTATTAATTTTTAATAAAGGCTTTGGACACCTTGGTAGTAGTAAAAGGAAAAAAATTGGAATTTCCATAGTATTTTACCATTTAATAGATGCTTATTATGTTATTTTAATCCACAAGTATCTACCAACATTTTATGTTACTTATTTGGTCATGTAAAATTAATTTTTTCAGAAAATAAAGTTTATAATGCTTAAGTTTCCATTTTTGAATTTGGAAAGTAAGTTATATATTTGAAAATTCATTAAAATATATTAAAATAATTTATATTAATAAAATAACGTATTTTATTTCTTGGATTGTGTTTAATTTGTAACTACTTCTCTATTTTATGATGTCATTAACACACTGAAAAACTCAAGTTGTATTTTTACTATTCCTAAAAAATAATCTATTTTAGAAAATTTTGATAAATTCACCACAACCTAATTTATAATGGTTGATTTCAAAAATCCCATTATTTTTATCATAAAAATTCTCTATATACAGTAATTTTAACTTATATATATATAAATCCTTATTTATTAACAATAATAATGGATTGAATATACATAGTAAAATTTCTGAAATTTAATTTTTTTAATCATTTATTTATAACTAAGATAGTTTTAATAATACTGTTTCATTAAGTTAAAAATTATTCATAATACCTTAGTTTGTTTTAAAAATTAATTAGTTTTCAAAAGTACAATCAATATCCGAAATATTAATTTACAAAATTATATCTCAATTTTATTAAGAAAAACTATTCATAAAAATGAAATAATGGAATAAAAGTTTTATTTAAAAAAAGGAATTAAACACCATGGTCGGGAAATTTAATCCCTTATTACCCTCACTTATGGTCTAAGAGTAAGGTTTTAGATATTGGTAGTTTGTTGGGGTTCCTTGACTAACATCTACTGAGTGGTAATCTTCACTAACTCAGACTTCTACCGTAGGTGATTTAGTTCAAGATTCACTTATTGAAGCTTGGATTGGTCTTGGTCAAGGATAAACCCCAATGATGAAACCTCCCTCCCAAGACCTGAAAATGTTCTTGAAATGGCATTACTCTACATTTGAGGCCATCAAATATTCTTTTTTGTATCAATTATCCTTTGTCATGTTTTACTTATAAACACTAATTAAAACATTAAAATTATTATCAAGAGTATAGTTCCCAATGGTCATATTGTCCAACAGTCATAATTAACCAACATTCATATAATGGTCAAAACAAAATGGTCACGTTTCACTTTATATTCACTTCCTTGTTAAACAAACATGAGTTTTTTGTGTATAACATAATATAAAAAACATTTTTAGAAAATAATTAGGATTTAAAAAGTTCAGGTCATTAAATTCTTCCCCCTTAAGAAATTTCATCCCTAAAATTTCAAGTCATCATCTCAGTTGAGAAAAGGTGTGGGTACTTATGCCTATTTACCTCCACTAGTTCCCATATTTATTCTTCATATTTACGGTTCATCTATGATACTTTGAAGAGGTGTCTAGTCTTTTTGAATAGAAATATGAATATACGGCCCAAGATCTCCACTGAATTCCCCTTATAAGAGTGGCCATGTTCCAATAGCACCACCTTCGAATTCAGTAGATGTGAAGGGTTAGGTCTGTACATCCTCAAGAGCGATACATGGAATACATCATGAACATGGTGTAGATTTGGTGGACTTATAAGCCAAAAATCCGCTGCTCTTATGCGATAAAGGATTTTATATAGGCCAATATACTTGGAGCTAAGATTCAATTTCTTCCCAAACCACTTAACTCACTTCCATGGTGATATTTGAAGGAACACTTTATCTCCAACCCCGAACTCCTAGTCCCTTCACGGTTTTCAATATAGATATTCTTTCATATTTGAGAATACTTAACATGTTGTTGGATAGAATGAACCATTTACTTTATATCTTTCACAAGATCTATCACAAGAATATTTCCCTCAGCAAGTTTATCCCAACAAGTAGGAGTTCTACATTGATTACCATATAGAGATTCATAGGGATCAATTTGAAAACTCAAATGGAACATGTTATTGTATAAGAAATAAACTAATGATATATTTTGATCCCATACACCTTTAAATTCCATTTGACATGTTATCACCATGTCCTCAAGTTTTTTAATAGTCCTTTCATATTGTCCATCATTTTTTTGGTGATATGCCAAACTAAAATTGAATTTGGTAATCAAAACACGTTGAAGACTTCTCCATAATTTTTATGTGAACGTTGGATCCTGATAAAATATAATATAGAGTGGTAACCCATTAATACTTACCAATTCCTTCACATATATCTTATGAAATTGGTCAAGAGATAAATCATCCTTAATAATGATGAAACTGTAGGTCTTGGTGAGACGATCTACTATAACCCAAATTACATTGTTTCCATTTTTTTTCAGAATACCATTGACAATGTCTATAGTGATATTGTCCCACTCCCATGTTGCTATGGGTAGTGGTTTTAATACCCATTTAGTTTGTTTTTTCTCTTTCTACACTTTTTGACACTCCAAACATCATATAGTGTATTTTAAAATATACATTTTCATATAATCATACTGATAATGATCATGAAGGTCCCTATAAATTTGAGTGCTTCCATGATGTATAGAGAATGTAGATCTATGAGGTTCATCCATAAGACCATTCTTTACTTCTGGAATAGATGGAACATATAACATTATACAAAATTTTAGTACACCTTCTTGATGAATATTGAACTCAAGAAACTTCGCATTCATTACATCCTCTATATTTTTCTGAAACAAATCATCTTCCCTTTGAGATTTCTTCATATTCTCTTGTAATGATGGTGGAGAAAAAATTTCAGATAGGGTTGATGATTTACCCTTCCTTAGTTTTACTTGGAAAAGTTTTACAAGGTCTTTGGCCAAAGGATCTCCTTGAATCCTATTCATTGCTAGAATAATAGGGTCATTCCTACTTAATCCATTAGCAACTTCATTTTATCTTATAGGATGATAATGAATTAAATAATAATAGTATTTTAGAAGTTCCAAACATCTCATACATTTCATGTTCAATTCATTTTTCATGAATATATACATCAAACTTTGGTGGCCTTTGTATATATCACATTTCTCCCCATAATGATAGTGCCTCTATATCTTTAGTGTAAAAACAACCAAAACTATCTCCACAAAATGTGTAGGATAATTATTCTCAAGAGGCTTAAACAATTTAGATGTATAATAAATCATCTTATCATTTTGCATGAGGACACACCCAAGCCCTTTAAGGGATGGATCAAAAACAAAAATAAAGAACCCTTATCTGATAGAGGGTAGAGTTAATAGGGGAAAAGTAACCAATATATTCTTTATCTCCTATAAATATTCTTCACACTTATTTTTTCAGATAAATGTGGAATATTTTCCAATTAACTTTGTTAGTGGGTTAGAAATTCATGAATTTTTTTTCATAAACCTCCTATAATATAATGATAAACCCAGGAAAATACCAATCTCAATTACTATTGTAGGATGAGGCCACTCCTCCATAAGAATTGTCTAGGCAGGGTCAATTGAGATTATTTTATTGGTTACAATATTCCCTAAGAAAGAAACTTTTTATAACAAAAATTCACATTTTCTAAACTTTCCAAATAACCTATCCCTCCCAAGAGTTTGAAATATAACCTTGAGATGATTCCCATGATTTTCAAAACTTATATAATATATCATAATATCATCATTAAAAACTACAAAAATGTTATAAAGGTTTCCCTTAAAGACTATATTCATAAAATCCATAAAAATATCCAGATCATTAGTTAAGACAAAGGGCATAAAAACAAACTCATAATACTCATATCTTGATCAGAAGGATGTATTTAGAATATCTTATTTCTTTCCCCTAAGTAGATGATAACCTGATAAAAGTAAAATATTATAGAATAATCGAGACCCATGGAGTTGGTCACATAATTCATCAATCCTTGGAAGAGGGTACTTGTTCTTCATTGTGATCTCATTAAGTTCTCTATAATCAATTCATAGACACATTGATCCATCAATTTTATTCAAAAAGTTAAAATGTTCTCTACAAGGAGACACACTTGGATAGATAAACCACTATTACAAAAGACATTCGAGTTGTTTATTAAATTTCCCTATATACACATTTTCCATTATATATGGGCTTTTTGATATCGACTATATCCAAACATGAGTTTAATGGAAAACTCTTCCCCTCCATCTCGGGCTGGTTTAGGTAACTACTCAAAAAAATAGTTCAATTTATTCCTTAATGATAGAGATGTTTTCTATTTGTATACTTTCATTTATTACTACATATTCACTGATAATTTCAATAATTAAGGATATGTGACGTTCTTATAGAAAAAACATAGGATATAGATATCTCTCTTTGAAAATAACAAAAAAAATTCCATTCAATACTTATAATTTTTTTACTTATGTAGTGTTGGATCTGAATCTACAGATTATACACAAGAGGGGGGGGGGGAATTGTGTCTTTTGCAATTTTTCGGTAACTCTTTGATTGGACGAGTTCTGTCCTCTATACTTTATTAGATTTGATCGTGCAGCGGAATAAGTAAAGACAAGAACATAAACATGTATAGTGGTTCGGGGAACAGAAGGCCCCTAGTCCACTCCACCAATGCTCAACTCCACGAGCTTGGTGATTTTCACTATCTGGTCCTATTTTCCACAGACTGGTTCACAAATGAGTACAAGCAGTAGACATTTTTACAATATTCAGGCTAACAAAGCCTTCGGGTTCAAACAAGAACCTACACAGCTTAGTACAAGAAGCTGGTTACTCAAGATAAATAAAATTTTTAATAAAAACTTTTCTAGTTGATCTTCACAATTTCAACAAAAGAAATTGATAGCAGATGGATCGTAGTCTCTAGAAATATTAATTTTTAAGTCGAAGCGGTTCTGAGTTGATCCGGTTGCAATAGATATAGAGATATAGTTCACAACATCATAAATAGTAGATCCATAATAGATATTCGATGTAGAATAGGTGAATCTTCTATCGAGTTCTTTATTCTTAAAAAATAGAGCTTTGATGCTCCTATTGAATCAGTAGAACTGGGTGCTTTTTGTAGTCTCTATTTTCCACCTTTTTGATAATAGATTGATTACCATACACACTTGTACCTGGTGTTTCAGAGAAAATATATATAATAAAGTTGATCAAATCTCTTGCACATTTAGATCTATAAAAGTCGCCTTTTTTATTCGCGATATTCAAAAATGTGAATTTACAGAGAAGTCATAACTTCCCTTAAGACTCGGCATAAAAAGCTCCTTTTAATTAGATCTTAAATACATTGATAAAATAGCCTTGAATCAGTAAAAGTCGTATTTTAAAAATGACTTTAAATCCGGCTTGAAATCCGCCCATTAATCAGCAAGCTGATCGCTGCATAAAAATATCATCTTTCAAAATTTCTGACGCCAAACATAAGGTTGATGATATGGCCTCCAAACGTAGGGTTGATGACATAGTCTTCAAACATAAGGTTGAATCATAAACGTAGGGTTCATGTTACTTTCTCCAAATGTAAGTTTTATCTTAAATGTAGGGTTGATCATCCATACTTTTTCTTCAACTCTCAAACGTACGGTGAAAGATCCATACTTTTACTTGATCCATACTTTTCCAAGAATGTATGGTTGTTCAGAAAAGTAAGGTTGATAAACCATACTTTTGAGAAAAAAACGTAACATTTAGTACTTACGTACAGTTCTCCTTCTATACTTTGTTGATAACATATGGTTGTTTAACCATACTTTTCTCTTATCTCAAAAAGTATACATGCTTTTCATCCTTACGCTATGTTTATCCACGTAAGGTATGAACAGTGATTCCAAAATGCGCTAAAGCAGATTTCGCGCTACATTTATCCACGTAAGGTATGAACAGTGATTCCAGAACGTTCTTAAAGCAGATTCCGAACATGTAATAAATTCTTGTTATTTCAAGAGTAAAATAAATTAATAAAATCCTGCAAAATACTAAATAAAATCATTAGAAAATAACTATGGGTATTTGTGAGCATCAAAATTATCATAAAGAGACAGAGTATTATTTTCAATAATCTCCCCCTTTAATTAACATTATTATATATTTTTGAAAACAATAATTTTCTCAACAATGTCCCCCTTTTTGATGATCATAAAACCCATAAGATAATAAAATTATTTAAATGAAATTAACTTTCAAAATTAGTTACATAAAGTTTTGAAATTTTTTTTAAAAAAATTTCATTGTTCCTTAAATTTATCCATTTTTAACTTCTCAAAAAATAAAAAATTCATGTAATTCTCTCCCTAAATAAAAATATGATGTTGTATGTATCCAAATTCTACCTCTTTTGTGATATCAAAAAGAATAAAAAATCATGGATTTTAACACTTTTAATATTGCACTGAACATTTAGTAAATGCTATAATGAACTGTTTAATAGTAAATTTATCATATATACTGGAATATGTTAACTTAAAACAGTAATAAATAAATAAAGAAGGAAAGAAATAAACAATGAAGGAAATGTTCATTAAAAAACAACAGTATATAAATGACAACGATATACACAGGAATCAAGGTTTGGTTAAGATAGGTAGCATGTTCTATCTCCTTTGGATTGTAGTCTTGATTTCTGTAAACTGTTCCTAGAGTCTCTTCATAATCCCACCTCCAAGTTTGATAATGAGCTCTCGGTTCTCTTGAGTCATATGAATATCCTCGATTAAATTGACTCTGAAAAACCCATGCATCATTTCCTCTTTTTCGACAAACACTGATAGCTTCTCTGATAACTGATTTAACAGGATTCTGATCAACGGCTCACTAGATGTCAGTTGATCCACTAAAAACTTCTGATTGTCCAGAAACACTGATAAAGGAGCACTGTTACATTGAAGATCTTTTAACTTGTCATTCATGTTGCTCATCGCAGTTTTGATAGCTTGAAACCTTATGATTAAATGAGGTAAAGTACCTGATCCACTAACAACATTATTTGCAACTGATGCAAATTGGTTCTGCATAAACAACTTCAGATCTGTTAAATCCGACTTCATAACCATTTCAGATTTCAATTGAGAAACTGCAGTCAACATATTCTTTTTAAAAATTTCATCTTCTTTCCTTGAGACTGTAATATCTTTTAGCTTTTGAAATATCAATTGTTCAAAGGTTAAGGCATTTCTCAGAGTGACATTCTCAGATTCTAACTGAGACAACTTTGTGTACAGTTCTTCAACTTCTTTCTTCCTTGAATCAGAGGCACCCTGTTCTTGATTCGCATTCTCAGGCTCTGGATGATGTAGCAGTACTAAAGGTAATGATTCAACATCATATTTCTCTTTTTCTTTGTCCTAAGTAGGTTGGTCCATAGATATTTCCTTAGAGTCCACAGACTCCTCCACAGAAAAATCCTCTTGAAGCACTTCTGTGTGAGCTTCAGAAGCATGCTCACCACAATCACCAACATCTTGGCCTTCCACTGAAGTTTCGAGAACAACATTTTCTGGAGTTTCCTGAGGTCTGGCCACTTCCCCACCAGGCACTGCCTCCTTATCTTGGTTCTGTTGAAGTGTAACTTCAACATCAGCTATAATATGTTCATGATTATCCCTTTGAGCTTCTTCTTGAGATCTTGATCCCTCTACTGGTGTTGTTCTTTCACTAACAACTTCTATGGTCTTATCAATAATAGCTTCTCTTTCAAAAGAATAAGTAAATAAAGCTCCTATTGTTGTTTCTAATACAGGGGAAGTAATTTCCTCATTAACAGCTCTAGTTCTTTGAGATTGTAGTCCCTCCTGGCTTCTTTCTTCTTTAACATCTTCCACTTCAAATCGGATCCTTCTTGCTACATTGCTGACTCTTGATTCAGCCTGTCCCTCCTTGGACATAGCAGGTTGAGCCTGATCACTCTCTGAGTCTTTCTCATCTCCTATTGGCAAAAGTTTTCCTTTAATGGTGCTCCAGAAATATCCAATCTTCTTAAAGTTCCAGCATTTAACACATTACTATGATGACAGTTTACTCGGGCATCCACTTATCTCACCATGTCTTTCTTAAGCAGCAATTTAGAAATAAATCGACCGAAATGATAGAAGTTCATCTGGGCATCGCTTTGACAACAGTAATTGAGTTACCTTATCATGTACCTTGGGAATTTCAACATTATATCACTTAACAGAAGATACATTATGAACATATAAGGGTATAAAATCGTTTCCATTTCTTCTATTCTTGGAGCTATTCCAGTCTGAATAAATTTGACCAAAATTTTCTGATCAGGCTCCAAATCCTTGATAAAAATTATCTTTATAGACTTAGTAACAAAAATAAAAGACATGATGTCCTCAGATTTATGCACAGAATCTCCAATATTTTTCAAATCGAAATGAAAAACTGCCTTATGAGGGCAGTTGAGAATCTGACCAATCTCTACTGATGAGATTGAGAAATCCCTATCCTCTATCTTAGACATCATTCTGTCCTCGGTATCTCCCAGACTAAACTGTACAGATTTGAAGAAGTATATAATTTCTACTTCATACAGAAATTCCGTATTTTCACTGTTGAACATCTGTTCAAGATCCTGAAATGACAGCGCTTGCTTCAACAACAGATTTTTCTGAAATAACCAGTCGAGATCAATTACCTTGCCCTGTAAGATTTTTCGTCCCTCAGAGCGTTTTCTCTTGGCATTGGTTGGCTCGACTTCACTGACTCTTTTAGTTCTTACCATCTCTGTGAGAATCTCTGAAGGTTTGAAGGTTAGGGTTTCAGAGGTTCGAAGATTAGGGGTTAGGTGTAGAAGTGCGATTTTCGGATTTTGAAAGGGTTTCGATAGATGCAAAACGGTTTAGAAGTGGAAAAGGCTCTAACAGCCTGGATTCCCGTGTAATCACTAATCATTACATATATTTAAATCAAATAAAATTTTCATATGGTGAAGGAAGAAAAATCTTAAACAGTATTCAAAAAACAAAATAAAATTAAAAAAAAAATAAAAGTAAATAAAAAAAATAATTTAAAATTAAATAAACCTAGCTCCCCTTAATAAAATCAAACCTAGCAATGGGAAGTGGTTTAGTCAAAATATCTTCTAATTGAATTTCAGTATTTATAAATTCTAAAAATATATCTTTTTTAATAAAATGATCTCTTAAAAAGTGATGCCTTATATCAATGTGCTTAGTTCTAGAATGACTAATAGGAATTTTTGAAATATTAATTGCACTTGTATTATCACATAAAATAGGTGTATTATTAAAATTAAATCTATAGTCCATAAGAGTGTTTTTCATCCACAATACTTGTGCATAGAAACTGGAAGCAGAAACATATTCTGCCTCAGCTGTTGTCAGAAAAACTGAATGTTGTTTCTTACTAGACCATGATCCTAAAGACTTTCCTAAAAAGTGACATGTTCCTGATGTACTTTTTCTATCTAATCTAAAAATTCCAAATTCAGCATCTGAATATGAAATCAAATTAAAATAATAAGTTTTAGGATAAATAATAGATTGAAAAATAGTTCCTTTTAAATATCTAAAAATTATTTTAACAGTAATTAGATGATATTCTTTAGGATTTTATTGAAATCTAGCACAAAGACATACTGAATACATTATATCTGGCCTCCTAGCAGTATGATATAACAAACTAACAATCATACCTCTATATAACATGTTGTCAACTGATTTCCCAGTTTCATCCAAATCAAGTTTTATATTAGTACCAATAGGAGTTGTAAATGGCTTGCTGTTTTCATTTTCAAATTTATTAAGTAAATCAGTATTGTATTTGCTTTTATTTAAAACATTTACAAAATATTTTTGAAATATTTAAATACCCAAAAAGAAATTTAATTCTCCCATCATACTCATTTCAAATTCTTCTTGCATTAATTTTGAAAATTCATGACAAAGAGTTTTATTAGTTGATCCAAATATTACATCATCAACATAAATTTGAACCAATAAAACATTATTTTCCATAGTTTTCTTAAAGAGTGTTGGATCTGCCAATCCAACAGTAAAGACATTTTTCCAAAGAAAAGAACATAATCTTTCATACCAAGCTCTAGGTTCTTGTTTAATTCCATAAAGATATTTAGTAAGTTTAAAAACAGAATTAGTTTTTTGAGAGTTTTTAAAACCAGGAGGTTGCTCAACATAAAATTCCTCTATTAAATAACCATTTAAAAAGGCAGATTTAACATCCATCTAAAATAATTTAAAATTCATATAAGATGCATAGGCTAAAAGAATTCTAATGGATTCTAACCTAGCTATAGGTGAAAAAGTCTCATCATAATCTATTCCTTCTTCTTGATTATATCCTTTAGCTACTAATATTGCTTTATTTCTAGTTATTGTGCCTTGGTCATCTTGTTTATTTCTAAAGACCCATTTGGTTCCTATTACAGGATGATTCTTAGGTCTTTCCACTAATTCCAAAACTTTATTTCTTTTAAAATGGTTTAATTCATCTTGCATTACTATTACCCAGCTTTCATCATCTAAAGATTATTTTATAGTCTTGGGTTCTTATTGAGATAGGAAGGCAGAGAATTCCACTAGGTTTCCTAAGTTTCTTCTAGTTTGAACACCAGTTTCTAGGTCACCTATTACAGTTTCTAAAGGGTGATTCTTTAGGGTTCTAGTCCTTCTAGGTAATATATTTAAAGGTTCTTCAGTATCCTATTCCTTTGAACTGTACTGAATTTCTTTTATATCATTTTCAAAATCATTTTTTAAGTTCTCAAGTCTCTTATTATCATTAGAGTCAAGTTCATCCATTTGATTTGTCCTTTTCTCAAAGGGATCAGATTCATCAAATTTCACATGAACTGATTCTTCAAAAATCCTTGACTTCTTATTATAAACTCTATAAGTTTTGTAGGTAGAAAAATATCCTAAGAAAATACCTTCATCAGATTTTTTATTGAACTTACAAAGATTATCCTTGGTGTTTAATATGTAAACCTTGCATCCGAAAACTTTAATGTAGTTAACTTTATGTTTTCTATTATTCCATAGTTCATAGGGTGTCTTTTTCAAAATAGGTCTAATTAAAACTCAATTAATTATATAGCAAGCTGTATTCACAGCTTCTAACAAAAAATATATAGGTAGGCTATATTCATTTATCATAGTTCTATCCATTTCTTGAATTGTTCTATTTCTCCTTTTTACAATCCCATTCTATTGAGGTGTTCTGGGTGCAGAAAAGGTGTGTTTAATACCCATATTTGAGCAGAAGGAATTAAATTCCTGATTTTAAAATTCTCCACCATGATCACTTCTTAATGAAATTATTTTAAAACCTTTTTCATTTTGAATATATTTACAAAAACATTCAAATAAGGTAAAATATTCATTTTTAAATTTCAAAAAGAAAATCCATGTCAATCCAGAATAGTCATCAACTAAAACATATACATATAATTTACTAGCCAAGCTTTCTACTCTGGAAGGTCCAAACAAATCCATATGAATAAGTTCAAGAGGTTTAGATGTAGAAATTTTGTTAACAGATTTGAAGGATGATTTGTATTGCTTGCCAAGTTGACATGCATCACAAAATCTTTCACTTTCAAATTTGAGACTAGGTAAATCAGAAACTAATTGTTTCTTAGATAATTTATGTAAAACATATACATTGCAATGTCCAAGTCTCCTATGCCAAATCCAGGATTCACTTACTTTATCAATCAAGTAGTTTAATTGTTGTTTACACAAAGAATTTAAATCCAAAGTATAGACATTATCAGTTCTTGGTGCTTTAAATTTAAACAGTTTATATTTAGAAATAGTACAACAATTGTTAGTAAAATCAACAGTATATTCATCATCACAGAGTTGAGAGATACTTATTAGGTTGTGTTTTAATCCTTGTACATAAAGTACTTTGTTGATTGAGACTGTTTTTGGATCTCCAACATTTCCAATGCCAATGATTTTTCCTTTGGAATTGTCAACAAATGTGACAAGTCCTCCTTCCTTTTGAGTGAGTGAAGAAAAATTCAATGAGTTTCCACTCATATGTCTTGAGCAGCCACTGTCCATGTACCATATAGCTTGTCTACTCTGATAGCCAGTTACCTGCAAAGACATTCAAACAAATATCTTTGGTACCCATATTCTGTTGGGTCTAGGGGTGTTAGCTAGCAATGATCTGGGTATCCAGATTTTCTTTTTTCTTTTAAAATCAGCTGAATAATATAAGTCTTTTGAAACATAGGCTTTCTTAATACCATAGATTTGAGGTTGTCTTATGAAACAATTTTTTAGCTATATGTCCCTTTGTCCCACAAAAGATACAATTAACCCTTTTAGAGCTAGGAACAAAATAATTTTTATATAATTTAGGTTTTTCTCCTTTACTCCCAATTCCAAATCCTTCCTTTTTAATAACAGTTTTTCCAAGAATTTCATTTAAAGAAATCTCTCCTTTTGTAAAAACCAATGCAGCCTGTTTGTAAGATTCTACTTCATTCTATAGTGTTTTTATTCTGGATTCAAAATTAATATAGTTAGTGTTAATAGAATTGTCTTTATCTATTAATTCCTTATGTTGTTTCAGCAGTGTATCTCTTTCATCTGAATCATCTTTATGTATGTTCTTTAGTGACTTATGTTTTTTAAATAGTGAGTTATATCTTTCTTCAAGCATATTGCTGTAGGCTGCAAGTTTTTCATTTGTGTATCTTGATTCAGAATTTGATTCATTGTTTGGGTCATAGGAGTAATAAGAGTGTACCTCATTAGTTTCTGCCATGAAACACATGTTTGACTTTAGATTGACTTCTTCTTTTTCTGATATTGATTCAGGAGAGCTACTGGAGTCTTCAAATACACTCCAAGTGGCTTTCATAGCTTTCTTGTCTTTCTGATCAAAGTCATTTATTTTGAAGAATTTATTCTTCTTTGCATCTTTCAATTGTGGGTAATCTGGTCTGATATGCACCATCTTCTTGCATTCATAACATCTTACTTCCTTATTATCTCCCTTAAAGGTTTTTTAAGCCTCTTTTCTTGCTATAGAATTTTCTAAATTTTCTGGCTAGCTGAGCCAGTTCTTCATCTGAGTTAGATGAGTCAGAGATTTCTGATTTAGCTTTGAATTCTATGTTCTTCATCTTTCTATTTTTTTGTTGTGAAGTTGCCTTCAAAGAAGTATCTTATCTTTTGATATAGACCTTATGTTCAATTGACTCATCTTTCATTTTAGCTTCATACATCATCAGTGTACCAATGATCTCTCTCATGGTTAGATCTTTGACAGGTGTTGATTGTCTGATTGCAGCAGAGATACCATTCCATCGAGTAGGAAGTACCCTTAGAACTTTTAATGCTTGATCATCCTTCTTGATAGGTTCTCCTAGAGATATTATATTATTGAAAATTTCTGTAAATCTCCCATTCATTTGGGTAATGCTTTCACCTTTAAACATTCTGAAAGTATCAAATTTAAATTTGGAAGTTGCATATCTCATTTGTCTCACATTATCTGTTCCTTCATATGCCACGACTATTGTTTGTCACATCTCATATACTGTGGGGCACTGAGATACTCTATTAAATTCATCTGGTCCTAGACTGCAGATAATTGCATTCATAGCCTTTGAGTTCATATCGTACTCTACCTCTGTAGCAGCACTCCATGTCTCAGGATTTTCAGTAATTTAATAAGGAGTCATAATCTTTGAATAGACTTTATATCCGAGGTTTTTCAGATATATTATCATGCGTGATTTCTAGTAGCCACAGTTGTCTCCATTAAAATATGGTGCTCTAACCATTGACATCCCTTCTCTTGTATCAGTCATGATGCTCTGTTGTATAATCTTTAAATGCTTCTTGCTTGCTAAGGTTCTATTATAAGCTCCTTCTCTGATACCAATTATTGGATCTGAATCTAATGATTATACACAAGAGGGGGGGGGGGTGAAATGTGTCTTTTGAAATTTTTCGGTAACTGTTTGATTGAACGAGTTCTGCCCTTTATACTTTATCAGATTTGATCATTCATCGGAATAAGTAAAAACAAGAACACAAAGATGCATAGTGGTTAGGGGAACAGAAGGCCCCTAGTCCACTCCACCAACGCTCAACTCCACGAGGTTGGTGATTTTCACTATCTGGTCCTCTTTTCCACAGACCAGTTCACAATTGAGTACAGGCAGTTGACACCTTTACAATCTTTAGGCTAACAAAGCCTTCTGGTTCAAACACAAACCTACACATCTTAGTACAAGAAGCTTTTTATTCAAGATAAATAGAATTTTTAACAAAAACTTTTCCAGTTGATCTTCCCAATTGTAATAGAAAGTAATTGACAGCAGATGGATCGTAGTCTCTAGAAATATTGATTTTCAAGTCGAAGTAGTTCAGAGTTGATCCGGTTGCAATAGATATAGAGATATAGTTCACAACATCAGCAGTAGTAGATCCATAGTAGATATTCGATGTAGAACAGGTGAATCTTCTATCGAGATCTTTCTTCTTAAACAAACCGAGCTTTGATGCCCATATTGAATTAGCAGAACTAGGTGCTTTTTGCAGTCTCTATTTTCC
The DNA here is from genome assembly GCA_963277665.1 of Viscum album. Lineage (NCBI taxonomy): Eukaryota > Viridiplantae > Streptophyta > Magnoliopsida > Santalales > Viscaceae > Viscum > Viscum album. The sequence goes on from OY728125.1 coordinate 1,954,790,800, forward strand.
ACCTTTTTGATAATATATTTATTACCATACATGCTTGTACCTGGTGTTTTAGAGAAAACATATATAATAAAGCTGAGCATATCTCCTGAACATTTAGATCCATAAATGTCACCTATTTATTCACGATATTGAAAAATTTGAATTTACAGAGAAGTCGTAACTTCCCTTAAGACTCGACATAAAAAGATCCTTTTAATTCGATCTTAAATCCATTGATAAAACGAATTTGAATCACTCAAAGTCGTATTTTAAAAACGAATTTAAATCCAGCTTGAAATCCGCCCAATAATCAGCTTGCTGATCACTGCATAAAAATATCGTCTTTCAAAATTTCTGATGCCAAACGTAAGGTTGATGACGTGGCCTCCAAACGTAGGGTTGATGACATAGTCTTCAAACATAAGGTTGAATCATAAACGTAGGGTTCATGTTACTTTCTCCAAACGTAAGGTTGATCTTAAACGTAGGGTTGATCATCCATACTTTTTCTTCAAATCTCAAACGTACGGAAAAAGGTCCATACTTTTACTTGATCCATACTTTTCCAAGAATGTATGGTTGGTCCCAAAAGTAAGGTTGATGAACCATACTTTTGAGAAAAAAATGTAACTTTTAGTACTTACGTACGGTTCTCCTTCCATACATTTTTGATAACATATGGTTGTTTAACCATACCTTTCTCCTATCTCAATAAGTATACACGCTTTTCATCCTTAAGCTACGTTAATCCACGTAAGGTATGAATCGTGATTCTATAACGCGCTAAAGCAGATTCCATGCTACATTTATCCACGTAAGGTATGAACAATGATTCCAGAATGCACTTAAATCAGATTCCGAACAAGTAATAAATTCTCGTTATTTCAAGAGTAAAATAAATTAATAAATTCCTGCAAAATACTAAATAAAATCATTAGAAAATAACTAAGGTTATTTGTGAGCATCAAAATTATCATAAAGAGACAGAGTATTATTTTCAATAATCTCCCCCTTTAAATAACATTATTATATATTGTTGAAAAAAATACTTTTCTAAACATATAATTGGTCTTAGCATTATAATGTTAGTGCTACACCATACCTAGTATAATGTTGAATTATAGAATGAGAATGACTATTAGATTTGTGAAGAGATTATGCTTGACAAAGTAAATACTAGAGTTTCTATACACTGTTTATTCTTGGATAATTCCTCAAGGATTATTTACTAATATCTCTTCTTATAGAAGTTCAGGTATTGATTCAATATTTTATTTACTCGCATGGATGAAATAAAGGAATTCATAAAACTAGAATAAAAAAATTACTTTCTAGATTTGAGAGAACAATGAGAGTACCTTCTACCATATTTGTTGGAGATTCAACTTTATCTAATGTGATATAAAAAGAACAACCTTGCTTAATTAGACGATGATAAGGTTGATGGTGATTATCCACCAAAATATTTTCATTTGGATAGTTATTGGAAGAGTTATAATGTTTTCCACACTTGAAGCACTGGACTTTAGGCTGAGCATACACCTTCTTCCCTTTTCCATTAGTGATGAGAAGTTGAGGATTCACCATACTGAAACAATTCTGAACAATTTGTCCATCTCTTCCAAACTTGTAACATATACCACACCTGAGAAAATAGTTTCTTGAATTATTCTTTCAACATTTTTTACCTGTGTGAAGTTGCATTTGTTTTCATCCTCTTCTATGATAAAATTTCCTCCACAAGTTTTTCTCCAAAGACCCCTTATTTTCATTTGATCCATGGGACAACATCATCTCTCTGAAAGACAGTTAAACCTTTATAACACATCACACTATCTTTTTATAGTTTTCCATGTGTCAATTGGCTATATTATTCCACATATACGGTTTTTGTCCATTGAATAAACTATAAACACTTATATTAGGTTTCATGAAAAAGATTTAGGTGTAGGAAAAAATGATTTTAAAGTTCATCACACAGCTTCCCACATATTCATTATCCTTATACATCATTTCTAGGAATTCCTTATCTATTTTAATTCTCATATAATGGGGGAAATAATTTTTTAAAAAATGATCCCATGAACTATTCCTAGTCTATAGATTAAATTTCCCAATCTTTCAACATTTTTTAACCAGTGTCATCCACTGATCAACTTCTCCTTATAATTGGTACATAGCCATGGTGAATTTGTCTTGCTCTAAATAACAGAGTATATAAAATATCTTTTATATAGAGCTTATCCATTGTTCACCAATTAATGTTTCATTAGATCCACTGAGTGTAGGAAGGCATTGATTCAAAAAGGACTCAATAGAAAGTTTTCCCCTTCGAGGTGAATCTAGTCTCCCAGATTGATTCAAGTTATCTCTCATAACTCAAGTAAGTTGATTCATCACTATCATGATGTTTTCCATTCCAAATTCCATCTAAGGGTCATTAGTACATGGTCCATTTCAATCACAATATAAATGGTTCCAAATATTTTTCTCATTTTATGAAATAAGAAAACTATAGTGAGAAATGTTCTTATTTTAACAATATTATAACTATAAAGGAATTTTATGTCTTAAAAAATCAAGATTAAATATTTTATTCAATAAAAAAAATTAAATTTTCAATAAAACCTTCATAAAGGTACCTAAAAAGATTGTGATTAACCAAACATATCCTCAGAGAGTGTCATACCATGAGTGAAATAAGGCATGTTGTCATGCGCCAATTCCCATTCCAGTCTAGCAGTAACACCCTGAGATTTTATGAGAAATATTCTTTATAAGTTATTTGATGTATTGTGTTGTACGCTACACCAAGATTAGATTGTGTTATACGCAACACCATATTATCTTTTAGTGTACACAAACACTATTCTTGGCTTGTGTTGTATGTAAGAGTAACCTTCCTCAATAGCGTGTGTTGTACGCAATACCGAGTTTCACTAAACAATGATATATTGTTATAATACTATTATGAACTAGAAATTATGAATAGTATTAACCACATTTTGAATTATATAACATTATAATCCATCTTACACATTTTCTTGAACATGGTATGAGAACAAAATCATTTTTTCATATAAATGAAGTATTTTTCAAAAAATGCAGTTTTGCCGTATTTTTATTGCGCACCCATTTTAAATAAATTTTTTAAAAAGTTTATAAGTTAAATTTGATAGATTAAACTTCATATTTTGAATCAGGATATAAAAATTTACATTGGATAAAATTTTGACATTATTCTGATAACCATCATATTTTGATGAATAGTAAAAATACGCTAAATTTTAATTAAAAACAAATTTTTTCATCAAGATAATTTATATGGTTAAATTATAATATTTAATTGTTTTAATGTATAAATAGAATATATTTTTACCATTTAATATAATATAAGTCATTATCATTAGTTTTACATTAAATTCATAGGTAAAAACATTTCAATCTTTTGCAATGTTTTAACTTTTAAAACCCATTTTCTCAACAGCAGGATTAATTTTAAATTAAATAATGCAACTTCTGTGTATTGAATTTGGAAAAATGGATTCCATATTCTGAATTAGTAGGTCTAATTTATTTTAATAGGCTAATTTTTTATTTTTGGTCATTATGAATAGTAACTACGGTAAATTTATTTACCACACTTAAAGGTAACTTAGGTAATTAAGGGTAAAAATAATATTATAAAATTACAATAACATTTGTCTTGATATCATTGGTTGATTATATTTCTCTATAAAACATACTTGGGTCAAAATGGAATCTATTGGAACCCACTTGGTTGAGATTAAGATACTTAATTTATATTTTTTAAAGGAAAGTGAAGTATGTCTCACACAAACTTTATTAATTAAATTATTTTTAATATACGTTTATACAAAATACAAATTTAAATTTAAATAATCATTTGAAAGATAAAATTCTTTTCTTTATCATGGTAATTTATTTGTAATTTTTATAAAATATATAATTACCTTAATAGCTTATATAGTAATGATGGTGAAATTATTTATTTAGTGAAAAATCAATAAAATAGTTTCTATTAAAATAATAATACCCATAAAAATGACCAAAAACATGACCAAAACATATTGGTAGCATATATCTATGCCCTAAGAATCCAAGTGTATACTTGTGGACCATTTGGAGCCTTATAAAATAGATTATGACATTTATATTTTTTTATTTTAAATAATTTCAAAGTTGTCACCTTCATAATTTAATAAACATATCATTTTAAAAGTTGGGTGTTTTATAATATAAATTAGACTAAAATTATTATGAGGAAATATTATAGATTTATATTCCTCATAGAATTTTAGTTTTATTTTTTATTCACGAAATAATTATATTGAGTAATTATACGAAAATGTTGTAGTAATTATTTTATTAAGAGAAATATCAAATAAATGGTTTTAAAAATATTAAAATAATTATTAATGAACTACTTAATGTGATCCAAGACATTTATAGATACATAATACATGTTAGTAATCTTTTAAATATTTTTGTTATAACATATCTTCTGTGTGGATTTTATTTAAATTCAAATTAATGAATAGTGTCAAAATTGTCACAATTGATATTTTTTAAAAATAACATATTATTAAATAGTTTAAAAATAACAAAAAATATTTAAAAATTAAAAACTGAAATTTATATGGTCTAAAATGTCATAAAGTATCTAATTATGGAAAATTAAAAACACATAAGTAAGTATTTATAACCATTTAAAATTTAAAATATTGTAACCACAAATAAAATTAAATATGTTAATAAGGATAAATCAAACTGATAAGGTTTAAAATAAAATAAAAAAATTTCTATATTTCATTGGTTGATGATAATAAAACCCTATATTACCTCATATCATAATTTGAGTCACTTTGGATGTTTTTTATGTGGGGTTTGAGTTTATTATAAATTAATATTTTGGAGGTTTCCAAAAGTGCCTCTCTCCTATCTTATAAAAGGGAACCCCTTCCCTCTTCTATTCACTCAATATTGAGCCTTCATGCTCGTCCAAAAACTGCCAATACCTCTTCATAACCTCTATATTTACATTATAGAGGTTTTGGTCTTCTCAAGAGACCAACTCTAGTACCCTAAGAGGAAGTTTAAAGGAGGCACTTCGAGGAAGATGTAATATCTTCTACCGATTCTTTCAAATTTATTTATTCTTCTACTTAATATTCTTTAGTTTTTTCATTATAAAGTAATAAAATAAGTATCACTCATATAATTATATGTTATTATAAATATTAAACCACCCTATTTCAACTTCTATCCATCCTATGGAAAAATAAATAACCGCGCGTGCGTACGTACGGCTTACCGTCTCCATGCCGTGGTGTGACATGTTTTTCCACCACCACCATACTTGGATGGGTATAATGGTGGAAATAATAACTATATATGATTATTATAACATCATAATTATTCTGATATATTATATCATCCACTAAAATTCTATTCAATAATTTTGGGAATGATATCATCGCTTGTGCGTACGTACAGATTACCGTCTCCACGACGCAATGATATTCATTCTCCATGTTAACCATTCCAGAATGATTATAAAGTATATATCTTTAATAAAAATTATATATATGAAATAATAATTTTACTTTATTTATGTATATGTCATCTACTTACTTCCATTTAAGTCAATAAGGAAAGGAAAACATCATTCATGCGTACGTACGACCTACCGTCTCCCTGAAGGGTGTATTTCATTTCATTTATCTATCTATAATATATATATATATATATAAACTGAATATATATATGATAAATAAATCTTGTTTTACATTCATGAAATAATTAAATCATGATATAAGTAATAATATCAAGAACAACAATCACAAATAAGTATGACAAATGAAATGATTATTACCCAAAACATTGCTTCAACATGAAATTGACAAAAGAACAGGTAATATAAAGTCATAAGTGAATCATATATGATATTATAAAAATTAATTTGATTATTTAATAAGTAAATGACATTATTTAAATCATTATACTGGAGTTTAAGACATATACGGAAGAAATTGGACCTAAGGTAAGGGATAAATATTCCAATCTTGTTCTTATCCGAGATTGTTTATTCGTAAGTATTTACTGGGGTTATGTTTATCATCCATGTCTATGTTTTCTCAAAATGTTTTTATAAAATGTTTAATATTATTCCATGTATGTTTAAAGTGATTTTTACCCATTTTTTACCATGTGTTGTGGAAGGAATCTTTCTTTTGTTTACCATATGAGGTACTTTCTGACTTTTCCGGCAAAAGTACAAGAAGAATGTTTTTGAACTTATATGGAATGAACGGATTTTTACGGTTTAATAATGAATTATTTTCATGAAGCTTCCTCTACAAGATTTCATGATTATTTAAAAAAATATTTTTATTTTAAAATTGAATGGCATTTTGTGAAAAGAAAATGATTTTGAAGAAGAAATGATATTTTCCTGAAGAAATCATTTCAAGTGTTTTATCAAAACTATTTTCCATTAAAGATGAAATTATTTAGTATGTTTATGTTTCAAGTATAATGTCTCTATTATTTACATGGTTTGATTTTTATTATAATGAAATGATATCCATTTTTTTTATATGAATTATATTATGCTGGGATGAGGTTTATGAAACCCATTTTATTCTTTGAGTTATGATGAATGATTTATGTCTATTTTGTGGAACAAGAATGAATGATTTCATTATGAGATGGGTGAGACCTATATCTCCATCCAATTAATTGGGTAAAGAATTATATCTCATTAGATAGACATGGCTGGAATGGAAGGTGAATCCGGTTTAGTAATATAGGGCTAAAATGACAAGTAAACCCGGTTCAGTAATGGACTTTGTCCACTATGATGGTCTTTACAACAATGCCTTTTTTACTATGGAAATCATAACATGTGCTTAATGGATTCCACAATTACATGTTTTATTCCCATGCTATATTATAATGATTAATGTTCTTTTATGTTCAATGGCTTACGTACTGCCAAGATTTATTTCACAACTCACGATTTTGATGTTTAAACATTATGCTTATGTTTTTAAGTTCAAATGTATATAGTTATTTTATTTTCTACATGCTTACCCTTACTGAGAATTTGAGCTCACCCTTTTTATGTTTTATTTTCCCCATGATATAATGAAATGTGTTAGGTAAGAAAACAAAAGGGGAAGATCTTTATGGGAGATGTTGAAGATCTTTCACCATGATTAGAAGATTATGTTCTGAGCTTCCAAAGACTCTAAACTATTACGATCCTTGGGTGTTTGTTTTTTTCAGGTATTAAGTATTCTGCAAAAGTAATGTAATGTCCATGTATGTCAAGCTTGGGTATCTATAGTTGGTATCCGAGGGAAGGTTTATTTAACCTTTGGATACTTGGATGTGAAAACTTTAGTATGATCCCAAGAGATATTTCTAAGGTATTTCTAGGGATGTCTGTAAGGTTAATTATAAAGTATAGGTTAAAATCCCAAAAATTATGATAACAATCATGAATAACCTCGTATTAAACTTAAGATGTTAGGGATTGGAAGTACTCCCCCTTGATTATGTTATTTTCCTAGTATGATTTTTTCCTCTCACACTATACTTTTTGGGGTTTTGAAAATGGCTAGAAACCGGAAGATTCATGTTAATAGAGAATATGATAGACAATGGAATTATATTCTTCATGAGAAACCAAATGAAAAAGGATTTGGAAGGCGAAAAATAGTTATTATTCCTAATCATCAATCTCATTATATGCTCAATAATATCAACCTTGGTATGTTTTTTGACTCGTCTAATAAGAGAAAGATGAAGTTTCATGATGATCATAGAGGGAAGAAAGTTCAATTTCCCTCATGTAAATCATGTGGGAAGAGGCATCAAGGATAATTTTTCAATGGAACTGGAAGCTTATTTGGGTGTAGAAAAGGACACAAAGCTTGTAATTGAAAATGAAAAGGTTCAGTTAACACAACGGACAAGGATAATGGTATTTATAAAACATCAACAACGATTAAATGTTTTAAATATGGAATATACGGGCATTAGGAAAACCAATGACCTAAAGGAAAATATCATGAAGAGAATAAGTATGGTCGTATGGGTAGTATTTATGTTGATGATGATAAAGAGACTACAAATTATATATGAGAGTAAAGAAGTGTGGGGGAAAAAAATTATGAATCTCGGTCAATGGTTTAAGAAGATAGTGGAATGATTGCATGTTTATCAATAGTAATGTTGTATAAGTAATTTCATGGTACTATGGAATAAAGAAACATCTAAGGATTGTTACAGTATTTTATTTCCTTATGTTTTTGAAAGTATATGTTGAATGGTTCTGGTAACCATGAAAGGTTATTCAGATATTTTTGGAAAGCACCTAATATGCTCATAATGAAGGGATAAGGAGATAATGAAATGTTTGATAGTATTAAGGAGAACATGACTGATATAAGGACCAAGTGATATCATGGTTTGAGTATATAGAAATTTTGGTATTTTGGTATGTGGAAAGAGTTAACTTTTGATAGCATTCATGTTTTCACTAAGGTTATATGGTAACTCATGTTTCAAAAGGATACATGATTAAGGTATTCACATGTTTGGAATGTGACCAACAAGATATATCTTATGATATACGGGGGTAAATAATGGTATTCACATGCTTGGTAGATGAAAATTCTAGTAATCATTTTCTTTATACTATGAGATTGGACAAATTTATTTTGGATAAGCCTAAAGATTAGAATGGATTTAGTTGGACATCAGATAGTATTGTTTAAGGACATAAATTTTTTTCGATATTATTTCTGGAATGTTATAACAGAGTAGTTTTAGAAAACGGACAACATGCCGGACGAGCGACAACCTGTCGCGTCAGACAAGGTTGAGAGAACCAAACCCACAACCAAAGTGCGACATGCCTTTATCGCTTACCACTATCCTACAATAAGTATATGGTTAGTAGAAATTAGTTTTATTTTATGAAGCGGTATGATATATGAATTATAAGTCCATTTTTGGATTCATATATGGTTAATCTCACCATAGATGGACTTATGTATATTTAATAACTTTTGTTAACATTTTGTTTGAGACAGATTAAATGACTCATCATTCTATCACATGATCTGCTAACACTTCATGAATGAAAAATTCAACTTAATTTCATTAAATAAGAGATGAAGTGGAAATTTTTCAGGAAATAACCAATGATGGTATTACACTAAAATCAAGTAAGTATCCTTAAGAAAAAATTCATCAACTTTAGGGAAATGATCTTGAAAACCAAAAACGTTGTCCTAGTACCCTCATATTCGATGAATCAGATGATACCTTAGAACATCACAAATTGATGGCTTTGTGATTGTTGGATTTTTCATAGCCATGTTCTCTACCACTCTCCATCAGAACTTGATGGTTAGTTTTTTCTTCCATATCCATATTTTCACCTATGTTATCCTATCAGGAAACCCAGTGAAGAGTTAATTTGGGTAACCATTACGTTTATTAATTTACTTTTTAAAATTAAGTTTTAGTATTCCTTTTTACAAAGTGGGTTTCATTGAAAGAAACTTTCAAGTAGTAAACCATTTATAACCCCGATGAATTTCAAGGGTGAAATTCATTTTAAGGGGGGTAGAATGTAACACCCTGAGATTTTATGAGATATATTATTTCTAATTTCTTTGATGTCTTTTGTTATATGCTACACCAAGATTAGATTGTGATATACGCAACACTGTATTATCTTGTATTATATGAAAACGCTATTCTTGGCTTGTGTTTTACGCAAGAGCGACCTTCCTCAATAGCGTGTGTTGTACGCAATAACAAGTTTCACTAAACAACAATATATTTTTATAATACTAGTATGAACGAGATGTTATTAATAGTATAAACCACATTTTGAATTTTATAACATTATAATTCATCTTACACATTTTCTAGAACATGGTATGATAACAAAATCAATTTTTCGTATAAAGGAAGTATTTTTCAAAAAATGCAGTTTTTCCGTATTTTTATGGCGCACCAATTTTAAATAAAATTTATGAAAATTTTATTAGTTCAATTTGAAAGATTAAACTACCTATTTTTAACCAAGATATAATAATTTACGTTGGATAATTTTTTGTCATTATTCTGCTAACCTTCATATTTTGAAGAATAGTAAAAATATGCCAAATTTTAATTAAAAACAACTTTTTTATCGAGATAATTTATATGGTTAAATTATAATATTTAATGGTTTTAAAGAATAAATAGAATTTATTTTTACCATTTAATATAATATATGTCATTATCATTAATTTTATTTTGAATTCGTAGGAAAAAACATTTCAATCTTTTGCAATGTTTTAACTTTTAAAACCCGTTTTCTCAACAGCGGGATTAATTTTAAATTAAATTCTGCAACTTCTGTGTATTGAATTCAGAAAAATTGATTCCATATTTGGAATCATTAGATCCAAATTATTTTAATAGGATACTTTATAATTTTGGGCATTATGAATAGTAACTACGGTAAATTTTATTTACAACAGTTAAAGGTAACTCAGGTAATTAAGGGTAAAAATAACATTATAAAATTACACTAACACTTGTCTTGATATCATTGGTTGATTATATTTATCTATAAAACATACTTGGGTCGAAATATAATCTATTTGAACCCACTTGGATGATATTAAAATCTTTAATTTATTTTTTAAAGGAAAATGAAATATGTCTCACTCAAACTTTATTAATTAAATTATTTTTAATATAAGGTTATACAGAATATAAATTCTATTATAAATACTCATTTGAAAGATAAATTTTTTTTATCATGTTAATTTATTTGTAATTTTTAAGAAATATATAATTACCTTAATATCTTATACATTAATGATACAAAAATTATTTATTTAGTGAAAAATCAATAATATAGTTTTTATTAAAATAATAATACCCATAAAAAGGACCATAAACATGACCAAAACTTATTGGTCGAGTATATCTATACCCTAAGCATTCAAGTGTCTACTTTTTAACCATTCAGTGTCTTATAAAATAGATTATGACATTTATATTATTTTATTTTAAATGATGTCAAAGTTGTCACCTTCATAATTTAATAAACATATCATTTTAAAATTTCGGTGTTTTAGAAGATAAATTTGACTAAAAGTATTATTATAAAATATAATAGATCTACCTTCATCTCAGTATTTTATTTTTAATTTTTATGCAACAAATAAGTATATTAAATAATTATATGAAAATGTTGTAGTAATTATTTTATTAAGAGAAATATCGAATAAATGGTTTTAAAAATATTAAAATAAATATAAAATGAATGACTAGATGTGCTCCACGACTTTTATAGATAAATATAACATGTTAGGAATCTATTAAATATTTTTTTAGAACATATCTCTTGTGTGGATTTTATTTAAATTCAAATAAATTAATCGTGTCAAAATTGACACAATTGATATTTTATAAAAGTAACATATTATTAAATTGTTTAAAAATCAAAAAAATATTTAAAATTTAAAAAATTATTTATATGGTCTAAAATTTAATAAAGTATCCAATTATTGAAAATTCTCAACACATAAGTTGGTATTTATAACCATTTAAAATTTAGAATACTATTACCACAAATAAAATTAAATAGATTAAATAAGGATAAATCAAAATGATAAGGTTTAAAATAAAATAAAAAAATGTCTAAATTTTGTTTGTTGATGAGATTAAAACCCTATATTACCTCATATCCTAATTTGAGTCACTTTTGAAGTTTTTATGTGGGTTTTGAATTTATTATAAATTAATATTTTGGAGGTTTTCAAAAGTACCCCTCTCCTCTCTTATAAAAAGACACCCCTTCCCTATCCTCTTCACTAAATATTGAGCCTTCAAGATCAGAAAAACCCTTCCAATTCCTCTTCATAATTTCTCTAGTTACATTATATAGGTTGTGTGCTTCTCAAAAGACCAACTCTAGTGCCCTAAGTGGAAGTTTAAAAGAGGCACTTTGAGGAAGAGGTAATATCTTCTACTGATTGTTTGAAATTTATTTCTTCTTCTACTTCCTATTCTTTAGTTGTTTCATTATAAAGTTATAATATCAGTATAAATCATATATAGATATGTTATTATAAATATTAAACAACCCTATTTCACATTCTATCTATCCTATGAAAAACGAAATCACCGCGCGTGTGTACGTACGACTTACCATCTCCATGCCGTGGTGTAATTTTTTTCAGCCACCACCATAATTGGATGGGTATAATGGTGGTAATAATAAATATATATGATTATTATAACATCAAACTGATTCTTATATTTTATATCATCCACTCCAATTCCATTCAATAATTATGGGAATGATATCATCGCTCGTGCGTACGTACGAATTACCATCTCCACGACACAATGAGAATAATTCTTCATGTGAACCATTACAAAATGATTTTAAAGTATATCTATTAAATAATAATGAGATATATGACATAATAATTCTACTATATTTATGTATAAATCATATAATTACTTCCATTCAAGTCAAGAAGGAAAGGAAAACGGCGTTCATGCATACGTATAGCCTACCGTCTCCATGAACGGTGTATTTCATTTCATTTATCTATCTATTATATATAAATATATATATAAAGAATATATATATGATATATAAATACTTTTTTAAATTATGGAAAAAATTAAATCATTATATATGTAATAATATTAAGAAGAACAAGCCCAAACACGTACGACAAATGAATCTATTTTAACCCAAAACGTTGCTTCAATATGGAATTGACAAATGAACGGGTAATATAAAGTTGTAAGTGAATCATATATGATATCATAAAAATGAATATGATTCTAGAATAAATCAATGAAATTATTTAAATCATTATACAGGAGGTTCAGACATGTATGAAATAAATTGGACCTAAAGTAAGGGATAAATATTCCAATCTCGTTCTTATCCGAGATTTTTTATTGGTAAGTATTTACTAGGGTTATGTTTATCATCCATGTCTATGTTTTTCTCAAACTTCTTTCATAAAATATTTACTATTCTTCCATGTATGTTTAAAGTCATTTTTACCCTTTTTTTATCACATGGCATGGAATGAATCTTTTTTTTGTTTACCATACGAGGTAGTTTTTTACTTTTCTGGAAAAAGTACAAGAAGAATGTTTTTTTAAACTTATATAGAATGAGTGGATTTTTATGGTTTTATAACGCCTTATTTTCATGAAGAATACTCTACAAGATTTAATGATTATTTTCAACAAAAATCCTTCCCTTTTAAAATTTCATGGCATTTTTTGAAAAGAAAATGATTTTGAAGAAGAAAGGATATTTTCCTCAAGAACTCATTTCAAGTGTTTTTACAAAACTATTTTCCATCTAATATGACATTATTTAGTATGTTTATATTTCAAGTATAATGTATCTATTATTTACATAGATCTATTTTTATTATGATGAAATGATATACATTTGTTTTATATGAATTATGTTAGGATGCGATGAAGTTTATGAAACCCATTTTATTCTTTGGGTTATGATGAATGATTTATGTTTATTTTGTGGAACACGAATGAATGATTTAATTTTGAGATGGGTGGGACATATATCTCCCTCCAATGAATTGGGGGAAGATTTATATCTCACGAGATATACCTGGCTGGAATGACAAGTGAATCCGGTTAAGTAATATAGGGATGGAACGACAAGTAAACCCAGTTCAGTAATGGACTTTGTCCACTATGATGGTCCTGGAAGCAATGCATTTACTACTATGGAAATCATAACATGAGCTTAATGGATTCCACAATTACATGTTTTATTACCATTCTATTTTATCATGATTAATGTTACCTTATTATCTATTCCTTAAATACTTCCAAAATTTATTTCACAACTCATGATTTTGATGTTTAAACATTATGTTTATTTTTTTAAGTTCAAATGTATATGGTTGTTTTATTTTCTCCATGCTTACCCTTAATGAGCATTTGAGCTCACCCTTTTTATGTTTTATTTTCCCAAGGATATAAAGAAAGGTTTTAGGTAAGAAAAAATGGGAAGATATTTATGGGATATGTTGAAGATCTTTCACCATGATTAGAAGATTATGTTCCGAATTTCCAAAGACACTAAACTATTATGGTCCTTGGGTGTTTGTTTTTGTTATGTATTACGTATTCTATAAAAGTAATGTAATGTCCATGTCCTTTAAGCTTGGGTATCTACACTAGCTCAAATTGGTGGTTTTAGGTCTTACCACTAGATAAATATGGTCCAGATCCATATCCACTTATTCATACTGAGGCAAAGATTTTTTTATCTGAAACCACATACTTAATATTTTACCAAAAATACCAGGATTTTTTTAAAATATTTTAACTTGTCCGTAAGGTTCTTCCTAATGTTTTCAAATCATAATTTACACAAATAACTAAAACTTCCTTTGAATATGACTATGTAATCACTCCTTTTTATGATATAAACCATTCATTACATTGTAATAAAATATAGGATATTTTAAAGTTTAGTTTTTTGGAAACAAGTTACATAATACATGAAAACATAAAAAATTATTCTAAAAAACAAAAAAGTCTTATTAATTGTTTCATCATATGTACTTTTGCTACATATCATAACATGGGTATATACATCAATGGAAAGGGTGAGCATAATACTACTAATGGAAGATAATGGAAACAATTTACATGTGATCTTGAGGAAAAATCAATAAAAACATGAGGGATATCATTATTGATTGAATCAGAGAACATAAAGAATATTATAAATAATATAACATGAATAATAACATGTAAATATGGATACAAAATTTAAATGAGACATTTATAATCATATCACCAAGTTTTGTCACTAATGTGTCACAATTATTCCCAAGGTTGTTCACCAAGGTATCGTAAAATATGTCGTCTCTAGAGATTAAATTCTTTATCCAATACACTAGATAACTATTAGGGAATAACCTCCATATGTATTAATTATTTTTATCCACATATTTCACAATAAAAAATTCTATAAATTACTCTTGTTAGATTAAATAAAAGGGTTTCATATCAAAACCATGTCATCTTTTAAAACAAAATTCTTAAAGACAAGATATTTGGGTCATTTGTGATCCATGGAAATGAAATGTTGGTTTAATGTATATTAATACCTAAAAAAATATAAAATTGTGACATCTAGGTGAATACCCCTAGAAAATAAATATTTTTTGGAATTGAAAAAAAATTAAAAAAAAGAATTTTTTCTTAAGAAAAGAGAAAAGTTTTGAGAAAAAAATTCGGTTGCATAACGGGTATGAAACATGGTTTTATAAAATGGTTAAAAAAGTGGGGACATGGGTCTCCCATTCATAAAATAATATTAATACTATAAAATTATAAAATAATTTTTACAAGAGAACATATTTTGAATATTTTAAATACATACCAAATAAAAAAGGGACCTTGAATGGATGAGAGAAGTTAAGATTTCGCTTAAATTGAGGAGTAACTCCTAAAAATGAGGATTGATACCTTGGGGGATTTAGGAAACTTTGGGAGGACTCCTTGAGAGGTAAAACTATCTTACATTTATGAATTATATAAATATATTTAAAGGAAATGGATAAATGGGTTGGTATTTATAAAAAAATTGGAGGATTTGTTTATTAATTTCTAAATAAAGACCTTGGACACCTAGGTTGAGTGGTAAAAGAATAAAAATAAGATTTTATATGGTATTGTACCAGGGTATAGGAAACTTTAGAAACCTATTATGTTATTTTAATCCAAAATAGTTTACCAAAATTTTTTAATACTTATTTTTTCAAGGAAAAATAATGTTTTAACGAAATAACATTTTTAAAGATAAAGTTTCCATTTTAGTATTTGGGAAGTAACTTATATATTTTGAAATTGATTAAAATATATTAAAATAAATTAAATTAATAAAATAACATATTTAATGTATTTTATTTTATTTAATTAGTAATTTTATCAGTATGACATAATTATGATGTCATTAATATACCAAAAAACTCAAAATATATTTTTACTATTCATAACAAAAAATTTGTTTTTATAAAATTTTAATAAATTCTCCCTAAACTTATTTCAATGTGATAATTTCAAAAAAGTATATATTTTAAAATAATAATTATCTAAATCTGAAAATTTTATATTTTAAATATAAAAATATTTTTTTATTAGAAATAACAGGAGATTGAAAATGTACAGTAATATTTAACACACTTGAAAAAAAATTATTTTTGAATTTTTTTAAATAAGACTGTTTTAATCATTTTATTTAATTAAAATAAACATTATTCGTAATTCATATGTTTATTATAATTATTATTTATTTTTTAAAAAGTTCAATCTATATCCAATAATTCAATTTATGAAATTCCATCTTAATTTTATTAAACAAAACAATTATTAAAAATAAAATAATAGAATAAAAATATTATTTAAAAAAAATAATTACACACTGTGTTCAGGATAGGTAAACCCTTATTACACCCATCTACACCCTAAGAATAAGGTGTGTGATGGTGGAATTTTGATGAGGTTTCTTGGCTAACATTGGTTGGGTGGTAATGTCCCATAACATAAACTTCTTCTGTTGGCGATTTCATTCTTAATTGACTTGTTGAATATTGGATTGGGATTGGTCGAGGGATAACCCCAGTGATGAAACATCCCTCTCAAGATCTGAAAAAATGGGTTTCAAGTGACATGACTCTACTAGTTTAGGCCATCTAGGGTTATTTTTTATCAATTATTCTTTCTCATATTTTACTTATAAACACTAATTATAATGTTGAAATTATAATCAAAAGTATAATTCCAAATGCCCATATTGTCTAACAACCATAATTGACTAATGTTATTATAACATTTGAAACCATATGGTCACATTTTTCTTTAAATTCACTTCATTATTAAATAAATATGGGTTTTTTGTTTTTTAAATTAATGTAACACACATTTTGCAGAATAAATTATCATTAAAAAAGTCTATGTCATTACCTTAAATGGGTTTTTAAAATGTATTGACTATTTCAGTAACTTGAAATATTTTCTTATGAGTGAAAATTAAATTTTAATAGAAACATGTTGAAAACTATATGTTTTATATGATATTATTATATAATGGTACATGGAAATTTGACATGTGGTTACATGATAAACCAAGGACACGTGGTTTCATGATAAACTAAAAAAGTGTGGGTTTGTGATATCCATCAATTGAATTGGGTATGGAAGTCAAATATATGGTTCTTCCATTTATAAGGGTGCAATTCATAGAAGTATAATGCATGGTTATTTCATTTGAGTATAATTATGTCCCATGATACCATTATGTGTTATCTTTTCTGTGTTTGGGTTTTATTTTAATTTTATGATTACAAAATAATGTAAATGAGATTATTAAAATATTAAATTATTCACTAATTCTTAAGGGAGAAAATTATTAATTTATAATAAATATTTTCATGGGTTTTCATGTTTTTATATAACTAACAATTTTTATTCATTTTGTATACCTTAATGATCTTTTTTGTTCTCATCCATTGTTTTTAAAATCCGTTTCATAGGATTTTACGGATGGGTAAGGGAATGAAAGGATTCATGTTTAATGTCATGAAGATTTTCCATGAAATAAATCATGATTTATTTTTTATAGTTTTATATTATATAAAAATGGATACTTAGTATATGTGTCCCCTTTAAATGTATGGGCTGAAATTGTATGAGTTTTTACTAATAATCTAAAAATCTAAACTTAAAACATCCTTGAATGTGAATTATAGTTAAAAAATAAGATATTTATGGTTTATTTATGAGTCCTTACAAAATATCTAATCCATGATAATGCCTCTCATTAAAATTCACAATCTTAATCCAATATTAAATATTTTTAACTTCTAATGAAATATATTCCATTAATATATAATTTGAAACCAAATGATATATACACGTATAGAGTAATTATGAAAGACTTGGTAGGATTTAACCTTTATCATCAACTCCATTGTCGAATTTGATAAATAAATATTCATAGTAAATGTCTATGGTAAGTGACACATAATAATTTCTAATAAAACAATAGATAAATAAATTAAAATGAATCACTCTAGGAATATTAGTAAATGTAAGAGAAAATAAAATTTATCTGTTTATTATAAATATAACATAGACTAATATAAAAAATATATTCAATTTACCAAATCTTGGTTCTTCAATTCTTAGTTTCCAAAATAATTAAATTTCCCTAAATATATAGTGAGATATAACAAATAAACTACTAATAATTCCTTCAAGAATAATATAAAAAATTAAACGATCAAAATGAAATAAATTTTACTGCCCTAGGGTCAGTGGACCAAATATAGGGGTTGTTTATTACATAGAAAATAGATTAAAATATATTACATTCTAAGGATCAAGGATTAGTAGTCCAAAAGAGACTAGATACATTACATTATAACATTACAAAATAAAATCCTAAGGCATTATTCCATAAGTATATCCTTTTTCGATCATATTATTCCACTTAATTACTTGGGGAAATGGGGAAAATGTATTGGTGGAGAAATTAATCTCTTAGTAAGTGAGAAATGTATAGAGGAATCTAATAAAGGGTAAATAAGGCCTGGAGAACACCATGAGTAAAATCGAATCCATAACAATGAATACATAAGTTTAATCTATGTATGAAAGATATATTAAATTTCACAAGAAAAAAAAATTAATTATAAACATGTAATTGCATAATATGGGACATCTTAATCATATCATTGAGGCCTTTTTCTAAGACATTATGAAATATGGGTAAGTACACTCCCATTTCCCTTAATTGTCCCATAAGAACTATTAGTGAACTGAGGGGCTGTATAATTACAAGACCAATTGATTAAGTAAAATTCTATTGAATTCCATCACCTACTAAATGAATATAGGCTATACAATACACAATGTTCAAGGATTGACATATCAAAAATACATGAAACATTTTCCTAGTATAACTTATTGTACATGACCTTACCATATGGAAAAATACATTATAAGGGTCATAAATAAAATTCCCAATACAGTGAAATAATAATAATAACTATTTGAATTACCTAAACACATACAATGAATAATTTGGGATTAATTTTTTTTAAAAATACCCACAATAGGAGATTTATATGAAATAATAACTAACATGTACTTATCAAGAATAAGAATTTTCACTATTTTTAGGAAATTTTATTTGCAATTGTTGGAGACCAAAAGAACCCGTACATTATACAGCACCATATAAATATTTTTTTCATTTTATAAAGAAATATAATAACTATATTTATCATATCTATTGAGAGTGTCAAACCTGGTACGCTATAAGGGTTCATTCACCATGCACTAGGATGATTACCTAGATATACCTGAGAAACACTATTTAGGGTTATTAACCTGATATTCATATGAGAAAAAACTATATCTTCTTGTAGAATCAAGGAATGGATTTATTTTCTTAGAAAATCGTAGACTTTTTTGTTAACCAAAGAATTAGATTTCAATATACATGGTGAGGTTTAGGAATATTGATAACTTATGAATTGGGAATAATGTGAGTGAAAGGAATTATCACACGAGTCAGATGTATTAATAATAGAACATAAAATGATATTAAAAGAATAATGGGATATTAAATTTTGGTTTAAAAAGGATAGAATTGAGGAAATGTTAATAGGTATTGTAAATAGAGATAAAATCAACCATTAAATCATTATAGTAATGACTTACAAAAAGTTTATAAAGTTAGGGGTTTGGTAAATGTATCCATTGTAATAGTTCAATTAGAAGATAATAGGGTGGATACATATCATAGAATCATATAATGTTTGAATATAAAATATATTACAAATAAGGAAATTCAAATATAAATTGAAGAGAGATAAATAAAAAACCTCACCTATCCTATTCATCTTAGATAGGAACCCAACCATAGGGTCCCACTACCACCATTAATACCCTTCAATAGTGATTATACCAAAAAATAGTGAAACAGAACTTAATTGGTATAAATTATTCATGACTACATAAATATTATTTCATATATATTGTATTTAACCTAATTTATTGTATTCCACCTTTTTTATAGTATTTTACAATTTCAAAAAAAATTACCCAATTTTCCCACTTTGATAATTTTTATGTTTGGATACCTAATACAAAATACATTTCATCCAATTAATTATATAATTACTAAAATTTTACATTTTATGTTAGGATGATACAATCATTGAAAATAAGATTTATGAGTAAAAAACCTTTTATTTTCTCAAATAATTAAAATTACAAAGTCTCTAAAACCCTAGATACATGACATTTAATAAAAATAGTATATTTAATTTGGGTGAGGTGTGAAATATTGATAATTTAATGGGTTGGGTCGATCAAAATTGATTGGGTGACAATCTCAACTAACATAAAATTCCCCTGGAAATAGTTTCATTCTAACTTCACTTGTTGGAATTTTTCATGGGATTGGTAATGTGATAACTCTAGTGACTCTACCTCCTTCCCAATATCTATTAAATTAACTTCACAATGGATGTTTCTATTGTTTGAAGTTATATTTACTACATTGTGTGATAATTAACATTCATCATAACAATTAATATATTATAATCCTAAAGGTAAGATCTTAATCACTATACCACTGACAGTCATATTTATCCACGATCATATATACCATTAATCATATTGAAAAATGGATAAAATTACCAATATTAATATTAATCGATAGTCATAATTCCCAGTGGATGTGTTAATAATTACATGTAAACCAACATCTAAATTCCTTAATATAATTCTCTAAGTTTTTACACTATGTCTATTGAAATGATAGTTGTATTATTATTAAAAATAATGTATCTCATGTACTTGTTTTTACTTTTCTTTAATGATCTACTAGAGTATATGATTATGGTGATTTTTCAGATTATTACATGATTTATGTTTCTGGTTTTGTATTCTATTATAAATTTAATTATTTAGTATTTTTGTGTCAATGTGTGTAGTAATATTATAATGAAATAATATATTATGCAATGCGAAATAATATTGTGATGAAAGGTTTATAAATAAATATACAAATAGACGTGAATAATTCTTTCTCATAAAATACTATGGTTCCCATGTTTCCTCTTCAAGAAGACGATTTATCCAAAGAACCTTCACAAACTAAGTAGTTATATTTTATATAAGTTGTTCCCTTATATCATGAATATGATTCATCTATTCCTTATAAGATAATTCGGGTTCCAACTGAACATGATAAATTCTAGAACATGGGTATTGTATGTCATATAATTTCTTATCACTGATATATGGAAGACCTCATGAAGTTGTTATAGGTTTTGTGGTAGGACCAAATGATATTACAATCCTATTTTCCACTCTAATATTTTAAATGTAACAATATGTATTGTAATCATCTTCACATTCTTTCCAAATCTCATAACCCCTTTCCATGGATATACCATCAAGAATATAGTTTCTCCCACATAGAATTCAAGATCCTTCATTTGATTGTTAGCATAAATTTTTTGTCTATATTGGGATTCAATGATATGATTTTGGAAGGGCCTTACCTTATCAATTGTTTTATCAATATGTTTTGGACCCAAAAGCTTCTTTTCCCAAAAATCATCCTAGAACATTAGAGTACGACATCTCATTCCATAAAAGTATACATAAAGAGAATATTAATTATAGAGAGGTAATTGTTATTATATAAAAAATACACAACATGGAAATAATAATTCAAATATCCATTTATGTCAAGAGAGAATGAACATACCATATACTCCAATTTATAGATATATTTTTTAGAATTCCCATCTATTTGAGGGTAATATACCTTACTAAGGTTATACTCTATACTTAAAGACTTATGTTAAATCCTCCTTTTTTATGCATATTGTGTCGTGATTAGAGACTATCAATATGTGTGTTCCATGAAATATTACATATTTATTTATA
This sequence comes from Viscum album, assembly GCA_963277665.1. Classification (NCBI taxonomy): domain Eukaryota; kingdom Viridiplantae; phylum Streptophyta; class Magnoliopsida; order Santalales; family Viscaceae; genus Viscum; species Viscum album. The sequence goes on from OY728125.1 coordinate 1,954,812,874, forward strand.
AAAAACCTTATAATATGGTGCAGAGAAAAATCTCCTTGAATTTTAATGAAATGTGTTGACTTTGTGAGATGATCAACAATGTACCATATAACATTATTCAACATACATGTATTGGGAATCCTAGATATGAAATAGATATTTTTATTATCCCACTTTCATTTTAACATAGTTTTAGGCTTCATTACTCCTTTGGTAAGTTGTTTTTTTTGGCCTTTACCTTTTAGCATACTGTGCATCTTGTGGTATTATATGCAATTTCCCCCCATATATTTTTCTATCAAAATTACTCTAATATATCCCTATATATCTTGATAGTTATAGGGTGTGTATATTAGTTTAATCAATGAGAATAATCCAATATATCCTTCTTCAACACTAATATAGATGGAGCAGATAACCTCATTCTAAATAATGAAACTCCATCATCACCATTGTTGATTTCTAGTAATCACCCATTCATTGCATCTTGCATTTTATTTTATAGTGATTTATCACCATGTTGAGGTTTATTAATCCCATTTAATAAATATGATTAGGTTATTACATGGAATAATAATTATGCTTCACCTTCCATTATAATACCTAGGTTGATCCTTACTATTCCTTTTAGAATTAGATCATTCTATACCATCAACAAGGATAATGTACCATATTCTTTTCTACTAAAAGAAAATTTAACTTCATTTTATTTCCAAAAATGATAATGCATAACATAATAATAATCCTTTAGTATTTATTACTAACTTATTTACCTCATATTGTGATATTTATATGCAAAGATATATTTAAAACTCTTTTGGTATATATATATATATATATATATATATATCAAATATCCCTCCATAGAGGTAATGTATCCATATCTTCATAGAAAATATTACTATTTCTATTTATAGATCTTGAGTAAGATAATTAATCTCATGGGTTTTTAACTATATGATTCCTAGTAATAAAATTTATCATTTTTCATTAGAACACATCTAATACCTTTCCTTGATGCATCACTATAATGGAAAAAACTATCTTTATTAGGCATAAGAGTCAAAATATGCACATTCACCAATATCTTTATTCCTTAAAAACCATATTCATATTCATTTTCCATGTGAACTTAACCCCCATACACAATAGCTTGGTTAAAAAATTATCGAAATGATTAATGTTTTTAACAAAATGATGATAATATCCTACTAACCAAAGAAAACATTGTACTTATATTAAATTTGAAGGTCTTGGCCTTTCCATGAAAATATTTATCTTTGAAGGGATAAAAAATACACCATCATTAGAAACAATAATACCCTTAAAACCAAATTTTTGAAGCCAAAATTAAAATTTATTGAATTTCAGATAAAACACTTTTGTCCTCAACACCTCAAGAATAATTCATAGATGAGTATCATGATCCTCATAACTATTAGAGTATATAAGAATGAAATTAACAAATACCCCCACAAAAAACCAAGGTAGTGTTTGAATACCATATTCATCAAGTCCATAAACATAGAAAGATCATTTTTAAGCCAAATGTCACTACTATGATATCATAATGACCATATCCAATATGAAATGTTGTTTTTTGGAATATCCTCCCTGTTAAGTTTTAACAAATGAAATACTAAAATAAGAATAATCTCAAAAAATAATTGATCCCCTTGAATTTGAGGAAATATGTTATAATACAAGGCTGTTCATATCATTTATTTACAATAATTCAATTATTTTACCAATTATTGATGAAACATATTATTATCCTATACTTCTTCTTCATAAAAAACACTATTTCTCCTAGTGGTGAAACTCATGGATGAGTGAACCCTTTATCATATAATTCATGTATTTCTTTCTTAAAATCAGGCAACTCTAATAAATCCATCCTATAATGTCTCTTAGAAATTTACTTAACATCCAAGATAAGACCAATATAGAATTCAACTTCTCTATCAGTGTGTAAGCCTAAAAAATTGTTGGAAAATTCATCAATAAATTCACACAAAACTAGTACCTATTACATTATCTAAAATCCCTTACCCTATATTAACTAAATTCCATATATATATTCCCAATAATTTAAATATGTGGAGCTAATAGGGTTATCTCCATATAAGATTCAGAAAATGACATATCTTCTCGAAAAACCAGTAATACCATACATGCCTCTCTAATTCGAACTTATTTCTCACTATAATTTTTTTATTTGTAATTTGAGAACCAATAAATATCCAAGATTACATAAAAATCATCTATAGGTATTATAATTATATTTTTAATAATAAAAATCAAATACATCCTTAGTTAAACATCATATTGTACTACTATTTCTATCAATGTACCACTCAATGTTACATCTGAAAAATCCTTCCTTAGTAAAGAAAGTGGTGGTTGAATATTCATTTTAAACATATAAGTTATAATGGAATGAATAAATACAGAATAAAATAATGTATTACATGAAATTAAATGTATAATAAAAATAACTTCCATCACATCATTTTTTATATTGGAATTTAGTTGTTATTTCAAAGTCAAAACCTTGATCCATTATCCACTTATGTGGAAGATTAACTTTACAATTAGGAAATTGATCAGAGTAATGACCCATGTACTTAGAGTTTAAACAATGAATATTGGTTCCTTACATATTTAATTTGTACTACTGAGATTTATTTACATTTTACACACACTTGTATCAAACTCCCAGACCATTTAAGAAAGTCATGGGGTGTTTCATCACATTATTATTACTCGTTGGAAAATCTAACCTTCACTTATTTTCCTTTTTTGAATAATGTTTTTCCACAATCCTTTTCTTATACTACAAAAATTTTAATTTAAAGGATCTTTATAATTATTTCCTAGTCATAATAGATCTTATTACAATATCCTCATATGAAGAGAAAATTTGAGATATGAAGGATCACCCTAGACTATGATTCAAACCATAAAATAATTTATCAATATTATATTTAGGGTTATTAAGATAATTTATAACATATGATGATAACATTTTAAAATATTCTTTATACTCAGGCATCAACTCTTCAAATTTTTATTATATGTTTAGGAATATCCTTTCAACCTCTTCATGTTTCTCTCAAATATTTTTTTTCCAAAAAAATCACCTTGAAAGGATTCCATTCGATCATCTCAATATTTTATGCTTCCTATTGATTTTTAATATAGTACCGCCATTTTTAAACATCACCTATTATACAATACACATCCATAATAACTTTCTTCTTCTTTGAGTATCCTAATGCCAACACTATTTTCTATAGAGACATAATCCATTATTTTTCCTCCATGGGATTAGTTGTTACACTAAAATGTGAAGGTCATATCCTTAAAAAATTATCCAATTTGGTTATTATATGTGGAGGGGTAATTAGTTTCTCTATTTTAAAAATGTAACTTTTCATGACCCAAGTCAATTTTGTTTTATTAATCATAGTTTTATCAAAATAAAAATAAAATCCATTATTGTGATTATCTAGAGAGTCCTCACATTGTTTATATTTGTTTCCCTAGTTTCGGATTATTATAATAGGTTCTATTATCTATCAATAATTTTATTGGTTAATTAGAAAACTTCAAAAATGAGTTATATAGTATACTATCAAAATAATTCAAGAATAGTATCTTGAATGTTTTTCCTAGTGGTAATATCTATGTTCTCTATATATATTTTACTAATTGTAGTTCCCAATTATTCTATTAAACATAATTTAATAGAAACTAAAATACCCTCATCCCCATTTCCTAAAACTTATAGGCAATTTGTTATATGGTAAAAAGAGTACAAGATATTACATTTTGAGGATTACTGTTTATAAATACTCAAGATACTCGATAAATCACATTATGAATTTACTATATAAAATATTAAGTATTTATTTCTTAATTATATCCTTTTTCAATTATAGAAATCAAATTTATCACCTGGGGAAAAGGAGAAAAAAGTAAAGGTGGTGAAATAAATATATCAGTAAGAGAAAATTTTATAGTGTATTATAATAAAGGATAAATACAACATAAGAAAAATAATGAGTAAACTAGATCCATAAAAATAAATTCATAAGCTTAGTCCATGGAAGAATGATAAATGCATAATCAAATGGATAAAAAAAATAATCTGAATGACGGAATTTCATAATATAGAAAATATTAATAATATCATCAAGGCCTTGTTCTAATACATTATACATAAAGGGTAAGGATTCTCCATTTACCATATCTTAGTTATCCCTTATGAAAAACTAGTTAAATGAGAGGATATATATTTCTATGCCCCACAAATCACATAACTGACCAATGTATTCCATCACATACCAAATGAATATAGGCTCCACAGGGTATATCGATCAAGGTTTAATGGAATAGAAATATATGGAAAATTTACCCAATGGAACTTACCATACATTCTATTCATGTAAAGAAGAATATATTATATTGTTCATAAATAAATTTTCCCTGTCAATAAACATATAATAATTTATAATTGGATTACCTAAACACATATAAATAATAATTTTATATTCACATTTTTTAAAAATTACCAACAATAAGAGAGTTGTATAAAATAATAAATAACATGTACTTATCAAAATTAAGGTTTTTAAATGTTTTTAAGAAATTTTATTTTCAATTATTAGAGTGAAGAGAAAAAAATACATTATAAACCACTTTTTAAATACTATATTTTATGTTATAGAAAATATGATAATTATCTATATCATATCCCCTGGGAGTGTCAAACCATGCACATAGTAAGGGAACACTCACCATGCACCAGGATGATGATCAAGATATACCCGACCAACTCTTTTTAGTTTTAGTACCCCTAGATGCATCTGATAAAAAAGAACATCAACTTGTAGTATCCAAACAGGGATGTATTTACTTGTAAAATCACACACTTTTTTCTAAACTAAAGTATATAATTTATGTATCTATGAGGTTGTATATGCATCATAATGACTTATGAAATGGGAATAATAGGAGTGAAATGAATTCTCAAATGGGTTATATGTCTTAATAATAGAATATAATATGTAATAAAAAATAATGTGATAATATATTAAGGATTAAAAAACAACTATGGTAATGTAAATATCTATTATAAAGAGAGAGAAAATGAACCCATAATTAGGCATAGTAATGAATTACCAAAAGGGTATATAGTAAGGGGTTTGGGTAATATATTCACAACAATAGTTCAATTGGAAGATAATTATAAAGATAGATATCTTGAACCATATAAAATATTAATTTTAACAGACATTAAAAATAAGGAAATTCAAAATAGGAATTGAAGAGAGAGAAATAGGAACCCTTACCCATATTGATATTCTTATATTGGTACCATACCTTAGATCTAACATAAAATTTCAATAATTAAGATAGATTTAGGGTAGATAATATTTGAGATATCAATTAATAGATAAATTTTAATTTAGTGGGTAGGAATGAGAGGAAATTGTGGGAATTTACAGTTGGGGTGATCGGAATTTCATGGAATAATTTATTAAATAATTTATTATTTTACTTTACTATAGTTATCTAATATTAAAATTATTCTCCACTACCAACCTTAATGCTATAGTTGTGTATTTAGTGACACAAATAGTGAAATAGGAATTCTCTAGAGACCCAAAGCTTGACATACATGGACATTACATTACTTTTGCAGAATAATTAATAAATGACAAAAAACAGACGCCCAAATATAGTATTAGTTTAGTGTCTTTGGAAACTCAGAACATAATCTTCTAATCACAGTGAACGATCTTCAACATCTCCCATAAATATCTTCCCCTTTCGTTTTCTTACATAAAAAATTTCTTTATATCCTGGGGAAAATAAAGCATAAAAAGGGTGAGCTCAAATGCTCAGTAATGGTAAGCATGGAGAAAATAAAACAAACCATACACATTTGAATTTAAAAAACATGAACATAATGTTTAAACATCAAAATCTTGAGAAATGACATAAAACATGGTAGTAAGTAAGGCATAGATCATAATGGCACATCAATCATGATAAAACAGCATGGGGAATAAAACATGTAATTGTGGAAAACCATTAAGCACAAGATATGATTTCTATAGTATCCAAGGCATTGCTGCCAAGTCCATCCTAGTGGACAAAGTCCCTTACTGAATTGAGTTCACTCCTCTTTCCAGTCCTGTATCACTAAACCAGATTAACTTGCCGTTATAGCCATGTCTATATCATGAGATATAAATCTTTACCCAATGAATTGGAGGGAGAATAGGTCCCACCCATCTCATATTTAAATCATTATTACGTGTGCCACAACAAAAACATAAATCATTCATCATAACCCAACGAATAAAATGGGTTTCATAAACATCATCCCATTATAACATAATCCATATAAAACAAATGTACATTATTTCATCATAAGAAGAATAAAAAAATGTAAATAATAGATACATTATACTTGAAACATAATTATACTAAATAATGTAATCTTATATGGAAAATAGTTTTGACACAACACTTGAAATGGATTCTTGAAGATAATATCCTTTCTTCTTTAAAATCATTTTCTTTTCACAAAATGCCATGAAATTTTAAAAGAAAAGGATTTTGTTGAAGGTAATCATGAAATATTGTAGAGTAAGCTTCATGAAAATTAGGAATTATGAAACTGTAAAAATTCGTTCATGCTGTATAAGGTAAAAAAACATTCTCCACGTACTTTTTCCGAAAAAATCAAAAAGTTCCTCTTATGGTAAACAAAAGATAGATTCCTTCCATAACACAATGTAAAAGTAGAAAAGGGTTAAAAATGAATTTAAAAATACATGGAATAATATTAAACACTTTATGAAAAAAAAATTTATGGACATGGATGAAAAATATAAGCCCAGTAAATACTTACGTATAAGCAATCTCGGATAAAAATGGGATTGAAAAATTATCCCTTACCTTAGGTCTGATATGCATCGTACGTATCCGGACATCCTGTATAATTATTTAAATAATGTCATTGAGTTATTATAGAATCATATTAATTGTTATGACATCATATATGGTTCAATTATGACTTTATATTACCCGTTGTTTTGTAAATTCCATGTTAAAGCAGCGTTTTGGGTAAAATCGTTTCATTTATCATACGTGTTTCGACTTTTTGTTCGTGATATTATTACTTATATCCTGATTTAATTAATTATAGAATGTAAAAAATTATTTATATATAATATATATTCAGCATATAAATATATATGATTGATCAATAAACGGAACGAAATACACCAATCATGGAGACGGTAGGCCGTACGTACGCATGGACACTGTTTTCATTTCCTTATTGAATTGAATGGAATTAAGTAAATAAAACATATATGTACATAAAATACAGTATCATTATTATGAAATATATTTCATGATTATTTATTATATATACTTTATAATCATACTTGAATGGTTAATCATGGAAAATTAATCTCATCGCGTTCGTGGAGACGGTCGTCCGTACGTACACACGAGCGATGATATCATTCTTTTGATATTAAAATCATATATAATTGGATATTATATAATATATAAATAATCATAATAATGTTATATTTATTCTTTATTTCATTTATACTCATTATTATACCCATCCAAATGATGAAATGTTTGAATAACAAACTACACCATGACGTGGAGACAGTAAGCCGTACGTACGCACGTGTGGTGACTTTTTCATTCATAGGATGGATAAAATAACTAATATGGTTGTACCATTTTTATAAAAAATAAAATTATATAGAATATACTAGAGTTATTATTCTATAATGGAAACAACAAATAAGGAGGAAGTGGAAGAAGAAAGAAACATGAAGTAGGTGGTGAGATATTTACTTCTTATTCGGGTTCTTCCATTTGATTTGATCAAAATGGATCCTTAGGTTGGATTTATGACCAAATAAAGGACTATATAATTATGTTAGGATATTTAATATGGTATTTGGGTAAGGTTTTGTCGAGACAAATGTCTTGGGAGGAGTGAATGTGAGAGAAGAGGGAGTGCCCTTTTATAAGAGGGGTGAGGGGCACCTTAGATAAAACTTAAAATATTATTTTATAATAAATTAATATTCAGTTTATAATGGCTCCAAAGGGACTTATTTTGATGATACTATTGGTATGGGTCGAAATCCTCTCAACCAATAGGTTTTAGACCAGTTTAGGTTACCATTTTAATCTTATCATTTAGATTTAACTCTAAGTTAGACAATTTATCTTTTACTGTGTCTTCTTGTATTCTTACACTATATGGTTAATAAACTTACTATTAACTACCAATAGAACCCCAATTGGCTCATTAATGTCATATATATTATTATATAAGTCTTTTTCCATAACTTTTATTTTTAGGACCATTATATCAATTAATATTATAATATTTGTTTTAGAAACTCTTTTATGTCAATTTTGACACTATTTGGTATTTTGTTTTCTCTAAATTCATAAAAGCATTATTATTTCGAAAAAAATTTATATAACCAACCCTACTATGTTATAGTAACCTATAAAATTAATTTAATTCATAAAAAGTCTCAAATAACATTTATTTGGGTATTTATAATATCAATTATGTTAATATTTCATTAATAAGGTAATTACAACATCATCATTATGTCATAAATAAATTAAATTATTTAATATCTAAAAAATATAAATAAAATACCATTATTTAGAAAATATTTATATATTTATAATGAATATTTATTTTTGAATTTATCTTATGTATAACCCTATATTAAAATTTTTAGCTATTAAACTTTGATTTTATCTCTTTTAACTCTTCTTTAAATAAAATAATAATAAGTGTTCTAATCTAATCCAAGTGGACCAAAGAGGTTTATATTTTATTTCTAATGTTTTTTTGGTTTAATTATACTTATCTTACAGAATTAGGACATGTGTTAGGGTAATCATAATATCCTGTTTACCCTTAATTACCCTATTCACTTTTAACCGTGGTAAATAAAAGTAAAAAAGTTACTATTCACCAAATATAATTTTTATCTTATTGAACCACATTTTAGTCCTTAATAATATTAACCATGTCTCTCATATTTTCTAAATTGAACTCACATAAGCGGTAAAATTAAGTTTTATGTAAATTTGCAAATTCTCCAAGGAGGTGGGTAAAAGATGGTAAAAAGTTCAATAACAATTTTATATATCTATCATTATTATAAAATGACTCCAATGAATTATATTGATATTATATAGGTATTATGTATCTATTTTGACCTAAAATAAATTTAAATAAAATAAATTAGTCTTTAAATAAAAATTTGGTTTTAACCAATAACTCAGTGTTTTCACTATTCATCAAAAATTGAAAGTTTTCAGAAAAATACCAAAAATTCACCCTAGGACAATTTGGATATTCCAAATCCAAAACTGAAGTCCATTTTGAAAGATAAAATTTATAAAATTTTAGAAAGTGGGTATTACTATTCATAACGGCTAGTTTATATAATATTTTCATAACATATCGTTGTTTAGTGAAACTCAGTATTACGTACAACGCAAGCTATCGAGGAAGGTTGCTCTTGAGTGTAATGAAAGCCAAGAATAGTGTTGTGTATACTACAAGCTAATACGATGTTGCATATAGCACAAGATAATATTCGTGTAGCGTACAACAAAATACATCAAATAAATTAAAAAGAATAATTCTTATAAAATCTCGAGGTGTTACATTCTACCCCCCTTAAAATGAATTTCACCCTTGAAATTCGTCGGGGTTATAAATGGTTTTCTACTTGAAAGCCTATTTCATAAAAACCCACATAGTAAAAAGAAATACTAAATCATCATTTTAAAAAGGAACGTTAGAAACATAATGGATACCCAAAGTAACTCATGACTGAGTTTCCACACAGGAGAATATAGGTGAAAATATGGATATGGAAGAGAAATATAACCATCAAGTTCTGATGGAGAGTGGTAGAGAAAATGGCTATGAAAAATCCAATAATCACAAAGCCATAAATTTGTGATGATCAAAGGTACCATCTGATTCATAAGATATGAGAGTACTAGGACAACATTTTAGGTTTTCAAGATCATTTCCCTAATGTTGAAGAATTATTGAATTAAAAGAAATACTTACTTGATTTTGGTACAATATCACTATTGTTTGTGCCTTGAACAATTTCCACTTCATCTCTTAAAGAAACAAAGTTGAATTTGTCTTTTTTAAAGTGTTAGCAGATCATGCGATAGAATGATAGGTCATTCCATCTATCTCAAACATATGGTTAGAAAAAGTTATATACATAATTCCATCTATGGTGAGATTAATCGTATATGGTTCTTAAAATTGACTTGTACTTCATCTATCATACCACTTAATAAAATAAAACTAGTTTCAAATAACCAGGGAATTATTGTAGGCTAGTGGTTGGCGATAAAGTCCTATCACACTTCAGTTGTGGGTTCGATTCCCGCAACCTTGTCTGACGCGACGAGTTGTCACATGTTCTATAGGTTGTCCCTTTTCTTAAACTTTAATATTATAACATTCCATAAATAAAATTGAAAAAAAGTTTTTTCCTTAAAAAATACTATATGATGTTCAACTTAATCCATTCCAGCCTTAAGACTTATCCAAAATGATTCTTTCCAAACTCATAGTATAAAGTGAATGATTACTAAAAAGGTCATATAACAAGCATGTGAATACTATCATTTACCCCCCATATATAATAAGAAATATCTTGTTGGTCCCATTCCAAACTTGTAAATACCTTAATCTTGTATTCTCATGAAAAATGAACCTTAATGAAAACATGAATGCTGTCAAAAGTTAACTCTTTCTACATACCAAAATCCCAAAATTTCTAAATACTCAAACCATGATATCACTTTGTCCTTATATTAGTCAGGAGCTCATGAATACTATCAAACATTTAATTTTCTCCTTATCCCTTCATTATGCGCATAACATCTTCTTTCCAAAAATATTTCAATCACTTTTCATTGTTACCTGTACCATACAATTATTGAAAACCAATACATAAATACTCCATAGTTCCACGATACTATAAATGAGATTCCATGATACTATTTTGAAATCCCAATACATAAACACTTAATCATTCCACAACATCATTGTCATACTAAACATCACAAATAGTGATAGGATGCAACTTCCCTTTGTCCTTCGCCTTAAGAGGTTTCTCACGTCGATAAACATTAACCCTTGGATTAGGGCATTGATTAGAATAATGACCCATTTAATTGCACTTGAAGCATCAAAGTTTTGGTGGAGCATTCACTGTATTCTTTTCTCTATTCACATCATTAGAATCCTTTTTACAATTACTTCGACACTTATCTACTTGATGGCCTTCTTTTCCACACTTGAAACATTTTCTAGTACCTTTTAGACAATCTCCACCATGCATCTTTCCACACTTTGAGCATAAAGAAACATTCAACTTCTTTTCACCATTGTTCTGAGATTTCTCCTTGACCTCTATCCTTCGTTTAATATCAAAACCATGAGATGGATATGTAACACCAACTTCCATTTCTACCTTGATAGCACAACACACAATTTTTTCATAGCTACTAAAGTCTCTTATAGCTAATGCCCTTCGAAGACTTGGTTTTAAGCCACTGAAGAATCGATAAACTTTACTTTCAGGTTGGATGATAAAGCCAGATGCATACCTTGCAAGCCTTGTAAAATTCTCCTTGTATATACCAACAGATTCATCATCCTTTTTCTTAAGCTCAAGGAACTCCTTGTCCATTTTTTTTCTGAAGAATACGAGGGAAGTACTTATTGAAAAAAAGTTCTTGAATTCTTCCCATTCTATTGATTCAATTTCATCTTAGGGCCTTGTATTCTTAATTAGATTCCACCACTGGTCTGCTTCACCTTCTAAACGGTAAACATCAAGAATGAATTTTTCATGTTCTAAACAACGAAGTATGGAAAATATCTTTTCAATGGTACTGATCCATTGTTCAGCAACAAGTGGATTAGAAGACCCACTGAAAGAAGGTGGATGTTGCCTCATGAACGACTCAATAGAATATTTTTCCCTTCTCTACTCATTTGGAAGTCTAGAAGGATTAATAACATGTGTAAGTATATCAATAATAATTTTCACTCCATCTCCCATAACATTGGTTTGTTCAGAAGGAAAATCATTGCATTTTTCATTACATTGATCAACATGGTTCCTTCAGGTTCCAACCATCGTCTAAAATCCAAAAATAATAGTGTAAGAGGAAAAAATCATGTTAGGGAAAAAACATAATAAAGGGGGATTAACTTCAATATATAAAATCTTAGGATTAATTCTAATATCATGATTGTAATTCTAGGACTACAACTTATACTTAACCTTAGATACATCCCTAGACAGACCATTAAAATATCTCTAGGGATCTCAATAAAGTTTTCACATCCATGATTCCAAAGGATTACTAAACCTTCGCTCTTATACAAACCGTAGAGACCCAAAGCTTGACGAACATGGAAATTACATTACTTTTGCAAAATACTTAATACATGACAAAAACAGACGCCCAAAGACCGTATTATTTTAGTGTCTTTGGAAACTCGGAACGTAATCTTCTAATCATGGTGAAAGATCTTCAACATCTTCCATAAAGATCTTCCCCTTTGGTTTTCTTACCTAAAATATTTCTTTATATACTGGGGAAAAGAAAACATAAAAAGGGTGATCTAAAATTCTCAGTAATGGTAAGCATGTATAAAATAAAACAAAACATATACATTTGAATTTGAAAAACATGAACATAATGTTTATACATAAAAATCTTGAGCAATGACATAAAACATGGCAGTACGTAAGGCATAGATCATAATGGAACATCAATCATGATAAAACAGCATGGGGAATAAGACATGTAATTGTGGAAAACCATTAAGCACATGATATGATTTCTATAGTAGCCAAGGCATTGCTTCCAAGACCATCCTAGTGGACAAAGTCCCTTACTGAATCGAGTTCACTCCTCATTCCAGTCCTGTATCACTGAACCAAATTAACTTTCCGTTCCATCCATGTCTATCTAATGATACATAAATATTTATCCAATGAATTTGAGGGATATATAGGTCCCACACATCTCATATTGAAATCATTCTTACGTGGGCCACAACATTAATATAAATCATTCTTCATAACCCAAATCATAAAATGGGTTTCATAAACATCATCCCATCATATCATAATCTACATAAAACAAATGGATAGCATTTAACCATAAGAAGAATAAAACTATGTAAATAATACATAAATTATACTTGAAACATAATTATACTAAATAATGTCATCTTAGATGGAAAATAGTTTTGACAAAACACTTGAAATGGATTCTTGAGGAAAATATCATTTCTTCTTCAAAATCATTTTCTTTTCACAAAATGCCATGCAATTTTAAAAGAAATGGATTTTGTTGAAAATAATCATGAAATCTTGTAGAGTAATATTCATGAAAATTAGGCATTATGAAACCGTAAAAATCCATTCATGCTGTATAAGTTAAAAAAACATTCTCCTCGTACTTTTGCAGGAAAAGTCCAAAAGTTCCTCATATGGTAAACAAAAGAAATATTCCTTCCATAACACAATGTAAAAGTCAAAAAGGGGTAAACATGACTTTAAACATACATAGAATAGTATTAAAAACTTTATGAAAAACATTTTTATGGACATGGATGAAAAATATATCCCCAGTAAATACTTACGTATAAGCAATCTCAGATAAAAATGAGATTGCAAAATTATCCCTTACCTTAGGTCTGATATACTCTGTACGTATCCGAACCTCCGGTATAATGATTTAAATAATGTCATTGACTTATTAAAGAATCAAATTCATTTTTATGATATCATATATGGTTCACTTATGACTTTATATTATCCTTTCTTTTTTAAATTCCATGTTAAAACAACGTTTTGGGAAAAATCGTTTCATTTATCGTACGTGTTTCAACTTTTTGTTCTTGATATTATTACTTATATCATGATTTAATTAATTCCAGAATGTAAAACATGATTGATATATAATATATATTAATCATATAAATATATATGATAGATCGATAAACAGAATGAAATACACCGTTCATGGAGATGGTAGGCCGTACGTACGCATGAACACTATTTTCATTTCCTTATTAAATTGAATGGAATTAAGTAAATGAAACATATATGTAAATAAATCCAGTACCATTATTATGTAATATCTTTCATGATTATTTATTATATATAATTTATAATCATACTTGAATGGTTAATCATGGGAAATGAATCTCATCGCGTTCGTAGAGACGGTAGTCCGTACATTCGCACGAGCGATGATATCATTCTTTTGATATTAAAATCGTATATAATTGGATGGTATATCATATATAAAGAATAAAAATAATGTTACATTCATTATTTATATCCTTTATACGCATTATTATACGCATCCAAATGATGAAATGTTTGAATAATAAACTACACCACGACGTGGAGACGGTAAGCCGTACGTACGCACGTGTGGTGACTTTTTCATTCATAGGATGGATAAAATAACTAATATGGTTGTACCATTTTTATAAAAAAAATCAAATTATATAAAATATATTGTAGTTATTATTCTATAATGGAAACAAAAAAGAAGGAGGAAGAGGAATAAGAAAGAAAATTGAAGTAGGTGGTGAGGTATTTACCTCTTCTTCGGGTTCTTCCTTTTGATTTGGTCAAAAGGGCTCCGTAGGTTAGCATTATAACCAAATTAAGGCCTATATAATTAATTTAGGATATTTTATAGGGTATTTGGGTAGGTTCTAGACGAGAAAAATGTCTTGGGAGGAGTGAATGTGAGAGAAGAGGGAGTGCCATTTTATAAGAGGGGTGAGGGGCACCTTAGAAAAAACTTAAAATGTTATTTTATAATAAATTCACATTCGGTTTATAATGGCTTTAGATGCTTGGGTGGGGATGGGTCAAAATAATCTCAACAAATAGGTTTTATACCAGTCTAGGTTACCATTTTAACCTTATCATTTAGATTTAACTCTAAGTTAGACAATTTATCTTTTACCATTTCTTCTTGTATTCTTACACTATATGGTTAATAAACTTACTATAAACTGCCAATTGAACTCCAATTGGTTAATTAATGTCATATATATTAATATATGAGTCTTTTGACCGTACATTATATTTTTAGGACAATTATATCAACTTATATTATAATATTTGTTTTAAAAACTCTTTTATGTCAATTTTGACACTATTTGGTATTTTGTTTTCTCTAAATTTATAACATCATTATTATTTCGAAAACAATTCATATATCCAACCCTAATATGTTATATTAATCTATAAAATTAGTTTAATTCATAAAAAGTCACAAGTAAAATTTATTTGGGTATTTATAATATCATTTATGTTAATATTTCATTAATAAGGTAATTACTGCATCATCATTGTGTCATAAATAAATTAAATTATTTAATGTCTAAAAAATATAAATAAAATACAATTATGTAGGAAATATTTTTTATCTTTATAATTAATATTTATTGTCGAATTTATATTATGTATAACCCTATATTAAAAATGGATTAGCTATTAAACTTTTATTTTAACTCTTTTAACTCTTCTTTAAATAAAATAATAATAAGTGTTCTAATCTAATCCAAGTGGACCCAAGAGGTTCATATTTTATTAATAAGGTTGTTTTTGGTCGAATTATACTTATCCAATAGAATTAAGACATGTGTTTGGGTAATAACAATATCATTTTACCCTGAATTACCCTATTTACTTTTAACCGTGGTAAATAAAAGCAAAAAGTTACTATTCACCCAAAATTATTTTTATCTTATTGAACCACATTTTAGTCCTTAATATTAACCGCGTCTCTCGGATTTTTGAAATTAAACTCACAGAAGCGGTAAAAATAAGTTTTATGTAAATTTGCAAATTCTCCTAGGAGGTGAGTAAAAGACAGTAAAAAGTTCAATAAAGATTTTATATATCTAAAATTATTATAAAATGACTCCAATGAATTACATTGAACTTATATAGGTATTATGTATCTATTTTGACCTAAAATAAATTTAAACAAAATAAATTATTACTTAAATAAAAATTCTATTTTAACCAATAACTCAGTGCTTTCACTATTCATCAAAAATTGAATGTTTTCAGAAAAATACCAAAAATTCACCCTAGGATAATTTTGGTATTCCGAATCCAAAAATGAAGTAAATTTTGAAAGATAAAATTTATAAAATTTCAAAAATTGGGTATTACAATTCATAATGGCTAGTTTATATAATATTTTCAAAACATATCGTTCTTTAGTGAAACTCGATATTTCGTACAACGCAAGCTATCAAGGAATGTTGACTTTGTATGTAATGAAAGCCAAGAATAGTTCTGCCTATACTACCATATAATACTTTGTATCGTATAGTGAAATATAATCTTGGTGTAGCGTAGACCAAATGACATCCAAGAAATTAAAAAGAATAATTCTCATAAAATCTCGGGGTGTTACAACTTCATTGGCCAAAATTAGTCTTTTTTCATAAGTATTTTGTCATATATACCCTATGTACCATATTATACTGTATTCCACCATTTTTACTGTATTTTACTATTTTAATGAAAAACTAACCAAATTCTATGCCTTAAATAATTTATTTATAAAAATTCCAAATATGAAATCTATTTTATCAATTTCATTATCTAATTACTTAAGTTTTTCCTTTTATGTTAAGTTGATACATTCATCAAAATTAATGTATAAGAGAAAAAGTCCTTTTAATTTCATAAGGTATTTTCATTATAACACAAATAAAACCCTATATATATATATATAACCTCTAATAAGAATAGAATTTTACCTAAGGGTATGGTGTGAAATGTTTGTACTTTCCTGGAGTGTTATCCCCACACTTATTAGGGGTGATCCCCACTAGCTTGAACTTCTTGGACAAACTGTTTTGCTCCAACTTCATTTATTGGAGTTATACTTGGGTTTTGTCATGGGAAAACCCCAGTGATGTTACCTCCTTCATATTAAATGATAAATAGAATTCTTATGGGATGTTCATATTGATCGATGTTATATTTTCTCCCTTTTGTGATAATTAACATTCATCATTACCCTTAATATTGACAAGTAGTAATGGTTTTTTCTTAATCCCAATACCATTAAAAATACTATTGATCAATTGACATATTGACCAATGGTCATAATTCTTAATAGTTAAATTGACCAATGGTAATAATTACAAGGGATCATGTTGATCCTTATATATAAACTAATATTTGAATCCCTTCATAACATTTTATAATTTTATACACCATGTTAATTCTATTGTTTATTATTTTATTTTTAATAGAAATGTGTCTTAGGAACTTATTATTCTTCATCGAGTGTGATCCACAAAAGTAAAAGAATAAGTTATTTATTTACATTGTTTAGGATTTATATTAATAGTTTCATAATATTTTACAAATTTAGTTACCTAGTGTTTTTTTTGTATCAATATGTGAAGTACTACTAGGGTGAAATAATAAACTTTTCATTAAGAAACATTCTTATGACAATTTTTTTACTATCATAGAATCTTAGGTATTACATAAATAATCCAATATGAAATAGATTGTGCAGAAAGAGAATGTATAACCATAATAAATAATAACCTATCCATAAAATTGGAGGTAATAATAATAATAATAACCACATGGAAAATTAAATATAGAAAAAAATTAAATAATGATTATAATAATAAATGTTTCCCAAATGAAACCACCCTCGAACAATATTTTTAAAAAAACATAAATCTCATTTATAAATAAATTAATAAAATAAATTCTATGAAAAAGTATTTAAAACCATAAGAATACATCAATCTAACTTATAATAAATGAAACTATATATATGATCATTATAATGAAATATATAAATTCCTATTTAGTAATTGGAAAAAAATCCAAATGGAAATATTTGTACACCACTGTTTCATGTATGTTGAAGTCATAGAGAAGATCCTATGATGTGTGGATAAATATTAAATTTATATAATCTACTCAAAATAAAACACTGCATAATCCCATTGAGAGTCCAACGAACATCCTCAAAACCCTTGTGTCCAAAAAAGAAAAGAAAATAACTACTTATAACTAATCCCATAAAAATCCTATAAAATTAAATATAATGTTCTTATGGGAACCAATTCAACCCAATCCCAAAATCTAGTAATGAATCATTTATAAAAAATAAAAAAGTATAAGGGGTTTTATAAAAAAAAGATTGGATCACTCCCCAAAGGTTTGTATCCACTATTGGTGTACATTAATCTGAGGGTCTGAAGGACCACATAGATCTCATTTATATGATATCCCACTTTAAAAAAGCATTAGAAAATTGATTTTATTCCACACATGAATTTGGAATAGTCACATTGAAATGCTTAACATGTTGAATCAAATTAATCAAATGAGGTAGGAGGTTCAAAGAAACATACATAGTTTTCCCATCATGACTCTCAATTCAATTACAAAGTCATATTCAGTCCACAATGGGTTCTAATTATATTGGACAACACGTTTTATAACATATATAAAATCCCACAATTCATATTCATAAGAAATTCCAATGATATTGTGATGATAAAAACACCCATTGAAAATAAAATGGTGGGTGCAGAAGAATCCTCCAAAACACGATGTCCCTAAAATACTAGAGGCCATAACATTAATGTTGACATCAATTCAAGGGTTGATGCACGGAATCCATATGATGGTTTTAAGAACAAGGGGACTCATTGGTTTGGCTAAGACAATGACCATTCATAGAATATTCAGATCTTCAATGCTATTATTCATGGCCCCTATTTTTAGCTTATAGGAATCATTAGTCTACCTTTGTATAACAAGTGTAGCATCATGTATGGATGGTGTTTGATTACCAAATATATTCTAATTTATTTCATTCCATACCAAATAAATGATTCATGCTGCTGTTGCTAATAGAATATTGTAGCTTTTCTCACTCTGCCTTGTTGAATAGAGCACCTCAATCAATTTCTCTAGATGTAGTTCAGTGAATATGTAAATGATGAAGAGGTTTCCCCAATAATTCTAGAGACTTTATACAAATTCACACCCCATTAATAGGTGTTGGATATCTTCTTCAGCCTTCAATCACAAATGACATACTAAAACCTTGTATTGGTCAACCATCTTTAATTGGACATATATGGGGAGAATATTTTTCCATATCCTACAAATAAGATGAAATATTGATGGCTTTATATAATTTACCTTAAACATTAAAAACCATTGTGGTGGCATGAAGAAGCCTTCCCATTGAATCTTGTAGTATTATTAGTATTGAAGTTGACATTCATATTGGGCCTCCAGATCCGAAAATCCATCTCCATAAAAACATATTTAGGGATCTCTAGTTTGGTTTGAAAAGGGATAATTCCATTAAATGTGCTGTTCCTAATCAAAAGAGCAGCTATGTGAATTCTTCCTCTACATTGGTATATTTAGCTCTTGAAATTTCCACATGATTCATCTTATCATGTTCTCCAAGATCATTAGGGTTGGGATCATCCCTTCTTTCCCCTTACTCCACTATCATTCATATCCTATAACATTCAGAATATTCCGCATAATCTAAGGTATCCGTTAATGAAGTAAAATTATTATGATAATTAATATAACTCTTTATCATGCTAATAATTTTTACCTAGAAACAAAAACCTATGATGGGATATTTTTTTTCAAATATAAACAAAATCCATAAAACATTTACTTTAATTTCAATGAAATCTCGAACCCATATATAAGTGGTCGATCATAAGAAAAGCCAAAATTTCAATATATAATATTGAATGATTTTTTATTTGTATTTTTTCACCAAAGTATGTCAATCCACATTATGGTCTTGCATGATTAGCCAACAAGGGAAACTATTCATCCATAATAACCTGTAAATCATGTATGAACATAAATTCACCCATTTATTATCAATTTTCAAATTTAATATTTATAACCTTCTCAAAAAAATCCATTATATAAAGAAACCAATATTTTACATTTTTCAACTCTTAGAACGAAGAAAACCAAAACTTATAAGGTTAAGTCATCAAAAGTGGAATACATAACATCCCCTTATTAAAGAAACCTATCAATTACCTAAACATCAAATAGGTCATCCCTTTAAATCCAAAAATATCCCCTCATAGAAATAATTATTTGAAGGATAAACCCCATTCCCCCACCAAAAAAATATATAACAAGCTCTTTGATCACACTACTTCCCGAATGAAATAAAAATGTTTTATTAATGTCTTCTTATTTATATTATATTCAATAAATATATATAAATAAAACATTTATCAAATTTATTATCTCATATAAATATATATATATATCAATTTTTATAGAACCATTAGTAAATCATGTATCAATTCATAAAATCTCTCATAAATTATACCTATAAAACCCCTCATTAAATCAATTTTTAAATCACTTACTTAAAACAATGTAGAAAAATAGTTAAAAATTAAATATATTAAATTATTCAAAATTGTATCAATAAAACCTTTTAAAACCAATTTTAAAAACTAATTTAAATCCATTTTGTTAATAAATTTAATTTTTTTCTTCATAAAAATAAATTTATAAAACCCATATATAATATTTTAAAAACCCAGATGCTCGACTTTAGAAAACAATTATTTTTAAAAATTCATAAAAATAACTAAATCCATTTTAATCATAAGAAATTGTAAATGTATATAAAAATTACATAGCCCATAAAAATAAAAATCAACCTCAAAAAAATATATGATTATTTGATAAACACATAAACACTTTATATTCCGCATGAATGATATTTTAAAACTTTTATATTGTTTTTAGTGAATTTTAATTGAACTATGGACCATATAATTATATTATAACTATGAAGTTATGGGCCTGGTTTACTCATATATAACTGAACCCAATCAGATACATTGATTCAAGCATGACTCCTTGTATATCAGAGGGTTCCGACTAGTAGTTAGGGTCTATGATGTTATGATAGGTAGATTATATCCACTTTATCAGAGTAAAATGGCATAGTGAATAATAATACTTGTAACACCACAAACCTAGTCACCTAGAGTCAGTGCATTATTACATAACATTGGAATTATCACAAGGGATAAATTCCCGAAAGACTGATCAGTTTAGAATCCATATAAGTACTAGATACATTCATAAGTTTTAAATTACATCATGAAATAAAAACATTAACCACATTTTCTCTCCTTTTGAACACACTTATATCCTTAGCCTATCTTGCAGGTCAACCATAAAACACTTCTTCAAATCTTGGGAAAAATAAAACATAGAAAGGGGCGAGCTTAGATGCTAATTAAAGATAACAATATAGCGGAAACTTTCATAAATAAGCGTAAACATTTAAGGCAATGTATAAAACTAAAACAAAAGAATTTTAAACTTAAAATTCACCATAATATGGAAAAGATAAAATCGAATAATTCCATTTACTCATTCCCATGGATATTTTACTAGTCGAATAATCGCATACAATATCAATATCCACTTTCATAATGATGGAATGCATAATGCCAGACTTCATAACAACATAGTCAAGGCCTTATGCCAAGACTACAAATAAGATTTTAACAAGTCCTTTTCCAAGAAACTAGTTTGTCTCATGATACCTACTGATGCATCAAGGACCTATAGCGGGCTCCACCTGTCACTTACTATGTCCATGGCATTCCTCATATGAGAAAGTTTAAACATTACATAAACATTCATATTAAAACTGACATACAAAATTTCAATACTTTATCAATAAACCATGAATGGTGTAAAAATAAAACATCCACAGTCAAATATATCACAAAACCTTCAATACAATATGAAAGTTATGTATCATAATAAATCAACTTCAAATAATCTTAAGATCCATCAAAGGATGTTGATATAGATGAAATCAAAACGTTTTTTAGAGAAATATCTTTTTCTATTTTGATATTATTTAAAATTCATATAATTATAAAAGAAAAAATTTATTTTGAAAATATTCTTATAGGCTTTTAAGGGAAGCTTTGACAATGTTATAATGGTGGAAAATATCCGCACCTCCTGTATAAGTTAAAAAAACATTCTTAACTTAATTTTGTCTAAAAGGTCATAAGGTACCTTGTTTGGAAAACGACAGAAATATTCCTTTAAAACTATTTTATAAAA
The DNA here is from genome assembly GCA_963277665.1 of Viscum album. Lineage (NCBI taxonomy): Eukaryota > Viridiplantae > Streptophyta > Magnoliopsida > Santalales > Viscaceae > Viscum > Viscum album. The sequence goes on from OY728125.1 coordinate 1,954,835,190, forward strand.
AGTAAAAAAGGGTATAAATTAATTTAACCCATTTTCTAGTAAATATTAAAAAACGTTTTGGAATACATTCTTAGGAAACATGGATGTGGATGATAAAGAGGTCCCAATAGATACTTACGTAAAAACAACCTCGGATAATAAAGAGATTGTGAAATTAACCCTTACCTTGTACTTTTCCTTGGTAGAGGGTAGGTTAACCAAATGATTATTGGTTAAATAATTTTTATTAAATTATAAAATAACCATATACATCAATATGATATCATATATGATATTCTAATATTGCTTTGTTAATGATATTTTAGTAGTATCATTGTTCCAAGTGTAAACTGATTCGTTTTCTTTTATATGGTTGGTTAAGTAAGCCATGTCGGTTATGGATAGGATGTATTTGATTCATATACAGAGTGATATTATGTTCATAAAAATTATTTTTAATGATAAAATGAAATTTATTCTTGAATGATTACAATGGAGAATGAATCTCATCGCGTTCGTAGAGATGGTAATCTGTATGCACGCACGAGCGACAATATCATTCTTTTGATATTAAAATTGTATATAATTGGATGGTATATCATATATAAAGAATAATTATCATGTTATATTTATTATTTAAATCATTTATACTCATTATTATATCCATCCAAATGATGAAGTGTTTGAATAAAAAACTACACCCCGACGTGGAGATGGTAATCCGTAGATATGCAAGTATGGTGACTTTGTAATTTATAGGATGGATAGAATAATTAATATGTTTGTAGAATTTTTATAATAACATCACAGTATATATAATATACTGGAGTTATTATTTTAGAATGGAAACAACAAAGATAGAGGAAGTGGAATAAAAAAAGAACTTGAAAGTGGTGATGAAATATTTACCTCTTCTTCGGGTTTTCCTTTTTATTTGATAAAAAGGGATTCTTATGTTGGATTTATGACTAAAGGATGGACTCTAGGATTAAGGGAGGAATTTTGGGAGGATATTCAGGCAGATCATGGCCAAGACAAATGGCATTGGAGGTGTGAAATTAAGACAATGGGAAGTGCCATTTTATAAGAGGGGTGAGGGGAACCTTAGGATAATATTGAAATATTATTTTATAATAAAATAATTTTCTATTTATAATGGCTCAAAAATGATTTATTTATAGGATAAGGTGGGGATAGGTTGAAAACAACTCAACCAATAGGTTTTAGACAGGTTTGGATGACCGTATTGACCTTATCTTTTAGATTTAACTCTTTGTTAAATAGTTTTACATTTACCATGTCTCATTGTATTATTATATTATATAGTTAAAAAACATACTATAAACTACAAAGAAAACCCAAATAGGTTCATTAATGACATATATAATATTACTAAGGATAGTTGGCTGAACCTTAGATTTTTAGGAAAATTATATCAATCAATAATATTCTATTTGTTTTAAAACTCAATTATGTCAATTTTTTCATTATTTAATAAATGATTTTTGTTAAAGTCATAAAAACATTACTACTTAAAACTAAATTCATATGTTCAATACTAACATGTTATATTAACCTATATAATTATTAGAATTCATCAAAAGTGTGAAATTACTTTTATTTGGAAATTTATAATATCAATTATTTTAATATTTCATTATTAAGGTAATTACCGTGTCATTATTGTGTTATAAATAAATTAAATTATTTAATGTCTAAAACTTATAAATAAAATATAATTTTTTAGGAAATATATTTATCTTTCTAATTAATATTTATAGCTGTATTTATATTATGTATAACCCTATATTAAAAATGGTTTAGTTATTAAATTTTGAATTTAACTCTTTTAACTCTTCTTTAATTAAAATAATAATAAATGTCTTAATCTAATAAAAGTGGACATAAAGGATAATATTTTATTCCTAAGGTTGTTTTTGGTCGAATTACACTTATCCAATAGAATTAGGACATGTGTTAGGGTAATAATAATATCATTGTTACCCTTAATTACCCTATTTACTTTTAACCGTGGAAAATAAAAGTAAAAGTTACTATTCACGAAAAATTATTTTAATCTTATTCAACTAAATTTTATTACTGATATCAACTGTGTTTCTCAGATTTGTGAAATTTCACTCACCAAAGTGGTAAAATTATGTTTTATGCGAATTTGCAAATGCTCCAAGGAGGTCGGTAAAAGGAGGTGAAAAGTTCAATAAAATTTTATATATCTAATATTATTAAAAAATGACTCCAATGAATTACATTGAACATATATAGGTATTATGTGTCTATTTTTACCTAAAAAAAATTTAAATAAAAAATTTAATTATTTAAATAAAAAGTCAGTTTTAAATAATAACGTAGTGTTTTTCACTATTCATAAAAAATTGAAAGTTTTCAAAAAAATACAAAAAATTCACCATAAGATAATTTTGATATTCAGAATCAAAAAATTAATTCCATTTTGAAAGATAAATTTTATAAAAATTTAAAAAAGTGGGTATTACTATTCAAAACAGGTAGTTTGATTGGTCGCGGTGTGTTAGAATCTCGACGTTGCGTACAATGCAAGCTATTGAATTATTCAAAGAGAAATATATCGTGGAAGCTTGGGGTGTTACATTCTTCCCTCCAAATAATTTCGTACTCGAAATTTCTAGAATACTACTGCACTAAAAGATTCAGGTTGTTCTTCATCAAAGGTTCTTCTAGTTCCCACGTTGCCTCTTCAATCTTATGGTTTCTCCATAGAACTTTTACCAGATGAGTCGTCTAGTTTCTTATCACACTACTGGAAATCATGTCTTTCCCAAAAGTTTTATACCATCAGTTCTATAGAACCGTTGGGAAAGATAGGAAGAAAATTAGTTCTCCCAACGGTTTCATCAAACCGTTGGGAAAGATGGGGAACAAATAAGTTTTCCTAATGGTTTAATAAAACTGTTGGAAAAACTCTATCTTTCCCAATGGTTTTTAAAAACTGTGGGGAAATATTTCCCCCAAATACAGACCAGCCGAACCCCCACCCAGCCCGATTACAAATTGCAGACAGAACCCAGCTCCTGAATTCTTCTCGGCCGCAACACCCTTTGCACCCAAGATCCATCTTCAATCAAACAAAATCTTATTTCAAACTTCAAATTAGTAAGTGTTACCTTAGTTTTAGCATTATTTCTCTATTTTTTTGGTGTTTGATGTTTTGATTTAGGCTAAATTAGGGTTGTTGTCTACAGAATCCTTGGATTTGTTTTATGTTTTATGTTCTACACATAAAACATGGTAAAGGGTTTGTTTAGTGGGGTGATATGGTACTTTTGGTGGAATTTATTTTAGTTGAAAATTGGATTTTGATTTGGATGAATTTATGTTTCAATTTGAGGTGGGGGATGGTGTGCAGATGGGGTGGGGGAGGATTTTGAGGGCTATCCAAGTGAGGTGGGGGAGGGTCTCTCTAGGTAGGGTGGGGAGGGGGATGGGTTGTCCAAATGGGGTGGGGGTAGGGATGTTTGGGGTGGGGGAGAGGTTGTATAGGTAGGGTGGGGGAGGGGGCTGTCTAGGTAGGGTGGGGGAGGGGGTTGGGTTATCCAAATGGGGTGGGGGTAGGGATGTTTGGGGTGGGGGAGGGGCTGTCTAGGTTAGGTGGGGGAGGGGGCTGTCTAGGTAGGGTGGGGGAGGGGGCTGGGTTGTCCAAATGGGGTGGGGGTAGGGCTGTTTGGGGTGGGGGAGGGGGCTGTCTAGGTAGGGTGGGGGAGGGGGCTGGGTTGTCCAAATGGGGTGGGGGAGGGTGTGCAGGTTTGTGGGGGAGGGTGTCCAGGCAGGGTTTTCCAAGTGGGGTGGGGAGGGTGTGCAAGTGGGGTGGGGGAGGGGCTGTCTAGGTAGGGTGGGGGGGGATGGGTTGTCCAAGTGGGGTGAAAGTAGGGCTGTCCAGGTGGGGTGGGGTGGGGGGGGGTGGCTGGGTTTTCCAAGTGGGTTGTGGGGGGTAGGGGTGTCCAGGTATGGTGGGGGGGGGGGGGGGTGGGTTTTCCAAGTGGGGTGGGGGTAGGGCTATCCACGTGGGGTGGGGGGTGGTGGGTTGTCCAAGTGGGGTGGGGGTAGGGTTGTCTAAGTGGGGTGGGTGGGGTGGGGGTGGGGCTGTCCATGTGGGGTGGAAACCCTAAATTCAATGTTTTAATTAGAGATTTGGTTTGTTTTATTAGGGATTAGGTGTATGAGGCATTCCCATTCCTATTATGAGTGGTTTTAATCCAAAGTTATGACGTTGGAACCATTTATGATGTTGTTGTCTCTATTTAATCTCATTTCCCCTAACTTAACATTAAATTCTATATCACATTTGGATTCTATTTTTTTAATTTCCAGTTATGTTATTTTTGGTCGATGATTGTCTCATGTTAATTGTTTTCAATGGTTTGGCGTGGAAATTGGGCATTTAATGTGACTTTTCCAAATGGGGGTTCCTTGAGAATACTCCAAATATTTGTTATAAATGATCAAAGGGATTTTATTATTTAAAATGTATTTTGAAAGATATTTTCTATTAAAGTTCAATCCTATTGAATTGTTTATGACAAAATGACTTATATAAATTCTTTTTACAGAATGGACAGAAGTAGGATGTATGAAACCGATCGGATCTCAAGCGATTTTCAAAACAATTTGGAGAGCTTTATAGATTTTTCATTTCAAAATGCTTTAGATAGTTGTCGCATACACTGCCCATGTTCCAATTATGTTGGTAGACCTTGGTTGAGCTGTGAAGAAGTCAGCTACCACATAACCAAAAATGGTTTTCAAGCAAACTACTTTCTGTGGTATCACAATGGGGAGAAATGAAATCTCAATTTGGTGATGATCGAAATGAAAGGACTGAAATGGAGAATTTGTTAGATGATCAGTTTCCATTTATTCTTCATCATGAAAAAGAAAGGATTTTGACTCAAGAAGACTTCTATATGAGGGCAACCGATGCATATTGTGAAAATGATGATATTGATAGGGTGAAAAAATTGAATGATGCTACCACGACTCCAGTATATCGACAATGCGATAAAATGAAAAAGCTAGAATTTTTAATCCGATTGTTTCATGGGAAAACTATGTATGGGATTTCTAATACAGAAATTGATTAAATTCTTACCCTCTTGAAGGATTTACTTCCAGATGATGCAGATATTCCCTCAAACCACTATATGGCATGGAATTTAGTTGAGGAACTTGGATATTCAAGAAACAAAATTAATGCTTGCCCGAAAGATTACAGTTTATTCTGGGAGGAAACCGATGAACGAAATTATTGTACAAAATGTGACACATCTCGCTGGAAGTCAAAATCTGATGGAACACCATCCTGCGTTCCACAGAAATCAATGTGGAACTTTCCATTGATCCCCAGACTCCAGAATCTTTTTATGTCTGATGACATATCAATAAAAATGAGATGGCTTGATACCGAGAGAAAGAAGACTAATGATGAGTTGGTTCATTCTACAGATGGATTTGCATGGCAGATACTTGATGCTCGACATTCTGATTTTTCAGCTGACGTGCGTAATGTGAGGCTGGGTCTTTCATGAGATGGTTTTAATCCGTTTGGGCAGATGCTTACTTCGAACAGCACATGGCCAGTTTTTATACACATTTATAATCTTCCCCCAAGGTTGTGTATGAAAAAACCTTTCACTTTCATGAGTATACTCATATCTAGTCCTTCTGATCCCAACATTGATATTGATGTATAAATGCAACCTTTAATAAAAGAGTTGAAACTTATTTGGGATGTGGGTGTGCGCACATACGATGCATGTTCGAAAGACATATTTTAGATGCGTTCTACGCTTATGTGGACGATCAATGATTTTCTGGCTTATGCAATGATGTCTGGATGGAGCACGAAGGGAAAATTGTCATGTCTAGTTTGTACGAAGAATACACGATCCAGAAGACTGAAACATCGCTGTAGTTTCAGTTTAATGGGACATCGATGATTTTTTCCAAAGGATCATCCATATAAAATGAATCGTTGAAGATTTGATAATACCATAGAGACAGATGATCCAACTCAGCATATGTCTGGAACTGATGTGCTAAATGAATTGAAAGATTTCAGTTTTTCATTCGGGAAGGGTCAAATGAAATCTGTAAAGAGAAAGAATGTTTCCACTGAAACCTGTTACAATTGGAGGAAGAGGAGTATTTTTTTTGATTTGCCTTATTGGTCAACCAATTTGGTACCTCATTGCTTAGATGTAATTCATATTGAAAAGAATATAGGCAAAATGTTTCTTTTGGTTCTTCTAAATGTCAAGGGGAAGACAAAAGATGATTTACGATCTCGGCGTGACATGGTGTATTGGGGCATCAGACTAGAATTACATCTTGTGCGTATCAGTGAAAATATATGGCAACTTCCATGTGCTTCTTATGTGATGAAACCTACTAAAAAAACAATTTCTGGAAGTATTAGAGACTATTAGAGTTCCTGATGGCTATTCAGCCAACATATCTAAACGGGTCAACAGAAGAGAGTTGAAGCTAAAATCGTTGAAGACTCATGATTATCACGTTCTACTGCATGAGTTGCTTCCAATAGAAATCCGTCATCTTTTGTCCAATAATGTAAGGGTGGATGTTATTTGGTTGTTCCATTTGATTAGAGATCTTTGGGCTAAGAAGTTTTCCAAGTCTTTCTTGTAAAAATGTTGACAGATGCCCCATTAATTTTGTGTGAGTTGGAGAAAATATTTCCCCCATCATTTTTCACATGCATGCTGCATTTGACTGTCCATATTCCCTCTAAAATACTTCTCAGAGGACCTGTTTATTTTCGTTGGATGTATCCAACTGAAAGAAATATGATCAAATTAAAGTCTTATGTCCGAAATAGAAATCATCCAGAAGGTTCTATCATGAACGGTTACTTGGATCAAGAATGTATGGATTTATGCTTGATGTATTTGTCTGATCTTACTACAATATTGAACAGACCTATGAGAAATGAAGAAGAATAGTATGAGAAAATTGAACCCAGTTTTCCATCACTTCCTCAAATAAGAGGAATTCCTGGATCATATATATTGAAGACATTAAGTCATGATGAGCGTGAGATGGCACATCACACAGTTTTGTTCGACTGTAATTTGTTCGATGACTATATCTGGTAACTAAATTGATTATGTATATCTTACATATATATCTATTAAACTATTCATATTTTTTATCTACAGGGAACATAAAACAATGATAAATAAGAAGCATCGTTCTTTATCTTTGAGAAGGAGAGAGACTTTGCATAGCAAAGAGTTTTCTGCTTGGTTAAAATTAAAGGTAAAAAAATTAATGTTTAAAATAATTATAACAATATATAATTAAGTTTAATAGTCATTTATATTCCAGGTATTGAGTTTGTCTGCTGACTCTTTCTCTGAGGAAATAAGAGCTTTGGCTTTTGGTTCTAATACCATGGTTCTTAACTATAAATCAATTATTAACAATGGGTACAAATTTATTTTCACTAAATGAGAAAAGAACATGAGAACACAAGATGATGGTGTTATGGTTACTGCCACAACATATTGTTATGCCAGTGCATTAGATAGTAGACCGCGATTTGAAAATTTGGGTTATTATGGAGTTGTTCAGAAAATAATAATATTGGATTATTACTCTCATGGACGAGTCACAACGATGAAATGACATTGGTTTAATTTGATGATGAGACATGGCACATTTATTGATGACTGTGGATTTCGAGTAATTAATATAACTCGCACTCTTGCTATCGAAGAACCATATGTGTTGGTATCAAAGGCTAAACTAGTTTTTTATGTCAAAGACCAACTTCGACCTGAATTTGGTGTCATAGTTGAAGTAATTCCAAGACATATTTTTGATGATGGTGATGATGGAATTGACACTGTCCCTAGTGCCATTGGAACCTATCCATTTATTTCTTTTAATGACCCCAATTGCTCAATTGTTAGAGTTGATTGTGAACCTGAAGTTGGGGTTGAAAATATATAGAATCATTCATCCATGTTCTCAATTCTTTTGGTTTACCTCGAGCTGGGTTGTTAAGGTTGTTAATATTAAAATTGATTTAGTATTGATCACAAATATGTTTTAGCTGACTTGACCATTATGTGAATTTTTAATGTTTATTGGTTGCATTTTTATTTGAATTGCACTTTCTAATTTGGAATTGAACTGTATTCAAACATAGTGAAACAATATTTCTATCTTGGTGAACATTACAACTTGTATGATTTATTGAATCCATTCAATCTCTTCTAAAACAATTGATATCTAAATTACTAATGAATCCCCCTATTCCCTCATATATTTAGTTTTTTGGGTTACACATTAGTTTCCTTTTTCTAATTAATTACATATTTGTTTTCAAAAGCATGAAATGAAGCAAATTGAAGAGAGACGAAGGGAAAAAAATGATGGAGAATAATCATCGAATGACGGGGTTGGGAATTCTATCATTAGTACCTGTAGTGAGTACTTTATTTCAAATTGATATATTTAAAGAATATATAATGTCATGTGATTAATTTTTTTCTAAACATTTTTGTAGGATTCACCTATACGTCGACAGTTATTTGACGAGGAGCCTAGTAATGGTCCTAGTAGTTAGGCTGGTGGTACGAGGAGGGTTCGTACCAGAGGTGGACGAGCAGCTGCGCGTACCCGACAAGACCCTGCCCCTCCCACTGACATGTCATCCTTCCCACATTCTGATCTTGGTGTGTTGTTAGGGACAGACAGGATATTTAGGCCTCCCATGTTTTCACTACCTTCTACATCTTCTGGCCCATCATTTTCACATCCCATGATGATTCCCACTCCCCAGTCAGAATCCGGTCAGACAGCTATCCCATCTTCTTTTCATTCTACTTCTGTCTCTCTGAGCTTCTATATTACATCGTCTTCGACTCCTGTTCCCCCACAGGGTGTTCCATCAGTTTCTGTGGATCCAGCGGCGCTCAGCGATCAGACCTACACATGTATATTTATATAACCCTAACAAATTTTTATAGAAATATTTATTTTCATTATAACATGTTTTTTTAAAATATTTGTTTTTCTTTCATGATAGATAAATATACTGACAGGGGGCGTGGGCGGGGGCGTACACGCATGCGTTTGGTGTGGAACCTCCGCACACAGGTTATGGTGGATTATAATGAAGACAACCAAATGGTTGAGAAAACAGGGCAGCAATGTCCGAGTTTTTTGGTGACGCTTGCCAAATACTCTGACATCATTCCCGTCTTCCCGCTATCATGGAGACATTTTCTACATGAGGTCAAGGATAGAGCTTGGGCAGATACATGGGTAAAAAATCTGTTCTATTTAATTCCATGAATTATTTTTGTAGTTATATGAATTAATATTTTGATGTCAGCTTCGATTTAATTTTTCTGATGGTGAGGGTGCACGACCAGAATGTATAACGGATTTAGGAGAGATTTGGAGAGCCTATAAGAATGAGTTGTATATTGGATGGGTTTCTAGAGTTGGAACTGAGTTAGAGGCGGTACCCGTGGTGGATGATTGTCTTATAGAGCAGTATCATCAGATGATTACTCATTGGACGAGTACCCAGTTTAAGGTATTAATAAAATTTGAGGTATTTACATAATAACTTTCATGTTTTTCATTAATACTATCTATTTAATTTTTTAATTTTATTTAGGAATCATCTGGAAAAAATAAAAGGAACATTGATTCAAAAAAATACCTCCACACACTGGGACGCACTACGATGCCTGATCATGAGATGAAGCAGGTATAACAATTCTTTATATGTTTTCTTTACGACTTAAAATTTATTTTTCTTCCTCAATTATTTAATAGTTTTCTAAAGTTTTCATATAACTTCTATTTTCAATGTCATTGTAGAGGCAAATAAAAAATATTGAAGGATGTGTGCCTCAAGAAAAACTGTTTTGCTCGAGTAGATAAAAAAAGGATGGAAGTTCCATCAATGAAGCGACTCAGCAGCAGATTGTAAGTTTTAATATGTTGAATTTATATTTTAATATATATTTTTCAAAGTAATTATATATTTATATTTGTAACAGGCTGCTTTAGAGGCCCTCGATGCCCAAGAACCATACAATTTTGGGCCAACAGATCACTTACATCAGGTGTTGGGAGAGGAGCACTCTGGAAGAGTATGCTGCTGACCTAGGATAGCCCTGACGAGGTATTGACCCTCCTCAGGTACGATCTGTAGTGCCACAGAGCTGCAGCAAGTTAGGGCACAAGAAGAACAGGCTGAGAAAAGGGCCACAGAGATGGCAGAATAGTCTGCTAGGGCAAAAAGTGCGTTTATGAAATTTATTGAAGTTCTACGTCCAACACTTCCACCAGAGGCCAACCTAGCTTTTGATGAATATATGTCGTTGATACATTCTATATATGGTGCACCAGGTGGAAATTCTAGTGGTGGTCAAGACGATGTCCAGCTTCACGATGATGATGGCGAGGAGTCTGATGCGGAAGAGGAGGGGGAGGAGGAGGGAGAGGCGGGTGGTGAGGGCGAGGAGGAGGGCGAGGGTGAGGAGGGAGCACTGAGGAGGGAGAGGACGATGATGGGGACTAGGACGAGGGTGATTATGATGGTGATGATGGTGATGGTGATGTTGGAAAAATTGATCCATTACATTTTTGACTAATATTACTGATATTTGATATTTAATATATTCTAGTTGTTGGTTTTATCTAGACTCATAGTATAGTATTGGAGTTGAGTTATTTTTATATATTATCTGTTTTTATGGATGTTGTTGTCTTTTAGTGGTTGTGTTTCTGGGAATTCCCCTCTTTCCTGGACCCTCGACAACCCCCCACCATCCTCATTGGACCCTAGGACACCCCCCGGACAGCACCCGGATAGCCCCCTGAACAGCCCCTCGGACAGCCCCCCCTCCTCCCTGGACCCCGGACAGCCTCCCAGACAACCCCCCAGATAGCCCTCCGGACAGCCCCTCTCTTCCTTGGACACTGGACAACCCCCCCAAACACCCTCGTACAGCCCCCAGACAGCCCCCCGAATAGCCACCTGGACAGCCCCCCCACCCTCCTCCCTGGACTCCGGACAGCCCCCCGGATAGCCCCCCATACATCCCCCTGGATAGCCCCCTGAACATACCCCCAGACAGCCCCCCACCCTCCCTAGACCCCGGATAGCCCCCCCGACATCCCCCCAGACAGCCCCCCGGACAGCCCCCCCACCCTCTTCCTTGGACCCTGGACAACCCCCCGAACACCCACCGGACACCCACCAGACAGCCCCCGGGACAGCCCCGTCGGACAACCCCCCACCCTCCTTGACTTCATTTACTACTAGAAAATATATAATATATATTTTATTTATTTTCATCATGATAATCAATGTAAATCCCATTACACATCTAATCAATATCATAGATTCCTGGTATGTCATAAAAGAGATGTATTCATTGGGCATGAGATTGTTAGGTCTGAAATGCTTCATAGCATGATAAACTAAAATCTAATCCATACTAAGAATGATATAAAAATATTTTATATGAATGTGCACAAGATTTTAAGTAAATACTATTCCACTAATAGAGACATGAGTATTCTCAAAAAATTGACTACATTTTAAGTACATACGGATAACCGACCAAATGCATTCGGTTTCTGTTGAAACTTTAGGAGAACGATGAATGGGTCATTTGTAACGTGTAAAAATCAACCTCGCCTCAATCTGAGATGCGGTGTGGCTGGTACCACTCAAAGTGTCTGTCTTCTGTTTCCAAAGGATGTCATTTTAATTGAAAAACATCAACTGGCATACGGAAAACTGACCAAACACATTCAGATTGTATCGATACTTTAGCACAATGATCCATGGGTCATATGCGACGTGTACGAGTCAACCCTGCCTCAATCCGAGGCACGGTGTGGCCCCCACCACTCAAAGTGTCGGTCTGTTGTTTCAAAAGGACGTCATTTTAAGTGAAAAACATAAACTGGCATACGGAAAACCGACCAAATGCACTCGGATTGTGTCGATACATTAGCATAATGATCCATGGGTCATATGTGACATGTACGAGTCAACACCACCTTAATCTGAGGCACAGTGTGGCCGGAATCACTCTAAGTGGCTCTCTTTTGTTTAAAATGGACAACATTTTAAGTACATACGGAGAACCGACCAAAAGCATTCGGTTTCTGTTGAAACTTTCGGATAACTATGCATAGGTCATATGTGACGTTTATGAATAAACCCCGCCTCAATATGAGATGCAGTGTGGCCAGCACCACTAAATGTGTTTGTCTTCTATTTCAAAAGGACGTCATTTTAATTGAAAAACATCAACTAGCATACAGAAAACTATCCAAACACATTCATATTGTGTCGATACTTTAGAATAATGATCCATGGATTATATGTGATGTGTAAGAGTCAACCCCGCCTCAATCAGAGGCGCAATGTGGACGCCACCACTCAAAGTGTCAGTCTTTTGTTTCAAAAGGACGTCATTTTAAGTGAAAAACATCAACTGACATACGAAAAACTGACCAAACGCATTTGGATTGTGTCAATACTTTATCCCAACGATCCATGGGTCATATGTGACATGTACGAGTCGACCTCGCCTTAATCTATGGCACGGCGTGGCAGGAATCAGTCTAAGTGGCTCTCTTTTGTTTAAAATGGACAAATTTTAAGTACATATAGATAACTAACCAACCACATTTGGTTTTCGTTGAAACATTAGGATAACGATGCATGGGTCATATGTGACATGTACGAATCAACCCCGACTCAATCTAAGATGCGGTGTGGCCAGCACCACTCAAAGTGTCTGTCTTCTGTTTCAAAAGAACGCCATTTTAATTGAAAAACATCTACTGGCATACGAAAAACTGACCAAACACATTCGGATTGTGTCGATACTTTAGAAAAACGATCCATGGGTCATATTTGACGTGTACGAGTCATCCCCGCCTCAATCCAATGCACGGTGTGGCCGCCACCACTCAAAGTGTCTGTATTTTGTTTCAAAAGGACATCATTTTAAGTGAAAAACATCAACTGGAATATGGAAAACCAACCAAACACATTAGGATTGTGTCAATACTTTAGAAAAACGATCCATGGGTCATATGTGACATGTACGAGTCAACCCTACCATAATATGAGGCACAGTGTGGCCAGAATCACTCTAAGTGGATCTCTTTTGTTTAAAATGGACAACATTTTAAGTACATACGGAGAACCGACCAAACGCATTCAGTTTCCATTGAAACTTTAGGAGAATGATGCATGGGTCATATGTGACGTGTACGAATCAACCCCGCCTCAATCTAAGACACGGTGTGGCCAAAACCACTCAAAGTGTCTGTCTTTTGTTTCAAAAGGAGGTCATTTTAATTGAAAAACATCAACTGGCATAAGAAAAACCAAGAAAATGCATTCGGATTGTGTTGATACTTTAGCATAACGATCCATGGGTCATATGTGATGTGTATGAGTCAACCCCGCCTCAACTCGAGGTGCGGTGTGGCTGACACCATTCACAGTGTCTCTCTTTTTTTTTAAATGGACAAGATTATAAGGGAAAAGAACAACTGGCATACGCAAAACCGACCAAACATATTTGAAATGTGTTGATGCTTTAGGAAAATGATCCATGGGTCATATGTGACGTGTATGAGTCAACCTCTCCTTAATCTGAGGCATAGTGTGGTTGGAATCACTCTAAGTGGCTCTCTTTTGTTTAAAATGGACAACATTTTAAGTAAATATGGAAAACTGACCAAACACATTCGGTTTTTGTTGAAACTTTAGGATAAAGATCCATGGGTCATATGTGGCATGTAAGAGACAACCCGGGCTCAATCCGAGTCGCGGGGTGGACGAGATCAGTCCAAGTGTCTCTCTTTTGTTTAAAATGGACACCATTTTAAGTACATACGGAAAACTGACCAAACACATTCAGTTTCTGTTGAAACCTTAGGATAATGATCCATGGGTCATATGTGATGTGTAAGAATCAACCTCGCATCAATATGAAACATCGTGTGGCCGACACCACTCAAAGTGTATGTCTTTTGTTTCAAAAGGACGTCATATTAATTGAAAAACATCAACTGGCATATGGAAAACCGAGCAAATGCTTTCGGAATATGTTGATAATTTCGGACAAATATCGATGGGCCATTTGTGACATGTACAAGTTAACCTCGCCTCAATCTGAGGCACGGTGTGGTGGGATAACTCCTTGTGTATGTATTTTTTTTTCAAATGGACAGGATTATAAGTGAAAAGAACAACTGACATACGGAAAACTAACCAAACACATTCAAAATGTGTTTATTATTTAGGACAACTATCCATGGGTCATATGTGATGTGTACGAGTCAACCCTACCTTAATATGAGGCATGGTGTTGCCGGAATCAGTCTAAGTGGCTCTCTTTTGTTTAAAATGGACAACATTTTAAGTACATAGGGAAAACTGACAAAACAGATTCTGATTGTGTTGATACTTTAGCACAACGATCCATGGGTCATATGTGACGTGTACGAGTCAATCCTGCCTCAATCCGAGCCACGGTGTGGCTGAAACCATTCATAGTGTCTATCTTTTTTTAAATGGACAGGATTATAAGTGAAAAGATCAACTGGAATACGAAAAACCAACCAAACGCATTCAAAATATGTTGATGCTTTAGGAAAATGATCCATGGGTCATATGTGACGTGTACGAATCAACCCCGCCTCAATCTGAGACACGGTGTGGCTGGCACCACTCAAAGTGTCTGTCTTTTGTTTCAAAAGGAAATCATTTTAAGTAAAAAACATCAACTGACATACGGAAAACCGAGAAAATGCTTTCAGAATATGTTGATACTTTAGGAAAATGGTCGATGGGTCATTTGTGACATGTAAGAGTTAACATCACCTCAATCTGAGGAATGGTGTGTCCAGTATCACTGCAGGGGTATGTATTTTGTTTAAAATGGACATCATTTCAGGTAAAAATATATGGTATACAAAAAAACAGATCAAATAATGAATTGAATTCCAGATTCCACATATAATTGTCATCTAAATTTTAAATTGAATTCTAAATAAATTATGTATGTTTATAATTAAGTTATGAATTCTAATTTAATTATGGATGTGTATAGTTCCATGATTCATTATATGTTAAATGCGTATGAATTTGTTCTCTATATGTATGTGTTAGTTGGTTATTGTAGGTACAATAATTGTATATGCATGTGTTAGTTTATTGCAGGTACAATAATTGGATTGAAAATGGGAGAGAATGCACAAAATGGGGCTTGCTGTGCAAATTGCAGGCTGCTGTTCAATTTTCACAACATAGGCTATGCCAACAGTTCCAAACCGTTGGCATAGCATCTCTGATGCTTTTTTTACCAACAGTTCATTGAACCGTTGGTAAATCACCTTTCCCAATGGTTTTCAAACCATTGGGAAAGAGGAGAAACCATTGGATTTCCCAACGGTTGAGGCCAAACTGTTGGGACAAACTATCCCAATGGTTTGGAAGAACCGTTGGGATAGGTTAGGCTTTTCCCACCCCATACCAATGGCTCACAGTAAACCATTGGGAAAAGATTTTCCAACGGCTTACTTCCCTATGGTTTGCAGAACTGTCGGTATAACATATACCAACGGTTTTTCAGCCTTTCCCAACAGTTTAGAACCGTTGGGAAAGACATGATTTCCAATAGTGTCACTTTTTCTATTGTATCAATAATTTTGACAGGCTCTTCACAATAGGACAGATCAAGTTCCAATTCAATTTCCTCATAGGTGAGTACATGCGTTGGGTCAGGCGTGTATGTTTCTAAACAATGAAACATGGAACACATCATGAACTTTGTATAGACTTAGAGGCATTGTCAAATGATAATCTACAACTCCAATTCATTCTATAATTTCGAATGGTCCGATGTACCTGAGACTCAATTTACCCTTTTTACCGAAATGTATAACACCCTTCCATGGAGATACCTTCAAGAAAACATGGTCTCCTACTTGAAATTCCAAATCCTTCCTTCAGTTATCGGCAAAGCTGTTTTGCCTACTCTCTGTTTCTTTGATGTTGGTTTGGATAACCTTAACCTTTTCCACTATTTCCTCAATAAGTTCTGGGCCTACGACTTTTCTTTCACCAACATCAGCCAAACAAGTTGGTGTGCGACCTCTCTTTCCATATAATGCTTCATATGGTTCCATCTGAATACTTGAATGAAATCTATTATTATATGAAAATTATACTAGAGGTAAATATTGATCCCACAAACCATGAAACTATAGTGAGAAAGATCTCAACATGTCTTTTAAAGTTTGAATAGTCCATTCTGATTGTCTATCAGTTTGAGGGTGGTAGGAAGTTCTTAAAATAAGTTCAATATCCTGGGTTTTCTGAAGACTTTTCCATAATCTTGATGTAAAACAGGGATCACAATCAGAAACAGTTGATAGGGGTACTCCATGAAGTCATACAACTTCATTAATATATAGTCCTGCAAGATGTTAAAGTTGTAAATATTCTCTTATAGCAAGAAAATGTGATGACTTGGTTGGACGATCAACAATGACCCATATTGCATCATTCCTTATGGGAGTCTTTGGTATCCCCAAGAAAAAGTCCATCATAATATTATCCCATTTTAACTCAGGTATGGGAAGAGGTTGCATGACTCCTCCAGGTTGTTGCCTTCTAGCATTCACTTGTTGAAAAACCATACATCTTGACAAAAAATCAGAAATCTCCCTCTTCATGTTGTCCCACCCAAAATATTCCTTCAAATATCTATACATATTGGTGCTACTAGGATGTATAGGGAAATTGGAGCTATGATAATCATCTAACAATTCCCTTTTTAGATCCAGTATGTTGGGAACACAAATTCTCTTCCCAAATTTCAAAATCCAATATTTATATATGAAGTCACCCAATCTCCCATCATTCACAGCTTTAATCTTCTTTTGAAACTCCTCATCATCAGCCTGTGAAATTTTTATCCTTTCTAGTAAAGATGGTTTGGAATCCATTAGAAAAAGTATTGATGTTTTATCTTCCATGATTTTTCCCATATCAATTTTCTCTAGATTAGTGAAAATAGGATCCCTTTCAACTTTCATCTTGTTCAAATCTCCATGATACTTTCTACTCAAAGCATCTACCATCTTATTTTCCTTCCCTGGGTGGTAGTGTATTGTGAAATCATAATCCTTGAGTAGTTCAAGCCATCTCCTTTGCCTCATGTTGAGTTCTTTTTGTGAGAAAATATACTTCAACTCTTGTGATCAGTATAAATCTCACGTTTTTCACCACAGAGATAGTGTCTCCATATTTTTTAGAGAAAATATTACAGCTGCTAACTCAAGATCATGAGTAGGATATTTTTTCTCATGAATTTTTAGCTGTCGTGATGCATAGGTAATAACTCTATCATTCTGTATGAGGACAAAACCAAGTCCTTTCTTTGAAGCATCACTATAAATATCAAACCCATTGTTCCTAAATAGTAGAGTCAAGATATGAGCATATAATTATCTTATATTCAGTTCTTCAAAACATTCTTCACACTCTTTTGTCCAAACAAATTTAACCCCTTTACATGGGAGCTTGGTTAATGGGTTAGCCAATAAAAAAAAATTCTGGACAAAACGCTGATAATAACATGCTAAACCAATAAAACTGCATACCTCACTTATACTCGTTGGTGTTGGACATTACTGGATTGCCTTGGTCATTAAAGGATCAACTGGTATTCCATCCTTAGAGATAATATGGCCAAGAAAAGAAATATCTTGAAGCTAGAATTCACTCTTGTTAAACGTCCCATATAATCTATTTCTTCTGAGGGTTTTCAAAATGGTGCACATGTGATTTTCATTATTTTCATAGATTTTGGAGTATACCAGGATATCATCAATAAATACCACTACAAATTCATTAAGATATTCCTTGAAAAATCTGTTCATTAGATCCATGAAAACATAGGGTTCATTAGTCAATTCAAAAGGAATTACTGTAAACTCATAATGCCCGTACCCGGTTCGAAATGATGTTTTTAGAATTTATTCCTTCTTCACACACAACTTATGATATCAAGATCGAAGGTCAATCTTTGAAAAATATTGAGCTCTAGGAAGTTGGTCGAATAAAACATCAATGTGAGGTAGGGGATACTTGTTCCTTATTTTTATAGCATTGATCTATCTGTATTCAATGCACAACCTCATAGATCCATCTTTCTTCTTAACAGAAAGGCTATGGGATCCCCATAGAGAAACACTAGGGTGAATAAATCCTATATTTCTCAATTCATGTAGTTGTTTCGTTTGTTCCACTAATTCCACAGTGGCCATTAAATAAGGGGTCTTCGATATGGCCTTGAACCAGGAATTAAATCAATGGAAAACATAATTTCTTGTTCTATACAGTGTCTTAGTAAATCCTATGGAAGCACATCAACATATTCTTTCAAAATAGGTAAGTCCTCTATTTGAACATTATTTTCCTCACCCATTGTTATTTCATTATCTTCTTCCCCAATAATTGAATTTAGTAGAGCTACTGGGGGTGGATCTAGATAAGAATCAGGTGGGGATGTTTCTGATCTAAAGATAAGGTACTCATTATCATCATCGAAAATTGTAACCTCCTTCTTGTTACAATAAATTTTCACATCATGGTCTGAAATTCGATCCATTCCGAGGATTATATCAAATTCAATCATGGGTATGATGATGAGATCAAAAGATAAAGAACATTTATATGCTCTAATGGGAACTGATTCACAAAAATTTATTGCAATGATACTTCCCTTAGGAGTTTTGACTGACCACTCCCTTGTTAAGTCTAATTGAAAATATCTATTTTTCTTAGAAAACTCGGAAGATATGAAGCAATGCAATGATCCAGAATCAAATAAAGAATTTTCTAAACTTGAGGAAACCATTAAATTACATTCCACCACATCTTTTAGAGATTTAACCTTAGCAGTAGTGATAGCATAAACACAACCTTTCTCCCTTAGCCTTTTCTGAGGTATGTTCCCTTGGTTCTTAGGACATTAATTTGTATAATTCCCATTTTCACTAAAAGTGTATCATTCAACAACCTCTTTCTTCCCCTTGCAATAACGAGTTTGGTGGCCTTTTTCACTACACTTGTAACAAACTCTCATTCCTTTCAGGCAAGTACTAGGGTGGTTCTTCCCACATTTACCACATGATGGACATTAATATTTTCCCTTCTTCACCTTATTTCCATTTCTAGAGTGTTTAACAGATCTCTTATTCTCCATCTTTGCTTTAAAGTCGTAAGACATAAGGAATTAATTTTCTCTCTCGATAGTGCATGAGACAATATCTTCGTATGATGAGAAGGATTGTGAGACTAATGCTCGATGAAGAAATGTTTTTAACATGTCAAAGAATCAATCAATATTACTCATTGTGTTACTTATATAATCTGCTGCATGCCTTGCAAACCTTCTAAATTTAGCCCCATATTTTGCGACATTCTCATCCTCCTTTGGCCTCAGACTCAGATATTGCCTTTCCATATCCACTCGATGGTGATGAGGAAAGTATGTTTCTAAGAAAATCTCTTTAAACTCCCTCCATTCCATATTTGATACTTCATCTTCTTCTTTTTTATTTTGAATCAATGACCACCATTGATATGAATCTCCCGTGAGGTGATAAACTTCAATGAAAACTTTTTCCCTTTCACTACTCCCCAAAGTGTGAAATATTTTCTCTATGGAATTTATCCATTGCATAGCTAATAATGGATTTGTACACCCATTGAATGTTGTTGGTTGTTTCCTCATGAAGCATTCTAACATTGATCCTTCGTGTTGTGGATCAGGGTGCTAATAATGGATTTGTACACCCATTGAATGTTGTTGGTTGTTTCTTCATGAAGCATTCTAACATTGATCCTTCGTGTTGTGGATCAGGGTGCTCCATATGGGTAAGGTTATTATTCATAACCTTAGTGAGTTGTCCTAGTATGGTGATAAGCTGATCTGCACCAGTTGCTTCACCAAATCCACTACAATTATCTTGAGTATGAGGGTGATCCCTACATGGATTATGTGCATTGATATAGTTTCCATTCCTTCAACTAGGCGCCATTTCTAAACAATGGCATACACTAGATTAGTTTATGAATCGTAATACATAATTCAAAACTTGTAAAACACGTAACAAATATTTATCAGTTTATGGATATAATTCATAACCAAATTTTTTTTTCTTTGAGTAAGTATATACTCATAAACCCTTCATAATGTTTTGTAATGAAAATGACAATTATCCTAAGCATATCCCCTGGGAGTGTCGTAACCAAGAGTGCAACAAGGCCGGTTGTCGTGCAATAGTTACCATTTAAGAATAGCTCAGAGCGGTGTTTTTGGGTGTTACCTCTAGGTTCATCTGTGCCAGAGCTGCCTCTACCTTCTCGTATCCAGACAGGTATGTATTGCTTGGAAAACTCACAAAATCTATAAAGTACCAAAATTCTTGGAATTTCTTCTGTACTAATCCTCAAAGTCAATCATAGGGTAATGTTCTCTAATCAGACTTTTTCTAAATCTAGTTTCAAAGGTTGGTACTAAAATTCCTCTGATACCAACTGTAACACCCCAACCCCAATTACCCAGAGTCAGTGCATTATTACATAACATTGGAATGATCACAAGGGATCAAATCCCAAAAGACGGATCAGTTTAGTAGCCTTGTAAGTACTAGATACATTTATAAGTTTTACATGACATCATTAAATAAAATCATCAAAAACATTTTTTCTCCTTTTGAACACACTTATATCCTTATCCTATCCTTGCTGGTCAACCATAAAATACTTTCTCACATCCTAGTAAAAATAAAACATATAAATGGGTGAGCTCATATTCTCAGTAAGGATAAAAATATAGAGGAAACATTCATAAATAAGCACAAAAATTTAAGGCAATGTATAAGACTAAAAAAAGCCTTTTAAACTTAAACTTTATCATAATATGGAAAATATAAAATCAAATAATTCCATTTACTCATTCCCATGGATATTCTACTAGTTGAATAATCCCATCCAATATTAATATCCACTTTCATAATGATGGAATGCAAACTGCCAGACTTCATAACCACATAGTCAAGGCCTCGTTCCAAGACTACAAATAAAATTTTTCCAAGGCCATGTGCCAAGAAACTAGTTTGTCTCATGAGACCAATAAATGCATCAAGGATCTATAGAGGGATCCACCATTCACTTACCAATTCTAATGCATTCCTCATATGAAAAATTTTAAACATAACATAAACATTCATATTAGAACTGGCACAAAAAATGTCAATAATTTATCCATAAACCATGAATGGTGTAGACATAACACATCCACAATCAAACATATCACAAAACCTTCAATATAAAATGGAAGTTATGTATCATAATAAATCAACTTCAAATAATCATAAAATCCATCAAAAGATGTTGATATAGATGAAATCAAAACATTTTTTAGAGAAATATTTGTTTCTATTTTGAAATCATTTAAAATCCATATAATTATAAAAGGAAAAATATATTTTTAAAATATTCTTATAAAATTGTAAGGGAAAATTCAACGATGTTATATCAGTGGAAAATAAACGCACCTGCTGTATAAGATAAAAAAACATTCTTACCATAATTTTGTCGAAAAGGTTATAAGATACCTTATTTTGAAAAAGACAGAAAGATTCCTTTGAAAATATTTTATAAAAATTAAAACGAGGGTATAAATGACTTTAACCCACAATCTATTAAATATTAAACATGTTTTGGAGTACATTTTTAAGAAACATGGATGTGGTTGATAAAGAGGTCCTAGTAGACACTTACGTAAAAACACCCTCGAATAATAAAGAGATTGTGAAATTAACTCTTACCTAGTACTTTTTCTTGGTATAGGGTTGGATAAAATATTCTATATTGGTGAAATAATTGTTATTAAATTATACAAGAAACATATACATTAATATGATATCATATATGATCTTCTAATATTTCTTTGTTAATGATATTTTAGTAGAATCATCGGTCCAGGTGTTAACTGATTTGTTTTCCTTTATATGCTTGGTTACTAAAGCTATGTTTTTATGGGTATGATGTATTTTATTCATATAAAGAATGATATTATGTTCCTAAAAATTATTTTTAATCATAAAATGAAAATTATTCTTGAATGATTACGATGGGGAATGAATCTCATTGTGTTCGTGGAGACGGTAATCTGTACGTATGCATGAGGAACAATATCATCTTTTTGATATTAAAATCATATATAATTGGATGTTATATCATATATATAGAATCATTATCATGTTATATTTATTATTTATATCATTTATACTCATTATTATACCCATCCAAATGATTAAGTGTTTGAATAACAAACTACACCACAATGTGGAGATGGTAATCCATACGTACACACGTATGGTGACTTTTTCATTTATAGGATGGATATAATAATGAATATGGTTGTACCATTTTTATAATAACATCACACTATATATAATATACTGGATTTATTATTTTATAATGGAAACAACAAAGAAATAGTAAGTGGAAGAAGAAAAGAACATGAAAGAGGTGATGAAATATTTACCTCTTCTTCGGGTTATTCCTTTTTATTTGATAAAAAGGGCTCCTTAGGTTGGATTTATGACTAAAGTAAGGCCTCTAAGATAAAGGTAGAAACATTGGGAGGGTATTTGGGCTGGGGTTGGCCAATCCAAAATGCTTTATAGGTGTGAAATTAAGAGAATGGGAAGTGCCCTTTTATAAGAGGGGTGAGGGGAACCTTAAAAAAAGATTGAAATATTATTTTATAATAATATCATTTTCGGTTTCAAATGTACAAAAAATTATTTATTTAGAGGCTAAGGTGGGGATAGGTCGAAGAACACTGAAAAATAGTTTATAGATATGTTTGGGTCACCATATTAACCTTATCTTTTAGATTTAACTCTTAGTTAAATAGATTGACATTTACCATGTTTCTTTGTATTTTAATATTATATTGTTAATGAACTTACTATAAACATCCAAGATAACCTAAATAGGTTAATTAATGACATATATAATATTATTAAGGACTTCTATCTTAACATTATATTTTTAGTAATATTATATCATCCAATAATATCGTATTTTTTAAAAAACATAATTATGTCAATTTTGATATTATTTAATAAATGATTTTTTTAAAGTCCTAAAAATTTTATTACTTCTAAATAAATTCAAATGGTCAATAATAACATGTCATATTAACCTATAAAATTAGTGAAATTCATAAAAAGTCTCAAATTACATTTATTTGGATATTTATAATATCAATTATTTTAATATTTCATTATTAAGGTTATTACTGCTTCATCATTGGGTCATAAATAAATTAAATTATTTAATATCTAAAAATTATTAATAAAATATCATTATGTAGGAAATAATTTTATATTTCTAATGAATATTTATAGGCAAATTTATATTATGTATATCCCTATATTAAAAATGGTTTTGTTATTAAAATTTGAATTAACTCTTTTAACTGTTCTTTAAATAAAATAATAATAAATGTCATAATCTAATCCAAGTGGACCTAAAGGACCATATTTTATTTCTAAGGTTGTTTTTGGTATAATTTTACTTATCCAATAGAATTAGGACATGTTTTAGGGTAATAAAAATATCATTTTTACCCTTAATTACCATATTTACTTTTAACCATGTTAAATAAAAGTAAAAGTTACTATTTTCCAAAAATTATTTTCATCTTATTGAACCAAATTTTTCTTAAAGATATCTACCGTGTCTCTAGGAGTTTTGAAATTCCACTCACAGAAGCAATAAAATTATGTTTTATGCGAATTTCCAAATGCGCCTATGAGGTGGGTAAAAGACAGTGAAAAGTTTAATAAAATTTTATATATAAAATATTATTACAAAATTACTCCAATTAATTACATTGAACATATATCAGTATTATGTATCTATTTTGAAATAAAATAAATTTAAATAAAAAAATTAATTATTTAAATAAAATGTTGGTTTTAAACAATAACACCGTGTTTTCACTATTCATTAAAAATTGAAAGTTTTCAGAAAAATTCAAGAAATTATCCCTAAGATAATTTTGATATTTTGAATCCAAACATGAAGTCCATTTTAAAAGATTAATTTTATATAATTTCAAAAAGTGGGTATTACTATTCATAACGGCTAGTTTGATTGGTCGTAGTGTGTTAGAATATCGAAGTTGCGAACAATGCAAGCTATTGCATTATTCAAATGGAAACATACCATGGAAGCTTGGGGTTTTAAAATAAAGATTTTTTAGAGGAAATATAATGAACATTGGATGTAAACCATCCATATAAATACTATACAAAATTTGATAAATAGAATCTCACATATAAATTATTTCATGAATATAAAAAATGTTTTAGGTATGCAGGAAGTAGATACACATACAATCATGTATAATAAAAATAAAAAATGATAAAAATCTCTCTAAGATCATCCCAAGAACTAATAAATCATTCAATATGAATCTCCCATCCTAAAATAAAATCAAGAATCTATTTCTGGGTTCTTTCCTTTATCTATACCCACATCCATGAATTCAATCAAGATATTAAAAAACAGTCCAAACAAGGATTGATTAAAATGCAATGGGCCACCCTCAATGATGACCAATACTATTTTCCATGAAAATAAAATCAAATAATGGATAAGTAATAAAAAAATATGTGTATTAGAAGTAAATAAAACAATGTCTAAAATGGTTCTTCATGGGATACCCATCTGATCCCACCTGCTTCGACCTAAACTGAAATATATTTGAGAATTTTTCATCATTATTAAATATAGTGATGGTACCCAAGAATTACAATAAAGTATTACATGTATAATAACAATCACATGTGGGATACACATATCCCATTTTATTTATGTATTATCAAAATGATGTAATCTAAGGTTTCAACCTTACCATTTCACTGTAACAGGGATTACCTGAGCCCCAGGTATAGGTCCTATGAATCCTCGATGCTAAAATTTATTGGATCCAAAAGAGATAATCCTAGGAAGTCTATAATGTAAAGATGAATCTAAGGAGATAATATATGAAATTAAAACTATTGTAAATTCTAAGTGAATCACTAGTATCAATATGAGGCTCTCAAAATCTAAGACATTGATTGATCCTAATAATTTTATCTCACTTGGTGGCCACATAAATGAATTGATTGACATCCTATGATCCAATAAAATTAAATCTATGTAGGGAATTTAATCATTCCTCAAGGAAGGTCACACCTTTATAATGATATAGGTCCATGACCATAGTCAAGCATAATATATATGTAATCAATGTCCATGTTAATGTCTATATAATTTATCAACTTAATTATTACAATTTGACCAATACATATATAAGTAATCAAGAAGGCCAAGGTAGGAATCCATACAATTTTAAAATTCAATTATTTTATATAATAATCTCACTTAAAAGTGATAAATGGTCCAAACATAGTACTCATTCATTATCACATTTAATTTAATACATTTAACCATTTAATTTTAATATATTAGAAAAACATATCCATGTTTTTATAGTTAAATTACTTAGAATATAATACAATTTATATAATAGGGAACACCCATTGTGGTGTATAAGTTTGAGGTCACCAACCTCCAAAAATTTCAATGAGTCAAAAAGTAGGGTATTAAGCAGGGTATATAAAATTGAAATCATGGGAGTTTCTATTTTAGGAGAAATGTATGAATTGTTCAACGTGAATCAGGATGTCATAATTTATAAACACCTATAATTTGAAGGAAATCTTGTATAAAATATACTTTTATGCATTAGTATACTCCAAGTCCAGTATCGACCATATACTTTGTTTGGAATGAGAGAAAATAGGGAAACCAGACAAACACCCTAAAAAGTGGGTATATAAGATCACCTGGAAAGAAAATCAAAGATAATGAAGGAAAAAATAATGTAAGGTAAAAAAGTGAAAGCCTTTTTGAGAGGCATCAAATGTTGTGAACAGAAAATAAATTGGATCTCATATATATAAGATATCTCAAAACCTTGAGTGGGTGGGGGGGATTCTCTGATGAGTTTTTATTCAAACGAGGGAGTAGGATGAGAAATAAGGTTAAAGGCTAGTAGGGAAGATTAGTAAAGTTCTAATTTAAATGGTTTCATGGTTTGGTCACATAGTTTGTCTAAACATATTATAACCATGAGATAACACCTCTTTAATTGCACACCCATAACATGGTTTTTGATCGTAGTTAAACGAATCACGAAAAAACAATGCATTTAAAATACTCTAAAACATTCATACCACTTAGTTTGGGAACACAGTTAGAAAAAACATGAATTTTACTCTATAAATTCTGATGGGGTTTTATGGTCGTGTAGCCTCTAGTTCATAGTTAGAGAAACCATGGGACCACCTCTATTGGCCATACAGTTGAGGTGCATGGTTATCACTAACCATATGCTAACCCTTCCGCACATTTATTTCAAAAACTGAAATCTTAATACATTGAACAGGACCAAATAATCATAAAACATAAATGACGTATTTAGGGTCATTTTTTAAGGTAAAAGAAAAGACTAAGACTAAAATTAAAACGATATCAAACTCTATGAATAACCGGGATCTTATAACCTCCACTCCTTAAAACAACTCATACATGAGTTTCCCATGTGTGTGTGGTTGATCATCATCCATGAATAAATTTGAACACTATACAAATATATCAGACACTCGATTCGATGTATTTTCTGGAACAAAAATGTTCTTCCATAGCCCCCAAAATAAGACAATTGACCTACATTGAGGTTTCATCATGAAAGGATAAACAATATTAATTGGATAATATTAAAAAGAAGAATAAGACTCAAAATAAACAAAATCAATATCAGTAGAATGAGACATGTCTAAATAATAATGAAAAATATAAGAAAGATAGAATAAATTATTCATGGACCAGTACCTCTGAGGTAGAGTTATCTGATAGGCTATTGGCCTTACTCTCTCTAATATCTCAAAAGGTTCGATAAGTCTCAGCAATAGCTTACCTTGACTCCTAATTTGTTGATGTTTAAATCTGGTCTAGGAACATAAGAAAACCTGATCTCCCAACTCAAACTCCATTGGTTGTAGGTGATGATCTACAAGTTAGTTATTCCTAGACTAAGCCATATCCATTTATTTCTATATCAAATGAACCTTCTACGATGTATCCTGAATGAGATGTAGATCCAATAATGTCGTCTTCTCTAACTATGACTATCACATAGGTGAATGTAATGTTATACTATAAAGTTCCTCATAGGGATACATTTTTATAGTATATTGGAAACTATTATTATTGGAAAATATAGCAAGAGGTGAATGGTTATCCTAAAAACCTCAAAAATCAACGAATCATACTTGATGAATGTACTCCAACACCTATATTGTGCTCTAAGACTGGCTGTTATATTGAGTTTGATAGAATGTACTAAAAATTATATGTGATCATAGATTCTTCTACAACCCCTTCCAGAACTATGATGTAAAATGAGAATCCATGTCTGATAAGTTGGTATATATAACGCCATAAACATGTATAATATCTTTAATGCAATCTATTACAAGTTATTCCACATATATGGTCTCCCTAATATGTCAGAGGTGGGATACCTTCTTCACCCTGGCCATGATTACCTATATAGTGACATTTTCTCGAGGTGATTTCAGGAACCCCAACCGGAAATCCATAGTGACATCATCCCATTTCCACTCCAAAATAGGAAACTTATATAAAAGACTATAAGTCTTATTGTGTTCCACCTTCATGTGTTGATTGATGGAACATCAAGTAACAAAGCCTACAACCCCCATTTTGATTCCTTTTCCATCAACAATAGTAGCTAATTTCATTTTACATCCTTGTAAGTTTGGGATTTACTACCCACATAGATGCATTATATTCTCACATTAATTCCCCTAACATTTCTCAAATAACATAGATGGATCCATGAATATGAAATACTATATCCTCACCAATGACCCAACTAGGTGGTGGGTCCTCACTAAAAAAACTTTACCTCAGGAATAAACCTTTAGGATAAAAAAATGACTCATTTTTACTCAATCCAATAGTAATAAATTCATTACTAAATTAGTGAGTAAATGATTCCTATGACTCTCTGAAACATATAGATTCATTTCTGAAAAGAAACCCATTACTTCCAATCATTTTTGAATTCTTGAACTACTTTAATTTTATTCTTTTGGAAGAGAGAATCATCCACTAAATTTCCCTTACTAATAATTTTAAAAAGATAAAAATCAAAATATTCAAGTTATTATATATTTATTCATATTTTGATGTTATAATCACACTGATTGAATATGAATTTATGAATTTTGTAGTCTGTGTAAACTCTAAAAAACTTTTCCATCTTATAATTTATATATCATTGAAAATCATGAACCACAACCGCTAGCTCAAGGTAATGAATTACACAACAATTTATTTGAGGTCTCAAATAATGAGACATATACACTATGAATCATTTCCTTAGCATAAAATGTTCTCCCAACCCAATGAATGATATATTAATCTAGACTATATATCTTCTTACTTTCATTGTAAGAATTAATACAGATGTTAATGTCAACCATATTTTTACTTTTGAAAGGATTTATTAAATTTTTTAAGGAATATGAATTTGACACCCTTCTTGATCATTCCTATATGATGTTCTGCAAGGTGTGAATATTTATGAATAAAACACTAATAATAATGGTCTATCCCCATGAAAATCCATATATCAATGATTTTCTTGAGTTTTTCAAAACAAATAATTGCTCTAAACTTTTCTAGATCTAGATATAACGCTACTTCCAATATCGTGTGACCTGAGAAGTGAATATTCTCAACCCAAGAGTGTCATTTTATGAGATTGGCATAAAAACTATTCACCCTTAGTGTAATCAATCTGAGGTCAAGATGTTTTGAATGATCATATAAAGTTTGAGAGTAAACAAAAATTTCATCCATGAAAATGAACTCAATAGGATCTAGATATAGGTTGCAAACCTAATTAGCTAAGGCCATATAAATATATGGATCATTTTTTGGCCATACTATATTACTGGATACTCATAAAGGCCATATACTATTATAAAATCTATACCTAGTATATCTGAGATTTTATTCCTTACCAGATGAAATGCTAACCAAAAATAAATTCTTGAGAAAACTCTATCTCCTTGGAGTGGATCGAAGATGTTTCTTATCATTTGAGTTGTGTCCTGGTTCTTAAAGATAAACTGATTCAACCATCATTAATCCAAAAAAAGTTTAAATTTCACATCTTCCTTCTTGGATAAAATCATAAGTGAACCCAAGGATAATAATGCGGTTATATAATCCCATTATATTAGCTGTCTTATAACTACCTATTGATCTCCGGAATCTTAATAGGTGTAATCCTGTATAGAGGAATAGATAATAGTCCCTCATCTAGATGATTCCCAATGGCGAACTCTATATCACATTCAGGTGGAATATCTGAAATGTACTAAGGGAAAATTGACTTGAATTGATCCAATACTGGAGTAATAAAATCTTGTTTTATTCCATGATCATCAAGAAAAATTATATAAATCTTGGTTGTCACTCTTACCAGCTGGTGATGCTTAGTTCTAGCTGGGCATTCCTCGAAATCAATTCTCACTTATGAGTATATATACTTCCCTAGGGTGACACAAAATAAATAAGAAAATGATATCAATTGATAAAGTCTTTATATGGTACTAACTTTTCCATTAGTAAAATTATATTGAAACATGAAAACTGAAGGATGAAAAGCTTCTACAAGAAATAGAAACCTCCAATATCAATGGGACAATCACTTAATTTGTGTACACATTGTGACCATAATCCCAATGAAGTATCAAGAAACATTACCCCATAAGAGTACTCAATATCAAGCCCAAAACAATCCAGTAGGTATATAAATATAAAAGAGTGTGAAGTGCCAATATCAAATAAAGACGATATTATGTCATGGATATAAAACAACATCTCAAAATATAGACAGTTTTACATTCTTATCATAAAGTATAGGATGTACTATATATAACTATCCAGATCATTGACTAAGAGCTACCACCTAAACACCCTAAGTAGGTTTGATGATATATACCATAAATATAACATCCTCATCCTCATCCACCACCCTAGCCTATATAGAAATTCATACTCCAACTCCCTTATTGGTGTGGATATGTATATCCTATCTCAAAATCTAGGGTCGTTCAAGATCATCTCTCAAGTTTATAGGAGGAAATCCCCAGTAAAATCATTAGAGATTACCCATCCTTATATAGGCTCAACACTCTACAGGGTTACTATTGTTGTAGGGATTCATGTATCTTGGGCTTCCACACTGATGGTATACAACATAACTACACGATCACACTCTCTTAGTGCTACATCCTTCACAAGAATTCTCAAAGGGAGACTTCCTTCCACTTGATGGGGAAATGCCTGACAGAGAATCTAAAAAAACCTACATTGTGCCATAAAATTCTATATAATTGCACTCCGATATAAGGGTTTGGTTAAATATCTTAGAAACAATGTTTAATCAGAATAATTTAACCATATATTTGATGGTATACCTATGACCATCATTGAAATTTATTTCCCTAGATAGGTTGTCATTAGCAAGTGCGTGTATGATGTGTTGATGCTTAGTGAAATGAAATTAATACTCCATAATGGGAACCATCCCCTTCCAAGGGTTTATAATCTCTCTAGATCAATCATCTCTCAGAATTGTTTTGTACAAGTAATCAAATATAGTATTCTATAAATCACTCTAAATTAAACCTAGATGTCCATCAAACTGATTTAGAACATCCTGCCATTGCTTGATGGATCCCCAACGCATATAAGCTTTGTGATTAACTCTACTATCTCGATGCATATTCAGATGCCCAATGATAGATAAAATTACCTATATACATGAAACTATATCATAGGGCCTACCATCCCCAATGAAATTAGGTGGATTCTACTATTAGAATTCCCCAGTCAAATCTAACATAGTCAGTACAGGTCATATATCCCCCCCATAGACTGAACTAACCACAAGAATCCCTCTCGAATATGAGCATCGGTTCCTAGTCTAGGTAAAATTAATGGTATTATAGGAGGTGCCACATGTTGAACTATATTTAGTTTAGGTCCCACCACTTATGAATCATAGTCATCGCCACGTTCAAAGTGTTCAACATAAGGACTTCATGGAAGAATTTTTATACAATTATAGTTACATGCCTCAAAATGGTATTGGAAAATAAATAAAATTTAATATAGTAAACAATATGGCACAAGGCCTCTTTACACAAGAGTCCCTACACAGCTACCCACTCCAAGAGTTAGTTTTAAGTAAATGTGAAAGTTTACAAATAGAGGTTCCATTATATTAAGTGTCAAATGAATGTTATAGTGGAAAAACCTGTTAACTTGTAAACTTGTTCCCCATTTAATGACAACCATTTACTTTAAGAGTCAAAACTTTTCTGGTTAATATATATATATATATATATATATATATATTTATATCATTGTCTAGTTAGATTATTTACCATTATTGAGTTATATAATCATATCTTTATAAGTTATAATTGGAATTCCATGTAACTGTGAACCAAAATTTACATTCGGTCATAGAATGAAAAAAATTCATATATAAAGGTAAAATTAAGTGGATATAAATTCCCAATTTATATAGGAACATACTTTATAAAATAAAATTTGATTATATTTAGTTTCCAGCAACTAACACTATATCCCATTAAACCGAAGTTACATATCTTAAACAATTCATAATTGGTTAGTTAATTTTTCATTATAATGATATATTGGAAAACACCATTTAGGTTGATATAAACACTTTATGTAACCAATTACCTTTCTATTTGAATTAAATATTAATATATATTTTACAATAGAAACCAAGTCACACATGTCAAACATCGGACAATGCATGTAGTAAATAATCATGGCATGGAAAATTCTAGACATTTAAATCCATAAGTACCTAAAATAATACATGAGAAACTATTCCTTCTACACCAGGACAAGGGTGAAAATTCTTAGTCATTTAAAAATTCAGAAATAATGTGTGTCACTAAATAGTGGAAAAATAAAAACTATAATAGAAAAATACAGAAAAATAAGCCCATTTCCTTGCATCTTGGCCTTTCCCAAGAACATGGGTTAGCTACTCTGAAGAAAAACTTGTTACAAAGTTTCTAAACTTTCTAGTTTCTTGTCTCGAAACCCAATGAAAACGAGATCTATTAACACATTGTAATGTCCCAGCCATATTTATCTAATATGTAACCAAACCAACTTTTCCACATTACCTCAACCATTCAACCTTATACACCAAAAGTTACAAAAATTCATTGAGGGTCTATAATGGTATAGTGGGGATAATTTACTCTCTTTATTAGTGTACAATACAGTGCTGAATATTTGTAACAAATTATTCAATGAAAGATAATGAATAGAGTAAGTAAACCATCTAGATAACATTTAAATAAATGTAGTAAAAATGTCTCATATGTAGAAAATTTCATAACTATAAAAAATTAGGTAAGGGATAGGAATAAGATACACATACAATACATGTATAACAAAAAATGGAAAAGGGAAAAACTATATCGAAGAGAATATTTATCCTTTTTTCAATTATCTGTTACCAAAGACCCATCCTAAAAGAAAATCAATCTTCCATTACAGGGTATTTCTTTTTATCCCTACGCACATCGATGATGTCTTCCTGGGTAACAAATGGAGGCCTAAACTGGGCATGTGTAGAACTCAGTTGTCCACCACCATGAAAAAAAACTATCCAGTTATTGAATAAAAAATGAAATAGTGTGTATGTAATTATAAATAGGGAGAGTATAAATAAATAAAACCACATCAGCTAATATTCCTAAAAAGATATAGGTATGATCCTATCTACTTAGGCCTATGATGAATTATCTATGAGAATTTATCATCTTTATTAAATATAGGTTTTTAACCAAATCATACAATCAAGGAATCCTTGTATAATAATAATCACATGAGGGATCCACACATCCCATGGAATTTAATTCTTACCAAACAAATGTAATACAAGGATCCACCCTTATAATTTCAGTATAAAGGGGTATACTCGAGCAATAGGAATAAGTTTTAGGTAACCCTAGTTCCAGTATTTATTAGGGCACAACAAGACAATCTAAGGTGGTCTCTACCATCATGTTGAATCCAAGGAATTACAATTTTTATAAATTATAATTGAATAAATGGTATCAAGACGATTCATTCAAAGTCTATTACATTGATAACTTCAAAGTGGGGTATATCACTCGGAGGTCACATAAATGAATTGGTTGGTGTCCTATGATCTCATCTAAGGCATCCCATATATGGAATCAAAACATTTCTCAAGGTAGGCCATGCCTTTATAGCGATGAAGGTTCATGACCATAATCAATAATAATATTAAAGTAATCAATGTCCATGTTAATTTCCATCTCATTTATCACATATATCATTATAATTGGGACATTATATATATAAGTAATCAAGAAGTCCATGGGAAGCATCCATGATATTTTACAAACTAGTTAATTTATTTAGTCATCTATCATACAAGTGATAAAATGTACAAGATAAGTATGCATGTCATATCATATTTCATTTAACTCATTTAACTATTTCATTTATATGATAAATTCCAAACACATTCATGTCATGTTCTGGTTAAATTCCATGTAATGGAAAATTAGGTATATAATATTGTACACACATAGGGGTGTCTCAAGTTGAGGTCACTAGCCTCCAATAATATCAATGAGTCTAATGATGGGTCGTGGAAATCATCTAGTCATTTAAATTTTATTGTTTAAAATGTTATGTGCAATACATGGAAAGTACTATGTGTGACATAATGACAAAATTTATAAACACCTAGAATTTTAGGGGAATATAGTGGGCCGCCAACCTTAATATTTTAGAAGACTCCTTATCCAAGATTTTCCTCAAATTCAGGTTGAAATAAAATAAAATTTAGAAAATGGAAAACACCTTGGAAATAGTGTATATTATCTAAAATGGAAATAAAATCCATGTTGGTGAAGAAAACATAGAAATAACTGTACCGAAGTGATAGACATACTGAGAGGATTATTAAATGATGAATGAAACATGAATCAGATCTTAGATATAAAAGATATCTCAAAACCATAAAGAGGGGAGAAAAGAGTGATCCCACAGGCTGTTGTGTGAATTAGGGAGGAAGAAGATGAAAAATAATGTTAACGGAAAGAATGGAAAATGGTAAATTCCAACTTTTAAAGGGGAACATGGTTTGGTCACACAGTTTCACTAATCATGAACCGACCATGTTGTAGACACTTTCTATGTAAACACCACTCTCAAAAGTCACAGAAAAGGTTCTACAAAAAATGTTAAAAACATGAATTTTCTATTATAATAAGGCACACACCCCAGGTAGTTTAGGCACACAATTAGAAAAACCATTGAAGAACAAGTTTTCTACCTCTGTAATTTATTACCTATTTTTCATGGTTATGTGGCCAATGGTAATCGGTTATACAAACCATGTGAAACCCTATATTTTCATCAATATTAAAATGTATAGTTATCATTAACAATACACTATCCATTTCGTCCCACCTTTATTTCCAAAACCATAACTCTAGGTCTTGAACCAATCCCAAAAACTCCCAAAACCCCTATGACCACTTTAAGAATATTAATTAAGGTAAAAAATAAAGGTTTATCTTAAAATTATAAGGATTCATATCGATATGGAGATACAATATCTCATAATAACCTAATATAAAATAATAGTTACATATGAATAGCCTAAAAATAATATGTAGTCTAATACATAATTTATATTCTTTAATGTTTATCAAAAAATTTAAAAAAATGTATAGTTTTCGTATTATGTTTTTTAAAGTTATCTACCTTGAATATTATTCAATAAATCACTCTAAAAACTAATTTATTATAATAACTTCCTAAATAAATTTCAGAAAATATAAAGGAATATTCTTAAACTAGTAAAATGAAAATTAAATACTCACCTAGTGTCATTTAAACATCAATAAAACATATAATGTTATGAATCATACTCATCTATAATACATTGAGAACCAATATAAAAAATATTATTTATGTAGATTTCTCTAGGATATAATGAAACCCAAATCACTAAATCCGTATAAATTAAAATTAATCACTTTTTAAAAGATTAATAGTGCAGAGATAGGAGTAAAATGAGAGATATTTGTTTTTACCATTTTTTTATGAATGAAATTATCAGTAGATAACCTCCCATAGTCATGGGTTAAAGGGGAATCAAATAGGGGACTCATAGAAAGTAAGAGGAATAATGTAAATGAATATTATGGGTGGCTAGAGGTAACACAATGATTTAAAAATAGATTTTATGTATAAAATAGTTTACTATAATTTTTAAAAAATTTCTCATGCAATGTGTGTTGAGTCATTGGTTAGCCAGGACTTCCCTCTATGGTTTTGAGATAGTACACACTAATTATACATGGTCCCAATCCACCTATTTATATATATTTCCCCCTTATCACATTTAATGCCTAATTTCTTCTAATTGATCCATATATTGATCCATTTTTGGAATTCATAAATTTTAATATCTATCAAAATTATTTTTCATTTCCATTGTAAACAAAATGTGAAATTTTTTCATTCAATTTCATTGTATCATTTTACATTTAAACTTTAAAATTAATTTGAATAAATACTTAAATAGTTTGGGTTGTTGAAACGTAGAAATTTGATTCTATTAATAAATAATTCTTATAATTTATTTTTTAATTCCACAAACTATTCAAGAAAAATTTGGTGTAGTTTTTTTGTACATGGGCCTCACATTAGGGGAAATATCAATATAAAATTAGAATTCATAATATATGCGATATTTATGAAATTTATCTTGAAAAATATCAATATATTATAAAATAATGGAATAAAAGTTTATTCTTGGATACATTTTTTATCTGTTATTAATGTTTCCCATACTTTATCTTAAATAATTTAATTATGGTGTGCAATATGAGGTGGTTCTAGAAATTCTTTTGGTGGGAATATTTCTCATAAAAAATAATTATCAATACACTTGACTGAACAAATATTATATCTATTCTCTTCATTGGATTTTATATTTATAATTTCAATGTTAATTTATCTAAAAAATTATAACATTCCAATATTAATATTCCTGCCACGTTTGTGGCAATAAAATACCCACGGAGAGTAAATAAGAGAATTTAAATATGTTTTAGTTATATTTAATGCCCAAATTTTTTCTCATAAATAATTTTTTCTTTAAATATTTAATTGGTACTTCAGTATTATTTATAATTATTTATCAAATAAAAAGTGGATTGTACTGTAATAAAATAAATTATCAACTTATTTTTATTCAATGATCATAGTAATTATTATTAAATCATTAAGAACATTTCAATTTATTATAATTATTATAAAATAATTATCATTATCCTTTTTCACTCCTAGGGTTTATTTTTCTAATTCATGGTATATTAGTTGATATATTCTCACATATCATTATGGTTGAAACATTTCACGATGATAATATCTATCTTAACCTATCATTGATGAAATTTGTATATGATTTCCATATATTTTAAGCAGACACATAATCCCTCTAAATATTCTCTATAGTTTTTGTCCCACAATTAAGGAAAATTAAAATTTTATGTTATCATTCATCTCACATCCCAATACTCTTTAAATATAGAGATATTTTATCATATTATTTCCAAATTTTTCCTTATAAATGTATAGATACTCTAATCTCAATGAATCATCCAGGCATGACAGAGGATTCCTCTAAAAATCCCATCATTGATTATGTTTTTTGATCATCCTCATCCTTATCATCAATTTTATCATGAGTTGGTCTTTAATAAACCTCATACGTATATTTTATAGCTATATGATTACTGTTTCAATAGATATTATACAATCATTGTCATAAAAGATAAAGTTATTATTATTTGTGAATAATTTTTATTTTCACTATTTGGGGCCATTGATGGCCATTAAGACCATCTTCCTTTGATCTTCAAAACTCTGTAACATACTATATTTTACAATAATTTATTTTTTTTTCTATATAAATGTTATTTATATCTAATATTTTTATATTAATATGGTTTATATCATTATTAATGAAGATGGGTTTTTAGGATTTCAAGAATATTGGTGCGGGTGTTATACTGGTTACTGTTTTCCACGAAAGGATTTTTTCCTTAGTGATTATTTTTTTTGTTGTTTCTGAGGTTTATCAATAAATATATTTATTTTAAATGATTCAATATATATTTATATTTCTCTGGGTTATCCAATAAAATTTAATGTATCCACTACTGTATGATATCACCCATCAATATACCTTGTTTACATTTAGGATGATCTTTCAGGGGATATTCTGAAATGGATGGGGATCCATAACAGTAAAGAGGGGTTCATATAGTCAATTTATTATGAGTAAATTCCCATTTTCTCATGAGTGGTCTTAGTAGGGGGAATTGGAGGGCTTCTTTTCAGTAACCCGATCTCATGTGGAAAGTCAAATAAGAGGTGGAATAGGTTGAGTTTTATGCTAAGGATCACCTTTTTTTCCTCAAACATGGATAGTCCTTCAGTGATTAGGGATGATAGTGTGGGTTTTTATTCTTATTAATTCATTTATACTATTATCCTATTAATATTTCCTTGAAATGTTGAAGACATTGTTGATTCTATTAGTTAGCAGGGGTATTAGATGAATTTTTTGTCACACATGAAGGAATATTCTCTAGTAAAATTGATGATCAAGTGAAGTGTGACAATTAATATCTAATTTGGACTTAGTTTATATGAATATGTTTATTTCTTCTTTTTTCTCCCCTTTTATGGTGGTTACTAAGGGATTTAACCCCCTGAGATGAAGACACTATCGATGAATCCTTAAAAATAATTGAGAAGGATCTCTTTTTTATGGGCACACCCATTGATCCATCACTATATTCTTTTAAATTGGTAGTTAATTGGAAATTCTATTAGTTAGGTCTTGAGGTAATGTTGTCTATAATGGAGTTTTATGTCCTTTTGGTAGGTAAAATGTTGGAGTTTGAGGATAATTCTGAAACATTGGAAAATTTTGATTATTACCAAGAGTATTTTCAAATATTTCTCAGTCCTATGGTTTTATCCAAGATGAATCTCAAGATATTGGAGGTGTATGCTATAAGTATTAATGATGGAAATGAACTTTTTCTTCACTATTTGGTCCCAAAGATATTTTTTAGTGTAATGAATGATATTTCATTGGGATATTACAAAAAATTAAATGAACATAATATTTTTTAAAATAAGTATCTCATGAATCAAAATACAATAATACTTTCAGTTGGTAGAAATTTATACCCAATAATTTCATGGATGGAGATTCTATTCCAAAATATGATTGATTTTCTTTGATTTTTTAGACTTGTTCTCTTTTGCCTTTATTTGATCCTATATTCTATGTTTTTATTATCTTCTGTACATTATTTCTAGGTAAAGGAATAATTTTTATTATATAAGATTATTATGTTCATCCTACTAATTGAAAATTATCTACGACCCTAACTCTGAGAATTTTCATATATCCCTTCATCATAATGTATGACTATGGTAGTTTCTTTAGTTAGTTAGGGGAGTGGGGTATTTTTTTTGGGGCTGTTAGTTTTTTGTTGGTTGGTTTTTTCACTGATTTCATATTTATATTTTCAAGGTTCTTTGTACTTTTATTTCTCATTTTTAATTAAAGTTAAATTTTTTCCAAATTTATTGTCTGAATAAATTATTATTCATTTTCATAGAAATTGACAAAATATTATTTTTCATAGGGAAATATTTGATATTATGTCTCATAAAATAATGTCACTTATCCGAAAAAAATAATTCGATGATTTCACATTCTAGGTTGTGAACAATATATTGGGTTTAAATTTCTAACCATGTGGAGTTATCCTCATATTTAGTCACTATTAGTTATTCCATTTTTTATTGAGTTAAAAATTAATTCTCCCTTTCTGATCAAATCTTTTTTGGGGAATATTTCACTATAGTCTGTAT
Organism: Viscum album; assembly: GCA_963277665.1. Lineage (NCBI taxonomy): Eukaryota > Viridiplantae > Streptophyta > Magnoliopsida > Santalales > Viscaceae > Viscum > Viscum album. Next base: position 1,954,874,560 of record OY728125.1, read on the forward strand.
TTTAAATAAGGTTTACACTATAATTTACAACTATTTCACCATATAAGTGCTTTGGATGAAATAAAACTATTGATCCCAATATCTACAAAAATAATTCACAATCATTTTGAATTTATATTTTTTATGCCTCTCGATGGTGAAAAAACATTTCTATAGATTTGATATATTTCTACGAAACTAATGAATTAGTACCTATATTAAACAATTATGGTTCTAACATCATAAATTTAACCATTGTGATTGATCCTTATTGAGGGTCACTTGATTACTCCATTTTGGAAAGGTTGATAGTAAAATATTTGGCTATTTTACATATATTATAGACTATTTAATTAGTTTGTAATCTTTCAACATTAAGTTACTCATTTGGAAAATCTATAAATTTCAGCCTTTTGGAATATTACTTGTTGGCTCAATTTCTATCATTTTATTTACCAATAATTTATTAAAAAGTGTATAATTAAATTAATTGTTGAGTTATTTTAGATAATTCACATATGATAATTTCAACAAACATGTGTTATGAATTTAATGTATTATTATAGTAATATCATATTTTTCTCCCATATATGACCTTATAAAATTTTAAACATTTCATATAAAATCATCTATATTTTACTAGGTGTTTATTGTAAAGTAATTATTTACCACATATGCCATCATAATCATAGTTTCTGTGGTATTTTCTAAAATATCTATAATACCTATTGTAATTCCCATGAATCTACTGACCTAGATTCAGTGGTCCTTTGTTACGTAATAAGTTATAACATAATATCACTCAAAGGAGACAATAGTTTAGAAACTGTATATGAATATACATATATATGTAAATAAAACATGCATATTATTAATACATAGTGTACATACTGATTTTACATCTTTAAATAAAATATTATTAATTTTACTTAGTTAAACTTATTATTGATTCCCATAATTTTTTTCATCAGGAATACCTAATGAAAATAAAGAAACAATTAAAATTGAGTGAGATAAAACACTTGAAAAAGGGTTTCCATAACAAAGATATTTCAACATAGAAAAATAATTATTGTTTTATTCATAAAATAGAAAGAATTAATAAATGAAATAATAACCATTATATTCAAAATATATAAATAAAAAATAAACGAAATAATATTTTATGAGAATATAAAACAAATCATGATGGTGGAATATAAAATGTAAAACATTATGAAGTAACGGTTAGTTGAGCCGTAAGGGGATCTGAGCGTTCTTCTCCCCTCATCACCGCCTCCTTCACCAATGGTTGGTGCGACGCCTCCTTCCTTATAGTCGGTGGGTTTCAGGGCGGTGGATCCTCAGTTGCGATGGCATCAGAGACTTCGTGGACTCGGTCGTCTCAACCTTTTTCACTACTAATTTCCCCACCTCGCCTGACTCCTTCTTCTCTAGATAGGGTTTTTAAAGGCGGCACAGTGCTGGTCTACAACTGAGTTCTAGCTTCAGTGTCTTGAGTGTGTCACCTCATTTTCCTAGTGTGGGTTTCATGGTTTTTCATGCTCTTCGCATGTAACTAGGATGGAAGTGACAAGATTTGCCTTTCAGCGGGTCTAAAAAGTGTTGGTGGTGTTTTTCATTTTTTGTGTCTTGAATTCGTATTTGGTTTGGGGTGTGGCATGATTTGTGTGTCAGCTTTGATTTGTGTTCTAGTTAAGGATTTGGTGCTATTTGGATGTATGTTCTTCAAAATTTTCTTCACTTCTAGATTCTAGTTGTCTTAGATATTAATTTGGATCGGCTAGTGCCCGATTGATGCTGGGATTTGGTCTTCGTGAAATTTTGTTTCTGTATTTTTTTCTTCTTAGTTGAGCTGATGGAATTCAGGTGATTGGATATATAGTTTTCATTGATCAGTGAAGGCGATGTTATGTATTGTTTGGATGAAGTCTATGGAATGATGTTGTTTCCATGGATATGATGTTATGGGTTGTTTGTAGTGTGAGGGGATCTGAGAAACAAGTTTTTCTGAATTTTGGATGCTTCTTCCAGACTCTCTTCTAGGATTTTCTCCAGATAAGGATTAGAGCATGTGCTTTCATCGTGTAGGACCTTTCAGATTTGGTATTTTGAGAGGGTATGGCTCAGCCATTAGTACAGGGCTCGTGCTCCTCTGCACGGGACAACTTGCTAAACTGTCATGTAATGGTGGAGGTTCCATACTGATGATGATGCTGGGGAGGGGTGTTTCTTATTAGCATTTTTGGGCTTTGACATTCATTTTATGTTGATGTTTTTATGTCCTTGAAGTCATCTATGGTTTCCCCCTTTTTCCTTAAAAGTGGGATTATCCAAAATTAATAAAAATTTTAGCCTTTGGGAATTTTAGTCAATAGTTTGTTCATTAAAATGAAATTAAAGGATTAAAAAAATTAATTTTTTATTTCATAACATTTCATAAGTTTTTCCAATTAATTTTAATAATATATTATTTTTTACCTTACACAAGACATACATTTTCCAAATATGATGAATCAAATTAATATGAATTGGATTATAAATATTTATCATTTTTTTCATTTATAGATAAATAATGAAACATAATGTTATCATGTATACTTTCATTGAATTAATTATTGGATTAATTATTTACTAAATCAATCTAATGGTTCAAATAATCAAATAAATCACCTAAAAATAAAATATATAAAAATTCATAAATGATTACTGGTAATTTATGAATTAATAACTAATGATAGTATGTTGTTTCCAATAATGGTATAAATATGTTTTTAAAGATGAAATTTAAAATAATCCTTCAAAAGTGAACAGTATTCAAAGAAAATAAATAATGGAATTTTAATTTATATAAAATATTTTTGGATTATATCATATCTTATATATTTAGATACCAAAGTAACACTTCATCCCACATACCAAGAGTAATCCTAATTGTCCTAGTAAGGGATAAAACAGGTATACCTAGAATAAATTTTTATATATACACTCCTTTTATATTATATATATCAACAATACCCTTAATAAATGATCTTATATATTGAGATTCTACAATAGGGAATAGTAATCATAGAACCAAAATTAATATGAATTATTAAGAAACATAATTTATAGTGGAAATTCTAAAGACACATAGTAGAGAAGATGTTTTAAAATTGTTTTGATTCATATATTTTGAATTAAACAATTATATGTTTAAAAATAATTATAATTGGATAGAAAATTATGAGAGAGATTATATTGTCCCATAAATTCAATTCTCAAAGTTTACTAAAATAATTAGGAAATTTTCATTATTTTGTATCTGAAGAGTAAAATACTAATTTTTACATCATTGATTCTATTAGATTAAAATTATGAGTGGAAAATTTTCCTTAAAAAATGTTTTTATTAGGGTTTTAATATTATATGAATATTTAAAGGTTTAATTTTTATATATTTTTTGGATTATAAATTCATTATATTTATTTAATGAACTCCTATTTATAATTATATTTTTAAATTAATACTATTTTATTACTATAATGATGGGTTTGAATTAAAATTAATAAGGGAATTTGGAAGAATAATTATTTTGTTAATAACATTAATATTTTCTATTGATGAAAAATTTTTTATTAGGGAGATTAATAATAGTGATTTATTATTTTTAATGAGATGTTATGAATGGATAATAGAATATTAGTGGGGTACCAATGTTACTTAATATTGAATCCCCTACTATCCTTATCATTAGTGAAATTACTTACGTTATTCTTCATACAAAAAATGAATAGTGGTGAATGAATAACTATATGTAATGTATGGTGATCTATCATTTGGATTTATTTAGGTGACTTTAGACATTCATATTTTTAATTATATATGACTAAATTATGCTTTTAATTCTATTATTAATTGAAGAATGGTTATAATATGAAAATATGATGGTTAATATTAATCATAAAATAGGTTTTTAATTTAATAATTTATGGGATATATTTTTTATTTTTCAAATTATTTTATTTTTAATTAAAACTTATTTTTTGGAATAATTGGATATTAAAAAAAATATATTGAAATTTTATTATGTTTTAGGAAACATACAATTATTTCAATTTTCAAAAAGTCTCAGAGTGTTGTGTTTCATTATTCATTATGTAATATTGTGGTTATAATATTCATTATGAAACATTTTTATTCAAGTGACTTTAATTTCATTGTTTTGAATTGACAAAACAAGGTTTTGCTACATGGAATGAGTTTAATTATAATGGAAGAAGTTGTATCCGGTTGGGTAATTTACTTATAGAGTTGTTGAATAATGAGTTTCAATGTTTATAATTAGTTTCATTCTATTTGGAATAGGTTTCATGAAACTTTTTATTACTGATATTCTTCTCATCCTTAAAGTGTAACCAAGATCGTGATGAAATTTATTGGGTTTTGTTCCACCTATTTTCTTCTTATTTAATTTTCAATTATTATCATGGTTTTTTTTCTATGAAACATGTGGAGTATTCCACTTATTATTTAGAATTATTAAATTCATTTAAAATATGTTAAAACTACCTTAATTAATGATGAAAAATGTTATATTAAAGGATTAACATTAATAGAATTATTTGGATCATGTATCTAGATGGATGAGTTAATTTTCCTTGATGTGTGGTGTTCCAAATGATAAATTTTCTAAATTTTAGGTTATGATAATATTTATTAGAATGTGTTTTTTATTTTTGACTAGGACATAAGTTGATTAAGAATGCGATATATGATGATGTGATTACTATATTGGGGTTGATATTCAAAATCATATTTAGACTCGTTGATATGGGTTGTTAATTGAATGTGTTATAAGAAGGATCCATCTAGAATCCCTAAATTCTAATGATGATAGTATGGAAAGTGAGTAGTTTTTAATAACCTATTTTATTGAATGGGTTATTTATGTGTATGAATTTGAGTGCAATATGTGGAGTTCTGATTATGTTTTCATATTTATATTTTTTATTGACGATGTTGTGTTGTTTTATTAGGTACATTCCAAACACCGAAAATATATTTCACGATAGACTATTTTATATCTTATAAATTCAAATCTCCAATCTCCCTTATAATTATTTTATGACTAATTATATTATATATAAGTTTCTAAATTAGTAAATGTGGCTTATATGATGATGGCTAAGTGGTAGGATGTGGGACATCGTGAGTTATGTTAGCAATCTAGTTTGTATTTGGTGAGTGGGGAACCTTTTGATATATTTTGGATTTATTTTTACGATTTTTATCTATGTTATTTTTTTGAGAGTTTGATTGATATGAGTTAAGAGGTAGGGTAAATATTATTGTTGCTACCCCCACATTTTTATTAATTATTTAATAAAAATATTGTATTTTTAATGGAAATTAGATATAATATTGGAGATGGAATATATATAGTTTTTTAAAGGATATAATTTTTTATTTGGGTATATTTTAGTGTTTAAAAATAAAAGGATGACTATATGTATTGATAAATTAGAAGTGAGGTGTTTGGTGAAGTTAAGGGGAAAATTAAAGATAAGAGGGGGGTGGGGGTGGGGTTAGGTTGTGTGTGGTTTAGGTGCATGATTTCTAAATAGTATAATCAAACTATGATCATCCCCTAAATATAGGTCGTAGGATTTATAGGTTTTTTCATTTATGGTTTGGAAAGTCTATTGGTAAAACATTCCATCATATTAATATACTTTTATTTTATTATTTCACCTTCCATATCATCTATTTATTCTCACTAATTAATCCATGTAAACCAAGTGTCCTCCATAGGGTTTCCCCTTGGTTCTTCCTATACCCTCTCAGATTTATTTGTGTTCATTTTCCTAAATATATGGTATATATCACAATCAATTTTCATTTATTCTTTCATATTTTCATTATTTTCACTATTTTTTAATATAGAGTCTTAAAAATATGGATTTAAATTTTAGGATTTTTCTATACATGGGGATACCCAGATAAATGATGTGTCTTTAAATAAGGATATATATAGTCATGTTAGATGGATTGAATTTTTTTTACTTCTACCTTTTTTCTAATTATTGATAAATTTGGTTAGTGTTTTGTCTTTTTAATAATTTTGGGTGATTTTTATTGGTAATCATGGAATTATTATTTATAGATTTTTGAATAGGTGATTTTAGATGAGTTTATTAATATATATAATAAATATACGATGGTTTTTGGAAGCTTTAAAATTATTGTATCATTTTTAAGATGATATTTTAGATAAATGGCGATGCATTTATTTTCCTAATAGTAAACTAGTTTTTTTTATTGGATATCATATTTGGGGGATGTAAAGTGAATTTCCTTTAGTCCAATTAATAATTGTAAAAAAATATGAGAAACCATTTTTAAGTGGTTTATTATTTTGTGAAATTAATCATCAGTGTATCATTCGATTTGAATGTAGGTTAATGTGATTTAAATATTAGTTTATGTTTTATTATTTATGTATTGTCATTACGTACTATATTTTTTAATTTTTTTAATGTTTATTTATAATATAATTGAGAATGGGGGATTTTGTTTACTGTTTTGAACTGACGATTGATTGTATAATGTGAAGGATATATGGGTTTTTAAAAAATGTTTTATGGTTTTATGTGATTGGTCAAATGAAATGGAATTTAAGAAATTTTAAAATATTAAACGTTTTACTAATGTTTGGAAAAAATCAATTTATTTGATGATTAAATCCATGATCTAGTTTAATATTATGTTTGTATAAATGTATTTTACTTTCACTCATGTAAGTATGTTTTATATATCAAATAGAATTAAGAAATGATTTCATTGAATTTTTTTCAAGTGTTATTTCATTAGATTAAAATATTTAATTTCATTTATATTTTTTTTATCTAATCATGGTATAAGAACAAAAGATATATGGGGTTTTTAAAATAATTTTTTTTTCCATATTTGATTTTATTATTATCATAGTATTTTATTAAAGAGAAATCATCTTGGATGTTATATTTTACTCTCATTGGCATTTTGAATACTGGGGTGTAGTGATATTTTTTTAAATGTAAATATTTAAATGATTTATTATGGATGAGTGGGTTTTGGTAAAGATAAAATTGGAATCTATAATGGGTGGTATTGATTGGTGAAATGAATTTGAATTTTTTTAATGGTTGACCATCAGGTATTTTAGGTATAGTTTATAATTAGATTTTTTTCAAATATATTTTGGTTGTTTTTTAAATGGGGTGTATAAGGAGTGTTTTTAGTAGTGGAATGGTTTTTGAGGTGAATCTGTGGTTAAATATAGTGTATTGGGGAATCCTTTTATGATTAAATATTTTAACCAGTGTTTTTGTATGGTTTAGTTTAATTATTTATAAATTATTCCATGTAACCATGTAACTCAGTGTATCATTATTTTTAAATTGTTTTTCACCCAACCTAATAAATGTTAGTTTAGCGATTTTATATCAGATTTATCGGATTTATAAGGGTGATATCCTGAAATTTATAAGTTATAATCCATGGGGAGATAGCGATTCATGATTTTATATTGCTCAGAAATAGTGATATTTGAGTCTAGTATTATAATCATAGAATTATATTATTTCCTTATTTATTTCTATATAGGTTAGATATTTTTGAGTGTGTTATATTATAGGGTCTAAATAGAAAGGATGATTATATTGAAATAGTGTATTATTTAGGGATGTGAGCCAGTTTAAGCCTCTAATTTAGATTGGGTTTTCTCTAGTTATGTTGTTAGGAAAGTGTTTATAGTTATGAAAAATGGGGGTAGATCTCTTTTAATTTTTACAAGAAGGTTGATTTAGTAGTGAAAGTGGGTTACTTGACTGAAAAGGTATGTGACGCCTTCTTCCCGTTTCCTTAGAATTCATTGGGGTGATAGTTAAGGAAAAATATTTATGTTTGTTGACTATGTCTATTAGGTTTTAACACTCAATATTAAGAAGGATTCATTAGTGAAAATGTGATCTAAAATCACTTACCCAAATTTTATACAGTTTATTTAGATGGAGGGATGACTAGATATATGTCTCAAAAAATTTTACTATCTTTTTATACTCTATATTATAATAGATTGGTTGAGTATACCGGTACTTTTCCTTTAATGTTTTTATTCTCAATATTCATTTATTGGGGTTAAGGTATATAATTTAATTGAGGTGAATTTTCATTTTATTCATTTATAGAATTTTAGATGAGGGTCTAAGGAATTGGTACCCCAATAAATTGATGAATCAAGATTTAGATTTAAATTTTCTTATATTTACTTTCTCTTAGGTTGTGAGTTGAATGATTAGTCAATCCATGGTTTGGTATTTTTATGGTTTTAGGGTAGTTTCTATTATGCTATATGAAAATGGTTCTCCTAGGGTTAGAGGAGTTATGGTTGTCTCTCAAGGAATAATTAATTTATCGTAAGACTTGGATTATAATTTGTTGGATTTGTAGTTAAATTTTTTAGAGAGAGGATTTGGTGAATTTACTTTGTGTCTCTAGGTTCATGACTTTACTTACATCATTTAACTAGAGTGATTTTTAATGTTGTTGTTTATTATTATTATTTGATTAAAATACCTATAGTTATTATGATTATGATTATTATTATTATTATCATTTTAAACATTTTGGGGATGAGGTGAGTTTTACCTATGAATATTTTCACACTTTTTAATGTTTTTTAAATTTGCACAGGACTATTGAGTGTAGTAGGGGAATCCCATTGAATCTATCTTACTAACCCATAACTATAATAATAATATATTATAATGTGTATGATTTGAATATTTTTTTTATGTAGCTATAATATAAAGGACCTAAGTTGTTGGTATGGATCTTTTTGAGTGATTTCATAGAGATGGAGGGTTGGTGGGAGGTTGTCTTGTTTTAGGTTGGAAGAAATTTTCATGACCCATCCCAGAGGGGTTCGTTCTATGACTACCCCTATCCCATCACTGATAAGCCAAGGGTGAAAACTAGCACTGATTAGAAATATCCCACAAACATGAGGAATTTTACAATGTACATGTACCCACACACACATCTCCAAGGACCATATTCTAAAATGTAAGAAAACTATGTATAAAATTCATGATACACAATGATACCAACCATAGATTACGAAATTAGGAAACTGGAAAGTAAAAAGGTCCAAAATATAAGCCCATAAAAAGAAAGAGTCGTTAAAAGTAAATAAACAAGTTCCTAAAACTCATCAGCAAAAAACCCTTCCTAAATGGTTGGTGTAGAACAACTATCTGAAGCTATAGAAGCACACCACATCCATCTGACCTCTCTTTGAACTACATGGTCATTATCCACTTAGGATCCCATCAATTTGTTGATCATATTCACAATACACAACATGTGTGGGAAAATCCCATGAAGGGGTGAGTAAAACAATACTCAATAGGACACCCTGAAACCTCAATGGAATACCACAATGTAATATATAATATATACCAAAAAAATATACATGAAGTACAGTTAGATCTACATAAGTATATTTTTGTTCCACAAATATCAAGGATATATAGACATACTCATAACCAGACACAATTTTAATTGGAATGACATAACCAATCACTCCAATAGGGTTCTTCTCGAGGCACATTCATTCTAAGAGAACTCACTTCTCGAGCCATGATATCATCAGAAACTCTCGCGAAGATGTTTGAATAATATGGTCCCCGTTCAAAGAGAAATATACTATTTAATGATCATAACACATAGAGAAGAGATCCTTCCTAGAGAATACCAACAACCCAATCAGTATTAACATGCAATGTTGGGGATCCTTCTCAAATAATACCATCATCCTGAACTATGAGGCTCGTAACGTAGGGGATCCATCTTAGACAATACCAAAAATCCTATCAATACGGTCCACTAGATGGAGTACTAACATCATGTTCTTTGAGGTCACATAAATTACCATAAAAATCCATCAGATGTGATAGAGGACCTATCTAGTCCCAATGAGGGATACCATAACTCAATCTATGACTTAGCCTCTAAAGGGGACTACTATGCAGTGATGTGGACGTAATAACATACTGAACACTTGAAGAAATAACCAAGGGAAACCTCTCCACATATACTATTCCAAGATAAAACCCACCAAACTACCTCAAAAGGCATGCCCCATCGTAGTGGTCCCAACGACATATATGGCTCATCAAACGGACCTTCATTTTGAAAGTTACAATTATTTTTGCGAAAAAGTCTGACTCGAGTCTAGTCAGGGTCTGATCTGACCCTGTTCGGCCGACCCGACCCTGCCTAGTCTGAGCTGGTCTATACCAGCCATGCCCGACCAGTACGCATGGGCCACCCCCTTTCCCCATACATGACTGAACCAACCACATGCTCTAGTCAACGCGGCACCACCATGTTTTGTGTGGATGTATGCTGTGTTCTTCAACTCCCATGTGGCCTGTGCCACTATGGGATCCCACACAGTCTTACCAGGACTAAATTCTGCCTCTACCGACGGTGTGCCATCCTCCACCTTGCACTCCACCTTGACTAGCCAACCCACCAGCGGCCTACCTGAACTCATGTTCTTCCTCCCCTGAACCAGCAGGAGCCGCCAATATGCCCCTCCACTTTGCGCCACCATAAGATTCTTGGTCTTCTGTATTACGTATTTCCATCCATCACACCTATGTGGTATCTTTGTGGGGTCGGATCATCCGTATTGAGTTGTTGCGTCACAAATTGAAGGGGCTAAAATCACATGTTCATAATCTAAAAAGGAACATTAAGAACTCAAAGAATATTGTAGGGAAAAGAAAAAATAGAAAAACACCCAAAGGAAAGAACATGGCCTTTATTTGTGTCAGCTTCTATTTATCCAAGTTAGAGGAATCATAATGTATTAAATAACACATGGATCTATCATCCATTTTAAACCCACCAAGCATAACACATATCCCATAAGTGATCAAATGAAAAATAAAACAATTTTTGGTTTGGTTCACATTTTTCATCGAGTTTATGAATGGGAAATGAAGCAAAAAGAAAAAACACCCTACTTGGCATTTGGATCGGTCATTGAAGAAGGGTGAAGAGGCGTTGTCATCATTCTTCAATCTATCAATCTTCAATCCATGTTCTAATCTCCATTCTATCATCATCATCCAGTGAAACTCCTTCTCTATGTCTCTGGGAAACTCCATATTTAATGTAATATCCCAGGATAGCTGGAAAACCCTAATACAAAGATAAAGGAAGTTACTACATCAAAATAAAATATTTCAATAAAATATTTTATTACCAATACATCCAAAGTCTAACTTTCATGTCTGGTCCACGCCGATTGATTTTAGGCCCCACCCAAGGTAAATTCACTGTTACGAATGAAAAAGTGACCTTTTATTTCTGATCTATACACCCATTTCGAAGTAATTATAGTTTTAATGAAAAATGCTTGTGTTCTTTATTATGAACATAACTCTATTCAACAAATTTTTTGGTGCTCATCAAGCCTCAGAATCACCCACAGTCTTAATGCATTATCTCATAATTTTCCAAATTAATTTATAACCATAAAAATAGAGAAAATATGAGTCATTATATTCTCCCCAACTTAGGGTTTTACGCCCCCAAAATCAAAAGAAGGGGATACTCCACAAAAATATGAGGGTATTGAGCCCAAATTGGAGCCTCCCGCTCCCAAGTGCTCTCCTGGAGATTCTTGTGCTACCACCAAACGTTCACCATAGGAATTGACCGCCCATGAAGGATCCCCTCCTATTGATCCTTGTACCCCGCTGGGTACTCCAAAAATATTCCAAATCATCAATATTCATGTACACCCCAAAGAAATCACCCTAGAGATAACTCACCCATCAGATAATGTGTCCATAACTCAACTGATAGAGCTTATGTTTGTCACATTGGATGCACAATGATATGTACTTAAGTCCTATTGAGCCATTCTCTTTATCTTTGTCTCTCGACTAAGATATTGGGGAATGCACATTTTTCATTTTTTCTTAGATCTACTCCGATCCGAGATAACTCAAGGGACAATACCAGAGGAGGAGAGTCATACAACCCTATGGTAGGTGGACTATAACACATCCATAAAGTTCAATGATTTTTGATTTGTTGTGTGGGACCCACCAATTTCATCGATTGTCGTTTATAGAATTAATATTCCATTATTATACTTATTAGAAACATATAGATATGATCATTCCATTTATGTGATTAATTTTTTTTGGTTATGAAAATAACTATATCCCTTCTATGTTGAAGGTTATGCCATAATTCTTGTTTAGTGTCTTGACATGTTTGTATCACCATTCAGGTGTGCCTTGGATTGACCTTTCTAAGGGTAAACATTTCATTATTAAATAGATTGATTTATATTGTGAACTTCCTAATGGAAAGTACCATGTATACATACCAATTGACCTACCTAAGTCAAGTTATTCAATTGATAATTAAATATGAAATGGAATTTGGATAGTATAGTGAGTATATGACTTGTCTATATTGAATGTGAATTAATTGTAGGTTGCATATCTGTAACATAGATTACCACATTAATGGAAGGTAGAAGAATAAAAATTGAATATGGAATATTCCCTAAATGGATTAAAGGGATCCATGCTGCATAGCATTTCCACACTAATTAAATGCAAGGGATGAAACAAATGGCTTGATAAAATGGTTGCAGGCTATATGAAATTATCACACTAATGAAAGGAAATACATGAACAAAATGAAATATTACATGACTTCAAAATCAAATAGGATTGTCCTGACTCGATATCTCCTTAAATACTAATCGGAGAATACCATGATCACTCGAGAACCCCATTCTGATTTGAGGATATGAATTTCTTCGGTTGAGGCCCACCTAGATCTCGATCCTTGTTTGTTCATGGATGCTAGGCATGATACCATATGATCCCACATGTAATCCAACAGGATTCCATGGATACACTCGATTTATCCCTTCAATATCATTATAGGATGCATTGGATATACTCCATGGATCCAGAATTGACAATTAGGTGTTATGGTTAAATCCCTTTTGGACCAATCGTTGCTTAGCCCCATTTTACCTAGGTCGGTCACCTTGGACTTGATAGGTGCCTCATTATGGAATACCTTAGACTATGATCCTTTGATTACACTCTTACCCCTTGACAGACTACAATTATGGCTGATTTAGAATCCCTTGAGGTTTACTTCGCATTGGTTATTACCTTGGGACGTCACTATTAAATATCATTGATCACAATTGCCTTATTACATTTTGGAACCTTCACTACTCATACTATCATGTGGTGATGTTAGTGTTTTATATGCCTCATGAGTCCTATAAATATAAAATTGGTAACTACGTAATTAAGTGAACTGGTTACATGTTCAAACACCAGCTGAGGGCTGAAGTAGGTACATCGGTATTTAGTTAAATTATAATTCTTTACTTTATATATGAATTCTTTCACATTGTTACACTTACATTACACATGCCAGATGTTATATACATCATTGGTGGGGTCCCACTGAGACTTATCTCACACCCTCTTCTGGTTCCATTTGGTACCCGTGGAAGATTACATTGTTGCAGGTGTCGACCATGGGAAGCATACAAATTAAAACACTTGATTTATTCTTGTTTAAGATGGATCTTGATAGCAAATGACTGAGCGAGAGCTCAATATTCTTGGGATTGTCTTTCATTTGTTTTATTCTATTGTAGACCATTATATTTCTACTGTCTAGTATCCATGTTTTCCAGATTTCTAGTACAATATATATCATCACCTGTTGTTGAATGCTATTCCATTTTTAAGTTATTATTATTATTGTCTCTATTTATAGTTGCTCCATATTTTTATATATATTTCATTCAATTTTTACCTTTTTCTAGATCCATATATTGATCTGCACTTTGGAATTGAGGACATATTATCCCCACATACACACCTTAGGCCCTCGCTGCTAATCGACAGTGTTTGGCATTCGGGGAGAGGTGCTTGAGGCCATGTGGACCACTAGGCTCAGGGTTCCCATTAAGTGGAATCTAGGTCTGGGACATCACAAAGTGGTATTATAGGGTTTTTTTTCTATCTTTACTATTTTGAGATAATATATTGGAGACTAGGAACACTTCAGACTTGTTCATAAGTCACGTTGGGGCGTTGGGAACCCATTTTCTGGGTAAAAATCATGTTTCCTAAATTATAATTGTTGTTTTGCTTTTTTTCCTATTACAATTGATATTATTTCACTATTGGGTGATTCACATGCTTTTTGGTGTTGTTGATTATTACCCTATTAGAGGATTTTAATTAATCCCTGGACCAATGATATGTCAGAAAGGAGAATTGTTAAATGTATCATTATAGGTGAATTGAATTCACATTTCATGCAAATTGTCAGGCTATATATGTGCATTTCACTAATTTTCATTGCTTGATATTCTTGTGATTGTTGAGTGATGTTTAAAAATTTTATTGTACATGTATTAGTCTTGGTTGTGATGAGTGATTTCCTATCTAAATTCTTGAGGTGTAAAGGCCGTTATGGGTTGGGATGAGTAATTTACCAAGTTGAACCATTATGCTATAATAAATGAGTGTTATTTCTAGTGATAGGTGTATGGGGAATGATTCATAGGAAATGGATATCCATTATAAAGTGAATCCTAAATTCTAAAATGAATTGGTTGCACATCCTTAACCCGCCTTTTAATGTTTATGAAAGGTAAAAGAGTGAACCTGGTAATTAAATGTAAAATGAAATGAAACTCATACTTGGGAACATAACGATACATGTCCATATAAGAGGGTAGTATGAATTGGGTAGTGAGTTTAACTACATTCAACTTACACTAGTGATTATCTCATTATTCTAATTATTTTTTTGAAGTATGTTCTTGGAAATTGTGGACCAATGCAGCCACAACATCCTCATATCTGACTCCAGGAGGGTGGCGACGACCATGCTCCAAACATGATGGGCCCTGATCTATGAGTCTTACATCTAGAAGTTCCACTTGAAGCACCACTAACTGTTCCTAAACTGGTCACTGATTCCCATGTTCATGATAGTTTCCTACGTATGATGCAGTTAATGCATGGTGCTCTATGTCTTGCACCTACAATGGCTAATCTGACTCATGAGTTCCAAGAGAAACATCCTCCTTCCTTTTAAGGGGATTATGGTCCACAAGCTACTAAGTCTTGGTTAGAGGCCCCCTATCTATCTTTGAGCATCTGGAAACACCACCAGAGAAGAGATTTAATATTTATACTTACATTATTTGGGATTATTCCATGCTTTGGTGGGATGTGATTTCCCAGGCCAGTCATCATAAGGGTATGTTATGGGTTTATTTCTAGACGGTCTTCAATGATTAGTTCTTTCCTTAGGCACTGAGAACTCACAAAGCCATAGAGTTCATGCATCTTGAGTAGGGTTATATGTTAGTTATATAATATTTAGTTCATTTCATAGATTTATAGTGCTTTTCACTACTTCTAGCTGGTGATGAGATTTCGTGTGCTAGAAACTTTGGTGACGGGATCCAGTACACCATTTGTACACAAGTGAATGTCTTTATCCTTCTGAGATAATCTCCAGTAATCTATCAGGAACTTATCACTAAGTGAAATTTAATGGAAGTAAATAGTACTGAGTTTAAATGATCAGTTCTTCCGATGAAAGGAAGCATTCTCAAAAATGTATCTAATTAGGGAAGTGACAACCATATTGTCTGTTTCTATAGCTCAAAAGTATGTCATCGGTTTAGAAGATAGGGGCATCAAAGGATCAATGTGATAAACACCCATTAGAGTGTTGAGCTTGTGTCCATATGGGGTATCTTCAATGTTTCCACAAGACCTTTCCACCAACCTGAAGTAGAAAAGGATCCTCACCAGATCGACCTCCATGGGTGAGTTCTTTTACGCCACGTCATGCAGGGAATTGAGATTTGACTTGTAGTTCTAGACGAGGAGGAGGTCATGGCCATGGTAGCTAGACCCTTGATCACCAAAAGTTCCAGAAGAGAATTTTTTATCGTGGTATTCCATCTATTCCAAAGGGACATGGATCATTTCAGTTGAATACACTACAATGAATACCTGAGGATCATGCTACGAGACCATTAATAGTATGGGGTACAATTCTAGTAACATCTACTATAGTATCTTCTTTATTTGATACAGGTGCTTAAAACTCTATTATCTCTATGTCTATTGGGGAGAGTCTCGGACTAGATATACAATATCACTATGGTGTAATGACCCTAGATATGCTGTTAGGGGTATGAATAGAGGGAATACATCAGTGTAGGTAATTTCCCCTTGAGGTAGGTAGTTACCCTTTATTATTGAAACTCTTCATTATTGAGATGAAATTATTCTATATCATTCATAGAATGGACTGATTAGTCAACTATTATGATTTTTTATACTTCTATCATTACAGGGTATCGTTTACATCACTAAATAGAAGCAATTATCTACATAAGATTGAGTGGGATGCCCATGGTGGTAGAGTGGAACCAAAGCATCGTGGGCTTGGTGGAGTGACTGCCAAGATTGAAAAACTCTTCAGGGAGGATTAGGGTTTATGACAATATAATTTCCCTCCAATAGTGTATTTTTTTAGGGATGTCTTTGCCACTAATTTTCTGGGCTTACCTCCTGAGAGAGAGGTATATTTTATAATTGATCATGTTCCAGGAGCTTCTTCAATGTCCATTCCTCCATACTAGATATCACCTATAGAGCATGAAGAGTTTAAGAGGCAGTTAGAGGATTTAGAGGCCAAAGATTTTATACGGCCCAGTACACCCTCTTGGGGTACTCCTGTCCTTTTTTCCCAGAAAGTATATGGAACCTTACGTCTAAGTGTGGTTTACAGAAGGTTGAACAAGCTTCTGGTCATGAACCAGTATTCACTACCTCAAATCGATGATCTCTTCAACCAGCTCTTAGGAGTGAAGGACCTATCTTAGATTGACCTAATATCAGATTATCGCTAGGTTCCTATTAGGCCATTAGACATAACTCATACAAATTTCCATAGTATTTATGGTTTGTATGAGTACCTTGTTACTTTGTTCTGTCTCACAGACACACCCTCCATTTTCATGGCATTGACAAATAGGGTTTTCCACACCTATTTTGATTTTTTATTGTGGTATTTGTGGATGAAATCTTGGTATATTATAACACTCATAGAGACAATTCCAATCATCATGAAATCGTTTTGAG
This sequence comes from Viscum album, assembly GCA_963277665.1. Classification (NCBI taxonomy): domain Eukaryota; kingdom Viridiplantae; phylum Streptophyta; class Magnoliopsida; order Santalales; family Viscaceae; genus Viscum; species Viscum album. The sequence continues at coordinate 1,954,891,809 of OY728125.1, forward strand.
TACACTATGAGAGCATTAGATTTACGCCAAGCTTACTAAGTTCCACTTCTGGATAAACAAAGTCCACTTCATAGGTAATATAATATCAGAATCAAGAGAATCTATTGATCTAGGAAATGGAAGTGCTATAGTTTTCTGGGAGAAGAACAAGAATGTGTTTGATATAGGATGTTTATTATATCCAACTGGATTTTATAATAATTTCGTACAAAGCCTTTTCTCACCTTGTTTCACCTCTTATTAGTCTGACAAAGAAGGGTGTCAATTTCTTATGGTCAGAAGCATGTGAGAAATCCATTCAGGATTTTTAAAGGGAGGCTAGTATCAGTACCTATTCTGACTCTTTTGGGGACAATTATAGGTTATAACATCTTCTGTGATGCATTGAGAATCAAACTAGGAGTAGTGATGATCAAGAAGGAAAAAGTCATTGCGTATGGATCTCGGGAGTTGAGGCCTCACGAGAGGAATTAACCAACACATGACAATGACATAGAAATTATTGTCCATGCCTAACGTTTATAGAGACATTATCTAATGGTAGAGTGCTTTGTGGTGTACACTGACCACAAGTGATTCAAATATATCTTTTCTCAGCATATATTGAACCTGAGACATCAAAGATTGAAGGTAAGGGAATGAATATTAGGTTTCATTTCCGTAGCACCCCTTACCTCATTAATAGAAGGTAGATGAATGAACCTTGAATATGGAATATTATTTAAATGGATTAATGGGTTGTGTGTTACGTGGAATTTCCACTCTAATGAAAGGAATGTCTCGAACCTAATGAATTGATAAAATAGTTGTATGCTACTTGAACTTATCACACTAATGAAAGGAAAGGCTTTAACCAAATAAAATATTACATGACTTCAAAATCAAATAGGATTGGACTGAATCAAGCTCACCTTGAATTCTTATATGATAATTCCATGAGCACTCAGAAACCACATTCCAATTCAATGATACATCTTTCTTAGGTTGTGAACCACCTAGATCACGATCCTTGTCTGTTATTGGATGCCTGATATGATGCCAGAAGATCCATTATATAGTACTAAATGATACCATGGATACACTCATTAGATCCCTTAAATATCATTATAAGATTCAATGTCTATAGTCCTTAGATCCCTTCAATACCATTATAGGATCTCTATGATATACTCCTTGGATCCAACATTAACGAGTAGGTGCCATGGTTAAAGCCCATCGGGCCCAGTCATTGATTATCCCCATTTTACCTTGGTCGATGACCTTGGCCTCAGTAAGTGCCTCATTAAGGAATTCCTTGGACTATAATCCTTGGATTACACTCTTACATCAGGACAACCTATAGTTATTAGTTATTTGGTGACTCTTGAAGACTAAATCACAATGGTTGTTACCTTTGGACTTTGTTATTAAATGTCATTGATCATCGTTGCCTCATTTCATCTTAGAACCTTCACTACTTATACTATTATGAGGTAATGTTAGTGATGTATTTGACTCATGAGACATATCAATAAAAATTGGTAATTACATAATTAAATGAACTAGTTAAATGTTGAGACACAAGTCAGGGCCTAAACTAGGTACTTGGGTATATAGTTAAATTGTACTGCTTTACTTTATAGATGAATGCTTGCACACTATTACATTTCCATTGAACGAGCTAGATGTTATAGAAAGTATTGGTGGTGGCCCATTGAGATTTATCTCATACCCTCTACAGGTGTCATTTGGAAACTGAGGAGGATTGCATGGTTACAGGTGTTGACAAAGAGAAGTATACGACTTCAAACACTTGATTTCATACCGTTTAGGATAGAGCTTGATAGTAGATGACTGAGATAGAGCTCATGATTATTTTGATAATATTTTATTTCCATTATACTATTGTAGAACATGTTACGTATGTAGTCTTATGTCCATGTTTCCAGATTTCTAGTACATGACATTTTATCATCTGTTGTTGAATGTTATTATAGTTTTTTAAGTTATTTTAACTATTATCACAATTTTACATTGTGACTTATTTTTATATATATTGCTTCCACTATTGGCCTATGTTTACATCTATCCGCAATGTTACTCTTTCGTGATGAGGGAATATTCTCCACACATACAAACCCTAAGCCCTCACTACTAGTCGATGGCCTCTGGCATTCGGGAAGATGTTCTTGAGGCCACATGGCCTAGTTGGCTCGGCGAACCCATTATATGGCATATGGGTTCAGGATGTCACAATTAATTTTATGGGTTATAAAATATTTTAAAATTAATTTTGAAATTGGAAAGAGTTATTTAGAATAATGATGTAGTTTTATTGATTTTCTCATGTAATATTTTTTTTTGTTTTCTATAATTTAAGGTATTTGAGTCATGGATAATTGAAATTGATTTTTATTATAGTGGATAAAATGGAGTTTTATATTATGGGGAACATAGATAATATTACATATTGATTAGGTAATTATTTATGTGATGAATTATGAAATATGTAATCCAGGGTTTTTTTAATAGTGGAATGAGATGAGAAGGATATCATTTTTTTAATTTGGGAATTTTCAGAGTGGGGAGTGATATAATAAATATTGAATTTTGATTTTGGATTGAATTGATGTTCCTATATAAAGAGAAATATTGAGTATATAAATAAATATGGTCGAATTATTGGTCTCCATTATATTAACCCCAAACATTCACTTATAGGTCCAGCGAAGAAATCATAAGAATTAAATTTCTAGATTTGATACTGATGAGAGTGAAAAAATTTTATCCATCCATAACTTACAACATCATATTGAAATATTGGATTGATTATATTTTTAGGGACTTTTTAGGTTTACAGATTTTTAGAATTAGGAAAAAACCATAACATCATGGATTCATAAAAAATTGGTTTGTAATAATTAACATCACATATAACTAGACACAACTTTTCATATTCCACATCAGGTCACCATATTCATCTATATGTATCTAATTTAGACATAATTCATTTAACATCAATATTTATAACTAGAGGAAAAGGAAATATAAGAACGCTTAGCTCAAAAGTTCATTATGGGTAAACCTAAGCATTAAAAATTGAATATCTTTTGTGATATTAAGATGAGAAAAATAATATGATGACATAAAAGAAGTGCATGAGAATAACATAAGTGAACTCATACCTACCAATAATTGGATCATCAAACATGAAAAATAGAATATGACTTTAAAAAATGAACGAGTCATAAGAATAATTAATCATGATCCATTTTATATAAACCTTGATCAAATGAAACATTTATAACTCATAAAATCATAAAAATAATATGTTGGTATATTTGGAAATTATCTTCATTGAACTCTTATATAACCATTACTATTTGAATAACCGTATGGTCAATATCCAATATAATTGTCTGAAGAAAATAATAATTAACCAATGAATTATAGAACTATCTAGGAATTACCCATCGTAAATATATACTCAGATCACATGATGTAATCTGGGAACACCCATCATATAAAAATGCCTGAGAACCAAAAATATATATATATATTGATTACATTTCATTATAAAACTCATAAAAATAGTCATTATTAAATTTATAACTTGATTAAAAAATGGGAATGAAATATGTTCCATGGAAATATATTTGAAATATTATTAACTAGTAGAAAAGGAACAAGTTCTATAATGATCTCATTGAAATATGATAAATCATGGAAAAGAAACAACTTCCATAATAATCTCTTTAAAACATGATTAACCCATGGAAAGAACTAGGTTCTATATTAATCCATTTGAAATATGATTCACCTATGGAAAAAAACTAGATCCATAAAAATATCATTGTTAAAATCATAACCCATTTAGAGAAAGAAGGAGGATGGTGTCAATAAAACATATCCCCCTTGAACATAAGTAACATCAAGGGTTGTTGAAGATGATGAATAAAAATTCTATTATAAGATCACTTATAAATTAATAATAAAAGATTCTTTTTTACTTTGAAAATAGATTTTTTTAAAACTAAAAAAATCACAAAAATATAATGAAAATATATTTCTTTAAAAATAACCTTCACTACTACAAATTTGGCTTTTAATAACGCTAAAAATAATATTTATCAGTGCATAAACAACACTAATAATCAAAGTGATGTTAAAAGAAGATTTTTACTAGTGGTAGAAAAAATCACAAATAAAGGGGGGACATTATCAGATTTAAAATTTAGCAATGAAAAAAGTAACCCCTTATCAACATTTTATAGTACTCATAGATACCCCCTTTCAAAGTTCTTCTTTCTAGTTCTAATAATGGCCCCTCTCTCAACGTCTCTTTATAGTAATAATAAAATTTGAATGAAATTAATTTTTTATGCAACCAACCCCTTTATTATAACTCTAAGTCCCCCTTTATCAATTTTATAAAATACCTCACCACTCTCTCGCATCACCACCACCCCACCTTTAATAGTGATTATGACATGCCTTTAAAAATACAAGATATTTGATCAACCACTCACGCACACCTGAAATCAAACCCATAACCTTCCTTTTATAATGAGAACCCATTACCATTTCCCTATTGGGTTTTGTTCATAATTTTATTATATATATATATATTTATATATATTTACTGACATCACTTTAATTCATATATATATGTATAATTATTTTTAAATATAAATTTCCAAAATATATTATTTTGTGTGTGATATATATATATACTTATCTTTTTAAATATATTATATACAAATATTTATTATAACATATTAGAATACAAATATAAACATATTCTTGTTTATTAATATGTACACATATTTTTATATAAACCTTATATATTTACATTTTTATTTGTATATTTATATTCTTATATTTTAATACTTTAAAAAATGTATAGATATTATTCTAAATAATATCGATAATATTCAATTCCATATGATTTATATAATATTTTTAAACACATTTTTAATATATGTCTTTATATTGTATATTTAAATATAAATTTCTAATATTTTATTTATTAATATTTACGGTAATTCATTTATAAATTGTATTTAATGATAATGATGGATATATAAAAATACATTTATATAATATTTATATACAAATACACACTTGCATATTTACACAAACATATACACATTTCACACACGCACACAAATACTTACATATATTAAAATATACATATAAATATATACATTTTTTATTTATACACATATGTTTCTGTATAAACATTAGTTAGGTATATATGTATATATATATATTAATGAATTTTTATTAGGAAAATAAAACGGGTAATTTTTTTATTTTAAATACAACTTAACAATAAAAATTTATTTCTATATGGTTTATATATTAAATTTTTTTATATAAACATGTTTAAATGTGTAATTATAAAATTGATTAATTATATAGAAATATTACCAAATATAAATATATTTAATAATAGAAAAAACTATAATACAAAAAATGAAAAAATTGAAAAACCATATTATCAATATGAATGAATACCATGGGAATAAATTCAGTATCCTGTAGAATAAGAAAAAAAAATACTCTCTTAAATGAAGATAAAATCTGACCGAATATGAAAAAATTAGGGTCGCAAACTAAAGACATAATTTTAGAGAGTTTACTTTCCTTTTTTACCACAAAAAATAATGACAGGGCCCCCTTGATCAATTTAGCGTAGATGTCTACACAATATTTGATTCGAAATATGGTAGAGTACAAATAGATAACTAGATTAAATGTTATGGTATTTTGAAGTGTAAGACTTGTTTTCAAATTATCTTAGATCATTTTTTATTTATTGAATTTTTTTATCTTCAAATTTTTATTAGTGTGCTATTTCTCAATAGTAATTATAAAATTATTAAAAATGAATATTTGTAAATAATTTTACCATTTCTTATTAAATAAATTATTTATTATGTGAAAATTCATATTTAGTCTTATTAAAATCTTATTTTTTAAAATATTTTATATTTAAATCAATATAAATATATTTAAATATTAATATATTATTTTTAATGAAATATAAATTTTTATGATATATACCCTTTATTTGTGATAGAAAAAATGTGATGATAAAGTGGAGCCTTTAGTAGTGATTTTTTATTAGCATTTATAAGGGTTCTTTATCAGTGCTAGGGAAAAAAGAGTTGAAAAAGACCCCCTTTTTCAACAATAAAAAAGAGAATATAAAGGCTTCCTTTTTTTCAATGTTTTTTTAATTATCACTAATAATACCCCCTCTTATCAGTGATTTTTTTTCTAGTGTTAATAGGGGTCCTTTATCAACGTCTTTTTGCTAGCACTTTTCATTTCTTTTTTCTATCACTAATAAAGGAAAACATGGGATACAACCAAATCTTTAGTAGTTCTGGGAAAATTATTAAGGAATGTTCAGAGAAAAAAATGGCCATGATGGTGGGAAAGTCAATCCATATTTTAAATATTAAAAATAAACATTCGTTTCAAAAACTTTTAAAAAATGGAGTCAAAAGGTTCCCATTTGAAAAATGTTAAGAAATTTCCTTTTAAGAAACATAAAATAATGTCAAACACCATGTCAAATAGATTAGTAAATCAGTTATCTTTGAAAAATATTTTTTTGAGAATATTTTTGAAAACATGGATATGGAAGAGAAAGATTCATGATCTGGAAGAAAATTCAGGATTCACATCACTTACAAATTAATTACTAGATATTTCTAAAATTAATAAGAGAGGAAATAGATATTTTACATAAGAATGAAATTCAAAAACTAGAGGAATAAAAGATATGATGTTTATGAAAATAAGTGAATATGATTTCGTCTAATGTAACCTTGAACATAAGTAATCGTGAAAGAATGGAAATTTTAACATAAAACCTTTTCCTCTTTTGTGACATTTAAATCAAAAGAACCATAAAAATTAACCTAAAATTAAACAATAAATATCAATAAAAAATGATATTAATGATATATTATGACAAAGGGGAAGTATATTCACATAAATAATGAATATAGGTTCATATCATAATAGCATGTCTCAAATACGGTGAAAATGAGATGAATTATCCTTACAAAGATCATTCCATTAAATCAAGGAATTAATCAATGAATCAATTATGTGTATCAAATGTAAATCTATGGAGAAAATTTTAAATAAAACATTATTTAATGAGAATTTAGTAATCCAATAATAATATTATAAAAAATACAATGAATAAGATAAATAACCTAATGAAATGAAATTTATATATGAAATTATTTACAACTTGGTCACATTCAAGTAAAATTCACTTAGATGAAAAAATTACAATAAAAACTTAAAAAATAATTATTTATGAACGATTCATGATATCACATATAAAATAGGTAGTATATTAAAAAATATATATATTTTTGGTGAATATAACATATATATCAAAAAATATAAAGTTATATGAGGAAAGCTTACCTCTAGTATGACTTGTTTCATATGTGTTCTAAACACATATATAATAAATATGTATTAAATATTTTATTTTTATAAAACCTTTTCAAGGTTTAATATCTTATAATTAAAGTATTTATTTTATTTACTTCTAATTATATATTTAAATACAAAAACGGTAAATTCCACACAAGTTGTTATAATGATGTTTAGTTCATTGTTTGAAAACGACATCAGTGTGTTGAACATGGTCAATGATTCCATTATTTTAACATATCTAGAATAATAATTTTTAAATATTTATCAAATTTTCACATCCATTATAATTTTACAATAAATCATGAAATATGGCTATGAAAAATAAACTATGTTACAATCATGATGACGGTAGGTCGTACGTACGCATGAGTAATGTTTCCATTTTCAATAATCAGAATGGAAATAAGTTAAGTAATATTTTATTTTTAAATTTTAATAACATAATAATAAATACCATATTATTTCATTGATATTATTATATTTATCATCCATTTGGGTGGTGATGAAAAAAATAATTACATCACTTCATGGAGGCGACAGTCCTCACATGCACATGAACAAAGTTTTGATTTTTATTTGTAATTAAGAAAATGATATATTATATTTTAAGAAAGATAAATATTTCAATAATATAATAATTATTACATGTATACCACATATATTCATTAAATTTTTTCCTTATTATCTTTCATGTAAACAGTTAGTGAAAAATGAATCACATCACATTATGTAGTGGAGTCAGTCGTACACACGAGCGGTGTTATCATATCCCCCATGGGGTGGTAATTAAAGCATTATATGTGATATAATACTTAAATAAGAATAAATATGTTAAAAATACTATATATTTACTTCTAATCCATCATTATGTCATTTCATGAGAGGATATGATGGAAAAATGACATTGGTTTGGGAGGTGGTAGTACCCCATAAACTTGAATGATTATCTCATATCCTATTGGATATATGTGGAGATGGATTTAGATTATTAAATTCACATAACAAAATATAATTATATTTTATATAATTTTTTAATTTTATAATAATAATTTAAAAATATTTTAAGTATTTAGAAGAATAAAAAAAATAAAGGCACTTGGTTAAGCATGATACCACTTCTTTTGAAAGCCTCCTTAAGTATACACCAGAATATATCATAGGATAGATTTTTGATCAAAATAAGAGCTCAAGGATTATGGTATTTAAATAAGGAAAATATTAGGGTAGTTATTGGATGATATAAAGGGAATTTAAGGTGGGAATAATAGGGGATAATGGGTGGCCTTTTATAAGTCAGGTGAGTGGAACACTTGTAATTTTTGAAAAGAGAAAGGTGAAACCCAATATTTTAAAAGAAATAAGAGTAAATGGAAAATTATATAGAATTTTGAATTTATGGTCTAAATATACACATAAAATAGTTTTTATACAGGTATTTAGTTAATTTTTACAAATATATTTTTATTTTAATCACCGATTAAACCATTTTCACCTTAACCATTATATTTTATTTTTATTATTTTCAATATTCATTATGGTAAAAAATTTGGCTGAATTTATTATAAAATATTAATTATTAAGATTAAATTTTTTTAATCTATTTTACCAAATTAAATTAATATAAGTGGAAAAAATATAATTAAAAATAACAGTCACATACATGATGAAAAAACATGTTTTCAAGAAGTGTATTTTTATGAAAAATTTGATTTCTTTCTAAATCCATGAAAAATAATAATCGTTGTATGAATATAAATTTCTATTATTGATATATAATATATATATTTTATTTAAATAATTCTTCATTATGGTTTTTTAATTAAATAATAATGAGAAACATTATTCAATTCAAAAAAGGTTTTATAAAAAATTAATTTTAAAAATGGAATTTACTTATAATAAAATAAAATATAAATATGATTAAAATCTAATTAAGTGGAATAAAGATAAATAAATAATAAATATATAATTTTAAACCATATTAAATTAATAATTATACTTTTAAATTTATATAACATACTAAAAAGGATTGAATTTTTTATAAAAATCTGTATTTTTACTATTAATTGAAAAATCAATATTTTTAGGAAAATCCCAATATTGCACTAAAATTAAAATTTAATATTTATATATAAAAATTAATTTTAATTTTATTTAATAACATTTCCAAAAGTTTTAAAAATTTATTATAATGTTTTTTCATGAAAAAAATAACAACCAGTTTTGAAAAAAAATGAAGAAAATAACTACTTTATCCAAAATTGGTAGATTACATAATGAAAATTTATACATAATATATATTGAGTAATAAATTTATATATAAATAATTTATAATGTAGTTAAGATTGTCCATACCAAAAAATTTAATGTCCTGGTTAAAATGTTTATATATTTCTAGGGTCGTTTAACCTTAACATTGCGTGTTTAATACACTATCGAACATAGTTTTATTCTCTAAAACCACGTGGTGTTAAATCTTCTATCCTTTAAATAAATTCAATCCTAACCATTTTAAAATTATCTTGGTAATAAAATGTTTTAATTTTGAAAATAAATTTTCACGAAACCCACATCATAATTTTTTTAACAAAACATTCACATGACAAGAGAGAAATGAACGTTTGGAGGTCATATAGAATAGCACATAATTGGTTTAAAAATAGGAGAAAATTAGTGCGAAGTGAATATTTGGGAATAAATGAAAAGAATAATTTCTATATAATTATATAGAGTGCTATACATCATCAATAATAAGATATGTAATGATCAAGAGAATGTTAACAACTGAAAAACCATAAACCAAAGAGGTATGAAAACAATCATTAATATAATCATAAATGATGATAATTGGATGCAATTTTTTTTTCAATATCATTTTACTAGATGTTATGAATTTATTTTCCATCTACACCAATATAATAAGAAAATATAGATTCATGATGAGTAGAATTTCATGCTTCAATCAATTTTCACTATAGTGTTGCCTTTTTCTCCAAATGATTAGTTATTATGATGAATTTTTTATGTATGGAGCACTAAAAGAAAAATTATATAATATCATACAACCATAAATGGGATAAAAATATATTTTAAATTTAATTATTCATTAACCAAATCCATAACGGTTATAATTTTTTAAGATAATTACCAAAAAGTGTGAACCTTCACATGATGAAATAATACAATATTCTCTAAAATTCAACAATAATACCAAATGTTAAAAATAAATAATTCCTAAATAACCTAAGCATTACCTAGAATTTCAACTTTTAATTTTAGCACACACATTTCATATTTCAATAAAAAAAATATTGACCATCTTTTGAAGTAACATTAATCAGTTATTTACTAACTACTTTTTTAATCCCCTGGTTATCTATAAGATAAAACATTTATTCTCAATATACAAGATCATATATAACCTAAAGGTTATAAATAAAATAAATATTTTCCCCCAAAATTAAAATTCATACTTCAAATTAAACAAAATCAGTATATATACTTTAATAAACTAAAATTTCTCATAATATTTCATTAATCACTTTAAGATCTCATGACTTAATACTTGAAAGGGGTATCCCATACTTTTAACTTTTGATCACCCTTAATCTTATAGAAATATAATGGTATCCATAACTATGATGGTAACCTAAGATAAAAAAAACTAATCTATAATGTTATCTGAACCCTCCTTTTATACAAATTATAATAGCCTTAATCCCACAGTCATAGATCGAGTGCTAAAATTGTAAACATTACAATTTTGGAATTGATACCAATGATGGTGAACCGATTTAAACCATTAAAAACTTACAACATCATAAGGAAATATTTAACTAATTACTTTCCCAATAACCTTTTAGGTTTATTGTTTTATATAATTAGGAAAAAATCATGACATCATGGATTCATAAATAACGAGTTCATAAAGGTAAATATCATCTACCACAATACTCATCCTCACAATGTACACATTAGGTAATCATTATCATCAATATTTAATACTTATAGAGATAATTCATTTGATGTAATTTTTTATAACTAGGGTAGAAGGAAATATAATAAGGGAGAGATCAAATGATCAGTAAGGGTAACCCTAATAATTAACAATTAAATTTCATCAATGATATTAAGATGAGAATATGCATATGATGACAAAATAAACGTGTATCAGAATAACCTAGGATAACTCATACCCACCAATACCTAGATAATCAAAGATGAAAAAATGACATAAGGATTTAATAAAGGTAAGAGTCATTAGAATCAATAATCATGATCCAGGTGATATCAATATTAATCAAATGAAACATTTAGAACCCATAATTTCAAAATAAAAACAAGTTTTTATCTTGGGACATTGTCTTTATAGAACCCTTACAAAACTATTAAAATTAGAATAAACATACAAGAAACTTTTAATATAATTATTCATATAATATAATCATTACCGAATTCATGGGAGCATTATCTAGGATCACCCATCATATAAGGTACATCAAGCTCACCAAGTGCTATATGGGTGCACCCATCATATATAAATGTCCAATAATAATAAATAAAATACATAGATATTGAATTGAACTGTAAAACTCATAAAAATATTCATTATTCCATTAATAACATGCTTTAACTATAAAAAAATGGGTTACATGACATTCTCTTTGAAACATTATTAACTTGTGAAAAGGGAATGTGTTCCACAACAATCTCTTTGAAATATGATTAACTGGTGGAAAATATTCACATTCCATAAAAATCACTTTGAAACATGAATAACCTATGAAAGGAAATAGGTTTCATAAAAATTAATTTGAAATATGATTGAAACATGTAAAATAAAAGGATTTTAAAAAAATTTCTTTGAAATAATAACCCATTCAGAGAAATAATGAGGAAGATATCATTACAAAATATCCATAGTGTAATGTAAGTAACATCAACGGTTGTTGATGTTGATGAATGTAAGAACAATTAAAAAATTATTAAAAAATTCTTGAGAAAAATACCCTTTTTAATTTTAAAATAATACCTTTAAACTAAAAAATTTAACAAAATATTTTTAATATATTCTTCTTGAAAAATACCCTTTGAAAAATATAATTTTTGTTTCAATGAAAATAATTGTAATGGTGGTGGGAAAATCCATTCATGCTATGAATGTCAAAAATGAACATTTTTTCTTTAAAATCTTGTAAGATGGAGTCAAAAGTGACCCATTTGTAAAAAATTAAGCAATTTTATTTTAAATAACATAAAATAATGTTAAATACCATGTAAAATAGATTTAGGATATCATTTATATTTATAAAGTAACATTTTTGAAAACATTTTTGAAAACTCGGATATGGATAATAAAGATTCCATATCTAGAAAAATATTCAATATAAGTATCACACACAAAAAATTTCTTAATATTTCTAGGACTTCTCAACCTGAGTTACACTCTTTCGTTCCCCAAGCTAGTTGGCCACATGACATGAGGAGTTCCTCTTAATATTCCATAGGTTTCTGACTACTAGTGGGGGATTAATACCATATTTATCATTAAAACATAAAAAAAACAAGTAATACACAAATAAAAATAAACAATATTTAAAATAAGAGCCTAACCAATAAAAAACAATATCACATGATAAACTAATTATAAAAATACAATATCAAAACTAAAACAATAGATATGTATTATTATTTATGCATCTAGTATTAATATGAAAACCCCAAAATAAAGACACTGAAAACTCCCATGTGGGTCTTGATATCAATTAAGGTTCCCTCATCAATATAACATAGGTTTCTTTCTATTATCATATCCTACAAACATGAAGTCTATTTGGGTACTGATTAAGCAGATCGAGTAGGGTGCGAGTACAACTCAGTAGGCTACCATCAATGAAATCTAAATAAAAATCCAGTTAATAACACCATGCAGATTTTTATAAATAATAAATATAATAAACAAGGTAAATATTTTTCATAATTCATTATACTTTAATTAGAAAAATAATTTACCAAGGTTCACTATGAAACCTACACCATCAAAACCTACTTTGGCCCATACCAAATTCTGAGACTTATCACATATGGAAATACTATTCGTTATAACACATGGTCTTTCATTATTGATTTAATTCCATTTTATATTTATGTACACATGGAACCGTAGTCCAATGCCAACATTTTTTTCCTATAATGTCATGGCTAGGAACCTAAAGTTATTTTAATCATCATTCCATATCCCCCAAACCTTTCATCAAATCAAACATACAATTGGGATTTTGAATAAATAGTATGTGTCACACACTCATTATCACATGCATGCATTTGGGTATAAAATTACATGTCAATCACCCCATTAATATTTGAAGAATTTTTCTCTGTCCCCAAAATTGTAAATTAATGAATTAATCATTTCAAAAATATCAAAATTAGAAAGGTTAAACATAATTAACCCTATTGTAATAATTTTACAACATCATAAACAATTAAAATTATGAAAACAATCAGGGTTATTCACCTTAATCACATGGAACATTATGAACAATTAACCATTATACCTTTTATTAAAATTTAATAATTTAGTCCATTAACAATTTAGGGTTAAGCCAAAAACCTTTTTTTTTTATTTTTAATAAATTTCATTACTCAAATTTATCACCAAATATCCAATCACATCAATTCACTAGTTTCATAATTCAATCAATTGACCAAATTAAATTTTCAAAGTTCAACCCATTTCAATATCACATAGAAAATCAATTAATCAATTACATGGATACATTAATTAATTAAGAAATTAATTAATCCAATTCAACATTCAATTTAAAAATGTTGAAATTGAAAGTCAACATTACATAAATGAAATTATAATTCAAGACTCTAAGAATTTCAATTTAGTCCACCTTCCTCGTGATTTTTGAAGAGAGATTTCCAATGTAAATATAAAATTGATGTGAAACAATCAATAACATGAAGACGAATGAGATCTAAAACAAAATCCTAGAATCAAGATAAAATATATTTTGATCTATCGTTCCCAAAATCTATTCCATTGCCAATAGTGGAAAATAGTCATTCAAATAAATGAGAAAAATATGGGAGGTAGGGGGAAACCATTAGGAAGAGGTTTCTTAACTGTCATCGATAATAGTGTTTTGAAGGCCTTGTAATCCATTTGAGAGCCTATCAAATTCATAGGAATGAGTTTAGGTCTGATTAGGGGTCATTAGGGATTAATAATGGTGGTTTGGATAATTTTTTTTGTTTTTTCGATGGCCTAAAATATCAAGTGCATGTTTTCCTGTATGGGACATATGATTTTCCAAAAATGTGATCTTCAAATTTTTATCTATCCTAATGGGTATATAGTTTCCCTTAAGATTGAACATTGTTTTACAAACTATATTATAACTCTGAAATCCCCCTTTATTTTTTGTTTCACGATTTATTTGGGTAGGTTGCCTGGTTTGGAAAAAATGTTCACAAACCATGAACTACCCAAATATTCTCCAGGAAAAATCCAATTTCACCAAAAATATATACCCAAGGTGAACCCCAAACAAGATATAATAAAAAAAAAGTACAAGAAAACAATCTTGAGAAATATCTAGAAATACTTGGGATCTTATAATCTATCTACCTTATAAAATATAATAAAAAATCTATATTCAAAAGAATATTTAAGATTATAAGATAAAAAGATCAGTCCACTGAGCCCACATATCTACTTGTCTTTCCCCAGATTCCTTGTGAACTCACCCATACTGCAACAATACATGAACAAGAAGCATAGTCATTCCCCTCAATACTTTCTCACAGTGATCCAAAACACGTATTGAATTTTCCTCAATGTAGGCATCAATCTCAAGATCAACATCATTACCCTTGATCACATTAGAAGTGTTGTATTGATACTACCAAATTTGTGACACATAAAAAAATTATTAATACCACAATACCTCTTTAGAAGATCCGATCAGTACAAAATTGGTCTAACCCTATCCAAAACCTCAAAAGGTCCCACAAACCTAGTCACTATACTCCTCTATCTCCAAATCCTATGGTGACAAAATATGGGAGACACTTGAAGGAATACATGATCACCCTCTGTAAACTATAGGGGTCATTGCTGTCGATGAACATATTAATTCCACCTACTCTGAGACATAACCATACATTTCCAAATAATGTCAACCTTATTCGATGTCTCCTAAATGAGATTAAGTCCAAAAATATCTAAGTCACTTTCCTCCATTTACTATAGAGGTGATCTACATGGCTTACCATAAGGAGCCTCACATGGTTCTATCTAAATAGTATCATGGTGCATATTATTATAAGAAAAATCAATGATCCCTAAATGGTTCTCCTAAGAACCACCAAGGTCAATAACATAAGATCATAACATATACTCATGTACCTAAATAGTGTATTCTGAATTTCCATTTTTTGGGTGGAAGGCCATTCCCTGAAATACCTATATACTAAGAACCCTTTATATTCCCTTCTACAAGCGTGAAATAAATCATCAGTCACATTCTGAAATTTTTCTTTGTGGAATCCCATGTAGATAAACTATCTCCTCAATGTTCATATCCCTTAACTAATCCAATGAGAATTTCTCCTGTATATGCAATAAATGAGTTACTTTCATCATCCTGTCTACCAAAACCCAAATAATATCATTATTTTGAGGTGTTCTTGGGATACCAATGACAAAATAAAAGTTAGCATCATCCCACTTTGATTCCGGAATAAAAATCTACTATAGTAAACCACATGTTCATTGATGTTTTTCCAACAAATATTGAAAAGTTAAGTATAGTTTCATGAATCTTGAAATATAATTTTACTTGCCCGAACACCAATAATATCGATGTAGGTCACATAACATTCTTGTCAAACCTAAATATACCCCCCACTTCATGGCATGAAATTCATGCATCAACTCTTCATACAAACACATAGTCCGAACAACCCGATTCCAAACATATATGATCTCCTCATCATCTATAGTCCAATATGATGGTGAATCCCCACATTCCAGGATATAAATCATAGTAGAACACTCTAGATCTTGATACCACTTCTCCATTATCTGGATCAGAAGTGGGTACTCCATTAAAACTGATAAAAGGGTCTAATCCTGTGCCTCTGAAAGCACAAAAATCATATCATCCAGAAAATCAATCATCATTTAGTCAAACTAGACCCCTTAACTACCTAAGTGTGAGTTTTCATTTATAAAGAATCAATAACACTATTTCCCTTCCTAGGAGTATATTTCACTTCAAAATAAATTGATTGCATATACTAAAACTATCTCCACTGTCAGATATTCAAATCACTCTACAGAAACGTATACCGTAATCTCTTGTGATCAATATACACATTAAACTTCTCAACCAGCAGATAATATCAACAAAAATTTAATTAATAAACCACATCAGCTAATTTGTGGTCATGTATAGGGTAATTAAATTCATTTGACCACAAATTTTGTGACACCTATTCCAAAACTCAACCCCCCTACATCAACACTATTCCAATATAATCTTAGATACATCACAAAATACTATATACACCCCTGGCTCATCTAGGATCAATATCTGTGCATTTTTAGACGCTTATTCATCTCATGAAAAACATTACCACAGGGTCCAGACCACTTTAACTTTATTATGTTATATGTCTAGACTGAAAGTGATACTACAATGTGGGAAAAGTCTTGGATAAACCTCTATTAATATCCCTCAAATCCTAAACAAATTAGGATATTGAAAACATTCCTTGGATTATCCCAAGAAGCCTCCACCCAAACTTGTTTTTGTTCCCTTAACACACATTCCTGCGAGATGATGTGACCCATGAAGTGTACCTATCAATCTGGAATTGACACATTATTATCTTATAATATATACTATGCTCTATCATTGTACTTAGGATGTTGTCCAAATGTTGGGAATAGTCATCAAGTGTCTTAGACAACACCAATATTTCCTCGACAAACACTACGCCAAAATTATATAGGTATGGATGGATGATTTTTTTCATCAATGCCATAAACATAGAAGGACAATTTTTTAAACTAAATGGCAACATGATGAACTCATAAAGTGTAACACCCCGAGCTTCCACAATACGCCTCTCTTTCAATAATGCAATAGCTTACATTGTACGCAAGTTCGAGTTCTAACACACCACGACTAATCAAAGTAGCCATTATGAATAGTAATAACCACCTTTTAAAATTATAGAAATTTTATATTTCAAAATGGACTTCATTTTTGTATTCGTAATATCGAAATTATCCTAAGTTGAATTTTTTGTAATTTTCTGAGAACTTCCAATTTTTTATAAATAGTGAAAAATACTTAAAAAAAACTTTCTTAATCAAAATAATTTATCGTGATAAATTATACTATTGAGTGTTTTAAAAGTATAATTAGAATATATTTTTACCATTTTATCCAATGGTGTTCATTAGAATTAATTTCACATTGAAATTGGACATAAACAATTGTCAATCTTTTGATTGATATTCTTTCTTAAAACACGCTATTTGTTGTGAAAGCGGGAGTTAATTAGAAAATTAATTAATGCAACTTATATTTTTGGAATTTTTCAAAATAGAAATTATTTTTTAATTCAGAATATCAATTATAGCTTAGGTTAAAATTTTGGCACTATTCTGAAAAACATCAATTTTTGATGAATAGTGAAACCACTAAGTGGTAGTTAAATAACTGATTTTTTCATTTAAATGAAATATTACCACTTCTGTGATTTGGTTTTCAAAAATCCAACAAACATGGTTGTTATTAATAAGTAAAATGTGGTTCAATGGGATTAAAATAATTGTTTTGTGAATAGTAACTTTTAAGTTTAATTAATCGTGATTAAAGGTAATTAGTAAAATTTAAGGTAAAAATGATATTATAAAAATATTAAATGACCTTGAAACTTGTCCTAAACCTATTGGATAAGTCATGGTCGACCAAGACAATACATGGGTCAACTTGGGGATCTCATGGAGCCACTTTGTTAGGAAAATGAAATAAATAACTTTTATTTAAAGTTAAAATAAATATGTCACAATTATAAGTTGTTTTACTAAACCAATTATTAAATGGAGTTATACAAGTCATAGTTTTGACTATAAATATTCATTAGAAAGATAAAAATATTTCCTACTTCATGATTATTTTTTTATAATTTTTAGACATTATATAAATTAAATTATTTATGACACCATAATGATGCCGCCATTACCTCATTAATTGAAGATTTAAATAAATTGAAAGGATAATGTAACATCTAAGGCTTAAACTTGTCAAAAACCTATTTTATGATGATATTTCAAAACCTTATCACCTTAGCCTAGAAATATATCATTTTGGGACCTTTAGAATCCAAAAATCATTTCTTAATAAAGTAACATTTCGTGACATTCCAAGAGTGACCCTCCTCTCCACTTATAAAAGGCCCCCACCACTACCACCTTACTCACACTTTCAAAGCCTTTTGGCTCGGCCAAACTATGCCCAAATACTCTCCCAACTTTCTTCCATTACTCCTAGAAGCCTCACATTGGGCAGAATTCTTCCCAAAGAATCCTTTGGCTCAAATCAAAAGAGTTACCCGATTTTAAGGTAATGTCTTCTCTTATGTTATTTTGTGTTATTTTGCTTATCCAACCCCCTAAAATCTTTTTATTAATTTATTTTGTGCAACAACAGTATCCTCAATATACTAGGATGTTGTTATAAGAAGTATTCGAGCTACACTTACACACACCTACATATAATGGTTAAAGAACATACTATTTCTGTGTATGGCGAATTTCTGCCTCACGAAACGATGATTGACCAACACTCATATAACATCTTCAAAGGTGGCCATTAAAATGTCACTCTATTTATATATGATATATAATATGTTTATATTTTACTTAAGGTTCTGTAGTTTTCATTTATGGCATACCTTATTGTTTCCATTATGGGTAAACACGATATTTTCATTTTAGGAAATGCAGACTACTGCCCCCTCAAAGCGATTTGAATCGTTAATGACATATATGGGATGTATAAAGGATGGAGTAAATGATATTATATATGATATTATACTGGAATTATAATATACCTTTATATCATTATGATTTCATTAAATACGAAATAGAAATGAAAGTAGCGTTCATGCGTACGTACGACTTACCGTCTCCATGAACGGTGCATTTCATTTCTTACCTCTAAACGCTATGGAATATTATAAATGCATGTATATAATGAATATATATTAGATATATGATATCTATATCATGAATATAATTCTGGATATAATGGATATTTCACCACAAGAACAACTTGTAATTATAAGAAGTTTATTTTTGACTCAAGTACCAAAGATCGACAAAACGACCGTTATTAACTTAAATAATTACATAATGTTCATAACATGGTAATAAGTGATATAAAAGGAATAAAAAAATTTAAAAAGGTTATTAAGAAATTATAAATTAACTCTAGCTTATTATTTAGGAGGTTAATGAACGGTCGAGTCAAGACAGGACGCAAGGTAAGGGAACTTCTTAACCCAATTTCAATTCTTTGGGTTAATCTCCTACTTTCAAATTACGTCATGATATTATTATGTCTTATCTTATATTTTTAATTTCATTATGGGTAATTATAGTCAATACACATAATAGATCTATTTTATTTAAAAAAATGATCTTTGTATGGGACTTCTTCTCAATCTTCTTTCATTGAGGCATATTTTGTTTTATACACAACCATCTTTTATACGGTGTATAAACCCCTTTGACTTTTATGTTTATTCAAAAGGAATCTTTTTATACGAAGCGTTTATTAAATGACAAAAGCAAATGTTTTTGTCGTACGTATGCGGCGACAATAACTTCTCCGCCGCCGTGACCATTATTTGAGTTTCGGCTTCCTCTACAAGCCACAACTTTTTTTTAAAAAGAAAAATAAATACCATGTTTTACTTTTCTTTTATTTTGGTATTGAAAATGGTTTTGAAAGTGTTTTTATTATATCAATGTGTTGTATCTATATCTTGTGATTGAAGTGTGGAAATATTATGTTTCCTTTATGCATGTTTTATGTGATACAATTATGTTATGGTTTATGATATGTTTAAACCTGTTCATATGAGGAATGCATTGGACTTAATAAGTGACGGGTGGAGCCCACTATAGCTCCTCGATGCATCAGTAGGTCTCATGAGACAAACTAGTGTCTTGGCACGAGGCCTTAACAAAATATTATTGTAGACTTGGCACGAGGCCTTGGCTACGTGGTTATGATAGTCTGGCATTATGCATTCCATCATTATGAAAGTGGTTATTGATATTTCATGTGATTATTCGACTAGTAGAATATCCATGTGAGTAAGTAAATGACATTATTTCATTTTACTTTTTCCATATTATGTTGAAGTTCAAGTTTAAAAGGCTTTTGGTTTAGTTATACATTTCCTTAAATGTTTATGTTTATTTATGAAAGCTTCTGCTATATTGTTATCCTTACTGAGCATCTGAGCTCACCCCTTTCAATGATTTAAAATTTTCCAGGATGTGAAGAAGTATTTTATGAATGACCTACAGGGATAGTCAGAAGAGGATATGAGTGTGGACTATGAGGACTTTGTTATTAGTTTTTCACTTTATGATGTAATGTAACATTTATGAATGTATCTAGTGTTTCCAAGGCTACTAAACTAATCAGTCTTTCAAGACTTGATCTTTTGTGATCATGCCAGTGCTACGCAATAATGCACCGACTATGGGTAACTAGGGTCGGGGCGTTACAGTTGGTATCAGAGGCAGTTTAGTACTAACATTGGAAGCTAGATTTAGATAAACTCTGATTAGAGCACATAGCCCGAAGATATACATTAAGGATTAGTATAGAATAAATTCCTAGAATTTTGGTATTATAGAGATTTTGTGAGTTTTCCAAGAAATACATCCCTGTCTGGATACGAGCAGGTAGAGGCGGCTCTAGAACAGATGTACCTAGGGGTAAAACCCAAAAACACCGCTTTGAGCTAGACTCGAATGGGAACTGGTGCACGACAACGGGCCTTGCTGCACTCTTGGTTACAACACTCCCAGGGGATATGCTTAGGATAATTATAATTTTCTTTACAAACCACTATGAAGGGTTATGAGTATATACTTCCTCAAATAAAACATTTCTTTTTATGATTATGGATTATATCCATAAATAGTTCAATTTATGTAAAGTGTTTTACAAGTATGGAATTAGGTATTTTAATTCATAAACTAATCTAGTTTATGCCATTGTTTAGAAATGGCGCCTAGTGGAAGGAATGGAAACCGTATCAGTACACACACTCCATGTAGGAATTTCCATCATACTCAAGATAATTATTGTGGAGTTGGAGATACAACTGGAGCAGATCAACTTATTACCATACTGGGACAACTCACTCGGGTTATGAATAATAACCTTACTCATATGGAGCACCCTGATCCACAACGTGAAAGATCAATGTTAGACCGCCTCATGAGGCAACAAACGCCAACATTTAATGGGGGTACAAATCCATTAGTAGCTGAGCAATGGATAAAATCCTTAGAGAAAATATTCCACGCCTTGGGGAGTAGCGAAAGGGAGAAGGTTATCATGGTAGTTTACCGCCTCACTAGAGATGTCGATCAATGGTGGTCATTGATTCAAAATACAAAGGAAGATGAAGAAGTAACAAGTATAGAATGGAGAGTGTTCAAAGACCTTTTCATAGAAAAATAATTTCCACATGACCATCGAGCAGATATGGAAAGGCAATTTCTGAGTCTGAGACAAAAGGAGGATGACAATTTCACAAAGTATGAGGCTAACTTTACAAGGTTAGTGAGGCATGCAGCAGATTATATACATAACCCAAGAAGTAAGATTGATCGTTTCTTTTATGGGTTAAAACCATTTATCCGTCGAGCTTTAGTATCACAATCTTTCTCAACATATGAAGATATAGTCTCGTGTGCTATTAAGGCAGAAAAGGAATTCTCTAAGTCTTATGAGAATAAAGTAAAGCAAGAGAAGAAGAGAATGGTGGAACAAGAGACGGATAAAGGGAAAAATGGAAAGAAGGATTTTCCATTATGTGATAATTGTGGGAAGAATCACCCTGGTACTTGCCTAAAAGGAATGTGACTTTGTTATAAATGTGGCGAAAAAGGTCACCAGGAACGTGATTGCAAGGGAAAGAAAGACGCTATCAATGTTGAATGCTACAATTGTAGAGAAATGGGGAATTATGCAAATGAATGTCCTAAGCGTCAGGGAAACTTACCTTAGAAAAGGCCAAGGGATCAAGGCCAATCTTATGCTGTGACTACAGTTGAAGCGGAATAATTAATGTATTGGTTCTTTTAGACTCATGGATTATATTCTGGTTATTAGAATAATGTGATATATATATATAAGGATTGTACTGTAGTACTTGTTTATTTCATTAAGGTTTTAATATGATGAAGGTAAACATATTTTTGTATGTGACAATAAGATAAACTTTACCTTGTCTAAGGAATCTGATGATACAATTGATTTTGGAATTTAGAGACCTTTTAGAGAAAGTCTGGACAGAGGTATTTTGGATAACTATAAAGGTTGGAATGGATTAAGTTGAACCTTGGATAGTATTGTTAAAGGTTAAAACATTTATGAAGATTACTTTTGGAGTATTATAATACTATATATTTTAGGAAAAGGACAACCTACAGGTCAGGGGATAACCCGTCGCGTCGGACAAAGCTGCAGGAATCGAACCCACAACCATAGTGCGACAGACCTTTATTACCTACCACTAGCCTACAGGAAGTCCCTGGTTATTACAAAATATTTTTCCTATTATAAATGGTATGTGGTAATATTTAGAACCTTATAAAATTAGGATGAATATAATATTTTTGAGTTCTATTATCTTTTTGAGTGAAAGATGAGTTTGTGGTATAAATTAGTTGAAGGTTGAAACTCTACTTGTCATGCATAAATATACGTATCCCTATCTCTTATTCTATGAATAAATTAATTCTTAAACTTTAGTAAAGGTATATTAAAACAAAAAATGTGTTATCCTAATACCTTATGTCTTGTTGAACTGGTAATATTTTAAATCAACATAGATTGAAGGCTTTGAGTACCTCAATTTTACACTTGTTTGGGATTGATGACCTCAATCAATCCCTAAAAATATTTATGTTTTTCCTCTAATTATATGTCCCTAATTCCCACCAATGTTCTACTTATCGAGATCATAATTTGGTGGTGACTTTTTCATTTCCCTTTCCCTCTTATTAAGGCTAAATTCTAATAACCTTTTTTCCGATGTGGGTTTTCCACAAAGGTATTTTCTATTTTCAACCTTTTATTTTCAAAGTAAAATTTAAAATTGCGAGGACGCAATGTATTGAAGGAGGGGAGAATCTAACACCCCGAGCTTCCATGATACGCCTCTCTTTCAATAATGCAATAGCTTGCATTGTACGCAAGTTCGAGTTCTAACACACCGAGACTAATCAAAGTGGCCATTATGAATAGTAATAACCACTTTTTAAAATTATAGAAATTTTATATTTCAAAATGGACTTCATTTTTGTATTCTTAATATCTAAATTATCCTAAGTTTAATTTTTTGTAATTTTCTAAGAACTTCCAATTTTTTATGACTAGTGAAAAATACTTAAAAACGACTTTCTTAATGAAAATAATTTATAGTGATAAATTATAATATTTAGTGTTTTAAAAGTATAATTAGAATATATTTTTACCATTTTATCAAATGGTGTTCACTAGAATTAAATTCACTTTGAAATTGGACATAAACAATTGTCAATATTTTGATTGATATTCTTTCTTAAAACACGCTATTTGTTGTGACAGAAGGAATTAATTAGAAAATTAATTAATGCAACTTATATGTTTGGAATTTTTCAAAATAGACATCATTTTTGAATTCAGAATATCAATTATAGCTTAGGGTAAAAGTTTGGCACTATTCTGAAAAACATCAATTTTTGATGAATAGTGAAACCACTAAGTGGTAGTTAAATAACTGATTTTTTCATTTAAATGAAATATTACCACTTCTATGATTTGATTTTCAAAAATACGACATACATGGTTGTCATGAGGAAGTAAAATGTGGTTCAATGGGATTAAAATAATTTTTTTTGGTGAATAGTATCTTTTAAGTTTAATTAATTGCGATTAAAGGTAATTAGTAAAATTTAAGGTAAAAATGATATTATAAAAATATTAAATGACCTTGACACTTGTCCTAAAATTATTGGATAAGTCATGGTAGACCAAGAAAATACATGGGTCAACTTGGAGAGACAATGGAGCCACTTTGTTAGGAAAATGACATAAATAACTTTTATTTAAAGTTAAAATAAAAATGTCACAAACATAAGTTGTTTTACTAAAAAAATTATTAAATGGGGTAAAAAAAGTCATAGTTTTGACTATAAATACTAATTATAAATATAAAAAGATTTCCTAAATCATGATAATTTTATAATAATTTTTAGACATTAAATAAATTAAATTATTTATGACACCATGATGATGCCACGATTACCTCATTAATTGACGATTTAAATAAAATGAAAGGATAATGTAAAATCTAATACATACACTTGTAAAAAACCTATTTGATGAATATATTTAGAACCCTTATCACCTTATCCTCGAAATATATCATTGTGGGACCTTTTGAATCCGAAAATCATTTCTTAATAAAGTAACATTTCATGACATTCCAAGAGTGCCCCTCCCCTCCACTTATAAAAGGCCCCCACCACTACCACCTTACTCACACTTTCAAAGCCTTTTGGCTCGGCCAACCTCTACCAAAATACTCTCCCAACTTTCCTCCCTTACTCCTAGAAGCCTCACTGCAGAATTCTTCCCAAAGAATCCTTTGTCTCAAATCAAAAGAGTTACCCGATTTTAAGGTAATGTCTTCTCTTATGTTATTTTGTTTTATTTTGCTTATCCAACCCCCTAAAATATTTTTATTCATTTCTTTTATAAAAACACCTGTATCCTCAATATACTAGTATGTTGTTATAGTAATTATTCAATCTACACTTACACACACCTACATATAATGGTTAAAGAACATACTGTTTCTGTGGATGGCGAATTTCTGCCTCACGAAACGATGATTGTTCAACACTCATATAACATCTTCAAAGGTGCCCATTAAGATGTAAATCTATTTATATATGATATATAATATGTTTTTATTTTACTTAAGGTTCTGTATTTTTCTTTTATAGCATACCTTTATTGTTTCATATATGGGTAAACGCGATATTTTCATTTTAGGAAGTGCGGACTACCGCCCCCACAAAGTGATTTGAATCGTTAATGCCATATGTGGGATGTATAAAGGATGGAGTAAATGATATTATATATGATATTATAATGGAATTATAATATACCTTTATATCATTATGATTTCATTAAATACGAAATAGAAAAGAAAGTAGCGTTCATGCGTACGTACGGCTTACCGTCTCCATGAACGGTGCATTTAATTTCTTACCTCTAATCATTATGGAATATTATAAATGCATGTATATACTGGATATATATGAGATATATGATATCTATATCATGAATATAATTCTGGATATAATGGATATTTCACCACATGAGAAACTTGTAATTATAAGAAGTTTATTTTTGACTCAAGTACCAAAGATCGACAAAACGACCGTTATTAACTTAAATAATTACATAATGTTAATAAAATGGTAATAAGTGATATAAAAGGAATAAAAAACTTGAAAAAGGTTATTAATAAATTATAAATTAACTCTAGTTTATTATTCAGGAGGTTAAAGAACGGTCGAGTCAAGACAGGACGTAAGGTAAGGGAACTTCTTAACCCAATTTCCATTCTTTGGGTTAATATCCTACTTTCAAATTACGTCATGATATTATTATGTCCTATATTGTATTTGTACTTTCATTATGTGTAATTATAGTGAATACACATAATAGATCTATTTTATTTAAAAAAATGATCTTTGTATGGGACTTCGCCTCAATCTCCTTTCATTGAGGCATATTTTGTTTTATACACAACCTTCTTTTATACGGTGTATAAAGCCCTTTGACTTTTATGTTTATTCAAAAGGAATATTTTTTATACGAAGCGTTTATTAAATGAAAAAAGGGAATGTTTTTTTTGTATGTATGCGGTGACAACGACTTCTTCGCCGCCGTGACCATTATTTGAGTTTCAGCTTCCTCTACAAGCCATAACTTTTTTTTAAAAAGAAAAATAAATACCATGTTTTACTTTTCTGTTATTTTGGTATTGAAAAAGGTTTTGAAAGCGTTTTTATTATATCAATGTGTTGTATCTATATCTTGTGATTGAAGTGTGGAAATATTATTTTTCCTTTATGCATGTTTTATCTGATACAATTATGTTATGGTTTATGAAATGTTTAAACCTATTCATATGAGGAATGTATTGGACTTAATAAGTGAAGGTTGGAGCCCACTATAGATCCTCGATGCATAGATAGGTCTCATGAGACAAACTAGTGTCTTGGCATGAGGCCTTGACAAAATCTTATTGTAGACTTGGCACGAGGCCTTGGCTACGTGGTTATGATAGTCTAGCATTATGCATTCCGTCATTATGAAAGTGGTTATTGATATTTCATGTGATTATTCGACTAGTAGAATATCCATGTGAGTAAGTAAATGGTATTATTTCATTTTACTTTTGCCATATTATGTTGAAGTTCATGTTTAAAAGGATTTTTTTAGTTATACATTTCCTTAAATGTTTATGTTTATTTATGAAAGCTTCCACTATATTGTTATCCTTACTGAGCATCTGAGCTCACCCCTTTCAATGTTTTAATATTTTACAGGATGTGAAGAAGTATTTTATGAATGACCTCTAGGGATAGTCAGAAGAGGATATGAGTGTGGACTATGAAGACTTTGTTATTAGTTTTTCACTTTATGATGTAATGTAACATTTATGAATGTATCTAGTGTTTCCAAGGCTACTAAACTAATAGGTATTTCGAGACTTGAACTTTTGTGATCATACCAATGCTATGTAGTAATGCACCGACTCTGGGTAACTGGGGTCGGGGCGTTACATAAAGACCATACCTTATTATGAAAGTATTTTTTGGTATATCAAATGGGCGAAATCTCAACCGCTGATTCCCTAATATCAATTAAATCTTTGAAAAGATACAAGTTCCCTTTAACTAGTCAACGAGATTATGGATATGTGAAATATGATTTCGGTTCATTAAGATCATCTAGTTCAACTTCCAGTAATCAACACATAAATGTAATGCCACTTAATCTTTACTTTACAATAAAATAAGATAGCCCCAAAGTGATTTAATCAAATGAATAAACCCCTTATTTATCAAGTCTTCTAGTTCAGTTTTAAGATCTTGAAGCTCTGTTTGTTCAATTTTGTATAGTTGAATAGAAACTAACATAGCCCCTAATATGATCTCAATTGTAAATTTCACATCTCTCTCAGGTGGAATCCCCGATAAGTCATTCAGAAACACATCCACAAACAAGTCCACAATATACTAAAAGACATCATGCATTACACACAAAAAATCCATCAACATAAATGAAAATTGGGTGGAAAGATCCTCCGACTGTAGATGAATTGGACCTGACAAGCCTCCCTGAATATCCCACTCTCCATAGTGAAAATAATTTTTACCCTCAAGAGATGTAAAGATGAATCTCTTGCAGAAATAATAAATGTGGGACCAATATGATGCTAACAAGTATATGCCCAAAATAAATTCAAATACTAACATGTTAATTATGTAATGATCCCAATGAATGAGATAATCCCCAACCTTGAGAGAACACCCATTTAAAAAATATATTTCTATCAATTGTACTCCCAAAGGTGTATCGATTATCATAACCCTACATAAAAATTCCACTACTAGACTCAACCCATTCATGTTTTGTGAGGATATAAAGGAATGAGAGATTCCAGTGTCAAATAAGGCACTTGAAATCATAGAAGACACAAGAATAATATCTCTAACTATCGATGGTCCATCATTTCATCCACAAGTTTAGGATGAACTACACGAAACTCTACTAACCCTCTTTCTTAAAAACCATTTTGACTCCTCTAACCTACACCACTCTACTGATATGGGTGATCATTCCAAGGAGTACCTTGTTCACTACCTCAACCACCACGACTAGTAGAACTGTAACTTCCAAAGTAATATAGGGTAGAAGAACCAATTTTAGCACTCCAAGTATCTCTATCTCTTCCATTATTACCCAACTATCATGGGTTCCTACATAGCCGTTGTTGGTGTATGATCGTACCACAAGCTCTGCAATCTCTTGGTGGTTGGGTACAATACCTATGAACATGTCTAGGAATACCACACTAGTGGAAGGCCAATTGAGTAAGGTCCTGAGTAATTTAACCTTCTCTCTTGTCACACGTCTTGCTGTATCCATGGATGGAATTCACTAAGAAATGATTCACACTCTCAGAAGATGTAACTCCTAGTTTTCTATAAGAAACCACATACATTCCACTGGAATCATCCTTCAGGTTCTCCTTATATTTGAGAGTATGATTCACCAATTCTAACATCATTTTCTGTTGAAATATGTGAACTTGGGATTTATCTTAACATTTAATCCCAGAAGAAATCTGATTCACCACAATTACATCATATCATACCAAAAATGGTGAAAAGAATTGAAAATTCATAATGTTTCTAGATTATCCCTTAAGGGTCATGCTCCCCTAAGACAACATTATAAACTCATCTACTATCTCCATCATAAGCATCTCAAGGTATCATTTCTCCAATAACATCACCTAAAATGCCTCTCAAACCATATTCTCTAGATATTCATCTCAGGTATATATTTCTAACAAATGCTTCTCTTGACCATGTATCATATAAGCATCAATTTTGACTATCTTATTAGAAGGATTCTTCAAGTGGTCAAGTATCACCTGTATACACTTAATCCAAAACTCAGTTATGTCCTGTCCACCATCTCTAGTGAATATCAGAGGGTGAAAAAATTGAAACTCCTATGTTAATTCATAGATACACTTGAAAACCTTCCATGAGTATCATTCCATAATTTTATAAAACAAGAATTGTTTTTCAAAAATTGTCCCAGGATTACTCGCTTGACACTATTAGTGCCTCAGGTTCCACTACTAGAGGATAATACCAAGTCACATGCTCCTATCATCTTATCAACAAGTGTCATCCTCGAGGAATAACTCTGCAAATAAAAATGCATGTCTAAGGAAACAAAACACACCAAAAAAACATTTAACATGAGGGATTCACATAAATACATAACAAGTAAACCCCATTTCTAGCCATATATGAAAAACTAAGGCATTACCACTACCTTCAACCACACCTTATCTTAGACATTGATTAAAAAAGGGTTAAAACATTATCATATTCAAGATTCTCATTAGACACCCATTTTACACATTCTGCAAAAATTTTATATATTTAAATTAATATTTGGATCCTTTATCAGTTCAATTTCAAAAACATATAAAAATAGTACAATTTCAAAAAATTACCCAAAAATTTATTTTCTGTGTATTCTTAAAAATGATACATGTAATAATAATTTTTGAGTGCTTATAATGACGCATGCATACTCAAATATCTTGGAATACTAGGCCACAAGTTAAATAATATAAAATCTCAATAAAAATAATCATATCACACAAAATGTGAATCACTTGAGGTGAAATAACACCAAACTATTACAACACACATCAATAACAATAATCCCACCATGGATACAATGATTTTACCCCTCACATAGATTAGATACTCCTATGAATGAGTTCTTAACAAAGTCCAGTATCATCCTATTCTCCTTTATATATTCCCAAAATAGTAAGAAAAAAGAAAAAAAGAAAAGTCATTTGATAACACATTGTGAGATCCCAACCTGGGTGCCATAGACTGGTTCCCCAAACTAGTTTTCCATAAGAACTAAAGATATATAATTATATATATTTGTCTAATGTTAGTTTAAAAAAAAATACATTGAAAATTCCCTAGTTGATCCTAACACCATGTCTAGTTCCCTAATCCAAGATCCTTCCAAACTCATATATCTAACATAGGAATATTTCCCTTATCCTCCCCTACCAACATGAAGTCTATTCGGGTACCAATCTGGCAGCCCATGTAGGGTGTGAGAAAAACTCAGTAGGTCACCACCAACAAAGTCTAAATAAATATCCAATAAATAAGTGTTTATGAAGTTGTAGAAATATTAAATAATATTAACATGGTACGTTTTTTCATAATTAATTATTATTTAATTGAGAACACAATTTACCCAGGTTTGTGATGACATTCGAGCCCTAAAAACCTACTTCATCCAGTACCGAAGTCTTTTCCTTATCAGATAGTGAAAAAAAATAATTATAACACATGGGATTTAATTATCCATTTAGTTCCATTTTATATTTATGACCACTTTGAACTATAGTATAATGGAAACATTTTGGACCTAAAATTCTATTTTAATCAATTATCCATTTATAGTTAATCTAGAAATCCTCTAATTTAAATATTTAATCAATTCAATAATTCAAAATTATCACAAATAACTAATAAATCCTATTTAATAATTTAATAATTAAATACAATAAACTAATTCAATTTCCCAAGTTCATATCATCTCATTAC
Organism: Viscum album; assembly: GCA_963277665.1. Lineage (NCBI taxonomy): Eukaryota > Viridiplantae > Streptophyta > Magnoliopsida > Santalales > Viscaceae > Viscum > Viscum album. The sequence continues at coordinate 1,954,923,055 of OY728125.1, forward strand.
CACATAGAGAATCAAATACAAAATTCCATTAAATAATTAAAGAATTAATTAATCCAACTCAATATTAAAAATCAAAATCTGGGAATTGAAATTCAATAACAAATACATACAATTATAATTGAATACTTTTGGGTTTTCAATTTAGATCACCTAACTCATGATCGTTGATGGATGCTTACCAACAGTAGTCCCCAATTAAAGTAGAATGGCCAAGAACACAATGGAGAATGAGATCTTGAACCAAATACTAGAATCAAGATCAAATAGATCTATATCTATCATAGCATAAATCAAATCCATCAATAATGGAGTAAAATAATCCTTACAATGGATGGAAGAAATACATGAGAGAGTTAGGAAACCAATCATGAAGATATTTTTACTGGGATAGGTGAAAATCTTTGAAAAAAATACTTGATTAATCAAAAATGATGTTCGAAAGGCATTGGAATCCATCCTAGAGCCTTTAAAATTAATAGGAATGAGTTTGGTCTGATTGAGGGTTATTAGGGATTAATACGGGGGGGGGGGGGTGTGGTTAAGATTCTCTTTTAAATTGTTAGGGGTTTAGAATAATACATGAAAAGTTCTCAATATGGGATAGAATTTTTTTGAAAATCATGTTACTTAACTATTTCCCTCTCTTATGGGGTGCACAATTTCTTCTAAGAGGGAACACGACTTGAAAAACTGTGTTCCAACCATGCAATCCCCCTTTATTGGGGGTTTCATGGTTTCATGGGGTAACTCAAATCATTTTGGAAATCCAAGAACCAACTGTGTAATTACCCAAACCTCCCTAAAAAATATAATTTCAATAAAAATATCCCCGAGGTAAAACCAAAAAATATATACAAAAAATGGTAGAAGTGTACATGAAAAAGATCTTGAGACATATACATAGTAGGTTGGGATTATACAATTTCTATAATATAAAATTAATGAAATGAAAATTAAAACAATGAACTACATTTTAAAATCGATGTTATTAAAAGATATTTTTTTAAGAAAATAAGATCATATGATTACTTTCAAAGTAACCTTGAATGTAAAAAATCCTAAAAGAAATAATATTGTAACATTATGCCTTTACCACTTTGGTAACTTTTAAATCCTAAGACCCATAAAATAATAAAATAAAATGGAACTTTAAATATTAAGAAAATATTGATATTTATGATAAAAATATCTATAAGAATGTATATACATCTCACCAATAAAAATAAGTTAATATCATATATGTATTTTTGAAAGAAAGAGTATTTGTGATGAATTACCCTTTCAAATATCATACTATTGAATTTTTGAATTAATACAATAATAAAATATGAGTATAAAATGAAAATAAACATAAAAAATAGGAAATAAAACATGAGATAGTTCAAATTAACTACAAAAATAATCATATTATATCAAATATGATGAAAAGTTAATATAACTAAATAAAAACAAATTGAGTTATGAAATTATTTTCTACTTAGTAACTTTCAAGTCAAATCCCACTGGATGAAATAATTGAAATCAAATTATATAATACCATTATTTATGAATGATTTATGATATTAAATTTAAATGAATTAATATATACAACACACATTATAATGAATTGGTGAATATTTCATATATCTAATAAAAATGAAATGTTAGGCGAGAAATGCTTACCTCTGGTCTGAATTTCATCATATGTTCCCTACCCTCCTATATAATAAAAATATATTAATTATTTAATTTTTAAGAACTTTTTACAGTTTTAATAAATTATACTAAGACCACATATTTTATTTCCTTCAAAATATATATTTAAAGTCTTAGTCAGATAAGTCCACAATGGTTGTTCTGAGGTTTCTTGCATCATTGTTTCAAAATTACTTTTGTGTGATGAATGTGGTGATAGTGGTAATTATTTTACCATATAAATAATTGTAACCATGAAGTATTTATCATAATTATACATAATTTATAATTTTAAAACCAATCGTGAAATATGGTAATGAAAAATGAATTGTGTTATAATTAGTTTATGGATGACCATTTAAACGTATGAGTAACATTAATATTTTTCAATAATCATCATAGAAAGATGTTAAGTAATATTTTTTCTTTAAATAAGAATAATAATATAATAAATAAAATATTATATCATTGAATATAATTATATATATCATCTCTTTTTAGTGGTGATGGAAACAATAATCACATTACTTCGTGGAGGTGGTTGTCCACACGTGCACACGAATGATGTAATAATTTTTCAATGTAAGAAAAAATAATATATAATATATTTTAATAATGATAAATATATCTTTAATATCATTATTATATCATATATATTCATTATCATTATACATACTACCTTCCATGTAAATAATTAATTAAAAGTGAATCAAATTGCATAGGGATGTGACAGTCTGCCGTACAAAGGATTGACGTTATTGTACCCCCCATGGAATGAAAATTAAAAATGTTATATATGATATCATATTTCAACAAGTATAAAAATTATAAAATTATTATATATATATATATATATAAATTTAATACCCCATTATATATGTTTATGAGAGGTGATGGAGGATAACTGATGACATCAGATCGCTTGGTTGTAGTCTGTTGTACACACAAATGAGGATTTTTTATCCCATTTTATGTAAGTGGATATGGATTTAGGTTATGAATTAAAAATAAAGACAAAAAAATTAAATTTTTGAAGTTTTTTATAATATTATCCTAAAGGAGGAATATTTGATGGAGGTGGAAGATGAAGCAATATAAATATTATTGGTAAAGGACAACACTTCTTCAGATGACCTCCTTAGTTAAGAACTTAAAGGATTATTAGGATAGATTTATGATTAAAAAAATTGATTTAAGATATGGTGAGGTAACTAAAGAAGTAATTTGTGTAAGTATTAGTAATGTAAAAGGTCTTTAAAGGTGTGATTAATAGAGGATAGAGGATGTCTATTTATAAGAGAGTTGAGTGTAACACTTCTAACTTTGGAAAAGAAAAAGTTATACCCACAATTTTGATATGAAAAAAATGATAAAAAGTAGTAAATTTTATAGATTTTTATCTTATAAGCTCTAAATAGTTTCCGAAATTAGTTTTTATATAATTTTTTTTATTTTGACACTTATCTCTTCAGGTTAACTATTAGAAAAATTGTTTTTTCCATAACCACAATAATTATGTTCTACTATTTTCACTATTCATTTGGGTAAAAATATAAGTTGAAATTATTAGATAATATAAATTATTATGATTATAAATATGGAATAAATTTTAAAAAATTACATTCACATTATTGGGAAAATATAAATTTTAATTCAACCTACAGATGTGATGAAAAAGAGGGTTTTCAATAAGTGTATATTTGAAATAAAAGATGATTTATATTTACTCTATGACTAATAAAAATAAATTTTATGAATATAAATAAATATTTATTGACATATAATCTTTAAATAATATATATACAATTCCTCACTAGGTGATTTCTAATTAATTTAAAATGAGACACAGTATGCACTTTAATTTGTTTTTTCAGAAAAACCTATTTTTGAACCCAAGAATTTAATTATACTCAAATCTAATAAAAAGATGGATTAAGTATAATTAATTTGATTAAATATAAATAAATAGAAATTTTTTAATGTTAAATCATATTCAAACCATAAGGATACATTCAAATTTAGTTAATTTATTAAAAAGAAGTAATTTTTTTACAATAAAATACAATTTTTCACTATTCACTAAAAAAATATTTTCCCGAAAATATCAATATTATTAACAGAGTAAAAATTTATATTATGATTTAAAGTATTAATTTAATTTAATAAAATAAAATAAATAATAATTCATGGAAATAATTGTAAAATTGTTTCATGAAAAGAATAAGTTTTTTGAATAGAAATTACCTTTGATGAACACAATCACATTACTGATTTTTTTGATTATTTACTAAAATTTTAAAATAATTTATATTTAGTAGGAAATTTATATATAAATATTTTATAAATTATTTAACACTATTTAAACACTCCAATTTAATAGCTATGAAAAATTAGTTATATATTTTGCTGATCTTTTATGTTTAGTGTTTTATGTTGAATATAATATCGAAGATTGTTATATTTTATTAAATTTCATGGTTCAACATGCTCTCACATTTAATAAATTATATCCTTTAAATTTGAAATTTATCTATATAATAAAATTTTGGACATTTTGAAATTTCATTTTTGGAAACCCATATCGTAAAAATGGTTAATAAAACATCATCTTGATAAGATAGAAAAGGTTGTATGAAGGTCATATGGAATAACATGTTGTAGGTTTCCAAATAAGAGAACATAAGTTAGAATTGGTTATTTTTACATGGAATAGTTTCATAATTTTAAAATAATGATATATAGTGACATATATCATTGATCATAATAAGGTGAATGATATAGAAAAAGGTAACAACCAAAAAACTAAAAAACAAAAAGGAGTTAAAAAGGTCATTGATATCATAAAAAATGAGTTTAATTGGAAAAATATTTGTTTCAAGATAATTTTACTAGATTTTGATAATTAATTTCTAATCTAAAATAAGATAATAATGAAATATAATTAAATTATGATTATAATTTCATCCTTTTTTAAATTTTAACCAAAATATCATCTTTTACCTAAAAGTTGAGTATTCAGAATGAATTTTTTATTCTCAAATAACTAAAAATAAACTTTAAAAGGATCATAAAACCATTAAATGAATAAAAGTATATTCTACATGACTTTATACATTAAATAAATACATAATGGTTATATCATGGTATGAAAATTTCCAAAATGAGTAAACCTTCATATGATTAAAAAACTATTTTTTCCCAAAAGCGAAACATTAAAACTCAATGTTGAAACTAAATAATTCTTAAATAAAATCAAAATTAAAGAGGGTTTTATCCTCATATGTTTCCCAATAACTCTTATCTTTCAATCTAAAATAGAGGGTTCTCTTCTTTTCAAGTAACATTAATCATGTAGTCACTAAGTAACTTTTCAATCATGTGGTTATCTATATGATAAAACTTATGCTCTAAAAATAAAAGATCATATAAACTCTAAAGGTTATCAATATATTACATATAATCTCCAAAAAATTTAAATTCATACTTCACATTAAAACAAAGACTTAAATATAATTTAACCTTTTAAAACATATCATGAAATGTCCTTAATCACTTTATGATCTCATCGCTTAAAAAAAATAGGTGTATGATATATTGAACTTATGATCATCCTTAATATTATAGATATTAAATGGCATCTGTAACTCTTAATATACCTTTATATGAAAACATCCTTATCTCAAATGTTATCTAAACCCTCCTTTTTACCAACTATAACAACCTCGAACTTGCACTCATGGATTCAGTGCTAAAAGAAAAAACACACAATTATGGATTTGAAACTGTTGATGGAAATTTTTTTTTCCAACCATAAATCACAACATTAGAGGGAAATATTCTGTCACTAATATTCTGAATGAAAATTTTAATTTTGTGTTTTATTGAATTGGGAAAATATCTTTACGTCACAAATTCATAAAAAAATATTTCATAAAGATGAACATAATCTCCAATAATAATTAGCTTTTAATTTTACACATTAGGTCATCATCATAATCCTTATTAAAACCTCATAGAAATAATTCATTTAACATCATTCTTGATAACATGGGTAAAGGAAAACATAAGAAGGGTTAGATAAAATTCTTATTATGGTTAAACCTAAAAATAAAAAAATTGAATGTCATCAGTAAGATTACGATTAACATAAGTGTATGATTACATAATAAATGTTAATGAGAATAACATAGGACAACTAATACCCAAAAATATCTTGATCATCAAATAAGAAAACATGGAATATGGATTTAACAAAGGAAAGAGTCATCATAATCCATAATCATGGGCTATTTGATATCAATCTTGATAAGAGGAACCATTTATAACCCATAGTATCATAACAATTTTTTTGGAATATTAAAACATTATATTAATACAACCCTTATAGAACCATTAGAATATGAATAAGGATATATTACACTTCCAATATAATTTTCTAGAGAAAAAAATCATTACCCAATGTATTGCATCATTATCTAGGAACACCATTCATATAATATATACCAATCCGACTCAATGAAATCATGGAACACCTATATATAAAATTTTCTAGGAATCATAAATAAAGCACATAGATATCACATTTCAGCATAAAAATCATTATTCCTTTAAAAAGTTTATTAACCTATGGAAATGAAATGAGGTCCATGACAATATCTTTCAAACATAATTAACATATGGAAAAGAAATGTGTTACGTAAAAATATAATTGAAATATGATTAAACTATGGAAAAGAAATGGATTACATACCAATCACTTTGAGATATGACTAACCCAGGGAAAGAAATGGGTTCCTTAATAATAACTTTGAAATATAACTATCTATTACAACCCAAGATTGACGTTAATGGAAATTACATTACTTTTTAGGAATACATAATAAATGACACAAACAGACTCCCAAAGTCCTTATTAGTTTAGTGTCTTTCAAAACATGGAACATAATCTTATATCATAGTGAAATATCTTCAACATCTCCCATAAATATCTTCCCCTTTTGTTTTCCTATCTAAAACCTTTATTTATATCCTGGTGAAAAGAAAACTTATAAAGGGTGAGCAAAAATGCTCATTAAGTGTAAACATTGAGAACATAAAAAAACCATAATCATAAGAAGGTAAATAAATGATCATAATTTTTAAATTTCAAAATCACGAGTCAGGAAATAAATCTTGGAAGTTCATAAGGAATATGTCATAAAGGAACACAAACCATGATAAAATATAATTGGAATAAAATATTGAATTTTGGGAAAAAAATAAGCTCATAATTAGATTTCAATAGTAGCTCAGGCATTGCTGCAAAGACCATCCCAGTGGACAAAGACCATTACTGAACTGAGTTTACTTTCCATTCCAATCATGTATTACTGAACTGGATTTACTTTTCATTCCATCCAAGTATTACTAAACCGAATTTACTTTCTATACCAGTCATGTTTATATCATGAGATATAAATCTTTACCCAATTCATTGGAGGGTGTCATAACTCCCACCCATCTCATAATTAAATCATTCTTACACGTCCCACAAAGAAATAAATCATTCATCATAGCATAACCCAAGAAATAAAATGGGCTTCTTAAACATAATTCTATCATAAGATAATCCATATAAAACATAATTCCATAATTAACACAATCAAAACATAGTAATAATAAGGATAGAAACATAACCCAATTTAAGAGTATCATCTTAGATTGAAAATAATTTTGATAAAATACTTGAACATAGTTCTTGAAGAAAATATATTTTCTTCTTCAAAAATAATTTCCTATCTCAAAATTCCTCAAAATTTTAAACAAAAAAAATTAGTTGAAAATAATCATGAATTAGTGTTTAATAAGCTTCATGTAAATATGGAATCGTGAAACTATAAAAATCCATTCATGTCGAATAAGTTAAAAAAACATTCTCCTCATACTTTTTTGAAAAAGTCAAAAAGTATATCGTATGGTAAACAAAAGAAAGATTCCTTACATACTTGGTAGTAAAAGTAAAAAATGGGTAAAAATGTCTTTAAATATACAAAGAATAATATTAATATTTTTTCAAAACAGTTTTATAAAACACGGACATGGATGAAAAATATATCCCCAGTAAATACTTACATATAAACAATCTCGGTTAAAAATGGAATTTGAAAAATTATCCCTTACCGTAGATCTGATATGATTATTATGTTTCCAAAAGACCTTTATAATGATTTATATAATGTTATAAACTTATTCCATAATCATGGTCATCAACTGGGGTCATATTCTCCTTTGTTTGTTTGTAACAATTCATTGTTACTCGTTATTTGGGTTTTAACTGCTTTATGTTCATATGCTTGTTTTGTTGAATAAGTTTTGGTTCTAATTGTTATGTCATATTTATAAAATTATAAAATGGTATTAAAATAATCAAGACCATATCTGATCATTCTTTACATTTATATAATCATGTGTGATTGGTTATCATGTTGAACAAATCACATCGCATCGTGGAGACGGTATGCTATACGTATGCATGAGCAATGATATCATTCCCATAATTGTTGAATGGTGTTTATTTTCATTATGTAATATATTTCAGAATCAATATAATATTATAATAATCATATATAGTTATTAAATCCATTTTTATACCCATCCATGTAAGGTGGGGGTGTAAACTATATTACACCACAACGTGGAGACAGTAAGACGTACGTACACACGCGTGTTGATTTCATCATTCTTTGGATGCATATGAATTTGAATATAGTGGTTTCATAATTCTATTAAATATAATTATATATGTTTTCAAGGAGTTTTTATTATATAATTATACTACTAATGAATTATAAGTACAAGTAGAAAGAAATATGAAAGAATCAGTAGAGGAGATTACATCTTATTTGTTGTTCTCTCTTTTGATCTCTTCTTAATGAAACTATACTTGGTATTTTGAGAATACCCAAACCCCTATAATGTAACTAGGGAAGTTGATAGAGGAAATTTCCATGGGATAGATGAAAAATAATGATTAATTAGTTTGTGATAAATGAGGTAGGATGTTCCCTTTTATAATTGATGTGAGGGGCACTTTTGGAACCCTCAAAAATGTTAATTTATAATAAAATAAATACCCACTAAAAACCTTAAGAATGTCCCAATTTAAAATATTATATGATATATTATTTTAATTTAATTATAAAATATGTTTTATATAAGTTTATATGTCCATTCAAACCTTATCGTTTCAATTCAACACTTAGTCAATCTATTTCATTTTAACTAGGGTTACAAATATGTCCATATTAAAATGGTAAAATATATAAAATTTTGATTTTAATTATATCATAAATAAATAATTTAGAATATTTATTACCATATCATAATTATTATATATTTTTAAAAATATTTTATGATTTTTAAATAATTTAATATAACACTATTTTGATAAACAATCAATAGTGTCAATTTTGACACTATTCAATTTATAGATTTTAAAAAATATAAATATAACAAGTTAACTATAAAAAATGTATTTTATTATATTTATATGAGGTCAAAGGTATCTATAAAATTCATTGAACATATTAATTTTCCCAAAATATATTAATTTTAATATTTTTAATATCATTTATTTGATATCTCCAATAATAAAATTAGTTCCAAAATGATTTTGGGTAATTATTTAATATACTTATTTGATGAGTAAAAATTAAAAATAAAATAAAATTATGAATAAAAATATAATATATTTCATGAGAATATATTTAGTTTAATTTATGTTCTATAAAATAATTCATAAAAAATTCCATACTTATTAAAGTATGAATGTGACACCTTTAACATTACTTTAAATAAAATAATATAAATTTAATAATCTGTTATATAAGGATACAAATGGTCAATATATTGACACTTGTATGGTTTTTATCGAGATATAATCTACCAATAATGTTTGTTCATGTGTTTGGGACATTTTATGGATATTTGGATTTTAATAAAAATTGTTTTATTGATTTCTTATCAATTAATTAATTTTTACACCATTAAAGTATAAGACTTTAAGGTAATTATCCATTTAATAAAAATTAAAAATAAATTACAAAGATGTATTTAATTATTTTAAATTTATATTTACTATTTATTATCCAAGATATCACCTGGTTATCACTATATTAAAATTATTATACTTATATAAAATTTCAGTTTGACATTTTGTCACTTTCATTGGTTTTATTAATACCTATGTCATTTTTATTTTTATGTGGCCATTAAATGACAATTTTTCTAACCAAATATGTTAAGGGTATAATTTTATTCAAACAATATGATTTTGGAATGTTTTAAAATCATTTAATTATCCTTATCATATTATTTTTTACACTAATTTACCAGATTTAACTTCAACTGTGGTAAATAAAAATTAACGCATTTACTATTCCTATTATAAAAAAAAGTAAAGTAAAATACTTACATAATTTGATCCTTAAAATACCAAATATTGAATTAATTTTTTAATTGAAAACAAAAAATTGGTAGAAATTAATTAAAAATTATTTCCCATTGTCAAAACCATAAAGTAGGGTTTAAGTAGTAAAACCCATCAAAAGACTGATATGTGTTTATGTCCAATTTATTTTTGAAATTTATTCTAATGACCAAATATTTTCTAAATGATAAAATAATTCCAATTAACCTTTAAAACTAATTAAAAATATAATCTAACTTTATAAATAAATTACATGAATAGTCCGTTTTGAATTAAAATGCAGTATTGTTTTACTATTCTATAAAATATGAATTCTAATAGAAAAACACCCAAAATTAAAACAAATTATATTTTTATTTCCCGATTCCAAATATTTTTATTATGTCAAATAGAACATATAAAATTGTTAAAAAATATATTTAAAAAGAGTTTTCCTTCAAAAGGCGGTAAAACTATATTTTTTTGAAAAATACGTCTTTTATCCAAAAAATGAATTTGTTCTTATATAATGTATAGAAATCATATAAGTTGAATTTAAAACATTAAATTGAATATATATATATATATATATATATATATATATATTTCACTAATAAAATCCATAAATAGTGATTTTGTTATTTTATAGACTCACTTATTTTCATTTAAATATTTCTTAGAAGGTAGTTAATACAATTCATACCTTCCATTATAATTACTAGGTAATAATATTTATTTATCAATTATACTCGGTATTTTTTGGAATCAATTATATCAAAATAACTTGAAATCATGTGTAACACAATCAAAGAATATTGTTATATATACTGCAAGCTAATACGGCGTTGCATATAGTTTAAGATAATATTGGTGTAGCATACAACAGAAGACATCAAATAAATTTAAAAGAATCTATCTCATAAAATCTAGTGGTCTAACATTCTACCCCCTTAAAATTATTTTCTCCATAAAAAATTTTTAGGGTTATAAAAGGTTTACTAATTGAATGTTTTTTTAATATAATGCCTCATATTAAAAAGGAATAATAAAACTTCATTTTAAAAAGGAATGTTAGAAACATAATGGTTACCCAAAGTAACTCATCATTGGGTTTCCTCATATGAGAACATAGGTGGGAAGTGAAAACAGGGATATGTAAGAGAAATATAACCCACAAGTTATAATGGAGAGTGATAGGTAATATGGTTTGAGAAAGTTAACTTCCAAAAATCTGTAAATCTGTGATGATTTAAGGGACCATCTGATTCATTGGATAAGAAGGTATTATGATAACATTTTTGGTTTTAAGTTCATTTTCCTAATGTTAATTATTTTTTTATGAGGATAAATACATACCTGATTTTACTACAATATCACCATTGGTTGTTCCCTGAAAAATTTCCCACTTCGTCTCTTATTTAAAGAAATGAAGTTGAAATTGTCTTTCATGAAGTGTTTGTAAATAATGCGATAGAATAATAGGTCATTCCATATGTCTCGAAAAAAGGTTAGAATAGGTTTTCAAATATGTATAAGTCCACCTATAGTGAATTTATACATTAATCTAAAAAACATCAACCAGAATATAACATATACAATTCATAAATGGATAATATTACAATCCTTCCAAAAACTGAAAATATAAAACTTTAGAAAGAGGTGAACTAAATCGACTTAACATTTGTCTCCAATATCTCATTTGGATGTTCTTGGTTGTAACATTCCAAACATGTGAATACCTTAATCAATTATTCTATTGATACATGATAATAACATGAATTACTATAGATCCTTACTAAAAACATGTATTCTGTAAAAATTAACTATTTCCACACACCAAAAATAAAAATTCTATATACTAAAATTACAATATCACTTTTTCCTTATATCAGTCATGAGCTCATTAATATTACAAACATCTCATTCTCTCCTTTTCCCTTCATTATGAAAATGTCATATGCTTTCCAGAAAAATTTCATTCACTTTTCATGGTAACTGGTTCCATATTATTATGGAAAAACACAAGGAACCAATACATATATATTTCAATATTATATAATATTATAAATGAGATTCCATAACACTATTTTGGAATCCCATTAAATAAATACTTAATCATTCCACCATTTCGTTTTCATACTCAATATCCCCAATAGTGATCACATGTGACTTCCCATTTCATTTTTCCTTAAGAGGTTGCTGATGTCGATCATCGTTAACCCTTGGATTAGAGAATTGGATAACATAATTCCACTTTTCCCTGCACATGTAGCATTAATGTTTTGGTGGTCCATTCTCTATATTCTTTTCACTATTCAAATCATTATTAACCTTTTTCCCACTACTTCATCACTAAACTACATGATTACCTACATTTTAATACATGAAACATTTTCTAGTCCCATTAAGACAGTCCCCACCATGCTTCTTTACACACTTTGAGAATAAGGAAACATTCATATTATTTTTACCATTTTTTTGATAGTTTCACTTGAAATTCATTTTTTATTTCTTGTCAAAACCATGAGATAGATATGTAACACTAAATTCTAGTTCTACCTTGATAGTGCAACACAAAATCTATTCATAGCATCTAAAGTCTCTTATATCTAATTCCCTTTGAAGACTTGATTTTAAGCCACCGAAGAATAGATCAAATTTACATTTAGGTTGGATGATAAATCTAGAAACATACCTTTCAAATCTTATAAAATTATCTTCATATGCACCAAAATATTCATCATCCATTTCTTTAATCACAAGGAACTCCTTTTCAAAAATTGTTTTAAGAATACAAGGGTTGTACTTATTTAAATACACATTCTTGAACTTGTCCCATTCCATCGATTCAATTTCATCTTTATACCTTGTATTCTTATTTAGAGTCCACCACATAATTAGTTTACTAAAAATTGAGTTATTTTTTACTAAAAAATTATCAATAATTTTTTTGAGTAGTATTGTTAAATATAAATTTTTAATAAATTATTTAATTCTATTCATATAGACAAATATAACGACTATGTTATAAAAGTTATATATTTCATGGGTCATTTAAGCATAATACTATGTGTCGAATACTCTATCGAGTATAGTTTTGTTTACTAAAATCACGGGGTAATACTACTCTAGAGTTGGTTAGTATTATGAAGGCTGATTTTTTTGGTATGGGGGTAATTATACTAATAACCTTTTATGTTACTTTTTTCATTAATAATTTTTTAATTTTAATGGAAATTGGATAACATATTTGTGTGGTAAATTTTCATGTTTTATTTAAAAGATGTATATTATGATTTAGATATTGTTTATAGTTTAGAGAAGAAAAAAATTACTAAATTGTATTGTTATATTGAATAAATAATGCTTTCAGGGATGTTGGTAGGTTAAATTATATAAATAGGGTTGTTTTTTTGTATATGATTTCATTCCATTGTTTGTAAATTTTGTCTTGTAACCATGTTGATCTTCTAGATTCAGGTTGTGATATTACATATTTTTGTCTCATGGTTTTTAAATAATGATATAATATTAGTTCTTCATTAACATTTTTTTTATTTCAGCTCCTCAGTGTTCCTTTTATTATCAATCTTCCTACATGGAAACATGTGTGACCCACATGGGGTTTCCACTTTGTTAATCTATAATCCTATTATATTTCTTAGTGTTTCTTATTTATGGTCTAACATAGGTGTCTTAATATCTTACCCTATTTATTAATTTTTTCTTTTCTATTTTTCCGAATATAGGTTCTCAGATATCAGGATTTTGAATGTTGGATTCACCATTCTAAGTTGAAACATAAAAAAATGGTGGGTATTTTTCTCAGTACGTTTAGATGAATCTGAGATGAGTTTAACAAATGTAAAATATATCTTTTTGGAATTTTTAATCCATTAGTTAGTGTTTTTTGGATTTAATTTCTTTTATGTTTTTTCTAAATTATGGTAATTGTATTTGGGGCTTTTGGTATAAGTGGTGTTGTATGGTTTTTATGTTGTTAGGAATGTATATAAGATGGTTTATTAACGTTTTATGAGGTTGGTACCCATTTCTCTCCAAATTTTTATTATAAGTAGGGATGAAGTTATTTTATTCAAAGTTAAATTATTATTTTGAGTTTTTTATAATTCAAATTAGTCTTCAAACATGGTAATCATAAAGTAAAAATAGCTCTGTCTGAATAAAAAATATTAAAAATCCATATAAATAATGTTAAATGGTCCATTTTGATGGTGAGTAAATAAACAAGGTACCATTAGAGAGTTATATAGGTTAGTATAAAATAAGTTTTGGTTTTTGTGTTTTGAATTTTTATATTGTTATTAAATATTTTATTTTTAATTCATTTTTATTTATAAAGTAATTAAGATGATTCAATTTTGATTTATTATTTTAAAACATATGATTGTATTGACAATAGAGTGAATTATTATGTTTTATAAAAATTTTATTGAATTTTTTATATAATAATTCTAAAAAAAATAAATTAAGAAATGTATTTTGTTAAAATTATTTTTTATGGTTTTGAGACTCATAAATTCCCTAATGAATGAGATAATGTATTGGTTGTATAGAATGTTTTTATAATGATATATCATAACTAGACTGTTGAGATAGTTTTATAAATAAAATTAAATTAATTTTAGTAATTTGTTTTCATGTGTATTATTTAATAAAATTTAGATATTAATTTTCATTGAAAATTATCAATAGATTTATTTTTTTGGACATCAAAAGTGAAATACCTAGTTTTGAAAAGTGAACTCCTTTCACAGATAAATTTTCTACAAGATTTTATATATTTGTTAAAGATATATGTTTTTAGATAATATTTTATTCTTTATTTAAAGTGGTTAATGTAGTGTTTTATTATTGAGTTTTTTTTCAGAATACCTGTTAATCGAATTATTGATTGATGACTAGATTTCAATGAAGTTAAATTTGTGGTCTAGAATGGGTGGTCTGACTTGATGAAATGAATTTGGACTATTATTAGCGTATAGAATTATATATTTTATTTATATTTTAGTTTAATAGTTTTTATATAGATATTATAAAAGGTGAATTAGGAAATATGATATTATAGGAGAATCTTCAATAGTGTTACAATTTTTAGAGGTATTTTGTTATTTGTTTTCACACTTTGGGGAAATCATGAAGTGTTTGAGATATTATAAAGTGTTTTTTCACGATTTAGAGACATAATGTTTTAATTATTCTAACAAACCATGAAAATATATAGTTTTTTTAATTATTTTTCTTCCTAGAAGTTTGGTAGTTGAATTTGACAGTATGTCGGGGGATTTGTAAGAGTTATATATTGGCATTTATAATGGTGTAAACCTCTAGGAAATAAATTATTATTGGTTTTATCATTGTTAGAATCTTGTTTCCTTGAGGTTAATTTGATCTTTATAGAATGAGATTATAAAATTATTGAATTTTGGGATGGATGTACATTGGAATATTATGCGGGGTTATATAATTTGGTTGATTTTATTGAGAAGGTGAATTATTTTAAGTCATGAGGCAGGTTATGGAACCAATTTAGAGTTATTTAGCACATTTTATAATTTTAGATATTTATATATGGTTGATATGAGTGATGAAACTATTTCTATTTTCATAGAGATATGGTATAATAGTATGAGTGTGTTGATCATATGGAAAATAAAGTGAGATATTCTTCATGTTCCCTCAAGATTCTTAGGGCTAAGAGCTAATAAATAATGTGTGTGTATACGAACCATTATATTAGGATTAAATATTCTATGTTTATATGGAGGGGTTAGTGAAAATGTGGTTTCAAATTCCCTATGTAGTTTACATATTCCATGTTCAGATGGATGGTTGAGGTCGTATGATTCATGACCATGCTAATATTTTTTTTTCATACTCTATATCTTGATATCTGGTTTTGGTATTCCTTAATTATTCATATCAGTTTTCTATACTATATATATATATGGGACAAGGTATATAATTCCCTTGAATTTTACAACCCTGTTTTCATTACCCATATTTAATTATAGGGGAATGGGAAGTAGTTCATATTCCAAGTGATGACACTAGATAATGTTTGGGATTATTTAATATATTTTCTCTCTCATTAGTAGTTAGTTATGGAATGGATGATTAATCCATATAACTATTTTATTCTATTTTATTGTATAGTTTTTATCATGTAAGATGAGCATGGGAAACATGGGTTATAAGGAGATATGGTTGTCTCTTTAGGGGTTGTGGTTCTAGCTCTATGTCATGATCTACCTTTGATAGAACCCCTCCTAGGCTAGTAGATAATCTAAGAGATACCCTAAAAACCAACCTCTAGTTGGACACAAGATAGAGACTAATGAAGATGGTATAAATCATACATCAGGGAAGAAATTATTATACATGTCTTAATAACAATATATGTAATTCACCAAGAAACTATATAAACATAATATAAATCACCAAATTATCCCAAACATAATGTAAAATGCATCTAATGTAATACAAATCCTTATGAATAAGAAATTCCCAAGATCAATTCCAATAAAATAAATTCTATAAACCCATGTAACCACTCCACCATAAAATAGTATGGTTAAGCCTAACCACCAAATCTATCATAAAAATACATAAACATTTTATATAGTTATAGGGTTAATGAAATAGGTATAGTAAATATATTACACCTTAGACTATTTTAGAAATAAATAGTGTCAACCTCCAAACACTATCACAATAATATCTACACTACAATCACCTCCTCCATCACCATAATAAATAAGCCACAACCAAACTACAACCACAATCAAAAAAATTATTTCATTCAACCATTTTCAATGTAATATCTATAATAAAATATAAACAATAATCCATTTATACATATCTCAATATCATATAGTAGATTCTCACTCAATATAATGAAAATAAAAAATTAAATATTAATTCTAAATTTTATTTTACTTATCAATTTAATTTTTAATTCAATCATCCAGTTTAATTCATTATTTTAGATGATATAAACCATCAATTTAAATCATACTAGTATGTTATACAATAATTAACATTGAACAAACAACAAATAATAATAAATTCATGTAAAACATTCTCAACTCACTTTCCAATACTTTTACTTGGTCTGATTCATTATCTTCATTAGTTATAATTCAAACTCGTTACGTATATAAATCCAATGTATGATAAATAAAAATTAATATATTAGATAAACAAAGGTAATTTCAATCACCAAAGTCATTAATGATTTAAATTACACATCACTAAGAGAAAATAAAAAACATTGTGATCAAATTACCATAAATCATATCAATCCTCATCAACCTAGAACCTTAATCATTACAAAAATATCCTTATAGATTGAAAAATGTATGAAGGATAATAAGATTAATAATATGAATAAGAAGAAAAAGAAACAAGAAATAATTACCATATTATTGTAGATCAGGACTCAAGGGAAGGATAAAATTAAACACATTAAAGGAGAGAGTTCCTAGAAATTAAAAAACTCTATAGGCATCTATGATTGAGAAAAATTGATGTAACATGGAGAAAATTTAAATGAAAACCTGAATTTAGGAAAAATATATGATCTTAAACATCATAATGTAAAACTTGACCTCTTTTAAATTTCATATCAACACTATCTATTACATTTAAGAACTACTTAATAATGTCACAATGAAATAAAAGGAATCATAACGAAGCCTTAATACCAAAAAAATTTAACAATATCATAACCTAGGATTCGTTGTTTAAAATAAGCTAACCAGGACAAAATCAAATAAACCATGATATAGTGGTTGGGAAATAATATTGAGATAAAACACTTTTCTTATATCTATACTAGGAAAAAATTCATGATTCATTCATAATGAAATGAAACATGAAATATGTTCCAATTGATATTTCAACTTAACTGTAATTTTCATCCACAATTTCAACCCTAAATACGTTCCTTAATCCTCCAACATCTATAAAACCCAAAATTCAGAGAACCAATAGAATTTTATCTTCTATATTAGATACCTCTCAATTAAATAACTTCTGTGAGAATCAAATTGAAACCTGATGAAATTATACAACAATAAGAAAAAGAAAACACCACATAATATATCTCTCAAACATGAATATATCTATTATAATAGATCAAAAAAAGAAAATGAATGGAAAAAATAACCATTTTAGCATAAAACAAATATCAAGTTATTAACAAGAAACAAAAGAAAATTAAGATACTGAGCTTGTATCTATGACTCACACACCCACACATGTTCCTCTAGGAAATCGTGTCTCAATTAGACACAAACCAATGGAATAAAAAATAATCATAACACCATATCCTAATTACCAAAAATATCAACAATTTAATCCATGAATTTTATATCTATAGGACCCCAAAACACCATAATATGTGAGGAGTGAATCGAGGTGTTAAATTTTTCTCTTAAAGAGAAAAATAATATTCCCACATTGGTAGGAACCTCTAAAACCTATCTGATAGAATCATGTTTTTATTAAATTTTCTAATATAGGAACACAACACAAAAATATTAACTGGTTCACCACTATAGGCTATTATAAGGAGAATTCATCGAAAATGTGTCGGTTATACAAAAATCCACCATGCTTCACCAATTATTTGCGGATTACCGAAGATCATCGAAAATCACTCAATGCAAGGAAAACAATCATTTAAAAGAATTTTGAAGATATGACACTTAAGTTTTAGTAAAACTTCCATAAACTCCCTATAGATCACATAAATTGGTGAATTTTTACTCATTTTAATGACTTGATGTTTGTATTAATAGATTGGGAATTTATGTCTTTGTCCTTAAACAAAATTAGAGTCTTTATACACCGTATACCTGAGTTGATGGGATTGAAAACCCTAGAAACATAAATCATATGATTAAAACCAATGTTCATAAAGAAAGTAGAAATCATGAAACCTAGTTTATGTTTCAATGAAATTACATCATTTGAAAACCCACTTGACTTCACAAATATCCGATATGAGTCCACTTTGAAAAGCTCATATAATTCATGAAGAAAGACGCCTTCATGCAGCACTAATTCATCACAAAATACCCAATAAGCAAGAAAATAATTTTTCAATGAAACATAAGCATCATTAAATAATATAAAAGTCTTTTCATGATGCTCATTCTCACAATGAATTCTTGATTCATGAAGCTCTCATCCATCACAATTTTCGAACAATTCATCCATTTATACAATTCTTTTTGTGTCAAATGATGATTGGGTGGCCTCTTATTTATAGTCTTAGACATTTGGAAAGATACAATCTCTCAATATTCCTTTAAAAACTATCATATTCATGTTCATTAATCTTCTTTTTTTTATGCTCCGGTGAAATTTAACCCATTTTCGAAGATTCTCGTTGTCACGAAGAATCATCGTATTTGAATCATGAATTCATGATGCTCAATCACACTGATAATTTGAGATAATCTACATATTTATGATTCTCAACCGTCAAAAAAACCCAAAATTCTTAAAACACATGCCTATACTATTTTTGTGCAAATAAATTATTTGAAAACGACCTTTTGCCAACCATATTTCCAATGCTCCACACCTTTGTGAAGCACGATCCTTCCTTCAGATTTTGTTCTCTAAAAAATGACACCAACAACAAAACTAAATCCATCTCCATAATAAGATATCATTCCATGAAATATCTGTGATCAACCATAGTGTGTATTTGTAAAATACACAATATATACTCTATTTTCACCAATGAAAATCCTTGGCTCCAATAATATCCCTAATTGGGTTTGTTAGAAATATGTAGATAAATTCAATAAAGCACCACACTATATCAAAACATGGTAGAAATGAAATAAATCATAAATCAGTCTATGTTATGTGATAAAATATATAGGTAGAAAAAAAGAGTGTAATACAAGAACTTCATTCCCTGAAAGACCACCGATGAAACCTTCAAAACAAAAAGCTTGTTCAATTTTATTTATCTCCTACTTTGGAAATAAACCCAAGGAACTTTTTTTATATATGTTGTGCTAAAATAAAAAACTCCCTGGATTGTATCTCCCCCATATACCCACGTCACATTAATAAATAGATTAAACCAGTTATTGAAAATAGGGACAGGGGACCATCTATAACCTCCCCATGCACCCAGAGGTGACTAAACACCAAGGTACAAATGAATTTTCTCAAATGTATGTATTTCAAATGGATTAGTGAAAATTTTAGACACTTGTTCATTAGTTCCAACATTCTCTATTTTAATCACATAGTTTTCATATTTTTCTTTTATTAAGTGATATATGATATCAATATGTTTGGTATAAGGGTGTTGAACCCGATTCTCTATAAGATCGATCATGCTCTTGTTTTCATAGTGAATCACCATAAACGATTTAAACTCATCACCAATATCGTTTACTTGTTTCTTAATCCATATAAATTAACTAATATAATGCATTTTTAGTAGAGACATACTATGATGGATCCATACTATGAGATACTTTTCTTTTTTCTTGCTCAACTTTCCCACACATTTGTTGCTAGTGAATAATGATCCACCACTTTTTGACTATCTATCCACACAAATCTTTGGCCTAGCCAGCATAAAAAAAGATGATAATTCATTTTATATTTCTTTTTATAATGTATAAGATAAAATTTATCATACCTTTAATATATCTCATGATTCTTTTAATAACTTTTAAATTTTCTTCCTTTGGATTACATTGAAAGTGAGTTACTAAACATGATGAAAAAATGATATCTGTCCATGTTGAGGTCAAGTATAATAAGATTAAAATGATTTTCATATATATGGTGGGATCCATAGATGTCCCATCCTCATGATTTCAATGTTTTATTCCAACCAAAATGAGAGTCGACATTGGTTTTTAGTTGTACAATTTGAATTTATTCAGCATATCTATTGTATGTTTTTCCTTAGAAATGAAGGTATAACCCTTTTTTAACCACCTATAGACCGTAAAGGTATGTGGGTTCAATAATCATAGAAATTTCAAATTCATATATCATGTTTGTAGAAAATTTTTCCCCTGATCTCTACCTACTTCCACCAAAAATAATATCATCCACATACCCAAGAATAATAAATTTGTCATTATAAGAATTGTTAATGTGTAGAATATGGAAACACCACCTATTTTAAATTAAATATTCTTCAAATAATTATCCATTCAATAATACCATGCTTATGGTGACTACTTTAGACCATAGAGATTATTATTTAATATACAAACCATAGTTTCATTATTTATAATTAGAAAGACCACTAGTTGTTCAATGTAGACCTCTTCTTAAAGAACTCCATTTAAGAATTCTATTTTGACATCTGTTTGATAAATATTTTAACCTCTTTGAATTTTCATGGAATGGAAAATCTTGATTGACTTCATTATAGCTTCTGGAGAAAATTTTATTTAACATAAATGAATTTAATTGGTACAATGCTTTTAATAACTAATCATGCATTGTTTCTGATCATATTTCCATTCTCATCAAATTTGTTTTTAGAGATACACATTATTATAATAACATTGTCATTTTCTAGTCTCCTAACCAGATCCCATGTCTGGTTCTTGTCAATATGATCCAGTTCATTACTAATGGCCATAACCCATGATTCATCCTTCATTGATTCATTAAATAAGGTCGATTCCTGAATTGATAGGAAGAAAGAATGTTCTTCATTCCTTATTCTCCTTGACTGTGTAGGTGTGGTCCAATCCCAAAAGATATTGGATTGATCAATTTATAATATTTTTTGTGAGGTTCTAATGATGGTTCTCATCAATAATTTTCTATTATGATTCTTTTATTGAATCATAATCATTTTTTGAACATTTAAGGTTTTCAAAACCTTCCACTATTTCTTAAATTGAATCTATACCTTGTGACATTCCTCTTCATCTACAATCATATAAACATATTATCTCCTCAATGTATTTATTTTTTTATTCTCAATGATATGAACATCATTTATTTTTGAAATATTTCTGAAAATATTATTGTAACATTTGTAGTCATTTCTATTATTTTCATATTGAATAAATATTCCCTCATCAACAGTACCCCAATACTATCCTTGATTACCCTTATTTATTTTGGGGGAAACATTTACTTCTAAAAACATGAAAATACTTCAGATATTGAATTATTTCAATCAATATCTCATATGGTGTCATGGTTTCTCTTATGAACAAGCCTATTCTATTTTGAGTGTACATTTCCACATGAACAACAAATTTCTAAAAATGAAGATAAAAAATAATCTCAATAAACAATGTTTGATCCATATTGTTCAACTACTGATTTTTGTGTTCAATAATTCCATTTTTTGGGGGGTTATCACTATAGATACCTCATTCATTATCCCATTTGTTTTGATGTAAATTTTAAATTCAATTGATGTGTATTCTCATCCATTTTAATATCGTCTAATATTAATTGTGCGGCTTATTTCATTCTCAGCTATTCAAAGATAAGTCTTCATCCTATCAAGAACATTTTGCTTCTTCTGAAAAGATGTTATGCTATAATCTTAAATAAAAAATGAATTTACACTCTCTATATTTGACAACCAAATCCATTGGACAATATACAACTATGTGGATAAGATCAAGAACACTTGATGTCCTTTTGTTCTTCTGCCAATATAAACTCCCAACCGTCTTTCCTCATATGCATACATCACATATCTTTTATTAATAATGCTTCAGATTTGTAATTTTGACAATTATATTAATCTTATATATATCTTCTATGATATTATGATTAATGTGCCCCAACCTATGATGCAAAAAGTTTTTTTCTTATTGAACTATTAAGTAACGAGTGTCTTTTTTACTGAAACCTAGAATAATTGTAATATGTTCTTCATCCTTTAATGAGAGAATGGAATGTATTTCCTTTGATAAGGAACCACTTATAATTATATTTCACCATCAGTTATATGTCATAGAGTTGACCCAAACTCAAAAAGATATAATGCAATCCATCTATTATAAAACATCATTTTTTCTCTATTTCATAATTTACAAGTTCTGTATTTACACTAACTGTGAAATTTGAAGAACCTTCATTTCCAAATCTCACTCTTATATAAGACATTTTTATGACCTTATTCAACAAATCATCATTTCCTTACAAGCATGATGAGAATATTCTATCAAGAATCTATGTGCGACTATTCATTCTAGTATTGATCACTGGGTCTACAATATTAAATTTATTGATATTATTATTTTCCTTTCATGAGGTACCTTATTGAGCGAAGAAAAAAAAATTCATTTTCAATATTGTTTTAGTATGCAAGGGTTCATCATTATCCTATTATTCTTCCATACGAGAATACCTATTTTGAAGAGTAACACTTCTTTTTTTGGTTACGTACTTGTTTCTGGGTTCTAGAGGCATTTCTTCCAACTTTCCTCTTCCTAAAATAAATAGTTTTATAGAAATAGTTTGAAAAATGAAAATAATATCCATAAAAACTATTTCTTTCATATGATGAAGGATATGGTATCATTCTCTTTTGTTTAATTCCAAGAACTTCCCCATTTATATAGCTCCTTTCTACTTCACATTACGACTTGGTATGCCCCAAAAATCCACATAATTGATATTATATAAGTGGAAATATCTTCTCACATTAATTTATACACATGTACGATTAATTTTTAATATTCTTTGACCAAAAATTCTATCTAGATACATAATGTTTATTTTCGTCTCTCTATTCTATTTATTTTAATGATTTTTTTGGAACAATAGGAACCATTGGGATATATTCAATCTTATACTTCCCTTTATTTTGGATTATACCACTACCAACCATTGATACTTCTAAATCCAATAAAATTCATCTTTTTCCATAAATGTGGATATCTAAACATTCAATTCAATCTACACACCTTCAAAAACACATTTTCTATTATTAAAATCTCTATATATGAAAATTTTTAAAATGAAATTTATTATTTTCTTCTGTTGATTTTGATTTAGTTTCCAGTTTAGTCTTTAAAGTAAAAACTTCTTCGTTAAGTCCCTCAACTATCATATCATTTCCCTCCAGTGTATATATATGGTTATTGATGAATTTTTCCTACTCTTAAATCCTAAATTAATATTCAATAACTTCTTTCTAGCTGTAAGGATTTGTTAAATATTATTCTTCCTATCCTTCAATTCGATTAATTTGTTATTTATGTCGATAAACATAATATGATGATTCATTCATAACAACTCTCATCATTCTATTTCTATTTAATTAAATTATAATATCTTTAAGAGTACCCTAAATTGAACTTTAGGTTCAAAAACACCAATGATTTTATTATCTTAATACTTTTTTTGGTTCTACCTTTTCAATTGTATCCACCATGGATGCATCATGTTTGGATTTATAATCTGGTTTAATATCCTCCAAAAATTCATTATCATATTATTTTTTTTTCATACAAATATCCTCCTCTTTAATTTATTTTTTGACCTGAAGTATCCATTATTATGATTCCTTGCCTAAGGATTGTTCATGAATTCTACTTCACATTCAACATCATAAAATTTCCTTGAGTTCCAAGATGAAATGTTCCCTACTATACTATACCAAAAACAGGACAATGAAATCATTCCATCAACTCTCATGTTTCCTCTCTGGAATTTATTAGAGAAAATAAAAAATTTCATCTTTCTCAACATCTAAATCATTACATACTCTAGAAATATCATGTTTTTCCTTGGATATGAATTTAATTTATTTTTTAATTTAGTTGATGAATGTTATTGTCTGACAATCATTTCATATGCCATGAGACTGACTAAAAGGTCATCAAGAGAATGTTTAGAAAAAATTACTTTCCACCATGGATTACACTTTTGGATATTACAGAGGTTAGATCATTCTCAATATTTTATTCACAATGTAAATGTCCTTAATTAAATCACCAATTCCTCAAATAGTTTTAATAAAATTAGATATGAGATTAAATAAACTATATTCATTTTCACTTAGATGTATTTTGATGTCACCGAGATGATTTTGAAATTCTTGAAGTTGGACCTCTTTTATATTGTTGGAATCTGGATATATATTTTTTAGTTTCTCCCAGATGTACTTGGATGTGGTAAAACTCATTGACATAAAATAAAATTGAATGGATAGAGATTTAGTGAGATAATTTTGAGCTTTTAAATCTAAATCAAGCATTTGATTCTCCCTTTCAGTCATCGAAAGACCAGTTTGTTTAGTGACCTGAATACCTTGAGTTGTGTAAAAATGACTTCAATCAGAAGGGATCAATGATGAGATATCATCCTATTCTTTAAAATCTAGAAGTTTCCTCCATCAAAGTGTGGAACCACATAACATTCATTGAAATATCCATTAATAAATCATAGGACATATTGAACATAAGATACCTGTATGATCTGACACAACATATAGAACACTAGAAACCCTTCAGAGGGGAGGGGTGAATAAGGAAGTCCATATTTTTTTATTAAAGAATAAGATCTTGTTCCTAAATTTTTATGAACTTGTAAAAATTTTCTGATGGAATCTTAATTTTAGGAAGCATTCACATGTAGGTAGATGACATATCAATTTTACATGGTTCTCCAAAAAGGGAAAATATAAGGGGAATACACAAACATTGTTTTGGTCATACCAAAACAAAATAAGAATCAATTTTTATTTGTTGAGTATAAAAGATCATACATAGTAAATATGTTTTAGAATTCCTTCTTTTTAAATAAATTTTTGTATAACACACTTTATCCCTCAGAAAACTTCCATAAAAAACCTCTATCTCACTACCTTAGGTAATGTTTTGTATAGTTTAACAACATGATGTTCACATCCATAGATTGGAAATTTAAGGCTGTATTCATGAATAGAAAGAGACTCTACTTGCAATGTATTCCAGTATTAATGAACATAAGAGAAATATTCAATTAAAATATATGTTCAACACTAGTGTTTGTAAAGATATAAGTCTTTTTTAAACCTCCTTTATGCTTCAAATAAACTCCAGCATTCAAAAAACCCACACACTTTAATGATCCTCCTTCATGAAGGTCTTAAAATTAATTAATAAAACTATCTTCCTAAAGAACTAATTCATCACGGAAGACCCAGTAACAATGAAAATATTTTTTTCTAAGACACCTAAGCATCAGTCAATACTAGAATAGTCTTTTCATAATGCTCAAGATCAAAAAAATTCCTAATTCTTAAAGCTCTCATCCTCTATGAATTCTTAATAACTCAACCTTTTAGAAAATTATTTTCATATTAAATGAAGTGTGGGTGGAGGTCTATGTATTGGCTTATCGCTTTGTAAAGATCAAATCGGTCTTTTTAAGAACCTCTATATTCATGTTTGTGAAGCTCTGTTTCTTCATGACAGTCATGTGAAATTTAACCCATTCATGAAGATTATCATCGTCACAAAGATTCATCATCTTTACATCATGTATTTATGATTCTCCTTCACAATTCTCATTTGTGATGCTCCACATCTTCATGATGATAAACCTTCATGAAAACCCATCTTTTGAAAACTCATTCATTTACTATTTTTGAGCAGAGACAATCATGAAAAAAAACATTTATAAAGCTTGTTTATGATGCTCTTCAACTTCATGAATCTTGATCATTACTCCATATTTTGAGGTCTAAAACATGGGAAATTCTTGGAAATTATTCCACCATAAAAACTAAATGCATAATAATTATAAGACATATTTATTGGTAGACTCCCTGATCATGCCTTGTGTTGATTGAAAAAAAAATAAACTCCATTTCTAACAATAAAAATCCTTGGTTACAATAATATCCACATAAAAATCCCACTCATGTAATTCAATTATGTGGGAGTCTTTATTAAGATATTATCAAATATAAAATTAATGGAATAAATCATGTATCTGAAAAAATTATAGAGGAACATATAATGGACATGAAATATCTATTACTTATCCCACGCCTCAATTTGTCCAATAAACTAATGATAAACATTAAAAACTCTATCATACCTCTACCTCACATTCAAAGGAGAATTTACAGAAACAAATGATAATTAATAATTAACTTCAAATATATCCTCTATGGATCCATATAAAAAATATATTGATCATGAGTTTCTTTTATCCACTCAATAATAATCTTTTGTAACTTCTATATACTCTATAGAGAATCTGGTCCAAGAATAAATAACTAACTAATAGTAGTCTAGTATATCATAGATCCATTAACATTCCCATAAAATTCGTTAAATAGATTCATACAAATATATGAGGGATAAATTTTATAATAATAAATCACATCCAATGTAAACATTTTCACCCATTAACTTAAGGAATCATGAACATATTAAAAAAAATTCACTCTTGAAACAATACATTTTGATGAGTATAGTTATCCATATAAAGATAAAAAATTGTCTTTAGGACTATATTAGAGGAAAAAACACAATACAGACTCCAATATTCTCATGAGGAAAAAAAATAATCTAAATTATATATAATTATCCTGATAAATTCTTGTATCCCACACCTATTCTTGAATCTCCTCTCTATCCATCAGCTCCTCCACTGCGTACTCTACCTTCACATACTCCAACTTTGTCTCCTCCACCTTTATCACTTTCTGCCTTCGGCTCCTCTACAACTAGTATCTACACTGTCATCTCTTCTACATCCAGGTCCTTCGCTCCACATAGGGTTCTTGTACCCTTGAGTGCGTAAATAATATCCCATTACATGGATTTTAGATCAATTTAGAAAATTGTTTTCTAGAGAAATCAATGGTGGAATACTCATGGAGAGTTCATCGCTTTACGCATTTATCATAGGAACTATATCCAATGGGGGCTTGCTGCAATTTATTTCTCAAGTGAAAAGTTTATTATCTTCTATCTGATCTTCAATATATGCTTATTTTTATTTTTATAATGCAGATAACTACAATTTATTTTCTAAGAAAAACATTGGAATCAATTGTATTTGAAAATTTTAATGTGAGACATTTTAATTCTTCACACGTGATTTTTTGTTTCACATATGAAATTGAATACAATGGTAAAATCTATATTTTTTACTAGATCATTTAATCAGAGATGGTATTGGTTTATCTTTGGGGTTGATCTTCATTTTATGTTCTCTGATGTGACTTATGGTATATTTGGGTGAGTAGTCTTTGCATAACAATGATGTCGGTATAATTTTAATTTCCATTTTATTACACCTTGAAGGCTTCTATGTCAGTCTTCTTTACATGACTTGACACTAGTTTCCACATGAGCCTGCTTTTTGTTTTCCTCTTACACTTTTTATTAAGATTCGTGGTTATAAGGTTGTTTATTCTTGTATGAAGGAGATTTATTGTTTTTTATTGAATATTTTCTTAGAGGTGTTGGTTGATATGAAAAAATAGACTATATTTTAAGGGTTTTGTGACCGATTCTGTGTGACAAACCATGTTTTGGAGATGAATGAATCTGTTTGGGATTTTTGGTTCTTTATGTTGTCCTATCAGTGGTTCTTGCTTTAGTTGGATTTTTTTTTATTTTTTAGTTCAAGAATTTATCTTTGAATGTAGTGGTGTTGGATCAGTGGTCCTCTGGGGGTTTGGGACAGATTACTGGATGCTTGGATGCTGCGATATTTTTTTGGACATAGCTTTACATGGTATGAATTATAATGGGCTCTTTCAGTGAGGAGTTGACTAGTATTCTTTAATTAGACATAACATATCTTGGGTTTGACTTCTTTTTGTTCTATGTTTTAGTTGATTTAATGCTGGTGGAAGCTCATTTCACCTCTTACAAACTTTTTACCCATTTTTTTTAATAAATTTCAAAGTATAAATTTTCTTTCAACTAAACACTTCATTACATTACACAAAATCATCAATATTAGGATACAATACGTCTTCTTTCATGATGATCACTTCATTAAGCTGACCACCATTTACATAATTATAATGCTACACAGTCACAATGAAGACTTTGGTGCATATATAAGACTTGCATGCACCCATTGAATAATTTTTTTTATTAAATACTCTATCTTCTAGGAATAATGTAGATATTTTGAAGGAATCAATAATTGTCTCATTGGCACAGTAAGTAAAACTCATTCTAAGAGACAATGTATTCAGTTTGTGTGCACTACTATTGCTTCTCCATTCCTAATTATTTATTTATGTTTTCATTTTGTTTTAGAATAAATAATATATTATTTTATTTATTAAAGCATTATTAAATCCCTAAATAATTTTTTTACGAACTCGTTGAATGTCATATCTTGAAGTTAGGGTCATTGAATAATTTTATGCTATCAAGGTAATATAGAAATTCTGAATTCAATCGATGGCTAATTTATAAGGTAATGTTATAATGTTTTGTTTCTGTAAACCAAGAGTACTAACATGATGGTTTCTCCAAAACAATAGAGTTTGGTGGTATGATCTTGAGGTTAGGGGTATCAAATAAGGGCATGTTATCTAGGTAATGTAGAAACTCTAAACACAATCGATGGTTAATTTGTTAGGTGTCTATGTTGAAATAGAATACTTTTAACACCTATTATATTTATTGTTTCTGGTAATTCCATTGTATATACCTTATTTTTTGAGATTTATATAGTATGTTGAATTATATTTTTTACCCTAGAAATTTAATATTATTTCAACTCCTGCTATATACTATCTTTCAACTCATGTTATTTTTCAACTCCTATTATAGTCTATTTTTTGAGCTTAATATTTTTTTAACTCCTCCTATATTCTACCTTTCAACTCCTATATATATTTTTTACCCAAGAAAATTCATATTTAGAAAAGTATGATAATATTAAGATATTTATAAATGATGACAGAGATGGTATGTTATATTTCTGAACACATACCACATCAAAGAGTTTTTTTACCCTAGTATTTCATAAAATGAATTTTAATAATGTGATCTCATTTTATATTTATGTTAACCAAAATTTAAACATGGAATTATATTTCTATTCTTAGGTTACCAGTCTATATGTTTTATGCATTTAGCATGATCTTTATTGATATTGACAAGGGTGTTTATCTTATTTGATAGAACTTTTAAACGAGTTCCCTATTTGAGATTCTAGAACACACAAGGTTTATTTATGTTCTGATATTCCTTGACAAATTACATTTTTTATTGACTTGGAGGCCTTATTTCTCTTAGAATAATTGATTTTGTTATCATTATTAATATTTTTGGTGTATGTCACTAAATTAGGTCTGAAGTCAACCTCCTTAATTCATGTCATGTAGAAACTACATTTGGGTAAGATCCTATGCACTATCAGATGAGGTCTGTTAGATCTTCTCATTGACTTTCTTGGATTTGGTATCCTATAAAAACTATACATCTTTTAGGTTGAACGAATCTTGGAAAAAACTCTAATTATTTTTATCATTAAAATTATCTTATGATGAAATACCAATAGCCTCCTAAAATTTATAGATTTTTTTCACAATGTTGTTTCATTATATGATTCATGTTCAACCAAATTCGATGTAATTCATGATTTGTACATTGTTTCTTGCATGATCATTGTAATGGTTCTAAATGTTCTTACATGTATTCTTTAAATTAGGTTTCCATATTACCATCTATATTTATAGAATGAAATGGTAACAAAGATTTAAGGTAATTCTCCTTATAGATTTTATATTAAATAAAATTTAAAATTTTGTCAGTTATGCTGCTTACTCAGGTATATGACTTGAAATAATTATGTTTTTAAGGAGGTGTGACATGGAAAATGAGTAAATATTATGTCTAAAAGATTTTATGTCTTCTTAAAGGTGTGGTTGAATCTTTCTAAAAGGTTTTATTGGAAAACATTCATTATGTTTTTCATTTCCTTCATCGACTTCTTTTAAAAGGATATGAATTCTTGTGTTTTCAATAAATCTTTTTTATTTTTAAACCCATTTAGTGAGGGTTGTGAGAAAGTTTTGAATCAATTTTTAATTCATCTGTGAACATTATTTCTTTTCATCCATCATTTTAGGATGAAATTTAACCATATATAATATAAATATTTAGATGATATTATCGATTATTGATATTTTCGGAAGCAGTTCATTAGTTATATATTTGTTTTTAAATATTCTGATTGATTATTGATTATTTTCATTGAGTTGGAAAATAAAAAATGGTGATACGTGATTCTTAATTTTATGTATCCTTGTCCTACTATTTATATTTTGGATTCCATGAAGCAAGAT
The DNA here is from genome assembly GCA_963277665.1 of Viscum album. NCBI lineage: Eukaryota > Viridiplantae > Streptophyta > Magnoliopsida > Santalales > Viscaceae > Viscum > Viscum album. The sequence goes on from OY728125.1 coordinate 1,954,954,491, forward strand.
ACATAAAAGTTGTGCGTTGTGATCAGTGACCCTAGAATAATTAGAACAACCCACTCTTGAGTTGCATGTAATCAGGTTGGTGTACGCCTCTATTTCTTTTAGACACATATCACTCTATTATAATAAACATTAATTAAATATGTATTTTGGAAATCATATCTATCGACCATTATTATATCATTAAATATAACTATGGTTTGACTAGATTTTTCGATGATGATTCATAGGATAAAGATAAAATAGAAAAATGAGGGGGGGGGGGGGCTTTTGGGAATTGTATTTTCCACATAATGTAGCTAGAGACATGTATTGATAGAATATTGAGCGATGTGATTGAGAATAAGGTATAATCTTTAGTCTCTACCAATCCATTTCAATTTCCCTATTAATTATATTTTACAATCATGTTTGGAAAGTTTGATTTATTTGTTTATTCAATTATTGTTTTGAATCATATGTTAGTCTATTATGTAAAGTCCCAGAACTGTAACACCATCCTTATACCTTCATCATTGTATCCCATTGTATATATATGTTGTAAACTTTAAACAACTGAATGAGTTTAATGTTTTATATGTATTATCAATTGGTTATGTTTATAAATTTTTTCTATAAAATAGTTTATTTTGTAAATTTCATGATTAATTCCTCAATTATTCTTTCAGTTGGTAATATTATTCTTCAATTTAGTCTACTATCTTAATTCCCTCCACAATAATGTTAAAATTTCATTATCTAGTTTGTTAAGAAAGCAATATTGATCCATAGAAAATCTGATTTTACATAGGTTAAATTACCAAAATTATGTTGTTAGGGAAGCATCCATCTTGTGCATTGAGGTTTTTATTTTAATCAATTACATGAACTATTTTTCAATCATGCACTATGCCATTTTTATATTTAATATTTAGATTTAAATATTCATTACTATTTTTTCATCATTTTAAATGTTATTGTATATATAGAGTATTGCTTCTAGAAGATTTTTAAGCTTAAGATTTATTTAAATAACAAATCATTCCAGTAAAAAACTTGTCTTAGTAAAATTGTAAGTACAACTCATTAATTTAAACAAAGAATTTAGTTTGTGTTTGATATTATTGCTTCTCCATTCCTCTTTATTTTTTTTGTTTCCATTGAGTTTTTGAAGAAATATTATATTATATTATTTATTAAAGTGTTATGAAATCACTTAAACCTTTTCTATTAACCCATTATAGGTATAATCCTAAGGTCAAGGGAATCAAAAAAGGGTTTGTTATCAAGTCATTGTAGCAATTATGAACTCAATCGATGGTTAATTTATTATGTTCCCACAATGAATTTTTATTTTTATTAATTTTTAAATTAATAATCATTGAAATTAATGGTTTATAATCTATATTATTTTATGTGACAGCTTTTTGTGATAGTGTTTTAATGTTTTTTTCTATTAACATAGAGTACTAACTTGCTGGTTATTCCAAAACAGTAGAGGATGGAGGTAAATTTTAGCAATGATACAATTTTCAATCTCTCCAATGTGCATTAATGTTGACACAAAAACATTCTAACCTACATAAATCACAAATATACCTATTTTTCTAACATTTTCTTCGTGTTGAAACTAATTCCTACACTCACATGACCATCAATTTGAAGTCTATGATTTTGAGACAATCATGTGCAGTTTTTTTGTATGTTAAATTTGGGTTTTTATTTATTTTATTTTCTGTTCCACTAGATGTCAATTCATGAGAGGGGTGTATACCGAGAATTGCTGGTGAATGAAAATTTAACTCCCCAAGATAATATTATATATTCCTCCAAACCTCCGCCCCTCACAATAAAAAACTGTCACAATTCATGTTTTCATATATACCAGTTCACCTTATTTTTACTATGATATAATCCTTCAAATGATGATGCCCTTCATGGTTAGTAATTGGATTCAGATTTTGAGGCAATGATGGAGGGATCTTACTATTATATTATTGTGTATAACATATTTCGCATCATTTTTATCACATATATTTTCTATTGAAATGTTCTAAAACACCATGATCCCGTCATCCATGATATGAGATCCACTGTAGAAACCACTCACACAACTACTGGAGGGATTTTACTAACATGGCCATATCGTGACACTATGTCTCCGAGGAATACACTAGACCACATAATATAAAAAAGGTAATTTTAAAAACCCCCCAGTATCAATATGTTAGGAAAAGAGTTTCAATTTGGTATTTATTATGCATAATTGTTTCCAAATTTCTTATGTAAGGGTTTCTGGATTTCTTATGATAACCATAGAAGGTTGATATTAATAGTTTACTATTAGGAATTATTATTTAATAAATGAATACCTATATTATATGAGTTTTATATACAAAATATGGTCAGTGAAATATTTATTTTTATGTATTTTTATTTTGAAACAATATTTTATTTGCTGGAAAACATGTTGGATGAATGTGTTGGTGCTTAGCTCATAGATTATTACCTCTCATTCCACTACTATGACTCCTTATTACTCATAAACATACAGTTACGACAATATACTTATTCTCTTGAAATATTTTTTTATTGGTCATCAATAATTTAACATACAAATATCAGTAGGTACTTTTACTTATAATAAATATGACATGACATGATTTAGAGCAGCAGATCATTTTTTAAATGTATTTTATTTCAGTATTGGATCATTTTTTAGATCATAGGAACAAGTTTTTTATATGATTTGTAGTCCTGCATTTTTTTGGGTTATGGATCATGTGATTTTTTAGAGTATTGGATCACGTGTTTTATTTGATAAAAATATCATTTTTAGAGCAGTAGATCATGTATTTTAGAGTATCAGATAACTATATTTGTTCAACTAAATATGATGTGGATTTTTTTGGATGATTGGATCATTTTATTCTATTTTATTTAAGTTATTAGTTTCTTATGGAGTAGTGGATCATGTTTTAGTTTATTTTTTTACTTTTACCAATCATATTCAATATGTATTAATAATTAATAATTTGTACAATATTTTTGATTTATACTTATTTTAGAGTAGTGGTTTTTAGTTGCTGTAGGTTTTTGGAATTTTTTTCAACAATGGTTTTTCTCGATGAGTGTCTTTAGTGAAATGCATGTTCCTATGGGTTGTGAGATCTCATATGGTACTCCTTGGAGATTGCACAAGCTTATATTATCAAAATCCGTTTTATTAGAACATTACGGACCTTCTGTCTTCTAGGTGTCCATAAATGGTGCCCCATATGAATTTTACTTTGCTGTTTAAGCTCTAAGTTTGGTTCTATATATTTACATTGATGATTTTGTACAATTTTTCATTTAAAAGTGTTAACATTTATGAAGAAAAAGGATAGTGTCATTTTTTGTGATGTTAATGATTTTTAATTTTGTTTCAGTTTTTACATAGATTATATCATTTGGAATTTATTAATTTATGTTTAGATACAAAATTTTGAATTAATCAAATAGTTGTTAATATTAATAAAATAATTCATATTTTAATATATAAATTATAAATAATTTATATTTATTATTTTAAAATATCTATAATGTCCTTTTATATGTTTTCTATTTTGAATTTCAACTACTATTGTAGAGCTTAACTTGGAGCGTTTGATTTGTTCCATTTATAAATAAAATAAAATTTGAATTTTGAATGCCATTATTCATCCGAGTTTGAGTTGAGTTTTGATATGATGCTCAAGATCAAGCATGAGTATTATAATATATTGAATCTAATCGAAAAAATACATCCCTACTTAGTATGATTTGTTTGGTTGTTTTTGCCTATGCCTAAATGTTAAATTTCTAAAATAATTTTTCAGCATGCAAGGTTTTATTTTATTAATATTTTTTTTAAAAGGACATGTTAACAGAAATTATATTATCTTCTCTTGGTTTTGACCCATCTCTTTTATATTATTATTCAAAATTTATATTTTCATATTTCAATAATCATTAATATTTCTTCTTGAATTTAAAAATTATTGAGTATATAGAAAAATGCGATGGAATCTTTTGATGTGTAGGATTTGGTAGAAGGTGAAATCATCATTTTTCATTCGACAACTTCAACTGAGATTCAATGAAAGATAAAAATAGAAGCATCGATATTTTTTCTTGAATTATTGACCAATTTTTTATCGTTGTTTTTTAAAATTTCTCTTTTTTTTCTTTTCGAATATTGATTATTAAAACTACTCTCTCCTATTTTATTTGTCATCACATTTTATTTCACTATAAAAATCAATGTTTATTTGAATGTTATTTCTCCATTCTCCAAATAACATTCCTTTCCTTTAGATTTATCCTTAATTTTTTCTACTATATCGATGATGTCTTAATAGTTTATCCCCTTATATTCCAATAATATCTACCACTTATTTTTGATATAAATATTTTCAATATTAATTTTCATTATTATATATGTAATATAATATTATATTATTGGAATCATAATTTACTTTATATCATTGTACAAATTCATGGGTGAGTACTAGTTAATATAAATTTAAGGTTTGTATCAAAATGAAAAAATTAATTATTTGGAATATCCTACTCTTTCACATGCATATGATGGTGTATATACTATAAATCAATCATTAAAAATCAATAGATTCCATTTAACTATTCAAATGGGCCTCTAATTATTGGTAGGGGATATAAATTCTATAATTACACATAGTTAAATCACCGATATTCTCAAAAATCCTCATAATATCATCATCCTTAACAAAAAAACCATAGATCACAATAATGTGATATATTAGGTCGAGTGGAACCCCTTTATAAAAGTTTATAAATATAAATACATGGATCTCATATATGAAAAGTTTTTATTGTATAAGGATCTATTGAAATCTGTGGTATATTTAGTTGTAAATTTCTCCAAAAATTAATATTATGTTATAGAAGTAGTGTTAAAATCTCTTCAGGGAAAACATTTGTGAAATCCAGAAATAATATTGAAATCTCATTTATTTTTACTTCTACGGAAGTTATCATGAATTAAGAAAATTGAGAAGAAAGAGAATCCAGTACATTAATGATATATGTGATTCTTCCACTCACCAAAAATCATCACATTCTCTCCACACACATGAAAGAAACCCACATTATTTTGAAAGTTTTCAATAATAGTACACATAAAATACATTCAAACCATGTTAAGATGAAATTGTGTGAATAAAAATGTAATAATTAGAACTCCCCAAATGAATAATGTTACCACATAATCATCTCCTCAACATATAAAAATTAAAAAAACTAAGCTAACTACTAGATAACATAATAAACAATAATGGAATTAAATTTATATCCACCTTGAGTCTCACTACTTATGATAAGGAATAATCTATAAAAGATTTTGAATCTCAAAAATTAATCAATAAATAAGGAAAGGTATAATATATTTTTTTAAAAAAAATTATATTTAGTTTTCATAGAATTTGGAATTACATTACATTATCACAACACAAAACTCCTATAAATCATTATCCTTAATAATGTTTACCACATTATCCAAGATCAAACCAAGGTCCCTAAGGAAAAGGAAAATATGAGGGCTATAATTTTAATTATTTATAAATTATCTTTTGAAATTATTGAGGACCATATTAATAATACTGATAAATCATATGAAGAAACCACTTTATAGGCTTTACCTAAAGACAATCATCAACTCCCTGAAAATGGCCAAAGGATTCCAAACATTTAAATTACTGATTTTAAATCCCACTTTGATGATAATAAACCATAATAGAGATAAAAATAAATTACTAAGAGAATAAAAATTTTGGGAAATTAGAGAGAGAATACTGTGTCTTCCTTTATAATAATTGAAACCTTGACTACCCAGAAAAACTGGAACCCCCCTCATGAGATAAACCAATCCAATCTAATATTTTATATATATCCTCATCCAAATCCACCACCTTGTTATACATCAATTAAATGAAAAACATTAAAAAATATTTATTATCCTATTGTAAATCATCCTCAAGAATTTTCATCAATACATTATCATTATGTGAAAGATTTAGAGATTAATATATAATGTTCATAAATTGAAACCTAAACTCTCAAATACTGATGATTATATTAAAAAGTGGAAAAAAATCCTATATTCGTGTTTCTCTTATCATGAAAGATAAAAAAATCATCCTTGAACATTCCCGAAACATCCCCCATGTTACTTTAGACTCATATTGGTCACCCAAGAAAATAAACTATTATTTTCATGTTTCTCTTTTTTGTAAGATAAAAACAAAAATAATATAATGATTTATCCATGTGTGAATAAAATTAAAGAAAATATCAAGCTCTATAGGACACTTATATATCTTACAATTAATGAATCACAACATATAATTTATAAATAATTGAATATGAAACTCACACAATACCTCTATTCATGAATCATTATACTTAATGAATCAAATCTCCCTGAGGAATGCTGAAGAATCCTTCTAAACCTATCTAACATTAACCACATTGGTTGAATATTGATAAACTATATCAAAAAATTCAGAAAAATTCATATTCCATAGAATATAGATATCATTTAAAATTTTTGAAATTGGTTTCATTTTCATTTACTATAATTAGCATAATTTTTATAAAAAGGTATAATATATGTACAAAACCTAGGTACTCACCCAAAAATCTAAACAATTTAACTTAAACATTTTCTACAGCATATCATGGTTTTTTTGTCAGATTATAGGTTCCCTTCTACATTGTACCAATTTTACATAACTTACACAACATGTTTTGTTTTAGTGAGTTGTTTCCCTACCATGATATTTCAATCCCTCCCAATGCCTAACCTAAATAAATATCTTAAATCGTAATTCATCGATTTGATATTAGAACCCCAATGTGGATGGTAATAATGCTGAGTGTAACCCTCACGTCCCACCTCCAAGGGGCTATTAGTAAGTAGTTAGTGGTGGGGTATAAATTACCCATTTTTAGATTAATTGTCCTCTATTTTCTTGGAATTGTTATGTTAAGTCACCAATAATATAAATTATTAAAAAATAAATCATTCCATAATCCCATCCATAATTTAAAATTAATGTAAAGTCATACAAAGTCTATAAAATATAATAATACTAAGATAAAATCATATAATAACAACTACACAAACACTATAAACCATTAAACTAGGAACTAGTATGGTCCATCATGACCACAAATTTCATTATAAAAATCAGTTAAAATAATATATATAAGTAGGGGAGACCATAAATGTATACTCAAAATGTTCCTCTCTATAAATTACAATGAAATGTGGAAGAATCACACAAAAACCATTGTGAAAAATATAAAAACAAGATCATTACCTAACCCAAGTCAAATAGCACCCATCCTTAGCAAGGAATAAACTCCAAATACATATAAAAGATATTAAAATTATAATAAATGAAAAATATATATTAAGGATGGTAACCCGTACTCACATCCACATTGAAATAGTTATCCTCATTCCCCAATAGTATATGTTCTTTCACTCACATCCCTTGTATATCTATATACCAACACCATAGATTATACACTATTAGACGCCATTATACCATATACACATACCACATAAAAACCACATATCACATACCACAACCGCATACCATATAACACATCACATAAATATATATGTACATATTGTTTCATTACCACATCATGACATCACTACCACATTTACACATCACAAGAACATCACCCGACACTATATATAAGAGTAATAAAGGAACGACGTTAGTGATTAATCCACATCACCTGTATCAATGATATTTGGGGATATACACATAACCCAAAACCATATATTTACATCAATTTCATTTCCCAAATCAGAAGGTGGTCCATAAGAAATTTTCAAACTATATTGAATAAAATAATAAAGCATGATATCTAACCATGGGTTCACCTCTAATCACAACACCACTATAACCACATCCATTATCTCATCATTACTAATTCACAATAATGACCATTTATACATGTATAAAAAATTACAAACTTTTCACAATTTCCAAAAAACTACACATCATTATCTAATTTCATATCCATCACTAGTTTCATAATTTTCAATTTCAAGGCACATTATATTTATAACATTGTTTTCATATAGATATTTTCACATTTATATAAAAAACTATCACATGATATATTTGAATATCTATTTGTTTACGACATTATCTATTCAATCAATCAATTCATTTATTTCAACCAAACTCATTCCATTCCATAACAATTACTTCATTATGTTATTTAATTATTGTATCATATTCTAGGGGAATACCACAAAAAAGCACCTAAACCTTGATACACCATCATAAAAACAACAAAGTTACCATGACCTACTCTACAAACAAAAATCAAAAAATACATGACCATAATACCACCACTACTAAAACAATGATAGTATTAACACAGATTTAATATAATAGCCATAAAAAATTAAAAGAAAATCTATTTTCTTATATACTGTTTTCATATATTCAATTCTTAAACATTGAAATAAAAATAACAAAAAAATAAATATTTCACTTTATTTATCACTTTAATATCTTTCAATTTAATCAAACACCTTCATCTATGATTTTATCATTTTTTATAAATCATAAATTTAAATCATACCACAATTAAAGACAATAATTAACATAAATCCATATAAAAATAAAAAGGGAATCATATGAATTATTCAATACTCAATTCCCTTAATATTAATATAGTTTAGTTCACTATATTAATTATGAAAATTCAAACTCTTTGTTCAAATACTACCAATAAAGAGTAAATCCATATTTGAATAATAAATAAATTGAGGTTTAGAAACCCTTATCTCAATGAAACATGAAATGACACTTAATATAAAAAGAAGAATTCAATGATAAACAAATCACAATATTTTTATAATCCTTTACTAATCAAAGAGAACATTATTACCCAAGAATAAAAAACATCAATAATGAGAAAAATATTCTCATTAATAGAATGAATAGAGAAGAATAAGATGAAGAAGAAAAAGAAGAAATAATGAAAAATTATATTTTCGATGAAACTTTTTATTAAAGGGATGGATGAAATAAAACATCATGAAGGAGAGAGTTTTAGGGAAAGAAAAAAATATGAAGCGTCTCAAAAGATCGAGATAAGTAAATGGAAACTTGGAAAAATTGAGAAAACCCCAAATTTATAATAAAAATTAAGATCTTGAATGTTATAATGCAACTCCCTTTATTATAGTTTATTGGAGTTTAGTCAAATGGAACTTGAAAAACTATAAATAATTATTATCCATGCTATCCAATCTCTCAGGTCAATTACCATTAAATTATGATATAACCAATCAAATTACAACATAATACTAGGAATCACTCCATAATTCGTAAATATCTAAAATTCATAGTGAAAACGATGACCTCCTTTAATTAAACATATGTATTATCTTTTAAATAAAAAATCCCAATAACATAATTAATATACAATAATAATTATCAGACAACATTAATATTAAAAGGAATATTAATATTTTATGATCTATTATTCATGGTTTAATATAATATAATATTCCGATAATATATGAACCATGGAAAAGTGATTATGTATTTATATCATAAATCATCTCTTAGACTCTATATCTATATTGAAATAACTCATAGCGTAATGAAAATGAATAATAATTTCATTTGGGTGTCATAACATATTTTTTATTAACACAAATTCTCTTCAACTATTTTCCTCCAACGTCATTCCTAAATCCACAAACATAGGAGAAACCATAAAGTAGGTAACTAGGAGAATAAAATACTATATACATAGAATTTGGTTTAAAATTTGTCTTTTTTGTAGTTGACTTGGATAAGAGGGGGAATTTTACTTGTTCAATTTATGGATTGAGGTGCACATGTAGATTTTAATGGATTGACTTGATTGTTTCTCACTATTTTTATCTTATTTTGAGTAATTTACTTGTTTTATTATTATAATTTTAATAAATTATGCGGATGGGATGAATATTACCCAGGGCAATTTTTACAAGCATCTATGTTCATCATAATAACTATATGGAGTTGAAGACTATGGGTAAAATCTATCGAGTCTATTATACTCAACCGCTATAAATTCATAATGCATGGTTTTTAGTGTGCATGGGTAGACACATTGTGATATATAGGTACATGATATAAATTATCTTTTTGATTGGGGGTTTTTAAAAAATTTTCCCCACAAAGTATAATGATTTTTGAAATGTTATATGATCTTGAGAAAGAGGTATTATGTTTTTATTAAGGATCTGTTCTAGGTGAATGAACTTGTCTATTTAGTTTTTACATCTAGAGTAATTTATTATGAATATGATCATTTATTAGACTTATTTTCTTATAGAGTATTTTTTTATTCTACATATTCGAATTTTTAGGATTTAATTATGGAAACATATATAGTTTTTCTATTGGTTGGTATATTAGATCTAAAAAGGGTCGAGGAATAAATTATAGAAAATTTATTCGTGGAATTTTTTTCCCAAAAAAGTTATAGTATGATAAATTTATGTTTATAATAATTCAATATAGTAAGTAAGATTTGGCATATGATGAGTCTTTCATAAGGTCTATAGTGATTTGTCTTGGGATTTAGTATACCCTAGGTTGGTTAATAAGAGTTTTCTAACTCTAGGATGGTAATTCAGTTATCATATTTTATCAATTTCTTTAATGGATGCATTAGCATATTCTAATTACATAGACACTTGATGGTTTATTAGAGTAACCAGGTGCGTATTTTTATTCTCACTGTTATTATATAAATATTATTAAAGATTAATAAGAGTGATCTAGTGGTGGTTTCAAGAAATGTTATCTTAGAGATGAAGAGATTTTTTTATTCTCTTATTTGATTATTAAAATTTAAGGTATAAACAACAATGTAACTCCTCAACTACTAGTTTTATTTATAATTTTTGGTGTTGTATGATCTTTAATAAACTCTATATACATTATAATCATTATTGGAAATTGACTCTTAAATAATTTATTTCATTGGGTTTTACATAGAACATTATATATTTTTTGTAAAACAGAGTTGTCTTCTATATTAGTGTTGTACCCATGTTGTAATTTTTTAAAACATCACTTATTTAATTTAATATTGGGTTTTATTCTCAGTTTCATTTCCTGGAATGGTAGGGTATCATTATAGTAGATTTATTAAAAATTGGTATCACATCATAGTTTAGGATTGGGTTTTAGTAGGCACTTAAAAGGATTCCATTTGGTTTGGTAAGCTGGTAGTTATTCTTAAACTGATATGTGATGTTTTATAAGTAATCCTACTATAGGAATAGAGGTAATCTATAATTATATGTAATTAATATTATAAACTATAGATTATTACTATGGGAAAATTTATTAACTATAGGATATTTTTATAATTATGGGTTATTGTATTATAAAGTTACTGGTCATATTGATAACATATGTTTTGTATAGGATGATAATTTTAATAGTCATGATTATAGAATAGAAACAACCACAATTCTTTTATCATGTAGTTCATTTATTTATCAACATTTCGTTCTCTAGTTCCTAATAATTTAATATATTATCTAGATGATATGTAGAAGGTACCAAAGATAGTTTTTTATAAAATTTTCCTAATAGGAGTATAAAAATTTAAATAAATATAAAATTCATTATTATAGAAGAAACAATTAAAATATTAAGGATTTATCTTTTCTTAAGAGACCGATCACTAATTATAACTGCTTGAGATATTAATCTAGTTTATAGAAGATAGGTATAATAATCCTATTACTTTGGTGTTGAGTATTATATATATAGGATCTTGATAATTATGGGAGCACATATGAAAATATCAATATGTTTCCAGGATTGTGTTATCTCGGTTTGAGAAATAGTTCAAGAAGGAGTTTTTATCTACAAATCTTTGAGTGGAGATTCAGTAGAAGTTATTGGTTAGTCGATAAGTAAATTAAATTTTTAATTAATTTTTATTAAGATTAATGAATCTATTATCTCACTAATTATTGTTTTTCTAATATTATGTTACATGATAATGATTTTCAAAGGAATTTATATGTGGTGATTCGAACATAATTGTCTAAAATTTCTTTGAATTTTTTACATAGGTGATAAGGAATGATTATATGGTAGAAAACTTGTTATCTTATAAAATTCATATCCCTAAAACTAGCTAATAGGGACTTGTTCAATGTAGTGTTTGTGTTAGGAGTTTAAAATTTTAATGAAAAATGATATTTCACTATAATTGTATATGGTAGTGACCAACACATTATCATTTTTTAATGTTGATAGAACAAAACAATCTTTTTTATGTTAGGTAAATATATATTTATCATATCATAGTATCAGCCATAATTAATTTATGTGTCCTTCTATTTATTGTATCCAAAAGAGTCAAGATAAGAGTTTGATATTTTGTGCGTTATCAGGTCAATTTTATCATATTCCCAAGTGGAATTATCTATAATAGCAGTTAGGGTTTTAATAGAAATAAGATAAAAATATATATCTATTTTTAATGAAGAGTTTTGTTATTATTGGAAATCATGGGGTGATATATATAATATAGTATCATGACATGATAAAATGTGACGAGGAAGTGGATAATATAGATATTGAGAAGGTGAAAAAATATATTCATGAATAACTTCATTGGGTGGAATTATATTGAGTCATAAGGAATAAGTTTTTCTAGGAATAATTTATGTTTTCTATAACATTACATATTCTTTATGGATATTGGAGTTTCACATTCATTCAATATAACGTTGTTTGTATAAATAATAGAGATTACAATAAAGAACATTCATAAACCACTGGATATATTTACATTAGAGGGTGGATGATCAAGTTGAATGGAAGTATATATGGATAATGATTAGGTTACGTGATATGAATGATCATAAAGGGGTTTAATCTCACTACAAATATAACCATATTATGTTTCCATTTTCTATGGTTGGTTGTATTATATAAATATTTTTTATACTTTTATCATCATATGGTTTATTATTAAACATAGAAGGATACATTTTTAAAATTATGATAGAGAACATCATATTAGTATTTTATATATTGATACATTATACATTAATTCATATTTGGATTGTAATGTCCCAAACCCAGATTCCCAAAGTCAGTGAATTATTTTAATACATTGGCATGATTACAAGGAATCAAGTCCAGAAAGACTGATCAATTTATCAGTCTTGGAAAATAGATTACATACATGAAAATTTCATTACACTTTCTAAAATACAAAAAATAAAATTCTTTGAGAATTTCGTTGTTCCCTTAGCTTAACCCTGCATCTCAACCGTAAAACACTTATTGGGATCCTGGGAAAATAAAACATAAGAAAGGAGTGAGCTCAGATGCTCAGTAAGGTTAAATAATTTAGCGGAAACTTCCATAAATAAGCATAAAAATATAAGGCAAGGCATTGGACTAAAACAAAATCCTTTTAAACATAAACTTCTGAATAATATGGACAATTTTAATCAAATAATTCCATTTACTTATTCACATGGTTATTCTACTAGACAAATAATAACATGTAATATCAATAGCCAATTTTATAATGATGGAATTCATAATTCCAGAGTTCATAAAAACATAGTCAAGGCTAAGTTCCAAAACTAAAAATAAGATTTTGTCAAGGCCTTGTGCCAAGAAACTAGTTTGTCTCAGGATACCTACAGATGCATAGAGGATCTATAACAGGGTCCACCCGTCACTTACTAAGTCCAATGCATTCATCATATGAAAAGGTTTAAACATAACATAAACATTCGTTTTAAAACAAGCATACTAAATGTCAATAATTTATCCATAAACCATGAACTGTATAAAAATAACACATCCATAGTCAACCATATTAAAAAAATATCAATACAATATGGAGTATTTGTATCATAATATATCAACTTTAAACAAGTTTAAAATCCATCAAAGGATGTTGACATAGATGAAAATGATTTGAAAAATCTTTGAGAGAAATATCCCTTTTTCATGAAAACATTTAAAAGTCACACAATTTAGAAAATAATACATTTAAATACATTTTGGAATCATAGTGTCCCATACTAATTTGAAACTTTTTAAAGTAATTAACATTTTAAAAACATTCATGTCCATATAAATAAATTGTTAGAAACCATTTCGAAAACATGGACATTAATGAGAATTATTTAGATGAATAAATATTTAAAACATATAAAATGATATTTTAGTAAAAAAAGTACTTTTAAATAATTAATTTGAAAATAGTTTCATGAAACATGGACATTGATAATAAATATGTCCCATTAGATACATACATAAAAACAACTCGGATAATAAAGAGATTGTGAAATTAACCCTTACCTTGTACTTCCTTTAGTCGAGGGTATGTTTAACCACCTGTATAAAGACCGTAGTATGTTAATAAATTATACCAGAACCATATTAATATTTACGATATCATACATGATTTATTTATGACTTTATACTACCCATTTAATAAAAATTTCCATGTTAAATTAACATTTCGGATAATAATCGCTTTCTTTATCGTACATGTTTTAACTTGTTACTCTTGATTTTATAAGTTAGATCATGATTTAAATACATCCCGAATATAAAAAATGATTTATATATCATATATATATAGAATATAAATATGTATAATAGACATATATATGGAATAGAAAACACTGTTTATGGAGACGGTAGGCCGTAGGTACGCATAAACACTGTTTCAGTTTTCATATCGTATTGAACAGAACTAAGTTAATAAGATATATGTCAATACATATATATATATATATATATCTCCAGTATCATTCTTATTTCATATATTACATACTTATTAATTATATATATATTTTTATAATCATCGTTGAATGGGGAATTTGGAAATGAATCTCATCGCGTCGTGGAGACGGTAATCCGTACGTACGCACAAGTGAAAATATCATTATATTGATGGAAAAATAGTATGTAATTGGATAGTATATCATATATACATAATAATTGACATGTTATATTTATTATTTACACCATTTATACTCATTATTATACCCATCCAAATAATTAAATGTTTGAATAACAAACTATACAACGACGTGGAGCCTGTAATCCGTATGTACGCACGTATGGTGACTTTGTCATTTATAAGATGGATAGAATAATGAATATGGTTGTAACATTTTTATAATAACATAAAAGTATATATAAGATACAGGATATATTATTTTAGATAGGAAAAAACAAAGAAAGAGAAAGTGGAAGAAGAAAATAACTTGAAAGAGGTGATGAAATATTTAACTCTTCTTCGGGTTCTTCCTCTTGATTTGATCAATAGGGCTCTATAGGTAGGCTTTATGACTAAATTAAGGACTCTAGGAAGAAGGGAGGACAGTTGAGAGGATATTTGGGTAGGGGTTAGCCGAGCCAAATGGCTTTGAAGGTGCGAATTTGAGAGAAGGGGGAGTGCCCTTTTATAAGAGGAGTGAGGGGCACCTTAGGAAATGATTGAAATACTATTTTATAATAAAATACTATTCGATTTATAATAGATCCAAATTGATTTATTTAAAATATAAAGTGGGTATGGGTTGAAATAAGATTATCTAATAGGTTTTATACTAGTTTAGTTTACCATTTTAACCTTATCGTTTAGATTTAACTCTAAGTTGAATAATTTAACGTTTACCATGTCTTCTTGTATTATTACACTATATGGTTAATAAGCATACTATAACCATCCAAATGAACATAAAGTGGTTAATTAATGAAATATTTAATATTATTTAATCCCTTTTTCTAAGAATTATAATTTTTGGAATATTATATCAACCAATAATATAATATTTGTTTTAAAAATTAATTGATGTCAATTTTGACACTATTTGGTATTTTGTTTTTGTGAAAGTCATAACAACCTTATCACTTAGAAAAAAATTTATCTAATCAACACTAACATGTCATATTAACCTAGAAAATTAGTTTAATTCATCAGAAGTCTCAAATTAAATTTATTTGGATATTTATTATATTAATTATTTTAATCATTCATTAACAAGGTAATTACTGCATCATCATTGTGTCATAAATAAATTAAATTATTTAATGTCTAAAAATTATAAATAAAATACCATTATATAGGAAATATTTTTATCTTTCTAATTAATATTTATTGTCCAATTTATCTTATGTATTACACTATATTAAAATGAATTACTTATGAAAACTAGAATTTAACACTTTTAACTCTTCTTTAAATTAAATAATAATAAATGTTCTAATCTAATGAAAGTTGACCTAAAGGGTGATATTTTATTCATATGGTTTTATTTGGTCGAATTAAACTTATGCAATAGAATTAGGACATGTGTTAAGGTAATTATAATATCATTTTCACCCTTAATTACGCTATTTACTTTTAACCGTGGTAAATAAAAGTGAAAATTTACTATTCATCAAAACTTATATTCATCTTATTGAACCAAATTTTACTAATTGAGGTTAACTATTTATCTAAGATTTTTTAAATTAAACTCACAAAAGTGGTAAAAATATGTTTTATACAAATGTTTAAATGCTCCGAGAAGGTGGGTAAAAGACGGTAAAAAGTTCAATAAACTTTTATTCATAATTTTTTTATAAAAACATTTTAATGAATTACAATGAACTAATATTGTTATTATTTATCTCTTTTTAATTAAAATAAATTAAAATAAAATTTATAATTATTTAAATAAAAAGTGGGTTTTAAATAGTAATGCCGTCTTTTTCACTATTCATCAAAATTTGAAAGTTTTCAGAAAAATAACAAAAATTCACCCTAATCTAATTTTAATATCCCGAATTAAAAAATGAATTCTATTTTACCTATTTCAAAACATATATGTTTCATTAATTAATTTAAAATTAAATCCTATTGTCAAAACCAAAAGTCTTATTTTTAAAAAATAATAACTATCAAAACATTGACACTTGTTTATGTCCAATTTCAAATTGAAATTACATACAATGTCCAGAATTGAATTAAATGGTAAAAATATAATCTATTTATACTTCCAAACTATAAAAATTTATAATTTAACACTATAAATTATTTTGATTAAAAAAGTTTTTTTCAGTTAAAATACAGTATTTTTCACTATTCACCCAAATACGACAGTTATCAGAAAAACACCAAAAATTTATCGAATCTAAATTATTATTTACCATTTATAAATAAGAATTTTATTTTTTCAAATTGAATATATAAAAGTTTCAAATATATAATTAAAAAAGGATTCTCTATTAAAAGGTAGGTAAAATTGCATCTTTTGAAAAATACTTCTTTTATCTGAAAAAAATGATTTTGTTATTACATTATGTATAAGAAACTCATAATATGGATTATAAAATAATAAGGATTATATAAAGTTCAATATTTAGTTAATAAAATTCATAACCGATTTTGAACGGCAAGTTTGGTAAGTCGTGGTGCGCATGAACTCGGTGTTGAGTGTAGTGAAAGTTATCGAATTACTTTGAAGAAATAACGTACTATGAAATCTTGGGGTGTTACATTCTTCCCTACTTAAATAAATTGAATCCTTGAAATTTGAAATTGTTCTTCAAAAATAAAATGTGGAAAATAGAACATACCTTTGTACGAAAACCCACATCGGAAATTGGGTTAATAAAATTTAGACTTAATAAGAGGAATATGGAAATGAAAGGGTCACCAAAAAATTATGATCTCAATTAGGAGAACATTGGTGGAAATTAGAGACACATAATTGGAGGAAAAATGTAAATATTTATAGGGAGGGATTGAGGTCATCAGTCATAAACAAGTGTAAAATTGAGGGCCTAAAATCCATCAATCTATGATGATTTAAAATACCATCAGTTCAATAAAACATAAGGTATTAGGATAACTCATTTTTGGTTTTAAGATCCCTTAAATAATGTTTAAGAATTAATTTACACATTTAATAAGAGGGAATTATATATATATATATACACACACTTGAAATGTAGAGTTTCATCCTACAACTAATTCCTACCACAAACTTATCTTTCACTCCAAAATTTAAAAAAAAATATTCTATTTATCCTACTGGTGTAGGGTTCCAAAAATATTGAATTTATAATTCAACTATCATACCCTTTAGAAAAAAAACTAGATTATACAATTCAAGGACTTTACGTAGTTCAGTGGTAGGCAATAAATCTCAATCGCAGTATGGTTGTGGGTATGATTCCCGCAGCTTTGTTCGACACGACAGATTGTCACACGATATACGTGTTGTAATTTTTATAACAATCCAAAAATAACCTTAATAATTGTTTCTAATTTCAAACTTAATCCATTCCAACCTTTAGACTTATCCAAAATACATCAATCCAAACTCACAGTCCAAAATTTATAAAGACGATAAACCCAATTAAGATCCTTTTTTCCACAGAATAACTTATGAAAACCTTCATCATGTATTATTTTAAAACATGGTAACACCTTGAATTTCCATAAAACCTTATTGATTACATTTATTCTCCCTTATCTGTTATATAATACTGGATATATTCCTTATATCAATTTTTTTTTAATTTTCCAACAATGATGAAAGAAACAAACTATTAATCAGTTCCAAGGAAGTCAAGAATATCCAATATAATTTATTCAAATCAACCATCTCTTATTCCAAAATCACAATGAAATTATCAGGATAATATTAAGTATTACCTTTCTTTCAACCATGTATTTTCAAAAAAAAGTGTAGCTTAATATGATGTAACTTTTCTTAAAACCATATAATCTCAAATCCTCAATAAAATAGTAATGCATTAAAATCATTATTTATCTCCATAATTCATATAATTAGTATACTGTTGATAAAACACTCAAATGAAATAATTCTATAATAACATCATAAGAACACTAGTCATTCCTCTTTATCTAAGGTAGCACCATAACTTGACTATTATCCAATAGCGTCATTTGCGGTATACTCTAATGAGTGGGAAATTGATTCACGTAGTGTCCCAACGCCTTGCAGATGAAGTATTTTACATTTTATACCTTTTTCTTACCCTTTCAATCATGTACTTGGTGTCCTTTTTCTCCAAACTTATAACTAAATCTAATTCCCTTCAAGAATTTACCTAGGCGATTCCTTCCACAATTATCACATATAGGAAAATCCTTCTTTCCCCTCTTCGCTTTATCCATCTTTCTCTCTAACATCCTTTTCTTCTCTTTCTTCCCTTCAAAGTAATAGGACTCAGAGAATTCTTTAATTATCTTATTAACACATGATATTATTTCTTCATATGTTGAGAATACATGGGAGAATATTTACCTTCTAAATTTTGGCTTAATATTATGAATGATATGATCCTTCTTACTCTTCGGATCATACATATTACTGGAGTTCTCAATCCTTCTACTGGGCACCATTTCTATACAATGGAATACACTAGGTCAATTTATGAATCACAATGAGTAATTCCAAACTTGTAAAATACCTAACGTAAATTAAACAGTTTAAGGATATAATCTGTAATCATAAAAATATTTTCTTTGAGGAGGTATATACTCATAAATCTATCATAATGATTTGTAATGAAAATGAGAATTATCCTAAGCATATCCCCTGGGAGTGTCGCAACCAAGAGTGCAGCAAGGCCTGTTGTCGTGCACCAGTTCCTGTTTGAGTCTATCTAAAAGAGGTGTTTTTGGGTTTTACCCCTAGGTACATCTGTTCCAGAGCCACCTCTACCTGCTCGTATCTAGACAGGGATGTATTTGCTTGGAAAACTCACAAAATCTCAATATTACCAAAATTCTAGGAAGTTATTCTATACTAATCCTCAAAGTCTATCTTAGGGTAATGTGGTCTAATCAGATTTTATCTAAATCTAGTTTCCAAGGTTATTGCTAAAAATCCTCTAATACCAACTATAACGCCCCAACCCTTGATTCCCAAAGTCAGTGCATTATTTTAAAACATTTTCATGATTACAAGGAATCAAGTCCTGAAAGACTGATCAGTTTAGTAGTCATGGAAAATAGATTACATACATGAAAATTACATTACACTTTCTAACATAAAACAGAAAAAAATCCTTTAAGAATTCCATTATTCTATTAGTTTAACCCTACATCTCAAAAATAAAACACTTCTTGGGATCCTAAGAAAATAAAACATAAGAAAGGGGTGATCTCAGATGCTCAGTAATGGTAAATAATTTAGCAGAAACTTCCATAAATATTCATAAACATCTAAGGCAATGTATTAGACTAAAAAAAGTTTTATAAACATAAAATTCAGCATTATATGGCCAATTTAAATCAAATAATTTCATTTACTTATTCACATGGTTATTCTACTAGTCAAATAATCACATGTAATATCAATAGTCAATTTCATAATGATGGAATGCATAGTGCCAGACTTCATAACCACATAGTGAAGGAATTTTGTCAAGACTACAAATAAAATTTTGTCAAGGCCTTGTGACAAGACACTAGTTTGTCACATGAGACCTACCGATGCATCGAGGAGCTACGGTGGGCTCCACATGTCACTTACTAAGTCCAATGCATTCATCATATGGAAAGGTTTAAACATAACATAATCATTAGTATTAAAACTATCATACTAAATGTCAATACTTTATCCATAAACCATGAATGGTATAAAAATAAAACATCTAGAGTCAAACATATCACAAATCCTTCAATATAATATGGAATATTTGTATCATAATAAATCAACTTCAAACAAGTTTAAAATCCATCAAAGGATGTTGACATAGATGAAAATGATTTGCAAAAACTTTGAGAGAAAGATCCATTTTCATGAAAAAATTTAAAAGACACAAAATTTAGAAAGGAATAAATTTAAAGTCATTTTTGAATCACAGTTTCCATTACTACTTTGAAACTTTTTAATGTAATTAATATTTTAAAAATAGTCATGTCCATATAAATAAATCCTTAAAAACCATTTTCAAAACATGGACATTAATGAGAATGATTTAGAAGAATAAATATTTAAAACATTTAAAATGGTGTTTTAGTAAAAAAAAAGTCCTTTAAAATAATTCCTTTGTAAACTCTTTCATGAAACATATACATGTATAATAAATATTTCCCAGTAGATACTTACGTAAAAACAACTCGGATAATAAAGAGATTGTGAAATTAACCCTTACCTTGTACTTCCTTTAGTCGAGGGTATGTTTAAACTCATGTATAAAGACTATAATATGTTATTAAATTATACCCAAACCATATTAATATTTATGATATCATAAATGATTCATTTATGACTTTATACTACCCATTTAATAATAATTTCCATGTTAAATTAACATTTCGGGTAATAATCACTTTCTTTATCATACGTGTTTTAACATGTTACTCTTGATTGTATCACATAGATCATGATTTAAATACTTCTAGAATATAAAACATGATTTATATATCATATATATTTAGAATATAAATATGTATAATAGATATATATATAAAACATGAAACACTATTTATGGAGACAGTAGGCCGTACTTACGCATAAACGTGGTTTCTGTTTTCATATCGTATTGAACAGAAGTAAGTGAATAAGATATATGTAAGTACATAAATATATATATATATCTCTATTAGAATTATTATGTCATATATTACATACTTATTAGTGATATATATATTTTTATAATCATCGTTGAATGGTGAACGTGGAAATGATTCTCATCGCGTCACGGAGACGGTAATCCGTACATACGCACGAGTGACAATATCTTTATATTGATGGTGAAATAGTATGTAATTGGATGGTATATAATATATATATAATCATTAACATGTTATATTTATTATTTACATCATTTATACTCATTATTATACCCATCCAAATAATGAAATGTTTGAATAACAAACTACACCACGACGTGGATCCTGTAATCCGTACGTACGCATGTATGGTGACTTTTTCATTTATAGGATGGATAGAATAATGAATATGGTGGTAGAATTTTTATAATAACATAATAGTATTTAGAAGATATAAGAGTTATTATTTTAGAATGGAAACAACATAGAAGGAGGATATGGAAGAAGAAAAGAACTTGAAAGAGGTGATGAAATATTTACCTATTCTTCAGGTTCTTCCTTTTGATTTGATCAAAAGGGATCCATAGGTTGGATTTATGAATAATCTAAGGCCTCTAGGATGAATGGGGTACAGTTGAGAGGATATTTGGGAAGGGTTTGGACGAGCCAAATGGCTTTGAAGGTGTGAGTTTGAGAGAAGAGGGAGTTCCCTTTTATAAGAGCAGTGAGGGGCACCTTCAGAAAAGATTGAAATATTATTTTATAATAAAATCATATTTGGTTTATAATGGATACAAATTTATTTATTTCAAAAATAAAGTTGGGATGGTTCTAAATCCTCTCAACCAATAGGTTTTAGATAAGTTTAGGTTACCATTTTAACCTTATCGTTTAGATTTCACTATAAGTTAAATAATTTAACGTTTACCATGTCCTCTGGTATTCTTACACTATTTGGTTAATAAACATACTATAAACATCCAAAGGAACCGCAAGTGGTCCATTAATGACAAATATAATATTATTTAAGCCCTTTTCATGAACCGTATATTTTTAGGAATATTATATCAACCAATAATATAATATTTGTTTTAGAAATTAATTGATGTCAATTATGACACTATTTGATATTTTGCTTTTGTGAAAGTCATAACAACCTTATCACTTCGAACGAAATTTATCTAATAAACATTAACAAGTCATATTAACCTATAAAATTAGTGGATTTAATTAAAAGTCTCAAATTACATTTATTTGGATATTTATAATATCAATTATTTTAATCTTTCATTAATAAGGTAATTACTGCATCATCATTGTGTAATAAATAAATTAAATTATTTATTGTCTAAATATTATAAATAAAATACCGTTATGTCGGAAATCATTTTATATTTATAATTAATATTTATAATTTAATTTATATTATGAATAACTCTATTTTAAAATGTTTTATTTAGGAAAACATGAATTTTACACTTTTAACTCTTCTTTAAATTAAATAATAATAAATGTCCTAATCTAATCCAAGTGGAAATAAAGGTTCATATTTTATTCCTAAGGCTGTTTTTATTCGAATTAAACTTATCTAATAGAATTAGGACATGTGTTAAGGTAATTATAATATCATTTTTACCCTTAATTACCCTATTTACTTTTGACTGTGGTAAATAAAAGTCAAAAGTTACTTTTAACAAAAAAATATTTTCATCTTATTGAACCAAATTTTACTAACTGTGGATAACCATGTCTCTTATATTATTGAAATTCAACTCACAGAAGCGGTAAAATTAATTTTTATACAAATTTTCAAATGCTCCTAGAAGGTGGGTAAAAGACGGTAAAAAGTTCAATAAAATTTTATACATCAAATTTTATTATAAAAATAATTCCAATGAATTAAATTGAAATAATAGTTTTATTATGTATCTATTTTGAATTATAATAAATTTAAATAAAATAATTAATTATTTAAATAAAAATGGGTTTTAAACAATAACGCAGTGTTTTTCACTATTCATCAAAAATTGAATGTTTTCAGAAAAATACCAAAAATTCACCCTAAGATAATTTTTATATTTAAAATTAAAAAATGAATTCTATTTTACCAATTTCAAATCACATAAGATTCATTAATTAATTTAAAATTAATTCCTATTGTCAAAACCAAAAGGCATATTTTTAAGAAATAATAAATTTCAAAAGATTGGCACTTGTTTGTGTCCAATTTCAAAGTGAAATTACATACAATGACAACAATTGGATTAAATGGTAAAAATATAATATATTTATACTTAAAAACTATAAAAATGTATTATTTAACACATTAAATTATTTTGAATAAAAATTTTGTTTTATGTTAAAATATAGCATTTTCACTATTCACCCAAATATGAAAGTTATCATAAAAACACAAATTTTTTTTGAAACTAAATTCTTATGTCCCGATTCTAAAGAAGAAGTTTATTTTGTCAAATTTAATATATAAAAGTTTCAAATATTTAATTTAAAAAGGGCTCACTATTAAAAGGCAGGTAAAATTTTATCTTTTGAAAAATACTTCTTTTATCTGAATAAAATGAATTTGTTCGGATATTATGTCTAAGAAAATCATAATACGGATTAAAAAATAATAAGGATTATATAAAGTTCAAAATTAAGTTAATACTATTCATAACCGCTTTTGAATGGATAGTTTGGTAAGTCGTGGTTCGCAAGAACTCAGTGTTGCGTGTAGTGAAATTTATTGAATTACATTGAAGAAATAACGTACTATGAAATCTTGGGGTGTTACATGGATACTTTATTAATTTATTTTTCTTATCCAAATGTAGAATATATTCCCAAATTTGTAAGTTAAATTTTATATTTTTTATTATAGAAAGATAATTATTTACATTGGACATGTAACATTGATATTGGTATTTAGTTTTTTCTATATTTATCTTAGTTATAAATGGAAACATATCAAATGATAGTAGAAAGTATTCAATAGTTAATGATTCAAATTTATAATTTTGTATAGAAACTTTTTATTATACCTAGTATATCATAATGGACCATTCTGTTATTATTCATAGATAAGGTAAAATAAATTATGAGGTTATCTATAGATTATTGATGACTAAATTAGGTGATGGTGGAGAACCATTATTCTGTTCCAATAATAAATTAAATTTTTGATAAGTTAATAAAAAATAATTTATTCTCATTGAATTTGTTATAAACTAGTTATTATCAAATGAGAGTGAAATATAACGAAATTCAGAAGATACTGTTTTGATGTTGCCATGGATATTTCGATTCTATGGTTATTATATTTTTATGTACGAGTATTTTAACTATATTTTTGGGATTTATACATTGGGTATTAATATTCGTAATATAATCAAGTAGTCGTACTAAGAGGTGGTTGAATTAGTCTAAACTATTTTTTTCCACAATTTTTTTCAATTCAATTTATCAAACCAATTCACCTTTTAAAATGAAATAAATTTCATATAAATTACACAAAAACTCGACATATTGAATAGTAAATAAAAAAAGACAAAAAACATGGTATTTAAATAAAATTCATACTGTGGGTGACTATATCCTTGTTTTTTTAGGTCAAGTCCAAGAAGCTAATATCTAGTAATACAAATAAAGTGAATAAAATATTCGGAAGGTATCATCTATACCCTATAGTGTTATTTATTAATATTTATAGTCACATTAGTAGAATTTTTTTTGAAATATCACTAGTTTACAATGTTCTTCCCAACTCACTAATGCAATAGATCTTCAATCTACTTCATAATGTTTGTTGGAGTAGGTTGCCTTAAAAAATTAATTTTTTATTTTGATTGCTTGAAATTTAAAGAATAAGTTATTTATAAACTTATTATCACATAATAAATTTTATTATCAGTAACATTAATGTGATTATTTCTATAGAATATTTTTTTTCATTGAATGGTTGTAGAAATTACATTTAATATAGAGAACCTAGATGCGGTATAAAAATATAATCTGAAGCATATATCATCTTGTCTATAAAAATTTATATGAATGGATATATATAATGTTTGACTATGCGGAACCTAATACTCAAAATCAGCTAATAATTCTTATCATGTTTTTATCACTTGGTAAGATCCAATGTGGGTTGGGACCAATATTCTTAAATGAGAACCTTATATTTGATAACATGCATTACACACAAGACCAAGAATATAAGGGGATATAATACACTGATAAATTTAAATATATTTACTATTTTAAATAGATTTTATATATTCTATGTTTTGAAAATAATGCAACACTGAGTTAGCTTCCATTATACGCTAGAGCAACTTTATTCAAAATGTTACATTACACACAATACCGATTTTTTTCAAACAATACTATGTTTTTAATATATTATTATTTAATATAATAAGGTAAAAACAAGAAAATAAAATAGTGTTTATAAAAATTATTAAAGAACATATGATAATCTATGATTTACACAAATTTAAAATGAATTATTAAGTTACTAGTTAATTAGAAATGAAAATATAAACAAATTGAATATAAAGGAAATATTATTATTTTTCTATACTCACAAAGGAGTTTTGTCTTAATAAATTCAATTAATTATAATTATTGAATGATATTGATGAAATTTATATATTTTATATGTTAAATATAATATTTTTGATAATCATTATATAGATTTGATAGACATGAGATATGAATAAACTCAATATTACACACAAAACCTATATTTTTATTAAGGCACTTTTACAAGTTTTTAATAGAGAAACCTTTTAAACCCCAATTTTTACCATTTTATAAATATAATATGAAAAAATAATCATCTTATTTTTAATATATTCAAAATAAATTGATTAGGGTTAATGTTTGATAGTTTTTTAAAGATTCATTTTTAATGAATAATGAAAAATACTAATTTATAATTCAAAACTACTTTGTCATATAATTTTATTATAATGATAAATTATGTTTTATATTAGTTTTAATGATTAATTAGATAATATTTATATCAATTTATCCATTTTTGGTGATTTGAATCAATTTTAGTTGGAAATTGACTATAAAAACATATCAAATGTTTAGATGTTTTTACATTAAAAACCTGCATTGTCGTCATGTCTGCAGGATTAAATTTAAACTAATTTCCTCCACTTAAGTGTTTTTAATATATTAAAAAAGATTAAATAATTAGAATAATCATAATTTATAATATATAATAAGGTCAAATTAGTGTTTTACCAAAAAATATTAGTGAATGTAATTAAAATTAATTACAATGATTAAGGTTAGATTAAGCCTAATAGTGACTAATCCATAAACTTAAGGCCTAAAATTAACTATAAACATTTACAAGAGATATTGGATGTAAATATTTTGACCAAATAATATTTTTAATAGAATTATTCCCATAATTATCCCCTTTAAATAAAAAAATGTGTGTTGGGTTCCTTTCATTTTTAATATTACAAGAGTGCCACTCCTCAACCATTATAAAAAGCCTCCATTCCTCCCTCTCACTAACACCATTCAAGCCAATTAGGTTAGGAAAATATCTTCCCAATTAACTCCCTAACATAATTCAATTTATCCTTGAGGCATCACATTGGGATTAAACAATTAAAGTAAGCCTTTTGATGAAAACCAAAAGGAGTTACCCGATTAAGAGGTGATGTCTTTCCTAAAGCTCCTTAATTTTATTTCCATTCACCAATTATTCAATTTTATTTACTAAATGATAACATAAAATATTTATCATATATATAATATGTTTTTTATGTTTATGCTTTGGAATCTACTTACACACACTTCCATCAAATGGTTAATGAATATACTATTTACGTGTACGATAGACTAGCGCCTCACAAAACAGTGATTGTTAATTATTTATTTACCACCTATCATGGTTTCCATTTTTATGGAAAAAATGTTTATATATGATATATATGATATTTATTATGTATTTATGATTTTTAAATTACTTTACAACAATTATATTTATACTTTCCATTTTTTATAAAAACGATAACATCGATTGGGGAAGTGCGGTCTATAGCCCCCTGAAAGTGATGTGATTCATTCAGATGATACATGAAATGTATAAATGATGGTTTTAATTTAAAATATGTGAAATTAAAAACATATATATGATATTAAATAAATAATTATTTTTTTAAAATTTAATATTTTTTTGTTATTACCCTTTCACAAACTTAATGAGTTATAACATCATTTGTGGACATGTGGACTACCACCTCCAAAACATGATCTGATTCCTTTTAAATCACAAGAACTATATATATATATTAATATAGGATTAAATAATATGGTATTTATGATATAATTATCATTTATGAAATATTTATTTTACATACCTTATCTCCTAAACTATCGTCGAGAAATGGGAACGTGACTCATGCGCACACACGGTCTACCATCTCAACGAGTGTGACATTGGTTCATTTTTCATAACAATATTTAATTAATAGTTTTAATAGTATTATTTATGTATAAATATGATAATTATTTCGTTTTTATTATAAAATATGTTTTATATAATGACCCCTTTGAATATAGTTGACCTACTAATGTCAATCTTGACACACAAATCGATTTTGGTAAAAAAAACCAATGTAAAATTAATTGTTTAAGTAGTTGTATATGACATCTTTATAAGTGAAATAAAATTTAAAATAAACATTAAAAAGTTTATCAACCATTTAAATAAATAAAATATATTTTTTATTAAGGAATATAAATACATATGAGACAACTTGGACTCAAGGTAAGGGAATCTTGTCTCATTTTTAATCCATGAGGCATACATTATTGTTGTGCACCTAACTTATTATATATGGAATAAATACTTCAGAATTGACATATAATATCATGGAATATATTTTTATCATTTAATTAAAATTTTTAATTTACATATTATTACCTTTGGGTTTTCCAAATCATTTGTTACCACAGTGGTAAGGGAATTTCGTCTCAATTTACATTCCATTGAGAATTATTTGTTATTATGCACTAGTTGAATTTTATTTGGAATATATACTACATTTTGACATGTTATATCATGAATATACTTACCCTCATGATATTATAAGATTTATTTAGTTATAATTGCACTATGTAGATTATGATTTAAATGATTCAATGTGGTATGGGATGCTTTTTAAGGTCTAAAGATTATTCCCCACAAGAATGTTATTAATGATTATCTTTTTTATCTCCCTTACTTTGGTGATTGTTAAATTTATCTTGTAACAATCAAATTATTTTAATCATTATTTATTCTAAATTTACTTGAATATCCATATTCTCATACAATTTATATTAGTATTTCCTAAAACGAATACCATTTTACATATGATGTATACTTTGACATTTATTTTATTATTTAGAGAAATATTGATAATTTGGTATTCATTGCGAATATTTGATAATATGTATTATTTATTTTGACTATAAGATATGGGGAATTATTTGGAAAGGAAATTGAGGAGGATCTATAACATTTTATATATCCTAGATGCGTCAACATGATCTCATGAGACAAATAAGTTGGAAAAATTAAACAGTGTTCTATCCATAGTATTAAACGTCTTGTGAAGTGCCCTCATGGTATAGATTTTTTGTTCCATAGACATGGAGTCCATTATGAAATAATTTTACTCATTTAATTTTATTTAATATTCATCCATGAGTTTTTTAAGATACATATGGATATAATTCATTCTCAGTTAATTGATTTATGATATGCATTTTAGTTTCATACCTTTCCACACTAATTATGACTTATATAGTTATTTAATTGTAATGAGTGATTAGTTATTTACCTTTATACATAAATGGATTCATTATTGATTCTATTTTATTTACCATTACGAATCATTTTAGATAATCCTTATTATGTTTTTTCCTTAGGTTATGAAGAAAAGAACTTTGCATAAGCTTTCACAGATGCTGTATATTTCTGTTTATTATGTAGTGTGTTTTATTTTTTTCCAAATGTATTATGGGTATAATATATGAAATATTTCATTAAAATAATTCTGAATTAATTGATCCTTTGGGATTTGATTCCTTATAATAATTACAATTTAATTAAATAATGCACCAGCTTCGGGCTTCTGGGGTTAGAGCACTGAAATTGGTATCAAAGGAAGTTTAGTAGTGACCTTTGAAACTAGATTTAGAAAACATAGATTAGGGAGAATGAACCCAATATATACATTGGGGATAATTATATAATAACACCCTTGAATTTTGTTAAGGTAGATATTATGTGGATATTCTTTGCACTACATACCTGTCAAGATATAACAAGTGGATATGGTTCTGGAATAAATATAAGTAGGATTAACAACTCTGATAATGTGTCTCCGACCTAACTCAGAGTAACCTCGTACATGAAAATAATCCTTACAATGCACATAGTTTGACACTCTGGATGGATAGTCTATGAATATTTCATATTTTCTAAACCTATCATTATGAATGAATTGAAAGTAAATATTTCCCCAACGTTACAAAAGTTTATAGTTCTAGGATTTAAATTTCATATATTTATGTTTTTTTACCATATTTGGAATTAAAAATTATGATCTTATGAGATAACCCAATGTATGGAACTGTTTAGAAATGGATCCTAGATGAAGGAATGAGAACTCCACCAATGCATGTGATCCAAAGAGTAAAAAGGATATTATCTTTCATGGTCTTATACTAACATTTATAAGGGAAATAATCTCCCATTTATTCTTATCATATAAGGAAAAAATATCATGTGTTAAAGTAATAATTAAATAATTCTCCATGTACAAAGGCTTTGAAGGGATGGAATGGAATATGAGGATGACATGGAAACAGTTGGATAAAGGGAAGAAGGGAAATAAGGATTTTTCCACATGCGATAACTATGGAAATAATCACCCTAGAAAATTATTGAAGGGAATGCGATTTTATTATAATTATAGAGATAAGGGTCGACATGGTAAATAATGAAAAGAGAAAACTAAAAATGCTGTTATTTAGTGTTACAACTATAAGGATATGAGATAATATGCACGTGAATGTCTGAAGCGTCAAAGGAATATACCCCAAATGATGCTAATGGATAATGGTGAAGTTGTGATTCTTTCATAGACGATAAAGAATGATTAATATACCTATTCAATAATGATTATATTTGAATATTATTCAGCAATGTACTGGTTATGAAAATAATGGAATATATGAGGATCGTATTACAATACATTTTTTAAGGATTTGAGATTATATTTTGAATGGTACCAAGAAAATTCATTGAGTAGAAAGTTAATTTTTTTAGTAAACACATGATCAAGGGAAATACAACCCTTAATATATTCTATATTTTGAGATAATTATAAATAAATGAATTATTTGGAAAAGTGATGAATACCATATAATTAATTAATGACCCATCTAAAAGTGGTCTATTATATCACTGATAGTGTCTACAACACTTTTTGATTTATGTAATATATCCAATAACCTATGTCATACATAAGGAATAATGAGTAATTCATGTTTCCAAGAAGGTTTTATTGTGATTAGTGTTAATATAATATTTTAATAGGATACATGATGAAGTTATTCACATTTTTGGAATGTGAAATTTTTATGATTATTCATGTTTATTAAACTCTAATGATATGTTTATCTTGGAGATTCAGTGACCTTCTTTCTAACGTTTGGGATCATAATATTTAGGAAAATTTAACTATTTATAAAATAATTTATGTTGATCATTGGATGAGATTTAAGAGGTTAATGAGTCACTTCAACGTATGATGCATCATGTGATAAGATATGAAGTCTAAATAGTTCAAGGAATAATCAAATGAAAAGATTGTGTTTAATAAAATTTATATTCTTAGGGATTGAATGAATTCGATAACTCTTGGAAAAGGGTTTTGAAAAAAACACGTTTCCCTGTTATCATCATTTTAGATAATGGCAAAAACCTTTATTCACACCTCTGGATTATGGTTTTGTTCTTTTCAACATTCATATGAACATGTTCTCTAGAACTCTCCATCAAAACATGATTGTATTTTTATTCCATATCCATGTTTCAATTTCCTACTATTTTCTCCTACTATGGAACCTAGTTATGTGATAATTATACTCTCCATTCTTTCTTATTAATAATATGTGATATTCAACCTTTTTATGATGTTTTTCTTTCAAAAATAGTTTATTTTCAACCCCTATATCACCAATATCATGTTTAAATTGCGAGGAAAAAGTTTATTGAAGGTGGGTAGAATGTAACACCTCAACATTATAAAATTAGAACCTTATATTCGATAGAGTTGTTGGAACAAGACAAAAAGTGTGTAAGGGGATATAATACACTATTATATTTACTATTTTAAATAGATTTTATATATTCAATATTTATCAATTCATGCTACACCAAGTTAACTTGCATTACACTCCAAATCAACTGTATTTAAAGTCTTACATTACACGCAGGACCATGTTTTACAGAACAATAATATATTATTAAAATATTATTATTTAATATAATAAAGTATATACTGGTCGTTAAATTAGTGAATAAAAAAAGTATAAATAAACATACTTAAATCAAGTATTTACACAAATATAAAATTAATTAATAGGTTACCGATTAATTATAAATGAAAATATAATCCAATTGAATATAAACGAAATATTATTATATTTATGTCACAAAGGTGTTTTTTATTAATAAATTAAATTAATTATAATTACTAAAGAGTATTATTTAAATATATATTTTATATATTAAATCAAATATTTTGGATAATCATCCAACAAATTCGATAAACATAAGATAAGAATGGACTCAATATTACACATAAAAACCGATATTTTTATTAAGGCACAATTACCGCCATTTAATGGAGAACCGATTTGAAATACATTATTAACCATTTATTAAATTTCATATGTATAAATAAACTTCTTATTTTTAATATATACATATAAATTTTCTTAGGATTAATCTTTTGTATTTTTTTGTGAAGATACATTCTTGAATGAATAGAAAAAAATACAGATATTTAATTGAAAACTGTTTTTCCATATAATTTATTCATATGGTTAAATTATGTTTTAGATAGGTTTAAAAGTTTAATTATATAATATTTTTATCAATGGATCCAATTTAGTTCGTTTGAATCAATTTCACTTTGAAATTTACTATAATAAACATAGAAAACATTTGGATGATTTTGTTTTATAAACCTGCATTATCGCCTCGCCTGCGAGGTTAAATTTAAATTATTTTCTTCCAATTATATTTATTTAATTTGGAAAAACAGATTCCATATTTTTAATAAGAATAATTTACTATTTTTACTAATTTGAACATTGTTTATGACAAAAAATATTAGTTAAAGTAATTAAATTTAATTACAACGATTAAGGTTAAATTAAGCTCAATAAGGGACTAAAACTTAAACATAAGGGAGAAATGACTTAAAAAATTGTACAAAAGATATTTTATGTCTATATTTATACCATATAATCCATTATATATTTTTTACTATTATTTATCAATTTTCAATAAAAAAATGTTGGTGGAGTTCCTTTCTTTTAAAATATTACAAGAGAGTCACCCCTACTCCATTATAAAAGGAGTCCATTACTCCCACTTCCTCCACCTCTCAAGCCACATTATTTTGGAAAATATCTACCCAATTAAATACTCAAAATCCTACCTTCATTTTTTCGGTATCCCTTTTTCTATAAATAAATTAAATGAATCATTTGGTGCAAACCAAAATGAGTAACTTGATTGAGAGGTAACGTATTTCCTAAAGCTCTTTAATTTTAGTTATGTACTCAAATCACTCAATGATACTTATTAAATGATAATATATCTACACTAGTATCATCAATATACATGTATTTTGTTCTTAAGGTATCTACCTCCACTTACAAACACTTTCATCTAATGAGTCTCAAACATACTGTTTATATGTACGATAGAATACTACCTCACAAAACAATGATTATTAATTATTACTTACCATCTATCATGGTTAACAATATGATTTAAAATCTATTTATATATATCATGTATGATGTTTATTGTGTATTTAATCTTTTTTAATTCTTTTACAACACAAATCATTATACTTTTTATTTTGTATAAGAATGATAGCGTTGTTTGTGGAAGTGTGGACTACCACCCCAAAAAACCAATATGATTCAATAAAATGATACATGAAATGTATAAATGATGATTCTAAATAATAATATGGGTCATTAAAATATATATTTTATATTCATGACATAATTACCCTTCTATAAATATAATATATCATTTTCATTATTACCCTTTCACACACTTAAAAAGTGATTAAGTTGTTCGTGGATGTGTGGACTACTGCCTACTCAACATGATGTGATTCCTTTTACATCAAAAGAATTATATATATAAGTATAGATGATAAAACAATAAGTTATTAATTATATAATTCCATTCTAGAATTATTTAATTTACTTACCTTCTTTCCTAAATGATCATTGAAAAATGGGAAAGTTACTCATGCTTACATACAACCGACCGTCTCCTTGAGTGTAACAAAGGTTCATTTTTTATATCAATATATAATGATTGGTTTTAAATGTATAATTTAAATATAAATATTATAAAAATTTAAATTTTATTGTTGCAAATATTTTATATAATGACCCCTTTTACCATAGTTGACATACTTAAGTTATTTTTTACACATAAATCAAATTTGGTCAACACACCCGACATAAATTAAATTTTTTTAGTTGTTGGATATGAAATGTTCATAAGTGAAATACTAATTATGATAAAAATGAAAATAGTTCTTAATAATGTAAATAATTAAAATATGTTTTTTATTCATGAATATAATTACATACGAGAAAAGTCAAACTCAAGGTAGTGGGTTCTTATCTCATTTTCATTCCATGAGGCATAATTTATTGTTGTGAACCTAATTTATTATATATAGTGTAATTACAACTACATTAATATATAAAATTATTAATAACATTACCTTCATAGAATTTAAATTATATATTTTCTGATTGTTACCTTCTGGTTTTCCAATTCATTTGTTACCTCATTGGTAATGGAATTTCATCTCAATTTACACTCTATTGAGTCTTATTCATTATTACACACCAATTGAATTTTATTTGGCATATATAATACCTTTTGAAATTTTATATCATGTATCTATTTACAATCATAATATTCTATGTTTTCTTTAAATATTATTCCTCCACATGGTTTATGATTTAAATGCTTCAATGTTGTATGGAACACTTTGGAATGTTTAATGATTATTATCCTCAAGAATGTTCTTAATGATTATCTTTCCAAACTAAATTCATTGTGGCATTGTTATCTTTCAATTGAAACATTCAATTTTTTGTAATCATTTTCAATTGGACATTTACATGAATATTCATATTCTCATACAATGGATATTTTTATTTCTTAAACCATATACCATTTTACATGCGATGTATAATTTGATAGTTATTTGATTATTTGGGGAAATATTGATAATTATGTATTCATTATGGATATTTTATAGGGAATATTACTTATTTATACTATTTGATATTAGGATTATTTGGACTAGAAATCATGGGAGGATCCCTCACTTTATATAGATCCTTGATGCGTCTATAGGTTCTCATGAGACAAATAAGTTGGCCAAATTAAATGGGTTTCTATTCATAGTATTAACCATCTTGTGAAAGGTAGTGATTGTTTAGGTTTTCATGTTCCTTATAAATTAATTACCTTAAGAAATAATTTTTGTCATTTATTTTTAGTTATTATTTATAAATGAGATTTTATGTGGTCATATATATAGATGTAATTCATTCTCAGTTTACTGATTTATGGAATGTGTTTTAGTTTCATACATATCCATAAAAATTATTCCTTATCTAAATATGAAATTAGAAAATGTTAATAATATTTAACATTACATATATATTCATTCATTATTTATTACATTGTAATTACACTTACTGAGCATTTGAGCTCACCATAATTATGTTTATTTCCATAGGATATGATGAAGAGAACTTTGAAAAATCTTTCAAGGATGAAATTTTATCCTATTTAATTTTTATAATGTTTCATTTTGTTTTCCAAATTCATTATGGGTATTAGGTATGTAATATATCATTCTAATACTACAAAACTAATATTTCCTTACAGATTTTATTCCTTATAGTCCTGCCAATGTAATAAGATAATGCACCAACTATGGACTTCTAAGATTGGGGCATTGCAAATGGAGGTTATGAGGACTGAATGAACAATTAGAATTCCACATGTTATATGTGTTTTGAAATATTATTATCTATGGATTTGTGTATTTATCACTATACCTGATATTATTATTAATTATATATCATGAATCATTAAATTTTATATATGTTCCAAAAAGGATGACGATAAATACTCACGGTGATATAGATTGTGTTAGTTGCATTCCAAGTGATGTGAAATTAGTTGAATACATCCTAATTTTTTTTCCGTTATAAATTATTGGAAAATGATATATTTATTACTTTTATTGAAATGAAATTGTCAGATTAAATCCACATCCATATTAGTTAATCAATGATTTAATTTCAAGTTGTAAAACAAATATGAATCAATAATTTAGTTTGATGATAATAATTATGAAACCAGCTTGATGATATATCAAGAAAGAAAGATCACACTACACTATAATCATTTCTATAAGGTTTTTGTTACTACAAAATTATCATATTTATAAATGGGTGTTTCGAAATGTTTCTAAAAATTAATCTTGTTCTGTAGGAATGTTCTCTGAATACCATTGAGAAAGAGGCCCAACCAGTTACATACTAAGTGTGTATAGAATCAAAATTAATATACATTTAAATTTATGTTTTTCAATAAATATTATTCTTAAATTCGGTATTGAAAATTAACCAGGTTAATTTTATCTCATAAATTAAATCACTAGATATTCCAATTTTGAATATATATATATATATATTTGTTTGTGCGTTAAATATAAAATAAATTTTATTTATGAGATAGTAAATATATTGTTTATTTTTCCCTTGTTTATTACTAAAAATATAATAAGTGTATATTTATTTATTCACTAGTTTACTGAAATGATCAATAAAAATATTTATTTAGTTATGTGAATATTTTATATAAACAATTATTATATATTTTATTGACTATAGTATTTATTTATTTACTAAAAAATAAATATTTATTAGTGAATGCATAATAATTGTGGAGTATGATTTTTGGCTTGAGATAATAAGGATCAATGAAAAATTATATCTTCAACTTCTTATTTAGAACATGTCAAGCGATTATATTATATTTATTTTTATTATACTTAATTGAATTGGGGTATTCTTAGTGAAAAAATTAGATATTAGGCCTCTGTTAACTTATCAATAATTTGATCCTAAGAATATAATTGATATTTTACACTTTTAGATGAGGAAAGGGTTGTGCATAATATATACTCCAATGAGAATTCTCTAAAATCCAATGAGAGAATTTAGAATGAACTATATCAATAATGAGAGATAAAACACTTCCTTTCTCTCAAAACTTGTGAAATAAGAGATAAATTCTCAAAGACTATGAGAATTATTTATTGAGATCAACAACTAATGATGGAAGGTTCATGGTTTCTCTTCACTAGAATTTAGGATACAAAAATGTGATATTATTTGATTCCTAGAGCATCTAGGGATACAAATAAAGTAATTATAGTCTAGATTGTTCCTATTAATGCAGAGACTATGAGGGAGATTATCATAATGATCAAAAACAAACAATAATAATTATCAAGGTAAATGAAGTAATGGTTTTAAAATAATTTTAACTTTTATGTGAAAGTATCATCACCATGAAGAAATTGGGGAGGTATTCCTCAAATTCCAATGATTTATCTATTGAAATTGATGAAAAACATTTTAAGTATGCGACCCAACCACTTTCAATGTTCCTCAAAACCTTCCAATACCATCAGTGTTATAAAAATTTATTTTATCACTATTTATTACCTGGTTGATAGATTTACTATTTTATTAGCAATATTTCATTTTATTTTTTTGTTCATTAAGACAGAAGTTTAAATAAAACATAATTTGAGATGACATGATCAATTAATAATCCAAAAAATAAATAAATAAAACTTGAAGATAATATTTCGAGGGGTGGGGGATGTGGATATCCAACAAAGTTACACAATGTGTAACCAAAATTACATGTTTTGTATTCATATCCAACCACAAAGTCATAGTCAGTAGCTATCATGACATGCTATGTGGGGTAAGTATTTGACTTCATCCACTAAATATATTGATCACTAATTGGAACATGATTTGACTGGGCATACACTAATTATAGATAAAGTACACCTTTTAAAACCCCATATGGGTTGGAAACCATGGGGTCAAAGTACGTAGTGTGTAATTAATACACATGTTGCATATTTACTGTCATATGAGAAACATGGGATAAATGCGATTATATGGTGTGTATCTAGTTTCACAGACCATATAAAATAGTATAACCCAGATGGAATACAATCTATTTTCGTAGGCATATTATGTGGTTGAATTAAAACTAGGTACATAGTGTGTAGCCGATAATATATGCAATATAACTTATACATACTCATAAAAGGTACATGTTGAGATATTCTAATGATGTGTGTCAACACACATAATAATTAACTAATTAAATGAAAATATAGACTATAAATTATGTTATTGGATATATATATATAGTGTGATAATATTTTTCCACACTAGGATCATACTGAGCGGTTTTTGTCTTGTTGTGTGGAAATAAATTCTTTAATAATTATTTTACAATATAATTAAATTAATATATGATGTGTATAACTTTTCCCATAACATGTACCTCATAGGTATCACCATTGGTACATACCAAATATATCTATGGCATGTTTTTTGATCATACAGGTCATGTAGACTACATGCCTTGACCAATGGAATAAGAATATGTATAATATCGAGATACTATATTTTGGAACACATGCCATGTTATTGAATAGTACATGATAATGTCTATATATAGTTTAAGTCACATGATATTCTAGGTAAAATCACAAGTCATGTAAAAAATTAAATGCCAAAAATTAGTTTAATCATATATTAATGTGTACAAACCATGTTGTCTCAAGTAAAATATATTTATATTAAATTCTAATATGATTTTAAATCTGACCAGGAATGTAAAATCATTATTCTCGGTTATTACACATGTTTTACCTGATAATTTTAAATTAAAATTAAAAAATTTAACTTATATAAAATTTAAGAAAATATGAAGCTAATGGATTTATTTCAAAATATTTTTAAGGTAATGAATGAATTAATTAATAAGATGCTTAATTTATCTATTTATGAAATTTATCTTAATAAAATAATTAATTGAAATTAATGCTGAAAAGGGTTCTTTTAATGTAATGGATTATCATGAGATTCAATGTCCAATGTATTTGTTTGTTTAATATTTAATTTAATTATTTCGTTCATGGTTTTTGAGATAAATTTATTATTAAATTAAATATGATTGTCTATCTATCATATCTTAATCCTTGTTATATATAGGATTACATTTCCACGGTTTATTTTATGTAACATTAAAGTCTTAGTACCAATCACCAACATGTGATTAAGAATATATGATGGAAAATATCCCAACATGAAGATATGATTGTACAAAAATACAATGACAAACTATCTAAGTTGAATCAACATTTAAAGGTGTAATTATGTAATTAAATACATGTATCATCTTAAGGAGTATCTCTTCTAGAATTAATGTGTGCTTTACCTTAAACTTTTTTAGCCAACCAGTAGTTAAATTCTCACGATCATATCACATATTTATTTTATTTTCTCATGTTTATGGTTATTTATTTATGTGATGCATGTTTGTCTAATGATTTAACATGATAACATAAAGATAAATAATGGAAATACAATAATATGAAATAAATTAATGTTTTTATATATAACATCCTATAATATATTTCATGTAAGAATCTTATTTATTCTCAGTTTGTTTTGTTTTTACATTGATCTTTAGTTGTATCCATTATTTATTTGGCATACCGACTATTTATTTGTTTTCATCTCCATTTTGGGGGTTTTATAGGGGTGTTGGAGAGTGTATTGATTAAATTTTTAGAGGATTTTAGGTGAATATAGTGTTTAGAGAAGATGTGGTCTTGATAATATATAAAAATTAGAAATAGGAGGTCCACCATATTGATGGTGAGGGTCACTATCCAACTATTTGGTGGATGATATTATGTATTTCCTAAGGTAACCTCACCATCTAGAAGGTGGGTGCCCTTTGGTCAGATGTTTGGAGCCCACTGCTTTTCAGGTGTGAATTCTAATGATCCCTGCATTTCTTGATTCATCATCAAGAAGCTGGAGGAGGCCACTAACAAGCCAGTGATGATGACGGGGATAAGAAAAATGAGGGAAATATTCTATTTTCATTGGATTAATCAATGATTCATTTTTTAAACTCCTTAAAATTTCATTTGACCCCAAACACATTGGAGACTTTTATTGGGAGGAATTTAAATCACCAAAACTTGATTATTCACAAATCAAAATGTTGGTTGGTTCATTAGATCTCTTCCATCATGTATAATCTCTTTTAATCATGAATTCCTCTTTCTTAATCTCTTTATTGCTATTTTAGAATAGTGGATACAATGTTTTTTATGGACCCATATATTTAATTGATATGATATGTTTCTAAGATTATCCCTTGATCTTTCTCATTATAGACTCTCTATTGGTGGATCATGAGTTGAGGGATCACAT
This sequence comes from Viscum album, assembly GCA_963277665.1. Taxonomy (NCBI): domain Eukaryota; kingdom Viridiplantae; phylum Streptophyta; class Magnoliopsida; order Santalales; family Viscaceae; genus Viscum; species Viscum album. The sequence goes on from OY728125.1 coordinate 1,954,995,072, forward strand.
ATATTCAGATTGAGGTAGGTGGTTTTATAAGTACTTACATTAAATTGAAACCCTGTTTGATTATTTGATTTTAAGTGGATTTATATATTATTTAAATATATTTATTCATGTATTTTTACAAATAATTTGATATATGGCCTTTAAAATGAGTTTTTATTTATATAATTTTATCCTAAATTTAAATGAGCAGTTTAAAGCATGAATTTGATGATGATTTTTGATATGAAGAGTCATTAAACGTTAAATGATTTATGAAATAAATAAATTTATTTGAATGGAATGTGTTTTTGATGAAGAACATTTGATGTTGGTATTTAAAATGAAATGTCATGTTTTGAAACATAATCATTGGGACAATTTAAATGATACGAGATTTATAGAAATAAATTATATCTTCGTGTATGATTATTACCTTGAGGCACATTCAATCCTTGGTAGTTTGGAAGAAATATATATACAATAGGTAAACTCGTAACTTTCATTTAATTGATAATGAAAATGAAAAAACCATCTTTAGGGAAAGGGGTTTATTCATTAGTATTGTCTACTATTCCCATTAAGCTTAGGATATAGGGATTGTGGGAACACATAGATACATATTTTAAAGTTATTTTGTAGAAACTTGTGACCATTAGTAAAACTAGGTGTTATTACCAAGGTTCAATGATTTAAAATGATTACACATGCCAATGATTGATTTAAATTATTATTAATGCCTATTTTGATTGAAATGATTATTCATGTCTTATTTGACAAAGATTATCTTTTTTAACTGAATTTAAGAAAATATAATTATATATATATTTTTATTTAAACTATTAAATCTTTTAAAAAAAATATTTTGATAAGAAGTATAAAACTTTTTAAATAACTTTTATTTTTGAAATTTTTCACGTTTGGTCCATATGATATGAATTTATTTTCAATTGATATTTTGTAATCCAAATTGATTTTTTTACTCACACCGTGCCTTTTACTCTATGAATTTATTTATTTTCTGATACCAAGTAAATGAATGGGTTTTCACCACTCATAGGTGGTGTATGTTCATGATTAATAGGACTTGGGAGTTGGCAGTTATTGATGGACCATGTGATCCTCTTATTGTATAGAGTTTCTAGGATGAGTTATTAGTGGTGTTACATAATGAATTTGGTTGGACTACTATTTTTAGACCTATATCTATCAAATTTTGGTTCTTTATTTCTTGTGTAGAGTTTGGAAACCTAATTTTTATTCTTTTATATCCACTACATTGTGTTGGTCTGTTATTTTGCAGAGAAATCATTCCCTAACATTTATTTTGATTCCCACGCCCTTGTATCCTGCTAACGGGGTTTGGAAAACCCCTTTAGTCCATTTCATAGTTTATTATGGTACATTATATGTTGATTATCCAATTTGTTTTAGAAAAAATTTGTATCAAATCATTATAAAGCCAGTTCTTCAAATCATTATAGAGTTTGGGATGTATTTCTAAAAAGAAGATAATATTTTTAAAAAATTAATGGATAGGTTTTGAGTAAGTTCCTAGATAACTCTTATCATAATGAGTCTTAAGTTACCATGGTCTATTGGGAAAATGTTTTTTTTAGAATTTTTTGAGCAGAACCTACGATTTTTCCAATGTATTGATATAGGATTTGGGTTTCCTTGTAAATTATGATCAATATAGTTAATGATATCATGTTTATTGAATGAAACTTTTCTCATTATCAATTGATGTTTTATATTACCAATACCCAAATATGACATTTGGAAAAATCTCATGAGGGACATACTGATAAAACCGAGAAAGATAACCCTCTAGTTGATTAGAACCTTATAGAGTTTGTCGTGCATGTGGTACAAGTTATGGGATTGGTAGCTACACATATTCGCATTTAGGATATAGATGTTGTACCTCAAAAGGATCATAATAGAGATAATGTTTCGGACATTCAGCACTAGAATGAAAAACATTTTTTCGGTACTAATGATCTTCCGTAGGAAGAGGACTTATTTAAAAATTTTGACAAGATCTTTGAGTTCTTAGAGATTCCTTGCTATGTTAAGGTGAAGTGTGTCACTTTCATAATTAAACATCTAAATAGAAGGTTGTGAGATTATATAGTATATGTGGGGAAGAATGTTTTTTGTATTGGAATGACTTATATTCTCAGATGACAAAGAATTTCTATATGAAATTTCTAGTGTTGTCAAAGTCAAGGGAGTTCCTTAATATTTTGTAAGAATATTAGACAATGAATATATATTCCAATATTTTTTCCTAGATTGATCATTTCACTCCTGAGGTGGTATTGAATGATAAGTTAAAATATCATGTTACTAAAATGGTTGATCATGAATATATCCAATCCAAGGGTTTCCATCCAATTATAAACTCACATGTTGATGTTTTGGATAAATATTTGATGGAGGAAAATCAATTTTCTATTAAGAATGTTTTAAAATATGTTCCTACTATTCCAATTCGAGGTTTTATTGGTCTCTTTTAAAGGAAGAGAAAGTGGGAAGAAAATTTTTAGGGAAACAATAGTGATGGATCTTGGTACATAACTTCCTTTAAATCGAAAGAATAATTTATTAAATTACCACTAACTTGATTCAAATGTTTAAAAGTTGGGATCCCAAATCTTGTTTTCTCATAAGAAGTGTTTATTTATATCTATTATGGTAATTCATGGCAATTTTATATATTTTCATTTTTTTACCGACCTATATAGTATTATTAGATCAATAGTATTGATAGAATCTACTATACAGTTAGATGATTCTATAATGAAGTGGTTTTTATCAAAAAGTATCAAAACATATCTTCTTTGACCAATGGATATTCTCCATGGGAAACTAATGTTGGTCCTACAATCATGAGAGGATCTAATAACATTGAATGATATTTAGTGACTACTTTATTTGATAATGGTACATCTCATTCCATTATATGTACCTATGTTTTTGAACTGTTAAATATTACTATACAGGTCATGCCTTATTGGATAATGATTTTTATGCCTCTAGGGATGAAGAGAGTGTAGGGTCGATGATTCCCTTATTGTACCTTTTAAATAGCATAATTTGAGATTGTTTGTGACTTTTTGGGTTTGGATTTGAAACATAAACATGTTATTCTTAGGATGGATTGGATGATCTCTCATAAAACTCTTATCTAAAACTATCATTTGGGGGTATCCATTACTTCCACTTATGGGGAGTTTCAATCCTCTAAGGAGGATCATGCATGAGGTAGAGTTAATCTAATCCTCCTATACCATAGTTGGGTAGGATGATATCAATGTTTTCCTTTGAACTAGCGTAGGAATCCTATAATGTTCATAGTATTATAAGTTCTATTGAGGTTCCATTTTTGTATCATTCTAAATATTCAAGTTATCCACCAATGATGAAGGTGTATTTTTCTATTTAATTGGTACCAAGTACACAATATATCACTAAACCCTCTTACAATAGGGAACTAGCCGAACGTAGGAGGCTAAAGAATTAGTGGAATGAATTTTTGTCAAAATAATTCATTCAATCTAGTATATTTCCTTGGGAAGTGATATTTCATTTTTTCATGAAGAATAAGATAAAACCTATCGTTTGAGTTGATTTTGTGGATCCCCCATTAGGTTACGGTAAGTAAAAATATCTATTTCCCTAAATTGATGATTTTTTGGACTATATAAAATGGGTGAACTGGTTCTCTTAGATTAAACTCTAGTTATGTTTTGATTATATTAGGATAACGTAGTCTCATATCCCCATGTTTTCTCTCAAGTGTCGGTATTCCCACTATGAATAACTTTTTATGCCTTCTGGTGTGACCATTGGACATATTTTGTTTATGGAATTGAAGAACAAGATATTACATCAACCTCTGAAATATTTTTTGTGGTATTTTTGGATAATGTATTATATTACACTAATATGAGGAGAAGCATGTGTGTAACTTGAGACCAATTATGGACATCATAATATATCCCCACATTTATTATATTCTTCATAAATGATACATTTTGATTCTAGAAGTGATTATATATGGAAGCATGACTCATAAACATGGATATTTAGTTGATCGTGAGAAGTTGAAACCTATTATGAAATTATAGGAACCACTTAATGTCTATGATATTTGTATCATCATGTGTTTTATACTATATTATTTCCATTTATTGAGTGTTTTCTCAAAATTTTCTTCTCCATTGATCACTCTTAGTTGGAAGGGAGTCAAATTTGAATGGGATTTGAAATTTTCAGATTCCTCTGATTATTTGGTGCATTTATTAACTTCAAATCCTATTTTAAATCTTTGAGAAGCTTGGATTGGTGATTTAGTCTTATATGAAGCATCAAATTCATATTTGGGTTGTATTCTCATGCATGGTTATCATACAGTGGCTTATGATTCATTTCAACATTCACCTCATGAGAAGAACTACCCCAAAAATGGTATCAAATATATAGTTGAGATGTAATCTATAATGAATTAGTGGATTTAAATTTTCATTGGAATGTTTACCATATACTCCAATCATAAAATCATGAGTTAATTATTCTCACAAAAAGTTCGGAATCATTGGAATAGGTGATATGTAGAGTACCTAATTTTTTATCTTTTACATCTCTTATACCCTTGGTAAGGGTAATATTCTTACTTATTATTTGAGTAGGAAAATTCCATCCCAAGAAATTAATGAATCATCTATGGATTATAATCTGATTTCTCACTTTACTCACCTGAATTTTGGAGTTTGAGAGCATAAACCAAGGCTGTTTTGATGATATTTTAGTTGACGTAATAACTTCTAAAGACGATTCTCTATGAAAAATTTCAAGATTATTATTTTCAAGGAATTCGGGATTTTTTATATAGTGGGGGGACCATTAGTGTTTTATCTCTATATTCTAACAATATTATTTTCCTTATGAACCATTTTATTATTCTTCTACCTTTGAGGAATGTTGTTATAGGGGTCTTCTATAATTCCTAGTTGGAAGTATACCTTGGAATAATGAAGATATTCTATGAAATATTGTGATTATTTTTGTGGATATATATGAAATAAAACATTAATAATATTGATTCTCATTAATATACCCGTTAAAATATTATTATAGAGCATCTGAAACATTCATCCATTCTTTTCCAATTATTAAAACTATTTTGAAATGGGATGTGATTTTGATGGAAATTTTTGTTTAAATTCACTATATACCTCGAGTAAATAATGGTATGTGGGTAGAAATTGGATGACTTACCAAGTTAGATCACTTTATTCCCATTGGAGATATGATCAAAAACTTATGGACGTTGGAAATCTGTATGTGCATGAGATCATCATATTTTATGGAGTTTCGACTAGTATAGTATCTAATAGGGATCCCTATTTTACTTTTTTATTTTTTGAGTGTCATCCTAGAGGTGATGAGATCCCAGTAAAAGGTGATAATGACATACCATCAAAAGTCATATGTTTATAATACACATGATATTCGTATTGTAAATAAAATGCATTAAAATTGTGTTCTTGACATTGGAGGAGCTTGTAATATCCACTTGGAACTGGATGAGTTTTCCAATAACAATGGTTACTATTTGTCTATTAATGTTCAACCTTTGAGGCCATTTGTGGTTGGAAATGTAATTATTCACTTGGTTGAGTGGATATTAGTGAATATTTCCATGTTGGACATAGTTTCATCCAATATATGACATAATATATTCCTATGATTTATTAGAGAATGATAATTGAAAAAATTAATTATAAATCCTATGATGATTATCATTGATTTCCTTAAGAGTTTTCACATGATTATTTGGTGTTTATGAGATTTTCACCTTGGTTTGGTCATTAATGTCTTGGAAAATAGAGAAATTTGTCACTATGAAATGTGGTACCATTTCAAGTTGTTTAGAATATTGGCATGGGGGAATATCATTTGTCTTTACCACCATATATGACAATGATCCATAGTGTGTTCCATGTTTCACAACTAAAAAAATATTTATTTAACTTTTGTTATATTTTTAGTTGGGAGGACCACGATGCGGAACCCAGTTTATCCATTGTTGAGTATCCATTATGGATTGTTGAATATCATAAAAAGGTTCATTGGGGAAAATTTATTTCATTGGTTCAGGTGATTTGGAACTGTAGATATGATTCCCATGAAATGTTGGGGAATGAGGAAATGATGATAGAGCATATTCATTACCTCATCATAGACCGATCTTCTAGATAATATTTCTAGGAAAAGTGAATTTTTTAGGGGATATTATAACATAACATTACCAACATATAGGTATGAACCTTGTTTTTTATTCATTTTATATTTTTATCATTTATCTAAGGTTGTTTACATCATTTTTGGATTATACATTTTGTTTCATGGTGGTGTTCCCCCTGTTTTGGATTTTATAGGGGTGTGTGAGAGTGTTTTGATTACTTTTTATTGGCTGGGAGGTGGATAAAGAATTCAATATTGATGTGGACTTGATCTTATAGAAAAATTGAAACATGAGTTCTACCAGATTAATGACGAGTACCATTGGCCAGATGGTGAATGGATGGTAGTAGGGATTTCTTATAGGAACTCCATTTCCTAGCTAGTGGAGAGGATTGTTGGACAACAATTCTTTTTGACCCATCGACCAGATTTTGGAAGCCCACTAGTCAACCGCTGGGACATCCAATGTTCATAGAATTATTCCAGGCACCATCGGGTAGATGAATGATGACACTAGATATCTAGTGACACTAATATGGTCAATAAAACCCATGGTATTATCATATATTTACTTTTATAAATATATGGTTTATTTCTAAAATGAATCCCTAAAATTCCATTCACCAGCAAACACTTTGGGGGCTCTACTGGGATGAATCTAGACCTCCAAAACCAAATTATTCATGGATGAATGTTGTTATTGTTGCATTAGATTTCTTATAATAAGTGAAATATATTTTTATTGTGAATTCTATTTTCCTTCTCATAATCCCCTTTTAGAGAGGTGGATTATTAAATTTATTATCGATCTAGATCTCGACATGATAAATTGTTGTTCTAGGACTCCTCCTCAATCATTCTAGCCATCAAATATCTATTGTTATATCCTTAGAATGGGGATCATTGATAATGAAATTATGGTATTCGTTTTCAAACTGATTTACCATCAATTGAAACTTATTGTGACTGTTTTATTTTAAATAGAGATATATTGAATTTTTCAGTTCATTATTTTTGTCTTTTAATAACATATTATAAATGGCATGGTGTGTGGGATAAAATCCCACTAAAAATGTGGTTTGATATAAGTTTTGGTTTCTATAAAATGACCATTGATTTAAATGAGTGATTTTGAGTACGGTTTTATTGATTTATTTTTAGATAAAAACGAGTAAAATTTTATATTATTTTGGAAATAAATAAATTTATTTGAAATAAAATAATTTTTTATGAAAACCATTTGACCCTGGTTTTTGTAATGAAATGTATTTTTTTTTTGAAACATGAACAATGGGATGATTTAAATGATCATTTGAAACGATTTTAAATAGATTGAATTTAATTATTTCCAAAAGAATTATTGATATACTTGTAACATATGAGAGGAAGAGTAGTTATGTAGAAGGATATGCATGCTGGGAAAATTGATATCTAGAAATGTATTGACAATGACAAGGAAGAATTTTGTATTTAGGTTAGGGAGTTTATTCTTGGGGATTCCCTCATATTCCCCTTAAGGTTGGGATCTAGGGAGTGTTTTCACACCTAGATCCATATGCTGTTAAGATTATGTGGAACCTTGTGAATAGTACTAACCGTAAAAATTATTACCATGGTGATCTGATTGAAAATGATTATACATGAAAATTTAAGATTTAAATACTAATTCATGCATGATTTAAAAAAAATATTATTCATGTTTGTTTCTAAAAATATTATTTTATCTACTTGAATTAAATGAAATTAACTTTTATAGGTTTTTTTATATTAGACATTAAATGTTTTGAAGTGAATATTTTGATGTGAATTGTGAAAATAATTGCATGAATTATTTTATTCAAATTAAGCATGTCTGGTTCATATGATATATATTACTTATAAAATCAATTTTTGGAATCCTACTATGTTTTTTTCTCACACCCTATCTTTGACATTAGTTGTTTTTATATTTTCTAATACATAGTCATAGAAACAGAAAATACCACTCGAAGGGCTAGGATATTCCTTATTAGTGGGAATTTGGAGTTGGAAGTGAAGGGTGGAGTATGTGTTCATCCATTTTCATAATGTTTGTGGGATGTTTTATTGATGACCTTACCAGAGGAATTTGATCGGATTCCATTTTGAAACTTTTTTTACTTATGGATCATTTTATTTTGGGGAGATATTTTATAACATACTATTTATTATTATATATACAATATATTTTCTTGATGAGTTATTCAGGTGGTGAAAATTTTCTTTCATGTTGGAATTGGGGCACGTAATCTTATTGTAGCCCATGGGGATCGGGAAAACCCTTAAGTCAAAGTTATAATTGATTCATTTACAATTTATGTGTGTTATCAGGGTCAGTTTGTGACATTATAGATAAATTATTTTATAATAAATGGTTAATGAATTATATAAAATACATATATTATTAAAAATTATGCTAAGAATAAAATAGTAAATGTGAATTCATAAGTTAAGAAAAATAAATCAAATAGAAATTCTGTCTGAAAATGCATTCAGATAATTGAGTTAAAATAAAATAATAGATTATTGTGTTGGTCTAGATCTCACCATGAAACCTTTATTAATAATAGAGATCTAATGAAATTTTTTGGCTTAATATAACCATGATATAATCAAGAGTTTTTTACCCCACATGGCCTGATTTTACTTGGAGTAATGTCTTGAGGAATTCCTCACAATGGTTTTAATGAATGGATTTCCACTCAATAGATCTAGGAATTTTAAATTAATCCAGTTGTAAATATAGGTAGCCTAAATCTATTTGAGTAATTTCACAAGGCCCACAAATTGGTTTTGAGAAGGGGAATATGGATCCTTATCCATACAATGACATCATGATATAATATTTAGAATCGAATGCTAGGGAATATTGGATTTTATATAATAGTGGGAGACAAATAAAAATAATTACATAAGACTTCATAATCAAAATAAATTACAAAAATATGTTTCGATGTATTTTATATACAATAAATTAAAACCTTTAGAATTCAATTATTAATCCTGGATAGATAAAATATACTCTCAATCGCAAATTTCTATTAGTAGTATATTAATTTATCTACTAAAATACTAAATTAATATTTATATAATGTGTTAGAATGGCCTATTATTTTTCACCCACCTTGGAATGTGGGGGAAGGTGAAAAGGTTTCCCATAGGAGATGAGTTGAAGATACTTCAAATACCAACCACAACATGTAATCCTCTATGTCAGGATAGCTGAAGGTGGAAAATAACTAAATGGATGAAAAAACATGATAAATAGTATCCTAGAACATGGAAAAGAGAAAGTGAGGTTAAATATAGATTATATTTTCAATACACTATAATTGTGTATACTGAAATATGGGTGCCTAGCTAGTGACCTCTAATTTAATAAATTGATGTAAAATGATCATTTTGTGAAGATGAGATTCTTTAATGATAATAAATTTTCCATTAATCTCAAAATATAATCCCCACCCACAAGATTTTCCAAAATCATTATGAATTTAAGGATGAATAGGTTATGGAATTTACTCAAAAATATTTTGACTATGCATCACCAAGAAGATATGTATTTGTAGTAATATGGTTCCTAACCCATTGTGATAAATATAGTTAATGATATGGTTTCAAATCCCATGAAAAATTTAAACTTTATGAAATATTTAAAACATACATTAAAGAGACAAAATATACTTAGAAATGGAAATTAATGGGAGGATATATTCTTTTCATGGGTCATCAAATGAAACTATAATATGATCTTCTTTGATCTAAATATGAACCAAGAAGCTTTATCATTAATTATATTCATCATTACATGTAATATTTGTGTTTCATTACAAGGGTATTAAATATATATTTTTATTCAAATATGGGAACCAAGTAAGTTCAAAATGATTATAATAATTATATTAACTCTCTATGTAGCTAAAGAAATGTGATCCAGAATTTAAAAAATAGAAGAATATGGATTCACATTTCCAAGTGGATTTATTCTTATAAAAATATTATTTTATATTGAATGTTACTAATTTTTTTTCTTAGTGTCCAATTAAAGACTTAGCTAGGCATTATTTCATATTACAAATAAATGTTTTTATAGTACATTAGTTTTAATAGTTTAGTAATACTTGAATCCCATATATCCATTATCTATATTAAATGTATAATATAAACTATAAAACTCATACCCATTTGTGTGAAGATAATTATTGGTTAATTGAAATTAAATTTAATTGTAAATTTTATACATATATGGGTGTTTAGACTCTTTCAAGCTAGAAGTCTTATCTATTTTACACATTTATTTATTATTTTTTATATAAAGAAACATTTTTCAATGAAGCTATATCCACAAAGAATCTGTAATTAGATCAAAAAGTTACTTTTAAAATATTATAATGATAAAAAATTGGTGAATTCATAAACTACATATGAGTCCTTTAAGATGTTTTATGAATGGAAAATAGAACTAATTAACACCCCATGTAAAAGATATAGGATACAATGCATGGGATTTTGAATGAATTTATTAAAAAAGTATTTATTGATCATTTAAAATGTATATCGTAGCTACTTTAGGACTCAAATCACCTTATACACATCAAATAGGTGATAATTGTTAACAGATGATCAATTAGGAGTATTATATATATATATATATTTCATCTTCTATATTTCATTTAATAAAAATTTTCCTAAATAAAAGTCTAAACACTAATAAATGAAAATAGAGTAACCAATGGATATCATATAAGTTACAACATAAAGGGAATATATTCTGTCACATATTTTTTGTGTTTCATGAGAATCATTTGTTAATGATAATTACAGTGAACAAACACACATTAAGAAAAAACACATAGAGTGTCTCCGTTAATTATCCTTTAGAGTGTCTAGATAAGAATATCCAAAATATATTAGGATATAATTAACTATTTACTATATTTCTATAATAGTTAAGAATATACATTTTTGGAATGTGGGAGAAGGATAGTGTTTATAGAAGTCATGGTTGTAGATGCACATGAGTTAGAATAAGACCACTATACCCTATAATATTTAGTTGGAGGGCATATTGCAGACACACATACATTGTACAAATATTAAACAATAAAGTGGTTGTTTTATATTCTCTAATATGAGAGATATATTATTTAAAAACAATAATTAATCATGTAAGGAAACCGTAAATAAACAAATTTATGATTGGAATGTTCATGAGAATTGAAGATGGATTCCATGTACTAAAATCCAGTTCCATGTTTTTTTAATTTCATGATTTAATTTAAATCCATTATTTTTTATTCACGAATAAAATTATCCTAGATGGAACAATATGGTGCCAATAAATATGTATTAGTCATTGATGGTTGAATAAGTATTGAGACAAAGTCAATGAAAAAACATTTCATAAGACATCTGGTTAAAATGAATTAGAATTTTACTTGTCATAGTGTCCGTATATGATCATTATATCTTTCATTAGATGTTATGACCACCTTCCTTAAAGAAAAAAGTAAGAAAGATTAAAATATTATGTGACTATAAGGGTTGCTAAAACCAGATAATTCCAATAAGGAATGGAAGCTATCAAGATCCATTTATGGATTGAAAAAAGATTACGGTAATAGAATATTAATTTTTATAAAGCCATACAGATGTTTATTTTTTCCAAAAAAAATATTCCATGTATCTACAATAGGATATTTGGAGTGCTATAGTTTTCTATAGAAAAATATGTTGACAACATATGGAAAGTAAATATTAAGTCTTACAATTGTTTCAGATAAAAGAAATGATATTTCAATAAGAATTATGTAATGTAGTCTTCCAAGTCTAAGGGAAAATAATCTACTGAAATAGATCTATGGGGTTGTTCTGATATAGTCATATTACATACTTTTAAAAGGTGATTAAAAATACATGATGTAATAATTCAAGAGATAATTATTTCCAATGTCATATGGAAAAAATATATCGAAATTAGAGTAGGAGATTTTATTGATTAATATAATTCAATATTCTTAAGTGATTTATATTTAAAACATTTTCCATTAAATGTGAAATGATTTAATATTACCTACATGTACAAAATAATGGGAAAATATTAAACAAAAAAAGGTTGTATTATTGTAGAAATATAAACTATATGAATATACTTTAGAAAGTAGAATGGAAAATTTACTAATACTTAGAGAAATAAAAATTATAGTTTTCAAGGTGGTAAAATACTATTATTCCTTTATATCAATCTGATCTATTATCAAAATGAGATTAAGTTAATAAGAAAATAAAGCATATATAAGATATTCTTTTCCATTTCTACATAGATCGAGTATATTCTGGCTTCTGATAAAAGTTTAGAAGTAGTTTAGAAATTATTTATTTAAAATTTGGAAATTTTACCACGAGAGAAATGAATTAACATAATATATATATATATATATTATGATAATCATAATAATATAATATTAACTATGATAACAATTTTATGATGTTTGAAGAAGGAAAATACTCTGTGATATTTATTTTTGAGGAGTTTTCTAATTTGATTAAAATCACATTAAAAATAATAGACACATGAGAACAAGTAAGTCCAATATTCTATAATAATACACCCAAAAAAATAATTCTTATCATGTAAATGAAAAAAATCTAGTTTTTAGATTTCTCTAGTGAATGTGGTATTTAGTTGGATTCTATGACATAGAACCAACTGACAATGTAATATTTATTACTACGATATTCAAAGACTGTAATAGTAATAAATATCTTATCACATGATGAGTATTATTCTATATATAATTAATATGATAGGTAAAATAGAGTATTTCTCACATTAGAAGGTTATAGAATCTCCTAACTATAATTAGAATTGTGAAACTCTATGAAAATATATTATTAAACATATTACCTATGGTTTGGATAATATATGTCATATAGGATAAAAATGTTGTCTAATTATCAGATTATTGGGTGTAAAATGTGTTTGGGAATTCTTCTCACGATGTTCTCACCTGGTAATCTCCTAGAATTTAGGTTATCGGGACAAACTTACTAATTGGAATTTTCCATGTTATTTGTTTTATTGAATATTTCCATATATGAAGTTTTATAATTATATTTAGACTTGAGATTATTATTAACATATATCATGAATCACATACACTGATATATGGATATAACCAACAATGAAAAATACTTCTGGTAAATTATCATACACTCAATGCACGATATGTGATATGACATCAGATGAATAATTCAATAAAGGATATGTCCCTTCTATATTAATAAAAGATTATATTTATGGTCTTTTGATTCAACCAAGACTATCTTATTAATTGCATGGAAATGGGTTTTCATTGAAAATTTCATTTTAATGAGTCCAAGAAATTTAAATCAAGCATATAGGTTGATGGCACAATGTATGCAACATGCTTTTTGGGATATCGAGAAAAGGGGATTATATTGCACAATAAGCATTCTTATGAGTATGTTGTCATTATGACACTAACATATTTATCATTGGGTTCCTTGAAATGTTTCTAGATTCTAATATTTGAAATTATGAAATTTCAACTAATTCTACTAATAAGGTGGCCTAGATAGTCATTCACTACATGCATCTGGAATCTCATTTAAATTCTATGTAAATTTATTAAGAATAAAATCAGTCTCGTCTTGTGGAATAATTATCATTTAGGTTTTTTTGATCGCATAAATTCCATCACCAGATATTTGAGTTTAGAATATATATGTCATTTTAATATTATATAAATATCATTTATGAGTAAGTTATATATTATTTATCTATATATTGTTTATTATTCGGAAGGTAACACATATATTATTATTTATATACCACTTTAAAGAATTTATTAATATAAGAATATATATTTATTGAAAAAATATTAAAAATGACTATTTAGTCCCAATTTTAGTGAAAAAAAATTTATTTATTTTTTGAATTTATAATATAATGAATTTATTTTTTTAAATAAAAATTAATTACTCAATGTTTGATAAATATCATGGAGTATTTTTTAGAAAATTAAGAATGGGTCAATGAAAAATGATATATCAATATTTGAGTTTGGAACTTCCAAAAAGAATATATTATTATTATTATTATTATTATTTTACATGGTTTTTGGAATAAAAATATTGATCCAACGATTTAATTTTTTCCTCATTAATATTGATGTTCACAAATAACCTCATTTGTTTTATTAATAAGGTTACATTAAGTGAATTTTAGAATTATATTAATTAAAATATTTATTTTATTTCTTATGAAATTATGAAATTATTTCAGTTTTAGTTTTCAATGTATCTTGGAAATTTTTCAAGAGTCTGGGATCTCTATTTAAAACCACACTTTTGGGATAAATATTTTGTTTTGGAATATATTTTATGATAAGTAGAACCACACATGTATCTTACATATAAGGTAAACATATGGATTTGGAATCAATTATTTGTGAATAACCAAATGTTCAAGTATATAATTTATGGTTGGTTAACCAAAAATTCGAATAAATGATTAATTAAGAGCCATAGTTTTAATGATGTTGAGTATATATTTATCTCAACATTGAAGTTGTTCTATACATAATTTGAAATTCGATACATTTTTTGAGATTTAAGAATATAGTTTCACTAGAATAATATTTTCATTTTAAAAAGTTCAAAAAATGACAAAAAATTATCTTAATCAATGAATTAAATCATTATTTTTTTCTTGGGTAAGTTTTTATTTTTTTCTTGCAATATGAATTCAAATTCTAAACACTCTGAATGTATTCAATATAATGATTCAACTACTGATATTTCCATATTTGTTTTTCCAAGGATCAAAACTGGTTTCCTATTTATAATCAATGATTTTTTTATCTTCCTGATGGGGAATTGGTATACATAGAAGCTATATATATGGTGAAAACAATTGATAGCGGATCCAAGAATTAAATTTCCTTTAATGAATATTTTTTATGAAAACTAAAAAGATAAATATATTTTTCATTTTTGAAGGGACTTATTTAAAAGATTCATTTTTTGCTAGTTCCTCTCGAATATTCTATTATCTCTCTCCAGATGGTCATCAAAGCATCAAGAAAAAAACCTTAGATAAATACATGTTAGAATCTGCAGATGTGTGTTACTCTAGATATTGTAAAATCATAATATTTAATTCTATTAGTTATTTTAAGATACTATTCAATAAGGATCATTTTAGAGAAATAATTATTTGAAAATATTCTTCTTTGAATAAATATATCCTTCTTTATTCAGTTGCTACTACAACTACGATCTGAACCTTTTATTAAACAGTGAACATAGCATTTCTGTTAGAGTATCAGTTTCTATCACTAAGATTTGTTTATATGGTTCCTCTTAAATGAAATAGAAATCGCAGTAAAATCATTATTGTAAGGCATCAAATACTTGTACATAGTTGTATAGTTCCCTAATAAATGAACCATTTTAGTAAAAATAAAAAAGATCATAGAGGGAGTATTAATGGATTTTACTAGGGGATATTATTTCCCCCCACAACTCCAAACATTGATTAGTTATTCTTCTTTATATTTATTCTCCTCAATCTATTTAAAGAAAAAAACCCTACATCAATTCACAAATAGAGATTATTTTTAATATATACATGTGTTTTCAAAAGGACACAATTCATCCCCTCGTGTTTCTCTTTATATTCTAACAAATAATCGGTATCAAAGAAGTGATCATTGATGAATTAAATTAGCCTCCATAAAACTTGAGTTTATGGTCTCTGTGAAGAAAAGATCATTATAGATAAATTGAACCATTTAATTTAAATGGTTATAGATTCATATTTTAATGGAGTAAACTATGGTTGTTGAAAATCTCGAATTTCCATATATTTGAATAATTTTGTTTTTGAGGTTTATATGAATATTGTAAGACATAATGAAATTATTTCCAAACCAGAAAAGTGGGATGCTATAAAGGAAGCTGGATATGACATAAACATAAAATCTAAAAAGTATATGATATGATGACTTGGTCAAGATGTGATTAACCATCTTTATCAATATGACGCTATTTATTAAATGTGGTTGTTAGTAACTATTTCATTTGAGCGAATTGAAAATATCTGAAACTAATATAAATAATTGAAAAGCTATGGTTTGATACATACAGAATGTTTGATGATGAAAGAATTAATCAAATGGATGGAATATTGAATAAAATAGTCAATTGTGTTTATGAATTAGGAACTCCAATTATAGAATCATAATAGGAATTAAAAGTTCTAAATGTTTTACCAAAAAAAAGGAATATAATCTCTACCACTCAGAAACAATCCACACATATTAAAATTTTAGAAATTAATAAATTAATTTTTAGATTAATGATTTTAGAGACTAACATAAAAGATTAAGTAGAATATCAATGAAATAGAATATCATTTAATGATCAAGATAGAGACCACTAAACTAAAAGTTATTACTTTAAAAAAATAAAATAATATTATAAAGGATGTAAAATCCAAAAATTATTTTAGTTTCTAAAATTTTGGATAAGAACTCAATCACCTATCTTGAATATTTAAGATATTTTATTAGAATAAAAGAGGCTTCAAGATGTCTTTTTAATGATCCAAAAAATAATTATCATAGATTGAAGATGGTCTAGTGTAATGAATTTACAAAAAGGGGAATATCATACCTGACATTCCACCATTGAAATTGGAGAAAAGAAAAATGGAAAAGAAAGAAAATAAGTACCAAATGAAGGATAATTATGACCATAAAAGAAATAAGTATTTGAGGTCTGCATGGAGTTTTTTAAGACTCTAGCAGTTATTCATGTTTTGATACAAAATAGTAAAAACAAATATAAAAGAAAAAATGTGCTTTTTTCACTATGGAAGAATGTCACGACCCGACCCATACTAGTGCTCAAGCTGCAACTACCCAAAGGAAACCACTATAAGCCAGGGGTAGAGACAAGCGCGAGAGGCACAACAACATAGGGAGGCATTTTCCAGAGTACTTATACATGAAAATACTTCCAACTTGATGATGAAGTGAAAAGGGAAAGAAGTAAAATATGAAACCTACTATAAATAAAATAAAAATATCATGTAACACTAAAAAGTATTAGTGAAGTAATGTAAACATAAAGGAAAAATGGAAAAATACATGCCCACTAGAAATGGAGTTCCATCCTAATGAAAACATGGGAGTGTAATGTAAAAGAAAAAACCCTACTTTGGGACTCCAAATTGTTACCACCTCATGCAGTCCAAGAACTTGTAACCCTAAGCTCCCTGAGCCCAATCAAACATGTCCGTCGTTTCCATAATGTAGGATACATGTGAGAAAATCCCATGTCGTGCTGTGTATAAACATACTCAATATAACACCCCCAAAAAAAAGTGGAGTAGTAAGAGATACAGTTGGGAAGGAAAAATAGTAGATGAAACAAATTATATTCAGTGAGTGCAGCTCAACCCAACTATAATGTTAAGATAGCTCATCCAAACATAATGATCTAGAAATGGAGAGGAAGTGAACATCCCATTGAGTAATTGATACCTATAGTAGTAGAGTAGACTCATCCAACCACATTAAGACAAACATGAAAATAACATGGCATACCCCGCACATCTTTGCCTCTCCTAGAGGAAGAGTAAATAGATCCGAAAGAGTGGGTACTGCAATACCATATATATATATATGATCATTCTAAGAAACCCAATGAGAGAGTATGGGGATCTTCATATCATAGCTCAGTCTAGGAAAAGAGTCACCAAAAATACTAAAAGTAACCACCCTTTAAGCCCATCATTGTTACGTATGCCTTAAACTGCAAGTCAAAGTGGATCAACCACCACCATTTGACACAATCTTCATTGGGAGGGTCTGTCTTACCTACACTATTTTAGGCAATTTCACAGGATGTGTCTCGATGGAAAAAGTGCTTCTATTACTCGTTAGTCCAATGTAATGTTAAAGTACATCTCGTCACTGATTCATAGCCGGAATGAGTAAACCCCAAATAGAGGACCCATAGCCTAGTGTTCTAGGGGATTCCACTCTAATAGTCATCATAGAGGGCCCACACCCTGATGCATCAAAGGGATTCCACTCTTGTTCACCGAGGACCCTTTCCCTAGTGAATCAGGGGGATTCTGCTCAGAATTATTTGATATATATCCCATTCCCATGATGATGGGGTATTTCACTATTTTTATCATCATAGGGGACTAACACCAAAATGGGTCAGGGGGATTCCACTCTAGTTGATCAAGGACCCTCGCCCTAGTGTGTAAGGGGGATTCTAATCCAAAGTATTATATATCAATTCCTCATCACTACTTTCATTGAACACCACCTGAAGATACATCATACTTTGAAAAACTCACATCATACCCTGGATATATAAACAAATTTCTCCATAATTTTTCACATGAAAGCACACACATGATAGGCTATTCAATATCCCGAAAGTGGATAACTGGTGAAAAAGGCACTTTTCAATGTAGCAGGCCCAAACATGTCTTCGTGGGGCCCATATCCCAACCATAAACTTCAAAATAAAAAATTTACCTCAAAAGGTATGTCTCAAAGGATGGTTCATGATTCCATAGATGGTGTTTCAAACAGATGCCCTTTTAAAAAGTTACAACCATTTGAAGGACACATAAGGGGGTCATAGGGCCTATGGACAAACTCCCAGTCAGTCCACCAATTGTGGAAGTGGAACTCCATGGTCAGTCCACCCCATGGTCAACTAGTAAACCCTGACCATGTCACATTATGTTTCCACGGTGGCCGACCACCACGATCGACCTGGGATCCAACCCGGCTCACTGGGTCCGGCCCACAAGGTTTGGACCCGACTAGAATTCCCAGCCCAGCCCATCCCACTATTGTTGGGCTAGCTGCATGTGATTCATAGTTGTTCTCTGCAAATGGGATTTCACTGTGAAACCCCACCCATCCGACCATCTGCAACACATGACCAACCACCTCACAACACCGTCAGACTGTGGTACTGCCGCCTCCAGTGCCACCAATGGAGCTCCTGTGGTCTATTCTATGAACCAACAGTAGAGATTTGGTCACCCAATCATGAATCTATTAGTGGATTAGAGACCCTTGCGATAAGGGCATCACATTACCGCCCTCTATTCAATGATCCACCAGTGTTTTGATGCAACCAAAAACATGTGGTGGATATCCAAGAAGAACAGACAAAGAAAATAAATATAAACAAAGATCGATGGTCGTGTTCATGAATCCATATATTATTTGAAGATAAATGATAAAATGATAGCTCAATGATAGTATTTTCAATTTAAAATCTGAATCAGAACTCAAAAATACATGAAATACTACCTTGAATCAATTTTTCATTGTCAACAATGCATCCACTGTGCTCCCTCTTTGATCTGTCGGTGTTTCGGTGGAGACTGCTCCTCGATTCAATGATGAATGGGTGAGAGTAGAAAGAGAGAGATTATATATAGGGATATAATGTTCCAGGGATAAACCTAATCCAAAATCACTTAATTTATTTATATTATCTCCGCTCAACATGAAATCCGAAAATTTTGCGCCACCTCATTTTATGTTGTGCTTAGTTAAAAATCCCTATTCAAAATCCAATGATAGTCACAGATTTCCAGTTCAAGTACGAATTTCAATGTTTTTTAAAAAAAATTCAGGGGTATAAAAATTAGTTTTAATTATTTAAAATTTTCTTTTTCCCCTAAATATCATATTTGACAGAAACTACATGATGACAAAAAATTTTCCCACATAGGGAAAAATCATGTTCTAGATTCTACCATAGACAAATATTTATTATTTCAGTTACCATACTTGAGTTATCACATATCTGTCACATTCATAGTATAAAATATACTTAATATTTTTATAAAGCATTAATTCTAGGTACACAAGTCCACTGAATTGCTAGTCATCTCTGCACCCAACACTGTATATATATATATATATAATTATTTCAAAGTATTACAAGGAGAAACAATTATCTCTAAATCATTTCCTCTTATCAGAATTTAATTCCAAAAAAAAACTAGGAAAAACTCTGGATACTGAGTGTGCATTTGGATCTCCCATTCCCAAGAACTCTCCTATACTTTTTCGTGCTTCCACAGTATGTGAACTAATAGATGGCCCGTCCACGTAAGGTCCTCTCCTATCAATCCTTGATTTCCACCTGGTGCTCCTCAAAGGTGGATCCATCTTCAATGTCAATCTCTCCACATTCAATGATGTGTGTGGGATCATGTACGTATCTACCCATGTGTGACATGTAAAAGATGTCATGCAGCTACTCTAGTTTGTAGGGGTAGGGAATGGCAGTAGGCAACCTCACCAACCCTCCATATGATCTTGAACGACCCAATGAACCTCATGGATAACTTTATCCCATGGACGAACCTCCACATTCCTTGTCATGGGGTGAATCTAAAGAAGACATTGTCTCCAGGCTCAAACTTTGGAAGCTATGATGACATTTTGCATAGCATTTCAATGGACTATGGGTCATATTAATCTATTCATAGATGACTTGAACTTTCTACATCATCACTTTCACCATGTCTGATACGTTGATGGATAACTCCCCAACCTCCTTATATCACAATGGTGACCAATAGTTTCTCCCATAAAGGGACTCAAAAGGTTCCATATTGATGGTATAGATGTATCTCATGTTGTATAAAAACTCTACCAAGGGTCGGTGATCCTCCTAGATCTGGTAAGAATCTAACATGCAATCACTCATCATATCCTCCAAAACCTGGATAGTGTTCTAGATCTACCCAAATGTCTGAGGGTGGAAAGCTATACTCATCTGCACTCAGGTACTGAATTCCTATTGCATTACTCTCTACAATAATGATGTAATACAAACATAATAATTAGAGAAAATTTTTAGGGGTACCTCGTGAAGGAGAACAATATCCCATAAGTAAAACTACGCCCAAACTATCCCCCAAAATCTACTCCCTAATAGTAAGAAGTGCACTGACATGGTGAGTCATTCCACCATCACCCAGATGGTATCATGTCCCCTTTCTATGCATAAAAGTCCTATGATGAAGTCCATGGATATTTCATCACATTTCCACTCTGGATGTAAAGAGGTTGTAACAAATCCCTTGGAACATAATGCATAACCTTCACTAGCTAACATTTAAGACATCGGGAGACAAACTCAGGAACCCCTTGTCTCATGCCATACCACTAAAACTACTTCAAAAGATCCCTATAAATCTTCCCCACATGGAGATGTATTGCTAAGGGATAAGTATGGAAATCTGGCATCAAATCTTCTCACATATGACTGGAATCATCATTCACCCAAATAACAAGATCTCGGGATTCCCTCCTTTAGAATCCACATTAGGAGTGTTACCTATGGATATCTAGTCATGCAAAACTTCACATTTAATATCCCAATTTGTGAATCCCTCACACTCATGGAGTGAAGGAGTTAGAACCATTGATAGTATAAAAGCTATACCCTCGTTCTCCACTAGGGTCAGTTGTAGGGAAGCTACCTGATCTGAAGCTTCCTAAACTAGAAAATCCTAGGACATCCTGATAAGTTAATCTACTACAATGTTTCTCTTCCCCGAAGTAAATACTATCTCATAGTCGTAGTTCTACAGGAACTCCAACCTACACCATTGACTCAAACTCAAATATATTTGGGTAAATATATACCTAAGGCTCTGGTGTTCTGAGTAAACCATAAAGCACTCTCCCATAAAATAGTGTCTCTACATACTCCAATAAAAGACTACTGTTGTGAGCTCTAAGTCATGAGTTTCCATGATTTGATCATGGGGACTGAACTACCTCAACCTGTACATGATTAATGCCTATCTTTGCATAAAGACATGACCAATCCCATCTTCTAAGGCATAACAATAAACTATGAACTCAAAGTCCTCCTTTTTTAATCGTAGAACTGGAGCACTCATGATCCTATTATAAACTCCCTGAAGGCCTTCTAGTAATACTAAGACCATGTAAACGGTTGTCCCCTCTACATCAGAGTGGTGAAAGGGTATTCAATCATAGAGAAGTCTTCCAAAAATATTCTGAAGTACCCAGCTAACCAAAGAAATATCCACATCTATGACATATTATTGGGTTAATCCCAATGAAGCACCACCTATATCTCTGTGGGATCCACTATTAAACCCTCTTCGGAGATGACATTCCCTATAATGTGAACCTCATGTATAAAAAAATGACACTTTGAGAGCCTTCCACAAAGATGGTAATCTTATAGTAAATCAAGGACCATCCGTAAGTGCTTTATGTGATCCTCTATTGATTTCATGTAAATTAGTATGTCATATATGAAGAAAAATATGAATAGGTCCATGTATGGGTGGAAGACCAAGTTCATCAATGCAATGAAAATGACGGGGGCATTTTTCCCACAGAAGGGCATCTCTATGAACCGGTAATTCCTGTAGAAATAACCAAAAGTGAAATTTGGAACATCATCACCACAAACCCATACTTGGTGGTATCCGGATCTACGATCGATATTAGGGAACCATATCACATATCAAAAGTAGTCGAATAGTTCAATGATCCTTAGTAAAGGGTAGTTGTTCATTTTTTGTGGCCTGATTCAGGAAACGATAATCCACAAAAAGATGCAAAATCCCATCTGCCTTCTTCTTGAATAGAACTAGAGCAGCCTAGGGGCATGCACTGGGTTTTATGAAACCCTTATTATGAAGGTCCTTCAGCTAAAAATATAGCTCCCAGATCTTGGTGGGTTCCATTAGATATGCCATAGAAGATATTGGGACAGTCCCTGGTTTCAAATCGATACAAAACTCAAACTCCCACATCAAAGGTAGTCCCGAGACATCTTCGGTGAAAACATCCATGTAATTCTTCATAAGTGAATGAACCCATGTGCCCGACGAGACTCCTGTACCAAGGGTCATTCTTGCTAACTGATTGGTAAAAGGTGGTAGTATTTTTCTCACATCACTCACTTACCCTGCTATAAGGCCTCATTCACTAAGAAAGTTAACCCATGTCCTATCTGTGTGTAGGAATCTTATTAGAATATAGTGACAATCAATATGGTCACAATCCAAGGAAATCCTATCCTTTCCCATGACGATGTCATAAGGTTCCATCATCATGACCAGCAGGTCCCATATAAGCATTTATTGTCCAAATGAACGCTTGCACTACTGGATGATAAATGATACAAAATAAGTGCTAACCATAGGAACCTTGAGACAAAGTTGCGAAGATAGTTCCTCTATAAGGAGATAAAACTCTCATAATAGGAGTTATAAGATAAAATTATGACTGGATTAAGTGTATACTAATATTGAAGCAAGAGTCGAATAAAAACAGAGCGTACCTAGGATCATCACATGAGATGGAGGATACAAATATCCATATCTTGCATCTATCTATGGTTCTGAACATAGGATCCCTAAGACTAATGTGGGCCATGTAGTGGGGGTGATGGTGGGAGGATCTCATAGCATCATACCCTACCACCTGGTCCTTCTACTCATATTGCTCCTCTTCCCGTACACCTACTGCCTACCCACGAGACTCAAATATTCTGGTTAGGAAATATCATTACTTGTGACCTATTCTACCACAAGTGCAGAACCTACCCTCTACAGGCTGACCTGGATCCCTGCACGGCCTAGGTGTCACCTGATCATGAGCTTATAGGCAATCACGGGTAATCCTCCTACATCACAGCCTTTGAAATTTATGTCTTCTAACCATAATAGGTGTTTCCACTATGAAGAAACCACTACCAGTCCAAGATGACTAGCATTAATTTGATAGGAAACTCTATTTCACAAGTGTCCACTCTAGCACCCAGGTATAATTAGGGATGCACAGGGGAACTATGCCTGTAGGAATATTTCAACGAAGTCCCTACTCAAACACCCAATCTCAGAAGTAACCATTATAAATTATGTCAATAGAGTAGTGTGTAAGGTTTGTTAACTAAGCCACATATGCTGCAAATGACATCCCTCCCTGGTAAAGCTCCAGATGCTTTTGGATCCAAACGAAGTGTAAGAATGAGGGAAATTTCTCCCCTCCAAATAGCTTCTAGAACTCATACAATAAGAGTGTCGACTCGTCGTGCATCTGAGTAACCTGACACCAACATTTCCTAACTACTCCATGTAAATGACTAGCTATCGAAGCCACAATCCGATCTGTCAGTGTCAAGAAGAACTAAAGAGTTGGACCAAATAATCTATCCAAAACTCTACTACATGTGGAATTCACTCACCACAAAACATCAACGGTCTCTAATGCTTGAACTCACAGAGCATGATCAGCTTGAACACGTCCTTATCCAGATCTTCTGGGACTAACTACTACTCAACAGGTGGATGTGCTACTACATATCCACTTGTAAGAAGGGAGATTGTATCACAAATCCTAAACAAAGGCCTCTCACTCACGGAATCGTCATCATGAACCAGATCTAGTATCATGCATGGATGTTGTTGCAGAGGCATCCTGAATTTTATCAAAAGGTACCACGTTAAAATGAGCACACACACACACAAATATATATATATATAAATATATAAAGAAAAAATGATATTTTACCCAACAAGGATATTCAAAGACTCAATCCTATATGATGCAAGTACCAAAGTTCCCTGCAATAAATGTCTCATCATATGGAGCAAAAAAAGTGGGTAATTATGGTCCTGGTGAATGGATACGTTATCCACTACACCATCAGTAGACTCCACAGACTGAAAGACACTCTCAAGACAAGTTGACATAGTTTACCTAAAACAAACCAAGACCTTTTTAGAGAAATGTATGAACAACTTCCTTACTGTTGATCCAGGATTTGATAACACTTTGTCATAACCTAAACCATGCCAGGGATGAAGCTACAACTACCCCAAGAACATTTCTATAGTCCAAGGGTGGAAAAAGTGATGAATTAAGAACAAATTAAGGAGGATATTCCTATATACCTGCACACACACACAACCAAGAAGATGCAAAAGTTCATAGGGAAATAAGTAAAATATGAAACCTGCTATAAATAATCAAAAAAGAATGGAAAACAAAAAATTAAATGTATAGTAATGTAAAAATAAACGAAAAAAAGTAAAAATACACATGCACATGAAAATTGTGTTCCAAACAGACGGAAAAATAGGATAGTAAATTTACTGAGAAAGCTCTACTTCGGGAACCCAAGATACAACCATCACATGCGGTCTAATAACCTGTAACCCTCAGCTCCCTAGAGCCCGATCAATAATTTAATTCATCTACATAATGTACGATATGTGTAGGAAAATCCCATGTAGTGTTCAATATAAATATAATACGTTGGATACCCATAAAATAAAGTTGAGTAGTAATAGATAAAATTGAGAAAGATAAATAGTAGATAGAACAAATTATAGTAAATGAGTGAAGCTCAACCCAAAAAGGAAGTGATGTAAGATTTTCCAAACACAAGGAGTTAGATACTATGAGAAGGTGAAATTATTGTTGAGTTTTATCTACATATAGTGGGAGAGTCGACTCAACCAACCACAAGAAGCTAGACATAGAAAGAAAGTGTAATACCCCATGTGTCTTTGGCTCTACTGGAAGAAGAGTAACCAGAACCCAAAGAGTGGGTAAAATGATAGGATATATATATATAGTACAATAAATGAAATGAGAGAGTAAGGGGTTCTCTATATCACAGCTCAACCTAGGAAAAGAGCCACCAAATTTACTTATTGTAACCAACATTGAGGCCCATCATCCTCATGTCTTCCTAGAACTGCAAGTTAAAGGGGATCAAACACCACACTTGGATACTATCCACTTTGGAAAGGTCTCCCTTTCCCACACGGTATTAGGTCATGTTACAAGGATGCGTCTCAGTGGGGAATGAACCCCACTTACTCGTGAGTCCAAAGTAATGTTAAAGTTCATCTCATCACTCATCAATAGCTGGAATTAGTAAAACCAAAGTAGAGGACCGACACCCTAGTGCGTAATGGGGATTCCACTTTAATAGTTATGGTAGAGGACCCATCCCTAATGTGTCACTGTGATTCCACTCTTGTATATCAAGGACCCTCACCCTAGTGCGTTTGGGGGATTCCACTCGATAGTAGATGATAGAGGACCCACACCATGAAAATGGGGGATTAAACTATTACTGTCATCGTAGAGGACCCACACCCTAATGAAATAGGGGTATTCCACTATAGATCATCGAGGAACCTCACCCTAGAGTGTTTGGGGTATTCTAAATGGAATTAGCAGATATCATCTCCTCATCACAGTGGTCATCGAACACAACGTTAAGATGTGTCATACATAGAAAACATAGAATCGTAACCCAAACTAATAAAATAAGGTCCCTATCATGTTCTATGTAGAAAATACACACAGTATAGCTTGTTTATTTTCCCAAAAAGATAAATAGTAAAAATGGAACCTTTCACCATAGCTCGCCAAGATGGGTCATCGTGGGACCCACCTACTTACCCTGAGGTTAAAGTATATAATATACCTAAAATTTTACCTTTTGAAGATAGGTTCATGTTATATTAGATGGAGCATCAAACAGATGCTTGGTTATGAAGTTACAAACATTTGAAGGAAATAGAAGGAGTCACAGGGCTGGTGGACTGATTCACGGTCGGTCCACCAACCATGGCAGTCCACCACGCCCCCGTTTTGGTATTTTTCCACAAATTCCAACTTATCTGGTCAAAATATGGATGATTGATCATCGATTGACCTAGGATCCAACCCGGTTCATGAGGTCTGACCCCCCGGGTTTGGACTTGTAGGTTTCGGGTGTAGCGGAAGCGCGTTGGTGGGTGTACCCAACCTTAATTTTTCCCATTAAAGGATTTTAATCTGAGATCCATCACGATAATAAAATGATGGATATTCAAAGTAGAAAGAAGAATGAAAGAAAATAAGGGGGTATTGTAACTATAGAGAGGATAATCATATGTTGGTTATAATTAATTTAATTAAAGTAAATGAATTACCTTGATGGAATTATCTCTCTGTTGATGTTTCCAGTGATGATCCGATGTGATCAGTCATTGTGTCATAGAATATGAGTGTAGTATTCCAATATCTATGATTCACATGTGCTCCATGTATCCCTAGACATTGTTGAAGGGATCTATAGGTGCTAGCGTGGAAGGGCCTTCGCTTGCGATGTCCGCCTTCGATCGCCTTGATCCGGTGGAGAAGGATCTCTCTCCTGTTTCTTGAGAGCATTCTTGAAAGAAAAGAAATCTCTCTTGGTCTGAGATATTTCTATAGATCTATTGTTCACACCCCCAAAAAAATGTCTAGGCTAATAAGAATTATATAATAGGGATTTTAATTACTTAGAAGAATCAAATGAATTAATAACCTAAAAACATTTATTCATTTCATTTAATTCATATTAAAACCCCATGTATAATAATAACCTCTGACAATTATTATTACTTGACATATGCCCAGCGTATTACATATAATATTATTTAATTAAATAAATAATATTAATTCTCACATATTCCTATAAATACTACATGGCATGTATATTATTATTCATGACATGTATGTTTGTTTTTCCATTTTATTTATTTTCTCCACCATATTTATTAGGCCTTGAATAACGAATATTTATTTATCAAATAAATATCCCTGCATTACACTCTAATAAATATATAATTTCGACCAGAATATATTCTCTTGTATTACTAGTGTCGAAATAAATGTTATCATGCATCGTTGGATAATTATTAACCCACAATCAGGAATAATCGTTATTCAACTTGTTAAATTATTATTTAATTATGATACATAGACACATGTAGTGCGTGACCCTCTAAAATTAGGTGGAGCCCTACTAAAGACCAAGGTTAGTGTCTAGAAACACACCAAGGCACTCATAGAGAAAGAATTTAATGCCATAATGATGTGTCACCTCCTACGAACGCTTACCGTTTAATGTAATCCATTTTTCTCAATATCTTGAATCAAGTGGGTTTCATGCTAGTCCCATCAACCCATGTTCTTGATTATTCATTCTTTGACTTTTCAGAATTGAACTTTCCCATTCCCTACTAAGGCCATGGATTTATACAGGATATATCAATTCTATCAATGGGACTGAGATATCTACTTCTGTTATGGAACAGAATGGACAAATCCTTTCTCACATCATCTATTAGTGTAGTGTTACCCGTGACACACCCAATATATCCTACCTCACTGCGAACCATGTGTCTTCATAGTTTTTGTGAATACATATAAGTGCATGAGTGGTAATACCCATTAATAATAATCTTAAAGTCCTAGGAACAATACACACGTACGCAGATAAGAACATCAAATGACACTATGAAATGTGAATTTCCTACGGGCGGGTCACGTTCTTATAATATCCACTTAGATATTACCAAGGGCGCACACCATGAGAAGGTGAATCAAAGTATTATGAGTCCTCACCCTAAATGGCCGTATTATTTGTTTACCTTAAATAACATCATCTGACCATAGAATATATATTCTAGAACAGTGTTAGGACACATGCGGTTTCACATCATAGTAGGTATCCATTATGACACTTTAATAGAACAAATATCCTTAGGACATTATCAGATGCATTGTCTCGTAGAATATGAATCAAGATGTGATAATGTATTTACTAATGAATAAAGTAAAAATTAGTTGGTTCTAGGCCACCAACTCCAACAGGACATGGACTGATTTCCCATCCCGACCCATAGTTCATGGGCCTGACCCATTTTCCCCGCCTGGTCTACTATGTTTGGGCTGACTTGTGGCAACCGAGCCCACTACCAGTAGCAGTTTGGTCCCTGAGATGGTTGCCGACTTTGTGCAATTCATTTCGGTGGTCATCACTTGGGGTTGTGCCGCATGAACCCAAATGGCTAACCAACTGGGTCACATGCCCCTCAACATCAAATAACATCCGAACTGCAGTGCCGCCACCATCAGTCTCCGTGCTAGTGGTGCTTTGGTGGTATATTCCATGGACCAATGGGATTACCCTGATTGCTCAATCATTAATCTATCAACTGACTGGGGAGCCTTGTGATGTGGGCTTCACAGTGCCACCCTCTATTCAATGATCAACCGATGGTTTGATATGCCCAAAAGTATGTGGTGGATATCTGCAAAAAAAATAAAAATAATGGAAATTTAAACACATATCGATGTCCATGTTAATCCGGTAATTGATGATTAATAAGTGAAAAGATAAAATCAAAGCTCAAGATATAGTTTTTTAATTTAAAATCTAAATCGGAACTCCAAAATATAAGAAATACTACCTCGAATTGGTCGTTCATCGTCGGTGATGCATCTACTACTCTCCCACTTTAATCTGTCAATGATTCAGAGGATAATGCTTCTTGATTTGATGAATAATGTTTGAAATATGAGAGGGAGATAAAACTTAGTTAGAGATAGAGATAAGGTATTAGAACTATTAAATAATTAGCCTTTTCCAACCGATGTATATCTATTGGTATAAGTGAATTTTCTATTGGTAAAATGTAATACAAAAATAAAATTGTCATGTCACTAAACTATTGGTAAAAACTCTATCACTAAATTTTATTGTGACAAATAAAATTATTCAGTTGTAGTTATAATAAAACCAACAGATAATAAATATGTTGGTAAAAATGTTTAGAAATAGATTAATATGACTAATATATATGTTGGTAATATTATTAACAGTAATAAAAATATCAAAAATTAATATTTCTTTGTAAATTTTGATCTAAATGTTGGTATTCCAATATTTATTATTAAAATTATATAATATATTTATTAATATAATTATATACAATATATAATAATATTAATTATATAAAAATTAACAAATTATCTTATATAAGACACCAAAAAATGAGACATTATTTGGAAAAAAACACGGTCCAATTTAATTTAAATACATATTAAATCTTCACTAAAAGAAAAGGGGCTCCAAGAATCATATTACAAACAGGATTGAACATGTTTAAACATTAATAGATTTTACATAAAACTCAATAAAACTTCGTTAGCTATCAATTTATCACAATCATCATATTCCACCATCTTGTAATCCTGATAACATCACATGAGCTATTAACTACTGAAGTGGATCAGGACATGCATAACCTCACCATCATCCATTTTACTTTAGTGGACCACCTTTCTAAGATTGAAGCAACACATGTCCCTGCTCCCTCCAGTTTAAACATGTTTCATCACGAGAAACGTTCTTATCACACAAACAAAATGATTGGAAAATAGTTTTAATTTAAATACAAGATATAAAAATGATAACACATGATATAAAACTAACATCCATTGTCCACAATAAGAGGATAATCTAACCAGTGGAAACAACCATAATACAATCAATATAACAAGATCCTACAACAACTATAAAATTATGCATCATGACCACAACAAGACTATATAACAAATACCAAAACAATTACCTTTATTTGTGATATAAAAATAATCAATGATCACAGTAATAGAAAAAATACTAGAATAACCGATTGATGGAAAAATTTTTGACCATATTAACAAAAGATATCCACTGACCAGAACCCATGGAAATGAAAATACATGATATAAAAATAATAAGAAGATTATATAACATGCATACACAATCCATTTAGAATGACAATATATTCAATTAAGAGTGACACATTAGTCATAATTATATAATATTGTCCAAACCATATGAGAAATGAATTGGTTTTCAACCCCACGCCCCCTAAAAAAATATTTAAGAAATTTCAATTTGCAGTGCATACATAAGGTGAGATTTCACCATAAAATAATTAAAAAAAATTTCAGATATAAATGAAATTAACACACATATCAGAGATAAAGAAAGGTCACCATTTTAGCTGAGAATCCCACCCATTCTTTAGTAAAAGCCGACTCAGATAGACCACAAAAAAGAGGGATGTTGCAATTAGGCCATAATCCCAACCATTTGAGGGATGTAAATCTGAAAAGAGAAACTAAATTTTAAAAATTTATTCACCTAATATAAACAGTTAAAGTAGCTAGAATGGATGAAACATGAAGAAATTTATAGAATCTTTCATGAATTTTACATCATAATCAATAGAGTTTTCAAGCCAGGAGTCATTCTTTAACACTATGTTGGAGTTCAAGGATGGGTTTTCTGAACTACACAAATAACTATATGTGACATCCATAAGGGATGGTTATGAAATTAATGCTATGACTCCAAAAATATCTTCATGCATCTGGTGGCTATCGTCCATGATAATACAACCTAGGAGTGAGAAATATGTGAAGACATGATCCTTAGATATCAGAAAATTAACCATGACTAGAGCAGGAGGTAGGGGGTCAGATTTGAACCTTAGACAAGGATTTTAATACTGAAATGGTTCCGACAACACACTTCGGATGCAAGAGCAAGCTCGATGCATCCAAACACTCTCACATCAAATACTGATCTTAGAGGAACCACACACAACTGCCATCAATAACACCATGGGATATTGGAGAGGAGATGAAAGAGGGCCTAAATGTTGATGGAAGAGGAAGAGAAATAGTATATTCTCCATAATAGAGCTCTATGGAGAGACAATGACATGTTTTAGCAAGAACCCCAATCTGATCCCTATACACAGATCCCATATGCTTCCAGTTCCAAATTTGAATCCAAGACAGATCTGAGATGTAAATCCTTTTCTGATCATTGATGAATAGGTTTGTGTTATTTTGGGGAGTAACTGGGGGAGAAATGAGACTGTGAAGCCTCATCAGGAGAAATAATGATGACCCATTGGTACAGAGAAGGGAAAGTCCCATAGCCCCTCTCTCATAGGTTACATAAACTATAAAAGAATGCAAATGGGGATAACAATCATTAGATTCCATGTACGGAGGATGGAGGTGCGCCTCTAAGGTTCTTCTTGGCTAGGGTGTGTGACACAGATGGGATGGGAAGGGGTGGGGTGACGTAGAGGATAAGGGGAAGTGTAAAATTTAAAAAAATACGACAACAACAACAATAAGAAGAAGAGAATCAACCACAACAACAAAAACAATAATATTATTAAAGAAAAATTTTCTAATAATAAAATGAAATTAAATAGTCCAAGTTTGACAATGGGACACATGTTAATAGTGATTTGATCACTGCAACTCGAGGCTTTTAATTTAGGAAAAAGAGTCATTATTGGAAAAAATTTAAAAAAAATATCATGATATATAATAAATTTATATATAAATTATAAATAATAAAAGACATTATAATTTATATATATTTTGAATAAAAAATATATTATATACATATAATGAAATAATATATATGTGACTTTATTTTATTATTTTTTACTAATTTCGATGTTATTGATGTTTCGGAAAATTATAATATGTTATCATCAATTTTATATCATATATATATATATATATATTATCAAAAATATATAACATGTCAAGGAAAACATAGGATTATATAATTTTATTAAAATATTTATAATGTATCAAATTTATTGAAAATAATATATATATATATATATTTATATTTATAGATTTGGTAAAATATTTTATGTTATTGGATAAATTATTGAAACAAATTTTTAAAATGGTAAAAATTTGTTGGTAATAAAAATTAATAGTAATGGATTCATTTTTTGGTAAAAAAATTTTAGTATTGATATGATAAATTAGTAGATCAAACTGTTGGTAAAATACTTGTTGGTGTTAAATGATTAATATCAATAGATATAATTGTTGGTTAAATCATGTTTTGGTACTTAAAATCAATATCAATAAATTTTAATATATGTTGGATTTGCTCATTTTTACCACAAATATATCATCTTTTAATAAATTTCTATTGGTATATGCCAATTTTTTTAGTGTGGGGCTAACCCTAATCCCAAATCCATAATTTCCTATTTATAGGAGCTCCTCTCAACCCAAAATCTAAAATTCCCACACCCTTTCATTTTATATCGCGCTTAAGTAAAACTCCACAATCTAAATTCAATGACGGTCCCCTATTTCAAATCCAAGTCCCCATTTTACTGCAATTAAATACAACATTATGGATAAAATAATTAATTTTAATTATTTTAAATTATGATTTTCCCTTGGGTGGAATATTCCACAAAAATAACGCACTGGAAAAACTTATATCTCACTAAGGGTAAATACTACGTTTCAATTAAATAATGGCCTTTAATTTTTGATCCAAGTTACTATGTATATTTAACCTATTTCCATCATGTTCATAGTATAAAATATAATTATTATTTTTATAAAAAAATAATTTTTGGCACATTGTCCCTCTAAGTTGCACGCCATCTTAGCACCTAACTCAATAAATATAAAAAGAAAAATTTTAAATTATTACCAGGAGAAAAATAGGTCTCTACAAAAAAGAATAGTTATAAAACTATTATTCATTATTTTAGATTCTAAAGTCTACTCAAAAATAAAATTAGGTACATACTACTCTATACTTGATGATAAATATGAGTCCCTAGTAAAGAATCACAAATTCATGAAAATTGTTTGAAATTATTTTTAAGTGATAAATATTCCCCGTTAAAACGAATCCTTAATATGAAAGAAAAATAACGCAAATCAACATTAACATTCACTGAGAATGAATCTAAAATCAATGAATTACAAGATTAAATATAATACTTTAAATTTAGTGATATAATATTAACAAAGGTAAGATAATCCTTTAATAATATCCTTAGATTGAATGCTTTCAAAAGAGAAAAGTAGTTACTAGTTGTAAAGGTGAAGAACATAGGTCATATAGAAATTTATTTATTCTTAGTTTAGGGAAAAATAATATTTCAAATGTTATATAATTTTATTATGTCCTTAAAGGTCAATATACTAATAATTGATTCATGAGGAATCCATAGATAATTAGTGTATAAGAGGAATTTATTTCTAGAATATTATCTAAAGAAAATTCAAAATTTTCCTTACAAATTTAATAAGATAGTTTTCTCAGATATTTACTTGATAACATAGATGGACCTAAGAGAATTTAGATCCTAATTTTTATGACTATTTTTTTGGTAAAAATATACAAGCGTTGAAAGGAAATTTATTATACTGATTATTGATATTCCTAACATATGTGTCAAGAATTTTCAAAATTTCATACACATTAAAATATATATGGAGGCTTGGTTCCTTTGGATATAATTATCATGAAATGATAGTTGGAGTATGATTATTTAGAGACGAAAAAATCATGCTCAATAATGATCTCTATGTTCAATTTTAGAATAACAATATGATGAGAATTTATCAACTCTCTTGTGATGGGTTTTAAATTTATTTTTCTTATAATTTATGTTATTTGTAAATATAAACTGACACAATTTAGAGAACCTAAGATAAAAAAATTTATACATTAAACCTTATTTCCATATGAAAAAAATTAAATTTATTAACTATTGAAATAATGTAATCCAATATATGGAGTATGATACTTTTTCATTTTAATATATTTTCACTATCCCTGTTATCTAAAATAAGATTTAGTTTCAGATATATCCAGTTCTAATATTTATCAGAAAATAATTTATGATGAATTCCAAATAGGTAAGGAACATAAGAAGTATTTTAAATTTATTAAAAAGGATACAACATCTATACCATTCGAACATATCCACATGGATTTTCTGGACCATTAGGAGTTTGATGATTAATAGGAAGATTATATATTTCTATTTTGGTTGATGATATTTATAATTTTTCTAGGTTCTATTTTCTAAAATTTAAATGTGAAGGTATTTATATATTTGTAATTTTTTATTAAATTGTTCTAAATGTAAAAGGTTTGAAAAAAATTCAATTATAAATGATAATTCGGGAGTCATTTAAAATAAATATTTAATTATATTTTCCCAAAATTTAGTATCATAAAAATATACTATCTTCCAAGAACACCTAAATTGAGTAGAATTATAGGAATAAGAAACATGAATTTTCACAAAAGATCAAGAACTATGTTGAATGAATTTGGTCTTCTTACCAACTTTGGGGAAGAAGCTATCAACACAACATTCCATATCATTAATGGAGTTTTTATGATACCATATTTTTTATAAAGTCACTATATGTGTAATATAATATTATAAAAACAATAGTGGGAAATTTTAATGTTTATTTAAGAAAGTTTTATATCATGAATACTATGAAAAACCATGGCTTCATTGATCTGAAGGAAAAAAAAGTAATATTTCTTGGATATTCTGCTACATTTAAATCTTTTAGATCATATATTAAATACTCAAGGATTTTTTAGAATCTATTCATTTGAGTTTTGATGAATGGGATCCTTTAGATCATAATAAAAAACAAGTTTCTAAATATAATGATTAATTAAATAACATGATACATGATTCCTCTAAAAAAGTTTTTGAATGTAAATTATAATATGATCAAAATCAATATAGTTTAAAAAAACATGAAATTTGGGAACTAGAAAGCATCTTAACTATATAGTCAATAACATTAAAAGACCATCTTTTACAGATGATCATAAGAGAACTACATGAATGAGGTATAACTAGAATATGTTTTAGAAATATAGATATTTCCTCTACCTTTTTTATCCTAATTTTATCCTAATTATATAAGAGAACCCTTATAAGATGACTGATAGATGATATCCATACAATAATAACCAAAATAGTTTGATGAAATGATGTTTGGTAAATATTTTATAGGCACTCAACCAATCTATTTATAGAACCAAATGAGACTTCAAAAATAACCAAGATCATCAAGTAACAAACACTTATAAATTTATAAGATAGATTTCAAAAGATACATCTAGGAGGAAGGAATAGATTAAGAATTGTTTTGACCTATTTGATAGGATCTACATTATTAGAATATTATTTAACTAGAAACCTCATATAAATATTAAATTATTTTAGATAGATATAAAATCTTTTTTTAAAGGTTTATTTATTTGACAAAGTTTATGTTAAGAAACCTCTCTATTTTAAAAACCCTCATAAAAAATTTCTATTTTTAAACTAACAATTTTTTTTGGAACATAAACAAGAACCAATGGGTTGGTATAAATGTTTAATTTCATTTCTTCTAAAATATAGTTTTTCTATAGGTTTGGAAGACCCTACTCTATTTTATAAAAAACATTCTTCTAATAATTTATTAGTGAAAATATATGTTGATGATATTTGTCTTAGTTCATCTAATTAAAATAATTATAATGATTTCTCATAAAAAATCAGATTGAATTTTAAATGAGTTTTATATGAGAACTATATTTCCATATTGGTTTTCAAATTTATCCAAATGATTTTAGAATATTTTTGAATAAAATAAAATATATTATAGATTTATTAAAAATATTTGGACTGGAGAATAATAAATCCATACAACTACCCTGTTAATAAATTCAAAACTTTATGCGGAGGAATCTATAAAATGAGTTGACAACAAGTTATATGGTGGTATGGTAGATAGTTTTCTAAATTTTACTACTAGTAGACCTTAAATTATGTTTTATGTTTGTTTTTGGGAAATATTATAGTCAATCCCATTGTAATCCAATTTTAATAATATTAAAATAATTTTTTCATATTTAAATGGAACTTTTTTAAATCTCATATTTAACGAAAAACAATACATTTAAATTTAGATTCATATTTAGATATATATTTTGAACAGTGTACATAAAACAGAAAAATAACCTTATGTACTTTTCAGTTTCTAAGAATGTCCTTAGTTTCATGGGCTAGTAATAAGAAATATTTAGTTTCATTGTTAATTGTCGAGGTAGAATATATGTTTTACTGCAGTTTCAGTACAATTGGTATTGTCAAAAAACCACAATCTTTTAGAATTTGGATTTAAATTTAATCATATTACAATTTTATGTGATAAATCTGGTATGATAAATATTTTGAAAATTCCTTTGATCCACTCAAGAAAACATCATATTGATCTTAGACACCATTTTCTAAGAGATCATTTATATAAAGGATATATATCTCATGAATTTGTAAAAATTAAGTATCAACTTCCTAATATTTTCTCTAATACACTTCCCACAAAATTTTTGAATTTATTTAGGGGGATATATGTTTATTTAATTTAATGAAAAATATTAATTATCAGGATTTATCACTGTAGTATTTTAAATTTGTATTATTTGAGATTTTTTTAATTATATTTTAAATTTTGATGGTTATCCATTTTATTATAAATTTTTTTTTATCTTCTTATTTTATTGTCTAAAATTATCTTTTCTAATTTTAAGTCCTAAGTCATTACATTGTAATTTTATCTTGAGAAAACAAAACATCACTAAAAAAATGACAGATTAAAACCCTTCTCTCTCACATTCATTCAAAACCACACCCTTATAAACTCCTAAATTCTTGATATCTCTTGAAAAATAATCATTAAACTCTCAAACCATCTAATTAATTCAATGGAAAAAACAATGGTAACTGATAGATATGATTTGATTTGTTTGACGAGGTAGAGTCTGTATATTTTGAATGAAATTTTTAGTAAGGGAAAATAATATGTTTTTAATGGTTTTTCAAAAAAAAATTTGTTCACAAAATATATAAGCTTTCAATGACTTGGGTTTTTTTTTCAATTTATAAAATCCAGGGCATATATTTGAGAAGGATGTGAAATAATTTTATATAACCTGTATCTCAGTTTCATTGATTCAAAGGATGTCATTTAATCAAAAGAAAATGATAAATAATTTTCACTATATTCTAATGATTTTGTTTAGATTTTTCTATTACCCTATGAATGTGAGTTCTAATTTAGAATAAGTATAATTGGGGATAGTGTCTATAAGTTATTGGACGTAATTACTTTTATGTATGAAACATAAAAAATCATAAAGGTGTTTGTGAAGGATCTAGTGGTATATTATGATGTTCAAGTTGTCTTTGTTCAAACTGCAATAGTACCAAGGTTTGTTGAGATATAGAAAAAACATTTTTCTCAATATGTATATGATTTAATGATATTTAGTGGCATAAAATTTACTTTTAGTAGGTTTATGCTGAGATATGTGGATCACTATTTCCAAAGAGATCAAAATATTCCATTATATCATTATAGAAGAATAATTTAATTTTCTTATAAGGATGGTATGATCTAGGACATCCATAAAAGCATAAGATTTTATCATGAAAATATTTTCTCAGCCAAAATGATATAAAAATTTGGATTTTTCTAGGGAACAACCAAATGAAAGATGATACCTATTGTAGTGAAATATAAAGTTCCATCTATAGCGGGTGCTCTAGGGGAGCACAAAATCCTAAAGTCGGTAGGTTCTTCTAAACATGCTGGGGATGAAATTCACAAATCCAAAGGTGAAGATGATGAAGGATTAGAAGATATTTCTATTGATGATTCCAAAAATCCAATATTTAAATTAATAATGAAAATATTTAATGAAAATATACCTATTACTATTGTTGGAGTTCTCCAATTTCTTTGAAAAAATCTTGAGACATTTAGAGAAATAGACAATGATGTTGTTCTTATTCTAAGAACAATGAATAATAAAGAACCAATAGAGTGTGTTGTAGTTCCTGTAGTTCAAGAGGCGAATCAAGAAATTATAGTTACTGAATAAATAATGGTGGATAATAGTGTTAGATATTCTATTTATGAAAGAGTTTAGGATTTATTTGAAGAACATGATGAGTAGGTTTCTCATATTGAATAATAATATATTGGATAAGATCATTCGGATGAGAATATCATAGCACCTTTTAATGGAAAAACTGATTTTGTTTGAGATTAGATAGTGTCTCTTATTGAGTATTTAAAGACAATTGAATTTGATGATAGTAAGGAAATTGATGTTCTTGGAGATCTTACATCTCTATATGGGGAAGAGTTTTATATAAAATAACTTCTGTTAGTTAAAGATGAAGGTCATTCTTTAATACCAGATCAAAGCTCCTCATCTAATGAAGATGAACTAAATTTTAAGAAGAATACCCAAAATATTTCTTTATGTATGATATAAAACTATAATAATTTGAATGAAGAAGATGTAAGAATTAATAAAATTCAATAAGCATACGAAAAGTCTTATTAATATCTTAGAAATTCATCTGTTTCATGAATATATTTTGAATCACTTTAGGAAGAGATTTAAAATTTAAAATGAATTTCAATTTCAAGAAGATATTTTTATGTATTCAAGAGGGAAATAGATGTCAATGTTTTTCAGATCAGAAGTGAATCTACTTCAACATCATACTTTGGAGTATCTTACTGCTATTTTTTCAGTCATAAATTATAGAATACAGAGATTATTTTGTGATAGTATTCCACTACCCACTCTGTTGATAAATCAGAAAGATATTTTTGAGAAATTAACTTCTATATATCCAGTAGTCAGAGATGTGGTCAACAAATTAAGAATTAAGATGAATAAAAATGTTCAGTAAGCCATATCTCATTATAATTTTTAAAAGTGAATTTGTTGTAAGTACTCAAGATGAACCCAAAATAGAATTCCTTAATGCAAAAATGGGAAAGGATGATGGAAATAAATTTTGAGCTATTTATGGTAGAGTTATAGTCATTACATTAGAGGGTCAGATATATATTGACCAATAAATCTTTATACTTCAAAGACCATGGACTTCATTAATCTTTTCATCATTTCCCTTATTAATTAAACCCCTAGAGTGAATATTTTTTTTGTAATAAATGAAATTTAATGAAAATAATCTATATGGATCATATATTTTTCTAACATTTATTCGTTGGTTTGTGTAGTATTATGGTTTAAAACTTATACACATTTTTAGAATGAATTTATTATTGACCAAATATAAAAATTTCTAATATTTATATAAAACATAACTTTTTTAATATATATATCTACATTATTTTTTGATATCACAAAAGGGGAAGAAATTTGGATGAACAGAAAATTTATTTTAACTATTATTAAGTTTTTGGGACATTTGGATTCCATTTCAATTTACAATTCTGAATGAAATTTGATAAAATAAATATTCATAAATTTGATTTAATAAATTAATTTTTGTATGATTAGTTATTTAAAAAATGTATTTGTTTGTGTATATTTAATATAGGATTTTTAACAATAAAAATAGTGGACACTATTGGGATTATTAATGTTCGTCAAAAAAGATTAATCATTTTTTCTCATTGATTTTAATTCTCACAAACAACATCCTTGTTTTACTAATAAAGTTACTTTTTTAAATTTCATGATAATATTTATTAAAATATTTTCATTATTCCCAATTAAATTCAAGAATTATTTGGTTTTTAGTTTTTGATGTATTATAAACTTTTCTATGGAATATATAATCTTTAATTGAAGCATATGTTCTCTTATAATGTTAGATTTTGAAACCTAAATTCTGATTAAGAATAATACTCTTATACTATGAATATTATAAGAATTATTTTTTTGGAAACAAATATAATAAATTACCCTATGATTAAGTATGTCACTTGTGGTAGGTCAAAAAATGTTTGGAATTTGTAGTATGTTGTGAACTACACTTTTAATGTTACTATATATAGATCTATCTCTACATTAATCTAGTCATTTGAATAATTGGGAATTAGAGACATTTTTTAGATTTCAGAAACTATTTTATTGAAATAAAAGTATCATTAGTTGATGTTAGAAGGCAAACTAAAAGGATATTAATCAACCTATTAAATCATTCCTATTTCTAAGGGATGTAGTGATTTTTAGAGGAAACCTAAATTTAAATTTCAAACACTAAGCATTTTGAATATCATGATTTATCGAGATATATTTCTTGATATATTTGACCAAGTATCTGACCTAAATTTCCCATTTATTATTAATGTTTTTTATCTTCATGATGAGAAGGTGATGTAAATAGAAGCATTATATATTGAGAATAAAAAATTTACAGTGAATTTGAGGATCAAATCTACTTGAAAGTCCATTTTTTCAAAAATCCAGAAAGATAGACTATTTTTCATTATCAACAAGTCTCTCAAAAAAAATTTTGTAGTAGCTATTTTATTTTCAATATGCTATTATTTATCTATAGACTTTGATCAAAGCTTTTTGGGTTATACTTTTGAGTCATAACTTTTATAATATTCCATTCTACGTTTGTCCTACTCTTATGAATGGTTTTTTTCCTATAGTTCATTGATGATATTATGTACCAAGGGTAATTTTGGTGTTATAAATAATAGGTGATATATTATCTGAAGTAAAATATTTTTCATCTATCCATTATCTATGAAATTGCGAGGAGAGCCTAGTATTTAATAGTCAACTTGTAGTTTCAATTAGATTTTCAGTTTCTTGATCTAAGATGAGTTTCTTAGGTTCCTTATAAAATAACCAGAAGTCCTTAAAATAGCCTTATTATATGGTATCAAAGGACTATACTCAATTATATAGGTACTTCATAAATGGAACTATTTAGTGAAAATCCCTAAGCTTTTGGGTAGAGAATTACTGGAGTGAATTAGAGGGTTTATGTTCCCTGATATAATATAATTATATATAATTTTTTTTAATTATATTATCATTTTATAGTATAATTCATGAAAATAATTCTACGTTGAAAAATAAAGGGGGAATAATTTTAGTTTATCCATGTTTTCTTAAAAGGACACAATTCACCTACCTATCTTGTCTTCATATTTTTTGACCAATACTTGGGTTATAATTTGAAAATAAATTTAGATAAATGGCCTCTTAAAATTATATATTATATAACCCTTAGTCTATAATCATATTTTTATAAATTTTTGAGAGGTTTAATGTTGTGAAAAAAATTTATCTGATGAAAATTTTCTCAAATCACAATAGAAAATTT
Organism: Viscum album; assembly: GCA_963277665.1. Lineage (NCBI taxonomy): Eukaryota > Viridiplantae > Streptophyta > Magnoliopsida > Santalales > Viscaceae > Viscum > Viscum album. The sequence continues at coordinate 1,955,037,280 of OY728125.1, forward strand.
TCTAATAACTATATCAAGTATAAAATATAGTCCTCATCCTCCTCCATTAAAAGATCAATAGAATAGGAGATAAATACCACTATCCAAAGGGAATAATATTTTTTGATCAATGGTGAATGATGAAAGGTTATTGGTTCCTCAATGGTAGAACCCAGAATACCAAACAGTTATATTTTGATATTCATAGAGAATGTGTGGACACATGTATGGGAATAAAAGTTTAGAATCTTCACCAAAATTACTAGACTATGACATAAGATAATAAATTGATCAATAAAATAATAGTAATAAATAAATCATGGAAATAAATTTTCCTAAAAAAATTATAAATGATATTTTATAATATCCTCTTAATAAAAAATCTATGGTTGTGTTCATCAAGTTCTTCTAAATTGTCCTTTGAAACTGATGAAAAACACTATTTATAATGGGAATGACCGATTCTACTATTACCTAATGTTTTTAATGTCACAATATAATTTCAGATATCCATTATCAAATTTTTGGCTTTATAACATATATATATTTAGATACACAACAAGAAATTTTTCCTTCTTCTCAATATCTAGAAATAGAAACACAATAATTCGTGAGTAGCTCCAAGTTATATTGTCCACCAACTTCTTGAATATATATATATATATATATTATATCTAAATAATAAAATTCTGTAAAATACTAATTTAATTATTTTTGATAGATCATAAAATTTTACACTTCTTCATTTGAGCCACCAAAACCTTTATGTTCATTGCATTCTCACATTCTTACAATTCACAACATCTTATAGATATGCAGGTTGTGGAATATTGTTGGTCTATCTCACTAAACATTGGTAACATGGAACTCTTCCTCCAACTTATATATATAAAATTTTGGAACCTCAAAATCATCTTCCTCCTAGATTCTAAGGATATTTTGGAGCATTCATACTGGGATCTCACTTATTCTTCAACTCAGTAATATTTTAAAATGTGTAAGTGAGCTTCTATCTATATCATCAATCTCCATCTCATTATCAAATCTATTATAATGATATTATATCCAATTATACATAGGATAGAGTTTTGAATCCTATAATAATAGAGGATATATTGGATCTAAGAATTCACCACTTTGAATTTACATCTTTTTCAATTATCGCTCATCCCTCTTTAATTCTTCAAAAAAATATAGCTTGACTAGGAAAAGTTCTCATTCAAATCACAATCAATCTCTATTATTTCTTTCCCAAATTTTTGATTGAATCAAATAGTATGACTCATGAAATTTGTATCATTAATGATATCTTAGTAACATTAAAATTACCTCATATTCTGATTAAATTATTCTTTTATATCTTCATATTGATATTTGTAAATATTTAGGTTATTCTTATAAACACTTTATTAATTAAAATCTTATGTTGATAAAAATTATGATATTTTGGAGTGATTATTTCATAGAATTCACATATCATATGATCTATAGATAATGACACATAGAGATAACTGTGTAATTCCCCAGATTCTGATTTAGCTTCTGGAAAATAGAAATATATTAATTGAAACACATTCAATGATTAAATCAAGATTATTTTTTATATAAATCTGAAAATTACATTATTACTATTTCATATGAGTGAATCTTTTAGACTTACTAGTTATCAGGATCATGATCCTTTCACTTATACATCAAATTTAGTTATTTTCTATCTATTCTTCCACTTGTACTTCAACATTCATATCTTCTAAAATATTCTTTGCCACATTTAACACTCTAATACTTATATACATTCATCTCATCCAAAATAACTATCATCATTGATTATGTTTATGATATTCTTATATTTATAGGTTTTACTTCATGATTGACCTTTTAAATCACAATTCTTTAAGAAATTCAATGTTTTTATTATTTTTTAACTTGATCATATATTTTAAATGGGTATTATTATTAGTAATTTGTCTTCTCAGTACATATAAAGCTTTATCTATAACTCCTTATTTGAAAATTTATCTATTCTAAGTACATTTTTTTTGAATTCATGTCTTCTTAAATTCACACATCAACTTTTCTAATTTTTTCTAGCTGACTAAGTATTTTGAATTTATATCCACTATATTAACCTTTATTATTTCAACTCATCAAACATCTCACTATCCAAGTAATTTTCTTCCTCTATAATTAGATCTTTTATAATTACATATGTATACAAGGATGGCTTAACAAAAACTTCATCTAATTGCCATTATTACACTTCTTATATTGTAAAATTCTTAATATAATAAAGAAATGTATCTTATAGTGATTTTATTGAACAAAAATAAATATCATCAATTAATTAGAAATATAGATGAAAAATCAGGAAATATTTTACTACTTCATGAAATATCCATCTTCTATAGTAGAATCCTCAACTCCAGTTTCAATATCCCAAAATCGAATATGTCCAGAAAAAAATGTTGTTACATCATCTAGAATAAGGATCTATAATTACCATATCCAATAAAACATTTTAAAAGTAGATCTAGACATTTATTTTCCCTTAAGGACATATTCTGAAACTCTTTTTTTTACTTTTTTCTCAATTTATTATAATCATACAAGTGAGTCTTCCAATATATTCCTATTTTTTATTTTAATAAGATAAGGATGAACATATTCATTCGTTTTATTCATAAAAAATAACCACCACATTTATAAGATCTACTTAATCTCATAATGTCCATGAAATAATTAATTAATCATGAGGTTCCCCAATTAGTTCATTTACATGCTTCGTTATCAACATCGAACAGATATTAATAATCTTATATATTTACATACTTATTAGAAATAAATATAGTCAAAATCTTCAGAATCTATTAGGATATTCAATCTATCCTTTAGATTTTTTTCAATACTATAAAATTAAATAGATAAGCCAACGTTAATATGATCTAATTCTATATCCCTATTATTGAGAAAAAAATGAAAATGTTCTTTTATATCCCTCTTTTGAGATTCTTTATTACGAGAAATTTATACTCATATCACCCTCCATTAATGATATATATTTTTCTCCAAACATATTAGAAATAAAATATTATTCACATGAGGGAAGGATATCGTCAGTGTTTAAGGAAACTAAATAGAATATAACAATCTATAAGTACATGTGAAAATTTAGTAGTGTAAGAACAAGATAAATTAATATTGACATCATAGATAACAATATATAATTCATCATGTGAATCCATCCTAAAAAATATACTTTCAGGTTATGTTCAAAATATTTTTCCAGTACTCGTATGCACTCAACATGACAGGTTAATTATAAACCATCAAACCAAAGGAGGGTACTCCCCTTATATTTGCAATATTCCTATCATTAAATAATCAATATATACCCTTTAATTAAAAAACACAATATTTTCATAATTGGATAAGAGAATCTGATCAACATACCATCTCAATAAAAAACTCCATCACCTTCTAGAATTTCATATTCAGCAGAGATAATTGTATATGGAAGTTATTTGACAGAAATACATCTAAATGGGTAAGATAATTACATCTAATTAATCATGGATAATATTTATTGTAATGTTTTAAAGAGGGAGTATTTGATTTTTTTAAATTATTCCATGATGTAAATACTCTACGTTATAAGATTCTACATGATGTTTTGTATGGAATAAATATAATATCAATTAAAAAACTCAATGATGTATATCACATCTAAGAATAAAATTTTCATATCGTTTATGTTGTATTTATGTTATCCACCAGAATTATACTCCCTTAAATTCCTAATAAAATGAAAATAAATGCAATATATATATTGGGAATAAGATGGTTTCACCATTTCTTAATAGTGATTGAATGAAGTTTGAGAGTTATTTATTAACCTAGAAACACTATTAAATTCTACTCCAAAATTATGAGATCTCTTCATGATTTCTCCAACCTATATTTTCAGGATTTAATTTAATTAGAATACATGGCCTTATTTATTTCCTAATTTTTTTTACATAGAATTATCAAAATTTACATCACCTAAACTGAATTTTATTTTTGTTCCACATCATTAATGATAATTAAAAATAGGTTGGCCAAATAATCATGAATTATTTAGGAAAATTAATATCATGATCAAATATTCCACATGTATTATCAAGATTATATAACTTTCCATATTTTATAAACTCTCATGAAACATGAAATCAACTTCAAATATGTCTTCCACCAAACCAATTAAATTGTTTCTCTCTCTCTTTGATTTTAGTGTTTTTTCTAGATTAATTAGTTTTTCATTAATAATCATTTATTTTTTGTAATTATTTATGTTGTGTTATTACTACTTATAATAGAGGTGTCTCTTATTTAATGTAGAATCTTTATTAACATTATTATTGGGTCTTATTGTTTTAATACATTCATCTATCATATACCCCATATGTGGACAAAATATATTGGTTAATTTTAAACTTATCCATATTTTGTGTAATTATTTATTAACAATTAAATTAATAATTCTTATTTGGTATAAACCAATACACATTATCACAATGGACAATATTATTTCAGTTTTCACCAAAAGCGCATGCTAATAAAATCATTTTAAATTTATAAATTTACCTTTTTTGTATATTAAATGATCATGATAGGATTTTTTGGATTTATAATTTCCCCCATTTAATTTAGGCATTAATTTTCTTCTCATTATTGACATTTTATACCAACACTAAAATTATTTTACTGACCTTAATTTCTTCTCTTGTGATGTAATCTGGATAGAATGAATACCTTTTTATTTCTTGTATAAAGGTATCTTCTATTTATATTATTCATGGTGAGAAAAAATAATTCATATTCTCTAATACACCCTTGATGGAGTATTGAATTTATTAAATTTTTAATCGACTAATATTTTTCATTAATTTAAAGGGAAACTAACACTTTTAATGGAAAAAGGTTTAGTCTGAATAAAATATTATCGAGTAAGATTTAACTATTTCTATGATCATGTAGTGGAGTTATCTTTATTTTATTTTAATATATTATTTAAATTATAAGGATAACCTTTTAATATAATACAATTTTTAAAAACATTCATTGAATAGTGTCTTGATTTAGCAGTTTTATGATATTCAGATTTTTTTTCTTCCATATTTCTTATTTTTAACTCTAGTTGAAGTCATGTTATGTGATGGTATTTTTATCATCCTCCTAAAATTTAACTCTTAATTTTTATTCCCTATTTATCATCTCAAAGTGGAATTCATTTTGATATTTGTAAGAGTGTTTCTACGACCCTTAAGTCTTTTATCCATGATCATAGACTTAGAATTCTTGGCATTAATGACATCAATATGAGTTCCTTCTTGTGCATGGATCTTATCCTAATTATTTTATATTTTTTTATTTATCATAACATGTTATTTTAAATTTATCTTAATATTATGAGAATATTTTTTGTATAGTAAATACATATATTATTTGGATTCAATGAGTTTTCTGAAAGTGTTTTAGTTTTAAAAATTTATAGACAATTAATTTTCCATACCATTTACTTGAAACTCAATCTATGTTTTATAATTATATCATCCCTTAATAAACTCCATATTATATTTGAAAAATTCCACATAGAAATATTTGTAATTTTTCTTAACATCAGAGTAAAAAAAGTTATAAAATTTTTACAGACCCATCAAATCCAAGACTATATTATTCAAAAGGTAATTACTAGATAATATGATAAACATATTATCAATATGATTTCCTTAACTAGTAATGAATACATTTTCTAAATTTTTACTGGTATAAACATCCTCAAGTCATTGGATTTCCATTTTTTCATGTTCATTAATTTCATAGCATACATTACATATGTGTTTGTAGAAAAATCAAAATATTATTAAAACCTAAACTTCATACATAATTGATTAAAATAATTTAGAATTAAAATTTCAAAATTAGAGGTAGAACCTTTTGAACTAATATCAATTCATATATCTAGTAATACCATTCATTCACACTGGGGGTGAATCAGTGTGATGCAAGTTTTACAAAATTATTTTCAATTAAAGTATTTAAACCTAAAACTTATTAGAATAGACTGATATATTTATTAATTACTAATATAATAAACCAAATGAAATTTAATATATAAAAAAGATAGAAGCATTATTTATTTTAAAGGTTTACCCCTAATTTGAGATATTACATCAGAAATATTTTTGTGTCAACTCTAATTAATATAAATCCACTAATATAATCAAGTTAATATAATGATGGAAATGTACCATCCTTTACCCCTGGGGTAAATGTATCATCTTTAATATAGATTACTATTTACCATTAGTTATAGTCTCCTAAAAGTTTTCTTATAATTGAATCCCAATAGTTTATAATTTTCCCCAAAAATAACCAATGAACACAATCTTCAATATACTTAATGATGTTATAGTATCATGATTGTAGATCTTCTTTCTTAACTTAATCACTTTGACTATAAATATATGTTTAGTAACACAACATGAATGACTTGAGTTTTTTCAACACTAAAAATGTTGAAAATAATGTTTATCAAATAACTACATGTTTTCTTCTTCCTCAATATATTGAATATTTGGATGATTTGGGTAACTATTGAAATTGTCCAATAAAATAATTCTATTATATATGAAATATCATTTGTTTTCAATATTTTTCATCCAAAAATCCAATTGTTTAGAATATAATTATGATCAATTAATTTAGAATCACAACAACTAATAGATATTTTTATGGAATATCATTGGTAATTCTGAATGAAATTACAAAAAATTTAACATTTCTTTCCACATATCATTATAATTTTATGGAAAATTAAGTTATTATTATATTCAAAATTAAATGATATACTAAAACATCCATATAATATTCTCACTTCCTCCTAAAGTCAATTATCTTCTAGTACATGAAATTAATCTCTTATCCATATAACCAATCTCCCTCTAATAATCAACAATATTGTAATTAAATCCCCTCTTTTCATACCTGGTGTAGAGATTTGAAACATATATGAAAAGATGTATTGTGGTTATGGTAATTATTAAATTTTAATTACCTCATTTCCCAATTCTCAACACCCCCCTGTAATCCTTACAAAAACCCATCTTGACATGATACTATTCTCATTCAAGTCTCATTCAATCTCCCTTTTTACAACATAAAATGCAATTTTAAATCCTAGTTTATTAATCAAGATATTTACTTTAAGAAGAATATCTTATCACCATCACAATTATTTCATCCACTCAATAAATTATTCATTTATATCTCCAGGTTGGACATATGACATATTTATCTTATTAATACATATAATTTGTTATTGTTGAACATAATCTTACACATCATATTTGAATCCTGTTAAATCCCTCTATGACATACATACATCATTTCAACTCTATATAATTAAATATTATAAAACTTATACACTTCTTCAACATTAAATTCTATGTTTATAATTTATCACAATATAAATTAGAAGAATTTCAATGCTTATGTTAAGATTAATTATTTTATATCTATGAAAAATCATTATAAATTCCTTTATAAGGGTGAATCATTAAAACATATTAATTATCCGGATTATGTTTATTTCACTCTTTCGTTCACATACAATCTTTCTGATATGTTTTCCTAACTAGAATTTTTATTTGACATCATCTAAAATAATCAATTAATCTTTCCATATTTCATTATATCCATAGTTTCACTTCATTTGAAACTATCACCATAATTAAATTCAACCATGATCATATTTTTTCCATTTTTTTGTTCCTAAATTCACTTATTTGAGCATGGTTATTCATGATAATCCTAAATAACTACAGGGGTTATATAGTTTTCAACTCCAACATATCTTATTAATAACTAGTATTCTAAGAATTGAATGTTTTAGATACACAATACTCTACATCTGAACCTAATCAAATAATATTATTTGTACACTTAATACTTAATTTTTATGGATTCACATATTCTTGTATGTCTGTGATGTCCCCTCAGTCATATACCACTCAACAATGTCTCAGAAAGAGGCCTCATGCAACCTTAGGTGAAATTCCTTTTATTCCAGAGTCTGTTGACTAATATAAAAGGTTTATAGTGTTACAATGGGAGACTACACAATCATATTATATTAAGAAATAAGTTAAATACAAACAAAATCTAGAAAAATAATCAACATATTATACATAATTAAAAAATACAATCATGTCATTTCGAATGTCATGACATAGCATAAAATCATATAGAAATAGGTTCATATCAACATACATCACTAATCTCCCTCATTGTATAACACAAGTACAAGATAAATTAAATAATAAAAGACATTAGTATCTACTATTATCCATTAACCTCAGCTCATCCTTGTCTCTAGATCCCATCAAAGCTATCACACTCAATCATGAAACTTTAGGAATCTATTGTACCTAAACTTATAAATTTTGATGTCTCCTTAGGTGCTCAAGTTCAAAGACACCCCAGTAGGGTGTGAGTGCAACTCAGTAGGGAAATACCAATGGGGAATTATATATATAAATAGTTAAGTAGTGTATACTCATATGATATTTCCAACTGAATAAATAATTATGTGATAAATCATAAATAAATACCCACCATTGATCCTCGGTTTCTAAGATGACACTTGAGATTTACAATACCTTATTTGTATAGTGTTGAAATTTCTCTAATAACACCACATAAACATTCCAAATAGTACTATGCTCAACAACCATATTTCAGTAGGTATAAGCACCAATTACTTGTCGGTGAACCTAGAAAATCTTAGAGTATAATGATCAAAGATGATTAATAGGTAACCATAAAATCATTATATAATCAATACAAGGGAATTAAAACCCGCCTTGTAATCTCATATCATTTGACCAGGTAAAATAAAACCCCACAAAGTAATCACATCCCATCTGTCCAAAAGTTATAGAGTCCATCCTAGTAGTCATATGATGTGAATAATAACTACATCATAAAAAATCATAAATCTAAATCACTGGTAATGACTTAGTCAATCCATATCATATTAATAAATGAATCATATGTTGGATCTTTGGAATTCCATATAGGATACCACTTAATCCCATGTAACATGACATGAGAATTCCATATAGAGGTAACGGTTGAACCCTAGGTAACCACTAATTCATTTCACATATACCCAAAGAAAAATCCAAAGAATTGTCCCCATAATTCCATTTAGGAATGAAAACAAAATCGAAGGACATATTATTGTAATTCATTCTTAATTACTCAAGGGAAATGAATTTCTTTGATAACATCTCATCATATTAATGCTTGGTGGGAAGTATATCCCACTTGGAAATATCTTTTATAATTTTAATGATTGTTCTCTATCAATACAAACCCATACAACATAATAAGGTGTGGCCTCTCAGACACACTACATATCATTTTTAATATATCCATATCAGGAATGCACTAATGATTCAGGTTCAAAAGTGAGAACTTTAAACATCTTTACCCATATCTTCCACTAACCCTCTCTAGGTTCAACCTCTCACAAGGGAACCAACTATGGTTTCCTATGTCAGATTATATTTTTAATACCCTAAATGGTATCCTACATATAATTCTCATATTTATGGACAATACTATAACATTAAGGGAATATAATACCTTGAAATCATTATACTTGAGTCATAGTCTAATCTGTCTTATTAAAAATCATGCATCGTTTTCATGTAAGGGATATTTACACATGTCGATACCCTTTCCTAGTCACCCTAGGCCAGTCTTTATGAAACTAGCCTATCCACAATACCCATATACAAAATACCCACCCAAGTACTCAAATATTAATTTTTTAGGATCAATTATCCCATTCTGAAATCAAATTGATTAAATGATTTAAGGTATTATAAGGTTTCATATAGTCTACCTAGGCTAACCAACTCATGCCATTTATTATCCTTGCAAAATAGACCAAAGGGTTACTATTAAATCCCACAAAATTTCAAAATTAATTTAATTTAAAACTATAAAACATCCAAGTATCTCAAGACTCATATATATATAATTATATTTTATCCCATCTATGGTCGAGGCATTAAGCTAGATATCAAGGGTCTATAGTGGTTATTGGTAGTTACAGGCATCTATTATCATTATATATATATAAATAATATATTAAATTTATTGTTCAATCTCTTGTGGGGGTGATACCAAATATTGAATGTGATATAAATAAAAATAAAACTTAATATAAAATTGATGATTTTTCGTGGACTGCATACCACATCAAATCCATTTATATCAATCAAACCCAAATGACTATATCTCAAGCCAGTGTAAGTCCATCCAAACATCAACAATCATCATGAGGGCCTATTTTAATACTTAAAATACAATATAATTAATTATAACATTTATAATTGATTATTAATTTTTCTTCTAAAAACATTTAATTAATAAAAAATTTATTTCAATTTTGCATAAATGCCCAAAAACTCACTAGGTCATCCAATAAAAAAACCAAGATAAATAACCTATGGTCATCTTCAAACATGACATATAAATAATCTATAAAAAATTCACATCATCTTTTAATGAGTAAAAAAACTATTAATCTCAATTCTAGAATAAAATATAATAAAATTCATTAATTAACATACTATCAATGAAATGAAAAATCATTGTTATTGATCACCTTTACAAGATTCCCTATAGTCATTTGAAGCATAAAACCCATCATATATGAAGCTTACCACTATTATATGATTTAAATCATCACCAAACCTATTATATATCATTAAATATTAGTTACTGAGATGGTTAGACATGTGCAATGGAGAACAGAAGAAGAAGCTACCTCAATAAGTCATGTAAACACATTCAAAATCACCCCACACATGGGGGAATCAAATGGGGAATCATGGGAGAGAGTGAGCCATAGTAGACCTCTCTAGAAGTTAGAACAACATAAAAATTAAGGGTTTGAAATGTGTAATTAAAATTCTTCCCTTATTATGAACATATAAAGGGCCTCACTATGGTGTAACTCAAAGAACAACGACATGGGGTACCTCCAAGCAGCCCCTTGAGATCCCCTAGAATATAGGACCACCACACCAAATACCACCCCCACATCATTTTAGAAGCTTCTATGAATATAAAAACAATAATTTCCCTCTTACCATTTCCCATTTGGGGAGATTCATTGTAGCATACCCAGCAAGGAGCTTCTCCATCTAAAACTATCATAGATCCATTCCTATAGTGTCCTCTACAAGTAGATTATCTATGATGTGGAGATATTTAACTTTCGTTTTTACCTAGTTCAATACCTATGAAATAAGTGGTTTTACCCACCCATTACACATAGTGGAAACCCCTCAGGCGCCATTCCTAGTTGAGCTTGATGTCCTCATAAATTTATAAGCCCCAAACTCAGCCATGATTGGTTTCCTCCCCCATGGAATGATCTAAGACATGGTGTTATCCATGGTGGAAGATATTCATCCAAAATTAACTAATGTCTCTGCAAAACTTTATCTTATATCAAAATCATCACCAAAAAACACATCATGAGTTTCTATCCACATCGGAAAACAAGTTCTAGAGATTTAGTAACACTAGTAAATCTGATATATGGCCAAATTTCAGAAATTTCCCCCTCTCTATGAATGAAATTAATATGTTTCTTAAATTTAACAACCCATACTGACATGAATTATTAAAAACTACCCACCATATATATTCCTATCCATGATAAGCCTCAATGTTCTTTAGAAATAAATCTTGACCTACTTGGGTTATCAATTTATAAACAACTTGACATGTTTAATCACAATATTATAATGGAATTTTTTGATGTGAAACTCCAAAAATTAGGTGCACTATCCATTAAAACATTAAAAATCCACTCATAATTTTCTCCAATGTCTAGATGATTCTTAAGATAACCCAACTATTTTGACACACTAAGGTTTGAACAACCAACTCACTCTAGGTCCTAGGATGCCTCCACCATAAGAATTAGTTTATCAAGGATTGAATCCAATCCATGGTTCTCTCCATCATTATAATCACATACTGAAACACAATGTCAATTGTATAATAACATTATAAAGGTTTTTTCTATCTAAAATCACCGAAATTAATTCAAAAACACGATTCATACCTCATCTAGACCAAAATTCTTGAAAACACTTAGTTGGACCTTCCAACACCTTATCACATTACATGATCTCGATACCTTATCTCCTAAAGGAATCCCAAAATTAATCAACATCCCACAAAAAAGTACATACCTAAAACCTAGTGTAATTAGATGTTTTTACAATTGAAATACTAAATGATTTCCCCTTATCTAAACTCAATCATTTACACATCATTGATCCAATAGACTATCGAGTCACCCCAAATCTATTGTGATCCATTAATTTCATATATAAATAGTGAATATTTATAAAATAATATTAATTAAATAAAATTAAATCCTATTCTAGAACTATATATTTTTAGTTGATATTGTAGTTTGGATACATAAATAACATATTCATAAGATATCTCATAATATACTTCTTAGTTATTTACTAAAATCAACCTTATTAGACATACCATAATTAAAAATTTCTTCGTATCCCAAGAATGAAAAAATATAATAAAAGATGATCTTATAAGATCAGTAAGGGTAAAAATGAGATATCAATAATTATTTTAACATAAAATGAGCATAATTGGTATGATAACATCATGTTAACCAGTCAAATTATTATCCAATAATTCATAGATAATAAACATGAGTGATGGGGTAAACATTGAAAGTTTATTAGACATTAATCATAAAAGTTACAAAAGAACATGATCCACAAGAACATAACATTGGCATAAGATTGTTTCACAAAAGAGTGGAATAAATTTTTCAGAAATCATTATCCTATAAATATTATGTCATGGTTACCCAAAAATATATTTATAACATTTTAGGATTAGGCTAACTGTATGTGTACCTATATCGGGAAATGGATAACCTCCACTGTATCATATTTCAAGCTTGGGATAATCTCCCTTGTACCCTCTTTCGGTCTTGGGATAACATCCCATATACCATTTGAGATCATAAAATTTTAATCTTTACCCAATGTATCATATGGATTTATAATTCTCGGACCATTTATTACATAATCATTAATATATTAATATTTATTCCATGGTATTATTAAAATTAGAATCATAACTTAACCCATGTAAAATAAATGTGTTTCATCAATATTTCATCATAATAATCATAATGAATATAGGTAATGAATAAATATAGTATCATTAGATCATATACCTTGTAAATTATTTCTAATATAAAAGAATATTTTCAAAGAAGAAAAATTACATTAAAAGATCACTAAATGTATTTTTGAGGAAAATACCCTTTTAATTTTTGTATAAAATATTTAAATCTAAACACTTCCCATAGATCAAGGAAAAATATTTATCTAAAAATAACCTTTGAATTTTATAGAGGATTTTTCAATGAATTTACCTATAATTATGATGGGAAAATTTATTCATGTCACGTTGGATAAAAAAAGATTACTTTCACATTTTCAGAAAAAATTGATAGTATCTTGTTAAAATAATTCCAATAATATTAATTTTGTAAAATGTTATAAAAAATTAAATCATTGGTAAAAATTAATTCAAAAAATCATAGAATCATATAAAAACAATTTTTAAACAATTTTAATGAACATGTATCAGAAATAAAAAATAACATTCAATTGAAGACAAATATAAAACCATTTTCCTTAAAAATACTATTTCGGCCAATTAAGTACTTAAATTGATGAAAATAAAATTAAAAAATTTATTATCAATAAATAAAGATAGGATAATATAATGAAAGGAATTTATCAAGAAATGATCAAATAATTTAACAAAATAGAAATTCAAGTGGTATTTAGTTTGGTAGTTATGGTACTTGAACATTGATCATGGATATATCATATAAATAATTTTAATGATTATTTACATATAATATATATTGATTATAAATATATATTCATCCATAATGTATAGAGATAAAAAAATTTTGTTACACCATTCATGGAAATAGAAGACCGCATGTACTTATAAATGCAGTTTTCACATTCCAATTGATAGAATGAAAAAAATTTAAATAATAAATCACCATTAAATATTCATTATAATATCATACATATCAGATATATTAATTAAATACATCCTTATTACCATCCATGTAAAGATAAAATGAAAAATAATTCATATCACTTCAGGGATATGGTAGTCCACATGTAAACATGCAGGACATTGTCATTTTCCAATAAATATGAAGGTAAGAAGGTATATTTTATATTATAATTAAAAAATAAAAACTATTTCTCAAATATAATATATAAAAATTAAACCAATCGTAATAAACATGCACTAAATATGGGAAATAAAATTTATTATATAACTACATGGAGGCAGTTGTTTACACTTATGAACGAGCAATAGTTTCACTTCATGATTGATGGGAAAAAGGTGTATAATGGTTGTTTCATAAGAATAATAAATTTTAATTATATTTGGGATACTTAATTTTAATTATTATTATGAATAATTAATATTTAGGGGTGGTATAAGATTATATAAATTGAAATAGGTCATGTTAGAAGATTACATCTTCTTTAGTAGGACACCTTTAGATCCATTCTCAAGGATCTTTGAAATGGTATTTCAAGAAGAAGTAACCTATAATTTATAAATAGAGAAGTTTATATGAGTTTTTTTAGGTTTTTATGAGATATATGGCTCAAATATTTGTAATGAATGAAGAGAAGGGGAGTCCTTTTGATAAGATAGGGAAACGACACACTTTGAATTATGAAAAATATTAAAATATAATTACTGTATTTATCATTTATAATTGTTTCATATATAAATTAATTCAAATAAAAATAATATATGGTTTAAATATCATTATCCATTGACATTTATATAGGATTTGATGTCATTTTACAGAATATCATTCCATTTAACCCATTCATTTATGGATTTTATCCTTAACTATAGTAAAAACATTCAATATAAAATTGTTAAAATTTTAGATATATGTGAACAATTATCTCAATAAATTAAAAGGTATTAAATTTAATAAAATATAATCCCATTTATCTTTTTCAATTATTTTTATGATTTTTAAATAATTTAATAAATCATTATTTATCATAAAAAATAATTAAAGTAATTTCTTAAAATATTCATCTAATTTGACTTTAACTATATGATGATGGTAATTTAATTTGAATATAAATCATTCAAACACCATAAATATGTTATATTAATATATAAAATTCATTGATCACTATAACTACTATACAAAATATTACTTCACATATTTTTGAAAAATATTTACACATTTTTTCTACTTCTTTCACTAGAACTATATTGGCATTGCGTAAGAAAATTTGGTTATTATTTCATTACTAAAAAATAAATATAAAATAAAATGTTAAAATAATTAATTAACATTTTAAATAATAATTTATAACTAAACCTATTCTCTTTTTATTCTTAGATACATATTTTATAGTTTTTAAATTCAAGAAATTTATATTTCATAATGTTCATTACTTAAAATAATATAAATTTAAATATTAAAGGAAAATGGAACCTTATTTCTATATATTTTAATTTTGGATGTATATGGTAAATATTTTGAATAAAATTAAATAATGTCATGTTTTGGGTGGATTTTGAGACCTTATCTCTATATTTTAACCCCCTTTTACATATTTTACCATTAATGAGGTGAAAAGTATTTACCACTATTACTATTCATAATTACCTTAAATGAAAGGGACCTAGTAAAAAAATTAGAACCTCATAATTTCAAAAATGGTTTCATTTTTTCAAAATAAAATCTTTATAAGTGGTAAAAATAAAATTGAATTAAATATTTAAAATGAAATAGAAAATAGTTTTTATAAAAATTCATTTTAAGCATAAAATTAACTTATATTAAAAAATTAATATTTCTTAGTAAAATGGAATTAATTAGGTTATTATAATAAAATGGGTTATATGTCACTTTCAAAAAATCCAAAATATAAAGGAACATTTAAATTAATTAGAATATTGTCTCCCTCAGTATGAACTATTTTCATATTACTTTATCTTTGAATGAACTGAAATTGAAATTCGGGAGTTGTGGATTTTTTAATTTAAAACCCAGGGTTTTGAGATTCCAAAATTGGGACCCCTAGATTGACCTAATGCATGTACGACAAAATATTTCACAATCCTGGATATGTGTGAAATTAATAAATTGGGTCCTCTGGCACCCAAGAATCTTGTGGGACTTTGCATTGGTTTTTGGAATCCCAATTAAGCTTGACAAGGAGACTATTTAATTCAAGTACGATCATGTTACTTGATTGTTTGTTGAGTTTGATATGTTTATGCCTCATGTTGAGACTGTATATTTGATTTTTGGTGAGTTCAAATTTGAATTAGATATTGAATATAAACATGTTCTTGATTTCTGTTTTAATTACTCAATGATTGGGCATGTTAAGACTCATTATCATAGAGCAATGTGTTGTTCTAGTTGTAAGAAATTTGGAAATATGGTTGAGAAGGTAGGCTTAATATAAGGCCCCGTCCTTAAACCTTACTTAAAATTGAATTAAATGAATAATTCAGATTGAGGATTTTTTCAGGTTTAGAGTTTTAGAGAATTAGGACATAACTATTACATCTCAAAAGATTAAAAAGTAGTCTCTTCTACTAAATTTCCATAAAATAAAAACTCTTAAAAAGAAACATGTCTAGTTTCATGTTTTAGGTAGAATGACTTTTTCCTTGATCCCATCCTTGACCCAATTCCACGCTAAGTCCTGTGAAAAACATTTCAAAAACATGGGATGATAATAAAAACTCAGTAAGGGATACACAAAGAATAAAAACTATTAGTTTATCAAAACAAAAAGTAAACCATGTATACTTTATCAAAGTAATACTTTTCACCTTTATGAAGTAGTAAAAACTCTTCACTGAATAAAATATCATTACTTCCCTTTTTGTATCCAAAGGATTACCATAAAACCCATATAAAGAACACATAACATATATAAAGGGAACTTGGGACATAAACATACTTATGTGGAATAACCATACGGTCGACTTCCACACATATCACTTAATGGAATATCCATATGGCCAATTTCCATACATACTTAATGGAATAGCCATACGGGAGACTTCCATACATACTTAATGGAATAGCCATACAGCCGAATTCCATACCCAATGAATTGGAGGTTATAACGTAACCACCCGTCCTGGTATTCATGGCACCACCCGTCATATGGTTTATAATGTAACCACCTGTTAAAAGGTCCAAGTACCAATATAAAACCATAAAACATAAATCCAATAAAAAGGAATGATAACATTTCCACATTTCAATCACAATATATCATAAATATATTGACATAATAGAATCATTTATCAAATCCATTTTCAATACCAAAATACATAAAAGAGTATATGGTATTTATTTTATTTTAAAAACATTACGGCTTGTTGAGGAAGCCAAAGACCAAATAATACTCGCGGCGGTGGAAAAGGTCGTTATCACCGCGTACGTTAAAAGAAACATTCCTTTTTGTCGTTTTGTAAAACGCTTCATAGAAAAAGATTCCTTTTGTATAAAAGTAAAAGTCAAAGGGGTTTATACACCGTATAAGAGAATGTTTTGTATAAAACGAAATATGCCTCAATGAAAGGAGATTGAGACAAAGTCCCTTACAAAGACGGTATCCTTGGTTTAAGGATAAATTAATTACATAATTATGTGTGACAAATGAATACACCAAATATAAGTGGATATTAAGTGTAAAATAATCAAAGGTAATTTCACACATATTCAAAGGATGACATATTCAATAACTACATGCTTAACCCAAAGAAATCGAAATTGGGTTAAGAAGTTCCCTTGATAGCCTAACGGCGTCACATCAAAATGAGTTGATGAGAGATAAAAAGTGTATCTCATCACTTGGACATAAAATTTACATGAATAAGGATATATGTGAACATATCCCCACATAACAATATGTAAATTAAAATACCCAACAAAAGAATTCTTTTAAAAAGAGGAGGGTGAAAGGTTCCCTTACCGACTTTGGTATCTTTCAAAACATACGCCCCGTGAAGGAAAGACAATAAAACATTGATGTAAATACTCATAGATGAAATAATATTACACAATGAGTAAAATAATGGTCAGTACATATGCCACTCAAAGGAAATTGTGGAAAATGTATCATAAATCTCACAGGAATAAAAGTGAGATGAAAAATCCCTTACGAAAACTCGGCAGCCTAACGACGCCACTTAGAACTTCCAAAAAATGGATTGATGAGATCAAATAGGGTGCTTTATCATATTAACATAATATTTATATAAAGAGGAATATAAAATAACATCCCCAAACATAACAAAGAGGATCTTAAAAGAAGTGACATAAAGGAGAGTACTGAAAAAGAAAGAGAGAGGTTAGATCTCTTACGAAAATTCTGCGGCCTAACGGCGCCACTCAAAACTGCCAAAATGGATTGATGAGAGAGAATAGGGCCTCTCATCACATGAAAATAAAAATTACAGTAATATTAATATAAAATAACATCCCAATAACAAGAAATATGAGCTTTAAAAGGAATGACATAACAGAGTGTACTTAAAAAGAAAGAGAGGACTAGGATCCCTTACCTCAGGTCCGACTTGACTCGATCGTTCTTTAACGTCCTTAATAATAAACTTGAGTTAATTTCTACTTGGTTAATAACCTTTTTAAAGTTCATTATTCCTTTTATATCACTTATTTCCATGTTATAAACATTATGTAACCATTTATGTTAATAATGTTTGTTTTGTCGATATTTGGTTCTTAAGTCGAAAATGGACTTCTCACAACTACATGGTGTTCGTGTGGTCAAAGGTTCTTCATATCCAGAATGAAATTCATGATTTGGATAGCATGTATATCATATATATCCAGAATATACATGTATTTATAATATTACATAATCATTTAGAGGTAAGAAATGAAATGCACCGTTCATGGAGACGGTAAGCCGTACGTACACATTAACACTACTTTCATTTCTTTGTCATATTAATGGAATTAAAACTAAATGATAGGTAGGTATATTTTAATTCAAGAATTATATTCATCATTTATATGTATCATTCATCATATATATCCATTATATACATGTACTTATAGTAGTACAATACATTTGGGGATAAGAAATGAAATGCACCGTTCATGGAGACGGTAATCCGTACGTACGCATGAACGCTACTTTCATTTCTACCTCATATTTTAATGGAAAGCAATAATAATGATATAGAGGTATATAATAATTCCAGTATAACATCATATATAATAACATTAAATCCATCCTTTATACGTCCCACGTATGGCATTAACGAATCATATCACTTTGAGGGGGCGGTAGTCCGCACTTCCTAAAATGAAGAGATCACGTATACCCATAATGGAATCCATAAAGGTAAGCCACAAATGAAAAATAAACAAGCTTAATTAAAACATAAACATATTATATATCATATATAAATATAGTGACATCTTAATGGCCACCTTTGAAGGTGTTATATGAGTGTTGAACAATCATCGTTTCGTGAGGCAGAAATTCGCCATCCACGGAAACAGTATGTTCTTTAACCATTAGATGTAGGTGTGTGTAAGTGAAGCTCGAATCCTTCTTATAAAAACATCCTAGTATATTGAGGATACTGGAGTTTTTACAAAAGAAAAGAATAAAAATAGTTTAGGGGGTTGGAGAAGCAAAATAAAACAAAAGGACTCAAAAGAAGACATTACCTTAAAATCGGGTAACTCTCTTTGGTTTGAGCTCAAAGGGTTTCTTGGGAAGCCTTCTGCCCAAATTGAGGCTTCAAGGAGTAATATAGGGAAGTGTAGAGACAAAATGGGTAGGTTGTTTCCGAGCCAAAGGCTTTGGGAGTGTGGTTAAGGAGGTAGAGGTGGGGGCCTTTTATAAGAGGAGAGGAGGGGCACTCTTGTAAAGTTACAAAATGTTACTTTATTTTCAAAATAGTTTCGGATTTTAAAGGTCCCACATTGATGTGTTTAAAGGATAAGGTTATAAGGGTTCGAAATCAACTCATCCAATAGGTTTTTGACATGTGTAGGTCTTAGATATTACATTATCTTTCCATTTTATTTAAATCATTAAATAATGAGGTCATCGTTGCATCATCATGATGTCATAAATAATTTAATTTATTTAATGTCTAAAAATTATAAAAAAAATACTATGATGTAGGAAATCGTTTTATATTTATAATGAATATTTATAGTCAAAAATCTGACTTGTATAACCTCATGTAAATATTGTTTTAGTAAAACATGTCATGTTTGTTTTATTTTTTACTTTAACATTAAATAAAAAGGTGTTTATGTCATTTTCCAACCAAAGTGGCTCCATGGGGTCCCCAAGTTGCCCCATGGCTTGTCTTGGTCGTCCATGACACATCCAATGAGGTTAGGACATGTTTCAAGTTCATTTCATATTATTAAAACATTATTTTTACCTTAAACTACACTAATTACATCTAATCGCGAGTAAAAACATAATATGTTACTATTCACCAAAAAATTATTTTTATCTCATTGAACCACATTTTACTTCTTAATGACAACCATGTATGTCGGATTTTTGAAATTCATAACACAGAAGTGGTAAAATTTCATTTAAACGAAAAATCAGTTTTTATAAGTACCACTTAGTGGTTTCCCTATTCATCAAAAATTGAAGTTTTTCAGAAAAATCCCAAAAATTCACCCTAAGCTATATTTGATATTCTGAATTCAAAAATGAAGTCTATTTTACAAAATTCAAAACATATAAGTCACGTTAATTAATTTCATAATTAATTCCCGCTGTCAGAGAAAATAGTGTGTTTTTATGAAACAATAAGTATCAAAAGATTGACACTAGTTTAAGTCCGATTTCAAAGTGAAATTAATTCCAACGACCACTATTGGATTTAATGGTAAAAATATATTCTAATTTCAATTTAAAAACAATTAAAAAGATAATCTAATCATATAAATAAATTAGATTAAAAAGAGGTTTTGAATTAAAATACAACATTTTACACTATTCATAAAAAAATGAACTTTATCGGAAAGATACCAAAAATTTACACAATGTAAATTTTGATGTCCCGATTATAAAGAGTTTTATTTGGTCCAATAGAAATTATTAGAGTGAAAAAAAACTACATTTAATGACGGTTCTCCATGAAAAGGCGATAAGTGAAACTTTAGTGAAAACTAGGGCATATACGCCAAAAATTTAATTCTTTCCGTATTTTAAGCCTTTATCTTTTATTGGGTAAATGTAAAAACATTTAAGAACATATATAATAATATTTTAGTTATTTCTATCCATTTCCGCCAATACAATGGCTACATGTTAACTTCCATTTAAAATAATATTATTTTATTATTAGAGTGCAACGTAAGATTCCCTAGAAACTCGTTGTTGCGTGTTGGGTACGCCATCGAGCATAGTGTCCCCTTTAAAGTCATATAAATATTTTATTCAAAAATATGGATTAATATGAAAATTTCATATTCTTTATTTACCTGGGGTGTTACATCCTCCCCCCCTTTTGGGAACTGCGTCCTCGTAATTTTAAAATTGGGCATGGAAACATCCTTGAAAGTCCCACATCAGAAGAAGAGTCGGTAAAACAATCACTTCAAAATAAAGAAAGAGAAGTATAGAGGTCACCCGAGTTAACCCATACTAGGATTCCAAGTATGAAAATATGGATATGGAGGAGAAAACAAAGGGTCCTGTTCTGATAGAGAGTGATAGAAAACATGTTTAGGAGAAATTTAACCATGAGAAAACCACAAACTTGTGATGGGTTAAACGGTATTCGATTCCCCAGCAGGAAACGTTAATAGACAACATTTTTGTTTTAAGCTACCTTTTATTGAGGAAATTATTCATAAGGAAACATAATAACTTATCATTTTGACTTTCAACTTTTATTAGATTCCTTACACAAACTCATATTTTCTCCAAAAGACGAGTATTTTGGAAGACTTGTTCACATTAAGAGTACTATAATCAACTTCTAGAGAATCACCTAATCCACAAAAGAGAACTATATACTTCCCATATCTTTAGACTTTAACCAAAACCAAAACCAAAAAGGCTTGTACAAGATCAGATAATCCAGAAAAGGATAACCCCTTATAAAAAGAAAATCTATTCTTAATCTCCAAAATTTGTCCAACAAAACCCAAAGTTCAACGGGGACCATTCAATAATCATTTTGTCCATAAAATTCTTCAAAGTAAACCAAACTAAAATTGAAACCCAAATATTTGAAGGATTTAGTCACATTGTCTTCCAAGTTAAATCGTAACATTTATCTTCAAACAACATCAGTTGCTCCTAAAGTCTCGTATTGAAAAGTAATTAACCTAATCACATATCCTCGATGATAGGTTAATCATTTCCATAGAAAACCCAAAATAAACTTACTCTTGATTCCTAAAATCATCCAACTAAAAGGAACCAGTCAAACTAACCAGGAACTTCACGTAGTCCATTGGTAGGTGATAAATATCAGTTGCACTTTGGTTGTGGGTTCGATTCCTGCAGCTTTGTCCGATGCGACGGGTTGTCACACGGTCTGCGTGTTGTCCTTTTTCCAAAACTATATAATTCTTAAATCATCCCCCAAAACGAGATAAAATCTTCAAAAATGATCATAACATGTTTTAACCACAAGTTTATCTCATTCCTTTCATTTTCCATCATATCATAGAGTAACCCATAATTACCTAAAAATTAAAGATCATATAAACCCTAATGGTTACCATAATAATTATTACCTGAACTTCCATATCGATTGGTCATATTGTACATTATGCATTATAGAACATACCAAGGTTCAAGTGGTTGATCATGACTCCTTGATAGTTGGTTTAGAACAACCATGAGTTTCCTCATTGAATCCCCCATTTTATCTAGTATCTTAATCAGAGAACCACCATAGTTTCCTTCAAACTTGTTGTCTCTTTGGTGCCTGCTAGATCCATCCATTCACTAAAAATAGAAATGTCAGTGTGAGTATATCAACAAAACCATCATGTACTAATGAGGAAGGTAAACAATAAGATATACTTACTCCTTAACTTTATCTATAACTAGGACTCTTTCTGAAATCCTATCCATTATGGTAATGTCACTTATGCTTAGAGAATACCCTAACCTCTAATGTTATCTAAACCGACCTTTGATACCAACTATAAGGACCCAGCCTTAAACCTTACTTAAAATTGAATTAAATGAATAATTCACATTGAGGATCTTTTCAGGTTTAGAGTTTTCTAGAATTAGGACATAACTATTACATCTCAAAAGATTACAAAGTAGTATCTTCTACTAAATTTCCATAAAATAAAAACTCATAAAAAGAAACATGTCTAGTTTCATGTTTTAGGTAGCATAACTTTCCCTTGATCCCATCCTTGACCCTATTCCACGCTAAGTCCTGTGAATTTTTTTTCAAAAACTTGGGATAATCATAAAAACTCAGTAAGGGATACACAAAGAATAAAAACTGTTAGTTTATCAAAACAAAAAGTAAACCATGTATACTTTATCAAAGTAATACTTTTCACCTTTATGAAGTAGTAAAAACTCTTCACTGAATAAAATATCATTACTTACGTTTTTGTAACCAAAGGATTACCATAAAACCCATATAAAGAACACATAACATATATAAAGGTAACTTGGGACATAAACATACTTAAGTGGAATAACCATACAGTCGACTTCCACACATATCACTTAATGGAATAGCTATACGGCCAATTTCCATACATACTTAATGGAATAGCCATACGGCCGACTTCCATACATACTTAATGGAATAGCCATACGGACGACTTCCATACCCAATGCATTGGAGGTTATAACGTAACCACTCGTCTTGGTATTCACGGCACCACCCGCCATATGGTTTATAAGGTAACCACCCATTAAAATGTCCAAGTACCAATATAAAATCATAAAACATAAAACCAATATAAAGGAATGATAAAATTTCCACATTTCAATCACAATATATCATAAATATATTGACATAACAGAATCCTTTATCAAAACCATTTTCAATACCAAAATACATAAAAGAGTATATGGTATTAATTTAATTTTAAAAACATTATGGCTTGTTGAGGAAGCCAAAGACCAAATAATACTCGCGGCGGCGGAAAAGGGAGTTATCACCGCGTACGTTAAAAGAAACATTCCTTTTTCTCATTTTGTAAAATGCTTCGTAGAAAAAGATTCCTTTTGTATAAAAGTAAAATTCAAAGGGGTTTATACACCGTATAAAATAAAGTTGTGTATAAAACGAAATACGCCTCAATGAAAGGAGATTGAGACGAAGTCCCTTACAAAGACGGTTTCCTTGGTTTAAGGATAAATCAATTACATTATTATGTGTGAAAAATGAATACACCAAATATAAGTGGATATTAAGTGTAAAATAATCAAAGGTCATTTCACACATATTCAAAGGATGACATATTCAATAACTACAGGCTGAACCCAAAGAAATCGAAATTGGGTTAAGAAGTTCCCTTGATAGCCTAACGACGTCACATCAAAATGAGTTGATGAGAGATAAAAAGTGTATCTCATCACTTGGAAATAAAAGTTACATCAATAAGGATATATGAGAACATATCCCAACATAAAAATATGTAAATTAAAATACCCAACAAAAGAAGTCTTTTAAAAAGAGGAGGGTGAAAGGTTCCCTTACCGACTTGGGTATCTTTCAAAACATACGCCCCATGAAGGAAGGACAATACAACATTGATGTAAATACTCATAGATGAAATAATATTACACAATGAGTAAAATAATGTTCAGTACATACAGAAATCAAAGGAAATTGTGGCAAATGTAGCATAAATCTCACAGGAATAAAAGTGAGATGAAAAATCCCTTACGAAAACTCGGCAGCCTAACGGCGCCACTTAGAACTTCCAAAAAATGGATTGATGACATAAAATAAGGTTCTTCGTCATATTAACATAATGTTTATAGAAAGATTAATATAAAATAACATCCCCCAACATAACAATGAGGATCTTAAAAGAAGTGACATAAAGGAGAGTACTTAAAAAGAAATAGAGAGGATAGATCTCTTACGAAAATTCGGCAGCCTAACGGCGCCACTCAAAACTTCCAAAATGGATTGATGAGAGAGAATAGGGTCTCTCATCACATGAACATAAAAATTACAGTAATATTAATATAAAATAACATCCCAATAACAGGAAAGATGAGCTTTAAAAGGAATGACATAACAGAGTGTACTTAAAAAGAAAGAGAGGACTGGGATCCCTTACCTCGGGTCCGACATGACTCGATCGTTCTTTAACGTCCTGAATAATAAACATGAGTTAATTTATACTTTATTAAGAACCTTTTTAAAGTTCATTATTCCTTTTATATAAATTATTTCTGTGTTATAAACATTATGTAACCATTTAAGTTAATAATTTTTGTTTTGTTGATATTTGGATCTTAAGTCGAAAATGGACTTCTCAAAACTACATGTTGTTCGTGTGGTCAATGGTTCTTCATATCCTGATTGAAATTCCTGATTTGGATAGCATGTATATAATATATATCCAGAATATACATGTATTTATAATATTACATAATCATTTAGAGGTAATAAATGAAATGCACCGTTCGTGGAGACGGTAAGCCGTACGTACGCATGAACGCTACTTTCATTTCTTTGTCATATTAATGGAATTAAATCTAAATGATAGGTAGGTATATTTTAATTCCAGAATTATATTAATCATTTATATGTATCATTAATCATATATATCCATTATATACATGTACTTATTACAGTACATTACATTTGGGGATAAGAAATGAAATGCACCGTTCATGGAGACGGTAAGCCGTACGTACGCATGAACGCTACTTTCATTTCTACCTCATACTTTAATGGAAAGAAATAGTAATGATATAGAGTTATATAATAATTCCAGTATAACATCATATATAATAACATTAAATCCATCCTTTATATGTCCCACGTATGGCATTAATGTATCATATCACTTTGAGGGGGCGGTAGTCCGCACTTCCTAAAATGAAGAGATCACGTATACCCATAATGGAAGCCATAAAGGTAAGCCACAAATGAAAAATACAGAAGATTAATTAAAACATAAACATATTATATATCATATATAAATATAGTGACATCTTAATGGCCACCTTTGAAGGTGTTATATGAGTGTTGAACAATCATCGTTTCGTGAGGCAGAAATTCACCATCCACGGAAACAGTATGTTATTTAACCATTAGATGTAGGTGTGTGTAAGTTCAGCTCGAATAATTCTTATAAAAACATATTAGTATATTGAGGATACTGGATTTGTTACAAAATAAAAGAATAAAAAGATTTTAGGGGGTTGGAGAAGCAAAATAAAACAAAATGACTCAAAAGAAGACATTACCATAAAATCGGGTAACTCCCTTTGGTTTGAGCTCAAAGGCTTCCTTGGGAAGACTTCTGCCCAAATTGATGCTTCAAGGTGTAATAGAGGGATGTTTAGAGACAAAATGGTCAGGGTTTGGCCGAGCCAAAGGCTTTGGGAGTTTGGGTAGGGAGGTAGAGGTGGGGGACTTTTATAAGAGGAGAGGAGGGGCACTCTTGTAAAGTTACAAAATGCTACTTTATTTTCAAAATAGTTTCGGATTTTAAAGGTCCCACATTGATTTTTTTAAAGGATAAGGTGATAAGGGTTCGAAATCCTCTCATCCAATAGGTTTTGGACATGTGTAGGTCTTAGATATTACATTATCTTTCCATTTTATTTAAATCTTTAAATAATGAGGTCATCGCTGCATCATCATGATGTCATAAATACTTTAATTTATTTAATGTCTAAAAATTATAAAAAAAAATAATATGATGTAGGAAATCGTTTTATCTTTCTAATGAATATTTATAGTCAAAAATATGACTTGTATAACCCCATGTAAAAAATTTTTTAGTAAAAAATGTCATGTTTGTTTTATTTTTACTTTAAGATTAAATAAAAAGGTGTTTATGTCATTTTCCAACCAATGTGGCTCCATGGGGTCCCCAAGTTGACCCATTGCTTGTCTTGGTCGGCCATGACACATCCAATGAGGTTAGGACATGTTTCAAGTTAATTTAATATTATTAAAACATTATTCTAACCTTAAACTACACTAATTACCTCTAATCGTGATTAAAAACTTAATAAGTTACTATTCAACAAAAAAATATTTTTATCTCATTGAACCACATTTTACTTCTTAATGACAACCATGTATGTCAGATTTTTGAAATTCATAACACAGAAGTGGTAAAATTCCATTTAAACGAAAAATCAGTTTTTATAAGTACCACTTAGTGGTTTCACTATTCATCAAAAATTGAAGTTTTTCAGAAAAATCCCAAAACTTCACCCTAAGCTATATTTGATATTCTGAATTCAAAAATGAAGTATATTTTAAAAAAATCAAAACATATAAGTCAAATTAATTAATTTCATAATTAATTCCCGCTGTCATAGCAAATAGTGTGTTTTTATGAAACAATAAGTATCAAAAGATTGACAGTAGTTTAAGTCCGATTTCAAAGTGAAATTAATTCCAACGACCACTATTGGATTTAATGGTAAAAATAAATTATAATTTCACTTTAAAACCAATTAAAAAGATAATCTAATCATATAAATAAATTAGATTAAAAAGAGGTTTTGAATTAAAATACAACATTTTACACTATTCATAAAAAATGAACTTTATCGGAAAGATAACAAAAATTTACACAAAGTAAATTTTGATGTCCCGATTCTAAAGAAGAGTTTTATTTGGTCCAATAGAATTTATAATAGTGTACAAAACTATATTTAATGACTGTTCGCCATCAAAAGGCGATAAGTGAAACTTTAGTGAAAACTAGGGCATATACGCCTAAAATTGAATTCTTTCCGTATTTTAAGCCTTTATCTTTTATTGGGTAAATGTAAAAACATTTAAAAACATATATAATCATATTTTAGTTATTTCTATCCATTCCCGCCAATACAATGGCTACATGTTAACTTCCATTTAAAATAATATTATTTTATTATTAGAGTGCAATGTAAGATTCCCTAGAAACTCGTTGTTGCGTGTTGGGTACGCCATCGAGCATAGCGTCCCCTTTAAAGTCATATTAATATTTTATTCACAAATATGGATAAATATGAATATGTCATATTCTTTATTTAACTCGGGTGTTACACTTAAGGTGCCTCTCCATTTTAAGCTTTTACAAAGTAATCGAGATGACGTGAAGGGACCTTCTTATTCTAATGTGGCAGTTGTTAATGGGTCAATTTAAGGGTTCTTCTTCTTTGGCTGATGTGGTAGCTTGAAAGAGATCCGATCACACTAAATATGATGTAGCATGAAGTGGGGATGCTCTAAATGTACAATCCCCTCTGTCTGTTGCTCATATGACTCGTGTAGAGAGCACCTAAAAATGGGGTGATGTTGAAAGCAATGATGGTGTTTTATGAAGATCCCGAATTTCTTGGAAGAACTATTCTTGTCCAAAGGGAAGCTAGAACTTGTTCCTACTCAATGGGGTTCTCCTCTAGTAGTTATGAAAAATTATACTGGGCCTGTTTGTGATAATTCTTCCCATGAGTATGTGACAGGCCCTTATTTAGGTTCTATTATGGCTCCTCAACAACATTCTCATTCTGTATAGGAATTAGCCATTGTGTTTTTACCCTAGGGTGATTCTTCCCCTAGGTTATGGAATGTTGAAAATTTATTTGACTCTTTCTTGTAGCAGGGTACATCTTCTATACCTGTTGTACAACAGTTCTTTTAGGATGTTCCTATAACTGTTAAGGCCTCTGGTGACATGTTGTGCTCCACTAAGGAGAAGGTTTCACTTCCTAATCATATTAGAGCCTTTATTTATGATGTCACCTCGGGTTATCTTCCCCATTAGAATGAGTCTTTGACAAATAAAATTTTTGTTTCGGCTCCATTTCAAGAGCCTTAAAATGTGGGTATTTTTTGTGATAATATTGTGAAACACAACTTCCTCACTATACTGGACTCTATCAATTTTTCAGACTTTGATATGTTATACAGGTAGATCAAGGTTCAAAAAGTTAATTAAACTTTTTATCCTATAATTACTAATGAATATGGATCCATGAATGTTTATTATGAAGACATACAGATGGGCCAACCCTTCACTGATCATGTTCTGATTGGTGGGGTGGTGACTGAAGATGTGCAAGGCGATGTCGTGGATCTGGTGGCTAATCAATGTGTGGATCACAATACAATTGACGATCCATTGGATATTTCTAGTGAAATTGTTTGTTGGAAGACCCCTAAATAGTGTCAAAGGTGAAGACATCCAAGATATAGAGGTGGACCTCATGGATGGGGTCGTGGAAGGAAAGGAAAACTTCAGTATCTGTATCTTGGGTTGGTGTGGTTACTCTCCCTTATACCCTTAAATATCATTTGTGTAATATTTATTCTCTTTTATAACAATTTTTGGAGACCATTGAGCTTATAAATGGTAAGTACTATTTGGTATATTTCTCATTATTCACTGAAAAAGTAAATCATTTCATAAAAATATCAAAATTTTACCATAAGTTAATTTTTATATTATGATTTAAAATAAATAAATAAATATTTAAAATACATCTTATAAAATTTATAAAATTTATTTTTATTATTTTCTTATAAAAACCTATATAAAAAATTATAAAGTAAATGTTCTTAATGAATTTAGGGATTATTAAAATTTTAGTAATTATTTATCAAATTATTTTATTTTTATAAAGCCTTTAGACATATTATTTTAAAATATGGTTATTCTTCATCACTCCACTAATTTAATTATTTGGTTAAAATGGTATACAATATTATAGTTATTTTTGACTCAATGTTTTCTATATCATAGGCTATTAAATTAATTTTAAGGAATAGAAATATATCATAAAATCTTAATGTGTTACATAATACCTCCTTATTATGAATTTTCCCTTAAAATTCCATCACTCTCATAAAAAAATGATTATATCATTGTTTCATCTTATGATGGGGTTCCCATGTAGCTTCATTTAATTTTCGATTCCTCTAGATAAATTCAACCAAGCTTAATGGTTATTTTGTAGAACTTTATCTCTAAAATACATGATTTCTACCAATCGTTATTCATAAAAAGGATCATGATACAATAATACAACATCTATGTTCAATACATGTGAAGTATTGGTATGTGATACCTCAAAATAGATACATAGAACACGTCATGAACTTGAGAGAGTTTCTATGGATGTTCCAAGAAATAAGCTACCATCCCTATTCAATCAAGTGTCTAGAAAAAGAACATATATATAGGGTAAAACATTCCATTCTATCTAAATATCATAATATTCTTCCATATAATAATTTATAGGATTACCTTATCAACAACATCAAATTCCATATTTCATTGATGATTATCCACATATTTTTTGTTGTAACTTCGGTCATCCTTGGTGTACTTCTAAATGGGTATACCATTATCGACTATTTCCTAAAAAAGATTAGGTACCTATCGATTTATTTCTCTAACTTTATCTTAACAAATTGAAATTCTAGACATGTTCCTATAGAGGTATTCATAATAATCCATATGAATTCTCAAGTGAAATATGTTTTTGTATGGAAAATTGACTATAACAAGATGTTGATCTCAACCTACTTTTAAATCCATTAAGAATGATCTCACTAACCATCAATATAAGGATGATATATAATACAAAAACTCAACTCTGTATCTATATCACTCTTAATTCTCCAAAAAAAACTTGTAGGTAAACCTCATACCCTAATCACATACATTTGAATTTGGTAATCCATGAATCCTCAACACTTATTAATGTATACTATTGATATATGACCAAGAGATAAAATCTAATCTAAATAAATAAAGTGTGCTATATTCATAAAAAAATTCACTACAACCCAAATAGAATTATGGCCTTTAGATATCCCAGTGAGTCCAATGAAAAAAATCCATGGTAATGTTTTCCCATTTTCATTTGGGTATAAGTAATGGTTTTACCATCCCCTAAGACCCTTATCACTCTATCGTAACTTGTTCACACACCATCCACTAAAATAAAAACACTTCAAAATCACTCTTCGTGATTTTTATCTATAAATACTATTTTATATCTCTTTATATATAATCATACTTCCAAGATGGATAGAAAATGTATAACTATGAGCTTTGTCGAATAGATAATCCTTGATGTATGGTATTTATGGGACACATAAATTGGTCGTGAAGCTTTTTATAACACCAAAATCATGGTTGAACTGAAGAACATTTCATAACCTCTTTCAAAACACCAAATCTTACTTTTTGACCATTTTAATATTCACATAGATAGCTGATTAACCACTCTATTGAGAGAAATAATATTTTTACCCTTCCATAAAGTATTATAGATCTATCCTTTCACAATCTAGAACTATTAGATATTTTATGGTCACCATCATATTTAACCATTCTTGACCTTTATGACTGAGACACCCTACTAACCTGTTTTATTTTTTAGGGCTATAATGTGTTGAGAAATAACAATCATTAACAAATACTGACAATCTTCTATAGCCCATATTTATCTTTTTTAGAGGAAAAATATTATTTTTTCTTTTATGGTCATGCTATATATCAAACATTTCTCTTAGACTTAATTCCACCAACTAATTAATGAAACAATTACCATATTTAACAACAATTGGGGGGTTGGATAATTTTACGCCTTAAAATTAAATTGGAAAGAGTCATAAGATATCACCATATCATTTTTCATGAGGATATGTCCTAGTCCCATCATAGATACATAATTATAGATCACAAACCCCTTTTTAATATAGGGTAATGTAAGAATAGGTGTACATACTAACCTTATCTTTAGTTCCATGAAATTTTATTCACATTCATCTATCCAAAGTAACTTGTATTCCTTTAAAGTTATATTGGTTAGTGGATTATATATCCACGATAAATTATTCAAAAATAATCTATTATATCTAGCGAAACCAATAAAATAATATATCTTATTCAGAGTGGTTGGTCTGAGCCAATAGTCAATAAATTATTTGATTGATGGATACATTGATATACAATTTCCTGAAATTATATTACCCAAAAATTAATCCTTTTGTATAAAAAATTATACTTTCTAATTTTTTATACAAATTATCCTTTATTAATGTTTTTTATGAAATCTTGAAGTGATATTCATGCTCTTAATTACTCTCTTAATAAATAATAGAATCATCTATAATGGCTACAAAAACTGATCAAGGTAGTCTCTAAACAAACAATTGATAAAATCTATGAAGATAGATGGAGAATTAGTATTTCCAAATTACATAATTATAAATACACTAGGTCTATATTAAATATGGAATGATTTCTTTGGTATGTTTTCACTTTTTACCCTCATTTAATAGTATCCAAATAGATGATAAATCCTGGAAAAGTATTGTGATCCCTGTGATTTATTGAAAAAATCGTCATTTTGGGGTAGAGGATACTTATTCTTGATTTGGATCTTTTTCTGTTCCCAATAATGAATGAATATTTTCCTTAATACATCTTTCTTTATAAAAAAAATAATCGGTTCCCACCAAGGTGACACAATTGGCCAAATGAATCCCTGATAAATATTTTCATGGAGTTTATTATTTAATCCCTATAACTAAATCTTTGTCATTATATACAAAGTATTTTAAATAGGTTTATAATCTGGTATGTTCTCTATTAAAAACTCAATTTCACTGTTTGGAGGAAGAATATGAAATTATTCTAGAAAAATATAAAAAATAATAGGAAATAAAAAATCATTGATTTTGAGTTTACCCCCAACCAGATGAGAATTTTTTTTTTTTTGAATAGGAATCAAGACACAAAAAATGGATGAAATTCCCATTAAAGGTTTATATTTATAATCACATTGATTGATGTCCATATGGTGGTTATTAATATCAAAACTCATATCCTTTACTCAAAAAGTTTTGTGGTATTTTTATAATGGAATCCAATCCATGCTTAATATAACATCAAATTCAACCACCTGGAGAATAAAAATATTTTAAATAAGCACATCATCATAATCATTAATTGGAGAAGAATCATAGACATGGGTTGTGATAATCATACCATTTTGAGTTCTCACTATTAAATAAACATCTAATAATTAGGGTGGAATTGTGATTCCCTGATAAAAGTATTCAGATACAAAATAGTTGGTAGATCTATAATAAAAAAAATTATAATTATTTATGATAATAGTAAGTGTATATTTTATACATCATTAACATACATTAAAATAGTAATAGTGATCACATGAAATCCCCCTTTTTATCTAAATTTTAGAGGTTAATAACATCAAAAACCATCATTAACCTTTATATATTACTAATAGTTAATATAGTTCCCATATTCCTTTCATTTGAAACACTAGAGTGTGTGTTTTTAATTTTTTCTTGTGTTTTCTATGTTATTGGATAAGATATTAACACTACATGAATATTAAATTATATGATGACTGTACTTTCTATTCATAGATAATTTACCATCCCCCCTAAGAAAATTTCTTCAAAGTTTCCTTCCACACATTAATCATAATGGAAGGATCATATTCTTCCTTCCAAGGGTTTTATTATTATAATTCTATTTTTATTAAATCTTCCATTCCTTTTCAAAACAATGTGATTAATGGGTAACTATAATATGCATTTCTCCCTTTATAGAACATCAAATGATTTATTCATAACACTTGATGTCCATTATAGATAAATCTTTTTAGTGACATCGTTTTTTTCACTTAATAATAGAAACCTCACAAGTTATAGTTCAATGATAAAACCAAAAGCATTACTCAATAGTCTTGTAAAATTTTCCCTACATGTACTAATGGATTGAATATTATTCTACCTTAGCTGAACAAAATCCTTCACTATTTTAGAATGAAAAATATTAAGAAATTAATTGTGGACAAAAAAACATTTAAAACCATACAACTCTATAGATTAAATTTCATTTTGTTTCCCCGTGTTCTTCATGGGAGCACACCATTTATTTTCATTAACATTGAACTGATATACAAATAAAATGACTTTTTAATGCTCTGAACACTAGAGAGAAAAAATATATCTTCCATGATATTGATACATTTTTTGAGAAATAAGTGGATCTGTAGACCCACCAAAATAAGGTGGATGTTTCATTATGAACGACTTAAGGGAATGTTATTCCCTCCTATTCTCGTTTGAATCCTAGCTTGATTCTTGTATTTAGAATATTATATAGGCATATGAATGTGATTTTTCAATAAGGATCCCATAAAAATTCAATTCCGGGGAATATAATCATTGAATTTTCCATAAAATTCTATATTAACATGTTTAATTTAGCATCCATCCATTTTATAAAACATAAATCTTAGTGTGGGCGACTATAATCATAGTGGGAAACCACATAATCTGGAGAAACAATTTATAGGATATCTAAATCATGACACAATATTATCATTCTATGACACCATAGGTTTATCATAGGTAACACATGATCATATTCTATTTAAATCCTTAAATATGGTTTAAAAATAAAATTTTTATTAACCTAAAAATATCCCCACAGTGTGTTAAACTATGTGAACATTAATGACACATTGATCGTGTAACACATCCAGATTTATTTTTAATTTCATTACTTCATATAAATTTAATTATTTTCATATAATTCCCTTCATGAAATATCAGGTTTAGATTAAGTTACATTAAACACAGAGTGTGTCTTTTATTACACACTACACCAACTCCATCTTTTGCTACATGCAACACAAGGTTAGTTTGTGTTACACTTGACACAATTTTTTTACAAAAATCGGGATATATTATAGTTATTTAAATATAATTGTTATAACATGTCTATTAAAGTAGATATATGAATAGAATTAATTATTTTGAAAATATTAATTTAAATTTTTTATATAAATTAATCGTATTTATAATAAATTTAATTAATTTTTGTTAAATTATTTATATGTTTCAAATATACTATTTTCTTAAAAAATGTTTTTTATTTTTTTTGAAACACAAATAAATTAATATTTCACACTGTTAAAAAATTATTTTTACAATTTAAAACTTATTTTTAGAATAGTCATGTCAAAATCATACTATGTTGAGTTTTTTTATTTTTATAAAAAGTTACATATTTTGATAAATAATGAATATTCTGAATTTTAATTAATAATTTGTTTTTATTTTAAGTATTTAAACTATTAAATTGTATATTAAATTTTTTTAGAAGTTAAATTAGTACAATTATATATATATATATATATATATATATATATTTATTCAATTTAGTTGAACATAATAATTTTGATTTTGAATTTTGATATAAAAACATTACAATATTTTGAACATTTTCTCATAAAAAACCCACTCTCATTGTGTTAACACTATTAATTTTACATTAAAATGTTCCAATTATGTGAATAGAATATAAAAAATGGAATAAATATTTATAATAATAATAATATCAATTATATAAGAATTTTATCATAATATTTTACAAAACTCCATTATAAAAATAGAAAAAAACTATTTACCCCTATTTATGTAAAAATGGGTTTACAATGGGGTTATACTAACATGATAAGGTATAAAATGAACTAATAAATTGTAAGAACACATTTTTTGGACATATTCTTCCCTTATACCTTCTATTATTGTGAAATTTCTATAATTGGTGCCTCGTGACCTGAGAAATATTTAAGTGGAATTCTCACTTTTCATAAAATTACAACTGTGCCACTAACCTCACTTATTAATGGACACCACCATCCTATATTTTTTAAATATTAAAACCATTAAATTATACCAGTAAATTAAAATATAACATAAAATTTACCTCATATTATCCTATAATCATTATTTTGAAAAGAAAATCACACGGAGGAAGGCTTTTTGAGCAAACCTAAAGAGGATATTTGAAGAAGAGGTTGTGTTCATCAATGAATGTTTTTGTTTTATTTATTCCCCCACATCCTTAAAAAATTATTATGAAATTATGATATAATAAACTCATTATATCCCATATACTGATATTTTTTATGTTATGTTCATTACTTAAAACCATTTCACTTCCAACATATGTGTTACGAATTCATCGTTTGTAGGTATGGTGGACAACCACCTCACAAACCAATGTGACTCATTTTTACATTACCACTTATAAATGTTTTTCATAAATATGGATTTATTATTTATATTTTATATTTATTATATTTTTATAATTTTGGAATTATTTTATCACATATAACTTCATACACCCTGTTTTTTGGAAATAAAATTACATTGCTCACGTGCACGACAGACTACTGCCTTGTGAAGAGTTGAGATTTGTTCACACATTACATGGAAGGTAATAAGGAGAACATATGATATATATATATATATATAATAAAAATAATTATATAATGATAATATATAATTTAAACTTATTTATTTTAATTATATAAGAAAATAGAAACATCATCCATGTGTAAGAATTGGTTGTTATAGTTGATATCAGAGGAATGTTTTTGTTAACCCATAGAATCTTAGATGAGATAAATTTAAAGGAATTCATTGGGATATTTTTAAGGATATGGAAATGGATTTATTTAAGGATGATTATAAATATGGGTGTATTTATAGGAAAAGGTCATGGAAGTTTGATAATGTATAGAGTAAGTAGTTTATAATAAATTAAATCCCTATATGTATATTAAAAGTGGGAGACACTCTAATAGAGGTTCTAAGGGGTAATAAATCTTTATATGGTTCATTGATATGTACTCTATCATCATCAGGTGAATGAAAATAGGCCTTTCTACACACATGGTTTGACACTCCTAGGGGATATGATTTGGAAATCGAAAAACTAATTATGAATGATAATGAATGATTTAAATAGACGATGATCATGGATGACCAAGGTAAACCCTAGGTTGTTATAAATTTTAATGAATTTGTTATGATTTAGATGTAATATAGGTGAATTTTCATTATTACTTGGTTTTTTCACAATGATTACTATTTCCCAAACTATGATTTTAAGTTTTAGTCAATGGATGTAACCTGAAGGAACCATTTTAATTATTATTTTAATGGGAAATGAAATGATTTTCCTCATGAGAAAATAAATTTTAGAGGATTTATAATGAAAATTGACAATACTATGCTTACATAGTATTCCCAATATTTAATCACACTGAACATACAATGGAGAAATAAAGGGAATTAAATTATATTTTTCCCTTCTTGAGGAAAACTCCACCTTCTTTTAGTGGGTCTTATGATACAATAGTTTCAAAAAATGGATATTAACTATTGAGAATATATTTCCTGTTTCCTAGTATTTGGATCCCGAAATAATCAATTTGGATTTATAAAATTTAGAAGGTTAATAAGAACAATGGTGGAATCTTATTAGGAATATGAGGAAACATGATGAAATTTACATCATTGAAGGGGGAGAGTTCAACAACATATTTTTCAATAGGTACATTCCTTATACCCTTGATACGAAGATGCATAAGGATTTAAATGAGTTAAAACAAAGGGATTAAGAATTATTTGGTACCTATGAGGAACATTTTACAATACATTGATGGTACGCTTCTTGTTTTATCATCTAACCTAAATGTATAGTTGATCATTTCATTAATGGAATAAACTATGTCTCTAAAGGGAATTATCCATAATTGACATCAGTAGCTATAAATATATTTCACTATGTTCTTTCATGGTGGAGATAGAGGTTTGAGTTTTGTATCAAAATAATGGTCTGTATAAGTAGAAAATTATGTAATTAAATGTAAAATATAAGAATAATGGAGAGAATAAGTTGATCTTTATTATGATCATGTTGTGGGAAGAATCATGGAAGAAATTTAGTTAATGAGGCTACTAAATATTTTATGTGGAGAAAAGAAGGATATCGAGCAAATGAATGTCGATGTAAAGAGAATATTTTATCAAATGATAAGAAATATCAATAGAATTCACCTCCCACACTCAAGTATTTCAATTACAAAGAATTTTTTAATTATTCTAACATGTTCCCAAATAAAATTGTTAATAATGATGATCAATTCAAGAAACCTCTCATGGGAATGAAAAAAGGGAAAGCTTATGTGATCATGATGGTTGATGTGAATCATGATAATTATGTGTTAAAGGTTGATTATGATTTTATGTCATTAAAATCCATTTTTAGGGCTTATGTGATTGGAGTTTATAAATATTAAATACATTTTATGGGAAATTTATATAAATTAATACCAATGTTTTTATATGTAATGAAAAATTTATTTAAGGATTAATTCTGTTACACATTATGGATATATTATTAAAGGTGAAGGTAAAAATTAGGGTTTACCTAGTCCTTTATGTTGAGATATTTATGGGTTACAGTCGCTCAACGTACAATGCTAGCACACTTCATTGTTATTAGAGAATATTTCTCTTTTCATCCATCTTCTAAAATATAAATTTAAAAAGTAGAAAGGCTATATTGAGTACCATATTCAATTCTATTTTATCATAATATGGAGTTTATCATGATGTTTTGGTGAAGTATTCTATAATATAATGATACATAGTTGAGTTTCATCACTACATATCATCCTTAGACATATGGTTAGTTTGAGAGAATAATTCAAACCCTAAAGGATATTCAATTATCTTATCATATGGACATCAAGGGTGGATGGGATCAAAACCTTCCTCAAGTTGAGTTTTTATATAGTTATATTCTTCACATGATCATTCATATGACTCATTATAAAGATAATTATATAAGGAGGAAATGAAATACAATGTATTGGAATGATGTATTAGAAATAAAGATTTTGTGACTTGAGAAGACTGATGAGATGGCAGAGAATGTTAGATCCATTTAGAAAAATTTAAGGAGTGATTAAAGTTAAAATAAATGTTATGATAATAATCATCGATGCGACATATAATTTTAAATTGGTAAGAATATATTTCTATGAATTATTCTATGGAAGAAATATGGGAAAATTAAGAATTGGGAATATTAGTCCCATTAAATTTCATGATTGTATCAGGAAAATAGCTTATCAAATGGTGCATCCAGCGAACCTCTCTTATATCCAAAATGAGTTCCATGAATCAATTCTAAGTAAGTATATAAATAATCCTTAGCATGTACTAAACTGATAGTCCATAACACTAGAGCATGATATTCCTTATGAAGAACAATTAGAAGGGATTCTAGATCAACTAGAAAATGATCCACTGAATTTGAACACCTAGTTGGTCAGTGTTTTTTTGGATACTTACCAATTTATGGAAGCTATGTGTGAACCTGAGGACATAATGAGGTATTATTATCCAAGGGTTTCGGTACCAAAATGATTATTTTCTTAGATGATATTCATTTTAATTAGAGTGGAATATAACATAATGAGATTTAGTGATTTAAAAAAAATTAATATTTTATTTTCTTTTAATTATGCATAACATCAATTTTATCTTGAATTACATGGATCATTGAGTTTTTATTTCATTATTGTAAACACCAAGTTAATATTGTGCTATATGCAACAGTAGGATTGTTTGAGTTATAGACACCAATGTGTTTTAAAAAAACTATGATATATTATAGTTATTTAGACATGACAGTTGTAACCTAGGAGTTAAAAATAGGGAAATGAATAGTAATAACTACCATTAAAAAAATGGTTTCATATAAATTAAACCTTCTTATAATTTTTTTTTAATTTTCACTAAAGCATTTATATGTTTCAAAAATTATCCTTTCAAAAAAAATTATTTTTATTTCTTTATTTGAAAAGAATAATTTTATTTATATATTTATAAATTTAATTTGATAAAATAAAATTTATTATTTAAATAATCATTCCAAAATTATCTCAGGGTGATTTTTTTTATTTTTATGAAATTGGTCATTTTTTATGAATATTAAAAAAATTGAATTTTAATTGAAAATATATTTTTCATTTAAATTATTAATAATGTTATATTAGTTTTAAATTTTTTTAAAATTAAAATTATTTCAAAATATATCTATCAATTCAATTAATCTCAATTTAGAAAATTTTCTAATAAATTTTTATATAAAATTATTTCCTACTTTTGACCATTTTCTCTTAAAAAACACGCATTCTTACATTGTTTGTGGGATTAATTTTAAATTAAAATTTTCCACTTAAATGAATGGAATTGTAAAAAAATAATTCAATATATTGAAAAATACTAATTTATATTATCTAATATGTTCAAATTACGTTTTTACTTAAATTAATTGTAAAACAAATAAACAATCATTTAACGTTGTTGTGGTAAAAATTGGTTTACTGGGGATTTGAATATAAAATATAATGGGTAAAATGAGATAGAAACTTTTCCAAAACCCATTTTATGTATTTATTTCAATGTTACAACTTATATAATATAGTGGGGTTATCTATTTAACCCTTCCTACAAGAAACAAACATAGGTGGAATTATCAATTTTCAGAACATTATATGATTGCCACTCACACCACTTATAAAAGGTAACCCTTTATACTCTCTTCTTAAGAAATTTAAAAAAATTTATACCAATAAATTCCAAAATATCATCCCAATTTTTGTTATCATACTTTAATCCTTATTTTTGACATAAATCCAACATAGGAAGAATTTTTTTGCAAACCTATGCAGGATGCCTGAAGAAGAGGTAACATTCATCAATGAGCATTTTTGTTTTATTTCTTCACACACCTATTTATATTATTATAGTAAAATTATAATATAACATCATATTTAGTATAAATATAATTATATTTTGGAATTTTATGGGTATGAACTACAACAATCTCCACCTCTATCAAACGTATAAGGCCCCAGCCTTAAACATTACTTAATCTTGATTTATTTCAAGAATACACGTTGTGGATCTTTTCAGGTTTAGAGTTTTAGAGAATTAGATCATAAATCATGCATTACATTCCACATTTAAAGAAAGTGGTTACATAAAAGATATTATTAATTTTTCTCATCAAATGAGACATATTTAATATAAAACATGGATTCTTTCTTGAAACTTCCTTGACACTATCATCACATCCTGTACCTTTCCCTTGACATGTGAAAAACTTTTCAAAAACACGGGATGAGCATAAAAATCATCGTAAGGGATATAAAATCATGAAATGAAAACATTAGTCCATGTAT
This sequence comes from Viscum album, assembly GCA_963277665.1. NCBI lineage: Eukaryota > Viridiplantae > Streptophyta > Magnoliopsida > Santalales > Viscaceae > Viscum > Viscum album. Next base: position 1,955,078,787 of record OY728125.1, read on the forward strand.
GAAATCAAACTTTACTCATAAAACATAAGCATTTTAACATACCTCATCAAATCATGAATAAATCATACAAATCATAAGCCATAAAGGTAACTTGAGGCATTCATAACATTCTTACGTAGGGAGTAACAATCATGGTTGTGTTTGGAATACCCATCATAGTATATTCCCTAATTCTCTTCAGAGAAACCTTATCATTTAACCCCTTTGCATTACCCAATGCATTGGAGAGCTATATCGGGCCCACCAACCCTTAGTTTATCACGGAACCACCCGTCTTCATAAACAATTCCCAAGAACCATAACATAATCGTATCCCATAAAACATGCATAAAGGAAACATAAAATTTCCACATTTCGATCACAAGATATCAATAACACATTGATATAATAAAACCATTATCAAACCCATTTTCAATACTAAAGTAAAACATGGTATTTTTTCATTTAAAAAAAATAAAAAGTTAGGGCTTGTAGAGGAAACCGAAACTCAAATAATTGTCACGGCAGCGAAGAAGTCGTTGTAGCCGCATACATATGAAAAAAACATTCCCTTTTATCATTTAGTAAAATTATTCATATAAAAAAATAATCCTTTTGAATAAAAGTAAATGTCATAGGGGTTTATACACCATATAAAAGAAACTTGTGTATAAAACAAAATATGCCTCAATGAAAGGAGATTGAGACGAAGTCCCTTACCTCGGGTCCGTACGTATGCATGAATGCTACTTTCATTTCTATTTCATTTTTTATGGAATGGAATCATAATGATATAAAGGTATATTATAATTTCAGTATAATATCATATATAATATTATTAACTCCATCCTTTATACATCCCACATATGGCATTAATGAATCAAATCACTTTGAGGGGGCGGTAGCCCGCACTTCCTAAAATGAAGATATCGCGTTTACCCATAATGGGAACCATAAAGGTATGCCATAAATGTGAAAATATGTAAGCTTAAAGAAAAAATAAACATATTATATATCATATATAAATATAGTGACATCTTAATGGACACCTATGAAGGTGTTAGGAGAATATTGAACAATCGTCGTTTCGTGAGGCAGAAATTCACCATCCACGGAAACAGTATTCTCTTTAACCATTAGGTGTAGGTGTGTGTAAGTGTAGCTCTAATAATTCTTTTAAAAACATCCTATTATATTTAATATACTAGAGTTGTTACAAAATAAATGAATAAAAAGAGTTTAGTGGATTGGAGAAGTAAAATAAAACAAAAGAACATTAAAGAAGACATTACCTTTAAATCGGGTAACTACTCTTGTTTGGTAACAAAAGGGTTTATTGAAGATCTTTCTGCCTAAGGTAAGGCTTCTAGGATGAAGAGTGCGATGTGGAGAGATGAAATGATCAGATCTTGTCCGATCCAATGACGTTAGATGTGTGGGTATGGAGGTAGAGGTGGGGGCCTTTTATAAGAGGGAGGAGGGGCACTCTTGGAATGTCAAGAGATGTTACATTATATTAAAATGAGTTTCAGATTTTAAAGGTCCCAATTTTATATATTTCTAGTATAAGGTGATAGAGGTTCGAAATATACTCATAAAATAGGTTTTTTACAAGTTTAATTCTTATAATTTACATTATCGTTTCATTTTATTTAAATCGTTCATTAATAAGGTAATCACTCCATCATCATGGTGTCATAAAAAATTTAATTTATTTACTGTTTAAAAATAATAATAATAATACTATGAGGTATGAAATATTTTTATCTTTCCAATTAATATTTATATTCTAATAGATCATTTACTCATACAAAACTAAAAATGTTTTACTTGGGTGATACATTCTCTAGTGATATTCTCCTTTCTTTAAAAATAAAATGATAAAGTGTCACATTCACCCAAAATTGATTCCATGGGGTCCCTAAGTATGGAAAAGGAATCCCATGGTCGGCGATGACACAACCAGTAGTATTTTGACAGATATTTTGGTCATTTGTTATTATTATGATATTATTTTATTATCCTTAACTACTCGATTACTAATCAATCAAGATAATTAAAGATAATTACCATCATTACTATTCATAATGTCAAAAAAGAGAGTCTTTATTACATAATTTGGACCTTCTGATTATAAATATGGAATCAATTTTACCAAATTCCAAACATAGAAATTGCAATAATTAATTTAAAAATAATTCCTATTGTCAAAACAAATAGCGGGTTTTTTTTGAAACAATATCTATGAAAAGTTTGGCACTTGTTTATGCCCAACTTCAAATTGAAATTAATTATAATGACCAACATTGGATTAAATGGTAAAAATATATTCTAATTAAAATTTGAAACAAATTAAAAAGATAATTTAACCATATAATTAAATTAGATGAAAAATCAGTTTTGATGTAAAATGCAGTATTTGTCACTATTCATTAAAAAAATGAACATTGCCAGAAAAATACCAAAAAATAATCCAAAGTAAATTTCAATGCCCCAATAATAAATAATAAGTTTATTTGTACAAATAGAGCTTATAAAATTTTCAAAAAATATATTTAAAAAATGGTTCGCCATCAAAAGGCGGTAAAACAATCTTTTAAAAATAATAGAGAATTTTATGCTTAACATTGGATTTATTCTCATTTTAAGTTTTTAAAACACTATCTAATTCCAAAATATACATAGATGAGAATATATATTATTTATTACTTACTTGGGATGTTATATAACGGGTTATGAAATCTTTGTTCGTGTGTACGATGGACTACCACCTCACGGACCCATGTTATTTTTTACGTCATCACCTATCATGGTTAGTAATAATGAATTATTTATTATTTATATATGATATTTATGATATTTTCATACTACTTGAAATATTATGTCACACATACATTCTTAATATCCATTTTTTGGGAATACAATAATGTTACTCATGTATACGGAGGACTACCACCTCATAAAGAGATGTGATTCATTCACACTTTATAGGGATGGTAATAATAATGGTATTAATGATAATATGAGATATATATTAGAAAAATTACACTGTAATGATTGAATATCATTTACCATTATCTCATTCAATCCATTAAGAAAATGAAAACATCATTCATGCGTACATACGATCTACCATCTCCATGAATGATATAATTCATTTTTGAGCACTAAATTTTATGGATTAAATTTGTTAAATTTATAATTAGTATATAATATATTTATATAATATTTGAAAATATATATATAATTTAATCATTATTAAATAAATAGGACAAAAAAAACATATACAAAGAATAAAGAGGATATTACATGAAATGTGACATTAAAAAGGAATTGTTAATAAACATGTAATAAAAGTTAATAAGTGATTGATATAAAGTATTATATATATATTCATGGTTATGAAATATATTTATGGTAAAATTACATTATTATACATGATTTTTGAATGTATGTGATGGAATTCGAGAATTAAGGTAAGAGTTATCTTATCTATCTTTTATTAATGGGAGGGATATGCAAATTCACTACTTTGTTATTTGTTGTGGTGTATGTTTAACCAAAATGACATGTTATATTAGTAATATAATTATATTAATGATACATAATGTTTCATTTTTTGGGTATTATGATTTTAATGATTACTAACATGGTAAGGAGTTTTCCATCTATTTTTTTATATTAGGATGACAGATGTCATATTCACCAACTAATTCTTTTATGTAGTGTTTATAATTACAACGAATGTATTTTATGATTTTTTTCCTGAAAATTATGTTAATTTACAAAAATATTTTATCATATCTATTTCATTGGTATTATGATTATAATTTACGAATGGTGTAATGATTTTATGTTACAATCTCATTATATATCGGAATTATTTAAGATTAAGTTTCTGATGGTAAAATATTATGATCCATATTTTATAAAACTAATGAATTTTCTTATCCTATAGTTATTAAAGATATTATCGAGTAATGTTTCCAATTTTAAACACTTTTTCACTTAAAATTATTGAGAAAATGTTTTTAATAAAATAATAATTTATTTCTCTCTTCAGTCGAAAATCCTTTTTCATCCAAAACCATTTTTTCAGAAACAAAATTATTTTATTATACTCATATTTTTTTAAAACAATATTATCAATTTTACCATTTTTAATGTTTTTAAAGTAATAATAATTTAAATTTATAAATAATTTCAACTTATATTTTATCAAAATATTATAAGGAATATTTTTTTTATCATGAATGGAATGACTAATATTTCCCACCATCATGATCATTAGTTTCGTTAAATATTCCTTTATATATATTCATTGATTTTTTCACAGAAAATTAGTTTAAAATTTTTTATTTTTTAAAAAGTATTTTTCAAAGTGTAAAGGATATTTTAATTAAGATATATTATAAATTATTTTAAAAGGATCTTATATAAGTTTTCAAGTTTATTTTCAGAGAAAAAGATTTAAAATTTTTTTTTTGTTTTAAAGTGTTATTTTAGAAGTAAAGTTATCTTCCACAATAAAAATTCCAATTTATTTATCATTCAAAATTATTATATATATAATATGATATTATTAGATGTAACTTATGATTTTATTGGTATACAAACCAAGAATGCCATTATTTTTATTTCACTGATTGGTTTATAATGTCATATTTTCATGATACCCATTTTGATTTCACAGGTTATACCCTATAAAAATGACTATGAAATTCATTTCTTTGGTAATGGATTATGATTTTAAGAGATGATAAAATTATTGTCAAACCTATCTCTTTTCCATCTTTTATGCTATGATGATGTGATTTTGGAAACCCTTTTCTTTTCATGGATTATTATATGATGAATGTTCTATGATCTTGTGGAACATAATTTTAGGAATTATGTTATGGATGTGAGGTCTATGTCCCTCCCATTAATTGGTTAATGATTAAAGTTAAAATATCATAGAGGATACACAAGAAGTTATCCTAATAAAAAAATTATGGTTTGTGTATGGTTATTACAATTTCGAAAGAGGGTACATGGGAGGTGATTCAAAGCCTTAGGTTGGAACACTAGTGGTTAGACAAATCCAAACATGTTATGAATATATTTATGTATATAATTGAAATAATATTTTATATTCATTTGTGTATAGAAAAAATAAATGTCTTATTCTAATGTTTTCTCCCATGGATCATGTTCTTTGATTCTCTTATAGAATCATGGTTATGAGATTCTAATTTTTATGTCATGACATTGGATTTTGATCTTTGATATATGGGGAATGGTTTTAAAATGTTATTCTCATACTTTAATATCCTTATGTTCATGTTATTTTATATACTTTCCTCAATTATCCATACTGATCATCATAGCTCACATTTTCTTATATTTCCTTTCCTCGGGATATGACTGAATGAATGGCCTGAAGGCCGATATTTTTATTGATTTTGGATAAGCCCCTTTTAAGGGTAAAAGGGGAAAACCAAGACTTTAGAGACATAAGTAAACTAAATGGATTTGAAAAATAAAAGGGATGCAACCCAGAACAAGACTACACGGAAGTTACTCTACCCAACTTCAATATCATTAAGGCATGTCTCTACCAAAGTATGTATGATAAGAAAGTTTTCCCATGAAAGGACACACGGGCCCGGTACCATTGGCTATGTCATACCCTCTCAATCGTCCAAATTTGAAAATCCATACATGATAGAGATAACCAACTTTATCATCCTCTGAATCAAAACCTTGTAGAATGTCTGGATTCCTCCAGCAGAACATCTATTCCTCCATCAAAAATTAAACAACATGTAACCAGCAGATTCATAGCCAACCACATCAATATCACCACCACCATACCACTAATTTCACATCCAATCCAAAATTATCTCACCTTATCCAAATCAATACCTGGAAAAAACTTATAGGAGTGCCAAAATGCAATTCCTCCCCCCTCCAAAGCATTGGATCTGAACCCAAGCACAGAAGCACATGCCAGAGCTGACGTCAAGATGGGATGAGGCCACACTGAGATCGTGAATCCGGAAGGCATGCTATGTCCGATTGAGAACACCATTGATCCCATGCTAATAAGATCATATCCACAATGGAATACCAAGCAGTTAGCGGCTAGCAAAGAGGAGTTGACGACGAGCAGATCAAATCTACAACAATATCCCGAAGTGTAGAGGATATGAAAAAAGGATTAATATAGGGTATATTTATAAAGAGTACTAAATGGGATGATATTTATGTGAAACATTGAATATTTTTCGCCATATTATAATATTATTCTTTAAGTTTAAAAGGGAACTAAACTATTATAGTCTGTAGGTGTGTGTTTGTGCAATATAATGAATATTATTCTAAAATGTTTTAATATCCATCTTTGATAATTATGGGTGTCTATAAATCATGAACTATAATGATAGTGAATATATAATTGAGCATCTATTTTCAGGGTTACTACCCAAGATGTATCTTTTTCAATACTATATCCACTTGTAGTGTCCATATATGTTAGTTTTTTTAGGAAAACAGAAATCATTTATTTACCACAACATAAGATGTTCTCTTATACATAAGATTATCCAAAGTGTTCTTACTAAATTTTTCATATCATAATGTCCTAATGTAAGTAGAACTTTCTATGTCACTAACAATAGTTAATTATATATTTCATACATAATTATTAAATATTGTTAGATGAATATTCATTATATAATGTTGTGATACATGCATGAATTATATACATTTAGTGTCTTTTTAAACTATAATACATAATAAACATATTCATAAGTGATCTACATTTTCTATGACATATTTTATCACAAATAGAACCATTATTGTATACACTATACCTAAGAAATTTCCTCTTATCTTGGTGAAAAAAGAAAATAGTAATGGTAGAGTTTATATACCTTTTTAAGGGTAGGAAAGGGAGAAATAAATGACCATTTAAACATAGCATGGTCATAAAATATATGATAACGTGATATTATCTTTTAAAATTCATACCTATAATCTCTTAGATAATAAAAATGGGTCACAACAAAAATATTGGTAGTTTATAAGACATGAATTATAAAAGGGATCAATGAAAGAGATCCATAAGAACATATAATTTTCATAAGTTCATTTCATAAGGTTGTTCAATAATGTATGGAATAATAATAATGATATAAATCATATTTCAAGGCTACCAAACTAGACTTTAATAGTATGTTTAGCTTAGGTTAATATCCCATGTTACTCTTTTGGGATTGTTATAACCTTCTATGTATCCTCTTTCCGGATTGAGGTAACCTCTCATATGCCCTTTATGCTCATAGAACATTATACTTTAACAAATAAATTATATGGGTATAAAATTATACCTCCACATGGAATAAATTCATAGATACATTCATCTATAGGCCACAAGGTCATAAAAACATTCATGATAATAAATAACTTTGAAAATAAAATATGTTTCATCAATATTTCATCATGATTACATTAAAAATCAATAGAAATAACAAATATGGAATTGGTAGATAATATACCTAGTAAATCATATGTAACATCAAGGGATATTATCACAATTGAAAGAATACTTAAATAGATCACTCGAATACATCTAGAGAAAAAATACCATATTGATTTCTAAATTACATATATTAATAAAAACATACCAATTATTAAGAATAATATTTTATTTGAATAGAACCATGGTAAATTTTAGATTAATATATATTTTATTGAGTGTTAAGGATTGTGAAAAATTCTGTTCATGTTTTTTATGTTAAAACCATGATTCCTTTATCATTTTCTTTAAAAAGAAAAAAGTAGATCAGTTGGAATCTAAAAAGAAGATTTATTTTAATCCATTCTGTAATAAAACTAAATAATTATTAAAAATAAACATATAAAATATTATGATAATCTAAAAATATTTTTTATTTTCTTTTATAAAAAAGGATTTTGAATAAAAATGAATTTATTATCTAAGAGATAAATAACTACTTTTCTTTCTTAAAAACATTATTCTGGTATCTTGAGTAATTAATGTGTAGAAAATGGAATGAAAACATTTATTATAAAAAAATAAATATATGTACAAAATTAAATATATTTATTAATAAAGGAATATATAATTTCCTTAAAATTAGATTCAAGCATAAATTATCTAGATTAAAAAGAGATTGAAACATAATCCCTTACCTGGATTTTGACATTCTTTTAAAGATCCTTAACATCAATAATTAATAATATAAATTTATTATAATTTAATAAAACGGAAAATTAAATAGTTTTAATATCATATATGATCAACTTATAACATTTAAACACAAATTTATTAATAACTCCTTATTAAAATTATCATTTATGGGGTTTAAATATTTTGTTTTTTCATTAGAATTTTTTTTCTGTAGTTCTGATCCCTATAATTTTATCATTATTCTATCATATATATCTTTTTAATTAAGATATATATATAATATATATTAATTATATATAGAGAGAGAGTCATATATAAAGGGCAGTGATAGAAAAATTAAATACACCATTCATGGAGATGGTAGGCTATACCTAGCCATGAACACAGTTTTCCCTTTCAATATATGAAAACAATACAGGTAAATAATAATTAAAATATATAGAATCATTTTTATATAATATATATCATATATATTCATTACATTTATCCTTAATAATATATAATTGAAGTATAAATGATAAAAATTCATCACTCTGTGTAGATGGTAGTCCACATGTATGCATGGGCACTGTTATCATTTTTTTAATAGACATAAAGGTAAGAATGTTGATATGAGATTATAATTATAGAATCATAATCATGTAAAAAATATCATATATAAACATTAAATCCATAATAAAAACCACTAATTATATATAGTGATGGAAAGTGAATTTTATAACTATGTGGAGGTGGTAGTCCACACATACTCACGAGTGATGCTTTCACATATCATTTTTGCAAAAGAGGGTAGATAATGGTAGATACATAATCATAATAACTTTTCAATATAATTAGAACACTTAACATAAAATTTAATTATTATCACCATAGATATAGATCACGTAGAAGAAGAAATAAATTGAATGTGGTTGAGTAGGATGATTAAAAATTATTTGGTGGGCCTCCTTACATCCCTTCTTAAGGACCCTTAGAATGGTATTAAAATAATAATGTAATCAGAGATTAATCTATATGGAATTTTATAAGATAATCAGTTAGGGTTAGTTTTATCTATATGGATCAATTTAGTGTAAATAAAATATATAAAGGGATTCCATTTATAGGGGAGGGAAAGGTCACACTTGGAATTATAAAAAAGATTTAAATATAATTATTCTATTTATCAAGAAAAATTCTTCAAAATAGAAATTTATTTGTAAAAAAATGGTAAATGTTTTAAATATAATCAGTATATTTTATTTAAATTGATTTTTTATCAATTAAAACCTTATAATTTATTTTAACCCCATTCGTTAACTAATTTTAATAGTAATTGTAGTAAGACCTTTTTAGATATTAAAGGATTCTAATTTTAGTTATAAGTTAAAAAATTTCTCATAAATAGAAAATGGATAGAATTTTAGATAATTTATATTCATACTTATCCTATTGAAATAATTTTATTTTTTTCAAAAAATTTAATGAAATATTATTTAACATAAATTACAATTAATTTAATTTTTCAAACTATTCATTTCTATTGACTTCGAAGACATGAAGATACTAATATAATTAAAATATAAATCTCTAAAAAATTAATACTATGTTTTATTAATCTATAAAACTTTTGGTGAACTATAACTCCCCCAAAAATTGTTACTTTCAGTGTTTCTAAAAAACATCTACATGATTTTTCCACAGCTGCCCAAGCACTATATCAGTGGTGTGTAAGCATTTAAGATAATTATTTCATGAAAAAATAATAAATTACCGTGATAAAAGAATTTAATTAAAATATAAATTAAAAAATTATAATTGAACCTAACAAATTATAAAATTAAGTAAAAAATTTATAGATATAAAATTAATGAGTGGCATTTTATAATTTTAGTTAATTAAAAAAAATATTAATTTCATTATCATTGGGAAATAGTACCAAAATTTCATATATTTGAATTTAAGATATATATGGTAGTTTTTATTCCATGAAATGAAATAAAAGAAAGTTTTGGATTGATTTTGAGACCTTATAAATTTGTTTTAACCCTATTTTACCCATTTTATCTTTACCAATGTGAAAAATATTTACAATAACTACTATTCATAATGGGGAAAAATAAAATGGACCTATATACCAAATTTAAACCTCATGATGACAAATATGGTATCCATTTATCAATATTCAATCCCTATATGTGGAATAAATCATTTTTTTTATAAATGTGTAAAATAAAATGTTTTTTTAAAAAAAATGCAATTTTACACAAAAAAAAATTAAAATATTTCAAAAGCATAAATATTACTGAGTAAAATTGAAGTGATTATTTTATTATAAATAAAATGAATCCTATTGAAATTTAATATAAAATCCAAAATATAATGTAAATTTTAAATAACATTATTTAATGAAATGATTTTGTAGTATTCGACTATTTTTTATTTTCACCATTCACAAAAAAAATAATTCTTGAAAAATACCAAAATTTCACCCGAAGTTAATTTTGATAGGTTGATTTTAAATAAAAATTAATTTTTTTTCAAATAAATTTTCTTAATGTGTAATAAATATATTTTATTATTTTCTCATAAAAATCAATAAATTTTTTTGAGGGAAACGTATTTGGAAAGCATATAATGACTTTACATAAAATTGAGAACCTTAATATCAATATATTTTATTTATAGAAAACATTTATATACATTTTTTCCAAATATTGTTATTTATATTAACTCCACCAATTTTATAGCTTGGTTATAATGGTACACTCTATTATGGCCCATTTAGAATTTGGGTTTCATGTATAACTTGCTATCAAAGATATTTTATTTAAAGAGTTGTGTATCATAAAATCTCAAGGTGTTACAGAATCTATCCTATGTATGAAAAAAATACAAAAAACTCCATCCAATACCACATCAAAAATATAAATATTTGTTTCAAAGGATATAGATATATTTGGACATGTCTACACACATATATATAAATTTCACCTTGACTATCAAATGATTGGTCTCATTACACCCACTACCATACCCAAATGATGGTTATAGCTCCATGAACCACATTTTCCTCATTACAATACATAATTACAAGCCATGTCAAGCCAATTATACCCACATTCCATCATGTACATTATTCGTTACTCATTCTAGACTCACGAGAAACATTTTCCTCGTCACCTGCTAAAATTATCACATAATGAGGGTCAAAAAATATAATAAAAAATGGTGATGTACCCATCTTATGGAAACTCTTATTTCACTCTTAATGAGTAAACAATTTTTTTTAATATCATAAATTCATAACTATTAATGTAAATGATCAAACTCATAACTTCCACATCATGATACACAAATATGTTTTTGATTTCCCCACTCTTTAAAGAGGGAAACACCCACTTTTATAAAACAATGTCCAACCATGAACTATAGTGTTTCATAAAAGTTATTGGTCCTCAAATTTCACTCTTTCACTAACTGATACAGATTTAGTGAGTACTATACATAACCATCATGCACTACATTGATCTCTCTCGAACCCAATAAGTGAATTCTACCATATCACTCAGTTACAAAACACAAATCACAATCTCATGTGTCTCAAATTATCTTACCTTAAAAACACAAAATCAATGAGCTATTTTATATGAAACCAAATTATAAAACCACTTACATGGACATCAGGATAACAAATTATTTTCTACTATAATGATGCTCAATGGTCTTTGTTACAAACATGAACCATCCCCAGTAATGGCCAAACCCCAGTGATACCCAAACATACCATCTCACATAGATCACCTCATGTCACATGTAATCCATCATAGGCTTATAAATATCAATCTCTAAACATGAACACATAATGTCAATCTGATTTATAGGAGATTCCCTAACACCCCCTTCCATAAAAAGGAATTTCACCTATAAAATATTTTATTGCATGATCACCCAGTAACTGATGCTATCTCATTATAAAAAATATCTACCCACATACTATCCATCCTTGATTAAATTATCTTTAATAAAGACAAGATATCTCATTAGAAACCCCATTTTAAATCAATAGGTTAGAGAATAGTGCTTATTCGTCCATTGAAGCCAAACCCCAGTACCAAAATCACACCATGTTCATTAAATCATAATAATAAATTCAACTATGCTACTATACCATACACATGGTAGTACCTCACATGAACAAATCTTACAACATGAAGCAACCACCCTAGATTCCGATCACTAAAGGAACTTACAGTCTATAATAACTATTCCTTTAGGTTACCCTCACATATCACAACTGTTCTCGACCACAACACCTGGCTCTCCAACATTCTGACCGATACTACAAGGGAACTAGGCTCTCCCACTTAGACCAATAAACACATATCATGCAAGTAAAAAATCATAGGTAAACATCCCTACAATCATCTCAAATATCACACAATAACTCAACTACTAACACACAATTTTGGGTTCTCATATATATATATATTTATATATATACATATGGAATCACATTCCAAGTCATCAAACTACTATGAAATTGATCCCCACATGGAATATTCTTATGATATTACCCCTCAAGGATCATGGTCACATATTTTTATCCACAAGCATCCACACACACACCCATTGACATCAAAAGATAGAAATACGTGCTGAGTATACAACAATTACACGGTTTCATTATGTAGAATTCCACCAATAATCATTATCGAAGAGATAATATAGGTTTTTTGATATATTAAGTTACCCTATCTATTTCCTTTATAGAAGTAGTACCACAACCACCTATAAGGGAATAACTACTAAGGAAAGAAATGCTGGTACCAACCTACCAATGATCAATATACATACCTTACAAGAGGAAATCCATAGTCATCATCATGGAGAATCCCGCCATAGAATCCACAATACCTTTCATTAGAACAATGGTACCATGGTTCGACTATGTATAATTCCACCAATATATTATATAGTAAAATTCTATAAAAGTTTTCATTGATACCTGAAATTTGTGAAACCTATATCGATAGTGATCTTAATCATAAAAAATAATATATATGTTACGTAAATCCAATGTTATAAAAATAAGGAATGTAAAAAAGACATTTTTCTAATGGTCAAAGTGAAAAGAACTATAGAATCATGAATTTATAACCCAAGTACCTCAAACTAGGTGAAATCATAAAAATACAAGAAAAAAAACCAAGAAAAAAAATCCTACATTCCCAGTAACTAAGGCCTCACATCAGAAAATTTTCATGATGCACCTATCTGAGTTATGTCACAAGAAATGAAACATATCTAATCCTTGTATTCTATATCCAAAAATAGTAATACCAAAATAATGACTCTCTAATATATCTTTTTGATTTTCTTATAGTTAATGACGATAGAACAGTTTCCCAGTCAAGGGATCCACGTGACCTTAGGCATGCACCCCTGGACACCATAGGTTCTTTATTAGAAACAACGATTGAGGGTGTTATCATGGGGAGACTATACACTCATATAAATGTAATAAGAAACATAAATAAACATTCCATATCCATAAAAAATAAGAATCCATGTGTGTAGAATGCATAATCATAAACAAGCTATAAAAAATGTAACATGGAACCATCAAATCATATAGACCCAAAGTCATACAAAAATATGTTATTTATTAGACACTAGAATGAATGTAAGTAAAAGATAAATAGAATCATAAAATATAAAAAGGCTCTATTATCATACCAGATCCCCACCTAATCCCAATCTCTAAATCCCATGTATGTTATTCCTCTCAATCATGAAATATCTAAAATCTTCTTTATACGAACCTATGAAAAAGGATGTTTATTTAGGTATAATGTATCATGTACATATAAAAAGGTGTGGGTGAAACTCATTAGGGAAACAATAATAACTATCCATACATAACTATTTAATATTTGTTTTCCTAAGTGATATTCCAAAATGAATTAATAAAAATGCAATGATGTGTATATAAATTACTATATTTTAGCATTGGGTTATAATATGAAACATTAGACTGACTATTCCATCTTTTTATAGTGAAAAAGTGTCAATGATAATATATAATAACATTTACAAATGTTACTAGGATCAACATGCATATGGTTGCACGTGAAAGCACCAATTCCTAGGTGGTGACCCTAGGCAATACCATAGTAGATGGGTCAAATCCAAATACTAGGTACCCAAATAGATATTCCATAATCTATCTAAGGGTATAACACCCCACCAAGAGATGTTATATATTCTATCTAGGGGGAATATCACCCCACTTGGAAATAATTTCTCATCATTCATGTGGGAATAACTCCCCACCTGATAGTATCATAGAGGGGAATAATTCCCAACTAAAAAATATTTTTAAATCCTAATTATAATTAATAACCCATGAATTAAATATAAGAATTATATCCAAATCCTAGGTAATATAATAGGGAATTTAAAAACCCTATGTAACCTAACATGATTATTCCATATATACTCAAAGGACGAATCCTAGTTATCCACATTAGCATTCTAGAGAGTCACTCAGGCTGAATCCTAATACATCTATCAAGGATTTCATATAGGAATGAAAAAAAATCCTTGTTAATATACTAGAAATTCATTATTAATGACATAAGGTTATTTATTCCCTCATATAACATCTAATCATGAAAATTCTCGGTTGGATGTATGTCCCACATAAAAACAACTCATATGATCCTTATGCATATTGTTTATCCATCCAAACCCATCACAGATAACAAGGCTCAGCCACTCAAGTGCATTACAGATCATAACCACTAAAAATATATCAGGGTCATAATAGTTATTAGGGTTCTAAGGTGACAATTTTCATCATCTATACTTATAGAATACACTAACACTCTCTAGGGTCAACCTCTCTCTAGGAAATCCACTAAGGCCCCATAGGTCACAAAATTTGCAATACACCGTTCATGGGATCCTCTATCTAATTAATATATATCAGATAAATTCCACCACTAATAGGGAATTGTATCCATTAAAAACATCATTCTCGCATTATAGAATAATAGTTCTTGTTGAAAATCTAATTTCAATGTCATGCAAGGGGGATGGCCTCAAGCCTACCCATTTTCTAGTCACCCTAGATTAGTATTCATAAACCCAGATTATCATGATGTCCAACCCATGAAATAAAAACCCAATTACTTGTGTATGAGTAGTGGTGGGGTAAGAAAACTCACCCTATAATCATCTCAACTAGAGTAAGTAATTAAAGAAGATCAAGGATCAATATAACCTACCTAGACCAGTCATTCCAATCCATTACTCTTCCCTACCCAAGGGACCAAAGGGAAACTATCATGTCTCTCTATATATTTAATTTACACAAATTCTCATTATATGTATCTCACATAACATACATATAATTTATCCCTTGACCCTAAAAATCTGAGGAATAAAGCTGGAGCTTAAGGTCAATAGTGGCCCTGCGCACTTAAACCTATACATAGTCATTTTATTTAATAAAAATATTTAATTTAACGATTGATTTTCCATGGTGTTGAAAATGAAAATAACATGACACAGAAACAGATATATATATATAATCACAAATGCATATAAAATAAGTGTATGCTCAAGGGAAAAGCTACCACCTTGAATCCATTTCCTTTATTCAGAACCTAGTGACTCTCTCCCATGTTCTTTTGAGTCCAACTGACCATAATCCATCAATTTTATGCCTAATCTCAATCCACTAAATATAAAGTTTTTAATTATAAATCAATAATTAATTAACCAAACCAATTATAATAACAATTATTTATATTAAAATTTAATTAAATTAGAAATAGATGTAAAATAAATCACTAATATAACTCCTTGCATAAAAACCAAAACCAATGAGGTTTGGTATACCCCCAACATGAACCCAAACCTAATTCATCAGAAATATCCATCTCTTACAATGATATAATGACTAATTTATCTAATTTTATGAAAACATGATACAAAAATTCCATGGGTGACATTCCTTCCATGAAAAAAATTTATTATATGTGATCATCCTTCTAATAAACCTTAAAGATAAACTGTGGATTATCCCCATCATATCAGATGAATATCACCACGATCTAAGAGAAATCATCTCCAAAACCCAGTTGAGACCATATAAAAATTAGCATTTAATATTGTTAAATAAAAATGGAGTAGAATAGAATATTAATGTACACTAAATAATTTTGGAAGAACAACCATTTTTTTACACAAGTGATAATTGAATGGGGAAAAGGGAGGTGTAAAATTGGTTTCAATTTCCCTCTCATGTCCCTGTTTTAAACTAAATAGCTTAGGAAATAACCTATAATTTTGTTTGAACTTATTAAAAAAAATAGTAAAGGACTCAACAAAATGTTGTCATATTAACCATAGTATATTGCACTTCCCTAAAGTCCCCATGAGATGCCCTGACATGATTATCCAGAACACTGATTCCACACGCCACTCATATGATCCTCTAAATTTTAAAAAACACAATGGAACTAATTATTACAATATAATCCTCAATAACCATAATGTATCTTATTAATTCATCTCCCATTATATAAAAACACTTACTTAAACATTCATAATTTAAATCATTATTCATTTTCATCCCCTAAATCATTTTCCACTTTTGAAAATAGTGCTTCCAGAATGACTTTTATAGAAGAAGTTCCAATTGTTTCTTATTATGGAACAATATCTTTTGGAAAACTAATTTTTATTTAAACTCATCTTATTATCAATATATATGTGAGGCACCCACTCTAAAAATATTTCTTCATGACAATAACATAAGGATGAACATCTTTATTCATTAGGTTCTTCAACAATACCCAATAAATTTATAATATCTACCCATTCTCCAATTTTACTTCAAATATTAAATTAATCATAGACTTCATCAATCTACTCATTTAATATATTTTTCATCAATACCCAAAACATATTGACTACATTAACAATTTTTGTACTTATTGACAAAAATTATTATAACCATCATAAAAATCCAATGTGATCTTTAGTAATTTTAACCATACATATATCCATTTTTTAGTACTCATTGAATACATTAATGTTTACTATAAGTTAATAGTGTATGGGAAGTATCATAATACGTTTTTATTACTACATAAGAATAATTGAATAGATAAAAAAGATCATATTACCAGTTCTTAATGAATGAGGTTCATTTTCTAGTTAATTTTATTTCATAGCGTTGTGTTTTAGTAGAAAAAATAAACAGTGAGGAAATTAATAATTGAAACCCACCTATAAATGATGTCATGGAGAAATATTTTTTTTCATATTATTATAAGATTTCAATAATAAATGTTTCTTGAATTTTGACTCTATTATTAACCTTGAATAAAAAAACAGATTCTTTTTTTGGTTAGATAAATTTGAAATAATTTTAAAAATATTAAATGAGAATATAAAATGTACACTAGTTATTCAATTTCCAAATTACATAGATTTATGTGAGTTATATTCCAATTATTCATATTTATTTATAGAGTCATTATCGATGAAATAGAAATATTTTATCACTTTTATATCTTTAAGGTTATAACCTTCTGAATCCATTCATTATACCATTAATTTGGAGTTAACATAAGTACTATTTTCATTAAAGTTACAAATAAATTATTTTCATAGTATGGTTTTTGTGTTTTATGTGAATAATTATATCTTTAGGTGTACCTAAATCTATGAAATTGAAGATGAGTGACATTGGGACTACATATACCTTATGAAAAGGTGATATAGTTGTTTATGATATGAGGAGAAAGTATTATAGTGGTGTTTCTCGTCAATACAAAATGTGTAATTGAATCTAGATTTTTAGGATAATTATGGAAGATAATGACTTTATTATATTTTTGTGACCTCATTATTGGTATAATAAGTTATATAGTTTCATTTTTATGATATAAATATTAAAGTATAAATAAATATAATTATTTAAAAAGATAAATCATATGGATAGTTAAGGGTTATGGAAAATAAAATTTCTTTATCTGGATGGTAGTATTTTCCACGTGGTATATGTGATGAGATTATGTTTGAATTTCATATCCATATTCTATAAATATATCCATAAGTCATAGGAATGAATCATGTTTTTTACCAATGGTATTTGTGGTCTTGAATATAGGGATTGTAAATATATTATATAGATAAATGCCAATAGTTTTATACGAAAAAATTTCAACAACATGTACTAATAAGATTTATACAGTCATTCAGTGCAACATAGTTGAAGTGGGAATATATATTTATAAATTTTGGGATTTTTTACTCTGTATATTTATCAGATACAATGTTATTAGGTTTATTTATTGATTGTAAAAGTCAACTAATTTATTATCAATTAAGGTGAGTATTTTAATGTAATTTTTATAACGGTTGTTTATAGAAGTTTTGAAAAGTCTCTTGGGGTTTATTGAATGATAATATCTTATTATAATTCATAATTTACGACTCATATATAGAGATAAGTAGAGTTTTCTTTACTCACTATTTTTTTTGTTTAAGATTTTTTTTTTCAATAAATTTTAAATAAAACATAGATATAAATTCAGATATTATAGGATACATAGTAGGCATATATTTTATATATTTGTGGATCATGTGAAATTCATGGACACGTAATTTATATTTATCATAATAGAAATTATCATTATTCAATAAAAATGAAATCATATGTGGGGTTTAAGGGACAAAAATGTTAATCACTATTATACTATGCCAACACCAATGAACCAAAAAATATTTATCCAAATATTTTATAAGATATGATAGATAATTTATAAGTTATTTAATAGCATATAAAGACTATGTAGAGTATGATTAAATATTATCCACATTGAAGATGAGTACCATTAGAGTTCATAGTCTTTATCATGTTTTTATGTCTTTCTTCTCAATAAGGAAAACATATGTTGGATAGTGGTTGTGATATTTTACTATGGTTTATTAAACAATATAATGTGTTTGATCATATTAGGCAGTAGAATTTTGGTTAGCGAATACATCATTATTGGAGAGAAAATAATGTGTTTTATCAGTATCAAATGCTTAAATGGTAATAACTATCCATCACACATGGTAAAATAGGGTGAAATTGATATCAAAGTGGATATGAAATTTTTAGAACCTTAAATGAAAACTAAGGTTCAAAAATATAAATATAATTATAGAAGAAATATTAGATTAATTTTTTATATGCAAATTGCAGAGATCCTGAACCTCATAGCCATGAGTCAATGGTTACTTTATTACATTGATACTAAATACAAGAGATCACATAAAAAAGTATCAAACAGTTTACTAGTCCTGAAAATATAGATACATACTTGAAACTCACATTATATATGAAAACATAAAATTATACAATGTAATTTCTCTAATAAGTTTAGCATGAACATGCTTGTCAATAATAAAACACTTCCTGGAAAACTAGGGAATGAAACAATAAAATGGGGTGAGATAAAATTCTAAATAATGGTATTATTATAGTAAAATATATCTATAATAAATAAATAATAATAAATATATCATTGAAAATATCTAAAAAAATGTAATTTAATAAATAACTAGAGTACAAAGAGTAATATGACATGAACATATTATGATCATAGAATGTCATATAAATAATAACATAATCTTGAAACATATACATGGATATCAAAATTAATAAAATGAACACTTTTATATTAATAAGTAATATCATAATTATGGAATTTATAATGTTACACATCATAAACATACCATTAAGTCCTAGTACAAAGACATTTTACCTAATTGGGTATGGCATAACAAAATATCCAAGATAGTTTGTCTCATGAGACCTACTGAATCATTGAGGTGTTATAAAATCCTCTTACCATCACATAATAAGTCTAATTTATTTATCATATAAAAGGGTAGAATAATAACTAAATAAAAAATAAACATAAATAATCATATTTTAGAACTAACATATGACACTTTAATATTTCCCACAAATAAAACATGACAATGATAAAGAGAAAGAGTAATAAAGAAATAAATAAAAAATATATCTGGTGGAGAATAATTAAAATAATAGGGTTATTTTTTATGAATCTAAATACCATTAAAATATTGTTTAAATTAATTTGAGGAAAATAACCTTTTTACATTAAAAATGAATTTTAAAATATAATGGTTTATAAAATATTCAAGAAATGATTTTCAATGAAAATAATCATGGAATAATGAAAATAAATCTTCAAATAATTTATCAGTCCTGATGGTGGGATATTTTTTCATGTCGTATAAGTAAAAAAAATTATGTTTACACTATTTTAAGAAAAGTCCAAATATTCCAAATTCAGAAAATGGTAGAAAGATTCATTAAAAACAATTTTGTAGAAGTAAAACATATGTAAATATGTATTTAATAATTAATTTCATAATATTAACAAATTATTTAATAAATTTTAATGAAAATATTGATATGGTATAAAATGTTTCACGGCTGAGTAGAAAAACAAAGATGGCTTTCCATATACCATGGATGTGTTTTATTATGTACTTAAAGAGTGTATAATGAAATTTAAATAATTAATTTTCATAAATAAACATGTGATAAGAAATAATATTTGGTGTTTGATAAAAATAGTAAATAACCCTTGACAGATACCATAACATAAACAATCCCAAATAATGATAACGTCGTGAAATAAACCCTTACCGCTTTAGAAAATTTTAAATAATTATTATAATTGATGAAATAAATAAAAATAAAAAATTAAATTTCATTTATACAAATGTAATCAATATATAACATATTATATGTGTAGTGCACATTCCAAATAAAAATAAATAGGTGTATAATAATAAATGTTTATCTGTTGAGTGCAAATTGAAATGAAACCTCTTACACAGATCATACTATTAAATTGAGGATTAATAATTTAATTGATCATGGGTATAAAAAGTTAATAAAACTAAATAAATTTTAAATATAAAATTAAAAAATCATAATTCACAATAAAAATAATCTTTAAATATCATTGAAAATGAATAAGTAATGTAACCCGAAGAAAAAAATTCTGTTATAAAACCTCTTAAGACGTGGAAACATTTATTTCACACACTGTTGAGAAAATAATAAGAATTAAAAAATAAAATACCATTAATTTTAAATGATTCATGATTGGGAATAAATTTTTTTGTATATACAATATATTAAAAACAATTAGGTGCATAACAACAAAATATGCATCAATAAATAGATATTGATATGGAATCCATTACCTTAAGTTTGTCTTGTCACATATGTTATTTATCTGTAGGAATAATAATATTATGTTAATTATTTAATTTATTAAAAAAATTCATGTCTATTATTCCATTTATTTTATTAATTATAATTTTATATTTATTTACATAATCAATTAGGTTTATGTCGATCATTTTAATGGTATTTTGTCCATATGTTCAAATTGACTTCAGTATCTTTACCACTGTAAAAGTTATAATTATTCCATAATATCCAAAATAATAATCATGAAATAATTATAAATTTTACCAATAATTTATTATTTTAAAACCAATCAAGAAATATCGTTATGAAAAACGAACTACATTATAATCATTGAGAAAGTAGGTCATACATATGAATGAGTAATGTTTCTATTTTTCAACGATCATGTTGGAAAAAAGGTAAGTCATATTTATATTTGAATAATAATAATTATATAGTAAATAAAATATTATTTAATTATAAATAATTATATATAACATCAATGTGATTAGGTGACAAATAATGAAGCACATCGTTTCTTGGTGGTGTTAAACTTCATTGTACACTCAAGCGACGTTATTATATTTCAATGAATGAGAAGGTAAAAAAATATATTATATAATAATAAAATATAATTATCAATAAATAATTAATATCATATATAGAAATTAAATCCATAATCATAAAAATAAATAATATGTGATGATTTAAATTGAATTACATCAATTCGCGTGGCAGTAGTTCACTGTACACAAGAACAATTGTTTAATTTCCAATTTGGTGGAAGAGGAGATAGATGTAGGTTATTAGATTTACATAATAACATATAAATATATTGGAAATACTTATTTTTTTATATCATCATGGTTTTATAATATTTTACGGACGTGGAAGAAGAAAAAAACAAAAACACTTTGTAAAGAAAAATAACACTTCATCAGAAATTCTCTTTAGGATTACACTAAAATAATTCTTATGAGAGATTTTTCATAAAATAAATGCATATAGGATGTCTAATGGGAATAAATGAAGGTATTTGGATATTTATTTTCCAAACCAAAAGGCTCTTGAATTCTAGATGATAGAGAAGAGGGAATTTCCTTTTATATGTGGTGGGGGATGCACATGGAATTTTTTATAAAAATAAAATAATTTATTGTCATATTCACACAAAATGGATCAACAAATAGACTACTAATGAAATTTATAAGATATATGGGTGAAATATTTCTTTAAAATATTAATTTTAAAAGTAATTAGATCACCTTATCCCTTATATTTTTTGTTTTACCTTAGGTAAACCAATTTTAACCTTTGTCATTGTATCAACGTTTTCAAAATTAATGGGTTATAATTTTTATTATATGATAAAAATTGGATAACAGATGGAAAATGGAGGAAATTATACACTATTAATTATCTTAAATTTTTTTATTTTTTTAAAAAAATTATTAGTATATCATTTTACATATAATATCATCAATATCATTTTTGAAAAAATTGATTTAATTTGACATTAAAGACATGTATATTATAATTAATGTTTAATATAATCCTTTTAACCATCAATAATACATTATTATAAACTGAAGAATTATTTTGGAACTATAACACATCCCAAATACATTACCTTTTATGTTTTCAAAATTATTTTCCTCTTGTATTCCATTGTTCACACAAGTAGTTTTCAGTACTGTATAAGCATTTATGGTAACTATATATTCACAAAAAATTAAAAATAAATAAATATCATGAAAATAATTTAATTATAAAATATTAATATCTAATAATCATTCTCTACTTATTTTTATCCCTATGTTCACATAAATTATATATTTAAAGGAACAAGAGTGACATTTTTCCTTTTTCATTACCTAAATTCTTTTATTGGTCACCTTCATAGGAATGTGTACAATAAATAATTGAGTCACAAGAATATTTTGATAAGGTTATAAATACATTAAACTAATATTTAATAATATTAAAATGGTTTCCTTATAAATATTTTTTAACCAAGGTTAACCAGATTTACCGATTTACCATAGTGATATATTTTAACAATTTTTATAATTAATTATGAAGAAAAGTTATGTTTTAATTATTAATTAAAAATAATAATACTGGTTAAAAACATTGAATAATATTTAATAAATTTAATTCAAATAATTTATTGAAATTTTAATAAAAATGAACCCACAAAATGTGTAGAAAAACTAGTTTTCATGAAATATATTTATCAAGTATAAGATTCCCTTACATTAAATTTATGACCAACAATCATCATTATATGAATTTAAATTCATATATATATATATATTATATATAGTTTATCTAAATAATTACTCATTATAGATTATTTTAATTAATTAAATTGGAGAAACATTATGAACATAAAAACAAATTTCAGATAAATGTGTTTTAAGACAAAAAATTATCTTATATGAAAAATGGGTATAAAGATGATTGAAATATAATTAATTTGATAAAATATAACTTAATAATACATTTATTACATTAAATTAAAACTCAAAAAATACGGTTACTTTTAAATTATTTAATTTATTAAAACTAAAGGGTAGTTTTTCAGAAAAATGTATTTTCCACTACTTGTTGAAAAATAATTTTTTTTAGAAAAGTTCAAAATTTTCACTATATTAATATTTTGATATTATAATTAATAAAACTTAACATTTTTATCAAAGAATATTTATAAATGTCTCGAAAATTAAATACAAAAATTTTATCCTGAAAATCAATAGAATATATTTCTGAAGAGAATATATTTTTCAAGAATAATATGGATTTACTGAAAAATGAGTGATTATTTAATTATAATTTTTCAATACATTTATATTGAGTATGAACTATATATATATTTTATATATTATTTAATCACATTCATATCATCCAATTTAACAACAATGTGATAGTGGGCATATTTAAATAATAATTTTTTTATGGTTTAATTAGGGTGGGTGATGCATGCCAAATATATTATCAAACATAGTTTAATTTTATTAAAATAACAATATATTTAATTATTACTCAATTTAATAAATATTTTCCTAGATATTTGAACTTAGTATTAGTGAAAAAGCTTTTAAAATCTAAAAATACATTTTTTTTGAAATCTGACATCATAAAAATGGTCAATTAAACATCCTCTAGAGAATAGTGAAAATGAAATGCGAATTTCAACACATTAATAGGTTTCCAAATAAGAAAACATTAGTTAGAAGTTAAAATATGTACATATTGGAGAAAAATAAACCCAATGAATGATAGAGAGTGATGCATAAAATGGTCAAGGGAATGTTCATGGCCATAAATCCATAAATCTGTGATGGGTGAAAAGACCATTAATTTTTAAAAAATGAAGGTAAATGTATGAAATTATTGTTTCAAGACCCATTCCTTAATGTTGATGGATTCATTTACTATCAATATATAAAACACTAGAATATTAACATCGTCAATATATTATAATTTCATAAGCAGAGTTTCATTCTTCATTTTTGTTTGGAACAATTTACACTGCATTTATTAATATATGAAATGAATTTCTATGATGATTTTTTTTCTGTACTTGATGTACTGAAATTATCTTTTAATATATAAGAAAATCCATAAAAGAGTGAACATTCTTTCCATATATATCTAATATTTACCAAACCAAAATGTTTTCACTATTTATCCAAAACAATGCATTAGACTTTAAATTATTCAAAAACACTCTCAATTTTTTATCTTAATACATTCTATAAAGAAATACCCTTAAAACCCTTCCAAAATACATCGGAAAAAATTAATATTTTAAAATATAGACAGAAGGTCACTAAATTTTAAAAATCAACCAAACCATAATCTCAAAAACAGTATAGAGTAACATTTAATGTCTTATACTAAATATTGGACTACATTGATCACCATAAAAACTCAATGAAATGAAAAATTATTCAAAAATTAAATATATCATTATCAAATATTATAAAATATATTCCATGAATCTAAAAATGTAGTAAACTATAACATAAATTAAATTGTCACCATATCACTAATAATTTCCATAGACACAAATACAATCTAATTTAATCCATAAATCTCAATCATCTATTTATCCCAATTAAAAATTTTTAGTTAAACTTCCAGAATATATTAAGTGTTATATTTCCTGAAATTCTGTGTTTTCTCAAAAATATCCCCTTACATATCAATCACCTTTCTAGGTTATCAGTAACATTGAATGTATGATTTAATGTCCATAAAGAAAAATATTATGGAATAATACTTTAATACTTATTATTTTTTATAACCAAATAATCACTAATGTAACACTTCTACAACATAATTATCAAATGCCAGTATATAAGCACTTCAATCCTTCATCTTTAAGGACTATCGTGTAATATGTACTTCATTGATATTGAAGTGAGTCATTTGAATATGTAATTGGATTGGATAAATCTTATGGATCCCACACATAATAAATTGAAATAATAAATAATTCAACTATCTATGTCCTTTACTTCAAGACAAAAACACCTTAACCTTCCTTTGAGACATTTTAGGGGTGTCTGTTTACCCATTTTGACATGAAGTATTTTGATCATTTTTTCATCTACGGTATCAACCATTGTATATCTTAGCATGATATATCCTTCTCTATTATGGTTAGCCTAATAGTTGGTGAGGTGGAATTTATTAATCATATATCATGATAAAAAATATGGAATAATCACAATGTCATCCACTAATTTCATCATCCAATTTGGTTTCTCATAATCATTGTATTGTCCAACCCATTTCGTGTTAACATGATTCCTCATGGATCTAGGAATTGACTAAAACCAACAATCATATTTTGAGAAATAATAATAATAGTAGAAACCACATAATCATTTATTTATTTTATAAATCATTAAACCTTCTTTCATTCTAAGACACTTTAGTTTTAACACAGGACATTCATTGTCATCACCTATTCAAATCCTTTATAGTGGTTAATAATTAAAATGTTAATTACTCAATTCATATCCCTTGTGAGTGTCAAAAAAAGTAAAAAATACGTTC
Organism: Viscum album; assembly: GCA_963277665.1. Taxonomy (NCBI): domain Eukaryota; kingdom Viridiplantae; phylum Streptophyta; class Magnoliopsida; order Santalales; family Viscaceae; genus Viscum; species Viscum album. The sequence continues at coordinate 1,955,105,318 of OY728125.1, forward strand.
ACACTCACTATACACTATAATTATTTCTAAGATATACTCGTCCAATTCATTTTGTGGCGATTTAGCATAGATTTATCTCTTTCTGAATTCGCATCCACTTGTACTATCCAAAAATGAATGTATAGCTTGGAAAACCATATAATATCTACCATACCAAAATTTTAGGAATTTAAACAATAAATAGAAATATCTTTAAAGTCATTAATAATGTTAGGTTCCCTAATCTATGTTTTTCATAAATCTAGTTATCGAGGTTTGTTCAAAGCATTCTATATTAGTAACTTTAACAAAATGACCCCTTGAAGACTAGAGTAAATTCTTAATTTATTACATTTTTACTAAATACAATAGATCAAATACCAATGGATAAAATAGATATGCAACCATGGAGAACTAGATACATGCTTGAAACTCATATTACATTTATAAATATAAAAAATAATATAGTATTTATTTAATAATGCTAATATTTCCATAAATGTATCTACGTATGAAAATCTTAAAACACTTTATGGAATCTTGGGGAAAGGAAACATAATAACGGTGTGAGGTAAAATTATTAGTAAGAGTATTCTTATAGAATAAAATATTAATAACAACTAAATCAAAATTGATTATAAAAATGTAAATATCTGAAAACAAGATTCATTTTATCAAAAAAATAACCACAAAGAGTAATACTGAAAGAATAAATAAGGATAAAATAATTCCATATAAATAATGGAATGATCTTGAAAGATTTTCATAGATATCAGTACAAATAAAATAATCAAATGGATATTAATAACTAATATCATATTGACAGAATGCATAATATATAACATTATAAACGTATGGTCAAGGCCTCATGCGAATACATATTAAATAAATGGCTAAGGCCTCAATAAAAAACTAAGGATACCATGTATCAGGAGACCACCTAATTCTTGATTGGGCTAAAGAAGTACCTTCCCTTCACTTAATAATAAAATTCAGTCACAATATAAATGGATAGAATAATAATTTAGTACATATTAAAATTATACCTTCACATTTAAAAAAAACATAAGAAATGTTAAATAACTCCTCCAGTTTACTTATCATAAACTATCTTGATAATGAATAATGATAAAATCATTAAAAAATATCCCTAGAAGAGCATAATTAAAATATATATTTATGTCATTGATGAAAATAAATATAATGAAAATATTATTTAAGACATTTTTGAGGAAAAACTCATTTTTCTATGAAATTAAATTTTTAGTAACTGAAAATTTATAGAACAATTTGAAAATAAATTATTTTAAAAGAATCATAAAATTTTTTAAATGAAGGTTTAAATAATTGATAATTCGTGATAGTGGTAAATGTAATGGCCCAGGGTTTTGGGGTCCATTATATGGTGAAAATCTGATGTTGGGTGTTCTGGGAAGTCTGGGAAAGTTATCGCAACTTCTCGATGAAGCTTAAGACTAACGGCAACCTTAGCCTACCGGTAGCAGGCCTACCGGTAGTCGCGGCCTACCGGTAGCTCGATCTACCGGTAGCCGCAGCCTACCCGTAGCCGCGACCTACCATTAGTTGCGGCCTACCAGTAGCTCGGCCTACCGGTAGACGCGACCTACCAGTAGCTCGGCCTACCGGTATCTCGGTCTACCGGTAGCCACATCCTACCGGTAGCTTGGCATACCAGTAGCTCAGCCTACCAGTAGCCTCGACTAACCGGTAGACCTAGCCTACTGGTGACCCCCCACGGGTTTTTCCAGTAGCGCCTCCTTTTGCGCAAAATGTTTTTTTAAACCCTGTTTTGACCCCCTTAAAGCCCATTAATGGTATTTAAATTAAATGCTTGGTAAGATACCCTTCTTAAATGAAAAACCTTGCATTTTCATCATGACTTTAACCGCATTTTGATGAGTCCTTGGTTAAGGGGGGGTGTGCGTCTGATTTGACTGCTCCGAAGGGCAGGGATCTTTTAAGTTGCACGTGTGGGGTGGCCCAACCATGTGGTCAACCCACAATCCCGCTCCTTACGTAGTTTCAAGTTTTTCTCTCCAAATATTAACTGTCTCGTGCATGCTGTTTCTCAACCCTTATCAGCCTTTATATCCTAAAGGCTTCTCCCTATGTTTCTTTTTCTCGACTACCCTGCGCTCGGAATACCCTTCCTCTTGGCGAGTCGTACCTCACCTGGTGATGTTTTCCTTGATCATGTTTTGTGGACCTTGTGCTACTCACGTGGGGACTTAACGTCGATCCTTGATCAGTCAGGTAGGGGTTTGACCTTCATCTCTCCTTTCTGTGTATCTTGCTGGTTGGGTACACTACTGCTTCTATAGAATTGGATGAACCAAACTTTAATGAAGATAATAAACGGATTCTAAAGAATGAAGGGGAGGGGTGTGATCGATGATGGTGCTCTGTTTTTCTCCACTTTCATGATAAATTATTTTTGAATTGTGTGGGCTTACACCTACTGAAAATCATGGTCGTTGGTTGTCTTTCTCTGTGCACTAATAAACCCTTACCTCCTGTGATGTTTAAATGGTTTGTATTTTGGTTGTGAACCTTTTGATTTGTAAAGGAAATCGGTTAATTACGTATATTCAGCTAAATAAATCAGAAGCACCAAGATCAACACCTTTTCTATAATAACCCTGGTTTAATCCCAGTGCAATTAAAATCATGGAGTGTGTTAAATCCTTCAAATCTGAAAATACCTATTGAGTCTGCCTTGTGTTGGTAGTATTGGTTTGGTTGTTTACTCCACAGGCCGAGTACGGGTGACCTTATGGTTTTCTTGGATAGGGGCTTAGATTGCTGGGGGTGATGTGGGTGAGGATGGGATCCTCTATTGTATCACTAATTGGGGTGGGATCTTCTTCTGTTGTGAAACCTTCTTATTCATAGTTCTAGGAACTTGGGATGGTATCTCACCTTGACCTTCTTGGTTCCAATACTTGGAGGGGTCTCACATGATGTGCTTTTACAAGAGAACCGGGTGTGAATGTTTAAATTGCTGTTGGGTGTACTCTTTCCTTGGCTTGTGCTTATTCTTACTAGTTTCCCAAGTAGGTGCAGAAACTTATCTAAACCTTATTTATAAACATGGAAAAAGGATGGGACAAATGGGGATTTGGTTTGGTGTTAGTTATGACTTGGGAATGGGTGTTGTTCTCTTCTCTTATGAATGAATAGTAAAGATAGTGTTCTTTAGGCTGGCTGAAGAAAAACCCATATTGGGTGAGGGCTTGTTACCTATACATATACTTGTAGTTTCTATGCTTCTTATTCGCACCCCACCCAAGTTGAGTACTCAGTTCCAAACACCCCCATTTCATGGGGGAGGGTGTTTTCTCCAACACTCCTATGAGTGGCTGGTTATTGGATCCTTTTGTGCTCCCTTTCCCGAATAGCCCAAGAATATACGGGCAGGCTATGATGGCCTGAAGTCCATTATTAGCCCCAGAATCTTCAGGCAGGTTAGTGTGGTTGTTGGCCCAAGTGTGTGTGGGTAGGTGGTTTCCCATGTATCTTAGGGATGAGGCCCAGGTGTCTTCGGGTGTGGCAGTAGTTCTTCTAGCCCAGGTGTCTTCGGGCATGGTAGTGGTTGTTCTAGACTAGGTGTTTCCAGGCATGGTTATGTGTGATAGTTGTGGCCCATGTGTCTACGGGCGGGTTAGTTGTTGTGGCCCAGGTGTTTGCGGGTGAGATGTGTGGTTGTGGCCCAGGTTTGTGTAGTCGGGGTATGGCAGTGGGACTACGATGAGAATGGCGGGACTGGTCTGATGCATAGGATGTCTTCAATAACTAGTGGGAAATGGCACGGGGTACCCAAACATCGATTTTCTATTACTATACATTACTTGAATTGCGTTATTTGGGGATTGTACCATGGTGAGGCCTGGGTGGTTAGTTCCCTTGCTAGGTGCTTGGTTATCTGTTTTCTCATAGGGCATTAGTATTCCTCCCCACTTGTGCACGAGAGTCTTTTTTTTCCCTACTGAGTATAATTGTATGCTCACCCTACGTATATAAAACTTCTATTACGTTTCTAGGTGGAGTTTAGGGATCATGCGGGACCGTACTAGCTTGGACCATTGGGGATGTTTCTGTTGGTGTTTCCCATTTTATTGGTATCTTTTTACCTTTGGATTTTTGTGACTTGTATCTTTTACCTTTGAACATGCATATGGGAATGATTTATTTGCATCCGTATTTGCACATTCAGTTTAGTGTTGTGGGATTTACTATCTTATCTCCTGATCCTATTAAAATAAAAAGGGTAATGCCATCCATTTATTGTGTGATTTTATACCCTTGGTGCTGGTCACCACTCTGGGACCTATTGAAGGCGGGTTTCGGGGGTCATTATCTCTCCTTCAACTTAAAGAAGGAAGGTCCTGGAAATCGACTGACCCTTCCCTCCTTTTGGTGAAGGCGGGTCATGACAGAATGGTATCAGATGAATGGTTGAGAGATAGGATGGATTCTGGAGTTAGGCACAGTAATAATTGCATGGGATGGTAGGGAAATAGTGTTGGGTGACCTTGGTGCATGAATTAGGCTAGGGAATACCGGCTAGGACACAGGATTTTAGGGCCCCCCATGGTCCGATGCAAGGACTCTGGACCTACCAAACGACCAAGTAAGGCCACACTGATTGCAGGGTAAAGACCCTAGGGAAGGTACATGCATCATAACGACTTTTTTTCTTGTGTTTCATGGGTGTTTTGGGGATTTGAATAAGTAAGAAGTTTAATTATTTTTTTAAGAACAATATTCTATACTACTTGGGCTTAGGCATTCCTTGTTTACCTTGCAGCTATGGCACCTAGGAGGAAACCATGGGTGGTGCATGTGATCGAGGCCCAAGAGGTTGACATGGCCGATCGGTAGAGGGATGATCGAGAGGAGGTGGACGACCAGTGGCAGAAGACGCTTCGAGTCCTCCAGTGATAGACCCTCGAGAAGTATGAGGGAAACTCCTCTAACATGAAGACGGAGAACTGTCTAGAGGAGCTGGTGATAGCTTTCGGCTTGTTTTGGGCTCCGAATGAGTACTGGGTTCCTCTGGTCGTCATACAGATGCGAGGAGCAGTGCATCAGTGGTGGACACTCTACCCGGGGGAGAGGTGAGAGGCTGAGGTGGCATGGTCTGATTTTGAGAAGGGGTTCCGAGCAGAATTCCTCTCTTCTACGATGAAGGCGGAGTAGAGGTAGGAGCTACTCTCACTCCAGTAGGAGAGTCTATCAGTAAGGGGGTTGGGAATCAAGTTTAAGGACCTCCTCCATTTTTCTATGGACATATTTCCAGATGAGGAGTCTCGGAAATGACTTTTAGAGGAGGCAGTACAACCCTCCCTCCAATATGCTGTTACCCCCTTCAGCTTGCCGACATACTTGGAGGTCTAGAAGAAGGCTGAAGTGGTGGAGAGGATGCACGTGCTAGGAGGTGTGTCACGAGAGGGGATCCAGCTAGGCCCGTCAAAATTTAAGGCTGTCAGCACCAGACCTCTAGCATCGGGACCCTCTAGGTTCGGACCAGCAGGGAGCAGGCCGCAACAGTTCCAGTTTCGGTCCCCCGGTCCTCGCCCTTTTCCTTTGGGCCCAAGAAGGAGGTGCTTCATCTGTGGGAGCCATGGACATCTCCAGAATCATTTCCCGGACCGATTACAGTATGGTTTTGGCGAACATGCCCAGCACCCGCCCCAGCAGAAACTTCCAGATAGGCCCTTTCAGCAGCAGCAGTAGGGGCAGTGAGCTCCCGCTCCTCCTAGGGCAGGTGTTGTAAGGGGAGGCAGACATAAGGGAACTCCTCGGGGACCTCGACCAGGGTGTGGTCGGGGAGGCTTCCGACAACCGAGAGGTAGAGGATCTAGGCGTTGATAGTTGCACGCCACGGAGGCAGCAGTTCTAATAGGACCGGAGGTCATTCAAGGTATGATTAGTTTGTTTAGTACCCTTGCTTATGCCTTGTTCGATACCAGAACTTCGCACTCCTTTTTTGCACCCGGTCTGGGCCGTGCTCTGGATCTTGTTACTGAGAGACTTCCAGTTCCCTTGGTGCTGAGCACACTAGTCCTAGGTCAGACCGACTTGTAATATGTTTATTGAGGATGCAGACTGATGATTGGGGCACATCAGTCGGTCAGGGATCTCCTACTATTGCAGATACATCCATACGATGTCATCCTAGGCATCGACTAGTTGTTCTCTGTATGTGCCATCATCGACTGCTTCCGAGTAAGGGTTGTGTTACCAGACTTGGGAGGCCAAAATCATACTTTCACCGGTGAGTGGAGCGGTCAGAAGGGCAGCAGGTGAGAGGAACCCCTCATATCCTTGTTAGTCAAGCTATCAGTAGAGCCAGTACATGCTGAGATGGTGGAGGTACCAGGTATTTTCAGTGAGTTTATAGACGTCTTCTCTTAGGAGGTAACGACTATACCCCCTCAACGTGATATCGAGTTTGGGATAGACTTGTAGCCTGGTGCTTGTCCGATTTCATTGGCTCCCTACCAGATGGCACCTTCGGAGCTACGTGAGTTGCAAATTTAGATTGACAATCTGATGAAGAGGGGTTATGTTTGACCAAGTGCGTAACCGTGGGGTGCTCTAGTCTTGTTCGCAAAGAAGGAAGATGGAGGTCTCAGGTTGTACATAGACTATAGGAGGCCGAATTAGGTAAAGATCAAAAATCACTACCCTCTTCCGAGGATAGATGATATTTTCGACCAACTGAAAGGGTCAGGATGGTTCTCAAAGATCGACCTATGGTCTGGGTATCACCAGTTGAGGGTGAAGTAGGGATACATCCCTAAGATGACCTTCAGGTGAAGATATGGGCACTTTGAGTTTTTAGTCAAGAATTTCGGTGTTACGAACGCCCCGACTGTGTTCATGGGGATTATGAACTCCGTCTTCCGGTAGTACCTGGATCGGTTTGTGGCCATGTTCATCGACGACATCCTAATATATTTAAGATCATAGGAGGATCACATGGAGCATCTTAGGACAGTTTTAGAGGACCTCCGACAACACCAACTCTATGGGAAGTTGTCGAAATGCATGTTCTGGACTTGAGAAGTACACTTCCTTGGGCACGTAGTGTCCAAACAAGGGGTAGCAGTGGAACCATCAAAGGTTGCGGTGGTTGTTTCTTGGGAAGCACCCAAAAATGTGGCAGAGGTTCGTAGTTTCCTCGGGCTGGTAGGTTACTATCGGAGGTTTGTACCCAACTTCTCCCAGCATGCAGCCCCTTTGACAGCCTTGACCAAGAAGGACCAGGTTTTCGTGTGGAGTGAGCAGTGCAAGGCAGCCTTCAACTATCTGAAGGAGAAGTTCGTTAGTTCCCCGGTGCTGAGACTACCAGAAGAAGGGGTGGCGTATGAGGTGTTCTGTGATGCTTTAGGGAAAGGCCTTGGTTTTGTGTTGATGCAGCGATAAAGGGTGATCTCTTATGGGTCTAGGAAACTACGCCCTCAAGAGCGTAATTATTCCTCCCACAATCTGGAACTTCCAGCGGTCTTTTTCGCACTAAATTTATGATGGCATTACCTCATCGGAGAATTCTTTGTGGTCTTCACGGATCACAAAAGCTTGAGGTATGTCTTCTCCCAGAGGGACCTAAACTTACGGAAACGAAGGTGGATGGAGTTACTCCTGGATTACGACTTCGATATTTCCAACACTTCAGGATAGGGAATGTAGTGTATGATGCTTTCAGCAGGAGGTCGCAAAAAGATGCAGTCCGAGAGTCGACAGACACCTGGAAGGCAATGGAGGAGTTGGCTGCCTTGCACCAGGATGCGAGGATGGATAGCGGTAGAGGTTTCATGTATCAGATGATAGTGAAGTCTTATATATTGCGGAAAGTGGAGGAGTCTTAATGGGGAGACCCAGAGTGCGAAGTGATGCACGATCAGGTTGACCAGGTCAATGCTCCGGAATGGTGGATGGAGGATGGTTAGAACCAGATGCTTTTCCGAGGGAAGTTGTTTTTTCTAGAGGCGATGCACGGAAAGGTTCTTAGTGAGTTCCACAACTCACTCCTAGTAGTGCAACCTGGAGTTTCCAAGATGTACCAGGGTCTGAAGAGATAGTTTTAGTGGCCCAGAGTAAAGAGAGCAGTGGCAGAGTTTGTGGGCAAGTGCCTAGGGTGTCAGCAGGTGAAGGATGAACACCATGTTCCAGGCGGCCTGCTGTAGTCTCTAGATGTCCCCAAGTTGAAGTGGGACAACAACTCGATGGATTTCGTCATGGGACTACCCAAGGTACAAGGGGGATACGATTCCATGTGGGTAGTGGTGGATCAGTTGACGAAATCGTCTCACTTTCTGGGTATCAAGGAGTCGGGTTCAGTAGATAATTTAGCACGAAGGTACGTGGATGAGGTGGTGCGGTTGCATGGAGTCCTAAGGTCCATAGTCTCGGATTGGGATGCATGGTTTACCTCATGAGTCTAGAGAGGACTGAAACCTGCTTTTGGCTCTCATTTGCGTATTAGCACTGCTTTCTATCCCCAAACAGATGGACAGACAGAGTGCACCATTCATACCTTGGAGGATATGCTGCGGGAATGTGTTATGGACTCAGGAGTATCGTGAGTGCAACACTTGCCTCTGGTAGAATTTGACTACAATAATATCTATCACTCTACCATTGGTATGGCACCGTTTGAAGCCTTGTACGGGAGGACAGGCCACTCACCTGTGTGCTGGACTGAAGTCAGAGAAGTGGCAACCTTGGCCCAGAGGTGGTGCATGGCATGACAGAGAAGGTTCAGCTCGTGCGTGAAAGGATGAAGGCATCCCAGGACAGATAGAAGTCGTATGCCGATCGTAGGAGGAGGCCCTTGGAGTTCGAGGTTGGGAATCATGTGTTATTAAAGGTTTATTCTTGACGTGGCCAGCGATGTTTTGGGAAGGGGAGTAAGCTCTCCCCTAGGTTCATCCGACCTTTCAAGGTGTTGGGATGAGTTGGTGAGGTGGAATATCAGCTGGCTCTGCCACCTCAGTTTGAGAAAGTTCATAACGTATTTCATGTCTCCCAGCTTCGTCGATATCTACAAGACGACTCCCATGTCATCGACTGGGGAGAGTTAGATGCGAAAGAGGATGCGACCTTCATAGAACTACCGATCAAGATCAAAGATCGTAAGGAGAAAGTGCTTCGGGGATAAAACATCCCCTTTTTTTGTGTGTTGTGGAGGCATGGTGGCCCAGAAGAGAGAACATGCGAGCGGGAGGCCTAGTTACAAGTCCTATACCCAGACCTGTTTTGACTTGTTGTTTTGTTCTGACCTTGTTGAGATGTTTTACCTGGGGATTTAATATATGTGAAATTCTTGTTTTTCTTAACCATGAGATTATCTATTCTGTGTTCCCTATGTGTGTTCCTGGATGTGTGACAATGGGAAAAACTAACTGATAATCAGGACGCGTTAATGCGGATGTGATTAAACCCATGCGGGCGAGTCAGTGCCACCCATAATGGATAATATCCTGGCATGTAGGAAGTGACTCCCTGACTCAGGTGTTGGCCAGTGTAAATCCTTGTCCTATTTGTGACTATTGTGGTTAATAACTCTTGGGTAGGTATTCCTGGATGTAGGGGGAGGGTTCTATTCCATCTTTCGAACAACTCAAGGGTTTTCCCCTGAGAAGTATCTTAAGAGGGTGGTTGTTCAGACCCCACTTTTCTCCTTTCTGGTTTGTTCTTAAATTCTCGGGGATGAGAATAGTTTGAGAAGTATCTGATGTGATGGACTGGGGTTTTGGGGTCCATTACATGGTGAAAATATGATGTTGGGTGTTCAGGGTAGTCTGGGAAAGTTATCGAGGCTTATCGGTGAAGCTTAAGACTAACGATAGCCTTAGCCCACCGGTAGCAGGCCTACCTGTAGCTTGGTCTACCGGTAGCCGCGACCTACCGGTAGCTCAGTCTACCAATAGCTGCAACCTACTGGTAGCTCGGCCTACCCGTAGCTCAGCCTACTGGTAGCCTTGGCTAACCGGTAGACCTAGCCTACTGGTGACCCCCCACGAGGTTTTCCAGTAGCGCCTTCTTTTTCAGCAAAATGTTTTTTACACCCTTTTTTGACCCCCTTAAAGCCTATTAATGGTATTTAAATTAAATTCATGGTAGGATACCCTCCTTAAATGAAAAAGAATGCATTTTCTTCATTCCATTAACCACGTTTTAAGGATTCCTTGGTTAAGGGGGGTGTGCGTCTGATTTAACCGCTCTGAAGGGTGGGGATCATTTAAGTTGCGCGTGCGGGGTGGCCCAATCACATGGTCAACCCACAGTCTCGCTCCTTATGAGGTTTCGAGGTTTTCTCTCCGTATCTTAACCATCCCGAGCGTGCTGTATCTCAGCCCTTATCAGCCTTTATATCCTAAAGGCTTCTCCCTACGTTTCTTTTTCTCGATTACCCTGTGCTCAGAATACACTTCCTCCTGGCGAGTCATACCTCACCCGGAAAAGTTTTCCTTGATCATGTTCCATGGACCTCATGATACTCATGCGGGGAATTAATGTCGATCCTCGATCTTTCAGGTAGGGGTTTCACCTTCATCTCTCCTTTATGTGTATCTTGCGGGTTGGGTACGCTACTGCTTCTGTAGAATTGGATGAACCAAACATTAATGAAGATAATAAATAGATTTGAAAGAATTAATGGGAGAGGTGTGATCAATGATGGTGCTCTATTTTTATCCTCTTTCATGATTAATTATTTCTGAATTGTGCGGGCTTACACCTACAAAAAATCATGGCCGTTGGGGGTCTTTCTCTGTGCACTAATAAACCCTTACCTCTTGCGATGTTTAAACAGATTGTATTTTGGTTGTGAACCTTTTTATGTGTAACTGAAATTAGTTAATTACGTATATTAGGATAAATAAATTGGAATCACCACGATCAACTCCTTTTCTATGATAACCCCATATTAAGCCGAGTGTAATTAAAATCATAGAGTGTGTTAAATCTTTTAAATCTGAAAATACCTGTTGAGTCTGCCTTGTGTTGGTAGTATTGGTTTGGGTGTTTCCTCCACGGGCCGAGTACGGGTGACCTTATGGTTTTCTTGGAGAGTGGCTTAGATTGTTGGGGTTGATGTGGGTGAGGATGAGATCCTCTCTTGTATCATGAATTGGGGTGGGATCCTCTTCTGTTGTGAAACCTTCTTATTCATAGTTCTGGGAACTTGGGACTGTATCTCGCCTTGACCTGCTTGGTTCCAATACATGGAGGGGTCTCACTTTATGTGCTTTTAGAAGAGAACCAGGTGTGAATGTTTAATTTGTTGTTGGTGTACTCTTTCCTTGGCTTCCTCTTATGCTTACTAGTTTCCCAAGTAGGTGCAAAAACTTATTTAAACATTATTACTGAACATGTAAACAAGGATGAGACAAATGAGGATTTGGTTTGGTGTCTGTTGTGACTTGGGCATGGGTGTTGTTCTCTTCTCTTATGAATGAATAGTAAGGATAATGTTCTTTAGGCTAGCTAAAGCAAAACCTAGATTGGGTGAGTGCTTGTTACCTAAACATATACATGTAGTTTTTGTGTTTCTTATTCGCGCCCCACCCAAGTTGAGCACTTAGTGCTGAACACCCCAATTTAATGGGGGTGGGTGTTTTTCCCAACACTCATATGAGTGGTTGGTTATTTACTCCTTTTCTGATCCCCTTCCTGAATAGCCCAAGACTCTACGGGCAGCCTGTGATGGCCTGAAGTCCATTATTAGCCCAAGAATCTTCGGGCAGGGTAGTGTGGTAGTTGGCCTAGGTGTGTGCGGGAAGGGGGTTTCCCAAGTATCTTTGGGATGAGGCCCAGGTGTCTTCGGGTGTGACAGTAGTTCTTCAATCCAAGGTGTCTTCGGGCGTGGCAGTGGTTGTTCTGGCGTAGGTGTTTGCAGGCATGGTTACGTGTGACAGTTGTGGCCCATATAACGACCCATACTTTACATACATTGTTAATACATCGAAATTGAAGCACACTTATTACAACATATGACAAAACCACAAAGGACCGTATAGGTATAGTGTCTTTAGAAACTGGGAAACATAAACAACTGGTTCATAAATCTTCTACAGTGTCTCCCACTTATTTCATCATATCTAGGGTCCCATTTAGCATATTCTACTTAATATCCATCTTCCTGACCTGGGGAAAAGAAAACATAAAAGGGTGAGCTCAAATGCTCAGCAAGGGCAAATAAAGGAAATAAAAATCATATCATATCTTTATGAAAATCAAAACCTTCAAAAGAGATCATAGTATCTTAACATGGAATAAATCATAGAAGTGAAAATGAGATCCCCATAATCATAACATAAAACTTGAAACTTTGTGGCATGCACACATAATCATGGAAAATCATTTCTTGTTAGTCATGACTCATTGCCAAGACTATCTTAGTGGACAAAGTCCCTTTCTGAACCGAGTTCACTCCTCGTTTCAGTCCTGTTTCACTGAACCGAAATAACCTTCCGTTCCAGCCATGTCTATCTCATGAGATATAAATATTTACCCAATGCATTGGAGGGAGATATAGGTCCCACCCATCTTATAATTAATCCTTTATTATGTGTGCCACATAATCATAAATCATACATCATCGCATAACCCATGTAATAAAAATGGGATTTTTAAATAACATGACATCATAAAACAATTCATATAAGATAAAGGAATTAATAAAAATGTTTCCATCACAAAATAATCAAATCCATGTAATAATAGGGATAAAAACAGAACCCTTTTATTATCTTAGATGGAAAATAATTTTGATAAAATACTTGAACTTCATTCTTGAGGAAAATATCCTTTCTACTTCAAAAACACTTTTCCTTTCTTAACATGTCATACAATTTTAAACTAAAAGAAGTTGATTAAAAATAAACTTGAATACTTGTAAAGGATGCTTCTTGGAAATATTGTTTTAGAAATCCATTCATGTCGTATAAGTTAAAAAAAACATTCTTCGCACTTTTGTCGGAAAAGTCAAAAAGTACCTCGTACGAAAAACGACAAAAGATTCCTTTCATACATATTACTAAAAACTCACCGAAGGGTAAAAATGGATTTAAACAATTGTAGGTGGATGGAAATAATATAAAATATTGATAAAACATGGATGTGGATGATAAAATACACCCCAGTAAATACTTACGAATAAACAATCTCGGATAAAAATGAGATTGTGATATTTCCCTTACCTTAGGTCCGATTTGCTTCGTATGTGTCCGAACCTCCTGTATAATGATTTAAATAATGTCATTGACTTATTACATAATCATATTCATTGTTATGATATCATATATGGTTCACTTATGACATTATATTACCCGTTCTTTTGTAAATTCCATGTTAAAGAAGCGTTTTGGGTAAAATTGTTTCATTTATCGTAGGTGTTTTGACTTGTTGTTCTTGACATTATTATTACTTATATCATGATTTACTTACTTCAAGAATATAAAATATGATTTATATATCATATATATTCAGTATATATATATATATAATATAGATAAATAAAATGAAAAACACCGTTCATGGAGACGGTAGTCCGTACGTACGCATGAACGCTGTTTTCCATTCCTTATTGTCTTGAAATGGAAGTAAGTAGATGACATACATATATGTATATACATAAATCCAGTAGCTTTATAATGTCATATATTTCATTATTATTTCTTATATATACTTTATAATCATTCTTAAATGGTTAACATGGAGAATGAATCTCATCGCGTCGTGGAGACGGTAGTCCGTACGTACGCACGAGCGATGATATCATTTCTATAAATATTGAATTGAATTGGAGTGGATTATAAAATATATCAGAATCAATATGATGTTTTAATAACTATGTATAGTAATTCTTTACACCATTATACCCATCCATGTAAGGTGGTGGTGGAAAATAGATTACAGCACGGCGTGGAGACGGTATTCCGTACGTACGCACGCGCGATGATTTCTTTTTCCGTAGGATGGATAGATGGTGAAATAGGGTTCTTTCATACTTATAATAACATATCAGTATATGAGTGATACTGATGTTATTACTTAATAATGAAACAACCTAAGAAGAAGAAGTGGAAGAAGAAATAAAGATGAAAGAATTGGTAATGGTAATTACCTCTTCTTTGAAGCGCCTCTTTGAGACCTCCTCTTAGGGCACTAAAATTGGTCTTTGAGGAAGACCAGAACCTCTAGGATGTTTCTAGGGAAGTGGATAAGAGATTTTGGCAGGGGTTGGCCGAGCTTGAGTGCTCAAATTATTGTGAGGAGGAGGGGGAGGAGGTGTCCTTTTATAAGGGAGGAGAGGGGCACCTTAGGAATATCTCAAAATATTATTTTATATTAAAGTCAAAATCGGTTTATAATGGTTCCAAAGGGTCTTATTTCGAAGATAAAGAGGGGAAGGGTAGAAATCCTATCAACCAATAAGATTTATACAAGTTAAGGGTATTATTTTAACCTTATCAATTAGATTTAACTCTAAGTTAAATAATTTAACTTTTACCGTGTCTTTTTGTTTTCTTTCACTATATGGTTAATACACTTACTATAACATGCCAAAAGAACCCTAAATTGTTTATTATTAATATATATATCCTTATCTAAGTCATTTGGCCGAACCTTAGATTTTTAGGAATAAAATAACAATTAATAATATAATATTTGATTTAAAAACTATTTTGTGTCAATTTTGACACTATTTGATATATGATTTTTGTGAAAGTCATAACAGACTTATATGTTCGAACCAAGTTGATTACATCAACACTAATATATAATAGTAACCTAGAAAATTAGTGGAATTCATAAAAAGTCTCAAATTACATTTATTTTGGTGTTTATAACATCAATTAAGTCAATATTTCATTAATAAGATAATTACTGCATCATCTTTGTGTCATCAATAAATTAAATTATTTGATGTCTAAAAATTAAAAATAAAATACCATCATGTAGGAAATCTTTTTTAGCTTTCTAATGAATATTTACAATCGAATTTATCTTATTTATAACCCCATATTAAACATGATTTACTTATTAAACTTTGATTTTAACTATTTTAACCCTTCTTTAAATAAATTAATAATAAATGTCCTAATCTAATCCAAGTGGGCCTAAATGGTCATATTTTATTTCTAAGTTTGTTTTTGGTCGAATTAAACTTGTCCAATAGAATTAGGACATGTGTTAGGGTAATATTAATATCATATTTACCCTTAGTTACCCTATTTACTATTAACCGCGGTAAAAAAGTAAAAAGTTACTATTCACCAAAAAATTATTTTTATCTCATTGAACCACATTTTACTTACTGATATCAACCGTGTCTGTCGGATTTTCGAAATTCCATTCACATAAGCGGTAAAATTAATTTTTATGCAAAATTCAGTTTTTAACCTACCACTTAGTGGTTTCACTATTCATAAAAAATTGAAAGTTTTCAGAAAAATACAATAATTTCACCCTAGGCTAATTTCGATATTCTGAGTCCAAAAATGAAGTCCATTTTGAAAAATAAAATTTATAAAATTTCAAAAAAGTGGTTATTACTATTCATAACGGCTAGTTTTAATAGCATATTGTTGTTTAGTGAAACTCGGTATTGCGTACGACGCAAGCTATCGAGGAAGGTCGCGATTGCGTGTAAAGCAACCCAAGAAAGTGTTGTGTATAAAAAGATTCCTTTGATGATTTATATAACATAAAAGTCTCGGGTGTTACATTCTACCCCCCTTAAAAAGAATTTCGCCCTCGAAATTCGTCACTTTGTAACAAACAAATGAGGATACTTCTCCCTCATCATATCCTCAAGCTCCCATGTAGCTTCTTCAAGTTGGTGGTTCCTCCATAAAACTTTCACCAAGCGAGTGGTCTTGTTTCGTAGGACTTTTTCGCTACGATCCAGAATCTCTATCGGCTGTTCTTCATAAGAAAGATCTTGCTCCAGCGGTACAACTTTTGAGCTGAGTACATGTGAAGGATCTGGCATGTACTTTCTCAGGAGAGATACATGGAACACATCGTGAACTTGAGAGAGATTCGGTGGAAGCGCCAATCGGTAAGCTACCTTCCCAACACGATCCAGTATTTCAAAAGGACCGATATATCTAGGGCTCAACTTCCCCTTCTTTCCAAATCTCATAACCCTCTTCCAGGGAGATATTCGTAAGAACACTTTTTCGCCCACTTCAAACTCTAGGTCTTTTCTTCGGTTGTCGGCATAACTTTTCTGTCGAATCTGAGCTGCTCTTATGTGTTGTTGAATAGATCTAACCTTTTCTGCCATTTCATCAACGAGATCAGGTCCTAATAGCTTTCTTTCCCCAACTTCATCCCAGCAAGTTGGAGTCCTGCATTTCTTTCCATAGAGAGCTTCATAAGGAGCCATCTGAATACTGGAGTGAAAGCTATTATTATAAGAAAATTCCACCAAAGGTAGGTGTTTATCCCAACCTCCTTTGAAATCCATAGAGCAAGCTCTCAACATATCTTCTAGGGTTTGAATTGTTCTCTCAGACTGACCGTCTGTCTGGGGATGATAAGCAGTGCTGAAACTCAACTCTGTATCCAGAGTATGCTGAAGACTTCGCCAGAACTTCGAGGTAAATCTCGGATCTCGATCAGATATAATAGAAAGTGGTACTCCATGCAATCTTACCACTTCCTTTATATATATCCTGGCAAGCTTATCTAGAGAGAAATCCTCTCCAATAGCAATGAAGTGTGCAGACTTTGTAAGACGATCAACTATGACCCAGATAGCATTATTGCCTTTGGATGTTTTAGGAAGTCCTGTGACAAAGTCCATAGTGATGTTTTCCCATTTCCATTCGGGTATGGGTAATGGTTGTAACATCCCCTTAGACTTCTGTCTCTCAGCTTTAACTTGTTGACAAACCAAGCATCGAGAGACATATTCAGCAACATCTCTTTTCATGCCATCCCACCAGAAGTACTCTTTCAGGTCCCTATACATCTTCGTGCTTCCAGGATGAATAGAGAATGAAGAACTATGAGCCTCATCCAGCAGCTCTTTCTTTAATTCGGGGATGGGAGGAACGCAAACCCGATTCCTGAACTTTATTATCCCATCACAATCAAGGTTGAATTCAGGAACATTTCTCACCTTCTTTTGTAACTCGACATCTTCTTTCTGTGCCTCTTTAATCTTCACATGTATAGATGGTTGAACATTCATTTGAGAAAGATAAGATTTTTCCCCTTCCATTATAATTCCAAGATCCATCCTTTGTAAATCCATAAATATTGGATCTTTTGTGATCCTCATCATGGATAAACTAGCATGGTCTTGTCGACTTAATGCATCTTCCACCTTGTTTGCTTTCCCAGGGTGGTAATGGATTGAGCAGTCATAATCCTTAATCAGCTCCAACCATCTTCTTTGACGCATATTCAACTCCTTTTGTGTGAAAATATACTTTAAACTTTTATGATCAGTATAAATATCACACCTTTCACCATAAAGGTAATGCCTCCAAATCTTTAATGCAAAGATTACCGCAGCCAACTCCAAATCATGTGTTGGGTAATTTTGCTCATGGATTTTCAACTGTCGTGAGGAATAAGCTATCACCATATCTTTTTGCATAAGAACACACCCCAATCCCTTCTTGGATGCATCACTGTAGATCACAAACCTTTCTCCACTACAAGGCAGTGTGAGCACAGGTGCACTGGATAACCTTCTTTTCAACTCCTTGAAATTCTCTTCACATTCCTCTGTCCAGACAAACTTAACTCCCTTCCGAGTCAACTTGGTGATTGGATTAGATAATCGTGAAAAATCTTTTACAAAACGTCGATAATATCCAGCCAAACCAAGAAAACTTCGGATCTCAGTTACTGTTGTTGGTCTTGACCATCTTTCGATAACCTCTGTTTTTGCTGGATCCACAGATATCCCCTCTTTTGAGATTATATGACCCAAAAATGCAACTTTTTGAAGCCAAAATTCACACTTGGTAAATTTGGCATAAAGCTTCTCCTTTATCAGGGTCTTCAATATAATTCTCAAGTGATCTTCATGCTCTTCCTTGCTCTTTGAATAGACAAGAATATCATCTATAATGACTACCACAAATTGATCAAGATAGTCTCTAAAGACTCTATTCATTAGATCCATGAAGATAGCAGGGGAATTAGTAAGACCAAATGGCATCACTATAAATTCATAGTATCCATACCTTGTACGGAAAGCCGTCTTTGGTATATCCTCCCTTTTGACCCTTAATTGATGATACCCTGAACGAAGATCAATCTTGGAAAAGTATTGAGCTCCACGTAGTTGGTCAAATAAGTCATCAATGCGAGGGAGAGGATATTTGTTCTTGATAGTGATCTTGTTAAGTTCTCGATAATCAATGCAAAGTCTCATTGATCCATCTTTCTTCTTAACAAATAGAACAGTTGCTCCCCAAGGTGACGCACTAGGGCGTATGAATCCCTTATCAAGATTCTCTTGGAGTTGCTTCTTCAATTCCTGCAACTCAATTGGGGCCATTCTATAAGGTGTCTTTGAAATAGGCAAAGCACCCGGTACGAGTTCTATTGAAAACTCAACTTCACGATTTGGTGGAAGACCCGGCAATTCCTCCGGAAAGACATCATCAAACTCCCGTACAATGGGCATATTCTTAATCGTGAGTTTCTCACCAACCATTTGAGATAAATAACCTTCATTTAGTGGAATCAATACCCATAAGATGGAAGAAATTTCCACTGGAAGGTTATGTTCATCCTTGCATTGATAGACGATCGTAGATTGATCTGGAATATGAAATGTGACTTCCCTTATTTGGCAATTATATGAGCTCCATGTAGAGAAAGCCAATCCATGCCAAGAATCACATCAAATTCCACTAAAGGAAGGATCACAAGATTTGCAGGAAGCACTTTCCCACAAACTTCGATCGGAGAAGAATTATAAACTTTTGATGCGATTGATGTGCCATTAGGTGTTGTCACAGGTAACTCAACATCTAATTGTTGAGGTAATACGGTGATACCCTTAGAAAATTTTTCAGAAATAAAAGAGTGGGTGGATCCAGAATCAAATAAAACATTTGCTACTTTAGAGTGGATGGTATGTGTACCTTTCACCACATCGTTATCGTACTCTACATCGCTGATAGAAATTGCATGTGACTTTCCATTGTCTTTAGCCTTAAGAGTTTGTTGACGTCGACCATCATCATCAACCCTTGGATTTGGGCATTGATTGGCATAATGCCCCATCTCCTTGCACTTGAAACATTGAAGTGTAGTAGGTTCATTCTGTGTATCCCTTCCTTTGTTTGCGTCATTAGACATCTTCTTCCCATTATCACGGCATTCAAATGCCCGATGACCTTCTTTTCCACATTTAAAACATTTACTTGTCCCTTTAAGACAACTCCCTCCATATTTCTTTCCACACTTTGAGAATAAGGAAAAGCTCATCTTCTTTTCCGTGTGCTCTTTAGATTTTTCTTTGAATTCCATCTTCCTCTTCTTATCAAACCCATGTGACTGATGGGTTACTCCAATCTCCATCTCGACTTTGAGAGCACATCGAACGATTTCCTCGTAGCTATTGAAGTCCCTTATGGCTAACTCCCTTCGAAGACTTGGTTTTAAGCCACTAAAGAATCGATCGATCTTACCCTCAGGTTGGATAATAATACCAGAAGCGTACCTTGCAAGTCTGGTAAAATTTGCTTCATAGGTACCAACAGATTCATCATCCCTTTGCTTCAGTTCAGGGAACTCTTTCTCCATCTTTGTTCGGAGAATACGAGGGAAGTACTTATTGAAAAATAAGTTATTGAACTCGTCCCATTCCATAGACTCAATTTCATCCCTTTTCCTCGTATTCTTAACAAGATTCCACCATTGATCAGCATCTCCTTCCAAACGATACACTTCTAGGATGACTTTATCATGTTCAGAATATTGAAGAACTGAAAATATCTTTTCAGTAGTACTAATCCATTGTTCAGCAACTAATGGATCAGTAGACCCGCTGAAAGAAGGTGGACGCTGCCTCATGAAGGATTCAATAGAATTTTGCTCCCTCCTTTGCTCGTTTGGAAATCCTGCATGATTCATAGCTTGAGAAAGTTGTGTGAGCATGGCTACAAGATTTTGCATTCCAGCTCCCATATCGTTTGGTTGCTCAGGGGGACAATCATTGCATTGCCCATCGCATTCCGCATTAACACGGTTCCTTCGGGTTCCAGCCATTGACTAAAACCAAGAAGAATAGTGTGAGCAACACTAATTATAATAGGAAACCACATAATTCAAGAATAAAATTTTCATGCTTAAGGTCTTATCCTAGGTTATTCAAGGCCATTTCTAAAACACTAAGATTGTGTTCTATGCTTAGACTTATCCTTAGGGTTCTTACTAAGGCTTTCACATCCTAGTTTCCAAAGGTTGACTATACCTTTCCTCTGATACCAACTATAACGACCCATACTTTACATACATTGTTAATACATCGAAATTGAAGCACACTTATTACAACATATGACAAAACCACAAAGGACCGTATAGGTATAGTGTCTTTAGAAACTGGGAAACATAAACAACTGGTTCATAAATCTTCTACAGTGTCTCCCATTTATTTCATCATATCTAGGGTCCCTTTTAGCATATTCTACTTAATATCCATCTTCCTGACCTGGGGAAAAGAAAACATAAAAGGGTGAGCTCAAATGCTCAGCAAGGGCAAATAAAGGAAATAAAAATCATATCATATCTTTATGAAAATCAAAACCTGCAAAAGAGATCATAATATCTTAACATGGAATAAATCATAGAAGTGAAAATGAGATCCCCATAATCATAACATAAAACTTGAAACTTTGTGGCATGCACACATAATCATGGAAAATCATTTCTTGTTAGTCATGACTCATTGCCAAGACTATCTTAGTGGACAAAGTCCCTTTCTGAACCGAGTTCACTCCTCATTTCAGTCTTGTTTCACTGAACTGAAATAACCTTCCATTCCAGCCATGTCTATCTCATGAGATATAAATCTTTACCCAATGCATTGGAGGGAGATATAGGTCCCACCCATCTTATAATGAATCCTTTCTTATGTGTGCCACATAATCATAAATCATACATCATCGCATAACCCATGTAATAAAAATGGGATTCTTAAACAACATGACATCATAAAACAATTCATATAAGATAAAGGAATTAATAAAAATGTTTCCATCACAAAATAATCAAATCCATGTAATAATAGGGATAAAAACAGAACCCTTTTATTATCTTAGATGGAAAATAATTTTGATAAAATACTTGAACTTCATTCTTGAGGAAAATATCCTTTCTACTTCAAAAACACTTTTCCTTTCTTAACATGTCATACAATTTTAAACTAAAAGAAGTTGATTAAAAATAAAATTGAATACTTGTAAAGGAAGCTTCTTGGAAATAATGTTTTAGAAATCCATTCATGTCGTATAAGTTAAAAAAAACATTCTTCGCACTTTTGTCGGAAAAGTCAAAAAGTACCTCGTACGAAAAACGACAAAAGATTCCTTTCATACATATTACTAAAAACTCACCGAAGGGTAAAAATGGATTTAAACAATTGTAGGTGGATGGAAATAATATAACATATTGATAAAACAAGGATGTGGATGATAAAATACACCCCAGTAAATACTTACGAATAAACAATCTCGGATAAAAATGAGATTGTGATATTTCCCTTACCTTAGGTTTGATTTGCTTCGTATGTGTCCGAACCTCCTGTATAATGATTTAAATAATGTCATTGACTTATTACAGAATCATATTCATTGTTATGATATCATATATGGTTCACTTATGACATTATATTACCCGTTCTTTTGTAAATTCCATGTTAAAGAAGCGTTTTGGGTAAAATTGTTTCATTTATCGTAGGTGTTTTGACTTGTTGTTCTTGACATTATTATTACTTATATCATGATTTACTTACTTCCAGAATATAAAATATGATTTATATATCATATATATTCAGTATATATATATATATATAATATATAGATAAATAAAATGAAAAACACCGTTCATGGAGACGGTAGTCCGTACGTACGCATGAACGCTGTTTTCCATTCCTTATTGTCTTGAAATGGAAGTAAGTAGATGACATACATATATGTATATACATAAATCCAGTAGCTTTATAATTTCATATATTTCATTATTATTTCTTATATATACTTTATAATCATTCTTAAATGGTTAACATGGAGAATGAATCTCATCGCGTCGTGGAGACGGTAGTCCGTACGTACGCACGAGCGATGATATCATTTCTATAAATATTGAATTGAATTGGAGTGGATTATAAAATATATCAGAATCAATATGATGTTGTCATAACTATGTATAGTAATTATTTACACCATTATACCCATCCATGTAAGGTGGTTGTGGAAAATAGATTACAGCACGGCGTGGAGACGGTATTCCGTACGTACGCACGCGCGATGATTTCTTTTTCCGTAGGATGGATAGATGGTGAAATAGGGTTCTTTCATACTTATAATAACATATCAGTATATGAGTGATACTGATGTTATTACTTCATAATGAAACAACCTAATAAGAAGAAGTGGAAGAAGAAATAAAGATGAAAGAATTGGTAACGGTAATTACCTCTTCTTTGAAGCGCCTCTTTGAGACCTCCTCTTAGGGCCCTAAAATTGGTCTTTGAGGAAGACCAGAACCTCTAGGATGTTTCTAGGGAAGTGGAGAAGAGATTTTGGCAGGGGTTGGCCGATCTTGAGTGCTCAAATTGGTGTGAGGAGGAGGGGGAGGAGGTGTCCTTTTATAAGGGAGGAGAGGGGCACCTTAGGAATATTTCAAAATATTATTTTATATTAAAGTCAAAATCGGTTTATAATGGTTCCAAAGGGTCTTATTTCGAAGATAAAGTGTGGAAGGGTCGAAATCCTATCAACCAATAATATTTAGACAAGTTAAGGGTATTATTTTAACCTTATCAATGAGATTTAACTCTAAGTTAAATAATTTAACTTTTACCGTGTCTTTTTGTTTTCTTTCACTATATGGTTAATACACTTACTATAACATGCCAAAAGAACCCTAAATTGTTTATTATTAATATATATATCCTTATCTAAGTCATTTGGCCGAACCTTAGATTTTTAGGAATAAAATAACAATTAATAATATAATAGTTTATTTAAAAACTATTTTGTGTCAATTTTGACACTATTTGATATATGATTTTTGTGAAAGTCATAACAGACTTATATGTTCGAACCAAGTTGATTAAATCAACACTAATATATAATAGTAACCTATAAAATTAGTGGAATTCATAAAAAGTCTCAAATTACATTTATTTTGGTGTTTATAACATCAATTAAGTCAATATTTCATTAATAAGATAATTACTGCATCATCTTTGTGTCATCAATAAATTAAATTATTTGATGTCTAAAAATTAAAAATAAAATACCATCATGTAGGAAATCTTTTTTAGCTTTCTAATGAATATTTAAAATCGAATTTATCTTATTTATAACCCCATATTAAAAATGATTTACTTATTAAACTTTGATTTTAACTATTTTAACCCTTCTTTAAATAAATTAATAATAAATGTCCTAATCTAATCCAAGTGGGCCTAAATGGTCATATTTTATTTATAAGTTTGTTTTTGGTCTAATTACACTTGTCCAATAGAATTAGGACATGTGTTAGGGTAATATTAATATCATATTTACCCTTAGTTACCCTATTTACTATTAACTGCGGTAAAAAAAGTAAAAAGTTACTATTCACCAAAAAATTATTTTTATCTCATTGAACAACATTTTACTTACTGATATCAACCGTGTCTGTCGGATTTTCGAAATTCCATTCACAGAAGCGGTAAAATTAAGTTTTATGCAAAATTCAGTTTTTAACCTACCACTTAGTGGTTTCACTATTCATCAAAAATTGAAAGTTTTCAGAAAAATACCATAATTTCACCCTAGGCTAATTTCGATATTCTGAGTCCAAAAATGAAGTCCATTTTGAAAAATAAAATTTATAAAATTTCAAAAAAGTGGTTATTACTATTCATAACGGCTAGTTTTAATAGCATATTGTTGTTTAGTGAAACTCGGTATTGCGTACGACGCAAGCTATCGAGGAAGGTCGCGATTGCATGTAAAGCAAGCCAAGAAAGTGTTGTGTAGAAAAAGATTCCTTTGATGATTTATATAACATAAAAGTCTCGGGTGTTACAGCCCAGGTGTCTGCAGGAGGGTTAGTGGTTGTGGCCAAGTGTTTGCGGGCGGGATGTGTGGTTGTGGCCCAGGTGTGTGCGGGCGGGGTATGGCAGTGAGACTACTATGAGAATGGCGGGATTGGTCTGATGCGTATGATGTCTTCAATAACCAGTGGGAAAGTGGCGCGGGGTACCCAAACATCGATGTGCTATTACTATACATTACTTGACTTGCGTTATTTGGGGAGTGTGCCTTGGTGAGGCTTGGGTGGTTAGTTCCCTTGATAGGTTCTTGGTTATCTCTTTTCTCATAGGGAATGAGTATGCCTCCCCACTTGTTCACAAGAGTCTTTGGTTTTTCCCTACTGAGTATACTTGTATACTCACCCTATGTATATAAAACTGCTTTCAGGTTTCCAGGAGGACTTCAGGGATCGTGCGGGACCTTAGTAGCTTGAATCTTTGGGGAAGTTGCTATTGGTGTTTCCCTTTTTCTTGGTATCTTTTTACCTTTGGAGTTGTGTGACTTGTATCTTTTACATTTGATCATGCATATGGTAATGGTTTATTTTCAGTAGTATTTGCACTTTCAATTTTGGTGTTGTGGTATTTACTATCTTATCTCCCTATCCTATTAAAAGAAAAAGGGTAATGCCTTCCATTTATTGTGTGATTTTATACCCTTGGTGATGGTTGCCACACTGGGACCTATTGAATGCGTGTTTCAGGGGTCATTATCACTCCGACTAAAAGAAGGAAGGGCCTGGCAATCTGCTGACCCTTCCCTTCTTTTGGTGAAGGCGGGTCGTGAGAGTAAATTCTATTTATACTATATAAGTAAAAAAACATTCCTTTTACACTTTTGAAAGAAAAGTAAAAAAGATCCTTATTCAGCAAAATAAAGGAAGATTAAATTTTAACCATTTTATTAAAGAAAAAAATGTATAAAATTTTATTTAATAAATCATTATATGATACAAAAATATTCTTTAAGAAATTTTATTAGAAAATGGATATGGTAAAAAATATTCACTTCAAATTAAAAAAACAAAGTTTTTTTTCTTTAAAGGATTGTTTCAGTTTCTTTTATACTTAAAGAGTTGAAAATGAATGTAAAAGATTAAATTTTTATAACTGACTATTATATAATAAATTATATTTTTCTTAAGATAGAAATATCAAATAATTTCCCCATTTGATACATTAACATAGAGAAACCCAAGTAATGTTGAGATTGTGAAATAAACCCTTACTGCTTTTGTAACTTTTGTATCATAACCCCAGAGAAAAATGTTATGTAAAATAAAACATTAAATACCAGTAATATAAACTGATAAATGATATAAAAATTAAATGGGGTTGTAGATACACATCCTAAAAATAAATAGATGTGTAATACTCAATATTTCTCAATGAAGATAAAATTGAGACGACAATTATTACATTGATCAGACAATTGAAGTGAGAATAAATCAATGAATTGAATATTTGTGTCAAATGTAAATCCAGATAAAAAAGTGTAAGTAAAAAATAATATAAATAAATTTCATTAAACACATAATTCTCTAATATCAAATATAATGAAGAACTAATATAACCCAATGAAATGAAATTTAGTTATGGTACCACTTACCACTTGGTAACATTCTTGTGAAATCCCTTTGTATTTAATAATTCAAATTTAATTATAAAATATCATGAATTATTAATTATTCATATTATAACAAGTAAAAGTGAACTAAATACACCATATAAAATAAAGTGGGTGCATAATATCTAAATATTACTTAGTGAATAGAAACTAAGAAGAAATCCATTACCTTATATCCAACTCATCTTGTACGTTCTTTACCATCCTGAATAATATACTTTTGTTAATTATATACCACCTTAAGAAAAATTTTAGACTTCGTTATTCATTTTATTTTTTTACAATAATGTTATATTTATTTACTTAATCAATTTATTTTAAATGAATCATTTTGATAGTATTCTTTTCATATATCCAAATTGAAATCTATAGTTTGACTATAGAAAATGAGAATTGTTCCATCATATCTAGAATAATAATCATGAAATAATTATAATTTTTTTAAGTTAATTTTTATTTTTAATCCAAGCCATAAATGAGGATATAAAAAATGAATTGTGTTATTATAATTGAAAAGGTATGTCGTATATACGTAAGCGTAACAGTATCATTTTCAAAAAATCATGAGGGAATGATGATAAGTGATATTTTAACTTCAAAAAGTAATATTTGTATAATAAATATAAAATTATTCCTTTGAATAATTTTATATATAATATCCATGTGATAAAGTAAAGAAAAATGGATCACATCGTTTCATGGAGGTGGTAATACACATGTACACAAAAGAGATGTTATCATCAACAAATGAATGGAAAGGTATGAAAATATATGATAAATTAAATTTATATAACTATAAATATTTCATTAATATCATATATATATATATAAATTAAAAACATCATCATTAATTTCTTTGATATTCAATGATGTGATGTGAATTACATTGGTTTTGGAGGTGGTAATAATCCATAGACATGAATGATAGTTTTGTTTACCATTTTATGGAAGAGGAGATGGATGTTGGTTCTGAAATTAACATAGTAAAAAAATTATATGTGATATACTAATGTTATTATTTCAACCTCTTAGAATAAAATTTAATGTTTTCCATGAAGAAATTAATCAAAAAACACATTATTAATAATGATACCACTTCTTCAGAGAACCTCTTTTGGTTTACACCAAAATCCATCCTAGGTGGGTTTTCTTATAATCATAAGGCCTATGGTATATCAAAATAAATTTTTGAAAGGTATTTTGGTAGAGATTTTATGAACCAAAAATCTATTGATTTTTGTAGAGGAGATAATAGTTGGCTTTCATTTAATTTTGGTGGGAGGAAATAGTATGAATATTTAAAACGATGCAAATAATGTAATGTTGTGTTCAAATAAAATGGATCCAAAAGTGGACATTAATGAACCTTGGATGAGATAATGATGAAATAGTTTTATAAAATAGAAATTATACAAGTTTTTAGGTCACTTTTACCGTTATATTTTTAGTTTTACCCTCTATAAAAATGATTCAATCATAATTTTGTTAAATGATTTTTCAAACTAAATAGGTTATGATTTTTCTTATAAGATTGAAAATGGATAATTAATTAAAAATGGATTAAATTTTAGAACATTTGTCTTCATAATATTCTTATTGTATGAATTTTAGTATTTTAAAATTATTTAATTTAATATTATTTTAGATAAAGTATCATTAATTTATTTTTTCACACTCTTAATTTAATTTGAATTAATGTAGATGAGAATAATAATTAATTTAGAATATAATACATTTTTCACATCCCAACCAGGATGGTACTCAATGGTTCCCCAGACCCAATGGGCCACATGGGCTCAAGGGCAGTCCCCCATATTTCAGAGGCTCCTAACTCGTAATGAGGGCCTAGGGTGTGTCTGTGGGGAGACTATGCCCTTATGTCAGAGTTGAGAAAAATATAAATAAAATAGATTTTAAATTAGTGGAATCAGTTTAATAAACATATAAGTAGATGTAATCACAGTTATCAATATTATAAATAACCAACTCACAATATTTAACTATATCATTTAAAAATTATAATTTAATGTATCTAAAAGTTATGAAAATATGAATACCTAGTAACATGAAATAGTGTCGCATATGCAATTCAAAAGAATAAAATAAATAACAAATACTATCAATTCATCCCAATTAGTTGCTAAATAATTAGCTACAAAAATCTAATCCAAAACCACAAATGAAAGTTAAGTGTCCAGAGTGGGATGCCTCTCCATGCCCATACATATGATCATAAAAAATATCTAGGTACTAATTAAAACCAAAAGAGTGTGTGAGACAAATCTCAGTAGGCCACCACCACGAGTATGTATACA
Organism: Viscum album; assembly: GCA_963277665.1. NCBI lineage: Eukaryota > Viridiplantae > Streptophyta > Magnoliopsida > Santalales > Viscaceae > Viscum > Viscum album. Next base: position 1,955,133,561 of record OY728125.1, read on the forward strand.
AATAAAATCTGTAAATATAAACTAAAATAGTGCGTTGGTATATAATAAAGTAAAATAGTATAAATAGAAAACTCATACCTTCTTTAGCATCAAATGGTTCCTGAAAAAGTTTCATTTTGTTAATTATGATTAAATATATACATATTAATTAAGTGAATGTGTCAAGAGTTCTAAGGTAGATAATAATAATAGGGGATCCAAGGTGAAACCAAAACATCATTAATAACAATGGTCAGAAAAATCATAGTAATAATTCATAAAATCTAGTAATAAATGGTATGAGTGTAATCAAACTGGCCCTCCCAATGAATTCCACTATAAATGAGTCTATCTGATCCTATGGAGATAATCCGTAGTAATCCTATAATAAGGATGACTAATCCCAATGGAGTGAATCCACAAAACCGTGTGTCCAAAGACATGATGCTAAATTCATAGAGTATATACAAGGAATCATAATATCTAGAGAGATAGAAAAGGGATCGTAAAACATTATTTTGATTATTTGATAATAGAAGAGGGCCATGATACAAGGTGGTTATGTCCCTCAAAAACTGCCAATATCACGAAAACATTCCCAGAGCATGTCTTCAAAACATTTTTTGTCTCTTCGGACTATCAATCAGTATGTGTGTGAAAACCTATGCTTAGAATCAATTGTGATCTGACGGATTTTTGTAACCGATTCCAAAACATTTATTTAAAAAGTGTAAACTTATCTGAAACTATAGTAAAAGGGACACTATGAAGCCATATGATCTCACAAACATATACTATTCCCAGATCATTAACCGATGATGTCTCCTAGATTGAAATAAAGTGTGATATGATTGTCAATTGATCTATGTATACCCAAACCATGATACTACCTTGAGATAAACTTAGTAATCCTACTAAATAATTCATTAGAACATCTTCCCATTTCCATTCCGAGACTATAAATAGCTGTAAAAAGTTATAAGGTCACATGTGATACACCTTTACTTACTGATAGGTGGAATACCTAGGGGTAAAACATGTTATCTAATATTTCATCGTAGACTAGAAATACTAAAAACACATATAATGATACATCTTAGAGAATCCTTGACGAACTTCCAACAGATAATTGCGGAAATCCCACATTATATCCTCTTTCATTTATACGAGAACTCAGATACACCCATGTATATGCATTATTTTATCTCTTTTAATGTATTAATTTGAAGTTGGGTTATCACTAGACATACTCTCTTGTAAGACCAACAGTTAAGGGTATAAGAACATTCTTCTCTTGACCCTATCAATCAGTGAATAGGTAACAGATATAGCTCTATGAAAGTTTTATCATGACTATCATGAAATTACAGATGTATCTTATAAAATAGGGAAATAAATTTCAACTCATCATTTGATTCATGTATGGACTATTACTATGTTTTCCGAATCAGTGCATCAACTACTGAATTTCCCATATCAAGGAATATAGGAAAGTGCAAAGAAAAACAACTAAAGGTATTCAATCCATCTTCACAATATAATATTTAATTCATGTTGTGTAAAGATATTTTTGATGATATTTTTGTCCATATACATCAAAAATATCTCACCCATTACTTAATGACTCTAGTAGTGTAAGGAATGAATGAAAACTGTAATACTGAGGTAATTCATTGGGTAATCATGCTCATGGGGTATCAACTTATGAAACTTTTTCACAAGGACTCTATCCTTTGACACCTATAGTACACCCAACCTAATGATCAATACATCACAAAACAATGTATAACCCCTTATTGGCTCTAAATGAATTATAATCGGTTCTAAATAAATCCTTACTTTTAGCTCCTAAAAGGAATTTTCGCATTCTTAACATCCTAAGAACATAAAACCCTTCATAGTTAAACCATTATTTGGTAAAAAGGACTGATTAGTCTTATATGAAACACCTATATTATGAATTAATCCCCAAAAAACTCCATATATAAATGATGTTCTTGGGTTACACCTAGTAAAACACAAAATTCACCTTATCTACGTCAACATATACTCCTAATTCCAAGATAACATATCCCAATAATCGAACCATGGAAATCCAAAAGTGGTGCTTAGAAATATTATCATATAGATTATTTTATCTCTGTGTATTCAAAATGATCTCAAAATTTTTAGCCTGGTTGGTCTATGCATGATAATACACTATGATTTTATCCATAGAAACCATAAACAATGAATCCAGATAGTGGTGGATAAAATAATAATAATTTCCATGAAAATGGTGGGTTTGTTCATACGATTGAACATCATGTCCATAAACTCATATAAACTATACCAACTAACGAAATCAATAAATAGTATATTTGAAGTAATGATTGGCACATGATGGTAGCCTTATCACATTTCATTCTTCTATAACACCCTATATCCTCTAAGCCAGTTTAATAGGTCATCTATTCAAGGTAGTGGATACTAGTTTTTAACCATAAACTATTCAACCATCTATATTACATGCCTTTCCAAATGATCCAATTCACCTTCTTGTAAAAAAACCCTATGCACCCCACCATGATGTACTAGGTTGGAAAAAAATGGGACATTTTAAATCCTACAACTATCTATTGAGCTCATGATGATTATTATGTGAAATCATGTAAAAAGGAATATAAATTGTTGATGCTCTTAGAATAAGATTTATTATAAACTCTAAATTTATTTCATCAGGTAATACTGAAAAAATCACAGGGAAAGACATCCTTGAAACAATTTACTATTGGATGGAATTTAGCATGATGTATAACTTGATCCTCTAGATAAAGTCTATAAATCTAAAAGATCACTCCACCCATCCTGAAATGTTGTTGTCCTCTACAATCCTAGACATCCCACTCACCCTTGTGAATATAACTCCCTACGTTTAGTGATGTAAATGATACACTGTGGAGATAATAGTATACATAGGCATGAATGGAATGAAACCTGTTTATCTTGACAATGAAATGAAAAAATGTTATGTCATGGATGAAGAGGTCCAATAAGAAACTAAAACTTCTTATCTCAAGGGGTGGTATTTACATTGGAATATTCCCTATAACCGCACACACTACAGTCTGTCCAGGGTTATCAAACCCCATAAGTATTAATTTAAAACCTGATAATATCTATTCTCGATAAAGAGATATTGTATAGAGAGGAACCTGTATCGAAAAATATTGAAATGATAGAAATTTCCACTATAGTAGTAAATTGTATAGTATAGGGTCCTATACTATAATCCTTAGGTATTGGTTGTATTGTATGAAACTGTCTTGATCCAATGACCTATGGTATAGCTAGACTACCCAGATTAGGTTTTCTCTGATGAAACTAATAATACGAAGTATATATTACCTAATCACAACCTCTTTCGTGACTAGTTTGATAGGTACTACTCCAGAAACCCTCCAAACATGGACTAAGAGATCCCACTTCTGAAGGTGAAGCCGATGTGGTCCATCTTCCACTAGAAATAATAGTAATGGTCTATAAAACCCAATGAATATGACCCATATGGTGACAATAATAACACTCCAGAAACTCTCCATCACATTGAGTCTTTAGATTACCCATCTTTCTACACCGATAGAAAATAATGAAGCATCTAGTGCATATACACTGTCCTCTTATACTCTGAAGAGAAACCTCAATGCCATGATTCATGTTACTGGAAGAACAATTTCCATATTATGGTAATGTGCCTTTATTCCCTGAAATATCAGATTATTTTTTTTCTTAGTGATTAGATATTTAATTATGATTTCATTATAAGTATATAGGTGAAAGAAATTGACTTGAAATCAAATGGCATATATGATCCCATCATGGAAACATATTGTTTGCAATAGCTCATAACCATCTAGATGTAGTGAAAAGTGCTATGACATAGTGAAACATGTTGAATAGTCCCTGAATTACGTAGAAAACATCTCCAGGTGTATAAACTCCTTATCTTGATCATATCATGCTATTTGAGATAAAATTTAATCCTAGAAGGTAGTTTGGATGTTTTCTCAAAACCTGCCTTGATAATGTCTAGCCTAGGTAATCAAATCCCACTAGCCCTTGTATGAATCAAGCATCGTAATGGTTGTGATCTTGACCTTCCAATCAAGAGGAATGTATATATTCTAAAAGATAGATAATATGTCTTATATACATAACTCAACAACAAATATGCTTCCATCCATCAAGAATATTGGTCATCATACTGCTAAAACTTACGAGTCAAAATATTCATTGTTGGTGAAGGTCATAGAGGACCCTTCATAGAATATATCATACATTGAAAACCATATCAAATTTTTTTATGGGTGCCTAGTTCAGAAATAGATGTTTGTATCTCAAGTGGAACTCTTTGAAGTAAGACCGGTGGCTAAGGGAAAACAATATATGGAGCATGGTCACCGCCACTATCCCGATGCACAACTTAAGGATGTCATGGAGACATAGATCTATAAATTACATGAGAATTCCTAAAAAAATATTTCAGAGTAGACATAATCATTAGTAGAAGAATATTATATGGAATAAAGGGATCACTACCCACGATATACTATCCCAATTATCCTCTTAGTAGGTCTGGTAGTTGGTAAGTGTTCAAGTTCTATTTAATGGGATTAAAGTAGATGAAGGGTTACATATTCATTTTCTAGAATTAATTTCATTTTTATAGGTCTAGATTTTAATTTTAGGTTTTCATGTGTTTATATACATATGATAAGGTTCAATTAAAAGGATCTTCATTCCCAATTAACAAAATCCATTATATTTTTTAACTGAAATTGACTCCCATTTAATTTCAATTCCCCTCTTGCAATCAGTCTCAAAATGTAATAGGTAAATATAATGGCTTAAATAATTCAATTACCCTTTATAATTCATAAGGGCCTATGCACCATAAATTGAAAATTGGTAAATATTTGATCATATCCAAATCCCATCTTATGAAACATAGGGTATATAGCTTATAAGTGTCAAAAAATGGCTACTTATGATACCACCATCAATCCAGACAAAAAAAAATTTAGGTTGGAGATTAAATTTTAAACTACCAATTTCATTTCATGAAAAATATGTAAATATAACCAATATATATATAAACCATGTATCACTCAAAAATCACACGAACCATGGGAAATGAAATTTGTAAAATATACTCATATGGTATAGAATAAACATGATATGTTAATTTTACGTGTCTATATTGATTTTTGTAATAATTCTTATTTCTGTACCAAAACAAGGTAAAATATCGATAAATAATATCAAATACCAAAATTCATGTTCATCACCTTACAATGAATGTATATCAATTATAATAAGATAAAAAGAGAGAAAAATTCTCATTTATAGGAAATATGATGTTAATCTTTAACATGGGTTAACTACACCCATGTGAGGTTTATAACCATGTTCAAACATGTTCCTAATATCATTTCTAAATTTCAATAACAAAAACAAAAAATAAAAATAAGTTGGATCTCATACCACATTGGGGCATATCGACCTGGGTGCCACCAAAGGTGCCCCAGACAAGATGTTTCATAAGGCCTCAAGAGTGCATCCCTATATTCCATTGGCCGGTAACTGATATCAAGGGCCAACAATGTGTCTGTGGGGAGACTATGACCTTATGTCAGAGTAGATCACATCATAGATGAAACATATAAATAAATAGTAGAAGTAGTATAATAAAAATGGAAGCAGAAGTAATGATGAATATCAATATAATAAATAACCAAATTAGAAGGTGTAACTATATCATATTAAAAATTATAATGGAATTTATCTTTAAAATTGGAAAACATGAAAACATGGAATAAAGTAACAATGTAGATCATGATATGAGAAACAATCCATGAAGTAACAAAAACTATCCAAAAATCTTGGGCACTGGATCAGTCATCCTCTACAAAGATCCCATCCTAATGAAACTAAGGAATCAGGTGTACAAATCAAAATTATTCCCCTTATTTATACATGGGATTATGTAATCTACCTCAGTGCCAATGAAGTTCTGGATAGGCTGTGAGATAAATCCCAGTATGAAATCACCAATGGTGTCTATACGAATCATGTCTTTAAATAAAAACTTAAATATTGTGACGGTATATGATATATAAAATTGTAAAAACAAGCCTCTCAACAAACTTCATCCAAAGATGGTGTTTGTAAATCTATCATTTTACTAATTATGAATCAATTTACATTGATAAATAAAGTTATTATCAAAAATAATAACATATACTACAATAATAATAAAAAAATTGTCTCAAGTGAAACTAAATAATTCTTGACCTTAGGGGTTGTCCAACTAATGGAAATAACTCATAGAGTATGGAAATAAGGGATCACAATGTAGTCCAAGGGGCATGAACAAGTCATTCCACTATAAATGAGTCTAACTAATTTAAGAGATCTCATCCATGGTAATCATAAGATAATCATGAATGTGCCCAATGGAGTAAATCCAATGTGCCATATGTCCAAAGACAACAAACTGAATCGAAGGATTGTATACAAGGAATTATATTATCAATAGAGATAGTGAATGGATCCAATAACATCATGAGGGGAATTTTCTAATAGACATAGATTAAATTACATGGTGGGTATCTCCTTTGGAAACCATCTCCTTGAATCATAATGGTTTCCTCTGAGTGTTTAAGGCATTCCCTTAGGAATCCAAGGACGACCAATGTCTGAAAATTCCTATTATCTTAAAAATATACATATGGAATAATAACTTTATAAATATGTAAATTTTTAATTTAGTCCACGTAATACTCATTATATTCAAACATTTAATAGGTTTACTCATTTAACATTAAATATCCATGACAATGTGTATCAATGACATGCGTCCATTCATCACATTAATTCATAAACATTGAATAGAATAATTCCACAGAGGACATGAAACCATTAAAAATTAATTTTATTCCTAACAATGCCGAGTAATATATTAAATAAATTATCCATTAAATAAATTTAGGATCCATTTAATTATGTAGGAACACATCACATTACAAGGCCATGTTAATTACACCCAGATAGTGTCTCACATATTCTGAACAAAGGGGAAATGGAAAGAAAGAATCACACCCTACTTGGGTTGAAAGGTCTAGAGGTATCAACCTCAAATATCAAGAATTAAAGTTTTATTACGGATTTAGAATATTATATAAGAACTATAATTATGGAAGATGAATTTTAGAATCATCACTGGTGAAAAAGGTGTGAACACAACATAACGAAATTATAAATGACTAGACTTTATATGATATTAATAGAACACCAACCATAGGCATGTAGTACTCTCCTCATCAAATATCATCCCTTATTTTGGATTGGATCAAAATAAAATGGAAGAATAGACAAAAACCATACAAAAATAGGGCATGTGATCCTATATCAAAATTAAACCATGGATAGGAAGAATAAATACTAAAGGATATTAAGGAGTCAAGAACGTACATATAGTTATCCAATATAATAGAAGGATCTTGAATCTGATTATGGATAAGGGAACAATATCAAATCATAGATTTAGTCTTATTGAGGAGCTCCTATGGTGGACCTCCAATTTGAGAGAGAGAAATGAGTGGGGGTGAGATTATTTATAAATAATATTTCCTTACAACATTAAAAAAAATACCTTGGGAATTTACCCTACATGTGAACTTTACACAGCTTATAATTCTCAAGTTTTTTCTTCTAAGAAGAACTATTACACGCAATGAAACGTGTCTGTAAAGACCAATACACATTATTCATTTGATAAACTATGTGTACTTAAGTATTAAAAATGTATTTTTCCAGCATCCATGTAAAATCCCCCCCCCCCCAATCCTCATTTCCAATGTCAAACTAAGTTGTCTAAACACTCATTTTCAGATTTAAAACAAAAATAAGCACAAAAAAGGCTTAACCAAAAATTAAAAGGATTTGTACATGATAGAAAAATTGGGTTCTTAAAAATTTCCAAAAAAACATTATACCTCATTATTAACTATAAAAATCCTTTTGATTATTTTTTTCCCAAATACATTACCTTTAATATTTCTGAAATTATTTACTTTCAGTTTTCAACTATTTTTACAAGCATTGTGTCACCATTTTATAATATTTTTAGCTAACAAAATAATCACTTCAATTAAAAATAAGTAACCATATTGAATAAAATTTTATTATACTCAAAATAAACTACAATAATCATTTACAACTTATATTTATACTTATTTTAAAATATAAATGATAATTAATGTTAAGAGAGGGACATTTTGTCTTTTTCTTTATTTAAATTATTATATCGGTCTATTTCATGTAAATGTGTCACATAAATAATTTAATCTATAGAATATAGGGATAAGGGTCAAAATAAATTCATCTAATTAAAATTCATATGATAAATGGTGACCTTATCTCTAATGTTAACCAAGGTTTACCTACTTTACCTTTTTTACTATGGTGATTTTTTACTCTTTTGTAATATCCATTATAACTAAAAATTATTTTGAACCTATTATGTAATATTTATTATTATGATAAAAAAATATAATCCATTTTATAAAATTAATTTTATCGAATTTTTATAATTTTATAAAAATTTAATCCCATGATCCATTCTAAAAAATAGTTTTAAAGAAATGTATTTTTCATGAATGATATGATCTTACATCAACTCTATTACTAGTAAACATCATTATATGAATTTCAACTAAAATATATAGATATACGATATATAAATTTAATCTAAATAGATAATCATTTGGTTTTATTTTCATTATTTTAATTGTAGAACAATCTTTCACTTAAAAAAGTTTTGTAAAAACTGGGTTTTTAAGACTAAAAATAATATAATAACAAAATATAGTATAAAGATGTTTGACATGTAATTAATGATATTAATTATAACTTAGTAAAATTTCTATTACATTGATGTTAAAATAAAATCATATTGTTACTTTTATATTATTTAATTTATTTAATATATGTATTTATTTTACAAAAATGCAATATTTTTTTCTCTCTATTGAGAAACTACTGCTTTCAGGTAAATAAAAAAATGTATCCTATGATAACTTTGATATGAATATTTAAAAACTGATAACATGTTTAAAAATAAAACTTCTAAAATTTCTAAAACATAGTTATAATGTTTTTTTCCCAAAAATTAATATATTTTTTTGAAAATGCATTTTTGTAGAATAAAATGATATTACTAAAACAATTGAGAGAGTATTTACGAAGAATTTAACAGTAAATTTATATTTATTAGGGAATTTATATATATAATTCATAAATTAGTTAATCCTTCTCATATCCATCAATTTAATAGCTTCAAATTTAAAATTATCTTTAATGAATAATATTTTAGGGTTCATTTTTTTCCACTATTTTGTTTAATATAAGATATTGAATATAGATTCATTTTTTAAAAATCATATAGTGTCATATAAATATGGAAATAGAGAATAATACATTAGAATGAGATTCTAATATTATTGTGAAATAAAAAAATAGACAATCCATTTATTTTTGTATTATATATATAACTATTATAAAACATCCCATGATTTTAGAATATATATATATATATATATTTATTTTAAAAAAATGTAAGTGTTCAGCATATTTCATGACACACAAACTTGAGTTTATATAAACCCTGATATATTAAATTATTATAAACTTTCCATTAAATTTGTAGAAATGAATATTATTCACCCCATTATGTAAATTATGTATCCAGGTTTTAAATAAAAGAAATTTATTGATTAATACAAGATTAATATGAACTCAATTTTCAATAAAATCATTTTATGCATTAAAAATGTGTTTTCTTCAAAAAAAAAATATTTCAATTTTAATGCATCAACATTATAATAAATTTAGACAATTTTAATAAATTTTATTATAAAAAATTAATATCATTTGTGAAATCATCATGTCAATATTAGATTATGGTTATCTTTTTTTAATATTTCTAATAAGTTTTAGTTTTATGGGACTAGTGAAAAATTCAGATTTTTTCCAAAACTGGCATTTATATTCAAGTAAAATTTTGAATATGTTTATAATTTGATATAAAATTAATATATGTATCATTTTGTTATAACAAATATATTTAATTACATCAAAATCATCATTATAGAATATTTTAGTATAATTTTAATTTTAGAAATAACAAATATTTTCTCGTAACATTTTTCATCATTTTAATGTATAGAACCAGACCCCAGTATACCAAATTTAGTAGTTACTTTATTATATTTCCATGATATTCAATGAATCACACCCAAAAAATTTAAAAGTTTTTTATTCTTATAAAACCTGATACATACATGAATTACACATTATATTAAAAAAAATTACAACATATTGTTTTATTTTGGAAGACCATTATTATCCTTATAATATCTTTGAATATCAAAAATAATGAAAATATTGAGATCTTGATGAAAATAAAACATAAAAATGGGGTGATCTATGATCTTTAATAGTGATATACATATAGTGGAATATATGATGAATAAATAAGAATAATCAATATGGAAAGGTAAATAACTAAAGAACATGACATCTAAGAAATAACATGAGAATAATACAGAACAAAAAAGGACAAACAAATAAGACATATGAAAAAAACATGAAATCATAACATATAAAGGCAAATTATAACTAATTGAAAAATCACATGGACATCAATATCTTATTCCATAATGATGGACATACAAAACATACGGTTAAGGCCTTGACCAGACATCTGAAAACACCAGAAATGAATTATGCCATGAAATATATATAAATGTGTAAGGATTAGTCAAAAAACTAATAAGTTTTGTCTCATGATATCAACCGATGCATGTAGGTTCTATAAGGGGATCCACCAATCAGATGTTTGCATTGATGAAAAATTAATCATAAACCATGATCATAAACCATAAGAAAAATGAATAGTTTTTAATTTATACTACATACTCAACAAAAGATTCAATAATTTAGGTTTAAATAGATGAAAATAATTAATATAGATTACTGGAATATTTCTTGAGGAAAATATCCCTTCAAAATGTGAAAATAATTATCAAAATCAAAACAATGTTCACATAATAAGTAAAACATTTCATTTGATAAGATTATTTTTAAATTTTTATTTAAGATTAAACTCATTGACTCTTACTGAAAATGGTAAATAAATTTAATGATATATAATAAAAAAATTTCCTTATAAATTGTTATACGAAAAGTCAGAAACTACGTATTTTGGAAAATGACATGAAGATTCCTTTTAAACCATTTATAAAAAATTCAAAAAATGGTAAAAATAAGTTACAAAATAAATTGGATATTAGTAAAAAAAGTATAGAAAATATTTTTAGAAAAAATGGATATGGAAGAGAAATACTTAACAGCTAATACGTAAAAAGAAACAATCCCAAATAATGACGGTATTGTGAAATAAACAAATACCACTTTGGTATCTTTTAAATTGATAGCCACATTAAATATATAACATCAAATGAAACATTTAATAACATTAATAAAAATATATTAATTATATATCATATTAAATGGGTATTATATACACCACACAAAATAAATAAGTAGTTAATATGACATATGTATCATAGAAGTGAAAGTGTGACTAGATACACTATCCTGATGTATGAATTCCTTCGTACGTGTTCAAAAATCCTGTATAAAAAACTATATTTTTTATAAATATATTTCTGTAATATTATCATATATATTATACTATATATTATTTAATTATAACCTTTTTTGATCTCTTATTTATAATTCTTTGTTAAATTACAATTTCAAGTTATAATTGGTTCATTTTTCATGTATGTTTGTGTTTTATAGCATCAATATTTATATATTGATCATGGTTCAATAATATATATAGTATTTTTCATGATATAAATATAATATATACTCATTAATTAATTATGTATAACCATCCATGTATAATAGTGATTAAAAAATGTATTATGCAGAAATATAGATACGGTAAGTTGTACATATGCGCAAGTGATATTTTTTCATTTCCTAGGATGAAAAAGACATGGAATATTGTTTTACTATAATAATAAAAACATATCAGTGTATTTATGATACTTGATTTATTATTTTAGGATTTATACAACACATTAATAGGAATTAGAAGTAGAAATAATCTTAAAATAGTCTGTAATGAGAATTACCTTATCTTCGGTAGATCCTCTGAAGATATTCTATCAAGGGGCCTAGGGTTTCCATTTTGAGAATACAATGACCCAATAAAATTTGTGGGATGTTTGGAAGATAATTATTTTGGTTTTGGTTGATCTATATAGCTCAAAGTATAGAAAATAAATGAGGTATGAGGTGCCTTTTTATAATCGATGTAAGGGGCACTTTTGGGTTTTCTTAATATATGAAATTAATATAATTTTTTTTATGGCCAAATGGATCCAAATTGATTGTATTATAGTATTAGATGAAACTATGTATAATTATATTTATAAAATAAATTTTTTTCAAGTATTTATTATTTTTTCACCCTTATATTTTAGTTTTGACCCATGTTAAGACTTTTTCTAATTATATTTCTATTAAAAATTTAAACACTCTAAGGATATATAATTTTAATATAAAATTAAAAATGACCCATAAATAAGACATGGTTTATTTTATTAACATATAAAATTCATTTTACCAAATATTTTATTTCTATTAGTTTTAAATAATTTAATAAAATATTTTTTTATTAAATAACAATAAATTCATGTTTTGAACAATTCATTTAGTTTGGCATTAATATCTTCAATAAAAGAAAGTAATTCCAATAATATAAATGAAAAACTATAAAAATGTCATATTTATTTATAAAATTCATGGGGAACATTAATTCATTCACACTATTCTACTCTTTTATGATTTTATTATTATTAAATTTGTTCATCCATAAATTAAATACTTACAACATCAGTATTTTGTAAGAATTTAATGTAATTATTTCTTAAAAAAAATCGAAAATAAATTATAATTATTAATATAATAAATTTATATCTAAAAATATTATTTATAACATAAATTTTGTTTAATATATCCCTATCGTAAAATATCATAGTTATTAGTAGAAGAAAATTGAATTTTTTTGTCTTTATCTATAATATAAATATTATATGGGTCACAGTCAAGGAATCATGGAACTAAGTTTGCATAAATTAGAAGCATATATGGTTATGGATAAACTAAAATTATAGAATATAATAAATTAAAGTTTTATTGTTAATTTTTAATACTTATCATATTATTTGAAACCTTAAAAACCTTATATACCCATTACTATGGTATAAAAAATTAGTATGGTTACTATTTATAATTACCAAAAATAAAATTTACCTATTTAATAATTTTTACCTCATAATTAAATTTTTTAATACATTATTCTATATTAAAGTTTATTTCTGAAGGAATTAAATTTAATATTAAAATGGGAAATACAACGCAAAGTATTTTTTTTTGAAAAATTCCATTCATATATAAAACTTTTTTAATACAAAATTCATTAATAAAATCGATTAAAACAAACTTCATTGAATTATTAATAATAAAATAAAATTAATTTTATATTTTAATCCTTTTAAAAAAACGATACTTTGAAAATTATTGAAATGAAAATAAATTTTTCAATAAAAATTTCTATTTATCAGTATTCATTTGAAAACCATTATTTTTCAGAAAAATCAAAAAAAAATTACAATAAGATTAATTTGATATAATTTATTCAAAAATGAAGTTCGTTTTAACAAATAATTTTTCTAATTGTGAAATTTTTTATTATATTTATTGTTCAAAAAAATTAATAAAAACATATAAAATGATGTTAAAAAAGTTAGTGTTTATTTCTTAAGCATTAATCAAACAATTTTTATTGAAAAATACCATTATATGTATATATATTTTATAATATTTATAATCATATTCACACCTAAATATTTAATATATTATTTATAATGGTTGTGTTATAATATTTTAATTGTATATTGGAATTCGTTTAACCGATGTATTGAGTGTAGTCTATTCTATAGAACATAGTGTTATTTTAAAATATCTGGGTTTCGTGTAGCAAAAACTCTAAAAGAAATTAATGTCACTTAAAAAGAAACATGACTTAAAATAATGATGTTTTTCATTCATTCCTCCTTAAAAATTATCATACTCTGAATATCTAGAATGTCACCTCATGAACATATTTGTGTATTTCTTCTTCGTAATTTCTTTAGGTTCCCATGTCACGCCTTCTAACATATTATTTCTACAATGTACCTTTACCACCCATGTTATCTTATTTCAAAACGCCTATTCTATAGGGGTTATAATCTAGATTAGATCTTCAGAGTACAATAAATTTGGTTCTAAATCAATTTCATCAATGTTGGGAACATGAATTGGGCTTGAAATGTACTTCATTAACTATGATATATGGGACACATCATGTTATTTAGATAGGCTACATGGAATTAAAAAATGAAAAGAAAAGTCTATAACATATTATATAATTTATAAATCCTTAATGTACCTTGGTCTTAGTTTTCCTTTTTGTTGAACCTTATAAAAACCTTCCATGGAGATACATTCAAGAAAACATGATTTCCCTATTGAAATTACCAATTTGTTTCTATTTTGATCATATATATTTGACTAATTTTAGATTCTTTAATATGGGTTTCAATAGTATTTGTATTTTTTGTGGTCTCCTCCATATGTTTTGAGCATACAAGATTCCTTTCCCAAAAATCATCCCAAATTTTTTGATTAAGAAATCTTTTTCAATGTAATGGTTCATACAATGTTATTTTAATACTTAAATGGAAGTTATTATTATAGGATAAATCTACCAAAGTTAAATAATAACCACAAATATTTTTAAATTCTAGTGATATTCACATTACAATGTATTATAAGGTTTGTATTGTCCCTTCAGGAAATACATTTGTTTGAGGATGATAAGCGGTTGACATATAAACCTCGGTATCAAGTTCCTTTTAAAGAAATTTCTAGAAATTCATTATAAAAAATTGATCATGGAAAGGGAAAATTGAAATAGGATCACCCAAAATCCTTAATACTTTATTAATATGTAGTCGTTTTTTGGCACTCTAGAGGTAAATATTCTCCTATATTGAGTAAATATGAAGAGTTGTTAAGAAGATGAAAAATTACCCATATCACATCCTTTTTATTATATAATTCCGTAATAAAATGAAAAATTAAATTGTTATGTCATTCCATTTCCATGTAGTAAAAGAGAATGGATTAATTAATCGTTTATGTTTTTGTCTCTCATCCTTTATCTATGGACAAACCAAGCATCTTGACATAGAATCTGTAATTCCTCACATAATATTATCCCAAAAAACAAAAAACAAATTATATTTATACATCTTGGTGATTATAGGGTGTATATAAAAATTCGATCTATGTGAATTTCCTAATAATTACCTTTTTAGATAAGGTATTGATAGAGCACAAAAACACTTTCCAAACATTATATCACAATCATAATATATGATGTTTTACAATTTCCCATAATAAATGAATTTAATTTTTCTTTTCAATATTCTCATCATCAATATGAGAACATTTTTTCTTTTACAATAATTATGGTTTCGAAATAAATTTAAAAGGAATGATTTTTTCATTTGATTAATAATTCAAATATCAATATTTACTAAATATGTTAATGTAAGATCATTTTCAATCATCATTTTTTTCTGAAATCATTGATATTTTTTCTCAATGTATCTACTACATTATATTCCTTCCCAAGGTGATAGTGTTTTGAGAAATCATAATTGTTGAGTAGATCGAGACATCTCCTTTGTCTCATATTGAGCTCTTTGAAGATATATTTTATGCTCTTTTGATCTATGTACATCTCACATCTTTCTCTATCTTGATCATGCATCTATATTTTTATATATAATATTATAGCTCCCAAATAAATATCATGAGTTAGATTGATCATTTAATGAGTTTTTATCTTTCTTTATTCAATGGAAATAAGTATATCCTCATGTATAAGAATACACCCAATTCCATTTTTGAGGAATCATTGTATATTATAAATCCACTATTTCCATATGTTAGAGTAAAGAATAGATAATTCACCAATATTCTAATTCATTATAAAAAAATATACACTTTACTTTTTCCAAACATAACCACTTTTTGAGTAATCTTGGTTAACAGGTTTTCCAACTGTGAAATTATTTGAACAAATCGCAGATAGTAACCCAAAAATCCTAAGAGAGTATATAACTTGATTATGTTCGTTGGTGTATTCCATAATTGGAATTAAATTTTCTTCATTGGATGAACTATAGTCCCAATGATGGAGAAAAATTTTCTAATCAATGAAACATTCTTAATCTAGAATTAAAACTTTCAAAATTTCTCATATAAATATTTTCTTCTAATTATGCCACGAATAATTAAAAATTGATTATCTTGGTCCTCATATCACGTAGTGTACACCAAGATATCATCAATAAATACTAAATAATAATAATAAATATATTACCTGAACACTCTATTCATTATATCTATAAAAATAGAGGGTACATTATTCAAACTAAATGGAATTAGTAAAACTCATAATTTACATACCTATTTGAAAATGTTTCCATCATAATATCTTCCATCTTCACAGACAATTGATGATACCTGGAAAAAATATCATTACTTGAAAAATAATTAGCTCCATTAAGTTGACAAAATATTTCATCAGTATGATAAAGATTATACTCTTTATTTATCATAATTGCATTGATTTACCTATAATTAATACATTTCCTCACAGATCCATATTTATTCTTAAAAAATAATTGGGGATCCCTAAGGTGAAACACTATGATGAATGAATCCCTTATTACACAACTCCTCTAGTTATTTATTTAATTACTATAATTATTTATTTGTTATTATATAGGGATTCTTTGATATAGGTCATGTATTAGTAATTAGATAAAAAAACCCAACCTCCTGCTATAGTGGATGTTGGGGTAATTCATTGGAAAATACATCAAGGAATTCACGAAAAATTGGAATATCCTAAATTCAAAGATTATCGTTCCCATTTGTATGTCGTGTTTTCTAATATTCCCCAAGAATTTCATTTAGAAAATCCACTTAGGGTGGTTCTTGGAATGAATCAGATGTTGAATATTCCCCTCAAAAAAAACTAATTCTATATCTTCAGTATGAATAATTATTTACTTCCCCATGAATTAAATTTTTTCATTAAATTTCTAAATCCAATATACACTAAGGATTATATCAAGATAAACCATTTATAAGCTAATAGAGTCAAAAAATATCGAACATTTGTATGTTGTAATGGGAAAAAAATTATACATCCTTATCATGATGATATTATCATTTAGAGTCTGGATTGATAACTATTTTCTTTTGTCTATAGGGGAATATCTAATTTTATTTTCAATAATGGAAGATATAAAATAATGAGAAGATCTAAAATCAAATAATTAATTTGTTAAGTATGAGTATATGATTAATTTACCTTCCACCACCTTATTCTGAACTTCAACCTTAGTTGTTGGGATAAAAATAGTTTTTAACTTCTCCTTTGTCCTTTACATGGAACAATTCTACTGATGTATTTGACAAAATTTTTATAGATCCCCATATCCTTATAGTTGAATCACTGAACATTGGTAGCTTCTTTATTTCCCTTTCAATCACGAGTATGGTTTCTATTTTCTCCACAGTTGAAGAAAACATGTTTTCATTTTAAGAATCTACCAAGGTTTTCCCTTCCACAAGTATCATATGTTGGAAAATTAATATTTATTTTCTTCTACTTATCCATTTTATTGTCTCAGACCCTTATATTCTCTTTCTTTATCTTAGATGAAAAATTCATAGGGAATTACCTCTCTGTCTTCAGAACAAATGAAAATATTTATTCATATGATATGGTGGTTTGGGAGACTAGAATCCTTCAAATGAATATATTTAAATCATCAATGAAATAGTCAATCATACTATTTTTATTACATATGTAGTATGTATAATGACTTGATAAACATGAAAATTTGGCTTCATACATGACAACATTTCCTCTTCCTTTTCTCTCATAATGGAATAACTCTCTCTCCATATCCACCCATTATTCTCATGGAAAATATTTTTCCTAGAAAAGTTATAAAAATAATTCAATTACATGCCCATTATCTTCTCCTACTCATTATTATTTTTAATCAATTACAACCATGGATCTAAATACCCTATGAGATGAAAAAATTCCATGAAAACATTAACCCATTCATTACATCCCAAATCTAGAAATATCTTCTCTAAAGAACTTATCTATTGATAGACTAAAAATTGATTTGTAGTTCCATTGAATTGTGGTGGTTTTTGACACATTAAGCAATCTAACATTGTTCCACCATATTGTGGATCAATACGTTTCACTATATGGGATATGTTATTGGTCATAAATGGAATTAACTATCCCAATATTGTTATTATTTATTCATCATTAGTTACATCTCTAACTCAATCGTTTTTTTGTTATCTATAAGAGAAATCTATACATGGATTATGTTAATTGATAATTTTTTTAATCATTTCACTATGAACCATCTATAAATAATTCTATACACTGTGTTAGATCATAAAATTAATAATCATAATTTAAAATTTAAATACTAGTAAAACACATAATATATTTTTAGAATAAATATTATCAAAATAGTAATCTTTATTTCTTTTATAATTTGATAAAGGTAATATATTGATATACATTTCTCTAATACATTTTTCTTAAATCTAGTTTTGAAGGTTACTACTAAACATGATCTGATACAAATTGTAAAGACCCTGAAACATTTTTCCCAGATTCAGTGGTTACTTCATTTATTGAAATAACACATAAGTAATCACATACCTAATATATGAATACTTTAATAGTGTTGGAAAACAAGATACATATTATAATTACAAATTAAATTTTTTAAACATAAGATAAAATATTGTATTTTCTACAAGAAAATTATTATTCCATTTATAATATCCTTTTATAAAAATAATTAAATACTTCTTGGAATCCTGGGGAAAATAAAACATAAGAATGGGATATGGTCAGCTACTCAGTAAGTGTCTACATATAGTGGGGCTTGTTCCATGACATCTATATAAATGGGTAATGCCTCAACCAAATCCCAAGATTTTTTTTCGCATGATACAAACTGATGCATCAAGGGGTTATAGTGGGCCCTTACCATCACTTACTAAGTACTATACATTCATTATATTAATAATTTATACAACTAAATTAACAAACCTAAAAAATTCAATAACTACCAATATCAGAAGAATTCATCTGATGGAAAATCAACAGTTTCTATAATCAAACTGATAATAAAACATCTGAATGAATATGATGAATGGTATCATTATATTAAATCCAAAAAATATGATAAAAAAATATTTTGACATAGATTAATATAGTTTTATTTTATTACTATAATATTTCATAAAAAATACATTTTTTAATTTCAAAATAACTTTTATAATCTAAAAACTATGAACATATTAATGAAAAAAATTTCAGGGAGAAGAACCCAGTAAACATGTTAATCAGGATTCAAATAATTAATTTTTCATGATGAAGGTAAATTAAATTCATATTTTATAGGTTAAAACATTTTACATTCCAAATTTATTTGGAAAATTCAAAAAGTACCACGTTCAGAAAATGCCAGGAAGATTCATTTAAAAATTATCTGTAAAACATCATAAAAGAGAAAAAACAAATTTAAGAAATCATTGAAGAATAGAAAAGTATTTTTGAAAACAATTTTATAAATCATTGACATGGAATAGAAATATTCATCAATATAATATTAAAAAAATCACAATTAATTATAAGATTGTGAAATAAACTCTTACCCCATGTGCATCTTTCAAATTATAATCCCCCTTAAATAAATAACTTCAAAATAACCTTTAAACATCGCGAATAAAAACATATTAATGATATAATATATCAAGTTGGTAGTATGTACACCACAAAAAATAAATAGGTTGTTAATATGGAATATATACCAGATAAGTAAAAGTGAGACGAGAAACCCATACTTTACATACAAATTCCATCAAACATGTTTAAAACTCCAATATAGTAAACAGATATTTATTAAAATTATTTTAAATAACCTTTATAATATATATCATACTATATATTATATAATTATAACCTTTTATCATCTATTTATTTATAATTATATATTAAATTACTATTTTTGGTGACAAATACATCATTTTTCATGTATGTTTTGGTTTGGTAGCCTCATTCCTTATACAATGATAATGGTTCCATAATCTCCAAAATATTATTCATGGTTTAATTTTATATATAAAAATTCATTCCATCTTTAATACCGTCTATGTAAAATGCTGATGGAATATGAATTACACTGCTTGGTAGAGATTTTATGTTGTACATACGCACGAGTGATGTTTTTTTTCTTTTCTTTGGATGGAATATTTATGGAATATAATTTTAAAATAATCATGGTAACATCTCAATATATTTATGATACTCAATTTATTATTTTAGGATGGTTACAACACATTAATATAAAGTATAAAAATAAATAAACATGAAAGAGTCGGTAAAGACAGTTTCATCTTCTTCGGTAGTTCCTCTTTAGATACTATATTAAGGGACCTTGGGTTTGTCTTTTAAGAAGAAAAGTTCCTTCAAAAAATGTATATAGATTTTGGGAAGATAATTTGGAATATTTTGGTTGATCTAGATGGATAATATTTTATAATGAAATGAGGTGGGTGATGCCCTTTTATAATTGGTGTGAGGGGAACTTTGGGAATTTTTTAAAATCATAAATTAATATATATTTTTGATCTCCAAATGGATCCAAATTATTATTATTATAATTTATTATTATTTTATGTAAAATAAATTTTAATCAATAAATTTTGAATTTGGTTTGTATATATTTTTAGCATTATCATTTTGTCTTCAGACCCCCATTAACTCTTTTGAAAATTACTATACTATTAATATTTTATACCCTCTAAGATTCAAAAATATTATTATACAATTATAAAATAAAAAAATAAATAAAAAGGTATATTTAATTAACTTTATAAAATTCATTTATTTAAATCTAATATTATTATGAATTTTAAATCATTTAATGAAATATTATTTGCATAAAATATTAATATTTTCTATGTTAAAACTACTGATTCTGTTTGACATTAAAAACATAAAGAAAAAAATTAATTAAAATAAAATGAATCCAAAAATATTTTCTATGTTATATTTATCTATAAAATTTATGGTTTACATTATTTCTTTTTAACTAATCTACTTTTAATAATTATAACATCAGTAAATATTTTCCCATAAATTAAATCATTACTGCATCATTATTGTGTAACGATTTAAGGTAATTCTTTCTTCATGAGAAATTAAAAATAAATTATCGTGATAAATATAATTCATGTAGTTATAAAAATATTATCTATTACCAATAGTGTGTTGAATTTATCCCTATCATAATATACCATTGATATATAGAGAAGGAAAGTGAAATATTTTTCTTTATCTCCCAGTTAAATTGTATAAGGGTCAAAGTTAATGAATTATGGAACCATGATGATACATAATAAAATACATGATATTTATAGAAACAATAACATCATCCAATATAATAAAGGGATGTTTTTTTTTCATTTTTTAGTCCTCGTCAAAATATTTTTAACCTTAATTACATGATCTACCATTTACCATGGTAAAAAATTACTATAGTTACTATTCATAATTACCATTAATAAAAGTGAAATATTTAATATATTTTCCATCACAATTTAAAAAATTGAATCCATTATTCAATTTTAAATTTCATTATGTTTCATAATTTAATTTTAAATTAAAATGAAAAATGAAATGAAAATCAGTTTATATAAAAATGCCTTTTTATTTGTAAAAATGTTTTAATAACAAATTCAAACCTAAAATAGATTCCAATATACATTTAATAATTTTAATAATATATTATAACTAATTTTACATTTATTTTTTTAAAATAAGCTAGTACTTTCAAAATTCTAGAAATAAAAATACATTTTCAATAAAAAATATTATTTTTCACAATTTGATAGAAAATCAATCATTTCAGAAGAATGAAAAAAAATAAACAATATGATAGTTTTGATATTATGATTTTCATAAATTTATTTCCTTTTTATAAATTAATTTTTAATTATTTAAATGTTAATAATTTTATTTGTTCATAAAAGGTAATAAAAACCAATAAAATTACTTCAAAATTTTGAATGTTTATTTCATGAGAATTAATAAATTAATTTTCATTGATTATGAACATTATCCATATATTTCATAATATATTTAGTCCTACTCACTTTATCCAATTTAATATCTTTTTTATAACTATTTTTTATTATATTTCAACCGTATATCTTGGTTCGTTTAAGCTCTGTATTGCATGTTATATAAGGCAGGGAACATGGTTTTCTTTTAAAAACATGGGGTTCTTTGAAAGACAAGATATCAATGAAAATATATTTATCTAAAAGGAAACATAGTATAAAATATTTGGGTGAATAATGTAATGTTTTTTTATATTAATAAATTTAATTATTATCTATTGTTTGATTTTTTAAATTAAATAAATTTATTTTTTAATAAATAGTACATTTTAACATTTATTAGATTTTTTTAAAAGATTTTTTAAAATTATGATTTATTCTAAATGATTAATTTTTATAAAACATGTTTTTTTTCGAGTTTCATGCTTATTTGAAATTAAATTATTCTACATATAAATAATTAGTTTGTTAAAATGAATTCCATAATTGGATTCAAAAAAAATTAATATAATATATTAATGTTAACTTATTTTTTGGTTTGAGTATAGTTAAAAGTGTAAAAGTTCGTTTCTATGGTTAGATTTAAAACAATTTTACTAGAGGGTTTCAACCAAGATATAAGGTTAGTACTACCAGACAGAACTATCTAAATATTATTGGTCAGAGATTTTGATAATATATATTATCATAAATTCTAATCCATTTAGATTTGGAGCCACATTCCCATGAAAGTGACCATATATGACTAAAATAATTTATGAAATTCCATGGGTATACCTCCACTGAGTTATAAAAGGGAACCTATTCTCTTAACGTTTAGGTATTAATATGGTTCTATTATATACTAACTGAAAATTAACTTTTTATTAATAGAATCACTTTTTAGGAAAAGTGAGAAACCATTCACAATCAATCCGGCTGTAAAGCCTCATAAGAAAAAGAAAATCCATCGAAACATAGCCTTAGCCTATTGGAACTTTCCTCCCTATAAAGTTTATAGTTCATAAGCCATACTTTAGCATCAGAGTCTTCGCCGATAAGAACTTCAAAGCGAGACACCATTTTGTCCCAGGTTCGAATATACTATTCTTTGCTGATTTTCCCATCATTGAGGCATCTCATCAGGATCATATCCTGTTTGTCAATCCAATTAGACTGCTCTCTATTGGCCTCCACTTGAATAGGTCTTCCCATCATCTATGCCTCTTCTTATTGTATGTTGGCATAGAGGAACTCTTCCACCATTTCCTCCTCAAAGTGGAGGATAGGCTCTTTAGAGTCCTTTTCCACTTCGATACACTTAGCGTTTGATTTACAACTCAGACTAAAAATGTCGTTGCTGGTTCCCTGAACCATAACTTGAGGCTTTTCTTTCACAAAAATCACTGAAAAAGATGACAATTCTTTCTCGCGCGGTTTATCCTTTTTACGCGATCGTGTTTCCATCGGTTCTGGTAGATGCAAGTAGTCCTTGCGGCCCTTCCCCTTCTTCTTATTAGGTGTCTTCCCCTCCTCAGGCCTTCTAGTTACTATTCATTCCTCCTTAGACTTCGTACCTTTTGTTTCTCCTCTATTCAGATAGAAGTTTTGATCTTGTATAGTCTCCTCGGTGTCCAAACACTAAAAAGAGTTGTTGGTCTAGACACCCTCTATCTACATGATTGATTTATATTTTGAGGTGTTAAATAAAACCCAATTGATATGTTGTGTTATGTAACACCTTAATTTCAGGGTGTATAATGTTTTATTTTAGATTATTTATTTCATTGGGATTATGATTCAAAGGCTATGACAATGAAAAGTGTTTTATGTTACAATCTAATTTTCACCATGATAATTTGTGTTAAAATTTTCCATTGATGAAATTTTTTTTCTATATCATTCACATATTATGTATTATATTACAATATTATTATTTAATATATTTAATTTTTTTAATTTTTCTCTGAAAAAGTATTAAATAAATCCAAAGAATGTTTTTACGGAAAACAAACCATGTTTTTCTCTTTAATCAAGTATATTTTCTTCAATGTAAATAGTTTTCATTAAAATGTTTTAACGAATATTTTAACTATTATATATTGATTATTTTATTTAAATTTTAACTATATATAACCATCTTGACAATGTTTTGAAATTTATTTTCTTATCATTTTCACAACAGGTATACTTTACTTCTTTCCAAAAATGTGAATGGAATTTTTGTTTTAACGAACAATGCATCCGCAAAATACCATGCCACCATTAATTATATTTTATTTAATTATTTATTTATAATCTTCGTTTGTTCATTTGAATGAAATTATTTTATTTAATAATTTTTGAAAAGATTTATATTCAAATTAATAATTTGAAATTAAAATTGTACTTTATTCAAGAAATGTAACTGTGATATTTTAATTTTATTTATATCTATAATAACATCCTTTGATGTTGATTATTAATTATAGGGTTAATGATCAAATTTTACCCTATTTATTATTTATCCACATGGTTTATAATTATTATGATAATTTTTTTTTGAAATCTATTTCATTTACATTGGTTATGATTTGATGTTATGATGCATTTTTCATGTTCATGTGGCACACATATATATGGTTTTCATTATATGATAGTTGGGACTATAATTATATAAACATTAAATGTATTAGATATATAAGGATATCTCATAAGATAATGAGGAGAGAACTGGGAGTGAACTGAGGTTAGTAATATAATTTTCTCAATAAGTTATTCATTTGAGTGAACCTTGACTAATGAAATAATGGAATCGAGAGTAAACCCAATCCACTATTATATTCATGGAAATGAACATTGGGAAATGAAATTATTTTACATTCTTACGTGTTTCCATGAAATTATATCAGATGCATATTTTGTTTTATGTATTAGGATTGATTATTGATTTTTCAATACTATTATGACCTATATATTTTTTATACAACTTTATGCCATGTTTTATGACTATGATATATGAATTTATTGGTATGACTTTTTAAATCTAAGCTCATAGTATGAGACTCTTATTATTTTCTTTTTATTAATTTTGATCAGTAATTGATATTTGTTATTTTTACCCTTATTGAGAATATATGATCACCCTTTCATATGCTTCTCTTAAACAGGTTATGGAGAATGTTTTTATGTTATTTATAACTAAGAAGTGTGTAGTTAGAAAGAACCATGTGGGAAATGATATTGATCATTTATATACTAATTTTTTTATATAACTATGTTTCTAAAGATAATAACTATTTTTATGTTTTGGAATGTATTATATTTATATTTAGTTGATATTTATACTAATAATATGTAGTATTTATATATAAAATGTATGGGTCACTATAGTTAGTATGAGAGCATGCTATAGTAAATTTTTTAAACTATGTTTAAGAAAACATAGTGATAAACCTTAAAATAAGATTATGTACTGGGTAAAATCTTATATATTTGGGAACATAGAGATTATGTGTTTTTTAAAGTTGTAAATCATAGTATAGAAAAAATAAGTGAACTTGGTTTTGTAATAGATCCATCTAGGGGTAATATCCCCAAAATGAGTTGGTTGAGTATATCTAGACGACCATTTTGTTTCATAGTGAATGTACCCTTATTTTTCACCAAGTTTGAAATTCATATGGGATATTCATAGGATAACTCACATTTTCCTTATGAACCATTATAACGGATTTCAAAAGACAATGTCCATGGTTGACCTCGGATAAGCCTATGGTGTTATTGGTTTAATGGATGTTTTCATGGTTTTGAAATCCTATTAAAGGTTTTTCATGATTATATGATTACTCATTACTGTTTTTCACATTATGTTTTTACTTTTAGTTAATGATGGAAACTAAGAAGAATCATGATAAAATTAATATGACAGATGATGTAATTATTTTCCACATGATCATACAAACGATTTAGTGTAAGGAATATTAAACCTTGTGATAATTCCTAATCATAAATCTTCTTTTACTAAAAACCAAAAAATATGTGGATTTCTGAATGAACCAAAAAATATAAAAATGATGTTTTATGAAAATAATGGAGGAAATAAGATTAATTTTATTAATTGATGAAAATATGCATAGAATCACTAAAGGAAATGGCTTAGAGGAAAAATAAGATGGTTTATATGTTGAATCAATGGAAACAGAGTAAGTAATTTCTATGAGAAAAATGAAGAGTTAAAAGGAGTGAAATAAAGTAGATAACAAATTACCATTTATATTTCAATTTTTTATGTTTAGGGAACTTGGTTATTATCCGATCTTGTATCCCAATCCATGTCATAACTCCTAAATCAAGGAAATTTGTATGTTATGATAATTATCGAAGTGATTATGTATTAGAATTTGAAAAATATTTTATAGAATTATTTTATTTGTTACATTCTGATTATAAAAATCATAAAAAATATAAGGATTGGTCCATTTTTTTTCATTATGTGGGTTTATGTACATGTTTAATAACATGAATAACCTATAAAAGTGATTTTATAGAAAGGTGATATCTTTATAAATTATGGGATTTAGAGATAGATAAAGCTGAATATGTGACCTAGGTTGAGAAAATAATGTTTATTTGGGATAAAGATATTATTTATTTTGATAATGTAAATTGGATAGTATTTTTGACCATCAAATTGATTAGTGATTTGATGGAAAAATTTTATATGTTTTCTTTGATCAATTTTATTGAATTTTTGGATTTATAGAATATATTTTATAGTCTATTATTTTATTTAAGTAATAAGGTTAGAGTGAAATGTATTGAAGTAATAATGATTTATTGCGATTCAGGATATATTGGTAAAGGATTTGCATGTTTTATGAATTTGAATAATCATGGTTTTCATATGTTTGGTATGTGACACTAAGAGATACTTTGTGTTGTTTAGGGAGGACTATTAATTTTATTTTGAAAATGTACTTACCTTTTTCTAAATGTTTCTGTTTTTAATTTGGCGAGACATATATTGGAAAAGTTTTAGTGATAAATATTCAGGGAATGGTTTATATTTAAATTGGGTGTTATCATTCAGATTTTAAAGATTAATGTGGTATTTTATCATATGAAGATTTATCCATAATAAATAACATTTTCTAACCATATGGGTTTTGGTAAATATTTAGTCAAAAATGTGAGTACTTTAAATTATTTTATTGTTTTTATGATATATTAAAAGTTAATTTTAGAAATTATTGGATGAAAAAATTATATCGTTCATTAATTATTTGAATACCTATGAAAAAAGGGTTATGATAATTGAAAGAAACCACCAAAAGATGATAGTTAAAATTATATATTTAAAGAAACCAATGTAATAAATTTTATTTTATTCTTCAGTAAAATAATAACTTGAATACCGGATAAATAATTTTAGAAAACTTTTTGTTCTTTTTATAACCATTTTGAGGAGTTGGTGGTCATTTTGACCCCTAAGTGATTTATTTTTTTGTGGTTATTATCCTTCTAATAGACATTATGACAACCCATACTTTACATACATTGTGATTACCTCAGAATTGAAGCACACTTATTACAACATATAACAAAACCAGGAAAGGACCGTATAGGTATAGAGTCTTTAGAAACTGGGAAACATAAACAACTGGTTCATAAATCATCTACACTGTCTCCCTTTTGTTTTATCATATCTAGAGTCCCTTTTGGAATAACTGACTTAATATCCATCTTCCTGTCCTGGGGAAATGAAAACATATAAAGGGTGAGCTCAAATTCTCAGTAAGGGTAAACAAAAGAAATATCAATCACATCATATTCATAAGAACATATCATTTTGGAAATCTTAACCTTTAAAAGAGATAATAATATAATAACATGGGATAAATCATAGTAGTGAAATGTAATCCCAATAATCATAACATAAAACTTGAAACATTGTGGCATACCCACATAATCATAGAGAATCATTTTTAGTAGTCAAGACTCATAGCCAAGACTATCTTAGCGGACAAAGTCCATTTCTGAATCGAGTTCACTCCTCGTTCTAGTCCAGTTTCACTGAACCGGTTTAACCTGCCATTACAGCCTTGTCTATCTCATGAGATATAAATCTTTACCCAATGCATTGTAGGGATATATAGGTCCCACCCATCTCATAATGAAACTATTCTTATATTTGCCACAAAACCATAAATCATAGCATAACCCATGTAATAAAAATGGGAATCTTAAACATCATTCATCATAACATAATCCATATAAGATAAAAGGACATCATAAAAATAATTCCATCATAACATAATCAAATCGATTTAAAAATAGTGAAAGAAACAGAACCCTATATTATCTTAGATGGAAAATAATTTTGATAAAACACCTGAACACCATTCTTGAGGAAAATATCCTTTCTACTTCAAAAACATTTTTTGTTTCTTAACATGTCATACAATTTTAAACTAAAATAATTTTATTAAAAATAAAATTGAAAATTTGTAAAGGAAGCTTCATGGAAATAATATTCTATGAATCCATTCATGTCGTATAAGTTAAAAAAACATTGTTCTCCTACTTTGGCCGGAAAAGTCAAAAAGTACCACGTACGAAAAACGACAAAAGATTCCGTTCATATCTTTTACTAAAAACTAACCGAAGGGTATAATTGGACTTAAACAATTTTATAAGGATATAAATATTACATATTGAGGAAACATGGATGTGGATGATAAATATTCCCCAGTAAATTTTGAATTATAAACAATCTCGGATAAAAATTGTGATTGCGATATTTTCCCTTACCTTAGGTTCGATTTGCATCATAAGTGTCCAAAACTCCAGTATAATGATTTAAATATTGTTATTGACTTATTCCGGAATCATAATTATTTTTATGATATCATATATGGTTATATTCTTAGTTTCTTATTAGTAATATTTCATTACTACTTGTTATTCGGGTGTTTATTACTTTTTGTTCTTATGTGTGTTTTGTAGAATAAATTGTTATTCTTCTTCAAAGGTTATATTTACCTCATTTCCAGATTTTTATTAGTGTAATATATATCATATTCATTCATTTTATTCATTTATATAATCATTATGCAATGAATATCATGTAGAACGAGTCGCATCACATCGTGGAGATGGTATTCCGTACATACGCACGAACGATGATATCGTTCCCATGATCGTGGAATTGTATTGGAGTGTATGTATACTATTTCAGAATTAATATCACTTTAAAATAATCATATATAGTTATTATTTACACCATTATACCCATCCATGTAAGGTGGTGGTGGAAAATAGATTACACCACGGCGTGGAGATGGTATTCCGTACGTACGCACGTGCGGTGATTTCATTTTCCATAGGATGGATAGATGGTGAAATAGGGTTGTTTCATACTTATAATAACATATCATTATATGAGTGATACTTATGTTACTACTTCATAATGAAACAACTAAATAAGAAGAAGTGGAATAAGAAATAAAGTTGAAAGAATCAGTAACGGACATTACCTCTTTTTTGAAGCGCCTCTTTGAGACCTCCTTTTAGGGTACTAAAATTGGTCTTTGAAGAAGACCAGGACCAGTAGAATGTTTCTAGGGATGTGGATAAGAGAATTTTTCTGGGGTTGGTGGAGCTTGAAGGCTCAATGTGGTGTGAGGAAGAGTGGGAGGGGGTTCCCTTTTATAAGGGAGGAGAGGGGTACCTTAGGAAAAACTAAAAAAAATATTTTATTATAAAGTCATATTCAGTTTTTAATAGCTCCAAATTGATTTATTTCGAAGTTAAAGTGGGGATGGGTCTAAATCCTCTCATAAAATATAATTTATACAAGTTTAGGTTTCTATTTTAACCTTATCATTTAGATTTATCTTTAAGTTAGATAATTTAACTTTTACCATGTCTCCTTATTTTCTTACACTATAATGTTAATAAACTTACTATAACAATCCAAACAAACCCCAAGTTGTTTATTTTTAATATATATAATCTTATCTATGTTATTTTTCCGAACCTTATATTTTTAGGATTAAAATAACAATTAATAATATAATCTTTGTTTTAAAAACAATTTTATGTCAAGTTTGACACTATTTGGTAATTGATTTTTGTGAAAATTATAACAGATATATTAGTTCAAAAAAATTTAATTAAATCAGTAATAATATGTAATATTAACCAATAAAATTATTGGAATTCATAAAAAGTCTCAAATTACATTTATTTGGGTATTTATAATATCAATTATGTCAATATTTCATTAATAAGATAGTTACTGCATCATCATTATGTCATACATAAATTAAATTATTTAATGTCTAAAAATTACAAATTAAATAGAATTATGTAGGAACTCTTTTTATCTTTCTAATTAATATTTATAGTCGAATTTATCTTAGGTATAACCCTATATTAAAAATTATTTATTTATTAAACTTTTATTTTAACTATTTTAACCCTTCTTTAAATAAATTAATAATAAATATCCTAATCTAATCCAAGTGGGCCTAAATGGTCATATTTTATTCCTAAGGTTGTTTTTGCTCGAATAACACTTATCCAATAGAATTAGGACATGTTTTAGGGTAATAATAATATCATTTTTACCCTTAATTACCCTATTTACTTTTAACCGTGGTAAATAAAAGTAAAAAGTTACTATTCACCAAAAATTATTTTCATTTCATTGAACCACATTTTAGTCCTTGATATTAACCGTGTCTCTCGTATTTTTGAAATTCCACTCACAAAAGCGTTAAAATTATGTTTTATGAGAATTTCCAAATTCTCCTAAGAGGTGGGTACAAAACGGTGAAAAGTTCAATAAAATTTTAATACATCTAAAATTATTATAAAATGGCTCCAATGAATTAATTTGAACTTATAAATGTATTATGTATCAATTTTGACCTAAAATAAATTTAAATAAAATAAATAATTATTTAAATAAAAATTCAGTTTTTAAATAGTAACCTAGTGTTTTCACTATTCATCCAAAATTGAATGTTTTCAGAAAAATACCAACATTTCACCCTAGGCTAATTTCAATACTATGAATCCAAAAATGAAGTCCATTTTGAATGATGAAATTTAAAAAATTTAAAAAAGTGGGTATTACTATTCATAACAGCTAGTTTTAATAATAGCATATCGTTGTTTAGTGAAACTCAGTATTGCGTACGACACAAGCTATGGAGGAAGGACGCGATTGCGTGTAAAGAAAGCCAAGATAGT
Organism: Viscum album; assembly: GCA_963277665.1. Lineage (NCBI taxonomy): Eukaryota > Viridiplantae > Streptophyta > Magnoliopsida > Santalales > Viscaceae > Viscum > Viscum album. The sequence continues at coordinate 1,955,165,238 of OY728125.1, forward strand.
GTTGTGTATAGTGAAAGATTCCATTGATGATTTATATAACATAAAAACAAAATATTTCTCAAAAAAGTCTCAGGTGTTACATTCTACCCCACTTAAAATGAATTTTGCCCTCGAAATTTGTCACTATGTAACAAATAGACGAGGATACCTCTCCCTCATCATATCCTCAAGATCCCATGTAGATTCTTCTAATTGGTGGTTACTCCATAAAACTTTCACTAAGAGAGTGGTCTTGTTCTGTAGTACTTTTTCACTACGATCCAGAATCTCTATCGGTTGTTCTTCATAAGAAAGATATTGCTCCAGTTGTACAACTTCTGAGCTGAGTACATGTGAAGGATCAGGTATGTACTTTCTCAGGAGAGATACATGGAACACATCGTGAACTTGAGAGAGATTCGGTGGAAGTGCCAATCGGTAAGCTACCTTCCCAACACGATCCAGTATTTCAAAAGGACCGATATACCTAGGGCTCAGCTTTCACTTCTTTACAAACCTCATTACTCTCTCCCAAGGAGATATTCGTAAGAACACATTATCACCCACATAAAACTCTAGGTATTTTCTTCAGTTGTCGGCATAACTTTTTTGTCAACTCTGAGCTGCTCTTATGTGTTGTTGAATAGATCAGATCTTTTCTGCCATCTCATCAACAAGATCAGTTCCTAATAGATTTCTTTCCCCAACTTCATCCCAGCAAGTTGGAGTCCTACATTTCATTCCATAGAGAGCATCATAAGGATCCATCTGAATACCGGAGTGGAAGCTATTATTATAATAAAATTATACCAAAGGTAGGTGTTGATCCCAACTACCTTAGAAATACATAGAACAAGCTCTCAACATATCTTCGAGAGTTTGAATTGTCCTCTCAGACTGACCGTCTATCTGAGGATGATAAGAAGTGCTGAAACTCAACTCTGTATCCAGAGTATGCTGAAGTCTTCGCCAGAACTTCGAGGTAAATCTCGGATCCCAATCAGATATAATGGAAAGTGGTACTCCATGAAACCTTACCACTTCTTTTGCATATATCCTAGAAAGTTGATCTAGAGAGAAATCCTCTCTAATAGAAATGAAGTGTACAGACTTTGTAAGATGATCAACTATGACCGAGATAGCATTATTTCCTTCAGATGTTTTAGGAAGTCCGGTGAGAAAGTCCATAGTGATGTTTTCCCATTTCCATTCAGGTATGGGTAATTTTTGTAACAACCCCTTAGACTTCTGTCTCTTAGCTTTAACTTGCTAACAAACCAAGCATCGAGAGACATATTCAGAAACATCTTTTTTCATGCCATCCCACCATAATTACTCTTTCAGGTCCCTATACATCTTTTTACTTCCAGGATGAATAGAGAATGAAGAATTATGAGCCTCATCCAGCAGTTCCTTATTTAATTCTGGGATGTGAGGAACACAAACCTGATTCCTGAACTTTATTATCCCGTCACAATCATGGTTGAATTCAGGAACATTTCTCACCTTCTTTTGTAACTCTACATCTTCTTTCTGTGCCTCTTTAATCTTCACATGTATAGATGGTTGAACATTCATTTGGGAAAGATATTATTTTTCCCCTTTCATTATTATTCTATGATCCAACCTTTGTAAATCCATAAATATTGGATCTTATGTGATCCTTATCATGGATAAACTAGCATGGTCTTGTCGACATAATGCGTCTGCCACCTTGTTTGCTTTCCTAGGGTGGTAATGAATTGAGCAGTCGTAATCCTTAATAATCTCCAACAATCTTCTTTGGCGCATATTCATCTCCATTTGTGTGAAAATATAATTTAAAATTTTATGATCAGTATAAATATCACACCTTTCTCCATAAGGATAATGCTGCCAAATCTTTAATGCATTGATTACCGCAGCTAACTCCAAATAATGAGTTGGGTAATTTTTCTCATGGATTTTCAACTGTCATGAGGCATAAGCTATCACCTTACAGTTTTGCATGAGAACACACCCCAATCCCTTCTTGGATCCATCACTGTAGATCACAAACCTTTCTTCACTACAAGGAAGTGTGAGTACAGGTTCACTGGATAACCTTCATTTCAACTCCTTGAAATTCTCTTCACATTCCTACGTCCACACGAAATTAACTCCTTTTCGAGTCAACCTAGTGAGTTGATTAGATAATCATGAAAAATATTTCACAAAACGCCAATAATAACCATCCAAACCAAGAAAACATTGGATTTGGTTTAATTTTGTTGGCCTCGACCATCTTTTGATAACCTCTGTTTTTGTTGGATCCACAGATATCCCCTCTTTTGGGATTATGTGACCCAAAAATGCAACTTTTTGAAGCCAAAATTCACACTTTTAAATTTGGCATAAATCTTCTACTTTATCAGGGCCTTCAATATAATTCTCATGTGATCTTCATGTTCTTCCTTCCTCTTTGAATAGACAAGAATATCATCTATAAATACTACCACAAACTGATGGCGATAGTCTCTGAAGACTCTATTCATCAGATCCATGAAGATAGTAGGGGCATTAGTAAAACCAAATGGCATCAGTATAAATTCATAGTGTCCATACCCTTTACGGAAAGCCGCCTTTGGTATATCCTCTCTTTTGACCCTTACTTGATGATACCCTGAATGAAGATCAATCTTGGAATTGTATTGATCTCCGCGTAGTTGTTTAAATAAGTTATCAATGCGTGGGAGAGGAAATTTGTTCTTGATTGCGATCTTGTTAAGTTCCCGATAATCAATACAGAGTCTCATTGATCCATCTTTATTCTTAACAAACAGAACAGGTGCTCCCCAAGGTGACGCACTACGGCGTATGAATCCTTTATCAAGATTCTCTTGGAGTTACTTCTTTAATTCCTGCAACTCAATTGGGGCCATTCTATAAGGTGTCTTTGAAATATGTAAAGCACCCGGTACGAGTTCTATTGAAAACTCAACTTCAATATTTTGTGGAAGATCTGGTAATTCCTCTGTAAAGACATCATCAAACTCCCGTACAATGGGCATATTCTTAATCATGAGTTTCTCTCCAACCATTTGAGATAAATAACCTTCATTTAGTCGATGAAGACCCATAAGATGGAAGAAATTTCCACTGGAAGGTTATGTTCATCCTTGCATCGATAGACAATCATAGATTGATCTCTAAAATGAAATGTGACTTCCCTTCCTTGGAAATTGATATGAGATCCATATAAAGAAAGCCAATCCATGCAAAGAATCACATCAAATTCTACTATAGGAAGGATCACAAGATTTGCAGGAAGTTCTTTCCCACAAACTTCAATCGGTGAAGAATTATAAACTTTTGATGCGACTATTGTGCCATTAGGGGTTGTCACAGATAACTCAACATCTAATTTTTGAGGTAATACGACGATATCCTTAGAAAATTCTTCAGAAATAAAACAGTGGGTGGATCCAGAATCAAATAAAACATTTGCTACTTTAGAGTGGATGGTAAGTGTACCTTTCACCACTTCGTTATCGTACTCCACATCACTGATAGAAAATGCATGTGACTTTCCTTTGTCTTTATCCTTAAGAGTTTGTTGGCGTCGATCATCATCAACAACCCTTGGATTAGGGCATTGATTATCATAATCCCCATTTCCTTACACTTGTAACATTGAAGTGTTGGAGGTGCACTCTGTGTAGCATTTTCTTTGTTCGCATCACTATTCATCTTCTTTCCATCATTGCGGCATTCAAATGCCTGATGGCCTTTCTTTCCACATTTGAAACATTTACTTATCCCTTTAAGACAACTCCCTCCATGTTTCTTTCCACACTTTGATCATAAGGGAAAAATCATCTTCTTTTCAGTGTGCTCTTTATATTTTCCTTTGAATTCCATTTTCCTCTTCTTATCAAACCCATATGACTGATGGGTTACTCCAATCTCCATCTCAACTTTGAGAGCACATCGAACGATTTCCTCATAGCTATTGATGTCCCTTATGGCTAACACCCTTCGAAGACTTGGTTTTAAGACACTAAATAATCGATAGATCTCACTCTCAGGTTGGATAATAATCCTGGAAGCATACCTTACAAGTCTTGTAAAATTTGCTTCATAGGTACCAACAGATTCATCATCCTTTTTCTTTAGTTCAAGAAACTCCTTCTCCATCTTTGATCGAAGAATATGAGGAATGTACTTGTTGATAAATAAGTTCTTGAACTTGTCCCATTCCATGGACTCAATTTCATCTCCTTGCCTCGTATTCTTGATAAGATTCCACCATTGATCAGCATATCATTCCAAACGATACACTGCTAAGATGAATTTATCATGTTAAGAACATTGAAGAACTAAAAATATCTTTTCAGTAGTACTAATCCATTATTCAGCAACTAATGGGTCAGTAGACCCGCTGAATGAAGGTGGACGCTGCCTCATGAAGGATTCTACATAATTTTGTTCCTTACATTTCTCGTTTGGATGTCCTGCATGATTCATAGCGTGAGAAAGTTGTTTGAGCATGGCTACATGATTTTTCATTCCATCTCCCATAACATTTGGTTGCTCAGAGGGACAATAATTGCATTGCCCGTCGCATTTTGCATTAACACGGTTCCTTCGGGTTCCATCCATTGACTAAAACCAAGAAGAATAGTGTGAGAAACACTAATTATACTAGGAAAACCACATAATCAAGAATAAAATTTTACACTTATGTTCTTATCATAGGTTATTCATGGCCATTTCTAAGACACTAAGATTGTGTTCTATGCTTAGACATATCCTTAGGTTTCTTACTAAGGATTTCACATCCTAGTTTCTAAAGGTTGACTATACCTTTCCTCTAATACCAACTATAACAACCCATAATTTACATACATTGTTATTACTTCTGAATTGAAGCACACTTATTACAACATATAACAAAACCAGGAAAGGATCGTATATGTATTGAGTCTTTAGAAACATGGAAACATAAACAACCGATTCATAAATCATCAAAACTGTCTCCCTTTTATTTTATCATATCTAGAGTCCCTTTTGGTATATCTTACTTAATATCCTTCTTCCTGGCCTGGGGAAAAGAAACCTTACAAAAGGGTGAGCTAAATTCTCATTAAGGGTAAACAAAAGAAATATCAATCACATCATATTCAAAAGATCATATCATTTTGGAAATCTTAACCTTCAAAAGAGATCATAATTTCATAACATGAGATAAATCATTATAGTGAAATGTAATCCCAATTATCATAACGTAAAACATGAAACTTTGTGTAATACACACATAATAATAGAGAATAATTTCTTAGTAGTCAAGACTCATATGCAAGACTATCTTAGCGGACAAAGTCCATTTCTGAACCATGTTCACTCCTCGTTCCAGTCCTGTTTCACTGAACCAGTTTAACATGGAATTCTAGCCATATCTATCTCATGAGATATAAATCTTTACCCAATGAATTTGAGGTAGATATAGGTCCCACCCATCTCATAATGAAACCATTCTTATTTGTGCCTCAAAATCATAAATCATAGCATAACCCATGTAATAAAAATTGGAATCTTAAACATCATGCCATCATAACATAATCCATATAAGATAAAAGGACATCATAAAAATAATTACATCATAACATAATCAAATCAATGTAAAAATAGGGATAGAAACAAAACCCTATATTATCTTATATGGAAAATAATTCTGATAAAACACTTGAACTCCATTCTTGAGGAAAATATCCGTTCTACTTCAAAAACATTTTTCCTTTCTTTACATGTCATACAATTTTAAACTAAAATAATTTGATTAAAAATAAAGTTGAAAATTTTTAAACGAAGATTCATGGAAATAATGTTTTATTAATCCATTCATTCCATATAAGTTAAAAAAACATTCTTCTCGTACTTTGGCCGGAAAAGTCAATAAGTACCTCGTATGAAAAACAACAAAAGATTCCTTTTATATCTTTTACTAAAAACTCACCGAAGGGAAAATTTGGACTTAAAAAATTTCATAAGGACATAAATATTACATATTTAGGAAATATGGATGTGTATGATAAATGTTCCCTAGTAAATTCTGAAGTATAAACAATCTCGGATAAAAATTGAGATTGCGATATTTTCCCTTACCTTAGGTCTGATTTTCTTCGTAAGTGTCCGAACCTCCTGTATAATGATTTAAATAATGTTATTTACTTATTTTAGAATCATAATTATTTTTTATGATATCATATATGGTTATATTTTTATCTTCATATTAGTAATATTTCATTACTACTTGTTATTCAGGTGTTTATTACTTTTTGTTCTTATGCGTGTTTTGTCGAATAAATTCTTATTATTATTTTTATGTTATAGATAACTCATTTACATAATGGTATTAGTGTAATATATATCATATTAATTCATTCAATACATTTATATAATCATTATGCAATGAAGATCATGTAGAACGAGTTGCATCACATCGTGGAGACGGTATTCCATACGCACGTACAAGCGATGATATCGTTCCCATGATCGTGGAATTGTATTGGAGTGTATGTATACTATTTAAGAATCAATATCAGTTTAAAATAATCATATATATTTATTATTTACACCATTATACCCATCCAAGTAAGGTGGTGGTGGAAAATAGATTACACCACAGCGTGGAGACGGTATTCTGTACGTACGCACGCGCGGTGATTTCATTTTCCATAGGATGGATAGATGGTGAAATAGGGTTGTTTCATACTTATAATAACATATCAGTATATGAGTTATACTTATGTTATTACTTCATAATGAAACAAAAAAAGAAGAAAAATTGGAAGAAGAAATAAAGTTGAAAGAATCGGTAATGGACATTACCTCTTCTTTGAAGCGCCTCTTTGAGACCTCATTTTAGGGAACTAAAATTTGTCTTTGAAGAAGACCAGTACCTCTAGGATGTTTCTAGGGAAGTGGGGAAGAGAATTTGGCAGGGTTTGGACGAGCATGAAGCCTCAATGTGGTGTGAGGAAGAGAGGGAGGAGGTGCCCTTTTATAAGGGAGGAGAGGGGCACCTTTGGAAAAACAAAATATATTATTTTATTATAAAGTCATATTCGGTTTTTAATTGCTCCAAATTGATTTATTTCAAAGATAAGGTAGGGATGGGTCGAAATAATCTCATCCAATAGAATTTAGACAAGTTTAGGTTTCTATTTTAACCTTATCATTTATATTTAACTTTAAGTTAGATAATTTAACTTTTACCGTGTCTTCTTGTTTTCTTACACTATAAGGTTAATAAACATTCTATAACAAGTCAAAAGAACCCCAAGTTGTTTATTATTAATATATATAACCTTAGCTAAGTCATTTGGCCGAACCTTAGATTTTTAGGAATAAAATAACAATTATTAATATATTATTTGTTTTAAAAACTATTTTATGTAAATTTTGACACTATTTGGTAATTGATTTCTGTGAAAAATTATAACAGAAATATTAGTTCGAAAAAAGTTGCATAAATCAGTACTAATATGTAATATTAACCTAAAATATTATTTTAATTCATAAAAAGTCTCAAATTACATTTATTTGGGAATTTATAACATCAATTATGTCAATATTTCATTAATAAGATAATTACTGCATCATCATTATGTCATATATAAATTAAATTATTTAATGTCTAAAATTTAAAATAAAATAAAATTATGTAGGAAATCATTTTTTCTTTCTAATGAATATTTATAGTCAAATTTATCTTAGGTATAAACCTATATTAAAAATTAATTAGTTATTAAACTTTGATTTTAACTATTTTAACCCTTCTTTAAATAAATTAATAATAAATGTCCTAATCTAATCCAAGTGGGCCTAAATGGTCATATTTTATTCCTAAGGTTGTTTTTGGTCGAATAAAACTTTTCTAGTAGAATTAGGACATGTGTTAGGGTAATTTATTTTGAGACAAGTCCAGTCACAAGCAAAGCTTCGGACCATTATTACCCTATTTACTTTTAACCGTGGTAAATAAAAGTAAAAATTTACTATTCACCAAAAATTATTTTCATCTCATTGAACCAAATTTTAGTCCTTGATATTAACCGTGTCTCTTGGATTTTTGAAATTCCACTCACAGAAGAGGTAAAATTAAGTTTTATATGAATTTCCAAATTCTCCTAGGAGGTCGGTACAAGACGGTGAAAAGTTCAATAAAATTTTTGTATATCTAAAATTATTATAAAATGACTCCAATTAATTAATTTGAACATATAAAGGTATTATGTATCAATTTTGACCTAAAATAAATTTAAATAAAATAAACAATTATTTAAAGAAAAAGACGGGTTTTAAATAGTAACCGAGTGTTTTCACTATTCATCCAAAATTGAAAGTTTTCAGAAAAATACCAAAATCTCACCCTAGGCTAATTTCAATATTCTGAATCCAAAAATGAAGTCCATTTTGAAATATTAAATTTAATAAAATCATAAAAGTGGGTATTACTATTCATAACAGCTATTTTTAATAATAGCATATTGTTGTTTAGTGAAAATCAGTATTGCGTATGATGCAAGCTATCGACGAAGGTCGCAATTGCGTGTAAAGCAAGCCAAGATAGTTTTGTGTGTAGTAAAAGATTCCTTTTATTATATATATAACATAAAAAAATATTTCTCATAAAAGTCTTGGGTGTTACAGACATGATTTATATCTGTCTCTTTTATTCTTTATACATTATCTTTCTTTTATATGTCCACATATCTAATTACCTCTATTATTATCTTTATCTTGGAGCCTGATTATGTGTTATTTCATATAACCTTTATGTTTCCCAATTCATATTTTCCAATTAAGTTTTATTGTTCCATTGAACAATTTCGTTTTTCAATAATAGTATTTTCAAATATTGAGCCATTTATTACTAAGGGAAAATTTGTGATAGTGAATTAATATAATATGGGGGGTGGAATTTAAATATATTTTAATTTTAGTTTATTAATTTTTTTAATTAAAATTGACCTTTTTGTGGCTTTCTTAACACACAACATGAGTCTATATGAACTCTGATATTGTAAAATTTTATAATGTAAACATTAAATTGGTAGGTATAAATAGTAATAATCAAATTATGAAAAATATATATAAATATTTTAAATATTTTAAATGTATTTATTAATTCATTATAAATAAGGACTCAATTTTTAATGAAAACATTTTTTGCCTGAAAGTTGTGTTTTCTTAAAAAATGGTTTTTATTCCATTTTAAATAGATAATCATTATAAATAAGTTTTCTCATTTTGAGAAAATTAATTTTAAAAAACGAAATTAATTTTCTAAATCAACATGAAAATATTATCTTTGGGTCATTTTTAATGATTTTTATAAAATGTTTTATTTTTCAGCGAATAATGAAAATACAGAATTATTTAAAAAAAATTAAAATCATTTCATGTAAATGTACTGTTATGTTTTGAATTTGATATAAAAGTAAAATAATTATCATTTAATTATAAACAATATAATTAATTAAAAAATAATTATCATTACACTTGATTTTGGTATTTGTTTAACTTCTAGATAAACAACACATTTTTTGAAAAACTATTTAGATGCTGAAAATTTGTTTTTATGTACATAAAATATGAAAATATATATTTATTAATTATTTTATAGGATTTTATAGATAAAAATTATATCATATATTTTATTATTCATTTTATTTTAGTCAAGTAAAATAATATATGTATATTATGTTTAAATCCTAAAGATTCATTTTTTTAAACCTGTTTTCATTGAGGGTTACCTGTTTATTTAAAAATAACATTTTCCACTTATAGAAATGGAATATAGTAAAATTTATTACATTATTAGAATAATAAAAATTAATATAATATAATATGAACAACTTTATTTTTATTAATAATAAATAGTAAAAACAGAATTTTATACTATGTATAAGGTTCAAATGGGTTTACCGAGGATGTGTTAAACAAAATGATAAATTTGGTATTTCCACCCACAACTATTTAATTTTTCTTGGTTGAATATATTTCTTCCATATATTATCAAACCATCGAATCCATTCAATTTTTATCCACCTTCAAAATAAAGTGAGCATATATAATTGAAGTATTTTTAGATATTCTATGTGCGCCTCTCCCCTCACTTTAAATATAGAACCTATCCTCCTCCATTATTTAAGAAATTTTATCATTCTGTTATAGAAAATGGATACTCAAAAGGCTTAATATAATCATTCCCTTTGTCATATATAATTTTTTATTCTCATAATACCAATCCTTCAAGGATTAAGGTCTAATCCAAAGGGGTTCTCTCAATGAAGACATATATATCTTAACCTAGTTATTTCAATATTATTTTTTCATATACCATCTATAAATATATTTTATAAATAATTATTAATACAATATTATAATTATACAGAGATTATATCAGAATTATTTCACAACCATTTTTCAACCCTTCTGCAACAAATGGTAAATAAAAGCATTTCTCAAGCGTTTGTGTGGACTACTATCTCAACGTAGCGATAAGATTAATTTTCAATAACCATATATCATGGGTGGTTATAATTATAAATATAATTATTATGTGTTATATTTAAAAAATAATTATACTTCAATATATATAATATCTTTTCTATGTTCATACCTTCTAATTAAATGGTAAACCATAATGTTGCTCATGTACACATGTGGACTTCCACCTCTATAAAATGATATAATTTTTTTCATTTTTCATTTACATGTCTAGAAAGGGGGATGTTTTATCAAAATATATAAAATTTATGATATAATGATGATTATATAAATCTGAATCAACATTTGAAATTATATATTTCATCTACCACCATGTGGAAACATCACTTGTGTGTACGTAAGAATAACTATCTCCATGAATTGTTATAATTTATTTTTCGTCACCATTTAATATGAGGGGTTATAAATATGTATTTATAGAATATATATTTTATTTATATCATTATAAAACTTTTAGATATGATGGAAATAGGATCAATCCAAAAGGACCACAACAACTTAACCAAAAACATACATGAAAACTGATGCAATTTCACTCCAAATGACGACTTTAGTAAGGAAATGTAAATAAAAGGGTATTTAATTTTTACTAGTAGTTCAAATATGATATTATACATATTAATATAGTTATTAAATATAATTATATATATATATAATTATTATTTATTAGTCTATATCACTTACGAAACTATTTGAACATAAGGAAAGGGGTTTGTCTTAGTTTCTTTTCATTGGGATACATTTTTATATTGTAAGCCAATTTATGATTTCAACTGTGTATATAATGAACATGATTTAATTTTAGAACAAAACATTATTTTATTCAAGGTATTTATATAAACATATAATTTTTATGATTTTGATTACTTTATATTGAAAAATTACTAAATCCTTAGTTGTTCTTTAATTAAATTCTATTTCATTGAGACAGATTTGATATTATACACCTATATTATTTTATAAGGTTTCAAAAATACCCATTGATGTAATATATCCCGAATATCCATATGATAATGGTATTTAATATTTCATTTTATTTTTTATTTAATGTGTTTTATGATTCAAAAGTTACAACATTGATAAGTGTTTTATGTTACAATCTCATTTTTATCGAGATTGTTTATGCTTAAATTTTATAAAGATGGTATTTTATGATATAAATCTCAAAAATATTTTATATTTTATTAACCTATGGTAAGTTATTGTTATTTAATTTTTTCCTTTCATGATTCCCTCTTTAAGAATTCAATAAACTGAAAGAATATTTTTATGGAAAACATACCTTGTCTATTAATTCAGTCGTTATCCTTTTCTTCCATGAATATATTTTCATTAAAAAATTTCAAGAAATAATTTCTACACTACCAATAATATTTAAAGATATTTTCAACTATATTTTACTTCATTTACCCCATTTTAAAGTTAATCTTATTATCATTTTTCAAATATTTTACTTTTTTATTTTTAAAAAAATGTGAAAATATTTTTTAATTTAGAGTAGACAACATAAACATATTTCCACACTATCAGGAAAAATATTTTCATTAAAGATTAATTTATATTTTTCTTCTTTATTTTCATGTAAATTTTTTAAGTTAATACATTTTTTGGAATTTTTTGTATTTTATAAAAGGTTATTTCAAATGAAAATGTTATTTTCTTGATGAAATTTTCTAGTGGTATTTTGTTTTTATTTTTCTCGATAACAACATCCCTTAATGATTATTATGAATAAATTGGGATATGATCTATTTATAAAATTGATATTATTTCTCTCTATGATTTATTATTACGATAATGAAATGTCTATGAAGCTCGTATCCTTTAAACAAGTTATGATTTAATGATACGACGAATGATGTATGATCTTGTGACACACATTTGTATTGTTTTCATTATGTTATGTGTGTTCTTGGAATTATATATCCCTCAAATGGAATTATTAAGGAAATATATCTTATTAGATTATAAGAATTGGAATTTGGAGTGAACTTAGTTCAATAAGGGACTTTGTTAAATAAGAGAGTATTGGGAGTGAACATCGACTAATGAAATAATGGAATGGGGTCTGAAACCAGTCCAGTATGATATTATTAGTAAATATAGTTGACTAAGGAAATTATTTTCTAGGATTATGTGTATTAAATGATCTTATACCATATTAATATAATATGTTTTCATGGCTCATGTTTAATTATTTAAAATTATGCACCCTCATGTCTTATATATTTTGATTGATACCACTTTATTCCATTATTCTTGATTATTATCTATTAATTGATGGGTATAATTTTATTTTTATAAGATTATGTTTCAATACCCTGATACTTATCCAATTATCACTTATTATCATTGATTGATACCCCTTATATTTTCCTTTATTGAGATTCTTAGCTCATTAATTCTTATATTTCTCTTCCCAAAGTTATCAATAATTGTTTTTAGTATGATATGCCTAAAAAGAGTGTAGTTGTTGGAAAATTAATGGTAAATGATGTAGTTTTTTATGTACCAATTTTTTATGTATTCATTTTTTTAAAGATACAAAAGCATTGTTGTTCTATTGTCGATTGTATTGATCAGTAATTGATATTAACACAAATAAGAAGTAGTATTTATGCATAAAAATTATTGGTCAGAATATTTAATATATTGACTTAATTACATACCATTCACTACTATTTTTTTTGACTATTATGTTGTATCTATTTAAAATTCGCAAGGATAAAATATTTTAATGGTAGATAAAATATAGAGACCCATTAATTTTGTTCTGAATGTTTGTGAAATTATTAATGTTATTTCATTCATTTTGTAATTTAATGTCAAAATTTTAATTTTATCCCAATTTTCACATGAGAATAAAATTTTGATAGAATTATTGATCTTGGAATAGGATATTTTCTGTTGAGTTACAATTAAGGATGAAATTTAAGCCATTTAATTTTTTGATAATAATCGAATTGAATAATTTATTTTTTTATTGATTGATTCTTTATAGTAATTTTTATAAATAAATATTATTCTTTTATTATTGGGATTGGTGAAAATGGATATTAATAAAGGATGTTGAAACTGAGATACCGTTTTTAAATTCTATTGATATGTCAAATTCATATTAGAAAATAAATGTGAGAAATTAAATTAGTAGTTTTTTTGTTTTTTAATTTTTGGTATCAATTGGTTAGTTTAGTGATGTTTGTGGATTTTTTCTATGAAATAATGGTGTTGGTACTGATATTATTAATAAAAGAATCATCATCTTCTTATTCGCATTATTAAAATTCTGTAACATACTCACTCTACTATGATTGAAAAAAAGTGTACAACGAATGATAAGTGAAAGACAGTTATCTGCATTAGTGATTGATAAATGTGAAAATTGATATTTCTTTCCATAATTCTATATGATTAATCTATGGTTTTGATTCAATGTTGAATAGTTAAAATATGGTAATTTGAAAATGTAGTTATTATGATAATTTTGAAAAGTTATTATTGAATATATTTTTAAATTTTTCATTGCCTAATATCATTAGTGTTTAATTATAAATTAATTCATTGAATATTTAAATATTTAGTAAATTCTTCTAATGTTATATTATTTTGGAAGGTTTTCCATATTCATTTAATTTCAATAATGGTATATAGTAGTATGATGAATTTTTAATGGTTTTGTGTCATGTTTATAATATTTTTTTACGCATTTTAATTCACGTGGTGTACTGAACCCGATTAACTTAATAGTAACTGAACCCATATTTCAACATAACCTCAAGAAGGCATCCCCATATGGGTGAGGTTATATACTAGCAGTAAGGGTCCATTGTGGGATAGTGTGTAGACTAAAATTTCATTATTAGAGTGTAACACATTTGTATAATAATAAAAAATTGTAGCATAATCATAGGTAATAACTAAAAAACTAATGAATACCATCTAAAATATAAATTACCATATAATATCCTCGAACAATGTCTTATTAAAGTGATGATCATTTCATTCTAAACAAAATATTTTTAATACATGGAAACAATCATCTAGTGAAATACATGTATCAAAGTACTAAAATACCATAATGAAACTATCCCCAGATAATATCACGATTCATATCCCAATCATATTCTCCCTCGATCATATACAATAATTAATCACCTATGTCCAAGAGTGATCCTTCCTCTATCTACCCCTGCATCCATGAAGTCTATATGAGTACCAGCAATGTCCTGGATAGAGTGTGACATAACACTCAATAGGACACCACCAACAATGTATATACAAATTCAAACATGTTTATATAATCTAAATTAGTGTGTAGATATAATTGGTGTACAAGTAACAAAATTAGATGAAAAACTATATAGTCTATCAATAATCACAATATTCAAGATACTAAATAATTTTTTCTAACTATAAATCATTTAAAGCTACATCAGTATCCTACACCATGTAATCATGTATCAGGAGTACATTGTCGAGGGAACAAGGAGTACAAATTCCCATAGAAACTAATAAATCTAATAAAATCAATTAATCATGATCTAAGGTATAGAAATGTCCATTTTATCTTAATGGATCATATCCAAGAAGTATAAACTTCCAAGACATCATATTATGATGATTAAATGGGATCAATAGAGTATAAATGTCCAAACATCCCTATAGATTCGGTTCTATGAGTATAAATTCCAAACAAATCCTAGTAATATGAATAAATGGGATCCAAGAGGTAGAAATTTCAAAGGAATCCTTGAAAAAAATCCCAATAATGAAATTATATCCACAGTGTAGAAATGTCCTTAGAATCTAAGTAAACTACCTAAATTGGATCCCAGGGGTAGAAATTTATAATGAATCCCAATATCTAATCAAATCCATTGAGTCGAAATGTCCAAGGGATCCTAATAATCTACGTAAATTAGATACATAGAGTAGAAATTCCCTTGGAATATAAGAAGGTCTTCAGTTTCATAACATGAAACCTCCATTATGACCCTAACAAACTCATAACCCATTTCATAAAACATTCATTTAATCATCTCACTAATCCATTATTAATCATATAAAAACCACGTGATTAACCATTTCATAACTTTCATCCACAAATGACCTTGTTAATTAAGGTGATTACATCCTTTAAAAATTAACTTAATAAAATATTCAATTACTAATAATTTAAGTGATCTCAATACACCCCAAGGGTTTTATAATCATAGTTTAAAGGAATAACCGACACCAAGGGTGATTTTGGTTTAATTTGACCACCTAAAATTATATATAAAGTTTCTAGGTCATATATAAAACTTAAATTAAACACTTAAATCAAGGTTTGATTATTTTGGAAGCATCACCCAGAAAATATATTGTGTGACTCAATGAAAACAAGATATAAAATAACTAGGCATTAAGGAAAATGTATAGGCAATCAATATATTTATTTTTAAGAAACATTATCCAGTATCAACCTCTGATTCAATCAAATTGAGAGTAAATAGAAGAATACTCAAATTTCTTAAAAATAGAGAATAAGAGAATGCACTAAAATAGAATTTGATATATAAAGGATTATATATGAAGGATCAAATGTAATGGGGGAATCATTGGTAGAAATCTAATGAGTAGAACTAATCTCGAATAAAATTTGAAACAATGAAAAAATAGAAAAACTGACCTTAATGGCATGAGGATATTACAAGAAAGAAAGATGTGATGGATACTGGGGAAAATAGAAAGAATAAAGAGAGTTAAAACTTAAATGAATTAGGGGTAATGGTTATTTATCCATATAAAATTGTTTCTCATGATTGGTCCATAGAGTTGAAAACACAATGTGCCGATCATTTTCTAAACTCGGCTTAAATATCCCCTTATATAGTCCTTGGAAATGGTAAGACAAACTATGGGATGACTATGTGTTTTACTTATGTTAACAAATATGAAGAAACTTTGAGGTAATTCATCATATTTTTATTGTTTTTATCAAACCATGTGAACTTTGATATTATATTAGGGGAACCCACATTGTTATCCCAAACCATGTAGCCTGGGTTAAAGAGTTTTTTCTAACCGTGCTGCCTAACTGGATCCTCTAAAATCTCATCATCTAGGCTCCAAACAAGCCATGGACACCGTTATTTCTTCTTTGACATGAATAACCATTATTATTAGGTCAAAAATATGGAATTAAATTATAAATTAAAAGTTTCCATCCATCCTAAAATACCCAATAACATACAATTCAAATGAAATTAATTTCCCTTTTTTACTTAATAGAAAAGGGTCATGCCATATGGCCCGAGTTTTATGCAGTATGGGATGTGTGGAAATACAATTGATGAAATATTTTTGAATATTATTTATTAATGAGTTTATTTATCTTAAAATATAGTGTTCAACATGGATTTTATTTAGGATTGAATGATACTTTTTAGGTATTAATACCCTTCTCATATAATGAATGGATTCAAGGTTATAGTAAAACAAAATGCGTCTTATATCGAAAAAATGTGTTTAATGACAACTATTATTTTGTCCAAAATTATTATCTTATTATCATGGGTATATTATGGGAATTATAATGGTTTTCACAACCTAACTAGGGATACCACAATATATGATACCTGAGATAGTTCGTGACACGATCTGAAGGGAGTTATTTATCCCTATGGGATGAAAACTAGTGTATAGGAATTAAATATATACACAAGAGAATCAAATTTAGAGAAATAACAATAACAACATGGATCATTCAACCACAAGTCTCACAATAACTCTCTATAATTCGGATAAAAACACATACTAAATGAGTTGTTTCAATAAAAATTGAAACAAAATGGTGAAAAAAATAATATAACCCATTAATCATAAAAAACACGAAAGAATAATAGAAATAAATGTCTAACAAAAATAATAGAATAAATTATAGAGAGTGAAATAATATGGTCAACATGGAACAACAAATGTGATAAATAAAATAAATACCATGATCAACCATCTATGTGTTTTAAGTAAAAATTTCCCTTTTCTTGGAATAACCACCCCACACATGAACCTAAATACCATGACCTATAAGTATATCCCAAAGGAACCAAAAATCAACCAAAAAAATATATAGGCCTAAGATAGTAATTGAATAGTTATCCTCCCTAAACCCCCTATATTATCAGTAAAATTAAATCCCTTCAATGATAGTTTGAAAAAAAAACTAAAATATTATAATTTAATATTTGAATTATAATAATATTGATGATTCCATTAAATAAATTTAATTACCTAACGTAATAAAATCATTCATTTAATGAAAACCAGTCTTTTATGAAGTTTCTAAGAAATTAAAACATCTATGGGAGAAGAGGCCGTTTTAAAATCATGCTTCAAAAGTAGTAATGTTTTAGATCAAAAGGAAAATAACTCACTCATTATTATCCCTCTCAAATAATATGATAATTGAAGTAGAACAATAAATTTAAACCCTAAAAATGAACGAAATACCTAAATATAATCCCCTAAAATAAAATATAATTAACTAAATATATATATATAAATAGAATCACTTATATAAATGATTGGAAAAAGATAACTAGTATCTTGGGAGAATCCATAGGGAACTATGGTCAAGGAAATATAGGATCCTTGTACTTTATCATGATTGAAACCAATAATATTCTTCCATAACCAACTATATCCAATCATGTGTGGGTCATTAAGGCAAACTAAATCAACTCATAAGAGTAATAACATCCCTAATAAAGTATCATTTAGTTATTGTCTTTGTATAGTCCATTGTTAGATAGGTAGTGGAATTCCTAAAAGTATATTTCCAAATTTACCCTACCTAAGTACCCATGGATCCCATGATACACCAATATATGTGATAAATATAAACCATGAAATCAATCATATCAATTCTCCAAAACTTATATAAATCAAATAAAATCCAAGAATCATAACACTCTGTCACTTCTAAAACCCATTAATGGAATAAACCACGTTAAAATAAATAATAAAAATATAAAAATCACATCCCCCATATGGAATAATTTAATAAAATCACATAATATCAACACATCAAATTATATTTTATACAAAAAAATCAAAGGGGCTCAATTTACAAGAAAAATTTTCATTAAGATAACAATTATTTTTAAAGTTAAATCATTCATTTATAAATAATTATCTAAATCCAAGTTATAAATTAATATCTTAAAAACCAATCCATAAAAATATATTTTAAAATCATTTGAAAAAACTAAAATATTTTATAAACTCTAAAATAAAACATTCAAATCCAAATATAAAATGAATATCAATAGGTTACCATGAAAAATAATTAATGAACATGATAAATTTAGTATAATCAATCCCAACATTCATTTTTTGTAAAAAAAATTCTTAAAAACATGAAATTCCTCTATTTAAAATCATCAAGTATAAGAAAACTATTTTTATAATAGAATTATTTAAAAATAGATTCAAGACATTTTAAAAAACACCTTGATAATGAAAAATCTATAAAAAATTGTTTTTAATCATAACTACTGAGTTGAAAACCTTTAAAAAATTAAAATAATAGTTAAATTATATGAAAAAAGTAACATATTAAAATTTAAATAGTTATTCATAGAGAACCCACCTCAACCAGTGATATATAATCAATCCCATGATCATAAAAACATATTTTGAGTCCAAAATTTCATATCCTAACCATAAAACCAATAAATTAATATAATGAATTCACAAAAAATACCAAATATGAAGAATAAATTCCAAACTCACCGAATGGTGTAACTTCACAAAACCATAAGAAAAGGTGGTGTGGTCCACTCCTATGATACACCAAGACCTAAGTTGAATGAAAATATTCAATTAATTCACCTAATGTAAGAACTAATTAAACTCGAAATATTTAAAACCTCTATATACACTCATGAAATAACATATATGATGATAATTAATAAATGAAAACATGAACATACCTTCATTATAACATCTATAATTAATATAAAAGAAATCCCTAAGTGGTGGGATGATTCCAAGATAACTTGGTGGAATCAGCTCTCATAAACCCTAACTAAGGAAAACACTAGAAAGGAAACAAATAAAATTAATAAAGAGAAATTTGGGGAAGATTTACCTTGAATTCGTGCGATGAAACCCATATCAACCACATGAATATAGGGGATATAGAAGAATTGAAGGGTAGATCCAAAGTGGACTCCACACACTTGTCTGATCAAATGAGATATAGAGAGCCTGATAAAGATTCAATTATAACCAACATCAATATAACACAAATAGATATGAATAAAAAAATGGTCTGTGTTAGGTCATAGTGTGACAAAGAGGGTTTTGGTGTAACCAATCTTTCCTGAAAGTATTATGGTGTTTCACCAACAGGTTCTAGTGTTCCACAACCTAGTAGATGGTTCATTACCAACCAAACTCTATCATAGTGTGGTCCCAATGGGTCTAGACAGAGATCCCAATCAATAATCCCACATCATCGTGACATAACCCACATGGTTCATGGTGTGAACTTATAAAATCTATAATTAATCACCAAACACCCCATGAAACATTCTCTGTTATCTTCTACTGGATGTGTACTCCCATAAATTCTTTTATATATCCTTTAGTGGAAATCACTTACATGATAATGGAAATTTATTAGAATTAAAACAATTACATCATCATCATAAAACCAATCATAAAAATTTCATATGTTGGAGGGGTTCTCCCCCCCCCCCCAAAGTCATTACATTACTCAAAAACAAAATCTTATGAATATTATAACTATACCAAATATATTAATAGAAAACCCATGAAAATGATAACCCAACCAATGGGAACTCATCAAAAAGAAGGATTAAATTATAATAGATTCAATTCAGAAAATCAAATTATCTAAAGACTAACTCATTATAAAAAATTACACATAATATGTTCTTAATATAAATAATATCAAAATTATAAATTAATTATAAAAGAACATAAATGTGAAAAGAAAACTTTATAAAGAAATTTTTTACCCATTATAAAATTGATCATCGAATAACCCAAAAAACCCACTAAAAACCGTAATATTTAGTATCGATATTACAAGAACAAATTAAATATCCCAATTTAATAAATATAAATACTCCCTTTAAGAAACCAATATCCATTTTCTTTTAATATTAAACTGAATGAATCTGTTTTTATTAACATGATAATTTATTACCATCATTATTAAAAACAATTTTCCAAAATGAACCAATTTTTTTAAAATTTAATGTATATAGTTAAATGCTACAATTTAACAACATTATTTTATATGATTTTTGAAAAACTGTTCTGTAAAATGAATCTGTAACCCCATTCTATTTAACAGTAAAATAATTCATTTATATAAAGCTATAAATATTATTTGGTTATGATTAAATTTATATAAGTTTCATTATATTTTATGAATTAATACTAAAAATGAACTTCATGTTGGAAAACACAATAATAAAAAAAGTGATTCTTTAGTAATGATGGTTGTAGGTCAAAAAAAATTTAGAAAAGTAAAAAAAATTATATATTTTTATAAAAAGTGATTCATATGTCTCTTGAACCCTTTTAGAATCCAAAAAATACCACAAAAACACGAACTCAAATGTAATTTTTTTTCCCATTTTAATATTCCCATTAAAATAATATATTAAAACATTTATTAATCTATAAAAAAATAATGTAAGGGAACCCATCAATTTAAGTTGCATACATAAAAAAGGAATGTATTTTCATTAAAACCACTTATAATTCCCAAGAGTATAAACCTTTCCTAACATAATTATAGAAACAACCTCAAAGAAATAATCTTAATTAATACCACATTTAAAATTTTATTAGGTAAAACTACCATATATCATATTGAAATAATAAATATCAATTAAAATGAATTCTTAATATTAAAAGAAAACATTAATGAAGTAAAATCATGATAAAACCATAGTCATTAAAGACAAATAGCCCATTTTTTCACCTTGTATCCAATTAATCTCTTTGGTTACTATTAAAAAATATATTAAATCATTAATTTTAAACATAAATATGGATAAATCATGCCCACAACAAAAATTTCATATTCCTAAGTTCCCATAGAAACTCGTGGTATGATACTAAAAGTGTTTATTAGATATTCTTTCATACCCAACTCCCATGTTTCAACAAATACACATCCCATAAAAATTGTATCCCCAAATAAAAAAAATGGGATTTGGTATCACTTTTTCATAATCCAACCAACGATAATAATGATCTAGATGCACAACCTAGCCTGATAAATGGCCCAAAGGGTATTAATAATTAATTTTGTCTAGAAAATCATGATTGTGAATCATATATATACATGTGATAAAATGTTTACCCAATGAAACAATATTAAAATGGATTTTCCACCAATAATTCAAATAAATACCTAACTATTAGTTGTGTGATCACACATAATAAATGATCCATTTTAATAAAAATAAATACCAAACAATTAATAAACAAATAACATAACTCATCAATCATAAACAAAACCAAGAAAGCATAACCAAAATCAAATCCTAAAAAATTAATAACTATAAATAAGAGATACTGAAATGATAATGAAAAAATTCAATCATATCTGAGACTAATAAAATATAAAAATAAAATAAGGATCATGATCATCCCTCTAAACATTCCATTAAAAAATTCCCCTTTTCATAGAACCACCTCCACCACACTCAAACAAGAATCCCAAGACAAACTGCTACATTCAAGAGTAACCTGGATTAGAAATGACATATATATACATATATTTATGAGAAAAATCCAAATCAGTATCCTTCCCATACACTATCCATATCATTTATAATTAAATCACTTCTATGATATTTTGAAAATTAAACCATAAAAATAATCATTCTATTTTAAATTTAAATAAGTCCCATGAAGACATTATTGAAATTAATTTTATTAAATGGTGATGAATTAATCCATTTAAACAGAAACCAGTTTTAATACATTTTATGAAAAAAAATATTTAACCCGAAATAAGTGGTCTCAAAATCATGATATATAAGTAATCAAATTTTATATTTAAAGGAAAATAACCCGCCTTTTTTATCAATCTCTAATAAAATGAATCTTAAACCCAAAATATAAATATATATGTTAGGAATGAAGAAAATAAACAAATATAATGGATATAGTAATAGTTAAAATAGCGTAAATATCCTCCAGGTATATATATATGGATAAAAACTACATAAAAGCAAAAAATAAAACACACAAAACCATGAATAATAACACTCCCCCAACTTCAAAAAACCTTAATAGAATCTTACCATTTCTCATCATGATTAAAAATATTTGGAACACATTCCTTGTTTGGGATAGTTCCATCATCCCACATTATATTAACACATATCGTTATATTTTATAAAGACAATTAATGGGGATCTCTATAAGCTATAATTTACATTAAGAATAATTTTTTTATTAAAATTAAAATTAATACATTCAAAAAATCATTCATAAATACTAGTTATAAATTAATATCTTGAAAAAATCATGAAATAATACTTTTCAATCCTTTACAAGGACTACAATATTTTATAATATCAACTCAACCATATTCATGAACCAATTATACAAGGAATCTCAAATAATAGTTAAAGAAAAAGATAGATTTATTAAAACCAATTAAAACTATAGTTTATAAATAATTTTCTTTTAATATGAGTTTACTACTTTTAAAATAGTCAAGAAACAAAAAAATTAATAACCCAATTCCTTAAAAAAATCCTTATAGGATTTATATTAAACACTTGGTCAGTGTGAAATTTGTATAGAAATTTGTTTCAAACAAGGATACACAGTTCACATCCTTGAAATAATTTGAAGTATTTTTTAAAAGAAGAAAATAAATAAAAAAATTAAATTTAAAGAGATATTCATTGAGAAACCTACCTCAACTGAAAATATATAATCAATATCAACCTCATAATAACCTCAAATAGTAAAATAACACTAATTATAACCATAAATAAACATAAATAAATAATATGGACATCCAAATCAATAATCCCATATGAATAATCTGTTCTAAACTCACCCGATAGAATAAAAAATTCTAGAAAAAGTGAAAAGGGTTGTGGTCCACTCTTAAAACACTTCCATTACTAATTCAAATGAAATACCTAATTAATTCATAATAATCCAGTATTAATTAATATTAAATATCATAAAACCGAATATAAACATTTAGAACAACATACCTTAAGATGAAAGATGAATGATGGCATAAATATCCTTTATTGGGTCATTATCTACTTACAAAACATGATAGACCCATGAATTGATATGATTACACAAATCCTTGGTGGAATCAAATCTAAAACACATACCATGTAGAAAAAATTTAGATAGAAAATAAAGAAGAGCGACATGTAGAACAAAAAATAAGACATTCCTCAAATCCATACAATAAAACCCTTTCGAGTGACCTAGATTTTGGGGGAGGAAAATGAGAATAAGTAGAGATCTAAATAAGGGTCTCCCATCTTATTTGATCGATTCATACTAATAATGTGTAAGGTTGATCAAAATATAATCCCTATAAATTTGAAAAATATATACCTGAAAAATAGACATGCAACCAGGTCCTGGAGTGGCTGTTTGGGTCCTAGTGAACCACTGTCACATAGCCAGGTCATGATGCTACCCGAATATTCCAAGTGATACAACACATAGTAATAGGGATCAACCCTAAAAAACTAAACCATGATGTATCCTCTATGGTTCAAGTTTCTACCACCCATTCAAAAAGGGCCTCATCCATTGGACGACACTAGCAGGACATCACATTCTACACATTACAGAATTCATTACCTACCATCATATGAATCACTATTTGTGTTGTGAAACAAGATGAATAGTCCCAAACATATGAAAATATATTTAAAAAATAGTTGGTTATCCTTTTAATTAATCTAAATCCAAAAATTCGAATTTTATAAGACCTTGGAAACTCATATCCATATATTTCGTCAAAGGATGTATGGAACTTTTTAGTTTTTTATTTGATAAAGTGTGGTTATTCCATGAAATATTTTAATAGAGGATTTTAATGAATGAAGTGATTTTATAAAATTTGGGTTGTGAGAAGTAATTAATATATTTATTATGTTATATCTTGATTTCCAATATATAGTAATGTTTATGAGAATGATCAGTTTTTTGATACCTAGTAAAATGTTATATAATGAAAGAAACAATCATAGGTACCCTATCTTGATTCATAATTCGGCTAACCAAAAATCCCAAGGCATGTTCCTTATCACCAAAGGTGATAATAATATTCTATGAGAATCAATATTACTCATTGGGAATGATTTGAAACATAAACTAGAAAATTAAAGTTAGGGGTTTCCACCAAAAAAACATGAAAGACCATTCTGCATGTCATACATGTCATCCATGTATAATAATTAGTTTTATAAATAAATCCATCTAAACAATAAATAATAGTAATATAATTGATATTTTGAAATTCCATAAATGAAATCTATAAACATAATAATCCCATCTCAATATCATAATTACCAATATTTACCCAATAATCAAAATATATCCAAAAGGAAACAAAATATATGAAAGAAAAAAGTGTCATTTGACATGAGATATATCCCAAAACGAATAAAAACAATACAATACTCATATTTTTATTTAAAAAAAATCTCATCCCCATGTGATATGAAAATAATTTTCACTTGTCACTTACTCTAATACTAAACTATAACTACTGATCATCCACTGATGTGATCAGTAACACATGTTTATATACATTAATGAAAAATGAGTCTATATACACAAAAAGTGTATATATAGTTTGTGGATAGTAATTCCTATTTGGATTCCACCAAATTCTCCATGCATAATCTTTATAAAAAATTATATGTTTGTTTGGAATAATGAAAAAAATACCACATTATATTTATGCATTAAAACATATATATTTTAATGGAAATATTTACCATCATTATAAAACACACAATTTATCCGTATTAAAAATATATATGTTAATATATTTTGAAAAAATTAAATGAAAAAGGACTTTTGAAGGAGTTTACTTTAATTTAAGCATAAATAATGATTCCTATGAATAATACGTAAATGGCGATTAATTAATATAGAGGAATAAGTTTTAAATTTATATTTATAAATAGAAATATTTTTTCGTGATTGAAAAATGAATTTCTAATAAACAGAACTTTATTAAAGAAAAACACGACTAACAAAAAAGGAAAATATTAAATGTCACTATATAACAAAAAAAGTGATTATAAAAAAAAGAAACAACAATTTAATTATATTTACATATTTATAATTGTTATAAATATATTTTATTGGAGATAAAAATTAAAAATACACATAATATTATTATAAGTAACCATAACTGTTAATGAAAATTTAAATAAAATGAGAATATTTTGTTGAAATTAGGACATAGTATGACAAAAATGCATAATAAATTTTCATAACCAGAATCATTGGTATGTACCTGATTAACCAAGGATGGTAAACTTAGGACCCCCTTTAGAGAATGATTTCCACGGGGTTCATTTTGATGGGAACACCATGTCCATATGGTTTAGTTTCATTGGAAGCAGTATATCCTTGGGTTGTTTTTTATGGGATTGTCATACCCATGTGATTTAGTTTATATGGGAGTTTTAGGTCCATGGGTTGTACATCCATAGGAGAACCATTTCCACATGATTTAGTTTCAAAAATAGTTTCATGTTCTTAAATTGTTTAGTCCATTTGATAACTATTTCCTGAAGATAGAATTTATGCCAATTAAAACTATATCAAACCCAACTATGTGAATGATACAAACAATGTAATTATCCTAAACCCCTATTAAATTATCCAAGTAATATGCATAAATTTTTCTAAGTGATCATATAATTTATGAAACCAAAATATAATATATGAAATTTTCCATTGAATAGTCTTAAAAAACACGATTGTAAAAGATATCCCATGATATCAGAAGTGAGATCTAGGAAAATAATTAAATCAAAATAAACTTTAATGAAAATGAATTAAAAATAACGATTTATCTATTAAAATTATAGTGATAAGTATACAATATATATTTTTATAATAAAACTATAATGTTTTAGTCAATGAAAAATGCTGAAATAATATATTTTGGATATATGAAATAATTCAACATTAATGTAAGAAAACACACCCTTAACCATTTGGTTACACCCACCATGTTAATGTGTAATTTATTTTATAATATTTATGGTGTTTGAAGTTTTTTTATATTTTAGATAATTTTTAGCATGATAATTGGAATATATAATATTTTATGTGGGTACATAATTTTGGATCATGGTTTAGGGAAAACCGTGTGATGACCCTTACATAACCCATTGCATACCTTACATTTGTTGAATTCTATTCATTAAGAGGTTGGTATTAAATGATAGTTAGTTTTTGAATAAAAATTGTATAGATACCAGGATAAATCATGTGAATCCTTTAGCGTGTGATGGTATGGGTTCACGACATGCACAAGGTAAGGTAAACTATTTAAAAATATATATAGTTCCAGGCAAGATTGACCACTAATGGGGGGGGGTTGAGTTTTTTACATTATATAAATTCCATTACATTAAATTCAACCTATTGAACTTGTTATGGTTCCAAGGCCACTCGGTGATATATATCAATCTCACCTCATGTGATGTTGTAATAAAGGGAATAGAATCACCAATATCTATAGAGTTCGACTAAATCCTACTTCTTTATGAAAAATCATATTGTCCCTATTATAGATTCTTGACTACTAAAAACAAGATTACAGTTATTCTAGATCTAATTGAGTGTCTTCTTCAGTAAATACAACACCAAATAAAAGTATTCTCTTGCTCAATAACACAACAGAGAGACTTCTTCCATTTGAATCCAACTGAAATACCCCACCCACTCACATATCTAATTGAGTTACATATTTCTTTTATCTCTAAGTGAAATATGTCTAAAAGAACTAACTACAATCATGATAATTCACTACTTTCAATACTAACTAAAATACTATCCCTTTAATAGGGTTAATCCACTACAAGATGATCTTTATATCTTCCACTATGGGCATTCATAGTCACACTTTTTCATGTTCCATTCAAGTAACACTATGGTGGACTGGTCATTCTCAAATATATCTGATCACTTATATATGATATTTTTCATCAATTAAATACTACTCGTGAAATAATTACTTATATGGATGATGTCTTGACCTTAAATCATTGTGTTCAAGTGGTTAACACAATTCCTCAATATATTTTTATGAAATAATGAACCTTACATAACTTAGTCCACTACATATTGAAACCCTAGAGAATATTATATTTCTCTTTATTATTATTTTATATTCCTTATTAATTATGACTTAAATTGTTTGGGTATATTCTGAGGAGATCAAGTATGTATTCATGTGTCTTAGATTCATTCACTATTTCTTCTTTTTTCCTCACATAAACTAATATATTCATGTATTTTTATGCTTTCTTCAGTATTATTCCATGCCCTATATTTCCTGAACACTTTTCTGAAACAAGAAGGTTCATAAATATCACTATTCTTAAACACCTTCAAAAAAGTGAACACACTATATTTATTATATCCACTAACCCCACACTACAAAAGGTATAAAAAATTTCTTCCTTTAACTAACACCAAAATATTTATTGATATCTAAATTAGTTTATTTAATCAAGGAAGGATTCATGAAACAAGTTCCTCATGAATCCATTAGAATGCATCAAACTCAAGTTGAATTTCCTTGGTGTCTCAAGAGCTTCACACAAATAGTGAACATGAAGATTTGTTATGGATAAAGGTAATAAATTTCTCTATTTTTCATTATAAAAATGAGAGACTTAATATTTATATCATAATTCACATATATTTTATTAGGATCTCGTCATTTATAGAACTCAAGTGGCTCCTCTATTCTATGATTCATTATGTGTCAAGGATACAAGAAATTTTCAATGTATATAATGATAGTAATATTACAGAAGATTTTTTAAACCAAATATTTCATAATCATATGGTGAAAAAATAATGGAGTCTTATCCTTCCAAGTGAACTCCTATTTTTCATGATATTAGAATTTCATGCTTCACACTTTTAAATATTGAACTCATCTTGTATGAATGACGCACTTTTACTTCATAACCACTCTGGTAGTATCATAATATATGGATGATTACTTGAATGAAAGAGCATATTTCATGCATGATATCAAGATGTCACATTCTGCTTTTATTCCAAAATATAATCGATCACTGGAGATGGTTGGACATCATATTATGTTTGGGACCTCAAATAAGGGGAATCAAGGAGGCCATAATTACAGTGAATGTTGAAGATGATGGTGGATCAATAAAATGGATTAATTTAACCATATCAGATGATGGGTGTTATTTATGTATATCTAAATAAGGATATATAGTACAGTTCATTAACCACCCTATATCATATTCAACTACAATTGATCCAATCATTATAATTTATTCTATGACACTCACCACCTGATCCATCAGTTGGGTATGACACTCAAAACACTCCACACAAACACCCTCAAAGGGCCATGGACCACATGTCTAGTAAAACCGGGAACCCTAAAAGAACTAATCACATTTAATAAAAACATACATGCACAACTTATGGTAAATAAAATTTACCACTCACACCCTTGCCGGTATGTCGACTATTTGTGCTGGATATCCCTTGAGGTTGAACTATCTTCCAATTATGAGGTTCAATATATGGCCCTTGTGACTTGTGTGGTTTACCACTTTCATCAACCACGTAGAAAAATATCTAAATGTATGAATTACACCCATATGAAAATTTATAATATTAATCCTTATCAAATTCATCATGAAAAATAAATATTATTTTTCAAGGAATTAATATTTTTACATGATCCAATTTTTCATTCATAGCTAAAATGAAACATGTATTTAACATTAATGACCCATTCAATAATCAAAATAATTTGAAGGATAATTGGTCAAGCATGTCATCCAATTTCATTCTATGAATCCATAATAATTCTCCTAGAATAACCCATTCATCCTCAAATCACAATAAACATATTGAAACATCATTAAAAACAAATGAAACACTTGGAATAAAAAATATCCTCCTTCATATTTTTTTGTAAATATATCATAAAATCATTAAAGTAAATATGTGTGCTCAAAAAAATATCCTCATTATCGAAAATCAAATGAAAAGGATAAGTGGGGATATTCTCATGCCATGAATTTCCCCAAAATATTCTTTCCCCAATAAAATAATTTTTTCATGAAAACTATTGAGAGTTGGATGATATCCCATGGTATTCATAGAAAATATCCCTTAGTTAATCAAATCTATATGTATGTGGTCAAACATAGATTATAAAATAATGGAGTTACATTAAATGTTCTCCATGTTATCCATAAACTATTATTCATGTGAAATGATTCCCATATTTTATTACATCACAATAATTGTGGTTGTTAAGTCAAGAAATACATGATAATGCCCACAAAATAAAAAACAATATATAAATTTTAGTTTTTAAAAAGTTTCACCCCATTTGTATCATGTTGGAATAAAATGTGAACTAGTAATGATAGATTTTAGTGTTATTGGTATACCTCAACCTTCAGTTATTAGATCAATAAATAAATTATAGATTCACTTTAATATAAAGCGATGAATGATTCTACATAAGGTTATTTCCTCACAATTGATATATTAATTTCTTCCATTTCATGGAAGTCTGGAGACTAAACAAGTAAAAATCTATTCACGTTTTTCAATAGTGATATCCTCTAACATACACTTAAATTAGATTCATTTTATACTAATTAAAATAAATTAGAATATAATAAGGAGTTAGCACTTGGGTTTTTAAAAAATAACTTTGACATAGTGAGATTTCCCTCAATCTAGTCTGTTTTTTCTACTAATATCAACATGGGAAGGTTTATTTGGATTATTTTTTTTATTTGAGTTTCATATTTTTTATTATCATTTCTCTTCTTATCACGACCCGACCCTACCCGAGCTCGAGCCGCAACTACCCCAAGCCCACCTCCATAGGCCAGGGGCTGGCGACTAGCGCCGGTGGCACAATAACTCAGGGAGGCCTTTACATAAGTACCTATACACACACACGCAGCACACTCAATGCAATAGTGTAGAGTAAAAAAGAAAAGCAAAGGGAAACTGCTATAAATAAACCACAAGTGCATCGACCTCTAATAGTACAAAATACATGCTGAAAGTAAACTGGAAAGAAAAGGGAAAAAACACAAGCCCAACCAAAAATACCACAACCCGGAAACAGGTAAAACAAAATCAAACAGCTGGGAGGGTCCCACACATGGAATCCGACAATGACCACCGCACGCGATCCAATCTCACGGCTCCTAAGCTCCTCTGACGTCAAGACCAACCTGTCCGTCGTCTGCAAGGGAACACCAAGTGCGGGAAAATCCCAAGCTGGGGTGAGTAAAAAAATACTCAGTAGGATACCCCGAAGGCTCGAGGGAGCAACAAAGTAGGTACCGAAGGGTGAGTAGTAGATTGAATAGGGAGTAGAATAGAAGTACAATAGATGGTGCAGTAGAATACCAGTAGAGAGTCCAGCTCAACCCAACAAAAGAAAGGAGGTAGACTCATCCAGACACAAGGAGCTAGAAACGGCGATATCATGAACTTCTCATCGAGTCTTCGCTACCTATAGAAGGACAGTAGACTCGTCCCACCATGAGAAGTTAGACACGGAAGCACGTGGAATACCCCGCATGTCTTCGCCTCTCGTGGAGGGAGAGTAACGAAGCCCAAGAAGGGGGTACCAGAACAGGGTATATACAAGTCCATATGCTCAAACAAGAAGCCCAAACAAGATCGTAAGGGGATCTCCATCCCATTCCTCAGCCCAAGAAAAGAGTATCCAATAGTCCCAAAAAAACACCATCGATTCCCAGCATCCCGCATGTCTGCCCCGAACTATAAGTCAAGGGCTCAATCACCACACCTCGACACTATCCTCTTTGGGCAGCACTGACTCGCCCACACGGTTTTGGGTCGCGTCACAAGGACGCGTCTCGGTGGGGAAAGCGCTCCTCGTACTTGAGAGTTCTGGGAGAATGTCAAACCACACCACGTCACTTCCGCGAAGTCGAGAGGTCTTCTCAAAGTCAAACTCATTCATTACCGACCCGTACAACCAATGGTCCCGCTCCGGTGGACACGGAGGAAAGTCACAGACTAGCCTAGTATAAAGGATTGAGTTTGGAATGCCAATAGGCATCGCACTGCCCATCCATTCTGGAGGAAAATTCATAATACGATATCGGGCGACACACTGCCCAGCCCTGCTGGAGGGTAAACCCTAATACATCATCAGGTGACCCACTGCCCAGCCCTGCTGGAGGGTAGACCTTAATACATAATCAGGAAACCCACTGCCCAGCCCCGCTGGAGGGTAGACCTGGATTAAGACGATAGGTGACCCACTGGCCAGCCTTGCTAGAGGGTAGACCTGGAACCAGACGACGGGCGACCTACTGCCCAGCCCTGCTGGAGGGTAGACCCTAAGAGGTCGTCGGGTGACCCACTGCCCAGTCTCTACTGGAGGGTAGACCCTAAGAGGTCGTCGGGTGACCCACTGCCCAGTCTCTGTTGGTGGGTAGACCCTAAGTGCGTCGTCAGGTGACCCACTGCCAAGTCTTCACTGGAGGGTAGACCCTAAGTGTTAGTGAGGAACCCACTGCCCAGCCCTGCTAGAGGGTAAACCCGAAGAAGCTGATGAGTAACCCACTGCCCAACCCCACTGGAGGGTAAAACTCAGAACTACACTGGCCATCTCTACCGGAGGGTACAACACTGGCTAACTGAACACGGAGTGGGTATCGCGCAACCACCCAACTCCAGAAAAACTCACCCAAAAGAGGTTCAGCGCATGTTCCATCACTGGGTGTCACTAGCACCGCTACCAGACGATCCATCGAGAACAAAACTAGGGGGAGACCACTCAACCCTTCTGTTCAAACAAACGAGGACAGAGGGACCCTCTACGTCGCGAGTGGTTAAAGTACGCAAAGCAGAACACGACACACAAATGGGTCCCGCACGACGTGGGGCCCCACGTCAATCCCCAACCAAGCGCACAAACATTCTCATGCACAAACCACACATACCTCCAATAGCTCTCATATAATCCATGAGTATACCACATCTCCAACCCTAAGGCTATCGTGCACACGACCCCCCAATGTCAACATTAAGGGTGTAAACATAACTTTTCCAACTTGCCACCTCATTGGCTGAGGCACAGCCATCCACATCTCTTCACCCTCACGGGAGCGCACATGATCACACACCAAGGGTCCACTACAAACACGGTAGAAGAATCGCCTTTGGGGCACCTTCACATTTCCATAGTTAATAAGATTGCATAAGAGGCTCCGCACTACCAAATGGATCAAACTGTTTTAATCTTCGTGAAAAAACATGCGAGATAGACTACATACTCGCCTCAAATGGATATCCGAAGGAAAAGTCACCAACACCGCCTCACGCCCGAACGGCGTCCCGTGATCCTG
Organism: Viscum album; assembly: GCA_963277665.1. NCBI lineage: Eukaryota > Viridiplantae > Streptophyta > Magnoliopsida > Santalales > Viscaceae > Viscum > Viscum album. The sequence continues at coordinate 1,955,198,441 of OY728125.1, forward strand.
AGCCTCGGATCTAAAAACAGTCGGGCGCATCGCACCAATGCGATCCCCTCGGGAAAACACGTCAAAAGAATTACCCACATGTGTGAAACAAATATCCAAAGGAAAAGGTGCATTCCAGTGCACCGCACATGAGCGGTGCCGCGTGAGACCCGCAACCCAGTCCCGAAACAGAACGAAGAGATCGCACCGTTGTGATCCTCTTAAAAAAGCATATATGATGGACTATTCACTTGTCCAAAATGGTCGCCCGATGATTAAGATGGAAAATAATCGTCGTCGCCCGAACGACCCTCATGGGCCCCGCACCATCATGAGGAATTACAGCGGGCATACTACGGCAACACGATGCCCTCGGAAAAACACCCAACATCGATTGCTCGCACACCCCGAACGGACATCCGAAGAAAAAGTCGCTAAAAGATGCACGCAGCTCAAAAGACGGGTTGTGGGTCCCATGCTTCAACTCCATATTAAACGCCCGGAACCACCCTGGAAGCCTCCGCCTTGACTCCAGGGTTCCAACGCCGCTGACGGCGCTTTAATCGGACGTCGAACGCATACACGCCGTCCGAAACAAGTCCTCCTGGAAAAACGACAATCCCCTCGATGTACGTGTCGTACCACCAAGGCCCCTTGTTTCGGGAATTAGAAATTCCCAAAACCACCTCAAAAAGTCTGCCTCGTCGATATGGTTCCACTATAGCAGACGGAACTCAGAACAAACACCCGTAGCGGAAAATACGGGTGTCCGAAGTCTGAGGGGGCACGTCCCCTAGGGCTGGACTGGCCTGGACCGGCCGGTCCGCCCGGCCGGGGCTGGCCCGCGGCTTAGCCGCGCGCCGCCCGGCCACGAGGACCGGTCGCGGCAGCCGCGTGAAGACCCATGCGACTCGGGTCTTTGTCGCCGCAAGGGGGTTGCGCGCCGCGAACCCGCGGTCGCCCCTCCATGGCGACCCGCCGCCACGCTGGGCGCTCCGCCTGAGCCCCAGCCTCCTCCGGAAGCCACTCGCAGCCACGCCAAGCGCCTCCGCCGCCTCCCGCCGCGACGCCGCCTAAGACCGCCCGCGCGCCGTGACATTGCCTGAGGCCGCCCGCCGCGCCAGGGCTCGTCGGACCGCTGGAAAAACCCGAAACGTTTGACAATCAACCCCGGCCTCCTCCGAGCTTGGATTTTGATTCCGAAATATGTGTTGAAGAGATAAAAATGTATACTACGCATCTATGGGATTTTTTTGAAGATTTAACATCAAATAGATAGATAAAATTTGACTCAAAGGTAGGATCGGGAATGAAAATGCAACGGAAACCTCCTACCTCTTGGGCGATGCCCGGAGCTTCACAGGGAGTCCGCTGCCACGCTGCGCCTAGCCGGAGCTACTTCGTCGGAGCTGCAGGAGGAGAGGGAGGAGTTCCTCCTTGCTGCTGTCTAGGTGGGGAAGAAGAAGAGGGAGGAGGTGAGTTAAGCGTTTAAATAGAAAACGCTTAACCACCCACCCATCAGCCCGAACCCAAACCCTCATTGGGGTCGAGGTTAAACCTCCCCAAGGGTAAACACCACCTCCCGAGCACAACGTCGATCTCAAAATTTTAATCTGAGACCCCGTTCAAAAGTTATAAAACTGAACGTACAAAGACTCCAAATTACAGAAACACCAATGGGACCATTTTTCACTGACAGACCGTGCCCGAAAAACTTACACCCCTCCTAGGGTAAACGGCATGCTCCGAACTCAACGGTTTCCCAATCCGAGCCACCCTTTAAGAGATACATGTGTTTCAACATTAAACGAATTAATTAATTTATTTAATCCTTTTAACGTTCCCGAAGCAGGCGAGGTGTCCAAACATCTTGCGCCGACATGTTTTATGTCATTCATAGGGTAAACACCCCATTCCGGACCCATCCATACACTCGGATCCATAATCAGGTGCACCATTTTAGAGTTATCCCATTTATTTAAAGCTTCCAGTGTGAACGAACAGAAAATTTAATTCCGACCACTCCGGGGCTCAGAATCGCACGCCGTCTGAAGGCGCTGCTCTGGAATATCATCAAGAATATTCCAAAGTCTTTCACAACAAAAACCAAGTTCTTACTTCGTTACCTCCTTCAAGATTTTTGTCCCAGAAAAGAAAAACTAGGGAGCAACACAGGGTAATAAGCCCACACCTGGCTTTCCCATACCCAGAAGAAGCCATGTACAGCTCTGCGTCACCCCACACAGACCAAAGGATTTGATCCGTTCATGCGAGGTTGGCCTTTGTCGATGACGTTCATAGGAGAAAGCACACATCTTCTCAGGTAATCCATGCGGGATATGTCATGCACCCACACCCGATCTTGGGGTTAGGGAAAGGAAGTAGACAACCTCACCGTCCCTTTGCACGGTCTCAAACGACCCGAAGGCTCTATGGGGTAACTCACCTCCCTGACCAAACCAATATGTCGCACGTCGTGACTGGAATCACAGCCCGCACCTGGAACAAGGCCTGATGATTCCCTCCTTCAAAATATCCATATGGCGAAACACCCAAGGATATCTAGTTACACGAGATTTCACAGTCGATGTCTCTCAACCAAGACTCTCTTACATGCTCGGAAGCAAAGGAGTCAACACCATCGACTAAAGGAAAAGGTCTCACGCCTTTTAGCTTACCAACATAGGGTTACACCTGACACCCTGCGTCACCCTGGTAACACCTCAAACAAGGATTAGGGAGGAAAGCATTTCACACAAAGAGTCTAACAATTCTACTGCAAAAGGGTAGAAGAGCTGTAGAGCATACCTCTTATCACCTCATGCTTTGCAGGATAGTAGACATCCAAAGCTCGCGGCTGTCCTCCGTCCTAACTTTCAGCTCCTTGAGATTGACGTGGACTGCCTAGTGGTGATGGGAAGGTCTAGTAAAGTCATCCCCCCACTACCAGCTCCTCCCACTCCTCTACTAGCACCACCTCTCTGGGTACTACTCCGATGACGGCGCTGCCTCCGTCGTGGTGGTGCACCTACTACCTGCCCGAAGCTCTCGGCATGTCTGATCAGGCAGTCCCATGCCAAGTGACCTCACCCGTCACAAGCATAACACCGGCGCTCTCTGGGCTGCCCTGGTGCCCTCCGGCGCCACTTTAGTGTACGACCACGTCCCGGGATCCACTCACGGAAGGGAATCATCAGCAGAGGCCCTACACCTTTTAGCCAGAGTGGTATATGACCACGTCTCCGAAAACAATAGGGGGAAGGCCACCTGCATCAAGGTTCTATCATCCGGCGCCTGCTAGCTACGGTAGACGTCTCATCTCCAACGTGCCTGCTGCCACCACCAACTCTAGAACATGACAAGAAGCTCTCTTCCACCAGCGCCTGATCTAGCACCCCGACATATGTGGAAATGCCCAAGGGTACTATGACAGCACGAATCTCTCAGTGGAGACCCTTCTCAAACTTCCACACTCGGAGGTTGTCTTCATGGACCAAGTCCAGGTAAAAGCGTGCACGGTCTGAAAAACTAGCCGCGTACTCGGCCACCGTCATCCCTCCCTACTGAAACTGCAGGAGCTCCTAAATCCGGACAGAGCGCAAGAAATAGGGGAAAAATCCCCCATGAAAAAACAACTATAGGTCGCCCCACGAAAGCGACGACTCGTCAAGAAGCTGAGTCACCAGACTCCACCAACGCCAAGCTGCTCCACGAATAAGGTTGGCTGCCAAAGCCACTCTCTGATCTGCCGGCGTCTGCACAAACTTGAAAATGTGATCCACTGCCTCTATCCAAACCCCTGTTGCCTGAGGGTCTGGCTCACCACTAAACCTCAGCGGTCTCTGCCGCTAGAACTCACGGAGCGCGCTCAACCTGCGCCCAACCCCGTCTGCTCTGCTGAAGCTGTATGCTGGTCAACAGGTGGGGGTGCTGCTACCGGCCCACCCGGAGAAAGGGGATCACCTGATGGGTCCTGGAATATGGCCTCGTAGCTCATAAGGTCATCGTCATGAACCAAAGCTGGTATCTTGTCTGGCTGTCTTCATGGAGACATCCTGAATATTATCAAGGAGTTCCACAATCAAATGAGCATATATGTATATACCAATAACCACGATGGGGAGATGAATCATGAAGGACCGTCAAAGACTCAATAATATGTGATGCACAAACAAATTTTCCCTATAACAAGTGTCTCAGCATACCGAGTCGACAAGCGGGTTATCAAGGTCCCAGTGAATGGATACGTCGGCTGCCACACCATCACTGGACTCCCTGGCCTGAGAGCCGCTCTCGAGACACGTTGACTTTGTTTCCCTAAATCCCAACCAATTACTCTTTTAGGGAAGTCCGAACAGTGTCCCAAGGAATGAAAGACCTCTGATACCACTTTGTCATGACCCGACCCTACCCGGGATCAAGCCGCAACTACCCCAAGCCCGCCTCTATAGGCCAGGGGCTGGCGACCAGCGCCGAAGGCACAATAACTTGGGGAGGCCTTTGCCTAAGTACCTGTACACACACACACACAACACAATCAATGAAAATGTGTAGAGTAAAAAGAAAAGAAAAGGGAAACTACTATAAATAAACCACAAGTACATCGACCTCTAATAGTACAAAATACAAGCTAAAAGTAAACTGGAAAACGGGGAAAAACACGCGCCCAACCAAAAATGCCACAACCCGACAACAGGTAAAACAAAAGAAAATAGCTGGGAGGGTCCCACACCTAGAACCCGACAACGACCACTGCACATGGTCCAAGATCACTGCTCGTAATCTCCTCTAACGTCACGACCAACCTATCCGTCGTCTGTAAGGGCACACCAAGTGCGGGCAAAGCCCAAGAAGGGGTGAGTATAAAAATACTCAGTAGGATACCCCGAAGGCTCGAGGGAGCAATAAAGGAGGTACCGAAGGGTGAGCAGTAGATCGAACAGGGAGTAGAATAGAAGTAAAATAGAGAGTGCAGTAGAATACTAGTAGATAGTCCATCTCAACCCAACAAAATAAAAGAGGTAGACTCGTCCAGACACATGAAGCTAGAAACGGCGATAAGATGAACTTCTCGTCGAGTCTTCGCTACCTATAGCCGGAGAGTAGACTCGTCCCACCATGAGAAGATAGACACAGAAGCAAGTGGAATACCCCGCGCGTCATCACCTCTCCTGGAGGGAGACTAACCAAGCCCAAGAAGGGGGTACCAGAACAAGGTATATACAAGTCCATATGCTCAAACAAGAAGCCCAAACAAGATCGTAATGGGATCTCAATCCCGTAGTTCAGCCCAAGAAAAGAGTAGACAACTGTCCCAGAAGAAACACCATCGATGCCCATCATCCCGCATGTCTGCCCCAAACTACAATTCAAGGGCACAATCACCACACCGCGACACTATCCGCTTTGGGTGGCACTAACTCGCACGCACGGTTTTGGGTCGCGTCACAAGGACGCGTCTCGGTGGGGAAATCGCTCCTCGTACTTGAGAGTTCTGGGGGAATGTCAAACCAGACCACGTCACTACCCCACAGTCGAGAGGTCTTCTCAAATTCAAAGCTGTTCCATCACCGACTTGTACAACCAAGGGTCCCGCTCTGATGGACACGGAGGAAAGTCACAGACTAACCCAGTAGAAAGGATTGAGTCTGGAATACCAACAGGTGTCCCACTACCCAGCCCTGCTGGAGGGATATTCATAATACGATATCGGGTGACCCACTTCCCAGTACTTCTGGAGGGTAAACCCTTATACATCAGCAGGCGACCCACTGCCCAGCCTCGCCGGAGGGTAGACCTTAATACATCATCAGGCGACCCACTCCCCAGTCCCGCAAGTGGGTAGACCTAGAATAAGATGACAGTTGACCCATTGCCCAGCCTTGCTAGAGGGTAGACCTAGAACTAGACGACGGGTGACCCACGTCCCAGCCCTGCTGGAGGGTAGACCCTAAGAGGTCGTCGGTTGACCCACAACCCAGTCTCTGCTGGAGGGTAGACCATTAGAGGTCGTTGGGTGACCCACTGCCCGGTATCTACTGGAGGGTAGACCCTAAATGCGTCGTTGGGTGACCCACTATCCAGTATCTACTGTAGGGTAGACCCTAAGAGTCAGTGAGAAACCCACTGCCTAGCACTACTAGAGGGTAAACCCGAAGAAGCTAATGAGTAACCCACTACCCAGCCCTGCAGGAGGGTAAAACATAGAACTACTCTGGCCATCTCTACCGGAGGGTACAACACTGGCCAACCGGACACGAATTGGGTATCGCGCAACCACCCAACTCCAGAAAAACTAACCCAAAAGAGGTCCAGTGCCTGTTCCATCACTGTGTGTCACTATCACCGCTACCGGTCAATCCATCAAGAATGAAACCAGGGGAGACCACTCAACCCTGCTGGTCAAACAAACGAGCACAACGGGACCCTCTACGTCACGAGAGGTCTAAGTATGCAAAGCAGAACACCGCACACACATGGGGCCCACACGATGTGTGGCCCCATGTCAACCCCCAACCAAGCGAACAAACATTCTTAGGCACAAACCACATGTACCTCCAAGCGCTCTCGTATAATCCCAGAGTATACCACATCTCCATCCCTAAGGCTATCTTGCACACGGCACCCCAACGTCAACACGAAGTGTGTAAACGTAACTTTTCCAACTTGCCACCTCATCAGCTGAGGAACATCCATCCACATCTCTTCACCCTCATCGGAGCACACGTGATCACATGCCAAGGGTCCGCTACAAACACGGTTGAAGAACCACCCCCAGGGCACCTTCACATTTCCACATTTAATAAGATTGCGTAAGAGGCTCTGCACAACCAAACGGATCGCACCGTTGTAATCCTTGGGAAAAAACACACGATATAGACTACTGACTCGCCTCAAATGGATATCCGACGGAAAAGTCACCAACACCACTTTAGGCCCGAACGGTGTCCCATGATCCTGAGCCTCGTCCCCGAAAACAGTCGGGTGCATCGCACCAATGTGATCCCCTCAGGAAAACACGTCAAAATCACTACCCACATGAGTGCAACGAATATCCTGAGAAAAAGGTGCATTCTGGAGCACCTCACACGAGCGGTTCCACACGGGACCCGCATCCCGGTCCCGAAACAGAACGAACGGATCGCACCGTTGCGATCCTCTCGAAAAAGCATACAAGATGGACTATTCACTTGTTCAAAACGGTCACCCAGTGATTAAGATGGAAAATCACCGTCGACGCCCAAATGACTCTTGTGGGCCACGCACCATCATGCGGAATTACAGCGGGCAGACTGCGCCAACGCGATGCCTTTGAAAAAATACCCAACATCGACTGCTCGCATGCCCCGAACGGACATCCGAGGAAAAAGTCTCTAAAAGTTGCACGTAGCTCAAAAGACGGGCCGTGGGGCCCATGCCTCAACTCAAGCTTCAATGCCCGGAACCACCATGAAAACCTCCGCCTCGACGCCAGGGTTCCAACGCCACTGACGGCGCTTATATTGGACATCGGACGCGTCCGCGCCGTCCAAAACAAGTTCCCCCAGAAAAATGTCAATCCCCTCGACGTGCGTGTCATGCCACCGAGACCCCTCGTTTCAGTAATTAAAAAATACCGAAACCATCTAAAAAAGACTTCCTCGTTGATACGGTTCCACCGCCGCAGACAACACTCAGAACGGACACCCGTAGCGGAAAATACGGGTGTCCGAAGTCCGAGGGGGCAAGGCCCCTGGGGCTGGACCGGCCTGGACCGACCGGTCCGCCCAGCCTGGGCCGGCCCGCGGCATAGCCGCACGGGCTGGCGGTGGACTCACGGTCCGTGCACAGACCGACCATGAGGAGCAGTCCTGGCGGCCACGTGAAGACCCGCGCGGCGCAGGTCTTTGGCGCCGCACGGGGGTCACGCGCCGCGACCCCGCGGTCGCCGCTCCCTGGCTACCCGCCGCCACGCCAGGCGCTCCGCCTGAGCCCCGACCACCTCTAGAAGCCGCCCGCAGCTGCGCCCAGCACCTCCACCACCTCACGCCGTGACGCCGCTTGAGACCGCCCGCGCGCCGTGACACCGCCTGAGGTCGCCCGCCGCGCCAGGGCTCGTCGGACCGTCGGAAAAACCCGCAACCTTCGACGATCAACCCCGGCCTCCTCCAAGCTCGGATTTTGATTCCGAAATATGTGTGGGAAAGATAAAAATGTATACTAGGCATATATGGGATTTTTTTGAAGATTTAACATCAAATAGACACATAACATTTGACTCAAATGTAGGATCGAGATTGAAAACGCAACGGAAACCTCCTACCTCTTGGGCGATGCCCGGAGCTTCACGGGGAGTCCGCCGCTGCGCCGCACCCTGCCAGAGATGCTTCGCCAGAGATGGAGGAGGAGAGGAAGGATTTACTCCTTTCTTCAGTCTAGGTGGGGAAGAAGAAGAGGGAGGGGGTGAGTAAAGCGTTTAAATAGAAAACGCTTAACCACCCGTCCGTCGGCCCGAACCCGAACCCTCAGCGGGTTCGAGGTTAAGCCTCCCCTAGGGTAAAAACCACCTACCGAGAACAACGGCGGTCTCAAAATTTTAATATGAGACCCCATTCAAAAGTTATAAAATAGAACATCCAAAGCCGCCAATTAACGGAAATGCCCCTGGGACCATTTTTCACAAATGGGCTGCGCCCCCAAAACTTACACCCCTCCTAGGGTAAACGACGCGCTTCGAACTCAACGGTGCCCTCGGTTTCCCAATCCGAGCTACTATTTAAGAGATAACTATGTTTCAACATTAAATGAATGAATTAATTTATTTAATCCATTTAACGTTCCAGAAGCGGGCGAGGGGTCCATACATCTCACGCTGACATGTTTTATGTCGTTCCTAGGGTAAACACCCCATTCCGGACCCATCTGTACACTCGGATCCCTGATCCGGTACACCATTTATGAGTTATCCCATTAATTGGTGATTTCAGTCTGAACGCACTGAAAATTTAATTCCGGCCTCTCCGGGGCTCGGAATCGCACGCCGTCTGAAGGCGCTGCTCTGGAATATCATCAAGAATATTCCAAATTCATTCACAGTAAAAACCGGGTTCTTTCACGTCTGTTGAATTTATTAATTGAGTGGGATAACATTATCCACCTTATATTTTTGGATCATTATGTTTACAATTATTGAGAAATTATTAACAACATTCACCTTACCTTTTGAAATAACTTTCATTCATTTATCCTCAATAGGTTATTCATCCTATTAATTTTTTTTTACCAATTTTCAATTGAGTTTTCCAATTTAATATTCATTATTTGTTGGTATTATCAGAATTTTAAATATCTTTATATGAATTTAAACTAATTTTCTTTTGAAACCTATTTTATTTCATATTATAAGGAACATATCCTTTAAATTTTTTCAGGAATACCTCAACCGTTTGAGCCTCCAAATTTCATCCTCCACATTCTTCTTCTAGAATATGTTTTTTATTTTGTTTAAATAGGTATAGTATATATTTGATCATATGTGGTTTATCTTATGTTTTAATCTAAAAATTCAAAATAAACTACCCCTTTTACTCACCTCTTTCTTGGTAGTGGAATATTAGACACACAAGAATATTATTAATGTCAATTATTACCACAACATGAGTAAATACCAAGATAATTTATTCTTCTATATTACTTCAATATCTATACTATTTTTTTCTTCCTTTTGGAATAATTGGTTTCACTTTTCTTAGGATCCTATGGTATCCTTGGAATATTCGTCCCTTCCTTTGATGTGGAATAATTCCTCTAAGAGTTCTTGGGCTATCCTTTTTTCGGGTTGTGTTTTTGACCTGTATTTTTAGAAACCACCATATAAGAAACACTAGAATAATATGCATTAACATATACTGATTTAGTGATGTACTATGAGGATTTATTAATCTCATGTTTTCTATGAGACATATTGATTATATCTTACACAATTATTCTTCCTTTTCATCCAGTTTCTTTCAAAGATCTATGGAAATATGTTTATGTTCAACTTCTATAATATTACACTATTTGATCACATTATCATAATCTAATTAATTTTTTATTATCTCTTCCTTCACAATGTAAAATATTTTATATTATTCCTCAAGATTTCTATTTTATTTCTTGAGGTATTTTATCTATCCCTTGTAGAATTATATATATTTTTAATTTGGCTTCCACACATGATCTATTAATTGTTCTCCATCATCACCTCTACTAAATGAATCTGCTATTTTATTTAAATGATTATGGAATCCGAAATAAATATTCAATAAACAATATGATGATGAATGTTTCATATGATTTATACTAAGGTTTCTCTTATTATACTTCTGGTGCTTATTATTCTTCTTACCCCATTAATGTTTTCGAAGTCTCTCGTCATCTGATTCTGATTTTTATTCATCAATTATATTTCGTTACAATTTCTTAAAAAAATTACCATAATCACCATTGATAATCAATATTGATAGTTTATTACTTTTTCCCTTACACTTTACCGTTTTTCATCCTTTTTCACATAAGAGAAAAAAATATGATTATTGTAATCATCATCTTCAACAATATTTGAATCATTGAATTGTTTATCATTTTATTATCTAATATTTTCCTTTCTCATTGATTCAAAATCAATTTTAATTTTTCCCCTATTTAAATATGGAATTTTCCATATTTTATATCCTTTAAGATTTTTTTTTAGTTTATCAGGAGAAATATAATCTCTTTCTGACAGGGATGAGAACATTGAATCCAAAAAATATTTAAAATTTCTTTTCAATTTTTGAAAAATGATAGAGTCGTATAGTTTTTTCACCAAATTCTCAAATGGTAAGTACTATCTCATTCACTATAGTGAATTATTCCTCAATATTTTATTAGTCAATAATTTTTTTGTCATCCAACTGAATCCTACAAACTTGTAGTTAGGATTCCATGAAGATGAGATTTCATTCTTAAATTCTTCTTTTTTGTCTAATATCTCCTTGGAACAATAGAGAATAATGACCTTTGTTTAGAAATTCTATTATAGTTCCATAAATATAGAATTTTATGCCTTTAAAAATAACTCCATATTTCCCTTATAAGCATTTTTCATTGAAGCTTCATTAGAAATGGGTATAAAACCCACTACATAAATATTTATCACTTCTAGGATGAATAATTGAAGATAGGTTGTCATCAAATTCCTCAAAATATGATAATTTCTCCCAGAAGAAATAGGAACACCTTTTCTATTTATATAATTATGATACTTTATATATTATAATATTTCTTAGATATTTAGATGGAACTTTTTCTCTAATACCACATTTATATCCCCAAATTATATTTACAAATAAGAGGGGTAGGGCAATTTAGTGATTTAATTTTTATGAAATCATTTATTTTAAATACAACCAATTGATATTATTAAGTTTCTTGATCCATTTAACTATATCTCTCAATATCACCTCTTGTGTAATTCTAATCATGGGGAGACTAGTACTCAATATTTACATGGTTTTGTAAAAGAGCGCTCCTAACTATAACTAGTTATTCAACCTAGTTATAGATTCTTCACTTCCAAAAAAGTGAGTAAACTAATCCCAAATAGGAATAAGATACTTTTTCACTAATTCCATCACAAAATTATGGTATTATCCTTCTCCCAGTGCAAACTAAGATACATATTAATTTTAGATTCAACTAAAAGTCCTTACCTTCTCCTAGCTTGAACAAAGAGATTTCTTGATTTTAGTTCCAACATAAAGACTTATCCTACTCCATAGTCTAATAGAGAGAGTTTAATACTTTTTTCATTGATGGAAATACTAATTCCTTTCAATAGGTTTCATCCACTATTGGTTGATTGTTAGATCTTCTTCTATGACCTTACAGAATGACACATTCTCATGTACCCTTCACCCACCTTTACCAATTTTTGGTATTTCTAAAATATATATGATCATATATGTATGATATATTTACCTAGTGAAACACTAATTAAGGAACTATTTCTTTTTATTGATGATGTTCCAGCCACACATTTATGTGTACAAATGGTTCACACAATTCTACCAATATTATATTATGTATGAATAAAAATTTCCCAACTTAATACACTTCTTGAATATCTAGCACATATTATATTTATATTTATTATTATTTTATGTGGTTTCATAATTGGGCCTTAAATAGTTCAGGTATCATCACAAGAGTTCACATGTTGAATCATGTGGGTTAAATGCATATATTATTTATTCTTTGTTTCTTTACGCATATTGATATATATATATATATAGTGTATCATGAGTGCATGAGTTATATATCATGCACTTTATTTCCTAATCTCATTCATAGAACATGATTGGGTAGGTATCACACAATTCTCAAACACTTTCACTTAATTGAACTTGTGAAATATCCATTATTCTCCTTACACACACCACAATTGGTAAGAAAATTTTCTTACTCATGTAAACACCAAATAGTTGTGTGATATCTCAATGAGTTCACACCTTAGAAGAAGACTATGTGGAACAAGTTCTTTACACATCTATTTGAGTGTTTTGAAAAATATATTAATTACCACATTGTCTCATTAGATTCACAAAAGCGGCGAGCACAAAGATTCATCCCAAAATAAGGTGTCACGATGCTATGTTTGTCTTCATAAAAAAGAGTGAATCAATTTTTTATCAATAGACACATATATTTGTTTAGAATCTCAGGGTTTTTAGACCTTCATAACGACCAATATTCTATATTTTATGAAATTTCAAGCCTGAAAAAAATATTACATGTAATGAAATCCAATGTTATCCCAAAAGGTTTTAGTAATATTAATCTTTCAGAATCCTATGGTTCTAAAGTAATTTCTTCTTCTCCAACATTAAAGAATCAAAATTTTCATGCTTTTCTGATCAATTAATTCATAATTTTAAAGATAAAACTCATCTTATATGAATGAAACACTATCTATTAATTTCTTCTATAATAATATCATAAAATTTGAATGATAACATGTATTAAATAATATTATTTCATGCATCATATCATTATGACTTCTTCTCATTGTCTTCTAAGATCAAATAAATTAATAGTGTTGGCCAGACATCATAAGAAGCTTGTGGATTTGCCCTAGTGGAATTCGGGTGTCCACAAGTGTTGTGGAGGATGGAAACAATGATAGATTAATCAAATGTATTGGAATAGATAGATCTGATTGATTATTTTATGTATATATATATTAACTTCGATGAATAGTGAATTCTATCTCTAATAAAACATCAATTTCACCAGTATTATATAAATTATTTATAAATAATTATGTTCTAATCACTGGTCAAGATTTTGGTGTAGTTTATCACTAAGAACAACCCACACACACACACTCATCGGGTCACACCACACCTATGTCATCAATCTAGGCACCCTTTAAGCACTATGTGAATTCCATGCACATCAATGTGCAGTCCCTATGGATTCTATACAATCATACACACCTCCTACTACCATGAGTTCTACTTGGGATGAACCTATATGATTAATATGGATCCCAATTATGGGGTTGATGAGTAAGCCCTTATTGATTGTGTAGTTGGACACTTCTCTCTAACATATAAAAAAATATCTATGTTTTAAAATACAACACATATAAAAATTTATAATACCAAGCTTTCTAAAATTCCTCATGAAAAAATGAATTATTTTTTATGGAATTCATCTTGTTCCTTGATGCATTATGTCATCCTTATCATGATCATAAAATCTCTTTAACATTAATTACCAATTTAAAAATTGCCACAATGTTATGAAAAATTAGTCAATCATGATGTCCAATGTCATTCTAAGAATCCATTATAATTCTCCAAGCATACCCACTTTTTACTCTAATAAACAAATATATATTGACACCACATTAAAAAAATAAAACATTTGGGATCAACACATGCATATGAATTAGATAATAAATTTGAAAGTGCCATTTGGTAAAGTTAGCATATAGTTTTTCCAATCATGTGAATTCCCTAGGTGGAGTTGTGCAAAGTGGTTTAGATTAAGTAGTGTCTCCTACACATTTTTAACCTGGTTTCAAAAATTTTATAGCATGTCTAATTCAATTCAAAGGGGAATTTCAAGTTTTAACGCACTTTTTAAACACTCTTAAACACCCTTTATTCCCTCTCATTCCAACGAACTATGTGTTCCCTAGGGAGAATCCTCCCTTCCTTCTCATCTATTTTGTTGGATTTACACCATGATTTCAAGTAGCTTCCTCCTTCGTATGTTCTTCTAAACCCTTTCATGACTTCTATTTCCATCATTATCAAAATTTTGATTCATCCCAGAAAAGAAAGGGCATATGTTGAACTATTTTGGGGTTTCCATTATAATTAATCTTTCCTATTTGTTTTTGTAGGATTTTTTGACTGAATATATCTTCATCAATAGGAATTCTAAATCATAGTTGATAACATCTGGATTGTTTTCTTTTGAACCAAAGTATCTTTTTTGTGCATTATATTACATTCCATTTTATTCTTTCTAATTTAAAAGTTTTTATTTATCTATTTTATACCTATGAATGATTCAATCAATTGAAAATTGTCATTTATAAATATATTTAACCCTTGGAATAGAATGTTATTACATTCTTTGTTTTTGTAAAAATATCAATGTTGATCCTCAATGCATGAGAGGTGTTTTTAAAAGTTATTATATTTAATTTATTATATTTAAATATGAATATTTGTATCTAATTATTTTCAACCCATGTGTTTGAGGTGTTTTACATGGCTCCAAATGTTTGAAATTAGATTTCGACATGAATGGGGGTGTGTTAAACCCAGAGTTTGATAGTTGGAACCTTTTTTAACCCTAGTTAATTATAATGGTGGTTTTAAGGGAGGTTTGAGTTCTCAAATATGGTCAAATAATTATTTATATTAAAATTAGTCTCAATATTGTATTATGTTTTGATTTGGAAATAGTTCCTGTGGTTTGAATTCAATGTGTGTATTAGAAAAGGCCCCATTTGGTTCTTTATTAAAAGTGAGTTTTCATTAAAAAATTTGATACCCTCTTTTATCCTCATTTTATTATTGTTTTTTCTTATAGTTCCTTTTGATTCTATAATTGGTTGTATTATATTGATGCATTCTTATATACTACTTATTAATTAAATAGTGTTCAGAGTAAATTACTTATGAGGGTGTTTTAGGTGAGGTTTGAGTTATTTCAGTTGTTTTATTTATATTACATGAGGTGGGTTATTTATTATCACTCAAATTTGACTTTTCATGACAATCTTAAGAAAATAATAGATTTTCTATATAATATAACTTATAACTGCATAGCAGTGGTCCATATATGAAGTGTTGTGTACCAATACATCAATGGTCAGTCAAATAGGATAATAAGTCATTGACAAAGTATATTGTTTCCCATGTACAAAAAGTATTTTGGGGGAATTTATATATAGATAGTATTATGGGAATAATGGGGATGAATATTGTTTAATAAATTCATTACCAAGTCCCTTATACTCTGTATAGGTTCTTTATTACAAGATCCTTAGGAATATTCCCATAACACTAAGATCATAATTAGGTTCATTTAGTGGATTTTATTTATCTTGATAGATCCCACAATACTTTTTTATTTTTTGAAATCTAAGTAATTATTGTTTCTTTACTTTTTAATATTTCATTGACATAATAGTTTATATCGTGGTGATTACACAAATATTTATTTTTTTTATTTCTTTTATAATGTTTTAAAAATGGATTTGTTAAATGTTATTGAATTAGAGAAACTAAAAGTTTTTTTTTATTCGTTAAATGTATTTTATTTTGAGTTTTTATAGTGTTTTATTTAAATTTGAATGTTATTTTTGAAGTATATTTTAGTGTGGCTTAATGAGAAATAGGGAATCATTTTTAGATCTTCAGTATGTGTGTGGGTTTTAAAATTGTTATTTTTGGATGTCGTAACATATTAACTTATTATATGTTTGTCAATGATGTTGTGGAAAACTATTAAAATTGGAATCCCCTTCAAAAATCTTGAGGTTATTTTAAAAATATTCATTTTGTTATGAGTTTAATGCGGTAGTTTGAAATGGTGATTTGGTAAAAAGGGTATTTGGTTAGGTAAAGTTATTTTCCAAGGGATTACTTTCATTTAAAGAAAATAAATAAAATATATTATTGAAATTAATTTTTTTAGTTCGTGTTTACTTATTTAAAGGATTATAAAATACCTATATTCTTATATTTTATTTTTTAATTGAATTTCATTATGGTGATATGTAAGAAACTATATATATTTGGTGGGCAGGGACTTACTAAACAATTTTTCTAAGGATTATATTTTATAGGTCCAAGTAAATTCCAAATTGATTGTTTCATATTAATATTTGTATTGAGATATCATACTGTATGGTGGTAATGGGTGTTATAGAGGGTCAATAGGGATTTTTGGGGCTTTATTTTTATTTTGGGATTTGTATCGACCACCATGTCAAAGTTTTTTTACTTCATCATAATTTGATCATCTTCTAATGTAGACTATTTTGTATAATTTGAATACCTTTGTGTCCTTTTGAGCACTAAAAACATATTCTCATCCCTTTAATACATACCCTTGATTGATTCCTATCACATTATTGGAATATAGAAAACATAGACTTCAATCTTCCATGGTATCTACTACCCGAGTTCCTAAAAAAATGTATCCAACTCTTATTCAGTGAGTCTGAGAGTTAGTTAATGTCTATGTTTTTAATCATATATCATGATACATAATTCGAAATAATCCTAATATCCTTCAATATATTCATCACATAATTTGGTTTCTCATAAAAACATTTTCTATGACATTCGACATTGACCCGGTTCTTTCAGGTCCCCACCATTTAATAAAGCAAAAAATCATAGTCCGAGAAATAATAATCATAGTGTGTAACCACATAATCCTGATAAATCACTCATAAGATCTCTAAATTATGTAATATTCTTTTTTATATATGAAACATGTTTATCCATGTTTGTTCATGTTTATTATTGAAATCCTTAATGATGGTTCATAATGATTTTTTTAATTTCCAAAGCATATCCCTTAGAATTTTAAAATTAGGTGTGTTCCTAGGCCCATCTATTTTACACCAGGTGCTAATCAAGTCCAACTCAATGTGTTGTTTTTAGATTTATTACCCTAGGTACCACTATGCTCAAGTAACATCCATTTGTAATATCCAAATAGTTATTTAATTTTATGGAAACTAATTTCCCTATATTTTATCCAAATTCCAGGAAATTTTCCCATACAATGAATCATCCATACACCCACCCCTAAAATTATCCCTATAAAAATCCATACGGATGTCAATATTGTTTTCTCATATTATTTTTCAAATTTTAACTAATCCTTTCTCTAATAATAATGGTAGTGACCAAACCATCTCCTACATAAATATTACATCTTAATAAATGAACACTCATTATATAAAAGAATGATCTATGCCATAGTCATTTAAGTCTAGTGACATTGGATATTTGGGCACATAAACAGCTGGTTCATAACCTAGACACTATATCTCCCACTATATTCCTCATAAATAGAACCCTTATAAGACATATCGCATATAATGCCTTTCATCATAACATGGGAAAGGATATATAAGAAAGAATGAGCTCCTATGACTAGTAATGGTAAATAAGGGAGATATCAACATGTCCTGAGAATAAGGATATCAGAACATGAGAATAAAATTTGAGAAGCATATCATTCATATCATATATCACAAACACGAGTAATGGTATAAATATTGACAGTTTATAAGACATGAAGGAAAATTGAATCAAATAATTGGACCCAAGAGATCATAACGTTGGAATAAGGCATATATTTGGGTTATACACATAAGTATAAAAAATAATTTAATTAGTATTTCAAGTATCATTAGAAATAAATTCATATTGCAATGTTCCCCTAACTATATTAGTAATCATATTTCACTCCCAAGACTATCATAGTGGACATAATCCTGTAATAATCTAGGTTTAACTCCTATTACAGTCCTATTTATCTCATGAGTTATCAATATTTATCAATTTAATTGGAGGGAGATATAGGACCCACCAGCCTTTGTTATAACATAAACACCATCCTTGGTTAATAAATACCAACCTACTAGATAAAACATAACATGATCCTTGGTTATAATGTAACTTTCATCACATAATTTAACTCATACATTTGTGTTCCAAATGATCATAAAACATTCATCATACAAGAACCCATGAAAAGATATGGGTTTCATAAAAATTTCGTCATAAAATTAACTATGGAAAGGAAACATGTCTCATAATCATTTAATTGTTTCATAAATGCAAAATCTATGATAAAAGAAGTGGGTTCTGTTATAATTTTATCCTGGTATAACCCGTGGAAGAGAAATGGGATTCATAAACATATTTTCATCATAAAAATTTACCATCTAGATAAATAATATGAATGTTATTATTGGATCATGTCCCCAGTAAATCATAAGTAACATCATGGATTCCACCTCAGATGGAAAATTACAATGAATTATTACTTGCAACATTTCTTAAGTAAAATAGCCTTCCCATGTTGAAATACAATTTTTAAAACATAAAGAATTTTAAAAATAATTTTCATTAAAAATAACATCAAAAAATTATAAATGAAGATTTAAAAATTGTTCTAAACATATCTTGAAGAAAAAATCCATTCAACTTTGAAAAAACTCGATTTAAAATAATAAAAAATTCAAAATAACTTTCATTGAAAATAATATTTGAAATTATATAGGATGTTTTAAAAAATATTTAAAATATTTATTGAGAATAATATCCTTTACACTTTAAGAAAAAAACCATTTAAAGGATAAAAAATGTTAAAAATAATTTTACTTGAAAATAAACTTTGTTACATATAATATATTCATTAAAACATTGAGTGGTCATGGATGTGTGAAATGTTGTACACGTTAAAAAATATTCCTTTCACATATTAAAAAAGAAGAAAAAGATGATTTTTATTGAAATGAACCTGATGATTAATTGTAATTTTTTTAAAAATTCAATCATGGGTAAAAATCCCATTAATAAATATAGTGGAGTATTTTTTTAAAAAAATTAAAAAACATAGAAATAGAAGAAAAATGGGTTTTAGACCAATGAGATAATTAAATGTTGATTTACTTTAAAAGTATTTTTTATTAATAAGGAGAAAATAAAGATAGTAAAATGATGGGAAACCATTTACTCTCATGAATTAAATATGAAGGAATAAAACTCATGATTTATTTATTATTATATCATAATATTTCATCATTGAAAACATAATCATAAATGATGACGATAAATAATGAGATTGTACCATCAATCCGTTACCACTATGCAAACTATTGAATCGTAACTCCTTTTAATGAATAAAATCAAATGAAACTATAAATATCATTAAATGAAGAATATTCATTATATAAAATTTTAAAGGGTATGTATGTAAACTCTTTAAAAAAGATAGGTACATAATATTACATAAGTCTCAAATAAGGCAACTTGAGAAGAAAATACCTTACCACTTTAGTAATATTTTTAATCGTAAGCCCCAATATATCATAAAAAATGAAACATTAAATATAATTAAAATTTTATATTCATTATATAACATTTCAACTGATCATTATATTGACCACAAAAAATAAATTATTGGTGATTATATATATGCTTCCGATAAATAATAGAGAGACTATAAATCCCTTATATTAAATCATTATTTATTTTATACATGTTAAAGATACCTTTATAAGAAATATATATTTATTATAAATATAATATAGTTCCATAATTTAATATATCATACCAAATATGATTTACTTATGACCTTTATTACCCATTTATTAACAATTATTTTTAAATATCCTGTTATGGATAATAATTACATTAGTTCTATTGTATGGTTTGATTTTTTATTTTCAATCCTTTTAATTTTATCATGGTAACATAATTTAAATAAAATTTATAAATGATATAAATATCATATATAATTTATATATTTATTTATATTAATCATTAAAAGATAAAAAGAAAATTGAAATATACTGTTCTTGAAGACAGTAGGATGTAAGTATTCCTGAATGTTATTTCCATTTTTTCAATAGATTAAAGAAAGGTAAATAATATATTACCATTAATTAATATTTTTTATTTAATATATATATATATCAATTATTTTTAGTTTAACCTATCATTATTATATTCCTCGAAAATCATACATAAAGAACCAATCACACCTCTTTATGAGGAGGTGGTATGTCGTACAGACTTCTGATGTTATCATATTTCCATGTAATTGAAATTAAGAAGTTATATGTGACATAATAAATAAATAAGTATAAATATATTAGATAAATATTTTATATTTATTTAATCTATCCTTATTATCATGAAATTAAAATTGAAATGAATAATACATCTTACCAGTTGTCAAGGTAGTTGTTTTCCATACACACGAGCTACATTATTATTTTCTATTGGATTTAGAGATAAGAATTTATAAGTGTTATTATATTTCAATATGTTTAATTATATAATATATATCATATATAATTATTAACCCATCATTATATCCATCTGTGTGAGGTGGTGATAGAAAATGAATAATAGTGGTTCTTGAGGTGGTAATCTTCCACACACGAGAATGATGATTTATATCACATCATATGGAATTGGAAATGGATTTAGGATATAAAATTAACATAAAAATGTAATTATATTTAATATAATGATATTATTTTATCATCATGTTTTAATGATAATTTAATGAGGTGAAGGATAAAATAAAATAAAATGCTCGGTTTGAAACATTACCCATTATTCACACAACCTCATTTGGTTTGCACCAAAAGAATTCCTAGGTTAGATTTATGAGAATAATAAGGATTAAATTGTGATAGGGGAGAATTAATTAAATTATTTGGTATTTTATTTTTTGATCCAAATTGTTTTGGAAGTGTTATGTGGGGAGGAGAAGCAGTGGCCTTTTATAAGTGAGGAGATATGTACAATTGTATGTTTTTAACGGGAAAAGGTGTACACACAAATTAAACACTCCAAAACACTCCAAAATAATAAATTTTAGAACCTTACAGGTCATAATGTGTAGATATAGACATTCAATTGGGTTTTATAGGTTTCAAGGTCATTTAACCCTTAATCATTTCAGTACAACCCCCAGTAAGTCCATTTTTCACGTTAACAAAATTAATTACTTCTTAATTTTTTTCTATTCATAATGGTAAAAATTAAGTTTAAATTTTTTGAAAAATATTAATTATTATGATTCAAAATTTAGAATTAATTTTTCAAAATTCTATTCACATTATTGGAAAATTTTAATTTAAAATTAAACCCACAAACACGACGACAAAGTGTTTTTCCAAAGAGAAAATATTGAATTTTTTTTAACGTTTTTATATAAAAAGTGAATATTAAAATAAATCCAATGAAATAAATTTATTCAATAGATATAAAAATGAAATATTTTAACTTTTTAAACAATATTAAAACAATTGTTATGTTTTTATATGTTTTAAAATAAATAAAAATTCTTAATAAAATGAATCATTTTTCCACATTCATTAAAAATTTATCTTTTCTGAATGTTATAAATGCTTCACCACATGATAATTTGGAAATTACGAT
The DNA here is from genome assembly GCA_963277665.1 of Viscum album. Taxonomy (NCBI): domain Eukaryota; kingdom Viridiplantae; phylum Streptophyta; class Magnoliopsida; order Santalales; family Viscaceae; genus Viscum; species Viscum album. The sequence continues at coordinate 1,955,220,151 of OY728125.1, forward strand.
TTAAAAAATAATTTAATTTTTTAAAATAAAATTTCTAATCTTTTGAAAAATTAATATTACAAATATGTGTGAAAAATAATGTAAAACTGTTTTTTTTAATAGTATAATTTTAAGAGTAAAGTAAGATTTCCTCTTATCTCTTGTATAGAAAAAAGATATAATGAATTTTAAATATTTTATTGAATATATTATTTATTAATTTCATTAAAATTATTCAAAAAAAATTGTTTTATTAATTTTTTAGCTAATATGTATTTTTGTGCATAAAATTAGTTTTCCATAAAAGGATTTCCTTTATTTTCAAATAGATTATATTTTCAATTTTAATTAATTGGTAACCAAATAATTCATTTCATTTACATTTTTAAACCATATATTTTCCACATTTAGTTAAAGTTGTTCATACAAACCATTCGAACAGCTAGGGGATAACTATCATATTAGGTAATAACAATTTAATAAAATGTCACATTTTTTAAACTATTTTTCACATATAATTAAAGATAAACTAATTATTGAATGTAGAGAAAGATAAAATGAGTTATTCATGTCACAAAAGATAAGCATGATGTCCTGTGCAACTAAAAATATCAAAAAGAGTAGTTTTATTTTTCAAAAAATATTTCTCAAAATCTCTTGGTTATACATTCTCTTATGTGACTTTGTGTGAGATGTGAAATTGCCTTTGTCCAATGAATAGTTGAATCATGATCATAATGTATTTAATATAAAAATTTGGCTAAAGTATTATTATTAAAATCAGATTTTGTTTCCAATAATTGTTTTCAATCTGTTTGTTTCACTGAGAAATATGAAATGTGTTTTGGTTCTAAACTATTTAATGGAGTTTTGAAAGTGAAATTTGGAAAGGTGGTATTATTATTTCAATAGATTCAGGGGATTTTCAGAATTTTTATTGGATTCATTTTTTGGCCTTTTAACTCTCCAATTTTTTTAAAAGGGTAAAATGATTGAAATTGTTTCAAGGTATAAGTGTTCATTTTTGGTCATGAAACATGGAAGGGTTTTAAGGTTTTAAAAGTGGTAAGTTTTTTTTAATTTAACATTAGAAACGTTTTGAATTTACCATGTCAAGTTAAAAAATTGTGTAAATGTTTTAAAATATATATAATACTACAATTTTAATAAAAGTATTTCTGGTCATATGGGTTCCTTTGGTTTTGAAATGAATTTTTGGGGACTCTTTTAAAGGGTCCCCTAGTTTCAAAAATAGTTTTTCCATATTTTAGTATAACATAATTTGATTTTACCTTTTCATGGTTTTGGGGATTCTCAATGTGCTTTTTGAAAGCTTGATAGATTTGAGCTCATGTTTTCATGGGTTTATTTAAGCCTCCCAAAAAGGTATAGTGTGGAAAATTCATTATTGTTTTGGGGGTCTTCACAAATTTTGATTTTGACACTATTCGAGTCTCTAAATGGAGTGGAAGATTTTTCTCTATCCTTATAATATAGTATAATGTATTTATCAAATGATGGGTATCTGTATGGATCCCATAGATGTTGTGTGGGATTAGTGGTTTTTACTGATGATCCTTGGTTGGATGGTGGGACCAGTGCATATTAGATTTCATGGATATTGTTGATGTTAATGAAATTTACATCATTATATGGATCATTTGGGTGATTGTGTGTGTCTATTTTGGATGAATAGTTTTGTAGGGTTTATTCTCAGGGACATTGTAGTAGTGTTTCTTGAGGACAACATTTACATGTGTTTTCCTTGGTTTTTCATTTATATCATTTTTTGAATGTTCATGTATCATTTATCGGGGATGCTGTATTTCTTATTCATGGTGTGGGCTATTGAATAGGATTATATTTTTTATGGACATGGGAAAATCTATGTTTCATGCATGGGTTACTAGGGCGGTAGTTGTTTCCATTTGTATTGTAGGAGCTACATAGATGTTTTTTTCATCAGAATCATTATGGGAATGTTTTTAATGGTTTTGGACCTCAATAAGATTATATTTAGTTGTGTCCCTTGAGTTAGTACATTTTAATAACCTTTAAGGGGAACGTTTTTTTTGTATTTATCCTTAGTTATGGGATTCAATTGATTTAATGATTTGGTTTTATTAGTCCTTTATGATTGTTTATGGTTGGGTACCTAACTTGGTGGTTTTGAAAAAGTGTTTTCTTATTATTACAAAAAAATGTTTAACAGCGCTGACATTTATCAGTGCTAGAGATATTTACTGATACATTCCATCTTTTTGGGCACCAAAATAAGTGCAGATAAAGGGTTCCCTTTATTAGGGATAAAAAATAACTCATAAAATCACCCTTTATCAATGCTTTTTTTTTGCACTGATAAACAATAACCTTTATCAGTACTTTATTTTAGGGATGATAAATGTTAACCTTTTTCAACACATTATTTATAGAACTGATAATGGTTGGAATTTACAAGTTCTTTATTTTTAGGTCTGATAAAGAGTTCCATTAGGGCATATTTAGTGCTGATAAAGGTCTAGAAAAAATGAAAAATGAAACCAATAAAAATATAAAAATTAACAATTTTATTATTTAAGTATTTATTGTTAAAAATGAATTATTGAATATTCATATATATAAATTTCAAAAAACTATTAAATAGTATATATTAAATATATAGATATGTTTAATGAATAAAATGGAATAATTAAACAAATAAAAATTTAAAATGAATAAAGTAAGAAAAATATTAAACATTTTTTAAATAAATAATCAGTGATAAAAATAAATAAATTTAATTTACATGTATATAGATTATAAATACTAATAAATAGTATATATTAAATATAGATATAAAAAATGACTAAATTGTAATAATTAAGAATATAATTAAAACTGAATAAATTACAAATTTATTTTAAATTTTATTAATGAACCAATTATTGATAAAAATGAATACTTATAATATATATGCATATATATAAATATATTATAAATAGTAGTAAATAACATATGTTAAATATAAATATAAATAATAAATAAAATATTAATTAAAAACATAATAATGTCTTATTAATTTTTAATTTTGTTTTATTTTCCTATTTAACATACATAAAACATCGTGTGTTAGATTGATTTTACCTATATATATATGTGAATGTGTGTGTGTGTAATTAATGAATTTGTATATACAAACACACACACAAATATATTTATGCAATATAAAGAATGACAAAAATTTAATATTTAGGTAATATATTATAATTTTAGTATATCATAGAATTTCTTTATAATATAATAAATTTGATATTTTATGTGTTTAATAGGTCATGATTTTTTAATACTATAGTTAGGGTATTCATTTTTAATATTTTTTAATATTTATATTAATTTTGAATTTGATCATGTTTTATTATTTATTTATATTTATTTATTTACTATGGTTTAGTATCTTTAATATGTAGTCTTCAAGTTCTATATAAATATTTATATCCATATTTTTTTAATAATTTATATTTAATTTAAAAAATTTAACAAATTTTTCAATATTTTTAATGTGTACTCATTTTTAATTTTTCAGTTTCACCCATTTTTAAAACGATTGTATTTTAAATTATATATCCACCAATAATGTTTAATATATATATATATATATAAATGAATATTTAGTAAATTTGTAAATTTATAATTTTTAAATTATTAAAAATAAATAATAATTAATTTTTAAATATGTATTTTTAAAATTATATGTAAATAATTTTAAGTCTTTAAAAAATTAGAAAATATTAAAAAAATAATTATAAATATAAAACCATTATCATTGCTAAAGTTTTAGCGCTTATAAAAAGAATAATTATTATCCCTAAAAATCACTGATAAAATGAATATTTATTATTTCAAAAAAATAGATGATAAAAAAATATTTATCAGTGGTAAAATGTTAGTGCGGATAAATATACATTTTAGCAATGCTTATCAATTTTTCACTGATAAGAGTGATCTTTATTAGTGCTTTTCTGAAAGTACTGTTAAAAGTGTCCCTGATTAATTTTAAAGATCCCTAACTGCGACTTAGTCACAAGTGATTCTGAAGCTCTTGCAGAACTTCTCTACTACTAGATTGACTCCTCTATGTTCCTTGAATTAATCAGGGCTTTAATCTAATGTATGTTATTTTATACTTTTCCTCTAACATTGTTTGAGGTTTTGAGTTCCCAGTTTTGCATTTTTTGCACTATTCTAAACCATGACAAATCCTATATTTCATCTTCTCCCTAATTAAATACAAAAATTATTTTATTTCATCTTTTTTCCCTAAACAATGGTTTCAAAGAAATATAATGATGTTTACATATGGTATGTTTAGTGAATATATGTGTACGGGACTGTATGGATAAATAAAAAAGATTTTTCACCACCCACTGTGGAAGAGGAAATGCTGGTGTTATGGCATGATAAAATTGATATTTTCTAAACATTGAATATGTGAACCTATTTTTGAAACATGTTTTCTATATACCTTATCAATTATAGAATAATTTAGTGATTGAGAAGTGTGTATGAGGTGATGTGTTGAACTGAATTGGGAACTGTTTGTGTTTACTAGGTCACAAATGTTACAAAATTGAATCAGAGTGAAACTAGGGATATTGGTGTTGATCGTACCCAAAAAAGAAAATAAATTACAAATATAAGAATTAGTCCATAAATATGTATGAATATCTTAATTATGTAGGTTACTTGAGTTACCATATGATGATTAGGTTGTTTTTTGCTTATTTTTCCCATGACATATCTTCTCAAGTCTCAAGAATCTTATTTAGGAGTTGGAAAGTATTAATGAATATGAATACTAAAAATTACATGTTCTTATGCGCCTTTCGTTAATTTTTCTTCTAGAATCAATTATAAAGTTATATTAGTAGAAACCTGAAAAATAAACAAATAATGCATTCTTATTTACTTATTAGTGATGGTTAGGTCTATATAATTTATTAATTTATTTAGTTTATTTCGTAACCCCCTTTATTGATAATGTTAGATAGTTATTTCATTCTTATATTTAAATAAATTCTTTTAAAATATTATAAATAATATATAAAGTATGAAAATATTTAATAAAAAGGAAATGAACTGGAGAGAGGGGTAGGGGTTCACATTTAATATATATTATTTAGTACCTATTTCTGAAAGATTATTGTTTCTTAGAAAAGGGATAATTAAGTGAATCTCTACATTAATATAGAATATGACACCACTCAAATTCATAGATATATATAAAAAGAATCCAATGAATATCCCATGTATGTTATTACCGATATTGATCATCTTGTCTTGGATGTAATTGTATATAAACTTCAATCTCTGTGGAGTAATTTTCAATGATGAGAAGTATCTATGGTATCTCAAAAATTTTATAGTAATATATAATAATAATAAATTTAGTATTGCATTGAATAGATTCGTTTCATTTATATTATTTAAAAAATTCTAGATCAATATTGAGCATAAGTTAAAAAATTCACCAATTATTGGGGTATTTGTTATCGGAGGGATCTTATAGTGGATTGAACAAATATCCAAAATTGGATGCTTAGGAATCATTTAGTACACAGAAGTGATGTTGAATGTAGGTGGGGAGAGATTAATTTCTTCAAGACCATTAGAGTGGAGGTATTTCAATTCCTATTCAATTGAGGAGACTTTTGAGTGATTCCATCAGTGTAGGTTCCTTAGACACTTTAATCCTTATTTACACATTGATTTGAAACATTTCTATCGATGTGATTAGTTGGGGAACCTCCAAAGGTCCTTAAATGCTATTCCTTCTAAAAATGGTCATTAGATATGATTATAAGATTATTTATGGATGATTAGACTATGGTTGATTCTAGAAAGGGTTCTTCTATAGTGATAGGTACAATCCTAGTATATTATACTCTTGTCTATGGTATTAGGAAACATAAGAATAATATTATTTATTTATGATTATATTATATTTTATCTATCATTGCGATTAAAACGTATTCCAAATGTTATAAAAATCAATATTTTCTATAAGAAACATATATAAAAAGAGTAATGAGTGCCAAATTTATAAAATAGTGGTAGGCACTTATGGGTATATCTTTTTGAATTGAAAGGGAATGTTTTCCACTAAGAGCAGCATCTCCCTCTAACAATGTGAAAAAACATATCACACAAAATAGTCCTCAACAACAAAAATAACTTTTCTTAAAAAAGACCGTGGGTTTCACAAATAAGTTTGTGTAAATAAGTATTAGTTTTGGTAATGTGGATATACAATACAATACACTAAATAAAAAATTTCCATAATTTCATGCATCTTACATGAAAATTGTTACTTTCTTTAATAGAGATATAATAATTCAATACTTAAACAAAACTAACATTCACTACCATTATTTAATCCATCCCAGGATGTTTGATTTCCTTCCATATCTTGATGATATATTATGATCCATCATTCAAACTAGCCTTTCTCCCGTCATTGTGGTTCCAAAATTCCTAAACAACATACCTCTCGCTTGGATTGAATTAATTAATATCCATCAATGATACTTCCATGAAATTATATACCACATCTCCCAACTCATTATTTAACTCTTTCATCCTTTCATTTTCCTCTTTTACTACTTCCAAAGACCACAAAAAATGATACCGAAAAATTAATCATAACATAATGAATGACTTTTTCGGTTTCCTGATATGAATTTTCTTATATGGTTATTTGGGTTACATTTTAAAACAATTCATTATCCTCATTATATTAATATGTTAGAAAAAATAATTAAATTTTAATTTATGATATTTTTGAACTTCTATAAGAAACTAAAATTTTATCTCCTAAATAGTTATTATAGCATTTTTTTGCTTGAGACTAATACCCCATCTCTTATATGTTCTTTTAATTACTCTGGGTAGTAGTCAAAAAAATTGATCACTAGTACATGTTATGTGATGAATTTTGGTTAAATTAGTTCAAGAAACATAGATGGACGTCCACAAAATATAGGACATTAATATCAAACAATAAAATGAAAAAATATCTATTCGGGAGGTAATTCATAAATGAACATGGGAACGATAATGATTGGATGAAGGATAGATAGAAAGAGGGAGTCTGATCCATCATCATGAGGTGGAATGAAAACACGCATATGAGGATGGAATAAATAAAGGTGGTGAATATTAGTTTTGTTTTAGTAATGAATTATTTTATCTATGTTCAGGATAATATAAATTTTCATGGAATATTCATACGATTGTGGAATTTTATGCAAGAAGTGTATTGTATTGTTTTTATTCTAGACAAATTAATTGTTTGACTACTCCAATATAAAATTTCACATGAACAAGATGATGTTACCAATACTGAGTAAGAACATACTATTGATGATGAAACGATGGAATTATTAGGGGATCAACAACATGTTTATGAAAACAATAACAACGACGCATCATCATGGTTTTGAATAAAATTATCAAGGCAATAAGTCATGGTATAAAATTTGTGGTTGTTTCGAATTAATGCAGCCAACCTATTGATTCCCATAATAAAAAATTAATTAGTTCTTTTGGGGTCAGATATTGGATGAATGTGTCAAGTGATATTGACTCATGGTGTTGTGCCTAACAAATATCAAAGAAAATCATTTGTAATGATATAATGTAAATGTTACAATATAATGAATCTATTTTAATGATAATCTATATACTGAAATATTTATTTAATATTCATTTTTCCTTATAGACTTCATTTATTTTAGTAGATTTATGTAACACATTTTTGTTAATGGTCACTAGAAAAGATTACAGAGTATTCCAGACTCTTTAAATGATGACACATCTTAGGGATGTAGAGGTGAAAATAATTCCCCACACACTACATAGTTATGCACACATTATAAAGTAGAAAACATGGACTACTCCATTCAATTGTTTCAATAAGAAAACATTTTAGGAGAATTGAAATTGATAATATATTATTCACCATTATTTATTTTATCCCTCATGATTTAATTGTTTTAATATATGAAACAACAAAAGAGGGCTGAAGATAATCAATGTGAATCAAATCCAATGTACCCCTATCACAAAGGAAGGATGGGGTATGCTTCATTAGAGAAGAAATTGGTATGTATTTTAAATAAAAAATAATAGCTTAATTATGGGATATGGAATAACCTATGTTTTTTTATTATATGGGGGTTGATGAATTTAAATCTCAAGACACACCCATCTGATTTCATGTGCTATGGAAGGAGGCCCGTGTAAATAAAGAGGGAAAATCTATTGATGAAAACAAAAAAGTAGAAACGAAAGAATGTGTAAGTATGAAATTATTGTAATTAATTAAAATTTATAAAAATATTATATAAAAATATATATGTATGTTCCTATTTATTTTATATGGTTTAGAAACAATAATCGACAATGAACATACCATGTGAAAAGAAAATTTTAGTAGATTTGAAGCATCCAGAATATTATTGTCACGACCCGCCCTCGGGGCCCGTGCCGTGACTACCCCAAGCCCGCCTTCCATAGGCCAGGGGCTGGCGACTAGCACCAAGGCGAAAATCCCAACAAAAAGGGAAGGCATTGCCTTTGAAAAGTAAACAAGCACCACAGAGTAAGCAAGCGGAAAAGTAAACACTAAGTAAAAATTGTACAAGCTGTGCTGAAAGTAAAAGGGGCCGGAAATACAAGCCCAACTGTAAAGTACAACTGAAAGGGGAAAAACAACAACTGAAAGGGAAAACTGTAGTGCCGAGCCGTCCTCTGGAAGTCCCACCTGAAGGGTGGGTACAGATAGCCTCCACTGCTCCTCGGGTCCACCTAACCGCTCCGAGTACGTCCCGCCCAGTGGTCCACCTCCAGGTACTGTCCTGCTCCGCAGGCCTCCTCCATGATCAGCGCTGTCCGTCGTCTGCAACCAACACCACGAAGTGTGGGCATAGCCCGTGCAGGGGTGAGTATAAGCTACTCAGTAGGGACCCCAAGACCCCCGAAGGTCTCCCGAAATCCACAAAGGATAATCCACAAAGGAAAGATACAATCACGAAGTAACATCTGACACGGCTTAGGTATATGCCCATACATATACCTAAGTCATCAATTCCCCGATCGGCTCCAACGTCCGAGCCCTAGCACAACCCAGTCCACACAGGAAAGAAAAACGCATACCCACGCAGGATAGAACAACACAATCCACAAAGGAGAGTAAACAGTAAATCCACACAGGATAGCTCAACACAATCCACAAAGGAGAGAAACACAAGATTCATCTCACACAGGTATACTTCGTCGGATAACGATAAAGATGATCACTGAACCATCTAAGTCGTCGGACCCACGAAGGATCGATAGGTACTAACCTTGCAGAGACCCACACTGGATCGGACCCACATAGGATCGGGACCACAAAGGACCGGGCCCACTCAGGACCTGTAGGCGCTGGCTCACACAGAACCGCTGAGCGCTGACCCACGCAGGATCGGACCCACATAGGATCGGGCCCACACAGGACCGGGCCCACGCAGGACCTGTAGCACTGATCCACGTAGGATCGCTGAGTGCAGTAGTCGTCGCAGTCCACGGAGGATCTCTGCACGGTCGTCGTCGGAGTCCACAGAGGATCTCTGCACAGTCGTCGCTGTCGAAGTAGCAGTCGCAGCCAGCCTAGGGTTCCCGCACACAGCAAGCTCGTTTGGGAGGGTCCGCTCCACGAGCCGAGAGGATGATACATCAATTGTCACGATGTCCGAAGTTGATGTATCCAAAAGTTCCGTATCGTCAACAGGAACTCAACGTCGCAGACGGCGCGTCAATCGGACGCCCGGTCTGAGAGATATTGGCATTTTCGTCCCAGGGGCCCGGTTGGTTTTTAAGTCAAAACCAACCCGACCGCACTCCACCTGCATCCAAACCTCGGGCAGAGTATGCCAAATGATCCGTCTCACTTAGAGGAATTCAACAAAGCTGATGGCACGTCAATCGGACGTCCGTAGCTCAAGATATGAGCGTTTCCGCTCCGAGGGCCCGGTTGGTCTCGTGTACGAACCAACCCGGCCGAACTCAAAGTATTCCGAAACCTTGAGTGCGATATACCGAAAAGACTGTCTCGATCCAAGGATCGCGTTGCCGCTGACGGCGAGTCGTTTGGAGGCACGAAGCTCAAGTTACGGGCGTTTGAACGAAAACGTCCGAAGAAGGGGGGTACGGGCCCGGGCCGACCCGGCCCGACCCCCCCTGGGTCGGCCCGAACCGGGTCGACCCAACCCGGGTCCGACCCGGTTGGCCCTGCCCGGCCCGGCCAGGGCCGGTCCGGCTCGTCCGAGCAGCGCGGGTGGAAGCCGCGGGTGGAAGCCGCGGGCGCAGCCCCGCGGTCGAGAGAGAACCGCGGCCCGCGTGCGGGCCGCGCTGGTGAACCGCGGACGCGGCTGAGTCGCGTCCCGCCTGGGCGAACCGGACCCGCGCGGCCGCGGGTCCGTTGGCCACCGTCGCCGCGGCTGAAGCCGCGGCGGCCTCGTCCGGCTGCGCGCCGGGGCGCCGCCGCCTCCGGTTGCCCACGCCGCCGGCAGCTTCCGCGGGCCGCCGGTGTCGCTCCGGTGGCCCGTTTTCCTTCCCGTCTGCGCCGTTGCTCCTCCCGGGATCCGTTCTTTACTGCGGGATCGCCAAACATCCGTTGCAGCACGTTCCATCGTCGTCTGTCAAATCCGCACAAAACGAAGAACGGCGGAGGGTCGTCGGGCCGTGTTCGTTTGGCCCGCACCCTCCGCGTTAGAGATAAACAACCGGGAGAAATTTATTCCACACAGGAAACAACAATTTTTAATAAGATTAGAAATTGTTCACAAAACGGTTCTTTAATTTCTTTAAAGAAATATTGACAGGAAGAAAAATTAAAAAGGGGGGTAATTCCAATAATATAAAAATCCCTACCTTGTCGATCGTCGCGTGCGGGTGTTCTTCGCGGAAAAGATCTTCGCGGAAGAGAGGGATCGTCGCGTCGTCGCGGGGAGGCGTCGCGTCGTCGCGGAATCCGGCGTTGAGTCGGCGAGCTCAACGAACCAAAAACAACAGATTTAAATTATTAATATTTAAATCTGTGTTTCGTTTAAAACCAAAAGAAAATATCATTTGAGAGGAATTCTGAAATCACTCACCTCAAACGGTCGGTGATCGGAGATCGGAGCGTGGAAGAACGTCACGGACGGAAGCATCGTCGATTTCCGGGTTCGGCGTTCTTCGCGTTCTTCGCGTTCTTCGTGTTCTTCACGAGGGAGAAGAAGCAAGAATCCTCTCAAACCTTCTCCAAATATTTTGGGTTGGTCTTATTTTATTAATATGCCAACACACGAAAACAAGTTTAAGAAACGATTGAATTAATTCGTTTAATTAATTCAACGAAAGAAACAGGCCATTTAATTCACAAAAGAAACAGCCCATTTAATTCACGAAAGAAACAACCCATTTAATTGGTCTGTTAAGAATTTAGAAAACGCGTCAGTTGACTTTCATTAAGACGGGTTTTCACGGGTGCGTTTCTTAGCGGAAAGAAACAGCGGGGCTCGTGCGGGCCCCACCTCACAAATATCCTACCAAGGGGGTAGGATATTTCTGGATAGCATCCTATCCAGTTCAACTCAGTTCAAGCCGCCTTTAAGTGGCTTCAAGTGGCTTCCAAGTGGCTTAAGTGAAATAAAATAAAGTTGTCGGAAAATTATTTTATTTCTTAACTCTAAGCCCGAAAATTAAAAACCACACCCGAGCAAACGCAACTCCGGAAGAGGCGTTTCTAAGCGAATACCGGCGCTGCGATTTCATCGGTGCCCTCAGAATTCGATTCCGGGCACCGGTTTCAAAGTTAGAAAAACCCGCTCGTCCGTTCACTGAAAGTACCCGAGCCAAACTTCGGAAAATGATTCCGGGCACACCGGGCCTCGGAATCAGGTGCGGTCAGAAACTGCGCTCTTGTAAAATTCCAAAGAAAATTAAGAAAAAAATTTCCTTGAAATTTACGGGTCTTTACATTACTCCCACCTCAGGACTTTACGCCCTCGTGAAGATACATCAAAAACTAGGGAAACAAATGTGGGTACTGAGCACGCATCTGAGCCTCCCGCTCCCAAGTGCTCTCCTGGAGGTTCCCATGATGCCATCTGATGCGCACAAGAGGAATCGATCACCCACGTAGGACCCGCTCCTGTCGATCCTCTATAACCACTGGGACCTCCGCAAAAGTTGCTCCATCATCCACGTCTAGCTCCCCATAGTCAATGATGTGTGTCGGGTCGTGTACGTATCTCCTCAGCTGGGATACGTGGAAGACGTCGTGCACCCGGTGCAACTGAGGTGGCAGAGCCAGACGATAAGCCACCTCGCCAACCCTGCTGAGGACCTGGAAGGGTCCGATGAAGCGTGGAGACAACTTGCCGCCTCGGCCAAATCTCCTCAAACCACGTCGAGGTGAGACCCGCAAGAAGACGTGGTCGCCATCCTCGAACTCTAGTGGCCTCCGCCTCCTGTCGGCATATGACTTCTGCCGGCTCTGTGCTATCCTCATCCGCTCCTGGATGACCTGGACCTTCTCTGTCGTGGCCCGGACCATCTCTGGCCCCACAAGTGCTGACACTCCAGGGTCTGTCCAGCACAAAGGAGATCTGCAAGGCCTGCCGTACAACGCCTCGTAGGGTACCATCCCGATGGTGGAGTGGTAGCTGTTGTTGTACGCAAACTCTACCAAGGGTAGGTGGTCCTCCCAGCTGCGACCAAAGTCGAGGACACATGCGCGGAGCATGTCCTCGAGAGTCTGAATGGTCCTCTCCGTCTGACCATCCGTCTGAGGGTGAAAGGCGGTGCTCAGACGTAGTCGTCTCCCAATGCCTCCTGCAACCCCTTCCAAAGCCGGGAAGTAAAATGAGCGTCCCGATCGGAGACGATAGTCGATGGCACACCGTGAAGTCGTATAATCTCTTGAACGTAGAGACGCCCCAAGCTCTCCATTGAGCCCTGCTCTCGGATGGGTAAGAAGTGTGCCGACTTGGTGAGCTGACACAAGTAATCACAGAGAAAACTTGAAACACACATGCAATCAATGTTTTCGTGCATTAAGTCGGGAATCAGAAGTCAGGTTCCTGGTGTATGGATACGTCGGCCGCCGCACCAACACTGTACTCCCTGGACTGATAACCACACTCAATACACTAAACACTATTGCTTCACATAGAAGAAAGATCAGAGTCTGCGGTAGAACTGACCGCCTCTGATACCAATTTGTCACGACCCGCCCTCGGGGCCCGTGCCGTGACTACCCCAAGCCCGCCTTCCATAGGCTAGGGGCTGGCGACTAGCACCACGGCGAAAATCCCAACAAAAAGGGAAGGAATTGCCTTTGAAAAGTAAACAAGCACCACAGAGTAAGCAAGCGGAAAAGTAAACACTAAGTAAAAACTGTACAAGCTGTGCTGAAAGTAAAAGGGGCCGGAAATACAAGCCCAACTGTAAAGTACAACTGAAAGGGGAAAAACAGCAACTGAAAGGGAAAACTGCAGCGCCGAGCCGTCCTCTGGAAGTCCCACCTGAAGGGTGGGTACAGATAGCCTCCACTGCTCCTCGGGTCCACATAACCGCTCCGAGTACGTCCCGCCCAGTGGTCCACCTCTAGGTACTGTCCTACTCTGCACGCCTCCTCCATGATCAGCGCTGTCCGTCGTCTGCAACAAACACCACGAAGTGCGGGCATAGCCCGTGCAGGGGTGAGTATAAGCTACTCAGTAGGGACCCTGAGACCCCCGAAGGTCTCCCGAAATCCACAAAGGATAATACACAAAGGAAAGATACAATCATGAAGTAACATCTGACGCGGCTTAGGTATATGCCCATACATATACCTAAGTCATCAATTCCCCGATCGGCTCCAACGTCCGATCCCTAGCACAACCCAGTCCACACAGGAAAGCAAAACGCATACCCACGCAGGATAGAACAACACAATCCACAAAGGAGAGTAAACAGTAAATCCACACAGGATAGCTCAACACAATCCACAAAGGAGAGAAACACAAGATTCAGCTCACACAGGTATACTTCTTCGGATGACGATAAAGATGATCACTGAACCATCTAAGTCATCGGACCCACGAAGGATCGACATGTACTAAACTTGCAGTGACCCACACAGGATCAGACCCACACAGGATCGGGCCCACACAGGACCGGGCCCACGCAGGACCTGTAGGCGCTGGCTCACACAGAACCGCTGAGCGCTGACCCACGCAGGATCGGACCCACACAGGATCGGGCCCACACAGGACCGGGCCCACGCAGGACCTGTAGCACTGATCCACGTAGGATCGCTGAGTGCAGTAGTCGTCGCAGTCCGCTGAGGATCTCTGCATAGTCGTCGCCGCAGTCCGCGGAGGATCTCTGCACGGTCGTCGTCGGAGTCCACGGAGGATCTCTGCACAGTCGTCGCTGTCGATGTAGCAGTCACAGCCAGCCTAGGGTACCCGCACACAGCAAGCTCGTTCGGGAGGGTCCGCTCCACGAGCCGAGAGGCTGATACATCAACTGTCACGAATTCCGAAGTTGATGTATCCAAAAGTTCTGTATCGTCAATAGGAACTCAAAGTCGCAGACGGCGCGTCAATCGGACGCCCGGTCTGAGAGATATTGGCATTTTCGTCCCAGGGGCCCGGTTGATTTTTAAGGCAAAACCAACCCGACCGCACTCCACTTGCGTCCAAACCTCGGGCGGAGTATGCCAAAAGATCCGTTTCACTTAGAGGAATTCAACAAAGCCGACGGCACATCAATCGGACGTCCGTAGCTCAAGATATGAGCGATTCCGCTCTGAGGGCCCGGTTGGTCTCGTGTACGAACCAACCCGGCCGAACTCAAAGTATTCCGAAACCTTGAGTGCGATATACCGAAACGACCGTCTCGATCCAAGGATCGATTTGCCGCTGACGGCGAGTCGTTTGGAGGCACAAAGCTCATGTTACGGGTGTTTGAACGAAAACGTCCGAAGAAGGGGGGTACGGGCCCGGCCCGACCCAGTCGGCCCGGCCCGGCCCGGCCAGGGCCGGTCCGGCTCGGCCGAGCGGCGTGGGTGGAAGCCGCGGGCGCAGCCCCGCAGTCGAGAGAGAACCGCGGCCCGCGTGCGGGCCGCGCTGGTGAACCGCGGACGCGGCTGAGCCGCGTCCCGCCTGGGCGAACCGGACCCGCGCGGCCGTGGGTCCGTTGGCCGCCGCCTCCGGCTGCCGGCGTCGCTCCGGTGGCCCGTTTTCCTTCCCGTCTGCGCCGTCGCTCCTCCCGGGATCCGTTCTTTACTGCGGGATCGCCAAACATCCGCTGCGGCACGTTCCGTCGTCGTCCGTCAAATCCGCACAAAACGAAGAACGGCGGAGGGTCGTCGGGCCGTGTTCGTTTGGCCCGCACCCTCCGCGTTAGAGATAAACAACCGGGAGAAATTTATTCCACACAGGAAACTACAATTTTTAATAAGATTAGAAATTGTTCACAAAACGGTTCTTTAATTTCTTTAAAGAAATATTGACGGGAAGAAAAATTAAAAAGGGGGGTAATTCCCATAATATAAAAATCCCTACCTCGTCGATCGTCGCGCGCGGGCGTTCTTCGCGGAAAAGATCGTCGCGGAAGAGAGGGATCGTCACGTCGTCGCGGGGAGGCGTCGCGTCGTCGCGGAATCCGGCGTTGAGTCGGCGAGCTCAACGAACCAAGAACAACAGATTTAAATTATTAATATTTAAATCTGTGTTTCGTTTAAAACCAAAAGAAAAGAACTTTTGAGAGGAATTCCGAAATCACTCACCTCAAACGGTCGGTGATAGGAGATCGGAGCATGGAAGAACGTCACGGACAGAAGCGTCGTCGATTTCCGGGTTCGGAGTTCTTCGCGTTCTTCGCGTTCTTCGCGTTCTTCGCGTTCTTCGCGAGGGAGAAGAAGCAAGAATCCTCTGGTGTAACAACCGGGCCCCGGTGACAGCACAGACACCCCGCCTTAACATGGACGTCGGGTCCTGGCCTACCAGGAAACCCCGGTTGCCCCGCAGACATGTGGGGCCCACCCCAGTGTCCACCCACATGCTTGACCGGGTCATCTGACTAATGATAGTCCCCACAGGCCAACACATGTCCTTTCCAATGTGCTTTGTCCTCACTCACACACACACTGGGAGACTTCCCAGGAGGTCACCCATCCTGATCACTACTCCAGGCCAAGTACGCTTAACTGTGGAGTTCTAATCAGACAGGCTCCCGAAAAGGAAGGTGCACCTTGTTGACATGAGTCATATCATTTAGTCATTTAACCCTTTATCATTTTGGGGATGTTACAATCACCCCCCCTTTAGAGCACAACGCCCTCGTTGTGGGCCCTACATCTCAACCCAGGAAGTGCACCGTGCACTTAAGGCTGGGATCCTCCTCTGATACCAAATGTGACAACCGGGCCCCGGTGACAGCACAGACACCCCGCCTTAACATGGACATCGGGTCCTGGCCTACCAGGCAACCCCGGTTGCCCCGCAGACATGTGGGGCCCACCCCAGGGTCCACCCACATGCTTGAACGGGTCATCTGACTAATGATAGTCCCCACAGGCCAACACATGTCCTTTCCAGTGTGCTTTGTCCCCACTCACACACACCCTGGGAGACTTCCCAGGAGGTCACCCATCCTGATCACTACTCCAGGCCAAGCACGCTTAACTGTGGAGTTCTAATCAGACAGGCTCCCGAAAAGGAAGGTGCACCTTGTTGACATGAGTCATATCATTTAGTCATTTAACCCTTTATCATTTTGGGGATGTTACAATTATGGTCAAGTTAGAGGATTAGTTTTTAAAGTCTCTCCTAGAAAATATTTAAATAAGATAAAACCATTTAAATATACCTATAAAATTATGAGATGATTGAAGAAACAAATATACCCACATCAAGATATTATTTTGTGGTCTGGTTTGGCAGGAGAATGTATAAGAAATGATTAAAGAGAAGCAGCAGTTGAGAGAATATTTAATCATGAACCAAATGATCACACTTGATTTGAGGATATTCATTCCCCCAACTTCACACCTTACATGGGTTAGTCATTTTTTTCATTACTCTTTCTCCTAATTGTGAATCAAAAAACATATGATAACTTTATATTACTAAAATTTTCCTGGGTACAATTGTAGGTGATTTGTATATGCCAACACGTACGTACCACCATTTTGGGATGGGTAAAATGTATAATATCCCAGGAGACCCGCTACAAAATAAACCCTACAAAAAATATCAAATTAGATTGGGGACTGATGTGTTTTATGATCCAACTACTGGGTTTTCAGTTCCACTTGATGTTCCAGATATTACAACGATCGAAGCTACTATTGGAGCTTTCATATCATGGATGAATAATATTTAAAATATATATAGGGTTCATCTTTAACAATTTTTTTCATATGAAAAACATTTAACAGTTAATGATAAATGTTATGAAGTGAGTTATGATATTACATATGAATAATCAATTGAAGAAATAGAATCTTTAATCAATAAAATATTCTAAGTCGATTATGAAAACAAAATGACCATCTGAGAGTAAATTATCTATTCCAGTTCTAAAGAAAAAGTTATTATAATTAAAACATAATTTAAAGACCACAATTAAAGAAAAAACAATTTATTAAATTGAATTTAAAGAATAAATATACAGAGTTTCCATGATATATGTAATTGGTATTGATATTCTAAATTAGATTCTCAACCTCTAATGGATGGGTGTCTTAGTTGTGAATACAAACAAAAAGAACATTTTCATAATGCGTTTTTTCAAATATGGAGCTAATTTGTTTATTAATGTTAATATCTATTCATTTTTTAGGAGTTTATATCACAAATATATAAAGGGAGGATAGTTTTAATCAAGATTTGGATTCATCAATCGCTGTATCACTTCTACGTGAGAACATACTTTGGGGAATAATGAAATTGAGAAAGAAAAAAGATAGGTTACTCAAAGAGTTTAATAAAAATGTATAAGAGGATAGACTATTTTTTTCATAATATACAAAGGACGAACTATAAAATCTAATCACAAAAAAAATATTTTTAATTTTTTTCATTACATAATTGTTATTCTTTTTTAGGGACTAATGTAAGCTAATTATAATCAATTTGGACATGCTAAATATATAATTTTTTGGATCAAATGCTCGGATATGAAACCAATCTACCACCAATTATGTGTATTTGTTATATGTAATACATTGTGGTAAAAATATATTAGATAAAAATATAATTATATGTTTAATCCATGTTTTAATAAGAATTGTATTCTGGCTGCTCAATACTGGTAAGATCATGGCATGAAGTTGGTGTTTGAAGGGGTAAATCGTGTGAATTACAACAAATAAAAATTTATTAGGGTATACAGAGAAATATTTAAATACCACAATATTTCAAAACAATTTACTTATCTTTTTGAATGTTTCTATAGTTTCTGAAACAAGATAATGACATTGATTTCATATATTATGTTTGAAAATTTATGAGGGAATTCATAATTCATCAAAAGACTAGACTCCCCCAATAGATAATTTTTTATGGCAATTAAAATTTCCTTAAATATATTTTATAATAGTTTTTTTTGTAAATTTTTTTTATGGACAAGATTTATGACAACAAAGTTACTCAAAAGAATAAATCAATTTTTCTATAGATGAGCGGGCATCATATTTTTTGATTGAATGTATGCCGACCATAAATTTAGGTGATTACCTACTATGTTTTTTTATGTAGTATGAGTTGTGACCTACAAGTGATATTTGGGTTGTGAAGAATTAGTTTCATAATACTTATATATTATTTTGATCTCCTTCTCAAGGATAATAAAAATTGAGGAAATCATTTTTTAGAAGCATTGACTTACAAAAAATAAACCTTTTGGGAAATCGTGAAGGTGGAAAAAGAGGTAGAGGTGAAGAAAGATGTAGAGGTGAAGGAGGAGGAAGAGTCAAAGACATATTTGGAGTTAGTTACTAGAGTAGAAGAGGTGTCAGAGGAAAATACCAAGGTGGAGACCAAGGCGAAGGATGATAATATGTGAAGGCATGCGAAAATAAAATTATAGGTCAATGAAGGAGAATAAAGATCATACCATGATTGTGTTTGAGAGATATTCTTGAAAAGTGAACAAAAAACTTGTAACTTATTAAATGATACATTGTTCAGGTGTCTCATAATTCATTTGTGATTATTTTGAATCAATATCATGTCAAGCACGTACATGATTCCACATGTATGGCTCAAAGTGTGTGTTTCCATTTTAAAAAGGTAATTTTAGCAAAAAACAAAAGTGGCACACTCAAAGCTGTGGAAATAGATTCTTATTGTTTTGAAACATTAAGAAATTCATCCTTGATTAAACATCATTATTTTTGTAAGAATGTATGCTGACAATATATTTAGGTGACTAACTGCTATGTTTTTTATTTTTGTTTGAGTTATGACCTTCAAGGGATATTTGGGTTGTGAAGAATTAGTTTCAAAATGATCCATCAGTCATTTGGAATGTGTACCAATTTTGTCATATCAATTTGAAGAATCGTGGGACATGACTGACTCTAAGTACATCTCTTTATTCAAAATTGACATTACTTTTAGTGAATAGAACAACTGACATAGTCAAAATTTATAAAACAGATTTGGACTGTTTTGATACTTTAATAAAATAATCCATATGTAATTTCTGATTTGTAGGAATCTGTTTCACCTCAATCCGACACAATGTTTGTAACACCCTAAGATTTCATAGTGTGTTATTTCTTTAAAATAATTCAATAACTTTCACTACACGCAACACCGAGTTCAAGCGCACCATGATTTACCAAAAAAGATGTTAAAAGGAGGTTATGAATAGTATTAACTAAATTTTAAACTTTATTTAATCCTTATAATTTTAGAATCCATATTATGACTTTCTTAGACATAATTCATTTTCAGTATTGCACTTTTACCAACTTTTAATAGTGGACTCTTTTTAAATAAAATATTTTAATCTTTTTGACTAAATAGGGACATCAAAAAATTTAAAATGAAACATCCCAAGCTTCCACGGTACGCTTTCCTTTGAATAATACAGTAGCATGTGTTGTACGCAACTTTGAGTTCTAACACACACCACAACCAATCAAACTAGCCTTTATGAATAGTAATACCTAATTTTTGAAATTTTATAAATTTTATCTCTCAAAATGGACTTCATTTTTGGATTTGGAATAAAAAATTTAGACCAGGGTGAAATTTTGGATCTTTTCAGATAACACTTATATTTTGATGAATAGTGAAAATTACTAAATTTAAATTAAAAACAACTTTTTAAATCAAAATAATTAATAGTGATAAATTATGAATTTGAGTGATTTTAAAGTATAATTAGAATATATTTTTACCATTTAATAAAATGTTGGTCATTGGACATAAGTTTACAATTAAACCGGACATAAACAAGTGTCAATCTTTTGATAGTTATTATCCCTTAAAAACACGCTTTTTGTTTTAACAACGGGAATTAATTTTAAATTAATTTCTTCCACTTCTGTGTTTTGAATTTGGAAAAATGGATTCCATATTTGGAATCAGTATTTTCAAATTGTGTAAATAGGTAACTTTTATTTTTAGACATTTTGAATAATTATTTCGGTAAATATTTTATTTACCATGGTTAAGGGTAAATCCGGTAGATAAGGGTTAAAATAATAATACTATAATAATACTAAATTACCCTAAAACGTGTCCTAGCCTTATTGGTTGATACATGTTAGACCATAGGCATCTTTGGGTCGATTTTGGGACCCCATGGAGCCACTTGTGGGTGATTTGGACACTTTATTTTAATTAAGTTAAAATAAGTACAAAAATGACATAAGCATATATCTTTTACAAAAACAATTTTTACATAGGGTTATATATGTTAGATTTTAGACTATAAATATTCATTATAAAGATAAAAATATTTCCTACATAATGATATTTTATTTATAATTTTTAGACTTCAAATAATTTAATTTATTTTTGACACAATTATGATGCAGTAATTACCATAATAGTGACAAATTAAAATAATTGATATTATAAATACCCGAATAAATATTATTAGAAACTTTTAGTGAATTAAAATAATTTTATAGGATAATATGACATATTAGGATTGATTTAATTAACTTTGTTTGAAGTAATCATCCTGTTATGAGTTTCAAAAAAATCAACTATTGAATAGTGTCAAAATTGACATAAAAGAGTTTTTAAAAACAAATATTATATTATTAATTGATATTAAATACCTAAAAATCTATGGATCGACAAAGAGACTTATATCATGATATTTATATCATTAATGGACCACTTTGGGGTCGTTTGTATGTATATAGTAAGTTTATTAACCATATAATATAAAAATACAAAGAGACATTGTAAAAGTGAAACTAATTAAATTAGAGTTAATACTTAAAGATAAGGTTAATATAGTAACCCAAACCTGTCTAAATTCTATTGGTTGAATGGTTTTCGACCCATACCCACCTTAAAATTTAAATAATCATATTTGGAGCCATTATAAACCGAATATGAATTTATTATAAATTAATATTTCTAGATTTTCCAAAGGTTCCCCTCACCCCTCTTATAAAAGGGAACTCCTTCTTCTCATTTATTCACACCTTCAAAGCCTTTTGGTTCGGACAAAATCTACCCAAATACTCTTCCAACTTCCCTAATTACAACCTAGAGGCCTTAGTTTGATCATAAAGCCAATCTAAAGTGCCCTTTTGATCAAATCAGAAAGAAGAACCCGAAGAAGAGGTAATGATTTCACCACCCTTTTCCAAGTTCCTTTCTTCTTCCACTTCTTCTTCCTTTGTTATTACCATTATAAAATAATAACTCTAGTATCATATATATATACTGTGATGTTATTATAAATATGGTACAACCATATTCAGTATTCTATCCACCCTTTAAATAAAATGTCACCATACGTGCGTACGTACGGCTTACCGTCTCCACGTCGTGGTGTAATTGTTATTCAATATATTATTATTTGTATGGGTATAATAATGACATGTAATTCATGTAAATAATAAATATAACATGATAATGATTCTTTATATATGATATACTATCCAATTATATATTATTTTAATATCAAAAGAAAGATATTTTCGCTCGTGCGTACGTACGGATTTCCGTCTCCACGACGCGATGAGATTCATTTCCATGTTCACCATTCATCGACGATTATAAAATATATATTACTAATAAGTATGTAATATATGACATAATAATTCTACTGGAGATATATGTATAAGTATTTATGTACTGTCATACATCTTATTCACTTACTTCCGTTCAATACTATATGAAAACAGAAACTGTGTTTATGCATACGTACGGACTACCGTCTCCATAAACGGTGTTTTCCATTTTATATATATGTCTATTATACATATTTATATTCCAAATATATATGATATATTTGTCATGTTTTATATTCTGGAAGTATTTAAATCATGATCTAAGTGATACAACCAAGAGTGACAAGTTAAAACACGTACGATAAAGAAAGTGATTATTACCCGAAATATTAACTTAACATGGAAATTATTATTAAATGGGTAATATAAATTCATAAATGAATCATGTATGATATCATAAATAGTAATATGGTTCTGGGATAATTTAATAACATACTACGATCTTCGTAGAGGAGGTTAAACGTACCCTCGACTAAAGGAAAGTGCAAGGATTCCAAGAAGTGTAATTTGATTGATATGCAGGGTTAAGACAAGGGAATATTGGCATTCATAAAGGATTATTTATGTTGTTTTGTATGTTATGAAGTGCAATGTAACATTCATGTATGTAATCTATTTTCCAAGACTGCTGAACTGATCGGTTCTTCGGGACTTGGTTCCTTGTAATCATGCCAATGTATTAAAATAATGCACCGACTCTGGGTCACTGGGGTCAGGGCGTTACAGTTGGTATCAGAGGAAGTTTAGAAATAACCTTGGAAACTAGATTTAGATAAACCCTGATTAGAGCCCATATCCCTAAGATAGACATTGAGGACTAGTATAGAAGAACTTCCTAGAATTTTGGTATTGTAGAGATTTTGTGAGTTTTCTGAGAAATACATCCCTATCTGGATACGAGCAGGTAGAGGCGGCTCTGGCACAGATGTAACTATGGGTAAAACCCGAAAACACCGCTTTGAGCTAGACTCGAACAGGAACTGGTGCACGACAACGGTCCTTGCTGCACTCTTGGTTACGACACTCCCGGGGGATATTCTTAGGATAATTCTCATTTTCTTCACAAACCATTATTAAGGGATTATGAGTGTATACTTACTCAAAGAAAACATTTTTATGATAATGGATTATATCCATAAACTGTTCAATTTGTGTTAGGTATTTTACAAGTTTGGTAATTATTCATTGCAATTCATAAACTGAAGTAGTTTATGCTATTGTATAGAAATGGCACCCAGTAGAAGGAATGTGAACTCCCGTAATACGTATGATCCAAAGAGTAAGAAGGATCATATCTTTCATGGTCCTATGCCAGAATTTATAAGGGAAATAGTTTCCCACGTATTATCATCATATGAAGAAATATTATCATGTGTTGATAAGATGAGTAATGAATTCTCGGAGTACTATGTCTTTGAAGGGAAGCAAGAGAGGAAAAGGATAGAAGAGAGAAATATGGGTAAAGGGAAGAGGGAAAAGAATAAATATCCCATATGTGATAACTGTGGGACAAAACACCCTGGAACTTTCCTGAAAGGAATGGGAGTTTGTCATAAGTGTGGAGGAAAAGGGAACAAAGTACGTGACTTCAAGGGTAAGAAAATGGTTTCAAATGTACAATGCTTCATTTGCAAGGAGATTGGACACTACGCGAACCTATGTCCCAGTAATCAAACTATTCCGCAAATGACGCTATTGGATAGTAATCAAGTTATGATACTACCACATATGAAGAGGAATGATTAGAGTTCTTATGTTGATTATTTCATTTGAGTGTTGTATCAACAATGTACTTGTTATAATAATTATGGAGTATATAAGGATTGTACTGCAGTACTATTTCATTAAGGACTTGAGATTGTGTGGAACAAATAAAAGTGACTCAATAGCAGGATAAATTTTTGGAAAATATATGGTTGAGAGAATGATAAACCATAATATAATTCTGATACCGAGGTAGTGATTTTGGAATAATACATTATTGATTTGGATAAATTATATTGGATATTCTCGACTACCTTGAAACCGACTAATGATTTATAAATTCCATCATTGTTGGGGTTTAAATCATTTTTGGATTGAAGGAGTATATCTATTATTCTTTATGGAATAAGGGATCATGAATGTAATCAATAAGGTTTTATGGTAATTTAGGATGTTGCAGTGTTTTTAAAGAATACATTATAAAGGTGTTCACATGTTATTACGTGGAAAAAAGGATCTTTTTTGTGTTTACCTTCCTTATAAGTTATGGACTGAAGTATTTTGGATAGTTCTAGTTTCGATTATTTTGGATTTCCATAAAAGGACAACCTGGAGGTCGGGCGGCAACCCGTCTCGCCCGGAAAGGCCGCAAGACTTGATCCCACAACTGAAGGGCTACAAGGGTGTATCACCTACCACTGACCCACGTGATGTCCTGGATTGAATAATGTCATTTTTTAATGGTTCTTCTAGATGAATTATAAATTCATTTTTTTAACCCTATACGAATAATATAAATTGAATATTATTTTTATGTTCTATTATCTTTTAGAGTGAAAGATGAGTTTGTGGTTGAAATTAGTTAAAGGATGGAACTCTACTTGTCAAGAATATATTTTTCTTCTTCTCTTATTCTATGAAGAAATTAATTCTTATACTTTATTTGAGGAATCCTAAAACAAAAAATGAGTTATCCTAATACCCTATGTTTTGTTGAACCAATGGTATTTCAAATCATCATAGATTGATGAATTTAAGGACCTCAAATTTACACTTGTTTGTGATTGATGACCTCAATCACTACCTATAAATATTTACGGTTTTCCTCCAATTATATGTCTCTAATTTCCACCAATGTTCTCCTAATTGAGATCATAATTTGGTGGTGACCCTTTCATTTCTCTTTTCCTCATATTAAGACTAAATTTTAGTAACCTAATTTACGATATGGGTTTTTCCACAAAGATATTTTCTATATTCAACCTTTTATTTTTTGGAAGAATAATTTCAAATTGCGAGGACACAATTTATTGAATGGGGGGAGAATGTAACACCCCAAGATTTCATAGTGTGTTATTTCTTCAAAATAATTCAATAACTTGCACTACACGAAACACCGAGTTCAAGCGCACCATGATTTACATAAAAAGCTGTTAAAAAGAGGTTATGAATAGTATTAACTAAATTTTAAACATTATATAATCATTATAATTTTAGAATCCATATTATGAGTTTCTTAGACATAATTCATTTTCAGTATTGCACTTTTACAAACTTTTAATAGTGAACCCTTTTTAAATACAATATTTTAAACTTTTTAACTAAATGGGGACATCAAAAAATTTAAAATGAAACATCCCAAGGTTCCATGGTACGCTTTCCTTTGAATAATACAGTAGCGTGTGTTGTACGCAACTTTGAGTTCTAACACACACCACAACCAATCAAACTAGCCGTTATGAATAGTAATACCTACATTTTGAATTTTTTTAAATTTTATCTCTCAAAATAGACTTCATTTTTGGATTTGGAATAACGAATTTATCCTAGGGTGAAATTTTGGAACTTTTCGGATAACACTTATATTTTGATGAATAGTGAAAATTACTAAATTTTAATTAAAAAAAACTTTTTAAATCAAAATAATTAATAGGGATAAATTATTAATTTGAGTGGTTTTAAATTATATTTAGAATATATTTTTACCATTGTCATTGGACATAATTTTACAATTAAACCGGACATAAACAAGTGTCAATCTTTTGATAGTAATTATCTCTTAAAAACACGTTTTTTGTTTTAACAACGAGAATTAATTTTAAATTAAATTCTGCCACTTCTGTGTTTTTAATTTGGAAACATGGATTCCATATTTGGAATCAATATTTTCAAATTGTGTAAATAGGTAACTTTTATTTTTAGAAATTTTTAATAATTACTTCGGTAAATATTTTATTTAACATGGTTAAGGGTAAATCTGGTAAATAAGGGTTAAAATAATAATACTATAATAATACTAAATTACCCTAAAATGTGTCCTAGCCTTATTGGTTGATACATTTTCGACCATAGGTATCTTTGGGTCGATTTTGGGACCCCATGGAGCCACTTGTGGGTGATAGGGACACTTTATTTTAATTAAGTTAAAATAATTACAAAAATGACATAAGCATATATCTTTTACAAAAACAATTTTTTACATAGGGTTATATATGTTGGATTTTAGACTATAAATATTAATTATAAATATAAAACTATTTCCTAAATAATGATATTTTATTTATAATTTTTAGACTTTAAATAATTTAATTTATTTATGACACAATTATGATGCAATAATTTCCATAATAGTGAAGAATTAAAATAATTGTTATTATAAATACCCAAATAAATATAATTTGAGACTTTTAATGAATTAAAATAATTTTATAGGATAATATGACATATTATTATTTATTTAATTAACTTCTTTCGAAGTAATCATCCTGTTATGAGTTTCACAAAAATCAACTATTGAATAGTGTCAAAAGTTTCATAAAAGAGTTTTTAAAACAAATATTATATTATTAATTGATATTAAATTCCTAAAAATCTAAGGATCGGCCAAGAGACTTATATCATGATATTTATATCATTAATGGACCACTTTGGGGTCGTTTGGATTTATATAGTAAGTTTATTAACCATATAATATAAAAATACAAAGAGACATTGTAAAAGTGAAACTAATTAACATAGAGTTAATACTTAAAGATAAGGTTAATATAGTAATCCAAACCTGTCTAAATTCTCTTGGTTGAATGGTTTTCGACCCATACCCACCTTAAAATTTAAATAATCAACTTTAGATCCATTAGAAACCGAATATGAATTTATTATAAATTAATATTTCTAGATTTTCCAAAGGTGCCCCTCACCCCTCTTATTAAAGGGCACCCCTCCTTCTCATTTTTTCACACCTTCAAAGCCTTTTGGTTCGGAAAAACTCTGCCCGAATACTCTCCCATATTCCCTCATTACAACCTAGATGCCTTAGTTTGATCAGAAAGCCAACCTACGGAGCCCTTTTGATCAAATCAAAAGGAAGAACCCGAAGAAGATGTAATGATTTCACCACCCTTTTCCAAGTTCCTTTCTTCTTCCACTTCTTCTTCCTTTGTTATTACCATTCTAAAATAATAACTCTAGTATCATATATATATAATTTTATGTTAATATAAATATGGTACAACCATATTCAGTATTCTATCCACCCTTTAAATAACATGTCACCATACGTGCGTACGTACGGCTTACCGTCTCCACGTCGTGGTGTAATTGTTATTCAATATATTATTATTTGGATGGGTATAATAATGATATGTAATTCATGTAAATAATAAATATAACATGTTATTGATTCTGTATATATGATATACTATCCAATTATATATTATTTTAATATCAAAAGAATGATATTTTCGCTCGTGCGTAAGTACGGATTACCGTCTACACGACGCGATGAGATTCATTTCCAAGTTCACCATTCATCGACGATTATAAAATATATATTACTAATAAGTATGTAATATATGACAAAATAATTCTACTGGAGATATATGTATAAGGATTTATGTACTGTCATACATCTTATTTACTTACTTCCGTTCAATAGTATATGAAAACAGAAACATCGTTTATGCGTACGTACGGACTACCGTCTCCATAAACGGTGTATTCCATTTCATATATATGTCTATTATACATATTTATATTCCAAATATATATGATATATTTATCATGTTTTATATTTTGGATGTATTTAAATCATGATCTATGTGATACAACCAAGAGTGACAAATTAAAACACGTACGATAAAGAAAGTGATTATTACTCGAAATGTTAACTTAACATGGAAATTATTATTAAATGGGTAATATAAATTCATAAATGAATCATGTATGATATCATAAATAGTAATATGGTTCTGGTATAATTTAATAACATACTACGATCTTCGTAGAGGAGGTTAAACGTACCCTCGACTAAAGGAAAGTCCAAGGATTCCAAGAAGTGTAATGTGATTGATATGCAGGGTTAAGACACGGGAATATTGGCATTCATAAAGGATTATTTATGTTGTTTTGTATGTTATGAAGTGTAATGTAACATTCATTTATGTAATCTATTTTCCAGGACGGCTAAACTGATCAGGTCTTCGGGACTTGGTTCCTTGTAATCATGCCAATGTATTAAAATAATGCACCGACTCTGGGTCACTAGGGTCGGGGCATAACAATGTGTGGCTGGTATGGTGTCAAGGTGTCTATTATCAGTTTAAAATTAATATTTTAATACAAATAATGCATCAATCAAAGAAAAACTGATAAAAAAAACTTGGATTTTATTGATAAGTTTGGATAGTGATTCCTAATTCAATTTTAATGAGTATGAATTAGTCTCCTGTCAAACCCACACACAATGATTCCAATATGGATCAAAGTGCATGTTTTCAGTTTAAAATTACATTTAATAAAAAACACAAGTGGGATACTAAAAAATGATGAAAAACATTCTTATTATTTTAATAATTTAGTACAACAATCCATGATTCATTTGGGACTTTTAGTAATCCTAATAACTTCAATATTATCCATGGTGTGACTAGTATGAATGCAATCATGTCCTTTTATTCAAAATTATCAATAATTTTAGTGAAAAAACAAATTAAATACTAAAAACCAATAAAACACATTTTTAATATTTTTTTATTTTATGAAAATTATTCATATGTGGTTTTTTTCATATAGGACTTATCCACACCTCAATCTGACACACGGTGTGATCAATATAGTGTCAAAGTGTCTATTTACAGTTTAAAATCGAAATTTTAATACCAAAAAGGGTCACTCAGGGAAAACAAAGATAGAATTCTTTTATTCTCATAATAATTTAGTGTAATGATTCATAATTCATTTCTAATGAGTATGAATTAATCTCATTTGAAACCCACACATGAGGCCACCAGTATCACTCAAAGTGTCTGTTTCCAATTTGAAATGACATTTTAGTGAAAACCACAAGTGGCATACTCAAAACCAAGGAAATTCATTATGATTGCTTTCATACTTTAGGAAAACTATCAATGAGTCATTTGAGACATGTATCAATCAGTCGTACCTCAATCCGATTCACAGTGTGACATATATGACTCCATCAATGCATTTTTATTCTAAATTGAAATTAATTTTAGATAAAAAACAACTAACATACTCAAAATCGATAAAACACATTCAGATTGTTTTGGTGCTTTTTAAATGAAGATCCATATATAATTTTGACTTTTATTAATTAGTCACACCTCAATATGACACATGATCTGACTGGTATGGTTTCAAACTTTCTATTATTAGTTTAAAACTGAAATTTTATTACAAAAAACATAACTCACTAGAAACAAAGAAAATACAATTAGATTGTATTGAAAACTTGGGACAAATATTCACAATTCATTTTTGATGTGTATAAAATAGTTTCATTTCAAACCCACACATGATGCCACCTGTATGGCTCAAAGTGTGGGTTTCCATTTTAAAATGACATTTTAGAATAAAACAATGTGGCGTAGTAAAAAATTATGGAACACATTCTGATTGTTTTAATACATTATTAAAATGATCCATGAGTCATTTTTAATTTTTAGAAATCGGCCACCCCTCAATCCGATGAATGGTGTGACCGATATGACTCCAAGTGTGTCTTTTTATTCAAAATTTTCATTAATTTTAGTGAAACAAACTGACATACTAAAAACCAATAAAATAGATTATTATTGTATTGGTACTTTAATAAAATTATCCATATGTCATTTTTAAGATTTATTAATCATCCTCATCCCAATCCAATGAACGGTGTCAATGGTAGGGTGTCAAAGTTTTCGTTGTTAGTTTAAAATTGACATTTTATAGAAAAAAGAGTCACTCACTGAAAAATATGAATACATCTTCAAATAGTCTTGATAATTTTTGAAAATGATTCATAATTAATTTGTGATGTGTATGAATCCTTATCATGTAAAACCAACACACAATGCCACCAATATGGCTTAATGTGCGTGTTTCCAGTTCATAATGACATTTTTCTAAAAAAAAGTTGCACACTCATATCCAAGAAAATACTTTATGATTATTTGGATACATTTGGAAAAATATACATGTGTCATTTGGGATGTGTATAAACCATTCCCACCTCAATCAGGCACATAGTGGGATCAGTATGACTCCAACTGCGTCTTCTAATGAAAACTGACATTAATTTTACAGGAAAAATGACATTATCCGAACTGAAAAAACACATTTGGATTGGTTTTAAACTTTATAAAAACAATTAATATGTCATTTTTTATTTTTAGGAATAACGTCACATCAATCTGATGCATGATGTGACTTTTATGGTTTCAAAATGTCTGTTATCAGTTTAAAATTTATATTTTAATACAAAAAAACATCAGTCACTGAAAACTATGAAAACATGAACGAATTGTCTTGATAATTTGGGGAAATGATTCATAATTAATTTATGAATTTAAAGAATCACTCCCATGTCAAGGCCACACACTATTCCACTAGTATGGATCAATGTGTGTGTTTTGAGTTTAAAAGGACATTTTAGTAAAAAACACATGTGGTGTACTCAAACTTGAGGAAACACACTCTGATTATTTTGATACTTTAGGAACATGATCCATGAGTCATTTGGGATGTGTAGAAATCAAACTCACCTAAATCCAAAACACGATGTGATAGATATGAATCCATGTTCATATTTTTAGTCAAAATAGACATTTATTTTAGTGAAAACAAACTCACATACACAAAACTGAGAAAACACATTCAAATTGTTTTGATACATTATTATAATGATACATATGACATTTGTGATGTGTAGAAATCAACTTCATCTCAATATTATGTATGTTGTGATAGGTATGACTCCATGTATGTCTTTTTTTTCAAAACTGACATTAATTTTAATAAAAAAACAACTTACATACTCAAAACTAGGAAAACACATTCATATTGTTTTGGAACATTGTGAATATGATTCATAAGCCATTTTTAAATGTGTAAGAATCAGTCACACCTCAATCCAACTTACTGTATTACCGGTATGATTCCATGTGTTCCTTTTATTCATAATTTAAATTAATTTTAGAAAAAAAAACTAACATACTCTAAAATAGAGTCTTCGTTTACTTTTATTTATTTTAGAAATTTTATTTCATTTATATATTATATTTATTCCTTTTTTTGGAAATTTATTTTGATTTTTCTAGTGACGTAGTGTGTTCTTATAGCAGAGTACACCTATTTCTGTTGATGCAATGTGTTGTAGTTTCACACTATAGTTTTCACCTTTATCAGCAGTTCTAAATGCGCTAATAAAGAGATCCTTTATTAGATATTTTTAAAGTCACGATTAAAGGTATCTATATCAATTCTTTTAAAAGCACAAATAAAGGATATATTTGACAACAATTAAAAAAGTGCCGATAAAGGTATATTTATTGTCTCTTTTATAAGCACTAATAAAGGGGTACTTTATAAGCTCTGATAAATCATAGTTTTTAGCTCTTTTAAAGTGGTGATAAAGGGACTCTATATCAATGATAAATAAAAGTGCCAATAAATGGTATCTTTTGTCAATGATTTTAAAAGTGATGATAAAAATATTTTCTAGGAGTACTTTTAGTTGTGCTAATAAATATACCCTTCAATGTCAATTTTATATCACTGATAAATGTCTTGGACTTTTAACCACGCGGAAGTAGTCAGCGATTTTCTAGTTCTGATAAACATTGATTCTAGCTCCACTAAAAGGGTGTTTTGTAGAGGTGTTGGGTTATCACTGGCTAGTGTAGTTTTTTAATTTCAATGGTGATTTAAGGAATTCATTTTTTGGAATATTATTCTTTTATTGATTATTATGTCTTCATTGTTCTATCATTGTAAATCTATTAAAAATGGTGGGGAAACCTATCATATGTACCCATATTCATAGAGTTTCTCATTTCCTGGTTGTTGACCCATTTTTCTTGTGTATGTTTGGTGTTGTTTGAGTATCCTTCTATTTTTTAGGTTTTTTATTTTAATCATAATGGTTCATTATATTATTCATATTTTTTTGTCCTATACTTAGACGTTATACTTAATGGGGGAAATTAGAATATTTGTATGAATTGTGACACCCACCTTCTCCTTATGTTTTTTTATATTATTTTATGTTTATAATGGGAATTTTAAATTTTAGAGAACTTTTTACCCAAAACATAAAAACATAGATATTTTTATGGTAAACAAATTAGGTACGTGGTTTGTGATTAATCATGTGACGACCCACAAAACGAGATTTAATTCCATTATATGTTGTATATTTTCCTTCTTTTCACAACTGGTTTGTATGGGTATCACAAACATTGAGTCCAAACCATTTTGATCCTAAGAGAAACCATGTGGTACCACTCGTGTATGAGGTTAAGGGAGTATGATTAGGAAAATGTATCCAAAAATATTAAAATATGATCTATAATTTGGAAATATCATTTGGAATGGTTGGAGAATGGTTTTTCTAACAGAACAAAGACTCTAGGTGATGATATGTGATGTTGGATGGAAAAAGTATTGGATCCCGTGCCATTTGTGCTCGATTTAGAAAAATGTGTGACATGCTCTAATTCCTTAAAATTGGCATGTATAGTTTCTACTTTTCAATTTTTACCAAATTTTCATCCCTTCTTTCTACCTATAATTTGATCAAGCTAAGCATATATTTGGTATTTAATCCAGAACCCTCTTCCATTTATGTTTCTTTCGACCATGATTTGAAGTGGTTTCCCCTTTAGAAAATTCCTCTAAACTTCATCCTCTCCTCTATTTCTATTTTATCACTTGGTTTTAGTTCCTCCCATAATCCCTATGGAATA
Source organism: Viscum album (assembly GCA_963277665.1). NCBI lineage: Eukaryota > Viridiplantae > Streptophyta > Magnoliopsida > Santalales > Viscaceae > Viscum > Viscum album. The sequence continues at coordinate 1,955,253,406 of OY728125.1, forward strand.
TGTTGGTAAATATTATTATTGGAATTGGACCTAATAATGTGGATACTCTCATGTCAGGGTTACAGAGGGCATGTCATGGATTAGGTGGGAATTCATTATTTTAGGCGATTACTTACAACTTATACCCCCATTGAATTGAGGTAGTTTTTTCTTTATTATCACTTTATATTACATCCCATTATCTCCTCTTTAGTTTTCAAGTGTTTATTTATTAAAATTATACATATGAATGTTTATTATGATTAAAAATAGTGATTTTTAAATATATTTAACCATTGGAATGTAATGGGATTCCATGGAAAGTATTTTTTAAAATTACCAAGTGTATTTTCATAGTTTTTGGAAAATTTGAAAAGTTTTTCTATTTTATGGTTTGTATTTTTTTGGGTATTTGTAACTAATTATGTAGAAATCGGTACTTTAATGTTTAGAAAAGGTTTTATATGAGAATTTTCCATAAAAGGCGATGCGTTAACACTTCAGTGTGATATTTGAATACTTTTTATAACTATAGTTGATTTCAATGGTGGATTTAATGGAAATGTGAGTTCAAAAATTTGTTTCAAGAATGGTTTTTGTAAAAAATAGTCTCAGTAGTATTTTTTATGGAATTTGGATGTAGTGTGAGTTGTCTTTGAATTCAAAGCATGTTTTGAAAAAAACTCTCATTTGGAATTTTCTGAAAATTTATTTAAAAAAATTTATGAGAATTTTTTGATTCTCATGTAAATATTTTCATGTCTATGGTATATTTTGATTCCACGATGGTATTTTTTATATCAGTTCATAATTATATTCTACTTAATCATTAAAACATTTAGGACCCTTTTTTGTGGGGTTGTATGAGGTGAGGCATGGGTTATTTTTATTGTTTGATATGTGATTATTGTTAATGTTTATTTATTCTTAACACCATTTGGATACTTATTTGAGTCCTAGGTAGAAATTAGATGACATGTATAATAGAAATACTAGGATTAAAACATTAGGATATCTAGGGAGTCTCTCCTGTATATAACCCATTGTTTTGGGGGAGCTAATATTGAGTCATTGAGCTAGAAAAATATTTATAGTTCATATAGAAAAAGAGATTCTAGGTTTTGTTATTTTCAGATAGTCTATTGAGACTATTGGGTACATAGATAGGTTAACTAGTGGAAACCTAGTTTCATATTAGTATGTTTGGTTCTTTATTACTAGAGCCTAAGGATGATTCTCATTCCACTAGGCTCATACTCAGGATCATTTAAGGGATTTAATTTATCATGTTTCACCCCCTCCCACTTCTGATGTTATTATTTGGAACCTATTTAATTTTTTAGAACATTTCATTGAGATTCACATAATAGTTATTGTCTTCTTTATTCATTTATTCGTTATTTTTTTATCTTTCTTTTTGAATGTTTTAAAAACAGATATTTGAATTGTTTTTGAAAAATAAAAGTTGATATTGTTGTTTTAGTGGTCATTCAATCTATTTTTTTAATGCGTCTAAAATGTGTGATCTTTAGTTTCTTATGTTTTTTTGTTCCATTATATTTTACATCATCATGATGACAATGTATAAATGGATTGTTTTTGAAACAGTAGTGTGTGTTGGTTTTAAAAACACAGCTTTTGGATTCCTAACCTTCTTTTATTACAATGTGGGTTTTAATGTTGTTTTGGAAAATAATGAAATTTGAAACAATTTTTGGAATTTCAATGTGTATTTAAAAAGTTGTGTCTTTGAGATATTTTAAATGTGGAACATTGTAATGAAGGATTTTTTAAATTTTACTTCTTCCAGGGAAAAGTGTCTTCCATGAGATTATTTTCATTTAATAAAAATAGCTAATAAAATGTATTAACAATACATTGATTTTTTATTATTTCATTATGTAAAGGATAACGAAAAATAAATATTTTTATTTTGTATTATAAACATGAATTTTTTAGGTTGAAATATAAATTTGGTTTAGTGGATTCAGATGGTGGTGACATAATGGGCTGTCTAGCTTATGGCTATATTGCATAGGTCCAGTTATGTTTCTGAATAAATATTCACTATTAATTGTCCAAGGGAAATACTATGTTGGATTGTGACTATGGGTCCAATAGTGGCTTATGGGATCTATTTGGGGATTCCTTTTTCTTTTGGGATTTATAACAACTACCTAGGTCTAGTTTATTTTTATTTGATATTTTTTTATTTGTATCTACGTCCATTCTAAACTCTTATTTATTAGTTTTAGGAATTGTATTATATGCTGGTATTCATTATATCTTGTTCAGAAACATTTTTTATTTAATAATAGGTACTTTATTATAATTTCATACAAAAAAGAAATCATTCTTAAGGAACTTTTAGATATGACTAGGATCAAGTGGATATCTTAGGGTGATCATGAATGTGCTTTGGGACATATCAAAGGCCGACCAAGTTTCAGGATAAATAGAACCCATGGTTAGTTCGTTACACATTGAACAATTCTTTTAAAAAAAATTAATAAAATTAAAAATAAATGATAATACATTACTCCACAAAAACCATTTCAGTTTCATCATGAAAACCATTTTTGTCATTTTTTCTAACAACTTATGGGAATTTTTTATATAAAAAACATGGTGATTAATTATAGAAATATATCTTTAATACATAAAAAAACTATATGAAAACAATTCAAGACTAATTTAATATCATCATATACATGAAATATAATTTATTAATAAATAAAATTTTGATTAAATAGAAAATTAGACCTGGTTTTTGAAATAAAGGAAGATGAATTAAGACACCAACCCATAATGATGAGAAAAACTTTTGGATTTAATTCCTTTAGAATCAAACTTCCAAATATATGGTTAAACACATATATTTTTCATATATAATTACTATAAAAACCAACTAGTATGATAAGAATTTATGCGATTTTCTGAATTAGGAATAGAATGCATCATCAGCTTATATTTATACCACATAATTTTGAAATATCCTTTACCGAAGTCCACTTATAAAATGAACACAATATTTATCAATTAAAATCACTAAGATAAATTGGAAACCATAATAAAGAAGTGGGTTAAAATGTTTTATATGGCAGAAAAAATAATTAATAATAAATAAAGGAGTTATCAATATATCATAATAAATGAGAGGGGTGATCAAGTTATAAATGGAATGATTACCAAAATAATATAATGAAATCATAAGAAGTGAAAATGATACCTGATAGTGTACACATATATCATGGGGTAAGTTATATAAAATAATTATCTTGAAATCATGGAACATACCTATTAGTGCATTCCATGGGTGGATAATCCACCTCGGTACGACTACTACAAAAACATCTAGTGTTAGATCTTTAATGATGACATAGGAATATGGCACATTCATAAGAATATAAAATCACCACATATATAAAGGCTCTCTTCAATAAGAATCAAAACATTGTAAATTTAGTTTACCCCTAGTCTAATAGAAATAATAGATTTGATTTACTCCCAAATCACATAAATATTGTTATTTTATAAGATATAGTGGTTGAACCATTACAATAGAAGAAAATATAATTTTATTCCTAGCTATCACATAATTATATATTAATAAATTTGAGTACATATAAAAACTGTAGAGACCCAAATCCTGACGTACATGGACATTACATTACTTTTTCGGAATACTTAATACATTAAAAAAATAGACGCCAATAGACTGTATTAGTTTAGTGTCTTTTGAAACTCGGATCATAATCTTCTAATAATGGTGAATGATATTCAAAATCAACCATAAAGATCTTCCCCTTTGGGTTTCATACCTTAAACATTTATTTATAACCTGGGGAAAATAAAACATTAAAACGGTGATCTCAAATGCTCAGTAATGGTAAGCATGGAGAAAATAAGACAAACCATATACATTTGAATTTAAAAAAACATGAAAATAATGTTTAAACATCAAAATATTGAGAAATGACATAAAAAATGGTAGGACGTAAGGCATAGATCCTAATGAAACATCAATCATGATAAAATAGCACGGGGAATAAAATATGTAATTGTGTAAAACCATTAATCACATTGCATGACTGCTATAGTATCCAAGGCATTGCTGCCATGGCCATCCTAGTGGACAAAGTCCCTTACTGAATCGCGTTTACACATCGTTCCAGTCCTGTATCACTGAACCAGATTAACTTATCATTCCATCCTTGTCTATCTCATGAGATATAAATCATTACCCAATGCATTTGAAGGAGATATAGGTCCCACCCATCTCATATTGAAATAATCATTACGTGTTCCACAATATAAACAGAAATCATTCATCATAACTAAAATAAAAAAATGGGTTTCATAAACATCATCCCATAATTACATAATCCATATAAAACAAATGGATATAATTTCATCATAAAAAGAATAAAATTATTTAAATAATAGAGACATTATACTTTAAACATAATTATACTAAATAATGTCATCTTAGATGGAAAATAGTTTTGACAAAACAATTTAAATGGATTCTAGAGGAAAATATCTATTCTTCTTCAAAATAATTTTCTTTTCAAAAAATGCCATGAAATTTTAAAAGAAAAGGATTTTGTTGAAAATAATCATGAAATATTGTAGAGTAATATTCATGAAAATTAGTCATTATGAAACCGTAAAAATCCATTCATGGAGTATATGTTAAAAAAACATTCTCCTCGTACTTTTTCCGGAAAAGTAAAAAAGTTCATCATATGGTAAATAAAAGAAAGATTCCTTCCATAAAACAATGTAAAAGAAAAAAAGGGGTAAACATGAATTTAAACATAAATGGAATAATATTAAACACTTTATGAAAAACATTTTTATGGACATGGATGAAAAATATAACCCCAGTAAATACTTACGTATAAGTAATCTCGGATAAAAATGAGACTGCATAATTATCCCTTACCATAGGTCTGATATGATTCGTACGTATCCGAACCTCATGTATAATTATTTAAATAATGTAATTGACTTATTAAAGAGTCATATTCATTGTTATGATATCATATATAGTTCACTTAGAAATTTATATTACCGGTTCTTTTGTAAATTCCATATTAATGCAGCGTTTTGGGTAAGATCATTTCACTTATCTTACGTGTTTCAACTTGTTGTTCTTGATATTATTACTTATATACTTATTTACTTAATTCCATAATGTAAAACATTATTTATATATAATATATATTCAGCATATAAATATATATGATAGATCGATAAACGGGATGAAATTCATCATTCAAGGAGACGGTATGTCGTACGTACGCATGAACACTGTTTTTGTTTCCTTATTGAATTGAATGGAATTATGTAAATGAAACATATATATACATAGATCTAGTTTCATTATTATGTAATTAATTTCATTATTATTTATTATATATACTTTATAACCATACTTTAATGGTTAATCATGGAAAATGAATCTCATCGCGTTCGTGGAGACGGTAGTCCGTACGTATGCACGAGCGATGATATCATTATTTTTATATTAAAATCTTATATAATTGGATGGTATATAATATATAAATAATCATAATAACATAATATTTATTATTTATATAACTTATACTCATTATTATACCCATCCAAATGATGAAAAGTTTGAATAACAAACTACACCACGACGTGGAGACGGTAAGCCGTACGTACGCACTTGTGGTGACTTTTTCATTCATAGGATCAATAAAATAACTAATATGGTTGTAAAATTTTTATAACAACATCATATCATATATAAGATACTGGAGTTATTATTCTATAATGGAAATAACAAATAAGGAGGAAGTGGAAGAAGAAAGAAACATGAAGTAGGTGGTGAGATATTTACCTCTTCTTCGGGTTCTTCCATTTGATTGGATCAAAATGGCTCCGTAGGATGGATTTATGAAAAAAGGAAGGCCTCTAGAATTAAGGTAGGATATTTTAGAGGGTATTTGAGCAGGGGTTGGTCGAGCTAAATGGCGTGGGAGGAGTGAATGTGAGTGAAGAGGGAGTGCCCTTTTATAAGAGGGGTGAGGGGCACCTAAGAAAAAACATAAAAAATTATTTTATAATAAATTCATATTCAGGTTATAATGGCTCCAAAGTGACTTATTTTGAGGATAGGGTGGGGATGGGTCTTAAGTATCTCCACCAATAGGGTTTAGACTAGTTATGGTTACCATTTTAACCTTATCATTTAGATTTAACTATAAGTGAATCAATTTATTTTTTAACATGTCTTCTTGTATTCTTACATTATATGGTTAATAAACTTACTATAAATATCCAATAGAACACCAATTGGTTCATTATGTCATATATATTATTATATATGTATTTTTGCCGTACCTTATATTTTTAGGACCATTATATCAATTAATATTATAATATTTGTTTTAAAAAATCTTTTATGTCAATTTGGACACTATTTGGTATTTTGTTTTCACTAAATTCATAATAGCATTATTATTTCGATCCAAATTTATCTAACCAACCCTAATATGATATATTATCCTATAAAATTATTTTAATTCATAAAAAGTGTCATATTACATTTATTTGGGTATTTATAATATAAATTATGTTAATATTTCATTAATAATGTAATTACCGCATCATCATTGTGTCATAAATAAATTAAATTATATAATGTCTAAAAAATATAAATAAAATACCATTATGTAGGAAATATTTTTATATTTATAATTAATATTTATAGTCTAATTTATCTTATTTATAACCTTATATTAAGAACTATTTTTCTATTAAACTTTGATTTTAACTCTTTTAACACTTCTTTAAATAAAATAATAATAAGTGTTCTAATCTAATCCAAGTGGACCAAAGTGGTTCATATTTTATTCCTATGTTTTTTTTGGTCGAATTATAATTATCCAATAGAATTAGGACATGTGTTAGGGTAATAATAATATCATTTTACCCTTAATTTTCATATTTACTTTTAACCGTGGTAAATAAAAGTAAAAAGTTACTATTCACCAAAAATTATTTTTATCTTATTGAACCACATTTTAGTCCTTAATAATAACCTTGAATCTCGGATTTTCAAAATTCAACTCACAGAAGCGGTAAAATTATGTTTTATGTAAATTTGCAAATTCTCCTATGAGGTGCGTAAAAGACGGTAAAAAGTTCAATAAAAATTTTATATATCTAAAATTTTTATAAAATGACTCCAATGAATTACATTGAACATATATAGTATTATGTATCTATTTTAAACTAAAATAAATTTAAATAAAATAAATGATTATTTAAATAAAAAGTTAGTTTTAACCAATAACTCGGTGTTTTCACTATTCATAAAAAATTGAAAGTTTTCATAAAAATACCAAAAATTCACCCTAGGCTAATTTCAATATTTTGAATCCAAAAATGAAGTCCATTTTGAATGATAAAATTTATAAAATTTAAAAAAGTGGGTATTACAAGTCATAATGGCTAGTTTATATAATATTTTCATAACATATCGTTGTTTAGTGAAACTCGGTATTGCATACAACACAAGCTATCGAGGATGGTTTCTCTTGCGTGTAATGATAGACAAGAATAGTGTTGCATATAGTAAAATCGAATATGGTGTCACGTATAGCGCAAGATAATCTTAGTGTAGCGTACAACAAAACACATCATAAAAATTAAAAAGAATAATTCTCATAAAATATCTGGATGTTACATTCTAGCCCCCTTAAAATGAATTTCTCCCTCAGAATTTGTCGGGGTTATAAATGGTTTTCTACTTTAAAGTTTATTTCATAGAAACCCACATCATAAAAAGGAATACTAAATCATCATTTTAAAAAGGAAAGTTAGATACATAACGGATACCCTAAGTAACTCATCACTGGGTTTTCACATAGGAGAATATAGATGAAAATATGGATATGGAAGAGAAATATAACCATCATGTTCTGATGGAGAATGGTACTGAATATGGATATCAAAAAATCCAACAATAACAAAGCCATAAATTTGTGATGATCTATGGTGCAATCTGATTCATCAGATATGAGAGTACTAGGACACCATTTTTGGTTTTCCAGATCATTTCCCTAATGTTGAAGAATTTTGGAATTAAAAGAAATACATACTTGATTTTGGTACAATATCACTATTTTTTGTGCCTTGATCAATTTCCACTTCATCTCTTAAATAAATGAAGTAGAATTTGTCTTTCGTGATGTGTTAGGAGATCATGCGATAGAATGATAGGTCATTCCATCTGTCTCAAACATAAGGTTAGAAAAAGTTACATAAATAATTCCATCTATGGTGAGATTGTTCGTATATGGTTCCTAAAATGGACTTAAAATTAATTTATCATACCATTTAATAAAATAAAACTAGTTTCAATTAACCAGGGACTTCTTGTAGGCCAGTGGTAGGAGATAAAGGTCTATCGCACTTCGGTTGTGGGTTCGATTCCTGCAACATTTTCTGACGCGACGAGTTGTCGCCCATTCTAAAGGTTGTCCATTTTCTTAAAATATACTATTATAACATTCAATAAATAAAATCAAAAAAAATAGCCTTAAAAAATACTATCCCATGTTCGACTTTATCCCTTCCAACCTTAAGACTTATCCAAAATACTTCTTTTCAAACTCACAGTATAAAGAGAACGATTACTAAAATGGTATTATAACAAGAATGTGAATACCATCATTTATCCCCCATATATCATAAGATATATCTTTTTGGTCACATTCCAAGTATGTAAATACCTTAATCATATATTCTTCTGAAAAATTAACCTTAGTGAAAAAACGAATGCTTTCAAAAGATAACACTTTCCACATACCAAAATCCCAAAATTTCTATATACTCAAACCATGATATCACTTTGTCCTTATATCAGTCACGAGCTCATGAATACTATCAGAAATTTCATTTTCTCCTTATCCCTTCATTATGCGCATATCATATGCTTTAAAAAAATATTTCAATCACTTTTCATTGTTACCAGTGCCATACAATTATTGAAAACCAATAAATAGATATTCCAAAATTCCACGATACTATAAATGAGATTCCATGATACTATTTTGAAATCCCATTAAATAAACACTTAATCATTCCACAACATCATTTTCATACTAAACAACACAAATAGAGATCGCATGTGACTTCCCTTTGTCCTTTTCCTTAAGAGGTTTTTCATGTCGTTAATCATTAACCCTTGGATTAGGGCATTGATTAGCATAATGCCCCATTTCCTTACATTTGAAACATCAAAGTGTTGGTGGAGTTTTCTCTGTAGTATTTTATCTATTCACGTAATTTGAAACCCTTTTCCCATTACTTTGGAACTTAGCTTCTCAATGAACTTCTTTTCCACACTTGAAACATTTTATAGTACCTTTTAGACAATCTCAACCATGCTTCTTTCCACACTTTGAGCATAAATAAACATTCATCTTCTTTTCACCATTGTTATGAGATTTCTTCTTGAACTCCATTATTCATTTTTTATCAAAACCATGAGATGGATATGTAACACCAACTTCCATTTCTACTTTTATAGCAAAACGCACAATTTCTTCATAGCTACTCAAGACTCTTATAGCTAATTCCTTTTGAAGACTTGGTTTTAAGCCACTGAAGAATCGATCAACATTACTTTCAGGTTGGACGATAAAGCCAGATGCATACCATTAAAGGCTTTTCAAATTCGCTTTGTATATACCAACAGATTCATCATCCTTTTTCTTAAGCTCAAGGAACTCCTTTTCCATTTTTGATCGAAGAATACGATGGAAGAACTTATTGAAAAACAATTTCTTGAACTCGTCCCATTCCATTGAATCAATTTCATCTTGGGGCCTTGTATTCTTTATTAGAGTTCACCACTGGTCTGCTTCACCTTCTAAACAGTAAACAGCCAGAATGACTTTTTCATGTTCTGAACATTGATGTATGGAAAAAATCTTTTCAATGGTACTGATCCATTGTTCAGAAACAAGTTGATTAGAAGACCCACTGAAAGAAGGTGGACATTGCCTCACAAAGGACTCAATAGAATATTGTTCCCTTCTCTTCTCATTTGGAAGTCCAGAATGATTCATTGCTTGTGTAATTGTAGCAATAATATTTTTCACTCTGTCTCCCATAACATTGGTTTGTTTAGAAGGACAATAATTACATTTTACATTACATTGATCAACACGGTTCATTCGGGTTCCATCCATCATCTAAAACCCAAAAATAATAGTGTAAGAGGAAAAAATCATGCTAGGGAAAACAACATAACAAAGGGGGGTACCTTCAATTTATAACATCTTAGGATTAATTCTAAGACCATTACCGTAATTCTAGGACTATATCCTATACTTATACTTAACCTTAGAGACATCCCTAGTAATACATTAGAAATATCTATAGGGATCCCACTAAAGTTTTCACATCCTAGTTTCCAAAGGTTGACTAAACATTCACTCTAATACCAACTATAGAGACACAAATATTGACGTACATGGACATTACATTACTTTTACGGAATACTTAATACATGACAAAAACAGATGCCCAAAGACCATATTAGTTTAGTGTCTTTGGGAACTCAGAACATATTCTTCTAATCATGGTGAAAGATCTTGAACATCTCCCATGAAGATCTTCCCCATTGGGTTTCTTACATAAAACAATTATTTATAACCTGGGTAAACGAAAACATAAAGAGGGTGAGCTCAAATGCCTAGTAATGGTAATCATGGAGAAAATAAAACAAACCATATACATTTTAATTTTAATAAACCTGAACATAATGATTAAACATCAAAATCTAGAGCAATGAAAAAAAACATGGCAGTACGTAAGGCATAGATTATAATAGAACAACAATCATGATAAAATAGAATGGGAAATAAAACATGTAATTGTGGAAAAACATTAAGCACAAGATATGATTTCCAAAGTAGCCAAGGCATTGCTTCCAAGACCATCCTTGTTGACAAAGTCCTATACTGAATCGAGTTCACCCCTCATTCCAGTCCTATATCACTAAACTGGATTAACTTGTCGTTCCGTCCATGTCTATCTCATGAGATATACATCTTTAACAAATGAATTGGAGGGAGATATAGGTCCCACCAATCTCATATTGAAATCATTCTTACGTGTTCCACAACATAAACATAAATCATTCGTCATAACCCAAAGAATAAAATGGGTTTCATAAACATCATCCCATCATAACAATATACATATAATACAAATGGATATTATTTCATTATAAGAAGAATCAAACTATGTAAATAATAGAGACATTATACTTGAATCATAATTATAATAAATAATTTCATCTTATATGGAAAATAGTTTTGATGAAACACTTGAAATTAATTCTTGAGGAAAATATCCTTTCTTCTTCAAAATCATTTTCTTTTAACAAAATTCCATGAAATTTTAAAATAAAAGGATTTTGTTGAAAATAAACATGAAATATTGTAGATGAAGATTCATTAAAATTAGGCATTATGAAACTGTAAAAATCCATTCGTGATGTATAAGTTAAAAAAACATTCTCCTTGTACTTTTTCCGGAAAAGTCAAAAAGTTCCTCGTATGGTAAACAAAAGAAAGATTCCATCCATAACACAATGTAAAAATAAAAAAGGGTTAACCATGAATTTAAACATACATGGAATAATATTAACCACTTTATGAAAAACATTTTTGTTGACATGGATGAAAAATTTAACCCACGTAAATACTTACGTATAAGCAATCTTATATAAAAATGAGATTGAAAAATTATCCCTTACCATAGGTCTGATTTGCTTCATATATATCTGAACCACCTGTATAATGATATAAATAATGTCATTGACTTATTAAAAAATCATATTCAATGGTATGATATCATATATGGTTCACTTATGACTTTATATTACCCGTTCTTTTGTAAATTCCATGTTGAAGTAACGTTTTGGGTAAAATCATTTCATTTATCGTATGTGTTTCAACTTGATGTTATTTATATTATTACTTATATCCTGATTTAATTAATTAAAAAATTTAAAACATTATTTATATAAAATATATATTCATCATATTAATATATATGATAGATCGATAAACTGAATGAAATACATCGTTCATAGAGACGGTAGGCCGTACGTACGCATGAACATTATTTTCGTTTCCTTATTGAATTGAATGGAATTAAGTAAATGAAACATATATTTACATAAATCCATTATCATTATTATGTAATATATTTCATGATTATTTATTATATATACTTTATAATCATACTTGAATGGTTAATCATGGAAAATGGATCTCATCGCGTTCATGGAGACGGTAGTCCGTACGTACCCACGAGCGATGATATCATTCTTTTGATATTAAAATCATATATAATTGGATGGTATATCAAATAGAATGAATAATAATAATTTTATATTTATTATTTATATAATTTATACTCATTATTATACCCATCCATATGATGAAATGTTTGAATAACAAACTACACCATGACGTGGAGACGGTAAGCTGTACGTACGCACGTGTGGTGACTTTTTCATTCATTGGATGGATAAAATAACTAATATGGGTGTAACATTTTTATAAAAACGTCACATTATATAGAATATACAGGCGTTTTTATTCTATAATGGAAACAACAAAGAAGGAGGAAGTGGTAGAAGAAAGAAACTTGAAGTAGGTGGCGAGATATTTACCTCTTCTTCAGGTTCTTACTTTTGATTTGATCAGAAGGGCTCTTTATGTTGGCTTTATGACCAAAGTAAGGCCCCTAGAATTAAGTTAGGATATTTTAGAGGGTATTTGGACAGTTTTTGGCAGATCCAATTGGCTTGGGAGGAGTGAATGTGAGAGAGGAGGGAGTTCCCTTTTATAAGAGGGGAGAGGGGTACCTTAGGAAAACATAAAATATTATTTTATAATAAATTCATATTCGGTTTATAATGGCTCCAAGGTGACTTATTTAGAGGCTAGAGTGGGGATGGGTCGAAATCCTCTCAACCAATAGGTTTTAGACCATTTTATGTTACCATTTTAACCTTATCATTTAGATTTAACTCTAAGTTAAACAATTTACCTTTTACCGTGTCTTTTTGTATTCTTACACTATTTGGTTAATAAACATAATATAAATATATAATAGAACCCAAATTGGTTAATTAATGTCATATATATTATTATATAAGTCTTTTTCCACACCTTAGATTTTTAGGACTATTATATCAATTAATATTATAATATTTATTTTAAAAACTCTTTTATGTCAATTTTGACACTATTTGGTATTTGTTTTTTCTAAATTCATAACAAACTTATTATTTCTAAAAAAATTCATCTAAAAGACCATAATTTTTTATATTAACATATAAAATTAGTTTAATTCATAAAAAGTCTAAAATTACATTTATTTGGGTATTTATAATATCAATTATGTTAATATTTCATTAATAAGGTAATTACTGCAACATCATTGTGTAATAAATAAATTAAATTATTTAATGTCTAAAAAATATAAATAAAATACAATTATTTATGAGATATTTTTATATTTATAATTAATATTTATAGTCGAATTTATCTTATGTATTACTTTATATTAAAAATATTTTAGCTATTAAAATAAGATTTTAACTCTTTAAACTCTTCTTTAAATAAAATAATAATAAGTATTCTAATCTAATAAAAGTAGACCAAAGAGGTTCATATTTTATTTCTAAGGTTATTTTTGGTCTAATTATATTTATCCAATAGAATTAAGACATGTGTTAGGGTAATAATAATATCATTTTTACCCTTAATTACCCTATTTACTTTTAACCGTGGTAAATAAAAGTAAAAAGTTACCATTAAACAAATATTATTTTTATCTTATTGAACCACATTTTAGTCCTTTATATTAACCGTGTCTCTAGTATTTTCTAAATTAAACACACAGAAACTGTAAAATTATGTTTTATGTACATTTGCAAATTCTCCTAGGAGGTGGGTAAAAGGCGGTAAAAAGTTCAATAAAAATTTTATATATCTAAAATTATTATAAAATGACTCCAATGAATTAAATTGAAATTATATAGGTATTATGTATCTATTTTTACATAAAATAAATGTAAATAAAATAAATTATTATTTAAATAAAAAGTCGGTTTTAACCAATAACTCAGTGTTTTTACTATTCAACAAAAATTGAAAGTTTTGAGAAAAATTCCAAAAAATCACCCTAGGCTAATTTAGATATTCTGAATCCAAAATTGAAGTCCATTTTGAATGATAAAATCTATAAAATTTCAAGAAGTTGGTATTACTATTAATAACGGTTATTTTATATAATATTTTCATAACCTATCGTTGTCTAGTGAAACTTGGTATTGCGTACAACGCAAGCTATCGAGGAAGGTTGATCCTATATGTAATGATAACCAAGAATAGTGTTGCGTATAATAAAAGATAATACAGTGTTTCATATAGCGCAAGAAAATCTTGGTGTAGCGTACAACAAAAGGCATCAAAGAAATTAAAAAGAATAATTCTCATAAAATCTTGGGGTATTACAAAAACAACATTACATATATTAAATTTTATATAATGATTATCCCCGAAAAAATGAGCATATAATTACATAATGATTATACCTACATAAATAACCATCACTTAAGATAATAATTTTTAGGGTATTCAAAATATATTTAATAAATTGTATACTATTAAGCCAATTATTTACTAGTAAATCAAATTTAAATGATATATTTGTGACCACCCCTCCGTTAAAAGGAGGAATTGTATAGTAATCAATATGGTAAGACATTAGAAGAAAGGTTTTATTTATTTATAGTTGATAATAATGAATGAAGAAGGTATTTATCAATCATTTCCCTTAAATATATTATATTTATTGCCCACATCATATACATAGTAAATTGACAAAATAATATGAGGCTTATTTTTGACATAGAATCAATATATGAGGAATATATTATTCAAATTAATGCAACATAATATAGGGTCAATTGGTTATAATATAAAATATTATTTTCATAGATGAATAATATTTCATAGGAATAAGTGAAATGGTAGAATTTTTACGAAAAAAATTATTACTTTTTATGAAAGTATACAATATTGAATGTATCACCTTAAAATATTTAAAATAATGTAATGTAGTTTTAAAATTATATTTAAAATAAATAATAATGAATTTTTATAAATAAGGTCTTTAAAAAGAATATATTTATTATAATAGGGATTAGAATGAAATATAAATAATAAAAATTGTCATACTAACACTTTTTGATGTTTATTAAATAGTGATATAAATCAATTTTAATCATAATTTTCAAAATAAGATTCAATTTATCTTTTATAAATAATTTTAATAATAAAATTTCACAATAATGAAACCTATAAAATGAATATATTTAAAATAGATGAAACTTGTTGGGGTGGTATGAAAAATGTAAAAGTTTCTTTTAAAATATCGTAGGGTTTGAAATAATGGAGTAATAAAAAAACATAAAGACAAGAGAATCCTCAATAAATAAAGGAAAATAATCATAAAATACCTAAAGGAACCATATTAGAAAGATAAAGTGAGTAAGAAGGAGATATAGGGGGATGCAGAGAATATAAACTCATGTATGTGCATGAGCATGAAACATCTGTTACATGTTCGAAAGATATGAAACCTAAATATGTAAGAGAGAAAAAAAGACATGTAATACATGAAAATTAAATGGAAAAAAGTAATCCATAATTTCAATACATTTGAGATAATACATATGAGAGTAGGTCTATAATATATAGAACATACATGAAAATAATAGAGGTTTAGGAGATAGACCCTTACCTTGATTCCTAGCATGATTCATATTTCCACGACCCTCATAAATAGTTTCACTAAATATATTAATTTAATGATAAATAATCTAAATAATTTTTTTAATATTTTTATCCATTTATTATTATACATTATTCATTTATTAGTTTTTTTTCTCGGTGTTCGTCATTTTGGGATGTTTGGTCCACATTTCCAAATACACTTTGGTACAATGGCATCATTGAATTCAATTACTAAAATGGATCCCTAAGCCCCAGTAGTTTCAAGATACTTTTTAGGCCATTATTGTGGTTTATAAGTTCCATGATAAATATAAAGTTTGAATTTTTATAGATTAAGATACAAGTCTCAATAATATTTTTATAAAAATATAAAAATTTTCTATAATGGTTTATTTTTTAAAAAATAACGGTATTCTAATTTTTCACATTCATATTCATTTAACAAATGTAATATGATTATTAATATTACACTTATAAGTGAAAACCATTTCTACAAATATAAATGAAAATTGTTAATTAGGAACTTTCTTAACACACATTGGTGGTATAAACTTATCATGTTGGGAGGGATGTTTTTAACAAAGAATAAAGCGAACAAATAATAATTAATTTTATTGTACAAATTCATTTTGTACTTCCTTTAACATCAATTCATTTAGAACTTAATAGTTTGAATATTTTTTCAACATGTTTTTTTAATGTTTAATGTTGTTGTGTAATCATAGTAATAAAGGTGGGAATTATTTATCAAATAAGTTCATTAACTATAAAAGATTAATGATTATCCTGGGTGGTGATTAAGCATTATAATATACATGTTTTTTTAAAAGATGGCTTATTTTACTGCTTTTACTATTCACCTATGTATTTATATATTTATGAAAATTATAGAAACATCACCCTTAATAAATTATGATATAATGATTACAAAAAATAAATCCATTATTAGATAATAAATTTATAATATAGGTAATTTTTATATTTAATTTTAGTCTTCAAATTACTATTTTATTAAATAATAAAAACATATTTTTACTAAAACATTACATGTATAATTACATTTTAATCATAGATTGATTAATTATTTTAAGGTATTTTGAAAATTATATTAACAAATTTATGTTATGGTAATTACTTTTTAGAAATCTAAATCATCATTTAGCCAAATTTTCATTTAACTATTTCAATAATGAGGTTACTATTTTAATGGACAAATTACTATTCCAAATTTTATATTTCATATGAATTTTAATGTCCTATAATTCCAGATAACTTTTTTTTAATAATATGGAATTATTTGAAGACTGCAAAATCTGACGGTGCGCGATTTCGAGGTCCGGAGTGCCTGGAATGATTTGTCGAAGTTTGGTTGAGTTTTAATTAGCGCGGGTATGCAATTTTCCTGAAAAAGTAGAATAACTCTTAAAAGGTAACTCAAATCAGAAATTTAAGGGCACCGTTGTGTTCAGGATGGTGGGTTTACCCTAGGCGCGACTTATGTTTAGTCGGCATGGGCCTCCTGTGAGAAAACCCAAAAATGGAATAACTGTAAATGAAATAATTAAATAAATTTTTTTATTTTTCAAATGCTTATAACTCACAAACGATAGCTCAGATAGAAAATTTGAGACCATTGCTGAACATGTGAGGGCATGCTTTATTTAAGCAGATACTAACTTTGGCCAGCACCGGCCACCAGTGAATGTTATTTTTTGGTCGTAAATAAAATAAATAAGTGACAATTATTTTATTGTAAAATCTATAACATTTAAACTGTAAGTCAAATTGAAAATTTGAGAGTACCAATTGGTTTTTTAGGGCATTTTTCGATTGGGAAGAGCCTAACCTTTATCGGTGTGGGTCGAGGGGGACTGTTAATAATTTTCCAAACTTTTTTTCGAGTACGTTCAATAAATGCGTGAGCGGAAATTTGTAGCTTTTGAAACGGCACTCAGAATTGAAATATGAGGACACCGTTGAAATCACAGTGCTGATATTCACTTAAGGAGACCTTCACCTTGACCACAATGGGTCCAGGGTGGATGTTAGTTTTTTGGATTTTCGTGTGAGAAAAAAAATACATAACTTTTTATTTATTTAATTTGAAACCACCATTTTTAATGCTTGGTAGTGGGGACCGCCCGAACTCCAAATTAATGTGGGGGAAACCCTTGGTATTCCCCTAGTTATTGTGCTAACCTCTATTTACTTAATGAACCAACATAACATGGTAAATAAATAAATAAATTTAATAATTTGGATCCTTTTTTTCTTGAGTTTGGGAAAAGCATTAGCAAAGGGAGAATTAGGGAGAGATTTTAGAGGATTAACATATCCAACGAAGAACACTCTCCAACGAAGAGCATCCTCCGGAATCATAGAATGAGTATGACACTGAAGCCTGGATCAGAAACTTCTTGAAGGAGCAACGAACGCCAACGTCACTATCTCATCAACTTCGTCTTCTTCTTCATGCCACCTCGAACAGACAATCGAGGTAGGGGTTTTAAAGCATGTTGAATTTTATTCTATTGTTCATAATATCCAAAATTCATCATGATGATATCCAAAAGAACATGACAATCTTTCCGCACATAAACCATGCTCCTCATTCGTTTTATTCTTCGCACGTTCTTTTTGCGTTCTCCAATGCCTAATTTTTATTAGCATAGGAAACATGTAGTTTTGATGAGCGTGATATATGGGCGTGAAGCCCTCGACGCAAGGATCGCAAATATGCAATCGTTTAATTTTTCGGGCTTGGAATGAATCCGCAATAGCTCACAAAAAGAGGCGTCCAAACATTTATTGGCACTGTAAACACAATATTCTGTTGAGAGCGACATATGGACGCGAAACCCATGACCTGAGGATCATAAATATGAGATCATTTTATTTTTCAGGTTTAGAATGATGATGCAGTGGGCTGCAGAAGGGGAAATGTGGAGGTGCAATTCTAGCGTGTCTTTGGGGCATAGCTCCAGGTGAGATAGGCGGTGCAACGATGGTTCTAGACATGTGGAGGAATCCTATGGTTAGCGTTGCATGAGAAGTAGTGGGCTTGACTACTTTCTAGAATAGTGCATGAGAATTGTGGGGAAATAAGAGTTAATTGGAGGGAGGAATAGTTGAAAAGACATTAATTTCAAATCTAGGGAAATTAAAAAGGAAATCATTGGAATAAGGGGGAGGCGCTACCCTTGTGCATGAATATCAATTGAGATAGGTTATAAGGAAAAAAATAATAAAAAATAAAATAAATAATGTTATTATTATTTTTGGTGGAAAAAATCATAATTCATCTGTAACATATCCATGCAACCTCGGTTTCAAGAACCATCAATGGCAGTACGACCCAGACTTCGAAAAAGAAATTATGAGTCCAATATTGGAAGTCCTTTTCAGGGTTTTGGATCGGGTACCCGAAACACTAAAATAATTATAATTTATTATTATTATTAAATCCTCAACCCTCCATAACTCCTACGTGTGATGTTCGATTTACTATTTGACTGTGGTGACGTGATGCTATCATTAAGACGATTGATTTATGTCGAAAGTTGAATATTAAATTCTGGTTCGTGGCTCGGGTTCACGAAACACCCAATAATATTATTATTATTATTACGGGTTCTTATATTCGACATATCCCTATCATACGGTGTCAAAATGAAGAATAGATTTTGGCACCAAAAACCATTTATCAAGACGGTCCTTTTGGTATACCCCACCTGATTTTTTGATAATGTTGGAGTACAGCCAGGTTAGATCGAGCACGAATCCAACTGGGCCCTCAGGACTAAAAGGACAATAACTTACAGACTGAACATCTGATTTATGCACCGTCTGTTGCATTGATACCCCTTTTACATGGAGGTCCTTTAGGATACTTCTACTTGGGATATTGTGGTAGATGAAGTATCAACTGGTGGCTTGTGGAGCGGATCCTCCATGAATCAAGCGAACTTAGTGCGGGAACCCTATAACTAGATGTAACATGAGAAAGGGATCCTTCGTGGGTCTCTACTCAAGGGTCCCACATGGATCTACTCTTGGAATCCATGTGGAACTACTCTAGGATCATGGGTGGGTCTACTGTAGTAGGATCCTATGTGGGACTGATAATGTACTAGGATATTGTGTGGGTCTGTCGTTCTAGGATCCTATATGGGTCTGATGATGTACTAGGATCTTGTGTGGGTCTACTAAACTAGGATCTTATGTGGGTCTGATGGTGTACAAGGATCCTGTGTGGGTCTTATGATATACTAGTATCCTATGTGGGTATGATGATTTACGATCCTATGTGGGTCTGCCTCTTAACAGAGTAAGATGATTCAGTAGTTACATCTAATCATCTATAGTAATGTACTTAAGTTATACCACGTGTGATCTGAGTCCTTACCTTCATGGTGATTCCTTTACGAAATTCTTCTGTGTGGCATACTCATGTGGTACTTTCCTTTATGGTGATACCTTGATGGTATTCTTCTTCGTGGTGTACCTGGGTGGTACTTACCTTTATGGTGATACCTTTGTGGTATTCTTCTGTGTGGCGTACCTTTGAGGTATATTCCTTCATGGTGAAACCTTTTTGGTATTCTTATGTGTGGATTACCTATGTGGTACTTTCATTCATGGTGATACCTTGGTGGTATTCTTCTATGTGGCATACTTTTGTGATACCTACCTTCGTTGTGATACCTTTGTGGTATTCTTCTGTGTGGCGTACCTAGGTGGTACTCTCCTTCGTGATAAAACATTTGTGGTATTTTTTTGTGTGTTGTTACCATTGTGGTAATAACCTTTGTGGTGTTACCTTCATGGTATTCCTTCCTTTTTTGAACAATTGAGCTTCGGGATTTTGAGTTGGACCTTGTGTTTTTTCATGGATGAGATGGGTGTACTTGATAAATTGGGTATATGTGTTGGCATATAACTATGTAGAGTTGTCAGATGTTTAAATGATTTGTGGTTTATCTTTTGTGGATATCATGAGACCTTTCAGGGTCTCGGGGTCCCTACTATTTATCGTTATACTCTCCCCTGCACGGGCTACGCCCGCACCCTGTTGTGTTTGGTGAAGACGACGGACAATGCTGACTGAGGACAAGAGTACCAGGACTAGAGGTCGCTCGGAGGTGGACATTAGACAAGGCTTACCGTAGAGATGGTCATTCAAGATATGTGATACCCTTCTGGTAGAATCCATGGTGGGTGTTCAGAGGGGCTATTTTAGTTTTCTTTTACTTTTTTAGTTTTCTTGTACATTCCAGTTAGGCTTGTATTCTAGAACCTTTTTCTTACTTTACACACTCTTTTTACTATATAGTTTACCTATGTTTGTATCTCTATTTGTGCTTGGTTACGTGTGTTTATAGGATATAAAGGCAATGCCTCCCCGGTTTTGGGGAATACATCTTTTGGTGCTAGTCCCCAGCCCTTGGCCTATAGAAGGCGGGCTTGGGGTAGTCACGACACGGGCCCCAGGGCACGATTCATGACAAATTGGTATCCAAGGAGTCAGTTCTAACATAGAACATGAGACTCTGATATTTTTAACAGTAATAGTGTTAGGTACAGAGAGTTTAGTTATCAATTTAGGGAATCCTGTGCTGGTGTGGCGGCAGACGTATCCATACACCAGGATCCTGACTTCTGATTTCTGACCCAGTGCACGAAAACCCTGATTGCGTGTGTGTTTTGATTTTTTTGTGTTATCTTTGAGTCAGCTCACCAGGTATAAGCTAATGACCGTGGCACACATTTTCTTTATTAGGACGCCACTATGTAGACAGCCATCTAAGATTCCCTAGAGAGTACTCGATGACGGCCCACCGAGCGACGAGGCTCCGGTACTGGGCCCTCTTACTGTTTTGGAACCTTCGGGTGGTGTACCAGCACCACCACCACCTATTGGGAAATAGTTACCACCAACCAAACCTACATACACTGCACGCTGACTTATTTATTTGCATGAGTTCCAACGGTAGAGGCCACTGAGCTTTCGAGGTGAGATAGATTCTCACGTGGCAGATGGCTGGGTGGAGGCAGTTGCTAGAGTTTTCTGTCTAGTTAAGACACCAGGAGAGAAGAAAATGATCATAGATACTAATTCTTTTTAGCGAGTGACCATGAGGATGGTCCAAATAGTGATGAAGCTTTTCTACATGGACTATTACCCGAGATAGTGCCTTTGGGTAGTGTGTCAGCTATATCACTACCTGTTGGTCAGCAGTTACAATCGACGGTACCAGTAAAGGACTCATATAGGCTTAGTTTCTTATGCGTGATTCAGCATCAGATACCCCTCAAGATATAAAGCAATATCGACTCATAGGCAGCTGACGACTGCCTTGAAGAGGTGGCTGAGAGTTCTCTATAGCTTCTATAGCTTCGGCAGGATGACATGTCGGTAGCTGAGTATTCATCGAGGCGTACCGATCATTCCTAGAACTCGATAAATACGATACGATCAGTGCTTCAGTGCTCAGACTTTTGAGCAAGGTATCTTTAGGGATACCTGAGATAGCACTATTCCTCTATGCATTCTAACTTATGTTAGGGTTCTAGAGAGAACATTTGTGGTTGAATATTCTTTGGCTGAACGGATGCAGCTAGTGGATGTTGTTAGTGGGAAAGAAGGAAACTGCCACCAGTCATAGAGACATGGGCATGTAAAAATGTTTTGATAAGAAGAAGTGTTATGGATAGATGAATCTGCAGGGCTGCATACATGGAATCGGATATAGGGGAGCAGCATGAGGTGGTTTATATTTCGACATGTTACCACCACCCCCCATTGTGGTCCCCGCCAAGCTCAGGGAGCTGGAGGGCATGGGAAGAGAGTAGCTGCATGCGGTCAAGGAGTGCGACCCAATGGATCTTGGAATGATTTAAGGTATGGTCTGTGTATACTTATAGCTTCCGTACAATAGACCTAGGTACCAATCATTCCTTTCATCCAAGAATCTTGTCCAAGACCTATATTTTCTGGTTAAACTATTGGCTTGACCCTCAAGTCTAGAGATACATTTGGGATGAGACTCGATAATCACACATGCGCTGATGGTGTGATCTGACCCTTGGGGTGAGAGTTTTGGTTGGTAAATCTTGGTGGCAGCGTCACGACCTTACGACGATAGTTTGGGAATGACGGGACATCCACAATACATACTCATATTGACAGTATTAGCCAAAAAGGTTGTGGTTTATCTACAACATTGGGATGAGGATTTCCATAATCGGCAAAAAAGGAATCCCAGAAAACACCTAATAAACTCTTTCATAGGAGGGTGTGGCTGATCAATCGTGAATAGACTAGCCTCACCTTCATGGTAGCAGAAGTTTTCAGTTTATAGTTCCCAATAGGAGTGGCTAGAGTTCCTCCTGAACTATGACTTTGAGATATTCTATACTATTGGGAATATGAACATGGTATCAGATGCACTCAGTAGGAGGTCTGGACTACAGCTTCAGATTGAGGTGACAATGTAGCTAGCCACTTTGCAGATATCCTTTGTGGATCGAGATGGAGTTCTTTTCTTCTGTCTCTTAAACTCACTTCCCCACTTCTTCAACGAGCCAGGGAGGCACATCGTGGGCACATTGACTGTGAGCCTTGACGTACTCAGATATCCTCTGGGCAAGCACATTGTGGATTTTCAGATGGTGGGGATCACATCATCTTTTTCAGTGGACGTACCACGGTACCCGTAGCACTATAGAAGGAGGTTTTGAGGGAGTTCTATACATCCCCTCTGGCGGTACATCCTGGTTTGGTAAATAAGTACCAGGACCTTTAGCATCTGTACTGGTGGCCAAGGATAAAGAAAGCAGTGGCAGATATTTTATCACAATGCCCCACTTGTTAGAAAGTAAAAACTACTCAGAGACAGAAGAAGTAATATGCCAACAAGAGGAGGGAGATAATGTCTTCTTATGGGTCTCACCTCGATGAGGTTTGCGGAGATTTAGCTGAGGGGTCAAGTCATCACCGAGGTATATCAGTTTTTTACTAACCCTTTGGAGGGTAAACGATGTGTCATACTGCTTGGATCTTCCACTGTAGTTAGAGAGGGTGTGTGATGTCTTCCTCGTATCCCAACATAGGGGATACGTGCACGACCCATCTCACATCATCGACCACATCGAGCTGGACTTAGACGATTGGGCGCCGTTTACGGAGGTTCTGGTGGAGATTTATGATCGACATAAGAGAGTCCTTCGTGGGTGATCGATATCTTTGGTGTGTGTACGTTGGCAACAAAAGAACCTCCAAGAGAGCACATGGCAGTGGGAGGCCCAGATTCATGTTCAGTACCCTTTTTTGGTTTTTCTTCCTTTTTTGTGGATTTTGGGGATGTAAAGCCCTATGGTGGGTAGAATGTAATGTCCCGGAAATTCCATAATTTTTTTTAATTATACTGAATTATTTCAAGACTGAAAAATCTAACGGTGTACGATTCTGAGGTCCGGAGTGCCTGGAATGATCCTTCGATGTTTAGTTGAGTTTTAATTAGCGCTTGTAAGCAGTTTTTCTGGAAAAAAATGGAATAACTCTCAAAAGGTAACTCAGATGATAAATATGAGGGTACCGTTGCATTTATGATGGTGGGTTTACCATAGGCGTGACTTAAGTTTAGTCGACACGAGACGTCTGTGAGAAAACCCAAAAATGGCATAATCGTAATTAAAATAATTAAAATAATTATTTTAATTTTCAAATGATTATAACTCAAAAAAGTTAGCTCAGATACAAAATCTGAGACCACCGCTGAACTCACGAGGGCATTCATTATTTAAGAAGATACTAACTTTGGCCGGCACGGGCCACCAGTGAAAGTTAGTTTTTGGCCGTAAATAAAACAATTATGTGAAAATTATTTTATTGTAAATTCCATAACTTTTAAATGGTAACTAGGACTGGAAATATGAGAGTACCATTGGGTTCATTGAGTCATTTTTCACTTGGGCAGAGCCTAACCTCAACCGGTGCAGGTTGAGGGTGACTCTTAATAATTTTCCGAACTTTTTTTCAGGTACGTTCAGTAAACGCGTGAGGAGTGTTTTGTAACTTTTTAACCGGTACTCAGAATTAAAATATGAGGACACCGTTGAACTCACAGCACCAATATTCACTAAAGGAGACATTCACCTTGAACACAGTGGGTTGAGAGTATAAGTTAGTATTTCAGATTTTCGTGGGAGAAGAAAAAAAAAATAACTTTTTATTTATTTTATTTGAAACTGCAATTTTGAATGCATGGTGGTGGGGACCACCCGAACTCCCAATTAATATGGGGGAAACCCTTGGTATTCTACAAGTTAATGTTCCATCCTCAATTGACTTAATTATCCAACATAACTTGTTAAACTAATAAATTTAATATAATTATTTGGCTCCTCTTTTTCATGAGTTTGGGGAATGTGTTGGTAAAGGGGGAATTGGGGAGAACTATTGGAGGATCATCTTCTCCAATGAAGAACACTCCCCAACTAAGAGAATCCTATGGAATTGGATAATGAGGACGATGCATGAGCCCAGATCGGAAACATCTTGAGGGATCAACAAACGCTGACGTCACCATCTCATCGACTTCATCTTCTTCCTTGTGTCACCTCCAACGGACAATCGAGGTAGGGGTGTTTAAGTATATTGAATTTTATTCTATTATTCTTCATATCCTAAATTCATGACGATGAGGTCCAAACAAACCTGGCCATCATCTCGCACATAAACCATTCTCCTCTTTCTTTTTATTCTTCACATGTTCTTTATGCATTTTTCAATGCCTAATATTTATTGGTGCTGGAAACACGGAGTTTTTCTGAGTGCGATATATGGACATGATTCCCTCGATGCAAGGATCACAAATGTCTTATTGTTTAATTTTCTAGGCTTAGAACAAAGCCAAAATGGCTCATTTAAGGAGGCGGCCAAATATTTATTGTCACTGGAAATACAATATTCTATTGAGCGAGACATATGGATGAGAAGCCCTCAACCTGAGGATCGCGAATATTCAATCATTCTATTTTTCAGTTTTAGAACAAAGATGTAGTGGGACGTGGAAGGGGAAATGTGGAGATGCAATTCTGGCATGTCTTTGGGGTGTAGCATTGGGCCAGATAGGTAGTGCGACGGTGGTTCTAGACATGTGGAGGAAGCCTGAAGTTAGAGTTACAGGAGAAGCAATGGGATTGATTGCTTGTCGGAATAGTGCGTGAGAATTGTGGGGAAATAAGAGTTAATTGGAGAGAGGAATTTTTGAAAAAAATGAATTAAAATCTAATGAAATTAACAAGGAAATTGTTGGAATAAGGGGGAGTCTCTACCCTTGTGTGTGAATCTCAATTGAGATGGGTTATAAGGAAACAAAGAATAAAACATGAATAATATAAATAATGTTATTATTATTTTTGGTTGTAAAACCATAATTCGTCAGTAACTTATTTGTGCGACCTCGGTTTCATGAACCGTCAGTAGTAGTATGAATTTGCCTTCAAGATGGAAATTATGATTCCAATATTGGATATCTTTTTCGGGTTTTTTGGAGCAGGTACCTGAAACACTAAAATAATAATAATAATATATTATTATTAAATCTTCGACCATCCATAACTCCTACATGTGATGTTCAATTGACTTACCGACTGTGGAGACATGATCCTGTCATTAAGATGGTAAATTTAAGTCTAATGTTGAATATTAAATTCTGGTTCACGTCTCGGGTTCACGAAACTCCCAAAAATAATAATTTTATTGTTTTAGGATCTGGTATTCGACATATCTCCCTCACACAATGTCGAAATGAAGAACCGTATACGGAACTAGAAACCTTGGATCAAGACTGCCCATTTAGTATACCCCACTTGATTTTTGGATAATTTTGGTGTATGGCTAGTTTGGATCGAGCACGAATCCAATCGGGCTCTTGGGACTAAAAGGCCAATAACTTTCAGATCAGACGTCAGATTGACACAACGCCTATTGCGTTGAGAACTCTTTTACATGGCGGTCCTTTGGGATACTTCATCGGGGGACTTCATGGTAGTTGGAGTATCAACCAGTGGCTTGAAAAGAAGATCTTCTCGGAATCAAGTGATCTTAGTGTAGGAACCCTGTAGCTGGCTGTAACATGTGAAAGGGATCCTTCGTGGGTCAGTTCTTGAGAATCCCACATGGATCTTCTCTACGAATCCATGTGGGACTACTCTAGGATCCTGTGTGGGTCTACTGTAGTAGGATTCTGTGTGGGTATGAAGATGTACTAGGATATTGTGTGGGTCTGATGTACTAGGATCATGTGTGGGTTTGGTGATGTACTAGGATCCTATGTGGTTCTGCTGTACTAGGTTCTTGTGTGGGTCTGATGATGTACTAGGATCCTGTGTGGTTATTATGATTTACAATCCTTTGTGGGTTTTCCTCTTAACTGTGTAAGATGATTCTGTAGTTACATCTAATCATCTCTACTATTGTACCTAAGTTATACATGGTGTGAGCCGATTCCTTACCTTCGTGGTGACACCATTGTTGTATTCTTCATTTTAGCGTAGATGTGTGGTACTTTCTTTCGTGGTGATACCTTGGTGGTATTCTTTTGGGTGGCATACCTGTGTGGTACTTACCTTCATGGTGATACCTTTGTGATATTCTTTTGTGTGGTGTACATGTGTGGTACTTTCCTTCATGGTGAAACATTTGTGGTATTTTTCTGTGTGGCATACATGTGTGGTACATTCCTTCGTGGTGATACCTTGGTGGTATTATTATGTGTGGTGTACCTGTGTGGTACTTACCTTTGTGGTGATACCTTTTTGGTATTCTTCTATGTGGCGTACCTGTGTGGTACTTTCCTTCATGGTGAAACCTTTGTGGTATTCTTCTGTGTCGCATTACCTTTGTGGTACTCACCTTTGTGGTTTTACCTTCGTTGTATTTCTTCCTTTGTGTAACAATTGATATTTGGGATTTTGAGTTGGACCTTGTGTTTCCTTATGAATGAGATGTGTATAAATGATAACTTGGGTATATGTATGGGCTTATACCTAAGTAGGGTTGTCATATGATTACATGATTTGTGGTTTATCCTTTGTAGATTTCATGAGAACTTTGAGGGTCTTGGGGTCACTACTGAGTAATGTTATACTCACCCCTGCATGGGCAATGCCCACACCTTGTTGTGTTTAGTGATGACGACGGACAACACTGACTCAGGACGAGAGTACCAGGACTGGAGGTAGCTCAGTGGTGGACATTAGATGAGGTGTACCACAAAGATGGTCGTTCGAGAGCCATACCTACTATTTAGGCGGGATCCTTGGCGGGTGTTCACAGGAGCTATTTTAGTTTTCTTGCACTTTCCATTTGGTCAGGTATTCTCGAACATTTTTCTTTCTGTATAGACTCTTTTTACTATACAGTTAACTTGTGTTGGTATCTCGCTATGTTCTTGGTTGCGTGTGTTTACAGGTTATAATGGCAATGCCTTCACGGTTTTAGGTAATACGCCTTTCGGTGCTAGTTGCCAGCCCCAGGCCTATGGAAGGCGGGCTTGGGGTAGTCACAACATGGGCCCCGGGAGACGGGTCGTGACATGAATGCCTCTCCAAATTATAATAATAAAATTCATTATAATTATATTAAATAAAACTAATTTTCATTATGCATCATTCATTATAATTTTCTCTTCAGGTTATTTACGTTTTATTTACAGAATTTTAATCTTGTTTATTTTGGTTTGTTTTCTTTTTAGAGAGTTGTTCACCTATGTGATAATTCTATGACACACTGATGTACATGAATTTAAAAACATTAGTTTTTTTATTTAATTTTATGTATTTACCCATTGTACAATTTTTATTTTTATGAATTATATTTATAATTAATATTTAGTGATATATTTTAATGAGACAAAATAAGTATTTTCTCTCTATGTTTTTCATTCAAAATTTTTATGGTATTATATTTATTTAATTAAATTAATATTATTTGATAAACATGTATTCAATAATATAATTAAATTTATTTAATTGGTAAATATTATATATTCATATCATTAAAAAATGAATTTACATTTATTTCAAAAACACAAAAAGATATATATATATATATAATTTATGTATTAAACATTAAAAAAATATTAATTAATATTTTTTTGATGTTATATTCTACCCCTATAAATAAATTTCATCCATTCAATTTTTAATAACTAAAAATATTATTTAATTCTTACCATTTTTTTCATGAACAAAATTATTAAAACCTAATAATTGTTTAAATAAATTGAAAATTTTCAACCATATGGGATCATTTTATTTATACTTAACATAGTGTTATGTAGATAATTATTATCTATCGAAGGATATCTATTGAATTATCATAATTGGAATTTAAAAATATAAACAAAAATTACATTGATTAAAAAAATCCCCAAACCAATAAAATCATATTTGTTTATAAACGTACCTTCTTTTCAAACATCATAATTGTTACAATAAAGTGATTTGATTAAATTTTTAGTGTATTTGGGAACCTAGAACATAATACATCATCATATTATACTTTTTTTATATAATTAAATAAAATTTTTCATTTAAGACCACTTATAAACTGACCACACACCTTTTTTCAACAATTTTCATGACCCGTACTAGACTAAAATACCATACCACCCATTATAGACTATTGTACAGATCAATGTTTATTGTAAATCATTATGGGATATAAACTAGTTTATTGGCATGAAAGTATTTTTTTGTGAGTGATTTTACCATATAAGACAATAAATATAAAAATTCAATCACACAAATGCATGAAATGAAGTCACCACATATTAGATAATCATTCATATCAAATAAAATGTTTTTAAAACTACCACATAATGAATGAAACAAAAAATACAATAGAATATCAATAATAAAAAATCAAAGATCCGTGATCTATAATCCCCTCATATACATAGAAAAAAATTAATACAAAGTTAGATTTAAAACTACAATGATATCCAATGGATTGGGAGGTTGAGTTGGAATGATACATAATATGATCTAAAATTAAAGGATAAAAGGGAATCCCAAAACATTCATCTCCAATTTTCACATGAATGAACTTCACCTACAACATCGACACACCCAAACCAAAAGTTATAAATAATTGAATATATAAAATTTGTATCCACCGTCATCCAACATCATAGATCACAAGGGATAAAAACACACACTAGGTATATATATAGAGTGTCTATAATAATTAAAAATATGTATCCTCTCTACTCCTCATGAATACCCTTTAAAAAGTAATCCACATATTGAGAGTCTGAAATAAATATAATAAGGAATTATTTTTCTTTTATCCATGGAAAATAAGTATCATGAATTCATTTTTTGAAATAACAGATCTTAAATTTCCCATGTTATCAATTTTTTACGAATATATAGTCTGTTTTTTAAATGAGAAATTTTAAATTTGATGGAATCAATTTAAAACTCTAATTTGAAAGTCTTTATGTTGGTAAAACAGTAAATATAGCCTAATAAATTATGAATAATTATAATTTTTAATGGAATAACAATTTAAATATGATTAGACTATTAAATAAATCATGGTTTTCGAATATAGATCAAACATAGAGGACCAGTTTCATTTAGAACATTTTTTAATCATTATTCAAATAAAAAAATTTATTAAAAGAAATCAAAACACATTTTATGAAACTCAACATAAGGCACACTTATAAAAAAAATAGTAAAAAAATTGTAATTAATACAGGTGAATAAATTGGAGCAAAATAATAATAAATAAGTTATTGTAGGAAAACATATGACTCCTTAAGACAGTATATGATAACATTATAATTGAATCCATCTAATTATCATTACTAATGTGATCTAATTTCCTAAAAACATAGTTTTTCCATTCATGTATATAACTATAGGAAAATTCTCATATTTATCACATAGTCGTAACTTTGGGCCACTAGATAATGTGTCATCATGGCTAGTGGAGTAATCATCACCATATTTCCCACCCATATAACCTTAGATTCACATGGAATGTAATTGGATTTGAGAAAATACAATGTATCACAAATCAGTATAATAATAATAACTAAAAATAATAACTCATCATAACCTATAAATACCCTTCACCCAATAAAGACCATTTTATAATAACATCAATGACATAATAATACCCATGATCCATGATCTTTCCATGATATCACCAAAATTTAAATTTAAAATCTAAAAACAAAAAAGGATAATATCATCAATGGTTTATGAAAGGAATTAAAATCAATAATATTTCTAAAAAGGCCTTATAAATAAATAAAAATTATAAAATAAAGAAAAATTTTAAAATTAACTTTTAGATATATATCCAAAACATTTCAAAATCATGTAGTGATATCGGGATAACAAAATTTTCATATAGAAAGAGTAGAATTTGTAGGAACAAAAAAACCACATAATAATTATGAAATTTATTAATTACATGGTGTAAAATCACTATAATACTAATAAATAAATACAATGGAGTATCCTTAATTATTTCATGAAAAATTAAAGGTGAAATTTAATCTAACACATTGTGTGCATAGTTTTTAAAGAAGTAGGTATTATTCCTTCAAATATAGAAAAGAACCATTATTTCCCAGAATAATTTAATGAAATACATAAAAATCAATATCATCAAAATTAATAAATATTATAAAATATATATTTATATAAAATATAGTTTTAAATATTCCAATAAATCATGATTCGATATTTAATGGATATAAAATGGATAAACCTATCAAAAAATGAAGAACATGAAGAAAAATTAAATTTATCCACTATAAATTAAAAAGTAAGATCCTATGTTAACCATTAAATCCTTAAAGTGAATAAAATATAATTTAAAACTCATCCCACATGAAACCCTATTGAACATGGTCATGGGGGATCTTAAACAGAACAAAAATAGGCGAGAAGAGAAGGGAAGATAAGATTTTGATGGAATTACTTAAAGAAATCTCTCTATTTGATGGTGTTTCACCATGGATTAATGGAGGAGGGAAAAAGGGAGAACGTATATAGATGAGTTTAATTGAATAAGGAAAGACTTTGGACATTTTACCTTCAAATTGGATCATAAAAAATATAAAAAAATTGTGTTTCTATATTTTTATGGATAAATTGCATTGGCTGGGAGCCCCTGTGGGATACCCATGTATCCTACTACCCCTGAGGAGTCTCCCTACAATTAACTATGATTATTTTAAATTCTTTTGAATGTTACACATGAAAAAAAATTTGACTCTTATAACCCAATAAGTTTTATATATAAAAATTCCAAACATCCATACATGATACTTGTGTAGCCTTCATACCCATGTGGTTTTCCAATACATCTAAAAAAGACTCATAGTTTCACTTAAAAATATCCCACTTATAGAACCACCGTTCCATCGAAATTATAATCCATCCAAATTCACTAAAATAGGACTAAGTTGTGGAAAATATTCCCACCATAAAAAATCATTGTCATCACAATTTACTATATATATCCATTTGGTGAAAAATTTTATACATTGAAATATAATTTAATATACATGAAAACATTATAAAAAAATAATATATTTTTCAAATTCTCACAAAAACGTGGATTCTACCAAATAATTACTAAATTTATTAATCCACGAACAAAATATCTCCTAACTATGTAATAAAGAAATGAAAAATAAAAAACCATACCAAATCATAAAAATAATAATCCATGACTACACAAATAATTTTAAAAACCACCATCATGTATTCCAAACACATCACAATGAGCAACATACTCTGAGAAATATTAACTATTCATAATACATAAAAATTTTAAATACACAATAAAATAAATCATGGAATATGAAAAATAGTTTAATAATTTTATAACCAGATAAATTATAACTCACATGAACACAAATTGAAACCAAAAAAAATATACTATTCATATTATTATTTAAATTTTTTTTTATCAAATCTTAATCCAAATAAAAAAATATCTATAATCAAAACTAATATTATTAAATTGAATAATCCAAACATAATATGACATTCCAGAATGAGAGGGAGAAACTAAACAAAAGAATTTTAAATCCAACCCAACTTATATATTATTTTTAAAACATTATAAAACAAAATAAACATGATAAAAAAACACTACTCTAAATAAAAAAATTACAATAATTTCCATTTAAGAAGTACTTTTAGGAATCATAATAAAGTATATTGTATATTTTATTAAGAAAACTAAAAAAAATGTACATTTATAAACAAAATATAAAACATTGTTAACATAAAAAAAGACTCAGCAAAACTATATTTGGCACAACATGTCCTACTAGGAACCCCTCATAGGCCTATAGGAAAGATTTGAGTGTCCCCTGAATCATTCCTTTATAAGGAACTAGGATGGTGACATGCACCCAGGGTTTAGAACTTGTATATATGAAGAATTACTCCCACATATCCTAGTAATACATAAATGAACTGATAATTAACCCCATGTTATAAATTAACCAAGATCAAAAGAAACATAGATTTAATAAATACGTATGAAAAATAAAAAACACAATATAATGTAACAATAAGTCTTAGACATTAACCCCACAACCAACTCTAGGATCTAGGATACGCCTATCCAAATCAGTCACCAATCTCACCCTAGAATCCTAAAAAAAGTTATTTTGTTATATAAGAGAATAACATTTATACTAAGTACATTAAAACTTAATATTTCTCATGATAATCTGGGGAACGAATAATAATGATTTTGAGAATTAACAATAGAACAAACTAATGCCTACATAGGTAATCTAACCCCAAAATCCCCAAGGATCATTCACCTAATCATGCATAAAATATAATAAAATAGTTTCATAGAATGATATATTTAAAGGTACCCTATAAAAACTTCCCCAATGATTTTATGTTCTCATTCCCATAAATCATCTTCCATATACTCAATCCATCCATAACACTGAAGTGAGTTGGGTATCAACCCTACTTACCCTGACCTCACATATAGTCCAACATCTTGTACTTGCTTAATTCCATATATACCATAACCAAAACCATTCTACAAGATTTAACCACATTAAATCCACTATACCAAACCAATTATAGAACATCACATCTCACATACACATCAGTTATCCATTATAGTATGGTATCATGAAACTAACGGTCATAAAAATTTTTCCCTTCTCCTTCCATGAATGAACCACCGAGTACTATTCTTGAAGGGAGAGAAAGGATAAGGTGGTATCCATCCATCTAGAATCACCAACATGAATTTGGTGGAAATAATCAGATCCCAAAAAATTTATGATTTTTTATAAATACAAATCTCAATATGGTTATGTACAAATATTATAACAAATACATCACTATATATTTACCACATAGAAGCCTGAACTAGATGTTTTATTCCAATAAAACACCACTTAAAAATAAAACCTTCTCTATACATCCATTTCTAGAGACAAGCACTGGTGGTATTTATAACACCATAAACCATCCCAATTACCCCCCACAAAATAACTAAAAATACATATATAGATCTAAGTCTTACGGTGAAATTAAAACATTTATATATTTCCATTTACTAACCAATTTATGTTCAAATGTGTATGAATCATCCTTGTCCAAACGAACACATCACCCAATCTGGCACACCACAAGTCCTCATGTATACATCCTCTTACTCTAGTGGCCACGAAATAACAGTGAGGGTCTAAAAGATAGAGTGGGGAGACTATATCATATGGTTAGTGTACAATAATAGTGGATATAAAGAAAAAAATAATCTATTATAAGAATCATAGTATACAAAATAAATACCCTAAAATAGATTAATTATATACTAAATGAACTAAAACAAACTTTCATATGTACTAAAAGGCTTGCAAAAATAAACATCTAGTCTCTAACTAAGCTGACCACATATATAAAATAAACAACATGTATATAAATACATTAAGATATAATTCCAACACCAAGATAAAGCACATACCCTGTCTTCATGGATCTTTAGTTATAATAGTATAACATAGATAATTTCTACAAGAGTATCCACTCGATCAAGAAATTGCAAACCTCCACTCAATCCATCAGGAGAACTGTTCTCTAGCCTGAAATTAGAAATCCTGTCTTCATGCACACAAGGATTCTCATGCACTGGGTGAAATATAAATCATAGTAGTCCACACTAGTGGTGAATATATAATAAACATTTATAACAAGGTCATTCTCACAATATATTTCAAATATAGTAAAAACTAATAACTTCTTGGATAAAAGAACAACTACTTAAAAATAATGTGGGAAAAACAAATAATGTAGTCAAATGTGTGTTATAGAGAAATCATTATGGTGAATCTTTCAATGTTCTAACCTATAGTATAGGTTTTATAATAGGTGACTCACCTATACACACAACAACCAGAACATCCTCCAGAAAAACAAAGGAGCTCCAGGGCCTATATTTAGAAGGAATGAATATCAGGCCCCATGGTGTGACGTTCGGTGTCAAAAGACAAAGTGTATTTATCAAGATCAAAGATACCAATTTGACCATCTAACCTAGTGAATGAGTCTCTATAGAACAATCCAGAAGAACATTAATGTTTCAAAAGACATACATAAGGAATAAGGCTTAAACATGGATATGGTA
The DNA here is from genome assembly GCA_963277665.1 of Viscum album. Classification (NCBI taxonomy): domain Eukaryota; kingdom Viridiplantae; phylum Streptophyta; class Magnoliopsida; order Santalales; family Viscaceae; genus Viscum; species Viscum album. The sequence goes on from OY728125.1 coordinate 1,955,288,962, forward strand.
AATAAACAGCACAAGGGATCCATCTGCATGGACCTAAAATATTCACTTCCCTTTGGGATCCATGCGCAAAACTTGGATCACTAAGAATACATGGTACTGGGAGTGAAATATAATCCACTATAGCTATATATATACCCTCTATATAGGGTATATACTCCACTATAGGGGGTGAACTCATTTAGATAATCCATTAGCTACCAAATCTAGTATAACCATAATTAGCCAATAGAGGAGTAAATGAGATAAAACATAGGTAAAATGCCTAATCCAAGATATCCCAAGGTTCCCCTCCCCATACCATTATCCTATGTAGAAACTGCCTTAATAAAATGGACAAAGTTTAACATAATGTGGGAAAATCCAACTCTCAAACCCACCATCCTAACATAAATATAGTAAACACCAATAAACTCTCCTCAAATAATGAATGGGACCTCCCCACAGTCCCATGTATATCAAAATCCAATTAAAACCACACCATGGAGTCTTAATAACCTCCCAAAAAGGTAAAAAAATCATGGGGATACTAGGGTCCCTGGGGTCACAACATAAGTTGATGTTTAACTAGACACCCCCTACTACCCCCAAGATCTTGTCCTTGCCCATCAGAGGATCAAAAATCGGCTCAAATTCCATATAAAGAGTAGGATACCATATGTGGGGTTCCTCTAGATCACCCAAATCAAGGGACATTACCGATGTGGAGTCACTGTAAATATCCCTCAGTTTCATCTAACTGATCCTCAATAAATAAAATGCACACTGGGAATCCAAAAGAAAAATGTCACTTCAAGGGAATTCCCAATGGTCTTCATGACCATATTAGTTGTAGATTGCTACTAGGGATTCAAGGAATAAGGAAAACCTCTAGGTAAATAAAAATATAATAAAACCTTATCCGACCTTCAAATTAAAGAACCCATCCATGGGTACTAGATTTACCATAAGGGAATCCAATGAAATACAGTGCCACATGGGAATTCTCAACATCTGAATACAATATCTACATATCACTTAATCAGAAACAATCCAAAAAGTGCATCCTCAGAGTCCCTTAGACTCATATCAACACTACATATACTCCCAACCTCGATCGATATCACAAGAGAAAAATGCATCAAGAAGGATCCAATATCTCTTATCCTCATAAACTGGATATAAACCCTAACTTCTCCAACCTTGAGAAACCGTTACAGACTTGTAGGGAAAAATAATATCTACTCCAAGATACTGCATGATCTCAAATTTAGAGAGACGATTGAAGGAACCTTGAAAAAAACATTCCCAACATCCATATGTCAATCCCCGTAATGATATCTCAACCCTTACATATGCCTTACTTCTAACAATCCACCCCGATAGAGGATTATAAAACTAAACCTCAAATAAATCCTCTAAAAAATTATTTACCAAAACAAAAATAATCTTGAAAAGGATCTAATAAATAAATGATACCACCATTATGATCTATAGAGAAAAATACTTAGAAAAGACTCCTATCACATTAAATTATTACTCAAGGTATAAAAAGAGGAAAAATGCACCAAGGGTGAAAAGGTATATGGCATGCACACAAGGTATATTATGTGTACCTCAAAACATCATCCCCAACTGTGTTCCATATGCTACTCATCTTGTACTTTTCAAAAGTACATGGTGTTTCCACCCCATAAATAGTTTTTATCCACACATGGTACCTACCAGTGTGCCTCTATGTACTCTATTAGTAAAACACCTACCTATATGATGTTTACCAAACACGCATGGTGTGTTTCCCACATAGGGTATCCAGCTATGTACCCTACACATGGTTTGGCCAAGAACCACACATGAACAAAGGCCATGTATGTCGATGGTCTCTAACAGTGTACCCAACATGGACTGGTTCCCCCAATACTGGGTGCCGACACATGCCCCCGATCACACCACAAGATTCTACAAGATGGATTATAAACCCATGTACAAGGAATTCAGTACAAAAACCATCAAATTCCATTATTATAAAGAATATATGGTGTGTGATCTATGAAAAAAGTGTCATGTACCTAACTTCTATGAAACTTAAAACCCCCAAAACAGCTTAAAATGCCAATTTCTCACCAATTAGGACTAGATCAACACGGATGGTGTTCCTCACAAGTCAAAAAATTATTAAAAAGATAATAACCACTAATATATATATATATATATATATATGTATATATGAAAAAATAAAAACATTCCGACCTCTTGGCACAAAACCATATAATATTTTAAAAATATCCATGAGACACATCTACTGACAACTGATCTAGCTCTAAAACTTCTACCAAAGTGGCTACACCTCCCACATATCCAATTTATCCCCCTATCCCTCACCCCTACATGAAACTGAAATACCCATGAGATGTATGTGAGAAAAAAATGAAAGGAGCGAAAAAAAAGAAAAAAAGACACTGTATGAAATAAATAAGTATACAAAAATAGAAAAGGGGATAATATAGGTAAGAAATCGCATTGGATCTTGGCTCCAAGTAAATTACCCATGACCTAGGTTTCCATGGACATCGTCTCCGCCCCTCCTCCATTTTCAGGGGAGGGGGGGGGGTTATCATCCACTCTAATAGAGATTCCTTATTCTTCTTCCCCGTTTTCCAATTCCTCTTATATTCCTCACCCTTAAATCACCATCTTCCTTAAGGTCCCAGACCTTTGCGATGTCTACCCTTAGCTAAAGATTTCGACCCTGGAATTTATGGATGCTTCGACTCTTCTCTCCTAGACCATGGTTTCTCATCTCACCTCGAGACATCCATCAGGTGACGTATTCGATGGACTTGTTTCACAAAATTGGGGGCAACAAGAATGTGCATCTGTTGGGCTCTTCGACAAATTACACATTTTGATTCGATTCTACTTCTATGATGATATGATCAATTCATGGTCCGGGGCTCCTCAATCCTACAAAAACTATAACTTCTATCTATTGAAATGGTATTTGGATCTTCATATGAAGTGGGAATCCCCAACAATGTCTATGTGCGTATGATTTCTTGAGTTCCCTCTTCCCTTTATGAACCCTTCTATCATTTGAATGATTGGGAACTTGGTTGGCTATTTTCTCAGTTAGGATTTGAGAACTGGTTTGATATGTCACCCAATCTCTCCACACATCTATTTTGAATTCTCTGTTTCAATACCCAAAGTCGAAAGGATTTGGATTTCGGTAGGAGAGGATTTTTTTGGAAGCAACTGGTTGGGTTTGAGTCTTGGATGCGCTTTTGTTTTCTTTGTTGCCACCTTGGTAAACTGTCCCATTCCTGCTGGCAAAGAGTAAGGACATTCCAATTGGGTTATGGTGCTGATGATCCTCCCCCAGGAACATATGGGACCATGGATGGGTCTGGTGCTGATGATGGTGGACAACAGTTATGGGATGACCACACTACCTATCCTGTTGTTGGGACGCTATGCGTGGAAGCTATTATTCCATGAAAGTCATCTCTATTTTCTCAAGACAAACCAAGTGTCATTGATATTTTACGTCAACTAAAATTTGATTTGGGTATGGAATGATCATTTGAGGATGTTTTTGTGACACTCTGTGATAGTGGGGTTTGCGCGGGACTAGACTATGAAGGGGTTGGGATGGTGAAAAGGGAGGTACACCTAGATGTTACCCATGCATTGCAGATGACTCCACCAAATAAAACCATTGATAATGCAGCGAATGAGGTTGTATGTGGGGATGAATACACTAGTGAAGATTCCCAGTGTCTGATTTTGGAGGACACCTCAACACAATTCCAATTCATTGGTTGAGGCTTTGACCAGACAAGAGCTCCAGACAGGTTAAAACAAGTCACACATGATAGAATTTCTTATGATGAGAAGGTTAAATCCAGAGGACCAATTTTTAATTATCAAAACTCATTTTCAGTGTTAGGAGAAGAGGACATCCATGATAGTGGGGATTATAATGTGGTAGAGGTCACCTTCTGAGAGGCCCCCTTGGTGGATCAGGGGTTTTCTCAATAGGAAATGGACGATGCTTTGGACTCCATTATGTCCCAGGAACTGGTCATTATAGAGAATTATCTTAGATCCTCATCGCAGAAGGGCAAGAACACTATTATAAATTTTTTCGGCTTCATTATAAATAATATGAGGGTACATCCTTGAAGGGATTACTTTAAACTACATTTTCATCATGTTACTGGATCCAAAAGTAAGGGTATGATGTCCTAAAAGGCTCAAACAAATTCATGCATAACCCCCTCAATAAAGTGAAATGGTTATTACAGGTATGAGGTGGATGATACAACTAAGGACCCTGTATCTACAGGATAAAAGGCTACTAGCCCATTCATTCCCTTGGGTGATAAGGAAATGATGGATTCTGGACTGCATCATGAGATAGTCTCCAATGAAGAAATAGTATAGGAAGCACTCGACATTAAGGACTCAAAGAAGATGGGTGAGGTTCGTCTTGAGGAGTGATGAGATGTTATCATCAATTCTAAGGAAGAAATGTTGGAGAGATTGAAACCATTCAATGCCTCAAAAGGGGATTGTGATAAGATGTATGAGAGAAAACTTTGGTTGGAAACTATCAACATGCATATGGAGAGGTTTGAAAAAACAAGATAATATTTTGGAATGAGGTTTTAATTCATGAAGTAAAACATGGTGGAGTTCATACAGACATAGGAAAAGATAAATATTTTGTTTGAGGACCACATAAAAGATGATCCAGATTTAGAGGTATATGGACTTCTCTAGAAACAACTTAGTAATAATGTGTCTAATAGTCCTACACTTGATTTCAATGGTTCGTCTACCTCTTTTTCTATTTGATTCTATGTTTTTTTGTATGTACATGGTTCTCACTTCCAGTTAAAAGTTTTTGAAAATAAAAATAATAATTTCCTGGATAATGATAAGAGGATGAAGATCGGGCTTGGCCCTAGTTCCTAATGCAAGAATTTTTCTCACATATGAAAACACCCGCATTTCATACTCTACTACCATGATAGAATCTCAATATGAAACTTCATTGAAAATATATCACAAAATGAAAATGTGTGAATAAATTAATATTTAATTAATTAAATATCAAATATTCCATAATAATTAAAATGTCGTTAATTTCTACCAAACTCTTATCGAAGGGTAAACTTCTTATTCGGGGACCAACATAGTGGTCAGAAAAATAATCCCAGATCATCTTACATAATAATTTACCATTTCCCCTGAATCACTTTAGGGAGAAAAATTAACAAATTTCACCTTTTTTTCATTCCTTGGGTGACATGAGATGTCCAAAAAACCCTTTGAAAAATTATTTTCCCCAAATAATCCACATGGGTGAAACCAAATCCATGCTCCCAACTAGCATTGGCACAACCAATGTTATCTCAGCCATCCAATGACCAATCAAAGAAAATCCACAACTCTCTCCTAACAAGAAATACATTTAACCATGAATGATCTTATTATCCCCACCATAAGAGTTTACTTATCATTTCGAAACCACCAAATAGAGAAACACATAGCCCATGTTACATCCATCACTAAACACAATGGATTGGTTTGGCCAAATGCATCATTATTAAGTGCCATCAAGAAAACAACAATAACCATCCCACATCACCACCCCACTGGGAACAACAACCTTTAATCTCAACAAGACACTAAACATAACTGATATTTCCATCTATAGCCTATGATGAACCCAAAAAACATGGATTTTTTTACACCTATCTTCAAAATAGTATCATGAATCATTCTTACACAGGCCAAGTCACAATGAAACTAAGATAACACGCCTAAAACCACTTAACATGCTCCTCATACAGATCAGTTCAAATAAATTGAATCACCATCGAAACTCTTGTTAAAAATCATTCAATCTATCTCAAGAATAGTTAAACCACATGACCACCCTCCATTTAAGTGTTGATCCAAATACAAAAGCATGAAACCATGATTATACTATGATAGTGAATAAAAAAAATAAATGAGAAGGGATAGAGACATAATGATACCATCCCTCTTAATCCTTCTATAAGATGGGGATAAATACCAGTGATTCACTTCTGAAACAATACGAATCCTCATTCCCAACAAAACCATGTAGAAAAAAGCCATCAACAACCTCCCCTCTGGAAGAACAACTACACCCACCCAATCTATGGTTGATAATAGACACACATGCCCCACCATAAGACCCAATATACAATGCATGGAAATAACCACACCATTTCATGGGACATAAACCTTGGAAATCAAGGGAATCACTGCCTCAAAAAAAATTGAGCTTTATCTAAGGTTCTCTTAGACACCAATTACTTCATCAAGACAAAAATATAGAACTTAGATCCCACACTGAACCACAAGAGTCTACGTGCATCCATAATTATTGGTAATAAATATAAAAACCTATAGAACATCATTCCATAAGATCAATATGGCATGCCATTAGTAGAGAATATATACATATGGAACAGTTGATAAAATTCCACAAAGGGGCTATATATAAATCTATATATAGTTCATTGGAGACACTTTAAATAATTGAACGTCCATTATCAATGAAAATACCATAGACATGAAAATTTAATATGAATTCTACATGCCTAGAATAGTGCATGAACACTCTAATCTTTTTGAAATTCCTAGAGACTAAAATCATAATATACCATAAATATACAGAACAAGGTAAATCACACTATGCTGAATCATAGAACCATAAAAATTAAAACCATGAATGTCAAAATAATGACATAGACACTTGGAATTATTTTTTGAAAAGGTGTTATCAAGACACCCGTTTAATTTCACTCACATGTTCTGACAAATTCATTGGCCACATTTCTACTAAATCGCCAAATTATAGAAAAAAAAGTTCTGGTACTAATTTTTAATGAAACAACCCAGGTCAAAATGACACGTCACCCGATATTTCTTGTCACAATACCTTAGGTATGCCTCCCTGAACACTAGAGTGTACTGACTAGAGGTGAGGGTACTAGAAATGTATTTTGGAGACTACACCCTCTATTTAGATTGAAATAGTTGCTGAAATAATAAAAACATCTACCAGGATAAAAATCAGAGTTTTCCTATAAGATAAACTAAATTAGAAGAATGTTATAATAACAAAAATGTGTAATAAAATGATATATAATGACATGATTTCAAAATAAACAAATGTTCACCCACATTAATGAGAACATATAAAAATTATATTAACTAAATATAATTACATTAGGATATACTACAAACACTAAACTAAACCACATACCACATCTCCTCACTCTCAAGATGTACTAGCCTGATCCAAAGACTCCACACAAGTCTATCCACTCATTCAAGAAACACTGGGGCTTGTCCCCATCAATCATGAATTCTATGATCCAACCTAAAAGTAGACAATGGGTCTATATGAAAATAGAGGTTCACATACAGGGGGTGGTAAATAAATTCCCATAGACCACCCTAATGGAAAACCTATAATCTAATGTCATAATAAATGCATGTACACATGATATTACAATAATAGTTAAAACTAGTATTATATAATATAAATTAAGAACTACATCAAAATAATGCTGGAAAAAAAATGAAAGAATCCAACTGCGGTTTTTATCCTAACAAATGAGGTGAATCTACACCCACTCTAGCCCTTTCAAGAAGACATATAGCTTGTGGCTCAACAATCCTCATATAACCTCCACATCGCCCATATCTAAATAGGATATCCATGTTGTCAAAAAAAATGAAATAATGATGTAACCTAGGGAGTAACCATAGGATTCTATATGACAAAGCACATCAATTGGGCTCAATGTATCTAATTTCATGACCCTAATTAGAGAGAGGGACTCCAAACTATTCTCTAGAGAAAATGTAATGTCGTAATATTCTTGAATAATGAAAAAGGATCATATAAAAACCCAATAGATTTTCCATTATATGGATCAATCCACATAGAATTAGAAAATGTACGTCACTATGGGATCCAAACACAAAGTTTAGTACACTACGAATCAATAGTAACATGAAACCAATAGAATCCGTGGTACCTATGTATATACCCCTTATCCTGGGTGCATACATAACTACTGGGGGTGAACTCATATAGATAATCCATTATCTCCCTAATATCATCTAACCATATCCAACTGATGGAGGATAGTACCAGATTATACTTAAGGCTAATACCCACTCCAAGATATCCTAAGGTTCCCCTCCCTAAAAATGTCCTTTGAAGAAACCACATCAACCTCATGGACAAAGTTAAACTGAACATGGGATGATCCATATCCCAAGAACACCATCGAAATATATGAACTAGAAGCGCTGATCAAATCTCATCTAAAAAAGACTGATAACTATATGTGGTCCCATGGATCAATGAATCCAAAAAAAAAACCACCACATTCTCTCAACAACCCATATAAATGAAAAAATATTGGGATCCCAGAATTCTCAGGGTTATAACATAAAGTGAAATCTTTCTAGGTACATGCCTACCCACCCATAATATTAGGTTATTCCCATAAAAATATCCACAATAGGCACAAATTCCATATATAAAGATGAAACACCTACAATTGGTTACACTTCCTTATATAATGGACAAGGAACACCCACTGAAATAATATCCCAAATATCCCTCAGTGTTCTCCAATAGATCGTCGCTCAAAAACATTCCAAAAGGGAATTCCAAATTGTCCTTATAACCACAATAGTTGTATGAAACTAAAAGAGATCATCAATAAAAGAAAAAAATGGGGAAATTCCTACTGCAATAAAACCCTAGTCGTCTTTCTTAGAAAACACCCCATCCAAGGGTATAAACTCACCCAAAAGGACTAAAAAGGAAACACAATTCCTTACATACATTATCAACATCCAAATATAGAATCCACTAATCACTTGATTAGAAACCATACCACAAGGGAAACTCCAAGAGCCCCTCAAACTACTCTCAACACTACAATGACATCCATTCATGGCGTCAATTCCATGACATCAATCCATCCCAAAGTCTTTAATATATTGGATGATTAAATGCGATATGTAGATATAAAGGAATCAAATCTTGAGAATCCAGTCCTGACATGTAGTGATAAACCATGATATATTCAGAGATACTAACTTATCCCTCCATCTAGGACCTTTTAGAAAGGACATCAAACAATGTTGAATGAAGATCCACAATCTAATCCCGCTAATGATATCCTGACCCTCACTAAGGACATTTTTCTCAAAACATAACCCGCTAGAGGATTTTAAAACCAAACCACAATGGAATCCTCCTTAAAAGATTGACTCAATTCAAAAATCCATCTTGAGATCCATAAAAAAAGTGGATAACAAAAATATGATTCATGCGAAAAAAACACCTTGAATTGACTCATCTCAAATCTAATTTTAACTCTAGGGACAAAAACTGGAAAAATGCACCCAGGGGGAACAATACAAGGTTTGTAATTAGGCTAAACATTGTGTACCCACAATGGTCCTCCCTTTATGTGTTCCCTATGACACTTTTCATGTAATTTACCAAATTACACGGTGTTTCAACCCATTCAACATGTGTATCCAACCTAGGGATCCTACATGTGAACCTATGACAATCGACATATAAAATGCAAGACAACACATTGTGTAATGAACACACAAAATGTATATCAGACACAGGGTACTTATTCATCTACCCTAAATAATGTTTGTACAATTACCCTATATGAACATTATAAATTAAAATCACACAAGCTCTAGCTATGCACCCCACACGTCCTTGTTACCCTGAAATGGGTTGTATGGACATGTCCCTGGCCACTCCTCATGTTTCCAAAACAGAGTGTGAATACAAAAGTACATGGATTATAGTTAGAAAACATTCTTTTCCCAAATTTTAAGAATATTTCTTATGTGTTATTCAAACAACATATAGTATACATCATTTATCCTAAACAAAAACCCCCCAAAACTGTACAAACCCCCATTTCTCCCCAATTAATCATAGATCAATCTTTTGGGGGGCCCCATAACACAATAATCTATTAAAGACATAAAATCAACTACTCTACAAGGATTTATGGAGAATGTAAAAGACATACCTCTAGGGGAAACTGATGAAGCTTCACAATATAACTATATGACGAATTCATCAACCCTCTATTTATCTTTATAGAAGTTCCACTAGTAGTGCCTCCTACCCCTCTACCTATTCTCCTCCTCCCCCTCTATTACACATAAAGGGAATTCAAAAAAACTAAACATAAGAATCCAAATAATGATAGAAAATAAAATGTTGAAAAAATAAAATGGAAAAAAAGATAAAGAAAAATAAAAGAATAGGGGAACATGCTCAGTCCTGACACCCATCATTGGGGTATGTCTCACCTAGGTAAAATATACAATTGCAGAAAAAACCCCAAATATAGAATCTAAATATTATTTTATATTTAAAATATATCACCAAATGAACATATATGATTAAATTAATTTTTAATTAACTAAATATCAAATATTCTGTTAGAATTTGAAAAGATCAGGTTTCCACAGAAATATTTTCTTAGGATAAACACCCTATTTGTAGGAAATATGAAAATATTATCTATGAACATTCTATCGGTGAATTTAATATTTTCCCTATAAAACACTACATCGAACAAAAGATTCAAATTTACTCAATTTTCAACACCCGTGATGATATGTGGTGTCGTAAAATTTCATTCATTTCCATACTTAATGATAAACCATTTCATCCAATACCCATATAAATTCATGCATCATTTATTCATCAAATTCCACAAACAAATTCATTTATATCCCTAATTTATTTTTTATTTATTAATTAATTTCTCATTCTATTACTACAACGAAACTGTAAAGCACCATCATGGTCATCACAACCGACCACCACCACATCCATCATAATACCCTCCAATCATAGCCCAGTGGTCAAAATCATGCTAACTATCATTATTATATATCAAAATATATCCAATTATCATTAAAATATTCCATAACTAATGCATAACCAATGTTACAAAAAACATATCAAGTGAAAAATATCCAATTTCAATAACAATTTCTACCAAAATCTCTATTCGACCTTGCGAGAAACATCATTCTAATTTTAAATTTCACAATAATAGTTCAATTACCATATTTATGTTATAATCCTTATATTAAAGGTGATTCTAATTAGAAACTCATAGAAAAAACATGAAAACATAATAGAAACCATGTCAATGATTTTCAGTAATAACAATGAATATAGATCAATGCATGAGAAATGGTAAGACAGTCGGTAAATAAATGTGAATCTCCCTTTCCCATCATTTTCATTAATTTTGGTCCACTAATTTTTTTAATCCAATCAGTAGTACTCACTGAAAGAGAATAATGTTAGGATAATACAAAAATTTAATCGAAATAATTGGGATTTCTTGAAACCCTTAACTCTCCAAAGCTTCACCACATAAGGGAAAAAGAACTGAGGATTAACCACCCACAATTTAGATGGGAAAAATTGTGGAACTATCGCAAAAAAATATCAACCATTATAAAAAATTGACAGAAACTAGAAAGGTCCTTACTAATAGTCACTAGAAGGAAGAATATCAAGATGGGTATAACAAGTGATCAGATGAATGAGGGAGTATCTGAAATCCAAAGAGATCTATTTCAAATATACTATGATGTTTAAATCCATAATTGATATTAATAAAGAACCCAAATTGGGTATAAATTTTTCTTGTGTTCTATATAAGGGAGAAAATGTCTAACAAAGATGGTTTTTACCCTATATATATAATGAAAAATTAATAGGCCTTCCCCATAGTGTGAAGACATCACAAAATGGACATAATGGACATGGTCAATTGATGATACAATTTCCTAGCCATTGAAAATGTCCATATCCTCCATGAAAATTGTGGGAATTTATAATCATTTAAAATTAGTTTGGCATCCAACATAGACTTCACCAGGATGTGGTGAAATTTACTTAGTTGTTTTAACTAACTACACCCATGACCAGGGTGTTGGGATACCTTTCTCTCAGTTTTCCTTCCTCTCATGAAGGTCAATTCTATTCCCTATCTTCTCCCCCCAATTCCATCAATATGTGTATTTTATTTGTGCACATTTCCACCAAGGATAATATCAAAACTCCAAGCTCAACACCATGACCACAGATGAGAATTTAAATGTTCCCCATTTCACATAAGGACACTCCCAAATAAAAACATCATCCACTATAAGAATTTCATACATTATCGTGATCCAAACTCTAAAATAGATATCCTATCTGATAAAAAAGTAGCACATCAACACATTATTCCCAGGACACTAACAGATACTTCACTACATCCACCACCACACCCAACACCACATCAAAGTGAATCTCTAGATAGACAAAATCCTGACTCAACAGTATAGAACACCTCCAATATCCCTCTCTAACCCTATAACACCAAAATATAACTATTAATTTCGATGAAAAGGTATTATCAATTACATCAGAAACCTCTCAAAATATTATTATCCTCATGAATCAATCCATCCCATGAATAAAAAACCACATGCCTCACAAACCATGAACTTCCCAATTGATAAATCTCAAATAAGGTGATTCCACTACCAAGCATAAAGGCTAGTTAGAGAAAAAACTAAATCTAAATACCATGGGGAATATTTTCTTTAAATTAAATAAAATGTCAAATATTTAATCAAACAAGAAAATTAATAGTCAACACAACTTCGGTTGTCCAATTCAAAACTACAACTCTCACTATTGGTTACCCTATTCTATACAACCATGCTTCTACAAAACATGAACCATAAAAATAACACACCCTCATGGTAAGTTCTTCTGATGATCATAAATATAAATTGGACACTCTAAAAATGTTTATATCATCATCTAAATACAACTCCCCTAATCAATGATACAACTTTTATTCTAAAGATATCGATGAGGCTACAACATATAAAAGACATATGAACCCCTACCATCCATGGAGGAAGCCCCAACTGATACCCCACCTTAACAACACTAAGAACACATCCAAAGGATTTTTATTAAGGGTTATATCATTTTCAACCTAATAAACCTCAATTTCCTAGTATGAGAGGAAAACTGAAGAAAATATGTTTTCCAAGATAAACCCCCCAAAACCCTCTTTTGACAAGCATCATTCTTCTGATGGTCTTTAACTAACTTCATCCATTCCCAAACCATTTAAACCCTTTGTGTGTTTACCACCATCACTTCCATCCTAAGAAACACTGACTCTATGAAATCCTTCAAGGAAAATGGATATCTATATTTCAATCTATACAGGGCCTCTAATTGAGAAATTCAAATAGAAGAGTGGTAGATATTTTTCTCATAACACTTTATAATGAAAACATTCATTTTCCACGATCCACCAAAATCTAATATTTAGACATGTAACATGTCATCCAGTTTTTAGATTGTCCACTTAGTATTATTATTCATTTTAGTATGGAATGAAGATGTAAAAAAGAAAATTGGAGATATAAACCTATTACAATCCTCTATAAACTAATGTAATAAAATTATGATCCCAATTAGAATTAATTGTCCTTAGTCACACATGATGGTGGCCCACATTATAAATAATCTACATCATCAAATACTTCATAATGATCAACACCGTAATTTATAGGTAGTGGGATGACTTTTTTATCCAATCCAAAAATACACATATAACATGAAATCATCTTTGGGATCATGGTAGACTGATGATGAATTCCATTGAAATTTTATCGAACATACTCTTGGGCATATCAAATGGTTACAATGGTAATCCTAAAACAAGATTATTTATTTGTACCTATTGGAAGACCATACACTATGATAAAAACTAGGATATTGATTATTTTTTCCGAGGAAAATAAATTTTATATTTTCAGGCATGATAATCCCGGACAATTATTTTATTCACTAAAACATCAAAACTATGGAACTTCCTGATAACCTACACATGAACCATTAATGGAATATACAAACTACACTAAAAACTCATATCGTGTTTTTTATACTATGACAATACCCACAAATAATTATTTTAAAGAACACAATTCCATATCACCTATACCTTTGTGTCACTAATATGAGAATCCTCCACCCACTACATGATGGAGGAATAGATATTCATCTGAAATAAGAAGACAATATTATTAAATCCCATATGACTCAAGATCCATTTTCCAAATCTCCTCCATACCCCTCATATAATCTTAAGAATATTTAATAATACTACTCCACAACATGTTACTTGGTACATCAACCAATACATCGCCCTTCATCATGGTGTAGGAGATCTCACTGTCCTAGTCCGGGAGAAAATCCATCCACCTACAATGTTTCTTATTCTGAAAACCCTACTAAAAACTTCTAATTGGATATTTTGGTCTGTAAATACCACAACATACTCATCGTTGATGTAATTTATCCATATATTCAGAGATAAAACCATCATTCCCAACTCATGATCATAGGGGGAATATTTATTCTCATTGGGATATAACTTCATGAACCCATATGATAACACATATCTTCACTACATCAAGACATATCATAGACTAATATGAGAAGCATCACCAAACACATCAAAATTTACTCCCTCCATGTGAATCCAATTAATTGATTCACTGATCAACACCTTATTCAAGATATCAAAATTAGTTTGACTCTGATCATCCTATAAGAACAATTGTTTCATCACAGTTAAGGATGTTATTGGGGATTCAACTATATAGAATTTTGGAAAAACCCATTCATAATATCCCATGATACTAATGAAACTATAGATCTTTATAAAATTCTTTTTGGATTCAAATAAAAAAGGACCTCAATCTTCCAATGATCCAGTGTCACTCCCATTTGACACAACACATTCCCAAGGAAGTACATATCTCATGTCCAAAACATATACCTAGAAATATTTATACAAAGTTTATGATGTTATAGGGCCTATACAATGACCCCAATATTGTCAAAATCCACGCAACATGAGTGTACAATTATTTAATTGATAAAAACCCAACATTTTTCTCAAATAACTCCTGAAATATGGAGTACAAGAATCCCATGAAAATGGTTTTTAAATTCATGACATCAAATGGAATGAACCTAACCTATAAGTTCTCTTGTCAACACTAGAATGTGGTCTTTGAAATATATTACTCCTTTATACTCTTCTAAAATTATTTTGATTGAAATAGAATTTTAAAAATTAGGTAGCTCCCTTTAATTGATCGAACATGTCATAAATATTCCAGTTTGGGTAATGGCTATTGATACTCACCTTATTCAACCTCTAGTTGTATATAAAAAATCATATACCATTATCATAATTATTGGAGAATTACTCAAGGGCACACCTTATGAAATATTGGGATAAATAAATCCCTTTTTTGTAGATTACAAACGAAAAATATCAACTCCCATAACATAAGGGGTGTCAACTAATAGAGATCTATTGAATTCATAGAGATAATAAGCCAAAACCCTATCCTTAACATTTTATCACATCAATGGGTAATTAAATAAACTCATTGTTAAATACATTAATTAAATTCACCACAACTCAAGAAATAAACACTTACATCACCTCTACTAAATGAAATAAAAAATGAAAACTGAGACAACAATGACTCGGATCATCCAAGACTTATCTAATGGTACAATATGCCAATGAACACCGCATGTAGTACCTCTTCATCATAAAACCCCACCTCCTACAAAATAATAAATAATTTAATATATATAATAGAGATACTGAATGCCAAGGATCAAAATTTATGGATGTATCATAATTCGAATGAAATTATTGGATGAATAAAATTTCCCCATTATCAACTGTCACTACCCCACCCAACAGGTCTTGAGCCACGACTCCCTAAGTCCGCCTCCAATAGGCTAGGGGCTGGAAGCTAGCACCGAGTAGGCTATCACACACATGGGAGGTATTATTCTAATGCACCTATACACACACACACACCCACATACACCTCCATGAAATAGTGTAGAGGTATATAATATTAAAAAGTAATGAATGCATACAACTATCCCAAACCAGAGTGAAATAGAAGTTCAAAATGGAAAAAATAGGGCCCACAAAAGGAAAACCACAAAGCATCCAACCTGCTTGAAAGAAGGGTTACTCTACCAAAAGCACCACCAGAAAGTACCTCAGTACAGCTCTGGTAAGACTCCACGGTCAGTCCTGCCCACTCAGCTCTGCTTGTTCCGGGTCCTCCTGGGAAACTGTCGAAAGTCATGTGGTCTGCACATGACACAAACATGTGCGGGAAAAGTCCGTGCATGGGTGTGTATAATAATACTAAGTAGAAACCCCAAAAATCCAAAACAAAAGAGAGAAACTGAAAAGAAACAGTCCGGTCATCCCAGCTAGAGGGAACCCATATAAGAGAGAAACTCCATCTCATGACCATACTCAGTTAAACACAACTAGTCATCTCAACTCAGGTTTATGCCCATACATATACCATGAGCAATATGGATATAATCAACTCACCCACCAAGCCACATGAGGTACCGACCTCATCACCAACAATGGTTCACAACCAAGAGAGCACAATCCAGGATCAATTTCTTCCCAGATGACACTCGTCTGAGAGATACACTCCATCAGGTCCCACAGAAACATCTTAGATGCTCACCTGAGATATCATGCTCATAGGATATCTTCACTAGGGAAAGCTCACTCAAACAATATAAACACCAAACTCCTCAGATAGGGGATCACTTCTAGGGTCCTCTAGGGGACACCGGAAACTACACCGATATACAAAGATCTCATAGATAGGGGATCACTCCCAGGGTCCGATGGGGGATACCATAACCCGATCAGGCATTCGTAGATCTCACAGATAAGGTATCACTCCCAGGATCCACTGGGGGACACCACAACCCAATCTAGAGCTTCTTAGAAACACATCACTTAGATAGAAGATCGTCACCTATGTCACGATGGTCACGACGATACTGAAACCCTATCGGGTCCATCTCGTGCTATAGGGGACTGAACTGACGATGGCGCAATGCTACAGAAACCACGCGCTGAGTAGGGTATTGTATAACCAAAGATACCGCAACCCTACTATAATCCTCGTGCTGAGTAGGGGATCGTATTCCAGATGATGCCACAACCCTACTAAGCACGACCCACTTCATAGGGGATCATATTCCAAATGATGCCACAAACCCTACGGGGTTAACCTGCTAGATAGGGGATTTCCACCCGTGGATAACTGGACATAGCGATACCATGAACCGGATCTAGGAAAACGATGCTAGAGGATCCTTCTCCGGGCCCACCGGAGGGATTCCACAACTCTAACAAATTAAATATCCCTTAAAGAGGATCAAAAACCTATAATAAGGTCGTGATGTCACATGAACCCTCATAATAATGAACCATGGGAGTACCCTCAACCACTATTGGTCCAAATGTCCCTAACCCGAGCGACCCACCACAACGCCACACCACGCACCTCCAAGGCCGATACCGACGCCACCATCGCGATCCATGTAGAAAAACGCGCAAGATAGTCTATTTACTCGCATGAAACTGACAACCAATGGAAAATTCACTATTCACCATAGCTAGCCCAAGTGGGGACCGCACTACGATCCCATAACTAATCAAGCGGATCATACCACTACGATCCCCTCAAAAATACATGCGGAATCGACTACTTGATCTTCCCAAAAAGACACCTGGTGAGAAAGTTACTGTTCACTGAGGCCAGCCTGGGTGGGGCCCAAAACACGATCCTGAAACACGTCAAGAGGATCACACCATTGCGATTCCCTCGGAAAAACACATGGGATCGACTACTCGATCGTTCCAAACAGACACCTGGTGGAAAAGTCACATTTCTCCACAAACACTAGAACCTGGCCTCATGGGGCCCACACCCTGTTCTCGTTCCCAACACCCGAAAATTATCTTAAAAAGTCTGTCATACCATTAGGGTCTCAACGCCAATGATGACACATCATTTGGACACTCTGTGCATGAGTTATGGCGGATCGAAGTTGAAAATAAAAAAATATTATTATTATTTTCAAAGTTTCAGGGCCCTGCGCCAAAAATCCAACTCAAAAAATTCTATAAATAATCTTAAGAGGTCCGTCTTGACGCAAGATTCACGTTTCCATGAACATGTCTCAAATCAGACTCCCGGTGTGTGAGTTACATGGGTTTAATGAACCCCCAGAAAAACCTGGCCGGACCACCGCCTGCCTCGTCGGAAACCACAGCGCCACCGTCAAAAACCACCATGCCGGAGCCGGAATCTACCACGCCACTTCCACCCTCACCGGAAGCCACCATATCCGCCACCAGAATCTGGGTTTTCGGCCAGAAAACATCTGGGAGCCACCGGAATCACCTCGGTGCTCCAAATTCAAATCCTTAACATGTTTCGGAAAGCTCGGGACCCGAACTAAACAACCCAAATGACAATTGGAAGAAGAAAAATTCATAACCGAGATGCGGGATTTTAATACACAAACCACCTACGTCTTGAAGGATCACTGATGCTTCGGGTGCAGAACGATGCATGCGACGCGCTGGAGCTCGATCCGCTGAAGATCGGCACTGAAAATAGTCATCCACATCTCGATTCAGCGAAGAATGTAGGTAGGGGAAGGATATGTTCTCCGTGAACAGATAGGATTTGGGGGGAAAATGATTGATTTTGTTATTATTATTATTATTATTATTCAAATAAAAACATCATCCTAACTTCCTGCCAAGACGCCTCCGACCAGGCACCCAGCAACGACTAAATTTATGTCGCACCTAGGGTAAACACGGCGTTCTGAATGCAACAGCGGGCTCGGATTTTCGATCCAAGACTCCGTTCAGAAGTTATTAGAGTCGGCGCTTATAGATAAAATTTTCTCATTTATTTATGAAAAAACCCCTGGTGGATTTTCTCACAGTAGGCCCGCACCAGCATGGTTTACAGCCCGCCGAGGGTAAACGACACACTCTGGACGCAACAGTTCCCTCAGATTTCCATTCTGAGCTACCATTTATGAGATAACACACACCTGCCATGGGCATAGTATAAAAATACTTAATATTTTTATGAAATTAATTCCGGGAACACCGGGCCTCAGAATCGCACGCCGTCTTCGTGCCTTGATCTGGAATTATTCATAAGAATACTCTATAGTCTGAAAGGGCCAAAACCCGAGTGGCTACATCTTCCACAACTTAGAAATTTTCGTCACTGAAAATCCATTAGCATAAGGAAAGTAACTGGACACTCAATCGGGACTCCCACGCTAGCGAGTTCACCAAAAACCACTAAAGAATGAACACATAAGTCAAAGGGACTCATCCACCACACATAAACTCTATCATATTTGGGTGGAACTAACTCGCACAAACAGTTTTGATCGTGTCACAAAAACTTGTCTTGGTGGGGGAAGGATTCCTCTTCCTCACGCATTCGAAGCACACCGAACAACACCCACACAGGGTCTTACCAATGCCCTAAACAAAACTCGATCATGCAACATAAAGGGATGAGTACTGCTAAACAATGTCTATCAAACTACTGAAGAAAGTAGAAACAACACAAGGCGTACCTCTATCCATCTATGGAGCCTCAAGGTCAACAGCCTCGAGGGCATGCAGCTGTCCTCAACCTCGCCCTCTAGCTCCCTGAGCTCGGCGTGGACCAGTTGTGGGTGGTGGTGGTGGAATCTGATACCGCCTACCACCTCCTACTACTGCACCAGCTCCGTTTCCATATCTGTCGCCTTGCAGACAACTAAACTCCATACATTGCCACTGCCAAGCTGGCCTGTCGACCGGATCCCTCTCAGCAGCTCGACGAGTCAGACAATCTCTAGAAAGGTGTCCTCGACCGTGTCAAGGGTAACACCACCTCTCCTGTGGCCGACTAAAACTGGCATGTGATCCCTATGAGCCATGAGCCTCAGATCCCCCATCCTGGGGTCACCTCATGAAACGTTGGCCACATCCATACCCATGCGCCTGCCTCCGTCTACCAGTTGCCGATGTCTCAGCTGCCACGCACCCAACACTGACCAAAAAAATCTTCTCAGTCAAAAACCTCACCACCACCAAGGATCGCTCCAACACTACAGCATAGGTGTGCAGACACAAGGAAACCACACCTGCCCTGATGTCTCCCCGTAGGCCCTGCTCGGAGGTCCAATCCCTAAAGAACGGGTCTCGAACCTTATCCAGGGAGTAGTGCAACATGTCTATAAACCTCGCTGAGTACTCGGACACAGTCATACCCTACTACCAGAGCTGCCAAAGCTCCTAAATCCGAACTGACCTTAGCGTCACCGGATAGAACTCTTCCCTGAAGAGCCGCTCAAACCATGCCTACGTGAGCGTCTCCTCATTGCGGGACTGTGTCACCAAACTCCACCATCGCCCGACCGAACCATGCAGAAGGCTCTGCGCTAGGACCACAATCTGATCTGGGGGTGTCTTCACCAGGAGGAAAACTGGGGTGAGTACTTCGAGCCAGACCTTAGCTGCATGAGGGTCTAGATCACCCCGAAACCTCAAATGTCAATGCCTCTGGAACTCATGCAGTGCACTCAACCTGTGCGCAACCTCATCCTGCACTGCCGGCACAACCGGCTACTCGACAGGTGGTGGATCAACTGGAGGACCACCTAGAGGTCCAGCCTCAGAACCTGCGCCCTGATCCACAACCTCTACATGGGGCGGATCGTCACCACAACCCCGCTACTGAACTCTCGCTCGCTGTCGTCGTGGAGGTATCCTAAAATACAGTCAAGGCTCACCATTGTCAAAGAGTAAATCTAGAGAGCTAACTCAAGAAGAATAATGGAATCCCAGAAAAACCAAGTCCTATATAATTCATGTACCGTTATGTCCCTACGACTAGTTTCCAAACGTCCTGAGTCAAAAGGAAGGTTAACAGAGTCCTAGTGAATGGATACGTCGGCCGCTGCACCAACACTGGGGTCCCTGGACTAAAATCCAAACTCAAAACATCTTGAAACAGCCATAATGAAAACTAAACCAAACTCACAGTAAGAACAGCTACGCTCTGAGATCACAAAGGTAGAACATCTTCTGATACCAATCTGTCCTGACCTGACCCAACAGGGCTTGAGCCGCGACTCCCCATGACCCCCTCCCAAAGGCCAGGGGATGGAAACTAGTGCCGAGTAGGCTATCAAACACATGGGAGGCATTATCCTATGGTACTTATACACACGCACCCACGTACGCCTCTATGAAACAGTGCAAACATATATAAAACTGAAGAGTAATGCATGCATAAAACTATCCCAAACCAGAGTACAAAAGAAGTACAAAAGGGAAAAACAGGGCCTACGAAAAGATAACCAAAAAAGCATCCAACCTGCTCGGAAGAAGGGGTACGCTTCCAGAAGCACCACCAGAAAGCACCTATGCACAGCTCTGGTAAGACTCCATGGATAGTCCCTCTCACTCAGCTCCTCCTGCTCCAGGTCCTCTTGGGATACCGTCGAATGGCCTGTGGTCTACACATGATAGAAACATGTGCGAGCTAAGCCTGTGCAGGGATGAGTATAACAATACTCAGTAGACACCCCAAAAACCCAAAACAAAATAGAGGAACTAAAAGGAAATAGTCCGCTCATCCTAGCCAGAGGGAACCTAGATGAGAGAGAAACTACATCTCGTGACGATCCTCGGCTAGACACAACTAGTCAGCTAAACTAAGGAGTATGCCCATAAATATACCATGAGCAATCAAGATATACTCAGCTCACACACCAAGCCACATGAGGTACCAACCTCATCACCAGCAATGGTTCAAAACCATGAGATTACACTCTATGATCACTATCATCGAGTTGAAACTCATCCGATAGATACACTCTATCGAGTTCCACACAAACATATTAGATGCCCACTGAAGAGATCACACTCGTCAGAAATCATCACTGAGGAAACCTCATTGATACAACATAAACACAAAAATCTTCAAATAGGGGATCACTCCTAGGTTCCGTTAGGGGACACCAGAACCCACACTGATATACGAAGATCTCATAGATAGGGGATCACTCCCATGGTCCACTGGGGGATACCACAACCCGATCTAGAATTCGTAGATCTCACAGATAGGGGATCACTCCTAGGATCTGCTGGGGGATACCACAACCCAATCTGGCACTCATCAAAAACACATCACTCATATAGAAGATCGTCACCCATGTCACAATGTTCACGACGATATCAAAACCGTATCTGGTACATCTCATGCTATATGGGATTGAACTGACGATGTCGCAACCCTATAGAAACCACACGCTGAGTAGGGAATCGTATAACCAACGATTCCACAACCCTACTATAATCCACATGCCCAGTAGGGGATCATATACCCGATGATTCCATAACCCTACTGAGCACAACCCACTACATAGAGGATCATATTCCAAATGATTCCACAAACCCTTCGGAGTTTAACCTACTAGATGGGGGATTTCCGCCTATGGATAAGCAGTCACAGCGATACCAAGAACCGGATCTTGGGAAACAATGATAGAGGATCCCGCTCCAGGCCCACCAGAGGGATGCCACAACTCTATCAAATTGAACATTCCATCGAGAGGATCAAAAAAATATAATGAGGTTCTGATGCTGCGCAAATCCTCATAGTAATGAACCAAGGGAGTCCCTCAACCACTGTTAGTTCAAACGTCGCTAACCCGAGCGACCCGCCACAATGCCACACCGTGCACCTCCTAGGCTGATACCGAGGCCACCATCACGATCCATGCGAAAACACATGCAGGATAGGCTGTTTACTCACACGAAACAGACAATTGGTGGAAAAATCACTATTCATCATAGCTAGCCCGTGTGGGACCCACACTACGATCCTAAAACTTATCAAGCAGATCATACCACTGCGACCCCCTCAGAAATACATGCGGAATAGACTACTCGATCGTCCCAAATGGAAACCCGATGAGAAAGTTATTATTCACCGAAGCTAGCCCAGGTGGGGCCCATAAAACGATCCTGAAACTCGTCAAGCAGATCACACTATTGCAATCGCCTCAAAAAAAACACACGGGATCGACTACTCGATCGTCCAAAACGGACACCCGGTTGAAAGGTCACATTTCTCCGCAAACTCTGGAACCGGGCCTCATGGGTTTCACACTGTGTTCTTGATCCCAACACCTGGAATCTATCTTGAAACGTCTGTCATACGATCAGGGTCTCAACACCACTGACAGCACATGATTTGGACACTCCGTGCAGGAGTTATGGCTGGTCAAAGTTAAAAATAATAAAATATTATTATAATTTTCAACATCTCATGGTGCTGGGTGAAACATCCAACTCAAGAAAATTCTCTAAATAATCATAAGCGGTCCGTATTGACGCAATCATTGTGTCACTGTAAACGGATCTCAAATCGGACTCCCGGTTTGCGAGTTACAGGGGTTTAAAGAACCCCCAAAAAAACCTGGCCGGACCACTGCCTGCCTCACCAGAAACCACCGTGCCGCCATCGAAAACCACCGTGCTAGAGACAGAATCTGCCACTCCACCGCCAGAATCTGGGTTTTCTGCCGGAAATGTTCTGGGAGCCACTAGAATCACTCCAGTGCTCCAAATTCCGATCCATAACCTGTTTCAGAAAGCTCGAGACTGGAATTAAACAACCCATAATACAATTTGAAGAAAAACAATGCATAAACAGGATCTGGGATTCTAAAACTCACAACGCCGACCTCTTGGTGGATCACTATAGATTTGGGTGCAGAATGATGCCTACGATGCACTGGAGCTCTATCCACAGACGATTGGCGTTGAAAATGGTCATCCGTGGATCGATTCAGTGAAGAACAGAGGTAGGGGAAGGAGAGGTTCTCCATGCGCAGAGAGGAGTTGGGGGGGGGGGGAGATGGTTGATTTTGTTTTCATTATTATTATTTTTTAAATTAAAACTTCATCCTAACTCCCTGCCAACACACCTCTGACCCGGCAGCTGGCGCTGAATAAAATTATTTCATGCCTTGGGTAAACACGACATTCTTAACGTAGTGGCAGACTCAGATTTTTGATCCGAGACTGCATTCATAAGTTATTCATGCCGACACTCATAGATAAACTTTTCCATTTGTTTATTAAAATTACCCTGGTGGGTTTTCTCATAGCAGGCCTATGCTCGCAAGGTTTACACCCCTCTTAGGGTAAACGACATGCTTCGGATGAAACCGTGCCATCAAATTCCCATTCTGAGCTACCGTTTAAGAGATAACACACCCCTGCCATTTGCATAGTTTTTAAATAATTAATAGTTTTATAAAATTAATTCCAGGCACAATGAGCCTCATAATCGCACGTCGTCTTCACACCTTGCTCTGGAATTGTTCATAGGAATATTCCAAAGTATGACAGGGCCAAAACCAGAGTCGCTATATCAACCATGTAACTCATTATAAATTTCGTAATCTAAATTGACCTAAAAATACGGTAGTCAACACTAGAGGATCTTAAGGCCTTTTCACCTAGATTCAAAATTCATTGTCCATGGGGGTGAAATTCAATAGTTTAACGATACACAATAAAATAACGTATTGACCATAGTCGAATAAACGTTATGGGAACCACAAAAAATCAATGGTCTCTCTAGGGGTTAAGCATATAATGAACAGATTTTATAAATCTAAATAATCTAACGCACTACTAAGGACAACATTTATGGACATGCAAAACCCTATGTCCCTAGGGGTGAGGGTCATCAAGGGGTTTTCCTCTACCAGCATTATCCACCATTTCACAAACAAAGGCCTACTACCCCAACTACGGATACAACATCCAAGGAAACTACTATTGTTTTGGATGCAAAGGGACCTCAAAACCTATACCATATTTACCTCCCTGATTGGAAATGCATTGGATCCAATAGTGTTTTTGAACTTATCATGATAATAACACAAGAATAAAGATCCTAAAAAGTGCATCAATAGTGTTAGGGTTATAGAAACAAGAGGAAAAAATACCGTGAGGTTAACCCCTAGACAGTTGAAACCACAATGGTCAAGATTCATGAGAACATATAATAATTACTCTATTAATTGTGTAAAATTTATGGATCAAATCTCAAGATGAATCCATGTATGAATGCATACTCTCAATGAAATTAGAAACCATTTTTACCTCTAATAACATTAGAAATATAAATTGGGTTATAATATTGAGAATCATGAGAGTAATTTCATCCTAGGGACTCAAAGATATATAATCGAAAATCATAAAAAGATCATGGAGAAAAAGGGAAATTTCCTTATACCTAATCCTAAACTACGTCACAATCATGATCCCCTAGTAAAGGTAGAGAACATCTTTCCCATTTTTCATCATCATCATTGACAAAAAGAACTCCACATGAAACATCCAATAAAAATAATCCCATAGGGCATCTAAATATTTTGTCTCAACAATATGAAATATATAATACTATCATACTATACCCAAAAAACACCTAATAACCATTAAAACTCGATACACTACTCTAGTAGAAATAAAGATGAAGGAAATATCAATATCCTCTTGCTAGTTCTCTATATCCATATTATATATTCTCCCTTAGTAATTCATTAATCCCTGATGATAAAAATATCATGAGAACATTCACTAAGTATTGTAGTCTTGATTGAATCAACTCTCCAGTATTCAACCTGGATAGCCTGATGAATCTCACTTACAAAAAAAATGTATAGAAAATAAAAAATATGCATCTCTAAAACTAAGAGGAAAACACCATAAGAAATGTAAAATAGAATTACTTTAAGTAGAAACATTTAGTTTCTCCAAAATTAACCCATTTCAAAAAATATGTTCAATAAAACATGATACATGTACCTCTCCTCAGTATCTACCCAGAAACTGACACTATTTCATTTCATTATTCAATAATATAAAATTACATCCTTAGGATCAAGAGGAAATTATAAATTTGTCTTGTCTGGTCTCCCTATCATGTGTAATGAAAAAATATTAATAAGTAATTTTGTTATACCATCATAGGAAATAAATACTCATGAATTACTCCTATATCCACACAAAATTGTAACCAATGTATTTGATACCACTCTATCACAACCTATCCCCATTGGGAACCCCTTTTGGACCTACAGTGATGTTAAGAGTGACCACCAAATCCATCCTCCAAGAGGCCTATGGTTCCTGAAAAGAACTGATGGTAGAAAATGTATATATGGGATATATTATCCTTACATATCATGGAAATACACTAATAAACCATCAATAAATTAAATAATATAAATAAACCAACATCTATAGAACTCCCAAAATTCATGAATATTCCAAAAAATAAAAAATACCGTGATAAAAAAAATACCATGTAAAAAATCCCATAACCAACATCAAGATCCGAGCTAGTATTATCCACCTTGGTAACCCAAAAATTCTCGAAAACCTAAAAATAATTTTATATATATACGGGTGAGCATAACATGCATACTCTATATGATAACACTCAATACCAATCAAGAAAATGTGGTGGAGTCATAATAACAATTCGATGAATAAATAATAGAACCAATAACCACCCACATAGGTCGACAAGATCTAACGTCACCAAGGGTCCCTCACCCAATCATGAAAACAAAATAATAATATTGTATCAAGGAATCCTATATACAATGGTGTCAGATAAAAATATCACAAATTATTTTTCAATCTCACACACTCAATAGTCACAAAATAAGGATAATATTAACTTTTATATTAAAATATTAACATGAATAAATATTCATAAACATTTGTACAAGGTATTTTTTAAATTTTATCTTTTTTTCTTATCATGTCTGGAATTCCGTCTTAAAATGTACTATTTCATTAAACATTTTTTAAACACCTCATAAGTCACCCAATGGTATTTATTTTATTTTAATATTTATTTTTCAGGTCTCCCATGATATGTTTTGCATTATATCCTACTAGAGCTATTAGATATTCATTTGGGATAAATAAGAATGTCAGTCATGATCTATGGTAATTCTAGGCGATGTGAACTTGAATGAAGCCCAATAAAACAAATCTAACGACCATGATATCATCGCAATGAAGGTAATTTTTTTACTGGATATAGAAGAAATCATGAACAAAATTTCGTTAAATATTGATCAGAGTATTTAAAAGTTTTTATGTATGATCAAGGAATCCAAAGTTGAAGATGGAATTTTGGACCAGATTCTATGGCTTGAAAATTAAACACCATTTTTTTAACATGTAATTGGGTATGAATAAAAATGGGATGAAATTTTGAAATATCTTAGTTTAATTTCTTCTATTCAATTTATTCTCATACATCACAAAAAAATTATGCTATAAATAAGCTCATTCCAGTATTTTCTTTGGGTGGATGAAAGATGGCCCTGATCTCTTCAAAAGTGGAAGAGTCTATTCTCCCTTAATTTTACACCCAACTATGTATACCATCATTAAATGGGAGGAATTTTATTTTTTGGGATCAACCCAAGGCCTGAAAAATTCCAATTTATGGTAGTGGTTTTGGAGGAATTGAGATATATTTGTGTATGATGTCATTTTAATGTTATGCTTCCAATTTGATGTTGTAATCACATTCCATTCACTTGTATATTTCTCAAATATACAGATTTTTTAATATAATTTCTTCATTTTATATTATTTTATTATTAAAATATCATTTTTTATCATTTACCCAATGAGTTATGTTATTCATAAAAATGTTTGGAAATTCATCACACAATGATAGAGTGGTCATTTTTGAATTTTTTTCACATTCTTCACTTTTTCCTCTATAAGTTAGCTTACATATTCCATTAATATAATTGAATTAATGGAATATTAACCCTATTATGGGTTTATCCAAAATAAGTTTAAATTGGTTAAATTGAATTTTATTTCACATTACATTAACTTTAAATCATTTATTTTAATTGTGAATTCAATCTGGTGATTAGTTACTTACTCATAGTTATTGAACTTTAGCACAAAATATTATTGGTTTGAATATGATTAAATAACATGGAGTGATCATGAAATGGTCCTTATGTGTATAGGTTATTTTTATTAGGGTCTGTAGGTTTTATTAAAATATGGTATGATTATAGTTTGACATCATTGAATGAACCCATCTCAAATTTAAGAAATTGATATAGTCTAAAAATGATTTCATCCAGTCCACCCAAAGAAATAACCTAGTATCAAATAATTCTATAAAATTGTATTCAATTTGGTATATTGGTGTTAATTTAAACCATCAAAATTCAAACACAATTTTCCACTTCATATCTAAAACAATCCATATAATACACATGTCATTAGGTTTCCTCTTACGTGTCTCAGGATTCGAAAAATAAATCTACACAAAAACAAACTAGTTCAACACTAAGGACATAAGAGTGAAATTGGATGATTCCAAATTTTGTCTCATTTTCTATAGAACTATATATGTTCTCTTAGACACTCACATCTTATTGTCAACCAACTTTCCTTTTATCACTGTAGATTTCACCCCAATGGGATTCATTTTTTAACAAATTTAAACATGGAGAACCAATCCTTAATTTTACTTCCCCACACCCAATGTGATGTACAATGGCTATCCTATATTTTATTGGTGGGATCATTAGTAACCTAATCAACAAAATTGTTTTAACTCAAATTCTATGTCATGTATTCCAACCTATAATGGGATCCATTCCAAATATTGAAAATATATACATCCACCTATGAATTTCCCACAACATAAATATCCTCCTGGAAAACACCATGTAACTCAACCACTTTCCCATCTGACCCACAAACATTAATTGATAAATTCATTAAAAAATATAGATAAAGAATAATGAGGTATCATATTTGAGATTAGAACATCGAATCATTAAAACATGTGATCCAGCCATCCTTCATCAGATTTCCGATTCCATAACCTTATGTAGATTTTCTAGTTTCCCACAAATATCTCATGAATATACTGAATAACTAACATTCGAATTTGGGATAGCATAAGAGGATCGAGTAATTTTTTATAATTTTATAAATCAAAAGGAAATTTATTTCTATTATTCACTTGAAAAAAATGTTTCTTCTTGGATTAAATAACCTAAATATATCTCTATTAATGGTCTTTAAATCCATATATAATTTATCCCTTATTAGAAATTGTAAACTCTCAGTTTTTACCAATTCCATTCATAGAACCAAAAATTTATAGGGAAATTTAGTTCAAAATAAATTAATAAATCATGTTTCTAACTCCAAATCAATCACAAGTAATTTTGATCAAACCAAACCTGATCATAAATACTTTCCAGCCTCACTAGAAATTTAATTCATCAAGGATAGATAAATCCATCAAGTAGTAATTGTTTCTTATCTTGAAACAAGTAAATATGGAATAATACAAGATGTCTTGGTTTTGATTATAAATGAAACTAGGTTGAACATATATAATATTACATGGATGTTTCCACTAATTAGAGTACATATGTTTGTACATAAATTAGATTCAAAATAAATTACCAATCACAATCCAGTAGATGTGGTGAAAAATGAAATCCTAAAAATGTTGAATTTTGGTATTGGGTATGTTGGAGGGTCGATGTCAATATAAAGAATTTTAACTAAGAGTTTTTCTGAAGGAAAATAGTATTAATAGTTTTTTTTATTTGATTTGAATTTATATTATATTATTTTTGTTGTTTTTTGTCAAGGTAACCCCTTAGTGTTTCTAATGGGATCAAATGTTTTTTTAAATTTAACAATTGATGTTGTTTAGTATATTCAAATAAAACAAATTCATTCATGAATATAAAATTAACCTTAAATAATCCTATAGGATTCTACTTGTTACATGAATCCAAAGTGATCAATTTTCGACTAATGTGTCATAAAATTCAAAATAGGTGATTTTGTTCCATGATTTCATCTCAAACCTCCTTCTCTCCCTATTTATTCCCAATTATCAACTCTCTCATCTCTTAACATTCAACACTGTGGAAAATGTTTTTGTAATTTGTTGTGGGGGAATAAATGAAAATATTTTTTTAGTGTGAAAAAAATATATTAAAAAAAAGAATTGAAAAAATTCATGTCAATTAAAGGGAAAGTTTCTTTATCCTTGAACACGATAATACACGTTGAAATATTTGAAACTGAATATCAAATAATTATTCATCCTTATAGTCTTTTTTAATCCATTTTTATGTTTATGAGTATTGATGGTGTAATGTGTGTCTATCTAATGTGATTTTTTAAAATTTATATTTTAATCTATTTTGTAAAGAAATAACAATTCACTTCCTTAGGATTGATAAGAATTAGTTTGAGTTCTTGGGGTCCCATAATGAATAACATTGGTTTTGTGACAATATTAATTTTAACACGAATATTCACAAAACACAAAACAACAAAATATAATAATAATATGATTGCACGTCAAAAAATGGTTTTCAATAATGCATGG
Organism: Viscum album; assembly: GCA_963277665.1. Classification (NCBI taxonomy): domain Eukaryota; kingdom Viridiplantae; phylum Streptophyta; class Magnoliopsida; order Santalales; family Viscaceae; genus Viscum; species Viscum album. The sequence goes on from OY728125.1 coordinate 1,955,319,547, forward strand.
ATTTCAACATTTTGAGATCATGAATATAATGTTTTATGGCCAAAATATTTTATTTTCATCCTTAATTTATATTATTTTTTTATTGAGTTAGCATGAGATGATACCTAAGTATATGAACATCAATTGGTACCCAAATGTCTTTGAGCCTATGAGTCATCGACATAGTCTCACATAAGGGGTTGACATGATTGGGTGATATTTCAATTACCATAGAAAAATTTAAAAAAAACACAAAAAACATGATTACTCATATTAAGGATCAAATAATATTCCTCATAGATATTCCATATTCCCCCCATTAAATGAAAATGAACATCCTTTCCTATTGTGATTCACAAAACATCATCTTCCATAATCAAAATTAGATGAAATGTGGGGATGAATATGAACAAAATATTGGGATTGGGATCAGGATATTATTATGAACCTATATTTTCAAAATTATTTTTATGGTTTTCATAATTTTTTGGTATTAGGTCTTTTAGTGAGTATTATATATATATATATATATATATATATATATATATTAGAAATGGGAATTCAATTTCCAATTTTTGAGAAAATTATTACTCAGGACTATAAGAACTCATGTTGGGGGGGGATCAGACAATGAAAGAGGGTAATATTAATTTTTTATATTTTAATATTCATTTTTTTGAATGTTTATAAGTACTTGTACTAATTCATTTTACAATTTTATCTTCTTTTTATATAATGTATGTAATTTTTTATTAAAATGAACTATTACATTGAATATTTTTTGTCACCTCATAAAAAACCCATTGGTCTTCATTTCATTTTCATAATTAATATTCAGGCCTTTATTGATATGAGTAACATTATATCCATCATGATATATTAGATATTCATTCAGGATGATGAATAATGTTTGACTTGAACAATAGAAATTCAAGGAAAAGTGAGCTGTATATCATCCACAAAGAATGAATATAGTGGCCATGACATAATCCCAATGAAGATCAAATTTAAATGGAGATATTAGATATAATCAGAAAATTTCATTTAATAGTGATCAGATCAAATCTTGAATTTTAATGGATATCAAGGTGGCCAAAGTTGAAGATGAAATTATAGGACAGATTCTATTGCCTAGAATATCATCCTACCATTTTTATCATAACTACTCAGATAAAAGGAAAATGGGATGAAATATTTAGATATATTATAAGACTAACATTTATTCTATTTCACCTTATATTCCCAACATAAATTTCACCATTTATAGGCTCATTTCATCACCATTGTTGTGTGGATGAAAGCTAGCTCTGATTTTTTTCAAGGGTGTAAAATTACACACTCGCATAAATTTCCACCCATTTGTGTCTACCATCATTAATTGGGTATTTTATTAATGTTTTTTTCTCAAATATAGTCTTACCAAATTCCTATCTAATGATTTTTTAGGATTTGTTAGATATTTGCATATTTTTTCATATTAATGTTATAATTCCAATATGATGTTGTAATCAGACTTCCATCTCATATATGTTCTTAAAATCACCTTTGTTTTTTAATAAAACAATTCATTTTATCTAATTCTATTTTTCCTATTTAAAATTTATATTTTTACCTCAATAAGTGAATCAATTAAAAAAAGTGAAATTCTTCACTCAATGGTCGAGTGATCATATTTTCATTATTTTTTATATTCAATTCTATTCCATAAGTAACCTTCCATCTTTCCTTAATAATTACACCAATGAAATAATACTACCTATGATCTATGATCATTCAAGGATATCACCACCACTCATCATTAACCTTATACATCAATTAGAGTCATATGTTCATGGGATTTATTAATTACTAGGATTCACTTATGTAATCAAAATATGCATTATAAATTAATAATATTTTGTAATTATGATAAATTTATATAATTTCACTTTATATATCCAAAAAATTAAAATCATATAGTGATATAGAGAAGACATAGTTATCTTATAAAAAATAAAACTATAAAGGAACCAAAAATCAACCTAATACTTGAGAAAAGTATTAGAAATGTGATGTTAAAACATTATAAATCATAAGAAATCAATCCAGAGAAATATAATTAATTATTTAGGGATAAATAAAGGGTGAAATTTAATCTAACACCTTGTGGTAATGGTTTTTATTGAAAGAGACCTTAGGTTTTTAATGATCTAAAATAACCATTAATTGTAGATATTTTTAGTAAAAATCTTAAAAATAAATTGCAATGAAAGTAAAAATAATACAACATCACTTATGGTTAAAAATAAGTATTAAAATCATGAAATAAATAATGTCATCAATTTTAATGTATATTAAATGAATTAACATACCCAAAATTAAGAATACATTTAAAAATTATTTTTATCCACAATAAATGGTTTGGAAGTAGACTAATATAACCACCAAAATATTTAAAAGGGAGAAAACCCAACATAATATTTTTCTAAAATGGACCCCTAACTACCAACATCATGTGATAGCTTGATGAAAAATTAACATGGATGATAAAGATGATATGATCAGAGAAAATAGGCCTTTTATGAATATACTATATGAAATATCACCATTTAATGGATATCACACAATGATTATTGGACGTGAATAGTGGATAAGGTCTAGATGTTGAGGTGTTCAAATGTGGAAATAATTTTGACAATTTACCTTAAAATTAGATCCCAAAAATATAAAAATATTGGGTTTAAAATTTTTCATTGTAAACTTTGATGGGTTGGGATCCCATGTACACTACTCATGAAACATCCTACATCCCTATAAACTCATTCAATGTTACCCATGAAAATTCTACATTCCCATGTAGGATACCCTTATAGCCTACATAATAATGTAATCTATCAATTCAACATAAAAACAAACCCAATTTCACTTGAAAACTACCCCATGGAATACAATTTCAAAAAAAATTATAATATATTTTAATCTATATACATAATGACAAGGTTTTGGAAACAATTATCATCTATGTATATCAGGAAATATAAGAAATGGGTTATATCAAACATTAAGTTAGAAGTAAAAAATAGTTGATTATTCATTAAGGAGCTATCAGTAAATCATAAACAAACGAGAGAAAAAATCATGTGAGAAATTTAATGATTACTAGAATAAGATCATGAAATCATAATAAGCGACAATAAAAGACGATTGAATAAATATATATGTCATTAGAAAGTTTGTAAAATAATAATCTTGAAATCATGGAATATAAACTACGAGAGAGTTCCTCTGGTGGATATACCTGATTGGAATGACCCTTACCCGAATCCCTATTAGAAGCCCTTTCCACATGACATAAGAATATGGATACTACATAAGAATAGAGAATAAAAACAAATGTCAAGCCTATCTTCCAAGACCATCGGTATAAGGCCCTGGCCTTAAACCATACTTAATATTGAATTAAATGAATAATTCACATTGAGGATCTTTTCAGGTTTAGAGTTTTAGAGAATTTGGACATAACTATTACATCTCACAAGATTACAAAGTAGACACTTCTACTAAGTTTCCATAAAATAAAAACTCTTAAAAAGAAACATGTCTAGTTCCATGTTTTAGATAGCATGACTTTTCCTTGATCCCATCCTTGACCCTATTCCACATTATGTCCTATGAGAAACATTTCAAAAGAAACTTGGGGTGAGAATAAAAAGCTCAGTAAGGGATACACAAAGAATGAAAACTGTTAGTTTATCAAAACAACAAGTAAACCATGTATACTTTATCAAAGTAATACTTTTCACCTTTATGAAGTAGTAAAAACTATTCACTGAATAAAATATCATTACTTACCCTTATGTAACCAAAATATTACCATAAAACCCATATAAAGATCACATATCATATAATGGTAACTTGGGACATAAACATACTTAAGTGGAATAACCATACGGTCGACTTCCACACATATCACTTAATGGAATAGCCATACGGTCGACTTCCATACCCAATGCATTGGAGGTTATAATGTAACCACCCATCCTGGTATTCACGGTACCACCCGTCATATGGTTTATCACGTAACCACCCGTCAAATGTCCAAGTACCATTATAAAATAATAATACATAAAACAAATATAATGGGAAGAAAAAATTTCCACACTTTGATCACAATATATCACATAAATATATTGACATAACAAATCCATTATAAAAACCATTTTCAATACTAAAATACATAAAAGAGTATATGGTATTTATTTCATTTTAAAAATATTACGGCTTGTTGAGGATGTCGAAGACCAAATAATACTCGCGACGGCGAAAAAGGGTCATTGTCACAACGTAGATTAAAAGAAACATTCTTTTTTGTCGTTTAGTAAAACGGGTCGTAGAAAAGGATTCCTTTTGCATAAAAGTAAAATTCAAAGGGGTTTATACACCGTATAAAAGAAAGTTTTGTATAAAACGAAATATGCCTCAATGAAAGGAGAGTGAGAAGAAGTCCTTTACATCGGGTCCGACTTGACTCGATCGTTCTTTAACATCCTGAATAATAAACTTCAGTTAATTTCTACTTGATTAAGAACCTTTTTCAAGTTCATTATTCTTTTTATATCACTTATTTCCATGTTATAAACATTATGTAATCATTTATGTTAATAATGTTTCTTTTGTCGATATTTTGTTCTTAAGTCGAAAGTGCACTTCTTACAATTACATGTTGTTTGTGTGGTCAAAGGTTCATTATATCCAGAATGATATTCATGATTTGGATATCATATATATCATATATATCCAGAATATACATGTATTTATAATATTACATAATCATTTAGAGGTAAGAAATGAAATGCACCGTTCATGGAGACGGTAAGCCGTACGTACGCATGAACACTACTTTCATTTCTATGTCATATTAATGGAATTAAAACTAAATGAGAGATATGTATATTTTAATACCATAATTATATTAATCATTTAGATGTAACATAGATCATATATATCCATTATATATATGTACTTATAATAGCACATTACATTTGGGGATATGAAATGAAATGCACTGTTCATGGAGACGGTAAGTCGTACGTACGCATGACCGCTACATTCATTTCTATCTCATACGTTAATGGAAAGTAATAATAATGATATAAAGGTATATTATATTCCTGTATAAAATCATATATAATAACTTTAAATCCATCCTTTATGCGTACCACATATGGAATTAACGAATCAAATCACTTTGAGGGGGCGGTAGTCCGCACTTCCTAAAATGAAGATATCACGTATACCCATAATGGAAGCCATAAAGGTATTCCATAAATGACAAATACAGAAGATTAAGGAAAACATAAACATATTATATATCATATATAAATATAGTGACATCTTAATGGACACCATTGAAGGTGTTAGAAGAATGTTGAACAATCATCGTTTCGGGAGGCATAAATTCACCATCCACAGAAACAGTATGTTCTTTAACCATTTGATATAGGTGTGTTTAAGTGTAGCTCGAATGATTTTATAAAAACATCCTAAAATATTTAAGATACTGGATTTTTTTACAAAATAAATGAATGAAAAGAGTTTAGGGGGTTGGATAAGCAAAATAAAACAAAAGAACACAAGTGAAGACATTACCTTAAAATCGGGTAACTCTCTTAGATTTCAGCTCAAAGGATTCCTTGGGAAGACTTCTGCCCAAAGTGAGGATTCTAGGAGTAAGAGAGAGATGTGGAGAGACAAAAAGAGTAGAGCTTGGCTGAACCAAATGATTTAGAGGTGTGGGTAAGGAGGTAGAGGCGGGGGACTTTTATAAGAGGAGAGGAGGGGCACTCATGGAAATTTATGAAAACATACTTTATTATAAAATTATTTTTGGATAAAAAGGGTCCCAAAATTATATATTTAGAGGATAAGGTGATAAGGGTTCTAAATACACCCATACAATAGGTTTTTGAAATGTGTAGGTCTTAGATTTTACATTATCATTTCATTTTAATTAAATCATTAAATAATGAGGTAATCGCAGAATCATCGTGGTGTCATAAATAATTTAATTTATTTAATATCTAAAAATTATAAAAAAACTATCATGATTTAGAAAATCATTTTAGATTTATAATGAATATTTATAGTTAAAACCCTGACTTGTATAACCCCATTTAAGAATTGTTTTAGTAAAACAACTCATGTTTGTGACATTTTTATTTTAACTTTAAATAAAAAGTAATTAATATCATTTTCCTACCAAAGTGGCTCCATGATGTCACCAAGTTGACCAATGGATTTTCTTGGTTGGCCATGACACATCAAATAAGGGTAGGACATGTGTCTAGTTCATTCCATTTTATTAAAACATTATTTTTATCTTAAATTACACTAATTACCTCTAATCGCGATTAATAAACTTAAAAGTTACAATTCACCAAAAAATTATTTTAATCCCATTAAACCACATTTTACTTATTAATGACAACCATGTATGTCGGATTTTTGAAATTCAAAACACAGAGTTGGTAAAATTTTATTTAAACGAAAAATCAGTTTTTTAAGTACCACATAGTGGTTTCACTATTCATCAAAAATTGATGTTTTTCAGAAAAATACCAAAAATTCACCCGAAGATATATTTGATATTACGAATTCAAAAATGATGTATATTTTACAAAATTCAAAACATATAAGTTACATTAATTAATTTAATAATTAATTCCCGCTGTCAGAGCAAATAGCGTGTTTTTATGAAACAATAAGTATCAAAATATTGACACTAGTTTAAGTCCGATTTCAAAGTGATATTAATTCCAACGACCACTATTGGATTAAAGGAAAAAAATATATTCTAATTTAACTTTAAAACAAATTCAAAATATAATATATTAATATAAATGAATTAGATTAAAAAGAATTTTTGAATTAAAATACAACATTTTTCACTATTCATTAAAAATGAACTTTATCGGAAAAATACCAAAAATTAACACAAAGTAAAATTTGATGTCCCGATTCTAAAGAAAAAATTTATTTGGTCAAATAGAATGTATAAGTGTGACCAAAACTATATTTATAGATGGTTCGCCATCAAAATTTGATAAGTCGACCTTTTGAGAATGTTAGAGTATATATGCCTAGAATTGAATTTTTTTCTTTTTTTAAGCCTTTATCTATTATTGGATAAATGTAAAAACATTTAACAAACATATATAACCATATTTTAGTTATTTCCATTCATTCTTGGTAATAAAACGGCTAAGTGTTAATTACCATTTAAAATAATATTATTTTATTACTAGTGTGCAACGTAAGATTTCAAAGAAACTCTTTGTTGCGTATCGGGTACGCTATCAAACATAGCAACCCCTTTAAAGTAAAATTAATATTTAATTCACAAATATTAATAAATATGAAAATTTTTTATTCTTTATCTACCTGGGATGTTATATCCTTCCCCCCTTTTGGGAATTGTGTCCTTGCAATTGTATTCACTTATCAAAATAAGTGGGGTTATTTATCCCTCATAGAATTTTCAGATTTCCATGTTGCCTCTTCAACCATATGTTTTTTCCAAAAAACCTTTACCTGGTGAATTACCTTATTTTGCAACACTTTTTCTCTTCGGTCAAGAATCTGGACTGGTTGTTCTTCATAAGAGAGATTATCTTCCAACTGAACTACCTCTAGGCTCAAAACATGAGATGGATCTGGCATATACTTTCTCAACATTAAAACATGAAAAAAATTGTGTACCTGAGATAAACTCGTAGGTAAAGCCACTTGGTAAGCAACGGAACCACCTTTCTCTTGAATTTCATATGGTCCAATGAACCTTGGACTCAGCTTTCCTTTCTTACCAAATAGCATCACACTTTTCTATGGTGAAACTTTGAGAAAAACATGATCACCTACCTCGAAAGATAGATCCTTCCTCCAGTTATCCGCATAACTCTTCTACCTACTCTGAACTGTTCTCATGTGTTTCTGAATCAACTAAACTTTTTCTTCCATCTCTTATACCAATTCCAGCCCCATCAGCTTCCTTTCACCCACTTAATCCCAAAAAGCTAGAGTTCGACACTGCTTCCCATATAATGCCTCAAATGGTGCCATCTGTATACTGGAATGAAAACTGTTATTATATGAAAACTCAACCAAAGAATGATGTTGGTCCCAAATTCCATGATAATCCATTGAAAAAGCATGTATCATATCCTCTAATGTCTGAATTGTTCATTCTGACGGACCATCTGATTGCGAATGAAAATCTGTACTAAAATATAATTCAGTACCCAACGACTTCTGAAGGCCCTTCCAAAAGTAATAAGTAAACCTAGGATCACGATCGGACAAAATAGAGAGGGGAACTACATATAACCTGACTATCTATTTAAGATACAAACGGGAATGTTTATCTAGGGAAAAATTATCTCGTATAGTAAGGAAATGAGAAGATTTAGTCAAGCGATCAACAATAACCCAGATTTCATTATTACCTCGAGGTGTCTTTGGCAATCCCACAACAAAGTCTATGGATATATTATCCCATTTACACTATGGTACTGGTAAAGGCTGCATCATCCCTTTCGGTAATTGTCGCTCTGCTTTAACCTGCTGACAAGTCAAACACTTCACAGTAAAATCAGCAATATCCCTTTTCATTCCATCCCACCAGTAATACTCCCGCAGATCTCTGTACATCTTAGTACTGCCATGATGAACTGAAAATGGAGAACTATGAGCTTTACATAACAACTATCTCTTCAACTGTGAATCACAAGGCATACAAAAACTATTCCAAAATCTCAAAACACAATCATTATCAATGTTGAATTCAGGAAACTTACCCTTCTAAACCAGCTCTACCTTTTTCTGCAACTCACTGTCTTGCTTTTGTACTTGCTTAATTCTGTCTAATAGAGAATATTTCACTGATACCTGAATCAAAACAGAATTCCAACCTGTACCAACAACATCTATGCCAAAGTTCATCAAATCAAAAACCAAAGGATCTCGTTCCCAACGTAGCATGGTTAATGAAGCATTACTTTTTCTACTCAAAGCATCAACCATTTTATTTTCTTTCCCTGGACGGTAATGAATTGTACAATCATAATCCTTGATTAATTTTATCCATATCCTCTATCTCATGTTCAGTTATTTCTGAGTGAATATATACTTTAAACATTTGTGATCGGTATATATTTCACACTTTAATCCATACAAATGATGCCTCCAAATTTTTAAGGCAAAAACAACATCAGCTAATTCCAAGTCATGTGTATGGTAATTTACCTCATGAGTTTTCAACTGACGTGAAGCATAAGCAATTACCTGATCATTTTTCATAAGGACACAACCAAGTCCTTTCAATGAAGCATCACTGTATATAAAAAAACTCACGATTCCTGGAAGAAAGTGCCAAAACTGGATCATTCACCAATCTTCTTTTAGACTCCTGAAAACAATCATCACATTCTCTTGTACAGATAATCTTAACACCCTTCCGAGTTAGCTTAGTCATTGGAATAGATAACCATGGAAAATTTCTAACAAACCTTTGGTACTAGCCTGCCAAACCAAGGAAGCTACGAATCTCAGTTACATTTGTGGGTCTTGTCCATTCTTCCACAACCTTTGTTTTTGTAGGATCAACAGTTATCCCATCTTTTGAAACAATGTGACCAAGGAAATAAATTTGCTGTAACCAAAACTCACACTTTTTGAATTTTCCATACAGTTTCTTTTCTTTTATGGTTTTCAATATAACCCTTAAATGACTTTCATGCTCCTCTTTACTTTTAGAAAACACCAAAATATCGTCAGTAAACACAACCACGATTTATCACCTGAGTCAATAGAGCCATCACTATAACAAACTGTTTAGTTCTGATTCTGAACATCTCAGGATGCCGATTTGAAAGTTCATTTCCCTCTGTATGCCTTCCCAGAAAATCTGTTCTGTTTCCTCTATGAAAAACCATTCTTAACGCAGAAATATTTTAGGATAAGCAACATGGTAATCATTAAATTCTATATCATTTCAATCATACCATAAATTAATTTATAATTTAACAATTTTATAACTCCTAAAGTTGTCTAAACGACCTTTGATACCAACTATAAGGCCCCGGCATTAAACCTTAATTAGTATTGAATTAAATGAATAATTCATATTGAGGATCATTTCAGGTTTAGAGTTTTAGAGAATTAGGACATAACTATTACATCTCACAAGATTACAAAGTACACTCTTCTACTAAGTTTCCATAAAATAGAAACTCTTAAAAAGAAAAATGTCTTGTTCCATGTTTTAGATAGCATGAATTTTCCTTGATCCCATCCTTGACCCTATTCCACATTATGTCCTGTGAAAAAATTTCAAAAAAAAACTTGTGGTGAGAATAAAAAGCTCAGTAAGTGATACATAAAGAATAAAAACTGTTAGTTTATCAAAACAACAAGTAAACCATGTATTCTTTATCAAAGTAATACTTTTCACATTTATGAAGTAGTAAAAACTCTTCACGGAATAAGAGATCATTACATACCCTTTTGTAACCAAAATATTACCATAAAACCCATATAAAGATCACATAACATCTAAAGGTAACTTTGGACATAAACATACACAAGTGGAATAACCATACAGTCGACTTCCACACATATCACTTTATGGAATAGCCATACGACCGACTTCCATACCCATTGCATTGGAGGATATAACGTAACCACACATCCTGGTATTCACGTCACCACCCATCATATGTTTTATCACATAACCACCCATCAAATTTCCAAGTACCATTATAAAATCATAAGACATAAAACAAATATAATGGGAAGAAAACATTTCCACACTTTGATCACAATATATCACATAAATATAATGACATAACAAATCCATTATAAAAACCATTTTCAATACCAAAATACATAAAAGATTATATGGTATTTATTTCATTTTAAAAATATTACGGCTTGTTGAGGAAGCCAAAGACCAAATAATACTTGTGGCGGCGAAAAAGGGTCGTTGTCACCGCGTACGTTAAAAGAGACATTCCTTTTTTTCGTTTAGTAAAATGCTTCATAGAAAAAGATTCCTTTTGTATAAAAGTAAATTTCAAAGGGGTTTATACACCATTTAAAAGAAAGTTGTGTATAAAACGAAATATTCCTCAATGAAAGGAGATTGAGACGAAGTCCCTTACCTCGGGTCCGACTTGACTCGATCGTTCTTTAACGTCCGGAATAATAAACTTGAGTTAATTTATACTTTCTTAAGAACCTTTTTCATGTTCATTATCCCTTTTATATCACTTATTTAAATGTTATAATCATTATGAAACCATTTATGTTAATAATGTTTCTTTTGTCGATATTTGGTTCTTAAGTTGAAAGTGGACTTCTTACAATTACATGTTGTTCGTGTGGTCAAAGGTTCATTATATCCAGAATGATATTCATGATTTGGATATCATATATATCATATATATCCAGAATATACATGTATTTATAATATTACATAATAATTTAGAGGTAGGAAATGAAATGCACCGTTCATGGAGACGGTAAGCCGTACGTATGCATGAACGCTACTTTCATTTCTATGTCATATTAATGGAATTAAAAATCAATGAGAGATATTTATATTTTAATTCAAGAATTATATTAATCATTTAGATTTAACATAGATCATATATATACATTATATATATGTAATTATAATAGTACATTACATTTGGGGATATGAAATGAAATGCACCGTTCATGGAGACGGTAAGCCGTACGTACGCATGAAAGCTACTTTCATTTATATCTCATACTTTAATGGAAATAAATAATTATGATATAAAGGTATATTATAATTCCAGTATAACATCATATATAATAACTTTAAATCCATCCTTTATACATCACACATATGGCATTAACGAATCAAATCACTTTGAGGGGGCGGTAGTCCGCACTTCCTAAAATGAAGATATCACGTATACCCATAATGAAAGCCATAAAGGTATTCCATAAATGAAAAATACATAATCTTAAGGAAAACATAAAAATATTATATATCATATATAAATATAGTGACATCTTAATGGATACCATTGAAGGTGTTAGAATAATATTGAAAAATCATCGTTTCGTGAGGCAGAAATTCGCCATCCACAGAAATAGTTTGTTCTTTAACCATTAGATGTAGGTGTGTGTCAGTGTAGCTCGAATGCTTCTTATAAAAACATCCTAGTATATTGAAGATAATGTATTTGTTACAAAATAATTTAATGAAAAGATTTTATGGGGTTGGAGAAGAAAAATAAAACAAAAGAACACAAGGGAAGACATTACCTTAAAATCCGGTAACTCTCATGGTTTTGAGCTCAAAGGCTTCCATGCGAAGACTTATGCCCAATGTGAGGATTCTAGGAGTAAGAGAGAGATGTTTAGAGACAAAAAGAGCAGATCTTGGCCGATCAAAAGGCTTTAGAGGTGTGGGTAAAGAGGTAGAGGTGGGGGCCTTTTATAAGAGGAGAGGAGGGGCACTCTTGGAAAGTTAAGAAAGGATACTTTATTATAAAATAATATTCGGATAAAAGGGTCCCAAAATTATATATTTAGAGGATACGGTGATAAGAGTTCTAAATACACCCTTACAATAGGTTTTTGACATGTTTAGGTATTATATTTTACATTATCTTTTCATTTTATTTAAATCGTTAAATAATGAGGTAATCGCTGCATCATCATGGTGTCATAACTAATTTAATTTGTTTAATGGATAAAAATTATATAAAAAATATCATTACGTAGGAAATATTTTTATCTTTCTAATGAATATTTATAGTCAAATATCTGACTTGTATAACCCCATTTAAGAATTATTTTTAGGAAAGAAACTCATGTTTGTGACATTTTATTTTAACTTTAAATAAAAAGTTATTAATGTCATTTTCCTACCAAAGTGGCTCCATGGGGTCCCCAAGTTGACCCATGGATTTTATTGGTCGGCCATGACACATACAACTAGGGTAGTACATGATTCTAGGTCATTCCATATTATTAAAACATTATTTTTACCTTAAATTACACTAATTACCTCTAATCGCGATTAATAAACTTAAAAGTTACTATTCACCAAAAAATTATTTTAATCCCATTGAACCACATTTTACTTATTAATGAAAACCATGCATGTAGTATTTTTTAAATTCAAAACATAGAGGTGGTAAAATTTCATTTAAAGGAAAAATCAGTTTTTAAGTACCACCTAGTGGTTTCACTATTCATCAAAAATTAAAGTTTTTCAGAAAAATACCAAAAATTCACCCTAAGCTATATTTGATATTCCGAATTAAAAAATGATTTCTATTTTAAAAAATTCAAAACATATAAGTTAAATTAATTAATATAATAATTAATTCCCGCTGTCAGAGCAAATAGTGTGTTTTTATTAAATAATAAGTATCAAAATATTGACACTAGTTTAAGTCCGATTTCAAAGTGATATTAATTCCAATGAACACTATTGGATTAAATGGTAAAAATATATTCTAACTTCACTTTAAAACCAATTAAAAGTATAATCTAATAATATAAATTAATTATATTAAAAAGAGGTTTTGAATTAAAATACATCAGTTTTCACTATTCATTAAAAAACGAACTTTATCAGAAAAATACCAAAAATTCACACAAAGTAAAATTTGATGTCCCGATTCTAAATGAAGAATTTTATTTGGATCAATAGAATTTATAAGAGTGACCAAAACTATATTTATAGATGATTCTCCATCAAAAGGCGATAAGTCGACCTTTTTTGAATGTTAGAGTATATATGTCTAAATATTAATTATTTTCATATTTTAATCCTTTATCTTTTATTGGAAAAATGTAAAAACATTTAACAAACATATATAATCATATTTTAGTTATTTCCATTCATTCCTTCCAATACAACGACTACGTGTTAACTACTATTTAAAATAATATTATTTTATTACTAGTGTGCAAGGTAAGATTTCAATGAAACTCTTTGTTGCGTATTGGGTATGCTATCAAACATAGCTACTCCTTTAAAGTAAAATTAATATTTAATTTGAAAATATTAATAAATATGAAAATGTTTTATTCTTTATCTAATTGGGATGTTATAATCGGAATATAATGGATTTGATTTATTTTACATTCACATTAACATAGTATAATAGGTTTATTTCTCAACTCCATAAACACCATTTTCCAATGATATTTAAAAATTAACTAATGCAAAGGAGAGAAATTTAATTTTGGGCCTAAATGAATTATAATTTTATATCCATATATGTATATACACCTATTATTATTTGAGAAGAAAGAAATTGAACATCAATCAATTTTTATAGAATGATTATCCTATGAAAATAAAATGGCCATCGATGATATAAAGTTAAAATCTTGGTAAATAACCTTTAGTCAAGATAATAATGTGTAAGTTATTAACATTGTATTGGAAAACATTTATAGGTTTAACTCAATATTTTACATGGTTAATCCAATGGAAAGGCTACCCAGGTGATAATTCCTCAATAAGAAGATTGACCAATAGCATATTCATATTGCAAAGACATTTAATGAAAGGTTTTATTTATGGATAGTCGATAATAATCCATGACTGAGGCCATGATGGATCATTTATCTCATGGAGATTTCATTTCCACCACATAAAAATATATGTGGACATGGATAAATAATTAAATGGTTTTTTGGCTTCGATTTAATTTCTGAGAAAGAAACAATTTCAGGGAACAAAAAATTTAATATTCAAATATGTTGAATATAAGTACTATTATCAATGATGAAGAATATTTTATAAAACTATAGGAAATTTTATATGTTTAAAGAAAAAAATTTATTATTTTTTAGGAAATTATAAAACAATAAAATAATTATTTTCAATAGGTTATATAAATTTATTATAATTTTAAATTGATATTAAAAAAATGAATATGATGTAAATAACGAATGTAAAAAATTAATATCGTTATGAATAGAGAGAAAATACGAAGATAAATCTTGAAACAATTTTGCATAACATGTTGTAATTTTGTTGTAAAAAGATAAGAGTATATCAGTATTAAGAATAATTTTCACATATTTGTTCAAAGTATTTTAATAAATATTTTATCATTTATTTTTTCCAATAACAAAAATAAATATAATAAAACTACATGAGACAAAATGAAAATGATTTTTAAAATATTAATGTTTGTTTTTTATATCACAGGGTCTGAATTAAATAGTTTATTATAAGAGAACTATAAATACATGGTAAAATCTAAGAAATAAAGGAAAAGTAATTATAATGTAAATAAAGGAATCATATAATAAATATATAAAGATTATCAGAGATAGATTAAGGGAGATAGAAGACATAACCTCAAGTATAAAAAATAGTGAGAAAGACCCCTTTAAAAGGGTAAGATAAAATATATAAATATAAAAGAGAGTTAGGAAGTCATTTAATAGTACAAATTTAAATATAAATCAGTATGTAATACTTATAATACTTTATATATTATAGATATAGGAAAAGATTGTAAATAGATGAAAATTTATGGAGAAGAATAGAGGTTTTAAATAAAATGTCTATCCACGCCCCCTAGATCGATTCAAATGTCACCAAACCTCATAAATATTTAATATTTTTTTAATTGAATGATAAAAAACCAAAACAATGGTTATATAATATTATATTAGTCATTTATTTTCATATGTTATTTATTTCATAGTTTAATTATCATGTTGACCATTTGGTGTTGTTTGGTCCACAGTTTATATACCACTTCAGTATAATCATATCCACTACCATTTCCATCCACAACACTATTGGCTTCATATCAGCAGCCTCTGATCACCACCTGCAGTGGATGCTGCGGGCCTCCTTCACTACCATTGCATTCTAGTGGGTTCTTGCGTAGGCCACTGAACTCGCTTCGATGGTCCATTTTCTGATCCAGAAGTCCTTTTGTGATACTCGAGTCACCAACTCCACTTCTGTGTTCTCCAAGCCATCTTTTCGTTGATCTAGGTGTCTAAACCCATTTAGAACCTCCTCAAAAGAATCATTCATGACCATAGGGATTTTCCAGTAAAGAACATGAGGAGGAAGATAGATCATAGTGAACACCCAAGTTAAAGAACATATACCTTGTTCATTTGTCCTCCGTTTGGTGTGTTATAAAAAAAAGGGATATTTTCAAATAATTTCTATGATATAGTCCCCTCATAATTCCTCCTATGTCAAAACTATCCTTCCTGTAAGGATAATCAATCTGTGGGACAATTTTTTTTGTGAATTGTTACACAATATTTATTTAGAAAGGAAGAACATCGGAGAGTTTGATACATAGAAATAATCCCCTACCTGTGTTTGGATCGATCACTAACAAAGGGTGAATCCTAAATTTGTCATTTTTCGATCTTCCAACATCTTTTTTGAATCTGTTCATTGATCCATCATCGTTCCTCATTCATCGTCGCTCATTGTTCGCCAAAGAGTATCCTCCATGAATTCAATGCAAACTTCATGATCCTCCCCTGATCTCGTATCAATGATAATCAATTAAATGGAGGAAACATGTATCAATGTTTCTATTACACTCAGTCACCACGTACTTACGCTGCTTCATTTATGAAATGAAATAGAATTTTTGTTACACTTGAGTTGCAACATCCTTATGTTGTTTCATTTATGAAATGAAATAGGAGGCTTTATTTTTCATTGTAGCGAAACATTTTTGAATAAAATAAACATCTAATGTTTATTTTATTTTTATTTAAAATTCTAAAAAAATAAATTGTTTCCTTCGACTTGTGCCGGTAATGGTTAGGCCCGACCTTAGGAAATCACAACCCCACAATCTCAATAGTACTCTTAGATTTACAATATCAGTTACTATTTATTAGTTATAGGATTTTAAAATAATAGAATATTTATGTAATTATTTTACTTACAGTCATGTCCCAAAAACTACATTCCATAGTTGACCCGTAACAGCCAATGATAGGCTCCACCTAAAGAAAGAAAGGCCTCATGTACTTATCGGTGGTCATAGATTTTCAGTCTTAGTCACCATTCATGAGTCACCAGGATTTGAAAAATAAAATAATTGTGTAATTATCTTATTTATGATTATTCCATTTTCAGGTTTTCTCACTAGAGGCCTGCGCCAACTAAAGTTATGTCGCACCATGGGTAAACTCACCATCTAGAACAAAGTGGGGCCCTTCGATTTCTGATATGAATTCTTATTTAGGACATATTACACTTCATTAGGAATACATATCACAATCTCTATTTAAAAACGTACCATTTTTTTGGCGGACCATTCTGGGAACTCCAGGCCTCAGAATTTCACATTTTCTCATCTCCAAGTCTTGAAATTTTTATAATATTATTTTTCAATATAAAACTAATAAAATATGATCCATTATAGGTATAGTCATTCCATGATATCTATATTTTACCCTCAATGTTTGTATGAAACCTCTAGTATATAGTGAGGTGGGTTTGAGGTCATGTTTCCAACAAATATGGGGCACCAATATGTGAAATCTAGTTCAGTACATCCCATAGTGGTATAAAATTAGTTTTCTTTTCATCCATTTTGTATTTATAATAGGTAATTTTATAAATGATACTAGGTTGAGTCAATCCTTGGTCTTTATCACATGAATGGGGGTAGCTAACCTGTGTACATGAGAAAATCGAAGTACCTAGTATGGGATTGTTGTAAATTATTTTTTCCCATATAGTTGGATGTTATTTCCCCTTGGGTGATTTACTTGTTGTGTAAAGTTATTAATTTTATGATATTTTTCTCATGGCCAGGTATGACATGGGGTTTTTTGTATAATCCATCATGCTAGGTACTCAAAATTAATTGTGACAAGCATTATTTTAGGATCCCATGGAAAATAGGTTTTGGGATGAGGTTTTTAAATGAAAATGGTTTTTATTTACTTGTTTAATTTAAATAAAATGGTTTATCATATGAAATTGAAAATTGTAAATGATTCTAAATATTATAAATGATATTATAAAGTTGATGTATTATGAGAATCATTATGATATGAAAATGTTTTACCCTATTTTACCCATGACCTCTGTGAAGAATGGTTAAGGGTTCTAGTTGTGCCTCGATTTTGAACGTGTGACAGGATTTGGGGGATGACTGGTTATGGAATTATGTTAATTCTAGTTGCATAAGTGTGATAATGATTTGTTATGGGTCCTATGATGTGTATTATTCATTATGGATATATGAATCCACGACGATGCTTGTTGATAGGAAAACATTTGGGCATGGATAGAAATGATCCTCCTTTACTAGAAATTTAGGCTACAATAGTTCCAGGTGAGGGAGTCAGAGAAAAATCCCTAAAACAATTTATCACTTTATGTAGTTTAGGAAAGAGGCCTTAAGGGGGTTGTGCAGAACCTGTCTGACTTGATAGAAGAGTTGCAGTGGCATCACCCTCCGACATTTATCGACGAGGGTTGGCCTGAAGTAGATGATTTCTAGATTAATTATATCTACACAATTCTAGTCCACTCAGAAACTCATAGTAATAATAGAGTCAATCTGACAGATTTTGTGCTACTTTTTCAGGTGAAGTGTTGTTGGCACATGTAGACATGAGATGGAAAAGTGGAGAGATTAGAGAGGAAGGTATTCCAAGAGAAGATATTGGAGCCCATTTACCCTAAGATAGTCTAGAAGGAAAATTTAGTTATGTTTATGTGGTTGAACTAGGGGTGTATGTATGTGATGGAATATTCTGGTCGCTTTAATGATTTTTAGTTCTTTGTTCCATCATTTGAAGTATATGAAGCTACTATGGGAAAATGGTCTTAGGATGGGATTAAATATGAAATTAAGAACCGGGTTAACATCCCTAGGATGATGAATTTTTCTGAAGTGGAAAATCAAGAACTCATATATGAGGGGAATGTGAGAGAGGCTTTAGTGGAGGGCATGTTTTTTCTTTTGGAAGACTATGAGCTATGTCATCCGAGAGTAATAAGTATTTCATTGAGAACATCAACTATAGAGATAGAAGGAATAGTGGACATATGGAAGGATCAGTCACTAAATACATTATTTGGCTGATTTTACAATTGTGTGGTTGGATGAGTTTAACACCTTGAGATTTTGTGAATTATTATTTTTTGAATTAATTAATTTATTTTTTATATTTTTTATTTCTTAAAAAATTGAGGATAGTTAATTTTATATTATAAAACTATGTCTGGATTTCATTATATGTAACACCAATCTAATAATGCATAACACACAACAGAAGCTTTAGCTATCTATAATCGAACACTGATGCTATCTTTCATTACACGCAAAATTTACTTTCCTCGATGGCATATGTAACGCACAAGATAGAGATTTACTGAATGATAATATATTATTAAAAATTTCATTCTTAAATTAATTTAATTTATAGATTATACATTGAATTATCAGTCATGAATAGTATTAATGGATTAAGGAAAATATAAGTTTTAAAAAATATAATATGAATTAATAGGTTACCTATTAAATATAAATGAATATGAAAGACGATTAAATAAAAAAGTTAATAGTATTATTTTTATGGTCACAAAGTTATTTTACCATAATAAATTAAATTAAATACAATTATTGAGTGATATTAAAGTCATATATATGTTATATATTCAATAAAAGTTTTTTTTATTCATTCAATAGATTATATAGACAAAAGATAAATAACAATTCCAATTTTATGCTTAAAAACATACATTTTTATAAATTTAGTATTATCACTTATTAATAGAGAACCCATTTTAAATAAAAAAATTCACACTTTTATATAATTAATATTTCGAAATAACCATCATCTTGGAAACATAAATATAAAAATTAGGTTATGATAACTTTTTGGTATTTTTCAGTAAGGTTTCATTTTTCAATGGATAGATAAATACTAAATTTTAGTTCAAAAATTTTTTTTTATCTAATGTATGCATATGGATAAATTATATATTGATATTTTTTTCCAAGTTTAATTATATAATATTTTTATCAATTAATTAAATTTAGGATATTGAAATAATTTTCACTTTAAACCTGTGTATAAAAATGGAGAAACATTTTTATTGTACTTACAATAAAAAACGAAATTGTCGGCCAGACTATAGGATTATTTTTAAATTAATTTCCTCCACTTCTATGATCAGAATATGGAAAAATGAAATCCATATTTAGAATAATTATAATATATAATTTCTATATATGTCGACCTAGTTTTGACCAAAAATATTTGGGGAAGTGATTGAAATTAATTACATCAATGATGGTTAAATTAAGCATAATAAGAGACTAAACCATAATCTTAAATCCCAAAACTACCTATAAAGTTTTCCAAAATCCATTTTATGGAAATATTTATACCCTATACTCCATTTTATCAAGACTGTATCATTATTGGATCAACATTCAAAATTATAAACATGGGTGTAATTCTCTATTCAAATATTTTAAAACGTGCCACTACTTCATTCCTTTAAAAGGCCACCACTTCACCCTCTTCTTCAAACCTAAAAAAAACATAGTATCATAAAATATATTCCAAATAAACTTTAAAAAATCCCTATATTCCTAATTTAATCCTCTATCAGGGTTTACATTTTTCATGGAATCCTTTTGGAAAAAAACTAAATGAAGTTACCCAATTAAGATGCAACACCCTCTCTCAAGTTGCTTTCATTTAATTTCCTTCTACACCACCTTCAATATATTTATTCATTGATTGTATGAAAACAACATTATCCTCAATATACTTGGATGTTTTAATGCAATTTTTAGGCCTAAAATTGTAAACACTTTTTTTAAGGGGTAACAAACATAATGTTTACGTGTTGGATAAACTACCATCTCACCAAATGATGATTGGTTATATTTCCTTTACCACTTCTCATGGTGAAAATAATGATGGAAAATATATTTATGTATTTTATTATTTATATTTAATAAATATTTATGGTTCTTTATACTTTTTACAACACACATATTTTTACTTTTCATTTGGTGTAAATTTGATAATTTCGTTTGAGGAAGTGTGGACAACTGCCCCCTCAATGTGATGTGATTTGTTCACACACTACATGGAATTTATTAACTATAGGTTTAGTTAAATTATATGATATATATAATATTATAATTATAATATAATGCTATTTTATTTTTATATACATATAGGACATTCTAATTCATTCTTTCAGTATGACTATAAAAATGGAAACATCGTTCATGCGTTCACACAGCTTACCACCTCCATGAATGATGTATTACATTTCAAAATTATTTATTATATTGATTATTAAAATTCAAATTTAATAAATATAAATAATAATTATATAATATATTAAATTATTTAAATAATTTTATAAGTATAAGGAATAATGTTTTAACGAATTAAGACACATACAAAAAAGGGGAATATCACCTAAACCGTATCCTTGACAAGGAATTGTTAACAAGTCGGTAATATGAATTCATAATAAAACCATATAATGTATTTTGTATAAAAATATGGTTCTTTGATATATTTATAATAAACATATATTTATTATAGTTGAGATTTGTACAAGTACGATGAGAGTCAATACACAAGGTAAGGGGATTCCATCTTACATTTTATTTCAATGAGATATATTCTTTATTCACCACCCAATCCTTTTAAGTGGTGTATATAATGACCATTTATGTATTAAATTATTATTACAGTTATATTTATTGGTATTTACATAACTAATTTGACCATTATTTAATTGGGATTATGCTTCAAAAGTTACCAAATCAATAAAATAGTTTTTTTATCAATTTTCCTTCTTTGAGACTCATGTTTTATAATGCGCATAAATAAATTTTGAGGTTTATATACATCCATTTTATGTGATATATCATTAATATAAATATTGTAATCATATTAAAAGCTTAATATAATTTAATTTTCTCACATGGAGAATATGACCCCAAGATACCAAGTGATAAGAGTTTATTGAAACAATCTCATCTCTTTTCAATGTTGTTTATGTTTATGATTCCATTGATGATATCTTATAACCCATATCTCATGAAAATACATTAAATTTATTCTCCTATGTTTATCCGTGATATATCTATGTATTGCTACCATCATTATTCAATTTAATACCAAATATAGTTAATAAAGTTTTTTAACAAATCCAATATTTACCCTATCATTAGTTTCTAATCTATGTTTTCTAAAAAAGGGTTCCAATAATATTCTAAAATTATAATAAAATATTTGAAAGAAAATTTTCCCAATTTTTTTCAAATACCAATTTTTTCAAAGGAATATTCTTATCTCTTTCAAAATGAATAAATTTTCAATGATTTTTTATAGTGTAAAAGTAAAGTTATATTTACCTCATCATCAATTATTTGAATATATTTTTTCATGTTTATGAGGATATTTGTTTAGAAAATTTTTTAGATGATATTTTCAAGGACATGGTATTCAAAATGTTTTCAGGATTCATTTATAATTTTTAAGGAAATTTTTTTTCAAAAGGTTTTATGTTTTAAAGAGAATTTTTTCAAAAAATAAAATATATTTACCTCAATAAATGTTTCCAAAATATACATAAAAGTTATTTTAAATTTAATATAACATATATTATTGTTACTAATTCCCTTCTAGGAAATGATCCAATGGTTCCTTTCATATTATTTCTCAAATGTTTTATGTTTTGATTCAATGATGCTTAATACACCCATTTAACTTCCACATTTTTTAATCTTTTGAATCCTGCTTCTTTTATCATGTTTTTCATTCCCAAAGTGATTATGAATCTTATATATTTTCAAAGGTTATGATGTTATGAATTGATAATTATACTTATTTAATTTCATGGGTTATGATTTGATGTTTATAAAATCAATATATTTTTATGGGTAATGAAATGAGGAATGTTTTATAATATTGTGTCACATGTATGAATGATATTATTATGAGATTGGTGGGACCAATATATATCTCCAATTTAGTGGGTAATGATAAGTTTTATATAATCGTAGAGAGTACAGATGTTATAGCCCAATCTTGAAAAAAATAAGGTAAAAAGTTGTAGCCCATGTTTAAAAGAAAGTTGGTAGGAATGTTGTAACCCATTCTTGAAAATAAGAAGGTACATGGGCTGTATCATAAGTCAAAATAAAATAAGGGTACATAGGTTGTACCTGAATACTAATAAAATAAGGTATATGGTTTTTAGCCTAATCCTAAATGAAATAGGGTATAAGGGTTGTATCCCATGCCTGAGCACAATAAAGAACATGGGTTGTAGCCCAAACTTAAAAGAGACAGGGGATATAAGTTGTTATCCCAAGCCCATATTGGGTACACAGGTCATAGCACAAGCCTAAAATGTTATAAAGATCGTGGTAGGTAGCCTTGAAATAAAATTTTATATTCTTATATGTATTCCACAAATCATTTGGCTTATTCCTCATTTATTATTTCATGGACCTCGATGTTTATTTCCTTATGATTCATATCTGATGAACTACCATGATTTTTAGAATAACTCGTGTTTGTGATATTTGATATATTGGGTATGATATTCTAATTCTACTATCAAATTCTAATAACTCTACATTCATTATTATTCTTACTGGTCTCCCTTGTTCACCCTTAATGAGAATCTGAGCTCACCCATTTTTATGTTTCATTTCCCTAGGTTATGAAGATATTTTTTTGGGTAGAAGTTTAAAGGTGGAGATATTTATAGGAGATATTGAATATCATTCACCAGGATAGATTATTTTTTCCTTTTTTCCAAAGATACTAAACTATTGTGGTCCTCAGGCATGTGTGTTTTTAATATACTAAATATTCATCTAAAATGGGGTTATATTCATGTATGCTAATCCTGGGTTGCAATATTTGGTATAAAATGAAAGTTTTAATCAACGATTTGGAACTTGTCTGAGAAAAAATTAGTGATATTCCACGGTATATCTATAAGGATATGTCTAGGGATGCATCTACCAACAAGTATAAGGATGAGTCCATATTTAAGAAAATGTCTTTGAATTTTGGTAAAGGATATAATGAGCGGTTTCCTGAAAAAAAAAATACATGTTTGGATACTAAAAGTGGATATTGATCTGGAAAAAATGTTCCTAGGGGTGAAAAATCTGACAATATGTCTCATGACTAACTCGGGGTAATCTGGTACATGACAATGGGCCTGCTAGACACCTGGTTTTACATACCTAGGGGATATGATTTGGGAATTCAAAAGATCATTATGAACCACAAAAAAGGATTTAAATATAGGATAATTATAAAGAACATTGGGTCAACCTATTGTTTCATAGATTAAAAAATTACGAGACATGATTTAGGATCTATATAAGTTATTTTTACAAGATTATATGGAATCCCAATATGAATAATGTCCCTCACATAAGGATTTTTGGTTTTAGTCAATGGAGATAACTAGAAGGAACATGGTTTTCTTTTAATGTTTTAGTTGTCGAAATTATGGGTATTAGGTGAATTGATTTCCCAAGTCAAAATATCATTGAGAGAGTTATGAAGGTGGTATAAGTACTAGTTATACTTTTGAAGAAAAAGATGCCCCAAACGACATGTGACATGTATGTGATTTTATTATAGTGTTTTTTATATTAAACAGAAGAAGAATTATTTGATTAAGGTTGGGTAACCTTAATACATGCTTCATATTTCATATTCTAGGAAATAGGTATTAAAGAATATGTTCACGAATCCCAAGCCATGGTTTAAGAATAATGATGTATTAATGAATTATTTATGTTATGGACATTAGATACTATTTTATATGAATCATGAAATATATAAGTATTCTCAGTATAATTTTTCATTATGTATTGAAAAGCACACATTGAATTGTTATGAAGACATAGAAAATTTATTTATAAAAAAGGAAATATTTTGATTTGGGGAAGATAACCCTTAATTAATACATGGCGTTGAGATAATGATGTTTGGATAAATGTATGTTGTGTATAAATAAGTAAATTGGAAAGATCAGATTAAACCTAAATTGATTATGGAAAAAGTGTTATATCTCATCAAGGATAATGTTTACAACATCATTGATTTAAAATATATATCTAGTAATCATTAGAATAAGGAATCCTACATGTTTTCCAAAAGTATTATGGTATGCAATGTTGTTACCATGTTTCAAGGGAATATACGATGAGGGTATTCACTTGTTTTGAATGTGACATCCATATGATACATTGTGAAATATGGGGGTGTCAATGTTAAGATGATGTCATGAAATTCTTTCCCAATATTGGAATTTTCATCTTTCTAAAAGGATATAATGATAACCATACATGGATTGATTAAGTTAATATTTAGATGAATTCAATAATATTAAAATATTAAATATCAAAATAAGGATTTATGCATATTGGATACTCTGGTAATATAATTTTTTTTGATTGCAACAAATGATAAATGGGAGGAATATCATGGATCTCATGATCTATTAAAACTCTAGAGATGAAAAAGTCACCTTCCCAATTAGAGAAAGAGTTGAAGTAGATCAATGAACAATGAAGGGTGACGTTGTCTAAAAATCATGAATGTATATCGTCTCATGAAAATTCTTCATATTTATGAAAAATGATATTGAAACAAAAAATTCTATCATAGTACCTCTATTTCCAACGAATCTTATTTTCTTTTAGTTCATTGTAGATTTATGGCTTTCTAATTGATAACATTCTCTTAACCTTGTTCTCTATTTCTATCCATCAGAACATGATAGTAAAATTTTTATTCTATGTCCATGTTTTCACATCCCACCTATTTTACCCGTTGTGTAATCCTAGTTATATGTTACATTGCGTAACCATTATGGTTCAAACATTACCATTTTAATGGAAGTTTTAATATTCATTTATACAATGTGGGTTTCTATAAGGACCCGACCTTATTACATTACATAATCTTAAATTTTAGTCAAGAAATCACTTTTTTCGTATTAAGGATATTTTCAAGTTTAGAGTTTTATAGAATTAGATTTTAATTCATACATAACAATCTGCATTCATATAGATAACATTTTACATATACAGTATCCATTTCATTCAAAATATAATACTTTTCAAATAAAAAACTATTTCATTGAAAAATATTAATAAAATTTAATGTGGATTCCTTCATTGTCTTACCTAACCTTATATCTAGTGAAAGTAATTTAAAAACATGGAATGAGCCAACAAATATTTGTAATGGATATAAAAGGAAAAAAATAAAACATTTGTCCATGAATACTTATAAGCGCATGAAATCATTTAAGAAACATAATTTTCACCCATATATACTTACATTGTGAGACATGACATTCCCACAAAAAATAATAAATATAAATAGAACCATAAAATTATCTTTGGTAATTACTTATTTACATTGTAACCCTCACAGCTACCTTACAATGTAACCCTCACAACTACATTATAATGTAACCATTTCTATTACATTTGGAGTAACCATACGGTTGAACTAAAAATTACCTAAACCGAATGAATTTTAAGGATATATAGGTCCCAAAATTCATCATAAAAAATTCCAATTAACCATGATATAATAATATAACATGAATAATTTCAGAAAAACGTTTCTTTTGAATTTTGTAAAAAATAATTTTAAAACTAGATTTTAAAAGGATATCCCCTTATAAATATCTTAAAATTAAAGAGAGAATTAATAGGGTAAATATAATTTGTATATAAATTAAAAATAAACACAATTAAACATAATATAAACTGAATTTATCACTCAGAAATGTTTACTACCATATAAATAATGAAGTAGAAGGTTAACACAAAGAATGGAAATCCGATTACGAATTCCCTTACCATGTGTTTTTATTACTTAAATCTTTTTTAAACCTACTGTATAATGGTTAAAAGAGTTTTATTAATATCTTAATGAAACATATTCATTTTAATAATAAATTATATGATCTTTTTACGACATAATTTCACCATTTAATTAATACTATTTTCTTCCTTCCATTGTTTTGGGTGCTTTCTTTACATGATTCCCACAACCGGTTTGTATTTGATTTTCTTGTCGTATGGAAATGAAATTCCAGAAGATGAGATAAATGGTATTCATAGGTTTCCATAATATATAATTATAGATAAATTATTTTTTTATCAAATATGATGATGAATATTTAGATAAAACATTAATGATATTTGTTTAAATAATTTTTTGTTATTCTTCAATAATCATGAACTTGTTTCATTAAATAAATTTATGTCGTGAATAAAAGTACATTACAGAAGATAAAATAGGTTAAATGATACAATTTAAATTATTTTTGTCCCATTAAAATTGTTTTATGATTTGATTTTAAGTATTTAATGGAAATTGAATACACCTCATCCAAGATTTTGGTAAATTGGCACTTCACAGATGATATTTTTCTTTTTTGAACAAGAGGGATAGGAGAAAAAGAAAGCTAATAATTTTTTTTACATGATCAAAATAACATATAAAATATATATGATTCTAGGAAATTCATACCTCTTGGATAAGTGAAGGGTAAGAGAGTATAATAAAATAATGAATTTGAAAAGAAAACACATGATATTGAAAGAGGATTATAACCTCTTGATATCTTCACCTTGAGATCCTCCTTAAGGCCTTTGGCTTTGGATTTTTGGTTAGAACAGAGGGTCTTGGACATATGAAAGAGACTAGGGGAGGGGATTTGGTAGAATTTAGAAAATTCTCAACGCTTGAGTTCTGTGAGAGGAAGAGGCGAATGAGGGTGGTATTTATAATGGGGGAGAAGAGGGATTTCAGATTATTTAAATCATTCCTTTAATATTTTTTCCCAAGATTATTAATAGTCTCGATTCATGTTACCCAAAATAGTAATAAGTGCATGTGATATCCAACAAAGTTGTATCACATCAGAGATTTTGTAAAAAATTATTCATTTAATAGATAATTTGAATATATTGTATTTTATTGTATTTCACTATTCATAAAAAAATAATGAATTTTAGAAAAATCTAAAAAATTCACTCAGAGAATTTTTCTACATGTTTATTTATAAAATTAACTCTATTTTTTGGAAAATAATTTTATAAATATTATTAATTTATTTTTTTAAATAAAACCACAAATTATTCAAAAATATATATTTTAAATTTATAACCCATTTTTTAATACCTTAAAAAATTAATCAATGTCTCATTATCGTATAACATTAAGAAAATAAATTAATAATACAACTTAGTATTCATTAGGGTCATATTACTATTCATAAGGGTAGGTTACTATTCACCAAAAAAATCAAGTTGGTTCTATCAAATGCCAAATAACTTACTGATAACAAATTTAGATGAGCGTTTTTTGAAATTCAAATCCTAGAAGCAGAAAAATTATGTTTAAAGGATAGTTATAACTATCTACATAAAACAATGTCTCATGCATTTCCAATTTATTTTTAATTCCTTGGGGTGTAACATTATCCCCATTTTTTAGAAATTGCGTCCTCGTAATTTTATTTAATTATTAAACAAGTGAGTGTTTCTTTCCCTGATAGCATTTTTGGACTCCCATGTTGCTTTTTTAACCTTGTGGTTTCTCCAAAAAACCATTACCCTATGGATTATATTATTTAGCAATACTTGTCCCCCTTGATCAGGAATATGAATTGTTTTCCCTTCCTAAGAAATATTCTCTTCTAGATGAATAGCCTCTAGGCTCGAAACATGAGATGAATATAACATTTACATTCTCAACATTGAAACATTAAACTCATTATGTACCTGAGATAAACTCAATAGAAAATCTACATGGTAGGAGACTGGCCCAACCTTCTCTAGGATTTCATAGTGTCCAATGAACGGTGGACTTATATTTCATTTCTTATCAAAATGCATAACACTATTCCATGAGATATTCGACGAAAAACATGATCACGTACGTTGAAAGAAAAGTCTTTCCTTCGATTGTCTACATAAATTTTATGTCTTCTCTGAGCTATCCTCATGTTTTGAATGATCATCTTAACTTTCTCAGCGGATTCCTATACTAATTTTGGAGCCATCAACTTCATTTCACCAAATTTATCCCAAAAATATAGAGTTCTACACTGCTTCCCATACAATGCCTCAAATGGTGACATCAGTATACTGAAATGAAAACTATTATTATAAAAGAACTCAAATAAAGAATGATTTTGATCATAACTTCCCTAGTTTCCCATTGAACAATCATGAAGTAAATCCTCAAAAATTTGAATCGTTCATTTTGAATGACCATATGATTGAGGAAGAGAAGTTATACTGAAATTTAATTTAGTGCTCAATGAATTTTTGAGGACCCTCCAAAAGATAGAAGTGAACATGAGATCACGGTCAAATAGAAAGGAAATGTGAAGAATTTGTCAGTCGGTCAACAATAACCCATATTTCATTATTACCTCGAGTAGTCTTTGGTAGTCCCACCATGAATTCCATGGATAAATTTTCCTATTTCCACTCTATCACAACAAAAGTCTAAATTATCCCCATTGGTAACTGCTACTCTTCTTTAACTTATTAACTTGTCATACATTTCCCAGTAAAATATTCAATATCTCTTTTTATCCCATCCCACTAGTAATACTACCAAAGTTATCTGTACATCGTAGTACTTCCAGGATGAAATAAAAATGGAGAACTATGAGCTACATTAAAAAGATCTTTCATCAACTATGAATCATAAGTAACACACAATTTTTTTATAAATCTCAAAACACAATATTTATCAATTTTAAATTCTGGAAACTGACTATCTTTTACCACTTTTACCTTTTTTTTGTAGCTCACATGATTTCCTCTATCCCTGCATAATTCAGTTTGATAATGATGACTTTACTAAAACCAAAAATAAACAGATGTATTTCCAACACCAATAACTTTTATGCCAAAATTTATCAAATCATTAATCAAGGGTTCATGTTCCAAATGTAACATGGTTAATGATGCATTATTTTTTTGACTCAAGGAATCCTCCATTTTTTTCTTTTTCTAGATTATAATTAAACATAAAATCATCTTATTTTATCAATCCATCTTCTATACCTCATGTTTAATTCCTTTTCAGTGAATATATTCTTTAGACTTTTATGTTAGTATATATTTTACATTTGGATCTATAAAAATGACACCTCCAAATTTTCATAAAAAAACGACAACTGCTAATTCCAAATCAGGTGTTGGATAATTTAACTCAAGATTTTTTAGTTTTCTTGAAGAATAAGCAATTACCTGACCATTATTCATCAAAACACAACCAATTCCCTTCAATGAAGCATCATTGTAGATGAAAAACTCACCATTTTAGGAATTCATGGCCAAAACTAGAGAATTCACCAATCTCTTATTCAATTACCGACAATAATGATCACATTCTTCAATCTAAATAAATTTTACCCCTTTTTGTGTTATCTTAGTTAACATTCTAGAAAACCATGAAATTTTTTAAACAACTGTCAGTAATAACCTACTAATCCATTAAAACTATGAATCTTAGTAACATTTGTAGGTTTTGGCTATTCATCTACCAATTTGGTTTTTCTTGGATCCACTATTATTCCATCTTTATTTACAATGTTCCCAATAAAATAAATCTATTACAACTAAAAATCACATTTTCTGAATTTTCCATGTATTTTCTTTTCTTTTAAGGTTGGAAAAACAACCCTTAGATGTTTTTCATTATCCTATTTACACATAGAAAATACCAGAATATCATTTATAAACCCAACCACAATTTTGTCTATGAACTCATGAAATAATCTTGTAATAAGAATCATGAATACAATAAGTGCATTAGTTAACCCAAATGTAATAACAAAAAAATTATAATTCTTATATCTAGTATGGAAAACTGTTTTTAGGATGTAATCCACCTTCACCATCAGCTGATGGTATCTGGGTCTCAAGTAAATATTAAAAAAATATAGATCTCCCTGGACCAAATAAAAAAGGAAATCAATATGAGGAAAGGGATACTTGTTTTTATCATTAATGAAATTAGAATATATATAATCAATCCAACATTTCATTAAACCATATTTCATTTTGACAAACAAAACATGAGCACCCCATGGTGAAGTGCTATGAAGAATGAAGCCTCTATCAATCTACTACTACAAATAAAATTTTAATTTAATTAGTTCTATTTGAGGCATTAAATATGAGGGTTTGGACATTGGATTAGCATCATGAACTAAAGAATTTGTGAATTTGAATTCTTGATTAGGTATAACACCAGGTAAATCATCTAGAAAAATATCATGGTATTCATTTACCACTGGCACATCATTAATCTGGACAGTTAGCTTCTTTTCAACAATATCAACAAAATAGATTTCATTTACATATTTAAATAATTTCTCATCTTACTAATATGTTATCAATTGTATGAGTTCATTCTTATTTACAAATTGAATCTCTTTGTGAAGAAATACTTCTTTCACTCTATAGTTAATCATAGCATGATAAACAGAAATCCAATCCATTCGAAGAATGACATCAAACTCTACTAAGGAAAAAACAACAAGTTTTATAGGTAAAGTGTTTTCACATCCCACAATTTAAATATTATTATAATTTCTCTTTTCTATAATATATTTTCATTGTGTTTTAACAATAAGTTCTGGTGTCATTTGTTGAGGTTATATTCCCAATTTATAAGAAAATTCCTCAGAAATTAAGTAATGTGTAGACCCTGTATGAAGCCAAACATCAGAAAAATATGAGTAAAGAAACAAGGTACCTCATACAACTTTTTTAGATGGCTCTAAGTCTGTTAATTCTATCAAAATTAATCACATCACCCTTTTCTACTTATAATATGGATTCATTGCATCTTTGGATCAATCATCGGGCAAGACTTTTCATAATGACCCATCTCTACATATTTAAAACACATAACATTTTACTTATAAGGATTGGTCTTAGGATCATTTTCATTACATTCTCGGGCCATATGTCCGAACATTCCTTATCTGAAACACTTCTTAATTTTGGTAAGGCTTTCCCTAGGGTTCTTTTTCCACACCTTTCAGAAACTGGAAACTAGAATTTCTTACTACCAGATTTCATTGGATGATTCTTACCCATCGCTTTCCATATAGATCTCCTCTTCTCCTTATTTCCAAAGTGCACGTGATCATCAGAAAACTCCATCTCTACCCTCTCATCACATAAAACAAGTTTCTCAAAACTTTTGAATTTATGGAAGTCCAATGACCATCGATAACTTGGATTTAATCCTTAGTAAATTTTTTTTAATTTTTCATATCAAGATCTAGAATACGATTTTGAGCATACCTCACTAGTCGGGTGATGTTTTCATCATACACATCCACTAAATCTACCTTTGTTTCCTTCAATTCAATTAATTTCTTCTCCATCTTTAGTCACACCGCCATTAGAAAATACTTTTAAAGGAAAATACTTCTAAATTCATCCCACTATAAGGCATAACTATCATCTTTATCCTTAATATTATTTACTATTTACCAAAACTAATCCGATTCACCTTTAAAATGATAAATGGAAAGACTTTATATAAGGACCCAGCCTTAAAAAATTACATAATCTTTAATTGAATGAATACTTCTCATTGAGGATCTTTTCAGGTTTAGAGTTTTAGAGAATTAGGACATATATATTACATCTCAAAAGATTAAAAAGTAGACACATCTACTTAGTTTCAATTTTTTCATAAAATAAAAACTCTTAAAAGAAACATGTCTAGATACTTGTTGTAGTTAGAATGTCTTTCCTTGATCCCACCCTTGAACCTATTCATCTTTATGTCCCGTGGAAAACATTTCAAAAACATGGGATGAGAATAAAAAGCTTAGTAAGGGACATAAAAATATGGAAATAAAACATTAGTCCATGTATATATAAGAATCAATGAAATCATAATTTACTCATAAAACATAAGAACATTAACATACCGCATGAAATCATATGATTTAAGAATAAATCATAAAAATAAAAAGACATAAAGGTAACTTGAGGCATTCATAACATTCTTACGTAGGGAGTAACCCTCATGGTTACATTTGGAATACCCATCACAGTATATCCCCTAAATCTCTTCAGAGAAACCTTATCATTTAACTCCTTCATGTTACCCAATGCATTAGAGAGCTATCAGGGCGAACCCTCCCTTAGTTTATCATAGAACCACCCGATTTCATAAACATTTCCCAAGAACCATAACCTAATCATAAAACATAACTTAAGCATAAAGGAAAGATAACATTACCACATTGAAATAACAATATAACATTTTAAGATATTTAAATAATAAATCCATTCTAAAAACCATTTTCAATACCAAAATACCTAAAAAAAATTATATGGTATTTATTTTTCTTTTGAAAACATTATGTCTTGTTAATGAAGCCATAGATCAAATAATACTCACGGTGGCGGACAAGGTCATTGTCACTGCTTACGTTAAAAAAGAAACATTCCTTTTTGTCGTTTAGTAAAACGCTTCGTAGAGAAAATATTCCATTTGAATGAAATGAAAATTCAAAAGGGTTTTATACACCATATAAAATAACGTCATGTTGAAATTAATAGATGCCTCAATGAAAGGAGATTGAGTCGAAGTCCTGTACAATGATGATATCCTTAGAATATGGAAAAGTCAATTATATAATTATGTATGAAAAATATAAATACACCCTATATAAGTGGATATTAAGTGTGAAACAATCAGAGTTCATCCACACATATTCATAGAATGAAATAATCGAGAAGTAGTGGTTTAAACCAAAGAATTGAAATTGGGTTAAGAAGTTCCCTCACAGAAATTCGACAGCCTAACGACATCACTTTAAAGTTCAGAAAATGAGATTATGAGAGATAAATAAAGGTATATCATCACTTGGACATAACATTTACAACAGTAAGGATATATAATAACATATCCCAACATAATAATATTTAAATTAAAAGACTTAACAAAATAAGTATTTTAAAAAGAGGAGGGTGAATGGTTCCCTTACTGATATGGGTAACATTCAAAACGTACAACCCCTGAAATAACGTTCATAAAATGAAGATATAAATAAAAATAAATTATATTATATTAAATAAAGAATACAATCATGGTTAGTACATACACCACACAAAAGGAAATAGTGGTAATGTAGCATGAATCTCACGGGAATAAAAAGTGAGATAAAAACCCCTTACCTCGTTGTGATCAGTTGAGTCGTATGACCAAAAGATAATAAACACCAAATTAATCACATAATACCATGAATATAAATAGAATCATGATACTATATATGAAATGGATGTACACAATATACCACATGAAACAAATAAGTAGTGAACAATGGAAATCTCACGGAATTAAAAGTGAGATAAGAAATCCCTTATGAAAATTCGGCAGCCTAACAGCACCACTTAAGAATTCCAAAAATGGATTGATGAGTCAAATAGGGTATCTAATCATATGAACATAAAAATTACAGTAAGAGGAATATAAAATAACATCCCTCAACAAAATAAAGAAGAGCTTAAAAGAAGTGACATAAAAGAGAGTACTTAAAAAGAAAAAGAGAGGTAGGAACCCTTACCTCAAGCCCGACTTGTCTTGTTCGTTTCTTTATATTCCGGAATAATAAACTTAGGTCAATTTATAATTTCTTAAGGATTTATATTAAAGTTTAT
Source organism: Viscum album (assembly GCA_963277665.1). Taxonomy (NCBI): domain Eukaryota; kingdom Viridiplantae; phylum Streptophyta; class Magnoliopsida; order Santalales; family Viscaceae; genus Viscum; species Viscum album. The sequence continues at coordinate 1,955,354,334 of OY728125.1, forward strand.
TACTCAATTCATATAACATATTATCATGTTATCATAATTATTTAATTATGTGAGTTCATATCAAATGTTTTGTCGATGTTCGTTACATGAGTCAAAAAATGAACTTGTTTGAAAAGAATTGTCCATGTAGTTATAAGTAAATCATCTAAAGAATAGTATTAGTGATTTAAATGTCATATATATAGATTATATATTCGTTTTATATTATTCCATAACATTTGGAGATAAAAAATGAAATGCAGCATTCATGGAGACGGTAGGTCGTACGTACGCATGAACGCTACTTTCATTTCATTTTCATATTAATGGAATTAAAACTAAATGAGAGATATATATATTATAATTACAGTATAATATATATGTCAATAGGTCACATTTTTTCATTAATTTCATTATTTATACACTCAATGTATTGCATGAACGAGTCACATCACTTGAGGGGGCGGTAGTCCACACTTCCTGAAATGAAATTATCTCATTTTCACAACATGAAAAGCCTAAAGGTATGTTTTAAATATAAAATACAGAAGCATATAGAGGACATAAATATAATATATATCATATATAAATATATTTCCATCATAATTTCCACCATGAGAAGTGGTAAGAGAAGATTGAACAATCGTCGTTTCATGAGGCAGTAATCCGCCTTCCATGGAAACAGTATGTTCTTTAACCATTAGACGAAGGTGTGTGTAAGTGTTGGTAGAATTCATATCCTAACAAAATCATATTATATTGAGGATAATGGTGTTATTATGGGATAAAATAATAAGAAGATATTGTTGTGTGAAGAAGGAAAATAAAAGAAAGAAACCCGAGAGAAGACATTACCTCTAAATCAGGTAACTCTTTTTTGATTTGAGACAAAGACTTCCTTGGAAAGACTTCTTCCCAATGTGAGGATTCTAAGAGTAATATAGGGATGCGTAGAGATAATATGAGAAATTTTTGGAAGATCCAAGGGTTTGAGAGGTGTGGGTAAGGGGGTAGAGGTGGGGGCCTTTTATAAGAGGGAGGAGGGTCACTTTTGGAAAGACTTGAAATGTTACTTTATTATAAAATGTTTTTTGGATTTTAAGGGTCCCAATATAATATATTTTGAGTATACGGTGATAAGGGTTATATATACACCCATCCATTAGGTTTTTGACAAGTTTATGTTTTATATTTTTCCTTATCTTTTCATTTTATTTTAAATCATTCATTAATGAGGTAATCACTGCATCATCATGGTGTCATTAATAATTTTATTTATTTGATGTCTAAAAATTATAGAAAAATTATCATGATGTAGGAAATATTTTTATCTTTCTAATGAATATTTTTACTCAAAATGATAACTTGTCTAACCCAATGTAAAAACTGATTTAGAAAAACAATACATGTTTGTGACATTGTTATTTCTACTTTAAATAAAAAGTTATTAATGTAATTATCATTCCCATGTGGCTTCATGGGGCCCCAAAATTGATCCATGGATTTTCATGGTCGACCATGACTCATCCAATAAGGTTAGGACATGTTTCAAGGTATTTTGATATTTTTATAATATTATTTTTACCTTAAATTACCCTAATTTCAATTAATCACGGTTAATAAAACTCAAACGTTACTCTTTACCAAAAATTATTTTTATCCCATTGAACCACATTATACTTACTAATAAGAACCACATATGTCGGATTTTTAATATTCAATTCATAGAAGTGGTAAAATTTTATTTAAATGAAAAATTCAGTTTTTAACAACTACTTAGTGGTTTCATTATTCATAACATATTGATGTTTTTCAGGAAAATACCAAAAATTAACCCTAATATATATTTGATATTACAAATTAAAAAATGATGTCCATTTAACCAAATTGAAAACACAAAATTTTCATTAATTAATTTTATAGTTAATTCATGCTGTCAAAACAAATAACGTGTTTTTTAGGAAACAATATCTATCAAAATATTGACACTTGTTTATGTCCAATTTCAAAGTGAAATTAATTCCAATTACCACCATTTGATTAAATTGTAAAAATATATTGTAATTACACTTTAAAACAAATTAAAAAGATAATCTAACCATATAAATAAATAATATTAAATTGAGGATTTGAATTAAAATACAGCATGTTTCACTATTCATTGAAAATGAACATTATTGGAAAAATAAATAATTTTTACACAAAGTACATTTTTATTCCCTGATTCTAAATAAGGATATTATTTTGACAAATATAACATGTAAAATTGACAAAAAGTAGTTTTAAAATGGTTTCGCCAACAAAAGGCGGTTAATCGACCATTTAATGAATATTAGAATATTTATTCTTAAAATTTGATTCATTTGCATTTTAAGCATGTATCATGTATTGGGTAATTGTTAAAATATTTAACAAACATATATAATCATTTTTTAGTTAGTTCTGTTCATTCTCGCCATTACAACGGCTAGGCGTTAACTACCATTTAAAATAATATTATTATATTATTAGTGTGCAACATAAGATTTCAAAGAAACTGATTGTTGCGTATTGGGTATGTCATAGAACATAGAATTACCATTAAAGTAATATTAACATTTTATTCACAAATATTAATAAATATGAAAATGGCATATTCTTTATTTACCTGGGATGTTACATCCTTCCCCCCTTTTGGGAATTTCGTCCTCGCAATTTTAAAATTGGGCTTGGAAGCTTCATTTAATGTCCCACATCAGAAAAAGAGTCAGTAAAAATATGACTTTAAAAGAAAGAAATAGAAGTACAATGGTCACCCGAGTTAACCCATACAAGGATTCCATGTAGGAATACATTGATATGGAACAGAAAACAAAGGGTCATGTTTTAATGGAGAGTGATAGAAAACATGATTAGGAGAAAGTTAACCACAAGAAAATCACAAACTTATAATGTGTGTAAATGGTCTTTGATTACCCAGTAGGAAATGTAAACCAACAACGGTTTTGTTTTATGTTACTTTTCATAATTTTTAGGAATTCATTTACTACATAGAATAAAAACAGAAGGAAATATACTTACCTTCAAGTAGAGTTTCATCCTTTTATATATTTCTACCAATACTAATCTTTTCTCCAAATGATGAGAATTCAAAAAGACTTGGTCACATCAAAAGCACAAGAATCAACTTCTAGAGAATAGCATAATCCAAAAAAGGATAACTATATATTTCCCTTGTATTTTGACATCAAATAAAACAAAAATGGTTAGTATGAGATCATATAATCCCCAAAAAGAACAATCCTTTATAAAAAGAAAAGCTACTCTTAATCTCCAAAATTTTTCCAACAATTCCCAATGTTCAACAAAGACCATTCAATAAATAGTTATCTCTAAGATTATACAAAGTAATCCAAAATAAGATTTAATCCCAAATCACTAAAGGATTTAATCAAATAGTCTTCCAAGGTAAATCTTAACATTTATCTCCAAAAAACATCAGTTACTCTTAAAGTCTCATATTGAAAAGTAATTAACCTAATCAAATATCCTCCATGATAGGTTAATCATTTCAATATATAACCCAAAATAAATGTATTCCTGATTCATAAGATCATCTATCTAAAAAGAATTAGTCATACTAACCAGGGAATTCATGTATCCCAGTGGTAGGCGATAAATACCGGTCACACTTTGGTTGTGGGTTCGATTCCCACAGCTTTCATCTGACTCTATGGGTTGTCACAAGGTCTGCGTGTTGTCCCTTTTAAAAAAATATATAATTTTATAACATTCCCAGAAATAGATAAATTCATAAAAAATAACCATAACATATTTTAACCACAAAGGTTATCTAATAACTTTCGTTTTGCATGCCAAAATAAATTAACTGGTAATTGCCTCAAATTCCAGGATCATATAAACCAAAATGGTTCTTTATAACTATATCCACAAAATAAAAGATAATTATTCCTTGAATAATATTTTCATATTTCAAACATTAGGGTTGCACATACTATAAAAAGTATTCTAATGTAATCCCATCATCAAAAGAGCCTTAATACTTTTAAGCATTTCACCATCCTAAAATCTACCAAAACTCTTGAATCCCTTATATGTTGACTTCTTACTCATTAAAAATTATTCATGATCCATTAACCATTACGTTACAACTTATTCATAAATATTTATTTCCTACAAAAAAATAATGAATCATATCCTAAGATTCAATAATAGGAAGACATATATTAAGAAATAATCCATACCTTTCATTGGTCATTGTCAGTTTCTTCATCCTCAATCAGAATGGCATTAGGTAATCGTAAATGAATATTTGGACGGTCTTGGTTATCCCATTCCTGAAACTTCTTTGTAGGACATGTGTTTTCATAATGACCATGCACACCACATTTTAAACATTCAATTGATATGTCAGAATGAACTTCTTTCCCTTTCCTAGAGTCAACTCTATGCTTCTTTTTTCCGTGGAAGGATCTTGCTTTAGGACCATAATCTCCACATATATTGCATCTTTCTGTCCCTTTGAAAAAAATATCTATGTGTTTATTTCCACATCATTGACACATTGTTTTTTGAACATTCTTACCATTATGATAATTACCTGAACTTCCATAGGGATTTGTTTCTTGCATATCTGATGCCTTATAAAAATCACTAAGGATCAGGTGGTAAATAATGACTCCAGATAGGTGGTTGAGAATAACCACAAGAGTTCTCATTGCATCTCCCATATCTTTCAGTTGCTCATTCAGAAAGCCGTCACAGTTTTCTTCATATCCACTGTTACTTTAGTGCCTGCTAGATCCAGCCATTTACTGAAACTAAATGGCTCAGTGTGAGAATATAATTAAAATCATCATATAATATATTATTAGGAGGGTAAATACTAAGATATAATTATTTATCTTAAACTCATTTACTACGTCTAAATAAACTATGACTCTTTCTGAAATCCTAACCATTATGGTATTGTCACTTATGCTTAAAAAATACCCTAACATCTAAAGTTATCTAAACCGACCTCTGATACCAACTATAAGGACCTAGCATTAAAACATTACATAATCTTTAATTAAATGAATAATTCACATTGAGGATATTTTCAGGTTTAGAGTTTTTGAGAATTAGGACATATCTATTACATCTTAAATGATTACAAAGTGGACACTTCTACTCAGTTTCCATTTTATTCATAAAATAAAAACTCTTAAAAGAAACATGTCTATATCCATGTTTTAGAGAGCATGTCTTTCCCTAATCCCATCTGGGACCCTATTCATCTTTATGTCCTATAGAAAACATTTCAAAAACTTGGGATGAGCATCAAAATATCAGTATGGGATATATAAATATGGAAAGAAAACATTAGTCCATGTGTACATAAGAATAAATGAAATGATAATTTACTCATAAAACACAAGCACCTTAACATACCTCATGAAATCATAAGATTTATTAATAACTCATATAAATCATAAGGAATAATGGTAACTTGAGGAATTCATAACATTCTTACGTAGGGAGTAACCTTCATGGTTACGTTTGGAATACCCATCACAATATGTCCCCTAAATCTCTTCGGAGAAACCTTGGTGATTAACTCCTACGCGTTACCCAATGCATTGGAGGGCTATCTCGTGCTCACCCGCACATAGTTTATCATGGAACCACCCTATCTTATAATCATTTCCCAAGGACCATAACATAATCATAACACATAACTTAATCAAAAAGAAAAGATAACATTCCCACAATGCAATAACAATATAACATTTAAAGATATTGAAAAAATAAATCCATTCTAAAAACCATTTTCAATACCAAAATATTAAAAATAGTATATGGTAATTATTTTTCTTTTGAAAACATTATGGCTTGTTAAGGAATCCATAGATCAAATAATACTCATGGCGGTAGAAAATGTCATTGTCCCAACTTACATTAGAAAAGAAACATTCCTTTTTTTCGTTTAGTAAAATGATTCGTAGAGAAAAGATTCCCTTTGAATGAAATGAAATGTAAAAAGGGTTTTATACATCATATAAAATAATGTAATCTAGAAATCAATAGATGCCTCAATGAATGGAAATTGAGACGAAGTCCTGTACAAAGTCGGTAACCTTAGATTAAGGATAAATCAATTACATAATTATGTGTGACAAATGTATATACACCCAATATAAGTGGGTATTAAGTATAAAACAATCATAGGTCATCCACACATATTCATATAATGACATAATCAAGAAGTATAGGTTTAACCCAAAGAATTGAAATTTGGTTCAGAAGTTCCCATACAGAAATTCAACAACCTAACGACGTCACATTAAAATTTAGAGAATGAGATGATGAGAGATAAGAAAAGTTATCTCATCACTTGGACATAAAATTTATAGAAATAAGGATATATAAGAACGTATCCCAACATAAGAAGATGTAAATTAAAAGTCCTAACAAAAGAAGTCTTTTAAAAAGTTAAGGGTGAAAGGTACCCTTACCGATTTGGGTATGTTTCGAAACGTACACCCCATGAAAGAAGGGTTATAAAATGAAGAAGTAAATAACCATAAATTAAAGTATATAAAAAAATGAATAAAATCATGGGTAGTAAATACACCACAAAGAAGTAAATAGTGGCAAATGAAGCATGAATTTCATGGGAGTAAAAAGTGAGATAAAAACCCCTTACCACGTTGTGATCAATCGAGTTGTATGACCAAAAGATAATAAACACCAAATGAATCACATAATACAATGAATATAAATAGAATAATGATAATATATATGAAATTTAAGTGCACAATATACCACATGAAACAAATAAGTGGCGAACAATGGAAATCTCACGAAATTAAAAGTGAGAAAAGAAATCCCTTACAAAAATTAGGAAGCCTAACAACACCACTTAAAACATCCAAAAATGGATTGATGAGATAAAATAGGTTCTCTCATAATATGAACATAAAAACTAAAGTAAGAGGAATATAAAAGAACATACTCCAACATAAGAAAGTGGAGCTTAGAAGATGTGACATAAAAGAGATTACTTATAAGGAAAGATAGAGGTAGGATCCCTTACATTGAGTCCGAATTATCTTGTTCGTTTCATTATATTCATAAATAATAAAATTTGGTCAATTTATAATTGATTAAGGACTTACATTAAAATTTATTATACAAATCATGTCACATATTATAATGTTATAATAATTATTTAATTATGTGAGTTCATATCATACGTTTTGTCGATGTTCGGTACATGAGTCAAAAATGAACTGGTTTGAAATGAATTGTCCATGTAGTTATAAGTAAATCATCTCCATAAAAGTATTAGTGATTTAAATATCATATATATCCAGTATATATTCATTTTATATTATTCCATAACATTTTGAGATAAAAAATGAAATGCACCGTTCATGGAGACGGTAGGTCGTACGTACGCATGAACTCTAATTTTATTTCGTTGTCACATTAATGGAATTAAAACTAAATGAGAGATATATATATTATAATTAAAGTATAATATATATGTTATATATGTAAAATAAGTTCATTAATTTCATTCTTTTTACATTCCATGTATTGCATGAACGAGTCACATCACTTGAGGGGGCGGTAGTCCACAATTCCTCAAATGAAATTATCACATTTTCACAACATGAAAAGCATAAAGGTATGTTTTAAATATAAAATAAATAAGAATATAAAAAAAATAAATATAATATATATCATATGTAAATATATTTCCATCATAATGCTTACCATGAGAGGTGGTAGGTGAATATTGAACAATCATCATTTCATGAGGTTGTAATTCACCATCCATTAAAACAGTATGTTCTTAAACCATTAGACGGAGGTGTGTGTAAGTGTAGGTAGAATCCATATCATACCGAAATCCTAGTATATTGAGTATAATTTTGTTATTATGGGATCAAATAATAAGAATATAGTGGTGAGTGAAGAAGGAATATAAAAGAAAGAAACTCGAGAGAAGACATTACCTCTAAATCGGGTAACTATTTCTGATTTGAGGCAATGGCTTCATTGGAAAGACTTATTCCAAAATTGAGGCTTCTAGGAGTAAGAGAGGGATGTGGAGAGATAATATGAGCATATTTGTGATGATCCAAGTGCTTTATGTGTGTGGTTAAGGGGGTAGATTGGGGGCCTTTTATAAGATAAAGTTGGGTAACTTTTGGAATGTCTTGTAATGTTACGTTATTATAAAATGATTTTCGGATTTTAAAGGTCCCACAATGATTTATTTTGAGGATAAGATGATAAGGGTTCGAAATCCACCCATCTAATAGGTATTATAAAAGTTTATGTTTTAGATTTTTCCTTAGCTTTTCATTTTATTTAAATCATTCATTTATGAGGCAATCACTACATCATCATGGTGTCATAAATAATTTTATTTATTTGATGTCTAAAAATTATAGAAAAATTACCATGATGTAGGAAATAATTTCAGATTTCTAATTAATATGTTTAGTAAAAATGATAACTTGTATAACCCCATGTAAAAGGTTTTTAGTAAAACAATACATGTTTGTGACATTTTTATTTTTACTTTAAATAAAACGTTATTAATGTCATTATCATACCCAAGTGGCTCCATGGGGCCCCCAAATTTACCCATGGATTGTATTGGTCGGACATGACTCTTAAAATAACGTTAGGAAATGTTTCAACGTATTTTGATATTTTTATAATATTATTTTTACCTTAAATTACCCTAATTACCTTTAATCGCGGTTAATAAAACAGAAAAGTTACTATTCACCAAAAATTATTTTCATCCCATTGAACCCCATTTTACTCAATAATGAAAACCATGTATGTCGGATTTTTGAAATTCAATTCACATAAGTGGTAAAATTTCATTTAAACGAAAAATTTAGTTTTTAACAACTACTTAGTGGTTTCAATATTCATAAAAAATTGATGTTTTTCAGATAAATACAAAAAATTCACACTAAGATATATTTGATATTCCAAATTCAAAAATTATGTCCATTTTACCAAATTCAAAACATAAAAGTTGAATTAATTAATTTTATAATTAATTCCAGCTGTCAAAAGAAATAACGTATTTTTTAAGAAACAATATCTATCAAAAGATTGACACTTGTTTTGTCCAATTTCAAAGTGAAATTAATTCCAATGGCCACCATTGAATTAAATGGTAAAAATTTATTCTAATTACACATTAAAAAAAATTAAAAATATAATCTATAAGTATTAATAAATTAGATTAAAAGGAGGTTTTGAATTAAAATACTGTATTTTTTACTATTCATTAAAAATGAACTTTATCGGAAAAATAAAAAAAAGTTACACAAAGTAAATTTTGATGCCCCAATTCAAAAGATGGATTTTATTTTTTCAAATATAACATATAAAATTGAAAAAATTAGTTTTAAAAATGGTTCACCGTCAAAAGGCGGTTAATCGACCTTTTAATGAATATTAGAATATTTATTCTTAAAATTTGATTCATTTGAATTTTAAGCCTCTACCATTTATTGAGTAATTGATAAAATATTTAAAAAACGTATATAATCATTATGTAGTTAGTTCTGTTCATTCCCACCATTAAAATGGTTAGGTGTTAACTACCATTTAAAATACTATTATTATATTATTAGTGTGCAATGTAAGATTTTAAAAAAAAACTCATTGTTGCTTATTGGGTACACCATCGAACATAGAATTTCCTTTAAAGTAATATTAACATTTTATTCACAAATATTAATAAATATAAAAATGATTTATTCTTTATTTACCTGGGATGTTACACTTTCCTTTTGATTATCTCAACATACCATAACATTGAATATATTTTCAAGGGCTTTAATCCATCCTTCAGCCATTACTGGGTCAGAAGATCCATTGAAAGCAGGGTGATTTTGCCTTAAAAAATGTTCTACTATCTCCTTGTTCTATTGTATTACCTCTGGTTATTCTCTTAAATGTATTCCACTACCATTTGTAACCTCCATCAGCTGATCCATTACTATCACAAACTACTCGGTTCCAATCCTTACAATTCTAAGCTGTATATTCCGAAGGATATCGTTCTTTCAGTACCTTTTTACTTCATCTTCCCAATTTATTCTTCAGAAAACCATTTCGAAGAAACATATCTTAGTTAAAGCATCATGGTATAATTAATATGCTAGATCAATTCAAAATAAGCATAGAGTAATAATCATTTACTGTATTCTATTAATATCATCATAACATATAATGTTATCTAAACAATCCTCTGATACCAACTATAAGACGAGGCCTTATTACATTACATAATCTTGAATTTTAGTCATGAACTCACATCATTTAATATTGAGGATATTTTCAAGTTTATATTTTTAGATAATTGGTATATAATACAAGAATAACAATCAAAATTCATCTAAATAATATACCACATAAATTGTATCAATTTCTTCCAAAATATAATAATTTTCATATAAAAAATTATTTCCTTGAAAAATATTCATCACAATTCACTTGGATTCCTTATTTGTATTAAAAAACCTTATAAATTGTGAAAATAATTTAAAAACTTTATATGAGAAAATAAATCTCATTAATGGATATAAAAATAAGAAAATGAAAAATTAGTTCATGAATACATGTAAACACATGAAATCATTTAAAACAACATAATTGTCAACCATATATACTTACATTGTGAATCACGAGATTCCGATAAAACATAATGAACATAAGTATGACCATAAAGGTATATATGGGAATTAATTACTTAAACTGTATCCATCAAGGATATCTTATGATTAGTAACCCTCAAAACTACCTTACAATGTAACCCTCACAACTACCTTATTGGTTAACCATCGTAGTTACAAGTTTTCTATAAACATATGGTTGAACGAAAACATACACATACCCAATAAATTATAGGGAGATATAGGTACCAACATTTATCATAAAAAATTCTAAATAAACATAACATAATTATATAACATTAATAATTTCATAAAGACATTTCTTTTTAATTTTGTAAAATAGAATTTTTAAAGAGTATTTTTAAAAAAATCCCCTTATAAATATCACATAATTAAAAAGATACATAATATAGTGGATGGAATATGTATATAAAATTTAAATACACACAATTCAACATAATATAAATATAATTAATCCCACGAACAATTTTAATTCCATAAAAATAATTAAATAGAATATTAACCCAAAGAATGGAAATCGGGTTATGAATTCCCTTACCTCTGGTTTGTATTACATAAAACTTGTTTAGGCCTCTTGTATAATGGTTAAAATAGTGTTATTAATATCTTGAAAAAAATATACTCATGTTTATAAAACCATATAAGTTCATTTTATAACATCATTTCACCCATTAATTCTTAGTATTTAGTTTATTCCATTATTTTAGGTGCTTTCTTTACATGATTTCCATGTCCAGTTTGTATTTGATTTATTTATCGTATTGAAATGAAATTCTAAAAGTGGAATGGAATCATATTCATATGTTTCCCAAATATATAATGATACCATACATTATTTTCTTATTCTATATGATGATTAATCTTTATATAAATCATTAATGATATTTGTTCAGATCATTTTTGGTTGTTCCTCTATAATCATGAAATTATTTCATTATATAATTTTATGTAATGGATATACGTTCCATACAGAATATAAAATAGGTTAAATAATAAATTTTACATTCGTTTTGTACCATTAAAATGGTTTTATTATCTTATTAGAAGGATGTAATGGAAATTGAAAACACATCATCCATAATTTTGGTAAATCAGCTCTTCACGGATGATGCTTTAACTTTTAGAACAAGGGAGAAAGGAGAGGAAGAAAGATGATGAATTTTTTTACATGAACATGATAACATACAGAATATATATAATTCTTGAGATTTCATACCTCCTTTGTAAGGGTATGGGAATATAGTATAATAAAATATGGAATTTGAAAAGAAATTACTTGAAAATGAAAGATGATTTTTACCTATTGATATCTTCTCCTTGAGATCCACCTTTAAGCCTTTGGATTTGGCCTTTTGGTGAGACTTGTAGGTCTTGAATGTGGGGAAGAGCCTTGGGGATTGAATTTGGACGAACTTTAAAAATTCTCAAGTCTTGAGAGGTGTGAGAGGAATAGGGGAATGAGGGTGGTATTTATAGTGGAGGAGAGGAGGGATTTTACATTATTTTAATCATTAGTTTAATTTTTTTCTCAACACCATGTATATACCTGATTCATGTGACAAAAATAGTAATAAGTATATGTGAGTTTGAAACAAGTGGTCTTACATCTTGGATGATGTCAAAGATTGTGTATTCATGTGATAATTTGAATATATAGTTTTTTATACCATATTTCACTATTTATAAAAGATACCAGAATTTTAGAGAAAAATCCAAAAAATTCAGAATAACCATTTCTCAACAAGTATATTTCAAATTTGTACTCAATTCTTGGAAAATAATTTTCTTAATATTATTACTTTATTTTTTAAATAATATCATAATTTATTCCAAACAAAATTTTAAATCTATAACTCATTCTTAATATCTTGAAAAATTATTCAACATCTTATTATCTTATAGCCTTAAAAAAATACAGTTTACTATTCATTACGGTCATATTACTATTCTAATTACAATTCAAAAGGGTAAGTTACTATTCACCAAAAATCGAGTTGATTCTATGGTAATTCAAATAACATACTAATCACTATCGTAGAAGACCAGTTTTTGAAATTCAAATCACAGAAGCAGAAAAATTATGTTTAAAGTCTAGCTATAACTATATATAGAAAAAAATTTCATTCATTCTAAATTTATATTTAAAACCTTGGGGTGTTACAATTTCTATGAATAAATTTTTAAATTATTAAACCATTGATAACCAAGAAAAATTTTGAGTGTGAAATTCTTTTTAAGTAGGGTAGAATGTAACACCCCAATATTTTGTGAATTATTATTTTTGGAATTAATTTTATGTTTTTGATATTTTATTTTACTGCAATAACGAAGACAGTTTATTTTATATTAAATCATTATATTTCACTTTCATTATATGAAAAAAATTTAATCATGCCCTACAAGAAACAAAAACATTAACTCCCTCTAAATGGAACACAGAGGTCAACTTAATATATCTGCAACACTGACTTTCCTCGACGGCTTACGTAACATGCAAAAAACCATTTTGACTATATTTAGTGGATTAAGGTGAAATTAAGCTTAATAAGGGAGTAAACCATAACCTTAAGGCCCAAAACAAACTATACACTTTTCAAAAAACCATTTTGACTATATTTAGTCAAAATATTTCTTTTTATCTAATATTTATCATTATTGTATCCACATTCTTCAATATATATAGGGTTGGAATTCTCTCATCAAATATTTTCAAGAGTGCCACTCCTCCTTCCATATAAAAGGCCACCACCTCTCCCTCTTATTCACACATCTCAAACCACATAGGCTCTGAAAATATTAGTACAATAAATTTCTAAACATCCCTATATTTCTCATTTAAGACTCCCTGTAGGCAGATATTCTTCCAAGGAAGGCTTTTGGCACAAACCAAAAGGAGTTACCTGATTAAGAGGTAACACCTTCTCTTAAACTACATTATTTTATATTATTTCTCCACCACCTACACTATATTTATTCCATGATATTATAAAAACATCATTATCTTAAATATACTATGATGTTTTTAGGATATTTTTTCTACCCACACTTATAGACACCTCTATCTAATGGGTAACAAACATAATGTTTAAATGTTTGGAGAACTACCGCCTCAATAAACAAGGATTGTTCATTTTCCCATTATAACCTCTCATGGTGGAAATTATGATAGATAATATATTTATATATGTCATATATTATATTTATTATGTATTTTATATTATTTATCCATTTTATAACAAATATCGTTTTTACATTTCATTTGTTGTATATACAATTATTTCTTTTGAGGAAGTGTGGACTGTCGTCCCCTGAAAGTGATGTGATTCGTTCAGACACTACATGGAATATATTAAGGGTTGTTTTAGTGAAAATATATAATATTTATAAAATTATAATTATAATTTAATGATATTATATACATATATAAATATATGTCATTTTCATTCATTCTTTCAATACGACAATAAAAACAGTAACTAACAATTATCTGTACGCAAAACTTATCGTCTCTTGGAACGAATTATTTCATTTCATACATATATATTATATAGACTATAATAATAAATAAATAGAAATAAAATAATATTATTTATGTCATGTTTTAAATTATGAAAAATCATGATATTAGTATAATGCCCAAATTTAAAAGAATTAAGACACGTGAGAAAAAAAGTGAATATTAACTGAAACGTAACCTTAACATGTAATTGTTAACAAGAAGGTAATATAAAGTCTTATTCAAACCATATAAGGTAACATAGGTAAAAATATTTTTATGTTATAGATTTTTAATAATTTTATTTTTATTATACATGAGTTTTTCATGAGTGCAATGAGAGTTAATACACAATGTAAGTGGATTTCATCTCACTTTTTATCTATGAGTTACATGCATTATTCACCACCCATTTCTTTTATGTTTTTTGTATAATAACTATTTATGAATTCATTTATTATTATATTTGAATTTATGGTTATTCAAGTACCCATTATATGACCTTTATATCATGGTTTTTATTTTCAAATGTTACCAAATCTGTAAAATAGTTTTCTCTCAATTTGGCTTATTTGAGACTCATCTTTTTTTATGATTTTAAACTCAGTTTGAGGTGTATATAATTAAATTTAATATTATATATAATGAATATAAATCTTTTAATTATATTATAATATTAATTTAATTTCCATTCCTTACATGGAGAGTATGATCCCATGTTACCAAGTGACAAGATTTTATTGAAAAAAATCATCGCTTTTCAAAATTATTTAGGTTTATGATTCATTTGATGAAATATTATAATCCATATCTCAAAAAAATTAATTAATTTTATTCTACAATTTTTAATGATGATATATTCATGTATTGGTACCATATATCTTCTCTATAGTACATGTGATTGTTAATAAAATATTTCTCTGAAAGCCCGACTTTACCATCTCTTTAGTAAAAAATATAAATTTCTCTAAAAATGGGACCAAGAATATTATAACATTCTCCTAAAATCATTAAAATACACATTTATTCATTTTTTATTTTACCAGTGTGTTCAAAGGAATCTTCTTGTGACATTTAAAATGAGGCATTTTTATAACATTTTATACCGTGGAAAAGGAATGTTCTTCTACCTTGTATGACATGTACGAATTTACCAATCATCAATTCATTAAAGATATCATTTCATGTTTAAAAGGATCATTTTTTGGGAGAAAAATTAAAATATATTTTCAATGAAATGGTTTTCAAATTGGTTTAATGCTTATTTTATATGTTTTTAATGGTAATGGTTTCCAAAAGATTTTATGTTTTAAAGATTATTTTTTAAAATAAGAAAGAATATTTACCTCACAAAATGTTTTACAAATATAAATATAGGTTATTTTACTTGTATGATATCATTCATTGATGTTCCTCATTCCCTTATATAAAATTATCCAAGGTTCTATTCATATTATTTCTTGAATGGATTATTTGTTGATGAAATTATGGTTAAGGAACCTTTTTCACTTCCACAGGTTTTGTACTTTTGAAACCCAATTATTTTCAAGGATTATGATTTCTAGAAGTGAATATGAAACTTGTCTTGTTCCATAGGTTATTATCTGATGAAATGTTAATGATTCACATTTCATTCCATGGCTTATAATTTTATTTTTATAAAACCTATATATTTTTATGGGTCATGGTATGGTGAAAGTGTTATTATCTTCTAGCACATGTATGCATGATTTTATTATGAGATGGTGGGGAACTATATCTCCCTCCAATGGTTTGGGTAATTATAAAATGTATATAATCTCAAATGGTACATGTGTTGTACCCCAAACCCAAAAAAATAATTTATATGTGTTGTATCCACGGACTAAAGGAAATACGGTACATAGGATGTAGTCCTAATTTTAAAACAAGAAGTTTCATGTGTTGTAACCAAAGCCTAAAAGAAAAAGGGTCCATGGGTTATAGCCGGAGCCCCAAAACAAGAAGTTGTATGGGTTATATCCCAATCATAAAAGAATATAGGTACAATGATTGTATCCCAAGACTGAAAATTTGAAGTTACATGGGTTTTATCCCATGCCTTAAATTAAAAGGTAAACATGTTGTTAGCCCAAGCCCGTAGTAGGTACATTGGTAATAGCCCAAGCATAACATGTTATAAATGTTTTGGTAGGTACCCTTGAAAAAAAATTCTATTCTTATATGTATTCCAAAAATCTTATGAGTTATTCCTCAGTTACAATTTTATGGCTCATGATGTTAATTTCCTTATGATTTATGATCTTCCAAGATTTATCCATTAAACTTGTTTATTATCTTTGATATGCAGGGTATGATCATCTAATGTTTTGATCTTGTTATCATATCCCTATGTTCCTGTTTATTTGTACATGTCAACCTTGTTTACCCTTACTAGGAATCTGATCTCACCCATTGTTATGTTTTATTTCTCCAGTTTATAAAGAATTATTTTAGGTAGATATACTAAAGGTAGAGATATTTATGGGAGATAATGATGTTCCTTCACAAGGATAGATTATTTTGTTTTCCATGTTTCCAAAGTCACAAAACAATTACAGTCTTTAGGCTATTATTTTTCTAATATAAATGTAATTCATATAAAATGATGTAATATCCATGTATTCTATGCCTAGGTTGCTATAGTTGGTCATTATAGTGGACATTGAACCAAACCCCTGATAGAGTTTTGATCTTATGACAGGATTGGAAAACTCCAACAGTTTTGTAGGAACTCACATCATGTTACTAATGATGGAGGATATAAGAAAAATAAAAGTGTTTGAAGGGGATCTTCTAGGCCATATTAATATTGTATTTGGAGTTCTTCTTTACATGGAGTTCTAGGTAGTTGACATGGTAATTCTGGTCCAAAGCACCCGTATCACCAGCGTGGTGCAGCACATGGGTTGTAGACTATAACATTGGGATGTTGGGATGGATAATTTCATTTAGTTTCACCTACACATGTGGACAACATGGTTGGTTCATCAACAATCAAAGGAACTATTCCACTAACTTTTACACTTTCTAGTTCCTTATTTTATACACGATCCTATGATTATTTTATATCTTCATAACATGTGAATAGTATGTGTTGGGCATTGGATTTCGTTAGTGGAGTTAGGACAAACAATAAACCTTTGGGAGTACGGTCGAGCGACATCTTTTTATGAAAAGAGTGTTCTCTTTAGGTTGGGATGTATCTTTTTCTATGGGATATTTATATCATTTATATGTCATTATTTAACATTATTTTATGTATGGATAGGTTGGTAGCATACTGATCCCACATAGATTGTTTCTGAAGGATAGTGACCGTTACTTATCCATAGGGTAAATTTTTTGTTCATCATAGAGAGTGGGATATCTAAGAAAGTTGTGCAGGGCTATTTCATCTTCATCCAGGTGAAATCATCATCTAGGATAAAAGTCTATTCTTGGATGAAGGTGGTATGAATCATGGTGTATTTCCACCCATAATGGACCGGTTCTAATTTGTGTTTCTTACAGGCTTCTCAGGGCTTACCCCATACATATGTTTTGAGTTTACTTTTGATCTCATTCATGGATATGATCTAGTTTATATTACACCATATAAAATAGAACCAAATGATATTTAGGAACTCAAGAATTAGATGGAAGAGTTGATGGATAAGATATTTATCCATCCGAAAAAATCACCTTGAGGGTCACAAGAATTGTTTTCCAAGAAGGCTGATTGGATCTTGATATTATTTATTGATTACATTAAGTTGAACTTGATCAAATTGATGAACCATGATCCTATTCTTTGTATTGATGGAATATTTGACATTTTTAGAGGTTCTTGTGCATTCTATAACATTGAAATTAAATCAGGGTATCATCAGTTGATAGTTTGACTTTATGATATATGAAATACCACATTCAATTGAAATTATAGACCATATGAGTTCATCAAGATTTAGTTTATGTTGAAGAATTCTCCAGTTATGATTATTGATTTGAGGAACTAATCTCTAACCCATACCTAAATCATTGTGTCTTTTTGTTTGTGGATGACATATTATTTTACTAAAAGATTCATGATGACCATTCCCAATATCTTAACATTTTCATGAATTCACTAAGAAGGTCATAGCTATAAAAAAATCTATCTATGTTTCAATTATGGATCAACATGGTAAATTTATTGGGACTCGTCATCTTGAAGGAATTTGTATCAGTGGACCCTGAGAAAGTGTAGGGAGTTGTTTCTTGGGAGGATCCCAATAATTTTTATGATATCCATATATTTTTGGGATTCTTGGACTATTATCAATGGTTCAACCATGAGTTTTTATTATTTTTATCACCTCATTCATTCTTGACCAAGAAGGTAATGAATATTTAATGGTTTCTAATATGTGAAAATTCTTTATAGTAGTTATAAATGTTGCTTAATAACATACCAACCATGATCCTACCCAAGATAGGGGAGCAGTATACCATGTTTTTTTGACACATATAGGATTAGACATAGAATAGTGTTGATGCATGGAGATTGATTTGTGGTGTATGGGTCATGAAATTTTCTTCCACATGAACATAATTACGCTATGCATGATCTCGAGTTGGATGTAGTGGTTTATGCAAGTATTAGAGACAACATCTATTGTGTGAGAAGTTTACTATGTATACAGATAAACAAATATTAAAGTATATATTTTACTAGTAATATATGAATATTTATAAGTAAAATGGGTTGATTATATGATGTAGTTTGATTTTTTGATGGATTATATGCTTGGGAAGGGAAACAGTGTTGCTGACCATTTGAGAAGAAAAACACAATCCTTCGATGTTTATATATTTAGTTCTAAGTGAAATATGGTGACCTTACTATATAAAATACATGTTGTAGTTTGGGAACTCCAGGATCTTATTAACATTATATCAGTAAAAAAATACAAACATATGATCGGAATTAGATACAGGTAGTATAAGGATCCATATTGTTTGGCATTGATGGTAACCCTTGAAGGTTGGGATTCACTTTCTGATTAGACTGTAGATGAGGATGAGACCATCTATCTAAAAGGTTGTATTGTTGTGCCTATGTGTACATGGGATGATAAGATGCACACTTTTCATGCCTAAAAGTGGGTGGTGCATCTCACTTTGACCAAAATGCATTAGGACCTACATCGTCAATATTGGTGGTTGGGAATGAAAAAGTAGATTGCATGTTTCATGACAAGATGATACACATTTCAACAGGATATGGCTGAACATCAATGAACCATTGGTTTTCTATAGTCATTTCCTATTCCATTTTGGAGGGTGGGAATGTTTCCATGGATTTCATAGTGGGTATCCTGATAATGACTGATAATAATGATGCTACCTGGGTGTTTTCAGACCGATTGATGAAATTAGGACACTTCTTACCTATCAGGGATACATCCTCTGTGGATCTTTTGGGGAGATTGTACATTTTAGAGATATTATGTCTATATGGGGTTCCATGAAGTATAGTTTCAGACTGTGACTCATAGTTTACTTCTCACTTCTGCAAAGTCATGCAAAATGCTCTTTGTATGAAGGTATTTCTTAGTATGAATTTCCACCCATAGAAAAATGGGATGATAGAAAGTACTATACCAGTTTTGAAGGATATGATACAAGAGAATGTTATTGAATTTTGTGGTTATTGGTAAAAGAAAATATCTCTCAATTAGATCAACAATAACAATAATTATCAGGTGACAGTAGAGATAAATACCTATGAGGCTCTTTATGGTATTCCATATAGATCACCTCAACATTGGATAGAGGTAGTTGAGGGAGTGTTTTTCTGACTAAGTCTCATGCATGAGTTATCAGAGAAGGTTCAACTAACTAGGAAACCTACGTCTATGGATCAAAATGGGCATAAGTTTTATTTTGATCAATGTCAATGACCCCATGAGTTTTCTGTGGTAGATTGTGTGTCCCTTTGGTTGTCGTCAAGAGTGGGTTACCTAATGATTTAGATACATAGAAAAATGGTTCCCATGTTTTTTGGACCTTTTGATATTGTAAATATAATTAGGATAGTGAAATATTGATTGGCTCATCCTTAGTGGGTTAGTGCAATGAACATTGTTTTCCACGTGTCACAGATGTGGAGGTATCCACCTGACACTTCTTCTATGATGGATATTGTAGATGTGGAATATTAGACCGATGCATCCTTTGAGAAGAATCCTATACATGTTATAGATCACTATGAGAAAGTGTTTCAAGGAATTATTGTGCTAATAGTTTTAGTATTGTAGCATCATGGATGTGTTCAAGAGGAAATATGGGAGATATAATTAGATATGTGAGATAAATTGAATGACCTTTTGAACTTAGAATCATAGAGATTATTTGGAGTATAGATCAAGGATTATGTGTTCCATGATGGGGAGATTGTAAGATCATAAATGTTTCTAGAGATGTATTGTTCAAATTTTTAGGTAATCTTTTACCATATTTTTTATAACTTGGTTGGGTTTTTTATTTATATTGTTTTGGGTGAAATTATAGTTTTTTGAAGAAAAATGTGTAGTGCACGGTTGTTTCATGATTTTTCGAAACTATTCACCTACCACCAAACAATCGTTTATTCTTATACTAATGGGTATCTCATGGTTGATGTGTTGGTTTTCAAACCATACACCCTCTATGTAGAAAATTTTCGCACCTAAGTTGAGGCACATGGTTTTTGAAAATAGCGTACCACTTACTTGGAAACTATGTGTGTGAGATTTTATCCTCAGAAAAATTAATCCTAAACCCCCTGGTATTAATATCTAATCTCACCAACATGGCCCTAAACTCTTTATTATGGATTTTGAATCTCCCTATAGGATTCAAAGGCTCATCGATGTTATTTTGCAATGAATCAAAGACATGTTTGAAGAATAGTGTCTTAATTGGTATGTTATTTCTTCCCTATTTGTCTTACTCTCTCTGTTCTCTACCAATTTGTAAGAAGAGGGAAAAATTTTACTCTATTAGTAGCCATTTAGATATATATTTTTACGGATATTAATATGTTTGAATTTGGTTTTTGTTTTGATCCTAGAATTCCATGATATTTTGATTCCTATCATTATGCTTTAATTTGTGGATTTTCATTTGGTGAACTCCCATAAAATACCTTGAGGTAGGTGGTCTAATTTCCAATTCCGATAGTTTTGATTATAATTTCTTGTATGCATTTTTCTAATTGAAATTTCCCGATTGATAAAATTTATTTATTAATTGAATAAATAAAAAAATTAATGGGATTATTAAATTGATCAATTAATGGGATTGTAAAATTGGTTTGTCATTGTGATTACGAATTGAATAATTACGGGAATTAATGTATGGTTGGATTAAACATGAAGGATTAATGGTTTATATATAATTATATGTTGATAAGTGGTTTATTGGTGAATTGTTTATATTATTCCATGTTATTAGAGAATGAAACATGTTTGTTGTGATAAATTGAAATGGACCACCATGATGAGAATGATTGATAATAAGGATAATTATGAATAATATAGATAAAAATGACATATGTGATATATATGTTTTTGATTGAAAAATGGGTTGTGGGACAAGGAATGATGCCCCTAATACCCATGATGTTCCATAATTGATGTTCTTAGGACCAATAAATCCATATAAATATTAATGTATGAGATAGGGACTAAGGATCCAAATACCCATGAGTTACGGGATAAGGGATAATGCTTCACATACCCATGAATTTCTAGACATGATTTCCTTGTCCCACGGTATTGCCATTAGACTAGAATTAAAATTATCCATGATCTTATATTATAATTAAATGGATAATGTAATCCTATGTAATAACGAATTGTTACTCACTATATAATATTGTTTAGTCTCCAACATGGGAAAAAGAAGGTATTATTGGTTCAGTAGTCATCGTGAACCCATGGAATCATGTGGTTTATTAAAGAATAATTTAATTATGGAAATTTTACACTTTATTAGTTATATTTTCTTATTTATATAAATACATTCACAATTATATATTAGATATTTTCATAGATGTTGTAGGTAATGGCCTACTGAGTTGTGCACACACCATATTAGGGCTGCCTGATCAGTACCTGAATAGAGATCATGTTTTCCCGACAAGATAAAGGAAATAACAATAAAACAGACGGATGAGTTGGGATGAACAATGGATGAGTGAACTATAAAATATTTTGTGACCTGTTTGAATGTTTTCAGTGTCTTTATGTTGGGGTTTTCATTTGGAAGATGACACAAATTTATAATGACATATATACTGCTTTAGTTTTTGGATATTCTTTCTAGGTTTGGTTATCATTTGATACTCGCCTATATTGATTATGGCATTATTCTGTTTAATGTTCATTATAATTTGGATATTTTTATTTATTTATACTGCTGTTATTATTTGATAAAGAAGGTATATTCTCTCTACAATATCAATATTAGACCATATCTACTAGTTTCCAACCTCGGTTGTACAAGGAAGTATGGATGATGTTTTGAGGACAATTGGTTTAGGGAACCAGTATGTGGCATCTGATTCGGTATGTCACAATTTGTTAAATAGATATTATAAACAATTATTATTTATATGTTACATTGTTAACACCATATTTTTTATCATTACACAAAATTAAAAATTCAATATTTTAAAATTTTAAATCATAATTATGCATGAATAAAATATAAAAATATTATTGGAAGTGCTATTGACAAAAGAAATGCATTATCCATGGAGGTGAAAAAATGACCATAATATGGGTCTTACATAATTTTTTGAATAAATAATTTATAAAATTATAATTGATATTAAATTAATATAATATTATATATACATATACATATGATACTAATTTAATTATATCATAACAGATGTAGTAGAATTAGTTGAGGTAAATAAAGAATAAAAATGAAAATATTTGGGTTGAGATAATAACCCTATTTCATTAGATATACTCATTTTATTTACTAATTGTCATTTAAAGAATATTATTTTTTAAATAATATACCCCCAAAACATGGTTTTGAGGGTTTTGAAATATTTTTTAGGAAACAAATTTTAAAATTAAAATGTTTTAGAATTGAGGACAAATGATTAGTAGAGGGTGTGTATTTATCATAGAAGGGGAGGGGGTTAGAATAAAATATTTTTTATTTTTTTCTAAATACTATGAATAATATTTATTCATTTGAGTATGCATAGTTATTTCCTCATATGAGTCATAGATAAAGGTTTCGACTTCATATATCATTTAATTTGTCATGTATTTTATTAAAGGGAAAAAATTGTATTTTAACACATTTTACTATACACCTCTATGTTATAGTATTAAAAAAAATCCCCTTACAAAATTTTGACATTTTGATTCCAAAAATTATTGGGAGGTAATTTATCATTCTATTAAATGGATATTCATCAATTATAAAATTGTTCAATATAGTTTTTTTCACTGCATGATGGTCTCGATATGAGATATAGGCAACCAAAATACGTCTTCTATAATGGAAGCTGGGCCTCAGGATGTTCATATAAACCAATTGTTCTATTATGAAGCTTTAGGATTATATATGTTTATCAAGGTTGAAGGGTCACGTGGTTTGTAATCAAGATCAGATAGTAAAGATCAATGATACCTGATTTCATGGTATTATTTATTATTATATTAATAGTTTAAACATAGAATGCAAGTGTGTTGTACCTTTAATGAAATGATTGACTCATTATAAGCCATTTTTTGAGATTGGTGATGTTGGTGAGGATTACCTGTCCTTTGTAATATATTTTTATCAATAGTAATAATTTGGTTATAATAAAATCATAAAGAAGTGTGGTTACCAATGTATATAAGAAAAATTATCCTAAGGAAATGAAACACCTCTATTCATTTGTTTTAGAATATCCAAGAAATTTTTACTATTGAATGGGTTTTTTGGTACAATCTATGTTTGGGTGTTTTCTGTAGTGTATATATTCAACATAGTGTGGTGTGTAGGGTTACTTGACTTTCTACTTCAAGTACACATATTTGATAGGGGAAGAAAACTTTCCGAGATCTATTTTCCTTTATACAGAAACACTTTTGAACAATATTCTAGTGGATTTATCTGTAGTAATCTTGTGGTTTTTAAACATATGGATAAAAAATATCTTGGATTCATTCCCCAAAAAGTTATATTAGTGCTTTTGGTTCCCTTTTCAGCCCATAGTTCGACAATAATTTTTGTTTGAAATCATTTCAAGGGATGATCTAGCTTGATAAATTTTAGGAAATAGATTATGGATTCTAAAAATTGAAGATCAAATAAAATCAAATTCAAATAGACTTTGGAGTTCTATTTTCATGAGAGAAGCCTATGTTTATAGAGAAGGATGCTAGATTTTTTGAAGATGTATATAGAACAAGATTTTTTAAAATATTCAAGAGAATTTGACATTAATGAATTTTATAATGTCCTTGGAAGACTTGTATAAAAATCCAAAAACCCTTAGTAATGTTTTTAGGTTATTAATATTTTTCATCATAAATGTATTGAAGGAAATACCATATAAATATAATGTAAATTCCATTATATGAACTATGGGTAGCATTGATTAGTGATGATTATATTCGATGTTATTGCATAAAAACTATTCTTTTATCCTATATTTTGGAGAGATTGGAATTTAGGGTTATTGAGATTATTAACTCAAAATAATTTAACTTGGTGTTTGTGGATTACTATAACCTAATCATGAATGATAAAATTTGGTAGAGGGATGTCCAAGTACGTAATGAATGTTCTATTAATAGTGAAGGAAGATGAATATCCCCTCAATAGAAGCAATTTTATCAGAATAGTCCATTAGAGGAGATTTATTATAAAAAGAGTCAAATATAGTCTCCTAGACCATGTATTACATACTAGAAGTGTGGACAGAAAGGTTATATCAAGAATAACTATGAAAGTATGAAATATAACATAATAAAATCACAACATCTGGTAGTTTAGATTTTATAAACATAATATAATTTAGAAAAACGTTATTTATATGTCTGAACACACCAATAGAATACTGGGTGACTAGCATTATAAAATCATCCAACTCAAATCATAATCAACGAGGTCAGGTAAACTAGAAGATGTTGAAGCCTTATAAATTTTTAGAAAACATGAGGATACCATCTGAATAAAGAATATGTGATCCTTGAAATTATCATCAATTTATCACATTATTTTTATATCAAAAAAAATTATTTCCATTTGAGAATTAAATGAGTACGATTATGATAAAACCCTTTTGAATGTGGTTTATGTATTGTTACATAATATTTCTTGTTAATCAAAAATTGAGTTTAGGATAAAACTCTTTAAATAACTAGAAAATTAGACAGAACAATAATGGTTAGATGTTCAACTTCTTCTGATCAAAAACTATTATATATTATTTTTAATTGAACTATTGAGAATAAAAATAAATTTTTAAAGGATAAAGGAATAACGAACAACAATCACATGAAAATTAAAAATTATGAAATCTATGTTCTATGAAAACAAGAATTTTTTTTGTTTAACTAATATAGTTGGAATCCTAGGGGAATAAAGTTATATATTATAAATTCAGATGTTTGGGAAAATTTCCATGTTCATTATTTCACTATTTTATATTAATTTATTACTTCCAATGATTTTTATATAAGAAAATTATAAATTTACTTCTTGAAACACATGGTTGATATATTTCAGTAATTTATTCAATGGTAGGTTTTGGCTCAAAGGAAATATGGTCAAATGTTGATGTGTATCTATGAATTATATTTTTGGGTGTTTTATAGAAAAAACATCTAGAAATTATTATATAAGGAAGGAATATGGAATTAAAAGATAGTTCCTAGAACCCAAAAGTATATTAAAATAGTATAAAGAATTACTAGGACTATAAAAAAGAATGATATGAGTATTTGGTTGTAGTAAAAAATACCTAAGGTTATTTCCATATAAGAACTCAACAATGTATTGTTTCTCATTAATATAAGTATGAAATTGATATTTATGTAGGTAATTATGGTTTGGAAAATCATCAAAAGATAATAATTACAATGTTTCTTATAGTTTATTATATGTGTATTTAAATACTAATGAAATAGATTAACTTGAATCAAAATCTATTTTTTCTTCTTTTTCTAAGCAGTTGAGAATTTTGGAAATATTTTATAGGATTGTGAAATAAAAAAATATTTGTATTGGAGGTGTTATTTTAAATTAAAAAATTCTATAAAAATATCATATCTTGGTAGAGTATGATGTTGAAGAAAAAATAACTATAATAGGAAGGGTTGAAAATTATACCTGTAACATGAAATAAACAAAATAATATAGATAAATCTCTATAATAAACAAATGGCCAATAGAAGATCACCTAGAAAGTTCAATGGTTGTTAGATCTAGATAAAGAGTTTCAAAATTATCGGCCTTATACTTTTACATACCATATATTAAAATAATGGTAAGATTAGTTTAGTTTAATTATACAGTGTTGCCAATTATTTTGAAGAGATCAAGAGAAATTATAATGTTGGATCAATTAATTAGGGATGATAGGAAATATCTACTAATAAAAATTTAGGATAATATAAATATTCATAAGGATATGTTTTTCTGAGTGATGAATAATTATTAGAGTCATATATGAATGTTGAAAATGATTTATTTTTGTTAAAAAAATCTGGGTATATAATTGAACATATATAACTGAAAATACCGTTAAAAAGTAAGTGTATTTATGATATTAAAGAAGATATAAAACAAAACAAATCATAAAATTCTTGACTAATAGTGAAGGGGTTCTGACAAATGTAAGAAGTATATTTCTTATAAATCTTCTTGAATTGGTTAAACAATCTACCACTTATATTGTTTGATGGTGGGATAAGAAAATTTGTATTCAGAAAATATATATATTAAGATAAATTTAATTCATGGTGAGTAGGTGGAATAGATTTACATTAAATATCCAATATATTTACCAGATACAGGGTACAAAAATTTGGTTTATATATTGAAGAAAAGAATTAATTCCTTGAAGAAAGCACAAATATATTGGTATCAAAAATTGGATGGAGTAATATTAGCGTAAGGATCTAATATATGTAAATTTAATAAATTTTGATATCAAATACATGGGTATTATGAATCCTTTATCATATTGGATTTATATGATGATGAAATGATTCTAGTTGGACTTAATGATCAAAATATATTGAAATTGAAAAATAATTTGGACATGTGTTTTTAGATGAAATATCATAGAAAATAAAAGAAAATATTAAGAATAAGGATACAATTATAGATTTGGTCTTGAATATTGCTTATATATCGTAAGGATTTTATCAGAAAAATATTTTAGAAGTTTGGAATGTCTAAATTCAAACCAATTACTACCCCTCTCACCAAAACATTACATTATCTGGGGCCTATGAACCTGTAATATATAAAGAGAATTTTTATATGAAAATTGTTCATTTTTTTATTGTTTTCATAATTTTAAACTGTACTAGGAATTTTAAAACAGTGGATGTTAATTTCATATTAGAGTTATATATATATTATTATCCAATCCAGGTAATGATCATTGGGATACTTTTAAGGGTATCATTAATTATTGAAATTTAATAGATGATCATTCCTGATATACTAAGAATTTCTTATGCATAATTCTATAAAGATCTACATAGCCATAAAGCTATATTATAGTTTTTTTATTTACTATGGAAAAAAATTAGTTGGATGTCAAGAATTTTGAACATTTTCAAATTATATAAATTGAAGCTGATTATGTAGTCATAAAAAATGATGGAAAATAAATTCTATGGATGAAGAATTTTTTGAATGAAATAATAAGTCACTGGGAAGGATTTTTCCTTTTATATAACATTTAATGTGTATTTCACATGGCTAAATATATGGTTTCCAATACTCATAATAATAACATCGACCTAAAGTATCATTTCATCAATAATTTTCTAATTGAGAAAAATAAGATATTGGGAAGCCAAAATCATGAAGATAAATTCACCAAAGAGATAGTTAATTAAATATTTAGGTTTCATCAAGATTTAGTGGGACCTTTTGGAATGGAATGAATGAAAGGGAGAAATATACTATATTCTTTGGTTTAGAGATTTTCCATTGTTCCCTAGATCATATTTCAATTTGGACATTATTTGGCGGTGAGTTTCATTTCAGATCCTAGGAATTAAATCTAGTGGATCTTAATTTACAATAATTTCCAATGTTGGACGATGGGATCAACGTGAGTTATTGATAGTGGATGTAGGTCTTCTCCAATAACTTCATAACCAAAATAGGTTCTTGCATACTTAGAGTTCTGTTATGATGTGTTGGAAGTCTTGATGTTTAATAATGTTGAAGGGTCACTATGTTGGCATTCATGCTCTAGTGGTCATTCTTGTTGATGAATAATTTCAAGTAATTAGTAATTATTGTTTTATCTAATAACATATATTTTATATGTGTGTGGGAGTTTTAGTTCAAAGTGTGATTCATATGAACCTTTAAAATATCTATGATATTTGCATGGATTTAATTTATTTTGTAATATTTTATTTTTCCTATAATAATTCAGTTATAATAAATGTAAGAACTAGTGTGGTTAATCATTCACATAGAACAGAACACCTAAATCACATTAAACTATTGGGTTTTTATATTTTTTATATTTTACCATTTCACGTTTTATAATTGAATTCATTTTCTTCTAAATTGGATGTCATTTAGTTTATTTTTGTGTGTAAAGTCAATTTTTTGTGGTGATTAGTGTCCCTTGACTACTTACTTCATGTACACTGAGTCAAGGGGGACGAAAAATAATAGAGATTAGTTTTCTTCTATATATAGACTCATATTTATTATATTCCATTTTATTTATGTATGATAATAAGGTGTTTTTATTAGAATCAAGGATCATACATTGTAATATATGTTCTCCAAAAAAATGGAAAAGATTTTTTTTTAAATATATTTCTAAATTTGAAAAATTATATATTTATTTATAATATTAAAACTATTTTTTTTAATAAATGATTCAAAATATGTTTTACAAAATATTTACAAATATACTAACATTGTGTCACATAGAGTGTAATACTATTTCATGGTGTTTTTATACTATTTTTTTTAATTTATGGAATTTTTTTAATTTTAATTTATCATTTAACATATTATCACTTTTACTATTCCTATAGTCTTGTTTATATTATAAATGACATAGAACTACTCTAATTGTTGTACATCCAACAAATATCTCTACTTTTTACAATGGTTATAAAGAACATATAATTTTTTAAAATCCCCTTACTTCTTACACCATTAAATATAATTTACTCTGAAGGATATATTTATTTAAATTATAAAATTACAATAATTTTTTATAATATTTTTTCCCTATTATCATAATTTTCATTTTACTATATCAATTTCAATGTATGAGAAAATTAACTTTAAAATTAAAACATATAATGTGTTGAGATTCTATTTTATTAAACATGTAATTTAAAATACTTATTGTTCATAATATAATTTCTCATTGATAAATAATAAAATTATTGTTGAAAATTTTGAATATCAGTTGAAAAAAATATTTGAATCTATACATTAAAATGTATAAATTTTATTTGAAATAACAAAATTTAGAAAAGTATCATTCCATAAAAAAATGGATTACTATGGATGATAAAAATTATATTGGTAACATAATTTTGTGCCTCAAAGTTATACTGATCCCATTACCTAACTTCAGAATGATGATTAAAAATATTCAAATAATTTTATTTTATTTATTTTTTAAATGTGATAAAAATTAATTTTAAAACATGTGCATTAAAATAATTTTAAGTAACATGTATCTTATAGGAATAAAATTAATTCATTACCAGACTAGTAATAAAAACTGGTTGTATATTAACTAACTTTATCCTATATATTATGAATAAATACAATTTAAACTAACAAAAATATAATGCATATCATAGACCCAAAAAAATTGTTTTTAAAAATAATTTATATAAAACATATTTAACATTTTTTGTTGAGATGTACTAAATGAATTTTATCAATAAATTAGAATTAGAAAAATGACATTGAATTTTACTTTTATGTATATTGAATAAGACATTACCATATATATTTAATGACCTACTAAATATATATATTTTTTCAATTCTTATATATTGTTATACCATGCTATTTTGTATGGTTTTCTGTTTTAATCAAGCTATCAATCATAGTAATTATTTAAGAAAATTAAATAGTGAAATATGGGGTTGTTATATTGTCCCCCAAATATAAATTGTATCCTCATAATTTTAATTATTTCTATCTAATGGAATTTTTAATTAAGTTAATAAGATATAAATGACTATGGATTTAAATATCTAATCTGATTTTATCCACACAATCATTTATTTTTATAGTACCACATATTATCTTTCCTAATAGGATTATAACCAAATTTATATATTTCATTAAACTTTCCAATAATATTCCCATAAAACAATGGTGGTAATTTGTTATAGGGAGTTTACAGGCTGAACCATATTTACTGGTGATCCTTGTTTTTTATATTTCATTTTCATATCATTGAAACTGTCATTAACAATTGATTCAGCCTAAGAATAATTTCACATCAAATGTAACTAAAATATGTATAACATAATTTATAAGATTCAAAATCATTTAAACATCTATAATAGTGGAGTAATATACTTGGAATACAGTAATAATTTCATGGTATATTTTTATTAATAATTTAGTATATAGTCATTATGGTTAAAATTTTATATTTTTACAAAACGTATTATGTAAAATGGGTTGGTATGAACAAGATATAATTACAACACTTATACGTCTTATGTGGATGATCAGTGTACTTTAGTCCTCATTAAATTTGGAGCATACTTATGTAGTTTTGGTTAGAATAGTTATCCCATGTTCCCACTATCTTCAAATGTTTTGATTCATATCATCATAATTTTACCTTGGATTAGGGAATTGATTTGGGTGGTGCCCAAGTTTCCTATATTTAAGACATTGACTATTATTGATACCACTAGATAGAAATTATTTCCAATCAATGTTTCCCCTGAGAACATTTAATTTTACATGAAATTTATTTTATCAATCCCCTATATTAACACACATTAATCGTCTCTCAATTCCTATAAGACATTCCCCTTGGATATTCTTACCACATTTTTAACATGAAAGAAACTGAATAATATTTCCTTCAAAATCACCATCAATAAAACTTATATAAGACATAATCCTTCTCTTATTAAGTTTTTTTTTAATTCAACTAAGTCCATTCAGTTAATATTTAATCCTAATAGGTGGTTTGGAATACTCACAATATTTATCACTCTAAATGTTACATTATATGGTTGGCTATTGGGGAAATATGTGCATTATCTATGACATCCATTATTAAGTTGATTACATTTGGATTTATCCATGACTAAAACTAAACAGAGATAACATGGGTGATGGACACCATACCAAACTTATTTTAATATTATTATATGAAACTTTCAACCTCAAAATATCTTTCTATTTTAATTTATCACTTAATATTTTAGTTCCTCCAAAATCAATATCGGTTTAATTTTGGTCTCTTTGTGTTTAAATATATTACATTCAATAACCTATGTCTAAAACATAATTAATCCATCACAATGGATTAAATGGGTAATGTTATTGAACAAAGTATATCCCTGAAGATTGTTTAGCCTAGTTCTTAGTCTTATGCCCACTAATCAGGAACTAGAGTGAAGATCAAGTCAATTCATAACCTTTATTTTTTGGGTGACTACCTCAAGGTTCATTTTTTAAATATCCGCAACAGATTTCTAGTATCTAGATATGGATATAATGACTAGGTTAAACATATGATATCGATTTTACATAAAAAATAGTATTTTTTTATATACATATACTTAACCCTTAGATATATCACATGATTTTTCAAAAACCATCTATAATCATAATCCTAAAAAATTAAATTAATAATCATTAATAATATCTAAACCATTCTATAATAATACCTATAGTGACCCATAATAAAATCATATTTCATTTAGAATATTCCCATATGGTAAAAATTACATCTCATAAAAATATATCATTATCCCATGAAGATAAGGTTTAGTTTCTTTGAGGAATATCTATATAATAACGATATTTTAAAAACAATTTCAAAACATATCCATAATTGAGAAACACTAAACTAATTTAAATAATTCTTATATGTTATACTCAAATTCATATCTCAGGGAAATGTAAACATAAGATATGGGTGAGATGAAATGCCTAGTATGGGTAAATATACCAGATAATAATATAATATAATTAAGGATAATAATATAACCATATCGGTATAATCTAGATATATAATAATCCTACTCCCAAAAAATGAAAGATAATAAATCAGGGAATAAGGATTGACATAATATAATATATAAATCAATGACCATGCTTATGAGAATATAAAATATAGTCTATCATAATTATCTTAGGGGATATAAAATTTTATCCAATATATTTGAGCGTGATATATGAAATCATCCATTATCAACCATGCATATGAGGCCACTTGAAATCATTCATTAATTACATCATATGAAAATGAACCCAGGGAAAGAAAATGGTATTCGTAAAATTTTCAAATGAAATTGATTCAATTTTGATATTATAAATAACCGATGGAATTAAAATTGGTGTCATTACATTTTAAAATAGAGTCACATAATGAAATAAAAACAAGATAATCCCAATGGAAATATATTTTCATCCAAATATATTCAGAAACATTATAGGTAAATACCATTCAATCATGATTATAATATATATATAATTCACATCATATATATAGATGATATATAATTAATTCAATAATTCACTCAATAAATTGTTGTGTGGAATTTATGTTAAAAAACATAAATCATTGGATGCAAATTTATCATTCTCTTAGAGGTAACATATAGGAATATAGCTCATATTTAAAAATAATATATTACTAATAAAGATAAAAAATTGATTAATGATTCCTCCAAAAGAGAAAGACATTACATAAGGCATCATGAGAAATAAGTTAATTGGTCATATTTGTGTAATATCCTTCATAAACCATATGATATTTCGAAATAAAATAGCTTAATTTAGAAAAACATTTTATTATTTTTTTAAAAATCACTTCAGAAACAAAAAATATCCTTGATCTTTTGGAATTAATTTTAAAGGAATATTTTATAACTTGAAGATAAAAATAATTTCTTTTGTAAAACAAAAAAAATATAGATGGAAGTTTCATATAAAATTACAATAGTTGAATAATTATATGTTCATACTAAACAAAAAACATAAAATGAGTTATTATATTATGTATTTAACATTATCATAAAAAGAAAATGATATAGGTCATTTTCAAAAGTAAATTTAAAAATGTGATGTGAAATAACAAGAAGTTGTTATTTTTAAAAATCAATAATAAATAATAGGTCATATAATGCAAAAAAGGTTACAATAATAAATTTGGGGTGGAAGATGACACATTATAATTTGAAATTATGGAAACTATTTTTAATATTTTAACATATATTTTATGAAAAAAAACATCATAATAAGAGTTAAAAATTAATTTTTAAATGAAGAGAAGGGAAATATGGATGTCAAATGAGATGAAGTAAATTTAATTTTTTAATTATTGAGGTTAAATTTGATGGGAAAATAAAATGTGTATTAGGAGGGGAAGATATAAATAACGTTTATGGAAATTATGATCAATAAATATTTAATATTTAGAAAAACATTTATCTTTTTAAAATATTTTAATTAAATGGTAATTTTAAAAAATATAGTAACACAATGTACCTTTAAATAAAATTAGGGATGAATAAAAAAAGTATTGAAGAAGAAGATAAAAAATATTTATTTTATATCGACGAAGGTAGTTGAGGTAACAAAAACCCTTATTGTAATGGTAACATTAGAATCAAAAGAAAATGTGAGAGAGTTACAAGTAAATGAATATTAAAATATAATTTTATAGTAGATATTCGATATAAATGAAGGAAACAAGGTATTAAATAAAACATAAAAGTAAATTACGTTATCCAACATCAAACATGTCTCATGAAAAATTAATTTGAAACAAAGAACCGCTTAAAACATTAAAATATTTCGAGTCAAAACCCCTAAGAATATTAAATTTAATTCAAAATGAAATATAAAATATTTTATATTGGAAGTATATACACCGTTATTAAGAAAACATGGTGTATATTATGAAATATGACTCAAATGGTGAAAATTAGGGAAACAAACCCTTAACTAGTTCCTCCGCTAAGTTTATTATTCTCTAAGACCACGTATAAAAACATAAATATCTTTATCACCAATTTATAAAAACATATTCATATCTATAAACATTTATAAAAAACATTTATATTTACTCTCCATCTATTTATAATAGTTAGTCATTATATAATTTTAATTTTGAGTGTTGGTAGTCCTTTTCATTTTTAACTAGTTTTGTAATGGTAGTGTTTTTCATCACCCTCCTCCCAATTTTAATTATTCAAAGATAATATTGAGAACTATAATTTAATTATTTCAGATAGTTTATGGAATTATAAATATATTTTATGATATTTTTGTTTATGGTTAAAAATGAATAAATTTGAATAGAGAATATTCCAGTTATTTCAAAAAAAATGAATGGTGGTAATATAATTAATGAGTTAAATATTAATTTTACCAATACAAAACCCAAAAAATCATTATTTAATTTTTAAAATATAAAACAATGTTTTTAATTCATTAATTGATATAAATATAAAACATTTTTGTTCTAGGTGGTTAAAACTTCCCAATAAGAATATGGTAAAATCGTTTCATGAGAATGGCTATAAAAGAGAATATTTTGATATAATATCTTTATCAAAAATATATAATTAAATTAATTATATTTTATTAAGGTGATAAATTTGAAATATTATTAGTTATTATAATAATTCAATTAAAAATTATTTCTCACAATCAATGAAAAATGGGAGGGGTGGGGTTGGGTGGGGTAGGGTGGGCCAAGCCTGTGCTAGATTGAGCCCATATGGGTTTTTCCATAGAATCCCGCAAACAATTTAAACAAAAATTAAAGCATTACCGACCCAAAATATTCCCAAGGGATTTTTCACATATTTATAAAAAAAATTAATTATATTATTTTTAAAATTATATTTTTTCTCATTCACGGAGGTCATTAGGAGAAGATGTATGTATATACCATAGTTTTTGTTTTAAGGGTAGTGGTATAGTGTTTTTCAGTGTGATTGTAGTGACATGATGAGATTCTATTGTTTTGATAACCTGTTGTGACACTATGTAGGTAAGAGTTCAATATGTGGAAATGAATGAAAATATTAGTGGTCTAGTTGTGTGATTGGTCGAACTTGTGAATAAATGAAGACTCTGTAGGTGGAGACTATTTTTATAAGAGCTTGATAGGGTTATCCTAAGTAAGTTGGCCCTTTATAATTTTTTAATATAAAATAATATTAAATAAAAAAAAATTAAATCGATAAAAGAAAATAATGTTATATAAAAACTGTTTTACTATTCAAATTGTGTTAATTAGAAATGATTTCAATTTGAGAATACATGTGAATATAGTTAATAATTATTGTAATATCATATTAAAACAATAAATATTGACATATTTAAAATTATTTTTAATGGATTGTTAGTCAATATAATCTTTATGTTAAAATAATATACTATTCCATGGTTTAATCGTGACTATTATTATTAATAATAGTAATATGTTAATGTATCATATATTATATATTTTTTAATTTAGGTAGGCTTGAAGTCCCTCAACCATGTTTTCTCAGCCAGAAATAGGCCGCACCCACGCGATATCAATCTACCTTGGCCCACACTTTTAATGGTAAAATTTTTAGGACCTCCACTTCCTATATATACCTCATGTTTACAAACCCCATAGGTCTTTGGACTATTTTTCATTACTAGTTTTTACTTATAAATATATCATTTTCTATCTTGGTATGTTTGTTTTAGGTGATTATTTTTACAATGCGTACATTTTTAAAATATTAATTATAGAATTTATAATTTATATTCCTATAATATTAATTATAACATGAAATAAATATTTATTCAGTAAACATATTTCTATATCTATCCATGAAATTTGTTGATGAAAAATGAAAAAAGTTGTATGTGGAGATGGTAGTCCACATACAGACATGGGAAACATTTTTGTTTATTAATTGAATGGTAGAGGGATAGATATTTGTTATACCATTAATATAAAAAAATTTAATTTTATAGTTTAAAATTATTTTATTATATACAAATGGTTTGAATGGTTTGGAGGAGGGTTGATGATGTGGATAAAGAAAGGATGTAAAAGGGTATAAAATACATATCATGAGAATTTAGAAATTCTCTTAAAGTATACTTTTGAAATGAAGTAATTGAAGAACATTATTTGGGATATAGGTCTATAATCATTAATATGGTATTTAGAATAATAATTTTGGAAAATATTTCATGGAAATTTTGAACTATAGGTGTGGCTTAAAGTGGGTTAATTTGGGATCCTTTTATAGGTGGAAAATGGGAAGAAACTTAGAAAAGAATATTAAGTAAGATACAATACTAGAAATTCATGAGATTTATTTTATTTTGGTGGGGAATATTTATTGACATTTGTATGTATAATTTTTTAATATAAAAAAGTCTTTCTATGCATGAAATTGATTTAGTAATTTTTTTTGGCTCCTTAGATTACCCATTTAAACACTAATTAATTTTGATAAAAGAATTCTAATTTTTATATAACTAAAAATATAAGATGATTGTTCTTCTGAAATTTTTACAGCATGAATCAAAATTTTGACTCCATTTAGTGAATTTAAATTTATAAATATGAAAAACATTAACTTTTTTAAAAAAAATTATAATTTGTTGGATTTTTTTTGTTAGAAATGACTTTACAAACATTGCGTGTTATTAATATTATTTAATATTGAATAATATTTGAACAACACTTAAATTATATTTTATATTTATCTAAAAATAATATTAGATTTCTTATTTTTAAATAGATAAATTTACTAAAAAATCACAATATTTTGAAAGCTAACATTCCTTGAAAAATAACTACTTTACCATGGAAACTAATACCTACCTCGGTAAAATAATATTAATCTTATAAAGTAAATTCGTCCCATTAAATTATATTAAACAACTCACTAAAAATGTTCAAATAATTTTAGGTGATTCAATTTATGAACATGATAAAAATAATTTTTAATATAAGAACATTAAATAAATTTTACGAAAAATGAATCTTCGAAGAATAAAAAATATTACATTCCTGGTAAAAAATATTAGATGGATGTTCTGTAATTTTATTGCATATGTTATCAATATTACAATTTAAACCTAAAATTATTCATAATATAATCAACTTCATGGAATCTAAAAAGCAAATGTTTTTAAAAAATGTGATTTTTAATAATAAGATTTAATTTTTCATTTAGTTATAATAATTTATTTTTTTCAAGACAAGTGTATTAATGAAATGGGATTTACTTTTCTTTATATATTTATTTCATTGTATGATTACCTCAAAATTTTTATTCCCACTAAATAGTTACATTTAAACTATTATATAATATTTCATGATTTGATTTGGTTTGATGTTTCATGTGAATAAAATTACTAAAAATATTACTTATTTATGAAAATACATTGTCACACCTCAAGTCATTATATTATCCCCCCCCAAATTCTTCTCAATTATATTTATTAAAAAAAAGAATATTTCATGGTGTTCATAATATTTTCCTGACACTCAACTTAAATTTCTATATATGTTTCAACATTTTCACAACTCGTCATAATGGGGTCGTGCCCTGACTCCCCAAGACTACCTATAATAGGACATTGGATTAAGACTAGCACCAAGTAGGTATATCACTAGCACGAGAGGGATTAGCCTAAGTACAGGCCTACACATACAAATATACAAGCCCATATAATGAAGAATTGTTAATATAATTGAAAAACCATTCATTTATAAAAATAAAATCCACAACTAGAGTATGACTGGAAGTAACGAAATGTAAACAATAAAAAATACAAGCCAACAAAAAACAGTGTGAAAACAAGTCCAATTGAAAATTAAACATGATAGGGACTACTATCAAGATACGATATGAACACGCGTTGGTCTATATAGTCTTACTAAGTATAGAATAGTCCTAGTTCCATAGGAAATCTATCAAAAGGTCGATTATTAGTACAAGACTCAAAACATGTGGGAAGATCCAATGTAGGGATGAGAATAATAATAACCAGTACGATTCCCTAAAACCCAAAAACATATAATAGAAAAATAATAGTCAGATCTGTATAGGTATATTTCTAAAATACATATAAAAATAGTATCCATATATACTTAACAAATACACAAAGTATCAAGGTAAACTCACAACCATAAATTCTAGCTTAGGATTTGAGATCAAAGTTCCACATATAACTCATATGGGAGAATACACTCCATGTGTCTAATAGAATTGACGGTACCTATCTAAGAGGTAGTTATCTCATTGGTTATATCCATTAGAATCATATTCTAGAAGTTTGTACAGTTACGATACAAATAGTATGATCACACCTAAGGTCAGGGGGCATACCAAAATTCAATCTTGATTAATACACTCACTAGAAGATTGGCATACATGTAGTGTTTCTCACAAAGATACCATGAACTTGACCAAAGGAAAGAATATAATAGAGGATCTCACTCTAGTAATCATGGAGAAATTCCAAAAACTATATCCAAAAAGTATTCATAATTAGATCGTTGTCCTATGTGTATGAGGTGATTCGATTCTAACCCTTAGAGAAAGGATATTAGGAACATACCTGAATGAAACATATCCAAGATACTGAGGAAAAGGGCTCCTAGACAAAATTTATGGAGTACACAACATGTATTAAGGGTACACTCCATTTCCTTTAGACAGTTTCTACTTCCCATGTAAAATAGTATTTGTGCATGTCCGTATATATGTACACTATGTGTTGAAGCCTGATTACTTCTTTCTGTGTACTAGTATATGGAATAGCCCTTGAAAATTCTGGAAATCCATGTCTATTAAAGAGTACATGCAATGCTCATTCCTGTGTACTTCATCCCGTGTTTTTTTACTCACTAAGGTACACATTGAGCCATTAAGGATAGGTCACATGATTTTTTGTAGGGTCACACATCGTGTGATCCTAAACTACCTATGAAAAACTTAGCAACTACTTTACGTTTCCCACACAACATGTAGATCTCAAGTACACAACGTGTACTATAGAATTTAGTAGAATCTTAGATCTCAATCCTACATCATTGGAAAGTCTTCCAACCCTCATTGTGGAAATGTTTCTTGTCAAAAAATTGATAATTATGCCATATTGAATCATTCTATCATCAATCAACACATCCCATCCATAAAATCTATTTAGAAAATTCCTTCGAACTTTATTCTACATTGAGTATTTTAGAACATGAAAACAATGTATCTGCATCATCTGGTACACGACTTCCTCTATCAACATTCCAAATTCATGTTTTTCTTATCCCAGACAGATGATTTTTAATCCTTGAGACAAGAACATGGTGAAAAATTACTAATTTCCATGATCGATGTCGATCAATGGTCCAATGATGAATTCCCATGATAAACAATGAAATCAGGGTATAAATAAACCAGGAATGACCATGAGAAATTTTCTTCAGTGGATGGTCATATAGAATTTGATTCAATTTCATCATAATAATGAATACAGAGATAATAATTAGTTACAATGAAATTCTCCCAAAAAAACATATATAATTCCATTATGAAAAACGACTGATCCACAAATCAATAGATCAGTCAATTGATTATAGTTCATTGTAAAAATAATAAGTTGGGAAATACTAATAAAAAACATACTACCATTATATGAATCAATATGAAATGAAGAATAATCTTGTTTCATTGTAAGTAATGTGATCTCTAAATACCATATCACACAGATCACTGATCATTTATTCTGTTGATGTTCACCTGAGAGAGATCCCCGTATGATCTATTTTGGGGTTCTCCAATGGCTCTAGTATTTTGTTCCTAACTGTGGAATTCAATCATAACCATATTCATATAGAATAATTTAGGTCATTGCATCAATAAATTAAAAAAATAATTTTACTTAAAATTTTTATTTATTTTACACCTGTGATGAATTTTCTACAGACACCATGAACCAAATAATGTTATGGTACATCCAGGATAAAACACATTTTGTGAACTCAACAGTACCCTCATATTTCTAATCCTAACCTCATTTAAAATATATTCATCTTTTATAGTAAAATTTTGCATGCTTTCTATTTAATATATGTAATATATTTCAATAATTCATTATAGAAAAAATGGGCCTCAGAATCCAATTTTTTCTAAATGACTAGTCTTGAAGAAAATCCATAAAATATACATAAATAAAAAATTAATATTTATGATTCATTAAATTCTCTCCAACATGGGGATTTAATCCTTGAAATCCAAAACAAGGCTAAAAAAAGAGATGTGGGTACTCGGAATGAATCGGAGAATCCAATTCCCCTATTCTCTCTTGAAGATTCCCATGATTCCACTATACATCCACTAAAGTAATCATTAATCTATGAATGTTCTTATCCTTTCGATCCTAAATCTTCATTGGGTACTCAACAAATCCAGATCCATCTTCAATTTATATCTCTCCCCAGTTGATAATGTGCAATGGTTCATGCACATACCTCCTAATCTATGACCCATGGAAGATGTCATGTACCTATTCTAAATATGTTGGTAGTCCTAAGAGGTATTCCACATCACCAACACCACACGATGTCTAGTGATGTCCAATGAATTTTGAAGGAAAATTGTCTCCCCCAAAAAAATTATGCAATATGTGTTAAGGTTAATCTAATAAGAACACACGGTCTCCTTCCTAAAAATCCAAAGGCATATGTTGTCATTCACATAAGAATTATGATGGTACTATGCCATCCTCATCTACTCATAGATGATCAGCACATTCTCTACAGTAGCTTACACCAACTATCATCCATTATGTTCTGAAATTCCAAGTTCAATCCAAAAAGTGGTGAACTACAGGTTTTCTTGTACAATGGCTCACATGGTTCAATACAAATGTTGGAATGGTAGCTATTTTGGTATAAAAACTCCAAAAGGTGTATGTGTTCCCCCCAACTACGATGAAAGTCCATCATGAAATACCACATTGTTTCCTTAAAGGTCTGAATGGTCTACTCTTTTTGGAAGTTATTTGGGGGGCTAAACGATGAGCTAAATCATAATTCATTCTTTAAATCCTCTTATAATCCCTTTTATAATAGATATGTGAATCAAGAATCACAGTCTGAAATGATCATATAGGGAACTCCATGGATTCAAACTATCTCAAACATGTAGAGGAATCCCATTCTATATTCTATAATATACTCTCAGATAGCTAAGAAGTGGGATGACGTGGTGAGTCTATCTAGAATTAACTAGATAGAATCATGTCCCCGATAATTACATGGTAAAATCATCACAATGTCCATGGATATTCCATAACACTTCCACTCTATCAACTCATGGGGTTGATCTACATGAATTTGAACATGATTTCCATCCTAAACTTTTTGAGATGTTAGGAATTGATGTAACACCCCAAGCTTCTATGGTACGCTTCTCTTTGAATAATGTGATAGCGTGTGTTGTACGCAACACCGAGTTCTAACACACCATAACTAATCAAACTAGCCGTTATGAATAGTAATACCTACTTTTTGAAATTATATATATTTTATATTTGAAAATGGACTTCATTTTTGGATTCGGAATATCGAATTTAGCCTAGGGTGAAATTTTGGTACATTTAGGATAACTTTCATATTTTGATGAATAGTGAAAATTACTAAATTTTAATTAAAAACAACTTTTTTAATCA
Source organism: Viscum album (assembly GCA_963277665.1). Taxonomy (NCBI): domain Eukaryota; kingdom Viridiplantae; phylum Streptophyta; class Magnoliopsida; order Santalales; family Viscaceae; genus Viscum; species Viscum album. The sequence goes on from OY728125.1 coordinate 1,955,396,694, forward strand.
AATTAATTACTAGTGATAAATTATGAATTTGAGTGGTTTTAAAGTATATTTAGAATATATTTTTACCATTTAATATAATTTTGGTCATTGGACAAAATTTTACAATTAAACCGAACATAAACAAGTGTCAATCTTTTGATAGTTATTATCTCTTAAAAACACGCTTTTTGTTTTAACAGCGGGAATTAATTTTAAATTAATTTCTGACACTTAAATGTTTTGAATTTAGAAAAATGGATTCCATATTTGGAATCAGGATTTTCAAATTGTGTAAATAGGTAACTTTTATTTTTAGACATTTTGAATAGTTACTGTGGTAAATATTTTATTTACCATGGTTAAAGGGTAAATCCGGTAAATAAGGGTTAAAAAAATAATATTATAATAATACAAAATTACCCTAAAACGTGTCCTAACCTTATTGGTGGACACATACCCGACCATGGGCATCCTTGGGTCAATTTGGGGACCCCTTGGAGCCACTTGTATGTGGTAGGGACACTTTATATTAATAAAGTTAAAATAAAAATAAAAATGGCATAAGCTTACATCTTTTAGAACAACAATTTTTACATAGGGTTATACATGTTGGAGTTTCGATTATAAATATTCATTAGAAAGATAAAAAGATTTCCTACATAATGGTATTTTATTTATAATTTTTAGACATTAAATAAGTTATTTTATTTATGACACAATGATGATGCAGTAATTACTATAATAGTGAAAAATTAAAATAATTGATATTATAAATACCCAAATAAATATAATATGAAACTTTTAATGAATTAAACTAATTTTCTAGGCTAATATGATATATCAGGATTTATTTAATGGACTTTTTTCGAAGTAATCAATCTGTTATGAGTTTCACAAAAATCAACTATTGAATAGTGTCAAAATTGACATAAAAGAGTTCTTAAAACAAATATTATATTATTAATTGATATTAAATTCCTAAAAATCTAAGGTTCGGCCAAGAGACTTATATTATGATAGTTTAATCATTAGTGGACCACTTGGGGGTCGCTTGGATGTATATAGTAAGTTTATTAACCATAATATATAAAATACAAAGAGACATTGTAAAAGTGAAACTAATTAACTTAGAGTTAATACTTAAAGATAAGGTTAATATAAGTACCCAAACCTGTCTAAATTCTATTGGATGAGTTGTTTTCGACCTATCCCCACCTCATCCTTTGAATAGTCAACTTTTTAGCCTTTAGAAACCGAATATGAATTTATTATAAATTAACATTTCTAGCTTTTCCAAAGGTGCCCCTCACCCCACTTATAAAAGGGCACTCCTCCTTCTCATTTCTTCACACCTTCAAAGCCTTTTGGTTCGGCCAAACTCTGCCCAAATACTCTCCCAACATCCCTCAATACAACCTAGAGGCCTTAGTTTGATCAGAAAGCCAACCTAAGGATCCCTTTTGATCAAATCAAAAGGAAGAACCCGAAGAAGAGGTAATGATTTCACCACCCTTTTCTAAGTTCATTTCTTCTTCCACTTATTCTTCCTTTGTTCTTACCATTCTAAAATAATAACTCCAGTATCTCACATATACTGTGATGTTATTATAAGTATGGTACAACCATATTCAGTATTCTATCCACCCTTTGAATAACATGTCACCATACGTGCGTACGTACGGCTTACCGTCTCCACGTCGTGGTGTAATTGTTATTCAATATAATATTATTTGGATGGGTATAATAATGATGTGTAACTCATGTAAATAATAAATATAACATGTTAATGATTCTTTATATATGATATACCATTCATTTATATATTATTTTAATATCAAAAGAATGATATTGTCGCTCGTGCGTACGTACGGACTACCGTCTCCACGAACGCGATGAGATTCATTCTCCATCGTATCCATTCAAGTATAATTATCATTTTATGATTTAAAAATGATGTTTAAGGACTTGATATCATTCTGGATATGAATAACATACAACAAACATGGCTTATGTAACAAAACATATAAAAGAAAATGAGTAAGTTAACACCCGAAACGATGATAATTCTAAGATATTATTAATAAATCAATGTTAAAAGATCATATATGATATCATATTAATATATATGATTCTTGTATAATTTAATAACAATTATTTCACCATTATACAGGAGGTTAACCTACCCCAACCAAGGAAAAGTACAAGGTAAGGGTTATTTCACAATCTCTTCATTATCCGAGGTTGTTTATATGTAATAATCTACTGGGATCTCTTTATCATCCACATCCATGTTTCTTAGAAATGTATTTCAAAACATTTTTACTATTTACAAGAATATGAGTTAAAGTCATTTATACCCTTTTTTGACTTTTTATAAGAGGTTTATAAAGGAATCTTTCCGTTGTTTTCAAAACAAGGTCCTTTTTAACCTTTTCGACTGAATTGAGGTAAGAATGTTTTTTTTAACTTATACGGCGGGTGCGGTTATTTTCCGCCGTTATAAAATCGTCGAAGCTTTCCATACAAGCTTATAAGAATATTTTCAAAGAAAATGTTTTATTTTATATGGATCTTAAATGATTTCAAAATAAAAGGAGATACTTCTTTAAAAAGAATTTTGATTTCATATATGTCAACATCCTTTGATGGATTTTAATATTATTTGAAGTTGATTTATTATGATACAAAACATCTATATTGTATTGAAGTTTTTGTGATATGTTTGACTGTGGATGTGATATTTTTATACCATTCATAGTTTATGGTGAAATTATTGACATTTCGTATGCTAGTTTTAATACGAATGTTTATGTTATGTTTAAACCTTTTCATATGAGAATGCATTGGACTTAATAAGTGACGGGTGGAGCCCGCTATAGCTCCTCGATGCATCGGTAGGTCTCATGAGACAAACTAGTGTCTTGGCACAAGGCCTTGACAAAATCTTATTTGTAGTCTTGGCACGAGGCCTTGGCTATGTGGTTATGATAGTCTGGCATTATGCATTCCAACATTATGAAAGTGGTTATTGATATTGCATGTGATTATTCGATTAGTAGAATATCCATGTGAACAAGTAAATGGCATTATTTCATTTTACTTTTGCCATACTATGTTGAAGTTCAATTTTAAAAGGCTTTTGTTTTAGTAATTCATTGCCTTAAATGTTTATGCTTATTTTGAATGTTCCGCTATATTGTTATCCTTACTGGGCATTTGAGCTCACCCCTTTTCTATGTTTTATTTTTCCCAGGTAGTGAAGAAGTAATTTATGAATGACTTGCAGGGATATTATGAGGGGTTAATAGTGTGGATATGAAGACTTTTTTGTTGTAGTAGTTTTTCACTTTGAAATGTAATGTAAAACTTTATGATTATATCTAGTGTTTCCAAGGCTACTAAACCAATCGGTCTTTCGGGATTTGATCTTTCTTGTGATCATGCCAATGTTAGGTAATAATGCACCGACTCTGGGTAGCTGGGGTCGGGGCGTTACAGTTGGTATCAGAGGAAGTTTAGTACAAACCTTGGAAGCTAGATTTAGATAAACTCTGATTAGAGCACGTAGACCTAAGATGAACTTTGAGGATTAGTATAGAAGAACTTCCTAGAATTTTGGTATTGTAGAGACTTTGTGAGTTTTCCGAGCAATACATCCCTGTCTGGATACGAGCAGGTAGAGGCGGCTCTGGCACAGATGTACCTAGGGGTAAAACCCGAAAACACCGCTTTGAGCTAGACTCGAACGGGAACTGGTGCACGACAACGGGCCTTGCTGCACTCTTGGTTACGACACTCCCGGGGGATATGCTTAGGATAACTCTCACTTTCTTTACAAATCATTATGAAGGGTTTATGAGTATATACTTCCTCAAAGAAAACATATTTATTATTATGGATTATATCCATAGATAGTTCAATTTATGTTTAGTGTTTTATAAGTATGGGATTATGTATTTTGATGCATAAATTGATCTAGTTTATGCCATTTTTTTTAGAAATGGCGCCTAGTGGAAGAAATGGAAACCGTATCAATGCACGCACTCCATGTAGGGATTGCCCTCCTGCTCAAGATAATTATAGTGGGGCTGGTGATGCAACTGGTGCTGATCAGCTAATCACCGTACTGGGACAACTTACTCAGGTTATGAATAATAACCTTACCCGTATGGAGCACCCTGATCCGCAGCGTGGAGGATCAATGTTAGATCGATTCATGAGACAACAACCACCAACGTTCAATGGGAGTACAAATCCCTTAGTAGCTGAGCAATGGATATTTTCCCTAGAGAAAATATTTCAGGCTCTGGGGAGTAGTGAAAGGGAAAAAGTTACCATGGCAGTTTACCGCCTCACTAGAGATGCTGATCAATGGTGGTCATTGATTCAAAACATGAAGGAAGATGATGAAGTATCAAACATGGAATGGAGGGAGTTCAAAGATCTGTTTTTAGAAAAATACTTTCCTCGCGACCATCGAGCAGATATGGAAAGGGAATTTCTGAGTCTGAGACAAAAGGAGGATGATAATGTCACAAAGTATGAGGCTAACTTTACAAGGTTAGCGAGGTATGCTGGAGATTATATTCGCAACCCAAGAAGTAAGATTGATCGTTTCTTTGATGGGTTAAAACCATTTCTCCGTCGAGCATTAGTCTCACAATCCTTTTCGTCGTACGAAGACATTGTCTCATGTGCTATCAAGACCGAAAAAGAATTCTCTAAGTCTTATGACTTTAAAGCGAAGCAAGAGAAGAAGAGACCTGCTGATCAATCTGGGAATGGAAATAAGGGGAAGAAGGGAAAGGTTGAATATCCATCTTATGGTAAATGCGGGAAGAAACATCCTGGTACTTGCTTGAAGGGAATGGGAGTCTGTTACAAGTGTGGTGAAAAAGGCCACCAAGCTCATGATTGCAAGGGGAAGAAGGAAGCTACCAACGTTCAGTGCTACAATTGCAGGGAGATGGGGCATTATGCAAATGCATGCCCTAAGCGTCAGGAGAACTTACCTCAGAAAAGGCCAAGGGATCAAGGCCAGGCTTATGCTATCACTACTGCTGAGGTAGAAGCTCCGAAAGACGTAGTGGCAGGTAATTTAATGGTTTCCTCAAGTTTAGCAAATGCATTATTTGATTCTGGATCATCGCATTGTTTCATATCTTCCCAGTTTGCTAAGAAAATTAGATATTTCCAATTTGATTTAATAAGGGAGTTGTCAGTTAAAACTCCTAAGGGAAGTATCATTGCAACAAAGTTTTGTGAATCAGTCCCCATTAGAGCACATAAATTTTCTTTATCTGCTGATCTCATCGTCATACCTATGATTGAGTTTGATATAATCCTCGGTATGGACTGGCTTTCGGACTATGATGCGAAGATTTATTGTAAGAAAAAAGAGGTTACGATTCTTGATGATAATGATAAGGAACACCTTATTTTTAGAGCAGAATCGTCACCACCTAATTCTTATTTAGATCCACCCCCAGTAGCTCAACTTAATTCAATTATTGGGGAGGAAGAGAATGAAATAACTGTCGGTGAGGAAAGGAATGTTCAAATAGAGGATGTACCTGTTGTGAAAGAGTTTGTAGATGTATTTCCGGAAGATTTACCTGGACATCCTCCAGAACGAGAAGTAGAGTTTTCCATTGATTTGATTCCTGGATCAAGGCCTATATCGAAGACCCCTTATAGAATGGCTACTGTAGAATTAGTCGAACTAAAGAAACAACTAGAGGAATTGAGTAATAAGGGATTTATTCGCCCTAGTGTTTCTCCATGGGGAGCCCCTGTTCTTTTTGTTAAAAAGAAAGATGGATCTATGAGGTTATGTATCGACTACAGGGAGATCAATGCTATAACGATAAAGAACAAGTATCCCCTACCTCGTATTGATGATTTATTTGACCAACTGCATGGAGCTCAATACTTTTCAAAGATTGACCTTCGATCTGGATACCATCAGTTGTGTGTGAAGAAGGAAGACATTCCGAAAACAGCATTTCGAACTAGGTACGGGCATTACGAGTTTACTGTAATGCCGTTTGGATTGACTAATGCACCCTCTGTATTCATGGATCTGATGAATAGAGTTTTCAAGGAGTATCTCGATGAATTTGTGGTGGTATTTATTGATGATATCTTGGTATACTCCAAAACCTACGAAGATCATGAAAATCACTTGCGCATTATCTTGAAGACTCTGAGGATGCATGAATTATATGGGAAGTTTAGCAAGTGTGAATTCTAGCTTCAGGAGATTTCTTTTCTTGGCCATATTGTCTCTAAAGATGGAATCTCTGTTGATCCTTCTAAGACCAAGGCAATCCAAGAATGGCCAGCACATACGAGTATAACTGAGGTACGTAGTTTTATTGGTTTGGCAGGTTATTATCGACGTTTCGTCCAGAATTTTGCCCGATTGGCTAACCCATTAACGAAGCTCACACGTAAAGGGGTTAAATTTGTTTGGACAAAAGAGTGTGAAGAATGTTTCGAAGAACTGAAGAGAAGATTAGTAAATGCTCCTATATTGACTCTACCATCGGGGAATGATGGGTTCGTTATTTATAGTGATGCATCAAAGAAAGGACTTGGCTGTGTCCTTATGCAGAATGATAGAGTTATTGCCTATGCATCACGACAGTTGAAAATTCATGAAAAAAACTATCCTACTCATGATCTCGAGTTAGCAGCAGTGATCTTTGCTTTGAAGATATGGAGGCACTACCTCTATGGTGAAAAATGTGAGATTTATACTGATCACAAGAGTTTGAAGTATATTTTCTCACAAAAAGAACTCAACATGAGGCAAAGGAGATGGCTTGAATTACTCAAGGATTATGATTGCACGATACACTACCACCCAGGGAAGGCAAACAAGGTGGCAGATGCTTTGAGTAGAAAAGACCATGGAGTTTTGAACAATATGAGAATTGAAAGGGATCCAATTTTCATGGAGCTAGTGAAGATGGACATGGGAATAACCAGGGAAGGTGAAACATCAATGCTTTTTCAAATGGTTGCCAAACCATCTTTACTAGAAAGGATTAAGAGTTCTCAGACTGATGATGAAGAATTCCAAAAGAAGATTAAAGCTGTGAATGATGGGAGATTGAGAGACTTTGCGTATGAAGGTGGAATTTTGAAATTCGGGAAGAGACTTTGTGTTCCCAATATACCTGATCTAAAAAGGGAATTGCTGGATGATGCTCATAGTTCCAATTTCTCTATACACCCTGGGAGCACCAAAATGTATAGAGATTTGAAGGAACATTTTTGGTGGGACAACATGAAGAGGGAGATTGCTGATTTTGTGTCAAGATGTATGGTTTGTCAACAAGTGAAAGCTGGAAGACAACAGCCTGGAGGAGTCATGCAACCTCTTCCCATACCGGAGTGGAAATGGGACAATATTACGATGGACTTTGTCATGGGGCTACCAAAGACTCCTAGAAGGAACGATGCAATATGGGTTATTGTTGATCGTCTTACCAAGTCAGCACATTTTCTTGCTATAAGAGAAGATCTACCCCTGGAACGTCTAGCAAGACTATACATTAATGAAGTTGTGAGACTTCATGGAGTACCCCTATCGATTGTTTCTGATCGTGATCCCCGTTTTACATCAAGATTTTGGAAAAGTCTTCAGAAATCCCTGGATACTGAACTTCATTTGAGCACTGCTTACCACCCTCAGACAGACGGACAATCAGAACGGACTATTCAGACCTTAGAAGACATGTTGAGATCTTGCTCACTTGATTTTCAGGGTATGTGGGATCAATATTTACCACTAGTAGAATTTTCCTATAACAATAGCTTCCATTCGAGTATTCAGATGGCACCATATGAAGCGTTATACGGAAAGAGATGTCGTACACCAACCTGTTGGGATGACGTTGGTGAAAGAAAACTTGTAGGCCCAGAACTGGTGGAGGAAACGGTGGAAAAGGTGAAGGTAATCCAAAATCACATTAAAGCAGCTCAAAGTAGGCAGAAGAGCTATGCCGATAATCGAAGGAAGGATTTGGAATTTCAAGTCGGTGATCATGTTTTCCTGAAGGTATCTCCGTGGAAGGGAGTCATACGTTTTGGTAAGAAAGGTAAATTGAGTCCCAGGTACATCGGACCTTTCGAAATTCTAGAACGAATTGGGGCTGTAGCTTACCGATTGGCAATGCTGCCAAGTCTCTCCAAAGTTCACGATGTGTTCCACGTATCTCTGTTGAGAAAATACATGCCTGACCCAACGCATGTACTCACCTATGAGGAATTAGAACTGGAACCGGATCTGTCTTATTGTGAAGAGCCCGTCAGGATTCTTGATACAAGAGAACAAGTACTGAGAAACCGGACGACGCGTTTGGTAAAAGTTTTGTGGAGAAATCATAAGATGGAAGAGGCAACGTGGGAACCCGAGGAACTTATGATGAAGAACCACCCGAGTCTTTTTATGCAGTAATACCCTAGAAATTGCGAGGACGCAATTATTTGAAGGAGGGGAGAATGTAACACCCCAAGCTTCTATGGTACGCTTCTCTTTGAATAATGTGATAGCGTGTGTTGTACGCAACACCGAGTTCTAACACACCATAACTAATCAAACTAGCCGTTATGAATAGTAATACCTACTTTTTGAAATTATATATATTTTATATTTGAAAATGGACTTCATTTTTGGATTCGTAATATCGAATTTAGCCTAGGGTGAAATTTTGGTACATTTCGGATAACTTTCATATTTTGATGAATAGTGAAAATTAATAAATTTTAATTAAAAACAACTTTTTTAATCAAATTAATTACTAGTGATAAATTATGAATTTGAGTGGTTTTAAAGTATATTTAGAATATATTTTTACCATTTAATATAATTTTGGTCATTGGACATAATTTTACAATTAAACCGAACATAAACAAGTGTCAATCTTTTGATAGTTATTATCTCTTAAAAACACGCTTTTTGTTTTAACAGCGGGAATTAATTTTAAATTAATTTCTGCCACTTCTATGTTTTGAATTTAGAAAAATGGATTCCATATTTGGAATCAGGATGTTCAAATTGTGTAAATAGGTAACTTTTATTTTTAGACATTTTGAATAGTTACTGTGGTAAATATTTTATTTACCATGGTTAAAGGGTAAATCCGGTAAATAAGGGTTAAAAAAATAATATTATAATAATACAAAATTACCCTAAAACGTGTCCTAACCTTATTGGTGGACACATACCCGACCATGGGCATCCTTGGGTCAATTTGGGGACCCCTTGGAGCCACTTGTATGTGGTAGGGACACTTTATATTAATAAAGTTAAAATAAAAATAAAAATGGCATAAGCTTACATCTTTTAGAACAACAATTTTTACATAGGGTTATACATGTTGGATTTTCGATTATAAATATTCATTAGAAAGATAAAAAGATTTCCTACATAATGATATTTTATTTATAATTTTTCGACATTAAATAAGTTATTTTATTTATGACACAATGATGATGCAGTAATTACTATAATAGTGAAAAATTAAAATAATTGATATTATAAATACCCAAATAAATATAATATGAAACTTTTAATGAATTAAACTAATTTTCTAGGCTAATATGATATATTAGGATTTATTTAATGGACTTTGTTCGAAGTAATCAATCTGTTATGAGTTTCACAAAAATCAACTATTGAATAGTGTCAAAATTGACATAAAAGAGTTCTTAAAACAAATATTATATTATTAATTGATATTAAATTCCTAAAAATCTAAGGTTCGGCCAAGAGACTTATATTATGATAGGTTAATCATTAATGGACCACTTGGGGGTCGCTTGGATGTATATAGTAAGTTTATTAACCATAATATATAAAATACAAAGAGACATTGTAAAAGTGAAACTAATTAACTTAGAGTTAATACTTAAAGATAAGGTTAATATAAGTACCCAAACCTGTCTAAATTCTATTGGATGAGTTGTTTTCGACCTATCCCCACCTCATCCTTTGAATAGTCAACTTTTTAGCCTTTAGAAACCGAATATGAATTTATTATAAATTAATATTTCTAGCTTTTCCAAAGGTGCCCCTCACCCCTCTTATAAAAGGGCACTCCTCCTTCTCATTTCTTCACACCTTCAAAGCCTTTTGGTTCGGCCAAACTCTGCCCAAATACTCTCCCAACATCCCTCAATACAACCTAGAGGCCTTAGTTTGATCAGAAAGCCAACCTAAGGAGCCCTTTTGATCAAATCAAAAGGAAGAACCCGAAGAAGAGGTAATGATTTCACCACCCTTTTCTAAGTTCATTTCTTCTTCCACTTCTTCTTCCTTTGTTCTTACCATTCTAAAATAATAACTCCAGTATCTCAAATATACTGTGATGTTATTATAAGTATGGTACAACCATATTCAGTATTCTATCCACCCTTTGAGTAACATGTCACCATACGTGCGTACGTACGGCTTACCGTCTCCACGTCGTGGTGTAATTGTTATTCAATATAATATTATTTGGATGGGTATAATAATGATGTGTAACTCATGTAAATAATAAATATAACATGTTAATGATTCTGTATATATGATATACCATTCATTTATATATTATTTTAATATCAAAAGAATGATATTGTCGCTCGTGCGTACGTACGGACTACCGTCTCCACGAACGCGATGAGATTCATTCTCCATCGTATCCATTCAAGTATAATTATCATTTTATGATTTAAAAATGATGTTTAAGGACTTGATATCATTCTGAATATGAATAAGATACAACAAACATGTCTTATGTAACAAAACATATAAAAGAAAATGAGTAAGTTAACACCCGAAACGATGATAATTCTAAGATATTATTAATAAATCAATGTTAAAAGATCATATATGATATCATATTAATATATATGATTCTTGTATAATTTAATAACAATTATTTCACCATTATACAGGAGGTTAACCTACCCCAACCAAGGAAAAGTACAAGGTAAGGGTTATTTCACAATCTCTTCATTATCCGAGGTTGTTTATATGTAATAATCTACTGGGATCTCTTTATCATCCACATCCATGTTTCTTAGAAATGTATTTCAAAACATTTTTACTATTTACAAGAATATGGGTCAAAGTCATTTATACCCTTTTTTGACTTTTTATAAGAGGTTTATAAAAGGAATCTTTCCGTCGTTTTCAAAACAAGGTCCTTTTTAACCTTTTCGACTGAATTGAGGTAAAAATGTTTTTTTTAACTTATACGGCGGGTGCGGTTATTTTCCGCCGTTATAAAATCGTCGAAGCTTTCCATACAAGCTTATAAGAATATTTTCAAAGAAAATGTTTTATTTTATATGGATCTTAAATGATTTCAAAATAAAAGGAGATACTTCTTTAAAAAGAATTTTGATTTCATATATGTAAACATCCTTTGATGGATTTTAATATTATTTGAAGTTGATTTATTATGATACAAAACTTCTATATTGTATTGAAGTTTTTGTGATATGTTTGACTGTGGATGTGCTATTTTTATACCATTCATAGTTTATGGTGAAATTATTGACATTTCGTATGCTAGTTTTAATACGAATGTTTATGTTATTTTTAAACCTTTTCATATGAGAATGCATTGGACTTAATAAGTGACGGGTGGAGCCCGCTATAGCTCCTCGATGCATCGGTAGGTCTCATGAGACAAACTAGTGTCTTGGCACAAGGCCTTGACAAAATCTTATTTGTAGTCTTGGCACGAGGCCTTGGCTATGTGGTTATGATAGTCTGGCATTATGCATTCCAACATTATGAAAGTGGTTATTGATATTGCATGTGATTATTCGATTAGTAGAATATCCATGTGAACAAGTAAATGGCATTATTTCATTTTACTTTTGCCATACTATGTTGAAGTTCAATTTTAAAAGGCTTTTGTTTTAGTAATTCATTGCCTTAAATGTTTATGCTTATTTTGAATGTTCGGCTATATTGTTATCCTTACTGGGCATTTGAGCTCACCCCTTTTCTATGTTTTATTTTTCCCAGGTAGTGAAGAAGTAATTTATGAATGACTTGCAGGGATATTATGAGGGGTTAATAGTGTGGATATGAAGACTTTTTTGTTGTAGTAGTTTTTCACTTTGAAATGTAATGTAAAACTTTATGATTATATCTAGTGTTTCCAAGGCTACTAAACCAATCGGTCTTTCGGGATTTGATCTTTCTTGTGATCATGCCAATGTTAGGTAATAATGCACCGACTCTGGGTAGCTGGGGTCGGGGCGTTACAATTGAGACAAACTCTCCAACATCCTTCTCCGTATTTGGAAACACAAACTAATGGTGAAGTTCAGGGTATATCTTCTCGATACCAAGATGTACAAACAATAGAAATATATGAATATTTCTCAGTACCACCTCCAACAACATCACTATTAACACTATGTTTCATCTGAAAAGAAATAAATTCACCCCAACATTATAAAATCAATCCAGAGAATATAAAATTGATTTTTGAGAATGTAGGGTCTCACATTTGGTATCCCCATGTTGTTCCACCATGAATCCTTATAAAAGTAGAGGTGTAACAACCATCCACAAGAGCTAAGATACTCCATCTCCATTAAAGAACGATATCTATAATGTGTCCAACTTCTTTGACACCTTGTCAGTAACTAAGAATAGTATTTCCTACCGAGAACATCAGTTATGACATTACCCCTTATAAGAGAATTGAAAATTTAAAATTCATAATCATAGAAGAACTCTCTCCATTTTATCAAAATCAATTTAATATCCTTCTAAGATAATATATACATCTTAATCTTATTAGTAGAATTGACACCAAAATATTCTTACATCAGGTAGTGTCGCCACATCTATAGTGTGAAATCTACTTTTTCTAACTCATGATCATGGATCATGCAATTATGATCATGTTGATTCAAATAAAGTGAACCATTGGAAATCACCACTATCCTCTATATAAGAAAACAACCATGACCTAACCATAATGTATCAAAGAACAATATATACTCTACAACCTCCACTAGAAATATCAAGATTAGAGATATCATCATTCTCTACCAGAACACGTTAAAATCCTCTTGGATCCTCTTTTTCCACACAAAAGTATTCCCCTTTCTATTCAATTATGTATGGGGTGATGATATTCTAGATAAATCAATTAATTATATTCAGTACTATCCTTCTAGCCTATAGAATCCATGGAAATCCATCTCACTCTTAGGAAACTCCAAATATAACACTTCTTCTACCTTCGTCAATGAAAAGGTGACACCATATACTGAGATATCATGTCCAAGAAAATGGCCCTCATTCACCTAGAAATGGTACATTGGGAGGTTCTCTTAATGTTGGTGCTTTTATTTTACATATAAAACCATCCTAAAGTGTCTGAAATTCTTATCCTCAGATTCTGAGTACAAAAGGAAAACATCAACAAAGTCTACCATGAACCATTATAATAAGGGATGAGATATATGGTTCAATTGTATAATGAACCCTCAGGTGAATCCCTCATGAAAAAGGGCATCCCCCATTACTCATAATGAAAATAGTGGCATCTGAATTACATATTTGGTATATTCTCATCCCATACTCACAACTGAAGATAGAATCATCTGAGGTCAACATTTGAGAAACATCATGTCCCTCTCAACTATTCAAAGATGTCCTTGAATATTGGTAGGGGATAATTTTTCTTAACAGTCACCTAGTTCAGGATCCAGTAGTATATTAAAAACCTCAATATTCAATCCACCTTTATGGAGAACAAAACTTGGTTTGCCTATGGTGAAACATAGAGTTTAACCAATCCATTTCTTTAAAATTCCTCCAACTACACTCTCAGATCACAATGATATGTGGGATCCATCAGATATATTGGAACATATATTTGGGTCTTCTCTATGTGTAGATCAATTTAGAAGTCTATCTCTCTATTGGTAGGTAATATTGTGACATCCTATGGGAAAACATCCTCATACTCCACCACTATAGAATGGAAATGAGAACTCATAAAATTTACTATGACAGGGGATATCCAAGCCAACTGATGAGTAATCATGTAAAACCTCCTATTAATTAGTCTTTATTTGGTTCCTTAGTTTTCTTTTCAACGAAAAAGGAAAACAAGGTTCTAGCATTATAGACATATTTCATCGTCTGCAAGAAATAGTCAATCTGGAAATTAACTATAGATAACCCATCCATACATAAGATGAAGTTGAAAGGCCTCATCACTTATATGAAGTATTAAAAATAGAAAATGTCGCCTCAAAGAGTCATGTAAAACTTTTTCCTCATGTGTGAAATCATTGATTCATCTACAGTATGAGTCTCTATGGGAAAGGGCCTTTTTAAGGGCTCAACTAGAATCTCGATGTTTCGAACCAAAATTCTGTAAATAAAGGAATTACTACATCCTTTTTCTATCAATTCTGAATTCAGGGTTGAAAATACACAGATCGTACCTCGTATAATTATATAAACCTATGGGTTGTAATCCTTTACTATTTTTTGTTTTCGCTTCCCTTGACCTCTAGTTCCCTAAGCATAGCGTAGACCACCGAGTGGTGGGATGGTAATAGGTAAAAGCATCTACCACCTCCAAATACACTCTAATCCCCTCTTCCACATCAAATTCCCTACAAACTTGTCTTCTCCTACCGATTCCTCTTCCTCGGTGGCCTATCTATGGTCTCCTTATCACTCATGTCGTGTATTGGACAATATCGTGAAAGATTTCCTCTAAATGAATGTCAGTATAAGAACATATCTATGGGATAACTAGACCTATCTTGTGATACATGAACCATAGAACCTCTTTCATAGGACCTCCTTATAAAATGTCTCCCATGTCCTCTTTTCATGGATGAACATTGGCTCATTGCTACCAAGGTTTATTCTTTTGTGTTCCCACTTCCAATAACCACTAGGTGTGTCTACTCATCCAAGAATATATCAACAAAAAAGACCCTTCTAGAAGGTCTAAATAGTTATGAATTCATATAAGGATAATAATATCTCATATTACTGAACTAAGTCCTCACGAAAAGGTTTGATCATGAAATAAGTGATCTCAAACCATATCCATCTATTATTGGGAGTAGTTGGTAAAACTCAGTGAATACTCAACTACTATAAATCTACCATGCTAGAGCTCCCAAAGATCATGGATATGTACATCCCTCAGTGTAGTTGGATAGAAATCCTCTCAAAAATAGAGCTCAATCTTTGAGAATGCTAGATTCTTCTAATCGTAATAGAGGGTTACTGAACCCCACCACCATACTACTGAGCCATTGACAAGGCTCACTTCAAGAATATTCATTTGATGAATTAGTTTCCTGGATAGATGGAAAAACTACATCATCATTTCATGTATGTCCTTATATTCTTGTGGGTCAATATAACCTTATAACCTAAGGGGTATCTTCCATAGAAAATCCTGAAGTATGCTCAACCTTCTCACCTAATCCTCTAGTACTATGGGTACCAAATTCATCTCTACTATTACTAGTACATATGGTTCACCACATTGAGGTAAAACATATAGAACAAGTCCCTATATTGATGCCACGTAATTTAAAGGATCATTCTCATGATCCTGAAGATGAATCCTAGAAATCATACATCATAGTGGCATCCTAAAATTAAGAAAGGTGTTCCACTATCAATGAGTATATCTATAGAGCTGACTCAAGAAGGAATATGAAACCAAAAATAAATTATCTATGATTTATTCATTATTATCTTCCCTATAAATGATATTCTCATCTATCAAGTTGAAATTAACATGATTGGAGTCCAAGTTTATAGATGTGTTGGTCGACGCACGAACACTGGAGTCCCTAGCTTGAAAGATGATGTTGAAACACATAACTCTATCGCTCGAAACCAATGTCACAGAATCCTAGTCTATGGTATAACTAACTACCTATGATACAACTTATTCACTTCTTATCCCAATTGAGCCCTTTATGTGGCCCCCCAATCCCTTGTCCAATAGGTCTAGGGTTGGTGAGTAGCACTGAGTAGGAATATCACTAACATGGGAGGCCTTATCCTATGTACCTGTACACATTCACACATATCCAATATAATAAAATGATAAAATGTAAAAAAACGAATTACCATGAATTTATACAACTATAACAAAAAACCAAAGTATGAAAGGAGGTATAATAATGTAAACATGTCAAAATACAAGCCTTGCACAATGAATTTTAAAAGAATCCCAATATGAAATTAAATAAGATAAAGACTAATATCAAGATACTACATAGACACATCATGTTCTATCTTGTCTCACTAATAATTATCTAGTCATCATACCTCGAGAAATATATCAAATTGGCGATCATCTTTAAAGACATGACACATGCATGAAAACCCCATTCATGGGTGAGTATAACTATACCTCATAGGAAACCCTGAAACCATAAACACATAACATAAAATAATAGTCATATCTACGAAGGTACATGTATAAAACTCATATAAAATGAATATAAACATACAATCAATAATAGATTACAATCTCATGGTAAATTCACAATTACAAACACCATCCTCAGATCCCAGCTTTAAGGTCCACAAAGCACTTGTCAGGGAGAAAACACTCCACGAGTATGATAGTAATGATGACGTCGATCGAAGATGTAGTTCTCAATGGGGATCACCATTATATTTATAAAATTTAAGTATTAATAAATATGATTCATATATAAAGATCATACCCAAGTACATGGGGTATTACCACAACTCATTCGGGATTTACTTGAAAAATATATGATTGACTCCCACAAAGTGTTGGTCCTTACAATACATAGTACTCCACCTTGGGAATGAATATCATATACGATCTCACTCTTTGTATCGTGGAAGGATTCCAAAAACTCTATCTATGATGTCTTTTTGAAGGGATTACTTTCCTATGTGCAGGAGGTGGTTCCATACTACCCCTCACGAAAAGGATATTAGGAATGTACCCTACTGAAACATTTCCATGATACAGTGGAAAATGTATCCAATTAAAAATTTAATGAGTATAAGGAATTTAGTAGGGTTGAAGCCATGTATCATTGACATCATGTCCTTATTTTTTAAAACAACCCATGAATATGTTTGTACATGAGTACATGGCATATTCTTTCCTATGTACTTCTACCCGTCAATCAGTACACAACATAGCCGATATATATTCAGGGTGGCTATGTCTATGTATATGTGTATGGTGTTGCCATTACCATGTACTATAGCATTTGTCTATGTACCCTCCAAGGTATATGTTGAGCCATTAAGGAGGGGCCCACACTTTGTGACAGGGTCAAACATTAAGTGACCATTAACTCCTTCCTCTAAACCCTGTCTATTGTTGAAAGGCTCACACATAGTGTGTAGCAATGACTTATAGGACGTGTACTATGGAATTTTCCTGAATCATAAATCTAGATCCCCTATCATTGGTCACTCCTCTGAACCTCATTCTGGAAATGCATCTTACTATAAAATCAAGAATCAAACACTGGTGATTCAAGCCGTCATCTATTAGAATATTCCATCCATCAAATCCATTTGGTAAATTCCTTCAAACATTACTATTCTTTATGTAAAAAATAACACAAAAACAAAGTATCTACATCATCTGATCCACAACTGCCTCCATCAATGCTTCACCACTATCTCTTGGTGATCCTAGATCTGTGATATCATATCATTTTATCCTAAAATGGGTTATAAATTATTGATTTCCTTAGTGGATGTCAAACCATGGGCTAAATAAGAACGCTTGTGATGAAATAATATGTAAAGGAAGAAATGAACAATGAACAATAATGAGGAATATACTAATTTCAATGTTTTTTTCGACCTCAATTCATTGCCTTTGGAATGATGTATGAAGAGATGACATAAAATCAAAAATAAATTCCACCAATAAATCCCTACATTTATCCCATCTCATAAAATGAACGATCCAAAAATCAATCCATTGGTCGATTAATTCGTCTTCAACATAGAAACTGTAAACGAGGAATAAATCCAAATAAACAATTATCCTACCTCAAGGTGAATTGATTGTTGATGAATAATGGTCCTACATCATCTTAATTGTGAAGATATATGAATCAAGTGGAACAACATTCACATATCTTCAATTTGGTTGATGTTCTCATGAGATAAATCTTACAACACTCTCTCCAAGGGTTTCCCAATAGCTCCACAATTATGAAACTGGCCCTTCAATTCAATTATAACCATATTATTATTGAAGAATATTGGTTAATGTATCATATTATTAATAAATAGAATTACTTAATTATTTTATTTATTTTATGCCCATGGAGAATTTTCCAAAAATGTCACACACTAACAAAGGTTATGTTTCACCTAGGGTAAAATCCATGTGTTGAACTAGAAGGTTCACTTAGTTTTCTGATCTGGACCACCAATTAGAATTTATTCAACATTTTCAAGAAATATGAACTCATATGTTATTTAAAATATTTAATATAATTAAAACAATTATTATAGGGGAAACAATCCATATAATTGCACACAATCTTAGCGGCTGGACTCTTAAATAATCCTTATAGTATCAAAAAACAATATATGTAAATTCTTGAGTCATTAAAATACTCACTATCCTTGGTTTCAAAAGTGAACTCATCTTTTACGACATATTATGAATATAATCATTGTTATGTTTTTCACCAACCTTGTATGATTAATCCCGGAATATATTGAAAGTAATTTTTCATGGGGATCTTAGATCAAGCCTTATATTAACATATGGCCGTGGGATTATTTTTAAATTTTATTTTCTATTTGTGGGAATGTATCATTGTCAAGGGATCTGATCCATTCCAAATATCACATAATATTTTTATAAAAAATATTATAAAAAACTATAGGAATATGATTCCTATAACAATATTTTATAAATGATTTATAAACATGGGATAAACTAATCATACCATATTAATTTTTTTAATTTTTAAACATTTAATAATTGTGGTGGAAATTTCATATTTTTAGAAACATAAAATGAAAAATGTTTATGGTTAAACAATACACAATTACAATGCCCAAATTTCTTATATAGATACTTTGTGTCCTTAAATCAACATCATTTATAGAACATACTTTATTATTTCTGTTTCTATTATATATTCTTTTTTCTATATGTCTTATATATTTCCAATGTATATCATTCTCGTTTTCAATTTTATTAGGGAATATATTTTAGTGCTTCCTAGGTTTCACACGTTTATTTCATTGAGATATTATTTGTACCACAATTTGAAAATTATTTTATTTCACAACTTCTACTTAAATCATCAATTTTATAGGAAATTTTTTTTCTCTATAACTGACTTTTCCATTAAAAACCCATCATTGAGTTCTACTATGTTAATCAACATTGTGAGTTATTCAACATTATTTACATGAACAAAAATTTGTCTTCGTTCATATAACATATTCATCATCGGTTCAACCATGAGACCTTATCCTTATCTTTTTTAGTTTTATTGGAAAATAAAATAAGATCATGTTTTAAATTATGATTCTTCATGAGTGGTTTGACACAATCATAATATTTATCACTCTAACTATTAACCTATAATGTTTTTTATTGGGAAAATATTCATATTATAAATTTCAAGAATTATTTAGATTATTCCTTCTAGATTCAACCGTTACAAAAAAATTTCACATTACTAATGAATAACATAATATAATTATTTTAATATAATTATACAAATATTATATCAGAAAAATATCTTGAAAATCAAAATTATTACACTAGATTTTAGTTCTGGTTAAATAACTCTGTATTAAATATTTTTTTATGTTTTGTTCTATAATATTCCATAACATAATTACTAAAAATAAGAAATATTTTATAAATGATTTTACCTATAATTTTTTCACCCTTTCACATCCCTTAGGAGTTCCATTAATTATTTTATGTCCAATTCCTACTCATCACTTAGTTTAGTGAAGATCAATAAAATTCTCAAGATAAATTTTCAGTGTGATTACCAATAGGTGTATATGTTCCATGAACACATCCATCTAGTAGTATCTAAAAGGATGGTTATTTTAAAGTAGAACAATATAATATATGTTTTAGAAAAACATTATGATGTTATCCTATACATATACCTACCACTTAATCATATCTCATTGATTTTCAACAATGTTCTCAAATATTAATCCTAAATAATAACTAAACCCTACTTTGATAACATCTAAACTTAATTTTGATAAAAAAAACTGTTATTTTATGAAATTTATATAAGGTAAACATTATATCTCACAAAAAAATATGTTAATATAATGAATGTGTGTTACAATGTCTTTGAGGGAAAGCTAAATATGTAACTTAATAAAAAACTATCGTGAACATTTTCCTATAATTTATCCACACTAGGCTCTTTTTTATACATCCTGTATGTCATTGACATATTTATAACATATGTAAAAGGAAATATAATAATGTTTTATGATCAAACACAAAGTAATGGTAAATATAAGATATAAAAACAAAATATTTAATTTGAGAATAATATGAGCATATGGGTATAATCAATATGCATAAGAAACTTCTACCAAAAAATTAATAGATAATAAATCATGGAATACATATTAGGATATCATAGTACATGAATAAAAAGTGTGTGGAAACATGATTTAGTATGAATTTTCCATGATAATATAAGATAATATTGAAAACATCTTTTAAAGATGACATAAACATTAGTACATGGAAATGTTAATTTCATGAGACACACCATCGATTCCCAAGACTATGAGAAACTAAAATGTACATGTGAATACTTATCTCACGAGGTATAAAATTTTATCCAATGTAATGGTGGGTGATATAGGACACCACCGATCAACATCTAAATATATTACTGGGTAATTAAATTAAGAATCCCTTTTATTACTTCATAAAGACTAAATGTAAAAAATTGGGTTTCAAAAAACTATCAAATGAAAATAATTCACTTTTTATTTAATAAATAATCTATGGAATGAAAATTGATTTCATATACTTTTCATATTGTGTCCAATACATAAATTATAATTAGATAGAACCAAGAAAAATATATGAGTATCTAAATATTTTCATTAAATTCAAGTTAATTATCATTTAATTGAGATAATAAATCATATTTTATTTAAACTATATATATAAAGGTTATATAGTTATGCTAATATTTTCCCAAATAAATATATCAATATAATCTAGGTGAACACCCTTAAATCATATTAATGAAATATTTATTGTTCATAGAGGAAAACATTATAAGAAAGCGTGAATTTATACACAGTAGATGATTACAAATGAAAAATGTAGTGACATGTCATTCATATAATGATAAAGGAAGTTATATAATCCATTTATAAAATGAAGGAGGATGGTATCATTTTAAGCATATCATTGATGAATATTTATATATTTTAAAGGAAATTTAATTAGTTAATAAACACTTTTTAGGAGTTTTGAAAAAATCCAATTTGAAAAAATAAACACCCTTCATCTTTTGGAATAATTTTTAATATAATATTTCATAAAACTATGAAATAAATAATTTCATTTATAAACCATGAAAACATATATGGAAAATTGATCATAAAATGGAAATGGGGGTTGGAAAATAATTTCACAAAGTATGAAATATAAAAAAGGGTATTTAGAAAAAAAATTTAACATTATCATAAGAAAAATAAGTTATTGATTATTTTCAGATGTTATTTTCAAAGAGGTTAAGTGAAAATTTGAAAATAAATTCTAAATGAAACATAATTAATAGAACCTTTAAAATATATAATTATTATTAAATTAAATATTGGGTTGAAGATAAAACATTGTATTTTAAAATGATGGAAAACCATACAAATATTTTGAAATATTATTATTGAAAAAAATCATCAAAAAATGTGTACGAAAATGATTATTTTTAAATATGGAGAAGAGAAATATATATGTCACAAAAAATTAGGAATAATTATATTTCTAACTATAAATGAGAAAAATAGTGATATATTAAAATATAGACAATGATGGGAAACCATCATTAAAGGGGAGGTATATTATTTTCAACAATGTTATGATTTGGGGTAAGAAATTCTATCATGGAATAATATATGAATTATATGTTAATTTTACAATATATAGTATGAAAATTTGATATTCAATAAAATATTTTGGAGAAATAAAAAATTCAAATAATATTTAAGTTTTATCATTTTATGTCCACAAAAGTAGTTTAATTTACAAAATATTATATAGTAGTGAAAACATAATAATAAAATTACATGGGAGAGATTTACCATTTAGTAGACATGAAAATATTATTACATTAAATATAATAATTATTTTAAAAAAAATATGTTAATTAATACACTATATAAATAAAATATGTTGTCAAATATCAATCACGCCAAAATAAATTTAAATTTGAGACACAAAATCCTTAAATCCTTTAAAACTTTTAAGTCAAATACACATTATTATATGGTTAAAAAAGAATAATAAAATAACATTAATAATGATGAGATAATTATATAAAATATTAAAGGATAATTAGATACACCATTCCAAATAAGAAATGGTTTATAATAATAAATATGTCGGAAGTGCTGAAAATTTGTGAAAAAAACCCCAACTTTATTTCCCTTTTAGGTCAAATAGAATATAAGATCCTCTATTATGAAAAAATATATATTAATAACATATTTAAGAACATTATTAATATACTTGACATTTTATAAACAGAATTTTTAATTATGCTATATATGTATATTAGTTATTCACTGTCTTATTTTAGTTTCGGGTGTGGTTAATCATAGTCATTTTGAAGTAGCTTCCCAATAAAAGTGTTTTTATTCATTTTTATAAAACAATTATTCATTAATAGATATTAAATTTTAGTTAAATTTTTTTTTATATTTTATAAACATATAGTTTCACTCTATAAGAGTTTTATTTACGGTTCATGTAGACCAAATTTGTGATGATCATGCTGTATTGATTTTTAACAAATAAACACTACTTAATTAATTAATGAGTAAAATGTTCATATTACCAAATAAGAACCAAAATTCAGTTATTTATTATGATAATAAAATAGTATGTTTCTAATTTAATACATTATTGGAACATATTTAATTTTTTATATATGTGGTTAAGCCCACCCAATTAGAATATGCCATAATATACATGTGGGTACGACTATAGATGGGATTCATTTATTAAAATATCATTATAAAAAAGTATAATGATACAATTAATATATTATTAATGTGACAATAAGTTTTGGGGTATATTTATAAGAATAATTTAATAGAAATGTTTTTCTCACCTACAAATAGACTAATTTCCCTCTAGGTATGTTTGTTTTATGCATATTTTTTACAATGATCCTTTACTGCTAACATTACATATAGAGTGAAAAATATATATTTACATAATATAAATCATTACATGAATAACATATATATTCATTAAAACCATTTCTATAATCTTAATTGAATACTTCTTGATGATAAATGAAATGAACCATTCATGGAGACGATTGTTTGTTCCTACACATGAGTTATTTTTCAGTTCAATGAGACTAGAGTAGATAATGGTTACAGCATCAATATAATAAACTTTCAGTATAGTATGTATATTTATTTAATTGTATAATTTTATTTATAATGATTTAGAGAAGGGTGGATGAGAGGGATAAAAAATGAAGTAATGTAATAAGTAATACTTACATTGGGATTGTGGATATTCTCTTGAAGTAACCTTTGGAAGAGAAAGACGTGGTTTTATTTGTTAGGATAGATTCTTAAAAACATTTTTATAGACTCTATAATAAGTATAGTTGTTATATTTTCATGGTAATTAAAACATATATGTTTGTATTTAAGTGGTTAGAAGTGATATCCATTCATTAGTGAAAAAGTATGATAAAGCAATGTAAAAGAATGTTCGGTAAAGATTATAATGAAATTTCATGAGAATTATGTTTGTTTTCTAGGAACTATTTGTGATAAATATATATAAGACTTAAAAAACTAAGAATCATATTCTAAAATATGTATGTCTCAATTTTTTTAATTTGTGCCACATTATATACTCCATTTTAACACATATTAATCAGGAATGAAATTTAGCCATCATAATTATTTTATCATTAAAAAATTTATGATAGTCTGTTTTAAAAAATTATAAATGATTAATATAAATTAAAAATTCATTAATGATAATTAAATTTCTATAAATGAAAAAATTATCTTTTAAATTATAATTTTTTGATTTTTTGATTTTTTTAAAAATAAACCTTTTTTATCATTTAGAGTTCATAAAATTATTTAACATTGATTACCAGTTAATGAGTTTTATCATCTTTGTATATATGGGTAAATAAATATGATAGTATTTATATTTAATTAGATAAATTTAATTGAGAATCATGATATTTAAAACATTATAATTTCTTGATAAATTACATTTTACCATGATAAATAATATTTATCATGGTAACTTAATTTTATGCCTAAAAATGAAATTGATCCCACTACCAAAATTAAAAATACTGATAAAAGATATTCAAGCCAATTTATATTATTCAATTTATATCAAAAATAATAATAATATAAGAATAAAGAAATTTTTTTATGAAATTACTATCTCTTAAGAATTGAAAAATTTATTACTTTCCTAGAAATAACTATTTGACACATATAAAAATATTTTATTTTATATATTATCCATAAATATAATTTAAAATATCATTTAACTACATATTAAATAACAACATAGTGCATGTACAATGAATTTTTTTTAATAATATATTTTATATATAACATGATTTTATATGTTATTTGAATGTACTAATTGAATTTTTAAAATTCATTAGTATTAAAAAATATAATTTTTTTAATCATATACATTATAATTTGGATACCATAATTAGTGTCTAAAACTATGTGGCTATATTTCAAATGTTATATAATTAAATGTGGTTAATTATTTTATTGTGCTTCATGGGAAGCATGATATCAAATACATTATTTATTTAATTAAACCACATAGTAAAATATCAAATTATTTCACCCATAATTAAATTTCATACACAAAATTATAATTTTTTATTGAAATTTGAATATTTAATTATGTACATTACATATGCATCAATATGTATTTAAATTTCATATAAATTTTCAACCTCACAACCCTTATTTTTATATGTGAACTCATTTTCTTCCTACTAATTGGAATATAACTATTTTTGAGTTTTCCTTCAAATTTTATGCTAAATACACCAAAATATTGTAGGTAATTGTTCTTAATGAGTTTATAGTCATCTATGTATTAATATGTGATTATAGGTTTATTTTTAGATTCTATTTTTCTACCTTGTAAATTATCATTTTTAGAGACCAAATCTATGCCTAATATCACATAAAATTTGACTAGAAGAAGGATAACATGATGTGTAGGAATCAAAATCCCATAAACATATATAAGTGTGGATTAATATTCGATGGAAATAGTAATCATACAAATAAATAATTTATTAATAATTAAATATCTAATCATCAGGTGGTATGTTTTATGTCTTTAGAAAACATACTAAATAAAATATAGTTGGTTGAAAAATATAAATTTACAACCCTCAAAGTTTATAAGATGATGATAAATTTCCTTCACATAACTTAATTTTTGGAATTTAATTTAGTAGTAGTGGTTTTATAGAATTTAATTTATTCCCCTTTTCGTGGAAATTTCGATTCTCTATCATCCTTATTAGTTATTGGATTAGGGTAATGATAGGTATTGTTCCCATGTTTCCCATAGTTTTGACATTGAACTATTTTAAGTAACTATAGTTGAAAACTATTATCTTTCACAGTGTACCCTAAGATATTATGGTTTCCATTATAATTGTATACTCTATGGACTTATTTTCTACACATAAACCATCTCTTTCTTTATTTAATATTTCCCCCTTGGTTATTCTTACCGAATTTTTTACATCAAGTAAATTAAATATAATTTTGTTAATTATATTTATAACTACAACTTTAACGAGACTCAATATTCCTTTTTGATGTGTTTTGAAACTCAAATAATTCCACGTAATTAATTGTTATTATTGATACGTGGTTTGGAATATTCATAATATTTCTCATTCAAACTATTATCCCACTAGGTATATCATTAGTATAATATCTGCATTATCCATAGAATCTATTTCTAACATGATTCCATTGGAATAAAGTCATTACTAAAATAAAAAAGAGTTAACAAGGTTGATGGGTACTGTAATATAATTCTTATATGATAATTAAATTTAATATTATTCCCCAAATTTTATTACTCTTCAAAATTATTATACAATCAAGAATTTCAACCTAATTCACTCTCGATTCAATATTGATTTTGTTCTTTATTCTTCTGACTTATTACAAAATCAAATTCATTAACTTAATAAATACTTTACAATTTATTATAATGATAATTTTATTAACAAAACCATATCCCTAGGGAGTGTATAGTAAGGTGTGAAATAATTGGTCTACTCTTTATGCACTAGTGGGAAGACGGAGTAAATTCAAAACCAGGATTTCTTAGGGTGATTACCCAAAGGTGAATCTATTTTATATCCAGATTTAGCTTCTAGTATCTATACATGGATACAATTTCAGGGAGAACCACATAATATATATTTTAATTTACTATTATGAGGATGTTATATACTTTATCTTACCCATTAATATTATACCTTATTTTTCCATAGTGGTCACTAATTCAAATCCTACGAAATAACTAATTTAATCTTAAAAAATAACTACACCTGAATTTTAAACCAACTGCATTGATCTTGGATAAAAATCCCTTATTTTAAAAAAATTGAATAATGAAAAAATAAAATCATTCAAAAAACTAATCTCATAATCCCATTAATGGATGTTTTAGTTTCTTTGAGAAATATATTCCTTTGATTTTTTTTTATAACTCTTTATAACAATTCTTCATAATTTAGCCACACTAGAATTTGTTTTATTTATCTTATAATTTATACTCAATGTCATAACTTGAGGATAAGGACTGAATGTAAGAAACCTATCAAACCTATTTTAGGGTTTTTGAAAAACCCAATAAACTGTTAGGATACATTTCTTTCCAAAATAAATATATGGAATATTCATTTTTGGGAGAATCTAAGAAAGACATAGTCGACCTGCTCAAAATAAAATGGAATAAAATATCGGGATGCATAATATTTATATCAAGTATAGGCTGCAATCTAATTCTAAATAATCACTAGAACATTATCTATCATTTCCTATAAAAATTAGAGCCTTACAAAATATTTCCCTCCATTATCAATCCTGTTAAAAGGGAACTTATGGGCTCTCCTGTATAGTGTCTCAAAACATGTCATACACAATGTGGAGTGATAACCATTATTATAAGAAAACTCACTAATTGAAATTGAATCTTCCATATTTTTCCAAAGTATAACATAATTGTTGTCATAATATCCTCTAAAATATAGATGTTCTATTTTTTCTATCTAATTATCTGGGAGAGAAACATTATACAAATCTATAACTGGGCTCTTAAATCCATCTTAAAAACCCAACACAATTGTTTCATGAACTGATAATCTTGGTAAAATATGATCATCTTGGTTACCATATGAATTTATATGATCTCATGAGAATAAAACATCAACGAACTCTCAACCAAACTTTTTCCCTTGTGTGAATGAAATATACCAACTTGGTGATTTCATAAAAAATAATTCATATAGCATCGTGGCCCCTAATAGTTCCTAAAAAACAATCACATAATCAATCTAAAATCCATAAAACTACTATTTTGTGATCACAAGAGGTTGAGTAAAACCTAGTAAAATGTTATGTTCATCCTTTTCCTATTGACACATGAGACACTGTTAATCAAACTCATCCACTCTTAACCTCATGCCTGCACACCAAAACTACCACTAAATTTTCATATTCATATTATCCACAACCACTTGTATAACTATTGTGGGGGTATGAAAATCACTCAATAACTCATAAAACAACCTAACAACAACTTCCATCCATGTTAGAGAAGGGATTTCATACTCCCCTCCATAAAAAATATATCTGCTTCATCTGATAAGGATATATGGTTACATAAAAATTAAAAGTCTACATCTCCCAATGGAGCTTCCCCCACATGGTTTACAAGTGTTGGATCCACCACCACCAAATAATGGTATGTTTCACCCTTATTTTCTACTAGGGAGAGATTTAAGGAGGAAAAATTTTCTTAACTCTTCATCAACATGTTGAGGGAATGATTTCATACAAATTGAATCTTCTACTATGTTTTCCTTTCCAAGAGAGTAGACTTTATCAAAGTTGTAATCCTTCAAAAACTATAAACAATGACTATATAAGTTAGGATATCTCTAGGAGAAGAGGTACATAATAATCCAGTGGTTTTAGTAAACAATTAAATGTTGTCTAACAAATATAATATCTCAACATATTTAGGGTGATGAATATTGCTGCCAAATCTATGTAGTGGATCACATAAATATACTCATGGGGCCTTAATGGCCTTTATCCATGATAAATAATTTCCAAACTCATAATCATAAATTATTTATATCTAACCTATCCCTTTGAATATAACATTAAATGATATTAAGAATTATTATACATCATAGTATAAGCTATGGATCGTTATGTCTATAGTATTTGAAGACTTGGTACATAATAAAATATAAAACTACTCTTTATTTTAACTCCATAATGAGATTCTATCTTCTATTGTGCTTATAAAATTGTATAGGATAACCAGGGGATAACACAAACAGAGAGATAATCTAAAATCCTAGTATAGAGAAAACCACGAGAACAAAGCATAAACACATGGGATATAAGGCATGCCATGATGATATAAACAGGCATGTAACATATGGAATCATAACATATAAACATGGGACCATTTAAACATGTAATCATAGAAATGTGTTAGAAACAGAAAACATGTCTTTAGTGTGAGTCAAGTCTAACCGCCAATCCCATTTCTTGTAGTAGTATGGGTCAAGGCTAACCGCAAAACCCATTTCCCATAGTAACACTAGCCAAGGCTAACCGCCAAGACCGTTTCACATAACATCTCATGCGACTTACCTTTACCCAATGAATTGGATCACTATCTAGGTGAACCCATATTACATGTCATGAAAATTTTTCCACATAATGAATCATACATAATAAATCTTACATAAATATAAGGGTTACTCATGGGATGAATTGGGTAACAAAATCATGAACTGAAGCATAACCAATGTGAATATCATTAAAGTGTTCCTGAATGAAAGGAATTAGAAAATAAATGGATGTTCATAAGGTAAAACTTTAATATATCTGGTAAAGTGATTTCAATCATGATTGAAAACATGTAGAAAATGTATATGAAGAATTTTATCATTAAAACATATTTGTACGGTTTTTAGGAAAATACTATATAGCCTTTAAAATTGAAAAGGGGGAAATTTAATATATTGAAATATAAGTGAACCAGGAATGTTTTCAAAATAAAAATACTTATGTTATAAATACAATGGGGGATTAAAACATAGGATAGAGTGAATGTGAAATTGGGTAGGAATTGGGGAAGTTTCCTTAAAACAAGTTGGCTTATCGAGAAGTACCCAGGGGGAATCTTTTAAAAAAAGTATATCCCAAAAAGGGAGTGAGGGATGGAAATTGAAACATATACTTGATGAATATAAATAGTATGTATAATTTGTAACTAAAAATAAAATATTGAATCCTTTTGGTTATAAGAAGGATAGAGAAATATGAAGGAATAAAGGTGGTTCATGTAGAATTCCTTACAGATTATCGACAATGTATCAAGTGTACTTAATAGGGTTTAATGTGAGAGAATGGTGTTTATCATCACCTAAAAATAATTATGGCAGTAAGGGGGAGGTGAGAAATTATACCCCATCATTAGGGATTACACATAAAATGGCCCAAC
The DNA here is from genome assembly GCA_963277665.1 of Viscum album. NCBI lineage: Eukaryota > Viridiplantae > Streptophyta > Magnoliopsida > Santalales > Viscaceae > Viscum > Viscum album. Next base: position 1,955,426,756 of record OY728125.1, read on the forward strand.
ATAGAGGACAATCCTTAATAAAAGTGAAATAGAGAGGACCCCATACCTTAAATATGATGGTGTTCTCCACTAGTTATTAATGACCTAAATAAAAAAATTAGGTTTATATGTACATTAAATATTATATATTTAATATATTTAGAATAACTTTTTTAGTTCATTCAAGACCTTTTAATTGGTTATAATGTTAAATTTCATTGTTTGGGTCTGTTTTCTTACTTGGTTTTAATAACCAGTTCACTTATATTCATGTTTGGATAAACATGTAAGATGAAATTTGTTGGCCAAAATTGATGTTATATGCTATTAGTGAACAACTAAGAGATGAAATGGTAGCAAATTTAATTTGGTTACTTTGAGTGAAGTAGATTTATTATATAAAACCTTAGTAGAAACTGTTTTTGTTAATCAATGGGTTTTGATTACAATGAACATGTTTTGATTTATAACTTAATATAATTAGTACAAAAGGATTATAGAACCATAACTGTGATATATAATAATCTGGTTCAACAATAACATAAATATTTTAATGACCATAATCAATTATGATCATAGAAATTGATAAACCTTTTTCCTTGAAAGTGCTAAATTAACACATCTCAAATGGTGTTTTCATTTCCTTCAAATAATAGGTGGCGAAAGGAGAGATGAAAATGAAATATATCATTACAATAACAATATTCCAGTACATTTATGGTATTGGATTTGTCATACCATTTTTATTATTATAGGTTACAAAAGAAAAAAGAACAAAAGAACATAAAAATGAAAGAAATGAAAAGTGAAATTTTACCTCTTGAATCAGCCTTCGTTGAGAGCTTTTTAAGGGGAGAGGTTTTTGCCTTTTTAGGAGACTAAAGGCTGTTGGACGTAGGGAGGGAGATTGGGGAGAGTTTTGTGTAGAATATTGTCATGGAAAAAGGCCTTATAGGTGCAAATAGAAGAGGGGGAGAGGGGGATTTTATAGTGGACGAGAGGAGGGTTTGCACAATTTTTTAATCAATGGTTTATTAATTTCCCTCAAGACCAGAAAACAGATATTCTTCCACAAAAAAATAGTAAATGGTTTATGTTATTTCGAACCAAGGGTGGTGACATCATCCATGATTCTAGGAATAGTCTATTTAGCTTATAATGAATATATATGCGAAATTAATGTATTTCACTATTCACTAAAAATTAAAGTATTTTAGAAAAATCCAAAAAATTCACCCTAACCATTTCTCAACGTGTTGAATGATAAAATGAAATCCATTTATCAAATATATTATAATAAATACAATTAATTTAATTTCTTATTGAAATCCTAATTTATTCGAAAAAAACATATTTAAAACATTTATTAACATATTCCAAAATGTTGGTACATCATACTTTTATTTAAATCATATTTATATAATATCATATGTATGGTTACTATTAATTAATGTATTCCACTTTTTATAAGGGAAAAATTACTATTCATATTGTTATTATACTATAAAAAAATAAGTTGGTTATTTTAGAATCCGAATAACTTACTGATAGAATCCGTGTATGTTAGATTATTGAAACTCAAATCACATATGTGACAAACTTATGTTTAGAGGCCAGATTGGATTTTGTTGTTTATTATTTTTTGATTTCATGTGATTGTGAAATATTTATAAGAAATGAATTTCCATTGAAAAACATGGGGTCATTATATTCTTCCACCATTATGAAATTTCTTCCTTGAAATTTCATTTTACATTATAATCCATAAATAGGTGTGGGTACTTTTCCTTCATTTATTCCTCTAATTCCCTTGTTACCTCTTCATGATTATGGTTTCACCATAGTGCCATGACCAGGTGAGTAGTCTTGTTACATAGATCTTCATCTCTACGATCCAAGATCATTACTTGCTACTCCTCACAAGAAATATCATCCTCCAACTATAACACCTCTAAAGAGAGTATACGTGAAGGGTCTGCAATTTAATTCTTTAATAGGGATACATGAAAGGCATCATGTACTTTGGACATAGTAGGTGTAAGTGCTAGTCGATTGGCCACAGCTCTGACACGATCAAGGATCTCAAAGGGGCTGATGTACCTTGGACGTAACTTTCCTTTTTCCCAAACCTCTTGACCTTTTTTCATGAAGATTTGTATAGAAATAACATGTCTCTAACATTGAACTCAAGGTCTCATCGGTGATTGTCTACATAACTCTTTTTTCGACTTTGGGGTGCCTTGATGTGCTAATAAATGGTTTTCATATTCTCCACCATTTATTCAAAAATTTCAGGTCCTACAATCTTACACTCACCGACTTCATACCATACGCCAATGTTCAACACCTTTTCCCATAATGGGCATCATATGGTGACATTTAAATGCTCGAGTGGAAATGGTTTTTGTAGGAGAATTTAACCCATGGAAGATGTTTGTCCCATCCAACTTTGAATTCCATAGAACTTGCTCTCAACATAACTTCTAGTGTTAGAATAGTTATTTCAAATTTTCCCTCACTACGAGGATGATAGGACATACTAATGTACAATTTAGTTCTTAGAAAATATTGGATACTTTTCCAAAACTTATAGGTGAATCTCGAATCACGATCAGATACTATTGATAATGGTACTCCATACAGCCTTACTACTTCTTTGATGTATATTTGTCCATGTTGATCCATTGGGAAGTCCTCTAGAATTGCGATAAAGTGAGATGTCTTCGTAAGATGATCTAGAGTGACCCATATAACATTTTTTCCTCGAGATGTCATTAGAAGAACAACAACACAATCCATGGTAATGTTCTCCCACATCCATGTTGGTATTGGTATCTATCGCATTATCCCCATAGACTTTGGTCACTCAACCTTCACTTGCTGACATACTAGGCACTTTGATGAATATTTGGAATCTATCCTTTCATATTGGCCCACCAAAGGTTTTCTCATAGATCTCGATACATATTTATTCTCCCTGTGTGGATAGCGAAGTTATATCTATGCGAGTTATTAAAAATCTCCATCATTATCTCTAGATCGGGTGGTATAAATAATCGTGATCCAAATCATAAAACTCCTTCCTCATCAATCATGAACTCTGGTGATTTCTTATATTTTACAGCTTGTACTCTTTTCAGAATTTCCACATCTTTTCTTTAAGGATCCTTTATTTTCTCCATGAGAGATGGTTGAAAAATCATTTGAGAGAGGATTGATAGTGTTCCTACCTTAATGATTCCCATATCCATCCTCTGAAAAGCTATGAATATCAGTTCCCTTTCAATTCTCACCATTGATAAAGATGCAGGATCCTTTCTATATAGATCATCCACCACTTTATTTTCCATATTGGGATGTTAGTAAATTGAGAATTCATATTCCTTGATGAGTTTTATCCATCTTAGAAGGTGAATATTAATATCAATTTGGGTTAATATATTTTTGAGACTTTTGTGGTCAGTATATATCTCACACTTCTCCCTAGAGAGATAATCTCACCAAATTTTTAACAAAAAGATCACTATCACCAACTCTAGATCACGCGTATGATAGTTTTCCTCAGGGATTGTCACCTTCCATGAGGTGTAGGATATAAATTTATCATTTCGCATCATAACACATCATATGCTCTTCTTTGAAGCATCCCTATACGCAAAAAAGAGTTCTCAACTTTTCAAGAGTGTGAGTACTAGTGTAGTGATAAGCCTCTTATTCAACTCCTAAAACTAGTCTTCCCATTCATGAGTCCAGGAAAAAATTACTCCCTTCTCTGTCAGCATGGACATTCGGTTTGAAAATCCAAAAAGGTTCTTCACAAATCATTGATAACACCCAGCTAACACAAAATTTTGTGGATATCCATTACAGATTTTGGCCTGGGAAAATCATAAAATACCTTTTCTTGGAAGGGTCCACAGATATCCCGTTGCTGGTCATAACATTCCCCATGTATGATACTTCCTCCCTCCAGAACTCACATTTACTGTACATTTCATAAAACTTTAACCACTTCAATGTCTTTAACATAGTATTCATGTGCTCCTTCTGTCCCTACATTATCTTAGTGTATAGCATCATATCGTCAATAATGACTACAACGAATTTGTAAAGGTAATCTCTCAAAACTATTATTTAAATCCATGAGAATTGTTGGAGAATTATTGAGTTTGAAGGGAATCACTATGAACTCATAGTGTCCATACCTCGTTAAAAAGGTAGCCTTGGTAATATCTTCCTTCCTCACCATTTACTAGTGATATATTGACCGATGGTCCACTGTAGAGAAATAACCGGACCACAAAGATGATCGAACAAGTCATCTATCCATGGAAGGGGATACTTTTTCTTTATCATGATTTTATTGAGCTCACAATATTAAATGTTGAGGCGCATTGATATATCATTCTTCATGACATAGAGGACTTGAACAACCCTTAGTGAAGCACTCATGCATATAAAACCCTTTTCTATGTTCTCCTCTAACTACTTATTCACCTCTTCTAGCTCAATAGTTGCCATTCTGTATGGTGTGTTTAATATAGGAAATGATCCTAGAATAAGTTCAACTAAGAACTCAACCTCTCGATTAGGAGGAAGACCATGCAAATACTTGGTAAAAACATCAGTGTAATACCACATGAAAGATATTTCTTCCATCCTGATTCTCTCATTTGTCTCAATCATTTGATCAAGATATACTTTCTCATAAGGAAACAATATCCACAATTGAGATGATGATTTTAAATGAGATTCATCTTCCTCCTTACAATTTTAATGAATCAAAGGATGCATTAGGATATAAAGAGTTATCTCCCTTTCCCAATAGTTGATGATGTATTTGTATAAAGATATTCAATCCATTCCCAAGATAGCATCAAACTCCACTAACAGAAGTAAGACGTTATTTTTGGGGAGGTTCATCCCACCAACATTAACTGGGGATGGGTTATAAAACATGGATTCAACGATTGACCCATTCTCTATTCTCATGGATAACTTTTCCTCTAAATTTTGAGGTAGTGTTTGAATAGATCTGCTAAATATGTAGGATATGATAGAATTCATAGAACCAGAATAAAATATTATTTTTGCTATTATCTAATAATTAAATATCATAATTATCACCAAATCATTGTTCGGGTCCACCTCTATAGTATTGATATCATAATGCCTTCCTTGTTTCCGTGTAGGTTGTTGTTTATTGCTTCCGAAAACTCTTGTATTAGAGACATTATTTGCATAATGCCCTTTCTACTTTTAGTTATTATAGTGCACCACTAGCTGAGCGTTGGTCTGAACCTTCCTTTATTCTTCCACAATTGTCTTATTTTTCATATCCCTTTAGTAGTTCATGGCCAGAAGCCCAAAATTTCCACATTTGATACAATTCTTGGTTCCCTTCAGATAGTTCCCAATATGCTTCTTCCCATAAATTTTACAAGGGAAAAAGTCAGGCTTCGTTCCATTATGTGATTTTTTTTGTTGATCCACCCATGATGTTCCCCATTTTTTACTTCTTTTCACTAGGCCCATGAGAGAGCATAGAGTCTCCAATCCCCATTTCTACCATGAGGGAAAAACAAAAAATATCCTGATAACTATCAATGTCTCGAATCCCCAATGCTTTTCATATACTTGGCTTTAGTCTCCTAAAGAAGAGATCCACCTTTCTTTTAGTGTTCATGAAGATTCCAGAGGTGCACCATGAAATCCTTGTAAGGTTTTCTTCAAACACCCTTATGGACTCAGCTTCCTTCTACTTGAGTCAGAGGAACTCTATTTACTTATTGAGATTAAGGGTTAAAGGAAAATATTTATTGATAATCATACACTTGAATTCTTCCCAAAGCATGTAATCAATTTCCTTATGGGGATTAATATTCTTGATCAGTTTCCACCACTAATTAGCATCCCCATCAAAATGATAGACCACCAGTACGACTTTCTCTTTTTTCGAGCAATGGAGGATGATGCATATCTTTTTAATGGATTTAATCCACTATTCTATGAGGAGAGGATTAGAAGATATGCTAATGATTGTAGTCCTTTTCCACAAGAAGGATTCTATGAAAACATTTTCTTTCCATGGAGTAGGAGGGAGTTCCACATGATTCAAGTTATTATTCAAAACTTGAGCCAGGTGAGCAAGTGTTGTCATGATGTTTTGAGCACCGATTCTTGTCATATAATCCATATTATTAGGACAATCTTCACATTTATTATCACATTGGATTATTTAATGTGTTTTCTATTTCCCTCTATTGGCTAAAAAAGTAACATACAATTATAGGGCTTTAGTACCTAGTTATTGAACACAAAAAGTAAACCTATGAACATTAAAGGATAAACTTTTTGATGAGTAGAATATCCTAACTTGTGATTCTTTAGGTTTAAACATATGTTATCCTTAATATATTTCTTAACTTATATTGTTATAGTATTTTATATTCCCTTAATAATGGGTTTTACTATGATCATGAATTTAACAATGAATATCCCCCGGGAGTGTCAATACCAAGAGTGAAGCAAGACCCATTGTCGTGTACTAGGATACCCTAGGTCAAACCCGAAACTCCTGGTTAGAGATTTAACTCCTAGGTACATCTGTGCTAGAGCCACCTCAACTTATTTTTTTCTAGATAGGGATTTATTTGTTTGATTAAACACTTACTTTATACTTAACAAAATTTTGGGATGTTTTCTAGTACTTCATCTCATCCATAAGGTTCTCAGTAAGGTTCTCTATTTCTTATCTCCAAAAATAACTAGATCATCCTCTAAAACTAACTATAGTTACCCTATCCTTTTACTTATTACATTACATGATTTTAAGAATAATTATACATCAGAGTACAAGCCAATGATTGTGAAGCCTATTGTCTTCGAAGAATATGTACATAATCGAACATAAAAACAACTTTTTTTATTTTAACTCCATAATGAGCTTCTATATTCCATTGTTCTCAAACATCTACATAGGGTATCCTGGTGTTAACATGAACAAAGGGATGAGCTAAAATCCTTGTAAGGGTATAATCATGAGAACAAAGCATTAACACGTGGGATAGAAGGAATGACATGATGATATAAAAAGGCATGTAACATATGGAATCATAACATATGAACAAGTGATAATTTAAGCATGGAATCAAATAAATGTGTAAGTGGAATAAAACTTGTCATTAGTATGAGTCAATTATAATCTTCAATCCAATTTCCCATATTAGTATGGGTCCTAGCTAACTTCCAATCTCATTTCCCATAGTATCTCAAGCCAAGACTAACCGCCAAGACCATTGCACATAAAATCTCATGAGACTTAACTTTACCCAATGAATTGGAGTGTTATCTGGATAAACCCATCTTACTTTTCATGAAAATGTATTCCACAAAAATAATCATACATAATCCATCTTACATAAACTTAAGGATTACCCAAGGGAAGAATTGTGTTGCACAATCATGACACAAAGCATAACCAATGGGTGTATCATGAAAGTGTCAATGAAAGAAATGAACTAGATCATACATGAGAGTTCATTAGGTAAAATATGAATATATCATGGAATGTGATGTCAATCATAATTGACAACATGTTGGAATTGTATTTGAGAAATTTTAGCATAAAAACAATTTTGTGCGGTTTTAAAGAAAATACTATAGATCCTTTAAAATAAAAAAGGTGACAATATTTTATATAAAAAAGGTAGTTAACCAAGGAAAGTTTTCATAATAATAATACTAATTTTATAAAGGCAATGGTGGATTCAAATAGAAGATAAGCTGCACTTGAAATCCAGTAGGAATTTGAAAATTCCCTTAAAACAGGTTTTATTATCGGGAAGTACTGAGGAGGGAATCTTTTAAAAACATCTATATCCCTGAAATATAGAGAGGGATGGATATTGAAACAAACACTTAAAGCATATAAACACTATTTATAAGTTGTACATAAAAAATACAACTTCCTTTGGGTAATAAGAAAGATAGGGAAACCTGAAAGAATAAAGGAGGTTTGAGTAGAATTCAGAATGGATTATCGACATGGTATAGGGTGAACTTAATAGGGTTTCATGAGGGAGAATGGGGTTTATAATCACCTTTGAGTCATGAGGGAAGTAATGTGTGGTTCTAAATAATACCCCATCATCATGGATTACACATAAAATCAAATATCATAGAGGACAAAATATTGAAAAAAATTGAAATATAAAGGATCCCATATATTAAATCTGATGGTGTTCTTCACTTGTTATTATAGACCTGAATGAAAAAATTTGGTTTATAAGTCCAGAACCATTTGAATGTTTAACTGCTTTATTATAACCTTTTTTAGTTCTTTCAATATCCTTTTGATTATTTATAAGGTTCAATTTCTTTGTTTGGGTATGTTTTCTTACTTGGTTTTAACGACCAGTTAACTTATATTCATGTTCAGATAGACATGAAAGATGAAAGTGGTTGTCCATAATTGAAGATATATGGTATTAGTGAAGATATAGGAGATTACATGATTTTAAATGTAATATAGTTACTTATCGTGAAGTCAAATTATTATATAAAACCAAAGTGGAAGTCTTTTTTTGATAATCAGTGGGTTTTGATTACTATTAACATGTTTTTCTTTCTAACATAATACCATTTGTACAAAATGATTACAGAAACATAACTAAGATATATAATATATGGGTTAAACCATAACCCAAATGGTTTCATGACCATAATTAATGATTATAAAATAAATTTAATAACTGTTGTCCTTGAATGTGTTAAATTTACACATCTCAAATGGTGTATTCATTTATTTCAAATAAAAGGTGGGGAAATTAGAGATGATAACAAAATATACCATCAGTATTAAAAAATTCCAGTAAATTTTTGATATTGAAATTCACATTACATTTTATGAGTATATGTTTGGAAATAAAAGAGAACAAAGGAACATAAAAATGAATGAAAAGAAAAGAGGAATTTTACCTCCTGAATTGACCATCCTTGAGAGCTTTTAAGGGGAGAGGTTTTGGTCTTTTTAGGAGACTACAGTCTTTTGATGTTGGGAGAGAGATTTTGTAGAAATTTGGGAAGAATATTGGAAATGCATAAGTCTTGAGAGGATTAAATCAAAGGAGGACTGAGGGGGTGTTTTAATATTGGAGGAGAGGAGGGTTATCATAATTTTTTAATCATTAGTTTATTTATTTCCCTCAAGCCCAACAATAATGATGATTCCCTGACCAAAAATATTAAACGGTTCATTTGAATCCGAAACAAGGGTGGTGAAATCATCCATAATTCCAGGAATAATATATTTTTCATATTATGTATATATACAGTAAATTAAAGTATTTTACTATTCACTTAAAATATCATGTTTTTCAGAAAAATACCAAAATTTCAACCTAACCACTTTTTTATATCTAGAATCCAAAAATTAAATCCATTCTTAGAAATTATTTTCTATACATGATAAATTTAATTTTAAATTGAAATCAATTTTTTTTTATAAAAAAACATTTTAAAAATAATTATTTAGTTATTTTAAAATATAGGTACATAATATGTTAACATAAATCTTGTTTATATACTATCATTGATAATTTTAATATTCATTAGGGTATGTCAGTATTACTAAGAGAATCATTACTCATCATATGGGTATGTTACTATTCACTAAAAATTAAGTTGCTCATATTAGACTATAAATAACTTACTAATCACAACGGTGCATGTCATATTTTTGAAACACAAATCACAGAAGTGAAAAACCTATGTTTATATGACACATTGTACTTATTAGTTAATTATGTTGAGATTTCATGTTACTATGACATATTTATAAGAACAAAATTTCCATTGAAAAACATTGGGTCATTACAGTTAGAGAGATTATTTATAGAGGAATCACAAAACTCTACAAAATCGACACCATTTTATGGTACACTCAACACCAAAGAACTAGTTAACCTATACATCATCATAAACATCAATATATGAAAATACTTATTCTAAGAAAATAGCTTCCAATTCCATGTGAAGGTAGTAAATTTTGTTGAAATCGTAGAAAGGTGTTCCATGAATCTCCAGTAGTACCCTACCGTACATAGAAAGCTCTAAACATTTAGAAATATCATGAGAATTTTATAAGAAAGAACTATATCAATGTTCATTGGATACATATATACAATAAGCACAAAGATGACATGTCATATAAATTGACCATCCAAGGTCATAAAATGAAACATTATGTTCCTACCATAGTGTTGGTGCTCATGAATTATTTCTAGGACTATCCTCAAATGCAATGTCTAATACAAGGATGAATTGGAGTAATTAATATGTTTATTGGTAATGAAAAGTATGAATTTGTACACATATGGACAAATACTTAGTTTATAAGAGATATGAACACAATGGGGTAATTTCTTCATTCTAAAAGTATCACTAGGAAGTCACAATTCCCATAGCGGAATTGGAATGTTTTCTTCATAATATCATCGATACAAACTACCAACTATTTGTAAATAGACCTGATATTGAACATTGATAACCAAATAGAACATTTAAATTGGTAAAATATATTTTCAATCATAATTAAGTGTATATTTTTCTTTATTTTCACCTACTTTATGCGACAATACTCAATGTATGCCTCAATCTGTTGTCTATATTTTTCATGAACAACATGAAAGCCACCAACATGCACTGTATTAGGTGTTAAATATAAAATTATTTCTCCCCAATGAATCTTATAGACATAGATTATGGGAAAAGACTCATTTATTAGATATATCTCTCTCACAAGGGATATGAAAAATAAAGGAATGAATCATTCATATATCTATAAAAACAGAATCTAATATATAGGAGTTAGAGTTCGTACCTCTGGTCACTCCTATTCATCCTAATCATAAGACTCCATTCCCTGAAGCCACACTTCCAATTTCTCACCGGTTACCCACAACCAAGGTTTTCCATAAAATCATAATAACACAAAAAATGAAGACAAACATATCGATAAAAGGGACTCATCATCCATGTCTCACCACTGTCCTCTTTTTTGTAGTATTGATTCACTCGCATGGAATTAATTCACATCACATAGAACACATCTTAGTGGGGAAGTGTTCCTCATCCTCATATTCATGAACCCAGAACACACATTTACTAACAAAAGGATGCATCATTTATATATGTTTCCTGAAATATTTATAGCTATTAGGATCACCATAGGACCAGGAGGGGTCTTACTCATGCAGTCCCATGATAGACATTCTCCATAAAAAGACATCTCATAATGTTATCCAAAAGGGAGTAATGGGGGGAGAACCCAATATAAGCATAATCTCAACTCTAGGTAAAAGTCATAAAATAATTAATTGTTGAAAAATAAAATAAACTAAAGGAAAAAGGAAAAAATTCATAAATACCACACCTCATACAATGACTAGATCCCCTGTATTAGAATCCTATAATGTCTATCCTCCCACAATAGCATAAAGAGTTGGGATGTCCTGAGAATAATGACATTTACCATCATAGGAATATAATAACCCATGTATAATAGGTCTTAGTATTATCCAATCCCTCTCATATATAGAACATCCATGATGAATATATCTAGAATTCTTTCACTGTGCTACAGATCTATATGTATGAGTCCATGAATGAGTTTTCCTTATGCACTAGGAACCTAATGAATATTTACTTATAGCCACTAAAAATAACTCATACCCATTATATCCAGTTCATGATCTAGTTTTTGAACTCTCCCTTCCTTGGATTCACTCTATAGCTAAATTTTTATTACAAATCTCTTTTACATGAACTTAGGGTATGGTATAGGGATAAAAATCACGGTGAAAAAATAACTCAAACACACCACAAGAGAGTTTCACATTATTTAAATATTAGGTGACCAAAACCCAAAAAAAATCTAAATACCCTATGAAAGAGATTGGTTTCAAGTGTTAACATATATTTAGGTGGAATTCATATATGTTGGAAAACTTGAACTACTACCCCCATCCAAACATCTATCACCTAAGGATCTATCTCTCCCAAAATTTGTGTGGTCTATAATCCTAGAATTATTTTTTATATAATGTTTTTTAAATCACATTATTAATCATATGGAAATAATGGATATCACAACTATTAGGAAACATCAAATTACACCACCAGGGGTGGTTCCTTTCACCTCTCGACTAGTGGAAATGCTAATTGCATCAGTGATTGGAGAAACCACATCATGAGATAGCTCGAAAAATAGAGCCATGGTGCTACATTATTTGTCATAGTGAACCAACATTGAGGAATACAAACTCAACCAATCAGCTTCATAGCCCTATATCAGTATCTAGTATGAGTTTTATTTTAGAGTTAACCTGAAATATTAAAATGGTGCACCATGGATTAATACGAATGTTTCAGGATCTTACTCAAGAAAGGAATAAAATTAAAATTACCAATCCAATATAATGAATTTTACATTGGATCCCTATAACTTATTTCTCCGAATACCTTGTTGATGAGAAATTAGTATTCACCCTAGTGTATGGATAGACCAATGACCAAACCCACGCTAGGTTTCATGGCATGAGTGTTGAACTCGACACACTCCAACATCATTTCCCAATGATCCCAAACTAATCCTCAAAACAAGTCTAACTCCAAACACCAATGTGAGGATGAACCAAATCTGAGACCAATATATCAGGACCTAACCAACCAAGACCCTTCTTGGGATAGTGTTAGGCTGAGGGTGGAACTCTAAAATTTCCTCCAATAGGATAGATTATGGTGACATGAATTGAGTAGGCATATCCCTGAGATGAGAGGCCATAAAACAAATTACCTATATTCATGGACATGAATAGATCTTTGAAATTGTGTACAGATATAACAAAAAGACCAAAGAAATTGAGAGCGTAATCAATGAATGAAACAATGTCTAGAAATAACATCATATTATAACAAGGTCGTACAAAATATATAAAGGGTAAAAATACACACCGAACTAGAATTGCGGTTTGAACCTGAAAACTACACGGAAAGGGGAAATTTAAACACTATTTAACTTGCAATAACTAATTATAACCACTAAATGTTGTAAACACCGTTAATTATTCTATGAACCAAAAATATCATATCCACCAAACTCACCAAGATATATATGATTTCTTCATAGAAAAAAAATGTGTGAGCTTATCCCATATAAGGTCGAGTATGTACATACCTTGTAGCATGCCTCAGAAATAAAGGGGAATAAATAGACATAAAAATTGTTATCCCTACCCATATGAAAAAATGGTAGATGAATCCAACATCATATTTGATCAAGAATAAAATCTAGTGAAGAGAGAAAGGGGGTATTTATCTTCATAGCCAAGTAAAAATTATGTGTCTCCCAATTCATCCAATGGTCCCATCATTAAATCCAATCACCCCACACAATTTTATATGATAAATAATGGAGTGTCTTCACCATGATAATAATTGTTAATATTGAATGAGTATTATTTCCTGGCCAAAATCTCATGTAACCTCTCATGAACCACTATAGAGGACACACACCTTTCTAATTCATAGAAAAGTCAATGGATAACTACTATAATAAAGTAAATAAACATCACCATAGCTTAATGATGGGGATTCCACACCAGAGATACATGAACCACATCCTTTGTAATATGGGTGAGTTTGATCTCTATATATTTAAATGAAACAGGGGGGCTAAATCTTGGAGAGATAGGGGTGTACTAACCCTAAAGACAGAGGGACCACACCCTCAATAACATGGTCCAATTCTATCAATAGCTATATTAAGTATATGGGGGACCGACTTACTAGAGAAACATGCAATTACTGACCCCATAACACATTTATGATCATACCCAAATATTTCCACCGAATAAGAATTACTGAATGATGAATCTCTCATTCAGCAGATCACATCATAAATTTGATTCCAATAACAATTCCACCATCACATAATATGTGGAAAACAACTTATGATAGGATATTCTTGTAAAAAATACATGCCTCAATGAAAGTGATGTGGATGGAAAAAGTTTCCTAAAAAATTAAATGACACATACACAGGGTCTCATGACGTGCGACTTGTCCTAGAAACCTGTGTGTGTCCTTTCTAGGATAAGTCATTGCTAGCCATGTGGCTTTATACTGAGTGTACGTAGGGCCACAATATGTGTACATAAACTTGGGATACTGGTGCATACTTCAACCCACTGATTGGATAACCATGTGCATCTACATGGGGTATCTCTATGGGGACACAGAGTGTGAACTTACCTAGGTTCCTATGCATGTGCTTCAGTACCTGAAATGGATACATAGGTATCATCACATGATGTGTGGTATCTATCACAGAACGTGTTATATTTAACTAAGGCTAAAATTCTATTTATCATGAGATCCCATATTACCTGGAATCTATTCTTCTAGGATACATATTGTGTAGTTATGTTTTTTTATAGTGATGTCTATTCATCAAATAGACACTAGATCCAATATTTATATTATTAAATTATTCATTTAACTAACCTAAATACACCAAAATGAATAAATTCATTTCCAATCAAAATTTCTAGACTATATTATTTGGAAAACAATACTCTGATTTCCCTCAGAGTAGCCGACACACCTCCCATCGCCGATCAGGATCCCGATCCATGAATCTGTAGCACACATCTACAAAACCATCACATTCAATATAAAATTAGTGATCTCTATGTCATTCCCACATCCTCTATGAATTTGGGGGGTTCGATATCCCCCGAATTCAACCTCCCAATGTTAAATTATTGTCCTTATTGGCCAACAATGATACATGGGATAAATGATGGTGTGAAAAAGGGATAAGGAAAAGGTGACATAATCATTTGAAGGTTAATTCATGGATATAGATCATGAATAATTGAATCCAAGGGTGTTAAAAATTGGTATAGTGAATAAAAAAATTATAAGACACCCAAATAATATTATTCTTATGAAAAGAACATAAAATCCCTGTAATGTAACAAAATATGAAATCCATGCTTAACAATTTAATAAAAGTTTAAAAATTTACTAAATAATAAGCAAGGCCTCAATAATCGATCAATAATAGGAGAAGAATAAACTATCTTTTAATCAAGGTGAATATATCACTATGATAATTTATCGTATCATGATTGTCCTCAATATTTTATGCCAATCCGTGCTCCCATGTATATGAATACCAATATACATCTCTTTCTCTTCTAACGTAATCTTCCATGGTTATTCAAGTTTCCAATGAAATTTTAAATAATTATATATTTATGGAGGAAGATTAGGTATTGTGAAATTAAGTAAATTAATTAAATAAATATTTTAATTATATAACACAACTTCTAATGGATGCCTCTAATTGAACTCCCGATGTCGAAAAACATTACATCACACTTAGGATAAAGCATACATAACTAATTTAGTCTAGAAAATATAGTTTACAACTGATTTCTCAATCAAATGTGGAAAAATTTACATAAAAAATATACACATGCATTATTTAATATATATTAATATTTGAATAAAATGATTATGGGGTGCTATGATACCCAAACACAATGCCGACATCAAGGTAATATATATATATATATATATACATATATATATATATATTCAAATTTTCAAAATACAAAATCTAGAGTCATTAAAATAGACCAAAATATATATTTGATGAAATTATATAACTAAATTGAGGGTCATTATAGATATATTTTAAGCGGATTTCTAGGAAGAATCACTTCACTGGATGTTCGTTTATCCATGATGAAGAAATTAGATATAGGATAAAAATATATTTAATATCATAGAGGATTCCCAACACAAATGGGGGAAAGGATGTCATTTTATTTTAATGCGGGTTATAGAATTAATTTTTTTTGAAATTTTAATGGTTTGTATATTTTTCAATATGGTCTAGAAATCATTTGAAAAAAATTATACCTTATTTTGGATGTTCATTTTGTGGAATGTCTAGTTTTTAAATGGATAAAAAACCATGCACAGAAGTCTTATAACCATTAAATTCCATAAAAATCCTAAAATGTAGACTCGAAATATGATGTAAATCCATAATCTAATCAATATATTAAATACATATCTAATAATTACATCAAGGGTGTCAGGATTACTCACACAATAAATATTTTCCATTAATTAATGTCTTGAGAAACATTTATGAACTAATCCAATTTTGAAAACTAACTTTAAATTAATAAAAAAAATATATTTATTATCATTAAATTAAAATATTATAACATGTGAAGCTCTCGCTGCCATGTTAGACATTTACTTCCACTTCGGGAACCATAAATCAAAATTCCACCATTATATTTATATATATCCAAATATTACAAAAATGAGTAAATATAATATGGATAACTAAATTATAAAATTGGTTGATAAATAAATTAAACCCATCATCATTCAAAAAATCTGAAAAACTCAACGTTTGATGTATGACCAAAATCCATCAAACCAATACTTGATATACATATCTTAAAGGATTACATATTGATTAATCAGATATTACAAGTTATGAGTCAACATGAATCCCATAAAATCCTATAACTCTAAGAACACATTAAATAAATTAAGAACAATTTTAAAGAAAATTCAATAACTCAAACACATCCAAACGTAAAAATTCAACACATTCTTAAAAACATAAAAATAAAATGTGTTCTTAATAGTAAATAAAATTATCACCCAAGATAATTTTCTATAAAATAAAACCATTAAAAACAATATAATATCATAAAAAAGAGTTTAAAATTTATAATTAACGCTACTCAGATCATAAAATAATATATTTTTTTAAAAAATATATTTTAATAAAATAGATATAAAAAAATAGTTAAATAATAAAATATCCAATTTAAAAAAATTCATGAATTTTTTTATCTGACAAAAAACTATCCAAACACACCACAAATAAGAATTTAAATCAATATAAGTTATAATAAAAAATATTCCATAAACTATAGAAAAATATGTTAGATAGAATCACCACATAAGTAGATTTAATAAATTAGTTTAGTATGATACAATAAAGCATTTTTTCAAAAAAAAAATTCTTAAGGTTACATTATAATATCACATTTTAAAATATCCAAAATAATTGATAGGATATTCCATTTAATTAAAAAAATTATTTATAAAATTATAAGAATTTATTTTTGAGAACATAACGATTCCTAATATGACAAAGTTGTTTTTTAGAAACATATATTATGAAAACCCAAATTTTATATGGGAACATGAAACCATAATCATATAACTCTAAATCCAATTTAATATGTTCAAAAAAAATCCAACAATATTTCCTTTTATAATTGATTCAATATCATTTAAATGGAGAAAAAAACTTTCAAAACATTTTTTTATGAATGGCGTTTTATAAATAAAAATTAAAAACACGAAACAGGAAAAACAAAAAAGATATCAACCTAGGAATTAAAAACATTGTTACACCAAGTTATGCATCAAAAAATTTCAAATCATAACCCAATAGTAAATCAAACATCAATTGAAATAAATATTTTTTTGTAAAACAACATCACAAAATATGTCTACTAAATACTTTCATTTCATAAAACTGGGTTAATTTAGAAGAAAAATAAAATTATAAACTCTTAACAAATTAATAAATCTAAAATATATGATTATACATGAAATATACCGTTTAAAAGAATTTATTATATATGATATTTTTCCCAAGTGTGATTAGTTATGTGAAATATCCCTTTTTTATTCAATTGAAAAAAAATTGAAAATTGAAAAATAAATGATCACTGAATATTATAATAAATAGTAATATCAAACTCATTAAAATCTAAAATCAATGATTATAATTAGAGGGAAAACATTCTATCCAATAAAATAAATCTATAATCACATTCCAATTAGGAATGTATTGAAATAATAAATTTATCCATAACTATGAATCCTATTTATTGAATTCTAAATTGACAAAAACCCTATCCCACTTATGGAATAATGATGTAAAAAAAATATTACTCAAATATTACAATTAAAAAAACACATGTTAAAACGATAAACCAAATGAATCCCCATTTCAAAACAATTAAAATAATAAAAATGATAATTCAAAAATATCGAACCATTGGAAAACATATTTAAATATCAAGAAGAGATAATAATAACATGGTTATGAATTGACTTTTTTTTAAAACATCACACTTCCTATAATATATTTAGAATTATCAATTCCAAACCATTTTTATTATCACCTTTTAAAATATGATATCATAATCCTTCTATTTAAAATTGAATTTTAAAAAATATGTTTTTTAATCCTTTTAAAATATTTACAATAATATTAAATTCAATTAATTTATGACTGAAATTTATAAAATTTAAATTTTTATATATCACATATAATTTTAAATATTGTACAAATATTAATTTTTTAATAATAGAAAAATAATCCATATAAAAGTTATAATCTCAAATTTTCTAAATAGCCATTGGAAAATGATTCTTTATTTACATTAATTTAGATAAATAAAGAAATTTACCTGAATCACCTTAATTATTAATCAATCACTCACAACATATTTTTTGAAGTAATAAAATAATGAAAATTAATATATATCCTGAAATATTTCATATAATATTTAATCAATTTGAAACATTTTAAGATCTCTATAAAATGATAAATCATGAGGAAATATATTAAAATTCCACAAAGTTAAAATAAAATATATTAATTAAAAATAGAAACATATCATGAAATTGATAGATATTGATCAAGAAGAGACATAATCATGGATCGAAGGGTTTTAATAAAATAATTAAATAAAATTGGAGATGTCTGGTTCATCTACAATGTTGGAAATACTATTTGAAAATAATCTAAAAGCTACAGGATACTCTAAAATGGTATTCATAGTTTGGTTAAATGATTTATTTAACAATGAACCAATCATATATAACTGAATGTAATATCCAATATAGGTTTTATTGTTTTATTATATGGTCCAAAACTCATGTATACAAACCTGAAATCCTATGACATTTTCAAATTTATAGTTGAAAAATAGAATTTTTTAGGAATAATAATAATAAAATGAATAATATAAAAATTTAATGTCCTATAGAATATCATGGATTCTCACTATAAGTGTCAACAAGACACTCAAACATACATACTTCTTGCATTCTGATGATCATATTGAAGTTGATAAATTATTTAAAGTCCCTAAAGACATGTTAAATAAGATGTAAATATTGTTAGTCATTTTTTATGATATAGGGGAATCATAAAATTTCATTTTCCATTAATTACAAGGGATACATGGTGATATCCTTATTTATGATTGAGGTAATCATATGTCATGCATTAAAATAGTTTTCATTTCTTTTACTTTTACTTCATATCCATATAGTATTGTATGAATAATGGATTCATAATGTATGGTTTCATGGAAGGGGATTAAATGTCACTGTTTATCCAATGGAGACATGTTATATTTCCTATATTATCATTTATCTAGGTATATGATTCAATGATACTTACATTGAGTAATCTAACATAAAATAAATCATTAAGAAACTATTATATAAAATTTAATGAAATTGAATGAGTTTCATTCATGCATGAGATGCATGAAATGGATAATGAATTAGTTTATGTGCTGTAATGAATGAGATAATATGGGTATACTTTTGGGTATCCTTGGGATATATATAATACATAATTTCATATGATGACAAGAGTTGTTTGAATGGTGGATTCAAGGATGAGTCTTCAGATAACTTGTAGCCATCTCTTATTCTTCATTAGCATACCAAGGTTCTATAAAATCATGGATTAAAGGGGAATACTGCATGTAAAAAATGTTATTTAGTATCCCATGGATACACAATGTAAGAGAGATTTTTCACTCTCTTGTGATATTCATGAAGCATGGAAGGCAGAGATTTTGATTCTCATTGATGTGATATATGTTTTTTCGATGATTATTTATTTCTAGATAATATTTTTAGTTTCAAATTCATGTGATTTCTTAGGATTAGTTATTTTATGTGTTTATTTCATTATATTAAGTGTGAATTTATTCCTATAGATATTTCAGTCATATCATTTCTATTCATCACTACTTGATTCATGAAAAAATTGGAAAAATAAATTTATTTCAATTTTATTACAAATTTCATTTGAGTCACTAAATGTGGTATGAAATTATATAAGGTTTATTTGATATCAGAATATATGATATGTTATCCCATAATCCTTGACATTTTGTATATTTTAGGTATAAGGACCTGGCCATAAACATTACATAATCTTAAATTAAATGAATAATTCAAATTTAGGATCTTTTCAGGTTTATATTTTTAGAGAATTAGGCATTATAATTACATTACATCTCAAAAATTACAAATTAGACACTTCTATTGAGTTTCCATTTTTTCAAAAATTAAAAACTCTTGAATAAATGAGACATGTCTAGTTCTATGTTTTAGACAACATGAATTTTTGTTGATCTCGTCCTTGACCCTATTCCACTTTATGTCCTGTGAAAAACATTTCAAAAACATGGGATGAGCATAAAAATATCATTAAGGGATACACAAAGAAGGAAAAATATTATTTTTTCAAAAAAATAATTAAGAAATGAATACTTTATCATAAGTAATGATTTTCCCATTTATGAAGTAGTAAATACTCTTCACTGAATAAAATATAATTGCTTACCCTTTTGTAACCAAAATATTTCCATAAAACCCATATAAAGAGCACCAAACATGAAAAGGTTACTTGAGACATAAAAATTATTAAGAGGAATAACCATAAAGTCAACTTCCACAAATATCACAAAATGGAATTGCCATACGTCCGACTTCCATACCCAATGCATTAGAGGTTATAATGTAACCACCTATCCTGATTTATCATGACACCACTAGTCATATGTTTTATCACATAACCACCTTTAAAATGTTCAAGTACCATCATAACACATAAAATATTTCAAATATAAACATTTCTCTAATAAAATTTCATTTTCAATCATAATAAGTAATTTCAAGATATTGAAATAATAAATCAATATTCATAAACCATTTAACAAGTGATTTTTGAATCACAGTGTCCCATACCACTTTGAAGCATTTAATGGAATTATAATTTTAAAACATTAATATACATATAAATAAATACTCAAACCCATTTTTAAAACATGGACACTAAAGATTAATATTTAGAATAATAAATCTTTAAATCATTTAAAAATGATATTTTAGTTAAAGAGTTTTTAACAAAATGAGAGACTCTTGAATACAAGTAATTGAAGAATAAAATTTAATCTGAACGTTATAATATCATGAGAATAAAGGTATTGATGATATAATATGTCAAAGGACAGTATATACACCATATAATAGTGAATTGATTCATAACAACAATGAAGTCTCAATGGAAATATAAATTGAGATGAAATCCCTTATAAAAATGGTATCCTTAAATTAAGGATAAATCAATTACATAATTATGTGTGAAAAACATAAATACACCCAATATAAGTGTATATTAAGTGTAAAACAATTATTTCTCATTCACACATATTCATAGGATGACATATTCATGAAGTACATGTTTAACCCAAAGAATTGAAATTGGGTTAAGAAGTTCCCTTGCAGAAATTTGAAATCCTAACGTCATCACTTTAAAATTCAGAAAATGTGATGATGAGATAAAAAGGGTATATCATCACTTGGATATAAAATTTAAATCAATAAGGATATAGAATAACATATCCCATATTAATAAAATGTAAATTAAAAGACATAAAAAAAAGAAGTTTTTAAAAAGAGGAGGGTGAAATGTTCCCTTACCGATTTGGTATCTTACAAAACATACGCCACATGAAAGAAAGACCATAAAATAAAGACGTGAATACCCATAAAATAAATTATATTACACAATGAGTAGATTCATGGGAATTACATACACCAATCAAATGAAATAGTAACAAATATAGCATGAATCTCACAGGAATAAAAAGTGAGATAAAAACCCCTTACCTCATTGTAATTAATCGAGTCCTATGACCAAATGATAATAACCACCAAATTAATCCCACAATATCATGAATATAAATATAATAAGGATAATATATATCAATGGAAGTATACATTATACCACATGCAATAAATAAGTGGAGAACAACGGAAATCTCACAGAATTAAAAGTGAGATAAGAAATCCCCTTACATCGTGTCCTACTTGACTCGTTTGTTCCATTTTATTCCTGAATAATAAACTAAAGTGAATTTATACTTGATTAAGAACATTTTCAAGTTTATTATCCTTTTTATATCACTTATTACCATGTTAGAAATATTATGATATCATTTAAGTTAATAATGATTGTTTGGTCGATATTTGATACTTGAGTAAAAAATGAACATCTTATAATTACAAGTTGTCCATGTGGTCAATAGTCCATTATATCCCGAAAGATATTCATGATTTAGATATCATATAAATCATATATATATATTTTGTAAAAATATGTTTTTATAACAGTACATAACATTTTGGAGATAAGAAATGAAATACACAGTTCATGGAGACGGTAAGCTGTACGTACGCATGAACGCTACTTTCATTTCTATTTCATGTTTTAATGGAATTAAAACATAATGATATATCGGTATATTATAATTCCAGTATAATATCATATATAATATCATTAACTATATCCTTTATAAATCCCACATATGGCATTAACGTGTCTATCACTTTGTGGGGGTGGTAGTCTGCACTTCCTTAAATGGAGGTGTGTGTTAGTGTAGTTAAAATCCTTGTCATAAAAACATACTAGTATATTTAGGATATTTTTTTGTTATAAAATAAAATAATAAATATAGTTTAGGGGTTGGACAAGTAAAATAAAAGAAAATAAGTTAAGAGGAACTGTTACCTTTATTTTGGGTAACTTTTTTTTGTTTGAACCAAAAGGACTACTTGAAGTGTCTTCTGCCGATGGTAAGGCTTCTAGAAGGAGGAGAGGGATGTAGAAAGATTAATTGGTCAGAGTTTGGATGAACCAGAAGTTTTGATTGGTGTGATGAATTTGTTAGAAGTGGTGTCCTTTTATAAGGGGGAAGTGGGTATCTTTAGGAAAGTGTGGAAATATTATTTTATTATATAATTATATTCGGTTTCTAAGGGTCCAAATATAATTAATATCGAATATAATATGACTCATGGTCGAAAAAAACATCAAATATGAATTGGATCGGTTTGGGATGTTATTTTAATATTTATAATCTTATTTATTTAAATCATTTATTCATGTGGTATACACTGCATCATTATTGTGTCATAAATAATTTAATTTATATGTTGTCTAAAAATTTTAAACAAAATACCAAGATGTATGAAATTGTTCTAGATTTACAATTAATATTTATAGTCGAATGGATAACTTATATAACCCCATGTAAAAATTAATTTACTAAAATATATTTGTTTGTGTCATTTTTTCCTTTTCATTAAATTAATTAATGTAATGTGTCATTATCACCCTTATGTGGCTCCATTGGGTCCCAAAATTAACCCAAAGATGCCCATGGTCGGCCATGACTCTTCCCATAATTTTAGGACAATTGTTAAGGCAATTTGGTAATATTATAATATACTTTTTACCTAGAATTACCCTATTTACCTTTCACCACGGTAAATAAAAGTCAAAAGTTACTAGTTACAAAAAATTATTTTCATCATATTAAACCACATATAACTTACTAATAACAACCATGTATCTGGGATTTTTGAAATTCAATTCACAGAAGCGGTAAAATTTCATTTAAATGAAAAATTTGGATTTTTAACTACAACTTAGTGGTTTCACTATTCATCAAAATTGAAGTTTTTCAGAAAAATACCAAAAATTCATCCTAATCTATATTTGATATTCCATATTCAAAAATTATATCTCTTTTACCAAATTAAAAATGTATAAATGGGTTAATTAATTTAAAATTAATTCCTGCTGTCAAAACAAATAATGTGTTTTTAATAAACAATAACTATCAAAAGATTGACACTTGTTTATGTATAATTTCAAATTGAAATTAATTCCAATGACCAAAATTGAATTAAAGGGTAAAAATATAATCTAATTAAAATTTAATCCAATTTAAAATATAATCGAAATATCTAAATAAATTATATTAAAATGAAGTATTGAATTAAAATAAATTATTTTTCACTGTTCATTAAAAAAATGAATATTATTAGAAAAATACCCAAAATTTACCCAAAGTAAATTTTATTTTCCGGATTCTGGAGAAGAATTTTATTTTTTCGAATGGAACATATAAAAGTTACCAAAACCATATTCAAAGGGGGTTTTCCATTAAAAGGCGGTAAATCAACCATGTAAAGTGCATTATGTTTAAAATTAGATTCATTTACATTTTAAGCCTCTAACTTTAATTGAAAAAATGTAAAAACATTTCACAATCATATATAATAATTTTTTAGTTAGTTCAATTCATTCCCGCCATTACAATGGCTAAGTGTTAACTACCATTTAAAATAATAATATTATATTATTAGTGTGCAACGAAAGATTTCATAGAGACCCATTGTTGCATATCAGGTATATCGTCGAACATAGTGTCCCCTTTAATGTATAATTAATATTTAGTTCACAAATATTAATAAATATGAAAAATGGCATGTTCTTTATTAGCATGGGTTGTTATATCCTTCCCCCCCTTTTTGGAAAATTGCATCCATGCAATTTTAAAACTAGGCTTGGAAACTTAATTGAAAGTCCCACATAGAAAAAAGAGTAAATAGATATATCACATTAAAAGAAAGAATGAGAAGTATAAAGGTCACCCGAGATAATACCATAATATGATTTCATGTAGGAAACCATGGATATGGAAGAGAAAAAAAACCATCGAGTTCTGATGGAGTGTGATGTAAAACATGGATAGGAGAATGTTAACAACAAAAAAATCACAAACTTGTGATGGGTCAAATAATCATTGATTCCTCAGTAGGAAAGGTTAAAATTTAATGCTTTAGTTTTAAATTTATTTTCTAAAAGTGGATGAATTTATTTATGAGCTTAACTAAAAACGTAAGGAAACATACATACTTTTCATGTAGACATTCATCCTTTACTAGATTTCTAACACAAACTCTTATTTTCTCCAAACGATGAGTATTCAGGTTGATATTTTTCACATCAAAAGCAATATAATCAACTTCATGAGAATCTCATAAACTAAAAAAGATGAACTATATATTTCTCATGTATTTTGACCTTAACAAAAACCAAAAATGTTAGCACAACATCAGATAATCCCCAAAAGGATAATTATTTATAAAAAGAAATACTATTCCTAATCTCCAAAATTCAACAAACAGTATCCTAAGTTCATCAAAGACCATTAAATTAATAACATTATTTAAAAATCTTCAATATAATCCAAACTAACATTGAAAACCAAAACTCAGATGAATTTAATCCCATAGTCTTCCACATTAAATCTTAACATTTATCCTCAAATAACCTCGATTACTTTTAAAGTCTCATACTGAGGTGTAATTAACCTAATGACATATTCGCTTTGATAGGATAATAATTTCCATAAATAACAGAGAATAAACTTATTCATATGATCATATAACTAAAAATAATTACTCAAACTAACCAGGGACTTTACGTAGTCCAGCTGTAGGCAATAAATCCTCATTGCACTTTGGTTGTGGGTTCGATTCCCACAGCTTTGTTCGACGCAACGGGTTGTCACACGGTCTGCGTGTTGTCCATTTTCAAAAACTATATAATTTTATAACATTCCCAAAAAGAGGTAAATTCATTAAAAATAACCATAACATATTTTATCCACAAAGGTTATCTAATAACTTTCATTTTTCATCCCAAAATATATTAACCTGTAATGGCCTCAAATTCAAGGATCATATGAACCCAAATGGTTCTTTGTAACTATATCCACAAAAGAAAAGATAATTATTCCTTGAATAAAATTTTCATATATAAAACATCAGGGTTACACATACTATAATAAGTGTTCTAATGTAATCCCATCATCAATAGAGCCTTAATACTTTTAAGAATTTCACCATCCTAAAATATACCATAAATCGTGATTCCCTTATAACTTTACTTCTTACTAATTCAACATTATTCATGATTCATTAACCATTGTTTACTAACTTATTTGGAAATACTTCTTTCTTAAAAACAAAATCATGAATCATATCCTAAGATTCAATAATGTCAAAACATATGTTAAGAAATAATCCATACCTTTCATTAGTTATTGTCAGTTTCTTCATCCTCGATTGGAATGGAATTAGTTATTAGTAAAAATATATTTGTATGATCATGGTGATCCCATTTCTGAAAAATATTCATAGGAAATATATTTTTATAATTACCATGCACACCACATTTAAAACATTCAATTGATCCATCAGAAATAACTTCATTACCTTTCCTAGAGTTAACTGGATGCTTCATTTTCCATGGCAGGTTCTTGCTTTATAAACTTCATTGCTACATCTATAGAATATTCCATTCCCTTTGGAGCATTTTCATATATTTATATTTCCACATCCTTGACACATAGGTTTTTGAACATACTTACCTTTATGATTATTACCTAAAATTTTGTAAGGATTTGTTTCTCGCATATACGATGCCCTATAAGAATCACCAAGGTTCAGGTTGTCAATCATGACTCCGGATAGTTGGTTGTGAATAACCATAAGAGTTATCCTTACAAATCTCAATTCATTCAGTTGCTCTTTCAGAAAACCATCAACGTTTTCTTCCCATACACTTTTACTTTGGTGCCTGCTAGATCTGGCCATTAATTAAAACCAAAAAGGCCAGTGTGAGTATATCAGTAAAATAATCATATAATATCTTATGAGGAGGGTGAATACTTATTCATGTTATCTTAAACTCATTCAAAGTAACTATGACTCTTTCTAATATGATAACCATTATGGTTATGTCACTTATGCTTAGATAACACCCCAACCTCTAAAGTTATCTAAACTGTCCTCTGATACCAACTATAAGGACCCGACCTTAAACATTACATAATCATGAATTAAATGAATAATTCACATTGAGGATCTTCTCAGGTTTAGAGTTTTAGAGAATTAGTTATAAATATTACATTACATCTCAAAAATGAAAATTAGACACTTCTACTCAGTTTCAATTTTTTGATAAAATAAAAACTCTTGAATAAATGAGACATGTCAAGTTCCATGTTTTAGACAACATGAATTTTTCTCGATCACATCCTTGAAACTATTCCACTTTATATCATGTTAAAAACATTTCAAAAACATGGTATGAGCATAAAAAGCTCATTAAGGGATACAAAAAAGAAAGAAAACATTGAGATTCAAAACAACAAGTATGCCAGGAATACTTTATCATAAGTAATATTTTTCCCTTTTATGAAGTAGTAAATACTCCTCACTGAATAAAATATCATTTCTTACCCTTTTTTAACCAAAAGTTTTCCATAAAACCCATATAATGAACACATAACATATAAAGGTATGTTGGGAAATAAACATTCTTAAGTGGAATAACCATATGTTTGACTTCCAAAAATATCACTAAATGGAATTTTCATATGGCTGACTTCAATTACCAATGCATTGGAGGTTATAACGTAACCACCCATCCTAGTTTATCACAACACCACCCGTCATATGGTTTATCACATAACCGCGAGTCAAATGTCCTAGTACCATCATAACACAGAAAATATTTCAAATATAAACATTTCACTAATAACATTTCATTTTGAATCACAATAAGTAGTTTCAAGACATTGAAATAATCAATCAATTTTCATAAACCATTTAAAAAGAGATTTCTGAATCAAAGTGTCCCATACCACTTTGATGCTTTTAATGGAATTATAATTTTAAAACATTAATGTAAAAATAAATAAATACTCAAAACCATTTTTAAAACATGGGCATTAAAGATAAAGATTTAGAATAATAAATCTTTAAAATATTTAAAAATGCTATTTTAGTTCAAGAGTTTTAAAAAAAATGAGAGACTATTGAATACAAATAATTGAGGAATAACATTTAATCTGAACATTATAATATCTTGAGAATAAGGGGATTCATGATATAATATGACAAAGGGCAGTATAGACACCATATAATAGTGAATTGGTGCATAAAAACAATGAAGTCTCAATGGAAATGTAAATTGAGATGAAATCCCTTATAAAGATTGTGTCCTTAAATTAAGGATAAATCAACCACATAATTATGTGTGAAAAATATTAATACATCCAATATAAGTAGATATTATGTGTAAAACAATTAGTGGTCGTTCAATCATATTCATAGGATGACATATTCATGAAGTACAAGTATAACCAAAACAAATGAAATAGGGTTATGAAGTTCCCTTGAAAAATTCCAATGCCTAACAGCGTCACATTAAATTTCATAAAATGTGTTGATGAGATAAAAAGGGTATCTCATCCCTTAGACCTAAAATTTACATCAATATGAATATCGAAGAACATATCCCAACATAATAAGATGTAAATTAAAAGACATAACAAAAAAAAGTCTTTTAAAAAGAGGAGGGTGAAAGGTTCCCCTACCGATTTGGTAACTTACAAAACATACGCCACATGAAAGAAGGACCATAAAATTGAGATGTAAATACCCTTAAATGAAATTATATTTCACAAAGAGTATAATCATGGGAATTACATACACCACTCAAAGTAAATAGTGACAAATATAGCATGAATCTCACAGGAATAAAAAGTGAGATAAAAACGCCTTACCTCCTTGTAATCAATCGAGTCGTATGACCAAAAGATAATAACCACCAAATGAATCACAAAATACCATGAATTTAAATATAATCATGATAATATATATCAATGGAATTATATAATACAAAACATGCAATAAATAAGTGTCGAACAATAGAAATATCACGAAATTAAAAGTGAGATAAGAAATCCCCTTACCTCGTGTCCTACTTGACTCGGTTGTTCCTTGTTCTTCCAGAATAATAAACTAAAGTTAATTTATACTTTATTAAGAACATTTTTCAAGTTTATTATCCTTTTTATATCACTTATTACCATGTTATAAACATTATTCAATCATTTATGTTAATAATGATCATTTGGATGATATTTGGTACTTGAGTAAAATATGAACACCTTATAATTAGATGTTGTCTATGTGGTCAATAGTCCATTACCTACAGAATGATATTAATGATTTAGATATCATATAAATCATATATATCCAGTACATATATTTATTTATAATATTATATAACATTTTGGTGATAAGAAATGAAATGCACCGTTCATGGAGACGGTAAGCCGTACGTACGCATGACCGCTACTTTCATTTCTATTTCATATTTTAATGGAATTAAAACCTAACGATATAAAGTTATATTATATTTCCATTATAATATCATTAACTCTATACTTTATAAATCCCACATACGATATTAACGAGTCATATTACTTTGAAGGGGTGGTAGTCCTCACTTACTCAAATGAAATTATCATGTTTACCCATTATGGAAACCACAAAGGTAAGTTATAAATATAAAATAAAGTGGAATAAAGAAAATATAAACATAATATATATAATATAAAAATAAAGTGCCATCTTAATGGCCACCATGAGAGGCGGTAGGAGATAATCGAACAATCCTCGTTTCATGAGGCGTTAGTTTTCCATCCACAGAAAGACTATGTTCTTCATCCATTAGATAGAGGTGTGTGTAAGTGTAGTTAAAATAATTATCATAAAAAAATCCTAGTACATTTAGGATACTTTTTTTGTTATAAAAGAAAGGGATAAAAACAGTTTTGGGGTTGGAGAAGTAAAATATAAGAAAAGAAGTTAAGAGGAACCATGACCTTTAATTTGGGTAACTTCTTTTGGTTTGAACCAAAAGGACTTCTTGAAGTGTCTTCTGACCAAGGTAATGTTTCTAGGAGCATAATAGGGAAGTAAAGAGCTTAATGGTGTAGATTATGGATGAGCCGAAAGGCTTGGGAGGTGTGACAAATTTGTTAGAAGTGGTGTACTTTTATATGGGGGGAGGAGGGGCACTTTAGGAAAGTGTGAAAATATTATTTTATTTTATAATGATATTTAGTTTCTAAAGGTCAGAAACTTATTAAAGTAGAATATAAGATGCATGATGGTAAAAATAAATCATCCAATAAGAATTATACAGGTTTTTGATGTTAGTTTAATATTTATACTTTTATTTATTTATAACATTTATTAATGAGGTATATACTGCATCATTATTGTGTCATAAATAATTTAATTTTTTTTTGTCTAAAATTTATAAAAAAAATACCATGATGTAGGTAATTAATTTATCCTTCCAATAAATATTTATAGTCTAAATGATAACTTATATAACCCCATGTAAAAATTAATTTACTGAAAGATATTTTTTTGTGTCATTTTTTCCATTACATTAATTTAATTAATCTTAAATGTCATTATCACTCTTAAGTGACTCCATGGGGTCCAAAAATAGACCCCAAGATGAAAACGGTCGGCCATGACTCATCCAATAAGGTTATAATAAGTGTTAAGATAATTTGGTATTATAATCATTTTCTTTTTACCTTGAATGACCCTATTTACCTTTAACCGCTGTAATTAAAAGTCAAAAGTTATAGTTCATGAAAAATTATTTTCATCTAATTAAACCATATTTTACTTACTAATAATAAATATGTATCTCAAATTTTTAAAATTCAATTCAAAAAAGTGGGATAATTTCATTTAAATGAAAATGTTGGATTTTTAACTACTACTTAGTGGTTTCATTAATCATCAAAAATTGAAGTATTTCAGAAAAATAAAAAAAATAAAGCCAAAGCTGTATTTGATATTCCTAATTCAAAAATGATTTATATTTTACCAAATTAAAAATGTAGGTGTTAGATTAATTAGTTTAGAATTAATTCCCGTTGTCAAAACAAATACCGTGTTTTTAAGAAACAAAAACTATGAAAAGATTGACATTATTTTATGTATAATTTCAAAGTGAAATTAATTTCAATAACCAACATCGGATTAAAGGGTAAAAATATATTCTAATTACACTTTAAAAGTAATTTAAAATATAATATAACCATATAAATAAATTAGTTTAAAAGGCATTTTTGAATTAAAATACATTATTTCTCACTATTCATAAAATATGAATATTAATAGAAAAATACCAATAATTTACCCAAAGTAAATTTTGATGTACCGATTCTAAAGAATAATTTTTTCTCGTAAAATGGAACATATAAAAGTGACTAAAACTAGACTTAAAGATGGTTTTCCATTAAAAGGCGGTAAATCAACCCTTTAAAGTACATTATGTTTAAAAATAGATTCATTCACATTAAAGCCTCTAACATTTACTGGATAAATGTAAAAACATTTAACAAAAATATATAATTATTTTGTAGTTAGTATTGTTCATTTACACCATTAAAATGACTAGGTGTTAACTACCATTTAAAATAATAATTTTATATTATTTTTGTGCAACGTAAGATTTCTAAGAAACCCATTGATGCATATCGGGTATACCCTTAAACATAGTGTCCCCATAAAAGTAGAATTAATATTTAGTTCAAAATATTAATAAATATGAAAAATGTTGTGTTCTTTATTTTCCTGGGATGTTACATTAGGTTTTTCACCACTCATACATTTCTTTGATTTTATATAATATAAAATAATTCCCAACCCCTTTTTTGATAAAGAGAATCATACCACTCTTATAAACTCCCAATTATGATAGAAGAGGAATCATTAAATATGACCTATTGAAGAAAATTTTATTTTATTTAAGTTATATTAATAATTTAATTTCAATATTTATTAATTGATTATAATTATTTGAAAAATGTATTTGGGAAGATTTATTTTTTTATAGAATGTTTTTATTATTTTATTAATTATAAAATTTGGTTTGATCAATTATTTTAATTTTTTAAAACATTTATATGTATTCCATAAATATTAAGAGTTACTAATATGAATATCCTTTTCAGAATTATATGGAATTCATGTGATTATAAATTATGTTTTTATTTATAAATCATAAAGTGATAATTTAAATGGTGTTTATGAATTAAAAAAACACGAATAAAATATAGAGTATATTTATTTATGAATTATAAATAAAGAGTTTAAATTATTGAAATTAAAATGTTCTTACATGGGTTATTATTTAAAGAACATTAAAATTGTTCTAATGAATGATTTGATCAAAGGTTTAGATAATGTTAACTCTATAATATATATTATATAAAATTATTACATAAAAAAGAATGGATTATATATTATTTATTATTAATGAAATGTAATATAATTATATTAAAATTCCATATAATTTGTAATATAAAGAGTTCATACCGTATAATATGAAAGGATTATATTCAATAATAATGGATCATCTATAATAAATGGGATAAAATATATAGTTTTTTATTATATGTTTTATGAAATGTTCATATTTTTATGGTATATTTAACTATGTGAAGTGTTCATTTAATTTAATGTTATTTCCATATTTGTTATTCACTATTTAAAATTGTTTTTATATTATCAAAAAGTGTATTAATTGTTTTATGTTATAGAAACTTCTTATAAAACTTTGAAGAACTATATAAAAATATATTTATTTCAAATTATTATTTAGTTTTTATCTTCCTTGACATTAGTTTCTAGTATGCGTTTTTAGCTTGAATTTAGTGGATGAACATAGTTAATACATATTAGGTGATGGAGTAATGATTAAATGGACTCAATATTAACTAAATTATCCCTTATATTAATTACATTGGGTCATTCATCCCACTATCTAAGAGGATTATACATTATTTTAGAATGGAAAGGGTTTCAATGGATCCAAGGGTACATAGGAAGACGTTGTCAAGCCCATATAACTCTAAGCCTTTACATAAATAGTTCATGTTCTTTATGCATGTGATTAAATTATACGTGTCTAGATATTTTTAGAATTTATCTTTATGTAAAACACATAAATTATGGGGTTTTAAAGAGTGAAATTTCAATATGGTTGGAACATATTGATTTATTGGATGTATGAAGATTCAGAAAATAAATCTGTAGAAGTATTCATACGTAATAGAAATTACTTGAGATAAGATGGCGAGGTTAAATTCTAATTATTACTACTAAGTGTTATATTTCATTCAAATGGGAACTTATAAGGACCTCGATCATTCACTATTAGTGAACCTAAATGTTAGGTTCACATGAATTATAATGTTAAATAAACAATGTAATGAGGTGACCCGAAAAGTTAGATTCCTTATTCAATGAATTTAATTACACTTGGGAGGAAATCCTTAATGGTTAGAATACCAAAGTAATAGATTTTTGTTTATCTATTTGACATATTATATAATAATATTTCCTCTTGGATATAAATGAATCATATATGATATGATTGACAAGTGTTATCTACCAGATATAGAAATATATTATTTATGTCACAAACCCAATTTAATTCATGTGAAAATATTGTTCTTATCTATCTAATAGATATTATATATACCAAATCGATAATCAATTTAGTTGGATGTTTTGTAATAAAATATCTAATTAAATAGTAATATAACAAGATACTTGATTGATTAGATTTTATATTAAATACAATATGAACATCATAATCAATCTCTACCATGACATTAATCCTTAGGAATGAAAAGATGATTGTAAGAAACTCTTAAAACTAGAATCATTATAAAATTAATTATGTAAAATAAATATTTTGTGTTAGAGATACACCTTTTTGAGTAACCGAGTGTTAATATTGTTCAATTGGTGAATCAAGGTGACTATGATGCATAAAAGTATTCAATTATGATTTTAAATGAATTATTTTTAAATGGATAAGTAATTATAGTATCCATACATATAATAAATATGACAGAGTATTCTTATGATTTGGTTAAAATAGAATATTCCTAAATGACTATTCTATTTGAGGATTTCATCATTTATTCATTAATGGTATTGTTATCAATTATGCTTAAGTTATAAAAATTTTTAGCTAATGTTATCGTGATTGATAATAAAAAAATAGACAAATGATGTTTATGTTTTAGTACAATGTAGAGTGTAAAATTATGTCAAATTTCAAAATAAAAGAATTAATGTTAAATTGAGTGTCTAATAAATATTCTTATATCCAATTTTATTGAAAACATAATTTACTAGGAACGAATCATAATGATTCTATGTGATGGAATTATTTGAGATATCAAAAGTGGTTTGTGAAACCCTATGTAATTTCTATTTATAGTATCTTTATAATAAAAATAATATCATTTCATTTTATGGGTATGAGATACCAAGTGTATACATTATAACTGTTCTAAATATATAAGAATTAAAAACAAGAGAATAATTTATAGGTCACACTGTTTTCATTCAATTAACAAATAAAGAGTTTCCAAATCAAATATTTTAATGTAAAGGAATCTAATTTGAAAATAATAAATTGATGTGTATCCTTATCTCATTTATCTTATGTTATATGATATATTTTCCATTAAAAAAATGGTCATTGTGAATAATGTTAGATGATTAATTATATTTAAATTATTTATGATTCAATATGTTTTGAAACATGTTTTGAAAAGGATATTAGGTAAAAATGATTTATTTAATATGAAGCATTTATCAATATATTTTTAAAAATATTAAGGGGATATATTCTTACCCTTGATCAGTGGAATAATTTATTATAGTTTTATTTCAATATTGAAATTATTCATACATATAGAATACAATATAAGATATGGAAATAGTATTTTTTTCCAATATTCCTAAAAAAATAAGTTTTATGTTCCTAAACAAAATGATTTTGTGTATATTAAGATGATATTTTGTGTAGAATAATTTCTATGATGATAGAAAGACTACATTAAAATTAAAATTAGTTTTAAAAAATAACCTAAAAGGTTTATTATATGTGGTGGTAAATAAAAAATATATGTTACATTTTGTAATTTTGATAAAGTGAATATCAATATTTCTTAAAGGATTATGCCATTAAAAAAAGTGATTGTCAATTTAACCAAAATATGTTTAAGATGTTCTTATGATTATTATTTTAAAATAGTACATTATTATTCAAGGAATGTTTTTACAACGGACTTTCTATGGATGATAAGTCTTATAATGAGTTTTAAAAATAAATTAGAAGTTTTCATCATTAATTTTTTTTTTTGTAATTTATGAGGTTTATATATTTTTGAGGAGTTGAATATTTGGAATATGAATCGAAAATATGAAATCTATTCAAACATCCATTATCAGTAGATGTTACATGATAAGAATTTTTGTGATATAGTTTTATCATACAATCACATAGAGATGTGTAAAGAACTATATATGGATCTAATAGGATTACAAAATTGAGAAAGTAAAAAATAGGATATTCTAGAATTTTATCATATATAATACGACAGGATGGTTCTTATGTTGGGTTTTCCTCGGTAATCTTCAAAATGTCTTAAGAATATAAAATTTATAACTTTAAAAAAATTATATGTTATCCTTAATTCAAATTATTTTCATAATTTTATATATAGATATGAATTTATTCAGTGTAATGATAATTGACCTATAAAAGTAATACTATGTGTTTTTTACTAATAAAGAATTATTATGTATTTATATAGGATCTGAAAAAACATTTAGGTTAGCCTTAGTCTGATTCTTTTATAACATACAAAAAATGATCAGAGGAACAAAAAGTGTTTTTATGTGATTAATAAACCACTATGAAAACCTCATAGAGTACATTATGTATTCGATATTATATGGGTGCATGGATAAAATTAGGTTCTTTGTATATGATTTATTGAGGTATCTAGAATGAAAACCTATATACTTGGATAACATTATTACACAAGTCACTGTGATTTATCTTATTAGGTAATGGTTGAGAATTTTTTGTATTATGACATCGGTTAGAGATTAACCAAGACAGGATTTATCATATTATATTATGATTATGATATATTGTTCTTTAATTGAGATAGACTGGGTAGTGTGAATATACACCTAGATAATAAATATATTTTTTTCATTAATTTGGATGAGGAACATGTGATCTGATCATCAATATATGTGAATTATATGTGATGTATTCATTGACATGTTCATAATATACTTAGAGAATCAATAACATATGATTTTGATATTTGGGATAAACAAACATAGCATATAAAGTTCAATATATGTATGGGAAATATGGATGTGTAAGAGGTCAATATAGAATGAGATGAGGATAGTGATAGTGGAAACAGGTACAAAGAAACATGTTTTGATGGATTTCATAGTAAATACCTTTATAGATTGATCAGAATTGATAATTCCCAATAGACCACTCTTTGTGGGCATTTATATGTCCAAAATCCATACTTTTTATTAATTCAAAATGGCCCCTGGGATCAATATTTTGGGTCGACTAATTCAGTATTAAGTTTTTCTAAGATAGATAATCTAAAACAGTTATTAATTATAATCCACAACTGTTTTGAATGGGGTTTCACAATGTATTACATGTTATTTGATATGATCTGATGTTAATTAAAGATTTTCAATAATATTTATGGCTGATATCCAAAAGTGTTATGAATATTATTTCCCGGATTATTATATATGATATAATATATTTTGAAATGAGGAAAAAAATTAGGATATAGTGAATGTGAGATTTTTAAGCGGCTGATATATATCAAATCTTATAAATCCCATTTAAATTTGATATAAATAATGAAAATCATATTTTATTATAGAGAATAATCATAAAAGCCATTTTAATTTTCGTTCAAGAGATTCATGGGGAATCATTATTTTATATTAAGGTAATTTTAAGGCATACATGAAATGAGTTTTCATTCCATTGACTTCTACTTCCAATCATAATAGTATTTTATGAATAGGGGAGTCTTAATTCATTGTTTAATAAAATATAATTCCAAGC
Source organism: Viscum album (assembly GCA_963277665.1). Classification (NCBI taxonomy): domain Eukaryota; kingdom Viridiplantae; phylum Streptophyta; class Magnoliopsida; order Santalales; family Viscaceae; genus Viscum; species Viscum album. Next base: position 1,955,463,897 of record OY728125.1, read on the forward strand.
CACTTCATGCCCCATCTAGTTGCATTATATGTCTTAGTTCATCATAAGGTTTTAAGAAAAATAAATTTCATTTGCATTAGAGTGATTTTCCATAGATTCTGTCATTAAATAAATATTTAATAGTTTCAATTTAATAGAGTAGGTAGTATTCATGAATTAAATGTGTGAATGGGTAATGGAATTGAAACACATGTGGGGAGTTATGGTGGATGGTAGGTCAAAACTTTTAACACCCCATAATGCTCCCTCCTTTTTTCTTAACATATTCATGATGTTAAAACATGACGGGATTAAGTGTAATCCCATATGTATGACACGTGATTTGGAATCCCATGGACACCCCGTAGAGGAGGGATGTTTTAACTCCCATATGAACATTATCAAGAATGGATATGGGTGATGTTTATTCTCTTCAGTGTAATGTTCATCGGTTTAATATTAATTCATTTCTATATTATGTTTCCCAGTTTCAAACATGTGTCCCTTCATGGGTTTAAGCATTTATATGTTTTTAAGTAGTTAGATAAAGTGTTAACATGTGTATAATGAGTTTTCTACAAAATATTTTATACCTCAATTATGAAATTTCTTTGAAAAAATCATTTTATAATAACAATTTAAAATTAACCAACCCCTTTTACACTATCATGATTCCCAATATAGGACACCACAAGCCTTGAGGAATAGTCCCATTCCCCATTGTTGGGTGAAAACATCCAAGGTAATTGGTATTATCCATTTTCAAATTTTTCATCCAAGATATAAAATTAATGTTAAGGGTTTGAACAAGAATCACTGAATGATCATTCTGTATTTCAAAAATGTTATACACATGTATTGAAGAATTTATAAATTAAATACATGAAAAAATAAAATAAATATATTATTAAATTTCTAACCATTAATAAATTATATTAATAAATATAGTCAACCCATACCAATATCATAAAAACCAAACCAATCTTCATAGAATAACCAATATATGAAAAAATATATAAAGAGGATTAAAGGATGAAGTGGAATAATACGTGATAAAAATATTAACATGAATAAAAAAATTCAATATAGAAATTGTATAATAAAACAATCTTGTATAATATTTTGGACATTGAAATGAAAAAATCCTTTTGGAAAGATTAAAATATTAATTTCCAATAAAATTACTTTTATAGGAAAATAACATGTTCCAATTTTTTTATTAAACTTCACTTTATATCCAAACAACTTCATTGGAAAAATTAAATAAAAATATCTTTTCATATTCATACTTAACCAAAATTAATTTAAGAGAGAAATTAATAATGTATACAAATAATTTCAGTATAAGTAACCATAAATCATAATGAAAATTCAAATAAATTGATAATCATTTTATTAAAAAAACACATAGTAAAAGAAAAGATCATAATAAAATTTCATCAGAATAATTTTGGGTATATACATAAATACTTAATTATAAGACACATATTATCCCATTTAGATAATCATGACCTCAGGGTTCATTCATATGGGAAACCCACATCACTATTTTTTAATTTTATTTTTAACTCCACGTCGTAGTGGTGTATTTCCAAGGAGCTACATGTACACATGGTTTATTTTCTATAAGAGTGTTATATCCCCATATTGTTGTACTAAACAATGTGAAATTTCCACATGAATGTGTTAATAAAAATTTAAACCATATCAACATTGATTGAGATTAGTATTCTTACCAATTATTTATTATAAATTACGGAGGAAACTAGGTTACTTCTAATAATATTTTCTCTATGGTCACAGGATTTACCATCCCAAAATATAATATATATAAATATTCCCATTAAAAATATAGAAACCATTTTATGTGAAAATATTATCCTTATTTACATAATTAACATCAAGGGGATGTATTCAATGGAATATAATTTTTTTTTCCAATCCCTCCCCCAAAGGGAAACCCTACCAGGACTAATGTGATATTATGAGTGACTCCAAAATCCCACATGTTATATTTCATGTGTTAATGACTATCCCTGAGGGTATAAATCATACAACTAGGCCATATTAACCTCATAAATCCAAGTAATATATAATGAAAACTATGGATCGACATAATAATATACGATAAAATAAATATCCCACTAGGCATATATTGTTTATACATAACAGTGTCTTTAGAATAAACCCCAAATGAATGATTCTATAGTAGACACTCTTATAGAAACCCTAAAATGTAATATATTAATTTCTTACAATGGGAATAAATTAACCTTTAAAATCTGTAATCATATTCATATATACATTAGTGAGAATACATTTATACTCACCAGTACCCCCTAAATGATTATCATTCAAATTTGGAGGAAACATATTAAATCCTCAGTGAAAAAATAGAAAAAAATACACCTACCCCAGTCATATAGTGGCCAACCTCACTAGTATACACTCACTTTATATCACATCAATGTATAATAACATAATATCACAAGAATACCCAAATAATTCACCCCTAAAAACCCCATTTGGGTTTTCACTATCACATCCCAATGGAAGAAATCATAATCCTCTGATACCTTTCCCACCCATTACAATATCATAATATATCCCATTCCACAATCATGTTTCATATATCATATCTTAAAAATATCATTATCATCACTCTTTATCCAATGTCACATGCTATATTGTAATAAAACATAATACCCCCATACCACATACTCATCACATACCCTTCATAGAAAGGTATCCTAATCATACATGATAAATAATTTTTTCCCTACTCCTACCATGCATGTCCCCACCATACATCACAATATATATCACATCATCATCCCATCAACATAACATAACTATGTCCCCCATTATATCACATACTATATTTTTCGATCATTAAATATCATATTTGTATGCCTAATTTCGTCTCTCATATCCCATAAAACACCTAGAAGGGGAAGTAAGTAAGAGGGATTGTAATCCATTAGTTCCTTTTCAAACACGTTTGTTTGGAAAAAACAATAGGAACATAGAATATATAGGCCTTTTTAATGTTTGATGACTTATGTAAGGTTTAGATTAAATAATAAATATAAAAAAATAATATATTCCTACCCACCAGAAAAACCTAGGGGTTTATATCCAAATAACACTTCCAAACCCATCACAACCACCACATCATTACCAATATTTTCTAGAAACTTCTTCCACCTCTACAACACCAATAATACCACTTATTCATATAGAATATCAAAAAAACATACACACAATTTTCTAATTTAAACCATCAACATCTATTTTATTATATAACATATTAACAGTGATTTTGAATTCAATTTTCTCTTCATTAACCATACATAATGACCAACCATTAGTTAACCCTCCCTATGTGTATGTTGTCCATTACCCATTCATTTATAGTCCACTCCCATTACTATATTTAAAATCATCCACCATGTATTCCATACTATTAAGGAACTATTAATAATCATAAACAAAATAACCACCCAATGCATAACCAATATCAATAATTGTACATATAACACCAAGTGTAATAAAAATCCATTTTCATTACATATAATCAATCATGCCACTTTACCCAAAGCACACAACCAGATTGCCCACTACTTCCATGTCTACTAACAAATTTCCTATGTGAAATAATAAAAACTAGACACATTGTTTCATTCCTAATTCCAGTATTATAATAATGAGGGTTGAATAATAAATAATATCTAAACATTTAAAATTCACAAGAAAAACAACAAATAATTATTTTTTAATCATTATTCACATAAAAAATTGTAATTTCCAATATAAAAATACTTATTAAAACTTAATATTTTCAATAAAATAACATATTCAAATGATTTCACTTTTAAACACAAGATTCTAGAAATTTAACTAAAATAATAACCCAAATAAAACATTCGGAAAAAATTGGCACATTAAACAACCTAATAATAAAATTTGGCATCATAGAATAATATAAACACATAGGAATCTCCCCATTTACTTCAAGTTCTTTTATAAAATTAATTATCCATATTAGGATTTTTTTTATAAATGATAGATTCATTAATGTCGAAAATTAGCAAACGTACAGACGTGACGCCATGAAAGAAAATGTTCCAACCAGAGCTAGTTGAAATAAAAGGGGAAGATGCCGCCAGTTGATGGGAATCTTTGTTTCATTCCCTTTTGGTAAAGGAGAAGGTGCATAATGTAGAGCATTGACAGATGGAGAGGATTTTCTTGATTAGGGATCCAAAGCACTGATGTCCGCCATCGTTGAGGTTGATGGCATTGATAATGGGGAGGTAGTCGGATTCGATGTTGATTTTGTCCCATCCATGGTCTTTACCGAGCATCATTCTGGTGAGGATGGCGGTATCCTCAGTAACCATAGGTTCCCAAAAAACGTGATGTGACTCATGTTTGGCTGCGGTGATTTGGCCAAGATGGTTCCAGGCTAGCAGGCCAAAGGAAACATGTCTATCCTTGGGGAGAGATGCATCCCCATTAATCTAGAGAATCCCTTCCGATGGAGGGATCCATAGGGAGGGAAAAAAAGTGGTTCCAAAGGACTTTTGTTGTCCATTGTGGTTCTTCCAGACCTCAATCAAGTAAGATGCCCATTCAATCTAGAAGCTGGGAGGATTGCGAACATGGTTGAAAATTCCATCGTTACGGTGGACCCAAATTATCCATTCCATGATGAGAATTAAGCCCACTTTAGCCGATGAGAAGAAGGAGCACCATAGCATCAAGAGAGAGGCTAGGTCGGATCCCATGTTTAGTGATGAATCTGTAGTAGAGCTCAATTTCTACCAAACCTTCTTTGCCCCCAGGAATTGGATGATAGCGTGAAAGGGAGATTCTGGGACGTTCGGGCAGAAGGGAAAAACAGTCACTGGAAATATGTCAGAAGATGAGAAGGCTCATGGTAGGGAGGGTGCCCACGCACACCTACCACCAAAAGTGGCATATATTGGGGTGAACATTGAGTTTTCAAAGTGATTTCTAGGGCCCCCTTCCCTAACGTCTGTTTGAGTTCCAATAGTGAGCCCGTAACTAGATTTCACAGTATAGGATCCCGAGAGGTCGTAGATCTAGAGGAGATGGTCGGGGCCAACATCTGGAACACATGGGATACTTAAGATAATTTTTCAGTCTCTTTCATTAAACCATGTGTGTATCATTTCCATGCACCACCCAATCCACTGATTGGAAAAGAGGCACCTGACAGTCGCATCTTTAAAACATGGTTGGGTAGGGGATGATGCCTACACACCATCCTTTCGATCATCCAGGGATCGGTCCAAATGTTAATAGCTGATCCATTACCAATCCTCCAGCCCTGCCCGTTTTTCATAAGACTATAGGTACCCCAAATAATTCCCTAGAGGAAGCTAGGATGGGGGGGCCAATAGAGGATTCGTGGAAGTCGTTGTGTGGGAAGTATTTTTCTCAGAGAACCCATGCATAGATAGAGGATGGACAGTTTAAAAGGCACCAACCTTGCTTAACCAGCAGTGCTTCATTGAAGTGAAGATGGTCCTAGAATCCCGTTCCACCCCTAGATTTACGTATGAAGAGGTTCTTCCAAGATCTCTAGTGGGTTCTATTCCTCCCATTATTTTTTCCCCACTAGAAGTTGGTTTTGCGTGCCTGTATCTGATTGATGACAATAGCTAGGAGTTTAAATAGGGACATCAAATAGCTTGGGATATACTGGAGAGAAGCTTTAATATGTGCATCTTTACCGGATTTGGAGATTATTGTAGGGGTCTAGCCTTGAATATTTTTCTCAATCCTGTCCAACATAGAAGAAAAAATTTCTTTTTGGGAGCATCCAATCACCGTAGGTAGCGCGAGGTACTTCTGGTGTTTCTCGACCATATGAATGCCTGCAATGGTGCCGATTTCTTCTATTTTGGTTGGAAGAACCCCAGCTCTAAAGGAGATTTCCAACATTCCATGATTGATATACTACCTGAGGCCTTCTCATACTATTGGATCGCATGGCAGATCGCACGACACTCATTATTGGTTGCTCTGGAGAAAAGAAGGACATCGTCAACAAAGAAGATATGAGAAACTGGTGGGATTGCATGGAAGACCTTTTCCCCATGGATTGTATGAGAGGATTCAGCCCTGGAAATGAGGTTTGAAAAAACATCAGCCACCAAGATAAATAGAAAGGGGGAGAGAGGATCTCCCTGGAGTAGGACTCGGGTTGGGGAGAATCCTCGGGTGAGATCCCCATTTACATTGATTCAAAAGGAGACAGACGAGACATAGTGCATGACCATATCTATCCATTTTGAGTAAAATCCCATTTTTGCATCACGTATTTGAGGAAATGTCATTCCACTTTATCATATGCCTTGTTCATATCCAGATTATATTCCATGGTTCCTCTTTTCGCGGTGGAGCTTGTTTTCATTGTTACCTTCATAATGAAGAATGAAAAAAAGAGTATCAACTCCATAATTTACACAAAATAAGGGAGAATAATTCTCAAATTCATTATATTAACTAATTATTCAAAAATAATCAAAAAAGATAACATAGAAACTCTACATAGGTGAAATCACATAGAAAATGGTCAACATTAAATACTAAGATCCAAAATACATACAACAAATACGTATTATAAAAACACCTAATGTTGTTAGTGATACAATTAAATAATTTTTAGTGTAATTATAGGATTAAATACAAATTGAAAATAAGATAAAATCACTTCATATCACAAGTGGTTGATCTTATGAAGACAAGGTACAAATATAATAAAAGGATGCTCAATGGTATAAAATGAAACACATATACTTTCCTATATATTTGGTAAGAAAACTGAAATTAATTAAAATTTGGATGATTTTATAAATTTATAATAAATCTAGAAAAAATAGGATCATTTCAAGAAAAGAAATCTTCACATCCTGACTGGGATAATCTAGATGAAAACCCTAAAAATGATCTCATGAATTAATATATCCCCCTCTCTTAAAACTCGTTAAAAATTTAATTATATAGCTGAGGAATAGACCAACATGGAAAAAATCATAAGGTAATGATATCTGATCACTATGAAATCTTGGAACAGACCTTAGTTCATGACATGGCATAACACATATACCATAATTCAATGGTTCTGAAAAATGAATAACCACAAAAACTCAATCTCCATGTATCACGCCATGACTGAGGTGGCCACACCATGATATCCTATCATAAAAGAATAAATAAAATCCCAAATACTATATCATGTTGATACTCAAAACCTTACCCTCTAAATAGAAAATAGATAATTCATAAGTAAGGCTCATAAATCCATAATTATGGGTCCCTCTAAAACATAAGTATATTTAAATTAAAAAAAACACTCCTAGAAAATAACTTGCTATGGCCTAGGATGGTCATTTCATGAATGGACCATTATCACAAATATATTATAGATCCTATCTTCTATGACCTATTCACCTATGCCACATCACATTCGTAATATGATAAAATTAAACACATTCCATGAAATATTCTTTCATGAAATAAATCACCAGACTACACAACTCCCTTTACTTCTAGACATCCCTTCACACCACAACATCAAAGTCTAGGTCATGAGAGAATCCCCCAAGACGAAATCTCATTCCAAATCATCCTACTTTCCCCAAAAATTCTCATAGTACCTCCACAATCCAAAATACATTATTTAAAAAGTTAAATTGTTATAGTATATTACATTAGATACCATTAACGTACTGTAATCCTCAATAACTAAAACTAAATATAGAATGAAGAAAAAAACTACTAACCTAAAAAATCACTTGAGAGATACCTCTCAAGTGAAAAAATTCTATCCTCAAATCCTAATGAATCATAATAAATATCAATAAATTAATATATATGGAACATGTCATCCCCAAAGAAGAGCGTGATTCAAAATAAATATGGTAATTGGGCATGCACTTACACCTCATGCTCCAATATACATAAATCAAAACCACCATGTCTCCAAAAATAAACCCATGGGAATTATAGAATCATAAAGAACTATATCCATATGATCCTAAATCTAAACTAAATACTCTGTGAACATAACACCATTTTAACATCTTATCCACCAAAATTAATTACATTGTATTCATCATGAAGAAGCAATAAACTAGAAATATATGTAAAACATCCTAGATCTATCCAAACTATGGAATATGTTCTAACTGAAACTCCACCCAACTAATGAAACCTAAAACTAAAAAAGGAATGATTACTCAAAGAGAGATCTTACTCCATTTTCGAATCCACCACTACCAAAGATGTTGGAAAACTGAAGGAATCATGTGTTATCTATCCATAAATATTGTTTGGTATCCTCCCCTAACCAGTAAAATACTTTCAATGGTTTGGAACCACCTTAATCTAGTCTTATATTATTTGAGCCATCTCTGTTTTTATTTTTAATAATTCTCTCCATGAATTTCCATTATCCAACATTGGTCTAGTACATTTGATATATGTAAGGCTATTGATAAAATTCTATAGATATATCGATTATAACAAAATATTGATAACTATTATCATAGGATGACCCATCCATGGGTAGGTGATTCAACCATAATACACTAAAATATAAGATACAAGAACCAAATAGATTATCCAGTATCTTTTTGGTTCACTATTCCCAAACATAATTTTTAGGTTAAATGGAATTGTTATGGTGTAACATGGAGATAAAAGAATAATGAAGGACTCACTAGACATGTGAGGTAAAATGAGGGTCCCAATCCAAGATGATGGTCCTTAGGTTCCCATACATGTACACTCTCCCTCATATATACTTATTTTCTATTAAAAACACAACACATGATTCCTAGATCCCAAGAAATTGAGATAAATTCATCAACCAATCCAAAATATATAAATATGATAAAATACTCAATTAGATCAAGAAAAAAATAGGGAATTAATCTTTATATATGTCCTAAAACATTTACATAGGAACATATAATGTCTAAAAAATAACCTGGAACATGATGCTCTTCCTTCACAAAGAGGAAAATTAAATAATATGATAAGAAACCAGGTATTGATATATTCATCCATAGAAAATAGAAATGACTCCTCATTTTATAATAAAACATGGATATACTTGTATAAAATTCCAAATATGATTTATTACACTCATGGAGAACCTCTGTATGCATCAATAATTTAATAACCCCCCTCCCTCCAAAAAAAAATCCAATGATACTAATCCTATGACCATCCCTCAAGAGTGTCACTATGAATGATATAAACATGAAACTCCTATACCTATGAGTCTAAAACTACTCCAAATGATTATAAAAGGTAAATTCCATTATTATTTGCTAGAAAAAAACTCTACCATCAACCTCTTCTATTCCAGAATTCTTGCTCATAATCTTTTCCATTTTACTTGAATCATATTGGGACTATAGAATATTATATCCTAATTACATTTTAATTAATTCATCATCCACAACATTTTCTTCATGTGAATTGTAGGTGATCTCAATTTTATAAAATTTTACAAACTTCTTCCACTCCAATTATCAATGATTTTGATCCCAATGATAGATAATATACCTAATTATCTTCTGATATTTATTAAAAACAAGGCATTCACAAATGATAAAATATCACAAAAACATAAATGAAAACAAAACTACCATCAAATAAATATATGGGGTGTATTATTTAAACCCTTGATAGAATATTTTTCTATATACATATGAAATTACTGACATTTCATACATCAATTCACATATGAAACCATGATTTGAATCATCCTAGAAAACCATGAACAATAATCATTCCCCTTGAAAGAAAAGGAAATAGTCACTAATCAGCTTCCACAAATGGAATTAGAAAGATACACAATGCTGAATGAGATGTCTAGGATAGCAGGATGATACCATAGGATCATGGGCTACATGGGGTAACTGCCCAGATTTCCAACATCCTTATGGAGGATGAATGTTTATTCTAGGATGAATTCTCACAAGTAATAAATTGTTTCAATGATGTATTTCATGAAGATATATCTAGAATACCTCTTGATAGGGATGTAGAGTTCATAATTGATTTGGTTCTAGGACTATATTTAGTGTCCATTCCTCAATATTTTATGGCCCCTATTGAGATCCAAGAGATCCAGAGGCCGTTAGAGGACTTGGAGGCCAAAGATTTAATAAGGCCCAAAACTTCCTCTTGGGGTTCACCAATTATTTTTTCCAATAAAGAAGATGGGGTCTTCGTATGTGAAAGGATTATATATGGGTCCCACTAAAATACAATACACCCCACATTAATTTGTTCATCGGGTCTTGTCCTACTAGGTGCCACCGGTCACTTCGCTGACATGTAGTCCCTTACCTAAGGCCAAACAATGTTCTTGAACATGTAATTTGAATAATAATTGTCTCCATCAGACAACCTATTTTGTTTCCAATGTGATGTTTCCTCACCCACACACACCTTGATAATTTTACTTGAAGGTTACCCATAATGAGCATTATTCCTTTTCAAGAATGATTATCTGTGGATTTCCAATCAGGTAGGCTCTTGAAAATAACAGTGAACCTTTTTTAAAAGATTCATATAATTTAGTCATTTAACCATTTATCATTTAGAGGTGTTACATTAACCCACCACCCCTTAGAGAAAAAATTCCTTATTGGGAACCCTATATCCCTAACCATTATGTGAACCGCAGTAAAGTTCAAGTTCCTAATCTGATACCACATTGTGACATCCAGGACCTGGATGCCAATTAAAAGGTTCCCCATGTCCAGTTGTCCACATGGCCTAAAGAAAATCTCCATAAACACCATATGTTTCCAACTAGAATAAAGGGATTGTGTTGTGTCCATGGAAAGTTTAGAGTGTATCATAGTGGATAATTATAAACATAGGTAAATTTCAGAATCAATAAGAAAATAGAATACACAATGAAAAGAGACTAGGATAAATATAACTGAAATATCTTGAATAACAAACAACATATTATTATGATATATTTCATGTCCATAGAAATATTTAATACATGGATACAAATAGAGAAATTAAAAGAAGAACCAAATGTAGAAAAAATAAAATATATAAACTATACGAAGAATCTAGATCTACAGCTCGATCATCTTCTATCAGCTTCACCATAGGACAACATGAAATCAAGCATCTGAAGCATTATGAATCCCTTTATGAACACCTACATACATGTAATCTTACCCAGAAACCAAACAACACCCAGAGAGGGTGTGACTTAAATAACAATGGGACACAACCAATGGACTCTATAACATCGAATAAGTGTAATGGAAATGTAACAATGTGAAGGAAGAAATATATCAAGTAAAGCAGTACAATTTAACTAAATAACCAATGACCTAATTCATCCCTCATCTGGTAGATGAACATGTAACTAGTTTATAAATTAACTAATTACCAGTTTAAATAAACATGTCAAAGTAGGCCAAAATGTGCACCATATATTTTTTGGACAATTTTACATTTATTTCATTAATGATATAATTAACTTATCGCCTATTATCTAATAAAATTTCAAGCAGTATCAACCTTCATTTCCCCCTTTTATATAATTTTGAATTCTTATCCAAGGGATCTATATATTTTATCTTTCATATAGGATCGTTTCGAGCTCATGTTTATAATGTTGGATATGTAATGGTATGTACTCAAGTCTATTTTATTCGTTCTTAATCTCTCTTTATCTTGACATTGATATCAAGGTATAAGCATTTTTAATATTTTATCATATCTACTCCATTAAAATATGAATAATATGTCGATAATGGAAGAGGGGAGTCATACAAGTACATGGCGATTGGTATTTAACACATCCCACAAGTTTTTGGGTTATGGAATTGATGTGTGGGGCCTGAAGATTTAATCGATTTCAAATTATTGAATTAATATGAAGTGGATAAATTCATTAGAACTATATGGTCATTATATTTCAATAAATTTGATTAGTTTTGGGTTGTTATATTAATAATTCACAACACCCCATAAAGGGTAATATTCCATAATTGGGTTTTTAGTGTTTTGACACTTTTGAGCCACTACATGGAAGTGTTAAAGCTTGACCAAAATAATGGTATGCTTCAAAAAATTATTTTCCTATTGAATAATGAAATTTTTAATTGCATGTACCTTGTCACTTCCACTTGTCCCACCTAATGTAATTTCTTAAATTTCGGCAATTGATTCAGTGATATTATGGAAAGAATACATTAGTATATGACATGGCTTTACTAAATATTAATGAATTTTTGGTTCAAGGTATTTAGAACCCCATTAAATGATCATGGATAGTATCAATGAAGACCTTAATAAATGAACTCCACTTACATGGTTCTAATTAAATGGTTTAATCCTATTATTCCTGGTCAATTCAATTAAAGGAAATACATGAACCAAGTGAATATGTTAATGAAATGGTTATTATGTGAATAAATTAATTGAATTTAATTTAATGTAATTTTAATCTTTATGTGCATGGATCTTGATATATTTATATGAAAAATTGGTTTATGTTATCTCATGGATTTTTTGGGGAATTCCTTGGGTACATGAGGATGTCCTTCCAATTCAGGGATGTTGTTGCCTTGGGTGAGACCTCCATGGGAACCTCATGATTTTCTACCATTGGATTCCCATTATAACACCATAGGATCTCTTCATATTTAATACAGGATGCCTCAAAAACTCTCCTTGTTTATAGGGGACATATGTTTCGTTGGTAACATCCTTGGGCATGGACACTTCTTATATCCCATTTACCTTGCATGAATTCCTTGGGCTTGGATAGAATTATTATTTTTGTAATTCCATGGATGATGATCCTAAGATTACAATCTGAACTGATTACCTAGAATCATTTACAACTGATTTAGCGGCCCCAATGGTCCAGGTTTCATTGGTGAATACTATATAACCACTTCATAACATCTATTAATTATGGTTGTCTCATTACGTCTTGGAACATTCATTATTTATAATACCATGAGGTGATGTTAGTGATGACTAGGCCTTATGTGGCATGATGATATAAACTGGTAATCAATTAATTTATGAACTGATTGCTTGTTTGTCACCAGAAAAGGGTTAAAATAGGTACTTTGATATTTCGTTACAATGTAATTCTTTACTTTATATATGCATGTCTGCATGATATTATATTTCCATTACATGGGACTGATGTAAAAGACACCATTGGTGGTGGACCACCTAGATTTATCTCACTCCATCTTCAGGAACATTTTTTATCCTTGGGAAGATTATATGTATACAACTATTGATCAAGGGAAGTGTAATGCTTCAAACACTAGATTGTTAGTTGTGCTAGAATGGAGCTAGTAACCAATGTATGAGATGTAGCTTGGGATGCCTGGGTTAGTTTATATATTTTTTTTCTATGTTGGTTTATTAATGTATTCCTTCTAATTTGTATATAGGTTTTCTAAATTTATAGTGACATGAAATATATCATCATCATCTGGTGTATGTTTTTCTTGTTATTTCAGTTATTATTATCCTTTTCACCTTCTACCCTGCATTTTGTTTACTTATTTCATCCTCTATTTAAATTTTTTTAAAATTATCCTCTATTATACACTATGGTAAAATGGGAATAGTCTCCCCTCTCACAAACACAAGTCCCTCACTACTAGTTAGTAGACTATAGCATTTAGGGAGATGAAGTTGAGTCCATGTGTCACCACGGGCACGAGGCACCTCCTTAGTGGAATCCGATTACAGGACATCACATGAAGCATCATAGAAAACCATGAAAAATAATCATTCCTTTGGAATCCAATCGAATGTTTCACTAATAAGATTCCCCTTAAAGAAAATAGATAGTTGCATGGAATGTATTAGTCCATGTAAATCTCATTCTTTACCAAATAAGGTTATCAATTATGCTAAAATCATAAATAAATAAGAAATAAACAACTTATAATATCCCATGATAGAAAAAAAATATCCCCATAAATTTTTATTTGTGTTTTCTCAATAAAAAAGAGCTCAATCATAGAATTATTGACTACTAATATAGATTAAGACACCAGATTCCCAAGAAAATAAACCTCGCACTTTCAAAACATACAATAGGTAAGCTTCCCATGGAGATGATGGTGTTAGGGGATGTTTAAAATAACCCAAAAATCCATAGTATGATCATATTATGACCTTTATTACATAATAATTTCATCAATGAACACGACTGTGAACTAATACTCAAACTGACAAAACATGAAGTTCATGAGTGTGAGAAAAATATATGGGTTTCCGTAACACCAAATTATTTATCTGTGGACTAAAATCCAACATAAAATTTCTATAAAATTTTATCTTTGATATCCACATTCTTCACCACCATCTAGTGATACCTATACTCTAGATAAAATTTTAAAAACAAACTAATATGCTTCAATTGATCAAACAAATAAGAAATCCAAGGTATAGGATAATACTTTTTGGAAATTACCCAACACAATCAGCATTAGTGTATGAAAAACCATATAATACAACCCGTATTCTTAGAGATAATAACCACAGAACCCAAAAATAATAAAATGTGATAAATATATCCCTTCTACATTATATTGTTGATTTTAATGCTTAAAATTAACATGTTATAAGGTCATATCTGATTAAGATCCATAAAAATCAAAGATTAAATTCAAGTAAACTCTATTTTGAACACTATAACACATCGAGGGGGTATAATTAGATCATATGTTTGAAAGAAATATAGAAAATACATGTGAAGAATATAAAATAACACTGCATGTTCCTCTTTTAAATCAAATGGAAATACCTAAAGATGATACGAAAGTGGATCTAAATTTCGAGGACCATCTATTGACATTTTCATGAACAAACCCAACATCATGGACTTCTATATCATTAAAAATAACCATAATTTTAACAAAAGTGATGAATTTAATGGTAAAATAAAAAAATTCTATGTAAAGGATGACATAGTGTTTTAGTATCTATAAGAGAAATAAATCTCTTGAGGATTAATGTTTCCCCATTATCATCTCACATCCAACACACATAACAAGTAGAATCGATATATCTACAATTGGAATAATCAACACCATGGGAATGGAAAGCCTCTCACCTAGGAAGAGTCCATGGTGTCTGGGTTGAATCAATCTGATGCTCTTTAATCAAATAAAGAAAAGTCCATGATAGATGATAACTAGATGTCACATTAGAAAATATCAATCAAATTTAGTGTAGGAATTTCAATGATATAAGTTTGATAATTCCAAACTCCTCTTCATTTTTTCCTTTTTGAAGAAAAACTCTATGATCAAATTTAGACATACACCCCTAAGATTGGGGGACACCGTGGGGCTTACCTCAACTAGTTATTACTCTACATGGTGGGGAATGATTTGGATCATACTATCTTTACAATCTCTGAGGATGCTAATTCTAATGATAAAATGGGATACATACTCCAACAATAGGATGCCCAATAAAAATGGAAAGGAACTAAAATAGAGGAATTCCAGGACCTCAACAATTAAATAAAAAAATTATATATATATATATATCAATGTAACAATGAGAGAAGGTAACCCAAGATAAGAAATCTATGGGTAGTTGAGGCTTACTTCACACTGGTTTGATCCTTGAAGGTCCAGAAATCTGACATCCTCCAGTAATGGATATATTACTTAGGAATTCATAATTTTCTAATACTATATTAGTTATGAATAAATCATTATGATAACCTCTATGTATTTATACACCTCCAAATATATATAAAAAATAAATGAATTAACTTTATACTGAATAAATAGAAAAATACCTCCTCTAAACACCATTATATAACCTCCTAAACTATAGAAATATTAATGTAAGAGTGAATAAGGCCTTTTAATATGGTCCCAGGCTTATTCTTTATCACTATCCGCTAGTAGGGGGAGAAAATATCCTACTTCTTTGATACACTCATCATTAATGGAAGAAACTCTATAAGGAAATATCTAAAATAATAATCCCTTTTTATATTTTCCTCCTTATTCTTTCCAACGAATAGGATCCACCATTGACATATGGATCCCCTCATCTAATTAATAGTGAAAAAATTGATAATATATCCCATTAGAGATCAAATTAAATGTGATATCTATATTCACTAACTACTGATTTATTTCCAAGAGGTATTCCCCTCATACTTCACCAATACCTGACATTACTTCTTCAACAACATCTTCCTACAGAACTCATCCTCCTCGGCTAGGTCAATCCATGGATGGTCGACCAGATCTTCCTATCACACCTCATGTGCTTAATCCACAATATGATAAAGTCTATGGTATATCTATGTAATATATTATGAATCATATAATCCTAAGAATATGGGATTCATATAATATTCATTTAATAACATTAATTTTAATTTTAAAAAATATCCCTAATTGAAATAGAAGTGATCATTTGTATAATCCATGTACATATCCTTAGTATCTGACACACAAGTTACATTTTCAATCCCATGGTATTTTGTAGTCTTGACATCTCCTCATCAAATCAAAGGGGTCCTAACTACCTATTCCCTAGCTGGTGTCCCTTATTTCTTCACACATAGTGTTCACCTAATCTTTTTTCCTATCCAATATATGAAAATCTAAACAATTTTCTTACTCTAATATCCTTCCCAAGTCTCATACTTATACCTGATATATCATTCCTAGTATAATACCACACTAGACACCCCTCATCATTTGATAGTGATGTCGATATTATCCTTATAATCCCACCACAAATACAAAATGTGTTTTTGACTATCATCGAGGGTGTAAAGCATAAAAATGGGGGGGGGGTATTTCCATAAAACCATTATAAAAAATATAAACAAAACAACCAATAAATAGTATAATTATTTTAAAATCAATATCGCATAGTTTATGTAAATTTTTTATAGATAAATATCTCCAAAAAGAAATTCTAAAAGAAAAATATAATCATAGAAGCTGTGATAGAAACCCACATCTCCGAGTATGTAATATTCAAATCATTCACTAAATTCACCAGGGAAATCTGGAATAAAAATTTATAAATAAACTTTTGAGAATACATTTATATTTAGTCATATCATCCTCAAAAACTCTAATGAAAATGTGCAAAAATAAATAATGCTTCATCGAATAAAACGTAGAACCAAAATACTCTTGTACAGTTCATCCGGAACCCAACCACACCTGGACTCACTAATCCTATATTTCATAAAATTATAGTCAACTAATATTGAATGAATACATAATATAGGAAAACCAAAATGACATACCCACTAGTTTGGAGCTCTCATGCCTGAAAAAATCATCCTTCTACTTCCATTCATTCTATGTCTATGAAAAATTATAATTTATATCATAACAAAACCATAATCACTTTATCAAAACCCAAAGACATCATCATTATAAGATATATGTCATCATATACCACACTAAAACTAAATATCACAACCTTATAATATATCCTCATCACATACCCATCATGGAACGGAACCATGAACATGATGTACATCAACTTAGTTCCATCCTTCTACCAAACACAACCCCCATCATATAAAACATCCTTTTTCAAATCATCATCCCACCATCCTCACATGACCGAGTTATCAAGAATAAAACATAATATAACATTAATTTGTTAAAATCCTTATAAGTATACCTATTCTGATCCATCACAACCCCTAGTATGCTAAAATGGTAAATAATTTATGAGGGTGTAATTATACATATGTTCCATATCCAAGCTAGATGTTTCGGGAAAACACACAAAACCCAAAACATTTGGGTATCAATAAGGTTTTCTAACTCTGATGGGGTGCATATGAAAGAACAAGGATATATTATAGCTACAAATAATCCAAACATAACTATTCATAGAAAAACAAGCCTTATAAACTCATCACAACCACCATATAATTCAAACTATATACTAAAAAGCATTGCCAACTCTAAAATACAAACCATCCCCACTTCATTACAAAGAAAAACCATAACATAAAAACCCATTATAAATAATATATTTTAATTTAAAAAATTAATGTTTTACCAACCATTTTATAATAATTATTCAATTAATTAACAATATTTAATAGAACAACATTTATTAGACCTCACCACATTTATAAAATCCAAAAAACCATCATTTATGTCTCTTAACCTATAATGTATTCATAATTACCAATAGAATATTATATATTTCTATGAAACTAAAATGTATTCCCACAATAAACAACCATACAAGAAATAAAAAAAATCATAACACATTCAAATAGCCTCCAAAAATCCATTTCATTTCAATATAAATAGCCATGCATCCATTCCAAAACCACCAAACCAAACCATCCCCCACTACTACATCTACATCAAAATATCCGAATACAACCATAAAATACCATAACAAATATCCAGAAAATTCCATCCAATCAATACCAAATTTAGTTTGATAAATGACACCCAAATATGTAAATTAAGTAGAGAAATAAAATAAAAAATATTTTTAATCATTTTTTTTGTAACGATAAATTATGGCCAACTTAAAAATCATTAAAAAAATTACATATTTCTAAAAAACATATTTTTTTCATATGTAAATGTTTCAACATTTAGGAAATGTTATCAGAATATTTTAATCATTTAAATAACACATATAACAAAACAACAAGAATTTAGAGGCACATCAAAAAACCCATTCATAAAATTCAACATCACAAAATGGTTTAAACACATGAAAACCAACCCACCCTCATCAATTTACTTTATCACATTTTCTATCTTAATAAATTTATTCTTTTATATACACCCAAATGAAGATGAAATGATTTTATTCCATAATTTTAAAAAAATAAAGGGTATATGTCATGAATATACTACCTCAACCGAGGATTCTAAAATAGTTACAGAATATAGCTGATAAACTCTACTCAAGAACAATTCTCTAGGAAATGTTCAACTAAAAATTATAATATTGACCATAAACTAAAAAATACATAGTATAAAAACAAATAACTAACCAACACATATGTAATAGCCTTATAATGTTGGAGGATTTAAATAAAATGAAAAGGAAATTTAGAGAATATATTCTTGAATCATAATTGGATGAACTCTTGATTCCATAATCGAAATCCAATTAATTTTTTATATAGGATATCTAATGATAAAAATCAATTTTCCATGTTTTGGTGATAAAATATTTGAATAATGAGTCATTTTTATGGTATTTTTAATTTATACTAATTCTATAAATTGGGTCACGACGTGATAGGTAATTGGCATGCAGTAACAAGTCAGAAATACAATCCCCTCTTAAATCATTCCATAAATCCTATTATCTCCTCCATATAAAATATATCCAACCTCAATTAATTTTTTAAAACCAAATAATTTCATAGAAATTTTTTAATAATACTATAATGTTATATGATGCTTGTAAAATAACATCAAGGATCTCAAAATAGGAAATGAAATAACACATATATCCTAACACAATAGTTCCCTAAAAGGAAAAACCCCCAAAAAATAAAATTGCATGTCTCACAATGTAATAGTGGTGTCCATGACATGATATCTACAAATTAAATAATAAAATAACAACCAAAAAATATATCACATCATGTATCACCCAGTCATACCAGGATCAAAAATGACAAATTCAAACAGAAGGATATATAATCCCTATATATGGGCCCTTCTATGAAATAAACAGCTATATCTTTTCCAAATTTATATCCACAAGCATTTCACTAAATAGACGAAGGTAGTCACACTATGAAATGACATCTATCTAAAATATAGTGTCGAACCTAACTCCTTCACTATATTATCATTGTCCGTAATGCTTTCGTCATCAAGAAACACATAACCCCCTACATGAATTAACCATTGACAGTGTGAATGACTAGATAATACAAACTCTCTTTGATCATTTCATCCCTTCACACCTTAATAAGAATGACCACACCATGACACACTCCTCACATCTAAAACCTTAAATCCAATTCATACCCTCATCTTAAAACCTTCCCCCTACACCTACATCATCAATATGATGAAATGTAATAATTTAAAACAATCTATATTGTTACAAAAATCCAAATTAATATTAAATTTAATGACTGATAAGATAAGGCTTAATAAATAACAACAATGAGAAGAAGAATGAAATCAAACATATTATAATACAATAAAAACATTATAAAATAGTGGAAAAAGTAGCTTTAGTCATGTTTTTACATCTAGATTATGTCAACATTAAATTAATCAAACACCCCATAACCATTAAAATATTTATTAAAAACATGATGATAAAAAATTATAAATTAAAATTAATTTCTATATGAAAATGATTTCAGTTTCATTATGAAGAACCATAGTTGAAATTTTTTAAAACTATTTATGCCCTTTAATTTTTTGAAAATAATAATTTGATTCTTAGTTATATATTGCCCTATTTATTATTGAATGAAAACATAATTTCAACACATGAAGAAATATAAAAAACTCCATAGAAAAAAGTACATCATTTATAATAACAAAAACTATTATTAAATTGGAAATCATTCATGGTTTTGAAAAATAAATATGGTTGAACACACCTACCAAAATAATAAAATTTCCATATAGAGGTATTAATCCACCAAAAGTAAAAAAATGTCATTATAGGTTGATTATAAACCATAAAATAATAAAAAAATCTATTTCAAATCATCCCATTCAGAAACCCTAGATTCCATGGCAATGGAAGGGAAATAATGAGTAAAGAGAATGTGATGGAGGTTGAGAGGTATCAATTTTAGGTGACATAAAAGGATTAATTATACCAGTAAATGGGTTTTATTCCATATATAAGAATGATTGTGGATCATAAAAGGATGATTTGGTTCTTTGGAGGATTCCCAAAACATATGGTAGTAGAATGGAAGTAGTTTAATGTAAATCGGAAATAAAAAATAAAAACATGATAGTTTTATTGGGGATAATGGTTGGTAAGAAGGATTAGAGAACCATGCCAAATCATGAACTTTCTATAGGAATTGTCTTTTAAAACATTCATGATTTTATAATTGTTTCAGAAATTATGCACATAAACCATATATACTCTAAATTTATTAAAATCCAAAAAATAATCACTCGAAACGATTTTAAAATCTATCATTAAATAAATTTGTGAAATACCTATCAAATAATTATATTGTGGCTACCATTAATCTCCCCCTAAAACATGTTCCACCATTGGAAAATGTTGTTAAACATGTAAAATTTTATTCAATTTTTAAAAACACATTTGAAAATATAAAATAATGCTGATTTTTTATCATTACATAAAAATGTATATATATCTGCACCCCTCTCCACCATACCTGTCATTCCATCTCACTTAAAAAACAATAAAAATCAAGACCATTGTTCTATGCACACATATCCAAATATTACTCACATAAGAAAATAAATAATTAGGAAATAAATACCAAAATAAATTAGTAAATTAATCAATCCCAATGAAATTAAACAACTTAAAAATTTAAATATTTAATTTATTACAAAATACAATTAGACCAATAGGTGATATTCAGTTATATGAAAATTACAAATGGTTCAAGTGTATATTTTGATCAATGAGTCCATATTAAATCCAAAGCATCCTATAACCCTCAAAAGTCATGAAATCAATTAGAAAATACTCTTATAAATTTCAATAACCTAAAAACAACCCATCTTCATGCTTTATAATATAAAATTGGGTAAATCATAAAAATAAAATCATTTTGAAAAATGAATAAAAAAATCTCCCAAAATTCTTTCCATAACATGAAACCATTGAAAACACTATATTATCTTTGATAAATAGAGTTAAGGTGTGGCGAATGATTATACAAACATCAAAAAAGAATATCTTTATTTAGAAATAAATTTTAATCGAAGATACATAACAAAAATAATTAAATAATTTTTTCAATTTTTTCAATAAAATTATGGAAACAATTTTCTGCTCCAAACATGTACAAAGACATAATTTTCTGAAATATTGTTTCAAATAAATTTTATTTCATCGATATCTTTCATTACACACAATAATGTGTTTAAATGAACCAATAAATAACATTAAAATATTATTATCGAATCACCATTTGAATGGATGGTATGAATATGTTTGTAATTTTTTTTGAAAACATGTTACTGAAATGAATTCATTTTATATTGTTTAATAAAAAATGAAAAATTAAAGTGATGTTTTTAAAAAACTACTTTTTATTTCCATAATGTATTTTTAGCTTCAGAAAATAAATTATTCACTAGTGTTGAATTATTTAAATAAAATTTTAATATTATATATTCAATCAAATTTTTTACTTCATCTAATATTTTTAGTAAATTATAAGATTAAAAAATGTTTTATACTTAAAATTGTATTTTTTATAAAATATTGTTTTTTTCACAAGTCGATAGAATATTTTAATATGAATTTTAAAACCATTCTCAAATTTAATGTGATAAAAGAGGTTCAATATTTTCTATTATGATGTTAATTTTACTAAAAAATGTACCTTTTATTTTGGGTTGATATGAATAGTAATTGTGGCAAAATTTATCACCTTAGTAAATGTTAAATTAGGATAATCATGATTAAAAATAAGTGATAATGCCATAATTTTTAATATTGAGTATTATTAGGTGCATAAAATTTGATTCTTGTCACCATAGGCTTGAAATGTAATTTTCTATGGTACACAATTAAATTAAAATGATGTGTATAATATTTAAATCAAAATAGTAAAAAAATGACACTCTCTTATTTTTAAATATCACTTATGTTTCCACATAGGAAACAAATAATGTTATTAATGAATAGATGTTTATATTTTAATATTAATGATATTATGTTCTTGACATAACATTTTTTAATTTTTTTTAATTATATAATGACAAAAAAAATTATGTAATACTGATTCAATATTTCATGAATTGATAAAAAATATAATAAATGGTTATAAAAAGTATAAAAGTAAGATTATTTTTGTGAGTTAACTTTTTTCGAAAATTAACAAGTTAAATATGACATATTATTTTTATTTTTAATAATTATATTATAATAACATATTTTTAATCATTTATTTTTAGTTAAAAAAATGAAAAATATAAAAATAAGAAGTATTGATATTTTATTAAAATTATATTTTCTTAAATTACTTCAAAGTCATAAAAATTTAAAAGAGAAAAATAGTGATGTAATAATGTACAAATTTAATTCATTTCGTATTTATAAACAATTTCAAACCATTTTTTGTTGAGAATTACATTAAGATATTTTTATATTTTATGGAATTCGAAAAGTGTCCCTCCCCGCACGTATAAAACGAAACCCCTCCTTTCTCTTCCTCAAAACACTATGAGACATATATCATCACCAAAAACATTAAATTTATCTTCTAAAATACCCAATACATATTATATTTGTTATGTTCTTCCTAAAAGGATAAACTTGGAAGCCTTATGGGAAGCTCGAAAGGAGTTGTTCCAAAGATGAGTTAATCATGATAACTATTTAGTTTCTTTCTTATTCTTCTTTTAGATGTACTATATATGTTATATATTTCATAAAATAAATAATTCCATATACTAAAAACAAATAAATGTTAATATGATAATGAAATAACATTTATTCCCGAAATTTACATTAAATAGAAAGTGAAAGTATCGCTAATGTGTACATATGGATTACCATCTACACATAGCGATGTAGTTAATTTTCTGTAAACATGTTTTAAGATGGTTATAAATAATATTGTAATTATTATATATTAATTTATGGTATAATTATTCTTATGGAATGATAATATTATTTCTACTTTCTTACCCTCCAAAACTATTGGGAAACGATAATGTCGCTTGTTCATAAGGGTGAACTACCACCTCCCTGAAACGATATGAATTATTTTTTATTTAAATTTTACATGTATGGTGATAAAGTTTTATTTTATGAATATATATGATATATATGATATTATATTGATTTTATAAAGTTTAACTAATATTTACATTTTTTTAATCTATTGATAAATGAAAACAACCATCATTTGTACATAACACTTACCATCTCTATTAACCATTCAATTCATTTTTCTATCCCAAAAAATGATGGATGCCAAAATAGTTATATAAATTGAATAATTATGAAATTTATTTCATGGTTAAAATTATGGATATTATGTGTCCATGATAAAAGTATAAGGAATTTACCTACCAATGAAAAACATACATGAAAAATGATGAAGTTATCACTCGAAATAGTGATTTTGATACAGATTTGTTATCAAAAAGGTGATAAAAGGTTATAAGTAAATAGTATATGGTTTGATATATATTAATATGTTTCTATAATAAACGTATAATAAACCCTTTTTTTATAAAACTAGGTCCAATACCTATGAATGACTATATTCATAAGGTAATGGGTATCCATATCACTTTTATTTTTGTGGGAAACAAACCATATTCACCACTTGTTTCTAATGTGTCTATACTTCCAATTAATTTAATTAATGATTATAAATTATGATATATATGGGTATTTACAAATCCCTATAAGCATACTTATCTTATTTATATTATGATTCGAAACATACAAATGTTGTAAGTGTTTTATGTTTCAATCTCATTGTTTATCAGGATTGATTATGATAAAGCTGCCAAGGATGAAATCATATGATATACCTAACTTTTATTATTCTATGTTTATTTATTTATAAAACATTATTCCTTTCATTTTCCTCACAATATGTACTCAAGAGACCAAAATGTTTATTTTAAAGAAACTTTAACATTCTTTCTCTCTTTGATAGAAAAAGAATTTTCATTCATATCAATATATTCCAAAATTGATTTAAATAATGATTTTACTATTATCCTATTATTTTTTAAATTAATTATAATACATGTTTGAATTTTCAAATAAATTATTAATAAAAATATTATTGTTGTTTTCTAAACAAAGTTCATTTTAACATTTTACCAAAAATGTGAAATAAATGTTTGTTTATCTTATGCGGCATGAGAATAATTTCTAAACATCATTTAATTTTAGTGTTTTTAAGATTCCTTTAAAAATTTCCAAGTCTATTTTCAACAAAAATGTTTTTAATAATATTTTGTAAATATTTTTTTAAAAGTTATTATTGAATTAAATGGGATATTTTCCTCCTAAAATATTTCATAGATCTTTTAAAAGATTTTTCATATATGATGGTATACTTTGTTTTTAATTATAATTAAATAATACCACTAATAATTTTTATCTAGATTTTTTATTTTTATTTTGATAGGATATTTATGAAACCCATTTATTTTCAATGATTTATGGTATGATGAATTTTTAAAATGTTTATGAAACCCTTTTGTTTCCACGGGTTATGAACATAGTATGATGGTTATGTTATAAACAAGGATGGTGGAAATGTTCTAACTAATAACTGGTGCTATTACACCACAAAAGTTTATGGGAAGTATCACATTAAATAAATTCAATTTATTCAATATCTTATAGCTTAAACTAACTATGCTACACTATTAAATAATAACATAAAATTTGGAAAATTAATGTAACTGTTAAGGATAATAATGTTTTCATTAGAATAAAAACCTCCAATATGAAATTATAAATAAAATTTATGTATCTTAAAAATGAAAATATGATATAATTATATCATGTAATAAGTAAAACATTGTTTTAAAAATTATACTTTATGTTTTTTTTCAATTTTTTTGAAATGTAAATTCTTATTTCCAATTTTATAAATTAATAAATGATTTAATAGGAAATTTATTTTCATAAAAAAAATTTCATTAATTAATATTTATTTACTATAATTATATGAAAATTTTATGAGTCGATATTTAATTTTTTCAAATGTCATAAATCAGTTATAACGTTAAGATGTATATTTTTTCAATAAATGATGATTTTATTTAAAATTTAAATTTAGAAAATTTAGAAAATTAATTTTCTAAAATGAATTAAAATTTTTAATTATAACTGTATAAAAATGGTCAGGGAGAACAATTGAAAATTTTCTAAAGAAGATAAACTTTTTGTGAGTAGTAACTAAATATGGTATTTTTCAGACATCGTCATTTAAAATTATGGTATAAGATTTATTCAAATTATTTAATTAATATTAATGTTATTTTAATATAAATATTTTGGAAAACAATTTACAATAAGTATAGAAAATTTTGTCTGTTCCAATGTAGTTACTTCACAACATTTTCAAAATCAAATTTTATTTCTTATAGATAACTATTATGTTTGAAAAAGTATTTGCATGAATATTTTATTAATTATGATGTATTATTGATGTTTTTTGGACGATAGTTTCTAAATTTAGAGTTATATAAATTTACTAATATCCAAATGCATTTGCAGTGATTGTGTAAGGCATGAAAAATCAAATTAAAAAAATTAAATAAGCTTCCTTGACAATAATATGATTAAACATACATAACTAAAGAATATAAAAAATTACAATTACCAAAAATCAATTTATATTTCAGATTTTAATTTATTTTTAATTTTTATATATAACATAATTAATAGTAATTCTAATACACTCCTGATATAGTTCTTGTATATGAATAATTAAAAAAATAAAATTATTTCAATTAAAATTACAAGAACACTTATATAACACAAAAATAGAATATTTTTTTATATATGTAGTTTTCAACCATTAACTTATTTTTATTTCAATTTTTTCCATTTTTGTTCCACTTAGATCACTTTAATCTCTTTATAATATTTTATTTAAAAAAATAAAGGGTTTTGTAGATGAAAAAAATACTCAAGGGCTGAAAGAGTTTTTGTGGTGACAAAGAGAATCCAGATTTGGACCCGGTGATCGAGTCCGGGGACCCAGAGGGGCCGTGCGAAAAATAATTGGAGGTGCACGAAAAAATTTATATTGCATGAAAAACAACGGGATTCATGAATGGTTTCCACGCGGGCATGGAAATTTTCCATTCCTTGACCGTTGGAGCGGCAATATGCACGCATCCACCCCCCACGTAGTGGAATTTGCGCACTTCCAACATCAGTACGCAAAATTTTTCACGGACTCGTTTTACACACAGATCTGTGACCTTGAGCACCTATAAATATATGGTTTCCCCTATGAATTTCAGGCGGATGAATCTGAATAGTCTCTTCGGCACGAAATTCACCTCTCAGGCATGGAAATGATTGCTCTCAGGTACGGAATATTTCGCTCCATATCGCCCAGGGGTCCGCCTTTACGCGAGGCCACTCGGGCTTAATCCTCATCCAAATCCCATCGAGGCCCATCCCCTGCACAAAATTCCATCCAATTTCATGGAATCCTTTCTTCCTTATGCAATTCCATCCAATTTCACGCCCTCTTTTTCGTGTTGTCGTGGACATTTTCACGAACGTAGCTCCATTGCACACGACCCATGCCTTTTTCGTGCAGACAGGTTGATTGTGCGCTGCCCCGGCATTTTTCACACAGGCATGCCGATTGCAAGACACCTTGGCCTTTTTCACACCTGCATGCCAATTGCGCGACGGCCCATCCTTTTTCGTGCATGTAGGCCGATTACGCACCGCCCCCATCCTCTTCCACTTAAGACTCCCTCCTTGTGCGCCCGTGATGTCTCTCTTCCTGGCATCATTTTCGGGCACCTACCATGCCCAAAAACCTATGTCAAACACTATTCTATCTTACAACCCTCTAGGCTCATACAAAGTAACTTCAAATTCCCTTGGACGATACTACCTGTTGAGTTTCTTGGCCTCATACTTCTCTGCATAGGCACGCTAACAGCTATTTCTTATTCGCATAGCCATGATAACGTGGACCCCTAAATGGTTCTGTCCATAACAACCCCTCACCACAGCATTGCTGGTGTATTCCCTTCACTAGGGTGATGAGGGTACCAGTTATTTATGTCCTTGGGGTGTGGAGTGAACCCACCTCGTCTGATATGTAGGATGTAAAACTGCCAAGCATCCTCATCTTCATAACATGATGTTAAACTGTGACTTCCCCCCATGAATCATATGCGGGAAAAGGTAAACCACATTGGTGTAAGCACCCTGGATTTTCTTACAGGAGGCAGCATCCCTTCCCCTCCTTTCATTGGTGCCAAACCCTCTCCCGCTGGGCTTTGTCACCACCGGGCCTCCATCATGGAGTAAGTCCCAACACCTTCTGGCTGCTAATCACGCATAAGCCCTTGTTTTCTCTTTGAGATGCTAACCACAGAGAAGCCCATGTTTCATCTTTTCGCTTCGATCATGTGTAATCCCCACTCCACTTCCCACAGACGCAGCTTTCCCGACATGATTGTTAGGTCTTTATTGTCTTTTGTTTCTCACATCGAGCATGATTCACGCGGGATTAGAGAAAAAAACCAACCATGACATTCTTTTTAGGAAGCTTAGAGTGTAATCCCCACCCCCATAACTAGAAAAATGAGGTCTTTGATCCTTCCCTAGGCAATTTACATAGGAATCCTCTCTGAGGATCAATCCCAATAACCATTGGTCCCGACTATCTTCACGTCGGTGCCCAAATTCCATCCCAAACCACGTGGACATTGATCTTTGCTAAGGCAAGGTACGGAGGAAGCCTCCCTGTGGGTCAAGCCCAACAACCATTGGACCCCCGGTCCTCCTTCACATCGTTTCACCAACCCCCATTCTGAACCATGTGGTCTTTGATTCTTTCTAAGTCAAGGTACATAGAACACCTCCCTAAGGTTCAAGCCGAACAACCATTGGTCTCGAACAACCTTCACGTCGGTTCCCACCTCCTGAACTATGTGGTCTTTGATCCGTGCCAAGGAATGGTATGTAGGAAACCTCCTTGAGGTTCAAGCCCAACAACCATTGGTCCTGGCCATCCATCAAGTCGGTTCCCACACCCGTGAACTACGTTCTCATTGATCCTTGCTAAGGGAGGGTATGTAGGAATCCTCCCTGAGATTCAAGCCCACCATTCACCCAGTCTTTCCTCTACTATTCACGTCGGTTCAACAACATGCTAGGTAGCCTAGAGTTTCAGACCCACACACCCATCTCAATTATGTTTTCCTTTATCCATTCCAAGCAAAGGTACATAGGACACCTCCCTGAGGTTCAATCCCAACAACCATTGGACCCCAGGTCCCCATTCACGTCAGTTTGACCCTATCCAGTTGTAATCCATTGTGACCTCAATCAGTGGTAAGCCATTGTGACCCTACTCAATGGTAATCCATTGACATTCTTATCCAGCAGTAAGCCGTTGTGACCCCAACATGCAGTAAGACGTTGTAAACCCCAATCGGTGGTAAGACATTGTCAGATTAACTACGTGGAGTTTGATTCCATGCCATGGGGATACGTAATAATTCTCTACGAGGCTAAATATCAAAACCATCGTCATCCTCATGACGATTACATCCCATTCACCATCCACATAATTCAACTACCCTATCATACATCTTGATTCTTATCCAGGCCACCACATCCCTGTGGGATCATGCCACCTCATACCCAATTCCCCTTAAACAACAATCGGGGAGCTAGCCATACGTTGGCCCCAACATCAGTGTTCCCTCATGGGGTTACACCCATTTGATCAACTCTAGTCAGTGTTATAATTAGTCTGATCCATATCTGTTAGACGTTAAACTTGCGGAATACCTTGTGTTCTGCATGGGAAGCTCAAGAAAACCACAGAAACATGCTTATGGCAAATAATTCCTCAAATTTAATGCGGGATGCCTCAGGCCTCCATGCCCTCAAGAAGACCTATAATAAGGGGAGGAAACCTAGAAACGCCAGTGTCGTAGTGTCCAGACTCGCCAGTGATGTCCAACATGACTACTACCCTGACCAAATGTTGCTTCCCAGACCAAAACCCTTGGAATGTCCTGACATAAGTATTGTAATTAACTGGTGTCCATGAATATATGGAACCAGGAAGAGTTTCACAAACACCATCTTAAATCTATAACGGAGACCCGGATTAGGTGACGAGTTCCGTGGAGGATTCCAAGGAAGGAAGAACTGATAACCCATCATCGCATTTCAATCAAGGATCAATAATCCCTGAACAAGAAGCAGATGCCTCCCACCATTGGAAAGCAGTAATGCTGGGAAACAGACAGTGCCATCATCCATCCAAACGAGATGGTCACGCGCGCCCCAACAAAAGCAGCAGAAACAGAAATGGTGAACCCGACATGAAATTCCTCTCCATAATATGAATATTAGTTGCGCTTGAAGCATCAATGGATTAGTGTTTCACTGGATCAAGTTATCTGGCACCAGGTCCTTCAAGGAAAATAGTGGGCCTGGTGTGATAATCCCCAGATGTTGGGGTGGTAGAACGTTGTACATCCCATTTTGTGAAGTTGTCAGTATGGATCCCTATTAACGGTCATGGAAGACGGAATGGCTATGGGGTGTTGGTCGTTGATTCCTTTTTCTTTCTGCACTGATGAGTTAATCTCCCGGATCCTCAGGAATCAAGTTGCTACACCCAGAATGTGATCACTACCTACACACCGACACAGGGGCAGGGGCAGCGCCAACGCGGCAGTCCCGAGCATTTCTGTCTCTTCGACGATGGCCTCTACACCAACACTCATGGGGTTCCCACGACCAATATCCCCATCCAAGGTCATCCAATGAATGGTGATCAATGACCCCATATGCTGGTATGAGGAGGAGGGCATAATTCCATCTCGGGATATGTCCCGCCTTGATATGGAGGCATCTGCGCCTTGTCATCAAGGCCACCCCTAAGGGCCGTGCAGGGAGGCACTACTCTGTATGCCGACATATAACCATTTTGGGAACCTCTACCCAGAACTCTTTGACGACTCTTTGTCTTACGCGGATGAGGTAGGTGATGCTTGGGCCAACCCGGTTAGTGTCCCATTTCAGGGTCTCCCAGCGAGAGCTCCCACCTGGCTGCATCAGTGCTGCCACCCGGTCATACTATATGAGGAGCCGGTAAGCCACACACCTGCACCACCAGCTCTGGTTCATCCGACCCGACGCCAGTGTCATGCACATGATGAGGACACCCACCTGGGGGCATCAACATCGGAGACTACAGTGGACCGATCCACCACCAACGCATATCATCAGTTCCTTGAATACACTGAGTAGGGGAACTTATATGCCTGACCAAAATCGAGGCCCCAACCACTCCTTTGGCAGGCTGGGTCGACTCCCTTGGCGGCCAGCACAAGCAGTGGCTTCCGCGAACTAACCCGCAGCGATACCAACCAGTACAGATGTCCTCCACGTACCACTAACATGGAGAATGTGATCCTTCAAATCTTCGAGGCTCGACATGGAGGTCTGCCCCGTGCCACCCTCAATATAAATGAGGGTCTTTCCCATGGAGGTCACACTCGGTACATAAGTCTCTCCCATTCCCATTACACTAGTTATGGATTCATTCATCCTACCCCTGACCACTGGTGTAGGGATACTGAACATCTAGTCTCTCTTCAACATGGGGATCCTCCCTATGTACACTTAGTAGCCATCAAAGGCCCTCCTCACCTCAGAAACTAGAGGGGTGAAGGCCATCCTCACCTCACTAGCACCCAACATGGAGGTCCTACCCGTGTTCAACAAGACTGGTACAAGGGGCCCTGTCATACACCTCCCCATGCTCTTTCCAGTTCTAGGAGAGGTCTTTCCTGCTTCAGCGCTATCCATGGAGGTCCTCCCCATGTCCCCTTAGATAGTTGTCCCGGTGCTCCTCACAAACCAGCTTACTAAGGTAGAAACCCTCTACGCCTCAGCATTAGTGCAGCCTAAGGACCACATGTAAGAAATCAGCCTTGTCCCGAGGATACACCCATGGGCAGGGAGGCGGGCCGTCGCCACTATAAGAAGAATTCTAGGAAGGTCCGGATAGAGATCAAAACAGTCCGCTTCTTAGCCTCTAAACAGGAATACAACTCATATTGGGAACACTCCCCCTGCTCATTCGAGTCAAGAAATGGGGTAGGAACAAGGATCATCAGCCTAATACTCCCAGAATTCAAGGTTTATTGGATTCCCACCTCCCTCCATAGGTATATCCAGGAGGATGAAAATATGGAAAACCCTACATGTCACAATTGTACAATCACCACCATCGTCAACTGAAGTGCTCTCTACCTCGACAAGAGATCACCAAGAGCTATTTTTGGGGACAATGGTGGGAGAGAATCATCAAGACCTATCGCCAGTATCCCTAGGCCATGATCCAAGAACTGCAGGTTTCAGCCCATCTTATCGCGACATAGCAACCAGATCACTACACTCTTCGGAAGACAACCCGAGATTCGGTGTCCATTCAGCCCGTTCACCGTACTCTCCCCCCACTAGCTTGTCGTCCCATTGGACTGCCTCAGTACCACTGCTAGTTCCTATGCCACCCCTAGTACAAGAGTGGTGTAATGAAGGACCAGACCCTGAATCTGAGCTGAGGAGCTTATAGAACATCCTCACAGCGTACCACTTCCCCGAGATGTTCTGGCCCATAGCAGCACCGATTTTTTGCATGCCAGAATCTCTCACCCTTGAGGAGGTTGAATGTTTCTGGAAAACCCTCTGGGTGACACCCTTTTTCCTTCGTCATCGGTGAGTGTTTTATCCATGGATCCAAGCGCATCTTGAACACATTAGAGAGCAATGTTGTCTGGTCGATCTGGCTGCGCTCCCTGTGGGCCAGTGCCCCGAGTAACCAGGCCGCCATAAGGTCCTCCAAGAGCAATGCGATTAGAGTTACAATATACTCCACAAGATCATCAAGGAGGATTCCCCCCATGTGAAAATCCATGGTGGGGGAAATTATGATTCCCCCCTCTTCAGTCCAATCTAGAGGTAGCCTGAGTTGCAAGGAAATATTGAGGACATACCCCTTGGAAAGGTCACGTTAAACATGGATGACATAGTGGACGATGAGGATGAGTTAGAGCATCATGATGGGGACTTACCCCTAGAGGGCGTTCCAGCACTACTGGAACCATCAGAAAGATTTATTCACCAGAAAAGGAACCTATTAGGTCTCCCTACTCCCACCAAGGCATTAATACTCATCCGAAATTCTGGTAAGGGTAAGGATCACATCGGAGCTACCAAGCACTCCAACTCGCCAACCATAGTGAAGAAGACGGAGGAAGACCCTAAGAAGGCCACATTGTTCCAATAACATTCCGAGCAAAAGAAGTTGGTCGATAAAACCTTGGCTGGATGCACTGAAAATCAACGGCCGGACTACGGTGATCCTAGACCAGGGTAGCAGGAGTAGGAACAAATTCACCTTGGTGAGCTGCCACTAGGCGACCCTGACCATCCAGCCCCCACATACAGGGTTGAGCCCGGAACATACAGCTATAGGGAACGATATGTCTTGTCAAATCCTTCTAAACGACATGAAAATCCAAGGGACCCAGCTCGGGATCCCCCAGCCACCCTGAGGGTCATGCAACAAGCCGCTCCAAGAGCCGCTAGGCCAGCATACCGTGTTGAAGAACCCTCCAACGTGCTTGTGGTTAGGGATCCCCATCAAGATAGGGACCCCTGCAAAGATGATCCAATGGTGGCATTCATTGGCCGCCTTGAGGTGTTGGAAACATGACAGGTGGAAATCCCACCTGATGGAAAGCCATATCCCGATTGGGTGGATGATATGACGACACCTCCGGGTTTCGGGAATCCCACCTTATATCCCTTTAATTGGTCAGGGG
Source organism: Viscum album (assembly GCA_963277665.1). Taxonomy (NCBI): domain Eukaryota; kingdom Viridiplantae; phylum Streptophyta; class Magnoliopsida; order Santalales; family Viscaceae; genus Viscum; species Viscum album. The sequence continues at coordinate 1,955,497,718 of OY728125.1, forward strand.
ACCTCCTGTAGCTCCTGACCCACTCAACTCAAGGTGTGGGCCCATGTTAGGGACTCCAGCACAGCAGGAGGATGCCAAGCTCCGCTATTTTGTTCAAACATTGGAGGGGCATGAATTGATCTGGTACAACCAGCTTCCCATTGGATCCGTAACCAGCTAGGAGGACCTTCGCAGGTAATTTCTCTAACATTTAAGCTCCAACACGTGAAAAATGAGCATTGAAGACCTCTTCAAGTGAAAACAAAGGCCTGATGAGCATGTCGTGGACTTTATTGCCTGGTGGAAAGGGCTTACATATTCCCTTCACATGATACGAAATCAGGATAAATTACTAACGATGTGTGTATGAAATTTCAAGGCGGATCTGGTTCCCTATTTGATAACCTAGTACTACCCTGGGGGATTTCAAGACTTCTCTGATAAGGCCCAACGCCCGGAAGAAGCCCTAAAATAGGCTATCCAGACACATCTGTTGCCTTCCGCAATTCCCTTGAGATGGGTTGTCAGAGCTGAGCCTACAGCGGTGTCCCAAATAAAGGCCCCCAGACAGCTGGAATTATTACTGGTGGAGCAACTTCCATAGCCTTGTAGAGGCCCACTACCACAAGCGCATCCTCCAGCCCAGCAGCAGCTTCCTCAGAATCGTTAGGTGCCCCGCGTAATGTGCCACCACCACCTAAGTGGGACAACTAGGCTCTGCCTCCTCGACATACTCCTCCAACTCCTCATCAAGTCAAGGCTCTGAGGCCCCCCTTTCTAGATAGACGTTATCGTTCAATGGGAATCAGGACCCCGACTATTTCTTAAGTGCCTTGGAATAAGGGATTGTGCGTTTTCCTGAGTGCAGAAGGCCAGAAGAGATGAACCTCAGTGATCTCCCCAACTACTGCCTCTATCATCGGATCCTATTGCACATCCTCAGTCAGTGCTACGTGTTCAAAGACTGGCTTCAATACGAGGTCGATAATAGCACAGTCAGGATGGGACTGACTCTGATAGAAGTGGCATGTGTCGTTGTATGGAGAGACAGTAGCAGCGATAGTGAGGGTGAGTAGCAGTAGGTTTCTAACTGCAAGTCCCAAACGTATGATAAGTGGATGGCTCTCAGAATGGTAACTCATTCCCACTGTATCATTCATGCACACCTGAATCAACCAGAGCCTTCAGAAGCTACAACCACTACTTCTGCATCATCATCTCAACCAGCCTCTTCCCAGAAGAGAACTAATCAACGGTCCAAGGGAAAGCAATGTTCCCCAGAATGCCATCATCGTCCCACACTCTCAAAGACTCCAAGCCTCCGTTGATAGAGATTCCTCCCAAAATATACCCGTAGTGGATGAATCTTCTAGGGATAGTCAGGGGTATGCTTCGGTTAATACCGTGGAGTTGGTAAATTCCTATATGACTTCCGACGACGGGGAGCGCCATGCGAACCACCACAACATCCCAAGCTGACGCCAACATCGGCAGAGCCATGGACATATTGGTAGTCGAGGAACATCAGTTGGCCTTTCCATCCAGGTTGTGCACACCACTAAGACTGGACAGTATGCCCAGCGTAGAAGTCAACATGTGTAGCCTCTTCATCCGATGTTGTCGGGCCCGCCTCCACCGATGTTTGTGCTACTATATCAGGCAGAGCCACCTCGACCATGCCGCAACCAGCCCCACCCATACCAGAGGTTGATCTATGTTGTATCGACCTCATCCGATAACTACTCTGTGGGCTTCGACTAGTGAGCAACAGTATATGCCCACCCCAGTCAGCCGCCAGCCCAGCCGGCAAGGACCTCCATGCCTCCAGTCACCGAACGACCTCCTGCAAGCAGAAGATCGCACCTAGAATGGAATTATGATGTTCTCAAGAACCTTTCCATCATCCCAAAAAGTCTTTCCTTCATTGATACCCTACTTTTATCATCATATATGTGTGGGACCCTCGCTATGGCTTTAAAAAACCCCTCTAGTTTGAGACGGAGGTAGAAGTTGCAGAGGCCTTTCATTTTAAAGCGGTCGAGAACACTGAATTTCTGACCATCATTTCGTTCTCTAGAGAAGATGATGTCTCCCCCATATAGGGGCAAATATGCCCACTATACATCATCGGCCAATTAAATAGCATGGAGGTTCTCCACTGTCTTGTAGACACCATCTCCGGGATTAACCTTATCCCGACACAGACACTGCAGAAGCTGGGGTTATCGGAATATGACCTAACTACCCTTGATTTAAGAATCTTGGGATATGATATGACAGAGTAGACCCCAATCGGTAAGAACCATTTTAAGACCCAGTTCGGTGGCCTAGTTTCTAGCATTGAGTTTATGGTTATCTCCCCAGACACCGCGTACAATGCATTGATGGGCAGACCATGGCTCCACCTGCACACATCGGTCTCCTAATCGTATCACCAATGCCTCAAGTACTCCCTTAATGGTCGAGTAGTTGTAATCTAAGAAGATTCATCTCCTTTTTCTCTTGTGAAGACCACTACCTGGATGTCGACTATTTCATGAGCAAGGACAACCAGATTCAGGCCAATGACGTTGAACTTGGTAAGGTTACAACTGACCCCTGGGCAGGTTTGGATGACTCCTACGTCTTCCCGATCCATTGATTGGAGGACACGACCCCTAACATGGGGCAATGTTTTGTGGTCTCTCATACAAGGGAGAAGCATATTCCCATGTCCAAGCGATGACATAAAATCACCTCATACTCCTACACAAATCAGGATGAGGTGATCCCAGAGCCTCCTACCCCCGTAAGGTATCAGGATGTCCACGACATAGAAACAGAATTATGTCATACGTGCCTGTTTATCTGATATGGAATGAACTGGATCACGCCAAAGAACCACTATTACTTTGATATCAACAATCGTGGTCCGTTGGGTCAAAGAACAGTTGAGATCGGGTCGACAAACATTATTGCTATGGTTTTTGCAGTACTAGAATCTTCCGATGCAATGACCACTACTGCTCAGGCTAGTACCAGCCTCCCGTCAGAATCTAATGACCCAGAAGAATCTCCTCCTACTAGGTATCCCTTCTCAAGTGAAGTAGAGGATTTATATGATGCTCAACCTACCTTTAAAGAGGGAATCTCCTCCAGAGCTGATGAATTGGTACATGTGAACATTGGTAGCGAGGCAGACCCAAGACCTACATTAATCAGTGCCGCCATGTCCCTCGAGGTGAAATAGTGGTACATATACTTCATGAAGAAACACCATTATTTATTCTCCTAGATATATGGTGAGATGCTAGGGATAGATCCTCAGGTACCTGTCCACCGCCTTGGTCTCCCGACAAATCATCGTGGGTTCTTGTAGCCCCCCCCCAGAGAGATGCACCCTTCTCACAGTGCCATAGTCGAGGCTGAATATGACAATATCATCATATCCAAATTCATCAAATAGGTCCAGTACCCCAAGTGGATAGCGAACATTGTGCCAGTCAAGAAGAAACACAGACATATCAGACTCTGTACCGACTTCTGCAATCTCAACTGTCACTATCCAGAGGATGATTTTCCCCTTCCCATGATAGAATTATTGATCGATGCTACAGCTAGTTTCCAAGACCTTTCTTTCATGGATGGGTACTCTAAATATAATTAGAACCATATGGCCCCCGTGGATGAGTAGTCCATAGATTTCGGGGCGCCAGAAGGTACGTTGTATTACCAGGTCATGACCTTCGGCTTAAAGAATGGATGTGCCACCTATCAGCGGGCCATGCATCGCATATTCAAGTCAATCCTCATGACATTGGTGGAATTGTATGCGGATGATCTAGTTTTCAAATCTTTCCAGCGCCAGGACCATCTCAAAGACCTCGAGAAAGTGTTTGGCTTCCTTCGTTCCCGCCACCTAAAGATGAACCCATTGAATTTTTCTTTTGGGTTACCTCTGGGAAGTTCCTTGGCTTTGTTTTTAGGTACTAGGGAATCAAGATCGACCCAGATAATATCAAGTCCATCATTCAGATGCCTCCCCGAGAAATATTCAGGAGCATCGAGGTTTCCAAGGCCACTTAGCCTCCCTCTGCCGATTCATTGCAAATATGGCAGCAAGTGTAAGACCTTTTCTCGACTCATAAAGAAATGCTCCACCTATGAATTTGAAAAAGAGTTCTAGACCGCATTCGAGGAAATCATCCAGTATCTATTCCATCATCCGGTCCTAATGCCGCCTATCTTCGGAAATCCACTGGTCCTTATGTGACTGCCCTGGAGTGATCTCTTGGTGCCCTTCTTGCCCATAAGAACAATGAGGGGAAGAAAAACATTCATTAATACATCATCTGCATTCTACTCAATACGGAGACCAGATACTCCCCCATTGAGAAGAGATTCCACACACTGGTATTCATAGTATAGAGATTGCGACACTACTTGCAGCACCACGAGGTACAGCTGGTGTCTCGGGTATACCTACTGAAGTACATTCTAAACCTTCCCATGTTGACCAATCATCTAGCACAATGGGAAATTATTCTCTAGCAATTCGATATTAGGTTTTCCCATTAGAATGATTTTAAGGGGAAATAATTGAAAAACTTCCTTACTGCCCATCCGGATCCTACTAACCAGTCCTTGGATCTTGATTTTTTCGATAAGGCAATCCTCACAGTAGATCATGCCATACCGTGTTGGAAGATGCACTTTGATGGTGATTCCCAAAGCCGCACCTACAGGAGGCTCAATGATCCTAGGCTCAACAAGGTAGGTCCGGGTATTGTATTTATTAACCCGACACAATCCATTCTATTGTACTCATTCCGATTGTCAGAAGACTACACCAACAACTAGGTAGAGTATCATGCTCTTATCACTATCCTTGAGCTAGCCCTTGAGATCAATGATCCCCATTTTCATGTGAAAGGGGATTCCGAACTAGTCGTCATGAAAATAAATGGTGACAACGTCATCAGAAATCCAGAGCTCGTACCATTATTCGATCACACTCTCCAACTAATGGCCTAGTTCCCATCTCGGCTGGATGTTACTCATGTCCCTCGATCTCAGATCGGTCGAGAGGATGCCATGGCCGGCCTGGCTGCATCACTTGCATAACTATAGAAAGATAATATGATTATAGACATGGCACATCGAAGAGTCATTTCTCTCATTACCCAAGATGATGACGACGACCTGCAGATAAGCCATCTTACATCTGGAGCCTCCACTTTAGGACCCCCAGGATCCTCAGATGATGTAGTTGAAGTGACTCCCAACTACAGATCCCCCTTTATGGAGTATCTCCAAAATGGTTACCTCCCGACTGATCGTGCCGAGCGCGAGTGAATCTGACGCCACGCAATACAGTTTACCCTCCAGAGTGGTCCTAGTGTAGAAAATATTCTCTAAAAGCATGGGTTTGATGGTGTCCTCCTCCGTTGCATCTAGTCAGTCGAGATTTCTCGGGTCATACAGGAGGTTCTTGCCAGTTCCTACAGTGCCCACCAGACTGGGCCAAAGCTATCTCACCAGATACAGAGACTGGGATACTTTTGGCCCTCCATGAACCATGATTGCATCGAGTTCACCAAGAGATGTCACCCATGCCAAATTCATGCTAACTTCATGTATCGGCCGCCAGAACCTCTCCACTTTACCATGTACTCTTGGCCATTTGCAGTGTGGGGACTCGATGTCATGAGACCATATCACTGGCGATAGCTCGCCAGTGTAGGTTCATCCTGACCGCTATGTATTTTTTTTTCAAGTTGGTATAGGAAGTTCCGCTCAAGGAGGTCAAGGCCCTTTCTATCGTTGACTTCATGTGCTCCAATATCATCTATAGGTTAGGAGTCCCTCACGTTGAACTCACCAATAATGGCACCAACTTCTAAGCGGATGAGTGGAAGAATTTGTATGTCATGTACAACATCCGTTCGAACCATACCTCCCGCTATCACATGTAGGAAAATGGAATGATCGAGGAGTTCAACAAAACCCTCTATAATATTTTGTAGAAAATTCTTGGTCAGAATAAAAAGAGTTGGCATGAAAGGATCCCCAATCCCCTTTGGGCTTATCGGACGACAGATCGTAATTCCACCCAGGTAACCCCATATTCCCCTGTGTATGGAGCTAAGGCTATCATGCCCATCATGATCCAGCTGACTTTGGTACGCACAATGGTCTACGACCACTAGGCTCCTGATATGGTAGCCGAAATTCATATGGTTGGATTAGAATCACTTGACTAGAATACGTTTCGTGCCATGTAAAATCTAGAAAGGCATTAGAATAAGATAGCTAGAGCCTTCAACAAGAAGGTTCTCCTCTGCTCTTTCCTGCAAGGCGACTTTGTGTTGGCCCTCTGGACACTAATGATCCCTGGTAGGAAACCACCAAATCTGGAGACCAAATGGGAAGGACCATACATAATTCATAGGGTTTTCCCCAATGGTTCATACTCCCTAGTGACCATGGATGGTTAGCATATAACTCCTCCCACCAATTCCAAGTTTCCCAAGCAATAATTTGCGAGAGACAGATGGTCCGGAATGACCCTAAACTGTTCAGTCCAACATGGCCTTAAACTGTTTGGACCTACATGACTGTAAACTGTAGAATATCCCACATTATGTTAAACTGTATGTCATCCTGCAAGACATTAAACTACACCCTTATAACTATGTGTGGCTTGATTCCCATCCTCAAGGGATACGTAGGAAGGCACATAGATTTTGTCTGTTGGCCCAGCCCAAATGCCATAATATTCCCTCATGTCAAGACATATGTTGTGGTGTAGATGTTTTCCAAAATTCACGTCAAAATAATCTCGATCCCTCCATACGTCCAACTCTCCAAAGGTGTTCGTCTATTTCACATATGGGTGCATCTATGCTTCACCCACCCCTTCGATTGGGACTCCATCATCTTTCCCATCTCGAAGGGCCCCCAAACGACAGGGATGTTGGGCCCAAGAGCTCTCTTACCGCTTCGGGCCAACACCCTCAAGGATGTTGAGCAACAAACTAATACAAGTCATGCATTGAGAATATGGTCACTGGTCGATGCACATTTGTTTTTCCCAGACCAGGTCACTATAGGGATGCTATACTTTGAACATGGTCAACTGCTTTCCTTTTTCATTAGAGCCTCCCCAAGATGTCCCAAGCATTGACTGTAGTGGTTCATTCTGCCCCATTGAATCTCCAAGCGACGAACTACCTTCCGACGATGCCAGCTATTAATCCCCTATATGACAGGGATAGCCGAGTCCAACTCCTTTTTTTACACACTGAGCACTGATCATGTGGGCTTAAGAGCTGTGATGTGGTGGTAACCGCATAAGAAGTTGAATGGCTACCATTGGATGGGATGCCTAGCCTCAGGCCCCTTGGACTTTTCCGGCCCCTTGGCCTTTTCTAGCCCCTGACCAATGTTCTCATTTAGGGGTGTGTGGTGTGGAGTAGACATATGTCCTCATTCACATTGTAATATTTTTCCATGACACACATATCCCATTGAGACATCCCTACCATCATTTATCATCAATACCGCGACCACATTCCCTTATGTGCTTTGCGTGCCCATTCTTGGGCCCTCGACCCAGGTCTTAACACTTACAGGATTGTAAGGTGTGGTATGGGATTATGTCCTCATTCGCGTTGGGTTACTCACCGTGCCTTCCACCTACCTTGTTTGGGGTATCTTACTCTATTCTTCGTCCTAACTACAAGACGATAAACTGAAAACTGGTCGGGCCTTTCCATCTGAGGCCCAGCCTTAGGCCCCTTGGAATTTTCTATCCCTCGACCCAGGTACTCACTTAGGGTTGTAAGGTGTGGTATGGGATTATGTCCCCATTCACATCGGTTTCATCGCCGCATAATACACCTCATGTATGTGGTGTATCTTACCAATTTTTGTTCGTACAGAATGATGATAAACTTCACATTAATCCCTTCAAGAACTATGTGTGGCTTGATTCCCATCCTCCTAGGATACATTGGACCGCCCGAACGTCTAGACTTCGGATCCAGACCCATCTCTTTGAAATATCCATTTATCCGTAGACCCTTAGCCTAACCTTTCATAGGGAGGGGAGTATATGGTGTGTTATGGGAATATGTCCTCACTCACATCGGGTTTATGACGACTACACCATGTACCTCTCCCTCCCGAGAGTTCTCTATCCCCTTATTCTATACTCATTTTTTCAAATCGGATACTCACAAATTGAGCACCCTCCTTGACCCTATTTGGTGATTCACCAATGTGTCTAGAAGTCCTCTGGTTCATTGTTTGGAGCATCGGATTTTACGCAGACATGCTTTCTCCCATTTTTTAGGCATCGTGTTCCCCTTAATTTGGGCTTCAAAATTATTCCACACCAGAAGGGACCCCCAAACGGCATGGCTTCTGGGCCTAATGGCTCTCCTACCATCACGGGACAACGTCCTTGAGGGTTTCAGACAACAAATCAATACATGTCCCACATTGCGAATATGGTTATCTATCGACGCTCATTTGTTGTCCTCATTACAGGCTAATGTGATATTGGTGCTGTGTTTCAAACACGGTCAACATTCATCCTCCATCGTCACGCCAACCCTTTTATGCATTGAATTTTGGAAACATGATTCACATCAATGTCCATCCCATCATGTACAAATGGAATTTTCACACTCCTGAAACTATCCCTTAGTGCACATGGGAACATTAGGAGGAAAAATCCATGGTAAAGGCATCATTCGGGGCTCCGCATCAATCTCCCTTTGGCGTGCATTCCAGGTACTACAATGAAACCTCTTCTGCCCTTTTTTCCCACACCGAGCACCACTCACATGGGATTAGGGATCAGGTTGAGGTCTGCACGTACTTGGAAGGATGCCGCCTGCCTTTAGAAAGTAGGAATGTGGGGCAATAGATAGTGTCGTCGTCCCGCCAAATGAGATGGGCGCGCGCGCCCCGACGAAATAGTCAGAAACAGTCGCACGTGAAAACTTTCCAAGGCTGAGGGAACCATGAAGGATTTTATAGGCGGGGAGTGAGGTTTTTTCACGTGTGCAAAAAGTGGATTATGTGCCCCCCATCATTTTTACACGCTGCTCATCACTTTTACGCGCAGTTCTAGTTTGAGCGTGCGTGGGTCCCGAGGAGTACTGCATCTTGGAGTTTCCCTCAGAATCCGACCTTTGAGTCCCCTCGCCGATCCAATTCTAACGGGAGGCATTTGTAGATGCCAAAAAATGCTCAAGGGCTGAAGGAGGATTTGGTTCTATAAATCGAAGCTAGATTTGTACCCGGTGATCCTTTCTGGGGGGCCCAGAGGAGCCGCGTGAAAAAAATTCTGAGGTGCACAAAAAAACTTGTATCGTGTGGAAAACCATGGGATTCATGATATGTTTCTACACAGGCATGGAAATTTTCCACGCCCTGACCATGGGAGTGGGAATATCCCGACAACCGCCCCACGCGGTTGAATTTGCGTGATACCGACATCGACATGAAAAATTTCATGCGACCTCATTTTTCTCATGGATCTGCAACCCTGAGTAACTATAAATAAAAGGCCACCCCTTCGACTTATGGGTAGAAGAATCTAAACTGTCTCTCAAGCGTTAAATTCACCTCTCGGGCATGAAAAATTTGGCTCTCAGGTGCGGAATTTCTTACGCCAGGTTACCCGGGGTCATCCTTTGCGCGAGACCACTTGGGCATAATCCTCATAAAAATCCCAAAGAGGCCCATCCCCCATGCACAATTATTTAGAATTGCGCGCAATCCTTTCTTCTACACATAATTCCTTCCAATTGTGCACCCTCCTTTCCGCGCCGCCCCATCCTTTTTCACGCATGCAGCTCCATTACGCGCCGCCCTGGCCTTTTTCACGCCCACTGGCCGATTGTGTGCCACCTTGGGCTTTTTCATGCACTCAGTCTAATTGCGCACCACCTCGGCCTTTTTCACGCAGGCAGGCCGATTGCATGCTGCCCCGTCCTTTTTCGTGTATGCAAGCCGATTGTGCGCCGCCCCGACCTCTTTGGCGCATGCCTCCCTCCTTCTGCACCTACGATGTCTCTCTTCCAGGAATCATTTTCAAATGCCTCCTGCGCCCAAAATTCCTTCGTCATACACTCTTTTCATGCACGACATTCTAGGATCGTATGAAGTAACTTCGAAGTCCCTTGGATGATACTGCTCGTGCCGTTGTTTCACATCATGCTTGTTCGCATTAGTACGCTAACAACTATTTCTTCTTCACATTGCCACCCTAACATGGACCCTCAATGGTTCAATCCATAATACCCCCTCACCATGACATTTCCGGTGCATTCCCTTCACCAAGGTGAAGAGGGTACCAGTTATGTAAGTCCTAGGGGTGTGGAGTTATCCCACCTCGTACGAGCTGCAGGATGTTAAACTACCGAACATCATCATCCTTAGAACATGACGTTAAACTGTGGCTTCCCCCCATGAATCCTATGCGGGGAAAGGGAAATGACCCTAGTGTAATCCCCTAGCTTTTCTGGTAGGAGGTTGCATCCCTGCCCCTCCTTTCTTTGGTGCCAAATCCCTCTCCCGTTGGGCTTTGTCACCACTGGGCCTCCATCCTAGAGTTTGTCCCAACCCCTTCAGGCTGCTAACCACACGTAAGCCCTTGTTTCCTCTATGGGATACTAACCACGCATAAGCCCTTGTTTCCTCTTTGGGTTATGATCACGTTTAAGCCCCACTCCACTTCCCACGGACACACCTTTTGTGACGTGATCGTAAGGTCTTTGTTGTCTCTTGTTTCTTACACAGAGCATGACTCATGTGGGCTTAGAGAAAGCACCGACCATAACATCCTCTTTTGGCAGCCTAATGTGTAAGCCCCACCCCCATATCCTGAACGACAAGGTCTTTGATCCCTGCTAAGGCAAGGTATGTAGGAAACCTCCCCGAGGTTGATGCCCAACAACCATTGGTCCTGACCATCTTCCCGTTGGTGCACCAAATTTCTTCCTAAACTACATGGACTTTGATCCTTGACAAGGCAATGTACGTGGGAATCCTCCCTAAGGTTCAATCCCAACAACCATTGGACCCCAGGTCCTCTTTCATGTGGGTTCATCGTCCCCCATTCTGAACTATGCGGTCTTTGATTCCTGCTAAAGCATGGTATGTAGGACACCTCATTGAGGTTCAAGCCCAAAAACCATTGGTCCCGACCATCCTTCACGTCGTTTCCCACCATATAAATTAAGTGGTATTTTATACTTGTCAAGGCAAGGTATGACAGACACCTCCATGAGGCTCAATCCCAACACTGATTTGTCCCAAAAATCCTTCTCATCAATTCCCACACCCATGAACTACGTGGTCTTCGATACATGACACGACAGGCTACGTAGAAAACCTTCCTGAGGTTCAATACCACCATTCACCAGTTCATTCTTCCCCCATTCATGTCCGTTCACCAACACCCGGGGCAGCGGAGAGTGTAACCCCCAAACACTCTTCTGAACTATGTGGTCTTTGATCCATGCCAAGGAAAGGTATGTAAGACACCTCCCTGAGGTTCAATCCCAACAACCATTGGACCCCAGGTCCCTATTCACATCGGTTAGAACCTATCCATATGTATGACATTGTGACCTCAATTAGAGATAAGCCCTAATGACCCTAATCAGCGATAAGCCATTGACATTCTTATCCAGTGGTAATCCATTGCGACCCCATCCATTAGTAAGATGTTGAACACCCCAATAGACAGTAATCCATCGTCAGATAAACTATGTGGACTTTGACTCCCTACCATGGGGAAATGTAGGAAGCCTCATCGAGGATCAAGACCAAAACCATGATCAATCTTATGATGGTTCCATCCCATTCCGCATATACACCATTCAACCTCTCCATCATCCATATTGATTCTTATCCAGGCTGGAAAAACCCAGTGGGATCATTCCACCTCATACCCCATTCCCCTTAAACAAAAATTGGGGAGTTATCCACACGTTGGCCCCAACATCAGTGTTCCCTCTAGAGGTTACACCCATATGATCCACTCTAGTTAGTGTTCTGATCAGTATGATCTGTCACCGCTAGACATTAAACTTGAGGCATTTTCTGTGTTAAACATTGGAAGATGAGGAAAACCTCATAAACATGACTATGGCATATAATTCCACACATTAGATATAGGATACCTTGGTCTTTCGCGCCCTTGATAAGCCCTATAATAAGGAGAAGAAACCTAGACACGCCACTGTCCCTGCATCCAGACATGCTAGTGATGTCCAACATGACTACTCCCATGACCGAAGGTTGTTTCCCTGACCGGACCCCTTGGGATATCCTGACAGAAGATGTGTAATTAACTAGTGTCCACGAAGATGTGGCACAAGGTAGAGATTCACAAAAAACATCTTAAATCTATAAGGGAGACCCGGATCAGTTGACGAGTTTCGTTGAGGAATCCATGGAAGGAAGAAACGACTTCTCATCATCCCATTTCGATCAAGTTGAAAACGTCCCTGAAAAAGGAGTAGATGCCTCTCACCTTTGTAAAGCAGGAATGTAGGGAAACAGATAGTTCTGCTATCCCATCAAACGAGACAGGTGCACGTGCATCGATAAAAGCGTTAGAAACAGTGTTAACACTGTAGTTTTAAATTGGTAAGACTTTTTCATAAAAAGGTTTTATGAAATAAATTTGAGTCCATACATGTTTTTTTGAAATATAAAATATTTAACTATATAATTAATTTTTTTTTTGGAAACTACGAAATACCCCAAAGGCTTCCATAGTGACTCTGCTATAAATATTAATGTAATAGAAAATTCTAATAAATGATATTTAAAATATTAAAATATATGTAATTTCTGATAATTAATTAGATACATGATTAGTTTATATTAATATGACATTTATAAGATATAATAAAATAATAGTTTTCTAATTTTAGTCATTTTATTGATGTTTTTTGTGTCAAAGTTATGAATAGTGTTTAATTTGACAAAATTATTTCTATGAATACAATATTTTATTAAATTACATTAAAATTGAATAAATCATTAATAAGGAAAAATATGATAATATAATAACTATACTATAATACAATTTATATTTTTATGAGTTTTGTAAGTCTTTAACCTTGTTTTATCTTTATTATATTTTTATATTTTATGTTAATCCAAAGTTTCCCCTCACCTCAATTATAAAAAAGGACTCTTTCCTTCACACAATTTCATCTCCTGGATCCTTATTTCTGAACTATATTCAGCTAAATTACATTCTCCTCATTTATATAGATATTTTAGTGTCTCATGTCTAACATTAATACAACTTCTATGTTCCTCAATGAGGTTATCAAGATGAAAAATTCTAGAGGTAAAATCTCTTCTCGTTATTTTAATTTTATTTTCATTTCATATCCTTTGAATAGATCCTATATTCAAAAACACATGATAAATTTAGTAACATATATATAACATAATTTTATTTTTTTATTGGTATATCGACTATCAAACCCATTTGCCTCCCCCACTTTTCGAAAAATGAAAACATCGTTTGTGATGGGTCAATTTACCACCATCATGGATGATGTGTTTTTTATTTTCTATTACATCCTTAAATTCTAATCATAAAAACATTTTTATTATTAAATAACATTATAATATGTATATAAAAACATATTAGGTTTCTTGGAACCATAATATAAAAAAATATTAATTTATATGAAAAAATTAGTTCGTGATGATCGAAAAAGTGAAAAATTATCTAGACGGTTGTCATTAAGAGTTTATCTATTGAATCAACCTAATATATGGAAAAATGATATATAATAACCTTTAATATTCTATAAGTTAATTAATAAAATATAATTCCAATTCTGGATTACAATTCTCATTTAACATGATCTGTCATACATGTATACTAGTGAATTAATCATGAAACCCAAGGAAAAAACACTCCCAAATGAATAAACCGAATCTTAAAACTCAAAAAAATTGATATCAGTGAGATTAAAGAAATATAATAAATAAAATAAATTATAATGTCTTTATAATTTAATTGATTAATTAATATAATTTCACCCTGTAGTACATTATGTAAATGTTCCAAACACTTTCGTACACAAGGTAAGGGTTTTCTCATCTCACTCTTACTTTTGTGAGATATATGATTTGTTCAAATCTTAATCATTATATACGGTGTATGTACTTATATTTTTTATATTATATCATTAATATCCTTATTATTCTGATATTTTATGTTTCATTTAATGTTATTCCTTCTTAGGGATTATGATTAAAATGTTTCAAAGTGGTATGAGACACTTTGGAATGTTTAACGATCATTTTCCTCAAGAATAATTAAATGTGATCATTTAAAATTATCATAATATATATCAATATAATTTTTTTAATATTTTACATTGTTGAGTATTATCTTATATGTTACCATTAAGAAAATTTTATTAAAGGGTTATTGATTAGATGGAATGGGGATATACTATTTTTATAACATTCACCATATTACCGTGGTTGGTTTGTCAATATGTATACTTAATAAAGGTTATCTACATTTTTTATTATAGTTTCAATTAAAAAATATATATTTATTATGTTTAACCACTTTAATATTAGTAATTTATTGGACTTATTATGTGATGGGTGGTGCATGCTATTTACTCTCAATGAATCGTTATGTCTCATGAGAAAACTAGATTAGATTTTCACATATTTATGCATTGTGTACTGACTGATGCCATAAAAGTATGTTTTAATATACCAAATTATGAATTGCTACACTATAATAATAGTATTTATATTCCATGTTTTGATTTGACTAATAGAATATCAATGGTTAAGTTTAATTTTCATATGACGATATATATTTCATTATTTGATCATCTTTTATTATTACCATATTATCTTGAAGATTTTATTTTAATGCCATGATTTTTTTATTCAATTGTTGATATTGATTATATTTATTTATGATACCTTTCACAATATCTCTTACCCTTACTATAAATTTTATCACACCCCTTTCATATGGTTTATTTTCCCCTAGGATTTCATGATGTATATTAATATTGATATGTTGGGTAAGCTAATAGAATATGAGTGTTTTATATGGAATTTATATGTTGTACTAAATTTAATGTTGAAATATAAGAATTGTGTTTTTATATGGTTTTCCAAAGTTAGTAAACTATTTCTTCCTTTGGGATGTGAACACATGTTCATAGTAACAGTGTAGTAAAGTAAGGCATGAGCTCCGAGATACTAGGGTCAAGGTCATTATAGTTGGGATCACAGAAACATTAGTAGAAATGATGTAAATAGGATTTACCAAATCCTTGTTTAGGTATAATAATACTATGATAGAATATGAGGATAACAATAGAATAACATCTAAAAACCATGTTTATGAGTTAATCTATACATAAGTTTTTCAACTTATGTTAAGAATTTCACTAGTTTTGGGATTATAAATTATTGTTATAATGATATGATATAATAAAATGAATGTTTTCATTTATAAATATATCCAGATAGAAGGAATAGGAACATAACCAATGTACATTAACTAAATAGTTATAAGGATCAAATATTTTATGTTATTATATCAATATTTCTAAGGGAACAAGTCTCCCAACTATTCTCATCATATGGGGACATAGTATCATGTTTAATAAAGATAGAGAAAGAATTATTCATGACTTATGAATTATAAACATAAAAATAAAAGATGATGATACATAAAATATGGATACTTGGAATAAGTGAAATGCAAATTTTCCAACATGTGATAATTGTGTATGGAAACACCCCTGTACTTTATTTAACAGAATGCGATTTTGTTATAAATTTAGAGATAATGGAAACAAGGGTTGTTGTACAAAAGGAAAAACAGAATCCTTAAAATTCCTTGCCATTTAAGAGATGGGTCACAACCAAAATGAATGTCCCAACTGTCAAGGTAGTATAGCTCAGAAGAAGAAAAGGGATCAAGTCCAAGATTATGTTGTTACTACAATAGATTTGAAATAATGAAGGTGTTATTATTTTTAGATTAATGGATCATGTGCTATTTTTTTATTATAATACTTATATATATATAAGTATTTTATAGTAGCACATTTTTTTTAACGAATTTGAAGCATATGATGAATAGAACTAGTAATTAAGAGAAGTTATTTTGTGGTAAGTTTATTATCTTGAAAACAATATTTTTTAGGTGTAACGACCCAGAATTTTGAATAAATCTTGTTTCCTATTTTTGTGTGTTATTTTTTTAATACTGAACAAAACTATTTGATTTGATAACATCAGTATAATTAAAATGAGACCATTGGGTTTTGACTGTTATATGACCATTGGTCAATATGACCGCTATAAACTAAACATTTCGATATTTGTCTCTAAATACAAGTGATCTAGGTTAATTAATATAGAAAGAAGATTCGATGGCCTCACCCAGTAGTCTTAGACCAATCGAAGCCCATCTAACGGAACTCGGGAAGGAGGTAGCACCAATGGGCATTTCTCTAGACCAAACCCAAGCCAAACTTCTTCGTGTGAAGATAAAATGGAATCACCTTCGCGAGAAGTTCAAACTGATAGAAATTAATACTCGTGCGATGTCGGCCGAGCCTCCCTCGGATTCTCTAACCTTAGCACACCTTACACTTAGGTCCTATGCTGGTGTGATAAGGGGCTATGTAAGGAGACCGTAACTGCCTTGTGTAATACTATTTTTTAAATAAAAATTTTGATATCTACTTATGATGAAGTTTATGAATTTTCAAATGTCCGGATAAATATAGTATGCACATTTTTGGTGAATTTTAGAGAATGGATATTTTAAAAAATGTTTATGTAAACCTTAAATAAATATAAATGTGTAATTATTTTCAAAAAATGGTCTTCTAGAATTATGTTTAGTACGAAATTTAGAGTCTAATAAGATCAACTTAATTTTTGATGAATAGTAAATTATGAATAGTGATTTTATGCTTAGGATTAGTAATGTCACCAAATGGATTAGTAATCACACTTAAATAAAGCATTAATATAATCTAGGCACCTTGATTAATTAATGTGATTCAATAAAATGGTTAAATAACGGTTTCATAAATTATTAGACAAGTATTAGTTTTTTCGGGTGAATATTGTTTTTTAATGAAAAAGTTAATTAAAAATATTGAGAAAATTATTTTTTTTAAATGGATTTCATTTTTGAACTCAGAGCATCGATATTATGTTAAGGTAATTTTTGGGGATTTTTCTGGAAAAAAATGAATTTTCGGTGAATAGTGTATTTATTTAAAAATTAAATTATAAATATTTAAAAAATTATTTTTATAAAATGGAGTTCATTTTTGAAATCAGAGCATCTATATTTGGTTAAGGTGAAATTTTTGGATTTTTTTGAGAAAGTTTAATTTTCGATGAATAGTGAAAATACAGTTTTGAAGTTACGGGTGATTAATGACATCATTAAATGATGTATTAAGTATGTAATCAATATGGTCGACTTATGAATAGTAAGATAAGGTATGTGGTGACCCAAGTGGCCAATACCATGGGCAAATACCATGGTCAAATACCATGGGAAAGCCCATGGTTTTTCCAAAACCACTAATGTGGTGTCCCTTGGCCATTAATGCCTTGTCCCCTCACATTTCCTATAAATACCAAGCCATCCTCTTATCCATTCGACTCCCAACTCTCCCCCAACGAAGATATGGTTTCATTACCTCACATGGAGTCCTACTATGGTTCCCCCAAGCCCTCAAGGTCCCACCCATTGAGTTTTAAGAGTTACCATTTAAGGTAACGGATCCGACCTCCCTCTTTCTTTTCACGTAATCTCTTTTATGTCATTTCTTTTATGCTCCATGATATTATGTTGGAGGATGTTATTTTATATTCACACTACTGTCTTTTTCATGTTAATATGAAGAGATAACCCCTCTTTCTCTCATCATTTCATTTTAAGAATGTTAATGTGGCGCCATTAGGCTACCAAATTTTTAAGGGATTCGTTCACCTTTCTCATTTTTCAATGTTCTACTTTCATGTCAACTCTTTCAAGTTACTTTTTATTTTGTTGGGGTATGATCTATATATCTATCATACTGATATTTTATGTTCATATGATTAGAGACCCTATTTTATCTCTTCAATTCAGTATTTTGATGTTTTAAGTGGCGCCGTTAGGCTGCCGAATTTTTAAGGGATTCGTTCACCTTTCTAATTTTTCAAAGTTCTACTTTCATGTCAAGTCATTCATGTTCCTTTTTATTTTGTTGGGGTATGATATCTATATCTATCATACTGATTTTTTATGTTCATATGATGAGAGAACCTATTTTTCTCTTCAATTCAGTATTTTGATGATTTAAGTGGCGCCGTTAGGATGCCGAATTTTTAAGGGATTCATTCACCTTTCTCATTTTTCAATGTTCTACTTTCATGTTAAGTCTTTCAAGATACTTTTTATTTTGTTGTGGTATGATATCTATATCTATCATGATGTTATTTTAATTTCATATGATGAGATACCCTATTTTATCTCTTCGATTCATTATTTTGAAGTTTAAAGTGGCATCGTTAGGCTACCGAATTTTTAAGGGATTCGTTCACCTTTCTCATTTTTCAAATTTCTACATTCATGTCAAGTCTTTAAAGTTACTTTTTATTTTGATGGGGTATTATCTATATATCTATCATAATGAACTTTTATGTTCATATTATGAGAGACCCTATTTGATCTCGTCAATTCATTTTTGTTGAAGTTTACGTGACGCCGTTAGGCTGCCGAATTTTCATAAGAGAAATCTTAATTTTTTGTCATCCTTCCATGTTTTTCATTTCAAATGGTATGTCCTTAAAATTTCATTACCATGTCCATATATCCTTTATATTATTTCCCTCTATTATTTTATGGGTCATTTATGAATGTTTGACCCATGTCCCCTCTCTTTTCAATGTTTTCTAAAACCCCAAAACATAGTCGTTATGCTGAAGAATTTCCGTCTCAAAATGTCTCTCTCTCTTGTTCTAAAGTTCTTTTATTTTATTAAGTGAATACTCAAAGCTCTCTATTATATAGGGTTATTCACATATATACCAAAAATATTCTATTTTAAATTATGGTATTTACATAAATTATACCGACCTTCCTTTTCTGTGGGTTTTAAAGTGACACAAAGATCATGTCTTTAAAGTAGTTTTTAAAATGTTATGATTATGAAATGAAACCCATTCATTTTATGCTATATGGGTTGTTTATGAAATGAATGATGATGATATTTGTGGATCACATGATAATAAAGACATATCAAGGGTGTTCCCTGATAGCACTCCAATGTATTGGGTAAAGACTTAATCTCTAGAGATGACTATTTTTAACGATGCCTTGGTGAATAACTTTGGTAAATTTTAATGACACCTTTGGGATGGACCTTGGTGAAATAGAAATGATTGTCAATATTAAATGTTGTATCCACATCTTCAAGTATTAATAACGTCATTTTTATTATGATATGCCTCATGATTTCTTTATCATGCCTTTAAGTTTTTTTTCATTACATTGTTGATGTATCTAAAGTTCGCATTTTAAATGTTTCCCCTTGTTTCCCTTACTGGGCCTTCTGCTCACCCTTTCTTTTGATTTCTGTCCCCAGGTTATGAGATGCAGTAATGATCCTAGGATGAACATATGGAGAAGCCTTTCAAGTGTTTAAGAAGAATGTTTTATGTTTTAATGTTTTATGTTCCTGGTTTCCAAGACACTAAACCATAAAGATCCTTGGTTTTGTAAAATATAATGAAATTTTATGTGATAAAAAGTTGGGATACTATAGTTGGTATCAGAGGGTGGTTTAGTTATTTGTGGAAATTTGGATATGAAAACACTAGGAAGAACCCTATAGAAAATTTTAATTATAGGAAATCTTCCTGGTATTTTGGTGAGTATTGAGTAAGGGATTGCCAAAAAAATGCGTCCCTATCTGGATACGAGCGGGTAGAGGTGGCTCTAGAATAGATGTACATAGGGGTAAAACCTGAAAACACCTCTTTGAGAGAGACTCGAACGGGAACTGGTACACGACAACGGGCCTTGCTGCACTCTTGGTTATAACACTCCCGAGGGATATGCTTTGGTAAATTCATAAGCATAGTATGAACCATTATTAAAGGAACAAAGATAAAATAAAATAAAGATTCACATAAGAATATATGTTCATGGATAACCTAGATTGGAACCTAGGGGATCACAAGTTAGGGTATACATTCCTTCAACAAGTTTTCCTTCCATGATTAATGTTTCCTTAATGATTATTGGAACAATATTTAAGCCCCCTAATTATACGTCCTTTTCTTAGTTAATGGCGGGAAATGGAAGAGCATGTCCCAAAGACCAATATGATAGGAAATGTGACAATTGCCGTATTAATATGATAGATATGATTAAGGTATTAAAAGATGATTATTATTTGTGAAGACGTTCACTATTTTGGGAACCCTATTTGATCAAGAAAAATAGATTACTACGGTATTTTCTTTGAGGAATAAAGGTTGACTTATATTTTGAAGAATCGATGTATTTAAGGTGGACTTATAGTCATTTAGGTTACTTATGTAAATGATTAACCTATATTGGGGTAAATATGTTTATGTTAGTTACTTTTGTTATAAGATGTTAGGAGTGGTTGATGTTGTTTGGAGATGAATGATGAAGTTTATTTTGGAAGATAATGTTATCCAATAATTCTTGTATTTGGGTTTCAATCATAGATTGGTTTATTTTGAGGAATTTTAAGGACAGTTATTTATGGAATGGTCTATGATGAACTTTGGGTAGTACCGTGGAACTTTGAAGATTTAAAATTAGTTTCCCTTTATGTGGTATTCTTTCTTTTTGAAGAGTTGTTTTATCTTACCCCTTGTGTTTTTTGGAATAATTCTTAAAGGTGAAAGAAATAGATAGTAAATATTTTTTGGATTATGTGATTCTCTAGAAGATGATTCTTGTGTTTCGAAGTGACCAAGTAGTTTTTAATGATCATCATTTTGAGAAAAGATTAGTTTGGGTAGAAACTTTTTAAAGGATGAAACTCTACTTGAATGTAAATATATTTCCTTGTGTTTTTATTCTATGTTGTAAATGAATTCCTCAAAACTATGAAAAGGAATGTAAAAGAAAAACATTTTCTATTAATGTTTCCTACTGGGAAATCAAATACTGTTCAACCCATCATAAGTTTGTGATTTTATTGTTGTTAACTTTCTCCTAATCATGTTTTCCATCACTATCCCTTAGAACGTGACCCTTTGTTTTTTCCTCCATGTCCATGTTTTCCTATCTGGAATCCTAGTATGGGTTAACTCGAGTGAGCTTTTTTACTTCCCTTCCTTTCTTTTAAAGTAATAGTTTTACTGACTCGTTTTTTGGTGTGGGAGATTCATCGAAATTTCAAAACCCATTTTTAAAAACTGCGAGGACACAATTTCTTAAGGGGGGACGATTGTAACGACCCGAAATTTTGAATAAATCTTGTTTTATAATTTTGTGTGTTATTTTTTTTATACTCAACAAAACTGTTTCATTTGATAAAATGTGTATAATTAAAATGAGACCGTTGGATTTTGACTGTTATATGACCATTGGTCAATATGACCGCTAGAAACTAAAAATTTCGATATTTGTCTCCAAATACAAGTGATCTTGGTTAATTAATATAGAAAGAAGATTCAACGGCCTCACCCAGTAGTCTTGGACCGATCGATTCCCATCTAACAGAACTCGGGAAGGAGGTAGCACCAATGGGATTTGCTCTAGGCCAAACCCAAGCCGAACTTCATCATGTGAAGCTAAATGGAATCGCCTTCGCGAGAAGTTCAAACTGATAGAAATTAATACTCGTGCGATGTTGGTCGAGACCTCTTCGGATTCTCTCACCTTAGCACACCTTACACTTAGGGTCTATGCTGGTGTGATAAGGGGCTCTGTAAGGATACCATTACTTCCTTCTATAATCATTTGTTTTAAATAAAATTTTTGATTTATTCTTATGATGATGTTTATGAATTTTCAAATGTCCGGATAAATATAGTATGCATATTTTTGTTGAATTTTAGATAAATGATATTTTAAAAATTGTTTCTGTTAACCTTAAATAATTAAACATGTGTAATGATTTTCAAAAAATGGTCTTCTACAATTATGTTCAGTATGAAATTTAGAGTCTAATAAGATCAAATTAATTTTTGATGAATAGTAACTTATGAATAGTGATTTTATGCTTAGGATTAGTAATGTGACCAAATGGATTAGTTTTCTCACTTAAATAAAGCATTAATATAATCTAGGCATCTTGATTAATTAATGTGATTCAATAAAATGGTTAAATAATGGTTTCATAAATTATTAGACAAGTATTAGTTTTTTCGGGTGAATATTGTTTTTTAATGAAAAAGATAATTATAAATATTGAGAAAATTATTATTTTTAAATGGATTTCATTTTTGAACTCAGAGCATCGATATTATGTTAAGGTAATTTTTGGGGATTTTTCTGGGAAAAAATGAATTTTCAGTGAATACTGTATTTATTTAAAAATTAAATTATAAATTTTTAGAAAATTATTTTTATAAAATGGAGTTCATTTTTGAAATCAGAGCATCTATATTTGGTAAAGGTGAAATTTTTGGATTTTTCTGAGAAAGTTTAATTTTCGATGAATAGTGAAAGTACAGTTTTTAAGTTACGGGTGTTTAATGACATCATAAATGATGTATTATGTATGTAATAAATATGGTCGACTTATGAATAGTACGATAAGGTATTAGGTGTCCCAAGTGGCCAATACCATGGGCAAATACCATGGGCAAGCCCATGGTTTTTCCAAAACCACTAATGAGGTGTCCCTTGGCCATTAATGCCTTGTCCCCTCACTTTTCCTATAAATACTAGGACATCCTCTTATCCATTCGACTCCCAACTCTCCCCCAACAAAATATGGTTTCATTACCTCCCAATGAGTACTCCCAAGGTTCCCCCAAGCCCTAAAGGTCCCAACATTTGAGTTTTAAGAGTTGTGTTTTGAGATAATGGATCTGACCTCCCTCTTTCTTTTCAAGTAATCTCTTTTATTTCATTTCTTTTATGCTCCATGCTCTTATGTTGGAGGATGTTATTTTATATTCATACAACAATTATTTTCATGTTAATATGATGAGATACCCCCACTTTCTCTCATCATTTTATTTTAAGAATGTTAAAGTGTCCCCGTTAGGCTGCCAAATTTTTAAGGGATTCGTTCACCTTTCTCATTTTTCAAAGATCTACTTTCATGTCAAGTCTTTCAAGTTCTTTTTTATTCTGTTGGGGTTTGATATATATATATATCTATCATACTGATATTTTATGTTCATATAATGAGATACCCTATTTGAGCTTTTCAATTCAGTATTTTGATGTTTTAAGTGGCGCCGTTAGGCTGCCAAATTTTTAAGTGATTCGTTCACCTTTCTCATTTTTCAAAGTTATACATTCATGTCAATTCTTTCAAGTAACTATTTATTTTGTTGGGGTATGATCTCTATATCTATCATACTGAACTTTTATTTTAATATTATGAGAGACCCTATTTGATCTCGTCAATAAATTTTTGTTGAATTTTATGTGACGTCGTTAGGCTGCCGAATTTTCGTAAGAGAAATCTTATTTTTTTTGTCTTCCTTCCATGTTTTTCATTTCAAATGGCATGTCCTTAAAATTTCATTACCATGTTCACATATATTTCATATTATGTCCCTCCACTATTTTATGGGTCATTTATGAATGTTTGACCCATGTTCTCTCTCTTTTCAATGTTTTCTAAAACCCCGAAACATAGTCGTTATGCTGCAGAATTTCCGTCTCAAAATGTCTCTCTCTCTTGTTCTAAAGTTCTATTATTTTATTAAGTGAATACTCAAAGCTCTCTCTTCTATAGGGGTATTCACATATATACCAAAATATTCTATTTTAAATTCGGTGATTTACATACATGAGTCCCACCTTCCTTTTTTGTGGGTTTTAAAGTGACACAAAGATCATGTCTTTAAAGTAGTTTTTAAAACGTCATGATTCTGAAATGAAACACATTCCTTTTTTGTAATATGGGTTGTTTATGAAAATATTTATGATGATATATGTGGCTAACATGATAATAAAAACATGTCATGGGTGCGCCCTGATAGTGCTCCAAAGCATTGGGTAAAGACTTAATCTCTATAGATGACTATTTTTAACGATGCCTTCGTGAATAACCTTGGTAATTTTTAATGACACCTTAGGGATGGACCTTGGTGAAACAGAAATGATTGTCAACATTAAATGTTGTAGCCACATATTCAAGTAATTAAAAACATTATTTTTATTATGATATGCCTCATGATTTCTTTCTCATGCCTTAAAGTTCTTTTTCATGACATTGTTGATGTATCTCAAGTTCGCATGTTAAATGTTTCCCCCTGTTTCCCTTACTGGGCCTTCTGCTCACCCTTTCTTTTGATGTATGTCCATAGGTTATGAGATGCAGTAATTAACCTAGGATTAAAATATGAAGAATCCTTTCAAGTGTTTATGAATAATGTTTTATGTTTTCATGTTTTAAGTTCCTGGTTTCCAAGATACTAAACCTTAAAGATCCTCAGTTTTATAAAATGTAATGAAATTTTTTGTGATAAAAAGGCGGGATTCTATAGTAAGTATTACTCTAAATATGTGATTGAGTTTAAGATAACAAAATAAATATGATCATGGGTTATTATTGGGGTCCATGAGGTTAGTTAGTGATTTTATGGTTTTTATAATACTCACTAGTATTATTAGATGTTTGGATTCATGGAATATATTCAATAATAAAATATTATAATTTTGGAAGTATGTATATTTTATATAGGATTAAAGGTTATCAAGGTATTAAAATAATTTTTATGGTATAATAATATATAAATTATGTTGTTATGGGTAAATAGTCATTCCAGGTAACCTTTTTTCTAATTCATTGGTCATTGAATATGGACAAACAAATTTTGGATGAGTCTTAAGGTTGCTACTTATGGGGTGGATTAAGGATATTATTTATTTAGAATAAATTATGATTTTTCATAATTGATAATAAATTCTAACATTTCTAGTTTTAGTAAAAAATTAAAGTTCGAATTGATGACTTATGTTTCATTCAACAAAAGTGCTTCAAGCATAGAAATTCATCTTGATCATATATCTTTTGGTAAGAGAAATGAAGTAGAGATGGATCGAAGCACGACCAAAAGATGAGATTATGACATTGAACAGAATAAAGTAAAGTTTTTATATTATGTGGTTCCATGAACATTAAAATAATCCCTCAACTCTTTGTAAATGATTTTTGAAACAAAAACTTCATCTGTTTACTTTAACTTATGGGAAATCAAAGGTCTTTAAACTGATCTTGGATTTGCGATAGTTAACCTTATAATGACCTTTATCTCTATCATTATCCATAATAACATTATAATTTGATTATATTCAATGTCCATATATTCACATTTTACTAATGTTACCCAATTCATATACCTAATTATTTGGTGACCTTCACATTTCTATTTCCCTATTACTAAGAGAATACATTTTTAACCCAATTTACGAGGTCAGATTCATATAGAAGAATTTTCATGTATCAACATTCAATTTTTCCAAATGAATTTACAAAATTTTGGGGATTAAATTCATTGAAGGAGGGTCGAAAGTGTCACCCCAATATTTTGCAATATGTATCTCCTAAAATAAATTCAATTTATTCGATATCATATAGCTTTATTGAACCATGGTATACTTTAAAATTTAAATAGAAACATTGGAATAGTAATCTGTCTATTGTGAATATTAACGTGGTCATTAGAATAATAAATAAACTATGAAAATGTAAATAAAATTTTCCTATCATATATATTAAAATATTATATATTTATATCATCGAATAGGAAAATAAATGTTTTAAAAAAATAAAATATGTTTTTTTAAAATTATCAGATAATTTAATCTATTATAATAAATTTAATGATTTAACAGTATATTTATTTTCATATAATTGTTTTAGTAATTAATTATTTTTTGTATTATTATTAAAATTTAATTTTTTGAGACCATAATTAATTTTTTAAAGTGTCGTAAAATCGTTAATAATATTAAAATCAGTAATTTTTGAATAAGTGATGATTTTATGTAAAAAATTAATTTAACATATGTAGAAATTATTTTCATAAAATCGTTTCATATTTTGAAATATAAACATTGGAAAATGGGTAGGGTAAAATATTTATAATTTTCTGAAAAAGCTGAAATTTTTTAGTAGTACAAAATTACGGGTTTTTAGAAAATAAATAGTATTTTATGAAATCATCTAGAAATAACTATTGTATAAAATTTATTAAACATATGGAATAAATAAATAATTATATTATAATATATCTATTTACAAAACAATTCATAACAGGTAAATTATAATTTATTCCTTGATAAGAATAAAAATCCATGTTAGCATCGACAAAATGCATCCACAGCATTAGAAAAGTCAAAGTCTATTATTAATATATAATAATTGACTGCTAAAAATTATTTTTCATGATTTTTTAGTATTTATTATTTATAATTGACTTATTTGGATGATATTTTCTAATTTTATAATTATATAACATTAATATTATCCAAATTCATGTGCAATGCATGCACAAGGAAAGAAAAGTCAAATTAACAAATTAATGGAGTTGGCTTGACATATATATGAGTAAATATACCAAATTAATGAATAAAAATAATAATCATTAACCTAAATAATTTTATTTTATGATATTAATTTAATAATAATTTTTATAGATGAAATAATCAACATTAATTCTTATGAAATGCTAATGTGGTGCTTGTGTAAGTAGAAAAAATATCAATAAAATGATTGTAATTAAAATTATTAGAACCCTTATATGACCCAAAAAATTAAATAAATACTTTTATTTTTACTTTTAAGAAATTATATTATTTTTATTCTAATTTGGGTCTTTTTGGATCCACCTGGATCATTTTAATCCCATCATAATATTTTATTCCGAAGAAAGTCAAGTCATTCAAACTATAGTTATTAATTTGTATAAAATTTTAATATATGGTTTAACAGAAGATAATTTTTATCATATATAGTTTCTGAAAATTAAATATATTTATAATAATAATTAAAAAAAATTAAAAAATTTCTTTTACAAATAAATACTTAATGTATTCACCAGAGATGATGCAGTAAATATAAATTTAATGGAAAAATGAAATAGATGATATTAAAAAATTTAAAATACATATAATTTCAGATATTTAATCTAATAAATCAATTATCTAGATGTATATGACATTTAAAAGCTAAAATAAAATATTTTTTTCTAATTTTAATTTGATTATTCATGTTTTAAAATTCATAGTTGTGCATATTGTTTAATTCGAAAAACAGATTCTCTTGAATATAATATTTTATTAAATTATTTTAAAAAAAATATCAAATGTGGAAAAATATGATATGATTATTTATGAAATTTAAGAAGATTTATATTTTTAGGCCTTTTGGATATCTTTATCCAAATTTTAACCTTTTGATTTTTTAATATTTTAAGTAATTCCTAAGTCTCCCCTCAACTAAATTATAAAAAGGGACTCTTTACTTCACACAATTTCATTATCTTAAGCCTACTTGCTCAAAAATCCTATGAATAATTACATTATCCTAACCCCTAAACACATACTAGATTTTCTGGTCTAAAAAAACACCACTTCCAAGTTACCTACTGAGGTTCTCAAGAAAAATAATTCATGGGATAAAATACCCTTTGATAAATTTTATTTTTTCAAATTATTTTATTTTATTATCATTTTCATAGACCCCCTAAAAACATGTATGATAACTCCAATATCTTATATACATGATAATTTAATTATTTTATGGTATATCCTTCTTCAATCCCATTTTCCTCTACCTTTTTTCAAAAAATGTAAACACTACTCGCGATGTGTCAATTTACTGCCATCATGGATGATGTGTTTTAGTATTCCATTAATACCATTAAGGATGGTCAGTAAACATTTTTTATGGTTAAATCGTATTATTATATGTTTATTAAAACTTATTTACAATTCAATAACTAGTATATATACAAAATAATAATTAATATGACAAAATTATTTCATGAGGATCGAAAAACACCAAAATAATGTAGATTGTTATCATTAATGTTTTATATAATGAACCATCCTTCTATAAGAGAAAAAATTAAATATAAGACCAATTAATCTTATGCATTTCCATTAATAACATGAAATTTTAATTATGGATAACTATTCCATTTTACATGATCTTTCATACATTTATACAATGAATCAATATTGAAAACCAAGAAAACAAACACTTCAGAATGGGGAAATTGAATCTCATAAATAATCAAAAATGATAAAAATAAACTTCAAAAAATTAAATAAATCTAATTAATATTGAATTTTTTATTTATTAAATTATTCATGAATCTATTTTCATTATGAAAGACATTATGTGTAAGTTTATAACACTTTTCTATATAATGTAATGGGCTTTCATCTCACTTTTACTTCATTTAGATAAATGTCTTATTCACTACTTATTCCTTATGTGTGGTGTTTTTACTTCCATTTGATATATTATATAATGAATATACTTATTCTAATGATATTATAATTTCATTTAATTTTATTCATTCATGGGGATTATGATTAAAAATTTTCAAAGTGACATTTGAGACATTGAAATGTTTAATAATTATTATTCTCAAGAATTTTTCAGTGGTATCATTTTTAAGTATGTTAATATATCTCCATATACTTTTTTTATCTTTTAATTCATTTAGTTTTTTCTATTATTATACAATATACCATATTTTATTAAATGGTTATTGATTATCTTGACCAGGTATATATTATTTTGATACCATTTACCATATTACTATCATGGGGGTTTGATTATATATAATTAATGAATGTTTAGTATATTTTGTATTCAAGTTTAAAAAGAAATGTATATGTTTATTATGTTTCACCACCTTTATATGAGGAATTTATTGGACTTAGTAAGTCATGGGTGGGGCCCTCTATATCCCCTTGATGCATTGATAGGTCTTACGAGACAAACTAGACTGGGTTTTTACACATTTATGTATGGTGTCTTGGATGATGCCCTGATGGTATGTTTATGATGTATAATATTATAAATTCCCTCAATATTATATTAATATTTATATTCCATATGATTAATCAAATATTATAATACCAATGGTTAATTTTCATTCTCATAAGATTATTTAGATGTCATTTTTTATCATCATATGCTTTTATTCCTGCCATATTATGCTCAAGATTATCTCTTAATGCCATGAGTTTTTAGTCATTAACCATGACATACTATTTATGATATTTTTTGATAGTTTCCATTGTATTAAATACCCTTAATGATATTATGATCTCTTCCATTTGATAGGTTTTTTCCCTTGGATGTCAATATGTATATTATTATTGACATGCAGGGATAAGCTAAGAGAATATGAGTGTTTTCAATGGTATTTATATTTTTTACTTCTTGTAAAGTTGTAATGTAACAATAATTTTTTATTTAATATTAAAAAACTACTAAACTATTTGGTTTTTTAGGATGAAAATTCATGTTAATAGTACCAATGTAATAAATTAATGCACTAACTCTGGGCTATTGGGGGTGAGGTCTTTACAAGAGGTCCTAGAATTATATATCCCTCTAATGCATTTGGTAATGATTGAAATCTAATGAGATTAATAGGACCATAATTTGGTGTGAACACATTTCAATAATTGCATTTTTCACTATGATATTATTAGAAATAGTCTTTGACTACTAATGAAATGATTTTCTATTATTATGCCACAATTCCTTCTCTTATGCCATTTTTATTCTCTCGTGGCTCATATACATTAATTCCATTGTGATTAATATCTCTATAAATTACTAGAGATGTTACATGGATAAATATTGTCATGTTTGATATTAAGGGTTTGGTTTTCAAATTTTATTCTAATTTTTTCATACCCTCATGACCATGTTATGTTTTTGTGATCATTAATATCTCTCTTTTTTACCATTACTAAGCATATGGTGCCACCGTTTCATATGTTTTACTTCATCAACCTATGAATAATGGTACTGGTTATGATATTTCTTAAAAAGGGTTATAGTTTTAAAGAACATAATTGGAGATACTTGTGAACTAGTAAATTATTTTTCTACGTTTTTAATCATACTAGACCTATAAATTTTTTGAATGGATCATATTTTTATGTAATGAATACTCATTTAAAAATATTTAATATGTATGTATACAAATTATTGGACTCTATAAATTTACATTTACATTAATGAAAGTAATTAAATCCATAAAATTTATTGTTATAAATATTCCATTAAACATAAAGGAAAAAACTTGATTAAATCAATGCATAAGTAATTATAATAAATTATTTCAGCATAGATTTATTTAGATAAAAAACAACATTAAGTTACATTGATAAATCACATTATAATATGTCCATAATGAATAAAAATGTATAAAACTTATTGAACACATTTTTTTAGATGTTTAAAATCATTTGTTTTAAGAATATGGGGTTATTTACATATCCTGCAATCCAGTTTTTTCATTTCGAAAAATCTGGTTTCTGGGTTACCGGTAACCATACAGACAATAACCCAACATCATAAACCGCGGTCACGGAACCCGCAAACCAGATTACAAATCCCAACATAAGCTGGATTCAAAATTCAAAAAATCAAAACCCCATCAGCACACCCGCATTATGTGTCAGTGGTAGCCCACAAGAGACCACCACAATTCAAAAATAAAACTCAAGCCAGCTTCTCCAAATTGCCGCATAGCAGCCCATTGTTGCTTCAACCACATCGCTAATGAGCCCTTCCACCAGAGAAAATTCAATGATACCAAAACACAAAATCAAAACATTCAACCAGAATCACAATGACGAACACCACATATTCATCCATGAGGCATATAAAAACCAGCACCGCAAATTCATCCAAGAACTAGGTCACAACCGAAACCCATCCAGCTAAAATAAGCAGATTCACCCAACACCGACATCACGTTCATCAAACTGATCACAAACAACACGAAACCAAGAAAACCACAAGAAGATCCAAGAAAAGAGAAAGACAGTCACAAGGCATCGAAAGAAATCCCAATACCTAGATCTCGTCACCGACATCCTTCTCAAGCTCGAAACCACTGCAAAACACCAACCGAACTCACAATATCAACCTAGAGTTACCCTGCACTGCCTGGGGTTTCCTTTTTCGCTGACCAAGGAAAACCCATCCTGAAGTTTGCATAAAACTGCCAATTTGATATGAACAGTTATTGCCCATTCCATACTCAAACTAACGTCGTAAGGCCCCGACGCTCCCACCAAGAGATTCCAACCGAAACACTCTCCTCGAGGGTCTGACCACACCGTCGGCGTAAGTGTTATTATCGAGTCTCCTCCCAAGGTATCTCTAGATGTGAGGGTCAAGTCCACGGCTTACCGGAAACTCTAGGTCTGGAACAAGATTCGTGAAAGCAAGGAATGATTTATATCTACTTCTGTTACTACAACAGCTAGTAGTGGACACAGACTGTACCTTGAATCATTTTTAGTGCCATTGGGTCACTCTCCCTGACTGCATGCAGCTAATCTCTTCCTCCGCCCTCCATCTCCCTGAGCCTGGCGGGGATAACAAAGGCGGGTGGTTGTAGCATGTTAAGATGTACAACACCTCATGATGATCTCCTAGCTCTGCCTCCACGTCTGCTGCTTCACAGACTCACCACTCCTTAAAGCTTCCTCTTATGGAAACATTTAACATGCCTGAGTCCCTAAGACTGGTGCCAGTTTCCTGTTTCTTACTTCACTGTGCAGTATTCATCTGCTCCTGGATGATCTGCCCCTTCCTTGTCTACGATCTGAAAGAGCTGCTAAAATTTCTCCTTTGCCGAAAAGAGAAACTCGGTCTCATCCACTAGATGAACCACACCCATTTCCTAATACAGTCAATCCTGACATGAATGATGTATTCATGCCATGGATAACGTCGTAAGGCCTCGACATTACTACCAAGAGATCCAACTGTCACTCTTTCCTCCAAGGGTCGAGTCACACTATCGACATCAGTGTGAGGTCACTAGGTCCCCTCCAGTAGAAAACTCGAATGTGAGGGTCAAGTCAACAGTCTTAACCGGGACCACTCAGTATAAACCAAACAAAGGACAGGAAAGGAAACATCTCAAAGATAAGTGTCTTTTTATTATTGCATCTCATAGTACAAAGACATGAATACAACAACAACAACATGGAACTATAAGTAAAAGGGACGTATCCACTAGTTCCGCTCCTATCCCCCTGCTCCCGGAGATCTACTGGCTTGTCCACTTCTCAGCTGTTTCTCAAGCACTCATTGATGCTTCTGCCTTGATGGATCCTCCAAAGCCTGTGGATCAACTGTACGAGGAGTCAGACAGTCACGTGCCAGGTGACCCTTCCCACCGCATGAGTAACACTGTCTATTTCTGGCACACCTAACTATGTCCCCACCCCTGGTGCCCCGCACCAAGGATCCTAAAACCTGAGATCGCCCAACTACTGGTCTGGTCCTCCTGGACCTCTGCATCATCTCTCTACAGCCCACAGATGACTCGTCTACTAATCGAAAAACACGCGGCAAAGGCAGAAGCTCCTGTACACGCTCGGGGTGTAGAGCTACTGGCACAAACTCCACCCTCAAGAAGGTCTCAAAGTCTTCCCATGCGAAGGTTATCCCGTAGAAAAACTAGAACAAGTGGCTCCACCACCTTCCTGCTGTTTCCAGAAGAAGGCTGGCAGCAAAGATCACAATGAAGTCTGCGGGCATCCCCACTAGCCTAAAGACTCTCACCACAACCTCCAGCCAAACCGCAGCCGCCTGCGGGTCCGTCTCTCCCCGGAACCTGGGTGGCCTCTAGCGCTGGAACTCGTGCAGTGTGCTCAAGTGGAGTGCATCGCCTACTGCTGGGGCTGGTGGCATCGGTGGCCCAACGTATGGTAGTAACGCTGGTGCCTCCGTTGGTGCCTCAACTGCAAGAGGGCCCTGTACCGAAGCCTCGTCGCTCGACAGGCTATCAGTACGCACATCCCTCTGGGCTCTAGCTGTTTGTCCGAGAAAAGGCATCCTGAAAGAAACAATGTGACACGGTCAAACAATTATACTTGGTGAGCTGACCTGGTTTGAGCTAATATTTAAATTAAACTTTTGGAAACACACACGCCATCAGTGTTTTCATGCACAAAGTCGGAAATAAGTTGTCAGGGTCCTGGTGTATGGATACGTCAGCCTCCCGCACCAATACTGGACTCCCTAAACTGAAAACCACACTCGGTACTCTTAACACTATTTCTTCACAAAAAGAAAATATCAGAGTTATAAGTTATATGGTAGAACCAACTCCTCTGATACAAATTTGTCACGACTCGTCCTCGGGGCTCGTGCCATGACTACCCCAAGCCCACCTTCCATAGGCTAGGGGCTGGTGACTTGCACCAAAGGTGAAAATCCCGATAACTGGGAAGGCATTGCCATTATAAATGTAAAAAAACACCATAGAGTACAAGAGGAAGTAAAACACTAAGTACAAGGAGAAGTGCTAAAAGGTAACTAGGCCAGAATACAAACCCAAGTGAAAGAACAACTACAACTGAACAAAGTACAATAGAAAAAGACAACTGCTAGAAGAATGGAAGTGGCTCTTGGTTCGTCCTCCTCGGATCCTACCTGAAGGGTAGGTACAGATGGCGCAACTCCTGGATCGTCCACCACGGATCCTACCTGAAGGGTAGGTACAGATAGCCTCCACAACGCTCTCGCCCGTCATCCTCTTCCGAGTGTCGTCTCGCCGTGAATTCCACCTCCAGATACTGACTCGTCGTGTAGTCCACCTCTGGGTACCGTCCAGTCCTCGAACACTCGGCCTCCGTCAGCACTGTCCGTCGTCTGAAACCAACACAACGAGGTGCGGGCATAAACCGTGCAGGGGTGAGTATAACGATACTCAGTAGGGACCCCGAGACCCTCAAGGTCTCACTAAAACCAACATGGATAACCCCAAAGAAAATCTCAACAGAAAACCTCTACTTAGTTATATGTCATCCATATACCTAAGTTATCAAGTAACCCATCTCAATCATGAGGAAAACACCAAGATCATGAAATTAACAGATAACCACTACCCAGGTATATGCCCATACATATACCTAAGTTATCAATTGACCCATCTCAATCATAAGGTAAACACAAAGGTCAAAAGTCTCAGCTCAAACCAAGATTTTCATTATCGAAACCGTAACTACTGACGAGCCTCGTCTCTGGAGTGTACAATGGTCCTGTCACGACTCCGAGGTATTGCTCACTAACCTAATACTGCTGAGGTACTCCTCCTGTCGAGTAGCACGGGTTAGCCACCCAAACACAGTAGTGCTTCCCACCGAGGTATGTCACCCAAACACAGTAGTGCACACCCCCTAGTAGCCTACTGAGGTACTCTGCGGACGAGTACCGCAGGTCTTCACTGTCACACACGTAGTGCACCGTCCTCCATGGGTCTGCACCCAAACAAAGTAGTGCTCCATCCACTGGGCTAGTCGACTCACTCCAAGTCGAGTCGGTCAAGCAGTCGTCAGGTCTCAGTTGGCTACACAGTCTCCATACTCTACACGCTTGTCTCTGGGAGGGTCCACTCCACGAGCTACAATTCTATACTCCAAGTATCTCAATGTCCCACTAAGAATTATCTCAAAGGACCGCCTCGTCATAGGGGTCTCAACGCAACAGACGACATGTCAATCGGACGCCCGGTCTGTGAGTTATTAGCCTTTTTGTCACAAGGGCCCGGTTGGTTTCATGAGAGAACCAACCCGGCCGTATCTCAACTGTACCCCGAACTCTCATAGGGTATACTCATAGGGACCATTTCTCAACGAGATCACCAACGCCGCTGACGGTTCGTCAAACGGACGTCTGGTCTGAAAGATAACAGCTTTTCCGTTCCAAGGGCCCGGTTGGATTTCGGGTACAATTCAACCCGGCCACTATCCAACAGCAACCAAAAATCGGGTGAAGTATGCCAAAAGTTCCATCTCATCAAGATAAATTCAACGAGACAGACGGCGCGTCAATCGGACGCCCAGTTTGTGAGTTATTGGCCTTTTCGTTCTAGGGGCACGGTTGGTTTCGTGAGCGAACCAACCTGACCGCACTCCGATGGAATCCATACCTCGATTAGAGTAAGCCAAAAGATCCGTCTCACTTGGAGGAATCCATCAAAGTCGACAGAAGGTCAATCGGATGTCCGGAGTTCATGTTATGAGCGTTTCTGCTCCTAGGGCCCGGTTGGTTCCGTGCACGAAACAACCCGGCCGAACCCAAAGTATTCCGAAACCATGAGTGCAATATGTCAAAATGACTGTCTCGGTCCAAGGATCGCATCGCCGCTGACGGTGCGTCGATCAGAGGTCCGTAGCCCATGTTATGGGTGTTCGATCGGAAACAAACCGAAATGGGGGATCTGGGCCCGACCCAGCCCGGCCCAATCCCCCCCGGGGTCGGCCAACACCAGGTCGACCCACCCAGGTCAGGGTCCGGCCCATCCGGGCGCGGCCCGGCCCGGCCGGTGCGGCCCGACCCGACTGGCTCGGTCCGGCCCGACCGGCAGCCGCGGCTCGGCCAGCGTGGCCGAGCGGAAGCCGTGGAGCGGGGGGTGCACGGCCCCCATCGCCGTTGATTGAAGCCGGCGGCGGTCTGCGCCGCCGCCAATCCTCCGGGATCCCGCGCGGCCGCGAGATCCCTCGTGCTGCACAGTCGCGGTAAGGTGCGGCGGTTGATTCCTCCGGTGGCGCGCTTGGGCATTGCCGCGTCCTGGCAGCCGGACGGTTCTGGCCGCCGCCCCCGGTCGCTGGTGGCGCCGCGCCGGCGACCCGCGCCTCCTGGTTTTCCGCGGGCCACCGGAGTTCCTCCGGTGGTCTGTTTTCAAAACCATTTGTGCCGGCGTTCATCTCGGGTATCTAACTTTACTACGGAAGCTTCAAAATAACCTTGTGGCCCCGTTTGTTGTCGCCCGTCAATCCGCACGTCAATCAACAAATCGCGCCGTCCTCGTGGTTCTCTGGTGCGACGCGATGGTGCCACACCCCTTCGTTGTGGCCCAACTCCGTCCGCATATGTCTTCGGGTTTCTCCGACGCGGTGCGACGACGTCGCGTCCTTGTTCATTTTCACGGCGTGGCGTGATGACGCCAAACATTCCTTGCCGCACGATTCCGCGCGATGCGACGGCACCGCGCTATTCCCGTTTCAATCCACAAAAGAAACCAACATGGATAAAGAGGATGGTCGGCCGTGTTTGTGCGGTCCGGCCCCCTCTCGTTAATTGATAGCAATTGGTCATATTTCATGAAGAACTTCAAGGTAATAATCACAAAAAAATTAAATAAATAAACCCCTACAGTTTTCCCGCAAACAAGAATTTCAAACCCGTAACATATTCTTCGCGGATCAACTTGATGTTTAGTTGATCCGCGTTCTTTGATTTAGAAGGAAGTAACATGGGGTTTATTAATATTCAAAAAACAATCCCCTACCTCGACATTTCTTGAACGGAGGTTCGTTTAACGAGGATTCGTCGTGGAAAGAGATGTCGCGAAAGAAGACGTTGTCTGCGTCGCGGTAAGAGGCGTCGTGAAAGGAGACGTCGCGGAAGGAGACATCAACCTCCGAGGAATCCAGCGTTCTTCACGTTCTTCGCGTTCTTCGTGTTCTTCGATGAAGGAGATGAAGAAACTCTTCAATCCTTAGCCTTTTTCTCCCCAAGACTCCAACACAAGAAACTATCCCAAAATAAAATAAGCTCACCTCTTATTTTATTAACATAATAGAACTTTTGAATTTCAAGAGTTCGAAATTTAAAAAGCCACACATAACTCACTTAATTAATAACATAAATTATTTATGTTTAAGTTATCAAGTGTTAATGGTGAGTTGAGGGGGGTTGAATAATATGAAGGGGTGGGGTTCGTGTGGGCCCCACCACCCTCATAACCTCTCTTGGGAAGTTGGGTAGTTACCCAACTTCCACCCAAAGCCTTAAACCACTAAAATAAAATAAAAATTGTAGTTAATTTATAAATTAAACTTCCACAATTTTTATCATCTTCTCTCATGAAAACGCAACTCCGGAAATGGCATTCCTAAGAAAGTACCAACGCTACGGTTCCATCAGTTCCCTCAAAATTCGATTCTGAGCAATGGTTCAAAAGTTAGAAAAACCCGCTCATCCGTTAACTGAACGTACCCGAGCCAAACTTCGGAAAATGATTCCAGGCACACCGGGCCTCGGAATCAGGCGTCTTCAGAAACTGCGTTCTTGTAAAATACCAATTAAAATTAAGAAAAAAATTTCTTGGAAATTTTCGGGTCTTTACATTACTCCCACATCAGGGCTTTACGTCCCCGTAAAGCTTCAACACAAACTAGGGTCACAAAAGCGGTATTGAGCACGCATCTGAGCCTTCCGCTCCCATGTGCTTACCTGGAGGTTCCCGTACTTCTAGAGAAAGTGCACCCGAGGAATCGTCCATCCTCATAGGATCTGCTCCTGTCAATCCTCGATTCCCACTGGAACCTCCGTGAAAGTCACCACATCGCGAAAGTCCAGCTCCCCATGGTCGATGATATGCGAAAGGTCGAGCACGTATCTCCTTAGTTGAGATACGTGGAAGTCTTCGTGCACCTGGTGCAATTGAGGTGGATGGGTCCATTGGTAAACCACCATGCCTACCCAGCTGAGGACTTAAGAAGGTTCGCTGAACCTCGGAGATAACTTCCCGCCTTGCCACATCTCCGTAAACTTCGTCGAGGTGAGACCCATATAAGGACGTGATCGTCATCCTCTAACTCTAGAGGTCTCCTATTCCTGTTAGAACTTGAACTTGAAACGACTGCTGCCACGAGGTTATGGTTGACCGACTCAAGAGTGATCGGTCGCACCCTACTGTGTAAGAGTTACCCTTCACTGCCTGGGGTTTCCTATTTCGCCGACCAAGGAAAACTCATCCCGACGTTCTCCAAAAACCGTCAATTTGAGTATGAACAGTTATTGCCCATTCCATACTCAAACTAACGCTGTAAGCCCTCGATGCTGCCACCAAGAGATTCCAACCGAAACTATCACCTCGAGGGTCTGACCACACCGTCGGCGTAAGTGTGATTATCGAGTCTCCTCCCAAGGTATCTCCATATGTGAGGGTCAAGTCCACGGCTTACCGGAAACTATAGGTCTGGAACAAGATTCGTGAAAGCAAGGAATGATTCATATCGACGTCTGTTACTACAGAAGCTAGTAGTGGACACATACTATCCCTTAAAATATTTTTAGAGCCATTGGGTCACTCTCCCTTACCGCATGCAGCTACTCTCGTCCTCCGCCCTCCATCTCCCTGAGCCTGGAGGGGATAACCAAGGCGGGTGGTTGTAGAATGTTAAGATGTACACCACCTCATGCTGCTCTCCTAGCTCTTCCTCCACGTCTGGTGCTTCACAGACTCATCACTCCTTAAAGATTCCTCTTATGGAAACATTTAACATGCCCGAGTCTCTAAGACTGGTGCCAGTTTCCTATTTCATACTGCACTGTGCAGTCTTCATGTGCTCATGGATGATCTGCACCTTCCTTGCCTACGATCTGAAAGAGCTGCAAAAATTTCTCCTTTTCCGAAAAGAGAAACTCGGTCTCATCCCCTGGATGAACCACACCCATTGCTTAATACAGTCAATCCTGACATGAATGATGTATTCATTCCATGGATGACATCGTAAGGCCTCGACATTACTACCAAGAGATCCAACTGTCACTCTCGCCTCCAAGGGTCGAGTCACACTGTCGGCATCAGTGTGAGGTCACTGGGTCTCCTCCAGTAGAAAACTCGAAAGTGAGGGTCAAGTCAACAGTCTTAACTGGGACCACTCAGTATAAACCAAATAAAGGAAAGGAAAGAAAACACCTCAAAGATAAGTGTCTTTTTATTATTGCAGCTCATAGTACAAAAACACGAATACAATAGAAACATGGAACTATAAGTACAAGGGACGTATCCACTAGTTCCGCTCCTGTCCACCTTCTCCCGGAGCTCTACTGCCTTGTCCACTGCTCGGCTGTTGCTCAAGCACTCGTCATTGCTTCTGCCTCGGTGGCTCCTCCAATGCCTGCGGATCAACTGTATGAGGAGTCGGACAGTCACGTGCCAAGTGACCCTTTCCGCCGCATGAGTAAAACTGTCTGTTTCTGGCACGCCTAGCTCTGTCCCCACCCCGGGTGCCCCGCACCACCGATCCTAAAACCTGAGATCGCCCAACTACTGGTCTGGTCCTCCTGACCTCTGCATCATCTGTCTACTGCCCACAGATGACTCGGCTACTGATCGAAAAACACGCGGCAAAGGCAGAAGATCCTGTACACGCTCAGGGTGTAGAGCTACTGGCACAAACTCCACCCTGAATAAGGTCTCGAAGTCTTCCCATGCGAAGGTTATCCTATCGCAAAACCGGAAAAGGTGGCTCCACCACCAGCCTGCTGCTTCCAGAAGAATGCTGGCAGCAAAGATCACAATGAAGTCTGCCAGCATCCCCACTAGCCTGAAGACTCTCACCACAGCCTCCAGCCAAACCTCAGCCACCTGCGGGTCCATCTCTCCCCGAAACCTGGGTGGCCTCTGGCGTTGGAAATCGTGCAGCGTGCTCAAGTGGCGTGCATCGCCTACTGCTAGGGCTGGTGGCATTGGTGGCCCAATGTATGGTAGTACCGTTGGTGCCTCCGCTGGTGCCTCAACTGCAAGAGGGCCCTATACCGAAGCCTCGTTGCTCGACAGGCTGTCAGTACGCACATCCCTCTGGGCTATAGCTGGTCGTCCGAGAAAAGGCAGCCTGAAAGAAACAACGTGACATGGTCAAACAATTATACCTGGTGAGATGACCTGGTTTGAGCTGATATTTAAATAAAACTTCTGGAAACACACACGCAACCACTGTTTTCGTGCACAAAGTCGGAAATCAGTTGTCAGGGTCCAGGTGTATGGATACGTTGGCCGCCAGCACCAACACTGGACTCCTTGAACTTAAAACCACACTCGGTACTCTTAACACTATTTCTTCACAGAAAGAAAATATCAGAGATATAAGTTCTACGGTAGAACCGACTCCTCTGATACCAATTTGTCACGACCCGTCCTCAGGGCCCGTGCCATGACTACCCCAAGCCCGCCTTCCATAGGCCAAGGACTAGCGACTAGCACCAAATGCGAAAATCCCGATAACTGGGAAGACGTTGCCTTTATAAAAGTATACAAAACACCACAGAGTACAAGAGAAAGTAAAACACTAAGTACAAAGAGAAGTGATAAAGGAAAATTGGCCAGAATACAAAACCAAGTGAAAGTACAACTACAACTGAACAAAGTACAACAGAAAAAATCAACAGCTGGAAGAACGGAAGTGGCTCCTGGGTCGTCCTCCTTGGATCCTACCTGAAGGGTAGGTACAGATGGCGCAGCTCCTGGATTGTCCACCACGGATCCTACCTGAAGGGTAGGTACAGATAGCTTCCACAACGCTCTCGCCCATCATCCTCCTCCGAGTGTCGTCTCACCGTGAAGTCCACCTCCAGATACTGACTCATCGTGTAGTCCACCTCTGGG
Source organism: Viscum album (assembly GCA_963277665.1). Lineage (NCBI taxonomy): Eukaryota > Viridiplantae > Streptophyta > Magnoliopsida > Santalales > Viscaceae > Viscum > Viscum album. The sequence goes on from OY728125.1 coordinate 1,955,538,584, forward strand.
TACCGTCCAGTCCTCGAACACTCGGCCTCCGTCAGCACTGCCCGTCATCTGCAACCAACACAACGAGGTGCGAGCATAGCCCATGCAAGGGTGAGTATAACGATACTCAGTAGGGACCCCGAGACCCTCATGGTCTCACTAAAACCAACATGCATAACCAAAAAGAAAATCTCAACAGATAACCTCTACTTAGGTATATGCCATGCGTATACCTAAGTTATCAAGTAACTCATCTCAATCATGAGGAAAACACCAAGATTATGAAATTAACGGATAAACACTACCCAGGTATATGCCCATACATATACCTAAGTTATCAAGTGACCCATCTCAATCATGAGGTAAACACAAAGGTCAAAAGTCTCAGCTCAAACCAGGATTTTCATTATCGAAACTGTAACTGCTGAAAAGCCCCATCTCTAGAGTATACAGTGGTCCTGTCACGACTCTGATGTACTAATCACTAACCTATGACTTCTGAGGTACTCCTCCTGTCGAGTACCACAGGTCAGCCAGCCAAACACAGTATTCCTTCCCGCTGAGGTATGTCACCCAAACAAAGTAGTGCACACCCCCTGGTAGCCTACTGAGGTACTCTCCGGATGAATACCATGGGTCTGCACTGTCACATAGGTAGTGCTCCGTCCGCCATGGGTCTGCACCCAAACAAAGTAGTGCTCCGTTCACTGGGCTAGTCGACTCACTCCAAGTTGAGTCGGTCAAGTAGTCATCAGGTCTCAGTCAGCTACACGGTCTCCGTAGTCCGCACATTCGTCTCTGGGAGGATCCGGTCAATGAGCTACAGGTCGATACTCCAAGTATCTCAAAGTCCCATGAAAAAGTATCTAAAAGGACCTCCTCTTCATAGGGGTCTCAACGCAACAGACGGCACATCAATCGGACACCCGGTCTGTGAGTTATTAGCCTTTTCGTCCAAGGGGCTCGGTTGGTTTCGTGAGAAAACCAACCCAACTGTATCTCAACTGTACCCCAAACTCTCATAGGGTATACTCATAGGGACCGTTTCTCAATGAGATCACTAACGCTGCTGACGGTTCTTCAAACAGACGTCTGGTGTGAAAGATAATAGCATTTCCGTTCCAAGGGCCCAGTTGGATTTCAGAGACAATCCAAACCGGCCACTATCCAATAGCAACCAAAACTCCGGCGAAGTATTCCAAAAGTTCTGTCTCATCAAGAGGAATTCAACGAGACAGACGGCGTGTCAATCGGACGCCCGGTCTGTGAGTTATTGGCTTTTTCGTTTCAGGGGCCAGGTTGGTTTTGTGAGTGAACCAACCCGACCGCACTCCGACGACATCCAAACCTCGAGTGGAGTAATTCAAAAGATATGTCTCCCTTGGAGTAATCCATCAATGTTGATAGCACGTCAATCGGATGTCTGGAGTTCAAGTTATGAGTGTTTCTGCTCCGAGGGCTCGGTTGGTTCCGGGCACGAACCAACCCGGCCGAACCCAAAGTATTCCGAAACCTTGATTGCGATATTTCAAAACGACCTTCTCGGTCCAAGGATCGTATCACCGTTGACGGTGCATTGATTGGAGGTCCGTAGTCCAAGTTATGTGTGTTTGATCGGAAGCAAACCGAAATAGGGGATCTGGGCCCGGTCCGACCGAACCCAATCCCCCCCTGGTTCGGCCGGAACTGGGTCGACTCGCCCGGGTCCGGGTCTGGCCCGGGCTTGGGCCGGCCCGACCGGCCAGCCATGGCAAGTCCAGCGTGGCCGAGCCGAAGCCGTGGAGCAGGGGGGTGCGCGGCCCCCCTCGCCATTGATTGAAGCCGACGACGGTCTGAACCGCCACCAATCCTCCGGGATCTCATGCGGCCGTGAGATACCCCGTGCCGCACCTTCACGGCAATCCATGGTGGTTGATTCCTCCGGCGGTGCGCTCGGGCGCTGCCGCCTCCTATCAGCCGGACGGCTTCGGCCGCCGCCCCCAGTCGCCGGCGGCGCCGTGCCGGCGACCCGCGCTTTCTGGTTTTCTGCGGGCCACCGGAGTTGCTCCGGTGGTCCGTTTTCAAAACCGTCTGTGCTGGCGTTCATCTCGGGTCTCGAACTTTACTGAGGAAGCTTCAAAATAACCTTGCGGCCCCGTTTGTCGTCGCCCGTCAATCCACACCTCAATCAACAAATCGCGCCATCCTCATGGTTCTCCGGCGCGACGCGATGACGCCACGCCCCTTCGCTGTGGCCCAACTCCGTCCGCATATGTCTTCGGGTTTCTCCAATGCGGCACGACGGTGTCACGTCCTTGTTCGTTTTCAATGCGTGGCGTGACGACGCCGCACATTCCTTGCCGCACGATTCCGCGCGATACGACGACACCACGCTATTCCCGTTTCAATCCACAAAAGAAACCAACATGGATAAGGAGGAGGGTCGGCCGTGTTTGTGCGGTCCGGCCCCCTCTCGTTAATTGATAGAAATTGGTTATATTTCATGAAGAATGTCAATGTAATAATCACGAACAAATTAAATAAATAAACCCCTACAGTTTTCCCGCAAACAAGAATTCCAAACCTGCAACATATTCTTCGTGGATCAACTTGATGTTTAGTTGATCTGCGTACTTTGATTTAGAATGAAGTATCATGAGGTTTATTAATATTCACAAAACAATTCCCTACCATGACGTTGCTTGAACGGAGGTTCGTCGAATGAGGATTCTTCGCGGAAAGAGACTTCGCGAAAGAAGACGTCATCGGCGTCGCAGTAAGAGGTGTCGCGAAAGGAGATGTCGCAGAAGGAGACGTCGACCTCCGAGGAATCTGGCGTTCTTCACGTTCATCGCGTTCTTCATGTTCTTTAACGAAGGAGATGAAGAAACTATTCAATCCTTAGCCTTTTTCTCCCCAAGACTCCACCACAAGATACTAACCCAAAATAAAATAAGCTCACCTCTTATTTTATTAACATAACATAACTTTTGAATTTCAATAGTTTGAAATTTAAAAAGCCACACTTAACTCACTTAATTAATAACATGAGTTATTAATGTTTAAGTTATCAAGAGTTAATGGTGATTTTAGGGGGGTTGAAGAATATGAAGGGGTGTTCTTCATGTGGGCACCACCACCCTCATAACCTCTCTTGGGATGTTGGGTAGTTACCCAACTTCCACCCAAAGCCTTAAACTACTAAAAGAAAATAAAAATTGTAGTTAATTTATAAATTAAAGTTCCACAATTTTTATCATCTTCTCTTGTGAAAATGAAACTCCGGAAATGGCATTCCTAAGAAATTACCAGCGCTACGATTCCATCGGTGCCCTCGGAATTCTATTCCGAGCACCGGTTCAAAAGTTAGAAAAAACCACTCGTCCATTCACTGAACGTACCCAAGCCAAACTTCCGAAAATGAATCCGGGGACACCGGGCCTCAGAATCAGGCGCCGTCAAGAACTGTGTTCTTGTAAAATTCCAAAGAAAATTACGAAAAAAAATTCCTTGAAATTTTGGGGTCTTTACAATCACTTCTCAGGGTTTTAATCTTAAGTCCACTAAGATTTTCTACAGACTTGGAATATTTAACAAAGTAAGAACAGGCTTCACTTTTGTGAGCTAGAAAATATACCCAAGTATATCTACAGAAGTCATCTACAAGAACATAGACATAGTACTTCCCATTTAAACTAGAAACTCTTTAAGGTCCAAATAAATCCATGTGAACCAACTCGAGAGGTAGAGAAGTTGACACTTCTTTATTTGATTTAAAAGAAACTTTATGTTTCTTTCCCTTTTGATAGGGATTACAAACATTGTCTGCTGGAAGTTCAAGTTTGGGTAGGCCTCTAACTATATTCTTCCTAGTATTTTTTCTAAGTGAGTGTACATTTCAGTGTCCTATTCTTCTGTTCCAAAGCCAAGACTTTTTATGAAAATCATTTAAACAAGTAATATTTTTCTTTGCTAAAGAATTCAGATCAACATCATAAACATTTTCATTTCTTAAAGAATAAAACACTAAAACATTTTTAGAATTAAAAACATTGCAAGAATAATTTTCAAATTTAACAGAAAAAACATCATCACATAACTGAGAAATACATAGAAAATTGTATTTAAGTCCATCAACAAATAAAACCTTAGAAATTAATACTGATTTAGTGTTACCAATTTGGCCTAAGCTGATTATTTTTCCCTTTAGAGTTGTCACCAAAAGTGACAAACCCTCCATCAACTTTGACTAAGATTTTAAAGAATTAGAAGCCTCCTGACATATGTCTCGATCATCCACTGTCCAAATACCAAGGCTTTGTATAGGATCTCTTTAAGAAGGTTCCCTACAAAACATATTTAGACAGGAAAAGATTTTGGTACCCAGATCTTCTTGGGTCCAGACAGGTTAGCCAATAGAACTTTAGGTACCCGAATTTGTCTAATGGGTCTCATACGATTTGTAGAATCAACTGATTTTGAAAGGTAAACTTTATTGGATCTGTAACTATGAATATAACCAGTTGAGGCATATAAATATCCAGAACTAGAACTACCAGTATTCTGTCTAGATTTAGGAATGAATTTAGTTTTGGTAAATTTTCTCTGTCCTGGTTGGTATCCTATACCATTAGTGTATCTAGGTGCTATTTTATTACCTAGCATCTGAGTAAGAGTATCTTTACCATTTGTAAATTTCTCTAAGTCTTTCTTGAGTTTCTCATTAGATAATTTCAGTTCAGTGTTTTCTTTAAGCAACTGAGCATTATTTTCTATTTCAATATCAAGATCAGATTTATGTTTAATTGTTAAAGTATACCGTTTATTTAAACCTTTGTATTTTTCTTTCAGCTCATTACAGGTTTCTTCTAACATATCACAGTATTCAACTAGTTCAGATTTTGTCATGTTTTCTGAGTCAGAATCATCTCCAGAATAATATGAATTTAATGAAGGTGTTTCAGATGCTACCGTAGATGTGTTTGTCATGAAACACATATTTTCCTTATTTATGTGTTCAGTTTCAGAAAAATCAGATTCAGTGGATCTATCCTCAGAAGCACTCCATGTAGCCTTCATGGATTTCCTAAACTTATTGTCCTTGTATTCATACCTCTTCTTTTACTTCAACTTTTGACACTCTTCTTTTATGTGTCCTTTCATTTTACACTCATAGCAGACAACATCATCTGATTTTTCAGGTTTCTTCCAATCCTTTTTCCAATGTCCTTTGTTGTCATACATTCCTTTGTAGTTTGATTTTATGAAAAAAAATTTCTACCTATAAAACTTCTTAAACCTTCTCGCAATGTGAGCCATCTCAGCATCACTATCAGAATCAATTTCACTGTCTTCAAAGCTTGAAGTCTCATTTATATCATGAAGCTTATCCTTATCTTTGTTCTTTGAAGTTGAAGTATTGAACGCAATAGACTTCCTTCTTGGTTCATCTTCTTCTTCTTTGATTACTTTGAGTCTTCTTCATAAATCATCAGCTTTCCAATTAGTTCCTTGATTGGCAGTTCCCCAATATCACATGATTCTCTAATGGAGACAGAAGTTCCTCTCCATCTTTCAGGTAGACATCTCAAAATTCTCATAATTTGTTCCTTTGATGGAACATCCTTTCCTAGAGAAGTCATTGTGTTAAAAATTTCATTAAACCTGAGATACATTTTAGAAATGGGTTCATCAGGCTTAATCTTAATATTATCGTACTTAATAGTATAAGTATTCAGTCTCATTTACTTAACATTAGTTGTTCCTTCATGAGAAATGGCTATGGTATACCAAATTTCATAAGCAGTTTTACAGGCAGATATTCTATTAAATTCCTCATCTCCTAAAGCACAGTACAATGCATTCATAGCTTTGCAATTATTATTGTAGGTAGCCTTAGTATCTTCATTCGAAGTAGTTCTAACAGTAGTAGAAATTTTATATTCTGATTTTATAGCAGTACAAATATCAAAACCCATGCTTTCTAAATGAATTTTCATCTTGATTTTCCACTGATCATAGTTAGTGCCGTTGAAAAAATGGTGGTCTTTGGTAGAAACACCTTCAAGTATGTTATCCATGATAACATACTTAAAGCAACAATTTTAAAGTGATAAAAGTTTAGAAATAACAGAACTTTTAAGAACTTTAAAATACAACTAAAATCACAGTTGAAAAAATAGAGTACTTTAGAAAAATATTTAAATATCCTCTGATACAAAATGTTGGTCGGAGTGGACACTCAAGAGGGGGGGTGAATTGAGTTCCAAATAAATTTTCTGCTTAAAAAACTTTGTCTTAAAATCCCCCAAATAAAACACAGAATTAAACTGTAGTGAATTTATATAAAAATAAAAGTTAGGTTAGGTTCTCAAAGGATTGATTATTTCCAAGTTAATCAAATCAGAAAAATTGACTAACTTTTGAAAATAACTTACTGATTTACCACTAATATAAACGCTTGCGAGTTTAATTATCAAAGTGACTTTAAAACAGTTTTGGTTTTAAAGTGGTTTGCAGCGGAATAAAAAATAACTTTGAAACTAAATAAGAATAGCAGGTTTAACCAAGAGGTTCAGTCTCAAGTTGAGACTTAGTCCTCTCAAAACTTTATATAAAAGTGATCCACACCCTGGATCGGGGTTCACAATAGTATGCAACTGTCCAGGTTCAAGACCTCTAACACTGTTATCCGTGGGAACAAAAACAGCAGCTCCAGCTGTCCAGGTCACACATGACCTCTACCACTATCCCAGTGGGAAATAAAAAGATGGAAGATTGTGAGTGAGGATTTACAGATCCTCCAGTTAAAGTACAGGAGACAATGTGTGTGTTAAATACAGCACATAACACACACTGCTCAATATTTAAAAAGATAAATCACAGAGAAAATATTTAGAGTTTAGAAATGGATCTGGTGATTGTCGTTCAATTATGGACTCCTTCGATTGATCAGAATTTTCTCTGAGTCCTCTTCTGGTTTTTGTCTGGAAAACAGAGTATCGTCTGTTTCCTTGTGTTCCAGGTGTAGAGACTTTCGATGAAGATTTTGAGTTGATGTTATCTTTTTTGTTATTAGCTCATCTTTGGTATGCAGAAATGTGTGTGAGATTCTAGTAAGATCAGTCATCTCTTTGCATTCACACTTGGTTGTTCTTCTAACACACCCGTGGTATGTATGTCTCTGTGTATTCGTATATTCATTCCTCACTTTGCAGTAGCACATCCTTCCTTTATTTAAAGCACGAGCTCCGGAAAAAGATGATTTACTTTTTGCAGGTACGAGGTGCGATTCCCTGACATCCAACAACACATATTAAATAAATTTCAGTGTATTAAAATATACCTGATATGACTGTTGGTTAGATTAAATAATGATAATGAAATTAAAGCAGCATCGGGTTCTGTCTCTGGAAAGGTGGCTTTGGATATCGGTAGCCTTGTGTATCGGTAGGTCTAAGTATCGATAGCTTCTTGTGTAATGGTAGCCTTTCCATCAGTAACTCTTCTATCGGTAGACTTAATATCTAATGGTAAGATTTCTGTCATTCGACTTGATTGCATTGGTAGCGGTAGACTTTCTTGTATTGGTGGGATTCGCATATCGGTAGGCTTTGCATAATGGTGACCTTCTTATATCGGTAAGCTTAGTATATCGGTAACCTTCTGTGTATTGGTAGACTTGCATATCGGTGACCTTCGAGTATCGGTAGGCTTTGATGTAACGGTAACCTTTTTATATAGGTAGCGGTGGCTTTGTCTTGTATCAGTAGACTTCCTTTGATAATAGTAGCTTCAACATATCGGTGGACTTGTGTGTATCAGAAGCTCTGTTCTATAACGGTAGCTATTATCTGTAACGGTGAACATTAATGTAACATTGACTAGTCTGTATCAGTAGCTCTCACATAGCGGTAGACTTAACTATATTGGTAGCTCTGTTCTTTTTAAGCATTCTATTGGCAGAATAGGTTAAGTCAGAGTGTACAGACATCCAGTAACCGAAAGACTAATATTTAAACATAGAACAATAGAACAATACTAAAAGAAAATAAATATCTAGATTCCCAAATAAGTATTTAACCATTTATCAACTAGGGATTAACAAAATACAAATAATCATAATTGGGATTATCAAAATATAATAAAGCGACTAGATTCCCAGAGGGTTCAACATACATAATAACATTTTTAAAAATTCCATGGATTTTAAGACATCATTACTATATACGAATGAATTAAAAAATTAATAAAAACATTTACTTAGAAATATTTTATTTGATAATAAAACTCATGAATTTAATATATTAACATTAATTTTGAAACGCATGATTAAAATTTTGTAACCTCATTAGTATCCCTATGAAAATATGATTTTATTTTATATACATTCATTATTTTAGGAGTAAGTTTTATCACCCTTATAAATTAAATATTATGAAATAATTATCATTTCAAGAATCATCATATGAAATTAGATAATAAGGTTATTTTTTATTCCTAATAATTAGTTTCTAAAGATAAAAATTAGTTACTATGATAAAAGTAAATTACATAAAAAGGTGAAATGGGAAAGAGCATAAAATATATCAAACTTTATATCTTATTTTTTGGGCATAATAGGTTTCTCAATCAATTAAACTCCGATAACCATTAGTATCAAATATTTTTAACCAATTTCTTTTTCCTTTAACATGACATTAATATAACATTTTGGGTATTTATAAAAGTGTCACCTATATCACTTGTAAAAGGTGCCCTTCACTATCCAAATAATTGACATACCAATATCCTTGAATCTCCAAAAAATCATACCCAAACCCAATTTCATGTATGTCTCCCATGTTTTTAATTTTTTCTTGTTAACATTACATTCTAATAAATCTCAATGATTTGTCCTAAGAAGTAATGTAAAAAATCATCATCACTCAATTTTTATTTATATTTTTTTATTTATTCATCAACTTCATCAAAATACACACTATTCATAATATTACAATTTCTTCAGTGTTATAAATATAATTAAATGTTATTATGTTAATGGAATAATAAATTTTTTACCATCCTCAAAACCATTAGAATAATAAAAATATCCCACGTGTATATGGGTAGACTTCCTCCTCTGTAAATGAGATAATTCGTTTTTCATCAATGAAATATATGGATGTTTGTATAAGTTTATTTGATGAATAAGTATAATAATTATGATTTTTTTATGAATTTTTCAATTTAAATCATTATCTACCTTTCTTTATTTTCATTCATTTAAATATGAAAACATCAAACATGTGTACATGCATACTACCGATTTCATGAATAACATATTTAATTTTTCACTATGTCATTTCATGGATGATTATAAAACAATTATATAAATATTGTATTTATAACATGATTTTGGTTGTATACAGTTAAATGGTTCATTCTATTAATGTCATTATTATTTGGGAAATGAAAACATCACTCTAATAATGTTCAAACTAGAGCCTCTATGGATGATGTGTTGCAGTTTTCTTCACAATATTTATGGATGGTTATCGAAATCATTAATGGTTAAATATTATTATAAAAAATATATTATAACCCATTTTATATTCTATTAGTATAATAGAATATAAATTTTCATCATAATGTAATATTTTGATATCGTTAGATTTCATGAAAAAGGTCCATCATTGATTTCATCTTCAAAAATAATTACTAAAACTCAAATTGAATGAAATTATAAAATTAAAATTAGTAATTTAAATTTACTGGTGTATCATATAAGATATAAAAATTATTAGAATGTATCAAATAATGAGTATATACTCTAATATTATGAAGCATATACAAAACAATCAAAGGTACTAATATCAGATCATGGAAATTAATAGTCACTGGCTGAAGAATGTATAATGAATGAATATAATTAAATATTAAAAAATGTAATATATATTAATATTATTATAAAATATAATATTAATATAGTAGTTTTTATTATAAATTTTTTGAAATCACTTTTAGAGAATTCAAAAGTCACGTAAGGGTTTCTTGTCTCAATTTTCATTATTTTTGAAATATCCCAAATTCAACGTGTTTGTTTAATATTTTGGAGTATATACTACCTATTTGACAGATTTTATCATTTTCATATATATATTCAAGGTATTTAAAGTTTCATTTCAGGTTTTATCTTTAAATATATTTATATTAAAAAGTAACTAAATCCATTGTTTTTTTCTAAATAATTTTAATTCCTTGAGTTACTATCTTTCTTATAGAATTTTATTATGATAATTTGGGTAAAATATATATTATTATTGAAATAAATTTCAATTCATTTATTATTTTTGGGGATTATAATTTCTCCCTCATAAAATCATTCTGGATTGGTTGTTACATGAATTCCTCTCCTGCGATCAAGTTCATTCTTTAAAAAAATTCTATATTGAAGAGAATAATCCCCACCATCTATAATGGATATTAAACTAACATATTCATATTATCTCCATCAAAAAATATTTTATATTTGTGTTCTTAAATCCTAATATGTAATATCTCATGTTTTATTCCTATTTTTCTATTCCTCTATTCAAAATAAATTATTCTTATAATATTTAGGAGGTGGGATTCAATAATAGTATTTATTAAATATTGTAAAAGTATTTTCCATTTAAGATTATATATTTTATCCTTAACTCCAAATTTCCACCAAAAAACATTATTGATTTAAAGTCTCAATTTTTAAAGATTCCTATTAATAGTTAATACATTCATATGTTTAAACTTTCCCCATTTTTGAATGACTTTAGAATGTTACATGTAACATCATATTTTATGGATTTGGTAAAAAGGTTTTCCATAAAATATTTTATATTTTGACATCCATTTTACCTATAATCATGAAAATTATTTTTAAATATTTATTTTAACTTCATTTCCAATTAACTTTCACCATATTTAATTTTTTTGAAATAATCAATTTTTAATTTTTTCTATAAAAATGCATTTTATCAGACGTCATGTATGTGTTATTTGAGAAATATGCCCTCTAAGTTTCCATGTTTATAAAAATAAATTTCTATTCACTTTTCTTAAAAAATGTTTTCAAATAAGGGTATAAAAAATTATGGGGTTTTCTTATTCTTTATGAAATAATTTTTTATTTATGTTTATAATACATTTCTCATCTATGTCTATATATTTTAATGATTCTTATGTTTAAATTTTTATATAAATTAATAATTCCATACACCATCGTTCTCGAGATTTCTTATGATAATGTAATAATATTTAGTAGTAAGAGATTGTATTCACACCATATATGTTAATTATTCCAATATGGTTGTTTAATGATTACTTGAGAGTTTTTATTACTTATTTTAATTATATTTATTTATTTTACATGGTTAATTTACTGAACATTACAATGTGATGGGTGGGGATCAAAATTATATAGTCCCATGATGCATTGGCTGATCTCTTGAGATAAATCAGTTAGCATATTTATGGAATTTTTTACATCCTGGACCTTATTCCTTGAAAAATAACTGAACGTAGTTGACAACATGGCCTCAGAATTTCCTCCACATATACTATTGTTTTTTGAATAATAGTGAGGGTCAATGGTGGAAGAGTGGGTAGCCTACACCCTCATAAATAGAGTGTAGTACATCAGTATAATCAAATCAAGTAATGGATGATTCATATAATATAATTGAGTAGTATAAAACTAAACATCCATCATAATAGTACCCATTTGAACACATCCATAAATTTCATTTACAAGATACTGATAATTCATAGTTATTCAAAATATAGGTAAAAGATGGAAACATGAATCTAGTACAACCAATGTATCAAAAGTACAAAAGCACCCCAAGAAACTATCCCTAGAGAGTGTCATGAGCTATAGAATAGTCTTGTGCTCCCCTAATCCTATTCAATAATGAATAAAGCATTAGAAAGACTGTGTTTTCCTCTATAACTAGATAAATATGTAATGTCTGTATGAGCATCCCATTTAACCCTAAATATGATTTTAGATAACAATCATTATTACCCCACCAAAAATATCATTAACGTAGCCGAGCAACCATTCAACTCGACATCTTACCCGGTCTGTTACAAGGATTTAGAGGTATTCCAAATTCCCACATACTTGAAACTGTTGTCAGTCATCAACATAAATCTAATGGGTTCAATTTTTATGGATAAAAAACTAATGAAAACCAACCACTAATATCACACAGTGACAGACCATGGGGAACCATGGGGAACCATAAACACTAAAAATAAATAATCTATAAATAGGTTCCATATAAGTTAATAATAGAAAAAGGCTACAAACTGAAATCATAATTAAAATCCTCCCAAATAATTCAATATCAATATATGAACTCTTATTAACCACCAACCATATCAAAAACTTACTCTAAATAAAAAACCTGAACAAAAAACCCGAACCTAAAAAACTTCCCAAGTCTACAAACAGAGAGTGAAAAAAGTAGGGTATGAGGATAAAAAACATTTTATGTAAGTATAACAGAGTCCATAAAATTTTCATCACCAAATTATTCGATAAATCTATTTAAAAATAATTTAAAAAATATTTTTTTTAACATTTTAATGATCCAATCCCATCTTTCCATGATAATCCTCATTAGAAAACAACCCTGCTGACCATATTTTCATTGAAACATATTTCAATTTTAAAAACCCATCTTTATAACCAAGTCACCTAATGAAACCACACCAGGTGATCAATGGTCCATGCTGAAAATAATGGAAGAGATATAATTAGAAAAATCCTATATATAAAGATGACCAAAGTAGAGTAAAATAATTTAGAACACAGAAATAATTAATTATGGGAATTTCATAACCATGATTATAAGAAACCCATTTAGGTATTTGGTTGAGACTCACCTACCAGCTTATTGTGTAGATCTGTTGTCAATAACCAAATTTCTTATTTAAACTAACATCACATGTGGTAGAGACCACCCACACTCTGAACCAAACCGGGGGGTTACCATTCCATCTAATTGGGACCAACAATAAATCCTCACACAACCCTCTATATTATGACCCAAAATCCTCAAATGATAGTATACCATATAACTATGAGGTCATCAAATTTTTGGAATAAAACAATAACCCATTGATATAACCATTAATTCAATTTTAATAATCTTACACCAACTATGATGAGGCCCTCTCCTTGGATGGAAAACCATATAGTTGACCATCACATAAACATCAAATCACAAGTGCCAACTAGGCCCAAACATCACATTAGTTACAAAATTTCTCCCCCAAATACTACATTGTAGAAACTCGGCCTTATCATTTTAAAATACAATAGCATTTCAAAAACCATTTCCAAAACTGGGGTGAAATTGCCATCCATTAATTGATAATTCCAAATGTGCCTTTTTAGTCATTTTGGTACCAAATGAAACCCCAAGGATAAAAATTTTATAATATTTATAAAACGTCACTTAAAAAAATTGGGGTAATTTGAAAACAATGTTACCATTTGTAAAATACTAGGGATTTGAAGAAATTATTTGAGATGAAAAACTATTTGAAAACCTTGTTTTAGAGGAATATTTTATATAGAAATCAATTATCATTTGTGAGACCATCCATATGTGCACCCTAAGGAAATTTGGATATGCTATTATTCAATGGATCCATTGTTGTAAGCCATAAAATAACAATAGTTTCAAATTAATAATCACAAGGAGAATTACGTTAAGGCACAAGGATTTTCGCACAAGATTTAAATATATTTAGACATAAAAAACTACATTCCAAGGTTATTCACATATGTCACCATTTATCCAAAATAGTGAAGTCCATTAATTATATCAAAACACCCAAATACACATTAAATACCAATAATAATTTTATCGTCAACATTATAAATATATATAAATAGGTATCATTTGGATGAACCTTCGAAAACCAAATATTAAATCAAATTTACAATATTGAATTGCCAAAATTATGTACAAAAACACATAATAATAATGAACAACCCCATTAGAAATCTATTTAATAAAAATCGAGCACCAATTGAATGGTCTGGAAAGGAAACAGATGGAAAGACATGCCTCAATGATGTTTGCATGAATCAAAATCCATGGTGAAGGAGGAACCAAAACCAGAAGACAAACCACACCCACTAACATTCAAAAGACACAGTCCAAATATCAAACCTCTTTCCTAGGGTGTGTCCATGATAGAAAAATCAAAAGGGAAAAATTATCCCAAGGAAAGTATTTGAGAGGAATGATAAGAAGACTTAACTAAGGTGGAATCCACCAAACAATTGAAGGAAAATAACCAAATGAAAAGAAACATGAGAAGAGGTAGCTACACGAGGCAACTGAGGGGGAACCTGAATGAGAGAGAGATTATAGGGGTGGACTTGGGTTCAAACATAATGTGGAAAATAGTGAATTTAAACATTTTAAATAAATAAGGAATATTTAAGGGTTTGGTCTCACAATTTTCCAAACCTTTCATCAACCATGTACACCCTACCATAGGGAAGGGGCACACATAAAACATAGCTGCAACATTTGGGAAACCATGAATAGTTTTTGTAACTCTTATCTATCAAGTGATAGATACACCACCAACACATTCCGAACAGTTTCTCCTAATTATGCGTAACCTTTCACCTTACCTCTGAAACCACCCAAGAGCCACTAGGTTCCTCCTTGGCCTCACACGATTTCAAGAAAACCATTGGAAGCTTATGGAACAAAATGTTTGCATGATTAAATTTAACTGAAAACAGCACTAGCCTTAAAAATCAAAAAAATTTACCCTCAAGCCATTCACACTAACTGTGAAAAGGGACACAAATGTACCAAAACCATAAAAACTAATCAAATTCCACCAAGAATATTTCTCAAAAATTAACAAAAAATTTTAATCTCAATAAAAGAATAAAATAAATAGACAACCATGGTTTGGATGTAATAATTCCCCCAACATATAATGTTCTTCCCCATGAAAGTCACCCATCTGAACAAGGAACAAAATCGAGCATAAAACTGAATGAGACCAAAAAACCATGAACCTCAAGGTGAAATTTCACTCCCCATGTCACAAACAACAATCTCAAGATTAAAAACCCAAAAAATGAACCACTAGGAAAGAAAGATTAAAGGAATATCCCATCCATAAAAAACAGGATAACATTGACCAACACTGAGAAACCCAATAAAAACAAAAACCATGACTCCCAACTACACCACCACACGAACTTCTAGTACAAACCAAATAATAAAAACACCAAGTACTCAAATATTAAAACAAAAACTTCAAAAAAATGGAAATTCTTGGATGGAACTTGAAACAAATTGAGAAACCAATCCCAATTCATCATTTGGTAAATACAAAAAAAACTATAGAACATGAATAACCAAAAAAACTAATCTACTATAAGGATAACCACTCCGGTTTCTCAAAATAAAAAAAACCTCAAACATAGAAGAAAACAATCCAAATAGTCTTTTACGACAAGTACGAACATATAATATTATAGAAAACTGTACTAGAGAAACTAAAACTATCTACACTTAAACAATAGTGAAAAAAATATAGGCAATGATTCCCCAAACCCAATGATTTGTGACTACGTGAAAAGCCTTACACTAGGGATTACGGTTGGAGCCCATATATCATGAGACATCTGGTTCCCTACAGTCTGGAGCATACATCCTCCACCCAAGACATCCTCTTCTGGAAACATTTCTCATTAAAATTCTCCTGATGACCCAAACAACCACACTGATTGCAATTTTATATTTTATTACAGAAACAGTAATTAGAATTGCCAAACTGACCAAAATAGTGTCACATGAATGGATATACCAAAAAAAAGCTGATACTAACAATGTACTCTCCTCCATAACAGGTTTCTCTAGAAACCTCTCACATAATAAAGAACCATCACAATTTCCATGAAAATTGTATTTTTTATCACTAAAGATTGTACTCTAGGGTAAAATTCACGACAAACACCAAATCCACCAACTTTGAAAATTATATTTCCCTAGAGGAAAGAACTCCATTTAGAATCATTGGATGAAGACCCAATATAAGGGAGGATGCTTTGGTTGATTCTATGACACACTCTCTTTATAAAAAGGAAACACCTCTTTGAAGTAATCAATATAGGCCTTCATTTCCCACTGAACATGCTGAATACACAAGAGCTCTAAAATTTTCTTCACATTTATCTCTTTAGGTATGAAACATTAGATGAATGTGTTCCAAAATACTTCCCAAAAAATACCACCTCACAAAAAAGGATGGATGATCACCTTCCACCAATCCAAAATTAAACCCTAAAATAAACATAAAATAGAACAAACTCTCTTGGCCTCAATAGTTCGCAATGACAAGAAAAAACATTTGACTTTATCAAGAAACTCCATAGCTTCTAACAGTCCCCAATCACCATGAAGAAAAATAAAAAACTAAGAATAAATTAACTCTTCCACCCCACTCGGTGTGTGGGTAGAGCTAACAACTAGAAAAGACTTTATGGAAAACATTGGCAACATTATAAGAGGTATACTATAAATAACACAAGGACACAAAACTGAATCAACATCAAAACAAAACTCAATGAAAAGTAATATCCCAAGACAGTACATCATGATCAAAAACCAAACAACACAAAAAAGCCACATTTTTCATTCAAAATACACCATATCCAATCAAAATTTGTAACCATATTACTCTAAGAAAAATTTATCAAAATTCCAAAAGTCATTTTCCAATCCCACTTGAACAATAAATCCCACATTTTAAAATAAATCCATAATATAAAATAATTTTTAGTTTGAAAGTATTCAATCCAAAAGCCATTAAAACATTTAGATCCATTCACAAAAATAAAAACTAAACAAATACCAACTCCCATTGACCAAAGCTCTATAATTGGGGGACCAATAGCCATGCATGGACTGAAAACATTTCTAAGAAGACCATTCCCCATGAAAACACCCACAACTAGAAGCATTCTGAACATTGGACTTGGTCACCACAAGTGATTATAGTCTATTTAAGACCACCGTATAACACTATTTCACATTCATTTTCATCCCCCAAACCCAAAAACCCGAAGACCAAAATAGCAGACTCAAATCCCATACCACCCCTGGTAACATAAGGATCTAGGTTAGAAATAGTTTATAATGGTCTTCCAATAGCTACCTCTCTAGTCCCAACAGAACTATCTCTGATCAACTAGGTTCCCAAAATAATAATTTTCTCCCTTGATATGATATTTTAAAGAACTAGGTCAAGATTCCATCCAACCCGACCCTGATCCAGTCTGTTTCATGGGCTGAGAGGCATTCTTGATGCTTACGATATGGAAACCAGTTTTTAGAATCAAAGAAAATATAATCAAAATGTTTTTTACAATAACAAGTTGATACAAATGAACCATGTAGGGAATGTAGTGAAAGACCCGGTGGATTCATAATGATTTAGCATAAATAATATGTAAATAATATCATTATATAGTAAAAACTAAACATTATTTAAAAATAAAAATATAACTAAAACAAACCTGGAAACAATATGTTCTCTATGTGACCTTTTGATCACCACAAACCATAGGACCAACCTCCTCTAAAATAAAAATTAAAACCAAAAAACAAAAACCAACAAAATAGATATTCTCTACTGATGTCCAGTGTCATAGGTTGGGTGTGTGAATACACAACTCGGTAAGTAACCACCACATATTCCTTATATTTCCTTTCCTAAAACTGTTTATAAACACTAGTTTGATATATATTTTGAAAATAGGTATTTTTTCATTTTAAAGAACCAAACATATATCTCTAGGAAAATCCACATCACAAAACAGCCCATCCATCCTTCTTTTCACTAGAAAAAAATATATTTTTAAAACCCTAATCAATAATAAAATCCAAAAAATAAACCACACCCGGTGATTAAAGAGCCCTGATGAAATTAATGGAAATAATAAAAGAAAGAAAATACTAGTATGGATTATGACTAATGTATTGTAAAATATATCAAAATATATAGATATGTAATTATGGGAACATTATAAACATCTCTCATATTAATCCATGTATGTACTTGGTTTATAATCACCTATCATTATAAGGTGTAGCTATATAGTCATATAACTAACAGGATTCTCTATAATAGCCTCACTAGTAGTAAATACTACCAAACCTACCAACAAAACCAGATGTACCAATCCATCTTAATGTGTACCAGTATTAAGCCATCACTCAACCATCTAGATTGAGCCCCTGAATCCCATCATTATAGTATAGTAGAGAATTATGAGATCATCGTATGAATTCAATAAACAAGTATCCCAAAAATTCTATCTTTCAACATTTCTCGAACTCTAACACCAACAATGTGGATGTCCTATCCCTAGAGGGATAACCATAAAGGTTCCCATCACACAAGAGGCCCCAAAAAAGTCCCAACTAGGCCTATACATCACATGAATTTCCAAACCACTATCTACAACACTAAAAAGTAAAAACCGAGCCATAAAATTTACAAATCCATGTCCATTTAGAAAACCATTTCTGGAACCATGGTGAAACCACCACTCATTCTTAGAATATTCGAAATAGGCCTTTTATGTGATTTAGGTAATAAACTATACCACGATGTTCCAAATATTAAACGATTTAGAATTTTTTTTGAAACAATTATTGAGTGATTTGGAAACCATGGAATCATTTAAAAATCCAAAGGGGTTTCAAGGAACAATTTGAGATGAGTAGAATTTTGAAAACCTGACTCAGGAGGTAAGTTTTCTATATAAATGCATTATCATTTACAAACCAATCCATATATTCACCATATGCACATATGTATATTTCCACATCCAATGGAAACCTTGTTGGAATCCATATAATAATAATTGATTCAATTTAATAATCCCATAAAGAATTACATCAAAAAACACAGATTTACACATATATTTTAAACCATTTTAGACTCAAATAACCAAATATGATTCTTTTTACCCCATGCCACCATTTATCAAAATCCCAACAATGCCAATCATTATCTAAAAACACCCAAATAAACTTTAAATACAAATTTGCATTTTATCAAGCACATTACATATATATACATATAAGAATAATATGGAAAACCCTTTTGAAGCCAAAATTTACATGGAGTTGCAAACATTGAATTGCAAAAAACAAATTAACACCAACACATCCCTAGGATGAATAACAAGATTAGAAATATATTTACGAAAAACAAAACACTAATGGAATGTTACTAAAAGGAAAATGATAGAAACACATACCATAATGACTTTGGGAGGAAACAAAACCCTTGTTGAAGAAATAACCAAACCCTAGAGAAAAACTACACACCCAAACATTCATGAAACACAAACCATGAATTAACCCTCTTCCCAAGGGATTTTTCATGATAAAACCAATACAAGAGAAACTAAGAAACCAAGGGAATGAATGAAGAAGCAGGGGAAGAAGAATCACTCAAGGGGTAATAGTCTAAAAAATAACAGTAGACGAAACCCAAATCAATGAATATTAGAGGAGAATTACCAGCAAGGTTCATAAGGGGAAACATGATTGATAGAGTTAGAAGATAGGTAGATTGGGGTTTTTATTTATGGAAGGAGAATAAGAATTCTAAAATTTTAAAGAGCGTGGTAAACTTTAACAGTTTTGATGCACTGTTTTTCCATAGCCTACACTAATTCTGAGCATCCAAATGGGGAGAGGGAGAAAACATAGATGGTTTTCATAGTTTTGGAAAGAATGCTCTAAATTTTCAACTCATACCTTTCAAGTGGATGTTCCATACCCCATTCTTGCTGCACAGTTTATCATAACCATGCACAATCTATTTACTTTACCTCAAACACCACCCAAGTGTCTCATGGTTTCTCCTTGGCCTCCCATAGTTTGGGTAAAACCATTTAGAATCCATTATTGTTGTACCATGAAAGAATAAATTAATCCTAAAACACTAGTATCATTAACCTGTTACACAATTTACCCTCAAACTATGAAAACAAACCATGTAAGGGGCAACGAACCACCCAAATCATCCAAAACTCAAAAATTCCAACCAAGAACTTAAACCAAACCTAAAACACCTGATTAAAACACATGAAAATAATGAAATAAAAAAACTAGGGCCAGAGTGTGAATGATAGTGCCTATAACAACTCCAGTCTATCCATATAAGGTGAATTAGTGTATTGATATAACAAGTGAAAAAGTAAAATATTAGATGTGATTTTATCTAGTGCATAAATTCTCATAGTGATAAATAAACTAATAAATAATATCATCAGTAAAGTAGAGAATGTGTAAAAAATAATGGCTTATGCAACATAATTACATATTATGCCTATACTGTCCATGGTCCAAAGTGAGGAAATTTTCAAGGAAACAGAGTAAGCTATGAAAAACAACCAATAGGTCCCATGAATTAGAAATGATTAAGGGATCCTAATGAGCTAAGTAAAAAAAGTAAACAAAATCTATAGAGACGAATGTCCAAGGCCTCCTAAAGGATCAGATCTAAGGAGTATAAATGTATTTGGAATCCTACCATATCAAGTAATTTTTATAAAGTAGACAGTTGGAGTAGAAAATTTCATGGAATCCTTGTAATATTTTTTGATAGTATCCAAGGAGTCTAAATGTCCAAGAAATAATGATAATCCATGTAACCAAGGTCCAAGGAGTATTAATTTCTCTAGATTCCTAAAGGGTTGTGTAATAATTATCTAAGGATTAGTAATGTACATGAAATCATATTAGTTCATCAGATCCATGGAGTATAAATTTACATGGCATACTAACATGTCATATAAACCAAGTAATCAGGTATAAGGAGTAGAAATGTGCATAACATCCATGTTTATTAATTCAACATGATCCAAGGAGTATAAATCTCTAAGTAATCCCAACCAATTCACTCACCATATCATAAATCCCTTTGTAATCATAGAAAATCACAAGGATTAAATAATATATACATTTATATACCAATTACATGGTGCTACACATTTCTACAACCACAATAATTCACATTAATACCTCATTTAATTCTCAGTTATACGAAGTGATCTCATCACGCCCCAATGGTGCAATAAAAATGATAAAAGGTTATAACCCACCCCATGGGTTGTCTTGGTCATGTTCGACAACCTCTAACCTTGATGAAAAGTGCACTAACATTTACCGAACACGTTTTTATTATTAAAGGCATGGTCCAATTATTTTAGAATTCATCTCCCATAAATTAAGACATGATGTAAAATAAGCAAAAGATATAAATATCGTGACTCTGTAGATAAGGTATAGAACACCTAACTCATATTCAAATAAGAACAATCAAATAGTTTGAGCCTTTGATATTAATTATATCAGAATAAAATGGATTAATAGTAGAATCCCTTCAAAATATGGAATAAGAGTCGACCCCAAAAAACATCAATAGTAGCAATGAAAAATGTAAAATTAACATGAGGGATATAGTACTCACCCGTGCAGATCCAATGAGATGAAAATATGTCCAATAGGATATTAGAAGGAGGAATTAGAACATATCCTTGCTTTAGAAATTAATAAACTATATTTAAAGGCAAAGGGATATAAATCAATAGAAAAAATTAAATAGAACGAGGTTAAACATTTTAGAGAAAATAGGGGAAAATGGTCATTTTACCTCAAAATACTAGGGCACATTGTTGTCAAAAAATTTCCCTAACCATGCACACCTCTTAGCCCAAGAACACCCTCACTTGGTCATGGTGAATTTTAGTCCAACCATGTATTTACCATGTATTTTAATCTAATAAATACTACAGCAACCTCACACTTGTGTGCGGACCATGTTACATGGTTTCATCAAACTGTGTAGACCCAGATAGCGAGATATACCACCTGGAATGATTTAAAAAAACCATGCATCTGACACTGCATGTTTTGTCTTACCATTAATCTCTTTTATCACCTCTAAAAAAATTATCTTTGAGATCTAAACAATCCCCAAAAACCCATATTTCATACTTAGCCTCACTATGAATCAACATTAGGTAAAACCATAAGAAATAAACATGAAATACAAATTTTTTTATACCTGGTAAAAATTCAATATCATACCATTATCCCGACATAAAACAATAAATCCCTAAATTCCCCTTGGAATGATTTTCCACCATCATTTGAGAATAACTCTATCCACTTGGAATTTATATGGGCCTTACACTCCCAAGTCTTTCCTTATACAAAATAAGGATTTTATTGAACCCATATGTGAGGGACTAAACAACCTTAGATAACCTTCATTCTTCATTCAAAAATACAGATATGATGATCGTTAAAGGATGTATGTACCTCCAACTCAAACTATATGTGATGAAGACTCTGTGGTGGATCAAAATGATATTAGTGAAGTCGAGATACATGGAAGTTTATGTTTATGACCTGGTGCCTTTGATGTAAGTAATACTGATTGGGTACTATCTTGATGCTCTCTAATGTCCCCAAGGTCCCAACATAATAAGTAGATAACCTCAATTGTTTCTCAATTCATACATTCCCCATTCTTTGAGAAACACACAAGAAAACCCGACACCACCTCTAAAAGTCAAGAGGATGATGAAGATGATTGGTGTATGATTTCTATCATGACTACGATATATAAATATTCTTATTAATAAGAAAAAACCTATCCAAATTCTCTTAAATGATATTTGGAACTAGTATTTCTACCTCTCCATCCTCTAACCAGTAGATGGGTGAACGACATGACCGACTATATAGTGCCTCATAAGGATCCATCTATATGGGGGTTGAGATGATTTTATTATAAGATTACACTATTATAGGTATGTTTTTCCCTTAATAACCAAATAAATATATGATGCATTATTGGATCATGTCCTCCCAAACCTATATCGTAAGATTGTACTGATCATCTGTCTTCTAGTGATAGGCTATACTCAGAAGTACCTATGAACACATTTCCAAATACGACTCCATTGAGAACCACCACATGAAACAGGTGTCTATGTTCAATAATATAGAATGTGGAACCCCATGTAGGAATATGATCTCCCAAACATAGAGCCACTTGATCTCATCCACGGTAAGAGTCTCCAAAATATATATAATATGGGAAAACTTTTTGAACATATCTATGATCACCCATAAAACATCACTACACCGAGGTGAAATAGGAATTAATTTCATGAAATAAATGGTGATGAAATCCCATTTCCACTCAATAATAGAATATAATAATAAGATTATATCTGGTCAGTAGAGTTTCACATTCACATTCTACCTGGTGGAACACCATCTAATGAACCTAGCTATCCCATGATTCATCCTTGGTCACCAGTATTGGAGGTGAATGTAATGATACAAGTTGGTTATAATGGGATACACACACCATTTAGAGACATAGTAATATTGATTCAACTCATCTGATATATCAATAGGTATTGGAAGCTTTCATTGATTCATAAGATATCATCCTAATCAACAATCTAAATACGAGGTGGGATCTCACCTACCAAGATCCCATGTTTGACCAAGCAAGCCGGGTTTGAAAAATATGTCATATTCAACATTTCTAGATGTGTGGAAGCCCATTAATACATTCACCTCTAAGTTCATATCATATAATAATTCAATAATCTTCCATTCACTACTAGCCTCCTGTACATCTTGTATCAAATCCCTCATTCTCAATGCATCACCAACTACATTTACCTTCCTTGGAATACATGCAATATGAATTTTAATTGAATGAAGATATGTGACCCTCATTTATTTCTTGAGGTTCATTCCATTCTGTGTAAATATATACTTGATGATTTTATCATCAGTGTACACAAAAAATGGCCTCCAAGTAAATAATACCACTGAAAGCACAAGGTAGGAACCACATTAGGTAACTTGATATTGTTGATTGGGTAGTTATTCTAATGTATCCTCAACTGATGAGACTCGTATGCAATTTTTAACTACCCCTACCTCACAAGATCTCGTATACTAACACCTGATGCATCGAAACACACTGGAAATAATATTCTCAGCCCTAGAACAATTATGACTGGTGCTGAAGTAAGTTTCCCTTTCATCTCACGAAAGGTTCTCTCACAAGCCTATGACCATATAAACTTCACACCCTTTTTATTCAGTCTATTAAGAGGTAATTCTAACAGTGATAAGTCCCATATGATTCACCTATAATAATAAAGTGTCCCCAATAATTTTTTTTTATCAAATATGTTATTGGGATAATCCTGGAAAACTACATCTCTCACATACTGGGGGTTAACTAATACCCCTTTCTCTTAGATAATATTACCCATGAAGTGAATTTCATCCATTAAGAAGTGTAAGATTGTGATATTAGACTATAAATGAAGTTCTATAAGTGAACCCAATATTATATTAATATTTATGGAATTTTCTTATTGTGTGTGAGAATACATCAAGATATTTTCCATAGATACCACCATAAACAAATCTAGATAAATATATAGATCTTAGTAAATCAGTGCAATGAAATGTTCTTGTTCATTCATGTGACTTAACAGTAAAAAAAATAATTATAGAGATCATACATATTGTGGAAATCTATACAAGGTATGTCTAATGTTTTAAAACACACATGATGGTAAACCGATATCAGATCAATATTTCCAAACACCCGAGCTCCTCTGAGGTGGTCGAAGAGATCCTAATTCAAATTCAATGGATAAAAGTTTATTATCATTACCTTATTCCATTTCTGGTTATTCTAACATAAATAGATGGTATTATTTTTCTTCTCGAAAAAAATAATTGGTAAACGCCATAGTGAAGTAATGTGCCTTATAGAACCCCATTCATCCAAGTCCTCTAGCATCCTTTTTGGCTCCTATAAATCATTAATAGATATTATATAGGAAATAATGGATATCATTGCACCTCGAGGCACTAGATCAATGGAATAATATATCTATTTCTTATGATTTAGTCTTAAAAAGACATTTGGGAAAACCTACTTGAAATGATCAACCACTCGAGGAAAATATTCCTGACATGTTCCCTTATCATCCATGTATAAGATAGAATATACAAGCTATCATCTATCCCAATCCTCAATGCTCGTGATGAGATCAAATATAATAGACATTCCATTCACCCTTTTGAATAAAAAAACATCCATCGGATGATGTCAAATGCACCGTTTGAAAATAGAAACCCACGTATATATGATATGGAACCAACCATTCTATCTATATAATGATGTCAACCCCTATCATATCAATAGAAAAGAGGTCAGATATGAAGAAAAACCCACATATCTCAAGGGGAACTCCTAGCACTAGCGTAAACTCTCTTTTCATATCCCTAATCGAGTATCATGTTCCACCATGCCATTGAAGCATTGACCATCGAGCCTAAGGCTCTCTAAAAAAAGGTAAATATATTAATGATTGAGATGTACCTATATCAAAATGTTCCAATACTAATATAGAGTATACCAAAAGAGTAACTCACATAGATAAATTCATGGAAATCTACTCCATGTGTATCGAATACACATTATACATCTAGCCTAAATAGTGACCCAATGATATATCATGACTACCTTTTGAAAATTTTATCTATTATCAATGAGAGTATGGTGTTTTTATTCCCTGTCAAATACCACCACCTCAGTCATAATAGATGGTCACATAGAAGATTTTTTACAGACAAGAAGATGTTGAACCCTTGCCTAAACGTGGATTTGGTGCAGCCAATCTGTCACTAGATGATGGAGGAGAGGTCTTGAAAACCACTATAGATAGACCATCTTTCCAGAAGATCCAAATATGATTGTGTCTCTATCACATTTTATTCCCATGTGACCCTTCCTCCCACACTATTGAAATAGTATAGAACTACATTCAAAAATGTTTTGATTGGTATTCCCCTCATTATAGTTCTCAAAGAATCTCTTCATATCACCTGACAAGGAGCCACTGGGTTATGAAGCTAATCTAGCCTACTACATTCCCCCATCCCCCCTCAGTTTTCAATGTAATCATTACACGATTTATCATTTCAAATATATTAGATTGTCGAAGGAATTTTACCTACTATTGGATTTCATAATTAAGATCATACTCAAATCTATTAGCTTTTGATAAATCATTATAAAATAGAAAATGATTGAAACATTGGTTCTCTTTGAAGTGGGAGGAATAATCCATGAAGGACAAGGTTCCCATCTATAGATGCGTAAAACAACTAGCCATATCACCCCAGCATATAAGATAAAAATAATCATATAAGGATATATATAAATATATCTATTTCATATCCCAATGACGAACTATCATAGAAATCACATCCCACAATATCATAGATTAATACTATATAATATACATTGCAAGATCCATTCTCTTATTAGAAGGTACATCATGATTATTAAAAATTGATAGCATATCTTCATACCAAGATTCTAAAACTTGTGGTCTACCATCCCCCCAAAAAGTTGGTTAATGACTCCGTTGAACATCATTTTCCAAATATACCATTGTTGGAGTAGGTCATGGTGATCACTTAACAACTTTCATGAAACATAGGAAACCTACTCAGAACTAGGTCTCAACACTGATTTCATGTATGAAAATTATTTACAAAAGAGGAACTACTGATGGTTCTAATAGTTTCCCATGTCCCTCTTTCTCGAGTGCAAGGTCATTTCCACCCACTTAGAACAAAACTATAGGATGTCATGGTGGAATATCTCTAAAAACTCTAACCGCATACCTCAGAAAAAATTTGAAATCATAATGATCATAAATATAAAACGAGGATAGAAGAAACCATTTTAATCACATTTTAAAACCCTCCACCTTTTCTCAAAAATAGGTTAGGGTGACATGAAAGTCATAAAAAAAAGACAAATGCATTTCTCAATATACACTACAAAAGTTGGGTAGGGGTGAGGTTATTTGGTATAAGTTAGGGTTTTATTTATAAAAAATGCATATAACTAGTTAAAGAGGGAATCGCCCACAAAATTGTAACTGGAATGCCCATTTAAAATCAACTATTTCATTTTTTTTAATTAAATTAAATTTAAATTAATTCTTAATTATAAGGAAATTCTACTTAAAAGTTTAAACGATATTAATCAGAAATTTTAATTTATAAGGGCACATACACTTTCTAAATTGTGGCATGGAATTAATTTTTTCCCAACTAGTAAATTATAATGTCCCCGCATGTAATTTAATTAAAATTTCATATACATAGTAATAAGGAATCGAAACATGATTTTTGAAATACACACAGAAATATTAACATGGAGTGATATATAATTTCTGAAGTACCTATAATGATGTATGATGAAATATCTCTCTGACATACCAAGCCAATGGTAAAACTCTATAATAATAAGGAACAAAAAAAATTATGTGTATCACCCAACGATGAAATCATGGAAATAGAAATAACCACAATCAAAAACAGAATATCCCATCCCATTCCATGCCATTTTTATTTTTCCTATACATGGGTTCTCTACGGAAAGTCATATATTATTACTAAAGTCCAACACATCCCTATTCTCCTATCTAGTGTTCCCAAATGTAATTAAAAATTAAAATAAACCCCAGTGATATGACTTTTTGAAATCATGGACCTATATTACTAAACAATAATTGAACCAAGTTGGCCACATGGCCTCAGGGTCACCTCCACGTATGTGTCTTTTAACTAATAGAGAGGGTCCACTATGGAAGCATGTGTAGATTATACCCATATGATTAGAGTGTAGAAAAATGGTAAAATCATATCATACAATAGTGAAAAAACATAAAATAACTGAGAAGTGAAAGAATAAATATCCATGATAACAATAACCAAGTGAACACATATATAAATATCATATACAAGATGATGATCAGGACGTGCTATAAAAACTGTAAAACATGAAAACCCAAATCTAGCACAATACATGTTTCAAAAGTAGAAAAAAAAGAAACTTCCCCCAAATGGAATCATGAGCCATATCTCCATCTATTGCTCCTATAACCCAATGCAACAATGAATCACACATCATTCATAAGGTGTTTTCCCCCTAACACATCTTGTATACATGAATTCTTTTTGGATACCTAATGTTGACCTAAATCAGGTGTGAGATAGCACTTATTAGGACACAACCAATAGTTTATGTAACAAGTCCAATCAATTCATATATGATGAATATTTTCACAGATATAACATGTGTTCAAGTAAAAAAGTTGAATTGATTTTATCTAGTTTTTAAAGACTCAATATAATCATGTAACTAAAACATAAGGCTATTAGTATATCATATAAAGCTTCAACAATAATGGAATATTCCATGTGATCACATGCCTAGATAACATAGGACAATGTGAAAGGAGTGTAAATGTCAAAGACAACCATGAGATACAATTTGACTAGAAAACACGATCAATGTTGAAGTAATTCTTAATGCATACAATTAATCTATGTAAAATAATTAAAAATGATCGAAGGAGAATAAATTTCCAAGGCATCTAAAAGGGTCGGATCCATGGTGTAGAAATTTCCATATAATCCTTGCATTCCATGTAATCTTGTTAAACAAGATCCTTGGATTTTAAATGTCAAAGGAATCCAATTATTCATTATAAATAGGTTCTAAGGATTAGAAATTTCCAAGGAATCCACATGTAACCAGGATCCAAGGAGTAGTAATGTTCAAGTTATCTAGGACATAAATTTAACCAGGATTGAAGTAGTAATAATGTCCATAGAATCCAATTGGATTGTTTGATCCATGGATTTGAAATGTCAAAGGCATCCAAACAAATTATTAAAATCATGTATTCATATACAAAGAGTATTAATGTCCACTAAATCCAAGTCTATTAATTCACCAAGACCGAAGGAGTAGAATGGTCTAAGAAATCCCATTTAATTCATTCATAATTTCATAAATCCCATTATAAGAATATACAATCCAAGAGATTCAATAATTTATTCATTTCATATAAAAATGACTAACTGAAACAAGGTGTGAAAACATTAAAAATTGACTTTAATACCTTATTCAATTCTCAGTTATACTTGGTGAGCTCATCACACACTAAGTGTTCTATAAAAAACAAAAAATATGGTAATCTCACCCCATGGGTAGTCCAGTTTGAGGATGAAACCCTCTAACATTCATGAAAGGTATACAGGGATGACCCAAAAGTGTTTTTATCATTTAATTCATTTTTTAATTAACTTACAAAGCATCTCCCCAAAATTCCAACCTGTGCCACAATTCAATCTAGCTATAAAAAAGAATAATTTTAAGGAAAAGGTATACCACCTGTATCATCTTGATTGGGGAACCATCATCATGTCTTTCCCTTTAATTAAATCCAAATATGAGGAAATTGGAAGAATAGTTGAACTTCCTAAAAATAGGTTATACAACCCTTCACCAAAATAACATCACCAATAGTAAAAAAATAGTGAAAGGTGTATTATGAATAATTTACTCACCATTGTAGATTTAATGAGTCGAATGACACTTGAAACAGATGTCAGATGGAAGAATTACACTATAGCATAACATTGAGAATAAATAAACTCTAATAAAAGAACAAGGGTATCCATGTATGGTGAAAAAGAAAAGGGAGTAGGTTTTAATATTTATTTTAAAATAGGGTAAAAATGAAAATTTCCCATCAAAATATTCTATCACATAGTTTTTCCTCATTGTTTAGAAAACCCTACACCAATTGTATGGTCTTATTTATCCATGAACCCGATTTCGTGGTCATAGTTCACAGTGAGACAAAATGTGCACTAACCATGCATTTTTACTCTACTAGAAACTATAGTAACCTCACACAACTGTACAGAGCATGTTTTATGGTTTTATAAAACCACATAGACCTGGGAAATGGGTTGGACCACCCTTTTGGGTTATATAAAAGATTATGGAATGAGTTGAATTGTTTCTACTAATAGTGTGGTCCAGTTTCCTCCTCTAAAAACATGATCTTTTATCTCGATACAAACCCCAGACACCCCCTATTTCCTCTATATCCACATTAGGCATACACATTATGTCAAAACTAAGGATGTCGACCTAAAATTAAAATTATTCTCATCTTATAGAAAAAATAAGATATTACAGAATTCCTATTCATTTATTATTGACATCTTTTCTAATGTCTTGATATTAATATTGTAATTTTAATTATAGTCGTGATGATAATAATGTTGTATTGGATATGGTATTTACAATATAATTATGACTTCATGTATTATATATTTTCCACATTGAAATTATTTATTATTATCCATGTAATTTTTTTTATGATATCCATTTATTTATTTCAAGCTCATGATGTTTTTTGTTTAGAATTATTCATTTTATTAATTCCTTCCACATTATTAATGATTTTTTTATTACATAACAAATTGTGACATACTCTCCCCCTTACTATGAATTTGAGTTCACCGTTATTATATTTACATTTCCCCATGTTAACAATAAGTGTAACGCATATGATATTCCTATAATGGTATCATATATGGAGAATTATGTGGGAGTTGTTAAAAATTGATTTTGGAATATTTATTTCATTGTTAAATGGAAACAAATCACATTTGATTGAAAAGATATTAATTTTTTTATTAAAACTCATTAAATATATTCCTTAAAAGATATTTGGTGCGTAAGTGACACAATTTTATTTGTGTGATTGTAATAATGAATGATGTTGATTGGTTCACTTTAGTTTGCTTGAAATATAATATATAAAATAATATGATTATTTTCACCAAATTATGGGATTGGAGGCTTGGTGAGTCCTAGTTATTTTCAAATAAATGGTTTAGATAATTATAGAGGTAATTAGAGTACATAACCGAGGTATATTTATACCATAGGGATGGTATGAGATATAATATCAAGGAAATTTAGGAAATTTTGAGATGATATTAATACGTTTTCAAAGATTCTAGGATTAAATCCTATATTTATTGGAATGATATTTTATATTGTTGGTAGATTAGGACTATAAAAAATTAGTTAAAACAAAAGGTATAATATTAAATATAATAAAACATCATAATTTTTCTAGTAATATAAACATTGTATGATTTTCAAGATATAACATCTCTGATTGGATAAAAACAAGTGGAAAAGACTCTAATGTTGATACAAATATAAGTAATTACCCTAAAAATGATTATAGTGAATTATCTTGATCTTCAATAGATCCAAAATAAGTAGGAATGACTTATAAAAATGTTCAAAACTCCCAAGGGTTAATATTTTATGATTCAATTTTCTTTTATGAAAAATTATGAAGTATTTTAATGGAATTTTATTATTTAGTATTTTAGTAATAAGGTTAGAGAACCAAAAATGAAATTGAAATTGGGTAAAAAAGGTTTATCTGTCCGTGATATAGTTTGATCTAACTATATCATATTTGAATAGAATGTATCCTCAGTTAAATATTTTCTTTCATAACATAAGGGATCATTTGATTGATTTTAGAAATTCATCTGTTCATTTTCTCTAATTTGATTATATTTTATAAAAAACATTATTATTATTATTATTTGAAATATTATAATCAAAATGAATTTAGATAAGGTATGTATCCCGAAACATGTAATAAATATATAAAAATTAGGATGAATAAATGGAATAAATTGTTAATAATCTCAACATTTTCCTATAATAATGTAAAATAGGAGATTTATATTCTGATACAGTACAATGACTTAAAAATTATATGTTGTGTCTTGTCAACATTTTATATACCCAATACTATTTAAATAAGTAAATAATAATTAAAATCATGAGGATTAAATTTATTTAAGGTGATAAAATGTAATTCCATGAGATTTTATTAAGTTTTATTATTTAAATAAAGATTATTTTTAATATCTTATTTCCCACGCAAAACCGAACCAAAACAAATCCTGATCCATTTTTTAAATAAAATATTATATATAGTAAATATAACTGTTATAATGTAACTTCTAAATTTGAAGGTATAAATAAAGATAAAATCATTATAAAATATATGTATTCAAGAAAATATTGTCCAATTTTAAAAAAACATTGATATTTTATGAAATATATTTTTTCGAATAAATTTAATTTTTTTGATAACTTGTGGTACAGGAAACACTATGTTTAAATGAACCATGATATAAAATTAATTTTCAATTATCACCTAGGTATTGGATTGGTAGGTATGCATCAAACTAAGGAAATTATAAATAAATTTATTTTTTCATATGAATGAATACATTATTTGGGTATAAATTAATTTGAAATAAAAAAACTTATTTGAATTTATAAGATATATGTTTATGAAAAAAATATTTATACACAAAATGTATTTTTACATAATAAATTAAATTAATAACAATTGGTGAATTATTTTAATGAAATTTATATATTATATATTTAAAAACTTTCTTAATATTCATTTAATATACAATCTAGGCTTGCGATAAGAATTAACAATGTTTTAAGCTTACAAGTGTATTTTTATAAAATGCGTATTTTGTCATATGATGCTTGAATAATTTAGAATTAATATAAATATATTATAAAAAATGAATTGGATAAACAATATTTCCATATTTTGAATTAGGAGGTATAAATTTAGAAAATATATCAATTTTTTAGGTAAATATGAATAGTTAGCCTAGTAAAATTTATCAAATTGGTAAAGGGAAAATTATTTTAATCAAGATTAAAACTATGTGATAAAGACATATTTTTTTTATCATAATTATAATAGGATTTATGGAATTATACCCTTATCACCATAGTCAAAATATATTATTTCTTTAATTTAAAAATTTCCTAGAAAAGGACCTATATAAAATTTACAGCAATTAAAGTTACAAAATGTCACTATGTTAGTTTTAAATACATGTTTTGTGTTCACATTGTAAAAAAGAAATTTATGAATGAATAAATGTTTATATATGGAGATGAATGAAATTATTTATATTTATCATGTTTATATTAAATTATTTGTAATTATATAATGATACTAAATTATTATGAAATAAAGATTCACTAATTATATAATTAATTAAAAAAATATAATAAATGATTTTAGAAATATTAAATGTATCATAATTTTTCTATGTTAAGGTGTGCATCAAAATTTTTAGATGAATAATAAATATAAATTTTATGATAAATAATTATAATATAATTTAAACATTTTATTTATGACTTTTAAGTAAAATTAAATGAATAATCTTTAGGTTATAAATATTGATATTTTATAAAAATTACATTTTAAAAAATAACTAAAAAATCCTACAAATCTAAAAGTTAGAAAGGGGTATAATATATATTATAATATATAATTACATCCCCATTTATATCCCATTTAAAACTATTTGAATTATTAATTACTATAATATATTTTAGTCTTAATAAATTCCACATTGTCCCCTCCCCCCAATTATAAAATGTCACTCCCCGTTTTACTTTTTCACACCACATTGTTCCTTCTAGATCGACCATCCTAAACCAAAATCTATTAAAAACATACTAATTAAATTTATATAGGTTATTTTATTCACTAAATACCAACTTTATACTCCTCATTAGGAGATCGAAAGAAGATACTTCAAAAAATATGTAATCATATTAATTGATCACTTTCTTTTAAATTATTCTTTTACTCCATCCAAATATGTTATAAATTTCAAAAAATTAAATCTTCAAAATAATAAATATACTAAAATTTTATTATTATTATTAGAAAAAATTATTAAACATGTTTCTATCAAATGTTAATATAATGTATCACTCATGCGTAGGTATAGTTTATCATCACAATGCAGCGATCCAATTCATTTCACATCACCTTCATTTAAGAATGAGTATTATGATGGTATTATTGATTATAAGTTATTTTTATGAACAAATAATTTTAATTTAATGAAAATATTATATCTAAATTCTTACCTTTCAATCCACTGAAAAATGATAATGTCGATCGTGAACATGTCTATACTACCACCTCCACAAAGAGATGTGATTGATTTTTCATATATATTTTACATGGATTGTAATAAAGATTGATTTAATTAATATATGTGATATATATTATATAATAATTATTACATAATCATGAGTTAATATTTACCTGTCATTCATTATATTCACTCAAGAAAACTAATTTTTTTTAATGAGTACGTACGACCTACCCGCTCCATTAATAGTGTAATTCATTTTGCTATCTCTATCTTTTATGAATTAATCAAGAAATTATATAATGAATATATATGATATTTATATCATTATTAAGATTATATATATGATGTTTTCATGATAAAAATACAAGGAAAAAACTATTTAACCAAAAATTATATGAATAACGAAATAGATATCACCCGAAAAAATGATTTTAATAATGAAATGTTAACAAATTGGTGATATAAAGTCTTTATTAAATAATATATGGTATTATATATATCTATGGGTTTGAAATAGATGTATTATAAATATATATTTATTATATATTAGGTTCCAACATGTATGAATGATGTTGACCTAAGGTATGATATTTCCATCTATCTTTAATTCTATGGGACACATACCTTATAACCCCCTTATTATTTTATGTTGTGTATAAAACAACAATTCATTTTTTATGATTTATATAATAAAAAATGGGATATTAATATCAATATAAAGTAACTCTTTAATGGTTCTTATGATTAAAGATTTACCAAAGTGGTTATTGTTTTTTTCTATAATCTCATTATTTATTTATATGGTTAATGATTACATCCATAATGAAAAAATATTATGATATACCTCCCAATTAAATACAAAAACTAATGATCATATCGGTTTTTCGTGAGAATAAATTTATTTCTTTAATTTTTCTCATCTAAAGAACTCATGATACATTGAATGCATTCTTATGTAAAAATCCACATTATTTCTCTTTTTGTATGAAATACCATTTTCTTCTATATCAATGATTTCTAAAAATGTTTTTAAAGGTTTTATACTATTAGTGTATAATTTTTAAATTTTATTATTCACCTTAATTTAATTTGTACAATTTTTTTGAAAACGATTCTTCTTTTATTTGAAAGAGTTAATTTTTTTAATTTTTTAGGAGAATGAAAGCAATAAATTTTAGCTTATATAGAATGAAAGGAATTTCTTATGATTATAGATTCAATTCGATTTTAAAATTCCATAAAAAGTTTCTATGGTTATTTTCATAGAATTTTTTCTAATATCAGTTTTGACATTTTTTGTTTTCAAAAGCGAATAATAAAAATGGAAATGATTATTTCCTCAAGAATGTGTAATGATATTTTTATAGAATTTTTATTAATAAAATAAAATGACAATTGATTTAAAAAATGGTTTTATAGGGAAATGATCCAAGGATACCATCCTAATTCATCCTCAAGATGGTTTATTTTTACGATGAAAATATTTATTTGAAATGAATTCCTTTTCCAGGGGTTATTGTATTATAAAATCATGGAATGTTTAAAAATATCATTTCATTTACATGGTTAATTCTTTGATAAAATGATTATAAAACACATTTATTTTTTAGGGGTTATACTGTTATGACATTGATACCCACTAATTTTCATGGGATCTAATATGATGAATGTTTTATGATCTTTTGGGATACATTTATATGATTTTCATTATCTAATAGGTGGTACCAATATCTTCCTCCAATGAATTGGGTAAGGATTGATATCTCATGAGATAAAGAAGACTAAAATGGGTAGTTAACCCAATTCTATAAGGCACTTTTTTCCTATACGATAGTCTTTAGAGTGAACCTTGACTACTATAATGGTTTGAAGATTTTACCCATTAAATTATGATAGTATTTGAAATACACCTTGACTACTAAGGAAATGATTTTATATTTTGATGTTTATTCCACAATTACTTATATTTTGAAAATATTATGATCCAATAGATTATGTCCTTAAATTGCATTATGATTCATGTCTTATGAAATCCCAATATTTATTCCATGAATAAATATTATGATTTAGGATACATAGGGTCCGATTATTAGATATTATTATAATGTTAACACACCATTATGTTCATGTTATGATCAATTATTTATTGATATCTCTATTTTTTACCCTTACTGAGTATCTAAGCTCACCCTTTCTTATGATTCCATCCCCCATGTGGTGAAGAAAATAATTATGTATGATATTTATAATAAGGGTTCTAGTGGAAAAGAACATAGTTGGAGACGATATCGATCTTCTATAAACTAGTTTCTTATGTGTCTAAGTTTACAGATGAACTATACCTATACGATTCTGGTTGGATTGTTATGTTATGCAATGAATATTCAGCTACTCAAATGTAATATCTATGCATGAATATTTTGGGTCCCTATAGTGTGTATCAGTGAATGGTATAGTTATACTTCAGAAACTAAGATGAGAGAATTTTAGTGAGAAACACGTGGATAAGTTTATATATAGAATAATATAATATTGTTTTGGTAACAAGAATGAATGAAAATTTCTAAACATATTGTGTCATAAAAATATTCATCATGATCTAGATCCTACAATTTGTTTCCTGATTATGGGGGTTTAAACTATGATCACTATTTACCAAATGATTATTATTGGTTGTATTAGGGTTTTTTGATCCACTAGTTGATGAAATATTGATTTTCAATATTGAATATATATATTTTTTTGTTTTCAAGTGTTTGAAACAAGATAATGTTTTCATTAATTTTATAATTTATATGGAGGAGAAGATCCATGGTGGACAGTTATCAAGAACATGAGGAAACATTAATAAATTTAATTCAGGGATTGAGATTAGTTTGTGAGATTATTTTCTGATATAAAGTGTTCTCGTATTATTTTCATAAAAATATATAATTAATTCATCGATTTGAAATGGAGGAATGGTAAATCTGTTGGTATTGATGTGGAAAATATTAAATTAATTTTGAGGTATGATTATGGTATTATCATCCTACCTAATATTATTATTTAATTGTACTTCTGTTGACTAAAACCAAGTCTTCTAAAGGATTTAACCATAAGAGACAATAGTAGTTATGAAAACAAATCATTCAATATGGAAGTAAATTTGAGGTTGATATTTGAGTTAACCATAAATATCCTGTTTTTGATATGATACTAAATACGGACATTGAAGGAAAGTGTAGAAACAATGGAGAGAATTAGATGATATTTCATTTATTATCATAGTCTGAAATAGAACATGGAAGAAATTTTCTGAATGGAATGAGTAAAATTTTCATTTTTGGATTTTAAGGTCATTGAGAAAATGAATTATGGAGTGTTGGGAATAATTTATATAATGGTGGAAATAAAGTTAAATATTTTCAAAATGTGCCTCCCACACTCTAATGTTTTAAATTACATGAGTATGGGCATTATTCCATACAATTCCCAAATATGTTGTTTAATGATAATTATCGTTTTTTGAAACCACTTAATCAAATATACAAGGTGAAATCATAGGAAATAAATATTTATAATTTGGGGTATGATAACCAAATGGTGAATGGCACACTTACGATCCACTCAAGAATAGATGATGTCTTGTTTTATTTTGGATATACCACTATTTTATATCTGTATAATTTTCTATATGTTGCACTATAAAACAACCTAGATTCGAAGTGGAATTAGAAATAAACACCCCTAATGGTATGGTTATTTAATCTCATGTTTATGGTACTTATCTATTTGATATTTTTTGGAATTTTATTCCTAAAAATATTTTTATTCTCCCTTTATTTTGGTTTTATGTATTCCTAGGAATGGAGTGTATTTATGTACATGGTTCCCATATAAATTACCAAGAAAGAGAAGCCATATTTTATATTAATATCCATCCTATAATCTTCTACCAGGATGAAAATAAATGTGAAATTATTTTGGATATCACATCCATTATAGGGGTCTTATTTCAAAATTAAAAGTGTTTTTTTCTCTCATTTAGAGAGGGATAAACTAAACATAAAAGATATTTATATTTTGTTGGTGTTTTTTAATGCCTTTAGGAAATAATTAATTGGTCTTCAGTCGATTTTTTAAGCTGTTTTATTGATTGAAATCATACATGGTTGTATAACTATTTAAAAAACACTATATAGAGTAGCCATGATTGACGTGTGGGAGCCGAAGAATAAACTCCCTGAGAATCTTCAAAATGGATTCTTTTGGCCATGTGAATCAATAATGGGTGCACCGATTATTTTTTTAAGAATAAATAATGATCAATGAGACTCTTAATTGATTATTGAGAAGAAAATAATATCACTTTAAAGAATATATATCCTCTATACTGTACTTATTACATGTTGGATCAATTGTATAGAGATAAAAACTTTTCTAATATTGATCAATGTTTTGGATATGATCAATTGAGTGTTATGAAGGAGGGCATAACCATGAAAAATATTCTATTAATGGAATAGAATATATGAATTTATAGTTATTCCATTTGGTCTTTCTAATCCCCAATTATATTCATGTATTTGTTAAAAATAGTCACTAGAGATAACTTTTATCATTTTGTGTTTTTCTTTATAGATAATATTATTATATATTAATTTAGAAATAATGAACCAGTAGATCACTTTATTGTTTTATAGAAGAGCCTCTGAAAGTTTAAACTTTATGAAAATATATCAAATCATGAATTATGTCTTAGGAATGTTTTTTTCCAGGTTCATATAATCTAAAGTAAAGGTATGTTAGTTGATCCCTTAAATTTGAGAGTTATTTAATGTTTTCCTTGACAATCCACTATGACATATATCCATAGTCTTACTAGTTTAGAAGGATAATATATTTTTTAGAATCTATAATGACTCTCTAATATACTCACCATGTTCACTTAGATGGGATTTCAGTTCCTTTAGATAGATTAATTTGAAACAAATTAAGGATATGAAGAAAATATTAGTCAATTCACCTATTTTTACATTAAAAAACACAAGAGAAGGGTATTTAATATATAGTTATGTATCAAGGAATGGATTGGGCTGCATGTTATGGTAGAATGATATTGTGATGGCTTATGCCCCACACCAATTGATGGTTAATAAGAAAAATTAACCCAACTGACAATTTGGATTTAGCTGAAATAATTTTTTCATTAAATATATTGATACATTAATTTATGGAGAACGGTGTGAAATTTATACAAATAAAAAAATTTTAATATATATTTTAACATTGAAATAGTTTAATTTTTACCATTTAAGATTGTTAATGAAGATTACATATTATAAATTCTCAATACATTACAAATTTAATAATGAAAATAAGGTGGTATGTTCTCTAAAGGGAATGGATCATACTACCTTATCTATTATGAGGATAACAAAATATAAAATATTTTTTCATTTCCAAAATAATGATATTTAAATCATTATGGAAGGGTAGTAATCATATCTTTATCTAGTGAGTATTCAAATAATATCCATGTGATGATTAAATATTCTAATAAGGTAGACATGGGACAACAAATGAAGTTGAGAAATTTTCTAATGTTTAACCTTGATTTTGATTAGATGAATTAGTTTATGAACTTTTTATGTGTTTTTATCCATCCTAGATCTGAGGAAGGAACTGTTGGATGAATCTCACATTTCCTCATTCTCTATTCCTCCAAGCCGTAAAAAAAGATGTACATAGATATAAAAGAAAATTTCTAGTGGGATGGTTTGAAGAGAGATATTTCTGAGTATGTATCTTGATTCATAGTATGTTAGAACGTTTAGAGTTAGAGACAAAATTATAATGGTATATTACACCCATTACATACACAATATTTGAAGTAGGGAAACATAAACATGGATTCTGTCGATGGAATCCCCAAAACATCAAAAGGGAAAATGTTATATGGGTTATAGTTGATCGTATGATGAAGTTAGTACACATATTTCCCATTAAAGAATATTTATACACAGATTTTTTTTCAATAATTTATATTAAGTAAGTGGTAAGGTTTCATGGAGTACCATATTCTATTGTATCTTATTAGGACTAGATGTTTACCTTGAATCTTTGTGGAATTATCGGATAGGCTATTAATATATTTTTTATTTTTAGAATAGTGTATCAACCATATATATGGCCATCCTAAATGAACCATTCAACCCTATAGGTTATATAGAGATCTAGTTTTATTTATTTCAAAGGTGGATTAGATCCTACCTTCCTCGAATCGAGTTTTTATTCAAAAATAACTTTCACTTAAGAATTCAGATGAATTCTTATGAATATATCAATGAAAAGAAATGTTGAAATCAAAAAATGTAAGGTGATATTAGAAAATTAAATCTCTTCGGGCCTGAGATTTATGAAGAAATGATACATAAATTCAGGTCCAATTATAAACACATTACGATATGTCAATGTCAATAAACAATTATGATTACAATCGTCAGTGGGAGCCATAATATAAAGTTTGTGATATACTTTTTCTATGAATTTCTCCATTGAATAATGTTATGAGATTATGAACGAAGTGAAAGCTGATTTCTAAATAAATATTCTCTTTTGAGATCTATTATTGAGTAGGGAGGTTATTTTATTGCATGGAACATACACCTTACCTCTCTCATGTCCATGATGTGTTACAAATATCACCCTTGAGAAATCACATACCTAATCCAGTACATGTACTAAACTAAGAATCCATATAATTAAAATAAAATCTTATTTAATGATTAATAAATAACATAATTCACAAATCATTGATATATTGTAATATTGAAAAATACTATTAATCAATTAAAATTTCTCTAGGGAAATCACATATTCGAAGAATCTATATGGGAACCGGTAGATTTAATGAAATGAAGATATCAGTATTTGTCATGTCAAATTGAATAATTTATTTGAAGAATATAATTTTATGGTGTTTATAATTTAACATCATGTGAATTAAGGAAATATTTATTTTCAGATAAATTTATCTTCTTTAATATTTTGTGTTACATGAGACATTGTATTTAATGGCAATATGTTATATATAAAATTATATTTATCTCATTGAAACTGGATTGGTGGGTATGAATAAGAAAAACAATTAAATAAAAAATGTATTTTTAAATATGTATAGATTAATGTTTTGGGTAATATTAAATTATAAAAAAATAAAAATACATTGAAAGTAAAAGTGGTATTTTTTTAAAAAATATTTTTTAGGAATACAATATATATTTATAGTTTTCAAAAATTAAACTAATAAATATTTTTCAACTATTTTAATAAAATGTATATATTATAAATTGAATAAAATTTTCTGCATTCATTTTTTATTTTTTTTCTTAGTAATGAGATATAAATAAAATATATTCTATTCCTAAAAATGGATTTTTCTAAAAATTGGGTTTTGTCACGTGTTACAAACAAATTTTATAATTAATTTTCTTAATTTCTAGAAACTGATTTTAAATAAATTTATATCATATTTGTAATATAGGCGTTTATTTTTCTTAAATATGACTATTTTATATTTGGACAACACGAATGGTTACCTTGGTAAATTTTTCACATTCATAAAGTGTGGATTAGGTTAATATTGGTTAAAACCATTTGATAAGGCCATGGTATTTGCATCATATTACTTATTGGATAAACATAATTTAACCCTTATCATCTCATTCTCAAAATTGAGTTTTATAATGGAAACTAGTCCAACAAAATGAACAATATAATATTTATAGCAAAGGAAGATACCAATAGAACCCTCATAGTTTTAAAATATTTCTTATGTGTATTCATATGTAAAAAAGAAACTTATGAATGAATGTAAGTATCTATTTTGAGATTAATGAAATTATTTTTATGATGTAATTTTATTTCTAATTTTTAGTATATATATAATTACACAATATTCATGTTCAATACTATTGTTGTATTTCTCTAATAAATAAATAAAATAAAATAAATGATTTTTAAAATATTAAAAGTTATTGTATTTTAGTGGGTTAAGGTGTTCAAAAAATTTATAATATTATTATAAAATAAAATTATTCTAATTAATTATATTCTAATTCATACTTTGTAGTTATGTATTTTAAGTATTATTAAATGAATAGTGTCTAAATTGAATGTAATGATATTTTCAAAAAATAATATTTATTAAATTACTAGATAATCATAGAAATTATAAAAATTAACAGGGGATAATATATAATCTAAAATTTTACAACTTTACCATTTATATCCCACTATGAAGCATTTTTCAATATAATTCTTTTAATATATTTTAATATTTTGTGAAATTCCAAGGGTGCCCCTCCCCTAAATTGTAAAGAAGAACCTCTACTTTCTCTTATTAAAACCAAATTGTGCCTCCTGGATCAACCATACCTTACCAAAACCCCTTATCAACTTCCTTAGTCATTTTTTTGAGGTTTTCATCTTCCCAACACACCATCACTAGAGTTGTTTAGAGGACATCTACAAGAGTTTTTTCAATGAAGTGGTTAACCCCAAAAATGAAAATTTTCCTTTTATTTATTCTCTTATCTCATGTAAACATATAATATTTCTTTATAAAATAATAAATTAAATAAACTAAATATATTTTAATAATAATGTGATTATTAAAACACATCTATTTACCCTATTACTATGAAAGGGGAAATGAAATTATTGCTCGTGTGTACATAAGGCTTACCCTCTCTATATAGAGATACAAAACATGTTTCATCACCATAATTTATGAATAACTATTATAAGGGGTATAAATTTTATAAGTGATAATCCTGACCTAGTTATACATATTTAATAATTATATAATATCTATCTTCTAACTTTTCAAACCACTAGAAAATGATAATGTCCATTGTGCATACGTGTGGACTACCACCCAAACAAAATGATTTTATTCACTTTCCATTTATGTTTCACATAGTCAGTAATAAGGATGGATTTAATGATTATATATCTCATTTAAGATATAATAATGAATCTGGAAGGCTGAGTTATTATTATTTTTCTTTCATTTCATCCATCAAAAAATGAAAACATCATCCATGTGATATAAATCCTATTATCTTCATGAATGGTGTAGATGATTTTTTATCTCTTTATTTTTTGAATGACTATGAAAATTTATGTAATGAATATATTTGATATTGATATATTTATTTAAATCTTGGTGATTAGTAATCCTTGATAGAAATATAGGGACAAACTCTACAACAAACATGAAAAATAAAGAAGATATCATCTGTGTCATTTATTTTAATAATGTGTTAAATAATGGGTGATAAATGGTTATAAGTAAATAATATATGGTATGTTTCATATGATTATGGTTATGTAATATATGTATACTAAATATAGATTTATTATAAAAGTGGTTCCAATGTGTATTAAGGAATTCAAACCTATGGTAAGGGATTTTC
Organism: Viscum album; assembly: GCA_963277665.1. Taxonomy (NCBI): domain Eukaryota; kingdom Viridiplantae; phylum Streptophyta; class Magnoliopsida; order Santalales; family Viscaceae; genus Viscum; species Viscum album. The sequence continues at coordinate 1,955,582,067 of OY728125.1, forward strand.
ACCTCACTTTTATTTCAATGGGACACAAGCCTTATACACAATTTATTCTTTTATATCATCTATATGAATCCAAATAATTCTTTTTTGTGATTATTTTTCATGAATATTATTGGAAATACATATCCATATAATTTTCTTCATTAATGGTCCATATAATTAAAAATATCTCAATGTGGTAATGGATTTTTGTTACAATTTCATTGTTTATCAAAATATTTAATGATTATGTTTCCAATGATGGAATAATATAATAAAAATCCCAATAAAATCTATAATTTTATTCTCTTATGGTTATATATTTAGTATAAATGTTTTCCATTCATTTTCCTCAGGTTAAGTACCCAAGAAACTAAAAATTTGTTCTTAATGAATAATTTTTTTTATATTTTCAGTTAAAACCACTTATTTCACTATATGAATCTTTTATAAAAATGTTTTCATAATTATTGTTTACTATTATCCTATAAACTGTTAAATATATTTTTTCCAATTAATGAGATCTTAAAAAATGGTTGTTAAAAAACATTCTTATCTTTTTTCTAATGGGGTAAATTTTTTGACATTATATAAATGTATGGATGTAATGTTATTTTTAACTTATACATCATTATTAAAATTTTCTAAAGTTATGAAAACCTAATTATTTGAAACATAAATTAGAAGATTCAATGGGTTTTTAATGAAATTGTTTTCCATAATTTTTTTAAACAAATGATATTTTTATGAAGTGATTTCAAAATAAACTGAATTTTTTCATAAAGAATATTAATTGAACATTTAATTTTATTTCTATTCATCAAAGTCAAAAACTCTTGATTACACTTATTATTAATTGGGGATATGATCCAATTATGAAATACTTATTCCTTATTTAGAGGTTTTTTGTTTAGGATGGAATGAAGTTTATGTAATTAATTCCCATTCCATGTGTTATGTTATGATGAAATGATGTAATGATTATGAAACCCATTTTATTTCAATGTGTTATGCTATGATGAAATAATTTTCAACCACATTTATTTTTCATGGGTTATTATATGACAAAAAGTTTATGAAACCAATATATTTTCTAGGGTTCAGATTTTATAAATATTTTATGTTCCTTTGGAAGACATATGTATGATTTTCATTATATGATGGGTGAGACCTATATCTTTCTCTAATTAATTGGATTGATATAGATATTTCAGGAGATAAACCAAACTAGAATGGAGATTGGCCCCAATTAATTAATGTACATTGTCCAATAAGGTTGTCTTGAGAGTAAACTGTGATTAGAAATATTTTTTTGGAAGTGAACCCATACCAATATGATAGAATTGGAAATGAAACTCAGAAACTAAAGAAATGACTATATATTTTTCTATGGGTTCCATAATTCTATGTATTATGCTAGTTTTGTGATTCTATGGCCTATGTTCTTTGATTTTTTATGACTCATGGCTTAGAAAATTCTAGGATTTATTCTATGAATCATGATTATGATTTATGATTTATAGGTTTTTGTTTTAACATTTTATTTTCAATTTCCCATGACTTTATGATCATGTTATTCTCAAGTGATCTTTGATTTATCCCTTTTTAACATTACTGATCATATGATCTCATCCTTTATTATGACTCAATTCCCCAGGTCTTGATGAAATTTACTATGTTGGATATATCTAATAAGGGTATGATGATCTTATTTGGAAATGAGAATATCTTTCATAAAGTAATTGTTTATTTGTCAATGTTTCTAAAAAACTATACCAACAGAACTCCAGGGTGGATTGTTGTGTTATCTATTGTATATTTGATTAGACATATGTTACATCGACATATGAAAAGTGTAGTTAGTTATATTTTTAATTATATTTTATCAATAAAATTCAAGTAGTGTATCTAAATTATAATCAATATCAAATCATACTTTAAAATTCAATATCCTCAAAATTATCTTTTATTCACCATGAATGTTTTTTTAAAACTAAATATATGATGGATAAGTGATTATAAAATATAATTTTTAAATGAATAATATATTAAAAATAATTACATTTTTAATTTACTAGATATAAAAACTAGAGTAGTTAATTTTTGAAATGTTATTTTTCTATAATTTTAGCTTCTCATTATATTTTAGATTTTATATTAAAAGATCAATTAGTATATTTTTGAATTTTAATTTGAAAAAATGAGATTAATTTTTGGACTCATAACGATGATATTTTATTGGAAAGAATTTTATAAATTTTTATACAATGATTTATTTTTCAGTTAGCAGTTTAGAATACTATTTTTTAAATATCCTGAATTTTATGTCATAATTTGGAAATAATAATAACATAAAAATTTCTGAATTTTTTGTCCAAAAAATATATTTTTCTTAAAAATTTATATTATAAATTTGAAATAAAATTGGTAACATAAAAATTCACATTTACCTTTTTGGAAGCAAGTTAATATTTATTTTTGAAAACTATTTTCTTATAGGTTACACATTCATTATTTTAAAAGTAATTTTTATTTATTTATGAAATAAACATTATGAAATTATTTTCACATTTTTAATCATCTGATAGAAATTATATAGTAGGTTTAATTTTACTTCTAGGCTTAAAATAATTTATTGGGGATCAAAAATTGGCTACCATGGAAAATGTTAATTAGGGAAAAAAATTTACGTCAGAGAAAAGCACCTAAAATATATAATTAATTTTCCATTATATTTGTTTATTAAAGGGTGATTTATAAATTCTCCCCCACTATTCATTATTGTCAACCTTTGGAGACATTTTTTTGAATGCGACATGACATTAATATAGAGTTACTAGTATTCACAAAAGTACCACCTATCTCCCTTATAAATGGATCATTTTTACAACCCCACTATTAGACACACTAAAATAATTTTATATCCAATGAATTATACCAAAACCCCTTCCAAAAACTCACTACCAAATTATAAATGTGTTGGGGTCACTATAAGAATATTCTATAAAGGATCATGAATTTTCCCGACTCATAATCAACCATTTTTTTACATTCCTTTTTTTATTATAATTTCTCGAAATATGTTATATACATGATAACATAGTTTAACATGTATCCTAAATATTAAACAATGTTATTATATTAATTCAATAATCATTTTATATATTTTAAAAAGTTATTTAAAAAATAATAATCCTACCCATGTGTACTGGCGGACAACGGATATGGATGATGTGTTCCATTTTTTAAAAAGAACATAAATGGATTCTTATAAGAATTTATTCTTTAAATATTTACGATAATCATTAATTATTAGTAATTTTTTAAATATAAAACATTACCTGCCTTTATTTTTTGTATCCTCTGAAAAATGAAAACATCACCCATGCTTAATGCAGACTTCCAATTCTATGATTGGTGTCTTTAGTTTTCCACCACCACCATTCAAAGATGGTTCAAAAAATAAATTTAAATTATAAATATATATTGATAAATTTTTTTAGTTTTTTAAAAAGTAAATTTTTTAATTCAATTAATACTTCCATTGTATAGAAACTAAAAATGTCATTATTATTACGTGCAGGCTACCACCACTATGGATGACATGTTTCATTTTTCGTCACAACCTTCATGATAGGTGATATAAAATAATTTTATCATTAAATATGCTGATAAAAATTATATTACATATTATTTTATATTATTTAAGGAAGAATAAAAATTAACTTCTATTATAAAATAATATTTTCAGATTAGTAAAATACCCAAAACAAACTCTTCCAAGATTTTATCTTAAAAAATTATAACTATTACTTCTTAGGGAATGAAATAATTACATTATAAAAAATAATAGAATATATATTTTAATCAAATAGTTAATCTAAAAATGGTGAAATATTATCATATAATATATATGTACGTAGATATTATGGAACAAATAAGAAATAATTAGGGGTACTTATATCAGATAATGAGAATTGAAAATAAAAAATTGATGAATATATGTCGAATGAATATAATTAAATTGTAAAATACTAATATTAATAATTTTATGATATAAGTTATCAATAGAGTTATGTTTATTATACATGTTTTTAAATCACTTATAAGGAATTCAAGAGTTAAGGAATTTTTTTTTCTTTTCTATGTTTTATTTCTTTGTCTGATATGTCTTATTCACCACTTGTTTTATTTTTTATCGTGTATATACATACTGTTTTACCTATATAATAATGTTTCACAATATATTCATGGTATTTTTGTTCCACTTAGTTTTATTCCATTCATGATAATTCTACTAAATTCTAATCAATTTCATAATCATTTTTATAAATCAATTTCCATTAATTGAGTGAGGATGAATATTTCTTAATTTTATAATTTTATGTTGGATAAAATCTCCAGTATTATGGAAAATCTAAATAAACAAATCTCATATTTCTTGGGATTCCCATATATTTCTTATGAAAACCAGTATAAATAATTTATACCTAAATTATTATCCATTAATGGATACCTATATTAAAAAAATTCCAAATTAATTATAGTAATCCCATCCAATTTAAAAAAGTTATCTCTTTCTTTTTATATATAAATTTTATGCAAAAATTAAATAATTTATTTCATTATAATCCAAAGAAGTATTATCTCAGTTTTGTTTACATTATATACATTCAAAGGAAAATTTTATCATCCTTTTTATTACATGGGTTTCAGTAAAGGTACATTAAAAATATTGTAAACATATTTCCCTTCCATGATTATATATTATATCATCCACTTTATAATTCCAATTGAAAAACATTATTCATTTTTAATGATCCATTATTGAATATTCTTTTTAAAAATAAATGCTTTCAAAAAATTTCACTTATCCTTTTTGAAAATGAAATTGAAATATGACCAGTTAAATCCTATTTTATTACTACAAAAAACGTTTTTGAACAATTATTTTATGTGTTCACTTATATTTTCCCAATAATATTGAAATTTGTTTCGTAAATATTCTTATGAATTCATTGATAATTAAACTTTCCCATATTTATACAATATGAGAGTAATAACGTTTTAGAATTTTCCATATGACTGCATCCCCTACTATATTATGAGTATTATTTAAAATACATTCCACAATGATTCCATTTTTTAATGAAATTTATTTTCCAATTATTTAATATTTTTTCCTTATATGATCATTCAAAATTTAATGATTCTATATTCTTCTATGTTCATTTTTTTAAGGGTCATTTAATTTTTTTCATCATTATAGACATCCTTTATATCTTCTTATGTTTCAATTAAGATATTCCTTAATAATACCATCTACATTATATCTTTGGATCTAGTATTATCATATTATTACGTGTGTTGATAAGGGAATTTATTGAGATATTTTATGTTTATTATTCGAATACAAATTCTTATGTATTATTAAAATATATTGATTATCTATCGTATTGATATTAATATATTTAACATTGTGAATTCATGGGAATAAATTATGTGATAGGTGGGGTTTATAATTATATAGAACCTAGATCATTGGTCGGTCTGCTAAGAATACATTGTTTGGATATTTAGGAAATTTCAACCAATTTATTAAAGCATTCGCGTCTACAATAATAATGGTATGAATGAAATATTGACTATAATAATGACGGTAATAAATATTTCTTTTTTATAGTCTTAAATATATGACAATTATTCCCCACACTTTGCATTTAACCACTATGAAATCAGTTATTAATTACCATGGGATTATTTTTTCATTATGATATCCATGGATGTAATTAAATATCATGTAATGAGTCATATTTAATTATTCAATTTATTCAGTACTATAAAATTATTAATGAATTTTTATTACATGATATTTTTTAATATATACTACCCATTATTGAGCATTTGATATCATGCCTATTATATTTCTATTTCCAAATGATAATATGAATAATAATACATTTGATGTCCCTATAAGGGTGTATTTTTTAGAGATTTTTTTTGAGATATTGAAGGATTATTTTGAAATAACGATTTACAGGTATAATTTAAAAATGTCCACTGAATAGGAAAGATATAGTTTTTAATAGAAGTTATTCCTAACTCTCTATACATATATCATTAATTTTCTTTGGTTTTTAAGTGACTCAATTTTTTATTATTAGCAGAATAATAAATGTTTATTTATATATAACATTAGTTGTATTAAATTTCCATAAGTAATGGAATATATTTACTCACAATGGTCTCTAGCCGTGCAGTTATGGGGTGTCACCTGACCAGTTTGGTTGTATGGTACCTGTAACACTATAATAACCCTATATAACTAACTAGATTCTCTTAAATAATGTTTCACAGTATTCTTATTTTGTTTTTATGCCATTTATAATAACCATAGATCCCTGTAATATTTTGAAATTTCTTATTCAAATATAAAATTACATATAAATAAATACTAATGAATTTTCCAAAACCAAATATATAATTTATATAAATCCCACTATAACATAAGGATTTCCCTAAGAAGTAATAGGAATAAAACATCTCATACCTTCAAAGAGAATTTTGGTGATCCTTTGTCTTTTATACAAGAATTCCCAAATATCCTAAATAAAATAGGGTTTTAATGCAATTTTATATTGAATTAAACTAGGCTACACTACCTTTTTACCAGAGATAACTCACCCAAAGTCCCAAGTAATGTTCCTAAACTCTATGGTCTAGAAATTTAATATACCTTCCTAAGATAAAATATCGCATCACCCACCCATCCCATCATTTGTCCAGAAGGGAATTCCCAATCTTCAGGTTTTGAAAGATTATTCTTATGACTCAATAATTAACTTTTTGAACTATATTAACCTTATTATAATATGATAAGAAGTCATTAGATATATAATGATAATTAACCAATAGATAATGGTAAATAAAACATCCAAAGGTGATAAAAACTGAAATAAATATTGAAGAATTTAAGAAAACTGATATATAAGATAAAATATAATAGGTTAAGTTGATAATAAAAGATTTAAAAATAAAATAATAAGTACCCCAAATAGATCCTAAGAAACCAATACTGACCCTCAATACACTATTCACATCCCACTCACCCATCTATAAACAGATGGATAACCATGGAACTGAGGAAGATCTGAGAACTCAAATTGAAACATAATATCTACAAATGAACACATACATGGCTGTATATATAGCATGTGAGATAAAAATAACAACTAATATTTCATAATTTATTTTAATAAATTTCATTTATAAAATAATGTATAATGTTTTTGTTTGAATATAAAATTGAAAAAAGTTTTTCACATGCTTTATCTGAAAAACAAAGTAACATACCATAATCAAAATTTTAAAACAATCATCCTTTTTCATAAAGAACTGATGGGTAAAAAATTTAAATTATTTATTCTAATACAAGGATAGAGGGCCTTTAGAAATCATAAAAGACAACAAAAAATAAATTTTTAACCTATATTCCAATAAAATAAAAATAAATCACAATTTTATGAATAACCTCATTTAATATATTTTTCATAAAAATAAATTAGGAAATAAGCCAAGAATTCATTTGTTAACAACAATTTTATAAAAATGTTCGAAATAAATTTTAAATTAAAATAATATAATTACCAAATTAAAAAATAATAACACTAATAACCAAGGAATCAAGATCAAATAATTAAGGTAAATTAAAAAAATAAATGATATCTTGTGACCAAGTAAAATAACGGAAATACAAATGAGTTATGAGTTGATATACTCATAAAAATACTATGATGGACGTAAGTGTCATTAAAAATATCATGAAACTCAGTTAACATGATCTAAAATAGATACATGTACCATATGATGACATCATGAATCTTTTCATATAGGTAGTACTGTTAGGTAATTTCAACCCTAAACCATCCTAGGAGCATGATGCTACTATGTGCACAACCATCTCCAAATACTATGTTAACATGTTCTCACTCACACTAGACAGAGTCTAAATTAGATTTCTCACTCTTTGTTACATATAAATCATTTCATAGGACTCCAATGACATGTTCAATTGAGTTGGTTAAAAAAATCCACAATGAGCATGTATACAAAATCTACAATAAAACTCATTTCAAAATTTTCATCCTCACATGAAAATATAAACTTTACAGAAATATAGTGTCATCAATAATAGACAAATTAAAATGGGTCATAATCCATATGTAATTTAAAAAAAATGGGATCAATAATTGTGAGGTTAACCAACATTTCATATATTCTTCTGTGACCTTGTTCCAAACAATTCATAGAAAGAAGTCTCAAATACCAATCCAATTCATAATATTTTAAATATAATTTCAAAACATTTATGAAATAAACATATTAAAATACCCATTTTAAATCATTTTGAAACCATAAATTTTCAATAATTCATTTTTAACATACTTTTTGACACAACAAAGAGACACAATGTCTCCAAATTTTTTAAAAAGGGCCAAATCACTCATTAAAAAAACATTTTAAAACCTACATGTTCTTATTATAAATGAATATTCTATAAAATAATACTAAAGCACAATCACATTCATTATAAGGATTGACATAAGAATTCTAATAAAAACATAGAATTTGTAAATCCCATTTCAAGAGTTTAAACCATTTTAAATATATTTACAACTTAATAAATTTATACCAGAAGACTATAATTTCATAAGAAAATTATTTAATGTATTCGAAAAAATTATGACATGAAAGATAAGGAAATTAAAAAGAATAACCCACCTTATTCAATAATAAATATAACCAAAACACATCACCTATGGTGGCACAATCGTATAAGGAGATTTCCATATGAACTCATAAGCAACAAAATGCCTTTCCTTATAACAATACTAAACCCTAATTCCAACCTTAATATTTTTTGGGATTATAAGAGAGATAAACCTCCAAAGGAAGAAGATATAATAATTGAGGGGAAGATAAAATTAGAACATTAACTAGAAAACACAACTTGAAATTAATTAATGAAGGCTACAAATTGAAGGAATAATGAGAGGAGGATCTCACTCGAGTTCCCTATAGGTCATTTGTAACATGATGGGAGAAAATGGAGGTATATGGACATAAAATTCAATCATATAATTAATATAATCTCATAATTGTTTATAAACATGGTCTTCCACAATATTTGGCCAAACAGGTTACCAACCCACGTTCCAATCGTGCAAATAGAACTAATTATAAAAGATAGATCCAGGTGGTTTATACACATGTTTTGGTAAACCATATTAATAAAAATAAAAAATAAAACTCACTAATAAAAACCATAGACCTATTATATGGTTACCAAATAGTTTTCTCTAGTAATGCATATTCTATGCACCAATACTCCACATATAAAAGGGGCTCAAGATTCATCCCCCAGAAGACACAGAATCTAAAACAAAATGTGAAATAACTTTGAAAATCAACAATGTAATAAATATAAATAAATAAATAACATTTTTCACATAGGAAACCACATGGTTTCTACTAAACAATGTATAAAAAATGTGATTAGAATGAAAAACTATAGTTTCTTTAAATATATGGATACAACATCATGGAAACATAAATTACTCCAAGGGGAGATAAACTAATAATAAGATAATAAAAATAGTGATATTAGATGGTAATCATTCACCAAGTCATTCCACTATACACCACAAACATTTCCCAAATTGAATCAAATGTTATAAAAAATAAAGATAAAAAAGACTCTAAGACCCTAAAAATAACAAACCTTATCCCATCAAGAATGATCCACAAATTTCCTCAAACAACTACACTATCCTGAACCACAAACCACTACACAATGAATTGATAATTATGAAGACCCATCATGGGTATGCATACTATTTATAATTTCTTCAAAATTGTGAAGCATAAAATGAAGTGTCTTCTATATTGAGAGAGACTGAAATAAATATGATTAAACATGCAACATACATCTAAAAACCCACCTATACCTTAAAAATTAAATATCTTCCAAAAAATATAAAATATTAAAAATATATGAAACATAAAATATTTTTATGATAATGTATCCAAAACGATAAACAACCATAACATACCAAAATGATCAAATCATGCATTAAATAAAAACATCCCTCAAAAAATATAAATACATTATATTTTTCCTTGGTGTTATAAACTGAGATAAAACAGTTTTAATAGGAACTTATATTCCCGAAACCATCACACAATAAAACTATCACAACCTAACATTCCCTGTCCCATGAACCTAGTTGTCCAACCCCAGGGGTCACCTATCATACATTAGTTTCCTTCATAGGACACCACATGGAATTTCCCATCATGGTTAATTATATGTTCATTAAGTGTTATTTGTCACAAAATTACACATAGGATACGAAACTTCTAAGGATAACACCCATCATGTCCACTAGGTCAAGCGAATCATGCTTAACTGTGGAGTTTTAATTAAGTAGGATCCCAAAAATAAATGAATGCCTTAATTACCTAGGTAGATTCATTTAGTATTTCAAGTACCATTTTTCAGGTTTTTTACACTCTCCAACACATTTAGACATGTATACCCCATTATGGACCCCAAACATTAAACCTAAGTAGTACATATGAACCTTATTCTTGATATTGGATCGGAAACCATTTGTCAAAACCTAACCATCCTTAGGCCATGAACCATGTTAATGGATATAATAACATATACATAAATATAACATAATCATGATTATTTAGAATATATTTCACATTACCTCATTACAAATATCATTTAGGTTTAATTTTTTAGAGAGTTTAGACATGCTCTTATATAATAAACCTATACTATAGAAGTGTAAACTTTTAATCAGAATCCAATTATCCCAAAAAAATATAAAAAATAAAATATTATTTATATTATGTAAAAATCTTGAAAATTATCATATTAAAATCATCCAAATCCCTACTCATCCTAATAAATTATGATAAACACTTTAAAATGCAGCATAAGTCCAAAACCATAATAAAGAACATAAAAAGAATTAAGATGTTTGCGGCATTGAAAACATAAAAACCCGTGAAAATTTAACCTTTATCTAAATGATCATTGAGAAGATGAAATAAATCATTTCCACATGAAAATCACACACACATGTTTCTCAATAAGAAATATTAAAACTCGTAAAAATAAAAGAAAAACTCTTTTTGGAAACCTAGGGCATTACTATCATCACCCATGTTAGAAATAGTATGATCCCTATGAAATCCATATGAGAATGTTCCCCAATAGCTCCCACATTATTTTTTAAGACAAGGAATATTTCTCAATTAATTAGGGCACTATCTAGGGGAACCCATCTTATCATATTTATGGGGCTTAACCAGCGCTATCGGTGCACACCAAATGCCAAAGCTATATTGAGCTTACCATTGATCTATAACGGGTCTCAACCCATCATAACAGATTTATCAAGCTATGTATTTAAATATATAATACTCAAGTATAAAAAATATTTACTCTGGAACATTTTTGTAATAAATCCATTGAAAAACATATTTAAACCCATATGAAAAACACCTATGGATGTAAAAATACAATTTTTATTTAAAATACAATTTTCAATTAAAATTTATCCAAAAAAGATTAAGAGGATTTTATATTCTATAAAATACCATTGTAAACATTGTGTATGAAGATAACCTTATAACTTTAGGTAAAATCAATGGATTCTATATTACATGGAAAATAATTTTATAGGATCACATGGAATATTTCATGATGAAAACATCCTTTCCATTTTTAAAGCTATTATTCTTTTCAAAAACTATGCATATATAAACAGAAAAAATTAAGGGAAAATATAATTTTAAACATATAAAGTAATATTAAAACAAAATATTATTCATGATGGTTGTAAAATCCGTTAATTCTATAGAAGTGATAAAACATTACATCCATCCATTTTTTGGATTATTCACAATGAACATCACTTAGAAGAACAAAAGAAGATTCCCTTGAGAATATTTTCCAAAAAATTAAAATATGGCTAAAAATGACATTAGAAAAATAATAGGATAATATTAAAAACAATTTTTTGAAAACATATATAAAATATGGATGTGGAACTAAAAGGGAGTTCAAAATAAATTATTAAAAGTGGATTTTTAAAAAAAAGCAAGTGCTTTTCCATGACAAAGACTCATCACATAGGTGCATTATATTCTAAAAATAATAATAATATGTGAATTATTTTAATTATAAATAACTTTTTTCATGTTCTTGTATGAAATTTTTTTATTTACATCCAATAAATATTTAAATATTTTTTAAATAAAATCGTATTAGTAGTTTTGATGATATTTTTTCATTAGACCATAATTGATTCAGAAATTATAATATTGTCAATTTGGTATTTCTTCCATAATCTTAAGAATAAATATAATGAAATATTTATCATTTTTATTCCACATTTACACGTTTAAATTCAACAATTAAAAATAGTTTTGAAAAATGAGCAATGTTACAATCAAGGAGACTATTAGTCGTACGTAATATTGAGTAATGATTCCATCATTCGACGATACATATAGATAGAAGATTTGAATTATTTTATCGTGAAAAATTATTATAATTTAATTAATATCCTATAAATTATTTGAATATATATATATATATCATCAATGTGATATGATAATGAAAATTGAATCACATCGCTTCGTGGAAGAGGTCGTCCGCATGCACATAAGAAATATGTAATCATTTTTTTGTGAATGGAAAGGTAAGAAAATAAATTATATAATATATTTTTACAATGATAAAAATTTCATTAATATTATATAAAAAAATTAACTCCATAAATATAACCTCCAATGAGCGGGGCTGATGGAAAATGAATTACATCTGTTTGGGAGTTGGAAGTCTATCGTACACATGAAATATGGATCCCGTTTCTATTTGATTGATGTTGGAAAAGTATATTGGTTATTATTGTTACACAATTACATTTAATAATGTTTAGGATAATTTTTTTTATTATTTTATCATGGTTGAATAATATTTTATAGAATTCTATGAAGAAATAAATCTAAAACATGTGGATAAAAAATATACCTATTTATTGGAATACCGTCATTTATTGACACCTTAATCACTATAAAAAAGTTTAATACCTCAAATAATATATTTATAATTATTCTAGGGATTATATGTTGGAATTTGGGAAGGTAGTGGATGAAAATGTGGTTTTAAGTGTTATGGATTGCAGATAAGAGGTTCACTTTTATAAGCATAAGGAGGTGATCTCTCAGAATTCCACAAAATATTGAATTAATATAAATTAATATTCAACTCAAAATGAACCCTAAATTATTTATATATATTAATGGGTGAGTATAGGACTAAAAAAACTCATAAATGAAAATTTATACAAGTTTTGAATTTTTATCCTTCTATTTTGGATTTAACACGCCATTGCCCCTTTTTAAACAAAACATGTGGTTTGTTATATATTAATGGAAAATATAGTGTCTATAATTATAAAAACAACCATAAATATAAAATATCTTATATTTTAAAACATATTGTATTAATTCGGAAAAATATCCAAATTTTTGGAATTTTATATTATTTAATAAAATATTTTTTATTATAATATATCATTAATGAGGATTGAGATAGGGATTTGAAAGAAGCTCAATGAAGTGACCCTAATCTACCCTATGTGGTGATTTATGATGATATAACCACCCACATGGTGGGGGAGGGACCTCCACTATCCTTCAAAAGGGCTCATCCACTCTCTTTTTACTCACTCTCTATCCTAGAATTCCTCCCTTCTTTCTCAAAGATCTCGATTAGACCTAATGTCCCATATATATATAAGGGAATCCCACAAATTTCTCACTTTCATTATGAGTTCATTGATGATTATTTCTTACTGGATGTGATTTTGATTGCTAGTTTTGTGAAATATTGTGCATCGATGGATGCATTTGATCAAATTGTTTTCTGATCTTATAGATTACAGGAGCAGTATACAGTGGGACTCCTTGAGAAAATTAAAATGATTATTTTGTTCACTTCAGAGAGTGATTTGGCCCAAGACTATTCCAATTCTCCATGTGTGTATTATGGCATCAATTTACCCATATTCTAGAGGTATTTTTTCTTTCTTATGAAAAAAATATAATCATACTATGGTGAATTTGGAGAGCTTCCCTGAATTCACAGTCCCTTTCCAAAATTATTCTATTATTCTTATATTAGGGAAAATTGTTGCTCGATATCTTCGTTCTGATAGTAGAATCAAGTATATGTGACATCTTACTTATCCAACAATATATGTGAAGGGTGATTCATCAAAACTATCCGTAACAATTTTTTTGGATTACTATCAGATAGGAGATTCGTTATAAGAAATCAATTTTTTTGAGTTGTAGATGGACTTCAATTCTTCGTTCAATAAAATGGGACACATAAGGAGGGTGTATTGGTGTAGGATCATTAATACATTAAAAATATGGATTCGAGACTTGAAATCAACGGTTGGAGAAAGGTAGGGGTGTTTTTTCCTATTTGACTTCTAGTCCTAATGAACTTATCCGTGATGGTTTTTTATTTATGAGAAGTGGATACTTAGGGGATTCATACTTAAGATCATAGTGGGGTAGGGAGTCGGCATGGTCTAAATTACAAGCTGGACCTGCAAATTAAAATGCTGACTACTAATTCCAACTTATATAAGGATACTTCATTACTCAATGATATGATAGTTGATAGCGTACATGACATGTTGAAACATGATTTGGAGTCAAGCTGTGTTTCAGGGACTAAAGATCCAAAGTAAAAAGTTATACAGATTCCTAATGAAGATATAATGGGAGAAACATTTGGAGTTAATGATAAGAAGTTGATATAGACTGTAGGGTCGGAATATTAAATTTATGGTAAAAATAGTGACGGAAGCTAAGGATGGGTGAAGGCAAAAAGACATATGATATCAAGATAGACCAGTCTGAATTTTAATGTTTGTAATCTATTTGATTATCTAGAGGATGGAGAACTGATATAGGAGTTAGAGGAGGTCACTTCTCATGATTATGGTGCTAGATAGGCCTCTTTGGATAATATATAAAAGCATCAGGTTTCTTCAAAACACGATTCTTGTGAGGCGATATACTCTGTAGTTTTAGAGAACTCTAATGCACAACCTCAGTTTATGGTGGAAGGATTCCTACAGTTGGGTAATTTTTATTTAAAAAGATGAGCTTCATAAGTTGGTGATCTAAATATTGATGTACAAAATGTGGATCATCAACAGGATATCCATAATCCAATTTAAGTCTTAGAAGATATATAGTCAGTGGGGGAACATTTCTAATGATGAAAGTGGGACTAATGGTTTCCCCTTAATGACCTAGGTAGTGGATATGCCTTTTTTGAGGATGTTATTATATATGGGAAGAAAAAGGTGATTGAAAATAAAGGTTCTGTATCTTCTCATATGAATAGAAGGCCGTTAAAAGACTAATCCAATATTCTACAAGTAGTTTCTAAAAGATCTTCCTCTATGGTACCAAGAAGGGAAAATGTAGAGATCCTTAAAATCATTAATCAAGGCAATTCTCAATCTAAATGGGAAACAAGTAAAGAGTTTGATAATGAAAATGATTTATCCGATTATTATTTTTAATTTTGTTTCTTACTGGATAGGGGAAATTATCTTTATTTAACTCTACCCACCTTTCATATCATCATGTTTTCTACATTTTTAATAATTTTTTAAAATATTTTTATTCTAGTTGGACTTGTTCTTAGTAATATATTAGTAATAAAAATTATCCGAGCTATTCAGTACATTAATTATAATAACATCATCACAACATGTTAAATTCCAAAAACATTATTTTTTTATATCAAAAAAAATTCATCAATAATTTTTTTGAGTCACATTATTTTTCTAAAATAGTATTTATTTTAATACTTGTAATATAATTTATTTGATTAATTGAATAATTACTCTGTCTGTTTTGTTGAAGAATATAATGTAAAACTTTATTCAATAAAAATTAAAAATAAATTAACATAATGAATAAATTTTTTTATTTAAATGTCTTATTTTTAAACAAAAATATCGTCTATATATACATATTTCAAAATTAGTTTAGTTATTAAAAAAATTGACAGTAACATTTATAACTTTTCATGAAATAAATTATTTTAAATTTAATAATATCCATAAAATAGAATAAAAAGGAAATATATGGGATCATTGGGTGATTATTGAAATGATATATTCATAAAATAAAATATAAAAAAATGTTAGAGTTATTTTAATTTCCTCATCATTTAATATTTAACCCATAATTATTAAATTTACCCTTTATAATGGTAATAAAAATTAATAAGGTTATTCTTCATTTTTACTAAAAAATAAAATGAAACTATTGACCAATTTTGGTTCTTATAATTCCAAATATGGAATCCATTTTTCAAAATAAATAAAATAGTTGTGGAAAAATTTAATTGAATATTATTCTTTATAAACGTGACTAAAATGGCTTTTTTCCAACAAACGACACATTCAATTACAGAATCTTTTCATATTGAATTCATGTATAAAATATATTTAATAAACCACAATAGAAAGATTATAAATCAAAATGAATTAATAAATTATAAAAATAAATATAAAATAGAATTTTCTTTGAAAATAATTTAAAAATTATATATATATGGTTTTCAGCAAAAATAAATATTAATTACTATTAATTTGAAATTAATATTTTCAAAAAAAATTAAAAAATTCATCCAAAGATAACTCTTACAAGAAGAATTAAAAATTTATTTTTTTAAAATAAATTTTTTAAATTTTCAACAATTAATTATAATATTAACTTATAAAAAAATTATTTTTAATGAAAATGTAATTTTGAAGAAAAAATGAAATTATAAAAAATTATGGGATTTTTTATAAGAATTTAACAATGAATTTATATTGATTAATATTAATGTATTTATTTCACAAATTACAAACTCATATTCAAACGTTTAAATTAATTTTCCAGTTTGTAATGTTAACATTTAAATAATAATTTTAATGTATTTAAGCTCAGTTTTTATATATTGTACAATGTCTAACATTAAATTTTTTTTAAAAAAAATAGGATATTACATTATCCCCCATTAAAAAAAATTCTTCATAATTCTAACTTCAGTACTTTAATCAGGGTTTGAAATTTCAAAATACCTTTATTGAAAACCCACATCATAAACATTGTCAACAAAACATCCTATAAAAATATAGAAAGGGAAGTACTTTGTTCATTTTGAATAACACATAGCTGTATTTCATGTGGGATAAAATAAGTGTTAATTGAAAACAATTAAATTTATGAAAATACTATCACCCATGGATTAATAGTGAGTGATGGAAAACATGACCAAGATAAATTTATCCATCACAAAATTGTAAACCTGTAATGGCTTAATAGTACATTGATTTTGAGATTAGAAAAGTATACATATATTTTTTTTTCAAATAACTATTTTGAATTTGATGAATTATTTTAAATCCTAGACTAAAATCATAATTAATTATTCATAATTGTGAAGAATAATTTCATCCTTTAATCAATTTACACTATAATCTTATATTTCTGATCCAAACTATGAGTATTCATGACGATTGTTTTATTCATGAAACATTATAATAAACTTATAATGAATCATATAATCCAAAAAGGTTAACAAGATAGTATTCATGTATTTATACATTAAACAAAACAAAAATGGTTTTGAAATGAAAACATAGTTACCAATATTTGTAGACCTTGGTATGAAGAACAACTATGTTATTTTCAAAAATTCAATAATAATTTAAAAATTTAAACATATATCATTCAATAAAAAATGTCCTTAAAATTTGTAAAAATATTCTAGAATAATATTGAATCTTAAAAATCATATGTATTTAATAACATAATAAACCATGATTAATTTATCCTTTATCTTCAAATAACATAAATCATTGTTAATGTCTCATTCCAAAAATCATATTACCAAATTTTATAATCTCCAAGATACAGAAATTATTTCCATAATGAAACTAGGTCCCTATAAATCCACAATAAAATCATATATTTTTCTAAAATATAATTAATCATTTATTACTAAAATTAAATCCCATACTATTACATTTACCATAATCCAATAATTCTTCCCAAAATTAGAGTGATCTTCTTCTAAAATAACTTTAATCCCTTAATCACTTAATCACCAAATTGATTTCCAATAAAATGGTTATCTTTACAAAAAACATATCTTCCCAAAATAAACATAACAATTATCTGTTAGAACATTTAAATAAGGAGAAACAATATGATACTAGTCAGTACAACACATTGTCAACTGGTAGGCGATGTACCCTTATATCCCTTCTGTTTTGGGTCCATGCCACGCATCCCTGCCAAATGTGATGGGCTGTCACCCAACATATGGATTGTCCAATTTTTAATGTATTATTCTTATAACATTCTCCTAAATTTTCTAATCATCCTCCAAAAAATTAAAATAATCAATATTAAAGAAATATTTTATCCCAAATGGATATCTTATGCCTTCCATATTTTAATCCCAAAATAATGACAACCCATAATTAGATCATAATCATTTATTATACAATAATTAAAAGTAATAGATATATTTAATCATATTTCTAGGGAATGTGAAGATATTCCATTCTTAAATATCAATTTTTCACATATTAAACATAAGGGTTACATGGATATCAAATATCTATTAAAAATAAATATATTTCTCCAAACAATTATCACCATTTCACTGAACCTATTTTCAAATGTTTCAATTTCATCTATAAAATGTTTCCAATTATTTAAAAAAAATAATAGATATAGAATATCCTTTTGGTTTTTCATGGTTCACATGATATTTAGAATATTTAAAAATATTATTGATAAAGATATCATTCAATCAACTTAATTCTTAAAACATTAACTGTGATTTTTTTCCTTATTACTAAGTAATTTATTTCCATAAATATAAGATAAGAAATATATCATTATTATTCATTAATACCAATGAATAAATCATCATACTTGTATCATAAAAAAATAATTCAAACCATAAATATAGACATTTGTTTCTTATTTTATGTTGTCGATATCTCCATTATCATCTAGAAAAAATAGTCATGTAATTGGTGGTATATCCCTTGATCAATGATATGGATAATTTGAAATCTTGAAATTAAATAAAATATATTCCATTATCTATATAAATTTTGGGGATGTAAAATTGTATTGGATATATGAAATAATTTTTATCAGGTGTTTTGAATGATCAGAATTATTTTAAAATTATTTAAATAATATTTTTCCATGATATAAATGATTAAATCATCTGGTTGGGATTATAAGGCTATGCGAGATTATTTCACACTCTTCTTGATATGAAATTATTAATCTATAAAAATTAACATTATTAAATAATGACATTAATTGCATCATTTTAAAATGAAAATACCCAATTTAAATTTAATACCATTAGAAAATCCATAATACATTAACATTAAAATCCTATATAACTAATTATATTAACCTTACAAATCCAATATCATGAAATTATCATTACTCCCCTCAAAATAAATATCTTCAAATCAAAAAATGTGTGTCTAAGACTTTTAAATTATTATGAACCTTAAACTTGTAAAATAATGATGGTATCCATAATTCTTAAGACAACCTCACATAAAAAACCTAAAATATTATGTTTTCTAAACCTTACTCTGATACCAATAGTAAATACAATGCCTTAATCATATCATAATATAGATTCTTTTGGCAGTAAAAATATGGGGGAAAATACATAAGGGATATAAAATTAAGAGAAACGTTAGTCAAATGAGATAGATGAAAAACCATTCATTATTTTCCATTATCTTAATGAACCTGGAGTAGATGAAATAAATCATTTTCATATGAAAATAAAAGAAACAATCTTTTAAAGAAAATCATTAATACCCATATCAAGAAAATGTGACCCTTTTGGAAACATGGAGAATTACATTCATCAATCGTGTGAGAAACAATTATATCCTAGTTCAATAGATAGAATATACCTACATTACAACCCCCTAATTTCTTTTTTTAATATCAGGACCATTACCCAATGTACAAGATTTTTATTGGGGTTCCCATATCATATAAGTATTATTCAGATCACCCGAGGATATCTGGGTTCAACCAATGTATAAGTAATATCATTATCACCCATTATTAGTAATGGGGCCCAATCCATCGTATAAAAAGCATCTAGCTCATCTATTTTACAAATAATTCCAATATATCATATAAAATTATTTATTCTTGAACTATTTCCTCACAAAAACATTATAACTCTATTTTAAACCCATATGGAAAACACATTTAGATATCAAAATACCCTTTTTATTTATATCCCATGGTCAATTTCAAAATACCCTGAAAAGATAAAGATAATTTTTCTTTAAATAAAATATCATAGAAAACATCAATGAAAAAAATAATATTTTTTATTCATATAATATAAACATATTTCATCTTATATTGATAATGAATTTTGAATATTACATGGAATATTTCATGAGGAAAATATCCTTTCGATTTTGAAAACACTTATTAAAAGAACTACAAATATATTAAAGAAAAAATTTTATTTGATAAATAAAATGTAAACATGTAAAGTAAATTTCAGAGAAAATATTATTCATTATTGAAGGAATATTCATTTATCTTGTACAACATAGAAAAGTATTGTTTCCCAACTTTTTTTAGTTGAGTCACAAAGTACCACATTAGGAAAATGAAAAGAATATTCTTTTGAAAATATTTTTCTAAATGTAAAAAATTGGTAAAATTTAATTTAGAATTTATAATAGAATTTTAAAAACCATTTTTTAGAAATTTCTAGAAAATTTATATATAGAAAAAAGTGATTTCTAATTGAATCATTAAAAAAGTATTTTAAAAAAATTAATGTCCCTTACCTTGAGTTAGACACTTCATGTGTGTTATTTATCTTCTTTAATAATACAAATATGTTAA
Source organism: Viscum album (assembly GCA_963277665.1). Classification (NCBI taxonomy): domain Eukaryota; kingdom Viridiplantae; phylum Streptophyta; class Magnoliopsida; order Santalales; family Viscaceae; genus Viscum; species Viscum album. Next base: position 1,955,603,148 of record OY728125.1, read on the forward strand.
TTATTTACATTATTAAGAATTTTTTCAGGATTATTATTAATTTTATTTTATTTCATTCCATTCTATGTTTAATTATTTGGTTAATTACATTAACTTTGGGTGTTTTGAGGATATTTATTTCATTAGTAGAAAATGGATTCGGTAAGTCAATTATGGTCAAATAGGTATGAATTAAATGATTTATAGAACAATAATTATTATTTTTACAAATCAATTATAATTTTAAATCCAACCAAAACACATGGTTAGGAAATATTAACTATGTTCCAATCATTGAAATAGTAGGTCGTACGTACTCAAGAGTAACGTTTCCATTTATCAATGATCATTTTAGAAAAAACGTAAGTTCTATTTTATAATTCCATAAAGACAATTATATCATTAATATAATTTTTATTCTTTTAATATACTAATATATATCATCAATATGACATGGTGATGAAAAATTAATCCCATCTCTCAATGGATTTGGTATTCTAAAAATACATACAAACAATGTAATAATTATCTATTTAATGGAATGTTAAAAAATAAAATGTTACAGAACATTTTAATAATTACAAATATTTAATTAATATAATATATTAATTTTAATTTTATCATTATAACCTGTTTTGAGAGGTGGTATTTGAAATAGAATTACATCGGTTCACGAGCCTGTAGTCCATCATACACACGAATGATAACCATTACCATTTGATGTATATTGGATATAGATATAGGTTATCCAATTAAAATAAAAAAATATTAGTATATTTGATATACCAATGTTATTATTTTATTATTGTCGAAGAAGATTTTATAGTGCTAAAAGAAGAATCAAAAAAATACATAGAGATAATAATAATACATATTCTTTGGGAAAACCCAATTGATTAACACCTTAATCCATAAAATCATGGTATTACGACTAAAAAAGACCTATAAAATTAGGGATTTTTTTTTACGTTATTTGACTATGTATTTTAAAAAAAATGGGGTTCTAAGTGTAAAGGACTTAGGAAAAGATGTGAATTTTTTTAGAGAGAGGAGGTCTAATTTTAAAATTCCTAAAACTATTAAATTAATATAGATTAATATTAAATTAAAAATGAGTACAAATTAATATATTTAGAAAATATAGTTAGTATGTGTATATTTAATGAAATAAATAAAATATAGTCTAGTTTTGACAATTTATTTATCCTTATATTTTGATTTTAACCCATTTTTAACCCTTTTAAAAAATATCGTGAAAATAATGTATTTTATGAATTAAGGTTCAATATATTAAATAGAAATTGGAACAATAACATAAATAGGTCATTTATTGTATTATATAACATATATATTTTAATTTTATGAATAATATATTTTTATCAATTCTATATAATTTAATAAAATTTTATTTATTATATTATATCATTAAAGACAATTTTTTAAATTATTCACTACATTGATTTTTGTAAACTCAAGAAAACAATTTAAATTTCAATAAAATAACTTATAATATGAATGACATATCATTGATATATAAAATAATTTAGGATCACAATAATTATCTATTATGTTTTTTCTATTAATATTTTTAATAACATTTATTTTATTTTTATAGTAATTGAAAAACTACTACGTTAGTTTTTTGTAAGCTTTTAAGATCATTATTTATTCCGAAAAAATTAAAAATAAATTAAAATGATGAATATATGACTTTTATATAACAATATAAGATTTATAATTGAACATATCTAAGAGTTATACATATGTTAAAAATAATAATGTTATTAAAAATAAGTGTGTGACATTTTTTACATTTCATGAAATATAATATTATAAATTCATAATCACATCCAAATGAAAATAGGTTATCTGTTATAAATTTTGATGATTTTTGACTATATATACTCATAAAATATTTTATAGGTAGTTTATATGCTTATTTTCTTCTTAAATCTATTTTAGTTGTAACCCTTAATTAACTGATTTTTCCATTACTATGGTGAAAAAAATACTATGGTTACTATCAATTTTTACTAAAACATAAAGGGTTCCTATTTTAAAATTTTATGCCTCATAATTTCAAAATTTTAATCCATTTTTAAAATTAGAAACAAAAATATGGAACAAATTTATCTAAAAATAAACCATAAAACATAATTGAAAACTGGGTTTTCAGTAAAATTACAGTTTTAAATATAAAATGTTTTTAAAATAAATTTATGTATAAAATAAATTTAAAAAATTTATTTTGATAATTTTAAATAAAAATTTACTAAATATATTTTAAATCAAATAAAAAATATGGTTTTAATTTCTATGTACAATAAAAGAAAATATGGTTTTCAATCAAAATATAAAATTTTCAAAATTGATTAAAAATATTAATATATTTAGAAAATTATCATACAATACCTAAGAAAAATTCGAAATGATGAATTCAAAAAATTAATTAGTGTTTTAGAAAATATATATACAATTTCTAGAAATTAATTATAATATTCCCTAATATTTATAATGATTTAAAAAAATCATTTCTTATGAATAAAATGACTTTACTAAAAATTAGGTCGGGTTTTTAAAAAGATTTACCCTTAAATTTATATTAAGTACTAACTTTATATTTATTTTAATAAATCTTGTATTCATAGAAACACTAATAAATTTAATTTCTAAGCTATTAGATTTGCATTTAAAAAATAATTATTCATTTTTCATTTAATATCAGTGTTGTTCCTCTTATATTCCATCAAATATAGTCTTTATTTCTTAAATGTGGTGACATTACATCTAACATAATTGGTCTCTTATGATACGTTGGTTTGATTTTGAGTACACCACATGCTATTACCCACAGAGGTGACTTATATGAGTAATTCATGTCCTCATAGTCCAAAACAAATTCTTTAAGTGTTCGTTTTCCACAATCACACACTCCATGGGAAACATCAAACAAGGTCACCCACCATGACCACTACTTTCTTCTAGAAAAGATGAATCATTGAGTTTAAATAGTATAATCTTTTAAAAATAAATGTTCCCCTAGTTGACCAGGGTGGTATCATTTTTCCTTTTAACTCTCACTTTTTGTATAGTGTTTTCAAAACTATCCAGATACAACTACCACTATCTAGTGAAAAATCACTAGTAGAGAAATGCATGTTCTAGTCACCTAAAACAAGCAAAGAAGAATTTAAAATTATAATTTAATAATAAGATAAATAAAAAAATTGTTAAGTATATTTAATAACAATAACTTCCCACAATAGAGTAATCAAAAAAACACAAAGTGAACACACCAAAAAATCCCACCTTAAAGAAATGAAGGCACAAAACCCATTGAATAAAAATAAAAAAACTATCTCCACAACAAAATAAAATCTACACATGAAATCCCATGGTGTTTATTCTATATAAATAGTTTGTTCATACAACTAGGTTTTATTGTCCTAATCTACCTTTCTCTACCTAAAATATTCTCAAATGAAGTTTCTTAAAAATAAATTAATACACAATAAAAAATTTGTGACAAAACCATCCACTGGACGAGATATATGGGAGTACCCATAGATATAAATTTCATAAATATACTAAATACTATTCCATGAAGAATTATTGAATAAAAAGAAACATGAACCCAACCTGGTTTTGTTTCCAAAATCAAATCAAATTGTATCAGTGACCAAAATGTAAAAACCCCAGCATTAATTTTCCAAAATATATCTCCTGAAAAAGGTTTCCAAAAAATATGATTCAAAAAAACCCAAATTTTAAAATGAGATCAAATAAAATTTCCCTTGATTTAAAACATTCAAAAAAACATCATTGACCATTCCAAAACACTTCAACTATTTTTAATGGTCTAAAACATTTTTGAATTTCCTTTTCTAAATTTTCCACTTTTCAAAATACATCCATAAAATGATTTAAACACCCTGTAATTAAAATAGAAAAATTTCAATACCAAATTGTTTTTTATGACATAAATAAATAAATAATTTCTTAAACAATTAATAATATCAAATACCATATTACTTCCAATCCTAATACTAATTTCAAATAAAAATTTTTATATGAAATTCCTTATTTTCCACAAAAACCCAATTTCCATTATAATAAAATTTTATTGAGGAACAACCAAAATTAAAAACAAATCATAAATATTCACAATTCCCAAATTAATCATCTATAATTGCATAGAAAAAGCTAAAATAGAACATTAATAAAGGGGTAAAAATAATAATTCAAAATATTTTGTGGAAATTTGCTTGAACATGCCATAGGGTTTGATGGTCCTTTTCAAAGTCATGCAAAAATTCATGAAATATTTTTTTGACAAGTCATTTGGTATCACATCCAATTTATTAGGCCATTAAAAAACATCATGTCATAGATGAATTACCATATTTCAATCCAAAGTGAAATGAAACCCTAAAAGAAAATTCAACCAAGAAAATGCGGATCAAGACATCATGAAATTTAATAAATTTAAATCATGATTTCAAAATTTAATTCAAATTTCCTAAGGAAGGTCAAGATTCATCCTTAAGGGGGTGATCGTGCACCCTTTCTTGAACATCATCATATTTCTAAAAGGTAATCGTAATTTGATTTTATAATGGCACAATCAAATAGATGTTGGTTATTATAATAATATAAGACTCTACTAAGAAACTACATCACCTGAGGAGACCCACCATTATTGAGAAATTATGTTCTAATTCCCCGTAGGATTGAATCTTGTTGATGCTTCTTAAAAATAAATTTTTGTTAATAGTATCACCATTTTATAATCAGATATATAAGTACAATAAATACAGTGGTAATAAAATAAGAGGTAACAATAAATGAAACATCCAATATAGTAAAAAAAACTAAAATAAATTTAAAGGATGCTGAATATTGAAATAAAAGATCAAATAAAACATTAATTGTATCTATTACAACATATCAAAATAAAGTATGATGGAATTCATAAAGCTCCAATGACACCACTATTTTCCCTCTGAATATTCACCAGATATAACTCATCAATTTATAATTTAATGAATGACTAATAGACTCATAAAAATTATAACATAACAGATAATTGTAACAACTGCATATACACTTAGGAATATATTCATATTAAGGGTGTGCGATAAAAATGACCAGTATGATCTCACAGACGAGTCTAAACAATTCTATTTTCAAAATGAATCAGAAATTGATAGTTTTGAAAAATTGAAAATACATTTTACATCATTTATAAAAGGAATTAAATTATTTTCTATACTAATATTTTGAAAAAATATCCCTTTTTCACAATGTAAAAATATCATAATATTTTTATGCATTCATTTTAAATTAAGGAAAGGGGACTTTAAAAATCATAAAAATGAAAAAAAAACATTTTTACACTTTTTCAAAAAACATTAAATAACGAAATCCCATTTTCAAAAATAAATATATATAAAACATTTTTCTTAAAACATGTCCATAAAAAACCCATTATTTCATTTTGAAATTGCAGATTCCAAACCATTTTTGAAATAAATTAAAAAAATGAAAATAAATAAATAAAATAAAAACCAATCCCATTGGTGAGCAAGGAATCAAGAACTTATAATGATAGTAATATCTAAAATGAAATGGGGCTATATGATCAGGTAAATCTAAGGGAAATAAAAATGATCTATGAGATTAAATGACCTATAATTTTCTAAGAAGGAGCTAATATTAATCGTAAACATCATATGACTCATGTAACATGACTCAATCCTATTACATGAACCCTATGGAACATGTCTCCCCTATTATTAATGTAGAACTAGTCAGCCCGTAAACCATCCAGGGAGTTTGAAGATACCATAGGAAAAACAATGTATGCACACTTAACTACCCATTTTTTAATCTTTCTAGACCCAATATATACAATATTTTTCACTCATCTAGACTATTACTTGAATTACATTGACTCCCATGAAATTTAAAATAGGAGGGTGAAAATATATTCACAAACAAATAATATGAAACAATTTAAAATAACCCTAATATCACCACATTTACACTCGAATAAAATATACAAATTCACATTAATGTGAAATAAATAATAATAAATATCCCCCACAGTGTAATATTAAACAAAAAATATAAAATTTTGTATTAACTAAAATGAGGGTAAACTCAATTTCAAATACACTTTTTTAACCAAGATACAACTGTGGATTAAAATAATCATGCAATTCAAATCTACTTCACACATTAAAATCTCATTTTACATTTCTTGAAACAAAAAAATTATATTACCTTTTGAAATACATTTAGAAAAAATAAAATTTTTAAAAATATTGTGAAAACAATTTTGAACTGACCAACAAGGCCTAATGTCTATAAAATTTTAAAATAATATTCAACATGAACATTTTTCTAAAACTCCAACTTTATATTCTATACATAAAAAATTTAAGTTGAACTTTTTTCTTACGCTAATTTAAAAATGATTAAATACATTATAAAGAACCACCCAATAATTTTAAAAAATACATGATTTGAGGAAATACCATAATTGGTATTTGAACCATATAAAATCTATTTCCATCAAAAAAACGATGTTCCATAATTAAATAATTTCATATTAAATAGATTTAAAACACTCATGAAATTTATTATATTCATTACAAGGGAATTACAAAAATAACACCAACATCATTCACAAAAAAACACAACTGAAACAAATCAACTTCATCAGGAAATTCCTAATAGAATGATGAGAATACCTCAAGTACCACTGAAAACCTATGAACACTTTTTTAGAACCATCACAAACACAAATCCTCCCCAAAATATAGGTTTGAGTTTATAATATATAGAAAAAGCTAAAGGAAGTGGTACGGAAAATAGAGGGGAAGAAAAAACTAGGACCACAACATGAGAAGTAATGTTAAAATTTGGAAAGGGGGTCCTCAAAGTGATCGAGGAATTTGAGGATGTGTTTTCTCAACCACCATAATGTTTGGAAATTATATTATGTATAAGAGAGAGACTTGGGGACTTTTAATTTAATATTTTTTTAAGTAAATTCAATGGTTTCTTAGAAACTAGAATGACAACATGTGTTATATGTGTTTTTTTCCAAACTGTGCACTAACAATGTAGATAAACCAACTAAGAATAATTTCCCCTCACTGTTTGTAAACACAATATAGTAATCCATTTTCTATCCATAAATTCTCACTATTAAAAAATAAAAATTCTTTTCATGGTTGTTTTTTGGTTACCTATATTTGTATGAAAATACTATAAATATAATTTTTACTTGTATGGTTTATGAAACACTGTTATATTTTATGAAATAATTTTTTAAAATAAAAATAGTTTCTTTCATATCCTATGTTACATGAAACATCGAGTTAAAGCATATTGTTTCACAATACTAAAAAAATTATGTGGAAGTTATCACCTTGTTATTAGATTGACGAGTATGAATATGACTAACTATATTACTAGACACATATGGTCACATATTTATAAAATAAATTCATTTTACATTAATTTATTATGAATTAAAAAAATAATCATTTGAAAGAAAATGATTTTTTTCTTCTAAAAACAGTTTTATGTACGCAATGTATTTTTTTATTAATAAATTAAATTAATAACTATTTGTGGTAGATTTTAAATAAAAATATATATTATATATTCAATAACTATTTTGACATTAATTTAATAATTTTTCATGCATGAGAAAATAATAAAATATTATTATTATTAAAATTGTTTTTTTTGTAACATGTGGTTTTCATATCATTTTTCATTCTTGGTTTTATAATTAATTTATTCCACTTATAGCTATTCCATTTAATAAAATTGATTTAATAGTTGGAATTCATGGGTTAAAATGTTTTAAATAGGCTCTTTTATTTTTGGTAAATATGTTACATCTATGATTTTATTTTGGGTGATTATTTTTTTTCCTTTGGTCTTGCATTTTCCAATTGGGATACAAATGTTTCTAGGGATAAAAATTATTATTTTGGGCATGAACGTCGGAAGCACATGGCTATTTAACAGTCAAAGGAAACCATGAACCCTTCCTTTGGTAAGCATACTATAAAATGTCATTTAGGACAGTAGAGACCAGACGGTTGGTGTACATTTTTTAAAACAATGTGGGATAACAATGCCCCTTGTTTTTATTGGATAGTGAGGGACACACGATTCCCAAACAGTTTGGAGAACCATGAGGTAAGAACATAAAACATTCCAAGGTCATTAAAATGTTTGAAACTACCTTTATACCATCTATGATTTTACCCCAAAATCACCTCCATTCCAACACATTCTGGATTTTCAGCCATGGGAGCTTCTTCCAAACATTCTTAAACCTTTTTATCTTCACCTATAGGGTTGTTTTGTTCATAGTTCTTTAATGAATCACTTATTAAGTCATTTCCTTCATTATTTCTCCCTCTTTCTTAGTTTCTTCTGCCCTTTTATTGATTTCATATTTTCTATAAGGTTCGATAACATAGTGGTTGTCAGATCTTTTGATTTTGGGTATAATAAATATGATTAATGTTCAATATTTCCCTTATAAGGTATTTTGGTGGTGAGATTGTGTTTTCACACTACTTTCCGGATGTTTATAAGTGTAATTTAGGTGGTTGAATTATTTTACATTTTTATGATGATCATGATATTCTTTCTAGGTTTCCTAAATGTGTTATATGGTATTTTTTGTTCTATAAAACATGTTATAGAAATGGTTTGGCATGAATATGTGTTAGAAGATGGGGTTTTAAAAGAATTTTTTTAAACATGTGTGCTTCATTGTGGTTTTCCTTGAATATGTTCTACGCCTCATGTGAAATGTGAAAAATGAATTTTCTAGGATATTTAATAGTGAAAATGTGTTGAATGTGTATTTTCTAAGCGAAATTGATTTTTTTTCATGTCAGTTTGTTTGTAGTGAACCTTAAATGCGTCTTGGATTTTTGGAGCATTCTATAAAAATTTGTATTTTGAGAAAATAATTTTTAAGGGGATTTTATAATGGAAATGGTTGGGATTTATATGTGGTCGTCATGTTATATTTCCTAATGGATTTTATAAACTATGAATGTGATGAAGAATTTATTCCCAAATGGTTTTATTAGGTGTGTGCAATAGAAAGTGGTTTTTTTTGAAATTGGTGGTTTCCATGAGGATTTTGATCATTAGATCAATGTAACATAATAAATAGGTGGTTTCCTTATGGTTCTAGTGATGCTTGTAATGTGTATGGTAAATTGTTTTTTTATGTGATATATAAAACTAAATTTGATCCCGAAGAGAATCTTGAGTAGTCTTGGCGGGAAAACTATAATTGGTATGCTACTTGATTTAGAATTGATTGATTATCATATTCATCTATCTAGATTAATGATTACAATAATAAATAGATATATTATATTATTGGAGACCACTAGACCATTGGATGGGTTTTCCCTTAGTGGATCATGCATGGGAAACTATTAGAGTTGGATTTTGATTTGGAGACCATTAGACCTTGGGATATGTTCCCCTATAGTTGATCATATATGAGGTCATTGTTGGTAGTTTATTGGAGAATTTTGATCTTCTAGGTATGAGGTTATTATAGTACCACTAGTGCTAGTCACCATTATGGATTTACCCATGGTGCCCTCTTGTGACATAATTCATATGTGATGTGGCCCTAGTTGTTAGTATACAGTATTAATTGTGTACATTTTTATATCAGGTTTTCTTATTTGAGAAATGGGTTTCCATATAATTTTTTTAAAAAAATTAACATTTTATTAATAAAATGTGCATGTTGATTTTCCATCAAATGGTATATAATACAATATTTTATTCGTGTGGAATCCTACTGGGATTTAGCTCACAACCTATATACACAATTCAGTGTATGTAGTTTGTTGTTCCCATTCTTTTTTAGTAATTATGATTTAAGTAAATGATTTAAACTTTGATTCTAAAAATTAGTGTACCTCATTCAGTTATGTTTATTAGTTATTGTGAGGTTGATCATTTTTGGTTATTCATGTTTATATAAGTTTGTGAAATCATTCCCAAATAATATTTTTGATACCCAAGAACTAAATTCTAGCCCATGGGGATCAGAAATTACCTTCAGGTCATGCTGAATCAATCCGGGATTCATGGTGGATGGCATCACAGTTTGGTTTGTGACAAATTTTAAGAGGGATTGTTATGTTATTTTTAGGTCAGGTTATTTGGTGAAAGAGTCTGGATATACGGGAGCTAGGATTTTCAGGGCTTGAGGTTCTGGTTTTGAGTGGGGTGTCTGGCCAACACACTTCATGATATGACTCAAGTCTCTATGGTATGTTCAGAAATTTGGTTTATCTTATTCACCATGTGAGACGCATAGGATGTATAATATATGTGGAAATGGGGTGGGGGTTGATTGGTTTGATTTTCCTAGTTATTATGGTGTATTTGATTATTATTGGGATTCTGACAGTGTTTATGATTTTTTTCATTACATACTTTTTTAAAAATATTGAATTGATGGGTTTTTCCTTGTTTTTATGGTATGGTACAAATAATATTCTTTTTTAAAGATATCATGTACATCCATGGGAAAAGTTTGGATAGAGTTCTACCCAACCAATCAATCAGAGGTTAGGGGATGTAGTGGTTCGGGATATCCATGTTTTGCGACAAGGATCCAGTTTCGGTCAGGATTAGGTTAGAGAAGTTGAACCATATCCAAGAAATGATAAAGATCAATTGTTACTCAAGAATATGACTCCTTTTTTATTTACCAATTATCCTTGGTAAGTATCGATAAAATTGAGAAAATGTTTTAGTTTCTTGATATTCATGAGAATTTCAATGTTTAGTGTGGTTTATTCTTGTTAGAAGGCCACAGTCAGAAGAGGTGGGATTTAGTGGTGGAAGTTGGGATGCATAAGAATATGGGTTGGAAATACTTCAAGGATGTGTGCAATGAGTAGTATTTGCCATTTGATTTTGGAATTCACTAATTATAGGGAGTTTTTAGAGCATTCCCATATTGACTCGTCCATAACGTAACTTTCTAACCGCTATGAAGATCTGGTTTTGTATGCACTCGAGATCATTTCAAACGAGCAGATGAAGGCTCTGATGTTTAGTAATGGACTGTGGCTAGAAATATGATCTCAATATTTCTTTTGTAAGTTGGAAAATTTATATAGAGGATTTTGATCATTCCATGATGGAATAAATTTATCATCGAAGAAATTATGGTTTCCCTAGAATAGTATCAGTAGTGAGAAGATGAATTTCTTCTGAGAAGAGGATGCATTGGCATGAGTAGGCGATGAAGTGAGGTAGTAATTCATGACATCCTTCCTGGTTTTCATCATTTATGGCCTCTAATTCTGGTTCAGTTGTGTGCCATTACTATGGAAAATAAAGGAACATGTGACCATCATTTTTATCTCTACTCATACTTTATTACTGGTGTGTAGTTATGGGGAACTTACATTGATTTTTGAAAGTGGTGCACCCATATCAGAGTGGTGTAGGATATATAACATCCAAAGAAATGTTAGCCCAGTTAGAACCATCCAGGATAGTAGGTTCTTAGTTCAAAAAAATGGAGGCAGGCATAGATCATCTTCAAGATGGATTCATTTCAAGGAAAATCCACAGGCTGGTGGTCATTATTAAGATTATGCTAATAAGGGACAACATCATGCAGAAGATCATGCACCAGTGTAATCGGATGCAGGGCTTGAAATATTTTGTCGTTCTCTTATTATTGAATCGTATTTATCTATTTTATTATGTGGTATTGGTTCATTGGTTTAATTTATTTTTACCAACCATGTTGATGTTCTAATGTTACCAAGGGATCTTATGTCATATGAAATCGAGTTGCCAAAGTCACTGTGCAAGAAGTGACATGAGGTTTACTTGTTTTTGTCTAATGCACTAACCATTTTAGAGGTCGAGTTGGAATGGGACTTTCATATTTTGGATATAGACCTATTTTATGTGATCCTTGGTTAGGATTAGATTGTGGGATTTTTTTGCACATCGATTGTTATAGGAGGTAATTTGGTTTTGTGGCACTGGATGGAATTACACAATTTTTTTATGTGAATGGGATCATTGGTCAGGACACACTGAACTGTCACTTATAGAATTGGGAATCCATGTGTATTAAATGTTTCTAATTGCATTCTATTTTGATAAGATTACATTAATGGTGTATTACTTATTGTGGTGGATGTTTTCCCAATGATATTTCCAGTGGATTTTTTAGGTTTTCCTTGGGAGTGGGATGTGGAGTTCACCATTGAATTATCACAAATAACACATATGATATTTATTTCCATGTACCATAAGGCCCCCACTAGGTTAAGAGAGTTAAAGTTATAGCTGGATTATTTGGAATCCAAAGGATTCATTCACCTGATCATCTCACCATGGTCCGCCAATGTTTTTTTCAATGAAGGAAGATTGATCTCTCCGGTTGTGAGTGAATTAATGGAAGGAGAACAATGCCACAATCAAGAAAACGTATCATTTTCCCTAAATTGATGACCTTTTTATCACATTAAGAGGGAAATGTGGTTCTCCATGACTCATTTTTGTTCCATTTATTATCAAGTTAGAGTTATTGAGGCAGATGTTCCACAAACACCCTTATAAAGTTGGTGTAATCATTTTCAGTACTTGGCCATGCTATTTGTTTTTAGAAATGCTCCCTTAGTCTTTATAAAGGTTATGAAAATGGATCCAAATTAGTATATCAATTAATTTTTATGGTATTTTTGTATGATATCATAGTCTATTAAAAATACCAAGGGAGATATTGAAAAATATTTGAGGATTGTAATGGGCTCCCTTCATAATCATTGTCTCTATGAAATTTTTTCTATGTGCACCTTCTTGATTTGAGATGTGATTTTTTTTGGGAAATTTAATCTACTAACAAGGTGTTTTGGTAGAAATTTAGATGATCAGTGCAATGATGACTTGGTAACATACACTGTGTTTGTAAGAATTCATAAAAATTTTGGGATTATAAGGATATTACAGGTGGATATTTTGATATTTCACTCTTCTTGCTTCATCCATTACGACACATTCCAGAAATTTTGTGTTGTTTTAAAGGAACATAGAGTGTGATGCGTCCTTTGAGGAGATAACTAAGTGGTTTAACATAGATCCAATTTTGATTGTTATGGATTCTCGAAATGGTTATGTGGTATATTCTAATGCCTCATGTATAGTTCTTGGGTGTGTGTTGATGCAAGATTGTCATGTGGTGTCTTATAGATCTCGTTAGCTCTAACCACATGAAAAGAAATACCAAACCCTTTAAATAGAATTAAGGTAAATTAATCATTCCCTAAATATGTAGAGCTATTATCTTTTTTGAGAGAAGTTTGTATTTAATTTATATTATAAGTATTTAGGCGAAATTTTCTCCCAAAAAATCTGAATTTAATACAGCGTCATTGGGTAGAGTATCCTTGGGGGTTTGATTCTGATATAGTATATACTGCTAGAATGAGAAACATAGTGAATGATGCTTATACATGGAATGTTATAGTGAAAGCATTGAAAAAGTCTAGTGCTGAGTGGACTTTGATGGGTCTTATCTCTTAGATGCATTTTGAGACCAAGGAACAAAGTGGAGGTGTGTTATTTTCCAATATTAAGTTTAAACATTACCTTTTATAATTTATTTAGTTGGGGGATCATGGTGTTGAGTTAAACCAGTAGGATAAGTAGTTTCTAAATGGTATAGAGGTTCCTTCTAATTTTTTGTTTTTCCCTGATGATGTTTTGTTCTTCTAGTGTCTCTTCATGGTGTCGTTATCATTGAGGATTGTGGTGATGATGGATAGTCACTGATATCAATGGGTTGTTCATCATGGTTCTTCCAAGATGTAATATGAAATGTGTTATATGTTTCGTTTTCCAAGCATGCAGTGGGACATAACTAACACTGAATCATGGTGTTATACATGTTAGGGGGTGAAAGCATATCAACAAAGGACCTCAAGATTTCTTCAGCCACTACCCAATCTAACATAATAGTGGGATGATATATCCCTGGATATTATCATTGGATTACATCATAAATTTATATCGAGGGATTATATTTTGGTATTGATTTTTCATTTAACAAAATAATCCCATTTCAGTCTAATCAAGGATTCAACCAAAATGGATGAGTTGGGTCCGTTGTATTTTTAAGAGTTTGTGAGACATCATGGTGAAATTTTATCAATTGTTTCTGATTGGGACCCCCATTTTACCTCAATTTTTTTGTGAAGGACTTTCAAAGGTGATGGTTCCATAGGAAAATTTGAGCATGACATACCATCCTAAAACTGATGGTCAAACATAATGATCTAATCAAACCTTGGAATACAACCCATGGGAATGTGTGTTGGATTTTAGATGTTTTTGGTATAGCCATTTTGGATTGGTTGAGTTATCATATAACAATAGCTACCAATACTTCATTATAATGGATATTTTTGTGGAACTCTATCATCAGCTATTCTAGTCACCTTGGTGTTTGGGATGAGGTGGGGTGATACATCACTTCTCAGACCGTGCCTTGTGTAGGATAGGTATGAGAAGGTCAAGATGATTTAGAAGCTATTATTGAAATCTTAGAGTCTCTATAAATATTGTTTAGATAAGTATCCCTAATCTTTTGTGTTTTTTTGTAGGTGATTGTGTGTTGTAGAAGGTGACACCTCATTTGAGTTATCATAATTTGTGAGGGAAATGAATGTTTACAGTGTGGTATGTTACAACTTTTAAGATTTTCAAGAGGATTGATAAGGTGGAAACATGTTATATTTTTCTTCAATGTTGATTTTAATACATGATTTGTTCCATGTCTCTAAATTGAAAAAGTATATTCATGATATGTTCCATGTGTCTAATATGAAGGTGTTGGAGTTAGAGCATGATTTGTTAGTGTATGAGCGGACAATTCATATTGTGGATTCTAAAGAAAATTTCTTTATGAGATGTATATTCTATTGGTTTGAGTTATTTGGCAGCATATAAATGATGTGAATGAGACATGAGAGAAAAAGTCTTGGGTTGAGTAAGAGTATCCATTTTTATTAACTAATCATGATTCTAGGAAACATTTGAGGGATGTAAATTTTTCATGTGGGTGGGGGTAATTGTAACATATATGATTTTTTTTAGGACATATTTTTTATTTATTTGGTATTTGTTTTACACCTTGGGTTCCCCATGTTTTTTTGGAGAAAAATGGTTATTTTGGGCATGAGATCAGGTGGTTCACTATTAGTACATTGATAATGGAAACTGTGCACCCTTCCCCTGGTAAGCATGTGGAAAAAGTACATTTTAGATACTTGAAACCACAAGGTTGGTGCATGGTTTATCAAATTTTGCAAGATAATTGTTTGACATTCTCCTCTTTGAAAGCGAGGGAGACATGAGTGCTATATGGTTTAGGGAATTGTCTTGGGTAATCGTTCAATTTCTCCAAGTCATTAAAATTTAGTAAATTACATGTATAACATCTTATATTTTAAAAAAAAATCACATATATTCCTCCCCATTCCATATTTTCAGAAATGGGAGCTACCTTTATGATTTTTGGGACCTCATTATCCTTATCTCAGGGGTGGTTTTGACCACAGTTCTTCAAGGAATCACTATGTAAGTTCATTTACTGTTGATTTCTCTCTCATTCTAGGGTTCTTCTACCCTCTTTCTTAAGTTATTATATTACAGTTGGTTAAATGACCTAATGGTTTTCTAATATTTTGATTTGGGGTGAAATATTGATTATTAATGTTCAAAATTTCCATTATTGGTTCTTGTGGGGGTTCATTTTTGGTTTTACACCAATTTCCATATGTTTCTAAATGTGATGATGTTTCCTTCTTGGTTTTACATTCTTATATAATTTTGATATTATTTCATTGTTTCCACAGTTTTTATTGGAATTTTTTTGAAAAAAAATTTGGTTATGGTTCAGCATGAATATGTTGTGGAAGATGTTTTTTGAAAAGAAAATGATTTTATTTCATTTGTTATCCACTGTGGTATTTCTAGAACATGTTCTATGCATCATATGAATGGTGAAAAATGTGTTTTCGAATATATTTAGGTGTGAAAATGTTTTAAATTTGGATTTTCCAAGTGAATTTGGTATTATTTAATTTTGTATGATTTTTAGTTCACCTTAATCATGTGTTTTAATTGTGAAGTATGCTATAAAAATGGTTTTGTTGTGAAAATGACTTTGAATAGTCATCTCCCATGGAAATGGTAGGGTTTTGTTTGTTTTATTATTTTTATATTTTCAAATGGGATTCCTAACTTGTCCAAGTGATTCGAAATGTGTATTCAAATGGTTTTGGTGTTAGTATAAAATGAAAAGTGGTTTTGTTCATGGAATTTGGTGGTTCCCATTTTGATTTTGATCATTAGATAAATGTAAAATGTGAAAGTGGTGTTTTACCTCTGGTTTTAGTGATTCTTGGCTTATGTGTGTGAGGGTGAAGATTTATGTGATATGTGAAATAGTTTTGAGAAAAAACTATATCCCATTAATGCTAGGGGTGCAATATAACTAGAATGAAAGTTGATTCGAAAGTGTATGAGGACCAGATTCATCTTACAAGACTGATGATTTCTTGAATAACTAAACATTGGAAATGATCTAAGAAAACTATACCTTGGGATTTGTTCCCCTAGAGTGTCTCATGCGTGGGAATGACGTTTGTTTTGTATTATGATTCAGAGACCACTATTCCTTGGGATGTGTTCTCCTCTAGTGTCTCGTGAATGAGGACAATATTGGTAGTTTAATGGGGGATTTTGATCATTGAGGTATGAGGTTCTTCGAGTCCCACTAATTCATGTTACCCTTATGTATTTACCCATGGTGATTTATTATAATAGGATTTATTTTTTATGTGGATCTAAGAATTTTTAATAAGAGAGTTCTTGAGTAAATTTTTTTTTCATGAAATATTATTTGAGAAATGGGATTCATTAAATTATTTTCTTAAAAATGTTTCCAATGTTTTTAAGAAAATTTGTATGTTTTTTTATCTTATAATTTTATATCATGAAATATTATCTTTTTGAGGAATCCTACTGGGAGTTGGATCATTTCATACATATACCTTTTAGGTAATTTAGAATTTGTTATGTACGACCCATGTAAAGGCAAGATATATCATGAAGGCGAAGTTGGATCTAGTTGAGTGTTTTCCACTTATTGTAGGTGTTGGTGGTGGTGGATTGAGGTTGATGACTCTCTTGTCACATTTAGTATTTTGGGATAGTTTTTTCTCCCATTCTCTTTATGTAATCTTGATTTTGGATAATTTTTTAATGATGGAATCTTAAATTTTTTGTATCTCATTTTGTTTTTTTATCTGTTATTGTGATGTTTACCATTGGTTGTTTTTCATGTTTCAATAAAGGGTTGAAATAATTAATAAAGAATATTATTGATACACAGGTAAAATTTTCTTTCCCATGAAGAGTGGGAATGCCTATTGGTATATACCACAAATCAAGTCAGGTGGTAGGTTGGATGGAATCAAGGTTTGGTTTGTGGCATAATATGGATGGTAACTGTTGTATAATTTAACACCTCGGTAAAGGGTAAATCGATTTAATCTATGATAAATCTAATTAATAAGACCTTAAATTTTCATGTTAATTTTAATTTGATGAAGGAAAGTTTACCTTTATCGTCTCCGACATGAAATTTATTTTTTAGTGGACCCCTATCTATGAAAATAACCTATTTAATATTTAAGGTTGTTAAAGTTACCAAATGAAATTATCTTAGTTTTAAATATATCTTATATATAAACACATAAGGAAAAAATAATGTTATTAAGGAATAAAAAATTACATTTTTATCTTAAAAATTTATTTTAATGATATAAAATTATTTAAATTTTTTAAAAATTATATAATTACATTTAATTCTTATACAATTCCAATGTAGTATTTATACAATTATTATAAAATTATAATAAATGATTTTCCAAAAAAAATTAAATTAATATAAATTTATTGAATTATAATGTTACAATAATTATTTATATAAATACTACAAATTTTTTGTGGGAAATTAATAGATAAATTTTTTTATATCATTGATGAAAAATTAAATAAAAGGTGTCAAAGTTGACATTAATGATATGTTATGAAAATAATATTTTAATAAATAATTAAATAATATTAAAAAAATATTAAAAGAGGATATGGGTTTAAGAAATTGTTTTAAATTAGATATCATGTCTATGTATAAACCTATTTTCATCTTATATGTAAAATTATAACCCTTTAGTAATGATAAATACATTACTGTGGTTAATGTTAATATTATTTAACAAAAGGGTTAAGCTAAATAATATGGTTTAAAAAAAATTAAAAATCCAATAAAAATTTTAAAAGATGATTTGATTACAACCTTATAATATATTAGCTTATAATCCAATGAATTGTGGGTACATTTTTCATTAGAATTACTCTTTATTATTTTATTCTTTCAAGAAATTCCAAAAGATCCCCTCACCTCAATTATAAAAGGCACCTTGTCCCCTCACATTCTCACACCACACTTAGACTTATAACATGACCATAACTAGAAATAATCAGATATAAAATTACTTATCCAAATTATAGAGCTAATGTCATTACCAATAAATCATCCGTAGGGTCGTTAGGTGGGTATATAATGGAGTTCTATTAGAGAATAGTTAATCTCCTTAACAGGTCACTTAAATTTTAATTACTTTTAAAATATGATAAATATATTATATTTTTAAAAAAATTAAAACATATGTTGTGAAAAAATCACTCAATTTATCATTGAATCAATTTTGAGGTGATTGTGTTTGTTGACAAAGTCAGCCTCCATGTTGTGTTTCTTGGAAAAGTAGACCACACTGTTCCATTTGATGACAAAGGGGGTTTCATGGTTAGTCTTTTTTGGGTTTACGAGATTTTTTTAACAATCCATGATTGAAAGAAGAAACACAGCAACAGAATAGATGCTCCAGTGGAGGTACAAAATGAACAGATATTAAGTGGCACCATTTTCCAGTGTTTGCCAAATTATTGGGCCTCCAAATTGACAAATGGATAAATGTGTACTTGGAAAAAGGAAATGGATGCTTGTGTCTTGGAGTATTGTAATGTTTCGTTCCTTATGTTTTTAAATATCATAACATCAAGATATGAAAAAGGAAATAGGGTCACCCATGTTTTGGTTTGGTCATGCAAGCTGACTAGGCCAACAATGACTAGGGCGGTAATACTTGTGCTCCAGGAGGATACATGTGCACTGACACTCAGGATGTCCATGATTCCTATAAAGAGAGTGATACCCCTCTGAATTTTCATAGAATCTCTACACTTATAGAAAATTATAGCTCCAAACACGAAGGTGGTTTGGGACGGCTAGTGGTGGTCTGTTCGCGCAAGTATAAAGATATTCAGAAGTTACACACCAGTTGTTAGTTGCATGACAATACTGGTTTGGGAGTAAGAGGGTGCAGCTGAATAAAGTTTTGAGTTTCCTATGGGAGTGTCACACATTTTTTAGGGTGACACTCTCAGGCCAGGCTTATATAATTGAGCCAGTTGTTAGTAGCGCACAAATATTAGTTAGTGCGTAAAAGGGTGTGATTCACCCAAATTTTGTATTGAAGAAGGGAGTGTTGCACAAGTGGTTTAGTGACACATATGTGCTACGATTGTATAATCAGACTGATCATTCTGGGGTTGCGTGAAATTTGTAATATTTCCTAGAAAATCTGTGGTAAATTTGTATTCATTAGTGGATAAAAGTGGAACTTCAACAGAGCATCTACATATAGAAGAAGATGAATTTGTTTGTGATAATGAGGGGACTAAAAAGTATTTAAACTATTAGTGGAAATTTTGATGAATCATTTAGCACACTTTAGTTGGGAGATAAGTGGGATTTCAAATTGTGAGTGGTTATAAACCATGCGGGACAGTGAATTTGTTCTAAACTTTGTAAACATCAGTGCGTTTTTAGTGGATTTGGTACATCTGAACATTATCAGTGTATGCTCAATGGAAATAGTCCAGTGTGGGTGAAACAAGTAAAAATTGATGTTTCATCTGCATGATTTAATTCCTATTAATAATTTTCTATAAGAAAGATAAAGAAGAATGTTTTCTTAACAACAAGTCAAGATCAATATGGGCGCTTGTTTTAATCTGTCATACCCTGATTCACCCCCCTCTCAAGGTATCTAAGCTAGAGGAAATAAAAACATATGTTTATTAAATATATATAAATGATATAATTATTATGATACCTATTTTACTTAACATATTTCCATCAAATGGGAATTGGATGTTTCATTCTCACATACGTACAACATTCCTTCTCCACATTGCAATACTATTCATTTTCCATCACCATCTTTCAAGGATTGTTTTTATTCGGGGTTAAAATTTTATATATATATTTATTATATAATTATAAATAATTAATTATAACACTATATCTACCTTATTACCATCCAAACCATTGAAAAGTGATACAATTTCTCTTGAGTAAGTGTATTCTACCACCTCTACCAAGAGATGTGATTTGCTTTTCATTTCCATTTTAATTGAACGATAATAAGGATGCATTTAATGAACATATAAAATATATATGATATAACAATTATTATTTTATGATGATTTATTAGAAAAATTTATATTTTTCTACCCTTAATAATCTAAATGGAATATTCATTTGTATGTACATCTTACCATCTCCATGAATGGTGTAACATATTTTTATGTCTATAAATTTTATTAATGTTTATAAATATATTTATATATATAATTAATATATAATATATTTATATTTGGAATAGAATTTTGGATATGATATATCCATGATCAAAGTACAAGGAACAAAACTACGGAACCAAAACACACATGAAAAATAAAGCAATTATCACCCAGATGGGTGATTTTTTTAAATAATTATCAATAAAAAAGATAAAAGCCAATAACTAAATTATATATTTTAAGATATATATTATTATTATTATATAATATATTTAAATTAAATATATATATATTGTACATTAACATGTATAGAATAATCCAAGACTAAGGTAAGGGATTTTCATTTCACTTTTATTTAGGTGAGACACATGCCATATTCACACATAGTTATTTTATGTGGCGTATGTACATCCCAAGAATGTATTTTATAATTATTATTTTGGTATTTATGTGGATATACAAATTTATTTATTCTTATTTATTTCATGGGGCTTACAATTCAAATGATAACTATGTGGTATGAGATTTACATTTTAATCTTATTTTAATAGGGATTGTTTATGCATGAATTTTCATTATGGAAATTATATAATCCCTGACTTATTATTCCATATCTTTTTATTCTTATACAATTATTTATTTAAAATCATTGTTTCTCTTTCATTATTATATGAATAATTACCCAATTTAACAATAATTGTTTTTAATGAAAATCGACTTTATTTATCTCTTTTGTAAAAAACCATTTTATTTTATTTACATATTTCATATAAATGGTTTAAATTATATTTTTACAATAATACAATATTTTTTAAATTCATTTTTACTGATTTTTAACTTTATACAAAAATGGTTTAAAATGAATCTTCTTGTCATTTTCTAAAGGATCTGTTTTTTAAAATTTTACAAAATTGTGAATATAATGATTTATATTGACTTAATTGGAATTAAAAAATCCCCACTATCATGATGAATCAATAATTTAAATTTTCTCTTACATTTTGATTAGTTTTTTAACAAATAATTTTTTTCCATATTATCCTTTAAATTTTTAACTTGTGAGGTGTGATTTTCATAGTGAAAATGTTTATTCCTAATGAATTTATTATTAAGATACCAATGGTATTTATATTGGTAAAATATAAAAAAAAATATTTAAATTATGATTTTTAGGGATATAATAAAATTATACCATACTTAGTATTTATTTTTATAGTAAATGGTTTTTATGAAAAATTATTTTTGACTATGGATAATTTCAATGGGTTATGATATGATGAAATTTTAATGAAACCCATTTCCATTCATGGGTTTGAATATGGAAAATCTATTATGATATTGTGAAAAAATGTATGATTTTAATTATATGAAAATTTTTCCCATATTTATATATCCCTTTAGTACATTGGGTAAATAATGGTATCTCATGAGATAAAAATTTCTTGAATATGAATTGATTCAAGTTCAATAATAGAACATTTAAACTATGATAGTATTGGTAGTAAAGATTTACTACTATTATGGTTTAGGGTGTGAGAAAATTAAACCATGATATTATTAAGAGTGAACATGGATTATAATGATTGATTGAGGTGTAAAACTAATCCACTATTATATTCTTATAAATGTTCCTTGACCTCTAAGTAAATGATTTTATATTCTTATGTGTATGATAAAAAATTATGCCTTATGCCAATTTTATTCTCTTATTGATCATTTTTTTGGATTAATTTAATATTCATGTCATATGAACATGCCAAATTTATTCCATGACTTAATAATATAATATATGATATGTAGGTTATGAATATTAAATTTTATGTTAATATTAACCAACCCTTAAGCTCATGTTATGTACATTTGATCATTCTTATCTCCTATTTTTACCCTTATTGGTCATCATAACTCAAAATTTTCTATTTAATTTTTCCCGAGGTTATGAAAAAACATTCAAGAAAGATATTTCTATGAAGTGTTATAGTTATTTAGATCATAATGGGACACTCTTATGAAAATTTTTATTATTTTTCCCTGTTTTCAAAGATAGTGGACCTATATGATTCTATTGTGGATCATTACGATTTGCAATGAATATTAATCTACTAAGATAATATAAATATGTATGAAATGTTTGGGTCACTATACTTGGTATCAAAGTAAGGGTCATTTAATAATTTTAAACTAGGACAAGAATTTTTTTTGAGATCTCTAGGTATAATTATAATTATAGTATTAAATCCTAAATTTTTTGTAATGATCACATATGAACTAGGAAAAACCAAAGGTTTCATATATTCAAATTATGGTGTCAATATTTATACATCCAATTAATAATTTTAAAATATTTATTACTAGGGTAAAATATTTTTTATAGTTATGGTAACTATTTTATTTTTACTAATCGATTGAAGATAGGATGATAAATTTGATGTGGTAATATGTATGCACAAATATTGAAGTTACATATTTTAAATTAGTGATAATAATTTTTGAATAATAATAAAATTATCAAGGAATTATTATTAATATGTTTAATTATTAGTTTTTGAGATAGATTTGAGAACCCCTTGAGGTTTTATTATTTCATCTCAGGTTTTTTATTTTTCTCTAAATATTGTTTGTGGGAATGTGCTTATTAAAAATCATTTTATTCTCCCTCTAGTTTAAGTAGATGTTATTTTTCGCATAGTTTATATTTCATTAAATAAATTCCACAACAATTTAAATAGAATGGAATTAATTATTGATATTATAAACCAACCTATGTTTTAATATTTTTTCAAATGATAAAAATAAACATTATATGAAAATTACATATATTTCAGGGGACGTTATTTTTATTCAAAATGGTTGTTTATCAAAATTGTTTGGGGGGAATCTCAACATCATTGACATGTGTATGGTTTGGAATTTTTTTAATCACATTCTATAAGGGTTTACTAATTTTTCACTAAATGTTTATTTTGGTTTTTAATAGAACACATACCTAGTTCCACACCTATTTTAATGAATCCATATATAATTACCCATATCAAGTTATAGAAATTGAATAAGAAACTCTAGGGGAATCATAATATGGGGTTAATTTGGAGAATTGTGTAAATATAGGGTAATAAAATTCTTTCTGTTAATAATAAAGATGAAATTATGTGACTACACATTGGTTATCGAGAACTGAACATGATCACAATAAAGAAAGAGTATCATATAATCTATATTAATGAATTTATTGATCAAATCCACAGTGCTCAAAACATTACCATGATCAGCCTTCATTTTGGATATAATAAATTAAGGGTAAATAATAATTATATACCCTTAAATAGATTACACACAAGGAATAAAAAAATTATTATACAGTGGTTCCATTTGATAATACTAACCCCCACATTATCACAAAGGATTTAATGAATATAATATTTGGAGATATCCGTGGTCATTTTTGGTAGTTTTTATGGTTTCTAATATTATATATTCAAATATAAATGAAAATAATTGATATTATTTGTTAATTCTATTGAAGGCCTTGATAAACGATAAGTGTTACGTAAAATTTACCGAGTGTTAATTTTGGCTTCGAAAAGATTCATTATTAGGGAATATAATATTAACTCTTGGTATATCAATATATCATTCAAAAAAAGATATTGTAGAATTTTGGCCCTTACTAATAACTATAACCGAGATAATTAGTCACCATTGTCTGGATGGATATTATTATCACTTGGGAAGATTTTATCTCAACAGTAAAATCCACCCACACAGTTTACTCAGAAGGGATCTATGTTTCATTAGACGGATGAATGTGAGAAAAATTTAATGGATCCAAATATGATTCTCATCTATCCACTTATATATACATTAAATTTTAGTCTATAGTGGTTTATAATCTATATTTATCCATAGATGAAGTTATTAGAATATGTTCACATGTAAAATGATATGGTTGTAGATTACTCTTCATGCCAATGAAAGGTTCATGAAAAAAATTACCAAATCAAGATTTAATTATATATATATATTATGATTTATATTAATGATTTGGGGGATGTATCTTTATAGATGAATCTGTGATATTTATTTTTATAATAAAATTTTAAAGTATATATTCATCCAAAATGAGTTCAATATGCTTCAAGGAATATGGTCTGAGTAGATTACATATTATGAATGCTCAATACATTACTACACAAGGAAATAGAACATTATGGAAGATTCTATGAGTCTAGAGGATCATTATTTCTCATATATTATGTGGATAAAAAAAGATTAAATATTTATAAACAAATAAAGGATTTATCTAGAAATCATGGATTAAGGGGAGAAATATTATAAATCTCAAATATGTGTCTGACTATATATCCATGTGAAGATAAATGCTGTGAAGAATGAATATGAAGAGATATATAAGAAAGTGAGAAATATTACTAATATTAACCTTGATTTTGAGAGAATGATAATTCTAAATATCCATATATGTTTTTCTTCTATGCTAGATTTAAATTAGGAGTTATTGGATAAGGCTTAATGTTTATCATTCTCTATTCATCATGGAATTAAAAAGGTGTACATAGATATAGAAGAGTATTTATTGTAGAATATAATGAATTGATATTTTGAAAAGTATGTGTCTTGGTTCATGGATTTTCTGTAGGATAAGGATGATTGATATAAGTATAATGTTTTTTTATATCCATTATGCACACTATAATGGAATTTTGAAAACTTCATCATGGACTTTTTCATTAGACCCCCAACCAAATAAGGGCCATAATGTTATTTGGGTTGTATTTGATCACCATATGAAGTCATCACAATTCATTACTATTAGATAAACATATTATATGGTCAGATTGAAAACAATTATACTTCCTAAGTGGTAAGGTTACATGGAGTACCATATTCTATTGTATCTCATTGGGGTACGATGACCACCTTGATGTTCTAGTGAATTGATCAGTAGGATATGGAGATAACATTGAGTATTATTATGGTGTATCATATGTATATAGATGGATAGTCTAATATAACCTTTCAAACACAAGAATATATGTCGAGGTATTATTATATTTATCTAGAAGGTTGTTTGGATCAACATCTTCCACTTATCAAGTTTTCATACAACTATAGATTTCACTCAAGAATTCAGATGGATCCATATGATGTGCTATATAGAAAAAATTGTAGAACTAAAAACCTATAGGTATTATTTATAATAATGATAGGTATTGGGACCTAATATAGTAGTGTAAATGAAAAATAATGTTACAACCATTCAATATCACATCAAGGTATCTCATAGTCGACAGAAAAGTTGTGTGAAGAATTATAAGCATGATTTTTAATATGAATTTGGTGAGAAGTTTTCTTTGATAATTTCACCATAGAGAATGGTTATGATAATTTAAATGATGTGAATGATGAGAAATAGGTATGTTGGAATTTTCTAGTATATTGATTGAGATCATATGGTAGCTTATCAGTTGGTGCTTCCACCAAACCTCTCTCAAGTTCACTCGGTGATCCATGTATCTCACATGATGAAGTATATACTTGATCCATCACATATACTAAAATCATAGGACATAAAAATAGATTGTGATATTTTTTATGAATATAAACTAGTAAAATTCTGGTATTTTAGAGATAATGTTATATAGAACAAGAGTACTCACCTTGCCAATGACCACTAGAGGAATATGAAATTTGAAGAAGTTTCATGGGAACCATAGGATATGATGAAATAAATATGTCCTCATTAGTTTTTATCAAAATTATTAATTATAACGGTTAAATTCATTTTAAAAGGTGTATAATTTTACACACTGATATTTCAGGCATAAATTTTTTCAAATAAATTTATGTTGTTTAATAGCTTGTGTTACATGAAACAACGAGTTTTGATGAACTATGATACAATATTAAAAAAAATAATGTGATATTTACCTCCTATACATTGGATTGGCATGCTTCTATATGACTAACTAAATAATGAAACAAATATTGTTACATATGTGTCTGATAAATTTATTTATTACTAATTTAATAGAAATTAAAATAAAAACCATTTGAATGGAAAATGAAATGTTTTTCTTAAAATATATTTTTATATGAACTGTGTAGTATTATTTTAATAAATAAATTAAATCACTACTATTTAATGACTTGAATTAAATTTATATATTATATAATTAATAAAAAATGTAATATTCATTTAAAATTTTTCTATATATGGTATAAAAATAAACAACATTTTATGCTTAAAAATGAATTTTTCTTCTAAAAACTATTATCACTGCGATATATCTACTTATTTTTAAAATTAATTTATGAAAATTATAGGCATTTAATTTTACAAAATTTATTCTATACTTGTAATCATGAGGTTCATATTTGTAAAGTTAGTCTCTTTTTTTTGGAAAATTTAAACAGTAGCCTTGATAAAATTTATCACCCTGTTAAATCGTAAATCAGATTAATCTAGGTTAAAACTATGTGATAAGGACATATCATTTAATTTTAATTTTTATTTAATGGAGGAAAATCTATCCTTATCACCTTATCCTTGACCTTTATTTATTTAATGGACTCTCTTCCATAAAAATGACCTAAATAATATTTAACGTAATGAAAGTTAAAATATGTAACTCTCTTAGTTTTATATATCCCTTTTAATATAAATAATATAAAAATAAAGTTGTGATTGAATAAATTTTTTCATTTTAATATTTATGAGATTATTTTCATAATGTAATTTATTATAAATTTTTAGAAATTATATAATCACCTAAAATGTTTTTGCAACGCCGAAACAATATTTACACAATTATAAGAAAAATAAAATAAATTAATTTTTAAAATATTAAAAGTAATATAATTTGAGATAATTATAGTTTTAAAAAACATTTAATTATATATAAGATATATTTGGTTACATTAAAAATATTTTATTGTAATTAAAATGTTTTCTTTATTGTTTTATTCCAAATTTATTGAATAGTTTCAAAATAGAAAATAAATATATTTTATCCAAATAATATATTTATAAATTATTTAAAAATCATTGAAATAAAAAAATTGGACATGTTGAAAGATATATGGTATAAAATTTCATCCATATGAATTTTATGTTATAAATTTTACATTATATCTTAAATAATAACCCTTTAGCAGTGAATAGGATGTTACATTGGTAAATGTTAAAATGGGACAACTAAGGGGTTAGACCAAATAATTAGATTTAAAACTCAACTTAAAACCATATTAATTTTATTTTAAGATGTTATTTCATCCCCATAATATCATATATTTAATTACATGTAGTTTTAATTAATTTTTCATGATAAATAAATTGTAATATTTTAATCTTTTGAGACATTCCAAAAGTTCCTCTCATCTCAATTATAAATGGGATATCCTCCCTCCAATTATTCATAACACTTAAAGACATTTATATTGAAATTACCTTGGAAAAATTAAATTTGAAAAATACTTATACTAATTTTAGAGGTTATGGTGTTCCCAACATCCCTATGATTAAGAAGAAGACATGTAACAAAATTGTTTAAATGAAAAATATTCACCTTAATGGATCACTTTCCTTCTAACAATTATTTACCTCCTACAAATCTATTATTTTAATCATAAATTAATGAAATAATTATACTAAATATACTAAAATATTATTATGGTTATGAAACAAATTTTATTAACCCAGTTTCTTTTAAATGGGAAAAGAGTGTTTCGCTCTTGCGTATTAGCTGCTTACCATCTCCATGTAGCGATAAAATTCATTTTTCATTACCATAATTCATGGATGGTTATTATGATGGGGTTAAATTTGATATATTATTTTTATTAAATAATTTTAATTATTTATTAAGAATATTATATCTACCTTCTTACCTTAAAAACCATTAAAAATGATAATGTCGCTCGTGAAAATGTGGAGACTTCCAAATACACGAAGTGATGGGTCTTTTTCATTTATGTATAGATGGATGCTAATAAGGATTAATTAAATTAATATATATGAAATATATGATATAATAGTTAATATATATTATTAAATTACTATTTTACTTTTTTCATTCTATCTTTTGAAAATTAAAAACAATGTTCTTGCATACGTAGACTTATCATCTCCATGAAAAGTGTAATTAAAATTTTTATTAATATTTTTTATTTATAACTCTCTATACTTATATAATATATATATATATATATATGATATTTATACCACTAATAACAATATTGAGATGACGAAACATGGTCATATGACAAGCATCATAACAGCTGAACCCAAATTAGCATGAAAAATGAAGCAATTATCACCCAAAATATTTATTTTAATAAATAATTAAATATAAATAGGTAAAATAGGTAATAATTAATTAATATTTGGTATTATATATATTAATATGGTTATAAAATATTTTTTTATTAAATTTATAAATATTATACATGGTCATTTCAAGTGTATGAAGGATGTTGGACCTGAGGTAATAGATTTTCAACACACTTTTAATTCAGTGAGTCACAAGTCGTATTCACCACTTGTTTCTTTTATTTGTTGTATATACTATCCCTTAATATATTTTATGAATACACTTATGAAATTTTTTCAATTTATATATCCATATATGTTTTATTCTTACATGGGGCTTATGTTTCAAATTTTACCAATGTGGTAAGGGATTTGTGTTTCAATATTATTTTAATCGTATTGTTTTTTCTTGAATTTAAATTGATAAAATTTTATGATAATTATTTTATTAATGCCAAAAATTTTCTTATACTATATTTATTTCATGAAAATAATTTTTTTATTTTCATTTTACTGACCTTAAGTATTGAAGAGGCAAATAAAATATTTATTTAAAAAAATGACATTATTTTCCTCTTCCGTCAAATTTTTTTTCTTCAATATGAATATTTTATAAAAAATGTTTTGAATAATGACTTACCTATTATCCTATTAATTTTTAAATTTATTTTTTCCCATGTTTCAATTTTCACCTAATTGTGTCAGAGGATTTTTCTTTTCATTTTACAAATGAGGTATAATTTTCTTTTTATAAAAATGTGAAAATAATTTTTTTTAAATTATATAGAATGAACAAAATTTTCTACCATGATGACCACACAATAATTTTATGCTTCCATTATTATTTTACTTTTTTTCAAATAAAATTTTTCCCGATGAATTTTTTAATTTTTATGAAATTTAAATGTTATTTTCAATGTGGAATAGTTTTTCCTTCAATAATATCGTAATGATCATGTAATGGTATTTATATTAATTAAAATAATTAATGGTTTTAATTTTAATTTATTAGGTATATGATCCAAGGATACTTTCCTTATTATTTCTCTGGATGGTTAATGTTTATGATGAAAATATGTTTGTGAAACTAGTCTCATTTCCATGGATTATACAGTGACGAAATGTTTTTGAAAACCCATTTATTTTCATTATTTTTTATATGATAAATTTTTTATTATATTGTTGAAAACATATGTATGATCATTTCTATGTGATGGGTTGAAAGAGAATTATATATCCCTCGAATCAATTTGGTAATTATTTGAAACTCACGAGATAAACATGAATGTAAGGTTAAGTTAACCAAATTCTGTAATGGAATATTTCACCTATGATAGTAATGTGATTAAACGTAGACAACTATGATAGTTTGGTTGGTAAACCTAATACATTATGGCAGTCATTTGAGTAATC
The DNA here is from genome assembly GCA_963277665.1 of Viscum album. NCBI lineage: Eukaryota > Viridiplantae > Streptophyta > Magnoliopsida > Santalales > Viscaceae > Viscum > Viscum album. Next base: position 1,955,633,689 of record OY728125.1, read on the forward strand.
ATTTATTACTATTATGGATTATGGAGTGAAATCAATCTTCTATGATAGACATTGTAATGACCCTTAACTACCATGATCATGATTTTTTTGGCTTATGTGTATCCCATAGACTTATTTATTATTGCAATATTACATCAGAATGTGATCTATAAAATTTAGGGTATGAATTTAAAATCGTATTCTCATTTTCTCATAACATTATTCCGCTCTTATACTCATGTGATAATTAATATCTCCATTTTTTACGCTTACTAAGAATCTTATATCTTTCTAAAATTAATTTTAACCTTCAATGAAGGTCCTAGTATTGAAGAAAATAATGGGTTAATCAAATGGAAAAGCATTTAATGTGTACACTTTTTAATGATACCAAAAACTATATGATTCTGGTGTGGATCATTATGATATATAATGAATATTCATCTAATAAGAATAAATACCTACTTATGAGAAATATGGGTCTCTATATTTTCACGTGGAAGTTGTATGGTTAGACTATACCATGCACTACCCACAAATGCTAAAATGTAAAAAATTCGAGGAATTTCCTATGAATCTATAAACATGCACACATATCCAAGCCCACAAATGCTGAAATGTAAAAAAACCATTAGGAGTAAAATGAATGCATATAACTAAACCCAACCAATAGAGTAAAACAAAAAGTAATGTGAGGAAAATGAACTGGGCCAAAATACAATCCCACCAATAAAAAGTGTTTGTAACTATAAATTACAACCTATAAAAAAGATAGGAATGTGGATTAATACTCGACATTGAAGGAACACCTTGTCCCATAGGGAAGATCAAAATGCTTCGTCTGCTCCTGGTCCCCCCTATACTCCATCAAAATGTCATTCATCTATAGAAGACAAGACATGTGTGGGAAAAGCCAGTGCAGGGGTGAGTATAACAATACTCTATAAGAGACTCAGAAAACCAAAAATAAATAAACAAATTAAATACATAGTTATCTCTACAAAGTATATTTCTATAGAATATATAATAAGGTAAACTCCCATATATACTCCAAACCCAGACCAATAGTATAGAGGTATGTCACAACAACCCATATACCCACACTAGGGATTTAGTTTGAATATTCCATGATGAACTCACATGTGATAACTCACTCCAAATGAGTGATAGATATGATGATGTATGTCCAAAAATTATTATTCATCAGGAAGTGTCACAACAAAGATAGATGAACTGATAGATACAAATAGAGAACATGTACCATCATTATAGGAGAACATACTTCTGAGTGGGAAGATCAGGATACACAAATGAGGATCACCATCAAGGGATTCACGTATACCATGACTCATATGTATTCACAAATAAGTAGGGTATCAATACCTTGTAGGATTGGTCACGCCCACACCAGACTCAAACTAGGCATCATGAATGGATAAAGGATCTCACTTCGGCCCTCTCGAAGGGACTCTGGCTCTATCCAAAAAGTCATGTGAAGTTATCTTACTTCTATGGATGGAAATGATACCTTACTTTTATGGTAATGAGAAAAGGGTGTCAATAAAGAAGAAGTGAAAATTTTCCAAGGTACGGTGGATATGGAGATCATTCCATGTACGAGAAAGTACACGATGTGTAGAGGAGTAATGCTTCATGTCCTCTAACTCTGGGTATTACCTATGTACAAAAGCCCGTGTCAAAAAGATCATGTCATGTAGAAATAAAAATAAACATCATGTAAGAGCACGACATGCCTTGTTATTCTAACTGGGGTTCACTACATGTATGTTGGATATGTGACCATACCCGACTTCAACCTGTATCTGCCATCCTATGTGTTGGTTTATGGGGCAACCCACATAACCAGTTTGGTCTATCCATGTGATGAAGTACATGCTGTGTAGTCCACCCTGTGTCTGTTTATCATCTGATATACATGTTGAGTGACATGTAAGGACCCACAAACCATGTGACATCTGTCCCACAATGTGTTCAACTTTTCTATCACCAAACACCCAATTCACCGTTAATCTATCCCCACACACCGTGTTCTTCATGATATACATTATGTTCTTCATGATTTTAAAGGATCCCTGGTTCTTAATCTAGCTCTATCGGTGATCTTCCAATTATCGATATGGTCATTCAACCTCCTAGAAATTGAAGATCCTTGGTCATCCTATAATTGAAATGTCGATTCAGTATGTTTTGTGGGTCTGATCAGCTTTGAAAACACATTTCAATAATTTGGTTAAAGAACAGTATAAGAAATATTTCTTCCAAATGACATCGATTCATCATTCACTATCATCATGGCACATACTCTACGTTATCGCGATGTCAGATCTCTGATTTGTGAACATTATGTTGTGAGATGGATGTTTAACGATATGTTGTTCATAACACTACGAAGAATCCGAAGAACACAAAGGGTCAAATCAGAGATAAAATTCATATAACAAATAAAGGAATTAACCTCCATCGTTTTTTGTTACAGAGTTTATCTGCTTCTATTAGAAGGATCATGTAGAGTGAATCAAATATGAAATTGATTCCCCAATATACAACCCGATAATTAGACCATCCCTTGTGAAAAAACTATCATTGGGTCATCCTATTTGTGGGTTGACCTATGTTTGTCATTTAAATCCATTAATGGTGAAAAAATATAAATAAAAACCCATACCTCAATTGTCAAATAATGGTGGATTTTTTGCCATCATCAGGGAGATCTGATCTTACTGTTGAATGATCCATGAATTTTCGTTCATCCTGAGTCCCCAAGGGGTGGCTCATCCCAAATGATATAGGGGATTCCATGGGGTTATTCAAGATTGTTATCCTTACCATGGGTTTCATTCTATTTAAATCTATAAATCCCATCGCATCGTCATTTAAACATTTAAAATAAAATAAAATATTATTTTATTTTATTTCCATTAAAATTACAAAATTATACTTTTGCAGCTGACCCACACTGGTCGAAGTGTGGCCACTACTAAGGTAAATTCATTACTCAAAATCCAACCATGCCATCAAATTTCTAATTTGGGAACCTGTTTGAAAAATATTCAAATTTTTCAAGGAAACTGTTTTCACACACTATATAAAAGATTCATTTATTTCAAGCATTTATTCTTGGAAATATAGTCCTCAGAATCACGCATCATCACATTGTCTAGACTCGAATTAATTTCATATAATATTTCAAAATAATACATGGAAAATCTAGGACATCACATTCTCCCAACCTTAGGGGTTTAAGTCCCCAAAATCCAAAAAAATCTAATCAATCAGTTTCCAGTACTACACATGAATCTAAGCTCACGCTCCTGCATGCCCTCCTAATGATTCATGTGATACCAATGGACATGAACCAGGGGAATCTCTCCCCCTCAAAAATCATCTCTTACTGATCCTCAATCTTTGTGGGGTACTCTAAAAACGTCTCTCCATATTTGGTTTCCAGCCCTCCCCAGTCAATGACATGCGACAAATCACGCACTTACCTCCTTAGTTGCGACACATTGAACACATAATGAATCCAGTTTAACTATAACGGTAGATCTAGGTGGTATGCTACCTCAAAAACTCTATATATTATCTAGAAAGGACCTATGATCCTTAGGGAAAAATTTCCACCCTTCCCAAATCTATTTAACCCCTATCGAGATGAGACATGATTGAAGACATGGTCTCCTCCCTCGAACTCCATAGGTCTCATATGTTTATCAATGTAAGACATCTACCGGCATTGTGGAGTATTCATCCACTCAAGGATGATCTAAACCTTCTTAGTGGTACCTCACACCAACTTTAGACCCATGAGTGCTGACTCTCTATGGTCGGTCCAACAATGCGGTAACCAGCATGGTAACCCATTTAATGACTCAAACGATGCTATACCGATGTTAGAGATGTATATTTTTATTGTACTCAAACTCCAATAATGGTAAGTGGTCCTACCAACTATGACAAAAAACCAAGATATTGTCCTGCAACATATCCACTAGAACCGGAATGGTCTTCTCTATCTGACCATTTATATGGGGATGGAAAACCATGCTAAAGTGTAGTTGAGTCCCAATTACCACCTACAATCCCTTCCACAACCGGGATGTGAAATGAGCATCACAATATGAGACTATTTTTTAGGGGATTCCATGAATCCAAACAATCTACCATATGTAATGGAATCCCAATATCTCCACTAAACCATACTTCATGATTGCTATAAATTGGGCCAACATGGTGAGTTAGTAAATGATCAATTATTTGGAATCGTTTCCCCTAAACATTCACAGTAACATCGTCTTGAAGTCCATCGATATTCGTTTCGAATTACACTCTGGAACCTCCAGAGGGTGAGATAGTCCTACTGGATCTTGCTTCATAGTCTTCACCTGTTGGCACGTAAGGAATCAAGAAATGAACTCTGCCATTTCCTTCTTCATTTTGGGACACTAGAACTAACATTGGAGGTCCTGGTACATTTTCGCTACTCCAAGATGTACTACAAATGGGGATGTATGAAAATCTCTCAGAACCTCCTCCCGCAACACCACAGGTACAACTGTGTGCCATTTTAAATGGATGACGTGCTACCCACCATGATGATATCCATCAGGAGAATGTCTTGTGGATAAATGAGCACATAAATCCTCACAGTCGACACCTCCTAGTTGTTTCTCCCTGACTCACTGCTAGATGGTAGGGGTAAAAAACACTGACTAAAGGTAGGATTAATCTTCTCCATCAAAAATGGATAACTGTAGTGAGGCCAACTACTCGGAATCCTCCCTCAGTAGCTGCGAACTCAATATCCAACTAAGAGCATCATCCACTCCTTTCCCATTCCACAGAGTATATATTATCTGAAAGTCATAATCATGGAGGAAATTCAGCCATATTCTCTACCTCGGATTCATATCCTTCTGTGAGAAGATGTATTTGAGGCTCTTGATGTTAGATTCCATGATAAACTAGTCACCCAACAGGTAGTGTCTCCACATCTTCAATGCAAAGACTGCCACTACCAACTTAAGATCATGGGTTGTGTATTTCGTCTTATATGAACTCAACTAGAGAGAACCATTATAAATCAACAGCGATCTATAAATTATAACACATCCATGTACAATCCATAATGTGTTGTAGAAAACTATTCACTCAATACCCTCTTCTAGAAATCTCATGATCAATGCACTCGTCAAACTCTGCCTTAACTGGAGGAAAGACAACCATCACTACTATATCCATACTAAAGGCTACCCCTTCCTGGTGAATTCTATCAGTGGGGATGATATTAGAGATAAGTGAGGAATGAATATTTGATAAATTCATACTAGCCCAAGGAATCTTTGCACATCTATCTCACACGTAAGTGGATCCCATGCTAACATTGCCTCTACCATGGTTGGGTCCAACATTTCTCCATCTTCTAAGATGACATTTCCTAGGAATTTGAGCTCCTATATCCATAAATGGAACATCAAGAGCCTCCCACATAGAAGTTACTCTAGGAATATGACTAGAACAATATATAGGTGTCTCGTGTGCTCCTATTCTGATGTCGAATACATATGGGTGTCATTGTTGAAGACTACTAAAAACTGGTCTATGTACGACAGGAATATCTGATTCATGAGTCCCATGAACACTACATGGGAATTCATCACACTAAAGGGAAGAACCAAATACTTTTATTTACCATAGAGACATCTAAAAACCTTCTTCAACACATCCACATCTTGTACTTGATGTTGATGACAACTTGATTGAATAGAAAATTTTGATAACCATTGTGCTCCTCTCAGCTGATTGAAGAGATAATCGATTTTCAGGAATGGATGAATAATATTCACTATTACCTAGTTCAGTCATTAGTAATCCTTGAACAAACTCAAACTCCCGTTTTCCTTTTGGTAAAACCAATCTGGGATGCCTAGGGGATAAACTGGGTCACACGAATCCCTTTCTCAAAATATTATCTAGATTCACCCTCAGCTTGTGGAGCTCCATGAGAGCCATCTGATATGATGGTGAGGATATTGATCCTTTCCCGAGGTGTATGTTGATGCTGAATTAGATCTCTCGGTTGGGAGGTAACCTTAGAACATATTTGGGGAAGACATCCTCATACTCCGCCACTACTACTGGGAATTGAAAAGTCATTAAATTATCTTATCTAATGGTAAGTCTAGCCCAATAAGTAGTCACGATCCTCCCCCACCTATGCATGATCCCTTCACATGCTGCTCATTTCTCATTTTCAACAATAAAGAAAAACCTCATCCCATCGCTACAAAAACACAACAACCTTCTCCTAATGCAGTCAATTTGGGCATGGAGCAAAGCTTACCAATCCATAAAAGAATTGAATAATAAGGCCACGACGTTTCCACCAAGGAGTTTTAAGTAAAACTCTCACCTCCAAGGGTAACATAAAATTGTCGGCAAAGATGTGTGATCATAAAGTCTCATCTAATGGATATCTCCATGAATAAGGGTAGAGTCAATAGTTCAAGTGGAATCTCAAGGTTTCATACAAGACATGAGGCGAGGAAAGAATGACGGGAACATATGTCTATATGTATGGAAGCCAAGGTAGAAAAGACAGATATGGTTCCTCAGATCATCCATGGAGTTCCTGGACCGTACACCTCAACTGCATGTTGCATACCCCACCCCTATCCCCAACTCCATGAGCCTGGATAAGACTTCCTGGGGGTTATGGTGGAAGTATGTAAAAATATATACCACCACCTCCTGCTCTTCCTACTCCTCTACCAAATCAACCGACTGGATGGCCTTCATGATCCTCTCCCTTGGTGGTCCACCCACGATGTACCTATTATCAGCTCGACGGGTTGGAAAGTCTCTGGAAAGATGTCCTGTTCAATCACATGACTAGCATTGCTTCTCCCTAGGATGACTAGATCTATCCTGAGATCCTTGGACTACTTATCCCCTATCTTAGTACGTCCTAAGACATATACCAGGTCTGGATCCATGTTCCTGCCATCAGATTCCTTCTACTAAGGTATCTAAAACTCCCTAATAGATTCTATCTTCTAATGGATGACACTACTTAGTCACGATGATATCATCCATAGAAAGACACTCGAGCACTCCAGAAAAAGTCGGAATGCATATAGGCACAACACAATCTTAGATGTCCCCTAAAAACCTCGCTCGATGATCCACGATCCGATGTATTGATCCCTTACAATATTCATCAAGTACCTGGAGAAGTTAGTAAACCTTGATGAATAGTCATCCATCATTAATCGCCTCTATTAGAGCTAAAGAATCTAATTGATACACACTGCTCGAAGAGTAACTGGAGGGAAATCCTCCATAAAGAGTCGCTTGAAATCTGTCCATGAAAGAGTCGCATTGTCACGAGTCTGGGTGGTCAAACTACACCATCTATTTGTTGAACCGTAACAAGGATCTCTCTTTGGACTACCATATTGTATGCTAGTTTCCTCACTAGATATAAGAATCTGGTCATCAAATGAAGCTAGTTCTCAACCACATAAGAGTAGGGATCTCCACAAAACCTAAGGGGTCTCTGTCTCTGAATCTCATTTAGCACGCTTGGCCTATGCTCCTTGTCCGCTAGTACTGGAGGCACCATGTTTTTTCCACTGGTGGTGGAAAAACTGGTGAACCACCTAGAGGTAACGTTTGGGGAATTTTCCCCTGAATCAAAACCTCATCACTGAGGGAATCGACCTCCTAACTGATCTGTTGAATTCCAATTGTATGCATCACATAGGTATCCGGTAACGAAACAAGGTGTTACATGGTCAGTGATTATATCTGGATAGAATACTCATAAGGTACATGGAATCCATAACCCATTCATATATGATTTATGTACCAATATTTTGGTTTCCCTATTACTAGTGTTCTCATGTACAAAGTAGAAGAGTAGGATATCAGAGTCATGTTGTATAGATACATTGGACACCTACAACAACATTAGATTCCCTGGCCTAAAATCCATAATTGAAACACTTAACATTGTTTCCCCAAACCATAACTCAAAGACTATTTGTCCTTAATATAGAACTGACATGTTATGATACCACTTAGACATTACTCATCCCACGGTGGCACACAACAAGACTCCCCAAACCCGCCTCCAAGAGGCCAGGGGCTAGTGACTATCACATAGTAGGCATATCACTAACATGAGATGCATTTCCTACATACATGTGCATAGACACACACACACACACACTCATATCCCAGACTACAAATTCTGAAATGTAAAAAACTTTAAGAAACAAAATACATGAATAAAACTAATCCAAACAAACAGAGTACTATATAATGTAATGTGTGGAAAACTAACTGGGATAAAATAAAATCTCACTGAACGAAAGATCCTGAAACTACAAAGTAAAAACTATCAACAAGAATGGCAGTATGATAACAACTATACACCTAAGTAACACCTCGACATTTAGGGAGGCTCACAAAGCTTGGTCCGGTCCAGGTCCACCCTTGACTCCATCAAAGGTCTCTCATCTACTAAATACATTACGCATGTGGGAAAATCTCGTGCAGGGGTGAGCATAACAATACTCTCTAGGAGACCCCCAAAACCACAAAGAAATTCAAAAGGTAATGGTAATATCATATGTACACATTATATTTCTACAGAACATGTAACACAAGAAACATCCATATATACGTGAAACCCAGACCTCGAGACTAGAGTTAAGTCACAACGACCATCGTACACTTGTTAGGGATTTAGTTCGAAGATTCCAAGCAGCACTCACCCCGGAGAAATCACTCCATGATATTGATAGATCTGATGATGTCTGTCTGAGATGTACTATTCATTTGGAAGTGTCACAAGAGGGATTTAAGCATTAATAGATCTTAAGAGAGAACAGACACAGTCATTGTAGAAGAAGTCACTCCTGGTTGGGAGGATCATAATACATGAAAGAGGATCACTACTAGGGCCTTTCTACGTACGTTGACTCATCATAATTCACCTACTATGTAGAGGATCAACGTCTTTTTGGATTTTTCAAACTGATAAATGACTCTACTTAGGTTAATGAATTGACTGAGGATCTTACTTCGATACCCTTGAAGGGTCTCTAGATCTATGTAGAAACTCTTACTAAAGGGATCATACTCTTTTGGATGGAAACAATGCCTGGAATTCTGGGAAACAATAAAACAAGGGCATTAACTCAAACAAAACTTGTACAAGGTGCAGTGGACAAAGAGATAAAGACATATACATGAATGTACACAACATGTAGAGGTGTCACACACCGTGTCCACTAACCCCGGGTCATGCTCGTATATGATGGACTATGTCAAAAGGATCATGACATGTAGAAAAGAAAATACTTAGTGTATAAGAGGGTGACACGTCGTCTCCTACTAACAGGGGGTCACTCTATGTATGTTGTCCATGTAGCCCATACACGACTTCAACCCATGTCTTCCAACTCGAGTACCGGTACACGGGGTGACCCATGTAAGTGGCCTGGTATGGCTGTGTGGTGGAGTACATGTTGTGTAATCCATCCCATATTTTTGTATCATTTGATATACATGTTGAGTCCAATGCAAGTACCCACACACCTTGTGATGTCTGTAACATTCCATGTTCATCCTTTTTGTCACTGAAAACACTAGATGGTATTGATCCCTCCCCACACATTGTGTTTTTTGGGATACATGTTGTGTTGTTCATGATTTTCTAGAATCATGTTTTCTTCAACAGGCACATCGGGTGATCTTTCAATTCTTGATCTGATCATTTTATCGCGTAGAAACTGAAGATCTTGGGTCGTCCATTCATCGAAACACTAATTCGGTATCTTTTGGGTGTCTGAAAAGCTCCAGAAACTCATCTCACTCTTCTACATGAAGAAATATGGATGAATGATTTCTTCTGAAATGTGTCAATTCATCTACACAAATTATTGTCACACAACTATTGGGTTTTCATGGTATCAGATCACGAATTTGGGATCATTGTGTTGCAAGATGGATGTGCAACGATCGATTGTACATAACCTCATGAAGAATGTGAATAACATAAGAGGTTAAGGGAGAGAATAAATTCATATAACAAATCGAGGAAAAAACCTCCATATTTAGTTGTTATGGTGTTGATTTGATCCCATTAGAGGGATAAATAAGAAAAAAACAAATATGAAATCGATTGCCCAATGTAAAATCCAATAATCAGACCCTCCAGCAATAACGTATGATCCACAGTTCAACCTGTTCATGGGTTGATTCATGTTTGATGTTTAAATCCATGAATGGGGAGAACACAATCGAAATAACAACCCCTACCTCAATCATCGAGGAAGGGTTTATTTTCTACTTCCATTAGTCAGATCTTATATTGGTGTACAACGATCCATGTGTTGTTGTTCGTCGAGTGGTATCCAAGCGGGTGGTCCAATCAAAAGATCCAGAGTATTCTAGGGATTTTACTAAGGTTGTGAGCCTAACCATGGGCTCCTCATAATTTAAAACCATAGAAAAATAGTTTCATTTATAAAACGTTTAAAATAAAATAAATTGTTAATAAACATTATTTACATTAAATGTACAAAAAATAAGATTAACAGAAGACCTATGTCGGACAATGTTAGGCATCACATAATGTAATTTCATTTCTCTAAAAGAAATTGTTCCCTCAAATTTTAAATTCAGGCACCAATTTAAATGATATTCCTCTTTTTCAGGAAAACGTCTTTTACAAACTATTTAAATGTTTATTTTATTTCAAACATTTATTCTGGGCACTCTGGGCCTCATAATCTCACGCCGTCGCAAATCATAGTCTCAAATTAATTCCATATATTATTTAAAAATCATACACAATAAAATCATGAATATTACAAAGGATACATAGTAATAATAATAATTATTATTATTATTATTATTATTATTATTATTTATGTCTATAATTTTAATGAAAATCTCATTATTCATTCGTTATGATTGGAACATTATTTGAAAATTTTCCAAAGAATATATGATCCAAACTAAATACACATTATTCACAAATAAGTTTGAAATTGCAAAAAAATACCAAAAACTATGTGTTATACACTATGGATTATTACTCACAATGGATAATGAATATCCATTAGAAGTTCCCAAATGGACATGAGTTAATTAATATAAAATTGTAAAATCTTCATGACTTGGATATGTATAGAATTATATTTAACCATGAATATCACCAATATACAAACAAAACTTCTAATGAGTAAAAGAACCTTGTAATTGAGTATAATTTTATATTTTTGATAATATGAAATATAAATAGTGCCTTTTTATATTAGAGAGAAATATATAGATATTTTATTATGTCTAATTATATGAATGAAATCTGGTTGTTTTAAATATGGTCATTACAAATATGGAAATTCAAAATATGGTCATTATTAATATATATAACAAATCGTTAAATTAAAATAATATAACTCAAAATTCATTAAAATATTATATTAAAATATTATAAATATAAATATATATTTCTAGTTGTGAAATGTGTATTAATATTACTATTAATAATAATAAAATTTTATATGATGTAAAAATATAATTAAAATAAATATTTTATATCAATTTCCTAGTAGAAAAAAATTGTATTAAATAATTAATTATTTGTTATCTTATTTATTAATTCGTATTTAGTTTAAAAGAAGAATATTTTAAATAACCATTTTTTTAGGTATTGAATATTTTATTTGAATATATACAATTGAACACATTTAAAATATTATATATGAAATAATATATTAAAATATTTTATATTATAAATTGAAATGAAATAATATTAATAACACTTATGGTCTAAAAGCATCATTTTTTAGTAAATGAAGTTTTCTATTATATGTTTTATTTTCATTAAAATAATAAATTTGTAAATTTTACAATAAGAATATTTTAAATATTAAATATTTTTTTATATTTTCATGTTAAATTTATATAATAATAATTTTTTATTTTTCTCTAAAATAATGGATTTTTAAATTAATAGTAAAAAATTGTAATTTTACTGATATAGTTATTTATAAAACATTATTATAATTCAATTTAATGAATGTCTTTGGAAGAATTTATCCAATAATAAATATATTTTATAAAGTTGAATTAATTTTTTTAAAATAATATATTTAAATTTAAAAACCACAGTTAACATTTTAGAAACTTTAGGTAATATTTTATTGAAAAATATTTTTTATTTATTTCTTTTAACAAAAAATTCATACAGTGAAATTTGGTTTTCAGTATATTTTATTATTAATTGAAATTTATTTGATTAATAATAAATTTTCTTATTTAAATATAATCAACAAAATAGATAATTATTTCTCAAAACACCATTGACTTAAAAATACCCTTATCATAATATTGATGTTTACACGTTAAATGTGATAACATAATAATTAAATTTTCATACACATAGATTTTATTTTATAAAAATATATTTAATATTTAGAATAATTAAATTTAAATTATCTAATTTAAGTCATTTTATTTTTTAAAAATCAAAATCAATTAAAAGGTAATAATAAGTTACATCAGTAAAAAATGAAAATAATAAAAATGTGGAAGTAAATAAAATAAAAATATATTTAAAAATTGTGTGGAAAATAGTGGATGTGGATTTTTCAAGCATTATCCTTCAAGAAAAAATATTATTTACCACTTTTAGTTCACATTCCATGTGAAACATGTGCTCTCAATTTTTATTAGAGAGTTATATGTTCCAAAATGTACCTACTCTTCAATTTTAAAAAGAACTACTAACCCTCAACCACTACACACTTCAAAATACCCATTGGATTGTCCCCAAATCTCCCGTATATTCACCTCACCACACATCCAATTTTCTAAAAGATTTTTATCGTAAAAAATACTATTCTAATATTCATTATTTTGTTGGCCAAATTAGAACATTGAAAGCGAGAGGTAATATTTTCAAATGCACCTACTTAAATATTTTATACATTGAAAAACCATAACCTATTTTTTAAATGAGATTATGAAAAAACCAATATTATTCATATTATGTTATATTTTTTTACTAATATAACACACATTTTACATCTTTTTATAAAACTTTGTAATAATTATAACATCATCAAGTGTATGTGTTGACTACCACCACCATGAACGATGTGTTCTATTTTAAATCGATGTGATTAATGGATAGTTTAAAATATATTATTTCTAATATAATAATTTATTAATAACATTATAATGATTATTAAAGGATAATATATTTTACTTTCTATGTTACTTCTATTCTTTGAAAATGACAATGTCATCTATGTGTACATGCATACTACTACCTCTACATTATGTTGATTCCCTTTAAATTTTTATACCAACAAAAAAATGCGGAATTCAATATGTATTTATTATATAAAAATGTTATATAATAAAATAGTAGCATTATTTACTAACAGTATTAGACTTTCAATAAGTGATTTTAAAAATAAATGGTCATAGTAAATTTATCGTTTACAAAACACATATTAATGTAGATTTTCTAATTTGAGTCCATAAAAAAGGATTATTTTACTATATAAATTCATTGATAATGGAATTATAAACTAAATAATAATCTAAATTTTTTAATATTATTAAACTATTTTAATTCACAATGACATTAGATTGCATACATTGAATTTATGTGAAATTAACCGAAGAACTTCAAGTTACAGACATAAACAGAAATGATGCAATAATGTATAGAAACATGATGATAAATAGGACTTATAAAAAGGAATATATACATTTTATATTGTTATAAAAGATTTTAATAAACCTAATTTTACTTTTATTGATGTTAGGGTGAAGTACAGATCAATTTTTTACTTGACATAAGGGATCTACATTGCCTCCTAAATGACTTGTCAGTTGCACAATCTCTTTCTTTTTTTTTCCATTTTTATTTAATATTATTCTCTTGAACATTATATATTTTTGTATTTATGTCCTATAAATATACAAAAATTAAAATATCCTTTTCATTTATAAGACTATTCATCATTTCAATTCCCAATAAATTAGAAATTTTATGTACACCCTATTTAGAGGGATTTCCTTATTTTTTTGTTATGTTGATCATCACCCAAGTATATATTTAAATCATAAATTAATTATTAAAGAAAATAATATTTTATAGATAACCATATTTTTTAAATTATACTCATATTTAAAATAATAATTTATTTCTTTCTTTAAAATTTATATTTACATTGTTAATAACACTTTACCCAAGTGGAGCCATTTTATTCCTTCTTATCCTTGATCATTATCATGAAATATATATTGGAACTCAATGATCATGACTAATAGATCATCTAATAATATGATATATAAATTATTTAATTCTTTATTCTTTTGGTAATCATTCTGTTTATAGTTCGTTTATTCCTTGAATTGTAATTAAAAAACATACTTCTTTTTCTTGGGTTTATCATGATTTTAATTTAGGTATGGGTTTTGTTACTTTTTGAATATATATATATGTTTTTAATTTTTTTTATGGGTGCTACCAAAATTATATATACCTACAATACATTAGGTAAAGATTTATATCAATGTATATATTATTTAATGGATTATAGGGTGAACCTAATCCACTATGATACTTTATCCACATAATGATTATTACAAATGGGGGTGATTCTTAAACTACATATAGGATATCATGTTTTATGTTATTAATGAAAGTTTATGATATAATAAAATTATATCCATGTTATATGTATCCATTTTTATGATTATCCTCTATATCATATCATATTTTTCTATTTCACAATTATTTTATTATTTTTTGTTATTTTTATTCCGTCATGGAGTTTTTTGGGTCACCCTTTTGCTTATGTATTTTCACATGGATATCCTATATAGTTTTTGAATATCACTGGATTATTAGAGTATTGTTTGGATTTTTAAGTAAATATATTATTTTTTGATGGAGGTGATTTATTTTTATGTATAAATTACTAATAAATAATACCTCTAGATCATCGATATGTATTATTTGGAAAATATTGTGAGAAATTTTTAAATAATGTGTGTTTAAGGATTGTGTTTCTATAGTTGGAATCAGAAGAAATGTATAGTTACTTTGGGATATGAGGATCATATAACCATAACAAAAATACTAGTTAATAATCATAAATATAGGAATACATCTTAAAATTTTAGAAATATTTGATTTTGGGGTTTTATAACAGTAATATCCATGAATAGATAGTAGAAAAGTATACAGGATTTGGGGAAACTTCACTTACTCAAAATACGATTGAGAATGATGGATTGGGTATTAAATCAATTATCACATGTTTTATGAAATAAATTTCCTAACATCACACATAGTTAGAAACTCACATTGAATATTTTTTAGTTATTCATATTATATTTACAAAATACAAGGAATTATTTACTTCCTAGTAACCTTGATAACTTTGTTAAGAATTATAAGATAGGAAAACATAATGTAACCAAGGTTGAATTAATAATTATATTGGTTAAACTATATGAATAATGGGATAACACGATGATGTGAAAGTGTATAAGGATTTATGGATTATACACTTTTATATTAATGATTTTAATAATCCTGCTATGATGATAAAGTTTCATCCTTCATGTCAACCCTTTTGGTTTTAGTGATTGATGGAACTAGAAGGAACTATGTTAACCATGGATTTTAGGGACCTTATTATTTTTATCTTACTGTTCATCCCATTATATTTTGATTTAGACATGGAAATATGGTGATTATGAAATTACAATTATCAAAAAATCTGATTAATTACATAACCGTAGAAAAAATCATGAGTATACCCAGAAATAGAATGATAAAGTATCATGACAGTTCTGATGAAGATGATGATAATGGGAATAATACTCAATTTCTATTGTGTCGAATTTTTTTTGAAATAATATATAAGGTGATTTCAACAAGTGTACTATATGATTATTTACTTCATGAATATGGTGAAATAGAAAATGAAACATTCATAGGAAAATGAAATGTTTATATAACATGATTAAAATAAATACATTTCATTCAGAAGTACCATTAACAATTAAATGTATTATGAGTATATAATTGGGGAATTGTAATTGTCAATTCCTTAATCCAATGTATAACCAATATAAAGTCAATCACTAACCTCCACGAAAAAGAGTAAAATGGAATTCATTTATAAGATCTACCTTCTATGTAGATCTTTAAATTTATGTTATACATACCCTCTAATCTGGAGTTATAGAAGTCTTCTTGGAATTTTATTCATAGAACAATAGTATATCAATGATGATTTCTTGGATAACTTCTTCACAATGATAATGATTTTATTATTTAAGAAAATAATATATGGGTATAATTATTATATTCAATGTTTAATAATATTTGAATATGCCTGATTAAAATCATATTATCCTTCATATATATTTTAGGTGATAATAGAGATAGATTGGTTCCCACCACTCTATGAAAAAAAATTAGAGGAAAACACATTTCATATAATCACTTGACATTATATCAATTAAAGTATAAAAAAACACATTAGAAAAATTATATAATATGGGTCCTGGTGCCAAATAATGGTAGACACTGTCAAAATAGTTGGATAAAAAATATTAGGTACATGCCTTTTGGAAGAAATTTATATGTTTTTGAGGTTTATATAGTTGATATCACTTTATAAATTATATCCCACATCATCTCTATAATTTATATTTGTTAAGAATATTTCTGTTGGTATGGGATAAAAACAATTAAGTGGTCACACTTTATTTAATTAGGGAGAATGTAACACCCAAGGACTTATGAGACATTATTATTATTATTACTAGTTATTTCTAAAATTTTAAATAATGATAGTTTACTCTCTCAAAAGGAGTGAAAAATGATTATAAAATGTTCCCTAAAAGATAGGAACCAATCTAAATAAACATTATTCAATAATTAGTGTACATTAAAAATAATAATAAAAATAATCACTAAATTCCATGGATTATTAATCACTCTAGATGAAGTACATCTATAAAAAGTAAATAAATCAATAGATAATAATAGATAGAAAAGAATAAAGAAATAAAACGGGGAATCCCATGAGACAAATTTAATCTTGAGGCTCGCTAATATCCAAAAACCATGAATTAGGAATAACAATATATAAGAATAAATCATTGTGAAAAATTTATAATACGATATAAGAACAAAGCCTTGTGAAGTGAGAGTGGAATGAAAGAATGATTTATTGATTCTATATATAGTAATTACATATGCTTGTTATGAATATGGTTATTGAGAATATGTCCATTATTCCTATTTTCTATAAGTATACTAATGTTGTTTATTTTGAGGTTATAAATTGAATCTAATATAACTAAAAATTAAATAAACTTTCGATATTAAAATAATATATATAGTTTATACATTACTTAAAAATACAAATTTGGTAATTTTAATTTATAATATGATATTTATATAAAAGTAAAATAAATATTTTGATATCAATGGATATTTATGATTTAATTTTAGGATATAAAAATTATATTTAATTGTATTTTTATCTTCATATTCAATATAAAAGTTATTTTTTTTCAAATAGTTGTTTTTTATGTATCGTGTATTTTACCCAAATATATTAAATTTAAAACCTTAGAAATAAAATATATGAAATAATTAAAAACATATTTTTAATTATAAATTTATTAGAAATAATATTAATAACACTTAATGTTTAAATTTTTTAATTTTTAATATATACATTTTTCTTCATTTTTTTTTCTTTTAAAAGTAAAATTCATTAATTTTTAATATCAGTAAGATAAATATAATATTAATTTTTGGATATATAATGTGAATATTAACTTATTTATATTTTTTTAGTTTTTTTAAAATAATTTATTTTTAAGAGTATATGAACATTATTAATTTCACTAATATTGTAGCTTTTATGCTCTTATTATTAAATAATTACAAGAAAATATCTTTAAAAAAATAATGTAAATATATATATATATATATATTATAGAGGTAAATTATTAATTTTAAATTTTATTTTGATATATAAAATCCACAATTAAATTTTTGGAAATATTAGGTAATATTTCAACGTAAATTATTTTTCATTCATTTCTAATAAAAAATTTGAATATTGTGTAATAAGGTTTTAGGATTAGTATAATGTTAATAATATAATATTTTAATATTAATAAATATGTTAGTTCTAATAAAATCAATTACATTGAAAATTTAGTCCTAAACATAAAACTTATTCTTAAAAATACAATTTTTATAAAAACATGATTTTGGACCTTACATGAAATAATTGAAAAATTAAAATCATTTACACATAAAAATATTATTTTATATATTTGATATAATATTTTGAATCAGTATGATTAAATTATTCAATAAAGTTCATTTTATTTTTAGGCCTTAAAAATAAATTATTTATATAAACATTTGTTACTTCGTAAAACCCATAAATGGGAAAATAAAAGATATAACAATAAATTTCATTAAAAAATATTTAAAACAAGTTTAGAGTATTTTTTAAAGATTTTTTTTTGATTTATCGTTTTTTATTTACATTCCATATTAAACATGTACCATATTTTTATTAAAGAGTCATATATAAAAAATAACCCTCTCAATTCAATTCTAAAAGGAACCACCACCCTCAACCTATACAAACATAAAAAAACTCCTTAGGATACATCAAAAAACATATATATTCTCTTATAAACCCTAATAGAATTATCATAGAAGATTAGATCTTTGCAAAAGACCAAGCTTCGTTCCCTTAACTTGGTGACCAAAGAAGGAAATCTAATGGGAAGAACAATTTTTTCCACAACACCTTCTTAAATATTTTCTTCTCATACCACCATAATAATTTTATGTCCATAAGAATATGATAATAAAAATATTATTATTATTATGGTATTTAATTCTACTAATGGAACAATCACTTAATAACTTCCACCAAAACATTTTAAAAAATGGAAACATCTTTAAGCTTACGTGTGGACTACCTTCTCCATGATCTATGTCTTCTACATTTCATCACACCATTCATGGCAGGTCAAAAAAATTTATTTACTAAGAAAATATGATATTTATAACATCTTAATGGTACTAAAATGATATTTTGTTTTATTTTCATCAAGGCTTCTATTTAACAAACAAGATTGAATTTTCAATGTTTACATTTTGAGTAGTGCAACTATGTGATGTGTTCCTCAATTTTTTCATACCGAATAACATGGGTGGAATGGAAAATTCGTGAAACAAATAAAAAATTTTATTTAATAAACTATTAACATTATTCAATTAAGATTTTATACATTCAAAAAGTGATATTAGTAATAAATTGTTATATACAATTTATCAACTTCATAGGGTACATCAAAGTACATTTTCTAATCTAATTCCATTGATGGAAATAATATTTACATATATAAATTATTCTATATATTAATTATAAATGAAATAATAATATAAAATTATGGAGATTATGGATCTATTTTACAATATTTTTACATTTTTCAACAACACATTAAATTTTCTATGAAAATGGCCAAATATCTTTATATAACCAACATAAGTGAAACAATGTTATAAATTTGCGAAAAATGATGATAAATACAACATATAAAATTAAATTTTTAAGGAAACTATTATTATAAAATTATATATAAAATATCATTTGAACTATATGTGTTGTTTAGTGGAAGCAGAGTGCATATTCAAACACAAGGTAAGGGGTCTGCAGTATGTCCTTCCTGACTCGCCAATTACACATTCTATATCGTCCACCATTTTATTTAATATTTATTTCAATAAATTATATATTTATTTTATATTCCCCATAAATATATACCTATTTAAATTTCCTTTTCAATTCTAGTGTTGTACATGTTTTTAGTTCCCTTTGGAATTTCCACTTTTATGTAAATCCATATTAAGTGAAATTTTCAATCTCCAGTCTCACATCCAAAATCACCCACGTAAACTATTTTTAATCAATTAATAAATTATAAAATACAAATTTATTTTTTAACCATCTTTTTTCAATTCCATTTTTATATAAAACAATAATTTCCTTCGTTATTTAAAAATATCCCTTACTTTTTTCATAAAGTGACACCCAAGTGGATTATTTTATTTCATTCATCTCCATGATCATTCTCATGAAATTCCTATATTTAAACTCAATTATGAATTTATATTTTTCATTTTCATATATAAACATAAAAATGAATTCATTCCTTATTCTCATGATGATTATTATGATTTATCCTTCAACTGTTCCTCGTATCAGAATTATAAAACCCACCTCCCTCTAATTGGTTTGACCATTATTATGATTTATATATGGATTATTTCCTTGATATTCAAAATATATGTATGATTTTCATTTATTTTAAATGTGGAAATGGGATTATATATCCCTTTAATTCATTAGGTAAATATTTTAATCT
This sequence comes from Viscum album, assembly GCA_963277665.1. Taxonomy (NCBI): domain Eukaryota; kingdom Viridiplantae; phylum Streptophyta; class Magnoliopsida; order Santalales; family Viscaceae; genus Viscum; species Viscum album. The sequence goes on from OY728125.1 coordinate 1,955,654,209, forward strand.
CCTGATATGTTATTTAATGGAATCATGAGTGAACCTAATCTACTATGGGAATTTGTCCACATTATTATGATATTATATGAAGTAACAATTAAAATGAAATTCTGATATCATGTTATATGTTTTTTCTACATTTTTATTTTATCATGACATCATTTCCATTTTTTATATCAATTTACTTATGATAATCATCCTAATTGTGTCTTTCTATGCCTTTTGACTCCCATGTTATGATATATGAAAATTTTATTTCCATAATACGATTTCTAGTTGACCAGTTTATTTATGTATAATCCATAGGATATACTATGTAGTTTTACATGATCTTTGGGAATTAGGATAATAATATGAATTTTTAAATAATGTTGGATTTTTATTTTTGATATTTTTTTATGTTTAATCATTCAAAGACACTAGATCTCTAGATCATTGGGTTTTATTTATTGGAAATAAATGATAATATTTATACAATAATTTTTATAGTTATGGGATCTTATATACAACCAAACATAGAATAAAAATATATAGTAAATTCTTACAATACATAAATAATATTAATAATCATAATAAACTCAACCTAATATCATAACAACTAATTTTTAGACAATAATAAAAAGAAAATAAAATAAATGGAATGACAAAGTAGAATGATACTAGGTATTCATCCCAAAACATATATAAAAATATAATAACTAAAAAAATACAAAATGAACCATCGCTATTTGACATGAAAAAATGTCTCACTTGTCACCTCCTTTGAGAACATACAATAGATAATGATCATCAACTAACTGAAGGGGTAACATCTGTTTATATTAATTGAAGTAAATTAGGGAAACATGCACATTTATTGTATATTTTGGGTATTATAAATAATTCCTAGTATAATCCACCAAATTATCCATTAATAACATTTATAAAATAAGCCATTATATGACAGTTTATAACAAAAATAAAAAAATACCTTCTATGATTTTGACCAAAAAATACGAAGGAATTAAAATATATTCTAAAATTTAAAAACAGGAAATTTAACCACATTTAAATAAGCTATGTAAGTTTGTTAACAAAAATTGAAATGAGAATATTAAATAAATATACATGTATATAAAAATGAATTTTTATAAATAAATAAATATAGTAACTTCTATTTATGTATAAAAAATACTAGAAAAAAATAAAAAACCATTATATATTTATACTTTATGAAAATATATTTTAGAGAGAATAAAAATTTAGAATAAAAATAAGATGAATATAAGTATTCATAAATGAAAATTCAATATTCAAAAAACGGGAAACATTTAGTGAACTAATGATGTGAATAGAGAACAATTCATGTTGAGTATTCATAACAAGTTTCATAGGTGAGTTCCTAACTAGATAAGGATATGAAACATAGGATCCACATTAAGGGATCATGTCTATAGGGTTAATTACCATAGGTACCCTATTCCAACATGGTTTAGTATATATTAGAGCACAATATATCTAAATTTTTTACTCTCTACGATTACCATGTCTTCATGAATGTGTTTTTACCGATTTACTCCATCTAAAACCCACTTTTTTAGAGTTTATTGAACAATTATTTATCCAATGTTCCTATAGAAGTATCCATATTTTCATCCATAACTTTTTTTACTGACCATTATATTTACATAACCCAAAAATTCATTATGAATCCTCACCCTTACTAATCTACAAAAACATTATGTATAAAAAGATAATACTTTTTTGATAAAGTACAACCTTATGTATGTGTTTTTGGGAATATAAAAAATCTATATGTACAATAATATGAAATAATAACATATATGGATCAATACATGAAAATTAAAATAGAAATAATGAAATCCACATTTTTATAATACTTCTCAAATGTTATAAAATCATGGAAACGTTATTAATAATATATTTTATACATATGAAATAAGTCAGGATTAATTTAATCATTTTCATCCTTTTATATAAAAAACATTAATAAATTGTGATAAAAATTCTTCATAAACCACAATATATTTCATTTTAAAAAATATATTTCAATTTAATCATGAAAAACCATATTTCATTTTTTTTAAAACCACATGTGCATTAATTTCGTAAAAAAACTAATTTTATTATTGGTAATTGATATTCCCCATCAATGTAAAATTAATGACCAATAAAAAAAATCATATTTTCTAGCTTAATGTAATTTTATAAATTAGATACCTATTATATATATTATTTTTTGGTGTTAACATTATGTTAAACATAGACACGCCACACACACTGGCTGAAAAAGGTAGGCTATAGCCCCCCAAGGGGATAGCTCACCCATCAAGCCTTATATAATCTACACAAGGCTTGTTGGCCTAGTGATAAATAAAGCCTATTACATGGCATGCAGATCCAATGTGCATGAAACCCCATTACATAGCCCTAAAGGCCCAAATGATGGACCTAAAGGCCCTCCATTGAGTAATGCTGCTATAGTACTCAGACTAATATAGTGTCGCGGACACTACAATGTCTATTATAGTTCTCGTTGCTTCTGCAATGCTGCTAGTCAACATTTCCACCACAACTACAGTATGTTATAGTCCTGCTATAGTAATTTTTTTCCAATGAGTTATGAACCCCATTTCTTATTTAGTATTACAAGGTTATTACTAGTAATCAAATCCAATACTATAGATACTTACTATATGTCACACAAAACACTGATTATATTTTAAATCATTCACAGTTCTAGAAATAAGTGATAATTTATAAAGCCAACGACTAGAATTAATGAATCTAGAATGAATAGATCTCAATCCAAATGAAGGAAATAAGAGAAGAACATGTAGGATGATTAGGAACCCAAAGCTAGGGAAACACTTAATTAATATCTACCATAATGGAAAATATGGCTTCCATGGAAATATATGAGTTAGAACATAGAAGGAGAACTTGATAGAGGATTGCGATGAGAAATTTTATGTGACATTCTTTGAAGAATCATAAAGAAATAAGATCTTTATATTAGGTATGGATCATTATTTCATGTTATTTTAAGGAAAAGGGAAGAATTTGAGAATTTTACGTACATGCCATGTACTTTTGAGTATATATTGCGTAACTAGTTGTCATGTGTCTCAATGTACTAACCGTGTAACAGCCAAGTACATGGCCATGTGGGTGACCTAGAAAACTGCTTAAAGAGGGGGGGGGGGTTGATGCTAGTAAACAATGTTTATATTAAATGAACATGTTGGGTACTTTTATTTTTTATTTTACGAGTCGGAGTGTGGAAAAAGCATCTCAAAAAATGCTTATTCTTCCCTCAGTTTGTAAAAGAGAGTAAAAAATTCCTGAAGAACATTTAGCTCCTCTTGGTTCTCCATCTATGCTTCCATTGAGGCTCTATCATGTTCATTATATTCCCACCGATCTATGTCATTCTAGGCCAATTCAAGGGACTATATTCATTATTTTTCATTATAAAACATCATTTTTTTTGGGTTTGTTACCTTATTAGATTTTCTTTGTATTATCTTTTCGTAATGTGCCCAATACCCATGTTGGGGAAATGCATGTTTTGGGGTTTAACCCTGTTATTTACCTACTATGGTTTAATTTTTTTAGAAGCGATTATTTATTAAGTTTATGGTAAGAAACATTCTTATTGGAGACCTTATGGGTGTGTTCTCTTGATTATTTGTTTATGGCTCTTTGGTCTTGGTTTTTTATGAGGCATTTTTTCCATGTCTATAATTGTTTTGGAAAGAGTTTGATTGATTATATGAATAGAATGTGTTATTCTTGGGAATTGTATCCTTTTAGTAATTATATATTACTTGTGATGACTTTTTATGATATGCACATTATTTTTCCAACGGGTTGTGAGAGACTTGGACCAGGAAAACTATGGGGGTTTCCTTTTTTATTTACATAGGATCGTGAGAGACTATGTGTAGTCATTGAACCAGGGGTATTGACCATGAGAGCTACCGAGAGGACATTTATAAGTTATCTATAACGTTTTTACCCAAGGGGTATTGACCATGAGAGTTAATCATAGGTCGTTTATAAGCTATTTATGATATTTTCACAAAGGGGAATTGTCCATGATAGGTACCCAGGTGGTCATTTTTAAATTTATAGTGTTATGTTCTACCATTAGGGTTAGACCATAATATCATTACCAGAGGGTTTCTAATGATTGATTTAATGATTTTCAGGAGTCTTCCAAGCCAAAGCATAATCTTGGACACGACCTTATTTTTTTTAATATAGTTTTCTGAGACATCTATTTCATTACCATTACATTGAGGGATACAAAAGTTAGTCTAGATCCCATGATTCATTATTCAGTAGGTTTAATAATTAAAAAAATAAAATTAATTTAACAGAAACTACAGGATTGCTCACTTTTGAGTACTTCCTAGTTTATTTCTTCATTACATCATATTACCTACTATATATGTTCACTAATAGTTAGATATATATCTTTTTGTGGTTTCTACTAGGATTATTCCCACACCCTATTTGGGTTATGATTTTAAACCCAAAAAGAATATATGGTTTCATGTATAGATATAGTAAATTTCCATTCTTCATCTGGTACATGATTGATGTTGGAGCACGAGGGCATGGGACCAAGATAAGTATTGTGATGATGTTATAGTTTACAAACACTTCAGTACAATGGTTCTTTATTTTATTTCTAGAAGTGTGACCTGTTTAGCTGCTTTCCTAGATACATGTGACATGAATCATATAAATATTTGCTCCATTTGTTATATTACTATCATTTTCCCGCTGTTTAATTGTGTCGTATGTTTTTAATGATTCCACTATTTTATACTATTTATTATTTCACTGTGAATACTCTACAAATTAGGGCATAATATCCATATTATCAAACAATGGACCATACTTGTAGTCGACATCCTCTGATATTTGGGGAAATTCACATGAGTCCATGTGACCAACATGGTACGAGGCACTATTGGGCGGATTCTGTAACTGAGATGTTACAAAGTGGTACCAGTAGAGGTTAATTTATGCTCTGTCGTAAAATCTGGATGATATAGAATGGATATAAAAGAATATGTAGTTTTTCATATGTTGTTCTTGGGAGTAGGTAACCAATGTACATGGAAAATCCAATTTACATCGAATATGGATTTTTTTATTTTTTTCAATTATTATGGTTTATTTCATTTCACCATTCAAGGATTCACTTATTTTGTGTTGTCATGAATTATGTAATTGTGGTTCTATTTCTATTGAAACATGTTGAGATGAGGGTATTCCATCACATGAATCATATATGCACTTGATAGAGAGCACATGTCATACATTATTGTTATTCCATTGAGGATGCCTTACTAACTTCATGCTATTGTGATAGATGTTGTTCTAGATATTGATGTTGTGTTGATAAATTTCATGATTGAATACCATTAATTTTGAGAGCGTATTTGAATATGTATTGTTTCATTTGGATGGATGTAAAACGTTGGTCCCTGGGGTGTTATGGGCCCTCATTGATCAGAATTTGGTGGATCATATTTGAACTTTAATTGTATTTTTTCAAGCCATAATGTGGTAAACGATGAAAAATTATGATTCGTAGGGAGTATGGGCTCTCAATGGTCAGAATTTTTCATTGCTTGGACAATTTTTTTTTGTTTTCAAGGGTTCTGTAAATGTTTCATAGTCTTACTATCTAGAAACCCAAACAGCAATACCTGTTATGTTTTGACCACCTGCCAAGTGTTATTTTGTTTTCAAGGAAACAACTTTTCTTAATTACATGTCGTGCACCCTATGTACATGAAATGTAGTCTTTAACCATGTATCTCACTGTGTGAGTGGAGACACGAGGTTGATAAATGTTTGGTAGAACATTCCGTGTATGGGGAGTACACATCATGATGTAAAAGACTGTGTATCTAGCCATGCGACCAATAAAATAGGTGGATGAAACATAGTTTGTACACATAATGTATCATTTATGCATGCCATGTATAGTCTACCATGCATCTTTCTGTGTGACTAACAACACAGGTAGAGGGAACTTAACTAGTACATGCCACGTCTTGGGTGAACACGCTGTTTAGTGTTACAGTATGAGGGAACTATGTAGTTCTATCCATGTAGTAGAATGTGGGAAATATGGAATATTTGGTAACGTGCCGTGTCTCAGGAAGAACATGTCGTGTTTATGGGTGTTACATGACTTGGTTAGGTAGAGGTACACACAATGATAAACACTTCAGGTAACACACCGTGTAGAGGTTATACATGCCATGTAACCGTATTTTGTAAAATTGGAATGTTTTTATTCTTCTATCGTGTTCGATCAATTTTATATTTCCTTCCATGATTATGTTGAACTGAGGTGTTCTCTTTACCTTTTAGTGTCATAGCATCAAGACGTCCCCCGGTTGTATTCCAGGTACAAGGGGGATGATCAGACACTAGAAATGGTTCATTTGGGACTACAAGCATATCCTCTAGTCATGCCCATCTTGGTAACAACTGTTTTACCATATGCAGGTGCTGATGAGCAGTATCATGAAGGGATTATAATGATGATACATACTTTCAATGGTGCAACAAATCCTGCCCTGACTATAACATTGTTTATACAGGTGTTCTTGTAGTATCATCCTCCCACTTTATCAGGGTATGGAGGACCATAGGATGAAAAGTGTTGTTTTGATGCCATGCTTTCCATCTTTATGCATCTGGTGATGCCTCCTGAGAGGATAGTGAATCTCATGACGTACATGATACGTGATTCCTCCAAGAGATGGTGGGATTTTATCTCATTGGTGGAATTTCATTGGGATATGTCTTGGGTAGAGTTTCAAAGGACCTTCTATGATTACTTCTATCCCGAGTTGTTGAGGGATGATCGATCCTTGGTGTTCATGAATTTGGAGCAGGGATCTCTTTCAGTGATGGAATACTCTTCTCATTTTATAGAGCTTAAGTGCTTCACACCTGTTCTGGGAGGTGACGAGTTATCCTTGGAAAATTGATTTAAGGTTAGTCTGAGGTATTACATCTATTCGTAGATGGATAAAATCAAGATGACTTTGGTGATAGTTATATTAAATCAGGCACTGATTAAAAAGCCTAATCTAATGGTGTTGGGATATCTGATCTAGGGAGGTTCAACATACAGGGCTGGCACTCCGTCGATAGTTAGCAGGATGTGCCATAGGGAGCCTTCATGTGGTGATTATATTATCAGGGATGTATCTACATGAATCCATGTGAGGTGATACTAATGTGGGAAGAGTGGTCACACAGGACCTCAATAGCTGAGAGACCCAGTTGAGTGCCAATATTATTGAAATATTGGTCATCTTCAATTGTTTTTCAGGGTTTTCTCATCAGTATCTAGTGAGGGAGGATCAGATATGACTCCACATTCAGTAGTAGGATCAACATTTTCTCCTCAGTATGGGATCTAGAGTTCATCATGCTATTATGACTGAGGAGGTAGTCGTGGCAGTGGTATCCTGACGACATGCCTTTAGTGATAGCATGGTGGATCAACTCAAGGTAATCAGGCAGTGTCGCAGGGCCATGGTAACGGTCAAACACTTGTAGTAGAGTAGACCCAGCATGAGCAAGATCTCAGAGCCTCTATACAATGTACAATTATAGTTTCCTCGGTTTTAGGTTTTTCTCTTTTTGATAAAAGGGATTCCCATAGTTTTATATATGTTTCCATTATAAAGAGACTCAAGATTTGTATATTTACTTCTGAGAATATTATGATGCTAGACACATTATTGGGGATTAGGATGGCTAGTGTATGTCAGTCTAAGGAGTTACATCTTCAGGTTAGTGGTTGTCACTTTTTATCGAACCTTTATGTCTTATAGATGGTAGGATTCGATTTCATTCTCGAAATGGAATGGTTGGTCTCCTTTCAGGTGATTGTTGACTGCCATCGCTACAGGGTGAGTTTCACATCATAGAATGGACTGTCTTTTCTACACAAGGGAAAATGGGATGTCTAGGAGAGTAGATCTTGACTTGATAATCATGGTTTGGGAAGAATTACATATAATATTTCTATTTTATATCTATATGACCATTGGAATTCGTTGATGGACTTTCCTCCAGTGGTGGATCATTTCAGTGATGTCTTTCATCATGAATTTTTAGGTTTACCTCAAGAGTGCGAGGTATATTTCTCAATTGAGATTCTGCCAGGTTCTGCACCGGTGTCCATTCCTATTTATAGGATTGCTACACTAGAGATATAGGATCTCAAGAAGAATTTATAGGAGTTTGAGGAGAAGATTTTTGTCTGAAAATGTACTTTTCCATGGATTTCATCTATCCTTTTATGAAGAAGGGGGACAATTCCCTCATTCTTTGTGTGTATTATCAGAAGCAGAACAAGATGAAAGTTAATAACTGATATCCTTTTTCGATGATTGATGGTCACTTTGATCAGCTTCAAGGATCCCATGTGTTCTTGAATATTTACATAAGATCCAGTTATGATTATTTGCAGGTTATACCATCAGATAAACCTCTTAAAACCGTTTGGAGATGGTATAGTCTATACACGAATTTGGTTATTCCATTCGGTCTCACAAATGTTTCCACAGTTTCCATGTCACTGATGAACTTAGTGTTCTATCCAAACAAGGATTTTTTTGTGGCCGTATTCATGTATAATATCTTGGTGTACTCCCACACTCGATACGACCATACCACCCATTTTGAGATCATATTGAGTAATTTGAGATAGAATCAGTTGTTTGATAAGATCTCAAAATGCCACATTTGGATGGACCAGATTCCCTCCTTAGGACTTTTAATCACAGCAAAAGTAGTATTAGTGGACCCATAGATTGTGAGAGTAGTAGTTTCCTTGGAGAATATAAAGAACATCATTGATTTATAGAGTTTTTTGGGGATGGAAGGATACTATAGGAGCTTTATTCAAGACATATCATGCTTTGGAGTTCTACTGATAGGCCTGACTAAAAGGGTGTGAAGTACTTGTGGATAGATTCCTGCGATTTATCCTTTTAGGAGATGAAATGGAGATTGACTTCAGCACCGATATGGATTTTTCTAGTACCATGCAAGAGATAAATATTTTATTGAGATGAATCATGTATTGGGCTACGAGGAGTGATTATGCTGGGGGAAAGAGTCATTGCGTACATGTTTCAGCAGTTGAGTCCACATCAGTGGAATTACCTGATGAAAAATATTGATATAGCTATAGTTTTGCATGCTTTACGCTTTTGGAGACAATATCTTTTGGGAGATAATTTTGTGGTGTTCACTAATCTCAAAATCCACAAGTATATCTTTACACATCCTCATCTCAAATTGAGATAGAGAAGGTGGGTTGAGTACCTTCATTCCTTTAAATTTGAGATTACCTACACACCCAGGAAAGCCAATGTAGTTGTTGATATGTTGAGCAGGAGGACTCAAATACAAGTAGATTAGGTGGCTAGTAGTGAGTGTCAACTTGTGGATTTCTTCTTTGAGATGAATTTGGAGGTGCTCGATAGGCAGTGGTAGATGTTTTTCTATTCTATAGATGTTACATCTACATTACTAGACGGAGTGTGAATGAGGAGGATGCCATATTTTGAAGGCCTAGTCCTACGAGAGTGTGTATCAGGCGAGGAAACTAAGCATGGGAGGAATGTAGGCGGAAATGAGGTATTGAATTTTCATGGACATGTATGGGTTTTTGTAGACAGACATGATGAGTTGATGTGATATTTTCATGGCTCAGCATGGGTAGTTCATCTTGGTGTCACGATGATGTATCAAGATCTACATTGTTAGTATTGGTGGTCAGGCATGAAGAGGGATGTTGCTGGTTTTGTTATTAGATGTTCCACCTATCTGCAGCTGAAGGTGAAGCATCAGTGACCAGAAGATCTTTTAAATCATTTTCCCATTCTCGCGTGGAAGTGGAATGATGTTGGGATGGATTTTGAAATGGGATTACTGAGGTATCCTCGACAGAATGATGTGGTTTGGGTTTTTGTTGACAGACTCATGAAGGATTCACATTTCTTAAAGATCAAGGAAACTATTAGTATTGATGAACATTGATTGTTTTACATATGATATATTGTATGTTTTCATGGGGTTTTATACTCTATCATTTCAGACAGGTAAGCATGGTTTACTTATCATGTCTGACAGGGACTACAAATAGATTTGGGTACACAAGTAGTTCAGAGTACAGCTTACCATCCCTAGAAAGAGGGCCATTCTAAGCACACGATTCAGGTTTTAGAGGACATGCATCGTGCATACGTCCTAGATTTTGTGGGATCTTGGGGGAAACATTTACCCATAGTGCTGTTTTCCTATAATAAAAGTTTTCAAGATATGATTCAGATGGCACCTTATGAGGCTTTGTATGGTAGGCCTTGTCGATCACCACTATATTGGTATGAGGAAAGAGATAAAGATATGTTGGGAGCTTGTCTTGCCCATGATACTACTGAACAAGTTGAGTTCTGTCGGAAGAGAATGGCTACAACACAGTCTTTGCATAAGTCTTTTGCTGATCGATAGAGACGACCTCTTGAGTTTGAGGTCGGGGATCATGTTTTTGTACATGTCACACTGTAGTTTGGATACAAAAGGATTATGAGATAGTTGAAGCTTTCACTGACATGTGTATGGTCATTTTTGGTTTTAGAAAGAGTCAGGAAGGTTTCCTATCTATTGCAGTTACCTTAAAGGTACTGAACTATACATGATTTCTTCCATGTTTCTCCACTATGATGTTGCTTTTTAGACCCATATCATGTTTTCAACCTGAGGAAGTTGAGATAGAGGTGGATGCCTTCTTCGATGATCACCCTATTTTAATTATGTATCACAACATGAAGGTTCATCATGAACGGTTAGTTCCTCTGGTACTCGTGCTATGGTAGCACATGAGATTACAAGATGAGAATTGGGAGAGGGAGGCCGAAGTAGGATCTTAGTGGCCAGAGTTTTTTGACGTTTCTTCTTCACCACCCAGGGACGGGAAATTTGGAATTTCTTTAGGGGGGGAGTTTGTAAGAATCTTCATCTTAATTTCATGTATAGATCATTATTTCGGGTTGTTTTTTAGAAAAAATGAATAATTGTGAGATTTTCTAGTTACATGCTATTTACTTTTCATTAAACACCGTATACCCGGTTGTAGAATATATAACGGTGTAACAGTCGAGTACATGGTTGTGTGGGTGACGTAGAAGACCACATAAAGTGTGGGTCGTGGGGGTTTGAGGCCAGTACACAACGTTCAAATTAAATTAAAACATGGTGTACTATTATTTTTAATATATGAGTTAGATTGGGGACATGTATCATCTACATAAAACACTTATTCTCCCCTAGGTTTTTACAGGAGAGCGATGAATGGAAAAGGAAATTCGATTTCTCTCGGTTCCCTATCTGAGCTCCGATTGATATGCCAATGGGTGCATTATATTCCCATCGATCTACATTGTTCAAGACTGATTCAAGGGATGATATTCAAAAGTTTTCAGCATACAACATCAAAGTAGTTGGTTTGTTCCTTTCATCAATTTTATTTGGATTATATAAGCTTAAAGTGCTGAATACTGATGTTGGGGTATTCCATGTTTTGTAGTTTAACCATATTATTTACCTGTTATGGGTTCATCACATGAGGAGGGTTTATTTCTTATGCATAAGGTTATAAACCCTGTTGTGGAAAACCCCATTGGTGCATTCTATTTATTTATTTTTAATGGTTTCTTGGTATAGTTTGCCTATGAGGTATACCTTGTTTCCATGCGTTGAATAGTATAGGATGGAGTTTTGATTGATTATATGAATATCAATGTTATGCTTGTGAATTTTATCCTTTTTGTAGTTAAATATTACATAAGATTACTTGTTGTGATATTCAATCTATTTTTCCAATGGACTGTTAGAGCCTTGGACTAGGAAAACTGTGGTGGTTTCCATGTTCATTTTCATGGGACCATGAAAGAGTTCATGTAGACTTTGACCCAGGGATATTGACCATGAGAGAAACCCATAGGTCATTTATATGTTATTAATTCTTTGTTGAACGAAGGGTATTGACTGTGACAGGTAACCGGAGGTCGTTTATATGTTATTTATCCTATGTTGAACTAGAGGTATTTTCCATGAGAGATTCCCATGTGGCCATTTGTAAATGTTTAGTTCCATATTAAACCAAAGGTGTTGTACCATGAGATCCTTACTATAGGGTTTCTTATGAATGATTAAATGAATGTGATGAGTCTATCAAGACAAAGCACAAGCTTAGACTCAGTCATACTTGTTTGTTGAGATTGACTTATGAGACATCTATTCTGTTACCATTACATGGTGGGATGTAGATGTTAGTATATATCCTAAGATTCATTATTCAATGGTTTGAACAATTAATAATTTAAAATGAATTTAAATGAAACTATAGAATTGTTTACTTTTGAGTACTTACTAGTTTATTGGTTCATTTATGAATATTACCTACTAAATATATTCACTAACTATTAGGCATAGATATTTTGGTGGTTTATTTTTGGGATTCATCTCACACCCTATTTGGGTCATGAAATTTGACTTGTTGTAGGTATAGATAAGAGCAATCATCCTTCTTCATCTGGTACTTGATTTCTGTTGGAGTTGAAGAGTATGAGACCAAGCTAAGGCTTGTGATGCTATTGTAGTGTACTTGCTTTTTAGTACTTCGGTTTATTTTATTTCAAGCATAGTTAATTTTTTTGGATGATTTCCTAAATACATGTGACATGTATCATATATATATATTCACTAGTTGTTATATTACTACCTATATCTCGTTGTTTTCTTCTATTGTATGGTATTATAGCTTATACTATTGTTTACTATTTGTTATTCTATTGTGTATACTCTTCCAATGAGGTAATAGTTTCCCCATTATCAGACTATGTCCCCCGTTGCTAGTTGGCATCCTCTGGAATTTGTGGAAATGCGGTTGATGTCATGTGACCAACCGAGTACGGTACACATTTGGGAGGCATCCGGAACTGGGACGTCACATAATCACTCCACTCAATGATGTTTCATCCATTGTTATGAAATTATATAAAATGGATAAAGATAGTCAAAACATTGGAGGATACCAAACACAAAGGAGAGTAAATTTTAGATGGTTACATTTAAATCTAGATTATAAAAATAAAAGTATTCAAGTTCAAATGGAATGTTTATTTTTTACTATAGGGTTTAGAAACCCATGCTCCTACTAATTGATGTATAAATTATAACATGGATGGTTAATGTAGGGTTATAAAAATCATTCTAATAAACCGAAAATCCTTGTTTTTTATTAGAAATATAAAATTTTCACTAGAAACTCTATGTAAATACACCCTTAAATAATTATATGAAATACATGTCAAATAATCACATTTTGGTTTTCATAATAAATATCTATTTAAAGGATATTCTGATTACTATGTTATAGATGGAATTCAAGATTGAATATGGAATCATTGATATAGGTTAATTATTTGAGAAGTTCTTTTTGGGATGTTCAAATGTTGGTGTTTTTTGAGTCATATAGAATTGGGTCTATAATAGAGCGAGAAAAAGAAATTTTTTTTGATACCATTTCATAATTTATCTACTATAGTGCAGTCTTCATGAGTTTTTGGGCTGAAACCCCCATTCCAGTGGATTAGGTTTTAATGAAATATGATATAATATTTTGAGGAAATAAATTTTGTTTAACTATTGTACAAAATCTAACGAGTGATAAAAAATAATGGGCACTATATCATCATAGACCATTCCAACATTGAAATATATAGAACAGAAAAAACACTATATTTATATGGTTACTATAAAATTATGTGTTACTATAACAACACATTTCTTTATGAGATAATTTAATGATAATTTTTTTTCACTATATTTGTTTTTTGTAATTATGCTATGTGAAGTTTTAAAAATAATTTATTCACCTCTATAAACTATTATATTTTTCTAGAACCATATAAATATAAATGTTATTTTTTCATCTTATTCAATTTTTTTCTCTTATATTCTCTAATTTGTGGAATATTTTCTCACTAGATGTCACAAATTTCAACAAAAAATGGAATGGAATGAAGAGTTTTGTAGAACAATGTAAAATTTCATTAAGTGGACAATTAATATGAAAAAAAGAAAGGTGTGGATCAGTCATTCTGATAGAACTGACATTAGTTTTCAATGATATCATTTTGAGGAATTTCAATATGAAATAAAGATACAAATTCTATTTCTATGTTTTAACCAATTGGATATGTATTGACTAAGTTGGTGTTTCTATATTAATATTTTTAAAGATTTATGCATATTATATTGGAAAATAACATGGTGTTTACTATCATAGTAGAGAAAATGAAAATTTATTTGATGGAAGAACCTGAAAATATATTTGATGATTCATCAACATCAAATAAATTGTTTGTAACATCCCCAGCCTGGAAGCCACTAAACCAGTGCTCCGAGTAAGGTGGTTTCATGACCTTAATCACACCTCCCCATATGCAAAAGGTTGCTGACAAGTAGTGGGGGTGTAAATAGTCAATTGGGAAGACTATACCCCCTTTTATTAGAGCATGAAACAACAAAATATAATAAAAATAACGGAATAACAATCAATAATACAATAGAATGCATAAACAAGCATTCCCCCAAGTGCGGTACAACCTTCTCCAATAATAACTATGTCATTCCATGATACATGTGAAAAAGGGAACTAAACCAAAAATGAAAACAAACCACAGAATCCCCAAAATGATCTCGACACCAAGTCTGGGTCCTCCTCCACATACACCCATGCCAACCCAACTGCCTAACAAGGGTCTTTTCCCTTCTCCTGACCTACAAACATGAAGTATGCTCAGGTACCCAATAGCGGCCCAAGCAGGGTGTGAGTACAACTCAGTAGGCCACCGCCAATGATGTCTACAGAATTTCTGGTATAAACAACTGTGCATGAAAAAGTTAATGAATAAAAAAATGACAATTAAAAAATTCGGTGCCATTAGCCAGTTTAGGTCGATTACAAACATTTATTACCATTTCCATATCTTACCTTTTCAACACACTTATTAGGGGTTTGTTAAACAGAAAATGTTACACATCATAATGTACACAATCACATACATGAAGAAAAATCACAGTTTTCCTATCCCACTAATGCAATCTTCCCCATGCCTAGTATATCCGCACCTCGATGCATCAGTTCGGGTGGATGTCTACCATATCCGCACCTCAAATCATCGGTCCGAGTGGATGCAACCGATAGGGAAATAGATCATCAGTCATATACCTACCCTTTGTATTAGTGGTGGAGTTTAGAGCCCCATCCATACTTGACCCATGGACGTTGATCCTTAGTCAATACCCCACACTACCAAGCTGTGGGTACATTCTAAATATCAATATTTCCATTATCCATTCACAAAACATCAGAACCATTACCCAAGGTAGCAGTAAACCATAAATTAATATGAGAGTTAATAGCATGCCATAATGCATTAACACATTTTCCACATTTCACATCCTTTATACATTCATCCCAATTTCATTTTTTTATGATTATCTCACTATGTATTCATTCATTGTGCCTAACTCACAAGGCTTGTTCATTATTCTTAACTCACTGGGCATCATTACCAATTAATTTATAGTCTTTAATCACTTACCCATATTAAACCAATATCCATTAGGTTATTACCAATCTTAGGTGCACCATGTAGATTATAACCCAACACTAATAGTCACCCCCAACATGTGTTATAAAGAGGTCAACGTTATTTAATAAAAATCTGAATTATTCTTCCCAAATCCCACGGACTGAGAGAGTTAGCACACCCCATCGGTGGCCCTAGAGTAGTGTCGTTACCCTCGACGCATCACATGTGGATCTTGAGGGTCTCCATTTACCTTATTAATAACTATTTTACCAAAACATGCAATGGGTAATCAAATCATACCTAGAGACACCCAAGAACAAAAATAAACATGTGAAAATCCACAAATAAAAAATTTAATATAACCTTTAGACCCCCTACCTCGATTCCATGGTTGAACACACTCTCAATCAATCCCTTAGATTTCACTTCAACCATCCTTTGAAGCTTTAACCTAAATATAACCCAAAGTGTACGGTTTTGAGCTTCATAAGGAGAGGAGAAGAAGATAAAAACCCTAAAATCGAAAGAGAATCAAGGATATGATTATCCTTTCCAAGAGCATTGATATGAAACCAACAACACCAAAAACACCTTATAAATTAAGGATATTTAGCTCTTGGAGCTCTTTGGAGATTTGGTTTGTCCCTAGGGTGATTTGAGGAGAAATGGGTGGAATTTCAGAGTTGGGGTTAAAAATCCCAATGTGGTAAAATTGTAATTTTTATAGATTTTTCTAGGCCGCATGGTTTACCCGCTAGATTTGTCAAACTATGCACAAACTATGTGGATTCATCTATCCCAAAAGGCCTCATGTATAGTTTACCAACACTGTTTTCCAAATTGTGTGAAAACTGTGTGGATGATTCTGCCCAAAGGAGCCCCCTCACGCCCTTTATCTACACGGTTTGGAAAACCATGCACAAACCGTGCAGAGGCTACTTTCTGAAAAACATCATCATGAAGGGTTTACCTAGGCTATCCACAAGGATAGCACTCACCATGTGTAGACCATGAAGCCTACCTTGAAAAACCCTTTTCTCATCTTTTCATGTCTTTATCCCTCAGATCACCCCTGAGCCTCTTCAAAGTCTTGGGTAAGAACATAATTAACAAAAAAACAAGGGATTCCAACCAAAAAGTAAATCAGAACATACCTTTACAAGATCCTGGATTTTAGAACCTCTCCACCCTATAACATCTCATCCTCGAGCCAGGCTCCCAATCTTTATTTCAATTCCCAAGAAAAGAGATCAGGCCACTGAGCCCACATATCTAATTTCTACTCCCATGTTTCTTCTTGAACATTTACATGCTTCCATATTACTCGCACCAATTGGACAACCTTACCCCAAAAGAAATTATCACTTTGATACATGACATGAACCTGATGCTCATCAAAGGACGCATCAGCCTCAATCACAACATCCTCAACATCCATCACGTGAGTTAGGTGAGGTCGATAGCACTGAAGCTGCTACACATGAAATACATCATGCATCACACTATACCATTGTGGAAGATCGAATTGGTATTCCACTGGCCTGATCCTATCCACAATTTCAAATGGGCCCACATACCTGGGCCCTAACATTCCCTTATTTTGAATCTATCAGTGACGTATCCTTGGTGACACCTGAAAGAACACACTATCACCCACTCAAACTCAGGAGCTCTACATCACCGATATGCATGAAACATCAGCCTACTTTGAGCCATTTCCTTACATTTCTGAATCAACTCAACTTTCTATGAAGTCTCCTGCACAAGAATCGGTCACAAAAACATGGTTTCACTGGACTCCAACTAAAACAACAAAGGTCTACCTGGTCTCCCATAGAGAACCTCCAACCGTTCTATCTGAACCGTAGCTTCAAAACTGTTGTTTTAGGAAAATTCAACAAGCAATAGGTCCTTCTACAAGGATCCATCAAAATCCAAGAGAAAATCCCTAAACATGACTTCCAATACTTGGATTTTATGTTCATAATTCCTATCCGTATGCGGGTGGAATTTTGAACTCAAAATCACCTGAGTACCCAGTGCATTCGACAACCCTTTACAGAAACACTATGTGAAATGAGGATCCTGATCTAAAAATATATTTCGTAGTACACCATGAAACCATAATATTTCCCAAAAATACAACTCCCCTAACTAATCCACTTTATATGTCTTCTAAATTGGTAAGAAATGATCAAATTTAATTAATCGATCCACCGCCAACCAGATTGCATCATTTTTCTAAGGCTTCCTCAGAAGACCCACTAAAAAATCCACCATCACATTGTCTTACATCCATTTTGTAACGTCCCTAAACCAGAATCCACTAAACTAGTGCTCCATGTCGGGTGGTTACATGACCTTTACTGCACCTCCCCATATGCTAATGGTTTCCTACTAGTAGCGGGGGTCTGAATAGTCAATTTGGGACACTATACCCATTTTTTATTAGAGTAATCCACAATAGAAGATAAAAAATATCAAAATAACAATAAAAAATAAAAGAGAATTCAAAAAGAATCATTCCCCTAAACAGGGTACAACCATATCCAATAGTAAATATACCATTCCATGCTACAAGTGAAAAAGTGACCAAAACCCAAAACAATGTAAAACTAAAAAATTCCTAAAATGTTCTTGAAACCAAGTCTGGGCCCTCATATATGTACACCCATGCCAACCCCACTACCTAAAAAGGGCCTCTTCCCTTCTTCTGACCTGCAAACATGTATTCTACTTGGGTTACCAATGGTGGCCCAAGTAGGGTGTGAGTACAACTCAATAGGCCTCCACCAACGATGTCTACAAAATATCATGTATAAACAATGTGCAGGAAAAAGGGAAATGAATAATAAATGACAAGGTAAATATTATGTTCCCTTAGCCTTTTTAGGCCAATTACAAATATTTACTTCAATTTCCTTATCTTAACTTTTAAACACATTTATCAGGGTTTTTTAACACAAAATGTTATATGGATTAAATTAGAAAATTACATACATGAGGAAAGCACACAGTTGTCCAATCTCACTAGGACCCAATTCCCCATACCAACCATATCATCACCTTGAATCATCAGTTTGGGTGGCTTTCAACCATATCCTCACCACAAAGCATCAGTCCGGGAGGATACAACTGATAGGGAAACTGAGCACTAGTCCTATCCATACCCCGTGCATTACAGATAGAATTTAGATCCTCAGTCCAACTCAACATGTGGGTGTAGATCCTGAGTCAACAAAACACACTATAAAGATATGTGCACATGCTATACAGAAATGTATCCATTAATAATTCACACAATATCACAACCAATTCCCAAGGAAGCTGTAAACCATACAATAACATGAGATTTATCACCATTCCATAACTAATTAACACATTTTCCACATTTCAAATCACTTATCCATTTATCCCAATTCTGTTTTATTAATCATATCTCACTAAGAATTCATTCACCGTGCCTAACTCATTAGGCTTGTTCATTATTCATAACTCACAAGGCTTCATTACCATTCTCATAACCCATTCATTTATGGTCTTTAATCACTTCCACATATTAGCCCAATATATCTTAGGTTATTACCATGATTAGGTTCACCACCTAGCTTTTAACCCAATACTAATAGTCACCCCAACATGTTTATCAAGGTATCTACACAATCACACAACAAATATCACTTATTCTTCCCAAATCCCAAGGTTTTGGAGAATCAGCACACCCCATGGGTGTCCCTAGATTAGTGTTGTTACCCTCGGTGTATCCCATGTGGATTGTGAGGGTCTACATTTTCCTTATTAATAACTATTTTACCAAAATATTACAAGGGTAATCAAAACATACCAATATACACCCATGAATAAAAATATACAAGCACAAATCCATAAATAAACCATGGGATATGACTTGTAGACCACTTACCTTGATTCCACGGTTGAACACAATATTAATCAATTCCTTAAATTCCACTTAAATCAACATTTGATGCATCAACATAAATCTCACTCTAAGAGTTTGATTTTAGATCTTTAGAAGGATAAGAGAAGAAGATACAAACCCTAAACTCATAAGAGAAGAAATGATTGGATTTGCCTTACTCAGATCTTTGATCCGCATCCAACGACACCAAAAACACCATAGAAAGGAGTGAGATTGATCTCTTAGAGACATTGGGAGATTTGGTTCATCCCAATGGTGAAGTGTGGAGAAATGGGAGGAATTCCTATGTTGGGGGTAGAAATACTGAAGTGGTAAAATTGTAATTTTTAGAGGTTTCTGGCCCGCACAGTTTACCCGCATGGTTTTCTAAACATTGCAGATGCTTCTGTCCCAAAAATCCCCATCACATGGTTTACCTGCACAGTTATCCAAACCATGTGAAAACTATGTGGATGATTCTGCCAAAAGGAGCCTCCTTGCACGGTTTAGGCACACAATTTTCAAAACAGTGCACAACCTGTGCAGATGCTACTGTCTGAAAAACGTCCTCTTGCACAGTTTACCTGGGCTATCTGTATGGTTAGCATAACCATGTACAGACCGTGCCGCCTACCCAGAAACCCACTTTTTCTCCACTTTTCATGTCCCGGGCCCTTGGAACACCTGTGAGCCTCCTCTAGGACATGGGTAAGCAATTAATTAACCCAAAAATGGAATAAAACCAAAACGAAAATGAGAACATACCTTTCCATGATCCATGATCATACAATGTGTGCTGTGAAAAGTATTCAATCTGAAGATGATTTAATAGAATTACATTTCTAATCAAAACATTTATTTCAACAATATCAAAAATTTGTAAACATAGTAAAAAATTATACAAGTTAAGGAGGTATGTGTGATATTTTTTCTTTTCTAGATATTTTGAATGTTATTATATTGCAATTGAGATGTTATTTATAAAATATAAAATTGATATTAAATTATTTGTGAGATTTAATGCTCGATGAGAATATTCTAAGATTAAATTTAGGATTATTCTATAAATCAACTATTGAAACTTAAAGAATATATCAATTTATGTATTAATTAAAAATGGTTAAGATCTTAATCAAAGAGAATATATGAGATAACTTGATGTGGAATGTATCAACATTCTGTAGTTAATTTAAGAAAGATCATTTCAATATGATGTTTTGAGACAAATTGATAGTTCATGTGAGTAACTTCATAAATATAGAATTTAAAGGAAATCATGTTGTATTGTTGTTATTTATGAATGGATACATATAGAATCAGTATTTAGACTTAAGGGAATACATTCATTCTAAATTGAATAATAATTTCATGAATAATTATATTTCATTTAATTTTATAATTGTTAATCAATGCGATTTTGAAATAATTCAGATTATGAGAGATCAAGACTTAGGAATCAAAACTAGGTTTGGGAGTTTATTATTATATATAATGCACAAAATATCCATTAATGTATAAATAATCTTATTTATGTAGGGAATATTGATGATTTAGGATTTATCATCACTTGTATTGGTGAAAATATGAAAATTACTAATGGTAATATATGATGTCGCATGAGGTGATGAATGAAATACTTTATAATATGGTAGAAAATCACATGGATATGGTCACAATTAAAAAATCAGTTTTATATTCTTATCTATGGCATTACAGGTAAGGATACATGACTGAGATAGTTTTGAATGTGTTAGAAAAAAGAGCCAAATCATTAGATGTGGTCCTATGTTATGATTATATTTTTGGGGAGAAATATATGGTATCTTTTATAAAGGGAGATAAAACACCAAAGTATTGATAGATAGACCTGATGCACGCAGATGTTTGGGTACTATTATGAGTTTATTCCCATGATGTGTTACTGTATTGTTTAACATTTTCCAATGAATCAATAAGTAAATCAATGATTTAATTTATAGAAATTAATGTTTATATATATATATTGTTTCAGAAGTAGAAGAATTTGATAGAAAATGAGCTAGGATAAAAGTTAAAATGATTGATGTATGATAGTGGTGGATAATACAAAAGTAAAAAATAATAGGAATTATTCACTTATCATGGTATGTGGTTGGATAATACTCTTCTTGGAACACTAAAAAAGATACTTTGATATGTATAATGAAAAATTATATGAATATATGTCTTAAGAGTATGATGCATCACATAGGGATACACAATAAATTTTTTAAAGTGAAAGTTAATATATAAGTATATCATATCAATGAAAGTTAATATATTAAAATAAGAGAGTATCTTCATGAAGATTATCTAGTCAGGATATGAGGTCTTACATTATTTTCTACTATTAATTTTTTTTGCATATGTGCTATAGATAATTATGTAAGGTATAAACTTGATGATAAATATGATTCATTATTCATTATTTCATATAGTTATAACGAGTTTGAATATAACTTTTGGGATAATAAAAATAAGAATATCATTGGAACAAACAATGTGATATTTATTGATTTTTTTATCTATAAGGACTAATGTGTAATTGAACCTAATAGTGGGAATGATGAATTATGGTGTCATGAGTATGTAGTTCATAATGTTGTACCCATGAATGTGACTACATAATGATTGGATATTTCTATTTATTTATATAATATAATATCATATTGGTTGACATGTTATGTCCAAAAGTATTCTACATCCTTACATTATATGTTATTAGATGATGGTATTGGTCTAGAACGCCTTAAATGAGCAATGTAGTTGAAGAAACCCAGAAAGTGATATCTATAAATACATGTTAATGTATCTTCAATGCAAGCCTAATATACATGGGTGTTGACCAAACATATATAGATAAATAATGAATTTTAGTTCATCTTTGATAAATTTATATGAAGACTAATATCCTTAATAGTAGTTTAGATAGCATAATATATATAAACCAACATAATGGAATCATGAATCCATAAAAAAAGTTTATAAACTATTAAAATAATTTATAAGTGTTAATGAAAATAGTCATATAGTGGAATAAAAAATGTATTCCATTTATGAGTATAAATTCATAAAAATTGTGTGTCACAAAATAATGTTTCTATTTAATGTAAATTTGAGATGGATACATTATATTGTTTTATATGAAGATGATATTCTTAAAAGGGGATCATACAACCACATGATTTATGGGGTAATGGGAATTTAGAAGAGAAATTCAAGATGAAATACCTTAGAGTGAATAATAAAATTATAGTTATGGTGATTAGTAGTGATGATGTAGTTTGAAACTAGATGTTTTCAATAGTTTATTACATTAGATTTATTTTGTGTAGGCTTAGTATAGTTGAAGAAAAGATACTTCTTATTCTATAATAAATCGATATTTTTATGTTCAATGAAAAATAATCCATGACATAAGAAGTTGTTGTGTATATTAAAAATGTTCCTCATGTATTATCTATAATAATCTTGATGTATTTCATAGTTTGTATCTAGACTAGATTTTCTAATATAGTGAATTTTTTAGAATGTACATAGGTTTTACTGGAATACAAATTAAGAAAATAATGAATTTAATGATAATGTTTTTCAATAGAAGAAAAAATATATATTCATTATTTGATAACTGGAATTTAATACATGGTAATGTTGATATAATACTTTAAATAGATTTTTATAGTGTGTGGAGTACCACAATGTTTGAGTTTTCATATTTATAGTTGTATTTGATTCATATATTTTATGGTATTTTAAGGTATTTTCTTGTGTATTTAATTTTTTTATTATTTCAATATGTTGGAAAATGTTATGTGTTTTTGGATTTCTGGTAGGAACAATACATTTATGAAAAATTTATGACAATAAAAACATTAATTGAGATAAAAGATACTTCACATCGCATCATTTCGCTCGTGGCGTGACAACGGAATATCGAGGATGCATTGTAATTGGAAAACATAAGCAGAACAACGACATTTCATGTATTTCATTACATGAAATAAATTAACCAGGAAGATATTGTCACTTGGGGCAAGAAAATATACCATTACATACTTCAAAAATAATTTCCCCATAGTGTACATGAATACAAAAAGTGAAAGTGTATGAAAGGAATGTTTTGTAAATAGTGTGGTTAATATGGATAACACATGATGGAAATTATTAATCCTCATGAATTGTTCAGTGGATAATAAAATAAACATTCAATAGTTGAGGGTTGCATGAAAAATCCTTTATATTCACACCTTAGACGCTACAAAAAGGGGATCATGGGACTTGATGGAGAGGTGGAAGAGAAAAACATAACTAACGAGATACATGCATGGACTGATGATCTCGATCCCTACTTCCCCTCCATTCCTATCCATCATTCTTCCTTGGGTATACTTTCCTATCATTATCATCCTTCCTTGCATGAGTGTGTAGTTATATTTATTTCAAGTGATGTGATTTTATGAGGATGGGATATTTTGGTTTTAACAATTTATTATTAATGTTTTGGATTACGGATTATGTTTTCAAATAAAAATATAATTTTTTTTCAATTTCATAACTATTTCTTGTGAAATGATAATTTTTATATTATTACTTCAATTAGATACCTTATATTTCATATAACCATTATTAAAGCAAGGTAAATTATGTTTAAAAAGGGTATTATGTCACTAATTTTTTGTATTTTCACTTAGTAGATGGCCATTCCAAAGGTGAAATTATAATAATATGGCAGGATACCCAGACCAAGGATCCTTGTTTAATTAACTCTGAAACCTAAATAGAATATATTTTGTATCAATAAATTCCCTAAAACATGATCATTAAAATCATTGAACCTAGATAGACTCATATTTTTTTATAAAAATAAATTCATTATACTATTTGTTTCTATTTATTTTATCAAACAATCAATTTAAAATTCCATTAATTAATTTTTAACATACTAATAATCCTTCAATGTTTGATACTTGGTCATTTGAAGTAACACATATCTAGTTGTTAGTCTTATTTTTATAAATTATAAAAAAAAATTAGATCCATTTGAAATTAAAGACTCCATATGGGATGTCACATATGGAGAGACATTAATAAGTTTGATATTATAGTTGTAAAAGGTTGTGGAACTATTCACCATTGTGAAAAAGAATATAATTATAAATAAAGTTGGGCAGCATATTATATAGCTGAAAATAATATTCAAGGAGATGAGAAAAATAAGGAGAAAAATGTAATACACTGTGGTATTCATATTGTGAAAAGTATTGTTAGGGAATCATTATTTTAATATAATATGGATCATATTTATATTATGTACCCCATTATAACATGTTTAATATATAAAATTTATATGAAACTTATGAATATCCCAGAAACTAATATTTTGATTGGTTTATAAAAAATACAATGGTTATTGAGATGTTGTGTAGCACCCCAAAAATTTTGTGGTATGTTTCTTTTAAATAAATTTTAGTTATAGCCTATATTTCAAGAATCACTAAGCCTATATGGAACAAAACATGGTTAATTATAGGGGATAGCCTTAACCTAGACATAAAACATAAATTTGTTAGCTCTGTGATTCAAATTTTAAAAATCTAACATACATTGTTTTGGTGAAGATGATAATTAGAGTCTGATAGAATTAACTTAATTTTTGGGGAATAGTAATCTACCCTTATGAATAGTAACCTACCCTTATGAATAGTAACTTACCCTTATGAATAGTAATATGACTCTTATGAATGGTATCCATTCCATTGAATGTAAAAATGAATTTTGGCACCTTAAAAATGAATATGAATATTTTAAGTGTTTATATTTTTTGATTAAATAAATAATTTGATTAATCATAATTAGAAAATTATTTTGGAAATATGGAATTCATTTTTGGATTCTACACATCGAAAAATGGATAGGGTGAATTTTGGGGATTTTTCTAAAATACTTAAATTTTTGATGAATGGTAAAATCTGATAATTTACAATAAAAGATAAATAATGGATTAATTGAGTCATTGATGATGATATGATGAGGTAAACCCAATTGGTTCGTAGTCGCATTCATATATTACTGTTATTGTTTAGGTAATACTCACTATTGGTTGCCTTTAGAGGAAATAATAAATTAATTATTATAAAATTATGAAAACTCTTCTCCCCTCCACTATATAAAGCTCCCCTCACCCTCTCTTCCTCTCACACCACTCAAGCCTTATTCCATGAAAATATTCTACCCAAGTCTCTTCCCAAGATACTCCCCCAGGTCCAAAAGCTCATATCCTCTTCAAAATACCACAACCTATCCTCTTAAGAGGTTCTCAAAGGAGGAAGTCTCAAGAGGTAAATTCCTCTTTCCAATTCCTTCATTTCTTTTAAGTTATTTTATTTTTGTTTCTTTCCTCACCTCCCATCACCCAAATGATATGATAACTACTATAACATATATGTAATGGAGGTTTTTTTCTAATGGGATATTTCATTATCTTCTCTCTATTCCCCACCATTTATTGGAATGAAATTAATTCACCGTTTGAGATGTGCTAATTTAGCACATTGAAGGACAATAGTTTATCAATTTCTAATATAATCATTAATTCTGGTAATGAAACCATTTGTGTTATGGTTGAACTAGATTATTATATATGTAATATATCCTATTTTTAGTTCTCTAATTATTCTGTAAAAATGGTATTATGTTATAAAGTAAACATGTTCATGGTAATCAAACCCACCGTTTAGCCAAAACAGTTTTCACTAAGGTTATATATATAACAATTGGACTTCACATTGACTAACCAAATTAAATTTAAAACCATTAAATCTTCTGGATGTTCACTAATAGAATATAATTTCATTTCTGTAAAACCGCATCCATATTATATATTTTTCTGAACTTGAATACAAGTGAACCAATCATTTAATACAAAGTAATTAAATTAGCCCAAACAATTAAATTGAACCTTATAACTAATCAAAAAGACCTTTAATGAACTAAAAAGGGTATTAATAAATCATCTAAATATATAATAGGTTCTTTAATTATGAATTAATAAGCTTAATTTGTTTATTCATGTCTTAAATAACAAGTCAAAAACACCTTTAAGCATAAGGTAAGTGATATTTTAACTCAATTTCCATTTATTGAGTTACACATCTATGTCATTGGTTTTTTCTTTTCAAGAATATGTGTAAATGGCCTCTGTTTGTTTTATACTATTTATACACTTATATTTTGTGGTTTTTTATTTGTCACACATAAATATTTCATTGATGTATTGTCACATTAATGACACAATATTGGTAAGTGATCCTCTCTCTCACTTTGGTTCAAGAAAGTCCCCTATGTTGTGCCCTATTATTTATAATTCCTAATGATGGGGTATATTTTATCACCTCCCCCATACTTCCCTTGTGACATATAAATAATGGAATATCCCTTTACCTCTCATTTATCCCTTGCAATAACACTCGTTACCATGCCGAAATATATGTAAGGGGTTTCTCATCTCACTTTTATTTCTGTGAGATTTTCATTGTTCAACTCATATTTCGTATATGTAGTATATGTGTACTTCCATTTGATATATAATAACATGATTATATTTATATTCATGCTATAAAATGATTCATTTGTGTTTTATTATGTTCTTGTCATATGATTCGACCGATTACATTGTGGTAAGAGACTTTGTCTCAACTACTAATTTGTTGTGAGAAACTTTGTATTGTGCACCTAAAAATCCTTATTTGGTGTACCTACTGCCCATTATAAATCACATTTAATTTGAAATTATATGTGTATTAAATATCCATAATTTCATATCATGGATATGTTTTTTTGTCTAAACAGTATATCATTTTAGATACGGTGTTAGTTTGGAAAGTTATTTTTATTATGGAAATATTGATGAATCTCTATACTCTACTCTATACGGATATTGTAAAGGCATATTACTCTTGTATTAGATCAATGTATGAAAATTATTTGGACATGAAGTGGTGTGTGGGTCCCACTAAAGCCCCTCTATGCATCAGTAGGTCTCATGAGAGAAATCAGTTTGGCGACAAACCCTTTGAGTTTGTTTCCAAAAATCAGACTGGTTTCTACCCATATAACTAATCCATTTTTACGGTATTATGGTTTTATGTTCTAGATACATGACATCCAATTAATAAGAATAATCTTTATTCATTATAAGTTATTATTATTATCCATGAGCTTTTCAATATGACAAAATCTATGGATGTAGTTCCATTTTCAGTTTATTAATGGAATTAGTTATTCATTTATTTACTATTCAATATTGATTATGAAAGATTGATTGTGATTCACTTATTATTGTATTCATGATTCTGCAATTTTTAACCATTACTGAGAATTTGAGCTCACCCCTTTCATTGTTTAATTTCAATAGGTGACGAATATGAGATCATTTATTGAGTTCTTGTGGATGTACTTTTTAGTTTTCGTTTTGTATTATATTTTGTAAACTTTTAAAATGTAATTTTAGTAACATCTATGTATCTAGCTTATTCAAGACTACTACACTGATCATTGAATCCGTATTTTCATTCATTCTTAACCATTCCAATATCACAAGTAATGCACCAGATCCAACCCAGTGGGGTTGGGGTGTTACAGGTGGTATCAGAGGAAGTTTAGTAGAAAACATGGAAACTAGAGTAGGAAATGTATAGTAGGGAACAAAGCCCTAAGGTTGTATTTGAGGATAAACATACAAGAATGTCCTGGTATTTTGATAAGGAATAGATTATGTGGATCTTTTAATCAATACATCCCTGTCTGGATATTCGCATGTAGAGGTGGCTCTGGCAGATATGTATCTAGGGGTAAAACCCGAAAACACCGCTTTCAGCTAGACTCGAATGGGAACTGGTGCACGACAATGGGCCTTGCTACACTCTTGGTTACGACACTCCTGGAGGATATTCTTAGGATACTTCACATTTTCTTTACAATCCATTACGAAAGATTCTAATGTAAATTTTTTCTTATAGAAATCATGTTTAGAAGATTAGCTATGCATATAATTTAAATCTATGTAGAGTACTTTTCTATTTGAGATTCATAAAATAATATAGTGTATCCCATTATTTAGAAAAGATGTCTAATAGATGAAGGGGATGCATTACACTTGGGCAAGGTAGGGATCTCCTTACTGAGAAATTCAACAAAGTCAATATTGGATCAGATCAGATCATGACCATATTGGGAAACCTTACTTAGGTTGTAAAAAATTACCATTCCACAACTATGTTGGATCGTTTCATGTGGCAGAAGCCCCCATCTTTTAGTGGGACTTCTAATATTGTGGTTGCTGAGTAATGGATCAAGTCTCTTTAAAAGATATTCATTGAATTAAGATGCAATTAAAATGAAAAGGTAGTACTGGCAGTATATTGTCTCAAGGGTGATGCTGGTCAATAGTGGTCATTGATTCAGAATACCACAGAGGAAAAATAAATATAAGATATGGAATTGAAGACTTTTAAGGAAAAATTCATTGAAAAATATTTCCCTCGTGAGCAATGAACTAAAATGAATAGGAAATTGTTTAGCTTAAAACAAAGGGAAGAAGATAGTGTTGCAGAGTATGAGGCTACTTTCACAAGGATAGCCAGGTATGTAGTGGATTACGTACTTGACTAGGCCGAAAAGATTGATCATTTATTTTAAGGACTTAAGCCAAGTCTTCGAAGGGCACTGGCATCTCAATCATTTTCATTATATGATGAAATTGTAAGATATGCCATCAAAACAGTGATGGAATTTTCTAGAACAAATATTTTCAAAGGAAATCAATTTAAGAAGTACTACTATGATAACAAAGGAATAGAAGAAGCCCCAAATAAGACCAATGGAACAAAGTTATTCCTATTATGTGAGAACTGTGGAATGAATCATCTCGGGAAATGAATGAAGGGCATGCGAGTGTGCTAAAACTGTGGAGAAAAGGGTCATCCATCTGATAAATTCAAGGTGATGAAACAATTCAATGATATTCAATGCTACAATTGCAGACAGATGAAACACTTTGGAAATGAATGTTCAAAGCGCCAAGAAAAAATGCCTTAGAAAAATCCAAGAGAACAAGGGAGAGCCTATCTGATTACAACCATGAAGGATGATGTTCCTAATGACGTGGTGGCATGTACTTTAATTTTTTCCTCAAACTTAGCCAGCACTTTATTTGATTCTGGATCATCACATTAATTTGTATCATCTCAATTTTGCAAGAAAATTAGATATGTAAAATTTGATTTAATAGTGAGTTTTCAGTCCAAACCCCCTAGAAGATGTATCATTACAACAATGGAATTTCGACTAGTCCCCCTTCAGACACCAAATTGTGCTTTAGTTGCTAACCTTATCATCACCCTAATGAGTGAATTCGATATAATTCTCAGTATGGATTGGCTGTCAAATTATGATGAGAAGATTTATTATATGAAGAAGAAAGTTACAATTTTTTAAAATGGTGTAGAATCCCTTGTCTTTAGGGAAAAAACTTCGCCACTTGATTCTTATCTTGAACCACCCCCAGTAGCTCTACTGAATGCAATACTAGGAGAGGAAGATAATCCAATATCTATGGGCATTGAAAGAAAGCATCAAACTAAAGATGTGCGTATAGAGAAAAAATAAATTGATGAATTTCCCGAGGATTTACCTGGACATCCTCAAGAGAGGGAAGTTGAGTTCTCTATTGATTTAGTTTTTGATGAAAGAACTATATCAAAGACTCCATATAGAATGGCTACTTTGGAATTAGTAGATCTAATGAAACAATTAAAGGATTTGAGTGAAAAATGATTTATTCGACCTAGTGTTTCTCCATGGGGAGCCCTTGTCCTCTTTGTCTAGAAGAAAGATGGATCCATGAGGCTTTGAATTTATTACAGGGAAATAAATGCTATTACAATAAAGAATAAGTATCATCTACCCCAAATTGATGAGTTGTTTGATCAACTTCATGGAGATCAATAGTTTTGAAGATTGACCTTCGATCCGGATATCATCAGTTGCATGTAAGGAAGGAATAAATTCTTAAGACAACATTTCATACCACGTATGGGCATTACGAGTTTACAGTAATGCCTTTTGGAAAAAAAATGCACCCTCTGTTTTCATGGATTTTATGAATAGAGTTTTCAAGGAATATCTGGATAACTTTTCTGTGGTATTATTCAATGAAATACTCATATTCTCAAAAATCTATGAAGAACATGATAATTACTTACGGGTCATTATGCAAACTCTTAAAAGCAATAAATTATATTCGATGTGTAGAAAGTGAAAATTTTGGCTTCAATCATTTTCTTTTCTAGTCCGTATTATCTCAAAGGATAGAATCCTAGTTGATCCTACGAAGAAAAAGGCAATACAAGATTGGACTAATCCAAAAAACATAACTAAGGTATGCAATTTTATTGGTTTAGCAGGTCACTATCGGTATTTCGTTAAGAATTTTTCCCTACTGGCTAACCCGCTAACAAAGCTCAGACGTAAAAGAGTTAAGTATGTGTGGATGGAAGAATGTACAGAATGATTTGAAGAATTGAATAGAATATTGGTCAATGCTCCAATTTTGACTATTCCATTTGGAAGTGGTGGATTTTTAATATTCAGTGATGCATCATAGAATGGACTGGGTTGCGTCCTTTTGAAAAACGATAATGTTATTACGTGTGCATCAAGACAGTTGAAGACTCATGAGAAAAATTTTCCAACTCATGATCTTGAGTTAGCAGTGGTAATCTTTGCTTTGAAAATATGTAGGCATTATCTTTATGGAGATAGATGTGATATTTATACAGACCACAAGAGTTTGAAATACATTTTTACACAAAAAGAACTCAACATGAGGAAGAGGAGATGACATGAGTTACTCAAAGATTACAATTGTTCATTACACTACCACCCGAGAAAGGAGAATAAGTTAGAAGATGCATTAATCAAGAAAGATCATGGACTACTAACTCAAATGAGGATTGGGAGAGAACCTATATTTTTGTATCTACCAAATATGGATGTGGTAATTTTTAAGAAAATGGAAACATATTTTCACTTTTAAATGATTGCTAAACTATTTTAACAAGAGAAGATAAAAATATCTCAATCTGATGATGAGAATATACACATGAAAATTAATGCAGTTAAGGATGGAAAACTGGATGACTCCGTGTATGAATAAGGTCTGAAATTTGGAAAGTGGTTATATGTTTCATCAGTACCTCAGCTAAAAAAGGAACTATTAGACGATGCACATAGCACAAATTTCTCTATACAACTGGGTAGCACAAAGATGTATAGAGATCTGAAGTAATATATTTGGAGGGATAATATGAAGCGAGAAGTTACAGACTATGTGTCATGGTGTCTCGTTTTTCAACAAGTGTTGGCGAAGAGACAACCTCCCAAAGGAGTGATGAAACCTCTACATATTCCTCAGTGGATGTGGGATAACATTACGATGGATTTTGTCACCGAACTACCGAGGACACCTAGAAGGAATGATGAAATATGGGTAATTGTTGATCATCTCACAATATCATCACATTTTCATCCAATAAGGGAGGATTTACCTCTTGAGATCTTTTCAAGACTTTATATTAATGATTTTTTAAGACATCATGGTGCAACTCTATTGATTGTCTCCGATCAAGGTCCCTTACTTACATCAAAATTCTAGGAAAGTCTCCAGAAGGCTTTGAATACTATGCTTTGTATTATTAGAGCTTGTCACCCTCAAATAGATAGATTGTCTAAAAGGACTATTCAAACTCTGGAAGACATGATAAGATCATGCTCTCTTGACTTCCAAGGTATATGGGATAAATACTTGCCTTTGGTTGAATTTTCCTATAACAATAGTTTCCATTCTAGTATTCCAATGGATCCATATAAACCATTATATGGAAAGAGACGTCGAACTCCAACTTGTTGGGATGATGTTGGTGAGAGAAAACTTATAGGCCTAGAAAATATTGAAGAGACCACAGAAAAGGTGAAGAATGTACAAGACCATATTAAAGTATCCCAATGTAAATATAAGAGTTGTGCTGAAAAACGGAGAATGGACGTGGAATTTCATGTGGGGGATCATGTATTTCTAAAAGTATCTCAATGGAAGGGTGTCTTAAGTCTCGGAAAGAAAGGTAAACTAACCCCCAGGAATATCGGACCATTTAGAATACTAGAATGAATTAGAGCAGTAGCTTACCATTTACCAATACTACCAAATCTCTCCAAAGTCCATGATGTGTTTCATGTGTCATTGTTGAAGAAATACATTCCAGACCCAATGCATGTACTTACCTATGAAGAAATTGAATTGGAACCTGATTTGTCAAACTGTGAAAAGCCTATTGGGATTCTTGACACAAGGGAGAAAGTATTGAGAAATCGGAGAACTCATATTGTAAAGGTTCATTGGAGGAACCAGAATATAGAGGGTAAAACATGGGAACTGGAGGATTTCATGAAAAAGAACCACCCACATCTTTCTGGTGAGTTTCATATGTAAAATTTCGAGGATGAAATTTCCAAAGGATGGAATAATGTAGCACCCCAAACATTTTATGGTATGTTTCTCTTAAAAAAAATTTAGTTATATCATATATTTCAAGAATAAATGAGACTTTATGGAAAAAAACAAGGTTACTTATAGAGGATAGCCACAACCTAGCCATAAAACATAGATTTTTCAGCTGTGTGATTTGAATTTTAAAAATATCACATGCACTGTTGTGATCAAGATGATAATTAGAGTCTGAGAGAATTAACTTCATTTTCAGTGAATAGTAACCTACCCATATGAATAGTAACATATCCTTATTAATAGTAACTTTCCCTTATGAATAGTAATATGAATCTTATGAATGGTATCCATTCCCTTGAATGTATAAATGAATTTTGGAACCTTAAAAATGAAGATGAATATTTTAAGTGATTATATTTTTCTATTAAATAATTATTTTAATTAAATATTTAATTATTTATATATAGAAAATTATATTTGAAAAATGGAATTCATTTTTGGATTATAAACGTCAAAAAATGGTTAGGGTGAATTTTTGGAATTTTTCTGAAATAATTAAATTTCTGATGAACAGTAAAATCCGATAATTCACAATTAATGCTAAATAATGGATTATTTGAGTCATTGATGATGATATGATGATGTAAGAAACATTGATTTGAAGTCACATGTATATATTACTGTTCTTGGTCATTCAATACTCACTATTATTTTTCTTGAGTGGAAATAATAAATTAATGATTATAATATTAAGAAAACTCCTCTCCCCTCCACTATACAAAGCACCCCTCACCCTCTCTTCCTCTCACACCACTCAAGCCTTGTGCCTTGCCAATAATCTGCCCAAGTCTCTCCCCAAGATACTCCTCCACATCCAAAATCTCTTAGCCTCTTCATAATACCAAAACCTCAGCTCTTAAGAGGTTCTCAAAGGAGGAAGTCTCAATTGGTAAACTCCTCTTTCCAATTCCTTCATTTCTTTTAAGTTCTTTTATTTTTGTTTCTTTCCTCACCTCCCTTCACCCAAATGTTATGATAACTCTAGTAACATACATGTAATGAATTGTTTTTATTATAATGTTATATTTAATTATCTTATCTCCTTTACCCACCATTTATTTGAAATAAATGAACACAACGTTTGAGATGTGTTAATTTAGAACATTCAAGGTCAACGGTTTATCAATTTCTATTATAATTGTTAATTCTTGTCATGAAACCATTTGTGTTATGGTTGAACCAGATTATTATATATGTAATATATCCTATTTTTAGTTCTGTAATCTTTTTGTTCAAATAAAATTACGTTATAATGGAAAACATGTTCATGGTAATCAAACCCACCGTTTATCCAAAACGGTTCTCACAAGGATTATTTATATAACAATTCGACTTCACTCTGAGTAAACAAATTAAATTTAAAACACTGAAATTTTATTCATGTTCAATAATAGAATATAACTTTATTTATGTACTACTACATCGATCTTATATATTTATCCAAACAAGAATATATGTGAACCGATCATTTAAAAGCAATTAAACAAACGAGCCCGAACAAAGAAATTGAACTTTATAACTAATAAAAAAGTACATTAATGAACTTAAAAGAGTTACAAAAAATCATTTAAATATAAATAGGTTCTTTAATTATGAATTAATAAGCCTAATTTGTTTATTCAAGTATTAAATAACTAGTCAAGAACACCATCAAGCACATGGTAAGGGATATCTTAACTCAATTTCCATTTATTGAGTTACAAATCTATGTCATTGGTTTTGTCTTTCGAATAATATGTGTGAATGGACTCTGTTTCTTTTATACTATATATCCACTTATATTTTGTGGATTTTTATTAGTCACACATAAATATTTCATTGATTTATCGTCACTCTAATGACATAATCTTTGTAAGGGATCCTCTCTCTCACTTTTATTCAAGAATCTCCCCTATTTTGTGCCCTTTAATTATTAATTCGTAATGATGGGGTATGTTTTTTCACCTCTCCCATAATTCCCTTATGAAATATAAATAATTTAATACCCCTTTACCTCTCATTAATCAGTCTAAATAAGACTCGTTACCTTACTGAAATGTTTGTAAGGGGTTTTCCATCTCACTTTTATTTCTGTGAGATTTTCATTATTCGCCACTTATTTCTTATATGTGGTATATGTGTACTACCATTTGATATATAATAACATTATTCTATTTATATTCATGTTATAAAATAATTCATTTGAGTGTTATTATGTTCTGGTCATATGATTTGACCGATTACATTTTGGTAAGAGACTTTGTCTCAACTACTATATTATTGCGAATAACTTTGTATTGTGTACCTAATAATCCTTATGTGGTGTACCTACTGCCCATTAGAGATCAATTTTCATATGAAATTACATTTATATTAAATATCCATAATCTCATATCATGGATATGTTTTTTTCCATACCGTATACCATTTTACACTCGGTGTTTGTTTGGAAAGTTATTTTTATTTTGGAAATATTGATGATTATGTATACTCTACTATATACGGACATTGAAAAGGCATATTGCTCTTATATTGGATCAATGTATAAATAATGATTTGGACATGAATTGGTGGGTGGGGCCTACTATAGCCCCTCGATGCACTGGTAGGTCTCATGAGACAAATCGCTTTGGCGACAAACCCCTCATGTTTGTTTCCAAACATTAGACTGGTTTCTACCCATAGAACTACACCGTTTTCACTGTATTATGGTTTAATGTCCCAGATACATGACCTCCAATTAATAATAATTCCCTTTATTCATTATCAATTATTTTTATTATCCATGAGGTTTTCACTGTGACAAAATCTTTAGATGAAGTTTCATTCTCAGTTTATTAAGGGCATTAGTTGTTCATTTATTCACTATGAAATATTGATCATGATTGATTTATTATGATTCACTTATTATTGTACTCATGCTTCTGCTATTTGTAACCCTTACTGAGCATCTGAGCTCACCCCTTTTGATTTTTTAATTTCAACTGGTGAGAAAGTGGAGATCATTTATTTAGTTCTTCTGGATGCAATTTTTAGTTTTCTTTTTGTATATAATTTTGTATACTTTTACAATGTTATTTGAGTAACATCTATGTATATTGTTTCTTCAAGAATACTAAACTGATCATTCCATCGGTATTTTCATTCCTTATTACCATGCCAATATCACAAGTAATGCACTAGCTCCAGCCTAGTGGGGTTGGGGTGTTACATGTTGAGGTACTCTTGTGTTTTAGTTATTTATTATTAATTAAAATATATAGAGGAAGAATATGGCATCACACATTGAAGACAAGTCTAGAAGTAAATTTCTATATCATTTTATATGATTGAGAATATAAGAATATTGGATCCTGATTTTTGATATAAAATTGGACCTTGTTTTATATCACATTATTAATTACCAATCAATCACCATTTCTCAATGAAACCTCTATTTTGAGGTCAATGGAGGTTCTATGGTGGTAGTACCCACTAAAAAAGGGGTTTGAGGGTATAGCGTTATGTATCTAATTCACACGATGTAATGTATCTCCATAGAAAACTATGTGGAACATGTTTACATTGAAATATAGGTCACTATAGAACCTCATCCTTAAGAGATCATTTATTGTTAGTTTTTTATTCATTATGTTTGTTCCCAGTAATTTTACTCTCAAATATAATGAAAATAATTTCTTCATATCTCTGAAAGTGTGTATTTTATAAACGAAATAACATAATGTGTTCATATTTTTAATTTTCATATTTCCCATTCTCCCCATTTCAATCATTTTTATAGTTTTTTTCTATTGGATCTATATAATTTATATACCAAGGGATCCCTATTTACACGTTATAAGGTAATAAATATTTTATGGAAATTGGACT
Organism: Viscum album; assembly: GCA_963277665.1. Lineage (NCBI taxonomy): Eukaryota > Viridiplantae > Streptophyta > Magnoliopsida > Santalales > Viscaceae > Viscum > Viscum album. Next base: position 1,955,691,332 of record OY728125.1, read on the forward strand.
GGAAATTCACACACTAATGAATGTACTTGGTTTTTAATGGGTATTATATTTGAAAGAATAATTAAAGGAGTGAGTATTTAACTTCATATTATTTTCACAATGGTGGATTCTATAATTTATTTATATATGTCTGAGAATCACTTAATATATAGATAGTAAAATACTATTCGATAGAAAAAAATTCATCTCATATATTCTTTATGATTGTATGATGGTGAAGAAGATTATATAGATATGGTCAAATTGGAAAACATGGCCAACATGATGATGGTTAATAGAAAGGAAAAAAATGGTTTGGACTAGTGGAGATGATTCAGTCAGTGATGGATTAAAATATCCCTATTGATATATTTTAGCCTGAATTATACAATTTATATCTGTAATTTTTACTTTTGGATGGGTGATTGTTATGATTTTTGGGGGTAGACTGACTATTGTGGTTTTATTGTCACTTAGATTATTGGATATCATGTTTTTTCTGTTTCATTCATTGATATGTTGATATATTTAAAAAACATAGACATATAAAAGGTCAAATAAGGAACAAATTGAGTATTTTGATGCTTATACTTATTGTGTGTGTTTGTCTATCATTACTAATGTTCAAGATAAAGATGGAGGTAGTGTCAAGAAACATTAATTCATAAAGGAGAAAATTTATTGAATGATTTAATTTTATTTTATTTTTATTCAATATATAATTAAAATAATACCAAAATAATTGGTTTTATTCTCATCAAATATAAGAAAGTTCTACCTTACCCAAATTTACACTACAATCCATATAAAACCCCCATTCACGTAACTAATTTTATAAAACTTAATATCTAAATGATTAATAAAAAAACAAAAATGTTAAAAAACATACTATATATTTTTGAGTAATCATCCATTCGAATATCCATTATAGTGATTTTTGATTTTCCCATCCCTTGAAAATGTCATTGTATTCCTCCACTTTATCTTATATTATTATATGACCATCCTCCATCCACACGGTGAATTTGAATGCATTTAATCATACCTATGTTAATCTAATAACATGAATATCCACAAAACATGGTCTTAAATCACCAACAACGCATGAATTAATAGTCAAAACATAGAATAGATTTCCTAAAAACAGATTTCCATGTCATGGTCCCCAATATATATCATAGAATATAAAACATTGGGAGTAAAATAATGATTATGTAATAATTATTTGTCAACATAACATGAATAATATTTTCCTTTGATGAATACATTCCTCATTATCACAGGCCTTTCTCATGTTAAGGATATATGTGGGTAAGGATGGAAACGATTTTTTTGTATGGTAGTTTCTCATGTTAAGGATACATGTGGGTAAGGATGGAATGGATTTTTTTATGGTAGGTAATGTTTCCTTTTGATGCACATTATGATGTCACTCTCCATAAGAATATATTTTACCCTGTCAAATCGGTAGTTGGATAGGTTGAAACAAAATTAACATTAGGGTAAATTGGGGTATCATTTCTCTAAAATTTTACTTATAGCAGTGTAACCCTTTATGTGGAATTAGAATAAAGTTAGTATTAGAAGATAATTTATTGTAACACTACAACCAAGGCTCATTGATTAGTATTGAATAACATGACATGAAATATAATTGATTAGATTGATATGGAGTGATTGATAATTGGTGGAATAATTTTATTATCAAATGGATAATGAATTTTATAGGAATGGATGTACCCAGTCAGATAACCTATATACTATTTATTATTGGGTAAACACCTCTTCTATAAAGTCATGAAATAACCAAATTTAATTTTTTCTGCCAAATCAAACAATAATAAAAAAAATTCGAAAATCATACTCTATTGGTTAATGGATATTCCTATCAGAACATGAATTATTAAATCAATGGTCTATATCACATTAATTCAATAAACCTAGTCGACTGACTGAACATACCCATTTGGGATTAGGACTAAACTAGTATGAATAAATTATCTGTAAAAATATTAAAGGAACCTCTAATAACCTCGTATTTATTTGTCTAGTGAATTAAATGTACACAATCATAGAACCACATTTTATGATCATGCATGTATGGGAGCTTGCATGTGGATGATGTGGGACACTATCCCCTATAAGATTTTAAAAAAACATTATCATTTTTAAGTAATAATAAAAGTGTTCCCCATTAAATGCAGGCACCACTCCAACCCATTTTTCAATTTTGAATTCCAATTCATTATCCAAATAATTAAAAATATAATCTGATTTTAAAATAATTAAATACTATAATTATTCCCTTGTTTGTAAATATATTTAAAAGATCTTTTAGAAAATCAAGTATCATACACCAATTGTAGGGACTAACATATAAAAACTTTTCTATGGGATGTAACCATTTTATATTTGATATAAATAAAACATGACTAAAGATATAAGTTTACTATTTTTTGAACTTGTAACACTCATTATCAACCCAATACACCCTACACATATATTTTCAAATTAATGATTTACGTGTATACTCTTAGGCACTGTTATGGTTATGAGTAAATTATTTTACCATGAATGTTTGAGAGCTATAGTCATAAGCTCCATTAATTTTCCCTACTCCTTAATTCAATGGCCGAACTGAATGGTTTTCCCATGTTTCAATACATGTTTGTAATCCTTAGTTCATTAGAAGATTTAAGCACTCCCACCTTTTTTATATGGACAGAAAGCAAATGTTTCATGGGATGTAATGTAATTTTTGTGTTATATTTACATATATTAAGGAATTTTCCATATTGAACATAGTAATGTGATATTACCACATATTACGTTGAGGTATCATTATTGATGAATTTTTTACAAAAAATAAAATTTATACTGATGGAATTTTTGTACACCATGTCCAATGAAATTACTTTTGTTGAGGAGTCTTCTAAAATATGTTTCTATTTATTTTTATTAATGGTTTTTATATCATCATGTAAATTTAAGAATCATGTGTGTCTCAATTTTTCATTATATGTAATTTTATATGACTTTTCCAGTGATATGTGGCAACTATAATCTATAATAACCAAATAGAATTAAAATTTCTATAACGGTTGATCTAATAAAAATGATATATTATATTCTACTTATATTCCCAAAGTTTCTGATAATAGAACACAAAATACAAAGTACATACAATCTCAATGACTTAATTCTTAAATCACTAATATTTAACCCTTCTAATAAATGTAAAAACCCATTCAATAATATAACATTATACTCAATATTAGTATTCCCTAATTAAATTGATAAACCATAAAATACCATTGTATTTCCTTGATAACACGTATAGTTTGTTTATAATTCCATTTAACTATTAATGTACTCCTTTAACTACATCCCAATGTTCATAACCTAAACTACTTTCATAACTTATGAATATCCAAAATATATATGAAATAATTGTGTAAGATGTCAAAAAATAATAAGGAATGAATTAAATAAATTTAATGATCATACTAATGTATTTGAGTCTACTACAGGTATTGGAGGTGTCAAATAGGTTCTAGGTTCATGTTTTGTATAAATAGTCACATAGTGGAAAAATTTACCCATTATCATATTTTACATTAAAACCCCAATAGGACACCACTAGAAATATGATGGCCCTTAAAATGGAATGGTTTAAATTAAAAACACTTTGTAAGTATATTGTGTAGCTATAAAAATTCCATTGGTACCTTTTAACATTTATTAAAATGTAAATTAATAATTTTTATAATTAAATTTTTGGTTTAAATGGATTTTTACCTAATTTTCTCTAAGGGAGGTAGAAACAAACACTTCACTCATTCATCCTTTCATTACACTCCCCCTTATAGATGGATATCTTTTTTAGGCACTTTTTTTATTTTTTATTATCATAGGGCGGTGCCATAGAGGATTCTAAGACACTTACCTTATTTCTAGTTATCCCTCATAGTGGAACTATGTTTTGGTGGACGATCACGAATTTTGATTATTTTGAGGTTTCAAAAATTATACTATTTGAGGGAATATTAGTTAGTGGTATTATATGGGAAGGGCCCTATTATACCTCAGTATGTGGTATGTTATTATTCCATATGGGTTATACACATTTCATGTGATGTGTGATATGTGGTCGAACTGTCCACAAGAGATTGACCTGAAGTTAAGAAGAATTATTTCCATTGATCATATTTATGCTTATCAATAATGTTTAAGGATAGTAGATACCATTGAACTATTATATATATATGTAATGGAAACAAATTTCCATAAACCTAACATTACATATTTTTCCCTAAATATTGGAAACTCAATTATGATTTACTTGAGTTTTATATTGATGTGATAGAATCTAATTAGGTCCCATTATCCCCTTTTGTGGCAAGGGAAATGTTTCATGGTGTGGTTTGCATATGGTATGATTCCAATGGATCTTTCAAGTTTCTATTTATCTCGGATCTATATGAATTAAACTATGGTGAATGTTCCCCATTGGATGGGTAGATGAACAAGGTAGAATATGCCTCAATTATCTTTATGGGAGGTGGTTTAGTGCATTGAAATAAACCTTGCAATGTTCTAAAGTGTGTTATGTGATACAATTACTATAAATAAAATCTTGTTATACGGTTATTTTAAGAAATTTATTATTACATTTTTGGTATTTATTGGCTCTATTTATAGGATGATTGGCCATTGGTGTTTGTGATGGAAAATGTGGGGATGAAACCCCCAATTATGATATGATTTATGTGATAAAGGATGTTATTACCTCTTGTTAAAATATTTGGGATTACGATATACAGTAATTATTTTGGGATATAATACTTAGATATATTGTGATGGTTATGTTAAGGTACATGACTCCCATAATGATATTTTGTGTATTTGAGATGGAATTCCCATGGAAAATGTTTTCAATGCCCAAGTGATCCCATGATGTTGGGGATGAGATGCTATGCCTTGGTATATAATATCACACATGATGGTGGTATGTAATTTCCATGATGAGATACTTCCATGGTAGGGGACATTATCCATGTACTATTGTTGACGCATAATGAATGTGATACCCGTCCACTCATTTAATGACTCGAGACTCAGGCTTTCTTTTACACTTATAAATCATCATCGATAGAGATGTTATACCCTCTCTTCTTTATATTCCCATGTCGCAATGTATGCTTGTATATGTTGAATCAAGGATGTGATTCCAATGATTATGACTATTCTAATATGCATTTCCCAGGTATTGATGTTTATAATACCATACGAAAATTATCCCCTTTAGAAATGTCCTCAGTGCATATTTCTCATGTATTTGAAATCACATTATCATGGATATTATATGCCAATAGCTGTGGATATTCTATTGGGATGTATTTACCCTGTGTATGTCATTTTATTATCCTATGACATTATTCCCATTAACTATGACTTGTAACGAGTTACCAAATAGATGATCATATGATATGATTAGAGACACCCCAACACTACTTAAAGAATATATGGTCACACTAAGAGGTCTATGGTGCACTCATAAATGTGAAATATTTATTATTATTTTCATTTTATATCTATACTCTTTTAGTTCATATCAATTTATAAATTCACTTTGGATACTAGATATATCTAGGGTTATTTTTTATGGTGTCCATTGCTATTGTATACACACCCTTTCTCGGTATTGTGAGTACATGGACATATTACACAGTTATTGGTGTGGATGTGGGAAAATGCCCTATACATTATCATTTATTTAGATTTTCATATAACTTAGGAGTTTGGGACCGGAAATTCAATAAAACATCCCAATATTTTACTTCATATTTTCCTTCATATAAATATTATATTGAATAACATGTAACCAAATCAAAACTGAACAAAAGAATCACAACATATTAAAATTACAAGATTATTAAAAATTTATTAAATAGAAATATCGTAATAAATTATTATACTTGCATTGCATTATATTTTTACTGGTGAAATGCATTGATTGTAAAATAAATAATTAATGTTATATATATTAAACAAATCAATGAAAAAATGGGTACTATTTAATGTAGTATTTTTGATGTGGTTTTTATTTTAATATATTGGTATTTGTAATAATATTTTAATTTAGAAAATAAAATATTAACATTAAATTAATTATAAATTTTTATGAAATAAGATTAATAAGAATTTATGTTGGAGAATATAATTTTTCAATAATATATTTTCAACATTATATATAATATTTTAAAATTACAATGAAAATTTATATATTTTACAATTTTAATTTGATTATAAATATCATTTATATTTAATTGTGGAAAAATTATGTTAGATTATAAATTTTTTTATATTTTTAAAAAAATTTAGTTTTAAGTGAATAGTTTGAAATATCATTTTTAAAAATCCTATCAGTTTTATGATATCATTATAATATAATAATGACATAAATTTTGTTATTTTTTTAAATAATACATAAATATTTATAAATTATAATAAATCCTTTATAAATATTATATTAAAATTAGAAAACAATGATTGACATTTAAAAACCGAAGAGATGTTTTATCTAAATAGAATAAATTTTTTTACCTAGTGTTAGTTCTGTAATTAAAAGGTTTAAGTTAGTTTTTGATTGAAAATAATGTTATATAATTCCATATAATTCATTAATAAAAAATAAATTTCCTGACAATCATTTATATAAATGAATTTGGTATAAAATATTTTTTTAACTTCATTTAAAAAATATTATCGATCTTTTATTATTTATATTAAAATTATTGTGTAATTCCTCTAGAACATAAATATTTTAAAACTTATTCCACATATTGAATCATTATATACATATTATAGTAAATGTCACATATCATTTTTTTGACATTATGAATAGTTACCATGGTAAACAATAGTCACCATGGTAAAGGTGTAAAGGATAAATCAGCAGGTTAAACTAATTTATAAAGCATTAAATATATTTAAAACCTATATAATTTTAAATTATAATTTGAACTTATTTTATTATATAATTAAAATTTACTATATCATAAGAACCTTCCATGATAAAGGATTTTGGTATATTATGTTCTTAATAATTATAATGGTGCCACTTCCCTCGCATTTAAAAGTAATCCTTCTTATCATAAATTATCAACATTATTTGATAACTTTATAATGACCAAAATCTACCAAAATACATTCCAAACACCCATATACACAACCCATAGTTTACGGTCTCTTACAAATACCAATCCTAGAATCCTTTAGGTGTTTTCAATGGATATTATTGAAGGAAGTGGAATGTGCTCTCACAAAGCTCTTTTAAGAATGTTTTTTATTAAAACTCATAGAAATATGATTTCAAAATATTTACATAATTAAATCATTTTAAATAATATAATAAAAGGTTTTTATGTTAATGGAATAAACATTTCATTTTTTATTCCATCTTAGGAAAAAAATGAAAACATTGTTCATGCATATGAGCGGACTACTACCTCCACAAAGAAGCATATTTCTTTTTTAATCACAACCTCAAATGTATAGTTATATAACTGAATTTATGGAATATATTATATATATGTAATATTTATAATCATATAGAGATAATATATTATTTACTTTGTAGCAACCAAGCTATAGAAATATTAGTGTTGGATTCTATTACCATCACATTGGTATAAGATACAAGTAAATAACATCCCAAAAGACCGAAGAGTTGAGTAATTTTTGTATTCTAGATATAAAAGAGACAAAAATTACATAATAATCTTTTTTAATTTTAGTATAACTTCATTTCATCTAGTTTACCATTTTAATTATTTATTATTATATTTCTAGGAATCAAAGGGAAATGAAACATTATAAGGTAGATACCAAATGGTCAATAAAGATTATGTAAAAAGGAAGAAATAATAAATCTATTAGATTAATCATTATTTAAAGGAATTTACCACAAAATACATTCGATGCAATTAATAAACTGATGAAGAAATTCAAAAACAATATAGAAAGGTAAATAACTGAATAAGACATAAAATTTAATCAACAAAAAGTGAATGAAATAAATCCATATATTTTATCATGTGAAAATATCAGAGATAATAATAATAACTAAATTTTAAATAAATGAAATCATTAATTATTAGATGTCATGTATCTAGCATAAGAACTACTATACCCTCAATATCTATCCCTAAGACAGTTATATCTTTTGGCAGAAACTCATTTGTTCGTCCTGGAAGTAAACTGGATGGGTTTTTTGCTAAGTGATTTCATCTCATTAGACTATCGATGCATCAAGGAGGATTAATTAAAATGCACAAAAACCTATTTCATTCATGTCCAAAGTATTCCAAATATATCGATTAATATATTTAATTAATGAACAACATACCTTATAAAATATTGTATTTAAGAAAAGATACATATGTATCGATAACTTATAAGATAATAAAATAATATTCATTGTAAATACCTTATTTAAAAATGATATAATGTTAATTAAATAAACATATCCATGATAAATGATGTGGGTAATTAGGGAATGCTTATCTTCTAATGATCAAGGGGAATTAATAATTCAAGGGGACCAAAAAATAAATCAAGGAATTTAATGTTAATAAAATCCTTGGTCAAATAAATCAAAAACCATATACAGGAAAAATAGGGATGGAATAAATGAAACATATACCATGTGGATTAAAAATAATGGGTTTTTGTTGTTAATGAATAGAATTACTATTAAAAAAACTTTTTAAAAACTCTAGAGGAAACTATACTTTTTTCGAACAACCTTTTCGTTTAAAATGACTTCCAAAAAATATTTTATTCAAAAATTAACCATTTAAACCTGAAAAGTATGCTTCAAAGAAATGATGATATGTTAATCCGTAGAAGCCACACAATCTAAAACGAACATTCCTTTTTCATGGTAAATAGGTTAGAAAAGTGGCTTGTTTAGAATGTAATAAGATGATTCCATTGAAAACATTTGTAAAATACAATTATGGTAAAAATTAATTAAATTAATTATTTTTTAAAGTTTCAATCATTTTTAAATCCTTTTTAGTAAATAGGGATTTAAGAAGAAAATAGGTTCTCTGACTAAAGAATGAAATGTTGTCGGGTTTTCATATGAAAATTTTTAAAAAACATTTGAGTACCAAAGAGAGAAATTTTGATATTATTAATTGAAAAAATGTTCCTTAATAACCATATAAAAATTAAAATAAAATATTTTTAATCAATTATCAAATTATTTACTCTAATGGAAATTCAAGTACAATCAATCCAAAAAAATGATATTATTATGTAAAACCTTGAAAATACCATAATATTGATGTGAAAATAAATACGTAATTTTATTATTTGGGCCAAATATAAATCTAAAAAAATGAAAATAAAAAAATAAATAATAATGACTGATTACACAATATATAATATAATATTTATGACAACGAGGAAGTAATACAACCCAATGGAAAATAAATTGGGTTATGAAATTCTTTAACACTTAACAACTTTTATTAAAAATATCTAAAGAAAAAATAATTAAAATTGAAAATAAATATAAAATAAATCTAAAATAAATCATGATATAGTGTATCAAAATGGTTTGTAGATAAACCACCGAAATTAAGTAAGTGGTGAATATGACATTTAAATCACAAATATAAAAAGAGCGATTAAAATACCTTATCTTGTGAATACTTTTGTGTAAAAATCATTTCAACATGGGTATAATGGATTTAATAATGTTATAAACTTTTAAAATAAATAAAATTATATTTATAATATCATATATTATGTTATGAAAAAAAGGTGGAGTGGGAGAGGAAACCTATGGAGACTCTTGGAGCTCAAAGAAACTGTGCCCATCCCTATAGCCTCAACCTATTTTCATATGTGCTCAATCATTGCGTCGAAAGACCTGAGAAAATTTCCATGGTCCAAGACAGTTATTCTGCAAAAGTGTTTTCTCTGCTCTCTGGTTCCTCTAGTGCTTCATTTTCAGCCTCAGATGGATCCATTTATATGAGAATTGAGATTTATTAGTTTTATTTTATTTCAGGTATTTCATAGTCAAAGGGTATAAAGGCATCGATGGTTTCTATTTGGTTTCTATATTATCTATGATTTGGGATTTTCCGATGTCAAATGTGTGTCCCTAGGTCATTTATTCTTCCACGTCCTCTTCCCATCTGCTGAGTTAAAAGGGATTTCTTGGGGTGTTGGTTCGATAAATATTGAACCGAGTTTTCTTTGAATTCATGACTATTATATGAATTTTAAACTCAATGAGTTTAAAGAGACTTGTTCTCATGTCTGGGTCAAAGTACATGGACTAAGTTGGGTACTATGGCACCTAGAAATTCTCTATGACATAGCCTCAGTATTGGTATCCCAATCCGTATGGATAATGCAACAAAAATGGAAACTTTGGGTCATATTTCAAGAATACTAGAAGAAGTTGATCTAAGTTATGTTCTAATTGACCAAGGAATTATATCAACCCCAAAAGATGAGGTCAATTTGAGAATTGAATATGAACAAACTCCACCTTTTTGTACTGTTTGTGGTATTATACGTCCCCAGATCTCTAATTGTAGAAGTTGTACAATCTACCCAAATTGTCACATAAAGGTGCATGAGTCCAGCCAATGTAGAAGAAAGAAAACATTAGCAACGGATTATGCTACTATGATTGAAGAGCCAGAAGGAACTGCTGGTAAAATATCATCTAAAAAGTGATTTGGTAGACTAATGCAATTCAGAGTATTGTTGGTTTAGAGGAGCCCCCTATGTCCCAGGTTAGGGATGGGGCTGAAGTACCCATTAAGCCAGATGGTGGGGCATAGTTGTCTCAGGCTACACCATTGCCTCCTGTTAATGTATGTTTTCTCAAGGTTAAAAAAATACATGGGCTAAAATTCTAAGTGATTCACACCTCTCCATGCCTCGGAATGAATCTTATCATTCTGGTTCAGAGGATGAATTGACTGATAATGAATCGAATGATAGTCAGGGTGCTAAATAATTTTCTATTCAAGGTGATGTTGAACTAGATATGTGGAAACAATAATAATTAAGAACCACAATGGGTCGAAAGTGTATGGAAAACATAGAGTCTGTTAATTCTTTGAAATCCAAATGCAAAAGGGATACCTCTGAACAAGGTAAATCATGAAAATGAATCCCTGCACCTGACTAATGATATGTGGAGGTTGATGTTAATAATTAACCATGGGAACTTTCCTCCTCCATGTTACATGATGGGAAGGGTACAACTGAACATTATAGGGATTTGATACAGACAGATTCCTCAGCAAGCCACCAAACACTCTGCAATCATGCAGTGATTCAGGAGTTGGTCCATCCCTCTATCTCAAAAAAGGATTCCCTCATTACCAAATCAAGTGTAGGGTATGTATCTTCATTTTTAACTACTCATGGTAATATAATAGATGTTTATGCTAAATTACCTCATAGGAAGGAGGGTAAATCTGGTAATACTGCTATGTTGGTACCCTGTAAGCATCCAATTGATTCTTTACATGACATACGAGGGTTTCAAACTCCTAATGAGGGATTTTCACAATATACTAAGTACATAGGATCAAAAAACGAACCTTTTTTTATCTCTTATGTCTCGTGATACATCACAATTGGATAAGAGAAAAATTCACACCAATTTAAGCACACACAATTCTTTTTCTCTACTTGCAATTGGAAGCAGTGAGGAGGATGAACAAGAATACCACCATGCATTTTAAGATGAAGAATCGAAGAAAGTTGTTGATTCTGGACTCTCGGATGATGGGGGAGGATCATGGGTGCACATGAAACCATGTTGAAGAGGGAGGCGTCCTCGTTGTAGGGGTGGGAATTCCCCACACCACAACAGGAAAACTGGGTCTTTTGCTGCATGAATGTTCACTGCTTTTGTTTGGCCTGTATTTTTGGACATATGCTGCCCTTATTCCCCCGATGTACTTTTTTTATTATCTTATATAAGGGTCCTTATACCTCAATCTTAAAAAAAGTTATTATAATGTCTTATTTATCATTTTTTACATTCATTCTTTATTTTCACTATTTCGGATATTAATTGCATATTTTTTAGTATGTTTTGACTTGTTACTTGTTATTTCTATTACATAGATCATGATTTTATCCTATAAATTATTTAAATAATGATTTAATTATCATATATATATTCATTAAATTTTTATTTATAAGAATCCATAATATCTGGAGATAGTAAATGAAATTTATTATTCATTGAGACAGTAGGACATACATATGCATTAATGTTACTTCCATTTCATTGGAGTATTTAAATAGTAATTGATATATATATATATATAATTATATTATAATTATATTATAATATTTATATCATATTTTTCAAATTTTTTATAAAAACCATTCTTAATTCATTCCATGTATAGCGTGAATCGATCTCATCACTATGAGGTAGTGATAAACAACACACCAAGAAACGACGTTATCGTCTTTCCACAAAATGGAAAACATTAAAGAAGGTTCTATATTCTAATTAATGATGTTTTAATAAAACATAAATATCACACACATAATATATAAATTTTATTCCCAACATAATTCCCAACCCTGTGAGTTAGAAAAGGAAAAACGAATGACATTGTTTTGTGAGGCGATAGTTCAATGTACACTAAATTGTAAGTTTATTACCCATTTTATTGAAGTGTTTATAGTTTTAAACATAAAACATAACATAATAAGTTATATTTTATTTAAGATACATAGTTCATTATATAATAATGATATAAAAATAATCTATGGGGGTAGAAGTAAATGAAATAAAATTGATAGTTGATGATGAATGCCTCTTATTCGGGTAACTCCTTCAGGTTTATACCAAAAGAAATCCTTTTTTACCAAGTAAAGGATTATATTATGAGGTTAGGGTTGTTTGGAGATTATTTGGTAATATTTTGGTTAAAATAAATGGATTTATATGTTTCAATTGGTGAGATGGGTGAATGCCTTTTTATAGTGGAGGAGGAGTTGCATTATTTGAATTTTTTTTGGATGGAATTCCATCCACATTTTCCAATGTATTGTAGCCTAAATAATAGTCCAAATTATATTAAATTGTGTATATGGTCTAAATATTTCCTAGAAATTGTTTTTTACATGTTTCTAGGTCATTTCCCCAATTATATTTAAGGTTTCATCCCTTGTTAAGCTAATTTTCCCTTAATCATTGTAATTAATTTTAATTATTTTCTGTAATGTTTTCGAAAAAATCTAATATGAACATATTTCAAATTAAAAATTATTCTTATTCTAAATATATAATCCATTTTTTAAAACCAAAATCACATAAATGCATGAATTTATTTTAAATTTAACTTCATAAATTAGACGATATACAAGGTTTTTAAGTAAAAATGTTCTAAATATTGAGATGATTTTGTGTCATATTTCAATGATAAATTGATTAAAAATATATAAATTGGATTATTTTATTTAAATTTTTTCTAATTAAAATTTAGAACTAATAAAATCTGTAATTCCATAATGTAAATAAATTAAATTAAGGAGCAGTTTTGAATTAAAATTTAGTACTTTTCATAATTTACCAAAAATTTAAACTTCACAAGAAATCAAAAAAAAATCACCCCAAGATAATTTTTATGTTAGGTTTAATGAAATGTAGAATATTTTTAAATTTTATATTTATAAAATTTCCAAAAATTATATTTGAAATAGGATATCCATTAAAATGCATTAAAATTTACTTTTTATATAAATTAAACTTTTAAGAATAAAAATGGGTTTCATCTTTTTTAATAATTATAAAACCTATTAGAATAACATAAAAAATATTTTATTGAATAATATATATATATATATATCATTAATATCATTCACTAATAGTAATTAATTTAATTTATTATGAAAAAAAACCATCACGAGCATAAAAACATTTCTTTATATTTAATTGGGTTTGGTATTCATTTATAATTAATTGGTAACCAATGAATTTATTTTATATTTTTTAAAACTACATATTTTTATAAGTTGGTTAATCAAATTCATAACCACTATTATAATTACTATGTTATATCTTATTATCTTAAATAATACTATTTTAATAACATATAATTATTTGATAAAACTCAGTATTGTGTGTGAGTAAATTCAACAAATTATGTCGTTGTGTGCGATGAATGAAAACTCACTATCTCATGAATCCAAGATATATCATCGATTTAATTTTTTTTAAATAATACATATATTTTAATTTCGTGGGATATTATATTCTATTATGCACTTGGTGTCTCTTGTTATACACATTACTGAATACAAGTTTACTCTCTTACAAATTTCTGGGGTTTACAGTCGCCCCACCTTAAATAAATTTCAACCTTATAATTGAAACTAAATATTGTAAGTAAAGGTTTTTATTTTGAAAATTCTATTTTTATAATACCACAACAAGAGAATATTTAATTAGATATCCTCTTAATAAGAGAGTATGAGAAGAACAGAGGTCACATGGAATAATATATGACTAGGTTTCCATGTCAGATAAAATTAGTGGAAAGTGGATATATGGACATAGAGGAAATGATTAAATATTTATAGGGAGTGATTGATTTAATCGGTAACAAACCAATTAATTGACATTGTAATGATGATGTCCTGAAATCCATTATATATGTTATGATTTAAAAGACTATTGGTTCAACAAAAATTATTGTATTAAGACAATATTTGTTTGATCAATGTTTTAATGTGGAGTAATTATTTTACTGCCTAATTAAATTAGGATATATACTAACATGATACATTAAAATATCATACAAAAAATTCCATAGTTGGGTTGTGCTTCAATCCAATTTCAAATATTCCCTTTTTATAAGAAATGGATATCCATTAATGAACCCCTTTTTTATGCACTAGAATATTTTTTTAATGAATCATAATACCCATAAAATTGTCATTATATTTGCTTATATATATTATCAAAAAAAATATGGTTGAGAAATTAATTTCTAAACATAAATGTAACACTATTGGTTCATCATTGATATTTATTCTTAAGGTTATTTAAACTGAAATAATTACACATTAATATGGAAATCATGTAGACTAATTGTCGACATGAAACCCTTATCATCCATCATTCATGGGATAAAGTCACATATCCATTATGGTCTTGATATACTTTTATCCAATATACAGGTTGTCTTTTTCTAAAACTATATTAGTATAATTTATAATATAAATGAGATGTAATTACTAGAAATTTAATCATTAAATAGTTTTTTAACAGTGGCTTTCAATTTGATCCCAATAAATAAATACATCATCAATTTATTTCCACATATTTTATTCTTGACCTATATTTTATCCATTAGAGGATATGATTTATTCGGGTAAGGCCTATGTTCCCCACATTTAAGGAAACAAATCATAAATTGACCCTAAAGAAGAGATTTCTTTCCTTCCATTGTATCCTTCATTTTTTCAAATCAATTATTTAATATTTTTCCTTATTTCCCACAAAAATTGAATTTAAACTTTTCATTAAGATACATTCCTAGGTATCTCTAAAAAAATCTATTTCACGATGGAAATAAAGACTATTTTTGTTCCATGATCCCCATCGCTCATTCTCTAACAAAACCCCATCATTCTCTTCTTTAGTGGGTCTGGGATTCAGTTAATGTATATGTTTTTAATAATATTTCAATAAAACTTATTATAAATGAAGATCATATCGTTAAATCCTATCAACATTAAATTGGTTTTCTCAATTCACAACCTTTTACTTCCTGATAAATGTTAACATGACTCCTTCAGGCTGCATCGATAGACTAAGAAAAGTGCACATTGTGGGAAAAAATTATCATTATAGAAAAACCATATAATAATCTTTATGGCATCTAAATGTTGAAAGGTTTTGTTTTTATCTATAAAACCTCATGTTTAACCAAATTAATTCATTTTCATTATCTATTCAAACCCTTTATAATGGTTTGTAAAGACAATTTGATCTATCATAAATGTATCCCCTGAGAGTGTCAAAAAAGTTTTGTAGTAAGGCAAATTGTTTCTTGATAGGTTACTTTCAAGTCTGAAACAACACACCTTTTTGGTATTTTTAACCCTATGTACAACTATTCTAGAACTATGTACTTATTATTTATATATGGATGTATCACTCATAAAAATACATAATAAATTTTTAACCTAAGATTTATGTTGTTATTCGATTCATATACTAAAATTCCACCATAGGGTTATGTTCTAAAATATTTCCCCCCTAAATCTAGTCCCAATAGTTTATAATAACCCATATCTGATTAAAACTATAGAGATCCTATAACACCCCAGGTAAATAAGGAATATCACATTTTTATATTTATCCCTATTTGTGAAAAAATATTTATATTACTTTAAAGGGAACACTATGCTTGATGGCGTACCCAATACGCCACAACGAGTTCCTATGAAATCTTACGTTGCACTCTAATAATAAAATAATATTATTTTCAATGGTAGTTAACGCTTAGCCATTGTAATGGCGGGAAAGAAAGGAACTAACTAAAAAATTATTATGCTTGTTTTTCAAATATTTTTACTTTTTACAATAAATGTTAGAGGATTAAAAATGCGAATGAATCCAATTTTTAAGCATAAACATTCTAATATTCTTTAAAAGGTCAATTAACCGCCTTTTAATAGAGAACCTTTTTTAAATCCACTTTTTAACAATTTTATGTGTTATTTTTGACAAAATAAAATTCTTATTTATAATCGGGACATCAAAATTTACTTTGTGTAAATTTTTGGTATTTTTCCAATAATGTTCATTTTTTAATGAATAGTGAAAAATGTTGTATTTTACATCAAAACTACTTCTTCATCTAATTTAATTATATGGTTATATTATCTTTTTAATTGGTTTTAAACTGAAATTAGAATAAATTTTTACAATTTAATCCAATGGTGGTCATTGGAATCAATTTCACTTTGAAATTAGACTTAAACTAATGTCAATCTTTTGATACTTATTGTTTCATAAAAACACGCTATTTGTCATGAAAGCGGGAATTTATTATTAAATTAATTAATGTAAATTATATGATTTGAATTTTTTAAAATAGACATCATTTTTGAATTCGGAATATCAAATATAGCTTAGGGTGATGTTTTGGTATTTTTCTGAAAACTTCAATTTTTTGATGAATAGTGGAACCACTAAGTGGTAGTTAAAGAAACTGATTTTTCGTTTAAATGAAACTTTTCCACTTATTTGATTTGATTTTCAAAATTCCGACATACATGGTTGGCATTAAGAAGTAAAATGTGGTTCAATGATATTAAAATAATTTTTTGGTGAATAGTAACTTTTACGTTCTTAATCGCGATTAGAGGTAATTAGTGTAGTTTAAGGTAAAAATAATGTTTTAACAATATGAGATGAGCATGACACATGTCATACCATTATTTTATGTGTCATGGCCGACCAATAAAATCCATGGGTCAACTTGGGGACCCCATGGAGCAACCATGGAAGAAAAATGACATTATTATCTTTTTATTTAATGTAAAAGTAAAAATGACACAAACATGAGTTGTATTACTAAAACAATTTTTAATTGGGGTTATACAAGTAATATTTTTGACTATAAATAGTCATTGGAAAGATAAAAAACTTTACTACATCATAGTAGTTTTTTTATACTTTTTAGACATTAAATGAATTAAATTATTTATGACATCATGATGATGCAGCGATTACCTCATTATTTAACGATTTAATAAAATTAAACGATAATGTAAAAACTAAAACCTACACTTGTCAAAAACCTATTGGATGGGTATATTTAGAACCCTTATCACCTTATCCTCGAATGATATCAATGTGGTACCTTTTAAATCCGAAAACCATTTTAAAATAAAGTAACATTTCTTTACTTTCCAAGAGTGCCCCTCCTCCCCTCTTAAAAAAGGCCCCCACCACTATCACCTTACCCACACCTGTCACGCCATTGGATCGGTCAATCTCTGCCCATTTTGTCTCTCCACATCTCTATATTACTCCTAGAAGCCTCAAGTTGGGCATAAGTCTTCCCAAGGAAGCCTTTGATCTCAAATCAAAAAGAGTTACCCGATTTTAAGGTAATGTCTTCACTTGTGTTATTTTTTTTTATTTTGCTTCTACAACCCCCTAAAATATTTTTATTAATTTCTTTTGTAACAACTCCACTATCTTAAATATACTAGGATGTTGTTATAATAATCATTAAAGATACACTTACACACACCTACATCAAATGGTTAACGAACATAATGTTTCTGTGGATGGAAAATTTCTGCCTCACAAAACGATGATTGTTCAATACTCATATAACACCTTCAAAGGTGGACATTAAGATGTCACTATATTTATATATTATATATAATATTTTTATGTTTTAATTAATATTATATATTTTAATTTTGTGTCATACCTTTATGGTTTCCATTGTGGGTAAACACGATAATTTCATTTTAGGAAGTGCGGACTACCGCCCCCTCAAAGTAATTTGATTCGTTAATGCCATATGTGGGATGTATAAAGGATGGATTTAGAGTTATTATATATGATTTATTTTACATATAAATGATTAATATAATTCTGGAATTAAAATATACAAACCTCTCATTTGGTTTTAATTCCATTAATATGACATAGAAATGAAAGTATCGTTCATGCGTACGTACGGCTTACCGTCTCAATGAACGATGCATTTCATTTTTTACCTCTAAATGATAATGTAATATTAAAAATACATGTATATTATGGATATATATGATATATATGATATCCAAATCATGAATATCATTCTGGATATAATTAACCTTTGACCACACGAACAACATGTAATTGTTAGAAGTCCACTTTCGACTTAAGAACAAAATATCGACAAAACAAACATTATTAACATAAATGATTACATAATGTTTATAACATGGCAATACGTGATATAAAAGGAATAATGAACTTGAAAAAGGTTCTTAAGAAAGTGTAAATTATCTCAATTTTATTATTCAGGACGTTAAAGAACGATCGAGTCAAGTCGGACCCGAGGTAAGGGATCCTACCCCTCTCTTTCTTTTTAAGTACACTCTTTTATGTCATTCCTTTTATTCTCTTATTTCTTATGATTGGTATGTTCTTTTACATTAATCCTACTTTAAATTTTATGTTCATATGATGAGAGACCGTATTCTCTCTCATTAACCCATTTTGGATGTTTTGAGTGGTGCCGTTAGGCTGCCGAATTTTCGTAAGAGATCTAACCTCTCTCTTTCTTTTTAAGTACTCTCCTTTATGTCACTTCTTTTAAGCTCCTCTTTTTTATGTTGGGGGATATTATTTTATATTACTATTGATGTAAACTTTATTTTAATATTATAATAGAACCTATTTGATATCATCAATCAATTTTTTGTAAGTTTTATGTGGCGCCGTTAGGCTGCCGAGTTTTCGTAAGGGATTTTTCATCACACATTAATTCCCGTGAGATTTATGCTACATTTGCCACAATTTCCTTTGATTGGTGTATGTACTACCCATTATTTCACTCATTGTGTAATATAATTTCATTTATGAGTATTTACATCAATGTTGTATTGTCCTTCTTTCACGGGGTGTATGTTTCGAAAGATACCCATGTCGGTAAGGGAACCTTTCACCCTCCTTTTTTTTAAAAGACTTATTTTGTTATGTCTTTTAATTCACATAATATAATGTTGGGTTATGTCCTTCTATATCCTTATTGATTTAAATTTTATGTCCAAGTGATGAGATACCCTTTTTATCTCTCATCAACTCTTTTTCTGAATTTTGAAGTGACGCCTTTAGGATGTTGAATTTTTGCAAGGGAACTTCTTAACCCAATTTTGATTCTTTGGGATAAACTTTTACTTCTTGAATATGTCATTTTATGAATATGTGTGAATGTCCTCTGATTGTTTTAAACTTAATATCCACTTATATTTGGTTTATTCATTTGTCACACATAATTATGTAATTGATTTATCCTTAATCCAAGGATACCATCTTTGTATGGTTTTTCGTCTCAATCTTCTTTCATTGAGGCATATTTTGTTTATACACAACCTAATTTTATATGGTGTATAAACCCCTTTGAATTTTATGTTTATCCAAAAGGAATCTTTTATACGATGTTTTTTACTAAATGACAAAAGGGAATGTTTTTTTCATATGTATGCGGGGACAGCGACTTCTCCGCTGCCGTGACCATTATTTGAGTTTCGACTTCCTCTACAAGCCATAACTTCTTTTAATGAAAAATAAATACCATGTTTTACTCTTCTTTTATTTTGGTATTGAAAATGGTTTTCATAATGATTTTATATCAATGTGTTTTATTGATATCTTGTGATTGGAAAGTGGAAATGTTATGTTTCATTTATACATGTTTTATGTGATACGATTATGTTATGGTTCTTGGGTATTATTATGAAGATGGGTGGTTCTGTGTTAAATTAAGGGCGGGGGAGCCCGATATAGCTCTCCAATGCATTGGGTAACGTGAAAGGGTTAAACGTTAAGGTTTTTCCAAAGAGATTTAGGGAATATACTATGATGGGTATTACCAACGTAGCCAAGAGGGTTACTCCCTACATAAGAATGTTATGAATGCCTCAAGTTCCCTTTATGTCTTATGATTTCTATGTTTTATTCATGAGTTGATGAGTTATGTTATAGTGCTTATGTTTTATGAGTAAAGTACGATTTCATTGATTCTTACTTATACATGTACTCATGTTTCCTTTCCATATTTTTATATCCCTTACTGAGCTTTTTATGATCATCCCATCTTTTTGAAATGTTTTTCATATGTTAATGGAAAGGTACATTATGTGATGATAGTGTTAAGGAAGTTTCATGAAAGAATCCATGTTTTATTTTAAATATTTTTCCGTTGATGGGAAAAATTAGTACTGTCTTTTATGTAACCACTTTCTTTAAATGTGGAATGTAACGCATGTTTTATGATCTAATTCTATAAAAAACTCTAAACGTGAAAAGATCCTCAATGTGAATTATTCATTTAATTCAATATTAATCAAGGTTTAAGGTAGGGGCCTTATAGTTGGTATCAAAGTTCGGTTTAGACAACTTTAGGGATTATGAGTTTCTGTTAGAGACATGGTTAGTCCCTATATCTATTATTTCAATCAAATCCTTATTTTATATCTTTTTTTCAGGACAAGTAAATTCAGTTACAAATGGAAGGATAAGGATCTCAAACGACATTCCTATCTCTTCCTGATGACATGCTTGCAATAATTATTTCCAAGTCATTTTTGGATGATTGTGAAACATTTTCTAGAATACAACTCACTTGAAAGAAGTTGTTTGAGATATCAAACACCTACACTATACCTCGTTATCATCGTGGATCATGGGTCGTTTTTAGAGAAATACTATTTTCACAATATTCTCATATTTTAAAGAAAGGTAAATATTATCAAGGTATTTTCAAATATTTTACCTTATCACAATAATTTGAATCATATTATGATTTTAAAAATGGTGCTGAGAAAGGAGACCCTTGTGCAACCTATTTATATTTGCTTTTAAATTATAGTCTCTCAACACATACTTATGGTATTTTAAAAGGACCAATAATAGAAATTTTCAACTCAAATTCGGTCTGACTATTATATAGAAATCATGTTTTATTAGATGTTTTGGAATTATATGTCATACATGATTATTTTCCAAAACTATTTTTCTGTGAACACCCATATGACCCATGTTGTACAAGGTGTATTTGGATGGAGGAAGAAAATTATTTTGAATGATCTCTAAATATTTTTTGTAATGCATGGGACTTATACCTATGTGAGCAAGATGACGACGAAACCGAGTGGACTCCAAGATCAAGGTATGCTGTTATTCTTTTTGGGAATCATTTTATCTTATCCTATGGTGGTGAAATAAGACATCAAGAATTAAGATGTTGAGATCGTAACAAATTTGGATGAAAATGAGGGGTAAAAGGAAACTATTGAAGTTAAAAAATGTTAGGGTTATTTTTGGAGTTTTATTAAATGGGACAACACGTAGACTCTGTGACAACCCGTCGTGTCAGATAAAGCTGCGGGAATCGAACCCACAACCAAAGTGTGACTGGTATTTATCACCTACTACTTGACTATGTGAAGTCCCTGGTTAGTTTGACTAATTATTTTTAGTTAAATGATTTTATTAATTAAGATTACGTTGATTTTGGGTTATCTATGGAAATTATTAACCTATCATGGAGGATATTTGATTAGTTTAATTACTTTTCAATACGAGACTTTAAGAGAAACTGATGTTGTTTGGAGATAAATGTTACGATTTAACTTGGAAGACAATGTGACTAAATACTTCAAATATTTGGGTTTTAATCTTAGTTTGGAGAATTTATAGACAAATTGTTTATCGAATGGTCCTCGTTGAACTTTGGGTTTTGCTGGACAAATTTTGTAGATTAAGAATATATTTTCTTTTTATAATGGGTTATCCTTTTCTGGATTATCTGATCTTGTACTAACCTTTTTAGTTTTGGTTCTGATTAAAGTTTAAAGACATGGGAAGTATATAGTTCTCTTTTGTGGATTAGGTGATTTTCTAGAAGTTTATTATAGCTCTCTTAATGTGAACATGTCATCCCAAATACTTGTCTTTTGGAGAAAATATGAGTTTGTGTAAGAAATCTAATAAAAGTTGAAAGTCAACATGATAAGTGATTATGTTTCCTTATGAATAAATTCCCCAATAAAAAGAAACGTAATACAAAAATGTTGTCTATTAACTTTTCCTACCGGGGAATCAAATACCATTTAACCCATCACCAGTTTGTGATTTTCTTGTGGATAAATTTCTCCTAAACATGTTTTCTATCACTCTCCATCAGAACATGACCCTATGTTTTCTCCTCCATGTCCATGTTTTCCTACATGGAATCCTAGTATGGGTTAACTCCGGTGACCTCTGTACTTCTCTTTATTTATTTTAAATTGATTGTTTTACCGACTCTTTTTCTGATGTGGGACTTTCAATGGAGTTTCCAAACCCAATTTTAAAATTGCGAGGACGTAATTCCCAAAAGGGGGAAAGATGTAACACCCCAGGTAAATAAAGAATATGACATTTTTATATTTATCAGTATTTTTGAAAACATATTAATATTACTTTAATGGGAACTCTATGCTCGATGGCGTACCCAATACGCGACAACGAGTTCCTTTGAAATCTTACGTTGCACTCTATTAATAAAATAATATTATTTTAAATGGTAGTTAACGCCTAACCATTGTAATGGCGGGAAAGAACGGAACTAATTAAAAAATTATTATGTATGTTTGTCAAATATTTTTACTTTTTACAATAAATTTTAGAAGATTAAGAATGTGAATGAATCCAATTTTTAAGTATAAACATTCTAATATTCTTTAAAAGGTCGATTAACCGCCTTTTGATGGCGAACCTCTTTTAAATCCACATTTTAACAATTTTATGTGTTATTTTTGACAAAATAAAATTCTTCTTTAGAATCAGGCCATCAAAATTTACTTTGTGTAAATTTTCGTCCTTTTTCCGATAAAGTTCATTTTTTAATGAATAGTGAAAAATGTTGTATTTTACATCAAAACTGATTTTTAATCTAATTTACTTATATGGTTAGATTATCTTTTGAATTTGTTTTGAAGTGAAGTTAGAATATATTTTTACCATTTAATCCAATGGTGGTCATTGGAATCAATTTTACTTTGAAATTGGACCTAAACTTGTGTCAATTTTTTGATACTTATTTTTTTATAAAAACACGCTATTTGTCATGACTACGGGAATTTATTATTAAATTAATTAATTTAACTTATATGATTTGAATTTTTTAAAATAGAAATAATTTTTTAATTCGGAATATCAAATATATCTTAGGGTGAATTTTTGGTATTTTTCTGAAAAACATCATTTTTTATGAATAGTGAAACCACTAAGTGGTAGTTAAAGAAACTGATTTTTCATTTAAATGGAACTGTTCCACTTCTATGATTTGATTTTCAAAAATCAAACATACATGGTTTTCATTAAGAAGTAAAATATGGTTCAATGAGATTAAAATATTTTTTTGGTGAATAGTAGCTTTTAAGTTCTTAATCGTGATTAGAGGTAATTAGTGTAGTTTAAGGTAAAAATAATGTTTTAACAATATGAGATGATATTGAAAAATTTCATACCCTTATTGGATGTGTCATGGAAGACCAAGAAAATCCATGTGTTAACTTGGGGACCCCATGGAGCCACTTCGGAAGAAAAATGACATTATTATCTTTTTATTTAATGTAAAAGTAAAAATGACACAAACATGAGTTATTTTACTAAAAAAAATTTAAATGGGGTTATACAAGCCAGATTTTTTACAATAAATATTAATTGGAAAGATAAAAGCATTTCCTACATCATAGTGTTTTTTTATAATTTTTAGACATTAAATAAATTAAATTATTTATGACATCATGATTATGCAGCGATTACCTTATTATTTAACGATTTGAATAAAATGAATATATAATGTAAAAAATAAAACCTACACTTGTCAAAAACCTATTGGATGGGTATATTTCGAACCCTTATCACCTTATCCTCGAATTATATCAATGTGGGACCTTTTAAATCTGAAACCCATTTTAAAATAAAGTAACATTTTTTTACTTTCCAAGACTGCCCCTCCTCCCCTCTTATAAAAGGCCCCCACCACTATCACCTTACCCACACCTCTCAAGCATTTGGTTTGGCCATTCTCTAACCATGATGTCTCTAGACATCCATCTATTACTCCTAGAAGCCTCACTTTGGGCAGAAGTCTTCCCAAGGAAGCCTTTGAGCTCAAATAAAAAAGAGTTACCCGATTTTAAGGTAATGTCTTCACTTGTGTTCTTTTGTTTCATCTCACTTTTATTCCCATGAGATTTATGCTACATTTGCCACAATTTCCTTTGAGTGGTGTATTTACTACCCATTATTTCACTCATTGTGTAATATAATTTCATTTATGAGTATTTACATCAATGTTGTATTGTCCTTCATTCACGGGGTGTATGTTTCGAAAGATACCCATGTCGGTAAGGGAACCTTTCACCCTCCTTTTTTTTAAAAGACTCCTTTTGTTATGCCTTTTAATTCACATAATATTATGTTGGGTTATGTTATTTTATATCCTTATTGATTTAAATTTTATTTTCAAGTGATGAGATACCCTTTTTATCTCTCATCAACTCTTTTTCTGAATTTTGAAGTGATGCCGTTAGGCTGTCGAATATTTGCAAGGGAACGTCTTAACCCAATTTTGATTCATTGGGATAAACTTTTATTACTTGAATATGTCGTTCTATGAATATGTGTGAATGTCCTCTGATTGTTTTACACTTAATATCCACTTATATTTGGTGTATTTGTTTGTCACACATAATTATGTAATTGATTTATCCTTAATCC
Organism: Viscum album; assembly: GCA_963277665.1. Lineage (NCBI taxonomy): Eukaryota > Viridiplantae > Streptophyta > Magnoliopsida > Santalales > Viscaceae > Viscum > Viscum album. Next base: position 1,955,716,896 of record OY728125.1, read on the forward strand.
AAGGATACCGTCTTTGTATGGGACTTCGTCTCAATCTCCTTTCATTGATGCATATTTTCTTTTATACACAACTTACTTTTATACGGTGTATAAAACCCTTTGACTTTTATGTTTATCCAAAAGGAATCTTTTTATACAAAGAGTTTTACTAAACTATAAAAGGGAATGTTTTTGTCGTACGTATGCGGTGACAAGACTTCTCTGCCGCCATGACCATTATTTGAGTTTTGGCTTCTTCTACGAGCCATAACTTTTTTTAATGAAAAATAAATACCATGTTTTACTCTTCTTTTATTTTGGTATTGAAAGTAGTTTTCATAATGTTTTTATATCAATGTGTTTTATTGATATCTTTTGATTGAAAAGTGGAAATGTTATGTTTCCTTTACACATGCATTGTGTGATACGATTATGTTATGGTTCTTGGTCATTATTGTGAAGACGGGTGGTTTCGGGTTAAACTAAGGGTGGGTGAGCCCGATATAGCTCTCCAATTCATTGGGTTATGTGAAGGGGTCAAACATTAAGGTTTCCACGAAAATATTTATGGAATATACTGTGATGGGTATTCCAAATGTAACCAAGAGGGTTACTCCCTACGTAAGAATGTTATGAATGCCTCAAGTTATCTTTATGTCTTATGATTTCAATGTTTTATTCCTGATTTTATGAGGTATGTTAAAGTGCTTATGTTTTATGAGTAAAGTATGATTTCATTGATTCTTACGTATACATGTACTCATGTTTCCTTTCCATATTTTAATATCCCTTACTAAGCTTTTTATGCTCATCCCATGTATTTGAAATGTTTTTCACAGGTTAAGGGAAAGGTACATGATGTGATGATAGTGTCAAGGAAGTGTCAAGAAAGAATCTAGGTTTTATTTTAAATATGTTTCCATTGATGGGAAAATTAGTACTATCTTTTATGTATCCACTTTGTTTAAATGTGGAATGTAACACATGTTTTATGATATAATTCTCAAAAAACTCTAAACCTGAAAAGATAATCAATATAAATTATTCATTTAATTAAATATTAAGTATGGTTTAAGGTCGGGGCCTTATAGATCCAACCAGAGAATGCCCAAAGTTGGTGTCTACTAATTTTAAATTGGCATAAGATACATGTAAATCATGTCCTAAAGGATCGAACAGCTTAGTAGTGTTGGTAAACTTGAAACATACATGAGTAAAAAATTAAAACATCATTTTTTATTTTGAGGATAAATTCATTACCTTTACAATGTTATTGTAAATATTTAATAGTATATTTCAAGGAATCATAGGGAATGGAAACATAATAAGGGTGAGATGAAATAATGAGTAATGGTTAGGTATTTTGGATGTAATAATGAATCAACTACAATAATCTTTATAGAAATATAAATATTTGAACACTAATTCTATTTGATGAATAAAATTATAAGGAAATTCTGAAAAAATAATGAATGGTACATAATTGAAAACAACATTCCATTTAATCAGTAAACTGAGAATAAAATGAATCCATATATTTTTCCATGTGAAATATCATGAATAATAATAACAAATTAATTATCAATAAATTCAATGATTAAAAATTTTATGTCATTTATTGGATACATTAACCACTATACCATCTTGATATATCATGAAGATACTTTAAATATCTTGCTAGAAACATGTCTATTCTGTTTGGAATCAAATTTGAAGGGTTTTCCGCCAATTTATTTCATGTAATTGGACTACTCATGCTTCAACATTCTTAATTTAAATAGTCTCCAAACATGGTCTTTCATGTCCAATGTAGTTCTCATATATAAAATTATCGATTTAAATAATGAAATATATTCCCTATAAAATATTATTATTGAATTAATGATTCATATTTATCAATAATTCTATCATTAATAAAATAACTTTCAAAGTAAATGTATAATGTTAATATTTCATACCATTTAAGAAATAAACATACCCAAGATAAATGATATTGATAATTAGGGGAAACTAAATTTTTAATTATCATTAGAAATTATATAATTGTATGGGTCTACCAAAATGAATCAAGGAAGTAAATTTCAATACTATCCTTGGTCAAATTAGTCATCCATATTAATAAAAGGGATGGTAACAATAAAAATATCCCAATTTGATCAAAAATGAAGGAGTTTTTTTCATTCATTGATGGAAGTAATATAAACATATCATTTAAAAAAATCTTGTGTAAAATATCATTTAATTTTGATAAAAACTTTTGAAGAAAAAATTAATTGAAAGTAGATTCATAAAAATCATTTTCCATAAAAATTTTCTTATTAAACATGAAATGGATGATTAAAATAATTGATAATGTTTTAATATATTTAGGCTATACAAGTTAAAAATAAAATTCCTTTTACATGGTAAAAAGCATTGAAAATTGTATTCTTCAGAAGGAGATAAGAATATTACATTTAAAACACTTGTAGAAGACAAAAATGAAAAAAATATATTTTAAAATCATTTTCAAAGGTTAAATTAATTTTTTAACAAAATTTAGAAAAAAAATAATTTAAGAAGGAAACAGGTTCTTTAACTAAAGGTAGAAATGATGTTAGGATTTCTTAAAAACATTTTCTAAACCATTTTTGTTCCAATGAGTGATAAAATAGTAATATTACTTAACAAAGGCTATTAATAAAAATTAGAGAATAAAATGAATGTATTTATTTAAAAAATAGATAATAAATTCCTTTAATAAAAATTCAACAACAAACAATCCCACACAAAATGAGAATGTGATGTAAACTCTAGAAAATATCATAATATTGATAAGGGAATCAATAAATGATTATATATTGCGATTAAATTTTATATAAAAAATGAGTGGAAATAAAATAATATATAGTAAAAATTTGTTACAAAAAAAGTCATAGAATATTAACAACAAGGTGGATGTAATGAAACCCAATGAAAATGAATTGGGTTATGAAATTTTTCTCCTTATGGTAACAATTAATTCAAATAAACATTGAATAAATAATTCAAATTTAAAATAAAAATTACATTAATATAAAATAATTAATGATATAATATATCAAAATGGGTAGTATATAAAACACTAAAAATTAGTAAGTGGTGAATATGACATTTATCTCACAGATTTAAAAAAATGAGATGAAAATCATTTACATTTTCTATAGTTTTTAATAAAATTACTATAAACTAATATATAATAGTTTTAATACCTATATTAAATTATAATAGAACAAAATATATATTTATAATATCAAATATTAACTTCTTATAATGTATTATAACTCATTAACAATCGTTCCTTATTTTCACTATTTCGAGTGTTAATTCCCTAGTTTTTTAGTATGTTTTGACTTTTTACCTAGAGTTATTATTACAGAGATCCATATTTCATTATATTAAGGTTTTAACCCATGATATAATTATCATATATATTCAGTATAAATGTATTAATAATAATTCATAATCATTAGAGATAGGGAATGAAATATACTATTCATCAAGGCGGTAGGACGTACAAACACATGAATGCTACTTCCATTTATTTGTTATATTTAAAATATATTTTATATATATATATATGTGTGTGTGTGTGTGTGTGTTTATAATATCAATACATTATGATATTTACATCATATATATACATAGTTTTATTTAAACCTTCATTCATACATTTTATGTATATCAGGAATGAATCGCATCGCATTGAGGAGGCAGTAGTCCACACGTCCACAAACGATGTTATTATATATATATAAATGAATGAAATAAATTTTGTGTTATATAATAATTAATTATGTATTAAAAAACATAAATATAAAATATATCATATATAAACAGATTTTCCATCATAATTCCCAACCATTAGATGTTGTAATGGAAAAAATGAACGACATAATTTCGTGAGGCGGTAGTTCTCCGTACACATAAACAATAAATTCATTACCCATTTGATGGAAATGTGTGTACGTGTAGGTAAAAAAACTATTATAAAACATATATGTATTTTTATGATAATTACTTCATTATATAATCATAATATAAAAATAAATAAATGGGTGTACAAGTGAATGAATTAAAAGTGATTGTTGGAGAAGGATACCCCTTTTTCAAGTAACTCATTTTGGTTTTTTTTAAAATACTTCTTTGGTTTAATTAATTCCCAAGGTGTGGATTCTATGAAGAGTATAGGAATATTTTGAAATTATTTTGGAATATTTTTAATGAATCAGACATTTTATGGTCTGAATAAGTCAGAGGTGTGAGTGCCTTTTATACTGGGGGAAGCGTTACATTCTTATAAATTTTTGAAAAATGATTTCTATCAATACTTTCCCAGGTCATATGGCTCTAATAATGAACGAAATTATATAAAAGGGGGGAAATGATCGAAATATTTACATAAAATGGATTTTTTATATTTTCTAGGTCATTTTTTATATTATTATTTTTGTTAAGTCCCTTGTTAGGCTAATTTTTATACTAATCACTATTATTGATTTTAAATCCTTTCAAAAATAGTTTTTATTAAAAACTATGCTATCCTTATTAAAAATTAAAAATTATTATTATTAAAAATATAGAATCCATTTTTCCAAATTTTTATCATAGATATGGAATAAATTAATTTTAATTTAATCCTACAGATAGGACACCGATGCATGTTTCCAAAGTAAAAATGTTCAAAATTTTGAGATATTTTTATTTCCAACATCTATGTGAAATTTAGTCCAATGAAATAGATTAGAGGAATTGATTTAATATTTATCTAATTAAACTAAAAAATGAGTCAAATATATAATTTAACATTCTAGATAAATCACACTAATAGATTTTTTTAATAAAAAATCAATATTTTCACTATTCATCATAAAATAACACTTCAAAGAAAATTATGAAAAATTGAACCTAAAATAATTTTTATTTAATATTTTCAAAAATGAACAATATTTTCATATATAAAATTTATAAAATTGTTCAAAATTTGATTTGACATATGTTCTTAATTAAATGGTGTTAAATTTTTACTTTAATTACGCATAAAATTGGATTTATTCATATCTTTTTATTATTAAACGTATTGGAAGAATATAAAAAAAAATATTTAATATATAATATAAATATTTGATTAATATCATTCAATAAGAGTAATTATTTTAATTAATTATTATGATATACCTATACGAGCATAGAGAATTTTTCTTTATATTTATTGTGTTTTTATATTCATTTATAATTTATTAGGAACCAATATATTAATTTTATATTTATATATAATATATATTTTCATGAATTGTAAGATATTTCATAGATTTAATTTATCTATAATAGTAAATATATTTTAATGTCTTGGATTATTATATTCCCTTACGTGTTTGATGTTTCCTATCATACACGCTAACAAATACAAGTTTACCCTATTTGAATTTTTAGGGTATTTCATTATTTCTGTCCCTACAATCCATAGATAAATTAAAACATCACCAATGCATATAGGATGAATACCACAACTAGGAATGAAGTATTTAAATTTTTATTATATCTCAATGGGGATGATTATAAAAGTTTTTTAATATGATGTGTATAAAATTATTTAAATTATAGAGGTAATTAAACCATAAACACGGTGCATGAACTGGATCCCTTGATTCAAAACATAAACTCGATAAAAAATAGTTAACACCAAAATAATCAATTTTAAAAAATAATTATCATTAAACAGGTTAAATAAGTTAGTGATAAATGATATAGAGAATAATAGATATAATTATGGATATAATATTTATTAATAATACATGTAATGTTATTATATATGAGTTTTAAATATTTTAGATGACGCAGGAATCCATGGTAAGGGTTTATGATTCAATCTAACCTTTATTCTGAAGTGTTATTTCTTGAATATGCTTTGTGAAAATTACAGCATAATTTCACATTTTTAATCTGGAATATTTTCCCCAATATTGATATTAATTTTTTAAATAAATAATTATATTTTAAATTAAAAAAATTCATTTCCGAAAGTAATATTTTTAATGGTAGTCTTGATTTTTAAATATGTTAATGTAATTTTTTTATTTTATACCATTTAATTGATTTGTTTCTATTATGACAATATTTTGAAAAGAAACACATTTTAAAATATTCAATATGAATTTGTTTTCCCTCCATCATAAGCATTATTCATTATTTGGATTCATTTTAATGTTATGACGGGTTGGAAAAGTAATATATATTGCCATTATTTTTGGAGTTCTCAATTTTATATTAATTTTTACCCATAATTTCTTAAATAGGGTTTTATTTCACTTGGGTCTATTTTAATTTTCCACTAATTTTTTTTTTATTTAATAATAGATTATATTTAGGATTCCATTCTTGTATAATATATTAAAAACAACGTTTTAAATTAATACTTTACCCCATTTGAAATGATTTTTATAGATTATTTATATCATAATTTTTAAACAAATGTTAAAAATAATTGGAGGAATTTATTTTCCATTTTATATTCCATTTACCTCCCTAATGTAATTATAAAAGTTTTTTCACTTATATAAACATCTTAAAGTATTATAAATGTAATGAGCGGTGGTTTTCATGTGATTAATTAATTAAATATTTAAAAACTATTAGATATATGCTTTCTAATTGATTCACCTTGAGCTAATAACATTGAAAATGTTTGGTTGAGTGTTCACTATATCTTCAGTCATACACAAATAGTTGGCCAAATTTCATCCTTGGTTTACCACAACCAAGGTATATTATTTTTATATTTCACATTCTTATTTACATATTACAATTAAAAATTTTAATATATATTCTCCATCACTTTTGGAAAAAATGTTTCCTAAACTGTATAATCATTATTATATATTGTGTGAACCTTAGGTATCTTTCAATAAATGATATCCATTTACGGAGTAAATATTAAAATTAATATAGAATTGATTTAGTAATGATATTTATTTTTTATGGGATATTTAATATTTTTTTAGTTGACCGTTAAATAATTTATGAATCTATCAGATATGTATAAGTGTTGGGTGGGTCCATTATAACCCATTGATGCATTATTTGGACTCACAAGACAAACATAATTGGGTATTTAGAATTTAAGTTTACAATATATGTATTATTTCATGATATAGATCCTTTATGGTATGATCATTATGTTTTTGATGAGGCATTTATTGCGGGATCATGATATCATGGTCAGATCCCATGACGTAGGATCATGATGTCTTAGAATGAGACCTTGATTTAAAGATAATGATATATTGTCTTGAGAATTAATATATCTAGTAACATGAATTCCATCATTATGAACTCTTTTAATTAGTTTCCATGTGACTATTTACATTATTTTACTAGGATATATTTCATTCTCATGTTGATGATTATATAAAATATTTTTTTCACCCCATATTTTTTTATTCCTTATGTATTCATGAAGGATTCTATTAGAAGTTTCCCCATACTAATAATTTGAGCTCACTATTTGTGATTATCCATTATCCATTGTAATAAAAATGAATATTTTAATAATTTCAAGGATCTATGAAAGGAATTAATAAATTATTTTCTATAATTTTATAACCTCTGATTTATGATTAAATTTTTTTAAGGGATACATGTATGTATCCAGTCTCTTAATACTAAAAACTATTCATTTCATTGGGATAATATCTCTTGTATATTTTCAAATGTAATATAATAAATACAACCTCTAGGTTACTAGTTTTGGGTTTTTTATAGTCAGTAACAAAGATATTTTAGTAGGAACCTTTGAATTAAGATTTTAATAAATAATATCCAATAAAAGCATTATGATGATCCAAATGAATATTAAATAACTATTTATATTTTTTATATTACAAATCAATATTCATACTGATTTTTCCTAATTAATTTTATTCCATTATTTAGATATTGAACCTAGTGGTAGGAATAGAAAATGTATCAACACACATAATCAATTATGGGAAATTCCTCTATATTATGTTGATATTATAGAAGATAATAATATTATTACTATATTAACATAGTTGAATTAGGTTAATACTAATAATATATCACATATGGAACATTGAGTTTCATCCAAATATAATGAAATATCAAATAGTTCATTATATGGAAGAAACATACATCTTCTAAAAGTACTTAAAATCATTTTATAGCTAAAAAATTGATCATTCCCCTTTAAATGATATTTCTATCTTTTAGATTTAATGAACGGAAGAAGGTTATTCATTATGTGTATTCCTTAATGTTATATACCGATCAATAGATTCCTTTGACTCAAAATAAAATGAAGGATGAAGAGATATAGAGAATGTAATGTAATTATTTTAATATGATATTCATCGAGAAATATTTTCCTCAAGACCAATAAGTTTATATTGAAATGAAATTCCTAAATTTAAGATAGAAGGGAAAATAATTTTTTTTGAGTATGAGGAAATATTTATGGGATTATAAAGGTATTATAATTAATGGATACATGATCCATAATGTTGGATTTACTATTTTTAAGGGCTTATGGAAACCCAAAAAAGTGAACTATTCTGTCAAAAGATTTCATCTTATGTTGATATGGTAAAAATTACCATAGGCATTGGGAAATAATTTTCTATGTATTATATTTTCATAAAAAAATAAAAAAATAAAAGGATGGATGAGATCCATATAAAAATAAATATGTAAAAGGATAATATTATAAGGACGAAACATCAAACATGTGATAGTTGTGGAAATAAAATTTATGTGACTCTATTAAAGGGAATGATAGTTTTTTACAAGCAGAAAGGTAAGGCCTATATGGATCCATAATGAAAAAGAAATAATTTCTTTTCCCATTTTTAATTCTTCAACTATAGATATATGGGTCACTACTCAAATGAATACCCTAATCATCAAAGGAGTTTACCTCAAAAAAGACCGAGTGAGAAAGTCGATGATTTTGAAATTAATGTTGTTAAAGATGATGTCCCGTAGGTTTTGAAAGTATGTACACTGATCATAAAAACATGTCTCATTTGATTTATCATCTAAACACCATTTTATATTTTAACAATATATTTAATCATTCCATGAAAATTTTAGGAAGAAGTTTTCAATTAAGACACATGATGAGAATTTTGTAATAACGGGAATATAATAGTTATTTTTTATACATATGAATAGTTATTCCCTATTTAATAACATGGATTTTATAAATTTGATTAAAAGGGATATAATAATTATTTTTTTCATTAAGAATTTTGAGAATTATGAAAATATGAGATAACAAATCAATTAGTCAATAGTAATGTTTATTATTTTATGGTTATCATTCCATTAGATATTTTTTTCTCACATATACCTATTTTATTTTATTATGTGGATAATGATAGGAATTATAATTTTTCCTTATTTTAAATATAATATAATCTTTTATAACATGGATTTAAATATTTATTCATGAAATAGTAATCATGATTATTAATCACTTAAAATATGAGATGGTTAAAATGTGGAAAACTAAAAAAAATATCTATAACTTGAAATTACTCTTATAGAATAGAAAGCAGTCAATTACATTTTTTCTTATATTCTATGTCAATGGAAAAATAAATCTTCTTTGAAAAAAAGAGGAAGGTAAATTTAGCAAGTCTTATATGGGAAATATATCCTAGATATGAAGTTATACATATATAAACTCATTAACATATTGGTAGATACATAGATTTATAAATATTTAATTATGAAATACTATGATTCCTAGAGGTATCTTAGGAATTAAATATCATGGAAAATACTATATATGATAATATACATATAACAAGAAAAAATTATTATGGCAAGAAAAAAATAAAAGTGTGAGATTACAATTTATTGAATGGGGGAGTATAACACCCATAGATTTTAGTATTTATTTTCCATTAAAAAATATTTATTAACATATAACACAAGAAAACTCAAACTAAAACTGGTCTATTTGTCTCCTTTTTTAGGGAAGTTTGCTACATGGATTGTTCACAGAACCATAAACACCAATTGTTTAATGTATGTATGGTAAGATCCTACTTTTCAGAAGTAGGATATCACTTATAATGTTTCAAATGATGCTTATGATCACACATGGGGAAAGAGGATTGGTGGTTAGGCTTATCACACACTTTTCTGGATAACGTTTTCCCACTTTGAGAAACTATTATATAATTATGTCTTTTTTTGAATCCTTTATAAATATTAATATTATTCTAGTCACCATACACATATATAATCAATTATTTATGTGTACAATTATTACTATATGTATATATCATAGCTTATCTATAAATGGAAGAATATTCATATATTTGTGGATATATATCAATATATATATATATATATGTACATATCATAAGTTCTCCCTCTATTGAGTATATTTACTTTTTAATTACCTTTTTAATGGAATTGAGTTTTCAATCCACATAACTGGTCACTCTGATTTATTTCCATATAGGGAGGTGTTATTTTTTTATGTTTGGATGAGGCCCATTAGAGGGGATTCTTATTTATCACTGTGAATGCAATTAGAACCATGTAGTTTGGTTAGACATATTAGGATGTATCATACATTTTATGGTCATGTGTAGAGGTCCATACCACACAACTTAATGTCATGAAAAAGGACATTTTGGTGAAAGGTTCAATAAAAATGCTGGTGTGTGGATCAGAAATGAGTAACCCTTTGTGGTTTATAAGTCATGGAATATAACTAGATAATATATTTTTATCATATAAGTAATATAACACTATGAAATTAGAACTCATCTAGAATATGTGTGGATGGGGTTGGAATGAAAGGTCCCATAAAGAATATAGAACTCTGGGTAGAGGATCAATCTAACTATGAATGTGGCACGGTAAGGATAGTGGAGGAATAAAGGTATTGGGTTTCAAACCTAATGAGGCTCTATATGTATCCCATCATTATAGGAGTCAAATACCATGTTATTCGGAATGGTTGGAACTTACACCAATGGTTGATGAAAATTATTGTTATTTTTGTTGTGCTATTGATATAATCACCCATAATATCTAATCAGTCATAAATCATACTCGGTGTGGAAAAAATAGATGGTATAATATATTCATGTCATAGAATCATGTCTTCAAAGTGACATATAGCTGAATTGGAATCCCATTGAAACTTTTGTTCCATGCCCGTTGGTGGATGAGGGTGGGGACATTAATTGAAAGAGAAGGTTGATATATTATATGAAATTTTAGTGAAATACACTATTAGGGATTGCCATATATGGGTGTTCTCCCCCTTCAACCATTAGATAAGGGTAAAATTAGGACCAATTACCTAATAAGGATGCACCTGACTATTTATAAGAGTTGTAATAGGTCTTATGTTTCTACTAATGGGAAAATAAAATTAAAGATACTCCACAATTCACATAACATTTTATGTCGCATGTAGGGGATGATTTTATAACTTAAACTGATATATATACCATTAAAACAAACAGGGTATCTGTCCATTTTTCTATGGGGGTGAATTATTGAAAATATAATCGATTAATTTTGTAATAGGGAGGATAACTAGGGAATATCATTTTTCAGGGTATTCATGATCAAAAGGGTGACACACCGGTATGCCTAGAACCATGATTATACAGTTTCAATGGTCTGAGAGTTTAAACTATTTATCCTTCCTCAAAACATGATTTTGGTCAGAGAGAAACATTTTGATAGTATTCATAGGTTCTATGATGAATCCAAACACTATGTATATGGTAGTGGAAGAAAAATGGTCAATATTGTACGTATACCAAAATACACATATTGTTCTTTCCATGTGAGTTGGGGAATAAAAAATGGTATATTCCCCAAAGTAGGTTTCTTAATGATAATGGTGTTCCCATATTTAATCTAGGAATGAATCCCCTCTCATGAAGTGTACCCTATTGAATTTAAATACTCTTAATTGAGGAATCCATTATAGGGGGATCCTTTTTGATTATGGTATGTTGTAAACAGATTACGAACCGAACTAGATGTTTCTCTCTTATTCTTATCCAATATCTATATCCATATACTTTAGGGGACATTAGGTATTTATAGGAGGTGAAATAATAATAACATTATCATATTGTAAGGCTTCATATCATACATCCAGTTGTGATGTAAATAGTAAATGATGACTTCAACCACCAATGGTTTTTTTTGTCGGGTGGTGGGGAGGTATGATGATACAACCCCACTCTATAAATGATTTTCTTTTGTGGGGGGGGGATTATGTTTCATCCAATATATGATTATTGTTTTTTGTAGTGGGGGTGGATGTTACCACCTCAATCATTATTTTTTTTCTTTTATAGGGATCCATGTAAAACAGTCATCTGTATATAGTTTAGTGCAATTTGGTTTTATCTACTTTTCCTATTTTATTCTATTTTTCATTATCCAATATTGATTATGGACTCTGAAATTAACTATAAATTTTTGGGTCCATTAAGAAATTTTTGGGCCCAATAAATACCCTCATTGGAAACGATACCGATTGGCATAAAATGTAGTCAATTCCAAGGTTGACATTAACCCGCTTGAATACTTCATGTTGTACATGTACGCTTGTAGGAGGTCCAACACCTATATAAATCATTCAGGTGAAATAATTTGTAACATAACAAGGATTTCTAGTTTTTTTGGCTCTATGATCTTTACCTATGGTTATATCCTCATATAAATCACCCCCTATGATCAAGCCTTTTCACACAATGAAGTTTCGTCGTATTCAAACATCTTTTTTAATTAATTAAAAACCTTGCTTTCTGGAGGGACTATTTCTACAAAAAAAATTCAACTTCCAAAAAAATTATTGGTTTCCATGTGGTCCTCAAAGATGTTATGTGAAGTATTCTGCATTGTAAAATTTATATACATGTTTATAAAATTCCAAAAAATTAATTTCATATATGGAGGGGAAATTAATTCATCCTAGATTGTATCTAATGCTGAATATAGGAGGAACACCATGATCTAGATTGTTTGTGATGACAAAAAATGGTGTATTCCCCCAAAACATCAGTTCCTATAGAAGAAAATGGGTTATGCTCTATATAATTTCCACATCTCAGATATGATACACCTTTATAAGTTTAGGTTATTATATTTTGTCCAAATTCTTTCATTAAATCTCAATAATCAACCCATGGATTAGAAAATATAATATATAAACACACCCTCGATGAATATCACAGAGAAGGGGTTTTATATTAAATAAATTTTTCTAAGGGGATAATTGTGGGATACACCCCTTTATCAATGAATTATGACGTGAGGGAACTAAAATTAGATTTTAATTGCTATAAATTTATCATAAGAAAATTAATATCCAACAATCGGCTAGGATAGTAGTCATAATGGGGCCTTATCCCCATAGGAGTTTTTGTCCTAGATTGGGTTTTTCCATTTTAGGATCATCCGTGATATGATGAATTTAAGGATAAACTAAAGTTTGTAGGGATATAAGAGGTATTATGGTTGTCACATACTTTCCCTAATTAGGATAAATCTATTATTCAAAACATTCTATGTTTGTAGAGCTCGGTTACCAATTTATTCCATTCTATGAATGAGGAGGTTAGTGTATGCCATATGGATGTCTAAATGATCACTGGGAAATTATAACAGGGTTCATGTATGATACATTCCTCACTCCCACCTCGGTATGGAACATTACAGAGAGGAATCCCCAACTCAAGAAAGAGATACCCATCATAGAAAAGAATAATCTTGGAGTTGAGCCACATCATATGCAATACATTCACCTTTATATACATATTATTTTTTCCCTATGAAGACTGGTCATAAGTCTTGCGTAAACTGGATGATGTCTTTTAAAACCCATAGAACTTGGGAGGATTTTTTGTGCTTATTCATTCAAATATAATGAATTTTATTGGAATATGTGGGGTAGGCTGGTTTCACATATGATTGAACAGATAGTATATTTTCTTACATTCCCATTCATGATTTTGGTAATTTGTTATTAATTATGTTTGAATGAAGTATTGGACCCATTGTTACAACTTTGTCAATGGAATCCCATTTCCAAAAGGGGAGACGTGTTATCATAGATGCTCCAATATTAGAGAAATTGTATAATATATTAGGACAATATAGCAAGGGAAATCTCCTTCACTGGATTACGGTCCCATTTCATGTTCAGATGTATTAGATAATAGATAATTTTGGAGGTTAATAATTCATTATAACTCTACCAATTTTAAAATATTGATTCAATCTATACTTTAAATCAAAATTTCGGGTGAATATGTTAATCTCATAACCATGTGATGTAATAAATATGATCAACTATCGTGATTGCTTGGTTTATACTCCTTATGCTCTAGCCATTGGTACCCTAGTGAATTACACATCTGGTGGCCTGGAAAGGTCTGTATATCGTATTTCTATAAGGGAGTTATTTATATATATAAGGATTGATAGGAAGAAAATTATTGAACGATTTTAAACTTATATATTGGGGTGACTATTGAATTGTGCTCAAATGACATTTCTCATATTTTTTTACAGTTCATTGATGGAGAAAAAACTAATTGTTTCATATTATATTTCAATGATGTTTATGATGGAGGAAATGTACCCCCATATTTATCTTACACTTTATGGTGTTCATCCTAGACATGTGAAGTAATACAATGAATCTTGGATTTTCTCATGACCCAATGGTTAGTTATATAAACTAGTACCCATTTTCGATGTTTGGATTGTGATTTAGGGGTTCATCGAATGAAAAAATAACGCGATCAGACCTCAAAAAAATTTATCCAAAGAAACCCTTTCTTTATTAGATTTTATAGACTTGGTTGAGAATTCAAGGGTCATATCCCCAAACAACTTATCATATTTCCCAAATATAAACTGCTAAATAGAATCCCCTATAACATATACCTATATTATATTCATATCTGATGGAATAAAGGGAGTAGTATAGTTAGAGATTCAATATTCCCATTTGAGGTATTTGGTGTTTCCTTCAAACGAAGCATATTTTTATGATCGCTAATGATGCAAATCTATTTACATAAAATTTATCATATAGGCAACATCATGATAGTGGAATCCTATGTTGAATACCTTGAGGCCTCTATCAACTCACTTTATGGTCAAGACATATATTCATTTCATGTTAATGAAATGTTTGAACATTATGTGAGTGAGAGAAAAGAGGAGGAAGACAGTTCCAATTAGTTACCAAATATTAAGTAGGTAGATTCATCCACTGTGGATGAACATGGGTTTGTATCGTCTTCTCTATATTTAGTTCCATTCAGAAATCTTACTCTGGGGAAATACATAACATTAGAAATGATGAAGAAATAATTGATTCATTTTGATCTCATTCCTCTAATGATGGAATCAACCTTGAAAAAATTTGTTCCTATAATATTTTTTTTCCATAGTACTATAATTTATCAGAATCATGGATGAAATATTATTCTCTTATAGAATTATGGGGAGTGTTATTGGAAAAAGAGATCCATTTTCTAATATTTTGGATCATTACTTCCCCTGAGAATATCTCATGTGAATGATGAATTAAAATATTCTCTGCCAGCCATTAGGATATAAACTAATAAATCCACACATTAAAGGGTATAATTTATAGTTCTGATCAATCATGGTAAATTCTTACACTAAAAGATGATGTATTATATTATAAGGATGATGGTTGGGGAATTATAATTCAAATCCTTTAATATATTTTTTGTGATTATGAACTCTTTTTTCTTGACTAATAGGGTTTATATATATGAAATATTAATCAATATTTCCCAAAAATACACTAATTGGGGTACAACTATTGGGACAAATGTCTCTTTTAATGATCGTGTTATGGAGGGACGATCTCATGGCCTGGAAGAGAACATGTAGGTGGTGGTTATAGACCCCAATTGAGAGATTCCACCTCCACATAGACAAGAATTTATTTCTTTAATACAATCCAAATGGGAGTTTATGATGCCTAGTAAAGTGACGATTATGGAAACACATATTCATTTAGGGACAAAAACTGTGTACTATTTTTTATATTGGAATTTTAAACTATTTAAATAGTTTTCTTATAAATGGGATAAATTTTTCAAAGGTTAAAACATGTATAAATACTAAAAATTAAGGATAAAAAATGTTTATAAAAAACATAAGGGATATCATGATTGTATTAGGACCCAAGGTCAGTGAATAATGTCATATAAATAGTTATTCTTGAGATGGTCTCTCCCCAAGGTCAAGCACCCTCTACATTGTTAGCAGAGGGCTCTCTAAGGGATGATACATGTAAGGGGAAGAAGAATCTTAATCTAATTTCACTGATTCTTTCCCATATTTGTACAGTATGTGTGGGTGACCTATTATGGTCTCCAGACCTGGTAGTACCAAACTAAAATGGGTGAACTAACCATACCCTTACAGATAGAAAAATTGTGGATGACACAATGATCTAATTCCGATGAGAGACAAGGTCAGTTGGCATTCGTTCTAGTTCAATGTCAGTGAGTAAACTCATATATGTTATTGATTTAGAATATATTTTAAATAATGATTAAAATGTCTTGCTTGTGTCCATATAATAAGGTTAGTTACTTCGGATATTAAAATATTTTTTTGATCATTGTGAACTCCTTGTGCACCATTTGACAGTGATTAATTGTGTATAATCCCATTATGGTCATATTCTAGAGTTATTACAATAGTGGGAGATGTAAACCATATTTTTATTGCTTATGAGGTAATGAAAAGAATATATTTATCACTTCAGTGGGTGCAAGTGAGTCTTCCACCTCAATGAAAATATAATTTCTCATTCTTCATTCGGTGATAATTATTTTTAACACCAATTTTTATGAATTCCCAAAAAATATCTAATTCTAAAGATATGGTTCGTAAATCACATCTCATTGAGGTTGTATGGTAATTAATAACCACAAAAAACTCACTATGTTGGTTATGATTATGAATTTTCAATAATTAGGAATATTCATGAATTTGTTCACCTTTTCAACATTGATTCTGAAGTTGATAATGAAACCCTTGACAATTTTCTTGTTTCAACACAAAATATATATCGACATATCATGAAACTAATCTCCCAAACACTTAATATAGATTCTATGATTTTTTCACAAATTGTGATGCATGTTCTCCCTACATTTGTATGGGTGGTTTTACTACGACACTATATTTGACACAGTGAAAGTGGTCACTTCCAATAAAGATGTAGAGACTGTAATATAGTATGAACGTGAAAATTTTGATTCCATGGACCATTTATTATGTCCAATATTATACCTTTTAATGAATCCTTTGACATATTAAGAATGGTCCTGAGGTTACAAGATTTAGTTTGAGGATAGGGAGCATTAGCAGAAAATATCCATCTAGAGTCAGATCGAGTTCACCGATAAATAGATTGGCTTGATGAAAAAGTGACAAGTATTTAAGAAGTGATTGATGTTGATAAACAGTTAATATAAGAGGAAGAAATAGAAGGTATAAATGAAAATTATTTATAATATCACTTTTAAATTTATGTGAAAATGGAAATTATAAAACTATTAGAGAAATATCATGTTGTAGAAGATTCTGATCAGGGAATGCTTTGACTCCGCAAATCAATCAAGGATACACTGTAATAGTTATGATTTTTGGTATGGGGATACTTTAGATTATGGATTCTCCCCAATTTCAGATTTTTATGAAAGGATGATAACATTTTTTCTTTAATTATGTCTCTTGAATTATTTCTATTTTCATCACATAATTACTTCGCTGCATTTAATTGGGAGCTCAAGATATCATAGGTTATCCAACCACTGAATAAAAATATATGTTATAATTATAAATATTTATGTCAAATGGATTATTTTCTTTAATATGTGGATCATGGATGGTAATTTATTTAACTACCATCCTTATAACATTTTATTTTTCCAGTTTGAATGAAAAATATTGTGTCACACTTTTGAAAGATACTTTTTTAACAACAATATCAAGAATGAAATAATTTTATTTATTTTTTCTAGAGATATAGACCTGTAAATAATTTTTTGGTTTTTTGTTGGAGTCACATAGTGTTCACCACAATATTTTTTTCTTTTATTTCATTACTCAAACCATTTATTAAGACTGATATCAGGAGGAAATAGATTTTAGATTTGGAGTTTTCGTAGGCCCCACATTATGGGTCTCCAAACTAATATGTATTGTTTTTTTCAATGACAAATGAGTGATTTTACCAATGTTATTTTATATTAATTACATTATATAATATTTTCAATTTTTCTAGTGTTATTTCTTCATGGTTGTCAACCTTGTGAGTAATATATCTCTTTACATTGGTAGTTTAAGGGAATGCAGATCAGACCAATACAAATGATGTTTTAGATTTAATTGATTTTTCCAAAAAGATATGTGAGGAAATTATTGATGTATGTGTAAAGAGGAATAAGATGTATAGAGAGATTTAATAATAGTATAGAATTTATTATGGATAATAACACTTAGTTTACTGTTTTATTACTTGAACCATTGAAATGAAAAAATATAGGTAAATATAGGTCCGATGAGAAAGGTTGATCAAACATAAGTTATGGGTGAATAGAAGTAATTGTATGGAATGGTATTAGGGTTCTCATATATAAAGTGATGACATAGAATTGGTATGTGAGGAATGGTCATAGTCCATGATCGAAATATAACTTCTGTTATGATTTCTTCATGGTTAATAGATACAAATGGACATTCTCTTGAGGAATAAGATGTCTCTAATTAAAAGGCCACATCGGGGAATATTATGTAGTTAAATTACAAGGGAATATTATGCATAGTAAAAAAAGTTTTACCTTAGAGTAAGATACCTTTATCACCAAGGGACACTACATATTTATAAGGACCATATTTTAACATGATAATATAAGTGTGGTTTTCAAAAAATTGTATCATAAAATTAAAATAGGATTACTAAAATAATAATTGTCTAGTTACCGGTGAAAATATTCCTTTCATAAGCATTGATCATTTGTTATAAAGGGTTAATTCAATATCAATCACGAGTTTATAAATTAGGGGACCTATGTTGGAATCTCCAAAACATATCTAGGTTTGGTTATAGAAGGGGATAATTCTAAATTTAAAGATTTTGCCTATATCATAGGATCTGGGTGTAAATACATATCTCCTTGGAATTATTATCATGAAAAACATGATTCCATGAAAAATGATATCTTTATAGATTGAAATCTTATATGGGGAAGGGACAATTTTATCATATTGTTGCTAGTCCAGGAAGTAAGATCATTAAGTAACATTGTATCTAATCAGAATAAGAATAATTAATCAGATATTTATAATAAAATTCATTATATAGTTCTATCACACATGTATAGATGAAAAAACTATACTATATAGGCCACTCTATGAAGCTTATGGTTATACCTGGCGAACCAAATATTATCTGACCCTAGACATAGAAAAACCTAATTATACATATTTTAATAATAATCCAAAATCTCAAAACTAATTTTATTGATACTATATGAGAGAAATAAGAGGAAATTGGAGGGTTTTCTAAATTATACTAAAAGTCTTATCAAGTGTGGTTTATGACATACACCACATGATTTATTATCTTATGTGGAATATTTTCCTACCATGAATTCTCAATGAACTTTTATACATGAGGGGATGAGTTTTAATTAGTTATCTTAGGGATATCAGATCCAATATAGTGATACGAGATAGGTATGTGGGGAATATCCATATACCATGATCAAAGGCAGTTTCTATTATCATGTTATTAGTGTGTAAAGAGGTAAAATTAAATTCTACAATGGATGAAGATGACAAGGGTTAAAAAGAATCATTGTGGGTATATATTATGAATATCATTATTGTGTGTTGTTGGAATAGTAAAAATAATGATTTCCTTTAGTGTTGGATGTTTCAATCCCTTGTATGTAAATAATGTTTGCTAGGATCTGAGTTTCTATGGATGTGGAGTGTAAAATTAGAAAGGATGACATCCATATAATTTTAAGGAAGCAATTTTGTATCATAATGTTCCATTAATGTGAAAAATGAATCATATACAAATCTATCTCATATAAATTTAGAATTGGTATTGGGGTTTTGTTCATGGTTGGGCCCTAAACAGGGAATTTATGTGTCACAACAAATCTTCTATAAATAGGAATTAACCCATGCATAGTTCTTGAAATGAAATTTGGTGATGTGGTGGGATACTGACACCTAGATTATGAGTTATCTCAATCGAGGGATAAATTATTATACAATTTTACATCATGAATTGGTGACATGAACCATATATTATAACGTATTATAAAAAATTCATTAGACTTACTATTTATCATTGTATAGATAGGATGAGATGTAAAGTAGTTTAACATATTTTAACCTAGAAATTTTCTTACAGTTCAATTTCATATGACTAGGATGTATAGTGATTTCAATTTACAAACATATTGTTGTGGCCAATGGTGAGACTTTTAGGATCATTCATCCATAACCATTAACACCTTTAACTTACATGTGAAACAGGAAATATTTTGATCCCAAATAATATTTCCTAAGAACCATTTCTTTGGTAGGGGTGTGATATGCTCCCAATTCATTATAGTCAGACAATATTGACCATTAGAGTAGTAACTATGGTTTAAAATAGGTCAATCCAATTTTGGATCATTTGTTAGAGGTTTGTTCTTAGATTTTATTATGGTAATATGAACTAAAACACGTTCTTCTTAGGGAACTGAATGGGGATGATATTTTTTTAAATCATTGTATATATAGTTATGTAGAACCTATAAATGAATAATGTTTGAAAATAATATCTAATATATTTGTCCTAATTCATTTTATCACTTTATATATTTTTTGTATATGGATAAATGATCGTAAATGGAACTGCAGCTAGAGGGTAATTGGACCTCAATAATTAGGAAAAAAAATTTATAATATAATTTTCAATATGTGCTCACCTATGTAGCAGTATTAGTTTTGTTATGATAAGGATACAAGGAATGAAATAATTTTTTTCCAATATTTAATATCTTTTCAACCATGTTTTTGTATGTTTGGTTGAGTTTATTGAAATAAATTATACCTCCTTTCATTACTACATTATAGAGGGACGAATGGATGGAAACAATGTTATAGTATCCGTATTGGATTTTCAATTTGAAAAAATAGAAATTGGTTCCGTTTTATATTAATATTTTGTGATGGAAGCCACATATGGTGAATATATTTGACATCACAAAATTGATGATGTTCTTTGTGTGTAATTCAACTAGGTGTATATTCTTAGCCCATTTGAAGAATATTTCCGTAGTTTTGATGATATTCTTAAATTTTTTAGATGATGTAGGAGGATATAGGCCTATGAAATCAATTATCTATAAAAAATAGGTAATTGTATTGGGAAATGTGTAATATCTCTAAGGGTTGGTGGATAAATTTAGATTCAATTTGATAATATTGACAATCTATTGGTTCCTTCTTTGAAATCCTATGTCATTAAGGGATAAAAATATTCCACCATCCTTATTTGATGGGAAACATTGACCCCTATCTAATGGGAGATACATGTGGTATTATGAACATGGAAAATGACATTAATAGTTTATCATTCACCAACTCATATGAGGATAACACCAAAAAAATCAGGTTTTTATAAATCTTTACAATGATTTGGGGTATTATAATTAGTGAAATTAAATACCCATCGTCATATTTTCTCTTTTCGTTATATTTTATTGAGAATATACCAATTTTTTAGGTAGTCCAAAATGGGAATCATCCCACCATTTGTAAAATTATCTTATTTAGTGAATGAATTGTCTGCATTGATCTCTTCCATGCAGTATCCAATTAACAATGAAAAAATAAAATGGTGAAAATGATGATAACTATCTTGTCTAGGGTTGGGACTTCCAATTTTTTAGCTATATTGATTAATGCTTCTTCCTCACTATTCCATGTTTTTGAGACATGAGTTAATGTTGTCTTTGAGATGAATTAATCCACTAAAACTCATAAATAGTCAAGACATGAGGTCTTTTTTATGGAATAATCAACACTAGTCACCTTGATTACTAGCCTTTAATAACTTTTTACCATTAGGTGGGTCATTGGTATTTTCCAAACTAGTTCTAAGGTTACGATAATTCCTTTTTTATTCCAAATAATTGTTGTTTCGTCCTTTTAACGACATTAAATAATATTTTAGGACTTATTTTTCTAGTGAGATAAGAATTAACCCCATAATATCTCTATTGAGTTTGGGGTATTTTAATCATTTTGAAATAACTTTTTTAAAGCACTATCAAATTATATTTCTCATGTACGGAGTTTTTATTGAGGTAGAAGATCTCTTTATTGGGAGATTTTGTATTAAACATAAGTCATTAGTTTAATGGTTGACCTACAGGAAAATATACAAATGCATGCCATTTAATAACCAGTTCTGATATGAACAAAATATATTATTATTGTAATGTGACTACACACTATTTCATGAAAATATTCAATATATGAATATTAAATATATATTTGAGTAGGTCATCACAAGATAGAAAATAATAATCATGATGTAGTATATCATATCTCTATTTTTTAAATATAATGATTTGTTTGAGATTACTCTTATCAATGTTTTAATATAGATTCATAGTAATGATAATGTTTCTGCTGAGATAATAAATGTTTCATTCATTTCCAGTAATTTTTTTCAATGCGGGTAAACTTCTCAGTGATTAACCTATGTATTTCACATTTAGATTGAGTATATTTTCTTTAATAAGAGGCATTTCCCATGATTGCATTATATGACTCTATGAAACATTCCTACGGTAACTCTGAAATCATATTTTAATGTATTAATTTTCAATATTTGATATCAATGATTATATGAAATTATATCAAAATAATATATATATATATATATATATCATTATAAAAATACCAATATTTGAAAAAAAGTCATAAATGTGGCATTCGAAAGGTTTTCCCATGAAGGGATTAGAAATATGATCCATGAAATGTCAGTATTTGGTGAAAGAATTATTCAATATGAATAGAATAACCTGATAATATTATACTAATTGGGGTTCCATAAAATTAGTGGCCTCCTTGTTTATATAATCTATACTGATTTGGTTGTGTCCTATGTAGCCATTCATAAAGGATAGGTCTTCATAACCCACCGTTTCAACAATTAAACGATCTATAATTGATGCTTGAAATTCAACTATTGGAAAATTCTAGTTTTGATCACTACAATCATTGAGACCTATAAAACACCCATTCATCTTTATTAATCAGACAATTTTGAAATGAATATTTTGGTATTAAACCTCATGAATGAAGTTATCATTGATGATATTATCAAATCCAACATCAAAATTAGTAGTGTGAGTTAGATGTATTAATATGTATGTATTCTCATAATCATATAGATATTATATAAAACATATGAGGTGGGTGGATACATCCAGATGAAGGAATATAGTTTCAACATAATTTTAGGAGAACACATCCAGGAACAATTGTATTAAATAGGTATATACTTCTTGTTCATTAAGGGATATGGCCTTGTTAATCCATGAAGGTCCTATATCATCCTTTGTACCATGATATATCATTCAGTGCTCATTTATTGTATAAGAAAAACCTTTTGCAAATTCTTATAGTGAATCTTTGTGATCTTCCTTTTTTCATACGCTATACCAATCTTAGAAAAATGGATGAATAAGGGGAATCTTTAAATACAGAAAACGAATTACCATCTCAACATATTATGTATGAAGTCAGAGTGTTCAAAAAATCTATCAGTGGTAGAATAGTTTCTTTTGACTCTATTGTATGAACCATGGTCTCCTGATATCTAGCAGAAAATGGTGATTTCTTCGGGGGTGTTTACATAATTATGAAGATTGGATATGTAGTGTTTAGTTGATATGAGAAGTATTATAATAGTTTATGAATACATACCTAAATGAATGTTTTTATTTTTTTCATTTTGGTTTATATGAAATATTTTTTTATCACCAAGATATTTAAATTGGTTTTTTGACATTTACAGACCATTTAGGTTAGTACCCTGAGTGGAGCCATTAATCAACAGGTTTTCCCATTTCTATAATAAATTCCCAAATTTATGAATTGAGATTCATTGTATTTTCACATATAAATTTCATCATGAAATATCATGATTTTAATTTTAACATAGTACTTGAGACATCAGTTTTATGATTTAGCGACTTCTATATATTTTTGAAATGAATCCCTTAATATATTGAAATTGGTGTTCATATCATTTCAAATGAATTTGAGTTTATAGTCAGATAAAATTTACATAATTATGTCTAAATCTTGATTCGTTCTAGGGGATTATTTTGATCATGTCATAACTCTAATGTTTTATGGGAGAAGGGGAAAAGTCATCTTAATAAAAACCTTATTGATGATGTTCATATACATGAAATAGGTTGACCTAAAATTAATTATCAATGAATGTTCATCAGATATCAATGTCATAAATATTTCTATAAAAATAAAAGGGTATAGTCTGTCCTTTTATACCAAAAACATCATCATGTTCTATGAAAGAGATGTTCATATGAAACTCTATGTGATCAACCACTATATAATATGCTTACGAAAAGGTAACCTTGTACAAAATGTCTAAAATGATTACAATGTCTTCTTTGAGAACTTCCTAGAGGTTGTTTAATAAATATATAGCATCCAAGATTGATATCCTGGATGACCCTAAACCAAATTATTTGAAATTTCATATTTTTTATACAAAGGTTTATGATTCCATGGTTGATACTACCCCGTTTAATGATGTTTTTGGGATTAAGTATTTGTGGTAGGAGGTTTGACCTCTATATAAAATTTTATGGAACTCCTATCATCAAAAGATTATGACAAAATGTCATACGTACTCACCTTAGGTGATTGGATAGATTTCTCCCCTCCATCGATTCTTACAAAAATTTTGGTCTAGACTACACATAGAAAATGTTTGCTCGACAACCATGCTGCTTTCTGCTTGGTCCCAAATTATTCATAGGGTACTCAAATTCATAACCATACACATTTCTAGAAATGGGATCCATTAAATGGTTGAAATTAATCGAACCAAATATGGATTCTTCATTAAATAATTATTTATTTTGTAGGGTGGTTCCCATATAACCGTTTTATGGAATGGTTATTGTAGTATTTGTGATGGATTCAAGAGGTATTTGATGGTAAATACTAACTTTTTCCTCAATGTAGGTCTATCTTCATATGATTGAAATTTTTCTTATTGGTCACATTGTTTCATGAAAGATATGATTTTAGAGGATTGCGGTGTTTTTGTGTTGGTCTCACCGTGGAAGAATATAATTCTCCTATAATTGATTTCATTTAAAATATTATTTTAGTGAAACACATGTTTGATTGATCAATATTCCTTTTACCTAATTATATTACTTCAATTCACCATTTCATGAAACTTCCTCCACTGACCTTCTTCCTTTTGATTGGTAGGGGAAATTCATGCTACTTTTGATGAGATATATCTTAATTTTACTTGTCTAGAATCAACCATTATTTTCATAATGTATTTAAAAACAATTAAATCTTGGATGGTGTGTCCCAACATTGTATGAAATGGGTAATAATTATGGTGGTCACTGATGTATAACTGATAAGGACTTTTAGGCTCTATAAATTTTAGAAAATTCATTTTGATAGAATTTATAAAGTAGATCATAAATTATTTATCAGAAAATGAATCACATTTATTATTATCATCACCAATTTAAATATTTTTATTCTCTCATACTGAATCATGATGGGGATATTTTTATTTAATTCTATTCCAGAGTTGATTTCATGTGATAAGGTGTCGACATCAGAGATAGATTTGCAATTGGTGATAGTGTAAGTGTGGAGATTGCAGTTTCCCCAATAAAAATTCTATTATATTGAGATATCGATTCCAATCAAGATATATATTTGGTTTTCTAAATAGAATATTCCAACATTTGGGATATCATGTAATGTTTCCATAATCCACAGGGATAATTCACTGAGATGCATTTAATTTATATTTTATCTTAGAGGTTCTCTAAAAAAGGCATAACAAATATTGCTAATGATAATGTAAGATTGGATAGTATGTCAAACCCTTAAACCTATAAATGAAATATGAACTCCCTTATAATTATTATAATTAAATTTTTAAGGGCTAATAGTATTTGTATTAAATAGAGTTAATAACAATTAAAAAATAAATTACTTATAGGGATCTTACAATCTATTGATCAACCTCACTAGTAAACTGGTATGCCAAATAAATTATGTCCCATGAAAAGTCTTTATGATTCACTATATCTAAAATAATATTTGATATTCATGGTTGCCCATTATTGGGCTACACTGAGATATGAAATGGGTTAAGTAATTTTTTTTTTCCTCTAAGGAATTAAATATAGAAAATGTAGAATTCCTAGTGTTTTTTGTGTGTGGATATTCATTTAAACATTCAAGATATATTTTTATCTCCATTTATAATATTTCATGATATCATGTAATGTATTCCAACATAGATTTCAATGACTCAATAGTTTCAACGAGCTTTGAGGGAATTTAAATTTGAGATGGTTTTTAAAGAGTGGAATCAATTAGTCAGTCTATATGTGGTTACACCAGGAATACTTGTGTTTCATATCCTACAAGTGATGGAATATGATGGATTTTATAATATTGTTCTAGTTGTTTCTTTATGAGAGGGAACACCGGATACCACACCACACAAGGATCCTAATAAATTATTTTATTGTATTATTGGTTGCCCAACTTTTTTCATGCTCTTATTTTAATGTTGATTTATTATTATTAGGGGATATTGGTTGTGAGAGTGAGATGGTTATCCATATAGAATATATAAAGAGGATGGATGTTTACATTAAGAAGTTATTTGTTGAGTTTCATCATCTCCTTCATCTCCAACACATTTTAAGAGAATATTTTTCAATGTGTAACTAGTTTTAATTCTATAGGGAAAGTATGGTATGTGGCCACACATTAATCCCATTCCTTGATTGAATTCCAATGATGAAGTGGTAGGTGAGAATTCAAAGGATCCCCCATATTTTTTAAGAGAATTTATTTTTAGGTATACAAAACCGCTTTAGTCATATCATCATAGACAATGTTTATAATTAAAGCACCTACAACCTGTTATCCTATATTAGTTTCATGTTTTATAGTATCGAAAAGTCTAGAGATGACGATTTATATCAGTGT
Source organism: Viscum album (assembly GCA_963277665.1). Taxonomy (NCBI): domain Eukaryota; kingdom Viridiplantae; phylum Streptophyta; class Magnoliopsida; order Santalales; family Viscaceae; genus Viscum; species Viscum album. The sequence goes on from OY728125.1 coordinate 1,955,744,289, forward strand.
ATAATACATTATAGGTGATTCATCATCATTTGGATGATAAGAGGGTTGGTAAACTTTAGGATATCTATGGAGATGATGGTGATCCATATAATTGGTAACACCCTTAGTGGTTCTCCTAAGATGGTGACCCCTATGGGGACTCATCCATCATTATGAGGATTCCCAAAAATATATCTTCTGATGGATTACCTGAAGAGAATCACTAAAGAACCTTATTGTACACATCATATCATAAAAACGTTTCTAAATTGATATGGAACACTATGATGACCATGTTTGTGACATGCCTCCTAGATATGAGAAGAATGAACTCCATGGGATAGTGAATTGAGATAGTAATAACCCTAGCCCTATGTGATGAGAATTCCTTTGATCTACTATTTTTTTCATTTTGAACCAAGTTCATAGAAATTGAAGGTGGTTGTTGTTGTTAACAGTCCCCCCACTATATGAATTGTGTATACTTAAGTTCATTTATGGAAATTATTACGGATTCACTCTTGATATTGTATATTATTTTCCATGTATTAGTTTGATACTGGTTAAACTATGAGTATGTAATCCTTGATTATATTTTTTTAGTAGTTATTTGATTATTATCATTCCTTAAGTGATAATCCTACATAATCAATTTAGATGCACTATTAATGTTATATTTGATGACTCAATCTAATTGAGATAAATACTTCTAAGAGATGTTCAGGGTCGATTCATTTTTAATGTTCCATCTATTGTATCCATATCTTAATTTTTTTTGAGTTGAAATAAAGCAACGAAATTGCATGATGTAACATTTGGAAGGATTTTTAGACAAGGGAGTAGGGTGAAAATGTATTTCCCTTTATTCAATACATCCCATGATTTTAACATCATATGGGCTGTTAGAAATAAATTGTCGTTGGATTCACAATTCCTTTTATCATGCTAGTTTACTATTTTTATACTTATTTACCAATTTTTGGTGTTCTACAACTAAAAGAGTAGATAAATTTATTTGGAAACACAAATATTCTATTTGGAAAGAAGTGATATGCATATCCCTCATAAGATAATAATTTTTATTTCTAAATGATTAATAATCACGCATAAGTTTTTATTAATTTTATGTATCAATTCCTTAAATAAAATTTCATAATATAATATTAATAAGTGTCCATGGGATAGAACATGAATTTTATGTTATAATTTGCCAATTGTATCCTCATGAGAAACATATTGTCTTCCTCTTCTATGAGTTATTCCTATACATGATCTGATGAATATTGAAATTTCCAAGAATCAATATTATAGATAACATGATTATTTAGAATATTGTCTAAAGTAATAGAACTCAGGTGATACAAGGGTGGTTCCAAAAATGATCCTTACATAAGGTTTTATTGATATTTGGAAAGAGTGTCTATTGTAAATGATAGGGAATTAGTCATGAATAGTTTTGTATTCTCATGTGCCTCATAATATAATGGCCTTCCAAACATAGATTCGACAAGTGTGGGACCTTCATTTTGAAATGGGAAATCAATTTTTGGAGGACCTTAAAAACCATAATGGCGAGGACATCCAGGAAGGATTAATTTCTATAAAAAAATATAATTACTATATAATATATAGTGGGGAGGAGCACCAAGGATGGAATCAAAATGGGGGATTCTTTCCCTTTTATAATTTGACCATCTAGATGGTTTCCATGTAACTCATCTAGTGAAACAATTTCATTATTGATCTCGCTATATCCATAAATTATGTATTCATGGTTAATATTCTAGGGATGATATCTAGAGTGGATAATATCAAATTTTTAGGGAGGACCATTATAACTGAAACTACTGCTTCCCTAATTTTTTGGGGGGTCCTATAGGATCCTGGTAACCCTTTTATTTGGGTTTGATGGACTTAAGAGAAGTAAAATTTACTATAATAGGTTTATGGTGGTACTACTATATTTTCAATCACCATTCATGATTTTTTTAGGTTTTATCTGTTGGGTGTTTGAAGTATCATAACATAGACAATGACATTAATATGCAGGTTCCTTCTTAAGTGACTCTCGTATTCTTTTCTGGAATAAGCTGTGAGGAATCTATAATTTCCAAAGGGATATATTACTTCCCTGGAGTTATTGAAATGAATCAATAATCTCCAGTTGGAATTGGTATTTGTTTCATATCATGTGGACTATTTATCAAAGGAATGTGTAAAAAAACTTCTTAGATGGGGGTTGTAATATAAACATTCTCTTTAGTAACCACTAAATTTTATATATTAGATACTACAAATATAGTTGTGGGATTGTGTTCACAATGCCAAACTATTTTCTGTACTATCATTATATTTTGACATCTTGGTAAAATGTGGTCGTTTATAAGTTCATGACTTTTCATTATTGATATGAAGTGTTGGATAACTTTAATAACTAGAATGATGATATATAGTAATTAATTTGTTACTTTATGGATAATTTCTTACTAATTTTCTCCATTTTATTCTATATAATACATAAATGATTCTTATTTAGGGGTGTAAACATGTGTTTTCCCATATTGGCTGCTATAGTGTACTAACAAACTTCTCCCAATGATATGAAATAGTTATGGAAGGTTTGATGGTTATAATAACAATTATATGCATACTCGTGTATTTCCACCAAGGTATATTGCATTGATTATATGGATATACTACTGATATAGTCATATTATCATATTATTTTTTTCAACCACATGTAAGCTGTCTTGGGTGCCCAGGTCTAGGTGACCTTATCAGGGTCCCATTTGGTGGTTTCCTCAGTAGACTGAGAACTCATTACCACACAGTGTTGGTGGTGGTGGCTTCTGATATGATCTCATCTGTTTGCATCATGTGTTATTGAGATGATTCCATTATCTATATCATAATATTCCTCCATAAAAAAGGGGAGGTATTTGTTTTTGCATTATGAGGATAGGCATCGAAAAATGATTTTGAATGGTGATGGGTGCCACTTGTTTCTTCTCCACCAAAACTCAAAAGGTTGGTGGCAGGCATGGCTACATATCTAAGAGGGATTTGTGTGAAAGCTACAATTCTGGGAGTGTATCATTCAAGTGGTACCCCTTGACTTGGGTTCTCACCACCCATCATTGAAGGAACTAGGTGGGGGATAACATTATCATGATTTTATGAGGACCCTTCTCACATGGATGTTGATCTATAAGTCTATTTTTATTGGAAATAATACATTTTATATCAACAGAATTTTTAGTTAATGTGTATGTGATAGGTAAATAAACATACACAAAAACCCATCAATGATACATCACAATAATGAAAACATATATTTATTGATTACATGGAATGAACCATGTTTAGCCAACCTAATTTTCATAATAATAAATGATTTTAAATTACCTAACATTTTGGTGGAACAGTTCAATGATTCATATCTTTTTAATCATTTTTTTGTTTCACTTCCTTTTCAAGACAGTTTCCTATGAGGTTTTTTCATGGAACCATAATCACCCAATGGTTCTTGTATACATTATATGAAGCTACATTCCAATGGAATATGATCACATGTAATTTTTCCACCTACTCTTAGGGACTCACATTGGTTATGAGAATGGGTGGTAAGGATCATCAGACCCATTTTAGGGTAATTGTTCCCTAGTTTTAGAAAATCATGAAGATTTATTTCAATTTTTTTAATCCTTAATAAATAGGAATAAAATTATGGTCACCCTCTAGGTATTTAGAAAATAATTTCTCCATGTGGGAATAACCGTATATATGTATATAATGTTATCTATTAATGAAACCAACTTTAAATATATAAGTTTCAACATCGATGGTCCCATCATTTCAAATAAGAAGGTATCCTTCCATTTACTTTTTAATACACTGTTTTATGAAATTATTATTTAAAACCTCAAAATTGGGAACTATGTGATTTATTTCTATCCAAGGAGGTAGAGTTTTTTTATGTATTGATCAGGACCATGAGAGGGTATTCCTAAATATAATTGTGAAATAATTTAAAACCCCTATAATTAAATGACAATTAATGAGGAATATTGTACATTTTATGGTCATGTGATAAGGACCCAAACATGTGTATTAATATTAGGAGGAATTTTCATCTGGGATAAAATATCCTTGAATATTCTAGTTTAGGGATTAGTCATTAGTAGAAATCTGTGGTTTATCCCACACGGAATATACCCTAAAAAGTTGGGGGTTGTCTTAAAAGGAATATACCCCAATGAATATATCTATCACCTAAAATAAGGGCTGATAGAGATGAGATGATAGTTCTCGGAAGGAATATGGAAATCCTAGTGGAGGTTTAATCTTACTAGGAATATGGAACAATAAGGATGGCAGAAAATTAATGGTCTTGGGTTTGAACCTCAGGGAGGCTTCATAAAAATCCTATCAAGATAGGATTCAAATGTCATGTTGTTCAAAATTGTTGGGACATACAGAAAATGGGATTCTCTTTCAGTACTTTTTTTACCATTCTAGTGATATGATAAACACTAATTTATAGTCCTACCTGATTCATTCTCAGCATAAAAAAATGAGATTTTAGAATATCATCATGTTGAACAATCATGTTTGAAAATGGGATTACACTAGAATTGTAAGAAAATTATAAATTTTCTTCTTTGTCTATTGGTGGAAATTATCAAGGATATAGAAGGAAGAATATGTGTGTTAGCATTTAAAAAAGATAGGGAATTACAGCAGGAGGGGTGACCAAATGTGGGCGTACTCCCCCATGCACTAATAGATGAGGGTGTGGCTATTACTGGACATCTATTAAGGGTCCACTTCACTATTTATAAACCTTTCATTAGGGATTTCATATTCCAAATTGGGAAAATAAATGTTATGAATACTACCTAATTCACATCAAATTTCAGTATGAATACAAGAGATTAATTCTAATTCATAACATGAGATGTATCTCAACCACCCCTCTAGGGTTAGGGTCCTATTACCAGGGTATTTTTGGTTACAAAAAATTCAATTGTCCCATCCTTCCATGGAGATTAAGTGGGGAATATATATTACCAAAAGTATGATTTAAATGAAATTGAAGCATGCTAGTGTTTTTGATACATTATTTTAAAATATACAGTGATATCAGAATTGGTTTTACTTTTTTCCTTACTCGGGTTTTGATATTGCTGAGAGGGTACCATTTTAGAAGTTCATAGAGAATCTAAGATGAATATGAACATTATGTGGAAGGAGGGAAGTGTGAGGGAAATGGTAAATACACAATGGATAAACCATTCCACATTCTTTTCTTTACATCTAGTATGAGGAATCACAAAAGGGTTCCTCTATAGAGTTGGTTTCTTTATGAGAGGGGAGTTAACATTACGATCAACCATAAACGTCCTATCTATCATGAATGTTTACCTGATTTAGGAACACCCTCTTAATCAAAGAATGTACTGTTTTTGTGTGGGGGATCATTTTCATTAGAATTAGGAATTAAATAGATTAACCTCAAATATATAAGATTACCTATTAGTCTTCTCCTATATCTATAACCCACTATTTTAGAGACAGTATGGTGTATTCATAGGTGGTATAAAACTGACCAATTTTCAGATATATATGGCCACATAGTGTACCTGGTTCTAGGTGGAAGAAAATACATGATGTATCATAGCAAAAATGATTATTAATTATGTGTTCATGATATTACCTAATCACCAAAAAACATTTTTTTAGTGGTAGTGGGATGAAAATACAACTTATCACCATAAACAAGAATCATGTGTGAGGGGTGGGGGATGTTATCTCTTTTCCACACAAACAGATTTTTAGGCCCCATCCAAAATTGCGGCATTTGATTATAATTTGTGCTATGTGGTTTTATGTAGTTTTTAAATTTTACTCCATTTCTGTCTCCTAGTTTAATAATGTAATCCCAATTTCCCAATATATATTAATATGATCGTTGTTACCTTTTTGGGCCCAACAGATTCACAACCTATTTCAATTATAAGAAGAATAAAATTTTGGTAAATAGTGAGAATGTAATAAATTATGAAATATATATATTTTTTTATTGACAAAACATACTTACTAGAAAATAAATAATAAATGAGATATAATTAAAACAATTTAATTTGAAAACATGGTATTTTCCATGAACTGTTTTTGAAGTATAGAATCCAAAAAAATTCATATATAAATATCACATCCGTTTATAAAAATAGATAATAATTTTCACAATATTACATATATCCATGAACTATAAAGTATAATTTTGATTGGAATCATTGATACATAAAAAATTGGTAAATTACTGATATACATCATCTCCTACATAGTTATACACAACTATCACACTTCTAGGACAAATCATACCTAAAAATATTCTTCATAATCTATAGAAGATAAAAATAATAATGGGTGATCTCAAATACTCTATAAAGGTGAACAAGAAAGATATCAATCTATTATGATATAAATAATAAAATTATCATAGGTGTTTGACTACATGATCCTAACATACATTAATTAATAAAAATTAGCCAAATATATTCAATCAAGAATCATGATATAATTTTATTTTAATCATAAAACATAAGAGTTTTTAATTATAAATAATTAATCATTATTCATGAGAAAAATCACATGATGATGAAAAAAGTGACTGTCATACAAATAAACCTATGAAATAATTACTTTCGTCAATGACCATGAAAAATAACATAACATTGTATTTGATCAATTCCCAATTGTATAATTTCATTAGCCCTCCCAGTACTATGATAGTGGATGATGTCTCTTACTGAACCGGGTTCACACCACATTCTATTTCTTATTATCTCATGATATATCCACCAATACTCAATCCATCTGATGTATACGTAATCCTAGTCCCACCCATCACATAATGAAACCATAAATATCTATTAATGAGGATCAAAAAATATTCATTACATCATTATATTATCATATCATAAACCATGGAAAGGCAACAGTTTCTTTAATCATTTCATAATTTTATATTTTCCAAACCCATGGAAAATAAATGATTTTATTAATAATTTGATAATAATAATCATAAACTATCTAATGAAAGAATTAGTAGGTTACAATTGATATATATAAAATTATATGAATGTATGATATCAAATGATTTCATCATATGTAAAAAAAACCTGTTAAAATATAATAGTAATACGTCCTAAGAAAAATATCATTTTAATATTAAAATCGATTATCAAAAATATAAAAAATAATAAAATGTTATAGACTTCTTTTTAATTAAAAAAAACATGATACCTTTAAGGTAAGCTTAAAATCATTTATTTGTTAGGATTAAAATAAATTTTTTTCATGTTCTGAATGCTAAAAAAATATTCGATTATCATTTTCATTAAAAAGGTAAATAGCACTGATTTGATACATTGAAATATTATTATATTAAAAAGTTAAACATAGTCCATAATGAGGTAAAACGAATTTAAAAAGTCTTCAAAAAACAGTACAAGCATTCATGAAATCATTTTAGAAAACATTTATATGTAAAAAGTTTTTTTCACCCAAAGAGATTAATAATGTCTGGTTTTTATTAAAATATTATTTACGTATCTTGAGTACATAAAGAGATGAAAATGAATAAAAAATATGTACTTTATAAAAATATTATGAGAAAAAAATTTATGTGATTATTGAGAGATATATCATAACTGTTTATCCCTAGAAAATTAATTATGAACAATCCTAGTAAATAATGAGATTGTAACATAAATCCCTTACTAGATTTGTAACACTCGAATCGTAAGACACGTGAAAGAATAACATCAAACGAATATTTCAATACAAAAAAAATTAAGATATTTATGATATAACATGTCAAAGGGGTAGTATATATACCTCATAAATAGAATAATTTTCATAACATCAAACTTATATCAATGAAAAAATATTGATACAAATAACACTTACCACATCTGTAATCATGAAATAAAAACCTCTTAAAATAGAGAGAGTGTGACTCAGAGGTTTTTTTTAAATAACAAAAATATTCACGTGAATAATCATAAAATAATTTCAAAATAATTTCATACACCACACAAAGGAAATATGTGGTGAATATGACAAACTTTATGTAGAAACAAGAGTGAGATGAGAAACTGTTACCTCATGTCTTTTCATTCTTTTTACATGTTAAATAATCCTATATAACAAATATATAATTATAATAATTCTATTAAATGAAAAAATTATTCCATAAATTACTATATACAAATCCTTTATAATTTATAACAATCATTTAATTAAAGAATTTATATAAAATGGAATTTCAGGTGAAACACAGTCTATTTCCCATTAATTTTTTTGTTCGATACATACTGTACTTTAAAATTTTTCATTGTTTAATAATATATAGAATAATATTCATATATAAATATTATATTAATTTATCTTATGAACTTTTATAGTTGTTCATATATTTTGTTTATTACAAATGAATTACATCACTTCGTGCAGACGGTAATCTGTACGTATTCACTACTATTGATTATACTTTTTAATGATTTGTAAAACAGAAATGTATACAATAATTATTGTATCATTTTATAAAATACATATTTAATTAATTGAAATATATTATTATCTTGTTTCAAATCCATTCTATATTTGATGAAAGATGGTTATTTTTATAGAAAATACTATATTTTTCCTAAATCTTGAAAGAGTTATAAATCATTTCAAGTTAGAAAATTAACAATAATTCAAAAGTAGAAAATTTTGAAATTAATATATCGACCATAAGGAAAGCGGATTGAATTCATGAAATGTGGATAGACATCACGCCTATGTGTTCAATCATAGTTGTTTCCTCACAAATTCTTTTATCGACCACACATGAAACCTTGCGACGAAAAATTTTAATGGAAGAATTCAAATGTCTTAAATAATATGTATAATTTTATTCTTAACAAAAAAAAATTAGATCATCCAAAATAATCCTATATAACTCATGTTGAAGGAGGGATACCATATAAAAAAGTTGTATTTCTCGTACTGTGCTGAATTGAATGTTTTACGTGTTGATGTGATAATTATAAGATGTAAGAATTTTAAAAATTATATGATCAAATGTAATTTATAGTGATGAACAGTAAGTTCAAGTGATCAATCATAAGATCAAATAGATTGGAAATATTTTATATTATAAATATATGATAATAATTCTCAGAAATTGTTGAATTTGACATGGATATTAATGTGGCACACATAATGTGACAATATCTAAAAGGGAGTATAATATTGTTAAATATTATATTGTAAAAACCATTATTTGAATAATTAAATGTTATTTTGAATAATTTAATGACCCCAAATACAATGTTGAGTATATGGATTTCCAATGATGAGTTTTTAGTAGATCTTTTCTGAGAATGTTATTTCTTTTATAAAATACCAAATAATATGAAAAAGAATTATGTAATATATGATACGTGGATATAATGATATATTGTGAAGAATCATAGATCCACCTCCAAACATTGAAAATAATCTATGAAAAAAGTACATTGAGAAGATAAAAACCATCTTCAAATCAATAGAACTAGAATCCTTTATACATTGAAATATTTCACTTTTCTTACTCTGTTTTTTCTCTATTGACTTTTATGATTCTTGTAACCAATTTATTTCTTGATTCCAATATGCTATATAGTATTAAATAGTATTCTTATTTTCTATCAACATCTATATATGAATTTAAATGCAATTAAATTTAAGGAAGAGGCAATTTGGCATTGATTATCGACATATAGTTGTATATAAAAACCAATCTAGGGTTTGCAATAATTTTATTGTTTAATAAATGGATCATCACGATGATTGATTTCCATGTATATTGGACAATGTAATCTATTGATACTAAACCTCATGTATTTTTATTCAAATTTTTTTAAAGTATTCTTTATATATTTCAGAAACTATTTTAAAAATAAATTTAACAACACTACACATTGATAGTATGATCTGATTTTTGATAGCTATACTTTTTGGTGTTAGTAAAAAAATATAAAAATATTGGAATAATCATTAGACTATTATAGCTATGTTTTAATTAATATTTTATTACTTAATTAGAAAAAATCAAATTATATTTATCAAAAATATTATTTAATTAGGAATTTTTTTGATTGTGGGATTTAATTTTATAAATTTATTTTAACAAGATTTTTAATAAGAACCCCAATTAACCCACCAATTTTTTTCCCTATTGAACAACATTTGGTATCATTGGATTGTTTCTGATTTACTAATATTATGTTCATACCAAATATAATTATTTTTCTAGATTTTTATCTCAATGGATAATAGTTGGATTGATGGGACTATCACTAAACTGCCACCTTATTCTAAGGGGACTAATTTTTATCTATTTGAAATTAAAATCAAAACACCTCAAGAAGATATGGGGTTTGAAATATAGAATTTAATTAGATATCAATATGAGAAACTGAATGATGCTGGAGCTGATTATAGAGAATCCACTAAGGAATCTTATGACTATAACTATAAATATGTGATTGAATTATATAATTAATTTGGAGAAGATGAATTGAATATAATTTATTAATGTTTTAATTATCTTGTAATTTGGGATACCGTATCAATATCTCATGAAGGGACAGAAAATATAAAATCAATGGGATTAAATAATTCTAAAATGAAATATGACAAATTAAATATGAAACATGAATAATATATTTCTCAAATTTATATAACGTGTAATGAGATCAATAATATGATCAATTCACATAGAAATACCATACAAGAAATGTCTAAAGTACTTATAATTATAATATATTTATTTAACATATAGAGAAGAGGACCTATATTCATATGATACTGTTATGAATTATGAAAGCTACAAATAAAGGAATTGATATGAGAAGTCACAATGTATTAATAAGAGATCAAGGTAAATGAATATGTTTTTACACCAAAAAGGTAAATTGTGTTCAAGGAATTTCATTTACAAACTAATGTAATAGTCAAGAGAGACAGAATTAGTATAAGTAATGGGGAATCAAGTGGTTATGAGAATATGGATAACTTATCAAAAAGATTCAATAAATTATATAAGAAGATAATGTTATTAAAAATGAAAAAAATAAAAATAAAATATGACATCAATGTTTTATAGAAGAATGATGGAGTCTATAGGGTTACCTTCTAAGAGTGTAAAAGAAAAGGTAGTGTCACAGATGATTTTTCAAAGTAAAATTAAAAGAAAATGAATGGGGATAATGGAAAATAATTTAAATATTCTAAGAAATAAACAAGATGTTCATCTCTAGAAATATATATAAAATCTAATTTAGTTAAAAAAGTTAATAATTAAAGGGAAAATATTTCTTTTGGAAATGAAATATATATTTCATGAGTAATGAAATATTATGGAAGAATCATTTAATGAGATTTAGGATATGTATTAATGTATAAATAAATAATAGTCTTTACCATTAAATGTAAGTTTTTATCTTGCTATTGAGAGAGAAAACAATCAATATTTTCTTAAAAAATAATTATTTAAAATTAGTAAATGTGAAATTACCTATAGATATTTATAGTTTTTATTCTACAAATAAAACACTTAAAAACATTTATTAAGTCATGTTTTAAATAATCCAGGTGCTATTTTTAGTCATCAACATGAATATAAGAATAAATATTATAAAAAATAATTTATTTTGTGATGAAATATTACACCCATTTTAAATAATATTTTACAAACATCAAGATATGGATTAATATAATTTGGACCTAAGAATGATTATTTGACTAAGTCATTAATGTAATTTCAAAGTTATGTGAACAAATTTATTTGGCAGATATAGATTCCCAAACATTCAATTAATAACCTATCTTGAGCCAAGTAGGCTTGGGTAACAAAAACATTGTTCATATAATTAATTATTGTAAATTTGTTATAAAATCTCTATTATAAATATATAGAATCTAGATAGATGGTAATCCCGGAATATGACCTTGGACTTCGAAATATTTAAATAATTTATAGAGGGGATGGTGTTCAAGTCACCTTTGGTGAAAATAAAAATGAAAAATTATTGTCCATGGTCAATTTATTATCTCTAAAAATTTCTTAATTTCTAAAGTTTTATTTGTTAATGAATTAAAGTATAAAATCCATAGAATATATCAATTTTTTTATGTTGTTTTCAAGTGAAAAATTAAAATAAGGCTTGAAATTTTTATGATTCAAAATTTAATTATGTATTTAATTATTTGGGAAAGGATAATGTTTATTTTGTAAATTTAAATATATTTTTTGTCAAAATTTTTCTTATTTAAATGTATTTTATACTGAATGAAGGCTAAAGAATATGAGCCTTTGTTTTGATAAAATATGATCACCTATCAAATTATCTTTAAAGGGTTATGATAATGGTCTACCTGAGCTATATTTTCTTAAGGACAATGTTTCCAATCCCTATCTAAAGGGAATAGAAGACAAATTTTCTTCCATATCAAATAATAATGATTGTATATCTCAACCACTAAAAATGGTTCCGATTTACATATTTTGACCATATATAGTATTTTTGTTTTATTAAAACATTATGAATATGTATTTTTTGATTACTATTAAGTTATTCCATGGTTATATTTCTTGAATTACAACTTTAAATCATGTAGATGTTTTACAAAATATGAAATATGTAACTAAAAAAATATTTAACATGTCATTAAACCTGTTACAAGTGATCATGTTTCTGTATTAGAGAATAAATATATTGAATCATTATTCCCACGATATAGATATAATCATAATTTCTATACAACTCGAACTCCTCTACAACATTGGATTTTGTAATGAAATATTAGACCTCTTCAAGAGATATCCTGAACTATGCTTAGTAAATATGACTTACTAGTCCATTTTTAGGATGATGTGAGAAGTAAAAATTGTTATGTAATTAATATTGTATTAGTAATATATATTTTAAAAAAGAATTGATAGTAAATATCTAATGAAAATATATGGTAAATTATTTCCATTTTTAGTGGTAAATATTATTTTTAAAATTAAAAGTCTATTCATGATAAATTTTCATCTAAATGTGATGAGGGAATTTTTCTTTTATATTATACATATAATAAATTTTATATAGTCTTTAATAAGAGATGGAATCTTATTGCAGATTCTATTATTGTAAAATTTCATTATAACGATGTACCTAATAATAGAGTTTCTTTAGGAAATATGGAGTATGATATATCAAATTTGAGTATCAAAAAACACATTGAAGAAAAAAATGTTTTTTATATTTAATTCAAAAAATCTCCCTAAAAGGACCTTTTAGAGGAAATAAAATGATAACCTAGAAGAATAATGATTACCTTCAATAAATATAACCCACAATTTATATTCTTTAGATTATATTGTTGTTGATCCAAATAAGGGAATGAAAACATCAGAATCACTTATATACCATGTTGAACATCAATCATTACAATTAGATCTTAATCAAAACATACATCAATGAATAAATAAATTATTAACATTAGATAATGGAAATTCAAGAAAAATTGATTTAATTTAAAATAAATATATTATGTGATTTATTTGAGATACCTAAATACTATTTAACTATTGGTACTAAATGGGTACATAGAAATAATTTTAATGAATCATGTAGTATTATTATAAATAAATTCATACTAGTAGAATATGGTTATAGTAAAGAATATATAACTGGATATAATGAAGCCTTTGTTCCTATTGCGAGATATGATGATTTTAGAATACTTCTTTCTCATACAACACATATAAATTTCAAATTTTATCAAATAGATGCCAATAGTTGTTTCATTAATCATAATATTTTGGGGGAAGTTTCTATTGAAAAACACCATTACTTTTCCATTCCATATTATCCAAATCATGATTTGAAACTAAAAAAAGAAAATTATTGTTTAAAATAATATCCTAGAGCATGGTATGACATGATCACCACTTTTCTTTTTATAAATGGATTTATAAAAATCATTTTTCCTAATTTATAAATTTAAATAACATCAGATGATATTTTTGTTTCAAAATTTTAATTTAGGGGTATTATTTTTAGCCATTCCCTTATGTATTAAATTTTCAAAACTCATGAAAAATATATTTCAAATTAGTTTTATCGGTGAACTATAATAAATTAATGGTTTTAAAATAATTCAAAATAATAAGGAATTAATTTAAACAAAATAATGTTGACTTATGATTTACTAAAAAAATTATTAGAAAAATATTTTGTTATAGAAACTATAATGAGTACCACCTATAAACTAGATATTGATGAAATTGGTAAAGTAGTTGATATAACTTCTTATAGAAGTATTATTGGGTGCTTAGTTTAATAAACATTCATTTCAACCATCATTTTTTTATTGTGTCCATGTGTGCACAATTTGAAGTATAGACCAATGAATATCATTTAACTACTATCAATATATTTTTTAAATTTATCCAAAACAGTACTAATTTAGGATTATTTTATTCTATTGGTCATGATTTTTTATCCAATTATTTATTCTGATGATGAATTTTGTGGATGTAAGTAAGATAAAAAATAATCATTGGAAAATTTTATGTGTTCTGAATGTTTCTTGTTTCATGTTGTAGTAAGAAAATAAAATCTTTTTCAATTCCCAAAAATAAAGCTGAATACATAGCTTCAATACATTTTGTGCCCAAATTCTATGGATGAAACATTGTTTTTCAAGATTGAGAACATACATTTTGACATGTCCCTCTAAACCACGACAACAAAAGTACAATTAAAATTTTCATAAAAACATGTATATCATTCTCAAACAACACATACTAATATAAAACATCAATTTTCGATATATAATTTTCAAAAGGCATAAACCACTGAAAAATTCATTATCCTAGAAGATCGGGTTAGTGACTTTTTTACAATGCCTATGAATTTTGGGAGATAAAACAATATGAAACATTAGTTAGGTATGATTAGTAATGTTTAAAATGTTTTGGAGTATAAATTTAATATATTTTTTTAATATTCATATATATATATAAGTTATTTTTTATCAAATCGTTTATTATTTAATTAATTTAAACATATACCATATTTTTTAAAATAAGTATATTATTTATTTATATTTCCCCATGTATTATAGTTATAAAAATAATTAAATTAATGAAATATATCTAATGAAAAGATGAATAACCACACTCCCTTTTAACTTGAAACAAAACCATCTTAAAACGACCCTTCTCAGAAACCAGAGTTGTTTGTTTTGTAAATCCCATTAGTGTGTGGTCAAGATGAAGAGATAATTTTAAAAAGATGTTGTAGAATCATAAAATTATCCAATGAAGGAAAAGTCAAGTATGTGTAGACCTAGTAATCTTTTGAAGCCAAATATTCTTATTTTCAAAGTCATCCTAGAAATATAAGTTGATGTTGAATGGTTTAAAATGGGACATTCCTTTAGTATGATAGTTGTTCATCATCAAAGATAGATGATTTGCTTTTCATATTATAATTTCCCCTTATCTCTTCATTTAATAAATTTATTATACATGAACATGGTTTTTGAGGCTATATATCAAGAAGACATGATGATTAATATTTTTAATGGCCATGAATGAAAATTCCCTTCAACTTTTTTGGCTATCAGATTAAGGGTTCAACACCTTATAGAATTTATTGGTTATCATCGTTATTATCTTATGAATAATCCCCACTATGATATTGAAAATCTACTATAACAATTGTGACATGACTAAAGCAATCAAGGAATGAGAGGAAGTGAGATAATAGGTGATTGTATGATGTTACCAATGGTCATAAATTTTGGAATCTTACCATGAACGGGGGACTTTAGCTCAATTAGATATCAAGATCACTGATATATTTATAAGATGGTTTATGATTTAAAAATCAATCTTCATATATTCTAAATTAGGTATATGGTATAGTTATTTAAATATTATTCATGACTCAATTCAATTCCATACAACAAGTATATCTATGTTATGTTTGAATAGATTTGATTAATTCCTAAGTGAGTAACGATGTTATGATATTCTAGTGGTATTAATTTTAAGCAAACCACTTCCGAGAATATAAAAGGAATATGAATAAAATTAATATGAATGGTTCATTCCTGTGAAGTAACCTCCTAGGTTGAGGGATATAATTTATCCAGTCAAGGATCTAGATCAAATTTTATAAGAAAATTACTCTTCTAATGAGAGTGTTTCTTTGGATACTATTAATATATATGAAGAATATTGATGAGATTATGAAGAAATAATGGGTGTCTATCCTACTCAAGAATCATCATGGGAATTTGAAGTTTAAATTATAAATATTTCATTCATGAAAGGATTAGTAACTCATTAGGAGAAGAGAACTCCTAGATCCTAGCTGTTTACAACTTTTTTCTCTGATTCAGTGAGTTAAAGAGAAGTGAGTCCCATTGTTTATAGTCTTCCAATATTTCAGATTATTAGGAGCTATAATAATTGACTACACACCTCAAAGAGATGAATATCCACTATGAAACCCTATATTTAACATAGATTTATCTGATTCTACCAAATATGGTGATACAGATAATGTTGAGAAGGGTGATGGTGATAATGATGGAAATCCACCTAATATAGATGGTGGTTTCCTTCTATAAAACTGAAGAGTTTTAGAGATTTTTTTTCTATGAAAATCTTCAATATATCTAGAGGAACAAGTCAGAATATATACTTTGGATGATATTTTGATAAACTTGGATACACCTTCCTCTCATTCACATAGATTAGAAATCCTATTTGAGGGAGAACCTTTTTAGGATTCTTCAATTTGGACTTAAAGTGGTGGTGATGAAATATTAAAAAGTAGATCACATTTAAGGAAGTTGATAGACCATCGAGTATTTTCTCTCAAATAGAAGAACCTTAGAGAATACCATCTGATAATTATTTTAGTAACTATAGATATTTCTCCTCCTTCAAAACTATTCAAACACCACCAAAATCTATTTCTTATCCTAATAAATCTGATATATCTTAACAAGCTAGAAATTCATTTTCTCCTACCTATTTAATAAAATATTTGTACATCTTATATTTTATGAATTTAATTATAGATGTTTTAAAATGAATGGTTTCTCAGCATTAACTTTGTAAATTACTATTTATATAGGAATATATTTCCTACACAAATGAGATATTAGTATCAAACATCACACGTATGATTTTTTCACGCTAGATTCACTAAAACATTAGAAATTGTGTTTTAGAACACACATTGTGAGTTTTAGAGGAAATATTGGATCCCATTAGGCTAATTCAATGCACATGATTTCTAAAATAGACAATGGGTACCCTTCGATTATTGAAAATCCATATATCACTATAAGTATTAGGAAAAACTCATCCATCATATGTCTTTATAGATGAGGATATTAATAGTTGATTAATCTACCGGGAAATTTATTATATCATTAAATGTAGAAATAATATTAAGAATCATGTGCAAACGGAACGTACAATTCATTGATAAAAGCTAAATGAAATTGTTTGAAAAGAATTAGTCAAGACATCCATGTACAAATATGTGATCAATTGTGGAAACCTATATCTTATATGAATTTACACTAATGTATATCTAAAGTCAAATAATATTTGTTAATAGGCCTAAAAATTACCTGTTTGACTATAGATTTCAAAGCTATTATGGATAACCTCTTATTTATGAATCATTTTATGAAAAAGTTTTTTTAGAACATGTTGAATTAATACATATTATCAAACATTGATATAAGTATATTACTAATAAAAATCAAATTTTTTATCCTTATATATATGTTGAAAATAAACATATTTTTGAACTGCCAATGGAACTTTTTCCAATTATATCTTCATATTCGTGACAGGATTCAAAATTTAATTTTTACCTTAGTTTATACATATTCTATTACTCAAACCTCTATATCACTTATTTCACCTTCTAAATATCTATTTGATCTCACCATTTATAATGTGAAACATTAGATAAAACTAGTTTCCATGAGTATCACAGTTATAGAATCTACTCTAATTTCTCAGCCTATAAAGTCTACTACCGTTGTTAGAAAATTGAAGTTACCTTTTATTCCATCTAACCATCTAGACCCTAAGGATATTGGATCTATATATGGATTCTTATTGGTCCAAATTTAATATTTTTTTATCTTTAATGAAATATTTTTCTATCTATTTGTTTTCATTCAATTGTTTCCTTTAATATATAATCTATCTCCCTTTATATTTTATTTTTGATAACGCCTAATGGGGGAGTAAAATATGAAATATTAATAGACTGATATTATTATCTATTATATTCAATTCTCTATTAAATAATATTGAAATTATTATTTACATTATTCATTATTTATGTATTTATATATTCCATGATTTTATATCAACAAAAGGGGATAGTATTAGCTTAATCCAATAAGTCCTTATTATAATAATCTCATATCCAGTTTATGTTGTATCTAATATATTATATGTTTTATAAAAGATAACTATTTTCTAAAAAAATAATGAAATTCTTCCAAGACTTGAATTGTCAATTCATCATAGTAAGAAATTATATCAACCATGATTCCAAAGCGAAACATTGAAAACATAATGGATCTACAACATGGAAAATGAATCAACCATGTGGAAAGAGGATCAAATACATACCTTAGTGATCGATCATAGAAATTTTTTAATCAAAATCTATTACTGGTACCATGAGAAACCATTTGACATCAAATTGATTGGTTGTGAGAAAGAATATTTCAAAATATTGTAATTTTTTATCTACCACACGATGAAATAAGAGATTAAGTAAGATTAAAATAGACTAAAAGTTGAAGGAGAGAGAAGATATGAGAAATTTAATTTCTAGAAAAGTGATAATTAAAATATAATTCTTATTAAAGATCACATGTGAATACATAAATTATTTCCAAATTATGTGTTCAATCATAAGATAATGTGATCACTATTATATTAATGTAACAGAGAATAAGATAATATCAATTAAACATAACATATTTTTCAAGATATTCCATCCAAATTATTGATAATTGATGATGTTACCATGGATTTTGACATCAATAAAAATTAAAGTATGAAGATCAAAAACTGATAATTATAAAATAAAATATAACATTCCAACCACTTTTATATATATAATTAAATACCTTTTAGAAATATTTAACAACATCCAAATTCTTGTCGAGCATGATGATTTCTGATGATGATATTTTAATGAAAATTTCTGAAAAATGATTTTGAATTTATATAAACTATAGATAGCTAAAACTGAAAGAGTTAATTTATGAGATACGCATACATCATGATTTTTAATGACTGTAAAATACGAACCAATGCTCTATATTCAACACCTATGACTCTATTTTCACATGATATTCAATAAAATTTAAGATATATATATCATTTAATAAGACATTATGAATGAAAAAATGGAAAAAAATTTTGAAGTGAAAAAAAAATATAGAACAATATAAGTACATTAATTTATATTTTGAATTCCATCACTTCAATTTATCTTTTTTTCTTACATTTTCGGTGGATGATACTGTAATTATTTTATGCCACCATAAAACTATCCTATATTGTTTTGGAGAGAACATTGATACTATTAATAATTTTATTTTATCATTATTATCCCATGGTAACTATGGAAAGTAATATATTTTGTTGAATATATTTGTACAATTTTATAAAAAACCTGATCTTGGTTATGGATTGTTTTTATTTTTTAATAATCAAAGCTTAGCAGTAGGTGAATTCAAAGTGGAGAAGATTAGGAATCAAATTGAGACTAAACCTAGTGTATTTTTATTCTTCTATGTTTCATGTTTTTTTACTCTGTTTTGGACTCCCTTTATAAAATCTAAGTAATGAAACATAACATTAAAAGTCTGTTGTAAATTTTGAAGCTTCTTCTGTATATGGTAAGTAGAGTTATCTCAAAAGTTTGGAATAATCATTATATTATTCTATATGAGTTTTAGTTAATATTCTAAAAATAAATTCAATACATGTTAATAATATTTTCTTATAGTATTAGTTAATTGTTTTTTTTTCAAATTGGGGGATTTAATTTTTTATATTTCTTTTAACAGAAATCTTAATCTAGAAATCAATCCAGTTTTGTCCGGAGTTTTCCACTCTGAATAATAATAATTCACCATTCATGATTCAATATTTTTTCACAAATAATATATATATATATATATATTAAATCAATCACTATTACATCCATGTAATGGTAAAATAAATGAGGAATGACATTGATTCATGGAGTTTGTAGTCCACAAGTAAGCTCGAGAAATGTTATCTCTTTCCATATGATGAAATGTTAATAATGTAGATAACATAACTAAATAATATTTATTAAATAAAAAATTTAATATAAAATAATTAAAAAATATAATAACCATCCCAAAATAATGGTGATTTAAAATGAATCATATCTTTACGTAGATGAATTAGTCCACATGTATGCTTCTGCAATAATTTGATTTACCATTTAAAGGAAAGGATTTATGATAACTGTTTTACATGATCTTAATTACAATTTAATATATTATGGGAATAAAATCTATTATTTTATGATGAATACAACACATTAAAATGAGGTAGAATAAGAAATAAATATGTAGAGTTCGGGTAAGATGGATACCACTTCTTCGATAGACCTCCATTAGATCCCTACTAAGGACACTTGGAATCATATTTTAAGAATACCCAAACATATACTTCATGGATAAGGATGTAAATAACATAACTTTGTCGGTTTTGATTAATATAAATGGATCAAATTGGGGTAATTAAAATAAAGTTTGGGTGTCCTTTTATTAGGGGGATCAGGCACTTTCCTAATTTTTCAAAACATTGAAATATAATAATGTCACATTCCAGGAAAAGTGGTTTTGAATTGGATTAATTTAAAATTTAAGATGATATATGATCAAAATAAACTCATCTAATGGTATTTAAACATTTTTTTAGTTCCTTATAACCATTATCTCTTTAGTTTAACACCCCCTTTAACCCAATTTTCCTTATCCATGGTAATATATTTTTCAGACCCGAAGGGTTATAATTTTTATTCGAAGTTAAAAATTAGATAAAAATTTTAAATATATGATATTTTAGACCACATAATTTTCTCCTTGTATTATTTAAATAAATTTATGATTTTTTAGAAATATTATAAAATTTTACATAACATAAACTATTTTGAATGTCTTTTATGGGACTATTCATTTTATTTGACTTTGAAGATAGAATATCAAAATGTATTTCAAATATATACCTTCTAAATACAACTCATATAATTTAATTACATATAAACTTCATAGAACCCATAATTTATACACATTTATTTATTTTTTTAGGTTTTTAAAATTAATTATTTAATATTTCTACTAATTGTAGAAGCATCGTGATATCATTGAGAAAAGATTTGAGGTAATTATTGTTTCATTAAAAATAAAAAATAAATTACTATAATAAAAATAATTTATCAATTTTATGAATAATAAAATAATATATACCATTACATCTTTATGTCCCTAATAATAAAATGATAGTGTTTCCATAAGAAATGAGTAACATTTTTCATTATTTACTTATAATAACATATAAAACATTATCAAAGAAAAATGGAAGAAAAAATTCCATAAAAATTATATGATGAAGAGGGTCAAAAAAACATGTAGATTTAACGAATGTTTTGGGGTTATTTTAATATTTAATTTCATATTTTTAACCGTCATTTACCCATTTTACCCTTATCTATAGGACACATATTCACAATGGTCACAATTCATAATAAACAAAAAGAAAAATATATTATTTAAAAAATTTAAAACTGATGATTCCAAATATGGATTACACTTTTCAATATTCAATTTATATACATCAAATAAATTAATTTTAATATAAATGTGTATAACACAACAAAAAAACATTTCTTTGAAAAATGCGTTCATAAGATAAAAAATTAACCTATATCAAATTTTTTAGTATTTCATATTTTATTTGAATTAATTGTATTAGTAAAAATAAAATGGAAGTTGATTTAATTTAATATCAAATAACTAATATAATTGGTAGTTTTATGTTAATTTATTTCATGATAGTAATTGATATTATTTGAAAAATTAATAATTGTTTACTATTCACCAAAACATTAATCATAAAAAAACATCTAGAGTTTTCTCCATATGTTATGATTGATTTGTTTATTTCAAAAAAGTTGTTAATTTTTTTAAATTATATTTAAATTATTTAAATAAATTGATTATTATATTTACTCAAAAAAATTATTAGAGACCATTTTTGAAGAAAAATTATTTTTAATGAATACAATGTGTTTAAAAAAAATTAATGCTTATTTCCTAAGAATTTTCATTATTTATTTTATTAGTACTATTATACATATAATTTATAATTATTTTAATCATGTCCATTCTTACCAAATCATCCACTCAGTTAAAATAATCACATTTAAATAACAATATTTTTTAAAGCTAAGTGTTATGTGCTATGAAATTGTTAAGAATATTATTCTTTAAAAATAAAATTTTGTTCTGTTAAATTCTACAACCTCTAAAATAAATTTTTTTATCACAATTTAATAATAGTCATTAGAGGTTCAATATTTAAAATTATGTTTTTGGAAACTCACATCATACACTGGGATAATAAATATTCATTAAAAAGAAAATGAATAACATAATGGATACCAAAAATAAAATATTATTAGGTTTAAAATATTGAAAATCATTAAGAAAATGTTCAAATATAGATATGGAGGAGAAAAATCACACTATTAGACTGTAATATGGTGAAATAGAATATGTTCACGATATAATTCTTAACCACAAAACCATACATCAGTGAAGGGTAAAAAGAAAATTAGTTCATCCGAAATGATAGTTGGAAGAAACTTTTATCATTTCATGATAGTTTTATTAGAGTTTAAGGATTATTTAACTATCGAATTAGGGTATGTAATAAAATATACAGATATGATTTATTTCCATTGAATAAGTGAAATTTCATCCTTTGGTTGTGCTTTGATTAACTTTTACTTCATTCCTTCCTCCAAGAACAAAATATTCAAGATCAATTTTTTTATTCCTAGATCATTGAAATTAAATAATAATGGATCATAAAATGAATCCAATGATGAAAAAACATTCCACTTATCTCTATATATTTACCAAAACCGAAATGGTAAGCATAAGTCACCAAATATTGATAAATATTCATATGAAACAATGATACATTAATCTCTAAAATATTAACAAAAACACCCAATGAGCAACATATACCATTCTATATGTTTTTATACGTCACAATCTTCCTAATAATATTTATGAAAATTAAAAACCCAAATAATTAAAAATAAGTTCAATATAATTACAAAATAAAATAAAACATAATCCCTAAAAAATAGAACGCATAATATAATGCTTGACACTAAACACATGAATAAAATGATAATACATTCTTATAAAACCTAGAAATCATTTCCCAAAAGAACATCAACCACCATCAAACCATAAAAAAAATTTAATGATTCCAAATATTTTGCAATCCTTAATCTTAAAATGAACTCGTATATATCAATTATATTCAATAAATCTATAAATACAACATAATTCCTCAAATAATTTTTTTTCATCAATTCAAAAAAATTTATTGAGGTCATAAATATTATCCAATTTAATTTTTTAAAATGAAAAATCTTTCTATACAAAATAAAAATTATTATCTCGAAATTGTAAATTTATTAAGAATTATCTATCCCCTAATCATGTGTTCTCTATAAAATATTACCATACCAATAACTAAATATTATTTGTTTTATTACTATTGAAAATATTCCTAAAATTCCTTAAAAATAAACTATTATAGAATAACCCTTAGGTGTTTCATAATTTCAAAAATATCATCGATAAAAAATAATATAACATAATTCAAGAATCTAAATACATAAACACTTCAGTCATTCAACACTAATTATTTCAAAAACATATGCATATTTTTACTCTAGGATTTAACCCATGTATTAGGGAACTAACATGAATTATTCCCAAGTTCCCCAAACATAAGAACTGAACATATAAATGGTACTTAAAGATACAGATTATTTCTCTCCATTAAGGCACTGATTTTTTTTTATGAAATTAAAAGATTTATTCCCTTCTTTTCCAAATATAAAACATATTCACATTTCCTTCAGACGTTTTCGTGGGGGGTTTTTTCTTCATTCAAGGCATGCTTGAGGATGGATATTCTTAATTCATATTCTTCCATGAAACAATATTTTTATCTTCTTATATGTTTTAAGCATCTCTCAAAAGATGATGTTTTCAATCATATAATATGACCTATGATAGGGAAAAATCACAATGTTTCCCACTATAAATCGGATTAAATTAGGTTTCTCATGAGAAAACTCATTAAATTTTCTATCACATTCGGAGTTAAAGCAGTCCGTTCAAGTTCTATCCATTGACTAAAACCAAAAACCATAGTGTGAGAAATAATAATAATAATGGAAAACCATATGATCATTAGAAACCATTCATAAGATATCTAAATCATGAAATATTCATTTGAATCTATAGCACTTTATATTTATGGTTGGTTGCCTGGGGTCATCATAATTTTAAACACATCTCAATAGCTTATAATGAATATTTTAATTAACCCTAGAATATCACCCATGAGTTTCTTTCAAGGGTAAAATTTTAGACCCACTCATCATGCCATGGTAACGATTGGGATAATATCAAATCCCACCCATTCATAGTTTCCACAATTTGGTGAATCTTTATTATAGACACATCCACTATCTATTATCCAAACAGTGTGGTATTTTATAGGAAATCCACACTCTTATTTTCCATAAGATAGAATTTTATTATAAACATGGGAATATACTAAGGATTATAACAAAATATTCGCATCCAAGATTTTATAAATATCTAAAAAATCCTATGATACCAACTATAAAGACCCAAAACATTCAAGGATAAATATTACATCTCACTGGATGAATTTTTAATATATTTAAACATACTAAACATCTAATAATCATAAATGTTTTAGGTCATGGGAAACATGGATTCATAAAAAAGTAGTACATAAATGATTTACATCATATCCCACATAGTTACTTATAACTATAACCCTTCTAATATAGATCATACTTAAAACCTGTTTTACCCCACGGATGGAAATATATGAAATTGTGTG
Source organism: Viscum album (assembly GCA_963277665.1). Lineage (NCBI taxonomy): Eukaryota > Viridiplantae > Streptophyta > Magnoliopsida > Santalales > Viscaceae > Viscum > Viscum album. Next base: position 1,955,769,646 of record OY728125.1, read on the forward strand.
CCTAGATTCTATGTAAGGGTAAACAATATAGATATCAATATATGATAATATTAAATAACAAGATTACCATAAATGGTTGATAACCTGACCATAACATAAAATAATCATAAAAAAGCTTTCCATGATATTCAATCATGAATCATGGAATGTGATTTTGTCCATAATAAATCATAAGAGTGTGGAATCATCAGCAATCAATCATTATCCATGTGAAAATGTCACAAGAATAAGTCATAATTTTGTTGAATATATATATAATAACAAAAAATAATACCATTAGTCAAGGATCACAACCAATTATATCATGTTGTACATGGTTTAGACTATATTACATCATTTATTTAGTCAATGTTTACTCCAAATACTATCATAAAGGAAAAATGAATCTTATGAAACATCATTGACTTCTGATTCTAGTTCACATTATCTCATGAGATAACCAAATATTAATAATTTATTTGAGGTATATATAATTTTGGGCCCACTAATGACATAAGGAAAATACATATGTCTATCAGAATATTATAAAAGATTCATCATATTATTATATTATCATTTCATAATATGTAGGAAGGAAACAAGATTCCAAAATATATCATCATTTCATCATAGAAAAACATATAGAAAATAAAACAGTGTCCTAAGAATATCATCTTCTTAATAATAAACCATCCAGAGAACTAATAAGAAAGCTACTGTTGATTCATATACCCAGTAATGCATAATTGGTATCAAAGGATGTTACCATAGATTCAAAAATTCCAATAACTAATAATTGAAATATTTCTTGATTAAAATACCCTTTTCATTTTTAAATCACATATTTTAAATGTTTAAATTTTAAAAATATTATGGACAATATTTCTTGGAAAACAACTATAGAAACATGTACCAGAAGCTTCAAAGCCATGAGTAGTTCTGATGGTTGGAAATTTAATTCATGTCGTGTATATTAAAATAAATATTCCATTATCATTTTCAGTCATACAGTCAAAAGTGACTCATTAAAAAAATTAAATGAATATTAATTTTTATTTTTTTATAAAATTTTAAACATGGGTAAAAATGGAATTAGAAAGTCATAGGAGAATAATAAAAACATTATTGAAAACATCTTTAGAAAAAATCTATATGGAATGAAGAGTATTTTCAACTGAAGAGGGAAATAATGTTGGGTTTAATTAAAAATTTTATTTTGGTATCTTGAGTACATAAAGAGTTCAAAATGAAATGATTACATGTAATTTCATGAAATAATAATATGATAATAAAATGAATGTGAGTTTTTAGAGATAAAATATAAAATTTCATCATCAAAATCATAGTTATAAACAATCCCTATAACCAATAAAAGTTTATACTTCCTCCCAAAACAATTTGTTAACTTTAAAAATCATGTATCCCAAGAATGATTAAAATCAAATGAAACTTTAGATATCATAAAAATAATTATATTAATGATAAAACATGTTGAATTTTCATTAGATACCCCTCATAGAAATCAATAGGTGCATAAAATCAAACACATCTCAAACAATTTTTTTTAGATGAATAACCTATACCAAATTGGAAATATCTTAATAAAAATCCCATGAAAAAGAGAAACATGGATGGATTTTTAAATACCCATTATTTTCTTGAAAATAATCTTAACATATATATATTAAGTACATACTGTCACACCCGAGTTTTTATTTTATTCATTATTTTTGGTTTATTTTTATTCTCAGTTTCTCCCTCGAGTTGTTGGTGATTTGGATTTAAATTCCATGTTTCATAATATTTTTCTTTTGTTTTATAATTTTGGAAAATTGTTAACGGTTAATAATTCTACCTCTTTTAGACAAGCCTCAATTTAGTTCAATTTCTACATTCATGGTTTTAGCTTCATGGGTTTCAAATGGTTTGATCTAAACTCTTCTTTTAAAATAAGAAACCATGTGAGTATTTGGATATCTCTGGTAGAGAATCTGTGGAACAAATAAAAATTATCCAAACTATGAAAAAGGCATGCACATGGGTTTTTGTATTTTAGAGAACAATTTTACTTGGTTGGTGCTTGATTTCCAAAACCATGTGATTGCGTAGGGTATTCATTATGGGCTTCAGAGGTGGTACATGGTTTAGAAAACCATGTTGAGTAACTGTGAAAAGTGCACAGGTGCCATAAAATGTGAATGTTCCTTTCTCCCATCAATTATTTTTAACTAAAAAACCCCCTCTCTTCCTCCCTTGTCTTGTGTGATATTAGGGGATCTATTCCTTTATTATCCGAGACTTATATTCTCTACCAAGGGTATATCCAAGGTGTTTTTATGGATTGGAGCTAAATATTTGGGGTAATCTCCTCTCATCTTCCTCTTCCTCCGTATTTCATTTTAACTTGAGTTATTATCTTCCTCCGGCTTCTGTATCTAGGTTTTCAGTTTCATTGTGTTTAAATTTGGGTTTTTCGGTAGTTAGAGTTCCTAATAGATGTTCTTTCTTTTTAGAACCCTCATGGAATTTTTTTAGGTTTGTTTTATTTATTTTATTTGTGTTCAGGGTAGGATCATTTTTTACTGTTTAAATTTAAGAATACATTGATTTCATTATTTTCACTCATCCATTGGATTTTAAATTATAATTTATGATTTTTCGAGTAATATTTTGATGTGAAATGATGTGGTTTCAATTTTTTTAAAGTGCATGGAGTAATTTTATTAATCAAATCATAGGAAGTGTCTGATAAAATTATTGGTTGAATTTTTATGTTCTTTGGGATTTTGGAGGAATGGATTGGTCCTTGAAAATGTATTTGGTCTACAAAATATAGGGTTGAGGTCATTAAATGTATATTAAAAGTGGTTTCAGAATAAATCTATAGTTGTGAAGTAAATTCCAATATAGGGACTGGGAAAAGGCCTAATGTTTGTTTGTCTAGTCATGGAATCAAGAGGGTATTTTATATTTATTTAACTTTTTATGTGTATAGGGACATGGTGTGTAATCATTGTGGAAATCCATGTCATAATAAGGAATTGAGTCTGAGTTCTCTTAAGACCCGTCATTCCTATGGATACCTAGGTCACATGAAATAGTTTTTTCAGGGTGTTTTAAGGATGTGGATGAGATCGAAGTCCACCCCTTCATAATACACCGAATACCTTTTTAAGGAGTAAGATGCTAGTTTGGGATCATTTATAAGAACTTATTCTATTCAAGTATTCCTCCCATCATTGTAGTTGTGTTTTTAGGGATTTTACTTTCCTTTTATTGCTGAAGGATGTTATAATCTATTAATAATATTTTTTTTAATGGAAGTGAATTTTGGAAATTCTGAATTTTTATTTATTGGATGATGGTGTGCTTATTTATGTATCTTATTCTTTTAGATTCTCCTATAGGGTGAAAGTGGATTTGTTCTGTGTGTCTTATGAATCCTTTTATGGTGGAATCACCTTGTCTGAGTGAAGCGAGTCCAATGGTATGTCATGTTTATTGGGTTCTTTTTGGAGTTTTATTGTTTCTGTTCTGGTCTAAATTGTCAGTTTTTGGAAGGTGATGTTGGTTTCCATATATTTAGAATTATAAAATTATTGGGATTTTACTAATCCTCTAGTGTATGTATTTTTTTTTATGTTTTTTGGTTTTTCTTAGCAATAGGGGTTTTCCATTGGAGGTGTTTTATTTTGAGTTTTATCCATCTGGATGAAGATTCCACTTTTTTGAGTATGCCCAATAGTTTTTCATGGGGGATTATTATGGTGGTTCTAGTTCGGTGGTTTCTTTTGTTCATTATAACTATTTGGAGTTCATTGTTTTTTTTTGGGTATAAGTGTGTGTTTTTAATCTTAGCAGTAGTTAATGTTCATTATAGTTTTAAGAATTAGATCATGTGGGTATGTGAGACATTGTATTTTACAAATCAATTAAAAATTATGTGTCTTTCTTGGGGAAGAAAACACAATGGTGGGGAGAATTTTCATACCCCATTATTTAATTTCTTCTGTTATTTTAGTTTAACATTCTTGGTTTTCTACCAATAGTTTTTTGTGTTCTGGATTTAAATTATAAGTTTTGGGCTTTTTCCCTCATTTCCTTAGTTAAGGTACATGGTTATGGGGTAACTGGGTAACCACTTCTTGTTGAGCTCCCTTTCAGTTCAATTTCTTCATGCATGGTTTTATTTTTATTGGTTGGGAATGGATTGATCTAAACTATGTTAAATAACAGAGAAACATTTTGAGACTTTTGATGCATCTAGTTAAAGGTGAACAACCCAAGAATGATTAGTTAAACTGTACAAAAGTTGAGTTTAAGGTTCTATGGTCTTTTGTTGAACCATGAAACATGATTACTTCATGGTTTCTCAAATCATGTGGGTGTCTAGTGTATCAAATATGGGTAAAATGGTTAGTAAATACTTTGCGAAATAGTGCGACCTAGCTTCGCACAGTGCCCTTGTGTCAAAAAAATGTGAATTTACCTTTTTACCCTCTCATAATTTTAACCCCAAACACCCCCTCTCTCTTACTCCTAGATCGTGCGACCTAGGGGATCTACTACCTTATTCTGCAAGCCTCATATTTTATCCCAAGGGTATATCCATGTTATTTTTTCATGTTTTGTTGCTAAATATTAAAGTTAATATAATCCTCCCTTCCTCTTGCTCCACCTTCCATTTTATCTTAATCTATTCTACATAATCGACCTTTTGGATATAGAGCTGATGTTTCATTTATTTTAAATTATGGTTTTTGGGTTTTTATGGTTCCTCTTGGTTGTTTCTTCTTCATGGATCCATCATGTTGTTGTTTCATGTTATCATTGTTGATGCACTTATGGTTTGAGGTGGGTTCTTTTTTCATTTCACCTTTTAATTTATGAATACATTTATTTATTTATTTTTTCACCTCTCTTGTATTGTAATTAGTGATGTATGATTTATTGTGTAATTTTTCTATGCTAAATCAGGAGGTTTTATTCTTGTTTTAAATTTTATGGAGTTTTTTTGTTAACGTATGTACACCAAAAGATTGATAAAATATCATCTTGGATTTTCTATGTGAATTGTGATTTTTAATGAATTGGTTTTCCCTTGTAAAAGTATTAGTATTACAAAATGGTGTTTTCGGTTCCATAAATGGATTTTTAAATGGTTTTGGGATTGTAAATGAAGTGATTAGTTTCACATGGAAATACGTAGTTTCCCCAAGAGTGTTTGAGGCCCAATTAGAACCCATATAAAATATGTTTTCTTGAAAACTCTAATTTTTTTATCATATTTCCTTGGTTATGATGAATGGAGTGGGATTTCCTTGATGTGGGAAAACCATGTAATCAAATAGTTGAAAGGTAAGATATTTTTCCTAGGAGGTTATTTGGAGTGATTCTTATGTGTGATGCATGTATGTGCTATATGTATTTGTGGTTGGTTGCTTGATTAGCTTCCTTGGAACACACCACTTTAGTATTGACATGGGAGCATGGTATATCCCACATATGTTTGTTGAACTATTTCAAAAATATCTTAGGATACCGCTCTCGCTAGTTTCCCTTAGTGTCGACCTTTCTCTTTTTTGGGATTCCCCCCCTCAGTTAGGATAGATAGGGTAAGACCGAACGTGTTGGAAAATTATGTCATTAGGTGAGGCATAACTACGGGATAAGGCACGTTTTAGTATGTTTTAGATTATCCACTAAGCTATTAGGTTCTCCCATGTTATTTGGCACTTATTTTTTTAAGATGGATGATATATATTCATTGTTTGATTAGTTAAACATACATGATACATTTTATTTCTGTTACTGTGTAATCAATGCTTATGTGCTCTTTTGTGATGTTATTATTTATCAAATGTTATGTGTTGGTTTAGAAGTATTAATGGAAAATGTTTTCAAAATATTTTACACGTTATTTATCACATTTTAGTATATAAATTTCCCTTTTTACCTAATATTCTATTTTCTCCTCTTTGGGAAATAATATTGTCATTAATGAAAAAAATGGGTAATGGTTTATGTATTGTTTTAATGAAGAAAATGAGTGAAAAAATAGTTTTATATATTTTATTTGGAACCAGGAATTAATTGAAAATTTTTAAATCAAACTACTTTGGTAATAGAACTATTTAGTCACACCAAATGTGTTTTCATACTCACACCTATATTTTCTTCTTGTTTTTCATTTCAGGTGCAGGTTATAGCTTGTTTTCAGTCATATTTGGAGTAGTTGAGTATTGGGATTAGAGAGTGACACATGGGGACACATGCAGGCTTATTGATCATTAGGATTAGTTTTGGTTTTAATGTTCCACTTTTTTATTTTCATTTTATGTGTAAATGATGTCTATTTTATAAGGTTTAATTATTTTGTGTCCCTGTATTTATTTTCCCTACTATGGTTTATTTTATTTATTTTATGTGAAATCATTTACTTTTGTACTTTTTGATTCCCTTGGAACTTCTCTCCAGCCTATGAGGATTTAGACAGTTGCTCGACCATTGTCACAAGTCCAATCTAGTGACCAATTTAGGGTAAGTTCGAGTTGTTTTGTGACATATACACCAAATTGAGGAAACAAATAGTTAATATGGAATATCTGTGATGGAAAAAAATTAAGGTGGGAAACCCTTACCTCGAGTATCTTCTTCCATCATACACATTCCTAAATCCTATACAATAAATAAATATTTACCAAAAAACTATTCCAAAAAATTCCTAAATAATTTACTATATATCCTTATGCTATAATTTCTAATTATCCATTTATTTATAATTCTTCCATAAAATGGGAATTCAAGTGAAAATAATCCCATTTTCAATGCATGTTTTTGATCAATGGTATTAGAACAAGAAAATTTGACTTTTTTATCATATAAATTATAATAATAAAGAAATAACAATCATATGTACACATCATGGATATTTTAATAATTTTTCAAACAAGGTAGGTATGAAAAATGATTTACAACTATTCATGAAGATAGTAATCCATAGGAATGCATGAGTGATGTTTCCACTTTTCAATGATTGGAATGAAATAAATATAAATATTAATTTTTATTTATAAAAAATAATTATTACATCATAAATTTAATATTTATTTATTTAATTTATTCTTATTTAAATTCATGTAATGAGAAACTGAATTTCGAATCAGATCTCTAGGTGCATGTAACCCTGACCAACGTTATCAGTATCTAATATATATAAATGTAAAAATTTAAATAATATATTTTAATTAAAAAAAATAATTATCTCATAAATATTATATATAAAATAAAATCAGTCATAATAACTAACCATGAATTATAATGATGTAATATGCATCAAATCACTATGTGATGGAAGTTGCCCCCCCATATGCATGAGAGAAAAATTTTCTTTTCCATTTAATGAAACTTAGGCCATCCAATGGTGGTTAAATAATAAAAATAACATTTAATTATAATTTTGATACCTAAATTATTATTTTAGGATGAACAACATTGATTTAATTGATGTAGATAAAGAAACAAATTTAAAGAGTGTGGGTATGACGATTACCTCTTTTTTGGTATATGTCCATTAGATCCCTATATAAGGACCTTTGGAATGGTTTTATATGAAAACTAGAAAAAATATATAATATATATTGAAGAATAGAAGATAAATTTTTATTTTTTGGTTGATCTAGTTAACATAAAGTTGTGTAAAGAAGAAAAAGAATGAGATTCTTTTTATATGGGAGTAAAGGGAAACACTTGAAATTTTTCGAAACATTAAAATATTATAAAGTCAAATTAATTTTCCAATTGTTTTGAAATTGGACTAATTTCAAATTATATATTATATAGTATCCATGAAACTCATCTAAAAGGATCAATAAATGTTTTAGGTCATTTTAATACCGCATTATGGTGGTATATTTTTCAATCATTATGGGTTTTAAATATTATTTTTTAATAAGAATTTCATGTCAAATAGTCAAGGTATGTCATTATAAACAATAACCCTCCTCTTTTCATGTTTTAATATTTTAATGATTTTTAAATCAATTATAAAATTATTATATAATGTAAAATATCATTTTATCATTATTGGAACAATTCATTAAAATTAATTACAATGTTAGAAAGGCATCAATGTTTTTAAAATATTGACCCTTAGACCATCAAACATACATTATAATTACTTAAACAATTCATAGAACAAGAAAATTCATCAAAATTTTATTTATTTTATGTGTTTAAATATAATTTTTTTATTTTTTATATTCCTTGCACTAACATTGTGTTAACATTGTAGAAGTATTTATGGAAATTATACAATCATTAATAAAAAAATAAGTTACTATGATAAAAATATTTTATTTATTTTAAAAATAATAATTTAGAAAAAATGATAACCTCATTATGTGATAATAAGAAAATATTAATTTTTTCGTGAAAATATGTTATCATTTTATATTTTTCTTCACTTAAAATCATTTATAAGTCATTTTCAAATAAAAACAAAATCAATTTCCGTAACATCAAATCTAAAATGATGATGGTTGAACCCCCCCCCCCACCTCATATAATATATTTTAAAACATATGTAGGGTTATTTTTAAGTCTTATATAATTATTTTAAAAAAATTATACAAGTTTTACCATTATCAAATTGACAAATATTTACCATGATTACTATTCATAATAACAAAAAATCAAAAGTGGCCACTATCAAATTTTAAACAAACGATTCCAAATATAAAATCCATTTTTCACAATTATATATTTGGTATAGGTGGAAATAAATTTATATCAAAAATTGTAAAACTCAATGAAAGATAATTCTTTGAAAAATGAGTTTTTAAGACTAAAAAATAACATATATCAAAATAATGAATACTTATGAATAAAAGGGAATTAATTAGATTAATAAATATATTGTTTTTCTTGTTTCAACTAAAAACCAAATCAAGAATATAATGGTACATTTAAATTATATTATTTAATGAAAAAATAATGGTATTTGAAAATTTTGTGTTTTTCAGTATTCAATGAAAAATAAATCACATTAGAAAAATCCAAGCATTTCTCCCTAAGTTAATGTAGACATTATGATTAATATTTTAATTTTGTTACAATAAATTTATTAATATTTTATAATTTTGATGTAATATTTACTCAAAAAAGAAAATAAAAACTATAATTTGAAGAATTTTTCTGATGCATAAAAGGACATTAAAAAATGGAGTGCTTGTTTATTAAGAATTATTCCGTACATTTTTATTGATTTGGAAAATTTTAAATATATATCCAAATGGTATTTCTCATATTTACACCCACTAAATTAATATCTAGGATACAATGATCACATTTAAATAACAATAATTCTCAAAGTATAATGTTGTATATTAAGAAAGATATCGACCTTATTGTTTTTATCAACTAAATAAATGGGTTGTTACGTAGTTTTTTTCAATTAATTAATCAAATATAAAATATTTCAGTATATTAACTACTATATTGGTATTCAATTAATTATCAATTTATAGGAAATTATATTATGAATAGTAAATATTTAAAATTTAATTTTTCTATAAAAGTTTTATTATTTATATTTAATAGTTTCATTTTAAATATATGTTTTTGTATTATATATTTTTTATGAAAATAATTTTATTTTTTAATTCATAATTCCTAAATTATCTTATGGTTATTTTTTCTATATTTGCAAGAAGTGGTTGATGTTTAAGTGTTTAGTGAAAAATAATTTTTTTATAAATACTTTCACTTTTATAAAATAATTATAAAATAATAATAAAATAATTTATTTTAATAATGGGATCCATAGACCAAATTATGTAATAATTTATGATTATCATATCATATGTATAGTGATATATGTATGATATACTCTTCTGTTGTTGTGTAGGCCTTCCTGTTTCCACTATTTTAATTATAATGTCTATAAATTAATTTAATATAAAATGATAATAGAATATCATAAGATTAAACGATAAAATTTATATACTATGACATTAATCATAAATATATTTCATATTTTCAATATATATCACGCTGACCGAAAAAATTCGATGTTTGACTCTCTTCTATTGAGGGCTCATAAGCATTGAGACATCTTTTCATGATGATCATAGTAGGTGATCTCTAGCTGTGAGATCATGAAGACATACCCACCAATAAAAACATCATGTGATTTGGAGTTCATTTGATTATTATCTATAAACATTTGTATTGGTCTCGTAAATAGAGATCATTATCATTTTGTTCAAGTTGATCAAATTTTTTGATGTATGGGAACAACCACGATAATAAAATCAGGGAAAGGTAGCTTAGGTTTGGTAAGTCATTGGTGTTATGGAATTCCATTATTGATGAAAAAAATAATTTTTCTCTTCCATGTTAAGGAAGTTATATATTTTGGTTATAGTTGGTCAGGATGTTAATACCTTCATAAAACCATGGCCATGACAGTAGAAGGTAAATTTTTCGAATTAGATCAATACATACTAAATCAAGGAAGGGGAATGGCACAATTGTGAATCATACTTTATGAAATATTTAATGAAAAATATATTATATTATCATGTGTGTGTTCATAGGTTGTTATTCATTACTATGACAATCCTTATCTCTTTAAGGGACTTGATGGGTTTTTAGACTCCGCTCTTGGTCTGTGAATAATATACACTACTATTGAAATAAGGGCCTAGAGGTCACAGACAATAGTGTATTCAAGAATCTTCCTTATTCAAGGGAATAGGAATATAAGACACGGTGGGCCCCACCACAAGGGTCTAGGTATTGTCCAAGGATGTTTGATTCACAAAGAAAAAAATAAATTCATTATATTCCTATTAAGAATAATTTGTATAGCATTTATTAATTATGAAATAAATTTTATAAATGAATATATGTTTAAAATATTCAATTATATTTTAATATTTGTGGGAATGATGAGTAGAGTTTATTTATCGATATTTATCATGAAATATATTTATTATATTACACTGATGTAAATATAATATAAATTGAATTTATGGCTTATTAAATTAATCATTATATCATTTATATAGTGGCTAAAAATATTCTGGGGATAGGGAGGAAATTATGCGTACATTCATAACAGAGTATAAATACATGAGGAGAGGGTATTGCAAAATAATATTTATTGATCAATAGAAAGATATACTATCTCTTATTCTCTCTATTAAATTCTTGAGAAAGAAACTCTTGATCTAAGTGATCAAATCGAGATCTCTCTCATGAATCACATGCAATGAAATGGAGTGATCATTGTTGCATGAAATGATTCGTCAGATCTCTACACTAGCACACAGACTAAGATAAACAACACTCCCACATATTTTTTGAAGTGCATGTGGATGATCTATAAGAATTAGATATTATATTTTTTTTATAAGAAACCATCGATGACGAGGAGATTAAGAGCATGACTATTTATCAAACTATGTATTTATGGGTTTATTTTATCCTTAATATATATCATGTGTGGTCATCGGGATTAAACCAAGTTGTTTTTAATTGATGATGACTTTTCTACGTCAATCATTGATAAAATCTTTTAAGTGCTCAGTCCAACACAATCATGATCATTCCCTAGTATGATTAATTTTTATCAGAGCAATGTTTGATGAATTTATGCCAATTCAAAAATTAATTTTTTATTAAATAAAAAATATGGCATCATCATGGTCCCACCAATGGGGATAGTATTTCAATCAGTCACTGGGTGTCTAGTCTACTACCATCCAATGTTTTTCAATCATGTCAAAATATATTTTTTTTTATAATTAATTGTACAACTTGTGTATTTATATATATGTGGAAATACCCTAAGGAAGTCATAATTGATATTTTTTGGAAGACCGCGACACCTACTGGAGTTCTTATAATAGAAACATTAATTTCTAGAACCATTATTTTTATTTTAATAAAATTATTTTTATTATAAAATTATTATTTATTCAAAAGCCTACAAAGTGGTATAATATTTCTTATAGGGTTTCGTTAGTTTTTTCAATAAAATAAATAAAAGTAAAATAAGAAAATATTTTTTTAGAATATATTTCTACTAGTGATGACACCTTGGTCACCTCATCCACATTGTGGATTTGTCATAAAACCTTAGGTCATCCTCTCTACGATAACCAAATATTGACTCTCCACCTTACTGACACTGTTATTTATCCATCCTCCACCACTTGTCCAGTACCCTCCCTCCCTCATGGAACCGTCAAACCAGTTGGGTGCTTGGAACTGACATCACAAAACCACTGGTATCCCATTTCCATGGATGACCTCTCCTGACAAGGACCACTATATTGTGCCCCTATTCTCTATTCACTAAACCACCTTACGGGACCCCATCATCAGATCCCTATCCAAAACTCTTTGATAAAGTGGCCGCATATTACGGCGGGCCACATCTCCTACACCCTTTGTGGAGGTCTAACCACCAAATTCACCACCAAAGTAACCACTTCTCACGACCCCTCGACCTCCTAAACAATCTATGAGGCTGATGTGGCCCATGCTCCCCTATCATGCCTATATAGCTACGACGCGACAAGGCCTTTGGCACATGGTCATAATCTCAGCCAGATCAACTGAATCAGTCGGTCCCCTCCCTTGAACTACCCACGAGACACCATATCATCAGACAGGTAACCCATGTCAAGGTCAAATCCACCCTAAAACTAGATTCGAGAGGCTCTTTCTGAACCATAAATGGTATAGGCGGGCCACCCCATACTAGATTATCCATGTACATGGTCTATAATACTGAAAAAATTAATACCAATTTAATTAAAACAATTATTTTAATTTCATTTTAAAACTATAATTTAATTATGAAGGTTAAAATAATTTAATTTATGTATTAAATTTCATCAATTAATTAATTGAATTTTTGGTATTAAAATAAATTAAGGTAATGAGATAGAACAATGAATGTTTTTGAATTAAAAATAAGAATAAAATTTTAAATCAATAAAATTACCCAGAAAAATATTTTAATGAATGTTTAATTTAATTTACATATATATTTTAAATTCAAAAGATTAATGTGTATTGACAGATAATGATATATAGAACGAAAAATGTATGAACGATGAATGTTTGTTTATTTAATGTAATTCAACGTTTGGAATAATTAGTTAATAAATGTCTCTCTGCATGTTGTCTTGGTCATTAAATATATCCGGGCATGGATGCCCCTTTTCTAAATAGTAAATTATACATTGAAGATCTCATCAGCTATTTGTGGGAATTTACATATTACGATCAATACATGAAGTGATGTACTACTTGCCTAGTTATGGTGATGCACTAGATAATATTTTGATTCAGTTGATGGGAAGGTGCTCCAACTCAAGTCGCAAGGGACACGACACTAGGTATTACCCCTAGGATCTATATTGATCAATTATTTATTCAATGGATTAACCTTTATTATCATATCATGATCAAGTCATCATTTTATATTTTATTATTTATAATTTTTTACACATAAAATTTATCCGTGTTCGCATAGAATAATAAACAAGCATGCCCAGATAAAATGTACATGTCATGCGATGAATATTTTGTAATAATTGCATTATTTAGTTATGAGTGTTATCATATAGTATGTTCTTATAAGATAAAAAATTATTTCATTTCATCACAAAAAAATAAAAACCCCCAATGATATAATAAGTCAAAAATGCATTCCATCATTCAAAAATGGATGAAATGGGTGTTTGGGGTACTTGTCAGCCAATGCTGAGGGTGTATCTAACTACCAGGGAGTTATTATGAGAGAGGTGGTTGAATTGGATAATGTTGTATCAAAGAAGTAACCAAAGTTAGATTTTGTTTAGCTTTATTGGAAATCCTTGAATAAATCATGTTATGATTTTAGAATATGAGACCTCACTCAACATATCAAGGAACTAAGAGTAAATGTGTTTAGTCAGTCAAAATCCTACCTTGAACCATCCAAGTAGTTGTTTATCCAAAAACTATTGACTGTGAGTGGAGGTTTTGTAATCTATTCCACTTGAATACTCAAGAGACAATATATTCTAATTGTAGAAAATATAGTGTTTAGAAGTCTATAAAATAGTAGAACACATTTTATGATTTAATTATTTAATCCAAATGTCTAAATAGGTAATCAAGATAAAAATGTACAAATCCACTAAATTTTATTTTTTTACAAAATGAAAAGTAATTCCACATGAAATTGTAACACCCCGAGCTTCCATGATACACTTATCTTTCAATAAGGCAATAGCTTGCATTGTACGCAATTTCCAGATTCTAACACACCGCGACCAATAAAAATAGCCATTATGAATAGTAATACCCTCGTTTTGAAATTATATATATATTATATTTCAAAATGGAATTCATTTTTGGATTCGTAATATCGAAATTAGCCTATGTTGAATTTTTGGTATTTTTCTGAGAACTTCCAATTTTTAATGAATAGTGAAAAATACATAAAAACAACTTTTTTAATCAAAATAATTTAGAGTGATAAATTATACTATTTAGTGGTTTTAAAGTATAATTAGAATATATTTTTACCATTATATCCAATGGTGGTCATTAGAATTAATTTCACTTTGAAATTGCACATAAAAAATTGTCAATCTTTTGATATATATTGTTACTTAAAAACATGCTATTTGTTGTGACAGCGGAAATTAATTATGAAATTAATTAATTCAACTTATATGTTGTGAATTTTTTAAAATAGAAATCATTTTTTAAGTCGGAATATCAATTATATCTTAGGGTAAAATTTTGGCATTGTTCTGAAAAACATCAATTTTTGATGAATAGTGAAACCACTAAGTGGTAGTTAAAAAACAGATTTTTTGTTTAAATGAAACATTACCAATTCTGTGATTTGATTTTCAAAAATCCAACATACGTGGTTTGCATTAGGAATTAAAATGTGGTTCAATGGGATACAAATAATATTTTGATGAATAGTAACTTTTAAGTTTAATTAATGGCGATTAAAGGTAATTAGTGACATTTAAGGTAAAAATGATATTATAAAAATATGAAAATATCTTGACACTTGTCCTACCCTTATTTAATGAGTAATTTCCGACCAAGAAAATCCATGGGTCAACTTAGGGACTCTATGCAGCCACATGGGTAGGAAAATGACATTAATAACTTTTTTTTAAAGTAAAAATAAAATTGTCACAAACATGTGTTGTTTTACTAAAACAATTATTACATGGGGAAATATAAGTTCACTTTTTGACTATAAATATTCATTGGAAATATAAAACGATTTTATACATCATTATATTATTTATATAATTTTTAGACATTAAATAAATTAAAATATTTATGACACCATGATGATGCAGCGATTACCTCATTAATTAACGATTTAAAACAATGAAAAGATAATGTAAAATATAAGACTTACACTTGTAAAAAACCTATTTAATGGGTAGATTTAGAACCCTTGTCACCTTATCCTCGAAATATATAATTTTGGGACCATTGGAATATGAAAATCACATCATAATAATGTTACATTTCATTAATTTCCAAGAGTATCCCTCCTCTCCTCTTATAAAAGGCCCCCACCACTACCACCTTATTCACACCTTCCAAGCCATTTGACTCAGACAAACTCAGAACAAATAATCTATCAAAATTCCTATCTTACTCCTAGAATCCTCTCTTTCGGCAGAAGTCTTTCCAAGGAAGCCTTTGGCTCAAATCAAAAAGAGTTGCCCAATTTTAAGGTAATGTCTTCTTTTATGTTCTTTTGTTTTATTTTCCTTCTCCAACCCCTTAAACTCTTATTATTCCTTTATTTTTTAACAAACCCAGTATCTTCAATATAATAGTATATTTTTATGATAGGTATTTGAGCTACACTTACACACACCTCCGTCTAATGGTTAAAGAACATACTGTTTCCGTGGATGGTGAATTACAGCCTCATGAAACGATGATTGTTATATCTTCTCCTACCACCTCTCGTGGTAGCCATTATGATGGGACTATATTTATTTATGATATATATTATATTTATTTCCGCTCTATGCTTCTGTATTTTACTTTTAAAACATATCTTTATGCTTTTCATGTTGTGCAAATGCGATAATTTCATTTGAGGAAGTGCGGACTACCGCCCCCTCAAAGTGATTTGAATCGTTAATGCCTTATGTGGGAAGTATAAAGTATTGAGTAAGTGATATTATATATGATATTATACTTTTATTATAATATAACTTTATATCATTATGTTTCATTCCATTAAAATATGAAATAGAAATGAAAGTAGCGTTCATACGTACGTACGGCTTACCGTCTCCATGAACGGTGCATTTCTTTTCTTACCTCTAAATGTAATGTAATATTATAAAGAAAATTATATAATTGATATATATGATATATATGATATCAACATCATGAATATAATTCATGATGTAATGGATATTTTACCACATGAACAACTTGTAATTATAAGAAGTTTATTTTTTACTCAAGTACCAAAGATCGACAAAACGACCGTTATTAACTTAAATAATTACATAATGTTCATAACATGGTAATAAGTGATATAAGAGGAATAATTAAATTGAAAATGGTTCTTAATCAAGTATAAAT
Source organism: Viscum album (assembly GCA_963277665.1). NCBI lineage: Eukaryota > Viridiplantae > Streptophyta > Magnoliopsida > Santalales > Viscaceae > Viscum > Viscum album. The sequence continues at coordinate 1,955,786,278 of OY728125.1, forward strand.
TAACTTCAGTTTATTTTCCAGGAGGTTAAAGAACGATCGAGTCAAGTCGGACACGAGGTAAGGGAACTTCTAAACCCAATTTCCGTTATTTGGGTTAATATCCTACTTTCAAATAATGTCATGTTATTATTATGTTCTATCTTGTATTTGTACTTCCTTTTTGTGTAATTATAGTGAATACACATAATAGTTCTATTTTATTTCCTCTCAATCTCCTTTCATTGAGGCATATTTTGTTTTATACACAGCTTTGTTTTATACGGTGTATAAACCCCTTTAACTATTACGTTTATTCCAAAAGAATATTTTTTTTTGATGTACGTATTCGTCAACAACAAATTCTCCGCCGCCGAGACCATTATTTGAGTTTCGGCTTCCTCTACGTTCCATAACTATATTTTAAATGAAAAATAATTTCAAATTTTTAATTTTCTTTTATTTTGGTATTGAAAATTGTTTTGAAAGTGTTTTTTATATAAATGTGTTGTATTGATATCTTGTAATTGAAATGTGGAAATGTTATGATTCCTTTATGCATGTTTTTTTGTGATACGATTATGTTATGGATTTAGATATGTTTAAACCTATTCATATGAGGAATGCATTGGAATTAATAAGTGACGGGTGGAGCCTGCTATAACTCATCGATGCATCAGTAGGTCTCATGAGAAAAACTAGTGTCTTTGCACGAGGCCTTGACAAAATCTTATTTGTAGTCTTTTAATGAGACCTTGGCTACGTGGTTATGATAGTCTGGCATTATGCATTCCATCATTATGAAAGTGGTTATTGATATTGCATGTGATTATTCGACTAGTAGAATATCCATGTGAATAATTAAATGGAATTATTTCATTTTAATTTTTCCATATTATGCTGATGTTCAAGTTTAAAAGGCTTTATATATCTCTCATTTTGTTTTAATTACATTAATATGAAAAAAAGATGAATGTAGCGTTCATGCGTACGTACGACCTACCGTCTCCATGAACGGGGATTTAAATTTTTTATCTCCAAATGATATAGAATAGTTTAAAATGAATATATACTACATATATATGATATTTAAAACATAAATAATATTTGGATATGATGTACCTATAACTACATGGAAAATTGTTTTCCAACAAGTTCGATTTTTACTCATGTACTGAACATCGACAAAAAATGTCGGATATAAACTCACTTTATTAACAAATTATTATAACATTATAATATGTGATATTAACTGAATAATAATATTTAAATGAGGTCCTTAAGAAATTATAAATTGACCAAATTTTATTATTCAAGAGATTAAAGAATGATCGAGTCATGTCAGACAGGAGGTAAGGGAACCTACCCCTCTTTTTATTTTTAAGTACACTCTTTTATGTCATTCCTTTTAAGCTCATCTTTCTTATGTTTGTGATGTTCTTTTATATTACTATTACTGTACTTTTTATGTTCATATTATGAGGGACCCTATTTTCTCTCATCAATCCATTTTGGATGTTTTGATTGGCGCCGTTAGGCTGCCGAATTTTCATAAGAGATCCAACCTCTCTCTTTCTTTTTAAGTTTTCTCCTTTATGTCACTTATTTTAATCTCCTCATTGTTATGTTGGGGGATGTTATTTTATATCCCTCTTACTGTAAATTTTATGTTAATATGATGAGAGACCCTATTTGATATCATCAATCCATTTTTGGACGTTTTAAGTGGCATCGTTAGGCTGCCGACTTTTCGTAAGGGATTTTTCATCTCACTTTTATTCTCGTGAGATTTATGCTACATTTCCCACCATTTCCTTCGAGTGGTATATGCACTTCCCATTATTCTACTCTTTGTGTAATATAATTTCATTTATTAGTTTTTACATCAATGTTGTATTGTCCTTCTTTCAAGGGGTGTATGTTTCGAAAGATACCCAAGTCGGTAAGGGAACTTTTCACCCTCCTCTTTTTAAAAGAATTCTTTTGTTGGGTCTTTTAATTTACATATTTTAATGTTGGGATATGTTCTTCTATATCCTTATTGATGTAAATTTTATGTCCAAGTGATGAGATACCCTTTTTATCTCTCATCAACTCATTTTCTGAAGTTTGAAGTGACGCCGTTAGGCTGTCGTATTTTTGAAAGGGAACTTCTTAACAAAATTTTGATTCTTTGGGATAAACTTGTACTCCTATAATATGTCATTTTATGAATATTTTTTAATGACTTCTGATTGTTTTACACTTAATATCAACTTATATTTGGTGTATTCTTTTGTCACACATAATTATGTAATTGATTTTTCCTCAATCCAAGGATACCGTCTTTGTATTGGACTTCGTCTCAATCTTCATTCATTGATGCATATTTTTTTATACACAAATTTCTTTTATATGGTCTATAAACCCCTTTGAATTTTATGCTTATTCAAAAGGAATATTTTTTTATATGAAGTGTTTTACTAAATGACAAAAGAAATGTTTTTTTGTCGTACGTATGCGGAGACAATGACTTCTCCGCTGCTGTGACCATTATTTGAGTTTTGGTTTCCTCTACAAGCCATTCCATTTTTTTAAATTAAAAATAAATACCATGTTTTACTTTTCCTTTATTTTGGAATTGAAAATTGTTTTCATAATATTTTTATTATATCAATGTGTAGTATTTATATCTTGTGATTAAAATGTGGAAATTTTATGTTTCCCTTATGCTTGTTTTATGTGATACGATTATGTTATGGTTCTTGGGAATTATTTTGAATATGGGTGGTTCTGTGATAAAATAATGGCGGGGGAGCCCGATATAGCTCTCCAATGCATTGGGTAACGCGAAGGAGTTAAACGTTAAGGTTTCCCCGAAGAGATTTAGGGAATATACTGTGATGGGTATTCCAAACGTAACCAAGATGGTTACTCCCTACGTAAGAATGTTATGAATGCCTCATGTTACATTTATGAATTATGATTTCTATGACTTATTCATGATTTGATGAGGTATGTTAAAATGCTTATGTTATATGAGTAAATTATGATTTCATACAAGGACTAATGTTTTATTTTCGTACGTTTATATCCTTTACTGATCTTTTTATGCTCATCCCATGTTTTTGAAATGTTTTTCACAGGTCAAGGGAAAGGTGAAAGATATGATGATAGTGTCAAGGAAGTGTAAAGAATGAATCCATGTTTTATTTTAAATATGTTTCTGTTGATGGGAAAAACGAATACTATCTTTTATGTAACCACTTTGTTTAAATGTGGAATGTAATTCATGATTTATGATCTAATTCTCTAAAACTCTAAACCTGAAAAAATCCTCAATGTGAATTATTCATTTAATTCCATATTAATTAAGGTTTAAGGCCGGGGCCTTATAGTTGGTATCAAAGGAGGGTTTAGATTACTTTAGAGGTTAGGGTATTCTCTAAGAATAAGTGACATTACCATAATGGATAGGATTTTAGAAAGAGTCATAGTTTTGATAAAGTGAATGAGTAACTATATCTTAGTGTTTTTCTTCCTCATTAGTACATGATGGTTTTGTTGATATAATCACACTGACATTTTAGTTTTTAGTGAATGGATGGATCTAGTAGGCACCAAAGTGACAATAGGTTTGAAGGAAACTGTGGTGGTTCTCTGATTAAGAGACTGGATGAAATGGGGGATTCAATGAGGAAAATCATGGCTGTTCTAAACGAACTATCAAGGAGTCAAGATCAACCACATGTACCTTTGTATGTTCTGTAATGCATCATGTACGAGATGACCAATCGATTTGGAAGTTCAGGTAATAATTATAAAGGTAACCATTAGGGTTTATATGATCCTTACTTTTGAGGTAATTATGGGTTATTATATGTTATGATGGAAAATGAAAGGCATGAGATAAACATGAGGTTAAAATATGTTATGATTATTTTTGAATATTTTATCTCATTTTGGGGAATATTTTAAGAATTATATAGTTTTGGAAAAAGTACAACATGCAGACCGTGTGAAAACCCGTCGTGTCGGACAAAGCTGCGGGAATCGAACCGACAACCAAAGTGCGACTGGTATTTATCGCCTACCACTGCACTACTTGAAGTCCCTGGTTAGTTTGACTAATTCTTTTTAGTTAGATTATTTTAGGAATCAGGAGTATGTTTATTTTGGTTTATCTATGTAAATGATTAACCTATCGTCGAGGATATGTGATTAGGTTAATTACTTTTCAATATGAGAATTTAAGAGGGACTGATGTTATTTGGAGATAAAAGTTAATTTTTACCTTGGAAGACTATTTGATTAAATCTTTCAAATATTTGGGTTTCAATCTTAGTTTGGTTTACGTTGAAGAATTTTATGGACAATTGTTTATCAAATGGTCTTCATTGAACTTTGGGTTTTTTGGACAAATTTTGGAGATTAAGAATGGATTTTCTTTTTATAAAGGATTACACTTTTGTGGATTATCTGATCTCATACTAACAATTTTGGTTTTTGATTTTTCCTAAAGACATGGGAAATATATAGTTCTCTTTTTTGGATTAGGTTATTCTCAATAAGATGATTATAGTACTCTTAATGCGAATAAGTCTTCCTAAAAACTCATCTTTTGGAAAAAATATGAGTTTGATTAAGGAATCTAGTAAAAGTTGAAATTCTACATGACAAGTAAGTATGTTTCATTATGATTTAGTTATTCTCAAAAATAAATTCCTCAATGAAGTGTAACTGAAAACAAAAATGTTGTCTGTTAACTTTTCCTACTGGGGAATCGAATACCGTTTAACCCATCACAAGTTTGTGATTTTCTTATGGTTAACTTTCTCCTAGACATGTTTACTATCACTCTCCCTCAAAACATGACCCTTTTTTCCTCTATATCCATGTTTTCCTACATGGAATCCTAGTATGGGTTAACTCGGGTGACCTTTGTACTTCTCTTTCATTATTTTAATGTGATTGTTTTACTAACTTTTTTTCCGATGTGGGATATTCAATGAAGTTTCCATGCCTAATTTTAAAATTGGGAGGATGCAATTCCCAAAAGGGGGAAGGATGTAACACCCCAGGTAAATAAATAATATGAAATTTTCACATTTATCCATATTTGTGAATAAAATATTAATATAACTTTAAAGGGGACGCTATGCTCGATGGCGTACCCAATACGCAACAACGAGTTTCTTGGGAATCTTACGTTGCACTCTAATAATAAAATAATATTATTTTAAATTGTAGTTAACGCCTAGCCGTTGTAATGGCGGGATTGAATATAACTAACTACAAAATTATTATATATGTTTGTGAAATATTTTTATATTTTACAATAAATGTTAGAGGATTAAAAATGTGAATGAATCTAATTTTTAGCGTAAACATTCTAATATTTTTTTAAAGGTCGATTAACCGACTTTTGATGACGAACCTCTTTTAAATCCACATTTTGGAAATATAATGTGTTATATTTGACAAAATAAAATTCTTATTTAGAATCGGGACATCAAAATTTACTTTGTGTAATTTTTTGGTATTTTTCCGATAAAGTTCATTTTTAATGAATAGTGAAAAATGTTGTATTTTAATTCAAAACCTCTTTTTAATCTAATTTATTTATATGATTAGATTATCTTTTAAATTGGTTTTAAAGTTAAATTAGAATATATTTTTACCATATAATCCAATAGTGGTCATTGGAATTAATTTCATCTTGAAATTGGACTTAAACTAGTGTCAATCTTTGAATACTTATTGTTTCATAAAAACACGCTATTTTCTCTGACAGCAGGAATTAATTATTAAATTAATTAATGTAAATTATATGTTTTGAATTTTTTAAAATAGGCATCATTTTTGAATTTGGAATATCAAATATAGCTTAGTGGGAATTTTTGGTATTTTTCTAAAAAACGTCAATTTTAGATGAATAGTGAAACCATTAAGTGGTAGTTAAAGAAACTGATTTTTTGTTTAAATGAAAATTTTCCATTTCTGTGATTTGATTTTAAAAAATCTAACATAAATGGTTTTCATTAAGAATTAAAATTTGGTTCAATGAGATTAAAATAATTTTTGGTGAATAGTAACTTTTAATTTTTATTAATCGCGATTAAAGGTAATAAGTGTAATATAAGGTAAAAATAATGTTTTTATAATATTAAATGACATAGACACATGTTATACCCTCATGGGATGTGTCATGGACTACCAAGACAATCAATGGGTCAACTTGGTGACCCCATGGAGCCACTTTGGTAAGAAAATGACATAAATAACTTTTTATTTAAAGTTAAAATAAAAATGTCACAAACATGAGTTGTTTTACTAAAACAATTTTTAAATGGGGTTATACAAGTCATATTTTTGAATATAAATATTCATTAGAAATCTAAAAATATTTCCTACATCATGATATTTTTTTTATAATATTTAGATATTAAATAAAATAATTTATTTATGACACCATGATGATGCAGTGATTACGTCATAAATGAACGATTTAAATAAAATGAGAAGATAGGGTTAAATATAAGTCTTACAATTGTAAAAAACCTATTTGATGGATTTTTTGAGAAACCTTATCACCTTATATTCGAAATAAATCCATTTGGGACCTTTTAAATCCGAAAATCAGTTTATAATAAAGTAATATTTTATAACTTTCGAAGAGTGCCCCTCCTCTCCTCTTATAAAAGATCCCCACCTCTACCACCTTACACACACCTCTCAAGCCTTTGGCTCGGACAAACCCTGCCAATTTCATCTCTCAACATCCATCTCTTCATAATTGAAGCCTCACTTTGTGCCGAATCCTTTCCAAGGAAGCCTTTGAGCTCAAATCAAAGAGAGTTACCCGATTTAAAGGTTATGCCTTCCCTTGTGTTCTTTTGTTTTATTTTTCTTCTCCCAACCCATAAACTCTTTTTATTACCTTTCTTTGTAACAACCCAAGTATCTTAAATATACCATAATGTTGTTATACGAAGGATTCGAGCTACACTTTCACACACCTCCGTCTAATGGTTAAAGAGCACACTGTTTCTGTAGATGGCGAATTACTACCTCACGAAACATTGATTGTTCAATATTATTTTAATACCTTAAAAGGTGGCCATTAATATGTAACTATATTTATATATGATATATAAAATGTTTATTTTTTTCCTTAATCTTCTGTATTTTTCATTTATGGCATACCTTTATGGTTTCCATTATGGGTAAACGCGATATCTTCATTTTAGGAAGTGTGGACCACCGCCCACTCAAAGTGATTTGATATGTTAATGCCATATGTGGGATGTATAAAGGATGGAATTAATGGTATTACATATGATATCCTACTGATATTATAATATACCTTTATATAATTATTATTCAATTCCATTGAATACAAAAAAAGAAATAAAAGTAGTGTTTATCCATATGTACGGTTTACCGTCTCCATGAACGGTGCATTTCATTTCTTATCTCGAAATGTTATCTACTATTATAAGTACATATATATAATGGATATATATGTAATTTATTACATATAAATGAGTTATATCATTCTGGAATTATAATATATATCTCTCTCATTTTTTTTAATTCCATTAATATGACAAAAAAATGAAAGTAGAGTTCATGTGTACGTACGACCTACCGTCTCCATGAATGGTGCTTTTAATTTTTTATCTCCAAATGATATGGAATAGTATAAAATGATTATAAACTGGATATATTTGATATTTAAAACATAAATACTATTCTGGATATGATGTACCTATAACTACATGGAAAATTCTTTTCCAACAAGTTCGATTTTTACTTATGTGCCGAACATCGACAAAAACGTCTGATATGAACTCACATTATTAACCAATTTTTATAACATTATAATATGTGATATTAACTGAATAATAATATTTAAATTAGGTCCTTAATAAATTATAAATTGGCCAAATTTTATTATTTAGGATATTAAATAACGATCGAGTCATGTCAGACACGAGGTAAGGGAACCTACCCCTCTCTTTCTTTTTAAGAACACTAATTTATGTCATTACTTGTAAGCTCATATTTCTTATGATTGGGATGTTATTTTATATTACTCTTCCTGTAATTTTTATTTTCATATTATGAGAGACCCTATTTTCTCTCATCAATCCATTTTTGAAGTTTTGATCGGTGTCGTTAGGCTGCCGAATTTTCATAAGAGATCAAACCTCTCTCTTTCATTTCAAGTACTATCTATTATGTATCTTCTTTTAAGATCCTCGTTGTTATTTTGGGTGGATGTTCTTTTATATCCCTTTTTCTGTAAATTTTATGTAAATATGATGAGAGACCCTATTTTATCTCATCAATCCATTTTTGGATGTTTTAAGTGGCACCGTTAGGGTGCCGACTTTTCATAAGGGATTTTTCATCTCACTTTTATTCCCGTGATATTTATGCTACATTTCCCAACATTTCATTTTAGTGGTATATGTACTGCCCATTATTCTACACCTTGTCTAATATACTTTCTTTTATGAGTATTTACATCTATTTTGTATTGTCCTTCTTTCATGGGGTGTATGTTTCGAAAGATACCCAAGTCGGTAAGGGAACTTTTCACCCACCTCTTTTTAAAAGACTTCATCTGTTGTGTCTTTTAATTTACATATTGTAATGTTGAGATATGTTCTTCTATATCCTTATTTATGTAAATTTTATTTCCAAGTGATGGGATACCCTTTTTATCTCTCATCAACTCATTTTCTGATGTTTGAAGTGACGCTGTTAGGCTGTCGAATTTTTGCAAGGGAACTTCTTAACCCAATTTTTATTCATTGGGATAAACTTGTACTCCTTGAATATGTCATTCTATGAATATGTGTGAAAGACTTCTGATTGTTTTACACTTAATATCCACTTATATTTGGTGTATTCATTTGTCACACATAATTATGTAATTGATTTATCTTCAATCCAAGGATACCGTCTTTGTATGGGACTTCGTCTCAATATCCATTCATTGAGGCATATTTTGTTTTATACACAACTTTCATTTATATGGTGTATAAAACCCTTTGAATTTTATGCTTATTCAAAAGGAATCTTTTATTATACGAAGCATTTTAATAAATGAAAAAAGGAATGTTTTTTGTCATACGTATGTGGAGACAACGACTTCTCCGCCGCCCTGACCATTATTTGAGTTTCGGCTTCCTCTACAAGCCATACAATTTTTTTAAATGAAAAATAAATACCATGTTTTTATTTTCTTTTATTTTGGTATTGAAAATGGTTTTTATAATGTTTTTATTATATCAATGTGTTGTATTGATATCTTGTGATTGAAATTTGGAAATTTTATGTTTCCCTTATGCATGTTTTATGTGATACGATTATGTTATGGTTCTTGGGAATTATTATGAAGACAGGTGGTTTCATGATAAAATAAGGGCGGTTGAGCCCGATATAGCTCTGCAATGCATTGGGTAACACGAAGGAGTTAAACGTTAAGGTTTCTCTGAAGAGATTTAGGGAATATACTATGATGGGTATTCCAAACGTAACCAAGAGGGTTACTCCCTATGTAAGAATGTTATGAATGCCTCAAGTTACCTTTATGCATTATGATTTCTATGATTTATTCATGATTTGATTAGGTATGTTAAAATGCTTATGTTATATGAGTAAAGTATGATTTCATACATGGACTAATGTTTTATTTTCATACTTTTATATCCCTTTCTGAGCTTTTTATGCTCATCCCATGTTTTTGAAATGTTTTTCACATGTCAAGGGAAAGGTGCATGATATGATAATAGTGTCAAGGTAGTGTCAATAAAGAATCCATGTTTTATTTTAAATATGTTTCCGTTGATGGGAAAAAAAATACTATCTTTTATGTGACCACTTTGTTTAAATGTGGAATGTAATTCATGATTTAAGATCTAATTCTCTAAAACTCTAAACCTGAAAAGATCCCCAATGTGAATTATTCATTTAATTCAATATTAAGTAAGGTTTAAGGTCGGGGACATATAGTTGGAATCAAAGGGATGTTTAGATAGCTTTATAGGTTAGGGTATTCTCTAAGCATAAGTGACATTACCATAATGGTTAGGATTTCAGAAAGAGTCCTAGTTTTGATAAAGTGAATGAGTAAGTATATCTTAGTGTTTATCTTCCTCATTAGTACATGATGGTTTTGTTGATATACTCACACTGACATTTCTATTTTTAGTGAATGGATGGATCTAGTAGGCACCATAGTGACAATTGGTTTGGAGGACACTGTGGTGGTTCCCTAATTAAGAGACTGGATGAAATGGGGGATTCAATGAGGAAACTCGTGGATGTTCTAAACCAACTATCAAGGAGTCATGATCAACCACTTGTACCTTGCTATGTTCTGTAATGCATCATGTACGAGATGACCAATCGATGTGGAAGTTCAGGTAATAATTATAAAGGTAACCATTAGGGTTTATATGATCCTTACTTTTGAGGTAATTATGGGTTATTATATGTTATGATGGAAAATGAAAGGCATGAGATAAACTTGAGGTTAAAATATGTTATGATTATTTTTGAAGATTTCATCTCAATTTGGGGAATGTTTTAAGAATTATATAGTTTTGGAAAAAGGACAACACGCAGACCGTGTGACAACCCTTTGCGTCAGACAAAGATGCGGGAATCGAATCCACAACCAAAGTGCGACTGGTATTTATCACCTACCACTGGACTACGTGAAGTCCTTGGTTAGTTTGACTAATTATTTTTATTTAGATGATTTTAGGAATCAAGTGTAAATTTATTTTGGGTTATCTATGGAAATGATTAACCTATCATCAAGGATATGTGATTAGGTTAATTACTTTTCAATATGAGAATTGAAGACCAACTGATGTAATTTAGATATAAAATTTAATTTGTACCTTGGAAGACTATGTGGTTAAATCCTTCAAATATTTGGTTTTCAATATTAGTTTGGTTTACTTTGAAAAATTTTATGGACAATTGTTTATCAAATGGTCTTCGTTGAACTTTGGTTTTTTTTTGGAAAAATTTTGGAGATTAAGAATATATTTTATTTTTATAAAGGATTATACTTTTGTAGATTATCTGATCTCATACTAACAATTCTGGTTTTGTATTTTGTCAAAATACATGGGAAATATATATTTCTCTTTTGTGGATTAGGTGATTCTCAATATGTTGATTATAGTACTCCTAATGCGAACAAGTCTTCCTTAAAACTCGTCTTTTAGAGAAAATATGAGTTTGATTAAAAAATCTAGTAAAAGTTGAAAGTCTACGTGACAAGTAAGTATGTTTCATTATGATTTAGTTAAGGTCAAAAATAAATTCCTCAATGAAGAGTAACTTAAAACAAAAATGTTGTCTGTTAACTTTTCCTAACGGGGAATCGAATACCGTTTAACCCATCACAAGTTTGTGATTTTCTTATGGTTAAATTTCTCCTTGACATGTCTACTATCACTCTCCCTCAGAACATGACCCTTTGTGTTTTCTTCGATATCCATGTTTTCCTACATGGAATCCTAGTATGGGTTAACTCGGGTGACCTTTATACTTCTCTTTCTTTAATTTAAAGTTATTGTTTTTCTGACTCTTGTTCCGATGTGGGATTTTCAATGAAGTTTCCAAGCCCAATTTTAAAATTTCAAGGACGCAATTCCCAAAAGGGGGGAAGGATGTAACACCCCAGGTAAATAAAGAATATGACATTTTCACATTTATCCATATTTGTGAATAGAATATTAATATAACTTTAAAGGGAACGCTATGCTCGATGGCGTACCCAATACGCAACAACGAGTTTCATGGGAATCTTACGTTGCACTCTAATAATAAAATAATATTATTTTAAATTGTAGTTAACGCCTAGCCGTTGTAATGGAGGGAATGAACATAACTAAATAAAAAATGATTATATATGTTTGTCAAATATTTTTACTTTTTACAATACATTTTAGAGGATTAAAAATTTGAATGGATCCAATTTTATGCGTAAACATTCTTATATTATTTAAAAGGTCGATTAACCGCCTTTTGATGACGAACCTCTTTTAAATCCAATTTTTAAAATTTTATGTGTTATATTTGACAAAATAAAATTCTTCTTTGTAATCAGGACATCAAAATTTATTTTGTGTAAATTTTTGGTATTTTTCCGATAAAGTTCATTTTGTAATGAATAGTGAATAATGTTGTATTTTAATTCAAAACCACTTTTTAATCTAATTTATTTTTATGATTATATTATATTTTTAATTGGTTTTAAAATGAAATTAGAATATATTTTTACCATTTAATCCAATAGTGGTCTTTGGAATTAATTTCATCTTGAAATTGGACTTAAACTAGTGTCAATCTTTTGATACTTATTATTTCATAAAAACGCACTATTTTCTCTGACAGTAGGAATTAATTATTAAATTAATTAATGTAACTTATATGTTTTGAATTTTGTAAAATAGACGTAATTTTTGAATTCAGAATATAAAATATAGCTTAGGGGGGATTTTTGGTATTTTTCTGAAAAACTTTAATTTTAGATAAATAGTGAAACCACTAAGTGGTAGTTAAAGAAACTGATTTTTCATTTAAATGAAACTTTGCCACTTCTGTGAATTTATTTTCAAAAATATGACATACATGGTTTTCATTAATAAGTAAAATTTGGTTCAATGAGATTAAAATAATTTTTGGTGAATAATAACTTTTATGTTTAATTAATCGCGATTAAAGGAAATTAGTGAAATTTAAGGTAAAAATAATGTTTTAATAATATTAAATGACCTAGACACACGTCCTACCCTCGTTAGATGTGTCAAGGCCGACCAATACAATCCATGGGTCAGCTTGGGGACCCCATGGAGCCACTTTTGTAGGAAAATGACATAACAAACATTTTATTTAAAGTTAAAATAAAAATGCTACAAACATGAGTTGTTTTACTAAAACAATTTTTAAATGGGGTTATACAAGTCCTATATATGACTATAAATATTCATTAGAAATATAAAAAGATTTAATACATCATGATATTTTTTTTATAATTTTTAGATATTAAATATATTAATTTTTTTATGACACCATGATGATGCAGTGATTACCTCATAAATAAACGATTTAAATAAAATGAGAAGATATGGTGAAATATAAGTATTAAACTTGTCAAAAACCTATTGGATGGGTGGATTGATAAACCGTATCACCTTATCCTCGAAATATATCCTTTTGGGACCTTTTAAATCCGAAAATCATTTTATAATAAAGTAATATTTTATATCTTTCCAAGAGTGCCCCTCCTCCCCTCTTATAAAAGGCCCCAACCTCTACCACCTTACACACTCCTCTCAAGCCTTTGGCTCGGCCAACCCCTTCCCATTTCATCTCTCCACATCCCTATCTTCATCATTGAAGCCTCAATTTGGGTAGAATCCTTTCCAAGGAATCATTTGACCTCAAATCAAAGAGAGTTACCCGATTTAAAGGTAATGTCTTCCCTTGTGTTCTTTTGTTTTCTTCTTCTCCAAACCCCTAAACTCTTTTTATTACCTTTTTTTGTAACAAAACAATTATCTTAAATATAATATAATTTTTTTATAAGAAGGATTCGAGCTACACTTTCACACACCTCTGTCTAATGGTTAAAGAACACACTGTTTCTGTGGATGGCGAATTACTGCCTCACGAAACGATGATTGTTCAATATTATATTAACACCTTCAATAGTGGCCATTAAGATGTCACTATATTTATATATGATATATAAAATGATTATGTCTTCCTTGAGCTTCTTTATTTTTCATTTATGGAATACCTTTATGGTTTCCATTATGGGTAAACCCGATATCTTCATTTTAGAAAGTGCGGACTACCGCCCCCTCAAAGAGATTTGATTCATTAATGTCATATATGGGAAATATAAAGGATGTAATTAATGGTATTAGATATTATATCCTAATGATATAATAATATACCTTTATATCATTATTATTTTATTCCATTGAATACAAAAAATAAATAAATGAAAGCAGCGTTCATGCGTACGTACGACTTACCGTCTCCATGAACGGTGCATTTCATTTCTTATCTCCAAATGTTATGTACTCTTAAAAGTACATATATATAATGGATATATATGTAATATATTACATATAAATTAGGTATATCATTCTGGAATTATAATATATATATATCTCATTTTGTTTTAATTCCATTAATATGACAAAAAAATGAAAGTAGCGTTCTTGTGTACGTACGGCCTACCGTCTCCATGAACGGTGCTTTTAATTTTTTTATCTCAAAATGATATGGAATAGTATAAAATTAATATATACTGGATATATATGATATTTAAAACATCAATACTATTCTGTATATGATGTACCTATAACTATATGGAAAATTCTTTTTCAACAAGTTCGATTTTTACTCATGTACCGAACATCGACAAAAACGTCTGATATAAACACACTTTATTAACCAATTATTATAACATTATAATATGTGATATTAACTGAATAATAATCTTTAAATTTGGTCCTTATGAAATTATAAATTGACCAAATTTTATTATTCATGATATTAAAGAACGATCGAGTCATGTCAGACACGAGGTAAGGGAACCTACCCCTCTCTTTCTTTTTAAGTATACTCTTTTATGTCATTCCATTTAAGCTCATATTTATTATTATTGGGATGTTCTTTTATATTACTCTTACTGTAATTTTTATGTTCATATTATGAGAGACCCTATTTTCTCTCATCAATCCATTTTGGAAGTTTTGATTGGCGCCGTTAGGCTGCCGAATTTTCATAAGTGATCCAACCTCTCTCTTTATTTTTCAGTACTCTCTTTTATGTCTCTTATTTTAAGCTCCTCATTGTTATTATGGTGGATGTTATTTTATATCACACTTTCTTTAAATTTTATTTTAATGTGATGAGAGAACCTATTTTATCTCATCAATCCATTTTTGGATGTTTTAAGAGGCACCGTTAGGCTGCCGACTTTTCGTAAGGGATTTTTCATCCCACTTTTATTCCCTTGAGATTTATGCTACATTTCCACAATTTCCTTTGAATGGTATATGTATTTCCCATTATTCTACTCTTTGTGTAATATACTTTCGTTTATGAGTATTTACATCAATTTTTTATTGTCATTCTTTCATGTGGTGTATGTTTCGAAAGATACCCAAGTCGGTAAGGGAACTTTTCACCATCCTCTTTTTAAAAGACGTATTTTGTTGGGTCTTTTAATTTACATATTTTAATGTTGGGATATGTTCTTCTATATCCTTATTGATGTAAATTTTATGTCCAAGGGATGGGATACCCTTTTTATCTCTCATCAACTCATTTTTTGAAGTTTGTAGTGACGCCATTAGGCTGTCGAATTTTTTCAAAGGAACTTCTTATCCCAATTTTGATTCTTTGGGATAAACGTGTACTCATTGAATATGTCATTCTATGAATATGTTTGAATGAATTTTGATTGTTTTAAACTTAATATCCACTTATATTTGGTGTATTCGTTTGTCACACATAATTATGTAATTGATTTATCCTCAATCCAAGGATACCGTCTTTGTATGAGACTTCCTCTCAATATCCATTCATTGAGGGATGTTTTGTTTTACACACAACTTTCTTTTATATGGTGTATAAACCCCTTTTAATTTTATGCTTATTAAAAAGGAATCTTTTTCTATACGAAGTGTTTTACTAAATGACAAAAGGAATGTTTTTTTGTCGTACGTATGTGGAGACAACGACTTCTCCACTACAGTGACCATTAATTGAGTTTCAGCTTCCTCTATAAGCCATAACATTTTTTTAAATGAAAAATAAATACCATGTTTTACTTTTCTTTTATTTTGGTATTTAAAATTCTTTTCATTATGTTTTTATTATGTCAATGTGTTGTATTGATATCTTGTGATTGAAATGTGGAAATGTTATGTTTCCCTTATGCATGTTTTATGTGATATGATTATGTTATTGTTCTTGGGCATTATTATGAAGACGGGTGGTTCTGTGATAAACTAAGGGCATGTGATCTCGATATAGCTCTCCAATTCATTGGGTAATGTGAAGTAGGTAAACGTTAAGGTATCTCCGAAGAGATTTAGGGAATATACTGTGATGGGTATTCCAAATGTAACCAAGAGGGTTACTCCCTACGTAAGAATGTTATGAATGCCTCAAGTTACCTTTATTCATTATGATTTCTATGATTTATTCATGATTTGATGAGGTATGTTAAAATGATTATGTTATATGAGTAATGTATGATTTCATACATGGACTAATGTTTTATTTTCGTACTTTTATATCCCTTACTGAGCTTTTTATGCTCATCCCAAGTTTTTGAAATTATTTTCACAGGTCAAGGGAAAGGTGAATGATAGGATGATAGTGTCAAGGAAGTGTCAAGAAAGAATACATGTTTTATTTTAAATATGTTTCTTTTGATGGGAAAAATGAATACTATCTTTTATGTAACCACTTTGTTTAAATGTGGAATGTAATTCATGATTTATGATCTAATTCTCTAAAAATCTAAACCTGAAAAGATCCAAAATGTGAAATATTCATTTAATTCAATATTAAGTAAGGTTTAAGGCCAGTGCCTTATATTCTTCGTGACCATCGAGCAGATATGGAAAAGCAATTTCTGAGTCTAAGGAAAAAGGAGGATGAGAATGTCACAAAGTATGAGTCTAAATTGACACGGTTAGCGAGGCATGTTATAGATTATATACATAACCCAAGAAGTAAGATATATCATTTCATTGATGGGTTAAAACCATTTCTCCATCGAGATTTAGTTTCACAATACTTCTCATCGTACAAAGATATTGTCTCGTGTGCTATCAAGACAGAAAAGGAATTCTCTAAGTCTTATGACAACAAAGTAAAGAAAGAGAAAAATAGAACATTGGAACAAGAGACAGATAAAGGGAAAAAGGGAAAAGGAGGATTTTCCATTATTCGATAATTGCGGGAAGAATCACCGCGGTGCTTGCCTAAAAGGAACCAGATTTTGTTATAAATGTGGAGAAAAAAAGTCACGAGGCTCGTGATTACAAGGGAATGAAAGAGGCTATCAATGTTGAATGCTACAATTGTAGGGAAATGGGGAATTATTCAAATGAATATCCTAAGAGTCAGGGAAACTTATCTCTAAAAAGACCAAGGTATCAAGGACAATCTTATGTTTTTAATACAATTGAAGTAGAATAATTAATGTATTGGTGCTTTTGGACTGAAGGATTTTATTCTTGTTATAAAAATAATATGATTTTACTGCAGTACTTATTGTTCTCATTAAGGTTTTAATATGATGATGTTAATAATATTTTTAGTATGTGACAACAAGAGAAACATTACTTTGTTTTGGGAATTTGAGGTTATAATTGATTTTGGAATTTAGAGACCTTTTAGAGAAATTCTGGACAGAGGTATATTGGATAACTATAAAGGTTAGAATGAATTAAGTTGAACGTTGGATAGTATTGTTTAAGGTTAAAACATTTCTAAAGACTATTTTTGGAGTATTATAATACTATAGTTTTAGGAAAAGGACAACCTGGAGGTCGGGGGATAACCCGTCGCGTCAGAGAAAGTGGTAGGAATCGAACCCACAACTATAGTGCGACAGGCCTTTATTACCGACCACCTGCCTATAGGAAGTCCCTGGTTATTACATTATAGTTTTCCTAATCTAAATGGTATGTGTTAATATTTAAAACCCTGTACGATTAGGATAAATATAATATTTTTTAGTTATATTACCTTTTGGAGTGAAATATGGGTTTGTGGTAAAAATTTATTAAAGAATGAAAGTCTACATGGAAAATAATTATATTTCCTTACATTCATTGTGAATATCCTAAATAAATTCCTCAACGTTATGAAAGGTAGCTTAAAAAAAATGTTGTCCGATAACTTTTTCAATTGGGGAATCAATGACCGTTTAACTAATCACGTGTTTTTGATTTTCCTATAGTTAACTTTCTCCTAATCCTATTTTCTACAACTCTCTATCAGACCTTGATGGTTTTTTTCCTCTATATACATATTTTCATAGAATCCTAGTATGGGCTATCTCGGGTGACCTTCTTACTTCTCTTTCTTTCGTTTAATGTTATATTTTTATTAACCTTATTTCTGATGTGGGTTTTCCACAAAGGTATTTTCTATTTTCAACCTTTTATTTTCAAAGAAAATTTTCAAATTGCGATGATGAAATTTATTGAAGGAGGGGAGAATGTAACACCATGAGCTTCCATGATACGCTTCTCTTTCAATAATGCAATAACATTCATTGTACGCAAGATTGAGATACTAACACACCGTGACCAATCAAAATAGCAATTATGAATAGTAATACACATTTTTTGAAATAATATATATTTTTTATTTCAAAATGGACTTTATTTTTGGATTTGGAATATCAATATTAACCTATGTTGAATTTTTTGTATTTTTCTGAGAACTTCCAATTTTATATGAATAGTGAAAATTACTTAAAAACAAATTTTTAATAAAAATAATTTATAGTGATAAATTATACTATTTAGTGGTTTTAAAGTATAATTTGAATATATATTTCCCATTTTATCCAATGGTGGTCTTTAGAATTAATTTCACTTTGAAATTGGACATAAACAATTGTCAATCTTTTGATATATATTGTTTCTTAAAAACACGCTATTTGTTGTGACAGCAGAAATTTATTATGAAATTAATTAATGAAACATATATGTTTGGAATTTTTTAAAATAGACATAATTTTTAAATTCAGAATATCAATTATATCTTAGGGTGAAATTTTGGCATTGTTCTGAAAAACTTCAATTTTTGATGAATAGTGAAACCACTAAGTGGTAGTTAAAAAACTGATTTTTCATTTAAATGAAACATTACCACTTATGTGATTTGATTTTAAAAAATCTGACATACATGGTTTTCATTATAATGTAAAATTTGGTTCAATGGGATTAAAATAATTTTTTGGTGAATAGTAACTTTTAAGTTTAATTAATCGCGATTAAAGCTAATTAGTGAAATTTAATGTAAACATGATATTATAAAAATATGAAAATATCTTGAAACTTTTCCTACCCTTATTTTATGAGTAATGGCCTAAAAATAAAATCCATGGTTCAACTTGGGGACCCCATGGAGCCACTTGGGTAAAAAAATGACATTAATATCTTTTTATTTAAAGTAAAAACAAAATTGTCACAAAATGTGTTGTTTTACTAAAACAATTATTACATGGTGTTAAATAAGTTAACATTTTGACTATAAATATTCATTGGAAATATAAAAATATTTCCTATATCATGATATTTTTTATATAATTTTTAGAAATTATATAAATTCATATTTTTATGACACCATGATGATGCAGCGATTACCTCATTAATTAAAGATTTAAAAAAAATGAAAAGATAATTTAAAATATAGGACCTAAACTTTTCAAAAACCTATTGGATGGGTATATTTCGAACCCTTATCACCTTATACTAGATATATATAATTGTGGGACCTTTGAAATCCGAAGAGCACTTCATAATAATGTAACATTTCATTACTTTCCAAGACTGCCCCTCCTCTCATCTTATAAAAGGCCCCCACCACTACCACCTTATTCACACCTTACAAGCCGTTTGGATTGACCAAAATCTACCCAAATACTCTCTCAACTTACATCTATTACTCCAAGAAGCCTCACTTTGGGCAGAAGTCTTCCCAAGGAAGCCTTTGGCTCAAATCAAAAAGAGTTACCCGATTTTAAGGCAATGTCTTCTTTTATGTTCTTTTGTTTATTTGGCTTCTCCAACCCACTAAACTCTTTTTATTACTTTCTTTTGTAACAAAACAAGTATCTTAAATATTCTAGTGTGTTTTTATGATATTTATTTGAGCTACACTTACAAACACCTCCGTATAATGGTTAAAGAACATATTGTTTCCGTGGATGGCGAATTACTGCCTCACGAAACGATGATTTTTCTATCTTCTCCTACCACCTCTCATGGTGGCCCTTATTATGGAAATATATTTATTTAAGATATATATTATATTTAGTTCCTCTCTATGCTTCATTATTTTACATTTATAACATATCTTTATGCTTTTCATGTTGTGCAAATGCGATAATTTCATTTGAGGAAGTGCGGACTACCGCCCCCTCAAAGTGATTTGAATAGTTAATGCCATATGTGGGATGAATAAAGGATGGAGTAAGTGATATTATATATGATATTATACTGGAATTATAATATAACTTTATATCATTTTGTTTTATTTCATTAAAATACAAAATAGAAATGAAAGTAGCGTTCATGCGTACGTACGACTTACCGTCTCCATGAACGGTGCATTTAATTTCTTACCTCTAAATGTTATGTAATATTATAAAGGAAAGTATATAATGGATATATATTATATATATGATATCTACATCATGAATATAATTCTTGATGTAATGGATATTTTATCACATGAACAACTTGTAATTATAAGAAGTTTATTTTTGACTCAAGTACCAAAGATCGACAAAACAACTGTTATTAACATAAATAACTACATAATATTCATAACATATTAATAAGTGATATAAGAGGAATAATTAACTTGAAAAATTTTCTTAAGAAAGTATAAATTAACTCCAGTTTATTAACCAGGACGATAAAGAACGATCGTGTCAAGTCGGACACGGGGTAAGGGAACTTCTTAACCCAATTTCTGTTCCTTGGGTTTATCTCCTACATTCAAATTATGTCATGATATTATTATGTTCTATCTTGTATTTGTACTTAATTTTTGTGTACTTATAATGAATACACATAATAGGTCTATTTTATTTCGTCTCAATCTCCTTTCATTGAGGCATATTTTGTTTTATACACAACTTTCTTTTATATGGTGTATAAACCCCTTTGACTTTTACATTTATTCAAAAGGAATCCTTTTTATACAAAGCATTTTACGAAACAATAAAAGGGGATGTTTTTTTGGCGTACTTATGCGGCGATAATGACTTCTCTGCCGCCATGACCATTATTTGAGTTTCGGATTTCTATATAAGCCATAACATCTTTTTAAATGAAAAATAATTACAATGTTTTAATTTTCTTTTATTTTGGTATTGAAAATGGGTTTGAAAGTATTTTTTTTATATCAATGTGTTGTATTGATATCATGTGATTGAAATGTGGAAATTTTATGTTTCCTTTATGCATGTTTTATGTGATACGATTATGTTAAGGATTATTATATGTTTAAAACTGTTCATATAAGGAATGCATTGGACTTAATAAGTGACGGGCGGAGCCCGCTATAGCTCCTCGATGCATCGGTAGGTCTCATGAGACAAACTTGTGTCTTGGCATGAGGCCTTGAAGAAATCTTATTTGTAGTCTTGGCATGAGGCCTAAGCTACGTGGTTATGATAGTCTGGCATTATTCATTCCATCATTATGAAAGTGGTTATTGATATTACATTTGATTATTTGACTAGTAGAATATCATGGTGAATAAGTAAATGGAATTATTTCATTTTATTTTTTCCATATTATGCTGAAGTTCAAGTTAAAAAGGCTTTTATTTTAAACATAAATTGCTTTAAATGTTTATTTTTATTTATGAAATTTTTTGTTGTATTGTTATCCTTATTGAGCATCTGAGCTCACCCATTTCAATGTTTTAATTTTCCAGGATGTGATGAAGTATATTATGAATGACCTGCAAGGATAGAATGAGGGGATATGAAGACAAGATGTTTTTTTAGTTTTTTTAATTTATGATGTAATGTAAGACTTATGAATTTATCTAGTGTTTCCAAGACTACTAAACTAATCGGTCTTTCGAGAATTTATCTTTTGTGATCATGCCAATGTTACGCAATAATGCAACGACGCTGGGTAACTGGGGTCGGGGTGATACAGAAATACTATGATTTCTAATGGAAATATAAATTTCTAGACTAAAACAATTTTTAAATGTAGTATAGTTGACTTCTCGAAGTACTATAGTATAGTAAATTCTTGGCGCTAGTGTCCTTCTACCTGTTAAGCCACCTCATAAAGTGAAGGTGTAAAATTGATAACATGATACTCATGTATAGAGAATATGATGGTTATTTAATTATTCTATCAAAAAATTATAATGTCAGCTTTGTTCACTACATTAGGACATGGGTGATATAACATATAGTCTCATATCTAAGTTTTTTTCAAGGAGATAGTGAGGAAATGTATGAATGTTATGATAACAATGGTTATGTGTTAATTGGAAGGTAGATTATGAAATTTTCAAAAATCCATTTTTGAATTACTTCTACCAATTACTCTAGTATCGTTTGAGGTTATGAAATTATTATAATTTAGTAAACAATTCATTACCCTCTAGGTAAGGTTTTACATGTAAATAAAAATACTAAAGAGAGAATAATCATTAGTATTTATAGTGAATTTTTTTTTTAAAAAAAGAGTGGAGGAAAATTAAAAGTGTCACACAAAAGGAAACATTACTACATCCTTTATTGAAATGGGTATTAATTGTAGGTTATTTTCATCACATATATTTAAATTATTCTATGTAATATAGATACAATGATAGGAATTAATGAATCATGTTCTCACCTCTTTTTAGATGTATTCTAATCACTTAATGTTACTAATATACTTATTGGGTATTACATACAATATTCCAATCACATATTTATATAAAAATATGAACAACAAATTAAGTAATAGACACTTCATAATAAGTTAGGTGTATCATCCAAGCAGCTGAGAAAGGGTGGTTCCAAAGTCAGTGGTGAGAAGCACTTGACTTCTATATTTTCATGTGAATGACTCTTATAAAACAATTATTTAGAATATCCAAAACATTTATCTCACATTTCTGTTGGACATATGGAGACATTATTCAAGTTTAAGGAATTATTTTTGTTTGTTCTGTATTATACACAACCAATAGTTCAATGATTATTGAATCAAAGGAAATACCCGATGATTATAAAATATAAGTCTAATTTTCCCAATTTTGGAATGTTGAATATTTTACTATTAAAACTAAATGAAAACATCTAGAATATACCCAATTTGGAATTTAGAATCATCTAAGCTAAATAAATTAGGTATTATTGATGTATGTATTTAATTTTGGACTATTTAATATTTAAAAATAAAGTTATGACACAAGGATTTTTCAATTTGTTCAACAACAGAGCATGAACTATTCAATGTGTAAAATTCTGGAAACTATAATTCATATGATTACATTATGTGATTATAGAATATGAATATAACGTATGGTGTATGAATGGTTAGAAGATATGGGTTTATTTGGGCTAGCATGAAAAATAATATCTTGACAAAACAATCATCAATCTATATAATGTAGTGCAGAGTAATTTCCAAATGGACATCTCCTTATCAACATCACTGTTGTGAAGTCCACAATCATGATCAATGTTAAGTCTTATGAGTTAAAATTTATAAATAAAATGCATTGTGGAAAAATTCAACCATACACATTTTAAACATCATAGTATTTATGTATGTAGTATCAATGTTGCAACTTATAGAAACATCCTCTATATTTAAGGATGTTATTCAAAAATAATGGAGATTTCCCATAACAATATGCTAAATACAATGAATAATAGATATCATATTAGTCCTAGTTTGAAGGAAATCAATTATTTCATAAGGACATGTCTTTATATGCAATGTGTTTGTTAGACTACAAACAATCATGCATCAAGTATAGATGTATTGTTCATATTTTATAATAATATGAAAATTTTAACCGGATATTACATAAATATATATGATAGAAAAGTAGTTTTCAAGTGATAGACTACATCTCTATAAATTGTTTCATGTCTCTACTATAGATAGTGGGGGAAATATTGACTTGGGTTTAGTCAATGTTTGATATGTACATGTAGTTGGCATCGGAATATGTTCCACATGTGAATTTGGAATATAAATGTAATGACCCAAATTTTCATTAATGGGATTTCCTTTTCTATAATTATGTTATATAGTATAAATAAAATAAAATAACACAGAGAAAAATATTAAAAACATTATAAATGAATAATTAATATAATATTAGGTATTTCTCGAAATTAAGGAACCTATACCAAAGAAATAGTATATTGACCCTTGGAATTGTAAAATGACAATTAAGAATTGTAATTCATCCAATAGAATAGTAACCTAAATTATTAAATTATACATAAAATTTATATTTCATATGAATTAAAATATAATGTATTTATATCATAAAATATGAAAATAAATGTTTGAAAATGATAAATTATGTGTTGGTATTTTTGTTAAATATAAAAGTTTATTTTTAATTTTAAAATTAATATGATTATTTTATAGAAAAATTATTTTTATGAAATACAATCATTAATTAATATTTTATTTACAATGCTTAAAAGATAATTTTATGAGACCTTAATTAATTTTGGGATGTTTTATAAAACCAGTTATAATATTAAAATGGAAAACTTTTGAGAAAGGATTATTTTATTCCAAAATTAAATTTTATATATTCAGAAATTTATTTTCATAAAATGGTTTTTATTTTTTAAATCTTGACAACAATGAATGGTTAGGGATATTTTGGGGTTTTTCTAAAATAGTTGAATTGTGTGAATAGTGAAATACCATAATTTAAGGTATTTAACAAATACATGGATTACAAAGTCATGGATAATCATTGAATTATGTAAGCCGATAATCTATAAATATCATTATACATTTACTATATTTAATCACGTTAATAAAAACTATTCATATTCGTGATGGAAAATAATAAACTTAGGAACAAAATAACCAAAACACCCCTCTCATCCACTATAGAAACCACCCCCACCATCCCTTTTCCTCACACCTCCAAAGCCTTTAAGTTTGTCCAATTTATTTCCAATAAATATCCCAAACCTCTCCCCCATGTTATTTTATTTATGGACTCATCCAAAAAGCCTTTTTAATGTTCCTTAATGCAGTTTTCAATAAAATGGTATCAAGTGGTAAAATCTTCATTTTGTTCTTTTAATTATCTTTTTTTTCTTATCCTTTATTCACCTACCATTTATCTAATTGGAATGGTAAATCCAACATATTATATATACTAGAATATTTTTATTCTAATTTATGATCCATTATAAATCCTCTTCCCCTCTCCCTTTTATTCTAAAAATTAAAACAAAATTTATGATGTGTCAATTTACCACCGTCAAGGATGTTGAATTTTCTTTTCTGATTACCACCATAAAGGATGTATGTTAACCAATTATTTTGGTAAAATCATATTATAATATGGGTATTATGACTTATTTAATGTTTTCAATCTAGTATATATACATAATTTTACCTAAGGAAACAAAAATAGTTTACGATGAATGAAAATACTCCAAAATAATCTAAATGATTATATTTTCTATTTTATCTAATGAATGATTCTCACATTTGAAATATAAATGATATACAATAACATTTATTTTTCGGTATGTTAATTAATAAAATATAATTTTAATTACGGATAACTATTACAATTTTTAATAATCTTTTGTACATATATACATTTGGACCAATCATGAAAACCAAGGAAACAAACACTCAAAATTGATACAATTGTGTCTTAAACCTCATCAAACATGACATAAATAAACTTATGAAAATAATAATAAATAAAATAATTGTTTAATAGGTTCTTTATTATGTTATAAATTAATATAATATCATTATCTATGGTATTAAGTGAATGTGTATTACACATTCACATATATGGTAAGGGTTTCTCCCCGAACCTCCATTTTTCTTTTGAGGAACACATTATCTCTCTTTACCCAAATGTAATTATTCATTATTTTTATATAGTTATTATAATTTTTTTATATGTTCCTATCATATTTATCTCGATCAATTCATCTTTTTTATGGGGAAATATATGTTTTATAAAATTTAATTCTAAATTCACCCAGATAGGCATGCCTGGTTAAAGGTATATTCCCAATTTCAAACCAATTTTTATGTATACCCAATAATCAATTTGATGCCACCATTTTTTATGAAGTAAATAATTTCTTCATGTAAGAATAACTAATTTCATTTATGGTTTTATGAAAACA
The DNA here is from genome assembly GCA_963277665.1 of Viscum album. Taxonomy (NCBI): domain Eukaryota; kingdom Viridiplantae; phylum Streptophyta; class Magnoliopsida; order Santalales; family Viscaceae; genus Viscum; species Viscum album. The sequence continues at coordinate 1,955,812,430 of OY728125.1, forward strand.
ATTATTCTTTTTACACATTAAATTATATTATATTTTCCCTTAAATATCACCAAAGTGACTCATTTATAATGTTTCTTAAACACTATTTTTACATGTTTTCAGTTAAGTTTAGAAATTTTAGAATGAATATTATTTTCATATTAATGAATTATAATTACATTCCATTTTCTTTTCTTCTAGATACATGTTCGTAGCAAATACAAAATTATTTTTCAAAAAACTATTATTTATATATGTAAATGTTTATTTCTCTCAGGAATCCCTCAATGACTATATTAGAGTATTTTCATCAATCTAAAAAACAAATTTTTAATCCTATGATTCATGGAATTGATATCCTATGTAACCATATACAATATTTTTTTTGAATGATTTAGGAGTAATTTTACCTAGGATGTACTATCTGGATACCGTTCAATATATTTAGAGATTTGACGAAATTGTAATATTCATTACATTACATATGATAGTTTAAATATGAATTTATATGTGGATTATGTTTCCTCCCTTTCATATGAGGAAATAATTTTACTTTTTAAATACTATTTTTGGACTTATATGTCCCAGAGATGCATCAGTAGGTCTCATGAGTCAAACTAGATCAGGTTTATAACCATTTCATTATGGTGTCTTAGATAAAGCCTTAACGATATATTTACGATTTATCAAATTATGCATTCCCCCATTATGATAATAGTAATTTATAATCCGGATGATTATTATAGTTGTACAATATCTATGGTTTCTCAGCAGATTATGTATATTACATTATTTTTATTATCTTTTATTTCTTAGATATTATGTTCATGTTTATGTTTTAGTGAAACGTGTTGTTAAATATTCATCTTTCACAATATTTATGTTTTTGGCTTCCTCTTTATTTTTTGCGCACTCTGAGAATCTGATCTCACCCCTCTGTTATGTTTTAATTATCCCCATAATGTGAATATGTATATTACTAATGACATAAAGGGATAATCTAGAACTTTATAGATGTTTCTAATGGAGTGTATATATTGTTTTTCCATAATTATTTTATTCCAAAACTAATGTTTATATATGGTTTTCTGAAACTACTAATCTATGCCTTCCTTCAGGATGTGAGTTAGTTTTTCGTTATAATAATTTAATAAATTATGTAATTGGATTGAGGATACTGGGGTTGGGGTCATTACAGTTTCTATTAGATAGAGGTTTTATAGATGCCTTTGAAACTAGATTCTAAAAAATATAAGGGAACATAAAACTAAGATAGAATTTTAGAATAAGCATTGAAAAACATCCTATAATTTATATAAGATGTATATTATGTCATCATTCCTATAAATAAATCCATGTTTGGATATTACAAGTGGACATGGTTCTGGTACATATGTTCCTAGGGGTATAAATGATACCATGGTCTGTCAGGCCTGACTCGGTGTAACCTGGTATACGACAACATGCCTTACTGTAATCCTAGTTTGACACTCCTAAGGAATATTCTTTCTATAATTAATATTTTCTTTACCATTATGAATTTTTTAAAGTAATTATTTCCCCAAAGAAACCATTTTTATGATTATCAAATTATCTATCCATAAATTATGCAATCAATGTCAAGGGTCACTGGTTTGAAATTATGAACTAGGATTAAAATTTTAATATAGTGTATTACATTGTTTATAAATGGAACATATTTGATGTAATAGAAACTGTATCAATGCACATATTCAATATTGGGAATTCCATCCTATGAAATATAATTATGTTAGATTAGGAGTTGCAACTGGATATGATAAACATATAACTCTACCAGGACATTTGACTCGGGTTATGAATAATAACCTTACCCATATGGATTTAAATGATCCACAACATGGTTTAATAATGTTAAACCACTTCATGTAACAATATAATCCATTATTAAATAGTAATAGAAACCTATTGGTTGGAGTATATGACTCAAGAGGCGGGTGAATTGAGTATCTATAAAAATTCATGTTTTAATGATTCTTTACAAAAAAACCCTTATAAAATTAATCACAAATTCAGTTTGTAGTGAATTTATAAATGTCTTTATGGTTTAATTTGATTCTCAGAAGACGGATTAGTTCTCAGTTTTAATAACCTATCGATTAAAAAAACATTCAAATAAAACCTACTGATTCAAAACAAATGTAAACAATTGCTATACTAACCATCAAAGTTGATGTTATCTTAATGCAGGAAATACATATCACATAGAAAATATAAGATAATCTACACAACGGATAAAACAAGAGGTTCAGTCTCATGCAGAGACATAGTCCTACCCACATGGTGACCACCTGCAACCAGGATTTTTATATTAATAAACATTTCATCCACAGTCTGGATTGAGGTTTACAATAACACTCAGAACTTTCTAGGCCACACAGGAACTTCATCCATAGTTCTGTGTGGGTACAATCCACCAGGACACACAGGGACCTCTTCCACACTTCTCAGTGGGTATACACTAGAGTAAAATAATGGTTGAGTAAGGATATCTTTTATCCTTCAATTTAATGCAGGAGATAGAGTGTGTTATTCTACAGATACACACTCTACTCGAAAGTTAATAAAATATACACACCAGAGCTAAGAAATAGAATAGAGTTAATAATTCTCTATCTGTTGTGATGTAATGCTCTAGACTCAATGTATGTTGAGAAAAGGTATTTGAGTCTTCTTTTGGAAGTTATCTTTAGAATAGAGTATCGTAGATTCTGTAATCCGGATTCGAGGAGTGAAAGGGTTCATCTCTTCAAGGTCTCAAAGAACACTGAGATTATGTAGAAAGTTTCTTATTACACTCTACATGTAATCTGAAGCACTTAGTTATTCTCATTTAGTATTCACACTTTCTGTGTCTTAGCGTGTCTCATCATGTAAGACTTCATATACTACATTGTGTGCTTCAATTTCATGAACGTGAAAGATGAGGTCCATTTATACTCCAGGATCCTCTAGGCATGAAGATCTTCGCACGTGCATGTACCTCATACTCTCTACGTATTATCCTACAGAAAACATTAAAAATTATCAGAAACATTAATTTTTTCAAATATGACCTTTATAAATAATTTGGAATTAATAAACTCGAAATAGTTATTTATAACAAACGGTGAGTCATCTTCTGTCTGTTGTCTTCGGTTTGATAACATCGATCTGTCATCTTTGATGTGTCATCTTTGGTGTGTCGACATCGGCCGGTCGATCATCGGTTTGCCAACTTTGGTTGGTCGAACTTTGGTGTGTTGACTTCGGTGTGTCATACTTCGGTCTTTCAAACTTCAGTGTGTTGACATCAGTGTGTCATACTTCGTTCTGTCGAAATTCAGTGTGTCGACATCGGTGTGTCGATCTTGAGTGTTTCGACTTCAGTGTGTCGTACTTCGGCCTGTCAAACATCGGTGTATCGACTTCAGTTTGTCGAAAATCGGTGTGTCGACTTTGGTCTGTCAAACATCTGTGTGTCGACTTCGGTGTGTCGAACTGTAGTGTGTCGACTTAGGTGTTCCATACTTTGGTTTCAGTGTGTCGACTTCAGTTTTGATGTGTCAGCTTCAATTTGTCAAACTAACCATCAGTTCCAAGGAATCTAGAAAGATTGCGAAGAGTATGTCATACCAGATTAAGTGTTATGAAAATTTTTATGTATAAATACACTTGTAAACATATTTATTCATCAATATAAGTGATTTACTTATTAAATTATATGTTTTTGTATGACATAATTGATTTACCGATTGATATTAAACTGGCATGAATGATTAGAATCTGCATATTAACATTATTTGTGATTATTAAAACTAAAATATCATGGATGATCCAACAATATCCTCTATTTTGATAATAAACAATTATGGAATACGTGAAAATATACAAAATAAAGATAGCTTTGACATAGATAAATGTAATTTTCTAATATAACTAATGTTTATCATTGCTAATATTTATTTAAAACAAATCTCCCACTCACTAAATGGATTAAGGAGAGTATATTCCATCCTTATATGAAATCCTTATCTTTTATATTCCATCCTTATCTTCTCCCCATTTTATGATTAATAGAAAGAGAAATGATGTAAGGATAAATAATATAAAAGAAAGATACCATAATAATTTCCATTAAAATGCATAAGAGTACAAGACAAAAAACATCAAATCCCTATCGAAAGATACAATCCATCCTTAACGGGTTGGATTCAGAGGAGATTTTCCTTTGTTTGAAGGATCCAATGGAGAAGGAGAGGGCTTAGGAGTGGCAGAGGAAGGAGGTCTTAGGATAACACTAGGTAGGGAATCACCAGTATGGATAGTTCCTGTAAGGCTAGGCCTTCTCTCTGACAACACACGACTTGGAGACTGCTTAGTAATGATCGGTTGAATTTGAGTGAGAGCCAGAGAGACAGTCATTGTCATAGGAGGCCAAGAGGCAGTTCCAATTGAAGCTGTTGGGGGGACCAAAATAGCCTCATCCAGAATATGCAGATAAGGTTTGAGAATGTAGATAGCTTCATTAATGATTTCACCACCATACTGAATTTCCTTCTTGAAGTCATATTTATTCTCCATAAATTTGCTCAGCAAATGTGTAAACTCTTTCAATTGGAGAACTTGCTTTTTGAATGCGTCTGTGACTGGAGGAATTCTAATATGATCCAGGAAAAAGGTCCAGGTATACCTAGAGAAATCAACTACAAGAAGATAAATATAGTGCTTCCCATTGAGACTCAAAACTCTAGATGGTCCAAACAAGTCCATGTGAACCAACTCTAGAGGATTAGAAGTAGTTACTTATTTATTTGGTTCGAAATAGATTTTACGTTGCTTTCCTTTTAGACAAGGATTATATAATTTATTGTCTGGAAACACTAATTTGGGTAAGTGTCTAACTAAGCCTTTTCTAGTTAACTTCTTAAGAGGGTGTATATTACAATTTCCGAGTCTTATATGAAAGAGACAAGAATCTTTTTGAAAGTAATTTAGACAAAAAACATTCTCTATGGATAATGTTTCAAAATTTATAGCATATACATTATCATTTCTAAAAGTAGTAAATACCACATTATCTTTTGCATAAAAAACATTACTGAAATCATTTTTAAACTGAAAATTAAATCCATCACCACATAATTGATATACGATAAGCAATTTATACTTCAATCTATCAACATACAGTAATTTAGAAATTGAAATATAGTTAGGTTTACCAATCTGTCCTAGGCTGATGATTTTTCCTTTACCATTGTCACTAAATGTGACATAACCCCCATAGACCTTGATAAGTCCTTTAATGCTTGAAAAATGACCTGTCATATGCATTAAAAACCCATTGTCCAAGAAACACATCTTATTATAGTAGTTCTTTAGGCAGTTTACCTACAAAACAATTTAACAAAGAAATGATTTTGGTACCCATATTTTTCTGGGACGCCAAACATTAGTAATAAAGGCTTTAGGAACCCAAAATGGTCTTACAGGTTTCCTATATTCATAATATAGAGTAATTAAAAAATAAATCTTATTTGGTCCTATGGAATTGGATAAAGTAAATGAATTTGAGTGGCTAGAACATGCGGTACAATTCAGTGTTTTGAAAATAGTAGTAGATTTTCTAGCTTTGGAGACAAAATGCAATTTAGGTAAATTCTTTTGACCTGGTTGATAACCTATCCCAGAAGTATATTTTGGGGCAATATATTTTCCTAGAAACTGAGTCGAGGTATCTCTACCAGCAGTAAAATTCTCAAGATCTCTCTTTAAATGCTCATTTGATAACTTGAGTTCAGTATTTTCTTTTAACAGTTGGGAATTTTTTTCCTTTTCAATGTCCAGATCAGATTTGAAATTATCATTTAGATCATGTTGTATTTTTAATAATTTATATTTATCCTTGAGATCATTAATGGTATCCTCAAGAATTCCACAATATTTAAATAATTCATCCTTATTCATATTTTCATCATTTATTGATTCACAATCATTCTCAGAATAATAAACATTATTTACATGAGAATTAAGTGTTACCTCAGATGTTTCTGTCATGAAACATAATTTGGCATGATAGATTTGTTAACTATCAGAATCATCATATCCACTTGAGTTTTCTTCTAAATCACACCAAGTATCTTTCATATCGTTTTTATAACCCTTTCCCTTATCTTCTTATTTTTTCTTAAATTTCAGCTTGGGGCAGTCTGCCTTCACATGACTTTTTCGTTTTCACTCATAGAAGATTATTTCATTTGAGTTGTCATTAAATTTTATATATTTCTTCCATTTTCCTTTACTATCATACATTCCCTTGTAGTTTGAATTCCTTAATAATTTATTCTTTCGATGGAACATTTTGAACCTTCGAGCAAGATGAGCCATTTTCTCACCACTGTCTGAATTTGAATCTTCACTAGTGGAACTATCTATAGGAACATGAATCTTTTCTTTATCTTTTCTCTTTGGTGTTTAAGTATTGAATGCTACTGAATTCTTCCTTATTTCCTCATCTACTTCTTCATTTAATTTTAGTTATTATTCATTCATTATAAGCTTACCAATTAGTTCCTTTACTTGATGTTTTCTTATCACACAATATTCTCGGATAGAAATAGAAGTTCCTCTCCATCTTTTAGGTAGGCATCAAAGCAGTCTCATGATTTGGTCCTTGTTATCCATTGGTTTCCTAAGAAGACTCATGGTGTTCACTATTTATTTAAGACTGAGATACATTTCATATATAGGTTCATCAGGCTTCATTTTAATGTAATCATATTTAATAGTATATGTCTTTAATATCATTGCTTTAAACTTAGTTGTTCCCTTATGAGAGACAACTAAAGTATCCCAAATTTCATATGCAGTTTTACAGTTATAAATATGATTAAATTATTCATCCCCTAGGGCAAAGTATAGAGCATTCATTGCGTTATAGTAATTGTTATAGGAATATTTGATAGATTCTTCCCAAGTGCTTCTTGCAGTTTCAGGTATTTTATATTTACTTTCAATAGAAGTCCAGATTTCAAAGCCCATACTTTCTGGATGTATCTTAATTTTAAGTTTCCACCGACCATAGTAAGTTCCATTAATGAAAGGTGGTATATTAGTAGCAACCCCTTCTATTATATTTCCCTTGATAAAGGTTGTAAAATAATTTCAAAGAGATAAGAATTTAGAAATAACAGAAATTTGAAGATCTTAGAAACACAACTATAATCATAGTTGATACAATTTCAAAAACTAATAGTAAATTTCAAAAATCCGTTGATACCAAATGTTTGTTGGAGTAGATGACTCAAGTGAGGGTGAATTGAGTATCTAAAAAAATTATGTTAAACGGTTTCTTTAAAAAAAACCCCCCTTTAAAAATAAACACAAAGTCAGTTTGTATTGAATTTATAAATGTATTGAAGGTTCAATTCGATTCTAATAGGACTGATTAGTTCTCAGTTCTACAAACCTATCGATTAACAAAAATTCTAAAGAAAACCTACTGAATCAAAACAAATGTAAACATTTTCTAAACTAACTATAAATGTTCAATTTATATTAATGTATGAAATAAATATCACATAAGAAATATAAGATAATCAATATAACAGATAAAACAATAGGTTCATTCTCAAGAAGAGACCTAGTCCTCTCTAATTGGTGATCACCTACCACAAAGCTGTTTGTATTAATAAAATTTTGACCCATACCCTGGAACGTCGTTCACAATAGCTCTCAATACTATCCATGCCACACATGGGAGTCTTCCATAGTTCTTCATGGGTAAAAACTACCATGCCACACATGGACCTCTTCCACACATCTCAGTGGGTATAAACATGGGTAAATAATGGTTGAGTAATGATATATTGTATTATTCAGTTTAATGCAGGAGATAGAGTGTGTTATTGTATAGATACACACTATGCTCGAAAATTAATAAAATATACACAATAGAGCTAAGAAATAGAATAGAGTTAATAATTCTTTGTGTGTTGTGAAGTAATTCTCTAGACATAATGGATGTTGAGAAAAAGGTCTTTGTGTATTCTTATTGAAGTTCTATTCAGAAAAGAGTATCACAGTTTGTGTAATCCAACTTTAGGAGTTAAAAGGTTTGTCTCTTCAAGGACTCGATCTACACTGAGATTTTGTAGAAAGTTTCTTGTTACACACTTCTTGTATTCTCATGCACTTAGTCTCTCTCTTTTCCTATTCACACAGTCTGTGTCTCAGCATGTCTTAGCTTATAAGACTTCATGTACTACACTGGGTGATTTCCGTTCTTTAAAGTGAAATATGAGTTCTTTTTATAATCTAGGATCCTCTAGGAATGAAGATCTTCGCACGTGCATGTACCTCCCACTATCTATGGATTTTCCTACAGAAAACATAAAACAAATTTCAGAAACATTAATTTGTCCAAATATGACCGTTAGAAATAAATTTTAATTAATAAACTCGAAACAGTTATTTATAACAATCAGTGAGTCATCTTCTATCTGTTGTGTTCGGTTTGATAACATAGGTCTGTCATCTTTGGTGTGTCATCATTGGTGTGTCGACTTCGGTATGTTGAACTTCGGTGTGTTGACTTTGTTGTTTCATACTTTGGTCTATCGAACTTTGGTGTTTCGACTTCGGTGTTTCATACTTTGGTCTGTCAAACATTAGTATGCCGACTTCAGTTTGTCGAACATCGGTGTGTCGACTTCGGTGTGTCGTACTTCGTTCTTTCAAAATTCGGTGTGTCAACATCGGTCTGTTGAACGTCGGGGTTTCTACTTCGGTCTATCGAGCTTTGGTGTGTCGTCTTTGGTCTGTCCGACTTTGGTGTGTCATCTTCGGTGTTTCATACATCAGTTTCGATGTGTCGACTTCGGTTTCGGTGTGTTGTCTTCGGTTTTTCAAACTGACCATCAGTGCTAGGGAATCTAGAAAGATTGCAAAGATTTTATCATACCAGACTAAGGGTTATGAAAAATTTTATGTATAAATACATTTGCAGAGATATTTATTCATGAATATAAGTGATTGACTTATTAATTTATATGTTATTGTATGAAACAGTTGATTTACTGAGAGATATTAAACTGGCATGAAGGATTAGAATCTGCATATTGACATTATTTGTGATTATGAAAACTACAATATCATGGAGGGTCCAACAAACCCCATTGTCAGTTGAGAAATGGATTAGATCTATAGAGAAGATGTTTCTTCCTTTGTGAAGTAACAAAAGGAAGAGGTTTATCATGGTAGTTTATTGTCTCTTACTTGATGTCGATCAATGGTTGTCATTGATTCAAATCATAATGAATGTGGAATAAATTAAAAATTATGAATGAAAGGATTTAAAGTACTTTCTCCTGGATAAATATATTCTATGAGAATAGTGAGCCTATATAGAGAGGAAATTCATGATCTTGATACATAAATTGGATGAAAAAACCTCTATGTATTATGCTAAATTTATAGGTTTAGTAAGGCATGATTCATAATACATGTGTAATCTAAGTTGTAAGAATAATCATTTATATGGTGGCATTAATCCAGTACATTGAAGAGAACTCGTGTCCCAAAAATTCTCATAATATGATGTTATAGTATCTTGTTCAATATTGAAAAATAAATAATTATCCATGTATTATGTTTATGATGTTAAATAAGAGAAGATGATGGAGGATGATCAAAAAATTGATAAGGTGAAGAAAATAAAGAATGATTTTCAATGTGTGATAATTGTGGGAATAAACACCTCAGCACATTCTTTAAGGGAATGAGATTTTGATAAAAACCTGGAGAGAAAGGCCACCAGGATCGTGATTTAAAGAGAATGAATGATGCACTAAATGTTTAATTCATTATCTATAATGAGTTGGGACACTATTGAAATGTTCTTCCAAGATTTCATAGAACATTCCCCAAAAAAGGCCAACAGATCAAAGAAAATATAATACTATTCCTATAGTTTTAGTTGAACAATAAAAGTAATTTTTTTCTTATTCATGAATTATCAAGAGATATATACGTTTTGTACATCAATACATCTTCTTTAAGAAATTGATTGCATTTGATGAATCGAACCAGTATTAAAAAGAAGTGATTCTATTGTGTGTTGGCCTTCTTGAAAACACATGACTTAGGAAATATAATTCTAAATATGTGCTTGATGTTGAGATAAGAAATTGATGATTTTGGGATAGGATTTGTGGCCATGAAAGTGGATAGTTATCTAATGGTTTATGTTATGTTGGAATTATTAGATGGTTGGATTTATGTAATATATGAAAAAACATGATACACTACTCTTGGAAAGATGCATGCTTTCATAATGTTTTAATGGAGATTATTGCATTAATATATTTATTCAGTGATAATAAGATACACTTTATTTGGGAAAATCTTATGTTATGATGAATTTGGAAATCTAGTGAACTTCATTATAAATGTTTGGTACTTCAATTTTTAAAGAAAAAATTTGGATGAGTCCTAAGATTTACTAATTAAGAAATGGATTATGGATACTATTAATTAATATTAAAGTATGACTTATCATATTAGATAACTTGTGCTAAAAATATTAGTTTTAGTAAAAATAATAAGGTTGAAGGTAAGACTTATGGTATGTTTGGTAAAAGTTCATATAGAATAATAATTTGTCCTCAATATATATATTTTGTTTTAATAAAGGATGTAGAGATAGATCAAATCACAAGAAAAGGATGACATTATTCATATTACATGGAATGAAATCAAGTATGATTATTTTCTAAAGTGATTCTATATATACTTAAAGAAACCCTCAACTCTAGGAAATTGATTTTGGACTCAAAACCTTATATATTTATTTTTATTTTTGAAAAAATGAACTTTTAATTGATCATAGATTTATAGATTTGTAATGGTTATCTTTATAATGGGCATGTTCACTACCACACCCTATCAGAAGATGATAGCTATATTTTTATTTCATGCCCATATTCTCACATTACACTATTGATTTCATACTAGAATTAATAGTTTTGTGGGGGCATGAATATTTTTATTTACCACATTTTAAGAGGTGATTTTTTACCCTGTCTATGATGTGGGATTTACAAATATGAATTTTTATGTATCAAACATAAATTTTTGAAGAATAATTTCAAATTATAAAGATGAATTTTTTAAAGGAGGGGAGAATATAGAGACTAAAAATTTCATTAATGGAATTTTCCTTCTTATAATTATGTTATATAGTATAAATCATATAAAATAATTTTGATAACAAAATATAGATTTTATTTATGAAGAATGGATGAAATAAGAGATATGTGATGAAATTAAGGAATTATACTGAATAAATAGTAACTTAATCATTTAAATAGTAATATGACCATATTTAATAGAAATCTAGGAAATAGAATAGATACCTTTACTATTGTAGTATACATAAAATTTAGGTATCTTATGAATTAAACAGAAAATATTTATATTATGGATTGGGTAAATAATTTTTTTAACAATGATATGATACATGTTGATATATTTCTAAAAAATAAATAGCAATTTAATCATTTATAATTAATATAATCATTTAAAATATATATTTTTTCATTCAATATATTAATAAATTAAATTTTTTTTCTTATGATTATATTACAATTTTATGAGACCTTAATTAATTTTTAATATTTTTATTAAATCAATAATTTTTTATTAAATTATGATTTTTGTATGAAATAAATTTCAAATATTTAGAAAATTATTTTCATAACATTTACTAAATTTTTTTATTATACAAATTAAAAATTGTTTAGGCTTATTTTTTTGGGATTTTCGTAAAATAGTTGAATATTTGTGAATATTGAAAACGTTAATTTACGACATTTGTCAAATAAATGAATTATTGAGTCATGGAAGAGGTATGGATGATGTAAGAACAAACTATATAATTCTAAATTTTATTTAATATATTTATTACTACTAATCAAAACTATTAATAGACTTGGGCCAAAATAAAAAACAAATCAACAAAATTATCAAAAAAACCCATATACTCCACGATAAAAAACCACCTCTCACCACCCATTTTCATCATACCTAAAATCCGTTAAGAATGAAAATTTTCTATCAAATAAATCTCCCAAACTGATCCCCTTTGTTCAATTATTTCTAGTGTCACCCAAATTACCATTTCAATGTTCCTTAAGGAAGATCTCATGGAGAGGAATTCATTAGGTAAAATCCTATTTCATTATTTTAATTTTAAATATTGTCAAATAATTGTTTCACCTCTCTCTTATCCAAGTTTCTTCATAAATCAAATATATTATATATACTATAATGTTCTTATGTTAATTTAATATCCATTATCAAAACTCTTCTCATATACCTTTTATTCTAAAAATTAATGCGTTTTCTGTGATGTGTAGATTAACTACCATTATGGATGATGAATTGTCATTTTTCATTAATTCCTTCAAGTCTGTTCATGAAAATATAATTATGGTTCAAAGATATTATAATATGTGTATTGAATATTATTTAATGTTTATAACTATTTTATATATGTAATAATAGTTAGGGAAACAAAAAATTTATATGTTTATCAAAGTAATGCAGATATAATATAAATGATTATCCTAAATATTTTATCTAATGAATCATCCTTATATGTGAATAAATGATATGTAAGAACATTAAATTTTCTAGAAGTTTATTAATAAATTATTATTTCAATTCTCGATAACTTTTATCATTTCACATGATCTTTCACACATGTATACAAGTGAACGAATCATGAAAACCACCGAAAGGAACACGCCATAATGACGCAATTGAATTATTAAATTCTTAAAAATAGCCATAATTAGACTTATTAAAATTATAATCAATGAAATTAATGATTAATAGGTTCTGAATTAACTTATTCATTAATATAATTTCATTATATAGGATATTATGGGCAATTGCAAAAGGCATTCTATCATGAAGTAAGGGATTCTACATGAAACTTATTTTTCATTTGGGTTATGCATTCTCTCTCATTACCCCAATTTAATTTTTCATTATTTTTATATAATTATTCTAAATTGATTTTATATTATAGAAACTCATGTATCCAAATCATTTCATCCTTTTATGGGTAAAAATATGTTTTATAAAGCTCCCTTCTTGAATCCTCCTGATAAGCAAGCCTGATTAAATCATACTTCCCCATTTCATTCTAATTTTAATGTATACCCCATAATATATTTTAATAAACCATTAAGTTTCGAGAATAACGAATTTCATAAGGAAAAACTATCTTGGTTCATTTCTTATTTTATGTAAACAATTATTCATTTTCCACTTTAAAGTCTCTTTAATATTTTCCCTAAAACCAAATTGAAGTCGCTCAATTATTAATTTTCTTAGACACTCCTTTTTACATCCTTCTAGTTATGTTTTAAAATTTCATTGTGAATATTATTTTAATATTCATCAATTATAAATTTATTCCATTTTATTTTCTAGTATGTAAATTATAATAATAGATGAAAAATTATTTTCTAAATTAACTCTTCCTTCCCAAAGAAAAAGTGTATTTCTCTCAAAAAACCCTAATTGATTTTATTAGAATATTTTTATCTAATTAAAACCCGTATGTTGAATATTATTATTTTTTAAAATTATTCACTTATATTAACATCTACCATATTTTTTGATTGTTATATGATTACTTTTATTAGGGATGTACTATCTTGATATCATTTTTTATATTATTCTGGATAGTTTACTGATTAAGGATGTTATTTAAATTTCATATGATATCTTTAATATGAAGGTATATGTTGATTATGTTTCACCCCTTTCATATGAGGAATTTATTGGACTTATTAAGTGACTAGAAAGGCCCTCTATATCCCCTCGATACAATGATAGGCCTCATGAGAAAAATATCACATGGTTTTTACCCATTAATGTACTATGTATTGGACTATGCTTTGATAGTATGTTTATGATGTCTAGAATGATGAATTTACTCATTATGATATTACTACATGATAATCTATGTGATTAATCATCTAGTATAATATCCAGGGTTATGTTTTATTTGTATGTGATTATTTTTATGGAATTATTTTGTTCATATTTTATTCCTAATATATTATGTTAAATTTTATGTTTTAAAGAAATTTGTTATTAAATATTATCCTTTACATATTTGTTATGTTTATATATTACTCTTTATTTTATAACGTTACTGAGCATCAAATATGACCCCTTTTTATGTTTTATTTTTCCTTAGGATGGGAAGAGCTGTATTATCAATGACTTGAAGGGAAAATCTTGGAGTTTATGGATGCTTCCAATGCTGTTTATATGTTGATTTTTTCCATTACATTATTAATGTAAAACTTATTTTTGTATCTGGATTACCAAAACTATTAAACTATTTGGTCCATTGGGATTTGTCTTCCTTGTATTTTATACTAAAATGACCAACTCTAGGATATTGGAGTTTGGGTCTTTACCAGGAATGTTCTAATAACACATACTATACATGAATGATAAAATTATAATGATGATTTTTTTTCACCCTGGTCGGTGATCAATTATTCGATGTAAAGAATAAATCCTAAATGTAATAAGTATATCTCAGTTAACTTATAATGATAATATCAATTAAAATTCAATAATAGATTCCATTTATCAAAATAAAAATGTGCTTATTTTTTTGAATAAATTGGTGGGTATTCAAGTGAGACAGTACATGGATTTCATAACCATTATACCGACATGTGTCAGTCAGTAACACTATGTTTTTATATAAAAATCCATTATAATTTTACTTGTCATATCTAATTTCAGTGAACATTTTATTGGGCATTTCATGTTTAGACTCTCAATATTAGAAGGTGTCTATTTGACGAAATGAGAATGTCATGGTGACATCATTGAATGCCAATAAGGTACCATGTTATTGAAATGTAATTGTGGATTAATACGATTATAACATAAAAAATTCAGTTAGAATGACTATTTTCCATGTTTCTATCATAGGATAGTAGGATCACCATAGTTTTCTACCTATAATATGTTTGGTATCATTTTCAAAATAGGTATTGGTCTTACCTGTAATGTAAGACCATTTTGAAAGTAACTCTATAGTGAATGAATTACTCTAGAAATAACTGTTATATGTAACAAGATTTAATGAGGTAGATCTAACCATCACTGGGACCTATTCAGTCATAAATATAGTAAAAACGTATTGAAAAATATAATCTAGAAAAATTCAAAGGACAATTGTTTCAAATTTCTCTTGGAATAAATCTATCCAAGATGTCATGTTCCGAACATTGGAGGAGATCAACTTGGTGAGTTGAATTCCATACACATTAGCGATCGATCAATCATGTGTTTCATGATATGTACAAGAATTGATATTTCCCAAATATACATTATAGTAGGAAAATATTTGTTATATCCATGATAAAATGCATGTGATGAAGTCATAACTACTTGATTGTACTTGATATGTAAGAAAGATATGTACATGGTAGTAGGAGAAGTAAGGATACTATTCATAAAGAGATACAATGTATATTCCTCGAGAACTATTTGAACAATAAACACAATTAGGATAATGTGTTCGGATAGAAAACTCATAAATTGTAGTGGTATTCATATGTAAAAATATTAAGTATGTTACAACTTCTAAGGATTCTAATAATAAGTTCAACACAAATACATGTGGTAGTTTATTAAACATACCTATTATGTAAATTGCTATCATAATATAAATTATGATATTCTTACTAGCCAAGATGTTAGTTTATGATAGTGAAAAAATGGATATACTTAAGGAAAATGTCTCTTGAGAAGATTACTCATGGAGGTGAGGTCTCACTTAGAAGAATTTACATGTAGTGAAAACGTGGAATCCCCAACATCTAATATTATCACTCAGTAGAAACAGGATATTAATCATTTGACTGTGAACAAGGATGGTTAGAATGGTGTCTCTAGTGCAACTGGGAGGGTTGTAATTGTGGGTTCCCTAGAACCAAATATACATCACTTTTTGATTACAATATCATTCGTACAATGAGATATACATGATATAATCTTACCATTATAGTGTAGAATTTTTTCATCAACTATTAAAATGATAATTTCAATAAATATATTGTCATATGAGAAGGTTATAGAATATCCAATGATATAACTAGAACCTTGAGATACTATAAAATTAACCTTAAATATATTTACTATTTTCTAAATACATTAAATTGACCAGACATAGTCGATGTTTAATTATTAGGTTCTAGGGGTTTATAAGAATTGATACATCTTCTCATGAAGTTAACTCTTTGTGATCTCCTGTAACGAGATCCTGAGGAAATCCTAATGAATCAGAACACCACATGTTTTTGGTTCCATTAGATTTTCTTATCAATGAACATGTGTATTGGTCTCCTGTCATGATATATTTATCATTGTGTTCTATTTGATCACTTATTTTAAAGGAATGAAAAACGATAATAATAAATCATGGTCGGGTATCCTGGGTTGGGTGAATCATTTGTGGTATGGCATTGGTTGAATGATCAAGATATAACGTTTCGCTTCCAAGATAAAGAAGTATTATATCTCTGGTCTGGATGATTAGTATGGTAGAACCTTCATAAGACCATGGCCATGGAAATACAAGGTAAATATAACCAATTAGATCCACAAATAATATATCATGGAAGGAAAACAACACACATGTGAGTCCTTCATTATGAGATATTTAAATAAAAAGATATTATATTACATAGTGTGCATTAGGGGGTTGGTAGTCATTTCCATGACAATCCTTATCTCTATAGGGGCCTCAATGGTTTGCTAGACTTCAATTTTAGTTTTTGAATAGTATTTAATTATATTGAGATAAGGGCTTAAATGGTCCCACACAATAGAGTATTCATGAATCTACACAATTCCGTTGAATTGGTATATAGTAACTGGTGGGCCCCACCATTTACTATTATTTTCCCACAGGATATACAATCATGAAATGAATATAATAAATTCATATTAATCATGTTAATAATAATTAATATTAAATTTATTTATTATGATGTATATTATCTTAACAAATATTTGATTAAAATATGTAGGTGTCATTTAATATTTTCGGAAATGATGAGTAGAGTTAATGGATCACGATTTATCATGTAATATATTTTCTATATTATAAGGAAGTGATAATAATATAAATGATATTTATGTCTTCTTGTAGTAGTCATAATATTATATATATATATATTGTGTAAAAATATTTGATGGGTGGAGATGTCATTGCTGGTAAGTGCATATCACACTATAAGTAGAGGAGAAGATGCTATTTCAAAAAACTATTCACTTCTCAATGTTGAGAGCATATCTATATTGTTCTCTCTCCCATATTATAGAGATTGAAAAGATATTAATATCTTGCATCGTAGACAAAGTAATGTGAAGATCATTAGAGTGTCGAATGCATCTTTAGATCTCCATGCTAGCATGCGGATTTCAACAATCAGTGATCCCACAAATTTCATGAATCATGTGTGGATGATCATGGGTATTTTGACTACAAATTATTCAAGAAGTGATTGCTAAAGATGAGCATATGTTTATATAGTTTCAGATATATGTAGACATTTATGGTTTTTTATTAATCTTCTTATATGTGACACTCAGTCTTAAACTAGGGTGGTGCATCGAAGAATATGACGTTGTTACATCAATCATCTGTGAAAACTTTTAGATTCCCATCCCACCATCATTAGCAGCGCTCCCTGGTACATTCTAGAAATTTTTATAAAATATTTAAAAAAAATATTTAATAAATGAAATAAAACAATGCAAAATAATTTTAAGTATTTAGAAACCAATGACTGACATTTTAAAACCGAATAATTATTTTATTGTATTAAAAAAAATATATTTTATCATTTTAATTTATCAAGTAATTTCAGTGTTAGGTTTTATTTTGGATATTTATTAATGTTTCATAAATATAATTTTTCATTCTTAAAATAATATATGTGATTAGAATAAATTATATACAAGATTTTGGGATAAAAGTATTTTAATGATTAAATTGTTTTTTATAATAAACTTTTTTTATTGTGTTTTTCCTAATTATATTAATATAATATTTAAAACAATTATGAATTGAATAATTTAAATTGAATTAAATATTATGAATTATAATATCAAAGTCTGTAATAATTCTTGTTTCATTTTTGGTCATAATGTATAGTTACTATTGTAAAACAAATTTATCGCGATACTAGTTAAAAGGATTTTAAAAGTGGTGAAATTGGTAAGGATCCAAATTTATCAAAACCTTGTCTAAATTGGATTTAATTATTTTATATAGACCTTAAAATATCATATTGCCAATATTGGTTTAAATTGATACCACATTCCAACAAAAATATATTTGTTATATTTAAAATTTGTTTATTTTTTACATATTGTTACTCCCTTCACATATAAAATGGAATCTCATATTCTCACTTCTCCTCACCACTTGAGAACCTTAGATAAACCAATATCTAACCCAATAACTTCCAAAAACCATTATACATGATCTATATTTTTTTTCACAAGATACATGACGATGAACCCTTGAGGATTTTATCAAAAGTGATTATCTTAGAAAGATGTGTATGTTTTTACCCTGGTCATTCATGTTTATTTATTATCAAATATCATCCAAAGATATTTAAAACATATCAAAATACTGAAATCAGTATATTTCAAATAATTAAAATTTTATATTAATTATACTACCATTTTCAAAAAAAATCATCAACTGTGAAATAAAAATGACGGATATGTATATATGCAGACTATCGCCTCCACGAAGACACAAATTTTAGTTATAATCACAACATAAAACGTCTAGTTAAATATATATTAATTTAATTAATATATATTAAATTTATTATATAATTATTATTATATAAATACAAACTATTTTTTACTTTCTTTCTATCACATTCGTTAAAAAATGAAAATGTCACTCATGTGCACGTGCTGACTACTACCTCCATAAACAACTTATATCATTTCTCATAACCAATTTAAAGGGATGGTACTAAACATTTTTAAATGTGATATATATATTATAATATTAATATTTTATATGTAACGAAACTAGGACCAGGGTGATAGAACTAGAACCATCGAATCTTAACTTGCATAAAAAAACATAATAGTTCACACAAAAATAATTGATTTTAACAAAGAATCATGATTAATAGGGTAAAAATAATTTTAGAATAATGATATATTAAAATATAGAAATAAATATAGATCTTATATATATTAATAAAAAATATAAAATTAATATACAGTATTATTGAACACATTTGACCTAGAAGGAATCCATTGTAAGGGTTTATGTTTCAATATCACTTATAGTTCGGATTATTTATGCTTCTGTCTCATTTGGTGTAATTATTTGAAATTTCTCGTTTAAAATACATATATTTTTGTATAATATGTTTTTAAGGAGTTTAAAAGTCTCGAGATATTTTTTAACTCTTCGATACTAAAAATCTATGAAATAATGTTTGTAATAAAATAACTATATATTTTACCTTTTTGTTTGGATAAAATTTAATCCATGTCCATATTAATTATTTTCATTCAAGAATGAAACTACATATACATAAATTATTCTGAAAGTTAATTTTATTATCTGCTTTACATTTTCAAAGGTTTTAAAAGGAATATTATTAACATTTTCCATAAAATTTATTTTTTTACATTCTTTACAAAATTGTGAATGAATTCCATATTTAACATTTTCTATATGAATGTATTTTTTTCATTATAATGAGTATTATTCGTTGTTTTTATTCCTTTAAATTTTTTATTATTTTTCAAAGAAATGTATATTCACAAATTTCTACATATTTTTATTTTTATTTGAAAATAAATTGGAATTATTTTTTTAAATGGTTTGAATTCGAATTTCATTTCACTTATGTTAATTTTTTTCTTAAACATAATATAATTTTACTTTTGAATGTTTTATTTTCACGATTACATTATTGTTAAATAGTTTTTAAATAATGTATTAATATAAGACATCATACCATATGAAATGTTTTTTAAAAATTATTTATTTCATAAATTTTACAAGACTTTTAGAAAAGTTTAATAAAAGTTTATTTAAAAATATTGCTTTAGTTTCCCTCCCTAATTCCTTTATAATGGTTTTTTTCATCTACTGAATATTTGTAAATGTTATGAAAATTAGATATTCATTTTTTTCATATTGGTGATGAACCATTATATAAATAAACAAGAAGATGTATACTCTGAAACATATAAAACCTATGTATAATAAGCCTAAAAATGGTTGGTTAGGATTTAAATCAGTCTTCATTTAATGCACAACTAGTGGTCCAAAATATACGCTTATTTTAAAAATATTGGGAGATAATATTTTGATATTTCACATTATTATCTATCAAAATAATGAATAAAGTGACCCATGAAACCCATTTATTAAATAATAAATTAATTTGGTGATTTAAATAATGCATCTCATAAACAGTTTCATGAGTGAAGGACTAAAAGGCTCAGATTCATGGATACTAGCTGTATAAACATATTATTTTACAAAAATTGAAATAATTGATCCATATTAACAATAAAATATATGATTTTATAGATATCCCACTGGATATAATCATCTTCATTACCAGGGGAATGGAAACAAAACAAATGAGTGACCATAGAATACTTGTAAGGGAAAATTTACAATACTATATCAGATCATAAACATGAAGAAGAACATGTTGAAGGGATAAATATCTCAAAAACATCTTAATACCATATATAATAATAAAAAATTATATATAAACATATGATCATAAAACTATTTTTAAAGATGCATAAATGGTTCAACAAATCTAATATTTTTCCCAATAATCAAAAATCAATTGAGGACGACATAAAATTACAAAATACATTAAAAATAATTAATTTTATCAAAACATGGAAAATAATTAGAGTTAAAATGATCTTGTAAATATTTTATAAGGGGATATATATAACATGGAAATTTGGAATAACTATAATCATTGGAAAACCTTTCTTAACAATTTCGTTATGCACAGGCCTGTGTGATCATACTCATTATGACCACACCTGAAAATGTGATAAAAATTATAATGCCTAAGTTTTTTTATAAAATATAACTATATCAATGCCTATATTTATCATTATTAATATTTATAAACCAATTACGTGTAGGTTGATGTAGACCCCTAATCTCCATCATCATAAAATATATGTGCCACTCGTCATCATATATTAAAGAGCTTATGGAAACAAATTGTGTGTATTAAACATGTTAAAATCATAAAATAACATTACATTATGAAATAATAGGGTATTAAAAATATAATTTTATAAATTTAATCATGTTATATTAAAATATATTTGATTATCAAAACATCACTTCATGAATAATAAACCATGTGGGGAAAACAAAAGATAAAATACAAATGTTTTCATAAAAACTTTTAACAATTTTTATAAAAGATGAAGTGTAATATAATATTAGAAAATTATAAGGATGTGAGATAAATTTTTAAAACATTAATATTAATATTTCTAAAAGAATTATCATTGAAAATAAATAAAATATCATGCTAATAAATATGGTCTGGTAAATAATGAAATAAAATTTTTTATTTTGTTGTTGGGATGTTTGATAGAAAACTCCATAACCTAGAAAACATTAAAAACATTAACTTCCTAAAAGAGTTAAAATAATATATTTTTTGTTTGAAATCACTAAAATAAATAAACTTCATTAAATAGAGCACTTTTTATAGGAAGAACATTAACATGGAAGATAAGATTCATTTGTCAGAAAAAAAGTTATTCTTACGAATGATATAATTTTATTTTTTAAAAAACATTATCAAAGAAGGGGTTATTGATGATAAAAATAAATTTAACTATATAATAATAAAAAATATTTTCTAAAATAGTTGAATGGTTCGATCAAATATAAATTAATAATTATATTCATCTTATAAAAGATATGAACTCATGAATCTGAAATTTTGTTAATGAAATCCTTGAATTGAATTCACATTGAGTTTATCACACCCTAAAATACTATATAACAAACATGAACATCTTAATAACCTAATATATAATGGTTTTTATGTCTATAACATTTTATAAACATAATTTAGAACTATAATCATCATTTATAATAGTAACTTATAATCTATTTTCAATATAACATGTGAGTAATCATGATAGTTTTGAACAAATTTTATAATAGAGGTGTTGTTATTAACTATACTCACAATATAGACCTTAAAATAACATAAAAGTTAATTAATTAATGCTTATGATAGTTTATTATGTTATAAATTCATTCTATAATGGGTTTTGATTTGATTATTATAGATGAAATTAGATACA
This sequence comes from Viscum album, assembly GCA_963277665.1. Classification (NCBI taxonomy): domain Eukaryota; kingdom Viridiplantae; phylum Streptophyta; class Magnoliopsida; order Santalales; family Viscaceae; genus Viscum; species Viscum album. Next base: position 1,955,834,897 of record OY728125.1, read on the forward strand.
TTCATGGTTCGATGTTTTTTAACAACTGAAAGATAATATATTAACGAGTTAAATATAAATATAATTATTATATAAAAAATTGTATTTTATCATATAAAATTATTAATTATACTCACAAATTCAGTAATTATATTATTTTATTGCATTTCTCAAGTGGGTGGCTAAACATGATCAAATATAAAAATACTATAATTAATGGACCTGTATTGTTATGAATGGAAGGTAAAGAAGGATTGTTATATTTTACCTCTTCATAATGATAATTATATCTCATATTTATTGTTTCTTTCAGAATTTAGCTTATAAAGTCACTAAATGAATAAAATTTGGTAAAACTATTGTCGTCACATTGTGGAGTTGGTGGTATGCAAAACACCCAATTGACGGTTTTGTTTTTCTTAATTGAAAAGAAAAAAGGGGGGATAATATTTTCCCATTATAATAATAATTTCCATCATTAAAAAATAACTATATAATTATTTGGTAATTATTATATTTTTTGGGAATTATGATAGAATGTAAAAGTGGTTCAAAAAAAGGTATTCGCGTTAAAATTCTTGTGTTTACCTTAAAGGATTCATTAAAAATAAAAGTATTAAGAAAACCTATTATGATCAGAGTCTACCATAAATGGAATATAATTAAAAAATATGTATAATGGTTATTTTTTTATGTGGAAAACTAATTTATTGATTTTTCATAATGGGGGGTGAGACACCAATTTTATAAGTGGTGGTAATGACATTTTATTACAATAAAAAATTAATATAAAGGAATTTTTTTTAAAAATGTTGGGTGGGTAAAAATAGAAAAAAATGATTTAGTAGACGATATATATGTTGTATAATTATCGAATAAAATTTATTAAGTCATGAATGAAAAGAAATTTATTCCCTTTATTTAATAAAGTCCCACTTTTATCGTTTTTGGTGTTTCCTTGGTAACTAATTTTTACCAATGAAATATAATATTAATGGATAAAAAATTAAATTAATAAATAACTGTAAATAGTAATTCCAAATATGAAATCTATTTTATCATATAAAATGTATATTCATATTAAGAATTAATTTTAACAATAGTGTTTCTAACTGGTAGAACCATTTTTTAGAAAAAGTTTTTTACTGATTAAAATTATTTTTTAATTTAAAATTTATCAATATTAAATGGTTAAATAATATAAATAGGTAAATTATAAAATAAATACATATATTTTTCTTTGAAATAAATTAAAAACAAATATTACCGTAAATTTATTAATTAAAATAAATAATTATAAACTATTTTAAATTTTGAATAAAATTTTACCTCATTTGAAAAATTAAATAAACTATTTCTATTTTTAGAATAAATTTTATATTGAATAATTTTATTTCATAAATAACCAATTTTCTATTTAAATATTACAAATATATTTTTATGTCTTTATTATGAAGACATAAAAGTTATAGTTTTATTAAATACTATATATATCACTATTCTCCCAAAGGCTGATTATTTTAGAAAAGTCCCAAAAATTATTTCTAAGATGTTTTTTAATTATGAATTCAAAAACTAGATTTATTTTACAAAAACATTATATTTTATAGATTTATTATTTCAATTAAAAAAATATTTAAAGGAAAATTATTTTATTGATAAAACGATTGTTTAGTATTTAAGCGTTCCTAATCCTATTTTGTATGCATTTATACATAATTATTATTTTTAAGCAATATGGGTTTTATTCTTATTATAAATTTCTTTTCTAATAACTCATATATTGGTTTGAATTTTTATTCAATGTGAATGAAGATTTTAAATACCAGATGTATTTATAGAGAAATATGGGGTGTCATATTTTACTCCCCTTAACATAATTTCATCTATGAAATTTTTTTACATAGAGGAAAAATCAGCATAGTTGTCTCTCATAACATCCTCATGTTCCTATATATCCTCATAAAAATGATTATTCCACAAAATAAATTTTAATAGATGGGTGTACTTGTTCCAAAAAGCCTTTCCTAATTGATCCAAGATTTATACATGTTGTTCTTCATATGAAAACTCATGACACAATTATACAACATATGAGAATAAAACATTTGATGGGTTTTTTAAATAATTTGTAAAGAAAATATTTGGAGCACATTTTCCACTTGAGAGAGATTTGGAGGGTGTTTAATGTTATATATTACAATCCCAATAAAATAAAGGATATCAATGGGACCAATATATATCAGTATCATTTTCCTTTTATTCCCAAGTATCATAACCATATTCCTTAGAGTTAATAAAATGAACTCTATCAAAAAACCAAAACTCTAAATCTCTCTATTCATTATCAATATAACTCTTCTTCAAAATATTTTACACTTTAATAATACATTTAATGGCATGATCAATGTAAGTGATTTCTTAGAAAAGATGAGGACCAACAAGCTTCCTCTCTCCAACATCAATATAGAATGTTGGTGTCTTATATTTGTTATCACAATGATCCTCATATTCTTCCATATGTATTAAATAATTTAAACTTTCAATTTTTAAGAACACTATGAGGGTTAGGTTTTGATACCAACATCCTTGTACGTCCATATTAAAATATCTCAATATATCCTCTAGATCATGAATGATGCTCAGTGAATTACCATATAATTGAGGATGATAAGGAGTTTTGAAAGACAAATTTATATCTAACACCTCATAAATAATTCCATATAACCTCAATATAATTCTCAGATAATGGTCATATATAATGTAGAGTTTTACATAATATATCCATACAAGTTCCCTTACATATGTCTTGGAGAGTAGGTTTAGAATAATGTATTCCTTGTTGGAAATAAAATGTGTAGGATTTATAATGTGATCAACAATAATCCAAAATATAATTGTTTTCATTAGATATATTGGATAGTCTTGTAATTAAATCCTTGGGGATGTTTTCCCATTTACAAAATAGTCTGAGAAATTTTTATAGAATACCCTAATATTGTTTCATTCATCATTTACATACTAGTATTCCAAACATTGATATACATATTCTATAACTTCACACTTCATTCTATCCCACGAAACCATTCATTTTGGATCTCTATAAATCATCATACTTTCTAGATAAATTGACAATGATGGGTTTTTGGTAATATCCAAAATATATTTTTTCAATTCTTGTTTTTTTTTCAAAAAATATATGGGATATTATCCTTATATATCCATATATGGCAATGTTTAACTCTGAAATATTCCTTGGCTTTTCAATCAATCTAACTAATAATTTTGTGATTATTTGATCTTCATCTCGATGGAAGGTGAATTTTTTCATTGAAAAATATTGGATTTATCTCTACCCATTATGAATTTAATGATCATATTATACAAAAACATGAGAATTTGGCATTTTTCAATCCTCATCATGGATAAATATATGGAAATTTCTTTTTTATATCATCATCCACATTATTTTCCTTCACGTGGTGGTAATGTATTTAACATTCATTATTTTTATCAATTACAACCATATCATCCATACATAGTCTATTAATTCAATATGAATATATATTTGTAGGTAATTTGATATGTATATATATAAATTATATTTTTATAGATAATACTGCAAAACCAGTAATGAAAATATCTCTTCCACCTACTCCTAATCATGCATCAATTAATTTTTTTGAAGCGTCATTAATTGGAATGAATAATTTTAATTAACATATTATTATATATGATTACATAGATAAAACCATTTTTTGAAGAATCAGTATATCTTAAAAATCCTTCCCAACTGATGGGCCTTGTAAGTATAAGAGTAGTGACCAACATACATTTGAGTTCCTAGAAATTTATTTCACATTACTCTATCCAATGTAACCTCAATACCTTCTATATTAATTTTCTATTTCTTTTTTATACCCATAATAAATTTCTCAATATGAATTAGTAATTTAATTATATCCCATTAAAACAAGGGTTCAGAGTTACATTGGTCGGATTGTGTCATTGATCGATAAAATAAATCTTTTTTTTCACTACTAATAATACTTTTCTTACGATTATATGACCTAGGATTGAAATATTCCATATCCCAATTGAACACCATCTAAATTTTGCAAACATTTTATCCCTTTTTAGGTTTTCAATAAAATCTACAAATTATCTTCATTCTCTTAAAAGGTTAATCAATATATAAGAATATCATAAATAATGTAAATAAATAATTTACATAGATAGTATCTAAAAACAATTTCCATTAGACCCATCAAGATAATGGTAATATTCATAATTTCAAATGGAAACACTATAAATTCATAGTGTTCATACCTTATAAAGAAATATGTCTTTGAAATTTTCTCCATTATGACCCTTAACTGGTGTTATCCAATCAATGTTATGTCTTCGATAAGTATCTAGCTCCTCTAAGATAACTATATAGATCATCGATATGATCATAAGGATACTTGTTCTAGATTATGATTTTAATAATCTGAAATATAATCACTAGAAAATTCATTGATCCATATATATTTTTAATATGTTATTATTTCTCCCTACTTTGAATCACTATGGCGTAGAAAACCATTTCAAAAATTCTCATATAGTTTCTTCTTTCATTCCTCTAATTCAATGGGATCTATTTTACAAGTACCCATTAAGATAGAAAATCATCTATTAGTAAGTTTGATTGAAAAAACATCCTAAATATATAGAGAAAGACGAGATGGTTCATCTAGAAAGATGTAATGATATTCATATACAATTGGAATTTCCTAAATGTTGACATACTCTTTGATAGTTTGAGTCAAAATCCATCTTTGTGGGTTTCATAACACATATTATAGAATTTTATTATATAATGGGTTCATAATAAATACGTTTATTGATACTTTATAATAATATGATTTAGGATGTGAAATTATATATTATTATATTAATTGTAGATAGCTTCTCCATACAATGAGATATAATTGATTACAAATATTATATCTATTTCAAATAAGAAATACAACTAGAATCACTGGGATTATATTCCCACAAATATTGATTAGAGAATAGATATATATCTTGGATAAAATCATCATTCAACTAGGATTTTTAACAGATCATTAAATATCCATTATTTGATAATGTAAATTCACATTTATATAAATATTTTATGAAATTAAATAATGCAAATAAAATAAATAAAATAAATCATTTTCAATTATATAATGGAGGAAAAGTGCACCGTTAACTACTTCATTATTCTAATCCACCTATTTAGTGGTGACTATGAATGATATCTATTTTTACCTTGGATTTGGAATATTTTGGGTTCTATTATATTCATATTTTTTGGGTTTAGGGAATTCATTAAAATATGTCTAAAAATCATAGAATATGAATTATAGTAGTGTGGGTTGTACATTATTAGGGTATTTATTTCTATAAATTGTCTTAATTGACCTCTTTGTTCCACTTTAGTTGTTATGTGACTAGTTTTTTACTTTACCACATTTGTAACTCATCCAAGTTAACTTGGGTAGAATACTCAGGTTATTCATTCAATATTATTTGAATATAGAAAACCAGAATTTCTTCCCACCATGTGACTTATCATTGTATTTTCCAAAATACATCGTATTCCAAATATTTAATCCAAATAATTACAGTTTCTTCATTCTAAATTTACATTAGAAGAGAAATAACTAAATTTACTAATATCAACATGAGTATCTTATGGATTAAATAGTTTGAATAATAATCATTAATATAGTAATAAAGCGATAAATTTATCCTTCAACATCAGAGATAAAACCATATTAATACCTCAAAAGTATTGAGAAAGTTTCTTCATGAGTTTTAATAGATTTATCTTCATTTTGATTCTATTATGAGAATTTATATATCATTTTATTTTAATGAATATGAGGAAAATACTTTGTGAAAAATAGCTTCTTGTAAATTTCATATTTCATAGATACCACCTCCTATTATTTAATTGTAATATTAATGAGACTCCACCATTGGTTAGGCTCTCCTTCTAAATTATAATTTAATAGAACAACCTTAAATTTTTTTTAATCATTAGATAATGGAAACACTCTTTTCGAGTACACCGTCTTACTACAGAAAATCTAATTGATTTTGTATCCCCTTAAAGAGGGTGGATTCTTCCTCATGAATGACTCGATATTAAGTTAGTCCTTCCTTGGGTGTTCATTTTTTCAAAATAATTTTCATTATAGATCATATCTTTATATTGTTGTGAGATCATTTATATATGTGTTTTCATCATATCTCTAATATAATTAAATTCCCTCTTGGAAAAATGTTCATATTTTCTATTTCACCCATTATTAACTTGGTTCATTCTGTTCCCCTCCATTACCGTGAATAATAAAAAATAAGGACTTAGAATACTTAAATTAATAAATATACATTTAAATAATCAATAAACATAATAGGTGGATTTCATAAAAATTTTGAATACATTACACAATGAATCTATTGGTTATCCATGTTTAGTTTTCTAACTAAACTAATTATATTCTTAAATCCTTCATAATGATTCATAATGAGAATGTTAATTTACTATATTATGGCCATTAGGTGTGTCAAACCATGTGAGTATTTATGACTATTTCTCATACATCATTTTATTATTGATTAATTACCCAATATCACACCTTTAATGTTATTAACCAATGGTATATATATTTCAAAAATTATATTCACTTGTTGTATATATAAATGGATTCTATTACCATAAAACCCAAAAAAATATATATACCAAATTTTTTGTATTGTTTTTTATGTACTAAGAGTTATCCCATAGATATTCCGTAGGGATCATAGCAAATTTTTTAAAACTAATCCCCAAAATAACAAACCATACTATGATACCAACTAATGTTTGCAAGGATAAAAAATGCATTAATATTAAACTATTGTCTTGATTCTGATAATACATCTCAAAAATAGTCACAAAACCTATATAATAAAATGCTTAGCGTCTTGGAGATGGGATAAATATATAACTTTTTTTGAAACACATTCATACATTACTATATAATCACAATCCCCAAGAATCATTTAAAGACATATCAAATGATATAAAAATATTATAACATAGGAAATGGAATCATAAGAATGAGGTGGGATCAGACACTAGGTAAGGAAAAAAATATCAAAATTTATTAAATCATAAACCAGAAAGAGAACATTATAATGTGAAAAATATATTAATAAATGATAATGAGACAATAAATGATAATTAAAAATCATGATATTCCAATAAAATATCATAATAATATCATTAATTAACCATAAAATTTATAACAAAGCTCAAAAAATTTCTTATTAACATAAAATATGTGATAATTACATAGGAGTGAAGAATATTTTAATAATATGGCATAACACGAAAACAAGGAAAATCATGAAATTGAAAAGAATCTTGTAATTATAAAATTACTTGATAAAAACATGAAATTTTGGAATATCCAAAATAATATTAATTTAATATATAAATCTCAATATCCCCACGCCTATGGGAATAAAATCATTAAGTTTATGTCAGAAAATGTGAGAAAATTCATTATACCACTGCCTATATAAAAAATAATTTTATGTAAATACGGGAATAAATTATTATTAATAAATTAAAAACAATCCATTAGAGGTATATATATGAACCCACCAGTGATCATCCATACACATGTGTGAAAATTAATATCAATCATCACCATATCTTAATAAACATAAGGAAAAACAATTTGTTTCTTAAATTTTTCAAAATCATTACATATCAGGAACATAAGAAATAATATGATATTAAAAATATGATTCTATAAAAGGATTCATATAATATTAAAATAAATTTGGATGATAAACACGTTAGTTTATGAGTGATAAACCATGTATGAATAGTACATTTTAAATTTCCGAATCTATATAAAAAAATTTAATCATTATTATAAAAGATGAATGGAAAATAAATTTCAAATTCATTTTTGAGAATGTAATGTGAATAATTTTTAAAACCTTATTATAATGTGTTCATATTAAATTATCCTTGAAAATAAACAACAAATAGTGAAATAAATTTGTTTTTGTAAAAAATGAAATGAAATTCCTTTATTTAGCTTTTTATATCGTTTTAACAAGAAAAAATCCATCAAATGTTGAGAGAATATAATTTCATAAAAAGTTAAAATTAAATATATGTAATATAATATAAAAAAATTATTTGTAAATATTTAATAACAGACATTAAATTTGGAAAACCTGGACATGTAATAAAAGATTCATTAGTAAGAATCCCATTTATTATTACTAATGTTTTACTTTTATTTAGAAAACATTTTTCATCGATGTGGTCATTGAAGAGGAAAACTAATATACCTAGACAATAAGAGAAAATTTAATAAAAAATATTTGATGTTATGAATCCAATAATGCTTCTAATTTATATTTATGTTTGAAAGGCTATAACCCAATGGTATGGAAATTAGGTCGATATAAACGTTACCTTAAATTCACTCATAGTTTATCACAATATATCCTATGATATAATGAACATATTCATATTATTAAACTAATTAATAAAATTAATCATGTATATACCATTTTATAAACTTAATTTTCAATTATAATCAATATGCATAAAAGTGAATTTTTTCCATTTTTAATTTCATGTGGGTGTAATATTTATCATTTTAAATTAGTTTCTTAATATAAGTGTTGTTATTCATTCTTATCCAAAAATAAATTATTAATAGATCATTAAAGGTACTAAAATTTATGTTTAATTATATTATACAATCTTTTAATTTCATTCTATTGGATTTTTATTATATTTACATAGAGATGAAATTGGTGAAAATCATTTTTGATGATTTTTAACATACAAATTTATGTATATAAATTAATTATTTAAATATTAATTTTATCAGACTAGAATAAAAATATGATTACTATTTTTTATAGTCTGTATTTTATTCTCATTACATATGTTCTCATAGTAATCCATTGAGCTGACAATAAAATAACATTAAAAAATATTACCTAATTTAGATGCATATTAAATACATCTCACAATATTACACACCTGATCACTGTAAATTGTTTTGTTTAATTTTAGACCAGATACATACATATTTAATTTATTGAAGGATCATTAAAATATGAAGAAAAAATATTCTCATATAGGACAATTTATAGATATACCATATATAAAATTATTCATCATAAACTTACTCAAGGAAACAAAAAGAATCATTGAGGTTAGATGATAAATGAAGGTAAACATTGTAGATACCAGTCACTAATTTTATTTAAGTAGAATATGTGCATAAGGTTATAAGAATATGAGATTAAAATATTAAAATCATACAATAAAATTAATTAATCATGATCATGTCTTAGGGAATTAGAAGGTCATAACACATAAATCATAGTAGAATCAAATATTATGATCCATGAGATCATATAATAAGGATAAAAACATGTCAAAGTCAGTGGAATAAAGTGTGTAATAATAATAATCATATTAAAAAATTTCAAGGCATTATACCGTGACATTCATCACATATTATGATTATACTAACTACCAATGAACTCAATTTGGCCACATGATAACCTCCCAGGTACCAAATTTAGGGAATCCAATAATCTAATTTGTTCCCTTTGAGTTCATAAACTAATAAAATTTCTCAACTAATTGGTTGGGTATAACAACCAATCCTTAAGATAATCATATTCCATTCATATGTATGAAACAACAACATAAAATAAATTATCATTTCATTATAGAAAAATCATTAGAAATGAATAATGTTTTGATAAATATTTCATTGTCATAATACACATCCATAAATATAAATAATAAATATTTTATAATTGTATCATATACCTAGTGAAGCATAACTCAAATCAATGTATGTTAAAAATCTTTAAAAATCACCAAAACATTTCTTAAATAAAATAATATTTTCATTTGGGAAAAAATTATTTAAAATGTAAAAATATCCATAATTTTTGTATAAATATATTATTTTAAAATAAACATGTAATATTTTAAATGAATATATAGATAAATTATACATTTTTCTGGGAAACGTTTTTTTAATGCATTAGATGTTAAAACAAAAATCACTTAGACATTTTCAGTAAAAAATAAAAAAGTACCACATTTGGAAAATGATCATAAGATACCTTTTACAAAATGGTAATGAAATAAGAATGTTATTAAAACTACGTTATGTAGTATTTTTATCATTTAAAATACATTTTAGAAACATTATAAAGAACATAGATATGGTAGTTAAAAGATTCTTGACCAAAGAGACAAATATTGTTGATTTCCTGTAAAAACATTCTTCTGTAATTATGAGTAAATAAAGTGAGGAATGTGAAATAAAGTAATTAAATATCTATAAATAATTTTATGATAAGTAAATACATAAAAGTTTTACGGGATACAACATATAATTTTATCATAGAAAATTTAAGTATAAAAATATTGGAAAATAATAAAATTGTAACATTAAGCACAGACTGATTTGGTAACATAAGAATCATAACCTCTATGAAAGAAACAAGTTTTAACAAAACATTTAGTATAATATAAACAAATATATTAGTTATATAACTTATCAAATGGTTATTATATACACCAAATGGATTTTATAGGTGGTGACTATAACATATGTCTCATAGAAGAAAATGTTAAAATAGAAATCCTTTCCTCAAGTATGAATTGATCATATGTGATATAAACTCTTGTATAATAAATTAAATTTTATTATAATTTTATTAAATATCCAACTACATTCTAATAATACCATAATTAGTTTACTTATATATTCTTAGCATCCTTTCGCTAATAATATTTAGTTATCGACATCATTTTTGGTGTAAATTGGTTTTCTTTCATTTGTATATTTTTTAATAAAATTATAGTCCCTGCACATTTTTCATGGTTCTATCATCTCCAAAATCTTTATTATTTCATAATTATCATATTAAACTATTATATAAATTATTACGACTATTTATAGAAAGTGGTGATGAAAAATTATGTACATCACTTTTTTGTAGGTCATAGTTTGTACGTACACATGAACAATGATTTAACATTATGATGGATTGAATGAAAGAATATTGAATAATAAATAAACATTATAAAATAATTTTTTTATCATAAATATCATATATATATATATATTATGAAATATTTCCTTATTAATATAAATGTAACGTTGAAAATTAAAATATAAATCACATCTCCTCATGTAGGTAGTAATTTACACATTCACCTAAGTCACATTATTATTTTCCAATAGATAGAAGTATAATAATGTAGATAATATATTATAATTATGGATGTATAATTAATTCATAAATATGAAATATTAACATTAAATACATCATAATAACCATCCACGAGTAATGGTCATTGCGTCCTAGTCCCATTACATTTCTGGTTTTGTGGTTAGATGGATCTTAGAGCATGATAGAGGTGGTTATATAGATTTAGAGCTACAAGACTTCTATAGTGGAAAATCCATGTCATGAAAGGGGGATATAAGAAATTACATGGGTTTTTGTAGAATTTTTGGGTGATGATTCACATATTTTATACAAAAGATGTGCCGTCCGTAAAATATATTGACTTCATGAAAGGGGAATTAACAATGTGAGAATAATTCAAGATGTGTCACCATGAATATCCATAGAATCTAAAGACATAAAATTTAGGCCCTTTATGTGGTTCCCAACTCGTAATCCATAGGCCCAATGAAACTCAGGACATGAATATGGAATTCACATTTCGAATAAGGTGACTTATAACATATTTATAGTTTTTAGGTGTGTCTGAACCTTACCATTTAGAAATATCTTAATCTTGGTTTTCATTTAATGTAAGATTACTTTTAGAGATATTCCAATCCCTTTCCACATTAATCAATCCATTCCTTCCAATTTTCATCCTCTGGTGATCGATATTGAGTTCTTCTCCCTTATCACCATATTTTCATTTTGTTCTTCTTTAGGGGATTCACATCTATATTGTTTCGTTAGTTTGGGATTAATTATTATGATCCTTTCATATAGTTAATGTTGATTCAGGGTTTCCATATGAGGTTGTGGGTTTTTTGCTACTTGTTCTTCACCCTGGGTGGAAAAATAAAATTAAGATGATTTATTGAGGTATGGGAATATTGGCCTCGCAAATTTATGTTCTACGTATAAAATACCATGATTATTTTTATTAGGATATATATTAAGGGTTGGAGTAACAAGAAAAATAATTAGAATAATTGAAAATGAAGGGTATTGAGAGATATGACCTGTTTTAGACACATTGATATTTTTTTTGATCATATTGATCTAGGTTGATGAATTAATGAAAATAATAAATTTTAGAAGCCATTGTTGCACAATATTTGATATTCCATGTGACTTTATTTTCTTTTTCATGTCTGTGTCCAAAATTAAAGGATAATGAACATATATTTGGATAATAAAATATATTCCCATGGAATTTGGTATGTGTTACAGTAGTCATTCTAAATAATTATGTAATGAAATTTAATCCCTCGAAAAATAATGTGTAATGCCGAACATGTTTTAGTTGTGTGTGATCAATATTTTATGTACCATTTTGTGTTGTGATCTATTTTGAGGTGGTGGAGATGACCACATGGTATCTTTGGTTCCTGTGGGATGTTGTAAAATGTGGTTCTCAGTGTTTTTAGTGTACAATGGTTGTTGTTTGGTGTGGTTTAAAATTGTGGTGTTGATGTGTAGTTTTATTTGTAAAATCTATTTTGTGAGAAGTATTTCTATTTTTCAATGTGATGTTGTTGTGGAAAGATGGTTCATTTGTCCTGGTGTGGTCAAAATAGTATATAAATGGTATTGTGGAGATGTTTGATATGAGACGGGTGATTTTTTGTGGCATGTATTTGATAGTTATCCAGTCATAAATGGAATATATTATTATTTGTTAAATGAATATAATTGGATAGAATATGATGAAAGGTAAATGGATTAAGTGAAATAAATAAATGAATGGGATAGAAAATGATAATTGAATTGGATATTTACATAAATTTGTGAAACATATAATTGGAAGTGGGAATATGTGTGGACTGTATGGTGGTTGTGTTTTATTTCATATTGGGGTGGAATACTTTATAATTGTAGATGTGTTGGAAGTGGTTGTGATATGGTGTGAGTTAGTATAGTTCTTTGAACCTATAGTTTTTATATGAGTTCAATCTATATATCATGTATTATTTGTTATTTCATTATGTACTACACCCAAGTTTGGCAACCTTACCAATGCTCAGAGGATATATATATAATTTTTTCACAATCATCAAGGATGGGGGTGATTTAGATAGCTGGATACCTCTGATTCCCTTCCCTTCCATAAATAGGGATGGACCATGTGTCTTTGGGAATGATTTTATTTGATGGACCATGTGTTTTTGAGAGAGATGATATGTGATGAGGTAGTGATTTAATGTTATATACGGAGGGGGTATGCGTAGTAAGATGAGGACATAATGGTGATTTCCTTTACATTCATGATATCCTACCACCCTAGTTATGTATTGAGATACATTTTTATTTTTCAAATGTCATTGCGAATGACCTGATGTGATGATACATGAAGTTAGCACTTGATGAAATAATTTTTGAGGTTTTGATAGTTTGGGATATGTCCCAACCCATATTAGAGATGGATCATCAAATAAATTGGGAATAACCAATAATTATCCTTTCTTGGTAAGATATTGGTACAATATTATAATATTGGATGTGTAATTTGGTGGGAGATCCATGGTGACGCTGAAATTGGGTTGATGATATATAGAGGTGCTTGTCCATCCAAGATCAAATTTTCATTTCAAAAGACAGTACATCAAGACCCAAACTATGGGGGTCGGAAATAGTGTAGGTTGAGGGAATCCCCTATGACCAGGTTCAGACACTCAGAATTCAGACAGTTTAAAGAGGTGATACGAGTACTAATAGAAATCTGATCTGCCAAAGAGGCCAAATGATCTGGAACCTTGTTTCCCTCACGCAAAGTATGGGAAACTCGAATGTCGGAGCCTATAAGAACTCTGCATTTATGAACAATTTATGCAATGGACCAAGGTGACAAACCTTCCCCACATAGGGAATCATAAAGGACCTTGGAATCAGTTTCCACCTCGGATATGACCACGTTATCTTGCTTCCAAATGGTGAGCACGGTGAGCATCTCTTTGGCCTCAGCCTGAAGAGAGGATCCATTACCATAGAATGAAGAATAGGCCATAACCACAATACCCTGGGAATCACGAACCACACCCCCGCCTTTCATTGCATCTGTAACAAAGGACCCATCTGAATTTAACATTAAACAAACAACATGAGGGTGCCATCAAACCCAATTCCTCGGAGGCTTGTCAAAGAAAGGGAATAGTTGGGACCTAACCTGAAGAAACTGAAAAAAGGGAGCACCATACTAATCGGAGATGAGTGAGACCATGTCTGCCAATTGGAAGAGAGTCCTCAAAATGATAGACCTCTCCGAAGAGCCTTGGCCCACGAATCTAGCCAGATTTCTAGCCTAACAAAAACTCCAACACCCGATATTGTAGATCACCACCTGACCCATACGTTCCTTCCCTCATCCAACAATCCATGGAACCATCTTTCGAGGAAAGGGGAATCCCTGAGGTCCCAAGAGGAGAGGGATATTAAGCCGCCAAATGTAGACCATACGACCTGAGCCCATTCCCCTTCATGGAATTTATGTTGAGAACTCTACTCCCGCCTATTGCTACAAAAATGGCATCGAGGGTCTATCCTGATTCCAAGCCTCTTGATATTCTCGTCAGTGAAAGTGGCTTGATTCTTGATGTGCCAGGATAAAAAATTAAACATGGAAGGGATCTTTTTAAACAACAGCACCTCATTCCAGGTCCCATAGAAAACCTGGTCAGAATCCATCCTACGTAAATCCCTGGTTGTGAAGACTCCTAAAGAAGATGGAGTAAAGACACATTTATCTGGTTCACTATTGAAGACGATGGACTCAAGAAGATCATGTTGCTCCCCATCCAGAACTACATTCCGAAACCTCATATGGATTCTTGCTTCCCTTACTGATATCAGAGGCACAAGGTACCCGGGGAATCCATGAACAGAGCGTGCCCAGTTGTAGCTCCAAAAAGAGATGTCCCCTGTGCCTACCAACCAAAGGGGGCTTTGATGAAGCGACTGAACTAGAGGATAGATAATCGACCATAAGGGAGAGACTTGGTCCTGCAATGCCTCCACATTTCCACAAATGAATGACGTGGACTTTCCCCAAAGTGTTTGATCCTCAATAATTTCCCACGTGAGTTTCGCATGAATGAAATGAGGCGTGCACTGTATACTCCTAACGGTGATCCCTCCATCGTGAAAGGGTCTGGCTAGCCTATCCCACAAAGCCCAATGCCGCTTTCCTTCCTAAAGGGTGTTCCATATATAGAGGTTCTTGTTAGTTCACTATTTTTACATTTTCTCATTTGAATTATATTTTAACATGTGAACTTGATAACATAGTTTTGTCCTGAATGAGAATAGATATAATTATCAACCAACAAATATATATTTATCAATCGGTTTCTAGGAGGAATTAAGGACCAAGCTTCATATTGTTAGAATGGAATTAGATTTCATTCACTTTTGTATACATGTATTTTAGTATATTTAGTTACATATATATATATATACAAATTTATTTATATATTATCTTACACAATGGATATATTGTGTGATAGTTTTTGGTTTAACGTTGTTTTATCTACTGGAGTTTCTAGGTGGTTGTTTATTCTATCTCCCAATTAAACAATATATTAGAGAGGGTAATGCCTCCCATTTATTAGATTTGTATACCCTCAATGCATGTCACCATCCAAGGTCACACTAGAGGTGATATTTTGGGTTCATTATATCTCCCCTTTATTACGGGATATTTATAGGGAGAGGGTCATAAAAAAAATGGATATCAAAGGTTTTATTTGAGATATTTGATGAAGTATGTAGTTAGTAGTAATGAATATTTTATGTGTTATTAGAGAAATGGTTCTATTTTATTTTGTTCCATGACATAGTCTAGGGAAACTCACCATTATATGAGATTTTAGGTTTTCCATGATCTACAGCAAAGACATTGATCTTATTGAATCGACAAGTGAGGTGGAACTATTTATAGGGATGATACCTCGGAGAGATACACAAATCCTGGTTGATTTTGTTCATGTTAATTTGAGTGATCATGGGGAACGTAAAATGAATTTATTTAATAAACCTATGAAAATATTACTTACTACAAGTCATATGATTTATCCTTGTTTTCCAAAATGCATATGATTCATCATCCATATGTTGTTCATGGTGTCTAGGTTCAGTATGTTGATCAGGTTGATCATGTATGATTGACACAATATATGATTGTGACTTTTAGTATAGTTATTTATTTTCTATTCATCATTATGGTTGGGGAACATATGAGGGGACTGTCTTAGATCGCGAAACATAGCACGTGTGAGGAAAAAAAAATTTATGATTCATCCTTGGGATGATTTTTGGGTGTTGTTGGAAGTTATTCAGTTATGGGGAGATGTGTCTATGTTTCGGATGTTTTTTCATTGTGATAAGAAATATTAATATGTGTTTTGTCTTTAATATTAATTCTATTTTCATTTATAGTTCTTGTAACCAATGGAAAAGGTTTCAAAGTGGAAGGAGTTTCTTTCTCTTCAGTAGGGTAGACTAATTGTGGGGGTGATTGGGATAATGTTCAAGGGAAACTTTTGCATAAATCAAGATATATTTATTGATAATGATTATAGATTTTTGAATCTAGAAGGGTATTTGAACCTAGTGGTCTTTTACATGATAACTTTTTTTACACTCCCTACAAACATAGATATGAATAAAAATGAAATGGTTATGTTACAAATTTTCTCTCTGGTAGTTGATCCTTTAGATAATGGCCATTAGAAAATTCTGTAATGTAGATCATCAAGCAATGGACCATTGGTGTTAAGGAAATCAAGGTTCTGATTACTGAGGAATTTAGTAGGGAAAATCACTTTCCATTCATATAGTATATGTGGATTTTGAGAACCTGCAGTAGGCTTCCAATTTTCATGTAATGTTTTTATAGGATTGTTTCCCCAAGAACGTGTGTTCTGGTTATGAATCTCTACTTCTGCATGGTTTCCATCTAATTTATTTATGGAACCGGAAACACCCAATGATTCTGTATCCATAGGGGCCTTCTTTAGAAAAAAAGATTTTCATTAGGTTAATTAACATATGATACATAAGAACTCATATCGGTCGAGATTATGGTAGGTCAGTCTCATCATACACTTTGGGGGGGATTATTGCCTACAGAGGGACTCTAATATATATTTAAGATATGTCCATGAATCCTTATTAATTTACCAATCAAAATATTGTTTTCCCTTGATAATTTAATAAATTATTTATCTTGTGTGGAATTAAAAAGAATCAGTATGTATTTTAGGTTCTTAATCAATGGATATATATATATGTATTTGAGTTTCTCCATCAATGGTATCCTCTTAAGTACAACATAGAGATTCATTATCCAGTTTCTTAATGATTCTACTTTTAAAGACACTCAATGGGGCACTCTAGAATTTATCATTCCCTAGGGAGGTAGAATATTGTTTGGATGTTGGGATTGTACCCATAAATGGGTTCCCTATTTGTCATAATGAAAGTAATTAGAACCCTCATAGTTTAGTGCCACTTAATTGGACACATCATGCCTTTTAAATTCATGTGATATATACCTAACTATATAGTTCAATGTAATGTGGTAATGAAATATAATGACAAAGTGCCTAGTCAAATATTGTTGTGTTACTTATGCCTATGTATCCCATGGAACATGGAAAGGATATGATTTTCTAAGTTTCATTAGACCAAACTAGGAATGTGGCCTAAAAAGAACAGAGTTGATTTTGAGTATAGGGTTTGAGCATTAGGGAGGTTTCCTATGTATCCCAATTTGATGGGAATAAAATAAAATGTAGATCGGTAAGTCTCATAGGGTAATATGGACCTTTGAGATAAAAGGTTGGTTCTTACTTTTAAATAGGAAGCCCTTACAACAGGGACCACGAGATATTTCTTAAATCATAAAGATTCAATGGGGGATTTAATTCTAGGATTATTAATAAAGATAATTCCCGAACTAAGTGAATTTTTTTTGGACTTATGAGGAGGTTTCCCATTGAGCTCTAGCAATAGTATAGTGCTTCTTATATATCCCAATTATAGTAGGAATTAGAGTTTTTATTGTTCATGATATGCAGTGGATTGTAAGTATTTTGTGATCCTAACTAATCTATAAGCCCTCCTGATTCATTCTTGGTGTGGGAAACAAGCGGATAAGAAAGATTCAAAAAACCACACACTTCCTCCTCCTCTAATGGAAGAGGTAGGGCCTATGTAAAATGAAGTCAGGGAGATGGTGGATGATGGCACAAAGTAATGGAAGTTTCATTGTGTAATAAAAGTGAATGTAATTATGTCCGAAGCGAAGGGTTGTGGGCTTACTCTATGAGGGATTCATTTTGGATCTTGGTTGGGGATTACACCTTAGGAGGATTCCCATTTGAGGTTTGGTTTTCACTTACTCTTGAGGGGGGTGACCATTTTAGGTTTGGTTTACTCCTAATGGGGATTCCCATTTGAGGTTTTGTTCGAGCTTACTCCTATAAAGGATTCACATTTTAGGTATGGTTGGGGCTTGTATTTAGGGAGGATTACAACATGAAAATTGGTTGCGACATACTCATAAGAAGGATGCGTATTTGAGGTTTTGATGTGGATTACTCCTAAAGACGATGACCAATTGGAGTTGGTTGCATCTTATTACTAAGATGTATTCCCATATGAGGATTGGTTGAGGCTTACTCATAAGGAGGATGCCCATTTTATAATTGGTTTTGGATTACTCATAATGATGATTCCCATTTGTGGTTTGGTTGGGGCTTACTCATAAGGAGGATTCCCATTTTGGAATTGGTTGGGGATTACTACAATGGAGGATTTATATATGAGGTCTTGATGGGGATTACTAATATGGAGGATTCCCATTTCAGGATTGTTTGGTAAATACTCTTAGATAGGATTTCCATTTGTGGTTTTGTTCGGGATTACTCCTATGGAGGATGCCTATTTATGATTCAATTTTGATTAGGGAGTCAGGTGATGAGGTTTAGGGAGTTTCTTGAGGTGTTTATTGACTCATGTTACTTGAGGAATATAATAGTGGAATATTAAAACATAACATGATCATTAAACAAAGAGGTGAAAATTAATGAAAGGAATTTTAGTGAGAATGGAATAGTATCTATAATCATGTTATTCCCGGGTTAGATGTTGAGGAAATATAAGGGTGCAATGGAAAACAACAATGAAGAAGACTAAAATGTTCCCAGTGCGACTCTCCATTATTTATTGGGTTCAATGACATAATTGAAGGGACCACTCGAAGGGTCAGGACTAAAGCCCAACACAAATCTCGGGTAGGTGTAGGGGGGTTCAGTCATTAGGGTATAGACCAGTTGGGTCATATAGGTTCTACACCTAGGTGGGCTACACAGGTGCTCCGCCAGGGGGCGGGGGCATGCAGCTGCTTAGCCAAGGTGGGTCGTGCTGGTGGGCCACGCAGGTGCTCCACATAGGTCCATGGTGCATTTGTTTGGAGAAGGATTATGTGTTCTAGACCCCGACGGGACTTTGAAAAAATTTTCCCCTTTAATTATTTCTTCTCTCATGTTTTATGAAATTTATTGAGAGTTTTTGAGGACCTGGGTGAAGGGGCGATATTCAATGAGAGCTCTAGGGCTTCATCTAAAGATTCAACCTCTAAAATGGGGAGCACAAGGGTCCTATATATATGAAAATTGGGAACCTTGGGTGGAGGAGTTACTCTGCAGAAGTCCTCAATTAAGGTCCTCTGCACAGGTCCTCTATGTAGGTCATGTGGTGCAGGTCCTCCCTGTTGGTCCTCTACATGAGTCCTTCATATAGGTGAGGAAAATCCCTTTATAAAATTTCTCCATCTTTTGAGTTCCATATGTTTTCATTCGTAAGTATGATTGTGGTCCATGACCAATCAAATTGATACTCTCTAAGAGATATAAATTTTTTCAGATGGTGAATACACGAATTCATCTCGGAAGAATCTTGGAAATTGAATATTCATATTCATACACCTCTTTTCATCGATCTTGAAAATCCTCTACAAAATCCTAGATAAGGGGTGTCTTTTATCTTATCCCTTGTTATAGATAAATATCATGTAAAATGGAAATCCAACCATGAATGTTTTTTAAATGTGAATAATACACTTTTGTGTTGCTAAAACAATCCCCCTATAGTATTAGATTAACTCTGAATGAAAAGAATCTACGTCTAATGTAACACTAGTGAACATTGATTCATATCAAAATAATTTAGAATACTTTTGAGCTACGTCATATTTGGAAGGATTCCCTAATTCTTTTCTTAACCCATGGGGCCTAGAGATCATAGTATAACTGTTAGTAGGGTTGAATGGACAACCCGATAAATTTTGTGTCTTTGGTGTTATCAAATTAATTTTAGGATAAGATCACTATGGAAGAGACTTACCATGTGGAGTTTGGATTTTTATTAGGTTTCCCCTTTTTGTGTTTTCATCCTAATAATATTTGTTCCTTTTAATAGTTTTTTATTACTCAATGTTGCCTAAACCTAATAGAGTGTAATTCAATGGAGATGAGACTTGGTTTTTCTAGGGATACCTTTGCATGTTTTTAACTTGGTTAGTGTTATGTCTCTTTTTGTGGGTAGTGTATAGTTATGCATGTTGGACTAATAAATCTAGCTTTTAGGTTGAACATCATTGACCATGATTATTGATATTAATTACCAAACCAAGGTCAGACCAAAAGAAAGGCCCTGATATTCTTCAGATGCATCCAAGGGGAATGTTGAGTCATTTTTTATGGTAAAAAATATAAAATTTGATTTATAAGAATAGAGGAGGTCTCTTCCAAGAATGAAGTTAAAAAAATTAGAAAACCCATTATGGAGGCTGTATTATGTAGGTCCAACTAGGGCATGTGCTGCATATCCAAATGTGGTCATCCTTATGTTGACATGACCGTTATGTAAGGGAAACTTATGCAAGGATAGCTGGGGCACATACTGTATATTCAAGTAAATGGGTTCCTAGAAATTTTGACATTTTATTACTTATAAACAAAATGGTTTATGATTTGGATGTATCGTGACCAATTTGGATGGATTTACTAAGGAATGGTGACTGAAAATAAAGGGTAACATGTATAATGATATAGGCCATGAATAAGTACCAATATTACATTAATTTAGTGTATGAATGAGGGTTCATTTTTTAGAAAGGATTTTTAATATCTTCTTCTATTGAGTTTCAATTCATGCAGTATGGACATCATGCTTTGTAGTTTCAAATCATGCAGTAAAGGAATTATGGGATTTTTTCTGATAATATGATATGTATTTTAAAGTCATGCATCAAGGAAATTATATTACGTAGTTTAAAATCATGTATTAAGGACATTAAGCGATATTTATGATAATATGATATGTAATTTATAGTTATAAAACAAGGACATTGGAGTGTTGTTCAGTTTAAAGTCATGTTGAAAGGATATTATGGGTCTTTAATTTGAGGTATTTAACTCTGACAAAATATTTGATGGTCTTCATATTCTTGGTAATTTTTCTAGAAATGTGATACCATATTAAGTTATGGGATGGGATAATTGTAAGCATTGATTTTGGAATTTTTTAATTTGAATAGTTATATGAGAAACATGTATAGGTGGAATTAGAGGGGGTCTATTACAAGAACATCCTTAACACTATCTGAAATACCCATAATTGGGGCTCTTTTATGTAGGGCCAGCTGGGTCATGTACTGTATATCCAATCAATGGAATCCTTTGGAATAAAGGTCTGTTATGTGAGAAACTAATGCAAGGGAACCTAAGGTAACATACTCCATAGTCAGGTAATGGATCATTCATGAATTTTGAAATTATATTTCTAAAATATAATGAATTTTTATGTAGATTTGGATTTTATGAAGCATAGAGTATAGTTGATGGAATAAAGTACCTGAATAACCAAAGTGTAGTTTTGATCATGATTCCCAAAGAATCAGAGGAACAGACATTCTATAAAGGTCTGATTCAAACTTAAGAATTATGTTGTTTGTAGTTTTTGGTCATATAACTAAGAAAAAAATATAATGGAAAAATTGAATGATATGTGGTCAAATGACCCAATGTTATTTCAGTATGTTTTGATCAATTAAAGGGTAGATATCTAAACCATGATCATGAATTATTTGAAATTAGGATAAATGATATGGGACAAATTTGAAAATGTTGATCATTTTATAATACAAGTTCTCGTATACCATCAGCATGGCTTAAGGGGAATAGAAGAGGCTTATCCCAAGGACAATGTTACCTCTATTTGAAAAACCTTTTAGTGGGGATATATTATACAGGGCCCACTAGGGCATATACGTCCTATCCAAATAGTGTAATTGTTTGGATGAAATGCCCGTTATGTGGTAGAATTGTACAAGGCCACCTATAGGAACATACGACATAGTCTAGAAAATGAGGCATTAGGTATCATACATTCTATCACCAGAAACTGAAGAATGATTATGAAGATCTGAATGTATTTCAATATTAGGATAATGAAGTGTGAAAGGAGAATTATATAATGCATAAAGAATGGTTTTAAACCAATTTTGTCCATCAATTTAGAATCAGTTACATATATCAAACTCATATGTATAAAAATGGAACATATGTTGCCTCCATTATGGGATCTCTAAAATGAGGGACGAAAATAAAATATCCAATATAGATTTTGATCATATACTGGAGAGGGGGAATTTAAAAGTACCTCATGGATAAGACTAAGATATATTGTCTAATGTTCACTACGTATCTCAATGGAATGAGAATTGATCCCCATATTTTTCTCTGGGTAATGAGTAGTTTAATGTCTTGTGGAATTAATATTATGGTGTGTGGTTTAGAGTAATGAAAAAGGACATTAAGGAAATTTATATGAATAGAAATACAAATGATGTCACTAGACTCGGGTATAAGGCTCAAGTGACACAACATATCTTTTTAGAGAAAGAATCAATCCACATGTTGTTCTTATCTGATACAGGTTCATGTACAAGGTGTGAACATTTATAGGATCACCTCATGTAGATTAGACATGTACAAGGGAGAATAGAGGTTTTTTAATATCATGTTTTAGTTGGGCCCAAGATTGAAAATATGGATGTCACTACATATCTCAAATATATGAGAATCAAGACACACATTGTTCCTGTTGGTCCATACAATTTTACATCAAGAGGTAAGGACATAAATTGATTTCTATATGAAAACGATTATCGTGGCCCAACAAGGGGGTAGTACCAAGGTTTCACTATGTGTCTTTCATGGTAATGAATCATGCCACATGTAATTATTAAATAATTTCTACCCCACCCTAATTAAATTCACAAGTGGGGAATAATGCGGGTTTCTTGAATACGGGTTCATATATACGATGAGAACTCATATTGATCCCCTCATACATATCCAAATAATACCTAGGATAAAAGATAAATCAATTGTGTGATTTGGTATCTGGTTCCAAGATTGAATGTATAAATGTCACAACGTATTTCATGTGGCTATGAATCAATCCATACATTGTTCTTGAGGGGGTGTCATGTGCATGACTTATCTATAATCATGGAATGTGGGATTTTTTTAATAGAGACATGATTCGATATAGGAGATTTGGGTGTCACTATGTATCTCAATAGAATGAGAATCAAGACACATGTAGTTATTTTTAATTCACAGCCATTTAACATCATGCAATAAGGACGAATGTGAACTAACATGAACTAACTACATATCTCATGAAAATGAAAATTGAATCACTTGTATTTATTTTAGAAGATTTTACATTTTATCATCATATAATGAGGAAAAATATTGTGTCATTTAAGGACTTATGCCTAGTACCATTGATAACCCCAAATATGAATTTAGATTCTATGTTAATGCACTGATTTTATTTACCCAATTCCTAAGCTCAATTGAACTATGCTCTGTATGAGAAATAAGGAGTGGTAAAAGGTCATTTTGAAATAATAAGTTTAAGAAATTGAAAGAAAATGGGAAAATAATTAAATGGTGGTTGTGCGCATGATTGATCATCTTGGTGTCACAACGTATCTCATATGGATGAGAATCAAGCCATGCGTAGTTCTTGAATTCTCAAGTAGCATAATGTCTTATGGTATAAGTGAAGATGAACCGACATGAAAAGATAGTGATTTTGAAGTTGGGAATTTGTTAAAACTCTTATATCACTACGTATCTAATAAGGTTGAGAATCAAGCCACATATAGTTCTTGATACATTACCAAAGAATGTTTGATTTATACACACAAGGAAAGAACTGGATTTTTTTGGCATGGATGGGCCCAAAATTAGAGATCTAGGCACCTCTATGTATCCTATTGGAATGAGAATAAAGCTATACATAGTTCCTGAAAGGATTTTTCCCCACACCAATTGATTTTTATGTGAGATAGACGTTATTTTAATACATTCTAGAACAATGGTTATGTTAAGACAAATGATGGAATGAAAATCAATCCTTGTATTCAGGAAGAGTAATCTATATATGATTATTTATTATAAAGGGGAAAATGGGAAATAAATTTCATTATGGATAAAGCTAATCCTAATATTGGATATTTGGTTGTCACTAAGTATCTCATTAATATGAAAATCAATCCACACATAGTAATTAATGAATTTATTCCCTAAGTAGATGTGACTCATAAACACATGGAATGAGAGACTTTATATTTTGTCAGGATTGGGACCAAATTTGGTGATTTGGGTGTCTCTATATATCCCATTGGAAGGAGAATTAAGTCATACATATTTTAGGAAGAACCATGTAGTTTAAATTCTTATGTTGAGGATGTAAGTCACCGGATGTGAACAAAATATTGTGGTTGAACCAAGCGATTAGACCTCGGTATCACTATGTATCTTTCTAGGGGAATAAATCCTACCACACGTAGTTATTGAAAAGGGATCTCTATGTAAATATTATATAAAAATAAAGAGAAATGGGGATAATATGACATAAAGAAGAAGAAATGATGTGGGCAATGATAGCGCATGGAAGCTACTCATTTTTAAATAACAAGAATAAATTCTAGTTTTTTGTATATTGGGGGATTCCTTAATGTAAAATGGAATAGATGTTTATCCGTATAGTTTAATGTTTATTATGTTTTTCAATTTAACATCACCTAAAATGGACAAATATGCAACACATTTTGACATCATGAATCGTGGACGCATATGTTTTATATGTAATTTAAAGTCTTTCAACTAGTACATATGATTTCATTCATTTAACAACATGCGGAAAGAGAAATAAAAAAAGTTAAAAAATCCCCCTTCCCTGACGGATGGGGGTGATTATTTTTATAATTTGATTCCAAATGAAATTGGCAGGATTTTTTAGATGCCTCAAAATGAGTCTTCTGTTAGGCTTGATGAGTGTGGGCAGGTGTATGTTCCTACCGACTGTTTTCCTCCATATTTGAGTTGTGGAATTTTTTTATGCCTCTAGATGAAACTGCAGGAAGTCTTGATTAATACGGGTAGGTTTATGTTACTACTCGCAGTTTTCCACAAGATTTTAATGCTGGACTTCTTATATGCTAAAAAAGTTTTTTTGAAACATCTATTAGTGCTGACATGTGTATGTTTTTAACACCATTTTCCATTAGATTTGAATAATAGAATTCTTTGGATGCTACCAGATGAGTCTCAAAAAATTCATGATTAATGTGGGGAGTTCTATTTTCCTGCTCACCGTTTGCCGCAATATTTGAACAACAAAATTTTTTTGATGATGATAGCTGATTCTTCTATAATATTGAATTATTATAGGTATGTTTATATTCTTATTCACAATTTTTCACCATATTTGAATGGTAGAACTCATTGGTTGCTTCCAAATGAATCTACTGACATGATTGATTAATGAAGGCATTTGTATGTTCTTGATCACCATTTTCATCCATATTTGAATAGTGTAATTATTTGGATGTTTCCAGACAATTCTATTCAATGGATTGATTAATTTAGGAAACTATATGTTCTTACTCTATGTTTGACACCATATTTTAATGGTGGAATTATTTAGATGATTCCAGAAGAGTCTGTACCAAGGATTGATTAATGTGGTTTGTTATATGTTCTTTATCACTATTCTATTCCATATTTGAATGGTGGACTTCTTTGGATGCGTTCAGATGAGCTTTCTGGAAGGCTTGATTAATACGAGCAGTTGTATGTTCCTGCTCTATGTTCTCTATCATATTTGAATTGTGGAATTCCTGTATGCTTCTAGACGAGTCTACTGGCCTGATTGTTTAATGTGGGTAGATGTATGTTCCTTCCCACTATTTTACACCATATTTGAATAGTGGACATATTTTGATGTTTCTAGATGAGTCTTCTAGAAGGCTAGAATATTGCGGGAAAGGTTAGGTTCATTCTCATTGTACGACACTATATTTAAATGGTGGACTTCTTGTATGTTTATAGTAGACTCTGTTAGAAGGATTTATTAGAGTGGATAGGTGTATGTTCATGAAATCATTTTTCCGTGCACATCCTAAATGAATATACATGGTTACATTATGGCACGAACTAGGAGGATGCTCTGTAAAATTTTCCCTAACCACACGAAGACTAATTCCTATTGGGTATGGTATTGTTAACATTAAAAGCCCCCATCCCTATAGATTTGGGGTATTCCTATTATTCCTTCAAAATGCTTTAGGCTCTCTTTGTTGGATTTGAGGGTTATATTACAAAAACTGCAGCCCTACAAGATGTGGTGGCTTATCAACTGTTATGGAAGATATTAGTACAACAAATCTTCTAATTTTACGATTTTCCCAAACATTTGGTTGGGTTCATTATCTTGAACCCACATCAATCTCATGTTTCAGAATTACATTATGCATCTTTAGATATTTATTATATATTATGGATGACACCCTCTAAGTGGGAAGTAGGATGAATGATTTTAGATGATTGATGAAAGTATCTCATTAGCTTGCTCTCTTTGGTTTTGATTATTGTGAAATCCAGTTGAGGTAGGTTCTTGATGAACATAACTTTGGCCATAAATTTTTTTTATTGTAGCTTTCCTAGGGAAATAACATTGCAAGAGACTAAATTTAGTGGGATTTTCTAGTTCTGGAGTGCAGTGAAATGAAATGATCTATGTGAACCCCATTCTCTGATATAATCACTAGATGTGGTTTCTATGATAAATTTTCCAATCTCAGTAATTCATAAAGGAATTTAAATTGAAGGGACTCATATTGCTTCTCAGTAGTTAGATGTTGGAAAAAATGGAGAGATGCTAAGTCAATTTGGTACCACCACCCTTATATTACCTTTATATGACATAAATATTCATTATAATGCAATATTTTGGATTTTAGATGACAAAAAGCCTTACATATATTGAGATGGATATCATGTATACAATATTCTACCAATACCTCTAAAATGTTTTATTGAGAGGTTTCCAAAGGCCATAACAACACTGGTATATCACCATTAGACAATTATTTTATCATATTCAACATATCCCCATTAAAATTTTCTAGAGGTTTATCAACTTGGTTCGTCCAGATTAGACGCTTCCTATTTTATTATCATATGATATGGAATCAGTTGGTGTTTCCATTAATATATTATAATGAAAATGACGTAAGGGAGGATCAAATAATGAATTTATCTTGGGGTTTCATCTAGATGAAAAAGTATCTCACCTACTTTTAACACAACATCATACATGACCTTCCATATGATTACAAGTTCCACTAGATAAGAATGATTTCTCATCACTATATTTTTAGTTAGATAATTTTCATGGAAATGAGAAATAGTACTGTAGAGGGAACTTTTTCAGTGAATTCCATCACAGAGAGGACCACCATTCTGAAATACATCATGGGATAAATCCACTTTCCCCTTTCTCTTCTAGCCACATGGAGAGTTTTTGTGGCTCTCATCTAGAGATATGTTCTCTAGATATACCTAATTGTCTTGATGAAGTGTCTTATGAGGAACTTCAGAATTACTATTACAACTCCCGTAGTTTGGTAAAGAGAGGGATGTACCTTGAGCTTCAATAGACAAATGTCTGAGGGATTCTAAAAATCCAATTTAAAAGGATCGAGATCGCCAATCAACTCGTGATTCACCATCTGTGCCTAGTAATACTTCTTTTTAGACGACCACTTACACATAGATAGGGAAAATTACTAAGGGAAGTTGTTATCATGGGAACGTGTATGTGCCTTATTTGGAGTGGCTATATGGACATACAAATTATCTTCAATTTGGACAAGTGTATGTTCATGATCTAGTTGTATGCATGATATGGGGGTGTATCCCCATAACCCCTTGGACTAGAAAAGAGGTGTGTATCTTCTCCAGGATATCATTTTGATGAATAATTATAGATATGGGGAAATAATTATGTGTCTCTCCCTCTAGTACCATTAATGTTTCTATTATGATATTCTAAAATTTATCCAGAATATAGACAAGTATTTGTGACTTCCCTCTAACCATTGCAAGAATGTTCTTTGTGACATCAGCAACTGAAATAGGAATATATGCTCATTCATCATTTAGATTAGGTGTATATACCTGTTTTTCCTCCATTTCCTATCAGTGGATCTTGATAGTACTCATTCATGGGGGTAGAGAGTTTATTATTCCACATATTTGTCATTGGATATTTCCAATAGACTTATCCATGTGCTATCAAATGAGATAGTTGGAATTCCTGATGGATGCTGGCAGGTGTATATTGCTACTAGCTAATTTCATTCACATTTGGTTAGCAGGATTCTGTGAATGAATCTAGAAAAGTCTGCTAAGTGGCTGATAGATTTTATGTTGGTGTATGTTCTTACTCATGGTAGTCCACTAGATTTGGATGGTGGGATTGGTGCATGTCTTTAGAAGACTCTACTTCCTAGAAAATTTATGGTTGATGGGTATATGTTCCCATTAAATGTTTTCCACCAAGCTAGGTTGATGGACTTATTTGAAGGGGGAAAAGTAGGAACCTCCTCCATGTTGGCCGATTGTTGTCCCTGAAGGTTCGCCTTTCATGCTTGGGTCTGATGTAATTGGGTCATACAACCAAATAGAACTCTGTCCCCCAGATATTTGTTTTCTCCCATGTGACATTGGTGGTGGTGATTGTTGGTTGGATCCTTCATGAAGGACCCCTTGGCCTTTGGGATGAGTCCATGGGTGGCCTCTGGTTAACCTCCCTAGATTAGGGGCGGGATTGATGTTTGAATTTAAGGGATAAAATCTAGAAACAAATGAAGATAGTGGTTGGAAAAATATTATTCTAGACAACTGGTCATTGTAGGACCGAAAACCAGAGGTTTTTCTTGATTTGGTGGGTATTCGAGCATCCTCTAAGGTCGGGATAGTACTATGGTGATGGTACTCTCAGACCAATGAAATTGAGCCCCAGTGTTAAGGATGTTGAGTTGGTGATGACGTGCTTCAAGAGGATGCAGATCCATCTTGAGAAGGAGTTGGGGCATTCACACGTGAAAACATTAAGGATTCAAATTATAATGAAGGGAGTTCCTAGATATAAAGTGTTGGTATATTTGACCAATATAAACAATACACTCTTTTAAAGATACATATTTTTATATAAAATCAATTTTGATTGATTCCCTTGTTTGGCCCTCTTTTATCAATTGATATGGGCCTAACAAATAAATAACACTATCATATTAGATAAGGATTCATGCCGGGTTCACTATTTTTTTTGTTTGTGTATGGGTGAGAAAATGGGCCAATAAAGAATCCAACCTTTTATTTTATTCAGTGTTCTTTATTTGGTAACTTATCTCCTTGGTTATGGATTCATGTTGGGTTCCCATTTTATTGTTTCCCCCATAACGTGAGTTATTCTTAGGAATCACTACTTCTGGATGGTTTCTGTAGGATTTATTTATAGAACTAGAAACACTTAATGGTTCTATATCCAAAGGCAACAACATTCTATGTCCATGTGTTCGTTAGGTTTGTTGTCATACAATACATAATAACTCAAATTTTTCTAGAGGATGGGAGGTTGAGCTCATCACACCCTTTTGGGAGGAATTATGGCCTACTCTAGGACTCTATTATAGGTTTAAGATATGTCCTTGAATACATATTAATTTTCAAATATTAATAAATCCTTTCCATTAAATTTTCAATCAGTTTTTAGAATTTGTTGAATTTAGAATCACCTTCATGTATTCTAGGTTCTTCATCAATGGATATATGTGTATGTATTCGAGGTTCTCCAATAATGGTATCCTCTTATATACTACTTATAGATTCTTTATCCATTGTTATGATGTTGATAGTTTTTAAGAAACTTTTTGGGGCACTATAGAATTTATCATCACCTAGGGAGACAAAATTTTATTTTGATGTTGGGATTGTACCCATAAATTGGATACCTATGTATCCTCTTGAAAGAAAACCGAACCTTCATAGTTCAATAATGCTTAAATTGAGAAATCATATCATTTATGGTCTTCTGATAAAGACATAACCATAAAGTTTAATTCAATGTGGTAAATACATCTAAGAAAAAATTTCATAATCAAATATTGGTGTGGGACATATATTTAAGAAGCATAATGAACTTGGAAAGTATATGAGTTTGAATTTTGGATTAGACACCTTTAATAAAGTGGCCGACATAGAGCATGGTTTATTTGGAGTATTTGGTTTGAACCTCTTGGAGGATTCTTACGTATCCCACTTTGTTGGGAATCAAAGCCCACATATTTCAGTAAGCCTCATAGGGGAATATGGACCATTGAGAGAAATATGTTGTGTCTTACTCTGAATGAGTATTCCCCTGTAATATGGTCTAAAAGAGATTTCTTAACTCATTTAGATTTAAGGGTGGGCTAAATTCAAGGATTATTCCTAAGGAAAATTCTCAATCTAAGTGAATTAGGTTTAGACATTTGTGGAGGATGTCCATTGACCTCAAGCCAGGGGTAAAGGCTTCTTACGTATCCTAATTATGGTGGGAATCATAGTAATAGTTGTTCAAAATATGAGGTGGATTTTGAGGATGTTGTGATCATGACAAATAACTAATCCCACAAGAGCCATGCTGAGTGTGAGAAACAAGAAGATGTAAAAGATTCATCAAAACCCGCATTTATTCCTCCAGGGATGAATGATGTTGGGTTGATGGATAAAGAAGTTTGGGTGATGGTGGATGAGGGCATGAACTGTTGAACCTTTCATTGTCGAATGATTGTGAAGGTCATTTGGTTTGACCCAAAAGGATAGGGTCTTACCCCATGAGGTATTCCCTTTGGAGCATGGTTGGGGATTAATCATTAGGAGGATTCCCATTATAGTTCTGGTTGGGGCTTACTCCTAATGAGGTTTCCCAATTTAGGTTTTGTTGGGGATTACTATTAAAGAGGATGCTAATTTTAGGATTGGTTGGTGCTTAATCCTAATATGTTTTCCCATTTTAGGATTGGTTGGGTAATTCTCCTAAGGAGGATAACCACATTTTGTTTGGTTGGGAATTACTCTTAGATGGGATTCCTAATTGAGTATTGTATGGTGATTAACCATAAGTTGGATTCTTATTTGAGGTTTGGTTGGAACTTACATCGAAGTAGGACACCCATTTTACATTTTTTGGGACTACTCATGAAGTGTATGCCCATTTGAGGATTTGTTTGGGATTACTCCTAAGAAGGATTCCCATTTGAGGAGTGGTTTGTTCTTACACTTATTGATGATTCCCATTTGTGGATAAGTTAGGGATTCCTCATAAGTAAGATTCCCAATTGATGATTGGTTGGGGATTACTCATATGGAGGATGCCTATTGGAATATTGGTTGGGGTTTAATCCTAAGTAGAATGCCCATTTGAGGATTGGTTGGGGTTTAATCCTTAAGAGGATAACCATTGTGATTTGGATGGGGATAATACTAATAAGGATTCCCATTATGGATTCATCATTTCATATCAGTCAGGTGGTGAGTTTTAGGGAGATTATTGAGGTGTTTATCTACTGATGTTACTTAAGGAATAAAAAATGAGAATATCAACTCATGACACAAGAACAAGACCAAGAATAAAAAGTCAAGTCAAGGAATTTCAAGGAATGTTGAATATTATGTAAAATAATGATATTTTAGAGGTGGAAATTGGTACCATATAAGGAATCAATGAAAAACATAATCAACACGAACTGAAAATTTCATTATGCAACTCTCCATTATTTATGGGTATTAGTGATGGAAGCAAAGGAATCAGCCAAAGTGATGGGATTATATCCCAAAACAGATCCCGAGTGGGAGTGTAGGGGCATTACCCCTATAGTATGTCTAATAGGGTCATAGAGGTGCTCCACCTAGGTGTGTTTCATTGGTGCTCCTCCAAGGAGGTTGTGAAGGTTCTCCGCCAAGGGGGGTCACACAGGTGCTCTAATAAGGTGGGTCTAGTAGGTGGTCCTCATAGGAGCTCCACGTAGGTCCTTGGCACAAGTCCATGTTTTCTAGACCGTAATGGGACATTTATCTAATTTCCCCTGTAATATTCTCTTCACTTGTGTTTTTATGAATTACATGAGAGTTTTTTGGAGGACCAGTGAAAAGGGGGGGTGCAGTGAGACCTTAAGGGATTCTTCCTAACTTTTCAACTATAAAATTGGGATCCCAAAGGACCTATTTCTTGGAAAATTAGGATCTTAGGATAAAGGAGATACTCCTTATAGGTCCCCATGTAGATCCTCAATGTAGGTCCTTCGAATAGGTCTTGTGGCGCAGTTCCTTCAAACAGGTCTTCTGCATAGGTGAGTAAAATCCATTTATTAAATTTCATTGTCTTCCTAGTGTCATAACTATTGATCTGTAAGTCCATTTGGTTTTAGTGACTAGTAAAATGGATGATATTGAAGATATATATATGTTTTAGATGGTGAATACACCAATTATTCTAAAAAATCTTGGAAATTTATTTTTTAGGCATAAACACCTTTTTATCATTGATTTTGAAAATCCATAGCCTATTCCTGGAGAGGGTTAGTCTTTTTTCATATGCCTCGTTACAGATAAATATATTTGAAAATAGAAATAAATCCAATAATTATGTGGAAAAGTGCATGAAACACAATCTATGGTGTCTACAAGGACATAGGATCCAACCGTCTATGTGTCTGACCACTCTGGGAGGCCAACATTATGTGGGTGTTCAAGTCACTTTTTAGTAGCTAAAGTAGTTTCATTGGATGTATTTTATGTGGAAAAGACCACCGAAATCTATTAATAAACATAGAGATGATAGTGTTTGAAAAATTTTAGCCTCATGATAATCCCCATACAATTAGACCTAGAAAATAGTGTGAGCATGGAGGCTATCATCAGAGAGGTTGATGAGATGGTAGTGGTTAGATGCACATGATTGGGATGGTAATTATGAATAATCCAAGAGTTGTCACATGTATAATTAGTTTACCATCTACCGTTTTTTTCGCTATTTGATATTGGATCTTCACACTCCTTCATTTCTCTCTATTTAGTCAATGATTTACAAATGGAATTGGAGATACTTTTTTTACCTAAGGTGTTAACTATTTTGCACGGAGTTCAGAAATATTTTTTTTGATGTGTGTCAGGGGTGTAGATTGATGATGCGGTACCACTATCTAGTGGGAGGATTCCTTTTATTGTAGATTTTTCTATATGGTGTTTTCATCAATATTTATTTTTTGTACTCAATGTATTCATTAATTTACTATTTCTAGAAGAGATATTTATTCTCTAATATTTAAGAACAATTAGTGGTGTTCATTGGAGGTTTGGTTTCTCAAATAGTTAGTCAGATTATAGGAACTATTTTGACATAGTTATAGGAGTTTTCGGTTGAAGCACATGCGGGGGATGTTTTTATTTTTCTAGGGGTGTTCTTGGTTTCTTTCTATATGAGGTAATAAAACTTCTCCTCAATGAGATGTTGAGTTTGACACATAGTTGTTTCTTGGTGTTTCTCATATCTCTATGGCTCTATATTTAATGAATCTTATAGAGCATCATGATTTCAGTTTATTGGTTGATGATTTGATATAGTGGTGTTTCATTTCAACCATTTTGTCTTCTTGGGGTGATCCAATGTTGTTTTACAATGTGGTGGATGGTTGTATGCAGTTTTGAATAGAGTACTAGATGTTAAATTATGATATGGTTAATAAATTCTACCATAATAAGAGGGTTGGTGATTAGTTCAACTAGTTGAGAGGATTTCATTTTTTTTAAAGGTTGACTTCCAATTTGGATATCACTATATGATGGTAAAAGATGGGTATATTCTATAAATTTCCTTTTGGTTCTTGTATGGAAACATTGTATTAATGGAGATTTTTTAAAACAACATGAGTGTTCTTGTGGCTAATGAACTCCATCATATGTGAGTTCATGGACCAATATTTAATCATGTTCATCATAAATAACTTGGTGTATTCAATGTAAATGGAGGGGAACATGGATGTTGATAGAGCTATTTTTCATGTCCTTCAACACCACCGTATCTAGGTAAAATTTTCCAAATATAAATTATATATGTGATAAGTGTATTTCAATCAGAATGTTGTCAATCAGTAGGGCGAGCCTATAGACCTGTTGATATTTGAGGCAGATGTTTCTGAGGAAGAACCCAAAAATGCGTTAGTGGTGTGTAGTATCCTTGGATTGGATGGTTATTATGGGTGGTTTGTGTCTAATTTATCATAGTTTTAATTCTACCTTAAAGATTTTAAATATAAGGATTAAGATTCAGTATGGAGTGATCAATGTCAAAATGTGTTTGGTTATATTAAAGTGAAGTAGACCAGTTCTCCAGTGCTTCTATTTCATAAGTTTGGTGCATTGTTTGATTTTTTTGGAGGAATCATGTATGTTCTTGGGATGCATGTTGATGAATTAGGGAACAATGATATCTTATTGGTCTAGTATTTCACATCATCACAAGTATAATTTTTTTTCCAAGGATCTAGAGTTTTTGATGTTTGTGAGTTCAATATTATTTTGGTGAAATTATCACATTGGTGAGTCATTTCTTTTTTCAAAAATGAAAATATTGTGAAATATTTTTTCTCTCATTGGGATTTGAATCAATCATAGAGGAGGTAAATATATTTTCATAGGGATTTTGATATTGAGATCTCTTATATCCTATGAAATGGAATGTGGTTTCTGATGCATTAATTTAGAAGTCCCAATGAGATGTGGTTTGGCAGTCTTTAAATATTTGGAATGAGATGGATGATGTTATGATGATCTATATTTTCATTGGATAGAGTAGTGGTCATGTTTTCCTTTATTTGATAACTGTGGAGTTTTTTTGATAAACTAGGCAGAGAATTCCTAGTGTGGAGAAATATAGGAGTATGTGATGTGTGATCTTGCAGTCCAAGGAAACATTGTTGAGGGATGGTTAGAGGAAGGTCATAATCAAGTTTTACCCTAGGGGAGTTTTTTTGTTCTATAGAAAATTCATGAGTAGTTTTCTTTTGTTTTAAAACTCACCTTTAGTGGTACATCCCAATGTGAAATAGATGTATAGTGGCATGGGGAGGATGGTTTGGTGGCAGGGGATAAAGAGTCTAGTTGAAGAGTTTGTAGTGATGTGTTTATTTTTTCATTAGGTCAAAGTAGATCACAATGTTCCAATAGGATCATTGAATTCCTTTGTTGTTCCCAAGTGGAAATGGGAAGACATCTCAATGGACTTTGTCACCAAATTGCTCCATGATCAAAAAGGTGGTGATGATATTTTGGTGATAATGGACAATTTGACTAATTAATCTCCCATTATAGTGATCATTGAGTCATGTACAAAGGTTTTTTTAACATGGTGGTACATGTATGTGGTGTTTATGCTTCACGTCGTAAAAAGGACCATCACATATTATGAGGATACTAATTTTAGCTCATATTTTTGGAGAGGATTGCGACCTGATTTTGGATACTAATTTTTCCTTATTAATTCATTCCACCTTGAGAAAGATGTAATGATGGATCAGAGCATCCAGAAACTCGAGGATTTTTTGTGTGATTGTGTATTGAACTTTGGTGGATCATAGGTAAGATGTAGCACCCCAACATTCTAAAATAAGGACATTGTATTTTATAGTGTATGACCCTCAGAACCAAGTCCATAAGGGAATATGTTATCCAAATACTTTATAGATTAATTAATAATTAAAATAATTAAATAAATTATATATATTTTACTGAACATAACATTGATTTTAGTTTTCATTTCATGCAATAAGTTTCCTCGAATGCTGACATGCAAGACAAAATCTTAACAAATACTATTAATTTTATTATTTAAAATGGGGATAATCTCCTAGCAATTTAATTTTCATTTATTATAAGGATTAAATAAATGATGAAAATATGTAGTTAAATTCATTGGATCCAAATTAATTATAAATTAATAAATAAACCAAATGAATATAAATGGAATGATTTTAAAAAAGACAATTTTTATGCTCCAAATAAATTTTATCTAAATAAATCAAATTAAATACTATAATTGGATGATATTAATGAAATATATATTTATATTATATTCTCAAAGATATTTTTTAAATTTTTTCAATTTATATTATAGGCATATTATAAGAAGAAGTCTACTTTTACACATAAAAACTATAATTTTATAAAGGAATTTTTGCCACCATTTAATAAAGGAAAACATATTATTCTAAATCGGAAACTTTTATAAATTTTATTTTTTAAAATGAAGATTGTTTTTGAAACAAAAATGTTAAAATTAGTTTAGGGTGAATATTTGGTATATTTCAGAGAAGTTCCATTTTTTGATAAATAGTGAAAAACACAGAATCTTAATTGAAAACTATTTTTTCATCTAATTTATTTATAATGGTAAATAATATTTTAGATTGATTTTAAAATATATCTATTTAAATTTTAAATAAAATATTAAATTTTTTGTAATTCTAATAAATATTATTTTGAAATTTTTCCTAAAAACATTACAAATTCTTGATGATTTTAAATTTAAAAAACTACTTTGTATTCCAATCTGCAGGATTATTTTTAATTTAATTTATGCCAATTATATGACTATAATTTGGAAAAATGGACTTAATATTTCGAATTTGAAGGCTTAATATTTCTTAATAAGTTCTATTTAGTTTTGTACAAAATTGTTTTTTAAATTAGTTACAATTAATTATATCGAATAAGAGAAAAATTAAATGAACAAGGGCCTAAACCTTAAGCATAAGGACCAAAATAAAAAATAAACAAGTTAAAAATAAATTTTATAGCCATTTTTACACAATATAATTACATTTATCAGTTATATACCATTATTCTAGTGATATTATGTGACAGAGTTCTCCCAATAATGTTTAACTTCTATATTTTCAAGAAACGTCACTCCTCCCCCACTATAAAAAGGCACTCACACTCCCACTTATTATTATGTCTAATGCCCTTTAAATAATCCAATTTCCTCCAAAATAAACTATATAATTCTATAATCACATCCTATAATCATAAAATTAGCATGATACAGAATGATATATGTGTTTTTGTAAAAACTGAAAATAGTTTCCTGAATAAGATGTAACATTTTTCAATGATCACTTTAGTTTCATTTACTTCCCCAACAATTCAGATATTTTTAAATAATCATTATATAATAAACTCATCATATTAAATATAATGATATTTTTTATGAATTTTGTTTTCCAAATTTTTTTTCTAAAAAATCAATCAAATGGGATACACAATCATCATTCGTTTGTACGACATACTACTGCCTTGTGAACCGATTTCATTCGTTCTTC
Organism: Viscum album; assembly: GCA_963277665.1. Classification (NCBI taxonomy): domain Eukaryota; kingdom Viridiplantae; phylum Streptophyta; class Magnoliopsida; order Santalales; family Viscaceae; genus Viscum; species Viscum album. The sequence continues at coordinate 1,955,873,046 of OY728125.1, forward strand.
CATTATCTCCAATAAAGGTTAGAAATAATGATGGATTTATATATTATATATCGTATATGTGGCACATATATTGTATTTAATCTAAGTAAAATCATATATAACACATAACATTATCTTTTCCTTTTTTTGGGGATATGACAACATTGATTGTGGACTTGTGGACTACAGCCTCTTAAAAGTGAAGTGATCCATTCATGCTAACTGAGGATTTTATTAACAACAGTCTCAAAAAACTTATTTTTCATATATGAAATAAATATTATATTATAATTATAATATACATATGTATATCATTTACTTTTAATTCTTTTAAATATGAAAATGAAATGGAAGTAGTGCTCGTGTATATGTACGTCATATCATCTCCATGAACAATGCATTTCATTTTATATTTCAAAATATTATAGATTATTAAAAATTAATATATAATTAATATATATGATAAACAAATCTTGATTTAAATTATATATAGTATGGAATAAATGTAAATGTAATAATAACAATAATAAATAGTGAAAACATACCTGAAAACATGAAAAGTAATACCTCAAACGACGAAAATAAGGAAATATTTTTAACAAAAAGGTAATAAGTTATTGTAATTAGATCATAAATTAAATTGTAAATATGATTATGGTTATGGTATAAGTTAATAACATTCATAAAAACATTATAAATTATTTTAATTTATGTTACCCAAAAGGAATCCTAATGTAACCGATATAATCTCAATATATATTCCACTAAGAATTATTTGTTATTATGCACTGATAAATAGTTATATGGTGTATATAATACTAATTTTCCATTTAATAACATTATTATCTAATACTTTGAGGTATTTTATGATTTAACATGAATTTTCTCACCCTTGGGGTTTAGCTTTATAATTACCATGTGGTAAAACTTATCTTTCCAATCTCACCTCCTTTTGTTATTATTTACTTACTATTGAAATAAGGACATTATTGTAATAATTTTTCATGAAACATTTCCTCAAATATCCACAATTTTTGGTGATGGATATTATTACTTCCTAAACCATATACCATTTTAACATATGATGTTTAATTTAATAGTTATTTTATTATCTAGTGAAGTATTTATATATCCATATTCATTATTCATATAAGATATTTGATAAGGAATATTCTTTATTAATTAAACATATTATTTGAGATGAGTAATTATTTTGAATGGTAGTGATAGTTGTGTACAAGCAATTATATAGTCCCTCAATACTTTGACATATTCTATTGAGAAAATTTTGTTTGCCAAATTAAACAGGTTTTTAGCTATAGTTTTAAACCATCTAGTGAAAGGTCTTGAGGGTATAGGTTTTTATATACCTAAATCATTGCACCAAATAATTTTCCATTGCCATCATTTATATTTAAATTATTATCATTATCCACAATATTTTCATATGATAAAATCTATTTATTCATTTCATTCTCATTTTTTAGATTAAATGGATTTCATTTTAGTTATTGATCTTTCCATATATATTGTGACATATCAATTCATTTAATAGGAATGTGTTATTAGTTATTTTCCATTTCATATTGATTTATTTTAATTGATTATTTTTTTAGCCTAGTCTACTTACACATACATATAATGTGATCTCACAATTATTATGTTTCCTTTCCCAAGGTAATGAAGAGGAATCCTTTTAACGAGTTTCAAGGATGATTAAATTTTACAAATGATATGATTTTTTTATTTTCCATATTAATTATGGGTATCATGTATGTAACATATTTTTCAAAAACATTTAAACCATTAAATCATTCTATATATGATTATATGTAATCATTCCAATGTACTAATGTAAGGCACTAACTCTGATCTACTGGGGAAAGGGTGTTATAGTTCATATCAAAGTGAGGATTAGTAGAAAACATGGAAACTCACTTTAATAAAACATAGATTAGCTATCATAACCCTAAGATATACATGGAATATTGGTATATAATAAAATTATATAATTTGGTTAAAGTATAGATTATTTTGGTCTATATAAATACACATCATTGTCTGGATACTACAAGTGGATTTATTGATTTCACAAATGTAACAAGACATAAAAACTCTAAAAGGGATTGTTAGAACCTACTCAGTATTAAATTGGTACTTGACAACGGGTCTTACCATACACTTGTTTTGGCACTCCTTTTGGACATAATTATAATATTTCCAAATTTCTTTATAAACCATTGTGATGGATTTAAAAGTATTATTTTCCCCAAGGAGACTACCATTTATGATTTTATGATTTATAATGATTTATTTGTGAATTTATACCAATTTTTATTCCATAATTAGAATTATTAAATGTATATAGTGTTATGTGCTAATCTATTTTGTTCCATTGTTTAGAAATGATGCTTGAAAGAACAATTAGTATCAATACTCATAGAAAATGTATATATTTCTCTACCGAGAAAGCCAATATGATTTTTATTAGAATTAAGAATGGTGTGGATATACTAGGTATGTTTAATCAGTTTATGAAGATAATCATTCATGGTTTGAGAAACCTATTCCCCAATAAGACCCTCCTACATCATATTACTTTAGGTAATATAATCCCCAATCATTCATTGGGGATACTAATCTGATTAAAGATTAATAATGGATTGTGTCTCTGTTGAAGATATTTATGGGCATGCGATGTGGGGAAAAACAATGTGTTAACCTTGCGGTGTTCTTTTCAAAGTTTATGATGATCAATAATAAACATTATTCTATAATACAAAGGTTGAAGAAAAAATATAACTCAAGGAATGTAAATATTTTAATGAGGCATTCTTCAAAAAATATTTCTCTTGTGAGGATAAAAATATATGAAGAAGAAGTTCCAATGCTTAATTAAAAAAGATGAAGAATATATTTACGACTATGAAGATACCTTTATAATGTTATCAAGTTAAAGTAAATATTACACACACAATACACAGTGAATGATAGACCATTTCTTTTTAGTTTATTAACTAATACTTCAAAGGGTACTAGTCTCTCATAACAATTTAGCCTCTGATGAAATAGTTTTATGAGATATCAATATAGATAAAGAATTAACAAAGACATATGTATTCAAAGGTAAAAATGATATGAACAAGATTCCATAATAAAAAAATAGTTAAAGGGTAAAGGGAATGGAGGATTTTCTATAATGTGATAAATGTAGAATGTATCACCCTGGGAAATGCTTGAATAGATTAAGTGTTTTTTTTATAATTATGGATATAAGGATCACCCCAAAATAGAATGAAAAGGGAAGGATAAAATATCTAATATTTTGTGATACAAATACAAGTAGATGGGTACTATGCCAATAAATCCCCCTTGTATCAAGGGAATATCCCTCACTAGAAGCATAGGGATCATGGTTAAGCATTTGTGTTTAAAATAACTGATGTGGAATGGTTAATGAGATCTTGTATTTTTATCTATGAAATATATTCTAAAATTATTTTATTGATGTTTTTATCATTATATGATTTATTAAATATATAAGTGTTCTAATATAGTACTTTTTCGATACATATTTGACAAAAAAATGTTTAATTGTGCTGAGAAAAGTGATCTGGTCGAATGTAAAATCCTTTATAAAATACATGGTTTAATGAAAAATGAGATTTTATATGATCCTTATGATTTTATAATGATGTTGTAAAATGATATTATTGATATAGATAATTTAAATTAAATACTACTAACTATCATAGAATCAATTCTATTGTGTCCGATCAAGATCATTTGGAAATGTTAACCTTTTATGAAATGGTTTATGTAGAACATTAAATGTTGTTTTAGATATTATTATGTTAATTAACCATATAATGCAACATGTGAAATGATATAATGGAGATATAGTTCACGGAATAAGAAAATGATAATATTGTGTTTATAGAATCTTATATTTACATATATTTTAAGAGAATGAAAGAATTAGTCAACTCTAGGAAAATGGCATTGAACCAAAAATGTTTCCCTATTATAACCATTTTTTTATGATATTAATGACCATTTTCATAACTATGATTTATGGAATTATTTTCATCATATTTTAGTTGAAAATGTTTTCTATCACTCTCCATCCGGAAATGATAGTAATATTTATCTTCTATGTCAATGTCATCAGTAATGTTCTTCAATTAGAAAACCTAATTTTGTGGTGATCTTCACATTTCCTATTACTTATTATTAATAATATGTTCTATTAACCTTACTTATGATGTGGGGTTTTCAATAATAGTATTTTTAAATATCAATACCTTAATTACCATGATCTAGTTTAAATTGAGACGATACAATTTATTTAATGTAGGGAGAATGTAACATCCCAAATTATAAAATAATGGCATTTTATTTAATATTGTGTACGAAATGCAACACCAAGTGCTTAAGGAAATATTATATCTCAATTAATGATAGTATATTTACTAAATTAATTATATTAATTCTATTCTATATATTGTGACGAACATAACATTTATTTTATATTTCATTTCACGTGATGAGTTTCTTCGATGGCTTGCACGCAAGGCAAGATCTTAATAAATACTATTAATATTATTATTTAAAAAAATTATATCCAAGAAATTAAATTTTCAATTATTAATAGTATTAAATAATATATAAATAAATATAGTTTTATTATTTTTTACCAATTAATTATAAATGAATATAGAAACCAAATGAATATAAACAAAATTATTTTATAAGAAAACAATTTTTATTCTACAAAGGTGTTTAAACATAATAAATTAAATTAATTTCTACTACATGATTATATTAATTATATTTATATATTTATTATATTCAATAATATATTGTTGACATTATTTCAATTTATTTTATACGCATATGATAAGAATATGTGAAATATTACGCATAAAAATCTATATTTTTATAAATCCAGTTTTGCATCTTATTAATGACGCAGCTATTTAAGATATAAAATTTTAAACTTTTATAAATTTTATATATGAAAATAAACTTCATTTTTGAATGATAAATGTAAAAACTAGGTTAAGGAAAATTTTTCTATCTTTTTGAGAATTTTTTTTAAGAATTGTGAAAAATATTTGCTCAAATGGCCCGAAGACCTTAATTTTTTATTTATATTTGGATAATCCACAATTTAGTAGTTTAAGGGGAACTATTACATGAACCATAGTCCCCTGAAAAAAGACCTAAACACAACCCTATACATGAAGATAAAGGAAAATTACCTGACACACATGAAACAGACCCTCCCCAGCATCTGCATCTTGAAGGCGCTTAGATCCCCACCTCACATGGATGAGTAGTGAATAATAATAAATTTTAATTCAAAATTGTTTCTTCCTGTAATATACATATAAGGGTAAATTATATTTTTATTTGGTTTTAAAGTATATTTTTTACAATTGAATATCAATTAGTACAATTTGCATAATTTTAATTAATTTTTCATTGAAATAGTATATAAATATTTTTAAATCATTTGAACATTATTACATTAAAAAAAGGATTTGTTATCCCATCTGCATGATTAATTTTAGATTAATTTATTCCACTTATATGATTATAATTTTAATAAATGGATTATATATTGGGAATAATAATAAATATTTTATAATAATGTCAAATTATTTTTTTACCAAAAATATTATTAAGTGTAATTAAATTTAATTACAGAAATTAAGAAAAAAATTAGATTAGTAAGGGACTAACCGTTAAAACTATGGTAAAGGTACTATAAACTCATCTAAAATATATTTTTTTGACATATTCCAATAATAATTTTCAATTTTATATAATATAGACCGTTATTGGAGGAAAATTATTAATGGAAGACCTCTCAATAGTGATTAACATTTTGTATTTACAAGAATGTCACTCATCCTCCACTATAAAAAATTACTTACCCCTTCCACTTATTCACATACATAAATCCATTTTCTTATCCAAAAGTGGATAAAATAATATCCTAAAATCACTCCAACAATCCTAAAATCCTCACTTTTGTTATAATGTAATCTAAGGAAGTAATTTCTTATAACCTAAATGGAGTAACCTGAATATGATGTAATGTTCTTCAATTGTCATTATTGTTTTATTTACTTCCCCACCGCTTAAAATATTTTAAAATCATTTTTATATAATAACCTATGTATTTTTAATATAATACAATGTTTTTATTCATTTATTTCATGAAAAAGATCATACAAGTCCATATAATGGGATACACAATCATCGATCATGTGTATGGCGAACTACCACCTCACGAACTGATGTCATTATTTATTCCATTAACACCATTCAAGGTTGGAATTAATTCTGTATTTATAGTTTATATATGATATTTATGAAATATATAATGTATTTATGCTTATTTAATTTTTATATAATGCATAGCTTCATCTATTCTAGTTTTTGGGGATATGATAACATCGTTTGTGGACGTGTGGACTATCGCCTTCTCAAAGTGAGGTGATTAATTCGTGATATATATGGAATTTATTAAGAGAGTTTTTAATATATATGTGTGACTCATATGCAATATATATGACCCTATAATTATAATATACAAATAAATATCATTTAATATTTATTATTTTATTTTTGATAATGAAATGGAAGTAGCGTTCATCTGTATGTACGACTTATTCTCTCCCTGAATGATGTATTTCATTTTCTATATACAAATTTTATGTATTATTATAAATAAATTTATACAAAATATATATGTTAATTAGATTATTTTTTTTATTTTAAAGATGATTAAGTCATGATCTATGAAATAAGAATAAAAATATAAATTCAAATAAACTCAAAAATCCTGGAAATTAACACCAGAACAGATGGAAAGATTGAATGATTATTAAAAAAATGTAATAAGATATTATAATATGATTGTATGTGATAATATAAAATTGTGTATGGTTCTATTATATGTTCGTTACTTGCATAAAACCATTATATATGAGGAAAATGTATCTTTACCAAGAAAGAAGAACAAGGTACATGATTTCATCCCAATTAACATTCCACTGATGCTTATTAGTTTTTTTAAACCAAATCAATTTTGTTGGGGTTAATTCCTTAGAACCCACATCAGTGTACATTAAGAAAACTTTTATTCTTATTTTTTTAATATTAATAAACTCTTTATAACAACATCATTTTTCTTTCTGCATAACATATTATGTGATAATGTCCTTAGTGTAGCATGCACAATAATGGGTCATAGAAGATCCCACCTATGATGAGAACCCAAAAGTGATAAAAAATTATTATAAAACATATATTATATAGCTAGATTATAATAGTTTTGAGGTAAAATATATATAGTATATCATGGGTGGAGACTCAATGGACTTTCAGTTGCCTTATTATGGTGTATTCCCGTGGAAATATCCAGTGTATGATTTAATGAGAACAAGACTCGATGGTTGGAAATAAACATTTATATGTGGCATTGGAAATTCCTGTAATTATCTGAACTATTATAAATTATTTTTCACAATATAATTTAATTTTTTAATGTAATATGCTTATATAAAACACATCACTTACTAGGGTATAAATTTCAATTTAAAAGACCAATAATAATATTAAAATTGTTTATATAGTTGTTAAACAGTTTTCACATCATTAATATAAATATATAGCTTTATCAAATCCAATTGTCAAAGAAAAAGGAATTGAAGTCCAAAATAGTAGGATTATACCCTATGAATCCCATTTCTTGGAGCATCCAAGGGAGATTTCATCACTATGAGTTTTCCTTAACCACCCTCAGGTTGAGATCCAACAACATAAGCATGATCGAAACCATTTAGAAGGTATCTTCAAGATCATTTTGATCAAAGCCCAAACCATGATCTTCGAACACACCAATGAAACTCTCACTATCACACACATTACTCTTACGGAATGTTATAATAAAATAAAGGGATATGTATCAATACCATAATTATAAGAATATTTATAATCATAGAAAAATGAATTTTTTTTATTTTTACTTTATAAATGATTTTTATTTTGATTCAATTAAATACAACTTATATTTTAGGGAAATATTAAAATTAAACTATGGGATTCATTTTGATGAATTAATTGATTTTTTAAATAAATAATATTTTAGTAAAACATTATTAATAAATAATTTTTGTTAATAATAAATGATCATAAATGTTTTTGAGGTGAAATGTAATTTTTATAAAGGATCAAATACTATTAATGTCAAAAAACAACACATTTTTCAATAAATGGAAAATATTATTTAAAAGTGAAAATTCACATATCTAAAAAATTATTTAAAAAAATGAATATAATTTTTGGAATGAGAATATCTAAATTATCCAATGGTGAAGTTTTTATAATTTTATGAGGCAATCGAATTTTCATGTAAAAATTAAATACCATATAAATATACGGTGTTTTGTTTGACATCATAATGACCCAATTATTTTGTGATAACTAATATTATAGGTATCCTCATTAAAATATATGTTTTCATCTTAAAATAATATGATTTTATATTTACTTTATTAGTTTTATTAATCTTTTATTAATCCTCCAGAACATTTAATATATTTTATAGTTTTAAATTCATTTATTTAAAATTGTGATTGAGAACCACATAATAAATGAAATTATTATAATATGTTCATATCATTTATTAATAAAATAAATAAATCCTCTCCAATTTTTCAAAAACCATGGGCAAACAACCTGGGAAGGTTTTTGGTTTCAATTATTTTATTTTGTAGAGTCCAAAACCAAAATATTAAATAAATCAATATATTTTCCTATTTATACCCATAAAATATCACACTTCATTTCACTAAAAATCCATATATAATGACCATAATCATCCATAATATCTCAATAGTCCTCTCAATGGTCCCCCATGCTCTCAAGAATCCCCTTTCAATTTTTTGGTGTCATATTCTTAAGGTAAGGGATCCTCTCTTTCTCACTCTTATTCAAAAATATCCTATATGTTAGACAGTTTTATTTTTAATTCCCAATGATGGGGAATTTTTTATAACCTACCACATACTAAAAATATAATTTATAAGTTATAATATACACATTTCTCTCTCATTAATCCCTCCTAAAAACACTCTTTACAGTGTTGAAATTTTGTAAGGGTTCTTTCCTATTGTCTCTTTATCCAAGTTTTGTCATCTTGTTATACCATTTTGTTTTCAATTTATAATGACATGATATGTTTTAACACTTCTCCATAATACCCTTATTAATTTTAAATGATGATATACCCTTTCCCTCTCATTATTCCCTCCTATGTACATCTATTTCCATGTCATAATTTTGTAATCATCCTGTACATTCTATTTTTATTCAAGATTATTTATTATTGTATGTTATCCTATTATAATTATATATGTATAGAAATATAATTAAATGTACCTATTACTATACATTTAGTTAAAAAATTATGTGAGACCTATTTAATTCTCATCATCTAATTTTATGAATTTTAAGCGACAGTATTATGCTGTAAAATTTTCACTTCGATTTTCCACGCCAAACCATTTATGTAGGTAATACAATACCCATTTCCTATACAGGGTGTTAAATTTCATGAAAAAATAGATTTTTATTGGGGAAATACATATATGTAATCAATAATAATTAATCATGAAATAAATTATGATTATGAATGAATCCATGTTTTATGATCTATGTGGCAACTTGATCATGAGAATGAAATGGAAGTGATGGTTGTATCCAGAATTATATAGTTCCCTAGTGCATTGGGTACTGTTTAGTATCCTAATATGTCATGTTTGGATAGGGGTGTACCTTATTCCATTATGGCTCTTTTTCCACGATGAAAGGTTGGTGTGTTATCTTTGACCTATGTTGTAGTGTTTTAAAATTTTTCCCAATTTCCCATGTTATGATTATCATGCTATATCATGCCTTATTACACATGTTTTCGTTGTTCATAATTGATATGTCTTTTATAAAATGAATTTATATCTTAATTTAATTTAATATTTAGTCCCTCAATAGATTTTATGGCTCACCCATTCATTATGTATTTCCCATGTTATCCAAAGACGTTTTATGTTCAAGCATATTAAAGAAGTTTTCAATAAAGATGCTGTAATTTATTTATAAATATTAAATTAAATATACCAATTTCTCAAATAAAATAGAAATATCTATATTTTATGTTTTATTAACTGTAATTTTATGTAATTAAATCATCTATTAGTGTGTAATAAAGGTAAGGGTGGTTATAGGTGGTATCAATGGAAATGTTTTTGTTATTTTAGGAATATGAATAGAAAACACTAGAAAAATAGTTAAAAATAAAACTAATTATAACAATACAAATCTAAAATTTTGTTAAGAATAAATTATGTGTATTATCAATAAAATTCATCCATGTTTAGGTACTATATGTTGATATGATTCTGGAATAAATGTACAGAGGTGTAATAACTCCGACACGGTGTTCCGGGCCCGACTCAGGGAAACCACGTACATGAAAGTGGGAATTAGTACACACCTGGTTTGATACTTTTAGGGGATATGATTTGGTCATTCATAAGCTCATTATGAACCATCATTAATGGAGTTAAAAATTCACCTAATATTATATGGTAGGAAATAAATAATGGAAAACAAAGATTGATTCCTATAAATATCCAAGTTAATGAAATACATGAAAGTCATAAGTTATACCTTTAATGTATTTAAAAACCAATTTAAGTGTCTAAAATTTAAATATACTCATAATTAATTTCCCTTTTATTCTATAAAATTGTTGGAAGTAGGAGGATCAGGTAAACAATCAATTCAAATATAAATGTGGGGATTTTCTCAATGATATGCCCAACCTAATAGGAGGAAAAATATCACAATTAATGATGATATTATCTTAGATAACTATGGTATTGAATATAACCCTAGACCAGGAAGTGCATCCAAATACCCCAAAAAGAGAACAAGTAGCAATCTAGTACTTCATGTGAAAAATTCCCCTACTTAAAATGGATCTTATGATCCCTTAATCACAGAACAATGTATCAACTGCATTGAAAATATATTTTACATTCTTCAATGATCTGAAATAGAATGTTCATTAGGATATTTATCATATGTATGGTGAAACTAATCAATTGTGGGAATTGAAAAAAACTATGAAGCCTAAGGAAGAGATTAAATCAATGGTTTAGATGAATTTTTGGAAAATGTTTTTTGATAAATATTTTCTTCACACTATCTGTCTTAAAATGGAAATAGATTTTCTTTCCCTCAAGAAAAAAGATGACAAATCTATAATGGTTTACAAGGAAACATCACAATACATGCATGGTATGCCTATAGAGTTTTTATTACCCCTAAATACAAGGTTGTTCACTTTTATGATTTGTTAAAACGTAGCCAACAAAAATCCCTATGGATCTATGACATTGATTGCAGTGAGGAAATTGTCCAATGTGCCCTCAAAGTCAAAATGGAAATATTAGAATCTCTTATTTATCATTGGAATAAGAGGAGAAAATGGAGATCAATTCTGGCAGTCCGATAGTTAGATCTAACGGTGTCTTGAAATATAAACATCCAACTTTACAAAGGTTTTGAAAGAAGAAACATAGAAATTTCTTGAAGGGGGCAAGGAAATTCATTAGGTGAGGGGAGGAAGGAAACCTATCAAGATATTACTCTGAGGAGAAACCCACTAATTCGATGGTGGAATGTAATTCTATGGTCAACTCAATTATTGTTGTCCATTGCTAAATCTTCAAGGAATTAGGGAAATTTTCAAACCAATTAACTAATATAAGGGTGTTATAAAACAACCAACAACCTCCGTGGAATCATAGGAAATATATTTCTATCACTACTGTCAAATTGAATCCTAAAAGAAAATATGTGACATGTATTATAGTAATTCATTCAATAATTTTGAACACAATTTTTTTCTTGTTCTAAATATTAATTTAAATCCTGATGTTTTATAAGAACTATTAAATCACCACAAAAAAGTATAGAAGTATATATGTCAATGAAAGTTTAAAATATGTAAAAAAAATCATTCTATGTATATAAATCCTCCCCTATAAATGTTTGATGGATGAATTTCCCAAAAAACCTTGTCATAATCTCTTTGGTTTAAATTGATGAAATTTTGGGCATGGATGGGCCTTACCTATATAAAGATAATATAAATTTATCTTTGTAGAAAATACCTCTCCATATTAAGAATTATCCTCATATTTTGTACAAATTCAAGGAGAAGGATAAATCTTCTCTAGCACCATCATCTCAAAAATGGATATTATTTCCCTATGAAAAATGTTTACCTCAAATTATTGAGTCTATGGAAGCAATCAACCTTGATGACATGCCCATTGTGAGGGAATAAGATGATTTGTTTCATGAGGAATTTTTTTGGTTTTCCTAATTGCCAAGATGTTAAATTTTCTCTCATTATTATACATGGGGAGCTACCATTAGCCGAGACTTTATAAGGAATGGATATTGTAGAACACAAGGTTCTAAAGAAACAACTACCAAAGAATCTTGTATAAAAGTTTCATACACCCATGTTCTTCACCATGTGGTTCACTAGTCATCTTTACCATGAAGGATGGGTCAATGTTTATTTTCATTGATTAACGTAAACTCAAAAGGATCACAAAGAAGAAGAAGTAACCTCTGCCTCAGATTGATGACATTTACGATCCACTATGTATATAATAATACTTTTCTATAGTGGATTTGTGGTCAGGATATTACCACATTAGGGTGAAAGATGATATCCCAATACTACTATTCGTATAAGGTACATGATCTATTAATTAATTGTAATGCCTTTCAGACACACTAATTCTCAAGAAAACATCATGGGCATGATTAATTGGGTCATTAAAGATTACCTTGACCAATATTTTATAGTATTTATAGATGATATTCTAATATAATTCAAAAGTAAAGAGAATCATGGGGATATTTCGAATATTCTTCTAAAGACCTTGTCAGTTAAAAAGAATCATTCCAACTAAAAAAATGTGAGTTTTGGTTGAAGATAGAACCATTCTCATGTTATATCATCACAAGTATTGGGATATCAGATGTCCAATTGAATATAGATGCAATTTATGTATGGTCTAGGAAAACATCTATGACATATATCTATATTTTACTTAAGTTAGCATTTTTTTCATCGATTCATGAGAAATTTATCATGATTTTCAAAACATATCAAAAAATAGCTCTGAATGGGGTAATTTTTTATGGGAATGATGTATAAGAAAAAATATTCATGGAATTGAAAAGGAGGGTTATCGCTGTGATTATTCTCACACTACCCACAAGTTGAGAACCATTGATGGTATTCAGTGATTCCACAATGAATGTATTATGCTTTGTGTCGATGTAAAATTAATAAATCATTGCCTATAAATCATGGAAGTTGAATGTTAAATAAAAAAAATATATGAAAAATGATCTGGAGTTGGATGAAGTGATTGTCGCTTCAAAAATTCCAATGCATTATATCTTTGGCGATAATTGTGAATTATATATGCATCAAAAGATCCTAATGTATATATTCATACAAAAATAGACGAATATGTTCCAATGAAAATGGTTAGATCTTATCATATATTATGAATGGTCAATGCAAGAACATATTGGGAAAGCAACTAAAGTATGAAATGATCTATGAAGAAAGGATCCAAAAATTCTATTATTGATGAGAATTGAGAAGGATCTAATCTCCTTCGAGTTGGAAATGATGGACATGGGATTGTAAAAGGAAGTAAAATCATCAATCATTTTCCAAATGATTGATCATATATATCTTCTAGAGTAGATAATGATTCTTAAAGAGTTAATGTGGTAATTCAAAAGAAAGTGGAAACAATAAAATGGGAAATCCTTATATTTCAATGTTAATGATGAAGGTGTTATGAAATTTGGTCCAGGAAAATTCTTATAATAAAATTATGTGTTAAAGAATGATATTTGGATGATGCACATAAATCAACCTCCTCCATCAACCCAAGAAAAAATAGATATCTTGGCATCTTTGAGAACACAATTGGTGGGACAATATGAAAAATTAGATCACACAATATACATCAATATTTCATGTATGTCACCAAGTGAAAGTGGAAAGGAAAAAATATCAGTGGATGACGCAACCATTACCCATTCTAATATGGAAATTGGAAAACATCATCTTGGACATAATCACTTATCATTCAAAGACATGAAGTGGAAATACTTTTATATGGGTCATGGTGGATCATCTTATAATGACTGCACACTTCCTTATGTGATGAATTATGACTAGATTTACATTCATAGTTATACATCATGGAAGTGGTCAGGCTTTATGGAGTACCACTATAGATTATATTCGATCGAGATCCAACATTCACCTCTATGTTATGGAATAGTCTTCCACATTCCATGAATACTGAGTTGAAATTTATTACAGCCTAACACCCTAAAACTATTTTTGAATATGAGTGGATTATCCAGACCGTTAAGGATATGTTGAGTTTATGAAAAATGGACTTCAATGGAGGATGAGATCAAAATATTCCTTGAGTTTAGATCTCTTACAATAATAGTTTACACATGATCATCCAAATGGATCCATATGATGTTTATTATGGGAAGAGGTGCAGAACAACTGCAATATAGGATGTATTTGGGATTTAAAATTGTAATGTCCTTAAATGGATGTAGAGATGGTGGAAATGGGTAAGACCATTCAACAGAAAATCAAGGTTTCTCCGAGTCAAAAAAAGATCTATGCGAACAATAATTGATGAGACATATATCTTGATGTTGGAGACATGGTATTCCTATATATATATCCATCGATGAATGTTATCATATTAGGGGTGAAGGGAAATCTTATTCAAAGATACATCATTCCCTCTGAGAACCTCGATCACATCGGAATGCTGGCTTATAGTCTTAATCTCCCAAAAAAACTATCTAAATTTTATGATGTATTCCATGTATCACTCTTGAGGATGTACATATAGGACACCTCAGATGTACTCAATTCTGATGTTATACAATTGTAGAATGATATTTCCTATGAGGAGCATCTAGTGAAGATCATTGATCATAGAGAGAATGTTATATTAAATAACATAATTCACCTTGTCAATGTGCTATAGAGAAATAACATGTTTGAAGAAGTGGTGTGGAATCCAAAGGAAGTGATGAGACATAATTAAACCATCTATTTTAAGGGTGTATGAAATGAATATTTCAAGGAGAAATTTCTGAAGGGGGAATATTGTAACGACCGAAATTGTAATAAATGATCTTTCCCTTTGTGATTTAATTAAATGTATTATTATGTAATATGGTTATTGAAAATAGATTCGATTACTTTGTCATATATTTAGATTTAAAAAACTATTACGAATATAATCATTTATAATATTGTAATCAAACATTAATAACATGATTAATAGAAATATAGGTATTTAAAAAATCTAATTGACATAAAAAAGGAAGTAATGGCCTCATCCAGTACGATTGTACACTATGAATCACATTTATCAGAGATTAAATGGGATATATCATCACTAGAAGTTTCCCTTTACCAATACCAAGATGAGATCCAACAACTTACGCATGAGAGAAACCATTTACCGGAGCAGTTAAAGCTCATGAAGATAACGGCCCAAACCATGTCCACCGAATGACCCAAAGAAAGACTCCCCAGTCAAAAACCTTACTCTTAGTGCACACTTCAGTGTAAATAAGTAATATATATCATGTTCTTAATAATATTAAAATATTTATTATATAGAATAATGAATTTATATAGATTTTTATTTTTACTTTATAAATGTTTTTTATTTTGATTAAATTAAATAGAAATTGTATTTTCATGTAATATTCCAATTCTATTAAGGGAGTTATTTTGATGAGTGAATGTATTTTTAAAATAAATATTATTTTAATAATACATTATTATTAAATAAGGTTTGTTAATTATGAAGGGTCATATAAGTTTTATGAAGTGAAATGTACTTTTTATAAGGGTTCAAAAAAATTATTATCAAATACCCAACATGTTTTAATAAATGAACAATATTATTTTAAAAGTGGAAATGAACATATTCCAAAAATTATTTAGATAAAATAAATATTATTTTTGGAATTAGAACATTGAAATTATCCAGTGGTATATTTTTCATAATTTTCCAAAATAGATGAATTTTTGGTAAAAATTTAAATACTATATAAATATACAGTGGGTATTATTACATCATAGTGACCCAAAAATGATGTAATAAATACTAAAATGGGTATCATAGGACCAATATATTCTTACCCTTCAAAAAATGTGGTTTTCATTTTACTTTATTAATTTTATTAATCTTTTATGAATCCTCAAAAACATTTAATATATTTTAGAGTTTTAAATTCATTTATTTAAAAGTTTGACTCACCTATACATAATATATTTAATTATTTTAATATGTTTGGACCTTTTCCTAATAAAATAATGAAATCTTTTACACTTTGGAAAAAACCATGGCCGAAAACCTTGAGAAGGTATTTGGTTTCAGTTATTATATTTTGTAGAGTCCAAAACCAAAATATTAAATTAATTCCTCTATTTTCTTGTATAAATCCATCCAATAACCCACTTCTCTTAACTAAAAATACTTTTATAATGACCTCACTCTTAACACATCTCACTATAATCCTCCCATGGTTCCCCCAATCTCTCACGATGTTCCTTTCAATATTTTGGTTTCATTATCTTAAAATAACGGATCTTCTCTTTCTCAATTTTATTTTGGAAAATCCTCTATGTTATTCCCATTTATTTTTTATTAATAATGATGTTTCATGGTTTATAACCATTACCGTACTACATTTATTATATATAAATGATAAAAAAACCTTTCTCTCTCATTATGCACTCCCAAAAACACATGTTACCATACTTAATTTTCTTGAGGTGTTTTCCCTTCACCTTTTTATCAATGTTTAATAACCCTATTATGCTCTTTTATTTTAAACTACTAATAATGGGGTTTATTTTTGAACCTACCTATAATAAACTTATTTTGTTTGAACGATGATATACACCCTTTTATCTCACTAGTCCCTCCCCTGTACACCTATTATCATGCAGAAATTTCATATGCATCCTTTCCTTTATCTTTTCATTCTTGCTTGTATGTTATCATATAACATCTTCTTCTAATTATATTTGTATAGAAATATCCTTAAATTAACCTATTACTATCTATTTAATTTCTATATGATTAGAGACACATTTCCCTTTCATAAAATAATTTTAGGAATTTTTAAGGGTAGTTGTTTGGCTGTTTAATTTCCAACATAATTTTCTATGCCAATCCATTTATGTTGTGGATGTCGTACACATTTTATATCATGTTTGTTCACTTATTTTTACATATACCTTTTTATTGGGTACTTTTATGTATTTTTTCCACACTCCATAATCAAGGAATAAATTATGTTGATTAATGGATCCATGTTTTATTATCTATATGTCACACTTATGTATAAGGATGAAATAATTGTGATGGGTGTGCCCTAAATTATAGTTCTCCAATGAATTGGGTAATGTTTAGTATCGTGATATTTAATGTTCGGATATGGGTGTCCCTAATTCTTTTTATTACTTTTTACAACCTTAATTCTAGTAGATTAAACCTTTACTTATGTTACATCATTTTAAGTTGGTTACACATTTCCCATGTTATGATTATCACGCTATATCAAGCCTTATTATTCATGTTTACATTATGATTCATTAATATTCCTAGTCTAGCATATATTATTATCTTCTTGATTTTCCATGATTATTACCGTATTATAAATTATTTTTCACCCCTTTGTTATGTATTTCCCCTGCTTATCCAATGTTGTTTTGAGCTCAATTATGTTAATGAAGTTTTCAATAAAGACATATTAATTCATGTTTAATGTTATAATGCAATGTAGGTATTTCCCCAATATATTATACTTCTTGATCATTTAGATTGTATTAAGTATATATTTATGTAATTAAATCTTGTATTAATGTGTAATAATTGAAATTGTATTCATAATTCTTTTCTACAGACGTGTGTATTGATCCTTAGAAATTACTATTATTGTTAATGAGTATTATGAGTTATGTACATTGACGTATTGATGAAAACTATAAAGATAGATGATTATGTATTGGTATGATACATTAATTGCGTCATGAGTGATATTTAATTAATGAAAAATGTGAGAAAGGTTTTATATATTATTTTCTTTAACAGAATATAATATATCTTTCCCTTTGATAGAAATTGAATAGCGTAAATAAATTCATGGATATGTTGTTCTATTGGAAGGTTAATTTTATGGGAAGTCAAAGAAAGACAAATTGAGCATATAGGTTGATGGTATAGACATTCAATAACCTTGATTATAGATATCAAAATAAATGGGTTATATTACACATTAAGAATCTACACGAGGTATTATTTTGTATCATTATTAACTTCTTTTACTATCAGTGTCTAGCGATGTTAATACACCCTAACTATAGACATTATGATACATTGTATAATCCCACTAAGAACGTGGCCTAAATGGTCCCACACTAAGTGGATTTAGAATCATTGTTAAATAATAAAATTTCATTTATTATTTAAAAATTTAAACAGATATCATTCTTGCATGTGGTTTCATAATTATTCATTTTTAATTAATCCCATATATTGTGTCACTTGTTATTCGAAAGAAAATAATGCGTGTAGAATATTTAATAAATATTATTTTGTATTTAATTAATATAATATTGTTTTATTTATTATAGAATAATGTTTTGATATTTATATAATAGATTAATAATCATTATTCATGTCTCGATTTATATTTTCAAGGAATGACGGACCAGGTTTAACAGTTTGTTGAGAAATAATAAATAATAAATATTTTTCGATTAAATAATATTTGATTTAATTCGCATGTTAAGCTCATATCGATAAAGAAAAATATTATTATTATTATTATTTGGAATTGGGTTCTATAGGGATTATATAAATAAAAAATTCCAATTGTGTAATTATTATATTTTAACCCTAGTAGTATAAAAACCCAACTTACATATTTTTTAAAATATCTAAATAATTTTTTTTCACTGTAAATAAAATAATCATAGAATACTCTTAAGAATATTAGATCTCCCTTCTCTATAAATTCTCCCTAGAACTGAGAGTGATGTAACCCGACCTCCCACTCTTGTATAAAGAGAGACCGAGGATAATGCTTTATAATCAATTCTCAAGGAGATCAAGGAGGAAAATGAAAGTGATGGGATATTTGATAATATCAACCATATATTCCCATGTTAATGTTCGATTAATTTTATAACATGTTTGGATAAAATATAGAGGTAATATTCTCTTGATTCATACAACATAATGATGGTAAAATGAAGATCTATTGTTAGATAAAACAACGATGAAATAATTCCAACAAGAAAATTCTTTAAATAACTAAATTGATAATAAATTATATGTGATGATCTTATATTTGGTTTTAGTGGTATATCATTTGTATATATTCTTTTATTAAATTCCATAGACCATGAAATTTATCATTATGTACATCCTAGATTGATAATTGATCAGGGAAAAAATAAAATTTGGGCATGACCTAGGGTACACATCCATTATTCCCAGAACTATGAAGCGAGATAATCATTATAACAATTTATAATTATCTAATTTTTTTATAAATTGAATTATTTTTTATTATGTTTTCAATTATTTTTTAATATTTAATTTTAATTTGAATTGTTATATTAGATTTTCCTCCTTTATTTTTCATAGATCTTACCAATAAGGTTAATTATATGAATGAAATTAAAATTGAACGTCTCATCCAGAGGTTCCATGGATTCTAGAAAGAAAAAATATAAGTACACACTGTGTAACTGGATTTAAACGTTGTGTACTTGTGTTCAATGCATCAAGAATTAATTTAAAAATTAATTCAAATCGTGTATATTAATGACATTAAATGCATTTATT
Organism: Viscum album; assembly: GCA_963277665.1. Taxonomy (NCBI): domain Eukaryota; kingdom Viridiplantae; phylum Streptophyta; class Magnoliopsida; order Santalales; family Viscaceae; genus Viscum; species Viscum album. The sequence goes on from OY728125.1 coordinate 1,955,893,127, forward strand.
TCATGAACTTCATGTTGATTGGCCCATCCTAGAACACGATTAACTAGATTACATGTCATTTATCCATTAAAAATTGTATGTAGTCCATTTGAGTCACCTATGGATCGTGTATTACCATAGATGAACTACCTGACCAGTAACCACATAACTCGGAGACCACATGAGATGTGATCTCTTATACACACCGATTAGTACAGTTTTCATAGTCACATTTTACACTCCAAGTTCTTAGTTGTGTACATAGGATACATTGGTAGATATTAACACACCATGTATAAATCTTATACACTATATATACATATAAAAACATACGAAGATTTAATAATTATTTATTATAATGTGAAAGACTTATCGATATGTGATTGCGTGAGGTCATTAAATTGATAAGACACTCAATGTGATAGGGATTAATATATATATATATATATATGATTATTTAATATATCTGTAATTTTCATACATTCATATCAGATATGAGCCGTATTATTATTTTTACTCTAGTTGAATTAAAGAATGAATAATTGCTTAAAAATAATATAATTGATGTAATAATTAAGTTAATATTACACATAATGAAACTATGTTATATGTCATGTATGTTATATGTTATAATTAATAAATTGAATACAAGTGTATTTCATGATAGTTAGATTCAAACATTTATTCACCATGTTTCCTCCATGTTACATATGTGTACCCAGTTAATAATAAAAGAATTTATTTCATTTGGTTCTAAATTCGATGGATGATAATCTCATGTAAATTCAGATGATAATTAAGATAAAATAATTTATTAATTATAGAAGATAATTAATCGATTCTAGTATTATTTATATTAAATAAGAATGATTAAGAATTTAATGCTTGTTTTATTATATATGTAATTGGTACACGCATGTGGATGATCATGAGCATGAACCATGACTTTGTATGTGATTGGTTTAATTTAATTTATTATTAAAATAAATTATTGGAATGTGTGCCTTCTCTCTTATTATTATTTAAGGTACTGTATTCGGATTATTTATTTTATTGAAAACCCTTTTCCCCTCACATGTGTGTGAGTAAAATCATATGTAATGGATTCATCTCCCAATCCAATGTAGGTGGTTCATGTTTGGAGATGAGGAAAACTAATAAAAGATATATACATAGGTGGACCGGTGAAAAGTTGTAACATGACCCACAATTGGTTCACTGTGTTTTTTCCCTTGGAAAATAGTAAACCACTAGATAAACTAACTGTTAGTAAAATCTCATGATCATGCCACTTTATTCTTTTATTTCATCCATGTTTCATTTTTATATGATTATGGAATTTTTTTCACGATCAAGTGAATTAATGAAATTAACAAGAATGAAAGATAAAACTAAAAGAAATTGGATTATGTGTAAATATTATATATAACATGGTTAATCACTTACGTAAATGGACTTAATATTAAAAATCATTTGAAAAAAAATTTAAAAATATGACCAAATGATAAAATATCTTAATTATATATATTAAGTCAATATATCCTTCCACTTGTTCTGTCAAAATCAATCTATAATTCATTTTTTAACCATCCAATGTTTAAATGCTCTCAATTATCAAGGAATTATTTCTAGAAATTTTTTTGTTGACATAACTTAGTTCAAAACAAGGTTTTAATCCCAAAGCAAGACTTGGTGTAATTGTGAGTAAAGGTTTGAGTAAATAAAATTGAAGGATTTCTGGATATGGGAGTCCACTCAACAGATCATGGAATTATGAGTTAAGGATATAGGTATTTTTAATGCCACCCTAAAACCTTTCATGTTTCTTGACCAATGAAATACGAGTTAATGGGAACGAGAATGTTTATCATTTTCTAATATAATTTCCAGAAAACACGATATTCTAAATCTAATTGTGATGTATACTGGGTTTCAATTAAATAATGAAGGACTAAAAATTTTAATATTTATTTATTTGTCTATATTTTATCAGTTAATGTAATAATATTGTGTTCATATTATTTGTAGAAACTGTATTAAAATTAATCCAAACATATCAAATTAATTTATACTTTAGAAGGATAACCATCTTAATAGCTCAAATTTCCATGAGGGGAAAAGGTAATTATACATTATCCTTCACCATAAAAGGAAGTTGTATGTGCTAGAAAAACATATTCTTGATGTTCCTGGTTATGAGGTAAGAGATGATGATTTATCACTCTATTTGAAACATTTGGATGTTTATATAGATGTTCAATGTTTCATGGTATCATCCATGTCCAATGATCATTTTATGCAACATGAGGACATGGTTGCACATAGTATGATGTCTCACCATCAGGATCTCCCGAAGTAGATGGTGAGACAATATAGGTATGAGATCTCTAATTATTTGTTTACAACTATAGTTGGAGAGTCTATTCCATCTGAGCCTCATGTATCCATGTTTATTGAATACATTGAATGTTTAGAAATATAAGGGATTAAATTCCTTGATGAGTTGTATATAAATCACATAATTTCATCACTTAACAAGACCTTCTCTAGTTTTATTATTAATTATAATATGATATATAATGATAAGATTCTTTCATAACTTCTTACATTGATTCTCCATGTAGATAAGGACATTTGGCGTGGTAAACCCATGCTCAGTATGGTGAACATGAAATGTAATAACAATGAAAAGGGGGCCAATAATCATTATAAGTTTAAATATACCCATCACCATCATTTTAAGAGGAGGAACATCCATATTCATGGCATAGAAATGGAGTTGGTACACATTTTATGTGGAAATCTAGGACATTAGAAGATAAACTACACCCAGAAGCTAGAGAATGAAAGAGGAACCAAATTGATTTCAAAATATACTTATGGTAGAGGTGTATCTAAGATATGCTAATGGTTTGAAGATGGCTTCCCTAGTCATTGGTGACTACAATTTTCATTGCTAACAGGAATGAATTTGGTTATAACGGATTTTTATTATGTAATGATAGTATCCAAGAATACAATATCTATATCATGCCTAGATTTTTATTGGATTATTTGAAATTTCAGAAAAAACTATTTTTTATTTTATAATAAAAAATTATTTTATGGTATGGTAAATTTAAAAATGGTTTCTATGTAATACATTATGAAAACCAAGTAATCGAAATTGATAAGGATTAATGTTCAAACATATGAAATAACACCCAAATTTTGCATCACCATATTGGTTATGTAAACATTAAAAATTTGAAAAAGCTCTATTAATATAGTAATTTAGACTCTTCTCAGATAAAACCACTTTAAAGATGGCATGATTTTTTACAAGAAAAATAACCAAAACACCATTTGGTGGATATGGTTAATTGGCCAAATAGCATCTTGTATTTGTACACACTAATTTTTGTAGACCATTTATAATTAGAATATTTAGGAGGATACTTGTACTATACAACTTTTACTTATGACATGAGTAGTTTTTCCCATGTTTAATTAATGAGGTATTAGTCTATTTACTTTGAAAAATTCATGGAATTCAAGAATGAATTAAAAAATACACATGGTATGAAGAGAAATAATATTCAATCATATCGAGGTGGTGATTATATTATCCAAGATTTTATCGACTTATTATGGGAGTTTATGATTCTATCTCAACTCAATCTACCTTATTCACAACAATGTATTGGTGTAAGGGAAAGACGGAACCATAACTTGTTAGAAATTCCATGTTCAATAATGAGACAAGAAAATATTTCATTATACCTTTACGAATATATAATAAAAACATATACATAAACATTAAACAAAGAACCAACTATATCAAAAATTGGAGTTACCTTTGAGATATGAAGTGGAATGAAATTGATTTTGTCGAAAAGACATTTATGGAGTTTTGAGATATTTGTTGTGGCCTTCTCAAGAAACAAAAATATACCCCATGACACAATGTGTATCGTTATTGGGTAAACCACGGAAATAAAGGGAACTACATAAACAAATCCTTTGATAAGAATGCGAATGTAACAAATGAATCCATATTTATTGAGTGGGAGAACATAATCAAAATGAATAATGGGAGAAAGATTCACTTCCATGATGTTGATGCTCAAGATAAATAAGATTTAGTATAGGAAAATATTTTGTAGTTCCTCATCACATAAGTAGTTCCTAAAACAAATTTACAAAACAAATATGTTTTTCTAGCCACTCAAGATGGTGACTCATTATTGGATTTCAATGATGAAACAATCCCCTACAAAGATTCATTAGAGATATCCTATGATGAAATATGAAAAGAAAAAATGAATTCTGAAATGGATTCCATGTATAAGAACCGAGTTTTGGTTCTGGTAAATGTGTCAATTAATGTAAAACCAATGGGACGAAAATGGGTATTCAAGATGAATCAGAACATTGAAGGTGATGTAAATACCTATAAAGAATGGATAATATTTAAAGGGTTTAAATAATGTCATGGAACTGACAGTATTGAATGATTTTAACTAATTTCTATGTTTAAACCATACATAATTCTACTTTCTATAGAATGATATCATGATAATGAGATTTGGATGATTGATTTCAAAACAAAATTCTATAATGTGATCCTTCTTCATGATATGTATATGACTCAACCAGAAGGGTTTCTAACTCAATGTAATGAAAACAGTTTTTTTGATGTTCATAGATCCATGGATTGAATCAAGCATCCTGGTCATGGAACACTTGATTCGATAAATCAGTAAAATAATTTTTTTTAATTTAGAACAAATTTGAGTTTTGTGTTTAAAATAGTTTTAGTGGTAATGTGGCCATTATCCTAGTAGTATATATTGAAGACATGTTACTTTTTAGAAATTACAGAGTAGTCTTATATTCTATTAAGGACTTGTTAAACAAGTTGTTCTACACAAAGGAAATAATTTAAGAATCCTATATTCTATGTATCAATATCATTCGTAATATATCCAAGAGGCAGGTGAGACTAAGTCAAAGTACATATATTTTCTAGATAGAAAAGTTATATAGTTTGGAAAAATAAAATAAAGGATGGGTTCTATTTTCGAATGGTTTTCAACATTCTAGGAAAATTTCTCCTCAATCGCAACATTAGAATAAGAGAATGACTATGACCTCATACTATTCAATAATATGATAAAATATTAATGCCATGTTATGTACTAGACTTGATGTACCATTTTCATTGAGTATGGTAGCAAATTTCAAAATCAACCAAGATAAAATCATTGGTCTATTGTTAAAGATATATTTATGAATTATTGAATAACCTATGATATATTCGAAGTTTTTAGCCGATATGGAGAGATTTTGTTTAAGTTTTGTTCTGATGCTATTTTTTAGATAGATCATTATGAACTCAATCAGCAATCGGGAAATATTTTTTGTCTCAACAGGGGAGATGTGGGCTGGAAGAGTTAAATGACTCTAGTTGTTTGTGATTCTATAGAGAATTTCATTTATTTAATATATTTTAATGAATCCAAGGAAGTTTTTTGGATGTGGAAATTTTTATATGATCTTGATGTCTTACCAAGAAATTAAGTCCCTATCACACTATATTGTGATTGTACCATAGGATTGGATCTTGAAAATAACCATGGTCACCCCAATTGACAAATTATATACTTTGGATGTTTCCCATATTTAAGGTTTATTATCAAACAGTTAAATTTTTTCATAGTAGGGTACCCATGAATTTTAATGTAGGATACCCCTTGACTAATGGAATATCCGAGTTAAACAATGAGTATCATGAGAGAACCAGTGGAATGAAGGTTGTTTTCCTTTTGATATTGTAAATCTGGGAGTCTGTTAGATTTAGCTCCCAAAAACAAAATTCTCTGTACTTTACGACAAATTTTATTCAAAATTTATAATATTAATAAAATAAATATCTCATCATTATTTTTCTTACTCATAACATTGTTTCTGATAATTTCTTATGATTATATGTCACACTAAAAGGTCATAGAATATTACTACTATGACGAGAACCTAGATGGTATACAAAAATATTCTTAAATATATTTTATATATTTAGATGATATAATTGGGGGGGACAAAAATGATAGAAGATATCATGGGTGGAGACTCATAGGACTTTAAGTCAGCTTCTCATGATATGCACCCATGGTAATATCCAGTGTTAGGTTTTATGAGAACGAGACTCGCCTCTAGGAAATCCATAATTATAGGTGTCATTGAATGTTCCTATCTATATATGTGTGTATTGATCCATATAATTTAATATTAATATTAATGACTATTTTGAGTCATATATTGTGATGTATTGATGGAAACTATGACGAAAGATGTTCGCAGTGAGAAAGGATACATTGGGTGCATCACAAGTGATATGTAATTAATGAATAATGAGAGAAATGATTTTTTCCTCCTGTTCTTTAATGAAAATTAATATCTAAGGAACTTTTATCCATCTGATATATCCTAAATAGATACATGCAAGTGGTGTTCAATAGGAAAGTTAAATTTTTGTGAATTCAAATAAAGAGGTATCAAACATATAGGTTTATGGGACCAGCATAAAACCTATTTGATTAGAGATATCATGATAAATATAATATATTACATAGTAAACATTCATATGTGGTATTGTGTTATTGGGGAATTGACTAATTTCACTGTGGGTACCTTTTTGTGTTGAATGATTATATCCATGGACATTAAGTTGCTTCTCCGAATTCCACTGAGAAAGAGGCCTAGAGGGTCGCAAACTAAGGGTGTGCATAATCTCAGATAAATTATAATTTTATTATTAATTATTTAAAATTTTGAATAAATAATATTCCCAAATGTGGTTTAATCATTGTTCATGTTTAATTTTGGACATATATTTTTTCATCAATTATTCGAGAGAATATAATTTGTGTCGAATATTTAAAAAAATATTTATTTTCTATTTAGAAAATATAATATTTATTTATTTACTAGCGAATATTGTAGTGATGTTTTTTAATAAATAAATTTTTATTATTCAATGCCAGAGAAATATTTTAGAGGAATTGGGATCGAGATTAATGATCTAGTGATAAATAATAAATACATAATATTAATTGACTAAATAATATTTTATTTATTTTTAATTTAAACAACATTTCAATAATGAAAATTATTATTATAATTATTATTTGAAATTGCATTCTACTGTGATTTAATAAATATTAAAGAAAATGTGCGAAATTATTTTATTTTAACCCTAGTAGAATATAAACCAAATTGTATTATTTTTCAAACAATCGAATTCAATTGTTTTTCTTATGTACACTAGATTAGGAGAATCTTCTCATGAACTAGAGAGCTCATTTCTCTAAGAAATCTCATAAGAATAGAGAGTGATGACCCTCCAAAACCCACTCTCAATTCAATGGAGATTACGGAGAATGATTTGGAAGTGATTCTCAAGGATATACAAGGTGGATGATGTAAGTGATAAGATCTTCTATTCTTGAACTTTATGATTCATAAGGTAATTTTAGTGATTTTTCTGTAACATGTCTGGAGCACTGATCGAGGGAATCCACTCTTGATTCCAATAATGAAACTTTAGTACAACACATATCTGTTGTCAGATCCATCGACAAATAAAAAATTCTAACAAGGTAATCACAAATTAATTAAATTTATTATAAATAATATTGGATAATCCTAAATCTGGTCCCAGTGTTCTATCCCTTGCATATATTATTTGATTCAATTTTATAGATCACAATGTTCATCGCTGTGTAAATGTTGTATTGATCATCGATCATGGAAAAAAGAAATGTTCATAATGACCCATCACATACTTCAATTATGCCCAAATCCAACCAATTTAGCATGGTTTATATACAAACCCTTTCCTATTTAATACCACAATTCACTCATACATCATGTTATTTTACATTTCACATTGAATTATCTCACTTAATGGGATTATCACGAAAATTACCAACTGGTAATAGTTATCATTGAAATCTCATATTCTTTTTTGATTTTTATCTTATCTAGAAGCAATTACTTTATTATAATCGGTATTTAAATATAATCTTCCATAAATATCCATATTATTTGGTGATGGATATCATTATTTCTTTAATTGTACACCATTTTAACGTACAATTTTTTACTTTAAAAGTATTTTGATTTTCGGGTTAAATATTGAAAAGTATGTATTCTTTTTCAATATAGATATTTGATAAGGAATATAATTTATTAATTATATATATTACTCAATGTGAGGAATGATTTGAATGGATGTGTTGGTTGAGGCTACGATATTATATAGCACCTCAATGTATTGATAGGTTCTAGAGAGAGAAATCAGTTGTACAAATTAAATAAGTTTCTATATTTATTTTTAAATTATCCTATGAGTGGTCTTGATAGTATAGTTTTTCAAGTTCCTCCAACATGACATCCAATAATTATTCATTTCCTTTATTGAAATTTTAGTTATTTAAATTAGTATCTTTTGGCACCAAAATTTTGGAAGAAAAATAATAGAAGAAGAACATCGAACTGCCTCGTGAAGCCACTTTGTGGAGTCCCCCAAGAACTGCGGCTTCCGCAAAGTAGAGGAGGCGGGATGCTCCACAAACGCCTTTGAATTTCAAGGAACCGCCATGAAGCACGGGAGGTGGGCTACTCCGCAAACACGTTTGACGTTCGCGACGTCACTGTGAAGCAAGGAGGTGGGCCGCTCTGCGTACACCATTGATGTTTGTGACCCGTCACGAATCAACCGAGTCCCTCTTCGTGCCGCATAAGCTCTACTTCGTAGGGCCTCTTTCCTATAAATACTACCCCCCCCCCCCGAGCCCAAGGGATGGACAATCCGATCGTTCAACTTATGAGCTACCAATCGCGAAGCACCCTTTGCTCTACGATTCATGAGCTACGCGAGGTACTTTTAATCTGTGAAGTGCCTCCTCCTTGCCTCATTTTAACCCCCTCTTCCATGAGGGATGCCTTTTCTGAGGAACAAGGTCCTTCGTAGAGGAAGGGGATCCCCAAGGGGACCTGGGTCATCACAGAGAATTTAAGCTTCATGAAACACCGCTCATGTACGCGTGATCCACATGCTAAGGAAGGGTCATTGTACTTCGCGAAGCACATCGCTTCACGACACTTTGTTTGGAAAGGCGCATGTGCTCCACGAGGCAGTGATCCGTGAATGCCTTTCCACATTGAGAAGCACCTCCCATATACAATTATGCCCTATTCTAAGGCTGAGGCACCCCACTTCATGAATCACACCCCTTTGCAGATGCTTTCTGCCATGCGTAGTGTTAGAGTTTCACAAGGCCCCTGCCTGTGAACCCGTTTTATTTGCAATTACTCTTTCTATGCGACTCTTCAGGTCTACACGGTGTGATTTCAAAGTCCACTAGACGACACCGCCCGTTGTGATGCTTCGCCTCATGCTCCTTCTCATAGGCACGCTAATGGTTATTGCACTTCCGCATATCCAAGCTAACATTGACCCCTCGATGGTTCGCTCTGTGACCCCCATTCACTACAAAATTTCAGATGCCTTCCCTCCCATAAGGATCAGAGGGTTCCAGTTATGTTAGTTTTAGGGGTGCGGAATGAACCCACCTCGTCCGATATTTATGATGTTAAACTGCCAAGCGCCATCATCCTCAACACATGACGTTAAACTGTGACCTTGCCCCATGACCCATGCGCAGGGTCCCCCACCTCAGACATTCTCCACTCCCCTGGTCTCCACAGGGGATGATATACTCTTTTGTGGAGTGGCGTTTGTCCTTGTAGAAGGTCATACACCTTGGTGTAAGCCCCTAACCTTTCTTGCTGGAGGCAGCGCCCCTATTCCTCCTCACTTCCTCGGCGCCAAAGCCAGCCAAGGACGTGGTGGGGGACGATGATCCCTCATTTCATCTTCGGTCCCCAAGGCCAATGGTGGATGTCAAAGGGATTGGGGCCCCTCCTCTCTTCCTGGGTGCCAAATCCCTCTCCCGCTATGCTTTCTCGCACCCAGGCCTCCATCCAGGAGTAGGTCCTAATCTTCCTCTCCCTGGTCCGCTCCACGCGTAATCCCCACTTCAATTTCCACAGACACACCTTTCACGACGTGACTATCTGGTCTCTGCTACATCTTGTTTCTCAAACCGAGAATGAATCACATGGGATTAGAGTAATCATCGACCATGGCATCCCACCCGGGCAGCCTAGAGTGTAAGCCCCACGCATCCATTCCTGAACTACATGGAGTTTGATTCTTCCCAAGGAAAGGTACCTAGGAAGCCTCCATGAGGTTTGAGCCCAACAACCATTGGCCCCAACCATCTCTGTGTCGGTGTGCCAAGCCCCTTTCCTGAACTACGTGGTCTTTGATCCTTGCTAAGGCAGGGTACATAGGAATCATCCCTGAGGTTGAAGCCCAAAATCCACCTAGACCAAGGTCCTTATTCATGTCGGTTCACCGGAACCCTTTCCTGAACTACGTGGTCATTGATCCTTGCTATGGTAGGGAATGTAGGAAGCCTCATGGAGGTTCAAGCCTGCCACCCGATTGTTTAGACCATCATTCATGCCGGTTCACCAACACCCTCGGTAGCCTAGAGTGTAATCCCCACACATCCATTTCTAAACTATGATAACTTTGATCCATGTCAAGGAATGGTATGTAGGAAGCCCTACAGGGTTCAATCCCAACACCCATCAGACCCCCGGTCCATCTTCACGTTAGTTAGACGACACACATCATCCCGAACTATGAGGACTATGATCCATGTCAAGGCATGGTATATAGAAAGCCTCACGAGGTTCAAGCCCACCACCCGGTCGTTCTGACCTCCTTCATGTCGGCTCACCTGCATCCATCACTGAACTACACGGACTTTAATTCCTTGCCACGGGGATATGTAGGAAGTCTCTTCAAGGCTCAATCCCAACATCATCGACGTCCTCACATTGGTTCCATCTCATTTCCCCTCCACTTCATTCAACCCTCCATCAGCTATCCTGATTCTTACCCGGGACGCCAAATCCTTGTAGGATCATTCCAATTCACCTCCCCACTTCTCCAGGCAGTGGTCGGGCAACGAACCATTTATTACACCCAACATCGGTTTTCCTTCAAGAGGTTACACCCATCTGATCCACTCCTGTCAGTGTTCCGATCAGTCTAATCCATCCCCATTGGACATTAAACTCGCAACATACCCTATGTTAAACATGGGAAGCTGAGGAAAACGTCAGAGAAATGCCTATGGAATAGGATTCCCAACATTCGACGTGGGATTCCTCGGGCTTCCGCGCCCTCGATGAGCCCTACAATAAGGGGAAGAAAATCAGACACGACAGTGTTCTAGCGCCAAGACACGCCAGCAATGCCTCAATGTGACTACTCCCCCAACTAAAGGTTGCTCCCTTAACAGAACCCCTTGGAATGTCCTAACAGAAGTAGTTTAATTAACCGATGTCCATGAAAACATGGCACTGGGAAGATTTTCACGAACTACGTCTTAATCTATAAGGGAGACCCGTACAAGGTGGAAAATTTCGAGGAGGAATCCACGGAAGGAAGAACCGACATCCCATCATCCCATTTTGATCAGGGAGAAAACATCCCCGAACAAGGAGCAGATGCCTCCAGAATCTGGAAAGCAGGAATGCGCAGCAACAGAACAGTGTTGACGTCCCTCGAACGTGATGGACGCGCGCGCCCAGATAAAAGCGTCAGAAATAGAAATGGTGAACCCGACGTGAATATATTCTCCAAATGTAGAGATTAGAAGTGCTTGAGACATCAATAGTGAGGCATGTCACCAGATCTAGATATCTGGTGTTGGGCCCTGCTAAGAAACTAGCAGGCCTGGCGTGAAACTCACCAGAAGTTGGGGTAGTCAAAATGATGGGCATCTCGGTCTGCGACGTTGTCAGCATGGATCCCTCTTTCTGGTCATGGAAGATGGAATGGATCTTGGGCACTGGGCGTCAATTTCATTTTCTGTCAGTACTAATGAGCTGATCACCCTACTTTCAGAAGCCAAGTTACTGCATCCGGAACCCGATCTCCTCCTTCCCACTGACGCAGGGATAGGGGAAATATCAATGTGGATACCCCGCGCGGTTCTGCAACTTTTACCACGTCCTCGACTTCCATGACTACCGGGTGACCACACCCCCTCTCCCCATATGAAATTATCCAACGAAGGGTAATCAATGACCTTGTACGTAGGTACGAGGATGAGGGGGTCATCCCTACGAGGGATGTGGGCCGCCAGGATTTAGAGGAATCTACGCCTCACCGTCAACTCCACCACCAAGGGCTGCACATGGAGCCGCTGATCCCCACTCCAACCTTCAATCCTTTTGGGAGCCTCTCCCCAGAATGCCTCAACGACTCCATGCCCTACGCCGATGAGGTAGGGGAAGTGCGGTCCAGCTCGGCCGGAGTTCCCTTCCAGGGATTCCCAGAAAGGGCCCCCACCATGTCACGCCAGCGCTACCACTTGGTTCCCTGAGTTGAAGAGAAGGTAGACTACCTACCTGCACCACCGGTATCGGCCATGCTGACCCAACGCCAGCATCAGGCATAGGCCGAGGAGGGTTCACGTCAAGGGTCATCAACGTTAGCAGTTACTATGGCCCTAACCACCGCCGACATGCATCATCAACCCCTGCATTCGCCAAGTAGGGGCATATATACGCCCAACCCGGATAGAGGCCCCATCCACCCCACGGGCTAGCTGGGTCAACTCTCCTGGTCATAGGCACAAGCAGTGGCCACCACGGACTAACCCGCAGGAATGCCACTCGGTACAGAGACCCTCCCTGTGAAATTACCATGGAGGACACGATCCCATCCCAATTCAAGGCCCAGCTCATAGGTATGCCTCTTTCCATCTTCAACCCAAATGAGGGTATTCCCCTTGGTAGCAACACCGCATATGGGAGCCTCTCCCACATTCATTACACTGGGTATAAAGCCATCCCTCCTGCCACGAACCGCTGGGGTGGAGACATTTCACATTAAGTCACTCTACGATGTGAGGAGATTCCTCACAACCTCGTAGCAGCCAACAAAGGTCCTCCTCATCTTAGAAACCAAAGGGGTGGAGACCAACATCACTTCACCAGCACCCAACACGGAGGTCCTACCCGTGTTGGGTCCCATCAGTACGGGGACCTACCGCACACTGACATCACCGAGGGAACTAGGCATGGAGGTCCTACCCGTGTTCCCGTAAGTTCATGCAGGGGTCCTACCCACACCAGCACCCACCACATAGGTCTTCCCAGTGTCCACTTTGACATCTGCCCTGGTGCTCCTCTTACCCCAACCCACTCAGGCAGAAGTACTCCCCATCCCAACACCATTACGCCCAAAGGACCTCCTTGTGCAGAGATGTTTTCCTTCCCCAAAGATCCGTTCTAGGGAAGGAATGCGGGTCATCGTTGTCATAAGAAAACATCGAAAACGTTCAGACTAAGATCAAACTGGTCTGTTTCTTGGATTCTAAAGCAGATTATGACTCAACAGTGGAACCCTCCACTCGGTCCTTTGTGTCAAGCACCAGTGCAAGAACAAGTCGTATCAGCCTTATCCTTTCGGAGTGTGAAGTCCACCGGATTCCTGCCTCTATTCATAGGCGCATCCAGGAGGAGAAAATCTTGGGAATCCCATAGGTTCCGACCATTCAGTCACCACCATCATCACTAGAAGCGCTCTCTACCTCGACCAGAGATCATGGAGAGATATTTTGGGGACCGATGACGGTTGACCAACAGAGTGACCCATAACCGGAAACCAAAATCCCTGCACCAGAAACTGTGTTTGTCAGCCTGTTTTATCGTGACATTGTGGTCAGGTCACCACACTCCACGGAGGGTGGCCTAGAATTATTCAGCCAGTCAGCTCGTTCGCCGTATTCTCTACCACCCAGTCTAGTGTCTCAGTGGTCTTCCTTAGTACCACTACTGGTTCCTCATCCACCTCCTGTTGACGAGTGGGTAAACACGGTTCAGACCCTGAATCTGATCCTAAGATCTTATGGAGCATTCTGGCAGAGGATCACTTCCCGGAGAAGTTCTGGCCAGTGACAGCATTGAACTTCTGTGCACCGAAATCCCTCACTCCAGAGGAAGTTGAGTGATTCTGTCAAACTCTATGGGTGACGCACATCCGTCTTCGTTATCATCGGGTGGTGTACCCCAAGATCCAAGTGCACTTTGAGGAAATCGGCGAGCAATGTCGTCTGGTCGATTTGGCTACACTCTCCGTGGCCCAGTGCCCGGTGTCACCAGGTCTCCAAAGGACCCTCCAACAATGATTCGTTCAGTGTTTCAAGGTACTCCGAAAAATCATTCGGGAGGCTACCCCCCATGTGCAAGTTTGTGGCTGGGGGAAGTACGCTACCCTCCACTTAATCCCTATTCGACAACAGCCCAACTCGGTATGCAATATTGAGGACATTACCCTGATAAGGGTCATGGTCCACATGGATTAAGTCATTGACAAGGAGGACGAGCTGTAGTTTCTTGATGGAGACGTACCCACTGAGGGTGTGCCACCACTATTGGACCCATCAGGGAAGATTTCTTTTCAGCAGAAGACCCACTTAGGTCTCCCTAAACCCACCGAGTGGTTGGTACTCAGTCGGAATGTTGGTAGGGGTAAAGAGCATGTCGGATCTGTCAGTCACTCCGTCCCATCCACCTTAGTGTAGAATGCGGATGAAGACCCCGAGAAGGTCGCGTTGCGCCAGCAACTTGATTTTCAGAAGTGGATGGACGACAAACTCCTGGCTGAATGCGTTGTAGAGCGACAACCCTACTATGGTGATCCTAGGCTGGGGCATTAGGGGCAGGAACAACTTCCCGCCAACGATCTGCCTCTGGGAAACCTTGATCATACTACTCCCGTAGATAGGGTTGAAGACAGAACTCAAGGAAAGAGGGTGCGATACATCTCACCAAAACCTCCAGAATGGCATGGAAACTTGAGGAACCCATCTCGTGTTCCCCCAGCTTCCCTGAAGGCCGCTCCACCAGTCGCTCCACGAGCCGTTGAACCCATCTACCATGTCGAAGAGCCCAAAAACTCACTCCTGGTTAGGGATCCCCATCAAGAAAGGGACCCCCATCCAGACGATCCAATGAAGGCAGTCATCGCCCACCTCGAGGCATTAGAAACACGACAGGTGGCAGTCCCGCCAAATTGCAAGCCATATCTAGCATGGGTGGATGATATGTCGGCACCCACGAGTTTTGTAAATCCCACTTTCTCTCCCTTTAACGGGACAGAGGACTCACCACAGCACCTGGCCCACTATTCCTCAATGTGTTTCCCAATGTTGGGGACTCCGGCATAGTATGATGCCGCCAAGCTCCATTGTTTTGTACATACATTGGAAGGCCTTGCGTTTTTCTAGTATAGCCAACTCCCCATTGGAGCAGTGACTGGATGGGAGGATCTTCACCAGCAATTCCTATACTAGTTCAGCTCCACCACGTGGAAGACCAGCATCGCAGACCTCTTCAGGTACAAGAAAACGCCCGATGAGTGAGTCGTAGAATTCATCACCCGGTGGAAGGGGCTCACATACTCCCTTGATATGCCACTAACTCAAGATAAGTTACTGAGGATGTGCATGGGGAATGTCAAGATGGAACTGGTTCCTTTGCTGATCAATCAGAACTATCTCAGATGGTTCCAAGACATCTCAGATAAGGCCCAACGCCTCTAGGAAGCTCTACAACAGGCCAGTAAGGCACGTCCGCTGCCCCCTGTGATCCCAGCGAGGAGGGATTCCAGAGCTGAGCCTGCCACAGTGGCCCAAATAGAAGCCCCCGGGCAGCTAGAATTGCTACCAGTAGCACAGGATCTGCAACCATGTAAAGTCCCGCCACCACAGGTGCAACCTCCTACCCAGCAGCGACTGCCTCAGAATTGGCTGGTTCCCTCGGGCAGTGCACCACCACTGCCTAGGCGAGATAATCAGGCTCTGCCTCCTCAGGAGGCACTCTGGCCCCTCATCAGGGCCAGGCTCTCAGATCCCCCTTCCCGGATAGAAGGTATTGAACCTACTCGTACAACAAGGCCTAGGACCCTGGTTATTTTCGTAGTGCTTTGGAGCAAGGGATTGTGCAAATGCCTGAGTGAAGAAATCCAGAAGAGGTTAATCTCATTGATCTCCCCAACTATTGTACCTCCCATCAGATTCTGGGGCACACCCTCAAGCAGTGCTATGTATATAAGGACTTTCTCCAATACCAGGTTAACAACAACATAGACGGGTTGTTCCCAGCCCCGGTAAAAGTTTTGGGTGTCATTGTGAGGTCAGAAAGCGGTAGCGACGACGAAGGTGAGTGGAAGCAGGTTCCCAGTCACAGATCCCAGAAGTACAATGACTGGATGGCTCGTAAAACGGTCTCTCATGCCCATGGAATTATTTTTGCATGCTTGAACCATGTATAGCCTTCAGAAGCAGTGGCCACCACTTTTGCATCATCATCTCAGCCGACCTCTTCCCAGAAGAGCAAGCATCGGTGTGCACCCCACCACATGCCATCGTAATCCTGCACTCTTAGTGACTTCAATCCCCCTGAGATGGGGGGTCCCTCCTAGAATTCACCCAGTGGTGGATGAATCGTCGAGTTTCAATCAAGGGTATGCTTCGTTTAATACCGTGGAGTTAGAAAATCCCTATATTACTTCCGACGAAGGGGATCACGAGGCGAACCTCCCCAACGACCCTAGCCAACACCCACGTCGGCGGTGCCGAGACCATATGGGTCATCAAGGAACGTCAGCTAGAACTCTCATCCAGGCCATGCATTCCATTGAGATAAGACAGTAGGTCCAACGTAGAGCTCAACATGCGCAACCTCAACATCTAGTGTCCTCAGATCTACCTCCACTGTCGTTTGTGCTACTAGATCAGGTTGAGCTAACTCATATGTACTGCAACAAGTCTCACCCTACGACATGCCAACCTCAGTTTTCCAGTCCTCATCCAGTAGGTACTCTTTAGGCCTCGAATAGTGAGCCATGGGACATAACTAGCACTAGCCAACCGCTGATCCAGCCGATAGGGCCCGTCGTGCCTCCAATTGCAGAGCGGCCTCCTGTAAGCAGTGGATCGCGCCTGGCACGAATGTACGATATCCTCCAACATCTCTCCATCATTACAGAGATTCTCTCTATCCTTGAGTCTCTTTGCCTGGTGTCAGAAATTCATGAGGTGCTCACCGGGGCTTTAAGGAACCCCCTCCAGTTTGAGATGGAGGTAGCAGCTGTCGAAGCCTTCCACGGTGAGGAAATTGAGAACGCTGAATTCCAATTAGTTATCTCGTTCTCTAGTGAAGATGAATACCCTCCCATACATGGTCAAATTCATCCATTTTACATCACTGGGCAGTTTAATATCCTGGAAGCCCGCTGCTGTCTTGTTGACACGGGCTTTGGGATTAACCTAATCCCAACACGGACACTGCGGATGATGGGTTTGTCTGAGGATGATTTAACTCCCTCCGCCAAAGAAACTAGGGATACTAGAGGATCGAGAAGACCCCGGTCGACAAGATCCATTTGAAGACCCAGTTCGGGGGCCTAGTTTCCATTACCGAATTCAATGTTGTCTCCCAGGACACCGCTTACAACACATTGATAGGAAGGCCATGGATCCACCTTCATGCAACGATCCCATCATCATATCACCAATGCCTCAAATACTCCCTCAATGGTCGTGTTGGGGTGTTCTAAAAAGATGTGTCTCCTTTTCCTCTTGTGGAGCCCACTATCTGGACGTTGACTATTACACGATAAAGGATGAGAAGATTCTGTCAAGTGGGATTGAGCCCGCCACGGTCAAAACTGGCCCTTGGGAAGGTCTGAATGTCAGCTATGTCTTCCCAATCCATCGATTGGAGGCCACGATCCCCAACCTGGGTCAATGATTTGTTGTATCTTGTACAATAGGAATGCATATTCCCAAGTCCAAGTGATAGTATAAAATCACCTCGTACTCCTACACAAATCAGGCTTAGGTGATCCCGGAACCTCCTACCCCTGTACGGTACTGGGATGTCTGCCCCTTAGCGACGACGGTACGTCATATGTGTCTATTCTTCTAGGATGGAATTTACCAGATCAACCCAATTCACCACTATTGTTTTGATATCATCCAGCATGGACCCTTGGGTCGAAGACCAGGTGGGATTGGATCAACTACCTTCATCGTCATGGTCTCAGTGGTGCATGAATCTTCTGATGCACTGTCCACTGCTGTCCAGGCTGGTACCAGCCTCCCATCAGGTTCCTCTAACCAAGAGGAAGCCTCACCTGCTGGGAATCCCTCCTCTACAAGGGAAGAAGAGGATTTGGAGGATGATCCTTTCACCTTTGAAGATGGAATTGATTCCATAGTCGACGAGTTGGTACAGGTGAACCTCGGTATCGAGGTGGACCTGAAGCCCATGTTGATCAGTGCCACCATGCATCTTGAGGAGTAGCAGTAGTACCTCGAGATCCTGAAATAGCACAGTGACGTGTTCGCCTGGATTCACAATGAAATGACAAGACTAGATCCTAAGGTGGTCGTCCACCACCTCGGTCTCCCGGAAAATCATCACAGGTTCAATAAGCCTCCCAGAAAGATGCACCTTTCTCAAGGCGCCATGGTAGAGGGTGAGATTGACAAGCTCATCCGGGCCAACTTCGTAAAGGATATCCAGTACCCCAAATGACTGGCCAATATTGTGCCAGTCTGGAAGAAGAAAGGGAAGATCAGAGTCTATATCGACATCCACAGTCTCAACTGTCACTATCTGAAGGGTGATTTTCCCCATCGAGTGATAGAATTGTTTGTTGATGTTATGCATAGGTTCCATGACCTGTCCTTCATGAATGGGTATTTTGGGTACATCCAGATCCAGATGGCCCCCAAAGATGAGGAGTCCACTGCATTCAAGGCCCCCAAGGTACTTTCTGTTACCAGGTTATGCCCTTCGGCCAGAAGAATATAGGTGCCACCTATCAGCGGGCCATGCACCGCATTTTCATGCCAATTCTCGGATCATTGGTGGAATTCTATATGGATGATCTGGTGGTCAAATCTCTCCATCTCTAGGACCATCTCATGGACCTTGAGAAAGTGTTAGGTTTCCTCCTTTCTCTCCACCTGAAGATGATCCCGCTTAAATGTGCCTTCAGGGTCACCTATGGCATGTTTCACGGCTTTGCCACCAGATAATGGGGCATTGAAATTGACCCAGAGAAGATAAAGGTCATCAGCCAGATGTCCCCCCGAGCAACATTCAGGAGCTTCAAGGATTTCAAGGCCACTTAGCCTACATACACCGATTCATCGGGAACCTGGCCAGAAAATGTAAGCCCTTTTTTCAGATCATGAAGAAGGGCACAGCCTATGAATGGTATGAAGTGTGACATACCACATTAGAGGAAGTCAAGCGGTATCTGTTGCAGCCTCCATTCTAGATGCCTCCCATCACTGGAAATCTACTAGTCCTTTATGTGACCAACCTAGAATGGTCTCTCGGCTCCCTGGTCGCCCAGAAGAATAATTAGGGGACAAAGAATAGTCTCTACTACCTCATCCCCATGCTCCTTGATAAGGAGACCAGATACACTCCCATAGAAAAGAGCTGCCTCTCGCTGGTATTCGGAGTACAGAAAATGTGACATTACCTACAGTACCACGAGGTATAGCTGGTATCACGAGTAGATCCTCTGACGTACTTCTTGAACCACCCCATGTTGACAGGCCGTCTAGCTATTTGGGCAATGATTCTCCAGTAATTTGACATAAGGTTTGTCTCCTAGAAGGCTATTAAGGGACTAGGGTTGGAAGACTTCCTCGATGCCCATCCGGCTCCTGCCGACCAATCCTTGGACCTCGACATCCCTGATGAGGCAATCATCTCAGTGGATCATGCCATGCCATGTTGGCATATGCATTTTATTGGGGTTTCCCGAAGCCCCACCAGCTGAAGCCCAAATGATCCCAAGCTCAACAGGGTAGTCCTGGGTATTGTCTTCATTACCTCGGCACAAACCATTCTTCCTTACTCATTCATGCTGTCGGATGGCTGTACCAATAATGAGGCGGAGTATCAGGCCATCATTACTGGCCTTGAACTAGCCATTGAGATTGGTGTGCCCCATTTTCATGTGAAAGGGGACTCTGAGCAAGTCAATAAGCAGGTCAATGTTGACTATGTTGTCAAGAAGCTAGAACTCGTACCATTTTTGGAGCGCACTCTCCTGCTAATGGCCAAGTTCTCTTCGAGGCCGGAGGTGGCTCACGTCCCCCGATCTCAGAATGGTCAAGCTGACGCCTTGGTAGGCCTGGGTGCGTCACTTTTAGAGCCCGAGCAGGATGACCTGATTATCAACATGGCACATCAGAGGGCGATTACTCCTGTCTCCCTGGATAATGGTGATGGCCCATAGGTAGGTCACCTATCCACAGGCACCTCCACGTTAGGACCCAAGGTCCCCAAGATGCAGTGGTTGAAGTGATTCTCGACTGGAGATCCCCTTTGGTTGAGTACCTCCAAAATGGTTACCTCCCAGCTGATCGGGCTGAGTGTGAGCGAATCTAACGTCACGCATTACAGTTTACCCTTCACGATGGTCCTAGTCTTGAGAGGATCCTCTACATTCACGGGTTTTATGGTATTCTCCTCTGTTGCATTCAAGGAGTCGAGATTCCACAGTTCATGTTGGAGGTTCATGGCGGTTCTTGCGGTGCCCACAAGGCTGGGCCAAAACTGTCTCACCAGATCTAGAGATTGTGGTATTTTTGGCCCTCCATGATCCCTGACTGCATCATGTTTTCAAAAAAGTGTCATGCATGCCATGTTCATGCCAACTTCGTACATCAGCCAACAGATCCCCTTCACTCTACCATGTAATCTTGTCCCTTTGCGGTGTGGGGACACGATGTCGTGCGACCGTATCCACCGGCAATAGCTCCCCAGTACCGGTTCATCCTGACTGCTACGAATTTCTTCCCCATGTGGGAAGAGGAAGTTCCACTCAAGGATGTCAAGGCTCTATCCATTTTCAATTTTTTGAGGTCCAACATCATCTACCGATTTGGAGTCCCTCGCGTCGTGCTCACCGATA
This sequence comes from Viscum album, assembly GCA_963277665.1. NCBI lineage: Eukaryota > Viridiplantae > Streptophyta > Magnoliopsida > Santalales > Viscaceae > Viscum > Viscum album. Next base: position 1,955,914,248 of record OY728125.1, read on the forward strand.
ACGGCACAATCTTCCAAGCAGCATGAGTTGAAGAAATTTTATGCCAAGTACAATATCTATTATAACCCACACATCCTGCTATCATGTGTAGTAAAATGGACAGATCGAGGCATTAAACAAGACCCTCTCTAACATTTTTCAGAAAATGGCGTGTCAGAGTAAGAAGAGTTGGCCGGAAAATCTCCCCAACGGCCTCTGGGCTTATCAGACAATGACTCGTAATTCTACCCAGGTTACCCCAAATTCCCTGGTGTATAGAACTGAGGCCATCCTGTCATGTGATATTTAACATCCCTCATTGTTAACATCAGTCTATGTTCGGAAGATGCTAGATAAGGTTGCTGAAATCCGTATAGGTGAATTAGAAGCACTTGATGATAGTATGCTCTGTGCCTTGCACAATGTGGAAAGGCGGTAGAACAATATGGGTAGATCCTTCAACAAGAATGATTTCCTCCACTCTTTTCTACAATGTGACATGGTATTGGCCCTCCGAGTTCCAATGATCCCTGGAAGGAAACCACCCATGTTGGATCCCAAATGGGAATGACCTTATATCATTCACAAGGTTTATTCCAATGGCGCATACTCCCTGGTTACTTTGGATGGTGAGCATATAACTCCTCCCACCAATTCTAATTTTCTCAAGAAATATTTTCCCTAAGCCTCATGATCCAGAACGAACTTAAACTGGACAGTCCCACATGACCCTAAAATGCATGATGGTGCTGCATGACCTTAAAATGTCTAGTCATGTTTGACTTTAAATTGCGCATCATCCTTCATGACGTTAAACTACATCTTGAAAACTATGTATGTCTTGATTCCCATCCTTATGGGATACGTAGGAATGCTCAGACGCTTCATTTTGAGCCAAGACCCAAACTCTTCTCTTCGACTACCCCCTGGGTATAGTTCTCTCAGAGGATAATTTCATGATATGGGAATCCTCAGCCCCACTCATACAAGGATTATAATGGTCACACCATGTGACCACTCTCGTTCTTCTATCCTCCAACATCCTCACCGTAATATGTTCAACTATATGGCCTTCATGAACTACATATGGCTTGATTCCCATCCTTATGGGATACATAGGGATGCCCTGACATTTCGTCTGTTGGCCTAGCCCAAACGTCAGAATCTTCCCCCCCCCCCCCCCCCGAGTCAATATGTATGGAAGGGGTGCAATTTTTCCCCAATTCAAATCAAGCTACTCTCGATCCAGCCATACATCCTACTCCCTAAAGACATTCGCCTCTTTTAAAGATGTGTACTACTATACTTCACATACTCCTTAACTGAGATTCCATCACCTTCCCCATCATGAAGGGCCCCTAAATGGTATAGATGATAGGCCTAAGGGATCTCTTACCACTTCGGGCCAACTCCCTCAAGGATGTTGAGCAACAAGCTGATACAAGTCCAACGTTTCGAATGTGGTTAGTGGTCGATTCTCATTTATTTCTCCCATTTCAATCCACAATACGGACGTTGTGTTTCGAACGTGGTCAACATATATCCAAGATCGTTAAATCCATTCCAAAATATCCCAAATATCGAGTGTAGTGGTTCATTCTGCCTCATTGTATCCCCAAGAGATGAACTCCCTCCGGACAGTGCCAACTGTCAAGCCCCTTGGCCCTCTCGGGCCCTATCCCCAGGTTCTCTCTTATGGGATTGTGTGCTGCGGTATGGGATTATGTCCTCATTCATGTAAGGTTTTTTACCATGCTGTACACATCCCTAGATGAGATACCTTATACCCACCTCATCCTCACTGCAAGATGTTAAACTACAAGTTGGTCAGGCCTTCCAGACCGAGGCCCAGCCTCAGGCCCCTTGGCCTTTCAGGCCCTCGGCCCAGGTTCTCTTATTTGCGAGTACGGTGTGGTGTGGGATTATGTCCTCATTCACGTCGGGTTACTCACTGTGCCGTAAACATCCCTTGTCTAGGGAATCCTTCTCCCCTCCTCATCCCCACTGCAAGACGTTAAACTGTAAGTTGGTCAGGCCTTCCTCACCGAGGCCCAGCCTCAGGCCCCCTAGCCTTTTGGGCCTCAGGCATAGGTTCTCTTATGGCAGCGTATGGTGTGGTGCAGGATTATGTCCTCATTCACGGCGGTTTAATCGTCGCGTTGTAGAGCTCTCCTGTCTAGGGAATCCTACTCCCCTCGACTTCCTCACTGTAAGAAGTTAAACCATAAGTTGGTCAGGCCTTCCTGACCGAGGCCCAACCTCAGGCCCCTTGGCCTTTCGGGCCCTCGGCCCAGGTTCTCTCTTATTGGAATGTACGGTGTGATGCAGGATTATTTCCTCATTCATGTTGGGTAATTCTTCATGTCGTACACCCACCTCATTGGGGTATCATACCACCGGGTGTCTTCAAGAACTACGTGTGGCTTGATTCCAATCCTTATGGGATATGTAGGACCACCCAAATGTCTAGACATTAGTTCAAGCCCCGTCTCCTGGAAATCTCCATTTCACCTTGGCCCCTTTTATAAGGACCCAGCCTTAAATCTTACTTAATATTGAATTAAATTAATAATTAACATTGAGGATCTTTTCATGGTTTAGAGTTTTAGAGAATTAGGACATAACTATTACATATCAAAAGATTATAAAGTAGACACTTGTACTAAGTTTCCATAAATAAAAAAAACCTCTTAAAAGAAACATGTCTAGTTCCATGTTTTAGATAGCATGTCTTTCCTTGATATCATCATTGACCCTATTCATCATTAAGTCCTGTGAAAAACATTTCAAAAACATGGGATGAGCATAAAATCTCTGTAAGGGATATAAAAATATGGAAAGGAAACATGAGTACATGTATACAGAAGAATCAATGAACTCATACTTTACTCTTTAAACATAAGAACTTTAACATACCTCATCAAATCATGAATAAACTATCGATATCATAAGGCAAAAAGGTAACATGAGGCATTCATAACATTCTTATGTAGGGAGTAACCCTCTTGGTTACGTATGGAATACCCATCACAGTATATCCCCTAAATCTCTTCGGAGAAACCTCAACGTTTAACCCCTTCGCGTTACCCAATGCATTGGAGAGCTATATCGGGCTCACCCGCCCTTAGTTTATCACGGAACCACCCGTCTTCATAATAATTCCCAAGAACCTTAAAATAATTGTATCACATAAAACATGCATAAAGGAAACATAACATTTCAACTTTTAGATCACAAGATATCCATACAACACATTGATATAAAAACATTATGAAAACCATTTTCAATAAGAAAATAAAATAAAAGTAAAACATGGTATTTATTTTTCATTTAAAAATAGGTATGGCTTGTAGAGGAATCCGAAACTCAAATAATGGTCACGGCGGTGGAGAAGTTGTTGTCGCCGCATAAGTACGACAAAAACATTCCCTTTTTTCATTTAGTAAAAAACTTCGTATAAAAATATTCCTTTTGGATAAACGTAAAAGTCAAAGGGGTTTATAAACCGTATAAAATAAGGTTTTGTATAAAACAAAATATGCCTCAATGAAAGGATATTGAGACGAAGTCCCATACATAGACGGTATCCTTGGATTAAGGATAAATCAATTACATAATTATGTATGAAAAATGAATACACCGAATATAAGTGGATATTAAGTGTAAAATAATCAGATGTTATTGAAAAATATTCATAGAAAGACATATTCAAGGAGTAATAGTTTATCCCAAAGAATCAAAATTGGGTTAAGAAGTTCCCTTGCAAAAATTCGACAGCCTAACGGCGTCACTTCAAAATTCAGAAAATGAGTTGATGAGAGATAAAAAGGGTATCTCATCACTTGAAAATGAAATTTACATCAATAAGGAGATAGAATAACATATCCCAAAATAATATTATGTGAATTAAAAGGCATAACAAAAGAAGTCTTTTAAAAAGAGGAGGGTGAAAGGTTCCCTTACCGACTTGGGTAACTTTCGAAACATACACCCCATTGAAGAAGGGTTGTACAATGAATATGTAAATACCCATAAATGAAATTATATTACACAAAGAGTATAATAATGATAATGGGTAGTACATACTCCAGTCAAAGGAACTGGAGGCAAATGTATCATAAATCTCACAGGAATAAATGTGAGATGAAAAATCTCTTATGAAAACTCGACAGTCTAACGGCGCCACTTAAAACATCCAAAAATGGATTGATGAGATCAAATAGGGTCTCTCATCATATTAAAATAAAATTTACAGGAAGAGTAATATAAAAGGAAATCCCTCAACCTAACAAATAGGTGCTTAAAAGAGGTGACATAAAGGAGAGTACTTAAAAAGAAAGAGGGAGGTTGGATCCCTTACGAAAATTCGGCAGCCTAACGGCGCCAGTCAAAACATCCAAAATGGATTTATGAGAGAAAATAGGGTCTCTCATCATATGAATATAAAAAGTACAGTAGGATTAATATAAAATAACATCCCAGTCATAAGAAATATGATCTTAAAAGGAATGACAAAAAGAGTGTACTTAAAAAGAAAGAGAGGGGTAGAATCCCTTACCTCAAGTCTGACTTGTCATGTTCGTTTCTTTATATTCCTGGATAATAAACTTTGGTCAATTTATAATTGCTTAAGGACCTCTCTTAAATATTATTATTCAGTTTATATCACATATTATAATGGTATAATAATTGGTTAATAATGTGAGTTCATATTAGATGTTTTTGTCGATGTTTGGTACATGAGTCAAAAATGAACTTGTTTGAAAATGATTGTCCATGTAGTAATTTGTAAATCATCTCCAGAATAGTATTAATTATTTAAATATCATATATTTCCAGTACATATTCATTTTATACTACTGCATAACATTTGGAGATAAAAATAAATGAAATGCACCGTTCATGGAGATGGTATGCCGTACGTACGCATGAACGCTACTTTCATTTCTTTGTCATATTAATGGAATTAAAAATAATTGAGATATATATATATATATTATAATTCCAGTATAATATATATGTTATATAGGTAACATATGTTCATTAATTTCATTCTTTATACAATCCATGTATTTCATGAACGAGTCACATCACTTGAGGGGGCGGTAGTCCACACTTCTTCGTATGAAATTATCGCATTTTCACATCATGAAAAATATAACGGCGTGTTTTAAATATAAAATTCAGAAGCATATAAAAAACATAAATACCATATATATCATATATAATGTATAGTGACATCATAATGGCCACCATTAATGGTGTTAAAAGAAGATTGAACAATCATCATTTCGTGAGGCAGAAATTCGCCAACCACAGAAACAGTATGTTCCATAACCATTAGACGAAGGTGTGTGTAAGTGTAGCTCGAATCCTTCACATAACAACATCCTAGTATATTGAAGATATTGGAAATGTTACAAAATAAAGTAATAAAAAGATTTTAGAGGGTTTGAGAAGCCAAATAAAACAAAAGAACTCAAGTGAAGACATTACCTTAAAATCGAATAACTCTTCTTGATTTGAGCTCAAAGGCTTCCTTGGAAAGGATTCTGCCCAAAGGTGAGGCTTAAATGATGAAGAGAGAGATTTGGAGAGATGAAATGGTCAGGGTTTTTCCGAGCCAAAGGCTTGAGAGGTGTGGGTAAGGTGGTAGAGGTGGGGGCCTTTTATAAGAGAAAAGGAGGGGCACTCTTGGAAAGTTATAAAATATTACTTTATTATAAAATGATTTTCGGATTTTAAAGGTCTCAAAAGGATATATTTAGAGGATAAGGTGATAAGGTTTCGAAATACACCCATACAATAGGTTTTGTGACAAGTGTAGGTCTTAGATTTTACATTATCTTTTCATTTTATTTAAATCGTTAAATAATGAGATAATCGCTCCATCATCATGGTGTCATAAATAAATTAATTTTTTTAGTGTCTAAAAATTATAAAAAAAAATATCATGATGTATGAAATCATTTTATATTTCTAATTGATATTTATAGTAAAAAATATGACTTGTACAACCCCATGTAAAAATTGTATAATTAAAACAACACATGTTTGTGACATTTTAATTTTAACATTAAATAAAAAGATATTAATGTCATTTTCCTACCCAAGTGGCTCCATGGGGTCCCCAAGTTGACCCATGGATTGTATTGGTCGGCCATGACACATCCAATGAGGGTAGGACATGTGTCTAGGTCATTTCATATTATTGAAACATTATTTTTACCTTAAATTACACTAATTACCTCTAATCTCGATTAATAAAACTTAAAATTTACTATTCACCAAAAAATTATTTTATTCCCACTGAACCACATTTTACATCTTAATGAAAACCATTTCTATCAGATTTTTGAAAATCAAATCACAGAAGTGGCAAGGTTTCATTTAAATGAAAAATCAGTTTCTTTAACGACCACTTAGTGGTTTCCCTATTAATCAAAAATTGAAGTTTTTCAGAAAAATACAAAAAATTCACCCTAAGATATATTTGATATTGTGAGTTCAAAAATGATTTCTATTTTTCAAAATTCAAAAAATATAAGTTACATTAATTAATGTAATAATTAATTCACGCTGTCAGAACAGATAGCGTGTTTTTATGAAACTATATATATCAAAAGATTGGCACTAGTTTAAGTCCAATTTCAATGTGAAATTAATTCCAATGACCACTATTGGATTAAATGTTAAAAGTATATTCTAATTTCACATTAAATGCAATTCAAAAGATAATCTAATCATATAAATAAATCAGGTTAAAAAGAGTTTTTGAGTTAAAATACAACATTTTTCACTATTCTTTAAAAAAATGAACTTAATCGAAAAAATACCAAAAATTTACCCAAAGAAAATTTTGATGTCCCGATTATAAAGAATAATTTTATTTGGTCCAATAGAATGTATAAGAGTGACCAAAACTATATTTAAACAGGGTTCACCATCAAAAGGTGATAGTTTGGCCTTTTAGTGAATATTAGAAGATTTATGCTTAAAATTGGATTCATTTGCATTTTACGCCTCTAACATTTATTGTACAAAGTAAAAATATTTGAAAATCATATATAATCATTTTGTAGTTAGTTCTGTTCATTCCCGTCATTACAACGACTAAGTGTTATCTACCATTTAAAATAAAATTACTTTATTATTAGAGTGAAAAACAAGATTTCAAAGGAACTCGTTTTCACGTATTGGGTACAACATCGAGCATAGAGTTCCCTTTAATGTAATATTAATATTTCATTCACAAATATGGATAAATATGAAAAATTAATATTCTTTATTTACCTGGGATGTTACCCATTTTCCTACCCTTCCCCGGAGAGGGGAGTATGTGGTGTGGCATGGGATTATGTCATCTTTCACGTCGGTCTTGTAATGAACACACCATGTACCTCTCCCTCCGGAGAATCCTCGTCAACCCTCTTCGGCAGTTCATCATTGTGCCTAAGGGTACTCTGGTTTAGTACCTGGAATGTTGGATTTTACTCAGACATGATTCCACCCATTTCCGAGGCTTCATGTTCCCCTTCATTAGGGCTTCCATCACCTTTCACATCCAAAGGGACCCCCTAATGGAATGGATACTCAGCCCATGGGCCCTCCTACCATGACAGGCCAACATCCTTGAGGGTTTTGAAAAACGAACTGATACATGTCCCGTGTTGCGAATACGATCAACAATTGATTCTCATTTATTATTCCCATTTCAGGTAACACGATAGGGATACTGCGTTTCCTCCATGGTCAACAGTTATCCTCAATCATCATGCCAACCTCATTAATCCCAAGATATTGGTTACATGATTCACATCCTTCTGAACCTCATCTTATCCGAGTAAACCACCAATACCCTTGACACTAGTCCTTAGTGTGCATATGCACTTTGGGAGAACAAATCCATGGTAAGAGCATCATTAGGGGCTCCACACCGATTTCCCTTTGATGGGTGTTCCATGTATTGCAATAAAGATCTTCCTCCCTTGTTTCCTACACCGAGTTTGACTCACGTGGGCTTAGGGATCGGGTCGAGGTCTGCCCTTACATGGATGTTTCCATCCCTCCATGATCCGAGCTATAAGACCATAATCTATGATCTCCTCAGAAATACGTACGGCTTGATTCCCATCCTTATGGGATACGTAGGAACACCCAAACCTCTTGTATTTGGTTCCTGCTTGAGTTCACCTAATTTGCCTTTTCTGTCCCTCATTCGGGACATTGACTATGGGACCGCGTGGTGTGGATGGGATTATGTCCTCATTCACGTCGGGTTTGAAATAGCCACACCACGCACACCCCATTCTAAGAATTATCCCTCCTATTTTCGGTCCCACATGACATTAAAAGGCACCCTCTAGAACTACTTTTAGCTTGATTCCCATACATATGGGATACGTAGGACCACTTGGACGTCTCGTTTTTGTGTCCTGCTCGGCTAGGAGCTAGTTTCTCCGTCCCCTTTCACTCTCACCCATATTTGGGCCCCTTGGCCCAAGGTTCCCCTCTCAGAATTATGTACAGTGTGATGTGGTATCATTTCCCCATTCACGTTGGGTATGGTTTATTGCATTGTACACATTACCCACCTAGCATCGTCTCTACCATGACTGCACTGCATGACTTTAAAATGCATGCATGGTCCTATCACATGACCCTAAACTGTGACATTATCGTCCTGGCTGCATGACAAAAAAGGACACTTCATTGGGATGACCTCATCATAGAGGACATCACGTTGGGTATTGGTCATACGCCATGCCATTTTTCAATTCTGACTACGGCTTGATTCTTGTGGCGATGATAGAGCCTGCTACCATAGGCCTCTCGCTTCACAAAAAAACACTCACCTTAAAGGACAAACATGATTTATCAAATACTACTTCATTTGGTGTGAGGGCCACATCCACACTCCCCTTTTCCCTGGCACAGGTACCCTATTGTGCCCCCTCAAGAACCACGTCCAGCATGATCCCCATCCTCATGGGGTACGTAAAAATGCCTGTGCACTTTGCCTCAGGCCCAACTCAACTCTCGTTTTCTGTTCCTTGACCAAAAAAACACTATAAGAAACACGTGGTGGTCGGAACCCCCGGTTCCCATTCACGTCGGGTATTTGTAGTTAGCTCACCACGTGCCTCATGTGTTTCCTACCATCTATGGTCCAAGTTCTATGACCCTAAACTAAGATCTCCCCATGGGATGGGACTCAATTCCCTCTATCTAATACATTTCATTGTCGTATTCAGATCCATTTTGACAAAGAGCCTGAAGTGTGAAATTTTCATAGAGACATCACCCTCGTTCCATCCCCATGCTTCATGAGATCGATATTTGGATCCTCATCTTTTTCCACATCTGAAGGGACCCCCTAACAGCTTGTTCCCATGCTTCCTTGGCTCACCTACCATCCTAGCCCAATGCCCCTAAGGATCTCAGACGACAATTGAGATATGTCCCGTGTTTCGAACATGGTCAACGGTCGACCCTCATTTGTCTGTCCCCATTCCAAGCTAACACAATGTGAATGCTGTGTTTCCTCCATCGTCACACTGTCATCATTATCGTCCATATTTTGAGCTTCATGATTCACACATTTTCATTTCCTCACGTTCATGTGGAATTAGGACATACTCGGCTTTATCTCTTCGTGCATCTAGGTACGCTACATAAACGTGATTGCATTATTGGGCCGGTATTCACCTATCATCCCTTCACCCTAACATATTACTTCTTGTGTCTGGAATGTCCCCCATTACTTCTTGTTTCCCACATCGAGCATGACTCACGTGGGCTTAGTAGTTTTGGTAGGATGTGCCCCAGTGCCACCAAGCTTCTCATCTTCCCGCATGATGTTAAATTGTGCTTCCAGAACTATGTATGGATTGATTAACATCCTCATGGGATACATAGAGACCCCCAGTATTATGCCTAGGGTCCAGTCCTAGGAATCAGAAATCTTGTTCCTCCCCCTTTCCGGCCCCCTGGTCAGACCCCTCGTAGGGAACCGTACAACTGTAACTCTTCCCTGAAAAAGTTTGGGATGCCCCATGATGACATTGGGAAGCGATGAATCCCTCTCCATAGAGGAATTTTCTAAAAGAAGGAATGATCCCTGATCAAACAGATGCGCCATCTAGTGTGCTTCTACCACAGGGGAATAATTTCAAGAGTGTTGGATTCTGTTTGAAAAAACCATCACTCCACCCTTCACGCTTTGCGTTCCCTTTATTTGGAACCTCATCCTCTTTCACGTCTGTAGGAACCCCCTAACAGTATGGATGATCGGCCGATGGCCCAGCTATTGTCATGGGCCAACGTTCGAGAAGACTAATGGGTAGAATTTTGAGTCAGGACCCACATTTCGAACATGGTCAATGGTCGGCCCTCATTTGTTATCCCCATTTCAAGCTAACGTAATAACGATATTATGTTTAGAACATGGTCAACAGTTATACATCATTTTAACGCCACCCAAAGAGTGTTATGGATTTTGGGTATCATGATTCACTCCTTCCACTTCCCTATGTTCGGACTAACCTCAATGCCCCTGGGGTTACCTCAGTCATGCACTAGAGCAGACTAGAAGAACGGATCGTCGATTGTTTTGAGGTCCTAATCCTCCGATCTGGCCTCTCCCATGTATTTCTAGAATACTCTAATTGGTTACCTAAACCCAGGATACCCGAAGCTTGGTCGACGCATTATGTTCAGATGAAATAACATGGTGATCAGCCCTTGTTTCTCACATTTGGCTCAACCCGCGTGAGCTTAGGGGCTGACCACTAGACATTTCACAAATATAACAGATTCGTATAAAGGCAACAGCAAAAAAGAAACTCATGTATTCAATGGCATCAAAATAATATATACATGAATGTATGTGTTAGAGTTTGTAACCCTTACAGAACTCGGGGGTATATCTCTCCCATGGACGGGTTGACCCCATCAAAAGAGAGTTGCAGTTCCGTCACCCTCCGACTCATGGAATCCAAGAGTTTCTGCTTCCGGATCATCTCCAGCTCCTCCTAGAAAGGGCTGGGGTACAATTCATCAACCTCAGTTTGGGTCTTCTCTACGTCAGCCTGAATGACGTCCATTTCTTCAGAAGATTGCCTCATATGGTCCCCTTCCTCTACCAGCTGGGCCTTCAATCGCAAGATCATCTCTGATTGTGATTTAAGAGAGGCTGAGTTCTCATCTTCCCATATCTGTAGCCATTGGATCTCATTTTCAGTCTCCCATAGCTTCTTGATGTTCATCGCCTTCCTCCGCAGCCATCACATACAGATGTCGAGATCATACTTCCAGATCTTCTTCGGCATAAGATCTCAGATGAGCAGGTGAGGACATTGGGCATCCACTCCCCTAGAACATAGTTCGCACAGCTACGAGTGAATTATATCCATCTTGTCCATCCATAATGCCTGGGGGTCTTTTTGATAATGAACATGATCTGCTTCTATGTTCGGTGATGGACTATCTCGATCTGCTCTTCATCAAAGGCCATCTCATCCCAGTCTGTGCAGTTGGCAGGCTCATATGCGAGGTACACCCTCAAGAAATCTTCAGCGGGATCTGCGTTTGGCGTTGGATGAGGCGTGGCATTTGGAATTGGATTAGCCGTGGTAGGACATGGGTTGACTGGTCAATCCTCATCGTTAGACTCCACCTCAATAATCATGGGCACGACCCCGCAGGTGGTCCTGCCAATGACAGGGAGCACTGATGCTCGGGTGGGCTGAGAATCTATCTCCACAATTACTGGCATTCCCCTAGGATGGGCGCTGCTAGAAATCCCGACTAACCTCGCCGTAGTGGCCCAGGCCAGTCGAAGAACTATACTTAACAGAGAAGGGCATGGGCGTCAGTTGACACGACCAACATGTGGTAGTGATGAGCACAGTAGAAAGGACTTACAAAGATCGAACTCATGTTTCTTATCCTGAGTTGATGTTGACAAGACCTCGAAGTGTGTCCCTCCGTATATTGTCAAAAGGTCCAGAGATTCTGGAGGAGCCACCTCGGGTGTCCTAGCCCTACCAGACACAGAAATGGACGCTGCCATAGGTGTGGGATCCGAGGGTCCTGCATCAGCACCCACCGGGGGGTGTGAACGTGGTCTATGTACAAGGTCCTCCTACATGGTTCAGATGTTGTTAAGAAGTCCATAATGTCATGAGATGAGACCCTGAGGAAAGAATCTTGAAATTTTTCCTCGATAGCATCCACGAAATCGTTGAGACCTGAGTCTTGATCACCAACTTCACCTTCCTCTAACAGGCTCCCTCCACTGGCCTCATCCCCCCCAAGAGTTATCTTCTGATTCTTCTGGTTGGGGGAAGCACTCTCTCAGCTCAGTGGCCGACAGTTGTGGGGGAACCGTCCGATCTAGAAGTACCCTCACCCAGTCTTTCATTGGGTGCGAGGCACCACTAGAATGCATGAAGTCCTACAGCTTAGCCAGATATTGCTCCAACTCAACCAAGGATACTGAGAAACCATCCCAGATAGTGCCTATACATAGTAAATCAACCCTGAGATGGTTCAGGTGTTACCACATCTCGGGTGGGGCCGAGGAATTTTCTGTTGACATCCCAAATATCCCAGGTCATTGGGAAAATAGAATTCTCTGGCATGTCGATATGGTGCAATCGTTTTCCCTGGGCCTGGGTTGATATCCTGCAGAATCCCCTCAGTGGCCACCCCTCTGGATGGCTCTGCTATTCTGGGACCCTTGGATCCACTGCCGCTGTTGGATCCACCGCCGCTGCCTCACCCTCAGCCGGTGCAGGTCTTGCTTCCATGATAGCCCTTCCACTAAGGGAGGACCTTGCCGCCTCCTATCCCCGACCCCAAGATGGGGAAGTCCCATTATCAACATCTCGAATAGTTAGCTACTTCAGCATTTCCCCTGAATAAGCTGCCTCCCTGCTAATGGCGTACTCCTTCACCAGTCCGGAGGTGGCAGTAGGCAGCGGCAATTCATTCTTCATTTTCACGTCTTCCTGTGGGAACATGAGCCACAATTTACTCATCACACACGGGTTCTCTTCATGGAGCACCTCCCAGTAGACCCGCGGAGCGAGTCGCTACACGCACCGGAATTTCATTGCAAACCAGTGTGGGGTGTAAGGCTGGCAGAGAGGCCCGCAGTCCACCCATTCTACCAATAATCCACCTTGAAAGGAAATAAGATAGGCCCGATGATCTTCCATCCCCCAACCATCATCGGTAAATTCCCCCGTCGGCAATGGAAACAGGTGAAAATTATACTCGTCCACCTTCCATACCGGTTTTAGCACCAACAACACGGTCAATTTTTCTGGAAATCTCCTGGTGGAATTTAGGATGGATGGTCAGAAGTTTGACCCGGGAGTTGAGATAGGGTTCCAGTATTCGTAATCCCCCCTGATGTGCGCCGTGATCCACCCATACAGAAGATAGAAGAGGCCGTATATCCTCTGCGGCCTCTTCCCCTTGCTAAAATTCCATAGCATCTTTTAAAATTTGGAGAGCATCGAAATCCCCAGATTGACCCACCATCCTGTGGCCAGCATGGAGGGCATGATAAACATGCTAGGCCGCACCCCCATGTTGGTATCCCTAACTGGTAAGATCCAACCACAGATAAGGGTCGTGATAAACGTCGTCAGTCTGACAACCGACTGTTGTTCAGTATTGACACTGAAACACCAGGTCTTCCACTGGCTGTTATCCAAGATCCACCAATACGAATTCTCCTTGCATTGTTGATCCCCCTTCGTGCAAGTCCGAGGCCTCATGGGGAACTATCAACGCACCAGGATGTTCAAGAAATGCTTGAACCACTGCCTAATGTGGACGTCTCTCACTGCTTCTTTGTCTTCCCCGGGCACCAACCCCATCAGTGCCATCGCCAGCCGTGACATCTACCCTGGATCTTCCCATGAACTCATGATGGGGATAAACTCCTCATACATAGCCCCCAATATCGGGACCCGTGAAATATGATGGACAACCCACAGACTGATGTCGACCTCCCCATGGTGCAGGTGAAACGTGTCGGTCCTAGACGAACATCTTCTCAACAACACTAGAATCAACTGTTTAGGTTGATATCTGTGGAATTGGGAGGCCTAGGCCACCTCGTACAAACCCACCCTCCTTAGATCATCTTAAAAATCCTCACACGAGGCACCTACCCAGTAGGTCCATGCCTAATCGTCTATGAAGTTTCTGCCCTGGTGCAGGTCCCACTCCTCAGACCACCCCTTCTTCGGATCCCTCAAGGCTGCCTTCGGTATTGTATGGTACAGAGGAGGAGACATCACTGACTGTAATGCATACCCAACAATGTTGTTCATGTGGTTGTACATGCAGTCAACAACGATGGGTGTGAAGTCCTCATATGCATGACCATCAGCTGCCCTGAAACCTTGGCGTTGGAACAACGTGCTCCTAAACCAGCAAGATGGTTCATCCCTACTCGCCTCAGGAATGAAGACTTCATCACTCAGCCTGAATCCATAAAAGGGTTGCCTCATTAATAAAAAATAGTTCTTCTGGATCTCTGATAGAAGCTCCATCAATTAATTATGGTCTGAGAGGCTGTAGACCAACTCTCCTAGACCTAGACAACTTGCCATCTCATCCCTCCAGGAAGCATCTACAAGCACCCCTTGGGAATATTCTTGATGGGCCATTTGGTTTTAAGACTCAGACAATTTTCAGGTCGGGTCATGAAGCCTGTTCGCGGAGGACATTCGCAAAGGTGATTCACAGAGTCTTTACTCAGCCTTCAAGTGCACGCTCACGCAATGCTGTCGCAGAGTCAAAGACTCGCGGTTCACCACGAAGCCCGATTCGTGGAGAGAAGTCACGGAATACGAGGAGCTTCATGAATCGAGAGTGCAAAAGGAAAAATTCCTGGATAAGGGAAAGGAAAAAATAGAGGTCAACCACATTATTTATGGGTTGCGACATTCAGCGCTTTGTGGCCCATCTAGATCATGCCGAGCATCACAGCACGCTCGGCCTGCACGTCGTTTGTCCACCTTGCGATCCATCTTGGCGATCCCTCTCCACGAATGACCGAAGATTATGGTGATTGCCCCTCAGACATTGACCCTTGATTTCCCCGTGTCTCCAAGTCTGAGGGGGGATATTTGTTGGCGCTAAAATGTTGGAAGAAAAAGAATAGAGAATTCCCCATGAACTACCTCGTGAAGACACTTCACAGAGTCCCCCAAGCACCACGGCCGCCGCAAAGCAGAGGATGCAGGACACTCCCCAAACGGCTTTGACGTTTGCGATGCCGCCACGAAGCACAGGACGTGGGCCGCTCCGTGAACTCTTTGAAATTTGTGACGTCGCCGCGAAGCAAGGAGGAGGGCCGCTCCACGAACTCCTTTGACGTTCGCGACCCGCTGCGGAGAAACCAAGCCCCTCTTCGTGCCGCGTAAGCTCTTCTTCGCGGTGCCTCATGCATATAAATACCAGGCTATCCCCGAGCCCAAGAGACAGACAATCCTACCATTCATCTTCTGAGCTCCCAAATCGCGAAACACTCATTTCTATGTGAATCATGAGCTATGCAAGGTACTTTTTCTCTGCGAATTTCCTCCCACTTGCCTCATTTTAACCCCCTCTTCCGAGTGGGGTGCCATTCACGAAGCCCAAGGGCCTTTGCAGAGGAAGGGGTCCCTAAGGGGACTCGGGTCATTGCGGAGCATTTATGCTTCACGAAACACCCCTCATGTACGCGTGATACACATTCCAAGGCAGGTTCACTATAGTTTGCGATGTACATCGCTTCATGAAACATTTGTTCGCAAGGCGCTTGTGCTCTGTGAGGCAGTGCTTCATGAATGCCTTTCCAATTCACGAATCACCTCCCATATACACGTCAACCCTATTCTAAGGCTGAGGCAACCCACTTCACGAAGCACACCCCTTGGCAAATGCTTTCCACTATGTGGAGTGGCAATGTTTCACAAGGACCCTTCCTGTGAACCCCTTTAATTTGAAATTCCTCTTTCCGTGTGACCCTCCTGGTATGTGCGGTGTGATTTCAGATTCCCCTTGATGACACCGCCCGTTAGGTTGCTTCGCCTCATGCTCCTTCGCATAGGCATGCTAACAGCTATTGCGCTTTCGCATAGCCAAGCTAACGTGGGCCCCTCGATAGTTCTCTCTACGACCCCATTCACTCTGGAATTTCCGATGCCTTCCCTCCCAAAAGGAGTAGAGGGTACCGGTTTGTATTTCATTAGGGTGCAGAACGAACCCACCTCGTCTGAGCTGTAGGATGTTAAACTGCCAAGCGCCATCATACTCAACACACGACATTAAACTGTGACCTCACCCCATGCCCTGCGTGCAGGGCCCCCCACCTCAGACATTCTCCACACCCCCTAGTCTCCACAGGGGATGATATCCTCTTTTTTATAGTGGATTTTGTCCATGGAGAAGGGCAGCCACCTAGGTGTAAGCCCCTAACATATCTTGCTAGAGGCAGCGCCCCTGTTCCTCCTCACTTCCTCGGAGCCAAAGCCAGCCAAGGACGTGGTGGGGGGACGGTGCAAACTCATTTTATTTTTGGTCCCCAAGGACAACAGTGGACGTGATATGGATCAGGGAACCTCCTATCTTCATTGGTTCGAAATCCCTCTCCCGCTACGCTTTGTCGCACCCTGGCCTCCATCCTAGAGTAGGTCCCAATCTTCCTCCCCATGGGCCGCTCCACGTGTAAGCCCCACACCACTTTCCACAGACACACCTTTCTCAATGTGACCATCATGTCTCTACTTCCTCTTATTTCTCACACCGAGCATGACTCATGTGGGCTTAGAGTAAGCATCAACCATGGAATCCCACCAGGGCAGCCTAGAGTGTAAGCCCCACACATACATTCTTGAACTACGAGGACTTTGATTCTTGCCAAGGCATGGTACGTAGGAAACCTCCATGAGGTTCAAGCCCAACAACTAATGGCCCTGACCGTCTCCGTGTTGGTGCGCGAAGCCCCATTCCTGAAATATGTGGTCTTTGATCCTTGCTATGGAAGGGTACATAGGAAGCCTCCCTGAGGTTCAAGCCCACCATCCCCCTGGACCAAGGTCCTTATTCACGTCGGTTCACTGACACCCATTCCTAAACAACGTGGTCTTTGATCCTTGCTAAGGAAGGGTACATAGGAAGCCTCTACAAGGTTCAATCCCCCCACCCGGTCATTCCGAACATCATTCACGTCGGTTCACCAGCACCCCGGGCAGCCTAGAGTGTAAGCCCCACAAGTCTATTTCTGAACTATAAGGACTTTGATCCAAGTCAAGGCATGGTACGTAAGAATCCCCATGAGGTTCAAGAGAAACACCCATTTGACCCCCGGTCCATCATCACGTCGGTTCACCGACACAAATCATCCCAAACTATGAGGGCTTTAATCCATGTCAAGGCACGGTACGTAGTAAGCCTCACGAGGTTCAAGCCCACAACCCGGTCATTCTGACCTACTTCATGTCTGTACACTGACATCCATCACCGAACTACGCGTACTTTGATTCCTAGACATGGGGATATATAGGATGTCTCTTCAAGGCTCATGCCCCACATCACCGATGCCCTCACATTGTTTCCATCTCATTCCCCCTCCACTTCATTCAACCTTCCCCCATCCATCCTGATTCTTAACTGGGCCAACACATCCTGGTAGGATCGTTCCAATTCACATCCCCACTGATCCAAGTAGTGGTCGGGCAATAAACAATTCGTTAGACCCAACATCGGTTTTCCTTCAAGAGGTTACACCCATCTGATCCACTCGAGTAAGTGTTCCGATAAGTCTGATCCGTCCCCGCTGGACGTTAAACTCACGGCATACCCTGTGTTAAACATGGGAAGCTAAGGAAAACCTCAGAGACATACCTATGGCATAGGATTCCCCGTATTCATCGTGGGATGCCTCAGGATTCTGCACCCTCGAGTAGCTCTATAATAAGGGGAGAAAAATCAGATGTGCCAGTGTTCCGGCACCCAGACATGCCAGCCATGCCTCAACCTGACTACTCCCCCAACTGAAGGTTTCATCCCTGACCAAACCCCTTGGAATATCCTGATAGAAGTAATGTATTTAACCGGTGTCCATGAAAACATGGCACTGGGACGAGTTTCACGAACTACGTCATAATCTATAAGGGAGAACCGGGCTAGGTGACGAATTTAGAGGAGGAGTCCACAGAAAGAATAACTGAAATCCCATCATCCTGTTTTGATCAAGGAGAAAACGTCCCCGAACAGGGAGTAGATGCCACCCGCCTTTGGAAAGCAGGAATGCGGGGAAACAAAACAGCACCAATGACCCCCAAACATGACGGACGCGTGCGCCCTAGCGAATTGTTTGGAAACTGTAAGCCTAATATTTTCATAATATAAAATATATGGATTAATTTCATTCTCATTTATTTGATTAAATGGAATTTTATTTAGTTATTTACATTTCCCTATTACGAATACCTTATCCAGATATTTAAATGGAATGTGTTCTTTATTATTTACTTTTCCATGTTGATTTATTCTCATGGATTTATTATATATTTTTTTGTATATAACCTTACTGATAATTTTATATCATCCTTATAATATTTCCTTTCCCATGGTTATGAAGATGAGTCCATTTAATTATCTTCAAGTATACTGTTATTTTACTTATGTTATGATTTATTTTATTTTAAAAATATATTATGATTATCAGGTATGTAATTTGGTTTAGAAAAAATAATAAAATATTCATCCATTAGATATTTTATTCCTTACCATCATTCGAGTGTAATAAAGTAAGTCACCAAATCTGGTCTTCAAAGGTTAGAGAATTACATAATTCAACTTCCTTTGGTTGAGTTTTCATAAAATATTAGCTATAAGTCATCCATCATCATCGAACTATTTGAGGTGTTTTATGGGTTGTCTTGTCATTATCCATTATACAAGACATAGGGTGTAAAGTCATCAACTCCTGGTATTGATGTAGTACATATCACAATAGAGAAGATCCAATTGCACTGATTATTGTGGTACAAGACTATTAGAAGGGATATTCTTATTATTGTAAGATGCTCATATAGTTCAAGGTTAAAGTCCATGTGTTCTTGATACTCTCCCCGTTATTAGGGTATTGGAGGTTTGATAGTTGGAGTAATCTTTCTCCTCGGTTTTGGGCCCTTTGAGGTGTTGGGTCATGTTGGAATGGTGTCATATCTATAACATCCCCAAATGAAAAAGGGTTAAATGACTAAATGACATGACTCATGTCAACAAGGTGCACCTTTCTTTTCGGGAGCCAACATGATTAGAACTCCACAGTTAAGCATGCTTGGCCTGGAGTAGTGATCAGGATGGGTGACCTTCTAGGAAGCTTCCCAGGATGTGTGTGAGTGAAGGAAAATCACACTGGAATGGAAATGTGTTGGATTGTGGGGCCTGTCATTAGTCCGATGACCCGTATCAGGCACATGGGTGGACCCTGGAGTGGGCCCCACATGTCTACGAGGCAACTGGTTGGCGATGCCCAGTTGTCACATTTGGTATCAGATGAGGAACCCTGCCTTAAGTGCAGTGCACTGCTTGAGTTGAGATGTGAGGCCCACAACGAGGGCGTTGTGCTCTAAAGGGGGGTGATTGTAACATCACCAAATGATAAAGTCTTAAATGACTAAATGATAAGACTCATGTCAACAAGGTGCACCTTCTTTTTCGGGAGCCTACCTGATTGGAACTCCACAGTTAAGCGTTGTGCTCTAAAGGGGGGTGATTGTAACATCACCAAATGATAAAGGCTTCGATGACTAAATGATAAGACTCATGTCAACAAGATGCACCTTCTTTTTCGGGAGCCTACCTGATTGGAACTCCACAGTTAAGCGTGTCTGGCCTAGAGTAGTGATCAGGATGGGTGACCTTCTAGGAAGTTTCACAGGATGTGTGAGTGAGGAAAAATCACACTGGAAAAGACAAGTGTCTGTGGGGAAACAGGTGGGCAAGGCCCAGTTGTCACATTTGGTATTAGAGGAGGAACCCAACATTAAGTGCAGTGCACTGCCTGGGTTGAGATGTAGGGCCCACAACGAGGGCATTGTGCTCTAAAGGGGGGGGATTGTAACATCCCCAAATGATAAAGGGTTAAATGACTAAATGATAAGACTCAGGTCAACAAGGTGCACCTTCTTTTTCGGGAGCCTACCTGATTAGAACAACACCGTTAAGCGTGCTTGTACTAGGGTAGTGATCAGGATGGGTGACCTTCTGGGAAGTTTCAGAGGATGTGTTTGACTGAGGAAAAATAACACTGGAAAGGACAAGTGTCTGTGGGGAAACTGGTGGGCGAGGCCCAGTTGTCACATTTGGTATCAGAGGAGGAACCCAGCATTAAGTGCAGTGCACTCCCTGGGATGAGATGTAGGGCCCACAACGAGGGCATTGTGCTCTAAAGGGGGGGGGGTGATTGTAACATCCCCAAATGATAAAGGGTTAAGTGACTAAATGATATGAATCATGTCAACAAGGTGCGTCTTCTTTTTTGGGAGTCTACCTGATCAGAACTCCACAGTTAAGCGTACTTGGCCTTAAGTGCAGTGCACTACCTGGGTTGAGATGTAGGGCCCACAATGAGGGCGTTGTGCTCTATAGGGGGGGGGGGGGGTGTTTTTAAGATCTCCAAATGATAAAGGGTTAAATGACTAAATGATAAGACTCATGTCAACAAGGTGAACCTTCTTTTTCGGGGGCCTACCTTATTTGAACTCCACAGTTAAGCGTGCTTGGCATGGAGTAGTGATCAGGATGAGTGACCTTCTGGGAAGTTTCACAGGATGTGTGTGAGTGAGGAAAAATAACACTGGAAAGGACAAGATTCTATGGGGAAACTGGTGGGCGAGGCCCTGTTGTCACATTTGGTATTAGAGGAGGAACCTAGCATTAAGTACAGTGCACTGCCTGGGTTGAGATGTAGGGCCCAGAACGAGGGCGTTGTGCTCTAAAGGGGGGGGGGGTGATTGAAACGTCCTCAAATGATAAAGGGTTAAGTCACTAAATGATATGATTCATGTCAATAAGGTGCACCTTTTTTTCGGGAGCCTACCTGATTAGAACTCCACAGTTAAGCGTGCTTGGCCTGGAGTAGTGATCAGGATTAGTGACCTTCTGGGAAGTTTCGCAGGATGTGTGTGAGTGAAGAAACATCACACTGGAAAGGACAAGTGTTGGCCTGTGGGGACTATCATTAGTCCGATGACCCGTATCAGGCACGTGGGTGGACCCTGGGGTGGGCCCCACATGTCTGCGGTGCAACTGGTGGGAGAGGCCCAGTTGTCACAATATCTATCACCACTTCCACTGTAGTTCGAGAGGATCCATGAAATTATTCATTTCCATGAAATATCAATATCTTCATGATGAATCCCACATAATTTAATGGGTATAGTAAGATATGGAGGATGATGTGATGTCTATGTTGTGGCCAGTAGAGATATATAATTCTTGAGAGAATGTGTTGTGGGGAAGACCCATTCCCTTTTCAATCAAGTTTTGGAGGAATAGTGGCCTACATGGGAGTACTTGGGAGATAGAGACACAAATGTGTTCCCAAAAACGAAAGATGTTTTTATTTTGGTCATTTAGCATGCTTGGCCTAGAGTAGTGATCAGGATGGGTGTCCTTCTGGGAAGTTTCCCAGGATGTGTGTGAGTGAGGACAAAGCACACTGGAAAGGGAAAGTGCTTGCCTGTGGGGACTATCATTAGTCCGATGACCCATATCAGGCACGTGGGTGGACCCAAGGTGGGACCCACGTGTCTACGGGGCAACTGGTGGGCGAGGCCCAGTTGTCACATTTGGTATCAGGGGAGGAACCCGCCTTAAGTGCAGTGCACTACTTGGGTTGAGATGTAAGGCCCACAACGAGGGCGTTGTGATTCAACAAGGTGCACCATCTTTTTCGGGAGCCTACCTGATTAAAACTACACAGTTAAGCGTGCTTGGCCTGGAGTAGTGATCAGGATGGGTGACATTCGGGAAAGATTCACAGGATGTGTGTGAGTGAGGAAAAGAACACTGGAAAGGATAAGTTTCTACGGGGCAACTGTTGGGAGAGGCCCAGTTGTCACATTTGGTATCAGAGGAGGAACCCAGCATTAAGTGCAGTGCACTGCCTCGGTTGAGATGTAGGGCCCACAATGAGGGCGTTGTGCTTTAATGGGGGGGGGGGGGTGATTGTAACATCCCCAAATGATAAAGGGTTAAATTACAAAATGATATGACCTATGTCAACAAGGTGAACCTTCTTTTTCGAGAGCCTACCTGATTAGAAATCCACGGTTAAGCGTGTTTGGCATGGAGTAGTGATCAGGATGGGTGACCTTTGGGGAAGTTTCATAGGATGTGTGTGAGTGAAGAAAGAGCACACTAGAAAGGACAAGTGTTGGCCTGTGGGGACTGTCATTAGTCTGATGACCCGTATCAGGCACGTGGGTGGACCCTGGGGTGGGCCCCACATGTCTGTTGGGAAACTGGTGGGAGAGGTCCATTTGTCACAATATCTATCACCACTTCCACTGTAGTTGGAGAGGATCCATGAAATCATTCATGTCCATGAAATTTCACTATCTTCATGATGAATCCCACACAATTTAATGGGTATAGTGAGATATGGAGGATGATGTGATGTTTATGTAGTGGCCAGTAGAGATCTATAATTCTTGAGAGAATGTGTGGTGGGGAAGACCCATTCTATTTTCAATCATGTTTTGGAGGAATAGTGGCCTAAAAGGGAGTACTTGGGAGAGAGAGACACATATGTGTGCCCAGAAACCAAATATATTTTTATTTTGGTCATTAAGCATGCTTGGCCTGGAGTAGTGATCAGGATGGGTGTCCTTCTAGTAAGTTTCCCAGGATGTGGGTGAGTGAGGACAAAGCACACTGGAAAGGACAAGTTTTGGCATGTGGGGACTGTCATTAGTCCGATGACCCGTATCAGGCACGTGGGTGGACCCTAGGGTGGGCCCCACGTGTCTACGGGGCAACTGGTGGGTGAGGTCCAGTTGTCACAATATCTATCACCACATCCACTGTAGTTGGAGAGGATCCATAAAATCATTCAGGTCCAGAAATTTCACTACCTTCATGATGAATCCCACAGAATTTAATGGGTATAGAAAGATATGGATGATGATATGATGTCTATGTAGTGGCCAATAGAGATCTATGATTCTTGAGAGAATGTGTTGTGGGGAAGACGCATTCCCGTTTCAATCATATTTTGGAGGAATAGTGGCCTACATAGGAGTACTTGGGAGATAGAAAAACAAATGTGTGCCCATAAACCAAAGATGTTTTTATTTAGGTCATTAATATATTCTATTTTAGAGACAAATATTTATATTTATATTATTGAAAAAGTGGATGGAATAGAGTAAAAGAATTATGGGGTCTAAAAAAGTACCTCCCAAGAACGTCACCAATGAAAAAATAAACACTATCAATGTGAATATATTTTCTTTTGGTTGGTAATGGATGTATTTTGATGTTCATGATTATAGGTGGTGATGTGGTCATGTAGTTTTTTTGGGAATTTTTATCAGCTTATTTTCATAGTTTACACGTTGATTTATAAAGATATCTTTGATCTCTCTACTTCACTCTACTCCTCCATGATTCCCTAAAAGTTATGATGGACACTTATTCAGTCCCTCCCCTACAAGAGGGGGAGGGATCTCTCTCTATGGGAGATCCCCTCTCATTCACCCCTTCTCAATTTTCCCTCCATTTTTTTTTCACCCCTAATGTTTCCAACTTGTTAGATGTTTTTCATGTTCTACCAAAATTGACGTCAAATTTTATAGCCACGACATCTCATCTCATATTCAATCTAGTAGCATGATAAAAACATCATCGACATTCAAAGGTTGGGTTCATGGGTTTTGTAAGAGCGGGCTACTATTATCCTTCTCTACTACAAGCACTTAGGATTCCCTTCACTTAAGAGAGAGGTATGATCCAAACCTGGTCATGTTCTCCTTATATCTGTAATAGATATCACTTCTTAGGGTTCAAATGGTTTGATGGATTCTTTTTGAAGCGGGATTCTTCTAATGCGGCGATTTGAGTTAGTTTTCCAAAGATTCCACTCCCTTTCCAGAACCCGTTTGTTATATGGAAGCTAGGAAAATTCGTAGGTAGATATCTATGCTCTAGTATTAGAACAAGGGCGTTTTCCCCCAATATCTCCATAAATATGTGTTGAAGTAGATGTTTCTAAAGGACGAGTCGTCTTCGTGTGGATTTTTATTGGTGAAGAACTATTATAAAAACAACTATTAGTCTTTAAGAAATGGGTTTATTTTTTTATCATTGTGCAACATGTTGGGAAACTATAAGAAATAGTATAGGTGTGGACTTGGAAACAATATCCAGATGAAAGAGGTAGTTGGGCTAGGTACTACTGTCAATGATTTGGCAACTGTGTTGTATAATAGTTTGAAGGACCAGACAGGTGGGGATAGGATAATGGTTGGCCTTTAAAAGGATGCACACAAAAGGGACCCTAATCCAATGTTGGTGGATTTTTTCATCTAGTTAAAATGGGATTTAGAGAATCACATACTGACATATCATATTCTAGTGGACATAGAGATAGAGGGACACTTTTCTTCAAGTCAGTTGTTCCCTAGAGGTGATGCTATCTATATTGACAGCAGCATGGAGGAAGATTCGTCTGGTATTGTTTTATAGGAGGGTATATAACTTCAAGATAATTTTCACTCATAACTTAGTGACATAGGATGAAAGGTATGATCTAGTATTAAAGAGGTAGTATGCCTTCTAGACATAGAAGAAGGAACAGGGGGTATGAATATTGAGTTCTTCTGGTTATTTGGATCTAAAAATTCTCATCCTAAAGGCCCCATCCTACGTGAAGGTTATGAAAATTATAATGAAGAATACCCTTGATCATAATGAGGGAAGGGTGACATCGTCAAGCAACATGTGCCCTTTCCAAGATTCCCTAGTGCTAAATTCGGGAAACCTCTTCGAATGTTTTCTTGTACATGAACTAGTATAGGCTCTTAATGAGGTATAATCAATTGATGATAGTTATATTCATCTTTACATGGATAGTTTGGAAGGAATGAAAGGGAAAGGAATCCACATCCTAAGAAAAAAAAGGAATAAATGGAAATCGAGACTCTAGTAATTGCATTGTGGTTAATGGGAACAAGTCAAAAGAATGTAAAAATTAAAACATCTTCAGCCTTTTTTCAATAATTTTGAAATATATTACATTGGTTAACTTTTTTTGGGAACACATTTATTTCATATATTTTCCTCAAAAGTTTATTTTGGAATAAGAATATAAAATTAAGTTATTAATAGATTCTTGATAGATATCTTGTGAGATAGTTATTAAAAACCATTTCATTCATTAGGTTTTGTTTTTAATCTAATGGGATGGAATCATTTAAAAGGTATCTAATGTAATATGTTGTTCTTACCTAGCCTATTACATTACTAGTATTGCGGTTGGAGGGTTATTGGAATAGGAAAGTTTAGGTTCTATGGTGTTGGATCTATATAAGTAATGCAGCAAAAAAAATCACATCATGAATGAGATATTCTCGTTGTGAGTTGGTGTATTCAAGATTTTGTGGAAAATAATTCATGGATTTTATGGTTTAGTGTGGTATTCCACAAAACATATTGATGCCAAGAAAGGGGAATTCCTAATGTGAGCTTAATTTAGGTGGTGGAGCCTCGTTATCCAGTGGAATGAAAATATATTAAAAATTATTTGATTTTGTCTGGTTCATTGATTATAATCAATGGGTCTTATAGAACTCAAGACAAGTATTTGAAATTCATGTTACAAATAAGGTGAACTATAGTCTTTTTATAGGTTTTATTGGATGGTTAAAACCCGCATTCTTCTATTTAATTTTCCTGGTTTTTGGTGAACCAATTATTGTTTTCAAAGAACATGCTTCCCCATTCCACCTACATCGAACCATGGGTTCTACTAGTCAACTTTTGATGATTGGTGGAGAGTAATTATCAATTATCTAATACCTTTATTCCATTATTCTTATAGGTATTCTATGTAGTGTTGTTTCTTTGTTTGGAGTTTCTTTTTTTACTATCCCCTGTCACATTTCAGGTTGATCGAATGTATCCAAGAGTATTTTTTTTTGTTTGTGATATTAATTCTTTTCAAAATGGTGAGACCAAAATTGGAAATCACGCTTATGGTAGGGTATCATCCTTCTCACCTATTTAGGTGATATGCATGGGGATCAAATTACTTTGAATTAATTTTTGTGTATATTAAGGATAAGTATAATAATATTATGAATTTCAGTAATTTAAATCGATGGGTTTGTAATGATATTGTATGTATCGGTTACATAGATATCATTTCTCATGATAAGATGCAATGTTATTTCCATTCTGAAAATAATATTCATTGGGGGACATGCTTGCAAAGTAGTTCATATCCCAAAAGACCCATCCTTTTTTTATGATCACACTCTAAATGAAATTATACTAAACATATAATTTTCTAATAATTTTGTTTCACATGGAATATGTTATGGGTGATCATAGCCATTATAAATAAACAAGAAATCAAATAAAACCCCTTGAATAATATTGAGAAAATCGGGTTGAATTATTATTGTTCATGGTTGTCTCATTGTGTTACCTTGTGTGTTGAAGGAATTTGTGAGGTGGTGGTGATGACTAATTGGGATTTTTAGTTCTTGTGAGAAATTATTTTATGTTTTTTTTCATGTGTTGGGGTTCACCTGCTAGTGGTCCATGATGGTTTTGTTAAGAGGTTCTTATAATGTGTAGTGATGATGTGTATTTTTTTGTAATAAAGTTGATTTGTAAGATGAGATTGGGTTATGTGATTTGTGGTTATTCCTTTATGGTGGTTCGGTTTGTGTGTCCTAAAAAAGATAGTTTATTTTAGGTGTTCTGAAGATTCTTTATGTGAGATGGGTATGTTTTTTTATAGCGTGGTTGTGATAATTTCCTTAGTAATAATGGAATGAATTATGATGCAAAAAATAAATATAATGGGATGTAATTTGACGCATGGTGAATTGATTAAATGAATTTAATAAATTAATGGTATATGAAATTGAATGTGAAATGGATAATGAATTACTGTGATGAAACCTATATTTTATGGTGGGAATTATTGTTTCATGTGTTGTGGTTGTGTGGTATGGCATTTACTGGTGGAAGTGGTTATTAAGAATAATGTGTGTTGTGACAATGGTGATGTGGGGTGAGCCTATGACACTATTGTGAACCCATAGGTCGGGTATGTGTTTTATCTATATATCATGTAGTTTTATATTAATTATACACACCGCACCCTTATTTTATTACCTTGAAAACATTCAGATATATTTGGTTCTGGGTGTTTTCCCCAACATAAATTATGGTCAGGATACTGATGGATGGTTACCCAATCTTCCCCTCTCTGCATTCAAAAGTGATGGTCCTTGTGTCTTCATGATATATGTGTTCTCATGCTTCAGTTTCCTTCAGGAAAGATTAAATGTGATTAGTAAGTAATGGGATGTGATATATTTAGGGTTCTATCATGGTTGTAGGATGACAGTAGTTTGACTTCCTTCATGTTTGCGATACCATACAGACCTTCTTATTTGATGAGATATGTTTTGATAGCCCATTTTCCTTTTTAAAATATGCTAGGTGATGATAGTTGATTTTATAATAAAATTATAGACCTTGTGAGGGTGGGGTAGGTATTGATACATCCCATCCCACAAAAAATATGGACCATGTTTCTTTGGGTGAAACTTGATGTGATTTGTTACGTTATATGACATGTATAAAAGGGATGGGAGAACCAAAAATTTTATATTGGAGAATAAGAGAAGAAAATATATGTGGAAGATATTGCAGTGAACCATGATTTTTATGGAAGCTATGTAATATTTTTTATTGGATTCGAGATTTTTTGAGTGAGCCCCGGTGAGGCATGAATTTGTTAGTTAACATATTTATTTTCTGGTTTCTTATATTATATTTAAAATATAATCTTTATTATTGTTTTCACAAGTGAACATATGACCTTAGTTATATTTATAGGACCTTATAACACCTTGATATTTGAGGGGTGAATCAGGGTGACACAATTTTTCCAATGAAACAGAACTTTTCCTCAAATTTATGGGAACTTGGTAAACCTATGTGATGAAATCAGATAGATATTAAACACCCATATGTAGTACTAGGAATATAACAGATTGGTTTTTCTTACATCACCACTAAGGTCTAGTCAAAGGAGTATACAATTATATTAATTTTTATATATGGGAATTCAATACAATTCACAAGATATTTTTGATTTAAAAGATCAATCATAGCCACTCCATGCCAGGATCACATCCTTTACATGACTTTTAGGGATATCAAACTCCTTCCCTCAGATCGATTCCTTCATATCCCCTTACTGAAAACCTTATGTGATTTCATAATAAATTTTTCAACATTATGGTTGCCTTAATAGATTTTGAAAAAATGTCTCCTTCATTGATTATAATGATACTCTTCTTGAAAAATAGTCCTAAATTGATGCACTTGAAAACACTATTGTATCAAACTAAATGTTCAACACTATTATTCATTACTCTCTTATCCTTTGTGAAACCCACTTTTTGTTTCAAATATATTTCAACATTAATGTACCCACATACTTTTATGTTGATCCCAACCATAATGATTATTTTATCCATCATAGAACTCCTAGAGTTTGCGAAGCACACAACCTTTTTTGAACTCCCATCCTTTGTGAAGCTTATAACCTTCATAGATCAATGAACTATCACCAAACTCTCAGCCTTTATGAAATTACCTTTTTTGAAATTTCTTAGTGTAAATTTGTTGCAAACCATTATTTTTAGGATTCTTCATCTCAAAAAGTGTTCCAAATTCATGAATAATCACCTCTTTGAATGACCTTTGTGAAATCAGATCCTTTCACCCTATTCCCATGTTCTCATCATACCTCAAATGATATGATTCCATATATTTATAGGATACACATCTTTTGAAAATATGTTAGGATCTCCAAATATATTTTAAAACCACATAATTTATGTTCGTGGTGATCATTATAATTTTTAATCGTTAGTAATATTTATCTATTCTAAAAGCTTCTCAAATTAACATACCCTACCGTCACTTCGTCATGCCTAAACACCACTTTTAAAACCCTCATATTCTGAAATTAAAACCATAAGGATGTTATATTCCTTTTCAATGTCTCGTATATTTGTAAAACTAAAAATTCAATGAAATCCATTCCTTTTCCATATTTTCACGGATCCAATATTGGAAATCCATATTTCATGAATATTTCTACTTCACCCTACATTTGTGCCCCGAAAATTTTGAGAACACTGGGAAAAGATGCAACCTTTGACAATAATGAATCATACACTGTAATACAACTTTTCATGAAAAATCCATATTCAAGAAACTATGTATTATATGAAAACAAAAAAATATGTTTATTTCTATTAAAACCCTGGGATAAAACAATATATTACTTTTGGGTATGTTGTAAATCTATTGATAAAATCAACAATGGACCACCCTTACTTTTTTTTATATAAATGAAATAACTCTTCCATCACTCAAATTATACATGATCATTGATTGGTTGAGAAATAAAGAGCGTAAAAGATATTTTCATTCCTCGAGAGACCACCGACCCATCCACCAATATAAAAAACCTAAAATTCATTGAACTCCATTCCCCCCTTTAGAAATTATTTCAAATAACCTATTTTGGGAATTATTATGAAATAAAGACACTCCCTAAGATAGTATCTCCCTTATATATATACTATATATCACAAAAATGATTATGAAAATTATCATAAATGGTGATTGTGAAAAATTTTTAACCTCCACAGGAAAGGGGAGGTGGATTGAAATAGAGTTTCAATAAATATTTCATAAAAATTAGTGTTTCCAAAGGTTTAGTCAGGATGTCATCAACATGATCATTACTTCCAATATTATTAATTTTAATGAAACCTTGTTCAACTTTTTATTTTTTGATGTGATACATGTTTTCAATATGTTTGGTATGGGAGTGTTCAACCAGATGTTTCATAACATTGATTATGCTCTTATTATCACAATGAATCACCATCGACTGTTTAAACTCATCTTCAATAGAAATCAGTTATCTCTTAATCCACAATTGATGAGAATATTCCTTTTTCACTGAAATATACTAAACATCAGCCTTACTAAGAGAAGAAATGTTTAATTTTTTTCTCAACTAGCCTAGATATTTTTTCCAACAAACAAAGTACCCCAACTTCTAGAATTTCGATCCACCGTATATCTTACGTAGTAAGAATTATAGAATTCTAATAATTCATTACCTATTCCAAATAAAAAATTATAATACAAAGATGATTGTACCATGAATATATATCATGATTCCTTTAATTACTAGAAAATTAAACTCCTTCAGATTACGTTGGAAGAGATATAGAAAACATGTTTCAAAGATGATATCTTCAAATGTTAATGTTAAGTATAATACAATTCCAATGATCCTCCTACATAAGGTGTGATCCAAAGATTCAAAAAACTTTATCTTTTCAAATTTTTTATTAACTAAAATTAGAGTCCCCAATGGTTTGTATTCATTCAGGTTGAATTTCTTTATATTATCTCGTTCAAATTTTCCCTAAAATATGAAGGTGTAGTCTTTATTTTGAAACAACTATATCCCAAAAATGAGTGTGAATTCACCAATGATAGATATTTGAATTTCTGATTTCATGTGATTATGAAATTCTTCCACTGATCCATTCTTGTTTCCACTAAATATAATATCATACACTTAAAAGAGAACTATAAATTGATATCCTTGAGAATTATTAACATATATATTATGATAGAAACCTACTCTTTCAAATTTTATTTTATTCAGATAATAATCTAGTCAAGAATACCATTCTGAGGGATTTTATTTTAGATCGTAATGATCCTTCATGAACATAAAAACCTTTGTTTCATAATATCCAACCATAAATCCAACTGGTTGTTCAATGTTGAAATATTCTCACATAGTAAATTTTAAGAATGATATTTTGAAATCCATTTGAAAAACCATGTACCCTTTTATAATTTCCATGGCTAGGAAGAGCCCAATGGACTCCAATCAATCTACCAGAGAAAACATTTCTTCGACATCAATTCCCTTAATTTGTGAATAGAAATTACCCAGCATGAATGCTTTGAAACTAATCTCCTTTTCAAGTGCATAAAATTTATTTTTTAATATACACTTTATTAATATCTCATTTTTATTTTTTATCATATTAACAAAATCTCTAGTCATTTTTATCAATATGATTTAGTTCTTAATTCATGTCCTTAACCCATGATTCCTCATTCACTACATATTCAAAAAATGTAGATTCCATAATTAATAGTAGCGAATAATGTCATTCATTACTCTTTATCATTATCTATGTTGGTGGTGTCTAATATATGTTGTTATTGGATTTATCAAGTTACAATACTTTATTCCTCCTATGAGGTTCTGATAGTGTTTCTTCAAAAATGGTTTCCTCCACTGATTCAACTTATGAATCATCATCATTTTGAGATCCCAAAATCGTTGGAAATCATTCCACTATATTTGTCTTTGAATATGTACCACTTCCTTATTTTTCTTTATCTTCAATCATATCAACATATTATATAATTGAGTTATTCATTGTTTTATCCAAAATTATATTGGCTTTATTTATTTGGACACTCTTTCTGAGAAGATTATTGTATAATTTTATTGATTTTCTCATCATTGATAATCCAAGGAACTTTCCAAAACCGTTAGAATCAACGAACATACCATGATTTTCTTATTAGTTTTAAATGAAACATTATTTTCTGAAAATATGAAAAAACATTAGTTTGGGTATTGTTCAAACTATATTCCAAATGCTTTAATGTCTTAGCCAATAAATTTAACTATTTGATTTTCCATGTACACTGTAACTTAAATATACACTTTATAAAAATGACAAGAATCACAACTCTTAGTCGTTATAGTTATAGCTTTATTATTCACCTTTTGACACCCCCAATTTGTTGAGGTGTTCTCATTGAATTCACCTCATGCATGATTCCATGTTTTTATATTTAATTTTTAAATCTACTGGATGTGAATTATTTTCAATTTTTAGTTCATAATATCTTCATTGTGCAACAAATTTCATTATAAAGTGTCTTGAGATATCTATTCAAGTAGTAAATCACATTCAGTTGGCACTACATAAACATCACACATTATATTATAAATTAATCATTAATAAAATTAATAAAGTAACACTCTCCTTTTATTGTATCCACCTTTGTTGGAAGACACATATGAGTGTGTACAAGATCTAGGAGATTTTATTCCTTTTTTTATCTTTTCTTGTTATGAATTCTTGAAAATATTTTGACACATGAAAGAATCACATGTTTTTCATCAATCTCACTTTAGATTGGGAGTTTCAATAATATCATTTAGATTGGATATGTTTTACATATACCATTGATTAATGTTACCTGACCTATTCTTCAATAAATATTTTCCTATTCAGTTGTTAAGAGATATGGGTTTTCTTTATTGTAAACCTAGTATAAATTATCATTTTTCCTATAGAAATTCAGGGTATAATTTCATGTCTTCACATTTATGGTTAATCCATTCTGATAAAATACCACTACCAGTTATGAGTCAAAGTGCTACCTCACACTCAGGCGATATTGATACAAACCATCAATTTATGGTACATATGTTTTCATTATCACATCATTTTTTAATTTTTTATTTCCACTAAATTTGGTTAACAGAGAACCATAGTTACCGAATATAACTATTACATCAACCATTTTCTAAATTTTTTTAACTAATTTTCATTTCTTATAATGAGGGATGATCTTACACTATGTAAAATATTGGTAATAATGTTTTTGGTAGCTTTTTAGATAAATTTAATTGATGTTTTCTTTCTCAATATTCTTCTTTTCCTAATAGAAGATACGTGATTGAGTATAGGAAAAATTTCCTTACAATATATTTTCATCATGAGTTGTTTTTTCATACTCATATTATTATTCTAGAGAAGAATACATATTTTCCTAGGTATTACTACTTAGTTAACCAGTATTGACTTATCTATGAGTTCTATAGTTATTGTTCCCACACTTATTTTTCTAGTAATTTAAAGATTTATGGAAAAAGATAAAATAGTGAAAAAAACATCCATAGAAGTTATTTATTCTATATGATGAAGGATATGTCTCATTCTCCTTTATTTCAATCAAGGTGACTCTCCATCCAGATAGCTCCAAGACTCTTCACAATAATACATGGTACATCTCATAAAATAATAGAATTGACATTTCATAAGATGAAATATATTATCACAACCATTAATCAAAATACAACCTAATTTTATATAGGTATTCCTTCAATGATCCCATCTAGGAAATTGATGATTATTTTAAACTCTACTCATTGTGTGGATTTAATTTTTCTCTATTAGGACATTGTGTTACATTGTGATATGTCCTATTTTATTCTTACCTTTTCATTAGATCATACTATTTCTGACCTTTTATGTTTCATCATCGCATCTATTTTAACATTTTACCATAAATTGATATTATTGTTCATTTATGGATTTCTATAAACCTTTATAACCACATTTAAATATTTCAAAAATTTCTACATATTAAAACCTTCAAAAATGAAATTTCTTAATCATTCGTATTGATTTTGATTTATCTTATAGTTTTCATAATAAATATATGATTTCTTATTCATCAGATTTATATATCTTAACCTTTTACATAAGTCATTATGAAAGTATATTGATGAATGTTTCCTACTCTTTGATCCTCATTTTAAAATTATAATCATCTAGAGTTTTTTCAAGAGTTGTTAAATGTTATTCAACCTTTTCATCTTGTTGATCAATTTCTGCTTCAGGATGATCCATATTCTTTGATGAATATTTCAACAAGAGGACTATATTTATACTTTTATATATTTAAATTTAATGCTCATCAATAGAACCCTCACATTATACATTTAGATCTAAAACACCATCAAATTGATTGTATTTATCATTCATATGTTCTAACTTTCCAATCTTATCCATAATCAGCTCTTCAGTACCATATTTAAATAATGGATATACATCATCCAAAAATAAATTATTATCTATTGTTTTCTCAAGATGAATATCTTTACTTGTAATTTAATTAATAATTTGATGTCTCCTTTTTTGAAGAACTTCCTCTCTGGCCTCTCCCGGATTTATACTTTACATTCAACATTATTGAATCTCTCTAAGAATCGAGCAGAAATTTGACCTAAATTACAACAATAAATACAATCCAAAGGAAGAGTGCCTGCAAATATCAATTTTCCAATCTTGAATATCCTAAAAAATTGTGAAATAATTTCTTCATCCACATCACTTCCACCATCACCAACATCCTAAATGTTATATTTCCTCGTGGATTAGAATGTCGCTATGTACATAAATGGATATTTTTACATTTTGGTTTGAATATTATTTCTTATGAGACTGATCTACATAGTAGGTCATAAATAGATATCTTAAACACATATCTTCACTCAAGGGATGAAAAAATTGGATTTTAATGATGTGGGATCCTTCTCAAGATTTTCATCAAAAATACCAATCCTTTATTTCTTCCAAAGTCTTAACATTTCTCCCAAAAAATAAAAAATATGATTAAAGAAACTATATTCATTTTCATATAGATTAATATTGAGATCATCTAGTATATTTTCGAAAACATTATGTTTGTAATCCTTTACTTTGGTATCACCTTTGTATATAATTTCTATTTTCTTCTATATAGACAAGTTTCAATGCAACTCATCAACATCAAGTAGATTTTTTTAGATATTCCTATAGTAAGAACATTTTGGTATTTTTTATCAGTATCAAGAATTTTCATGTAAATTTTAGTCATATAAATAACTATCACATCATAAGGACCAATCAATTTTACTATGGGAAATATAACTTCCATTTCAATAAATCACAGATGATATCTCATTCTATTTTTGTAAATCTATATGTTACTTCGATCACAAAATAGAATACACTTAAACATAATTGCATTTTCCTTGAAGACAACAATAAATGATAGTTTTATTACCTATAACTTATGTTCCCAAATATGAATTGTATGAACCTAGAAGACCATGTGGGTGGAGGAAGGAATTCGATTTTCATCATATTTTTAAATGAGATGGATATTATTCCCATGACGGTAGGAACATGTTATACTTGACTAATGGAATCATGTAGGTATTAATCACCCATATGTAGAACTAGAAAAAAACATTTTTACCTGGTTTTTCACCAACGACTAGACAATAAAGATTATATTGAATGTGTGCCGGTCATACCTAAATTCACCATGAATTAGTGGATATTATTTATTAAAAAATACCAAACCCAATCACTATGTTCTAGGGTAAGTTCAATTAAAAGTCTTTTTGGTATAAAATCTACATGCCTAAGATATAATACTTTATCTCATCCTTGCCCACAACTTTGGGTAAATTATTTATCTGTTTATTGATAATAAGGTCACCTCAATATATTGTGAATAATAGGGTTTTCCATTGATTATCATGAAACTATACTTGCACCATTGTCCTGAATTGATGCACCTAAATTAACTGCTCACTCAAATGATTTGACTAAAATTACGGCTTTCAGAGCCCTTAGCCTTTGTGAAACCCACTTTTTTTATAAATCATTAAATTTTCAAAAAATGAAATTCTTTCACAAATCTATAATCCTCCATTGAACTATTGGCCAATAATAATATCACATCTTTCATGGAACTCCTTGCATTAAAAAATATCACAAACTTCACAGAACTCCAAATGATCACAAAACACTTATCCTATCTGAGAAAACGTTGTCTAAAATGCATATTTTTAAATAATATCCTTATAATTTATTTTCATTCTTATACTCATGAAGAGTTCTAAATATGGTAAGAATTAAATTTTCATAAGACCTCTGTGGAATTAGATCATTTTATCATGTTTCCATATTTTCATAATATCTCAAATGATGTTTGGTATACTATTTATTAGAAACACCTCATTCATGAAGCTCAACGACTCTCCATTACATTTTTTTGTGAATGTATACATTTATGTTACCTAAGATCTTTTTCATCGTAAATTTTTAATGAGGTTTCTCCATTCACAATGCTTCTCATTGTCAAATACCATACTATATTTTCAATTCTCCTCATCCATTCTTCATGAATCCACTTTTACAAACCTTCAATCCTTCATGAAACCAAATTCCATCCTGATTCTCCACATCTTCATGAATGATAATCCTTTTTTAAATCCATAAAATTTTAATATTTTATAGTATCTAGTCCTAGAAATCCATATTTTATAAATCATTCTCCTTTCTCTTAATTTTGTGCTCCAAAAATTTGGAAAGCATTGGGAAATGATTCCACTATAAACACCAAATCGACCTCCACCATAATATGACTTGGAATGAAAACTACATATTCAACCAAGTGTGGATTAAAAATAAACAAAAAATACAATTAATTTCCATCTATTGAAAACCATGGATCCAATAATGTCTATACTATATATGTATGTCATGATCACCATATGTATAGAAAAACATTTTTCTGGGTTCCATGAGGACGTCGGGGATCAATCTAGACATTACTAGATTCGGTAATGAACTTCTATTGATTCACTATAGATGTATATTATTTTGTTATATTTTTATATACTTATATTTATCAGTTTAATTTATTCATTATTTGTGGGATGGTTTTTGTTTTACCTTTATTTTATCTGATGCAGATTCTTAGTGGGTTTTTATCCCATCTATTGATCTTGTTTTACATTACATAGGGTAATGCATTTGATTTATGAGATGTTTATACCATAAGATCTATTATCCAACCTAGGTCTAGCAGAAGTAAGATTTGAGGGTCATTATATATCACCCTTAATTATGATATCTTTATATAGAGGTGTTCATGACACCATGAAATATGATGATGGAAAATTGAATCATATTATTATGTGGAAGCGATAGTCAACACATATGCACGAATGATAATTTTAATTACCATTTGATGGAATGTATATGGGAAATGGTTTTATCAAATAATAATAAAATATTATTAAATTTTTGATATTGGATTCATTATGATTGGTAGGATAAGACAAATTTAGAGGAGGTAGAAGAAGAAATAAAAATTGATAGAGTCGTGTAAGATGATTACCTCTCCCTTGAGAGACCTCTGTTTTATTTGACCTTATGCCTTCTTATAATGGAATTAGGGTAAGAAAAAACTAAAAAATGAAGGGAAGGATGTAAATAAGGTTTTTGGTCCTTGTTTTTTCAATCTACGAGGATTGGGTTTATATGTGTGTATAAGTGGTTCCATATTTTAAGTGAGGGGAGAGGCATACATAGAATTACTTATAAGATCTAAATGATATAAGGTCACATTCATTTAAACATATAAAAATGGACAATATCTTATATGTAAGACTTTATAAGTTCAAAATATATACAAAATATTACATTTAGATAAATTAAAGAAGAATATTTTTCCTTATCTCATTGTTTAACTCCCTAGTAATCCCATTTTAACCCAAACAAAGGTAAGATTTTGTTTTAATTTTTTAATATTAATTATGATAAAAAATTATTACTTCCTTATTAAAATATTTTGAAATTATGATTAAAAATATTGAAGTCACACTATCAAATTTAATTCATGTATGTTTTTGTAATTTGTTTTAAGATAAATGCCCATAATATAAAAGATTTTTATAAAAAATCATTTAAGCATAAAACATGACTTTCTTTCGTTCCACCCCTAGTAAAAACTATTGGATGGATGTTAAATATTTAATTAATTATATATTCTCTAAATATATTTAAAATTATTAATCAATTGGTGTTTATTTATTATATTAATATAAAAACAATTTTCTCACATAAAAATATATCTTCCGATAAATCGTTTTAAAAAATATGAATATTTAATCTTAATTTCTAAAAAATACTTAACTAATGTATGAATGAAATCTGATAATTTGAACATAAATTAAATTAAAATAATTTTTAATATTGATAAATATATTTTTTATAGTAAATTATGGCATCAAGAAAATACATTTTATCATAAAAATAGGTATTTTAAACATGAAATTATTTTATTAAAATTTAATGATTATTTCATAATAATCAATAATTATATATGAATGTCATTATGTGTATATATATATATATTTCAAAACATGTATAATCATATTCATTCCTTTCAATCCTATTTTTAGGTAATAAAGGCCAGAATATACCACTGTTCATTTATACTAGTGGTTCCATGTAAAACTTGCTATCAAATACTTTAATTTTATTTGAATAGAAAACATATAAAATCTCAATGTGTTATATTATTCCACTATAAAATGAATTTATCTCCAAATAATCTATTATTTTTGTGAAAAAATGAGGATTCTTATAGTTTATCACATCTATGAGTTCTGACGTAGCTTCCTAGAATTTATTATTCCACTAATAAACTTTATCCAAGTGAATAGACTTGATCCATAGAAAATTAACACTATGATCAATGTTTTATACTATTTTTTCTTCAAAAAAAAATATCATTATCTAGTGATAAAACCTCTGATTTCAATACATTTATTGGATAATTTTTTACTTCTTCCAAATTGTTACGTGGAACACAAAATGAACTTGAAAGAGATTCAGTGGAATGGCCAAGAGATAATATATTGTCACTACAAAACAAAAAATATAAAAGTGGATAATATACATAGGTCTCAAAATTTCATTATTTATGACTCCCATAATATTATTCCAAAGAATAACTTATAGGAATACCTTCACACCAAAATTAGATTTCAGATCTCACTGAAAGTTTCCAGAATAAATTTTTTGTTGAAATTGAGGTGCCTTGATATGTTATTGGAGGGATATGACAATATATACTATTTACTTACCTGGATTAGGAATAAATATCATTCATTCTATAGCCTCAACCAAAAAAAGTATTTACTCACTTATTTACATATTGTAATTTATAAGGATCAATAAAAATACTTGAGTTAATGAAATTATTTTAAGAAGTCTTGAAAAGAGGATATTTTTAATACCAACCACCTTTGAAATATTTTGAACTAGATCAAATCATATAATCCATTATAGAAATGGTTCTATAGAAATTAATATAATTCTATGTATGATATTGATTATTGAAACACTACACTATATGCAGATGTTGTGAATGAATTCTCCATAACATTGCAGCTATCCGCAAATATTGATTAGAAAAAATAGAATGTGGTTCTCCATAAAATACTAAAATTCCATATTGTATATCTGGATATGGTGATTGATATAGTAATCTTATCTGCTAGAAATGAAGTGTTTTGACATTAAAAATATACCAACAACAATCCAAATAGAATTGTACACATTATTAGACTTGGTGAGTCGTCCTATGATGAAATCCCTTCTGATGATTTCTTATTTCCATATAGATATAAGTAAGGGTTGTAACTTACCTTTAGACTTTATCAGCTCAAATATAACATATTTCCATACCAAACACTATAAATATATAATCTTCAATATCAATATTTATTTTATTTAACCATAAATACTTCTTAATGAATATATTCATATTATTACATTTTGGATGAATAGAGAATGGGAAGTCATACTCTTTAAGCAAGAATTCCTTCTTCAATTCTGATATAATAGGGAAACATAATTTTTTATTTACCCATATCATTCCACCACAATAATGATTTAACATTGAATCTTTTTTATATTATTTTTTATCTCTAAATATTCCTTTTTTGTTTTTATAATCACTACATCGATAGATGGTTTACCATTAATTTAAACAAGATAAAATTTATCCTCTTCCTCGATCATTTTAAGGTCCATCCTTTGAAAATATATAAATATAAGATAATTTTTATGCTTATTTTACATAATATTGAATAATATTTCTTACTTAATGCATTATCATACTTGTTCACATTCTAAGGGTTTTAATTTATTGAGCAATCATAATCTTTAATTAACTTGAACCATAATCTCTTTCATATATTCAACTCTTTTAGGAAGAATACATAGTCTAAATTTTTTTGATATATATATATATATATCAAACCATTCTTTATAAATTTAATTCTTCTATATATTCAATACAAAAATTACTACAGGTGACTCCAAATTAATCATCTAGTAATTTTTCTCTTATTCCATTAATTGATTAGATGCATAACCTTCCACCATGACATTAAACATATTAATACATCCTAGAATCATCTTATATGAATCACTATTGATAAAAAACAATTATCAACTATAGGGTAGTATGAATATTTGTTAAATGACCAAAATTATATTTAGATCCTTGAATTTTTATACACATTCAACAGTCTAAGGGATCTTAACTACATTATATGATAACTTAGTGAGTGGATAAGTCACCCATGAGAAGTTATTATTAAATAATTGATAATAACCTCCCAATCCATGATTTCCATGGATCTAAATAATAATTGTTAGTCTAGGGATTTTTTCAATGACATTCATCTTATAGGGATCAACAATATACCCTCACATGAGATTATGTATCCTAGGAATGATACGTTATGTATCATGAATTCATTGTTAATTAATTGGGAATATAGTTTCTCATTCCTTATGGAATTAAAACAATCATAAAGTTATCTCCATGGTCTTCCTTTCTCTTTAAGATAATAATGTTTCTAAAAATACTAGAAAAAATTTACAGAGGTAATCTCAATACAATATACTCATTAAATCCTTGCAGATAGAGGGGGAATTAGTATAACCAAAGGAAATCACTATAAAATATGCATGATTATACCACATGTCGAATGTTTTCATAGGGATTTATTTATTTTTTACCATCAATTTATACTATCTTGAATAAATTCCAATATTTGAGAGGTGTCTAGATCCTCATAATTGATTAAATAACTAATTAATATGATGTTCAGAATACTTATTCTTGATCATGATTTTGTTGTGTTATCAATAATCAATATTGAGTCACATTGTACCATATTTCTTCCTAATAAAAGAAAAATTTCAACCTATAGAGACACACATGGATTAATGAATCCATTATCCAAAATTTCTAATAATTTATTATTGAATTCATGTAGTTAAATCTGGCACATTATATATTGATTCATTGAAATAGGTGTATCACTATGTATGAGATCTATTTACTGTCAAATTTATGATTTTTCATAATACAAAAAAGTCCTCAAGAAATGAATCAAATAAATATTGTACAATAAGAATATATTTGATGTTTAGTTTATTCAAAACAATCAAAGTTAAATAACCATTTCTAATATAAATCAAAGACAATAAAATGGATTTAATTTTCATTGTAAGTTTGTATTCATCCTTAAACCGAAAAATGATCCCATGATCATTCAGAATATGATTTATAATGCTCGTATTCAATAAATTAATCTTTAAACAATGATGATTTGGGTTATTAATTCTCAAAATAATATCAAATTAATTTAAAGAATTAATAATAATATTTTCAAAGGGAACATTACTACAAACTTTAACATTAAATCCCCAACTCTGGAGTAGAGGATAATTGTGCCTTAATAATGATGACCCACTTCAATGACTGATATAACTTAATTCCTTTCATATTTATGAGTTAGACATTAGATTATGGAATTGATATAGTTAACACACATGTTCCCTAATAATACGAAATTAAACAATAAAATTATACCATTGTATATAATATATATCCATCCATTGAAAAGTTTACTTTAACATGGAAATTATTTGATTTATAACCTCCTTTTGGACACATAAAAAATCATCTCTTTTCATTGATCATTTTCACTGGGTGATTCGTCCCTAATTATCTACTTATAGGAGTCCAAATCACATTTCCTTTATAGTCTCAATTAAATAAATACCATGAAACTACATTTTTCTCTTATTAGTTATATTGTGAAACTCATCCAAATTAAGGTTATTAATTATATATCAAGATAGTTGGGTAAGAATAATCACTAAATTTTACTTTCCAGTACTAATTTAATTTAAATTATTATTAAGAAAATAATTTTATTATCTTTCAAATTCATAATAAACTTGATTTCATTTGGTTCGATCCATTGACTATGTAATGTCTTTGGTGTTTAAGTGGGTCAAAATTCACATCGATTTTTATTTTTTTTTGGTTTTTGTGGATATTCCACATTTCGTTTTACGATTTAGAATAGAATTCGGTGATTTTGGGCACCCAAATCATTTTTGAGATAGTTCATAAAGATTAATAAACTATTTGATAGATTAAATTCATTGTAGAAGCATTGGGCTTGAAAAAACCATTTTTGGAGGAAGGAAGATAGAGGAACACAATTGGCGCACAATCATTTTAACCATTCTTCCTAAAAAATGTACATGTTATCAAGGGTTTCAATGATTTATTTAACAATGTTTCCCCTTCATGTAAATTGTGTATGGTGGTGCTAGTTTTTAGATTCACCCACAAGGTTGGTGCATAGTTTTATATATAGTGTGGAAACCGTAGAACTTTCTAAAGAGGTAAAAATGATTCTTTTCCACTTCCTCCATTAAGAGGATATCTACTCTTTCTTGTCACCCCACCCAAAACCTCTCCTTTAATAATAGAGATCCTCTATTTGATCTCATCATCTATTCTTTTTTCCTTTGGTCTCTGTCTGAGCTCTGATCTGAGCTCTATTTATCTCATTGGAAGAGTAGCAGTAAAGCCTTTAATCCTCTTGATTCATTTCCTTACATATCTATCTATATGGAATTATTAATTCTTGTGAGCTCTTTTGAATTATTTTCTGTGTGTTTTTCCAAAACATGGAATTCTATCATTTTGTCTTGAGTTGGAAGATGATATTTGAAGAGTGAGAACTTACAAGCATAAGGTAATTGGTTCCATGAATTTCACCTGATTTTAATGGTTTTTAGGGTATTTTATTGATACTCATGTTGGTGTGATTTTTTTGGATCCTAAATATATTAATTATTACCTTTAAATTAGTTTTTTGGTGTTAT
Source organism: Viscum album (assembly GCA_963277665.1). NCBI lineage: Eukaryota > Viridiplantae > Streptophyta > Magnoliopsida > Santalales > Viscaceae > Viscum > Viscum album. The sequence continues at coordinate 1,955,957,525 of OY728125.1, forward strand.
GGGATGTCAGTTGGTGTTCCATAGTCTAATAAAATAATATAATATGGGTATGGGGTTTTGACCAAATAGAAAGGGTAGGTTGTTTGTTTATATTTAATTACTTGATTTGAACATTAATGAATTATTTTATTTAGAACATAATGGACGTGACTTGAGGAAATGAGGTGATGTTGATCATGTAAATTATGGTGAAGTAGTTTTTCTTGTTGGTCGTGGAACAATATACATGTGGTGATGATGATTACTATATTGAGGTGATATTGGTCATCGGGATTTTTTGGATGAGTTCATCAAGATGATTTCATGGCCCACATAATCTGAGAGGGTGTTTACCATTAGGACATAGTGATGTCGCCATTGGGGAATGAGGGTTTAGATGATGTAGATTAAGAAATATTAGTGATTAATTCTCATAAGTGATGGCTAATGTATAGTTGGAGTTGTTTCAACATAGATATGACTCATTGGAGGTGGGTTTGATCACTTTTTGTGTGTGTAGGACTCTGTAGATATTGCATCATAGAGGATGGTGTTGAAAATCTATTGTAGAAGAGGTTCTCATCGTATAAAGCCACTTCTGATGGCCGTGGACTGTCAGTTGATGGTGATTGAGATTGGTAGTTGGTTGATGGGTATCCCTATTTATAATTGAGGATTATGGGAATGGATTATGGGAGGAAATATATTAATATTCCTTGGGAATTTGGTCATTAATACAATGGTGACCTAATATATTTGATAGGATGACTATCGTCAAACCATGGGACATTATGATGTTATGCTTATGTTTAATATTACAACATATGTGTATAGGAAATAGAACATAATTATCTATGTTCTATTTTGACACATGTTACATTGTTTTAGGTGTGGAAGGAGTAATATGGAATAAGGTGATAATTATATAAATATTTTATGTTCTGGAAGGATATCTAGATATGATATTCTTCAAGGGAAACCTGGGATATAAGAAATGGCCCCCCACCACTATAAGTGTATTTATGAAGATAGGTATTGTATTCCATATATATATATATATATATATTAGAGAACATATTTCGAGATATATTGGGGTTATACGAAGAATTTAAATTCTTCCTTATGGTTTTTTAGTTCAAGGGATAGGGGTTATTTATTAAAAATGTATGTGGGTTTCCCTTTTAATTATATTTCACGTACACTATATAATTATAGATGTAAGATAGTAAAAAGTTAACAGTGGCCTATTGGGTTCATAATGTCACCCTACATGAGATCCATGGGAAGCATTTAGATAATATTTCATTAATATTTGGTAGGGGATCAGGCTCGAGAGATGGACGTTAGTGATCACAAGATGTACTACATTTTCAAGGGATGGATGAAAGTTAACCATGTGGTTCCTATTCCTTGAGTTATAATTTTTTTATGGTTTTTATAGCTGTACATACATGGTTGGCCACTAGGAACCTTTCATATCTATATTTCATGACATTTAATGACTTTGGTATTTAACTGCATATGATATTTTCTTTTAGGCTTGTTATTACTATTTCATTTTTGTATACTTCTACAGTATTTTTTTATGTTTCTTCTATTTTTATTGTTCATAATACAATATGTTATATATATGGGACACTATAATTATCATCACTAAAGGATATAGTCTCCAAAATATCACCTAATTGGTCCTTCGTAGCTAGTCAGTAACCTTTGACTTAAGAGGAGGTGTACCGAAGCCCTGCAGAACATAGTACCCGAGAATATATTAGATGGAAAACATGTATGGGGCACTAAAAACTATATCCGAGTATTCTTTTTCCTTTTTTATCTTGAAAATTAGGCAATTATATACCAGAGACTAGTATGTATTTGAAATTGAATAAAAAGATTGTTTTTGGATAGATGTGGCCTCATGCGCTGTGGATAGACCATGTTTCTAGATGTGATAAATTAATGTTATGTTTTAGACATTTAAATTTAGTTGATTACCACCGTAGGTGGTGTACATTGTTGTGATGTTATTATAATATGTGGCTTGAACCTTAGTCTGGTAAGGTAAGGGAGAATTTTTTATGCATCATTGTAGTCACAATGGTTGAAATGATATATGTATCTACCTATAAATAATTTCATCAAACCTAGAATATGAAAAGTGGTTTTGGGATGATTGATGTTTAAATAATTATCTAAACTATGTTTTTCTTATTAGCATTACTAGAGGAATTCTACTCAACCATCCTAAGTATGTGGTTCTTAATGAGACTGATACATGATATATGAGCTTAATTCTATTATGTGTATGCATGAGTAATGAATAGAGGCGATTTTTTTAATGTTACAAAAAAAATCTAAATAATTTTTCCTGTATATAATTTTGGTGTAATTATAATCATCCACTTAAGATTGATGAATCTTGATATATATATTATGTGATTCCTAACATGATTTTGGGTATATAAGGGAAAATTATGGTGTATGTCATGTGAAATGGGTGTGGTTGGGGAGTTTAGGGGTCTTGAGATTCCCATAATATTACATATCATCCTATATGTGATATATATATATATGAATGATGTAGATTTTTGAAAATGTTGATTGGTCTTCTACATGATTCCACCTAGATAGATTTTTTTACATCACTAGGATGGAGAAGATACAGTGTCACATGAGCCATCATGTTTTGAGGCCTCTAAGGAATGGGATAAGACCCCATAGGTTCAGGTTGATCATGATCTGTATGTAAATGATCTAATAAAATTATCAAATCCACAAAAGATGAATTATTTTTGTTAATGGTGTGTTGAGCATCTTAGGGTTAGAATGGTTCATGTCATAAAGGGTATTGACTGGGGAGCTCAAGAAATTAATCTATCCATGGAATATATAACTCATTAGTTTATGTCTTATCACCCACAGCTATTCCTAGTTTTGGGTGGACCACCACAATATGAGAACTAGATCAAATCAGTTTAATTTTTTTTTTATCAGTTTTAGACACCCCTAGGTTAGATGGTGAATATAGAGACTTATATGCATAGATGATCAAGAAATTTCTACTGGGATATATATTTTTATGAAAGTATAAATGAGTGACTATATTAGAAGGATTTTAAGTCAAGGTGCTTCGATCAGTTTTTTCTAGAGACTTTGAGGGTGGATAAAACTGATGAGTTCAAGAGTCTATGGTAGGGATATGGATCTGTTATGGATAATGAATGAAATTTCGTAGAACTATCTTCATTTTCACCTTCTATGTTGGATGAAGACATCACTAGGGAGCTCTGATTAAAGGATGTTTTGGGTGATTCCATAAATTTGTATGTGAATATCTTTATATAGAACACATTCTTAGATAAGGACAATCAGGCACTAATGTCTGAGGGAAACATGATGTATTAGTATTCTTTGAGTCAGGTGATAGAATCTTATGAGCATAGTATTGATACTATAGGTACCAAAAGTGAATCTATGAGAAGTAACAGATGGGAAGTCAAGATAGATATATGGTTAGGAAATTGAGGAGTGGTTCTTCAATGATATTCTTCTAGTGTAGGAAATTGGGACATGTTAGGATTCAGTGTGATAGGGCCCTAGAGGACTCCAAAGTATATGTCCAGATTGACAATATAGAGATGTTCTATAGAAATCCTTCTAAAATATCTTGGATCCATGGACCATTTCAGAATTATGGATCTAATTTAGGACCGAGGGTGGAACTATGAGATATTATCTAGGGTTTGACTACCTGCATATATCATGGTAGGGAGAGAGAGTAATAGAAACGAGGTCAATAGCCACTTTCAGGTGCCGCTCTACATGGTGGTTAGTCTGAAGACAATTGGGATTTAATAAAGGTGTATTATTTTCATCTGCTGTTGTGAGATTAGGATTGGTATATAATTATAAAAAGTGGTATTTCATTACTATAGATGTTCCCTTTTACACTTTTTAGGTATGGGTTCATGAGGTGCAAGTGGTGAAATTGAACAAACTAGATATTGGATAGTATGTGGGAATCAGTATGATTTGTTTATTGTGTCTGGATCATAGTCATAAAGAATATGATGAACGTGGATATATTTGTATATATATTTGAGGAAATTTTACTAGTTATCATTAGTTGTGGTAGATTATCTTGGGGTATCTGATTAGTTGATGGACTCATGAGTGTTGTGTATGACACATGTACTAATGAACATCTAAAGAGATGCGAGGTTTGATGGGTGTGTAGTATGAAAAATGAATTAATTGGTCAGTTGATAATTTTCAGAAATGATGGTATCTCATGTGATGACTTTCATGTTTGATAATAGTAATTGGAACCATAAAAAAATTTATTTTGGGTCTAGAGGTGACCTGGTATGTAATTCCTAAGGTGGACTCTTCCATAAGTGGAATTATCCAATGACTGAATGATTAGGGAAGACTGGGGAATGGTATATGAGATAAATAATTTAATTACCACCAATGTGTAATGATTTATAGTTTAGCGATGATCTATTATATGATGAAGAGACATTAATATCTTTTTTTCTTGATCGGGTTTAAATTCCCAAGAATATTGAATTTTCGGGTTTGGTGGATGGGACAACATTATTTTTGGGATTTAGAATATAATTACTTGTGTTTTAATACCTAAATAAATTATTTTTATATGTTTCCTATTTATTTTTATGTTCCTCAAGTGTTTTAATGGGTTTCATATGTATTGGGGTTTGAAACTATAGTTTCACGAAAAGGAAGATGAGGGTGCATTGTTGGCACACGGTCGGTCTAACCATGCATCCTAACCCATATGGAATTTTTTCAAAGGGGCATAGATTTATTTAACTACCTGACCAATTCCACTAGAGTTTGAATGATGGTGGTGGTGTTAAAAGTCACATGCATGGTTCGTGCATTGTTTTACAAACCGTGCACCCAAAAACTGTGAGGTCTCTTTCCGTTAGATGGTGAGTAGTGAAAGCTTGATTCATGGGTTACCATATAATTCAGTAACCATGAATCTATTTAAGGAGACTAAAATAAATCTATTCCTCCTCCCACTATTAAGTGTATATATACCCTTTATCTCCTCCAATTCACAATACCTCTCGTCCATATAAGGAGATCCTCTATGTCTCCTCCTCCTCAAGTCTTTAGCCTTATATCTCTGTCCAAGAATAATTTGTCTTATTGGAAGTGTGAAATTAAAGAATAAAATAATCTTCAATAATTTACTTTTTATCTATCCATATATAATTTTGAATAAATGTGATATTTTTTCCCTATTTCTATGGTGTTTTAATGAAACACTTATTTCTCTTGTTTCAGATCGAGCTAGAAGTTGATATTCGATAAGATAGTGCCAAAAAGTATAAAGTATGTGGTTACTTGATTTCCCCTTAATTTTAACAATTATTTGGTTTCTTGATTAAATACAAATGCTTTGTTGACCAGTTGAGACACTAAATAAATTAATGGTATCCTTTAAATATATTAGTTCGTGTCAGGGGATGTTGTTAGGTACGCCCTATTCTTTTAAATCATGAAATGATGTATAAGGGGATTTTGAAAAAATGGGTAGGGTATGGTAGTTTTTTATTGGATTCACTGAACTATTAATGATTTAATTGGTTCATGGGGTATATGGTGATCATGGACTGAGTTATAGAGTTTATGTTGATCAAAATAATTGAGGTGACGTGATTCATCATGTTGGGCTTTCCGCAAGATATATGTGGTGATGATGATCACCATGTTTAGGAAAAATGGTATATGAAGATTGTGGTGATGAGGAGTGAGGATAGGGGAATGACCTATTGAACATGATATAGTGACGAAAATGAAAATGTATAGACATGATCGTAAGGGCATGAGGCTCCAGATTCTGGGGCCTAAGAAAATTTGGGGACTACTACTCACTATTATTGTATGAGAGTCCATTGGAGTCATGTTAACACACATATGGATTAGTTGAGGTTTTGTTGACCAATCAGTGTGGTGTGAGGCCTCCATAGATATTGCATCTTAGGGGATGGTGTTGACCATTAGTTATGGATGAGGTTCCCTCAATATAAATCCATAGTTTAGGGTTATAGACCATCAGTTGATGGCGACTGAAACCATCATTTTGAGTATATGGATCACCATTTATACTAGAGGATGTTGGTATGGGAATATTAGAGGATGAATAGGGAAATTACTTAATACATTAGGTTACTGATACAATTGGGATCGATAATATAAGGAAGAACCAATATCACTGTACCTCCAGATGTTGGGTCATTGAGTTGATACTGACATTGTGAACATAGGTCCAAGGAACCAAGAACGTAATGATGGGTGTACTGTTTGGACACCAGTAACATGTTTACAAGAATGGATTTGTTGGATGTAATGCGGTTCCAGTGATATAATTTTTGGGAATTGGCCAATGGCTCTCCCGATATGATATTATTCAGGGGATGCCTAACAACTAAACCAAGGGACCTCAACACTATATATATATATATTCAAAAAGGTATTTTATTCCATATATATTTGAGGGAATTTAAGTAGAGATGTATTATAATTTTTTGAAGAAGGTACACACTTCCTTTTGGTTGTTGATATTAAAAAAATTAGGTTATTTCATAAAGGTTTTTGTTTATTATTTAATTGTATTTTTTATGAAATGTATAATTATGGGTATAAGACAAGAACACATTGGTGGGGGCCTATTTAGTTCATACTTACACCCTACTTTTAACCCTTAGGATTCATGTAGACATTATTTCATTAATATCAGGTAATGGATCATGCTCATGATATTGACCGTAGGGATCCAGGATATACAGATTTTTCATGTGATGAATGGTAGTAGGCCAAGTGGTTCTTCTGCATTGAGAAAGATTGTCTTTTGGATTTTTATATATGTACATATATGGTTTCCATGATTGAACACTCTTATCAATTTTTAATGACAAATATTGACTTGAGTATCTATGTGTATATGATTATTCAATTGAATTTTTTTACCACTGAGTTTTTATATACATTCTTTGTGTTTATTATATATCGTTTGTTTTTGTGGTCCGTCATCCAATGTGTTGTATTTATAAATATAGAAAAAAATTATTATCATCATAGTAAAGTATATTATACACAATACCAGCTAATCAAACCCTCACTACTCATTGGAAGCCTTTTTGTTATGAAGAGGCATGCCTAAGTCCTAGTAGAAGACCATCCTAGAGCCCAAATTAAGTGGAAAACTAGGTCAAAACACTATAGACATAAACTAAAAGGAATATTATGAGAAATGATAATAATAATTAGTAATCAAATAAACATGAAAAATAATTTTGAGGATGTCTAAATCGGAATAAATTATTTTCATTATATGAAACCTTATATTCAACATAGATCATCCATGGTCATCATCTTTTCAAATCCTTCATAATTATTAATATGGAAAATATAAATTAAACCAAGAATATCTCATGAGAGTTTTAATTAAAGTTGGAAGTATTGGGCCCACTCATCATGAACTGGTGATGATTGAGTAAATAAAAAATCCACCCCAATCATAGTTTTCACATCTGTGTCAATTTATGCCACATCCATATCAACATTCCATTATCAAAAGAGGGATTTGTTTTCCATAAATACCACAATCCTTTATTTACCATGACTTATGATGTTCTCATATACATAGTTATATCCCAAGGGTTCTCAGTAATGTTTTCTTATCAAAATCATCATAATAAATAAACCATCATTTGATACTAATTGAGGTGACTCAAGAATAAAATCCATAATTCTTTCATCATTTATATATACATTACAAAAAAATACACACCAATGGACCATAATTGTGTTGTGTATATAGATTCTAGTAACATAATAATATTATTTTTGGAAATATATTTCATACATCTGACAATGATATTTTTTCATAGCACACATCATAGACATACCATACATAAAAACATTCTTTATAACCTAGGTAAATGAAAAATATTATTGTTTGAGATCATATGTTCATAAAGTGTAAACATGAGAGATATCATCCAATAAAATTATTTAATAATAACATGATAAGAAGTGTACGATAATATAAGATTAATAATTGAGAATAATATCCAATAATTCATAAATCATAATCATTGAATAATTATTATGTTTTTCATAAGAATATAACATTGAAAAATCAAACATCATCGAACATGAGATCGTATCAAAAGTATTAAAATATCTCATACAGAGTGACATAAGTTGTTGTATATTCATAATAAGTCAAATCATTTTTCATGGATATATACCAATACATTCATCACCTGTTGGGAATGGACTAGCTACTCATATACCATTATCGGGATTGAGATAACCACTCTTATAACATCTTTTGAACTTAGGATAACCTTTCATATACCCTTTGTGCTCATAAATTTTAAACATTATCTAATTCATTAGAGGGATGTAATGGTACCACCCATATCATAATCATAATCAACTTATATGTATTCCCAAATATAAGGAAGAAATTTTTTTTCATAACATTTCCCATTGAAACGAAAATGTGGTTCATTATTATTTTATAATCATAATCAATAATCATATATAGAAAGAATAAAGATTCTATCATTGGATCATATCCTTAATGAATCATTAGTAAAATCAATGGATGTTTTTATTGTGAAAATTCCATTAAAATATGACTATAATATTCCTTAATAAAACGACATATTTCATTTTTAAAGAACATATTTAATATCTAAAATTTTATAAAATATTTAGAAAAACGTTTTCATGATAAATACTTATGAAAAAATGTAATGGAATCTTAAAACAAAAGATTATTCAAAATAGTGGGAAAAATATTTCGTAATGTATACTTTAAAAAAAATATTTCATTACATTTTTTAGTAAAAAGTAAACAAATACCATGTTTGGAAAATGAAAAGGATACTACTATGAAAAAAATAAAGAATTTTTTTTGATTTTATATGAAATAAAAATTTTATAATTGTAAAAACATTATTAGAAATTTTTTTAGAACAAGGATATTGTAGAGAAAAGTCTCATGACTAAAGACAGAAATAATATCAATTATCCTTGAAAATGATTTTTTGGTCTGGTGTGTACTTAGAGAGAGGGAAATGGAATGGAAAATTGAAATCAACATAATAAATACTTAAAATAGAAATATTTAAATTTTGAGAGAGAGAACATATAATTTAATCATTAGAATTATAATGATAAAAAATATCAATAAATTGTGATATTGTAAAATAAAACCCTTACCACATTGGTAATTTATAAATAATAAACCACATAGAAGAAATAAATTAAATTTAAACATTAAAATAAAGTAAAATATTGATATTATTGATATAAAATGTCAAAGAGGAATTATATAAACCACATGAAAGAAACACATCATGTATATGGAACAAGACTCATAGAAGAAAATGTGATATGTGAAACCCTTAACTAAAGATCAATTATATTTGTATGAACTTCTAAAAAATTTATAATAAATATAAATTTACAGAAATCTTATGAGAGAAAATAATTAATAATTATAATACAATAATTTTTCTTAAGATATTATCCCCCATTCATTATCAGTCATTCGTTATCATCATCATTTCTGGTGTTAAATACTATATTTTTATATATGTTTCAATTTAATGGTTACAATCGTTGCAATTTGATCATGCATACATAATCATGAAAATAATTACCCAAAAAATGTAGAATATTGTATCATTATAGTAAGTCTTATAACCAAACATATAAAGTGGTGGTGAAAACTAAATTACATCACTTCATGGAGATAATAGTCTATATATACACATGAGTGATGTTTCCACATTTTTAGGGATGAAATGAAAAAAAGGTGAATAATAATTACAAATTCAAAAAAAATTGTAATATCACATAAATAATATATATTCATTAAATATATCATTATCACTATTTATTTCATTAAGAAATTATAATTTAGCCACATCACTTCATGGAGGTGGTAGTCCAAATGTACGCTCCTGCAACATTTTTATATTCAAGCATATGCGATGGTGAAAAGGTAAATTATATATTTTCCTCAAAGAAGTAAAATTATTTCTAGAATATCATATATAAACATTAAATTCATCATAATAAAAATCCATGAAATATGGTTATGGAAAAACAAATTATATTCCTACATAGAGGTGGTAGTCAATACATATCCAGGAGCAATGCTTTCATATCCCATTTGATTTAAAAGTGGTGTAAAATAGTTTTACCATATTAATTATAACATCTCTCTATACTTTTTATACATTATTAATTATTTTAGAATAAAAAATATATTAATATTTAGTATAAGAAGAACATACGATGAATATGTCTGGTAGGATGATTATCTCTTCTTTGATAGAACTCTATCAGAATACACATTAAACCTCGTTAATATATTCTTATTATAATAAAATAAGATCAATAATTATGGTAAATAATATATAAATATATTTGGCTAGGTATTTAATGATATTAGAGGCTCAAATTTGGAATAATGTTGGATAAGAGGTTCCCTTTGATAAGTGAGAGGAGGGAGATATATAGAATTACATGAACAATTTTAATATTATAAGGTCACATTCATGTGAATGTGGATTAAAATGTAAAATATGTAGAATGAAAGAAAACATATGGTTGAAAAATATTCAACCAATAATATTTATAAAATATTATGTGGTATTTGTACCAATATATTATCATTTAATCTAATAATATAACCATTTTAACACTAACCAATATATATTTTTTCTAGTGTTACTATTCATTGTGAAAAATAGTGAATGTATTCTCATTAAAATAATTATAAGGGTTTCTTAAAAATATTTAAATCAATTTATAAAACATAATTTCTATATGTGGTAGAAAATAAATTTTAAATTAAACCTGAAAAATGGAATAAAAACCATTTTATAGAAAGATAGATTATTAATTGAAAAATTTGACTTAAATTCATTACATACCTAGTAAAATTTATAAGATAAATTTTGAAATACATTATTTAATATATATTCAAAAAATTTCATTATATTCATTAATCAATATTGATTTATATTATTTTATAATATAAAAAGTAAATGCACACATAAAAATAATTTATTGACACACAAACATTTTTTTACCATTAAATGATTTTATTTTAATTTTTAATAAATAGGTAAAAAGTTTATTATTTATTTCCAAAAATGGTAAATAAGGTTCCTTAAAATAAAGTTATAATATGGAAAAAATATTTTTAAAACCTCCTAAATCCGAGAAAAATAAATTTAGTCAAAAGACAAAAAATTATTCACAGAATGGTTTTATTTTAAATTAATGATTATTTATTTTATGTTAATATAGATATTTATATTAAGGAAAAACATTACATTAATATTTAATAATTTTTTAAATCATATTTAAACCCTCTAGTCAAATAGTAAGGTTATAAAGTATAAAATATATCATTCTTCATTTAGACTCATGAATTCATATAAATAGATCTATCAAATACTTCACATTCTTTTCGAAGGAATGCATATAAAATCATATGATATGAAATTATATTATAATAATTTATTTCATTATTATATGATTTGGTTAGACTAACTCAAATAAAAATGTTCCATAATTAATGGATAAATATAATTAAAAATATTAATACTATTAGGTATAATATTATTATTGTTAAATTATAGTGATATTCATTTGATAATTATAAAATATAGAATTTGATTATATGAGTGTTTAATAAATAATAACTATAATTAATAGAAATTCCAAGATAAGTTACTTCATATACATGGAAGTACATAAAAAAGATGATTAAATTAATAACTTCTTGAAGAATGAGTTGGAAAAGGAAAGATTTTAATTTACATCTTCAAAATGATAATTATATTATATATTTATTATTTATTATTAAATTTCCCCAGACAATTATCAAATAGAGGTTGTATTGAAAAACAAAATCCATCACTTTGTATAGGTAGTAGTTTACACAATGAAAGAATAACAATTTCATTTTTCTTAATAAAAAATGAAATGATTTTAGTATTTATTACCTTATATTAATAACATTAAAAATAAAAAAAATAATTGTATAATTACACAACAAGTTTAAATTATATTTAGGAAAGTAAGATAGAAAGGGAAAAAAGACAGTAAAAATATTACTCACACTGAATTCATTGTGATTTCCTTAGATAATTACTTATAAATGGAGGTATTAAGTAAATAGTTTGGGACTAGGGGATCTAGAAAAATAAATAGTATTTTAATGGAAGTATAATATGAATATTTTTATGTTGAAAAATATTTCATTGAGTGGTTTTGAGGGGCTCGTGAGAGGCCCCTTTTATAAGTTGGGAGGATAGTATTTTTGTGAAAACATATTATAAATGGATATCAATTAAAATATGTAAATTACAGGAAAATAGGAAATAATTTATGTATTAAGAGATAAGTCTAATAATAACTCAACCATAATTTTTTCAAACATGTATTTATGTCATTTATTCCAAAAAATCTAAATTTTTCCATTTTTTTTGTTTTACCAGGTTCACTAGTTTTTATGTACGAAAATTAATATTAATGAGATAATATAAAATTATCTTTTCAAAATAATTTTTAGCTACTAATTCAAAATTTTAAAAATATTTTATTAGAAAAAAATTATATATGTATGAAAAATTGATTTTAAAATTAGTTAATGTAACATGTAAAAAGTGTTTTTTGAAAAAGAGTTTCTTTTAAGTATAAAATAATATGTGTATTCTACAAATTATAAATATTATTAATTTATATGACTTAAATTGGTTGATTATAAAACATTTAATTTTTTCATTTTAAATAAATAGGAAACATTAATTTTAGATAAAAATTCTTCATTAAAATAATGCAAATAAAACTTTTGTTTTATTTTGGATAAAATGTTACCTGTGTTAAAAAATATAAACATAGGTTTTCTATGTTTATAATAAAACTAATAATGAAACAATTAACATAGAAAATGAATATATTATGAATTAAAAAATAAATAAATTTTTAAGACAATTTTATAAACTCATAAAGGGTATAGTTTGTGTAGAAATCTATATTTTCAGTATTACCAAAACTTTAGTTATATATGAAATGCCCCAAAAGTTTATCCAATGAGATTTTTTATATTATACATAAGAATATTGTTTATTTTAAAAAATTAATATTCTATAAATTATATATTTACTTTTTAAATAAAAATTCATATAACGAAAAACAACATTTGATTTATGTGTTCTTATTCCAATTTTATATGTATTTCTATTTGATTACTATATAAATATAAATATATATTTATTATATAAAATTATTGTTAATATTTCATGTTATAATATATTTTGGATTGTTTTGGTTTATTTTCCAATATGAAATATTATTTTCTACATAATATTTTTAAGGAGAAGTATTTATTAAAAACACAAATCGTTATAATGTAAGATTTAAAAATATGTTCTCTATCACTTTTCAAATAAATGTAGACTAAACCATATAATCATTATTTAAATAGTTTTAACTGAATAAATCTAATTAATAAACTCACTCCATTGGCTTGGAAGTTATTTATGTTCCATAACATGATTAAATACAGATATTTTTTAATTGTTAAGGAATATTTATTATAAATTATATTGATCATTAAATATTTTAGTAATACGTTGGGAATATGTATGTGATGGGTGGGGACTATTATATCCCGTTTTTGTAACTTTTGGTAACATTCAATAAATTAGCTTGGGTATTTGGTGTATTCCATATCTATTAATGTGTGATATCCTCGAATGAATCCTTAATGATATGCTCGTGATGGCTTGTCATAAATCATTAATTATAAGATCCTCATTTTTTGAGAGGATCCCTCGGCATAATATACTATTATATTGGAATAAATCTATAATATAATGATCACGATATTATGGATCAAGAACTAAGATGTCTCTCCATATGTAATCCAAAATTATGAAATTAGTTATGGTTGTCCATGTGATTATTTACCTAATTTTCAATATTTATATATTATGCTCAGGTTTCTGATTATGTGAAATATTTATTTAGTATTATCCATGCCATATTTGTTATGCCTTATTTATTCACGATAAAATTAATTGTTAGGCATCCCTTAATTAATATAAAATAACACCCTTTATTATATTTTCGTTACCATAGGGTACGAAGGTGGGATATTTAAATGTTTTAGAGGATTTATTTAATGAAATAATAAAGTATTAATGAAATATAAAAGGTATATATATTTTTTCAAATGTAATATGGAATTCATATACATATATATATACCTTGTTACTTAATAATAAAAAAGTGTTAGATCCTTGGGTATTAATGACCTTGTATATTTTATGAATGTTTTATAATAAACAATAATACAGGGTTACTAGAGTCTATGTTATTAAATGCATTGAGTGGTAGTTTTATGCTATTCTACATTATTTTTTTGTTTTATACTCTTAATAAATGGTCTATATAGGATATATATTATTTATATCATTTATAGATTCAAAGAATTTGTAATATGTCTTTTTTTATAAAAGGGATTCGTTATTTATTATTTAACGATTTGTTGTAGTGATGTCTGATTTTATCTTATATATATTATTCTATTTTTTAGTTATATTTCTTCCATTGTGTATTTTTATATCTTCACCATGGAGTTTATAGTTTCACCAATTTATATATTTGCCCCCACAACTTTCCATCTTCCACTAGTGTGTGGGGAAGTGTTCTTATAATATGTGTTACCCAGTTTAATCATAGTGGATGTTAATTGAATCATAGATTATATAAAGTGTTATTAGATATTTATTTAATTTAATTATTAGTAATATTTAATATATAGGATATTTGATATTTGAATTTTTGAAATTTTTATGGTTCATGTGTTTAATATTATCATACCCACATATGAAGGAGGTTTATATAATAGTCGAAGGTATTGTTATTCTTGTTTTTTTTTGGATTTATAGTTTGGTTTTTTTATGAAATATTATTCATTATGATATTAGATTAATTTATAATGGTTTTAATAATTATAAAACAGATGTAATGTATTCATTTATCAAACATGTTATTTATTATTGTCTTGAAATTTGTGTTTTTCCTATGTTTTAGCAACCATATTATGAGGTTATGTTCACATATTTAATAAGTCAGTTGAATCTTATGCATTCTGTTACTATATAACTTCATGATTTCATTTAACATAATCAAATAATTATTTTTTTATTTTAATATTAAAATGAAAAAATTATTCCAACCTCTATCAAATTTTACCCTTGGGGAAAAGTGGGTAGTTGAGGCTTGATAGAGTTCTTAAAGTTGTGTAGGGCCCCTAAGGTGAAAAAGGGTGTGTACATGTGTATCATAGTGTGAGATTGTTTCTATTACTACTGTAATTATTTTTGGTATTTAGAACTATAATATATGTTCTTTTATATTTAAATTTTTTATTATAATGAAAATACACAATGATGACCACTTTTCTAGTTCTAAGGGGTCAGGGATGAGCATGTCCCATCAAATGATGAGCCAAACAACCAATATTGAATTCAAATGCCCATGATTTGTATCACTATTAGAGACTTATAAAAATTATTTTTTCTATAGGATGTGGTGAAAAAAGATGTTATCTTACCATTATAGATCTTACGATGAGTCCTTGGTGTAAAATATAACTTTATATACAACAGAGTATGGACCACAAGAAACTGTGATGAGGAAGGTGTCTATATAGTCTATTATTAACTATTTGGAGACTCCCCTTGAGAGGAAGATGAATATAAAAATTTATATTATTTAAGGATAAATGATTAACTATTTTTGTGTTAATTTCTATGATAGTAAATATAAAAATATATCATATATGGACATTAAAGCGTGTTTTTCAATAATGGTTTCCCCAGGATACTGAGAGTTAATATAGCATGAGAGGATTTTCATCTGTGTCAAGTTTGTATATCGATGATGAAATATGGACCCAATTTTAATTATATGAAAAATTGTTTTCTATTACTGGGGTAGGTGATACAAATTTTTAATAATTTAAGGATGGACATAGAAACTCAATTTTTTCCGAGGTGAAAATATTTTGTATTATATTTTTTATGAGGTCATAAATCTTGACATTAATCATATAGTAGAACCTATTTGGATATAGACCCTGTGTGTTGTTAGGTTTTTTTATTTTTAATAGAAAAATATTTTTATTTAGTTATAAATAGATTTTTATTGAATCTCAAAAGAGTTGTGACGGTCATGCAAGTCATAGTTATGGCACATCTTATCAATGGGGGTGGTCTCGTCTTTTTTGGTAAATATGAGAAGTTGGGTTATACATAACCACAGTGCCACTAACCACTAGTGGAGTGTCTTAAATGTGTTAAGTTAATAATAATAATTTATTCAAGACTTCATCACACTTATTTAGTAGTCCTGGGGATTTATAGTATCATGGAGTAGTTCTTGGATTTTTTTTGGTTACCATAGGTGAGTATTTTAAATTATACTAGTTGGTTCATATATAGAAGTTATGATGGTTGTTAGGGATGTCATAGGTAGTCAAAAAATTTTACTTAGGGTATCCAGGGTAGTAAATTCCAAGTTATAGGCTCAGGGGTAGATTAAATTAATTTCATTGATCCAATATCGATTTACTTGGTATCATCCCTTTATCAGTTCTACCTCAAATGACTATGTTACGTTTCAATTTGACTTTTGGTGAACCTTCATATCTAAAAAATTATTTACAATATAATTGAGTCAATAAGTAAATAATACTGGGGACTATAACCTCATGAATATAATAAATAAATAGGGAAAATAACAAACAATATACAAACTTGAAATCTTGGAAAAGTACAGGTAAAATCTGAAAAAAGTTCAACAATAATAAGAACCACCTAATGAAAGAAGAATTTAACAAAATGTAATTATTAAGGTTATCCAAGAAAAATACCCAACATAATTGATTAATAAGACTCAAAAATAAAATTTCACAACCCTCTGGGTGGTCCCAACCCCAAGATCCACCCCATCCTACCCAAAATCAATCAAATCATGGTCCCCTAACCTTACTGAGACCTACATCCATTATATCTCTATGGGTACCTAATTGTGTATGAAAATGGGGTTAGTAAAACAAATTAAGTTTATAATCATGGTTTATAATCTTATCTAGCTTTTATAATCAATTCATGCTATATCCTAAAAAATATTGGATTATTTCAAAATTTTATTATGAATTCTAAGTAAACATGTCAACCCTCGTGGTCCAAGGTGACTTGTGGTTTTACCCGAAACTGCATTGATGAATTTCTGATGTCTCTGTCAAGTGGTGGATTCTATTTCTTAGGATTAATCACCCAAATAATTCATATACTCTCATATCAAGTATGAATTACATATATCATATTTTGAATCAACAAAACCCCCCACATGAAAATTACCATCTCACACTCAGGAGTCTATTAAACCTACATTTTTCCATCAAGAAGTTTGTATCCTAAGCATCATACCCTCAAGTGATAATAAATAGTAGTAATCTTATCCAATTGTTGGTATGTATACTTGAAACTTACCCTAGAGAAACACACATGGTTTTGTGCATCACGAAGTACAACAATAATCATATTTTAGAAAAATCTCAATAAGTCATGTAACATACCTTCCTTAGACATCATGTAGTAAAAATTTAGTTTTGGACAAAAATTATAAGAAAACATTGAAAATGACCAAGTACCAATTATATTATACATGTAAATATAATACATAGTGCTTAATTCAGAAAATTGTATTTAACAATCACTCATTATATTAAGTTATGTTATAAATTATTATCATAATTCTAGTACATCTATTTTAAGTATCAATTATGTACATTTATCATTATAATGACAATATATATATAATAAATATATCATGAATACTTCAATACATGAAAATTAATCATTTCAAGATATATTATTCTCATTCAAGATAATTTATTAAATACAATTTTATGAAAATTCTAGGGTATTCCAAATCCCAGGTTATTCATTACCAATTAATAATAGGTTCAAAGGCTAGAACACCTATTAGGTGTAAACAAATCATGCCTCAACACTAATAGATTTTAAAAAATATATATATAAGGTTTAGGTATATAAAATTATCAAATATAGTGGGATACCATTTATTTTATTTCATAAATATAGTGATCTGACATAGTTTTCTTTGTTTAACATACTATAAGAACCATACAAGCCTCAGGAATATGATTTAGAGAACCATCCATGAAATAAGAGAAGGCAATGATTATTCTGTTAAAGACATGGTATACAAAGGTTCCACTTATTTACCATCATTAAAAACCAATAATCTCTATCAGTACAATAAATCAAATCAAAATTTGTATTTAGAAATCACTAACTAGATTTCTACCAAAGCAAAAACATATAGATCCTAAGGTAAAAAAAATGAATTTATTACCTCCAATATTTTGGTATGAAACCCTAATATCAAATGAAATGTACTATTTAAATGATGATAAAACCCAAAATTAACTCTATGAGGGATATAAAATAATTGAATAGGGAAAGAGAGTGTAGGGGTAAATGAAGCTCATGGTGAAAGGTTTGAAATAATATTTTATATAGGACCAATTGAAGATATCAATTATGGATTTATTTCATTAATCCTCAGTTTTCCATATACACTTGAAAAACATATCGTATCAATTTTTAAACAAAAAAACTCACATCAGGATGTACTACTCAAACATTGAATGAATTTAAAGGCGTCATCATATTACCATTCATTACATTCATAAACATCATGGGGTATTCCCATAAAAATTAACTTCATTAAATGGATATTCACAATGTGAATGAGTTCTTATTTTTAGACCACATCTCCCCTCCCTTTTTCCTTCTAAAATGATGTCCTAACATGTAAAAATGATCAATTACAATACTCTAAACCAAAACTAACCTACCCCATAGAGTTTTAACCAATTATATTAATAAGAAAATACCTGAAAGAAATACTTGATCTTAGTGATCGTTCTAAAGGACCTTTGAAATATTGAGTTACAATAATGGTGTCGTCTACCCTAGATTCTTTTTATTTTATATGGGTGAATTTTATTCATTTATATCTACTAAGGATTCTTTTGATATAATGTTTTATATCAATTACCTCTATGGAGTGATGTGGATCCGAATATACTTATGGGTGTGATCTAAGGGAATTATTTGATGTTATAAGTGTCCCATCTTGAACTATTTATATAAACATATCAAATATTTTAATCTATTTGAGATGTACAATTTTTATGTGAACCTAGGTTTGGATTGGTTCACTAGGTATTAAGAACACATTTATTTCTATTATAAGAAGGTGTATTATATATATATAGATGTAGACTATTATTATATTTCTGATTAGTGGGATTTACTGGTTGGCCACTAGGGACCCAACTATTAATAATTTGAAGCTTTTTACGCCCAATTTTCTAGTGTTGTTTTGGATAATAAGGGAGAATTTAATATTCCAATCCTCATGTTATTGGTGAATTATATATTTCCATTAATGTAATTATCTAGTTTACCACCAAATAGAGGATAATTTAATGATTAATAATCTTTTATGTATAGATCTTATATCCATTTCACATTATAAATAACTCTTATAGAACAATGTGAGTTGATGTAACATCAACAGAATCATGGGGTTTAATGGTTTTATTTTCCTCAGAGTATCCCCTGGGGTTTAACTTGTATTATAAACAATTATTTATTATGAATATCTTCCTCTAATATTCCTTGGATTAATTTTAGTTGTAGTTATAGTTTACATGGGTATCTTGTAGTATTGTTCAAATTTATGAAGACAACAGCCATGTTTATTTCCCAGATGAATTTGGTATTACATCTATAAATGGAATCTTTATTGGTGGTATTAATTTATAGAACAGAGGTGTAATCCCTATTGATGGAGGACCATGATCTCCATTTGGATATCATTATGATCACAATTATGGAACATAATCAGTTTGGTAAGATTTTATAATGTTAGTTCTATATCAAATTTTTTCACTTATTGTGGAATGTGATATCCGATACAGAAGTTTTAGTGCACCATCATAAGGTTTTTGTTGTGGTTACTTGGGAGTGGAACATGAAATTATTTTAGATCTATAAGATTCTTGGATTCAGTATTATATTACATGATATTCATTTATGACTTCTCCTGCATTGTATTATTGATGATGTCACTGACCAAGACGTTATGTTCCCCAAACATTCACTCTCAGGTCCAATGCTAAGAACACTTTGTTTAAGTGTTTTCATCAATTTAATGTGAGATGAAAAATGATATAAATATAATTATTCGACATCATTTCCATATTTTATATATTATGTCTAAAAAATAATATAGTCCCCTGAATAAAATTATTAGTTTTGTTGAGAACTATCTTCTCATGAAACTCATTTAACAATACATTTCAACATTTCTACATAATTTAGACACACTATACTCACATATATACTTCTCAAAAAATATTCTCATAATTATAACATGGAAAATGGAAACATAAGATTTGGTTTATCTGAAATTCCAATTAATTAAAGGATATATTCTTCATGTTATCAAGGGTTATATCATAAACATATGATAAAACTGGATCATGGGAGTTATATATTATTAAAAATAAAAAGGATCAATAATATCTATCTGTAAGTCAGGATATAAGAACATGTATTCTCAAATTAACAAACATATACAATGAAATATGAATGTAATATAGTCATGTAAATATGTAATAAGGGATTAAATCAAAAGTTGATGGAATCGTACAATAAGTGGGAAAAACATAAAAATTTGAATTATTCAAAAGATAACTTCTAAGAAAATATAACATAGTTTTATGGGATTAAAAACCATTCCCTATGCATGGTGTCTCATAAGATGAAAACATTTCCCAATGCATTTGAGGGGTATATAATTCTAGTCCCACATATGATTTCATAATATGTACTTCAACACATATTATATGTTAGAAGAAACCATACATAAATTACATGAATGAGGAAACCCATGAGAATGAAGTGGGTTTCATAATATTATCTCAAAATAAGGATTCATCTGTAATGAAACCATTATCATGATTTTTATCAATAAATTTCTTTTTTCACTTTATGTTCCTTTTCAGGTTTAAAGTTTTAGAGAATGAGGCCAAAACTTGAAATATAAAAAAACATTACATAAAAGTTTACACTTCTGATTAGTATCAATTTTTACATAATATAAAACTGGAAATATATATATATATATATATCTTTTAAGAAAAACCTCCATGATTTAAAACACGACTTCATCCTTTCACATACCCATTATTAAATCTTGTGAAACAGTATTTAAAAATGTGGGATGATGACAAATATCATAACAAGGGATAACAAATAATTAAAAAAATCAGACACATGAAATATGAAAACCCATGAGAACATTATCATTATGTAATAATTTTCACCCTTAAGAACAAGTAAATACATTCCAATAAATATATTCACATTTTTTAAAATTTTTTGTGATAAAAATATTACCATAAAACTTATAGCAAGTATATATAAAACATATTGGTATCTTGGGACATTATTATACGTGAAACTATTATAAATGGAAAAACCACGTGGTGTACATCCATAATTTTCACTCTTAAAAATGAAATATAAATATGACTTACTTTCATACCCAATGCTTTGGAGTACAATAATGGACCCACACGTCATTGGTTTATCATAGAACAACCAATCATTGGTCTATTATAGAACAACTAGTCATTGGTTTATAATGTAACCACCTAAAAAAAGTCCAATGAACATCTATTAAAAATAACACTTAAAATATTTCAATTTGAAACATGTAAATCATGAAATTTCTTTTTCACTAACCAGAAACCATTTCTTATTATTGAAATAAACAATCCATTATCAAAACCCATTTTCAATGATAAAAAAGAAAAGTAAAAGTTTTAATTTTTTTATATTATAAAAATTGACAGATTTTGAAGGAAGAAAAATATAAAAATAGATAAATATTACAGTTTATAATTATTTTATTTCCATTTAAATAAATATGTAAAATAATTACAAAAACATTGACATGGAAAATAGATTTTGAAAAAAATCATTAAACATTCAAAGTGTCTGATTCCACGTTGAACATTTAATTCATAAGCCTCTTGAAAGAATAGAATTAAAAAAAATATTAAATAACATGATAATAAATAAATTCATTATAGGATATTTCAGAAGGGGTTGTACATACACCTCACAATAGTAGGTGGGTGTATAACATCATAGTCATCCTCAATAAAAATAGTTGGTGACAAAATAACTTACCTCGAGTCAAACATGTCAAACATGTGTTTATCATCATGAATAATAAAAATATTTTAAATATTTAATTGATTGAGAACATTTTCAAAGATTATTATTACTTTTTTTAAATTATCACAATGATTTATTCAACTACATTATAAATTATGTTTTAATAGGTTTTTTTGACATCATTCAGTTTATGTGTCCGTAACGACAAAGGATGGGTGACTGTGGTCAAGAAAGTAATTAGGAAAACATATAAATAATAATAATAATTATTATATAGTTATCATATTTATATAGAAATTATAATTTAAAACCAAATCATGAAATATGTTTGGGAAAATTGAACCAACGATAAAAAATGGTGATGGCAGGCCATACGTACGAATGAGTAACGTTCATATTTTCCAATAATCATTGTAGAAAGATGGTATGTAACATTTATCTAATTAAATGATAATTATATAATATATACCATACTACTTAATCATTTAAGGACCCATCCTTAAAAAATTACTTAATCTTGAGTTAATTGAATAATTCACTTTGAGGATCTTTTCAGGTTTAGAGTTTTAGAGAAATAGGTCATAACTATTACATCTCACAAGATAACAAAGTTGACATATCTACTCAGTTTACATCATCAAACAAAAACTCTTAAAATAATCATGTCTAGTTCCATGTTTTAGATATCTTGTCTTTCCTTGGTCCCATCCTTGACCCAATTCATCTTTAATTCATATGGAAAACATTTCAAAAAAACATGGGATGAGCATAAAAAGCTCAGTAAGGGATATAAAAAAAATATGGAAGGAAAACTTCAGTCCATGTATACATAAGAATCAATGAAATCATACTTTACTCTTAAAACATAAGAACTTTGACATACCTCATGAAATCATAATATTTATGAATAACTCCCAAAAATAATATGACGTAAAGGTAACTTGAGGAATTCATAACATTCGAACGTAGGGAGTAACCCTCATGGTTACATTTGAAATACCCATCATAGTATGTTCCTTAAACCTCTTCGGAGAAACCTTAGAATTTAACCCCTTCACGTTACCCAATGCATTGGAGAGCTATATCGGGCTCACCCATCCATAGTTTATCAAGGAACCACCCATCTTCATAAACAATGCCCAAAAACCATAACATAATCATATCACATAAAAAATGCATAAAGGAAACATAAAATTTCCATATTTCAATCACTAGATATCAATAAAACACATTGATATAATAAAAACATTATCAAAACCATTTTCAATACCAAAATAAAAGAAAAGTAAAACATGGTATTTATTTTTCATTTAAAAATAAGTTATGGCTTGTAGAGGAAGCCGAAACTCAAATAATGGTCACGGCGGCGGAGAAGTCGTTGTTGCCGCATACGTACAAAAAAACATTCCCTTTTTTCGTTTAGAAAAACAATTCGTATAAAAAGAATATTTTTGAATAAAAGTAAAAGTCAAAGGGGTTTGTACATCAAATAAAATAACGTTGTGTATAAAACAAAATATTCTTCAATGAAAGGAGGTTGAGACGAAGTCCCTTACAAAGACAGTATCCTTAGATTAAGGATAAATAAATTACATAATTAAATGTGAAAAATATAAATACACCCATTATACGTGGAAATTAATTTTAAGACAATCAGATTCATTCACACATATTCATAGAATGACATATTCAAGGAGTACAAGTTTAACCCAAATAAATGAAATTGAGTTAAGAAATTCCCTTTAAAAAATTCGAAAGCCTAACAACGTCACATTAAAATTCAGAAATTGAGTTGCTGAGAAAGAAAATGGTATAAAATCACTTGGATATAAAATTTACATCAATAAGGATATAGAAGAACATATCCCAACATAACAAAATGTAAATTAAAAGACATAAGAAAATAAGTCTTTTAAAAAGAGGAGGGTGAAAGGTTCCTTTACTGAATTGGGTAACTTTTGAAACGTACACCCCATGAAAGAAGGGTCATACAATGAAGATGTAAAGACCAATAAATGAGAGTATATTAAACAAATAGTACAATAATGTGTAGTAGATACACCACACAAAAGGAATTAGTGGAAAATGTAGCATGAATCTCACGGGAATAAAAAGTGAGATAAAAACTCTTTACCTCGTGGTAATCAATCGAGTCGTATGACCAAAAGACAATAAGAACCAATGAATAACAGAATACCATGAATAGAATGATAATATATATATATCAAAAAGGAAGTACACAATACACCACATTCAATAAATCAGTGGAAAACAATAGAAATCTCACAGAATTAAAAGTGAGATAAGAAATCCCTTATGAAAATTCGGCAGCCTAACGACACCTCTTAAAAATTATTAAAATGAATTGACGTGAGTAAGAGGGTGTCTCTCATCATATGAAAATAAAAATTACAGTATGGGAAATATAAATGAACATCATCCAACATATGAACATGGAGCATAAAAGAAATGACATAAAAGAGAGTACTTGAAAATAAAGAAAGAGGTAGGATCTCTTACCTCAAGTCCGACTTGTCTTGTCCGTTTCATTATATTCATGAATAATAACCTTTGTTCAATTTATAATTTCTAAATCACCTCATTTAAATTTTATTATTCAATTCATATCAAATATTATAATGTTATAATAATTAGTTAATTTTTCGAGTTCATATCAGATGTTTTTGTCGATGTTTGGTACATGAGTCAAAAATGAACTTGTTTGAAAATGATTTTCTAGGTAGTTATTAGTAAATCATCTCCAGAATAGTATTAATGATTTAAATATCATAAATATCTAGTACATATTAATTTTATACTATTTCATAACATTTGGAGTTAAAAATAAATGAAATGCATCGTTCTTGGAGACGGTAGGGCGTACGTACGCATGAATGTTACTTTCATTTCATTGTCATATTAATGGAAATAAAAATAAATGAGAGAGATTATATATTATAATTCCAGTATAATATATATGTTATATAGGTCACATATGTTAATTAATTTTATTTTTTATACAATCCATGCATTGAATGAACGAGTCATATCACTTGAGGGGGCGGTAGTCCACACTTCCTCGTATGAAATTATTGCATTTTCACAAAATAAAAAGTATAAAGGTATGTTTTAAATATAAAATACAGAATCATATAGAAAACATAAATACCATATATATCATGGATAAAATATAGTGGAATTATAATGGGCACCATGAATGGTGTTAAAAGAAGGTTGAACAATCATCGTTTCGTGAGGCAGTAATTCTCCATCCACAGAAACAGTATGTTCTTTAACGATTAAACGGAGGTGTGTGTAAGTCTAGCTCTAAGATTTATCATAAAAACATACTAGTATATTGAAGAAAGTTTTTTTGTTACTAAATAAAGTAATAAAAATAGTTTAAGGGATTGGAGAAGAAAAATAAAACAAATGAACATAAGAGAAGACTTTACCTTTAAATCGGGTAACTCCTATTGGTTTGAACCAGAAGGGTTTCTTGAGGAGATTTCTGCCTAAGGTAAGGCTTATATGATGAAGAGAGGGAGGTTCAGAGATTAAATGACAAGATTTAGGCCGATATAATGGCTTGAGAGGTGTGGGTAAGGAGGTAGTGGTGGGGGCCTTTTATAAGATGGAGGAGGGGCACTCTGGGAGAGTCAAGAAATGTTACTTTATATTAAAATGAGTTTCGAATTTTAAAGGTCCCACATTGATATAAAGTAAGTATAAGGTGATAAGGGTTCGAAATATACTCATCCAATAGGTCTTTGACAAGATTATGTATTATATTTTACATTATCTTTTCATTTTATTTAATTCGTTCATTAATGAGGTAATCGCTGCATCATCATGGTGTCATAAAGAATTTAATTTATTTAATGTCTAAAAATTATAAAAAATACTATGATATA
This sequence comes from Viscum album, assembly GCA_963277665.1. Classification (NCBI taxonomy): domain Eukaryota; kingdom Viridiplantae; phylum Streptophyta; class Magnoliopsida; order Santalales; family Viscaceae; genus Viscum; species Viscum album. Next base: position 1,955,983,848 of record OY728125.1, read on the forward strand.
GGAAATATTTTTAGATTTTAAATTAATATTTATAGTCCAAGATATCATTTATTTAGACAAAATGAAAATTGTTTTACTTAGGGGTTACATACTTTTGTGATATTCCCCTTTCTTTAAAAAAATAAAATGATAAGGTGTCACTATCACCCAAAAGTGATTCCATGGTGTCCCAAAGTGTGGCACAAGGAATCCCATGGTCTTTCATGACACAACTAGTAGCATTAGGACACATTTTTGGGTCATTTTGTATTATTATGATATTATTGAATTACCCTTAACAACCCGATTACTAATTAATCACGATAATTAATGATAATTACCGTCGTTACTATTTATAATGTTCAAAAACAAAAGATTCTTAATTACATAATTTGGAACATATGATTCCAAATATGGAATCCATGTTACCAAATTTCAAACATATAAATTGAAATAATTAATTTAAAAATAATTCATGTTGTCAAAACAAATAGCGGGTTTTTTAGAAACAATTTCTATCAAAAGATTGACAATTGTTTTTATCCAATTTCAAAGTAAAATTAATCTCATTGACCAACATTGGATTAAACTTTAAAAATATATTCTATTTTCACTTTTAAAATAATTAAAATATAATCTATCAATATAAATAAATTATATGAAAAAGAAATTTTGATGTAAAATGCAGTATTTTTCACTATTCATTAAAAAATGAACATTGTGAGAAAAATACCAAAAATTTATCCAAAGTAAATTTCAATATCCAAATTCTAAAGAATAAGTTTATTTTGACAAATAAATCATATAAAATTGTCAAAAGTTGGATTAAAAAAAGGTCTGCCATCAAAAGGCGGTAAAACAATCTTTTAAAAATATTAGTGTATCTATTATTAAAATTGGATTCATTTGCATTTTAAGCTTTTAACATTTATTGGATAATGTAAAAATATTTAACAAACATATTTAATCATTTATTTGTTAGTTCTGCTCATTCCTGTCATTACAACAACTAGGAATTAAATATTTAAAATAATATTATTATATTAATAGTGTGCAACGTAAGATTCTAAATAAACTCGTTGTTGCGTATTGGGTACGCCATCGAGCATAGAATTCCCTTTAAAGTAATATTAACATTTTATTCACAAATATTGATAAATATGAAAAATTAATATTCTTTATTTACCTGGGATGTTACATCCTTCCCCCCCTTTTGGGAATTACGTCCTCATAATTTTAAAATTGGGCTTGGAAACTTCATTGAAATCCCCACATCGGAAAAAGAGTAGATCTAACTAGAACATTAAAAGAAATAAAGAGAAGTACAAGGGTCACCCAAGTTAACCCATACTAGGATTCCATGTATGAAAACATGGATATGTATGAAAAAAACAGACGGTCATGTTCTGATGGAGAGTGATAGAAAACATGTTTAGGAGAAAGTTAACCACCAGAAAATCACAAACTTGTGATGGGTTAAACAGTATTTGATTCCCCAGTCAGAAAAATTAACAGACAACATTTTTGTTTTAAATTTCTTTTCATTGAGGAATTTATTTATGTTCTTTACTAAAACATAAGGAAACATACTTACTTATCATGTTGACTTTGAACTTTTTCTAGATTTCTTACAAAAACTTATATTTTCTCCAAAAGATGAATATTTAAGATAACTTGTTCACATTAAGAGCACTATAATCAAGTTCTAGAGAATCACCTAATCCCCAAAAGAGAACTATATACTTATTATGCCTTTAGACCAAAAGAAAAACCAAAAAGGTTAGTACAAGATCAGATAATTTCCAAAAAGAATAATCCTTTATTAAAATAAATACTTCTCTTAATCTCCAAACTTTATCAAACATTATCCAAAGTTCAACAAAGACAATTCAATAAACATTTATCCATAAAATTTTCAATGTAATCCAAACTAAGATTGAAACCCAAATCTTTTAAGGATTTTATCACATAGTCTTCCAAGGTAAATCTTTGCATTTATCTCCAAATAACATCAGTTGCTCTTAAACTCTCGTATTGAAAATTAATTAACCTAAACCCATATTCTCTAATATAGGTTATTCATTTTCATAAATAAACCAAAACATCATATGTCCACAATAAAAACAAAGATTCTTCCCAAATAAAATTCCACCATTTCTCCTCAATTGAAATCCCAAAGTATTCTATTTTCTATAGGCATATATTGTTTCCCTGAAAGAGAGAACATATTCCAAAATAACTATTATTACACAGTCACCAAATCATTTTCCTACATTAAGGATATCCATTTCATAAAAATGAAGTTCCCAAAATCAACTTATTATTGATCCATAAAATCAGTTAACTAAAAAGTATAAGTCATACTAACCAGGGAATTCATGTAGGCTAGTGGTAGGCCATGCGCCCTTTTCGCCCTTCGGTTGTGGGTTCGATTCGTGTGGGCTATTTGGACACGATGGGTTGTCACCCATCTTATGGGTTGTCCTTCATATAAATCTCAAAAATAACCCTAACATGTTTTAACCTCAATGGTGTCCTTATACCTCTCATTTTCATCCAAATTAATTATGATCTCAACATCTTAATTCTTGAAGTCCTATTATAGAATCATAAGATAAAATAAAACGATCCCTAAAAAGAAGAACATTGTACCTTGATCATGGTGTCCATTTGGTTTCATCGTCATCTTGTTCACGTAGGTAGAAGGTCTATGCATCACAATAATGACTCATAGATCCTTCAAAATCATTTTCTTCCTCCATCCAAATACACCTTGTACAACATGGGTCATATGGGTGTTCACATAAAAACAATTTTGGTAAATAATCATGTATGACATATAATTTCAAAACATATGATAAGACATGATTTCTATAAAATAGTATGACCGAATTTGAGTTGAAACTTTCAATTAATGGTCCTTTTAGAATACCATAGGTATGTTCTGAGAGAATATATTTTAAACGCAAAAATAAATAGGTTGCACAAGGGTCTCCTTCTTTAGCACATTCATTAAAATCATAATGTGCTTCAAAATCTTCTGATAAGGTAAAATATTTGAAAGTTCCTTGATAATATCTACCTTTCTTGAAAATACGAGAATATTGTGAAAATATAATTTTTCTAAATACAACCCATGATCCACGATGATAACGAGTTATAGTGGAGGTGTTTGATATCTCAAACAGCTGCTTACAAGTGAGTAGTATGCTAGAAAATGTTTCACAATCATCCGAACATTAGTTTAAAATAATTATTGCAAGCAAGTAATCAGGAAGAGATAAGAATGTCGTCTGAGATCCTCCTCCTTCCATTTCCTCGATCTGAAAAAGTTACAAAACAAGGATTTAACTAAGATAATAAACATAGGGACTAATCATGTGTTTAACGAAAACTCATAATCCCTAAAGTTGTATAAACTAACCATTGATACCAACTATAAGGACCCAACCTTAAAGCATTACTTAGTCTTAAATTAAATGAATTATTTACATTGAGGATCTTTTCAGGTTTAGAGTTTTAGAGAATTAGGTCATAACTATTACATCTCACAAGATAACAAAGTAGAAACTTCTACTCAGTTTCCATCATCAAACAAAAACTCTTAAATGAAACATTTCTAGTTCCATGTTTTAGATAACTTGTCTTTCCTTGATCCCATCCATGACCCTATTCATCTTAATGTCATGTGGAAATCATTTCAAAAAAAAATTAGGATGAGCATAAAAATCTCAGTAAGGGATATAAAAAAATATGGAAAGAAAACATTAGTCCATGTATACATAAGATTCAATGAAATCATTCTTTACTCTTAAAACATAAGCACTTTAACATACCTCATGGAATCATAAGATTTATGAATAATTCATAGAAATTATAAGACATAAAGGTAACTTGAGGCATTCATAACATTCTTACGTAGGGAGTAACCCTCATGGTTACATATGGAATACCCATAACAGTATATTCCCAAAATATCTTCAGAGAAACCTTAGCGTTTAACCCCTTCGTGTTATCCAATGTATTGGAGATCTATATCAGGCTCACCCACCCTTAGTTTATCACGGAACCACCCATATTTATAAACAATTCCCAATAACCATAACATAATCGTATCACATAAAACATGAATAAAGGAAACATAAAATTTCCACATTTCAATCACAAGATATCAATACAACACATTGATATAATAAAAAAATTGTCAAAACCATTTTCAATACCAAAATAAATGAAAAGTAAAACATGGTATTTAACTTTCATTTAAAAATAAGTTATTGCTTGTAGAGAAGCCGAAACTCAAATATTGTTCATAACGGAGGAGAAGTCATTGTTGTTGCATATGTACGACAAAAACATTTCATTTTGTCGTTTAGTAAAATGCTTCGTATAAAAATATTCCATTTGAATAAAAGTAAAAGTCAAAAGGTTTTATAAACCGTATAAAAGAAAGTTGTGTATAAAACAAAATATGCCTCAATGAAAGGAGGTTGAGACGAAGTCCCTTACAAAGATAGTATCCTTAGAATAAGGATAAATCAATTACATAATTATGTGTGAAAAATATAAATACACCCATTATAAGTGGAAATTAAGTGTAAGACAATCAGAGTCATTCACACATATTCATAAAAGGACATATTTATGGAGTACATGTTTAACCCAAAGAAATGAAATTGAGTTAAGAAGTCCCCTTGCAAAAATTCGGCAGCCTAACAGAGTCACATTAAAATTCGAAAATTGAGTTGATAAGAGATAAAATGGTATCTCATCACTTGGACATAAAATTTACATAAATAATGATATATATGAACATATCCCAACATAAAAAAACGTAAACATAAAGACATAACAAAAGAAGTCTTTTAAAAAGAGGAGGGTGAAAGGTTCCCTTACCGAATTGGGTAACATTCGAAATGTACACCCCATAAAAGAAGGGTCATACAATGAAGTTGTAAATAACTATAAATGAGAATATATTAAACAAATAGTAGAATAATGGGCAGTGCATACAGCATACAAAATGAATTAGTGGAAAATGGAGCATGAATCTCATGGGAATAAAAAGTGAGATAAAAACTCTTTACCTCGTGGTAATCAATCGTGTCATATGACCAAAAGATAATAAGAACCAATGAATAATAAAATTAGTAGCAAACCATAGAAATCTCATGGAATTAAAAGTGAGATAAGAAATCCCTTATGAAAATCCGGCATCCTAACGACGCCTCTTAAAAATTCTTAAAATGAATTGATGTGAGTAAGAGGTGGTATCTCATCATATGAAAATAAAAATTACAGTATGATGAATATAAAAGAACATCCTCCAACATTTGAAAATGGATCATAAAATAAATGGCATAAAAGAGAGTAATTGAAAATAAAGAAAGAGGTAGGATCCCTCACCTCAAGTCCGACTTGTCTTCTTCGTTTCTTTATATTCCTGAATAATAACCTTTGCTGAATTTATAATTGCTTAAGGACCTCATTTATAGTTTTTTATTCAATTCATATCACATATTATAATGTTATAATAATTAGTTAATTATGGGAGTTCATATCAGATGTTTCTGTCGATGTTTGGTACATGGGTCAAAAATGAACTTGTTTGAAATTGATATTCCATGTAGTTATGAGTAAATCATCTCCAGAATAGTATTAATGATTTAAATATCATATATATCTAGTAAATATTAATTTTATATTATTCCATAACATTTGGAGATAAAAAAGAATGAAATGCACCGTTCATGGAGACGGTAGGCCGTACGTACGCATGAACGCTACTTTCATTTCTTTGTCAGATTAATGGAATTAAAAATAAATGAGAGATATATATATTATAATACCAGTATAATATATATTTTATATAGGTCACATATGTTCATTAATTTTATTCTTTATACATTCCATGTATTGCATGAACGAGTCACATCACTTTAGGGGGCGGTAGTCCACAATTCCTCATATGAAATTATCGCATTTGCACAACATGCAAAGCACAAAGATAAGTTTTAAATATAAAATACAGAAGAATATAGATAACATAAATACAATATATATAATATATAAAATACAGTGGAATCATAATGGCCACCAGGAATGCTGTTAAGAGAAGTTTGAACCATCATCGTTTCATGAGGTAGTAATTCTCCATCCACAGAAACAGTATGTTCTTTAACCATTAGACGAAGGTGTGTGTAAGGGTAGATATAATATTACTCACAAAACATCCTAGTATATTAAAGATACTGGTTTTGTTACAAAATAAAGGAAAAAAAAATATTTTAGGGGGTTGAAGTGGAAAAATAAAACAAATGAACATAAGAGAAGACATTACCTTTAAATCGGGTAACTCCTCTTGGTTTGAAACAAAAGGCGTTCTTGAAGAGCATTATGAATATGGTAAGGATTATATGATAAAGAGAGGGATTTGGAGAGATGGAATTAGTAGAGTTTGGCCAGGCCAATGGCTTGAGAGGTGTGGGTAAGGAGGTAGTGGTGGGGGCCTTTTATAAGATGGAGGAGGGTCCATCTTGGAAAGTCAAGAAATGATACTTTATATTAAAACGAGTTTTAGATTTTAATGGTCCCACATTGATATATTTCGAGGATGAGGTGTTAAGGGTTAGAAATATACTCATCCAATAGGTCTTTGACAAGTGTATGTCTTATAGTTTACCTTATCTTTTCATTTTATTTAAATCGTTTTAATGAGGTAATTGTGGCATCATCATGGTGTCATAAAGAATTTAATTTATTTAATGTCTAAAAATTATACAAAAAATACTATAATGTAGGAAATATTTTTAGATTTATAATGACTATTTATAGTCCAATATATCATTTATGTAGACAAAATTAAAATTGTTTTACTTAGGTGTTACATGCTTTTGTGATATTATCCTTTCTTTAAAAAAAATAAAACGATAAGGTGTCACTATCACCCAAAAGTGATTCCGCGGAGTCCCAAAGTTTGGCATAAGGAATCCCATGGTTGGGAATTACATAACCAGTAGAATTAGGACACATTTTTGGGTCATTAATTATTATTATGATATCATTTTATTACCCTTAACTACCTAATTACTAATTAATCACGATAATTAAAGATAATTATCGTCGTTACTATTCATAATGTCAAATAACAAGAGTCTTAATTAAATAATTTGGACCTTATGATTACAAATATTGAATCCATTCTACCATATTCCAGACACAAAAATTTTAATAATTAATTTAAAAATAATTTCCGTTGTCAAAACAAATAGCGGGTTTTTTAGAAACAATTTCTATCAAAAGTTGGACAATTGTTTCTGTCCAATTTTAAAGTGAAATTAATCCCAATTACCACCATTGGATTAAATGGTGAATTTAAATTCTATTTACAATTTAATAACAATTAAAAGATAATCTACCCATATAATTAATTTATATGAAAAAGAGGTTTTGGAGTAAAATGGAGTATTTTTCACTATTAATTAAAAAATGAACATTGTCAGAAAAATACCAAAAATTTATCCAAAGTAAATATAAATATCCCAATTCTAAAGAATAAGTTTATTTTGACAAATAAATCTTATAAAATTGTAAAAAATTGTATTTAAAAAAGGTTCGCCATCAAAAGGAGGTAAAACAATCTTTTAAAAATATTAGAGTATTTATTTTTAAAATTGGATTCATTTGCATTTTAGGCCTTTAACTTTTATTGGACAAATATAAAAATATTTAAAAAACATATGTAATCATTTTTTTGTTAGTTATAATCTTTCCTGCCCTTACAACGGCTAGGAATTAACTATTTAAAATAATATTATTATATTATTAGTGTGCAATGTAAGATTTCAAAGAAACTCATTATTGCGTACTGGGTATGCCATCGAGCATAGCATTCCCTTTAAAGTAATAATATCATTTTATTCAAAAATATTGATAAATATGAAAAAGTAATATTCTTTATTTACCTGTGATGTTTCAGATCATATATACTTATATATAGAATTATTTTCATGTAAAAGAAATCACATCTCATTGAGGAGACCGTAATCCACACATCCATGAACGATGTTATCACTTTTTCATTGTCTGAAAAGGTAATAAAAATGATTCATTATATTTAAAAAATTATTTATGGGATGAAAAATATATATATTTCATTTCTTCAATCTATGATAATTAGATCAATCCTTAATATATTCTAGGAAAAGTGTGAATGTATCACATTGGTTTGGGGATGTGATAGTCCACACTTCCACAAAAGATGTCATCGTATTCCTACAAAATGGAAGGCATGAAGGTATTTATTATATAAAATTTATAGAATTATAAATAAAATCTAAATATAAAATATATCAAATGAAAACTATTTTTATTTAATTATTACCAACAATTATATGTGGTAATAGAATAATTAATGACATTGGTTTGCAAGGTGGTAGTCCGCCGTACATAGGAATGATGATTGCGTCTCCCATTTGATGATAGTTTGTGAATTTGTTGGTTTTAACTTTAAAATTAAAACATATGAGTATAATAAATATAATTATATTACTATATAATCTTGTAATAATAACAATTAAGGGGTGGAGAAATAAATAAAAGAGAAATGCAAGTTGAAAAATGCTACCTTTTATTCTGGTAAATCCTTTTAGTTTTCACCAATGGCTTTTTTGGACAGATTTCATCAAACCTTAAGGCTTATAATATGTGTTTAGGTATTTTGGGAGATTATTTTTATATGTTTGGGATGATAAAAAGAGATTTATATTTTTTTTAATAAGTGATGGGGTGAGTATTTTTGTTGGGGAAGAGTGACATTCTTGTAAATATAAAATGGTAATCACTATTAAGAGGTCTCCCATAAATAACATGACAAAAATAATGGTCAAAATTACATAAAATAAGGTAAATAGTAGAATAATAGATATATAATTTATTTTTTACATGTTTATAGGTTTTTTTCAATTATTATTAACATTTATCTACTAAGTAAACTTGTTTTTTCATTAATTGCTGTAGTTGATTTTAATATACTTCAAAGGTGAAATAATATATTGATGTTACTATAGAATATAAAATTTTTAGATTAAAAATATTGAATTAATTTTTTAAAATTCTAATCACATAAGTGGATGAAATTAATTTATAATTAATCCCACAGAATATATGACCAAACAAGTTTTTAATTTAAAAACGTTCAAAAGTTGGAAACGTTTTAATATCCACTTTCAATGATAATTTTGTGCCAATCACCTTAATTGGATTTAAAAAATAATTATATAAATAAATATAGTTTAAAACAAATTTAAAATTTAATTTAACTATATAAATAAATTAGAATAAAATTCATTTTCCAATTAAAATTCATTTTTTTCACAATTCAACCAAAATTAATCTTCTCAAAAAATAACATTAACTCACCTAATTTTTTATATTTTTATTTAAAAAATGAATTTTTCCATTTTAGAATTATAAAAGTGTCAAAATTTAATATTATAATAGGTAATCTATTAAAAGGGGAAAAACATTTTATTATAAAAATTGACTTTCTTTATCATAAAACTAGTTTAATTATTTATCTTATATATATATAATCTATTGGATAAATGTAAAACCTTATTATAAGAATGTGTACATGTAATATAGTTTTTCCTATTCAAACATACCAATATAATTGAAAGGTGATAACTTCCATTTACAATAATAATATTAAAAGTATTTTTTTTGTAAAACCTAGTATTTTGTGAAACACAAGATTTAGAACAAAGTCATTATATTGAGTTATGTATACATTAGAAATAGAATCAAATTTAATTTAAAATTAATATATAATTCCTAAAAACTAATTAATATGATAAATATTTATTATATAATTTAATTGGTTGTTACATCCTCCTTGTAACGCCCTGACCCTAATTATCCAGTGTTAGTTCATTATTTTAATACATTGGATTGATTACAAGGAATCATTTCCCGAAGGACCGATCGGTTTGGCAGTCTTGGAAAATAGATTACATACATGAATGTTACCATATAATTTATAACATACAAAAAAACATAAATAATCCTTTACGAATGCCATTATTCCCTTGGCTTAACCCTATATATCAATCACAATACACCTCTTGGAATCCTGGGAAAATAAAACATAGAAAGGGGTGAGCTCAAATGCTCAGTAAGGGTAAGCAATACAGGCGAAACATTCAAAAATAAGTATAAACATTTAAGGCAATGTATAAAACTAATAAAAAGCCTTTTAAACATGAACATCAGTATAATATGGAATAAATAAAATGAAATAATGCCATTTTATTATTCACAAGGATATACTTCTAATTGAATAGTCACCTGCAATATTAATAACCACTTTCATAATGATGGAATGGATAATCCTGAACATTAATTTCTGTGTCAAGGCATCGTTACAAGACCTAAGGGATAATTGTAACCAGAAACCAAACCAGAGAGCCTATATAACTAGACTCCATCCCAAAGAGCCTCTCTAACTAGGCTCTAAACCTGAGTGCCTTTAATAACTGGAAACCATCCCGGAGTGCCTCTGAGAACCGGACACTAACCAGGAGTGCCTCTAATAACCGGACACCAACTTGGAGGGTCTGCTGTAACTGGACCCCAACCCGGAGGGCTGACTTTTACCGGTCCCCAACCCAGAACATACTAGTCCAACACATTTATCATAATATGAGGATGAAATATATCATAAACATTTGTAATAAAACTAGCATTCGAAATGCCAGAACATTAATCATAAACCATTAATGGTATAAAAATAACTCATACATAGTAAAAAATATCACAAAAACATAAATACAATATGGATTATTTGTTTCATAATAAATCAACTTCAAACAAATGTAAATTGTTTCAAAGGATGTTGACATAGATGAAATCAAAACTATTTGAGATAAATATCTCTTTTTTTTGAAATCATTTAAAAGTCACATAATTATAAAAGAAAACATTTAATTTGAAAATATTTCAATAATATTTTAAGGGAAGCTTCAAAGATTATATACTGGTGGAAAATAGATGCACCAGTCGTATAAGTTAAAAAAAATACATTCTTACATTAATTATGTCGAAAACGTTAAAAAAGACATTGTTTGGAAAACGACGGAAAGATTTCTTTATAAACTTATTATAAAAAGTAAAAAAAAAGTGTATAAATGACTTTAACCCATATTCTGTAAAATAGTAAGAATGTTTTGAAATAAATTTTTAAGAAACATGGATGTTGATGATAATGAGGTCCCAGTAGATAATTACGTATAAACAACCTCGAATAATGAAGAGATTGTGAAATAAACCCTTACCAATTTGGTCACTTACGAAACATACACCCCATGAAAGAGGTATCATAAAATGTATTTTTAAATAAACATAAATTAAATTTTATTACATAAATAATACAATTATGGGAAGTACATACACCACACAAAAGGTAATAGTGGAAATATGGCATGTATCTCATTAGAATAATGAGTGAGATGAAAACCCCTTTCCTTGCACTTTCCTTTAGTCGAGGGTACATTTAGCCTCTTGTATGAAGACTATAGTATGTTATTAAATTATAGCAGAACCATATTAATATTTATGATATCATAAATTATTAATTTATGACTTTATACTACCCATTTAATAATTATTTCAATGTTATATTAATATTTCGAGTAATAAGTGCTTTCTTTATCGTATATGTTTTAACTTGTTACTCATGATTATATCACTTAGATCATGATTTAAATACTTCTAGAATATAGAACATGATTTATTTATCATATATATTTTTATAATATAAAAATTTATAATAGATGTATATATGAAATGGAAAACACCGTTTATGTAGACGGTAGTCCGTACGTACGCATAAACGTTGTTTCTGTTTTCATATAGTATTGAACGGAAGTAAGTGAATAAGATATATGTAAGTACATAAATAAATATATATATATAAATATATAAATCTCCAGTATAATTATTATGTCATATATTACATATTTATTAGTAATATATATTTTTATAATCGTCGATGAATGGTGAACTTGGAAATGAATCTCATCGCGTCGAGGAGACGGTAATCCGTACGTACGAACGTATGGTGATATGTCATTCAAAGGGTGGATTGAATAATGAATTTGGATGTAACATAATTATAATAAAATCACTGTATATATAATATACTAGATTTATTGTTTTAGAATGGAAACAACAAAGAAAAAGGAAGTGGAAGAAGAAAGGAACTTGAAAGAGGGTGGTGAAATCATTACCTCTCTTTCAGGTTCTTCCTTTTGATTTTACCAAAAGGTCTCCTTATGATGTATTTCGGATCAATCTAATGCCTCTAGGTTGAAGGAAGGATAGTTGAGAGGGTATTTTGGGAAGTTTTTGGACAAGACAAATGGCTAAGAAAGTGTGAATTGGAGAGAAGGGGGAGTGCCCTTTTATAAGAGGGGTGAGGGGAACCTTAGGAAAAACTGAAAATATTATTTTATAATAAATTAATATTAGGTTTATAATAGCTCAAAAGTTTATTATTTAATGTATAAGGTGGTCATAGGTCTAAAAAAACTCAACCAATAGGTTTTAGACAAGTTTAGGTTACCATTTTAACCTTATCATTTAGATTTAACTCTAAGTTAAATAATTTAACTTTTACCTTGTCTTCTTCTATTCTTACAATATTTGGTTAATAAAAATACTATATACTAAAAATAGATCCCAAATTGGTCCATTACTGACATATTTATTATTATATAAGTCTTTTGGCCAAACCATAGATTTTTAGGACCATTATATGAATTAATAATATAATATTTGTTTTAAAAACTATTTTATGTCAATTTTGACACTCTTTAGTATTTGATTTTAGTTAAAATAATAAAGACATGATTACTTCAAAACAAATACATTGAATCAATACTAACATCTCATATTCACATATAAAATTCGTGTATGTCATTAAAACTTTGAAATTATATTTATTTTAATATTTATAATACCATTTATTTTAGTCTTTCATGAATAAGGTAATTATTGCATCATCACTGTGTCATAACTAAATTTATTTATTTAATGTCTAAAAATTATAAATAAAATACCATGATGTAGGAAATCATTTTATATTTTTTATTAATATTTATAATCTAATTTATCTTATCAATAACCCTATATTAAAAATGTTTTAGTTATTAAACTTTTATTTTAACTCTTTTAACTCTTCTTTGAATTAAATAATAATAAATGTCCTAATCTATTCCAAGTTGACCTAAATGATAATATTATATTCATAATGTTGTTTTGGTTCGAGATACACTTGTACAATAGAATTAGGACATGTGTTCGGGTAATATTAATATCATTTTTACCCTTAATTACCCTATTTACTTTTAACCGTGGTAAATAAAAGTAAAAAGTAACTATTCCCAAAAAAATATTTTTATCTTATAGAACCACATTTTACTCCTTGATATTAAATCTGACTCTAGTATTTTTTAAATTCAACTCACAGAAGCGGTAACATTATGTTTTATGTGAATTTATAAATTCCTCTTGGAGGTCGGTAAAAGATGGTAAAAAAGTTCAATAAAATTTCTATATAACTAAAATTAATATAAACTGACTCCAATGAATTACATTGAATTTATATAGTTATTATGTATCAATTTTGACCTAAAATTAATTTAAATAAAATAAATAATTATTTAAATAAAAACCCAGTTTTAAACAGTAACTTAGTGTTTTTTACTATTCATCAAAAATTGAAAGTTTTCAAAAAAATAACAAATATTTACCCTAAGATAATTTTGATATTCCGAATTCAATAATGAATTATATTTTACCAAATTAAAAACATAGAATTTTCATCTATTAATTTAAAATTAATTCCCACTGTTAAAACAAAAAGCGTGTTTTTAAGAAACAATAACTATTTAAAGATTGACACTTGTTTATGTCCGGTTTAAATGTGAAATTATGTCCAATGACCAAGATTAGATTAAATGGTAAAAATATATTCTAAATATAATTTAAATCCACTCAAATTCATAATTTATCACTATTAATTATTTGGATTAAAAAAAAATTTAATTAAAATTTGGTAATTTTCACTATTCATCGAAATATGAAAGTTATCCGAAAAGTACCAAAAAGTCACCCTCATCTAATTTAGATATTATAAATCCAAAAATGAAGTCCATTTCTAAAGATAAAATGTATAAAATTTTAAAAAGGGGGTATTACTATTCATAATGACTACTTTGATTGGTTGTGGTGTGTGTTATAACTTGAAGTTGTGTACAACACACGCTACTGTATTATATAAAGAGAAGTGTACCGTGGAAGCTTGAGGTGTTACATTCTCCCCTCTTTCAATTAATTGTGTCCTTACCATTTATGCTCGGTATTGGAATCATGGGGTTGACATTTCAAAATTTCTTAGTTGAAATCCCACATTGAAAAATGTATTAATGAGGCATGTATTATAAATAAAGGGTAGTAAGTATGAAGGATACCGAAAATAACACATACTAGGGTTCCATGTAGGAAAATATGGATATGGAAGAGATATATAACCATCAATATCTGATGGATAGTGGTAAAGAAAATGGCTATGAAAAGGCCAACAATCCCAAAGCCATACATTTGTGATGATCTAAGGTACCATCTAGGACAACATTTTTGTTCTAAGTTACTTATCTTAATGTTGAGGAATTTATTTATGAGATTGGGTAAGATCATAAGGATATATAATTACTTTATAATTTGAGTTTTATCCATTAATAAATTTCTACCACAAACTCATCTTTAACCGCAAAACATAATACAACTAAAAAATAATCTATTTATCATAATCATATAGGGTTAAAAATATAATGAATTTATAATTCACATATCAGACCTTTTAAAAGAAGAAACTATATTATACACTCTAGGAATTTCACATAGTCCTGTGGTAGGTGCTAAATCCCAATTTCACTATAGTTGTGGGTTCGATTCCCACAGATTATTCCGACGCGATGGGTCATCGCACGATCTGCATGTTGTCCTTTTATAAAAATCAAAAAATAACCTTTCAAACATAATCTCTTACAACCTTTAAACTTATCCAAAATACTTCTGTAAACTCTCAGTCCAAAATTTATATGAAAGCTAAACAAAATATAGATTCTTTTTACCCCGTAATAGCATGTTAATACCTTCATCATGTATTCTTTTAAAACACTGAAACATCCTGAATTACCATAAAACCTTAATGATTACATTCAGCCACCCTTATTCCTTATAGAATACTGGATATACTTCATCCATCCAAAAAAATTTAAACTCCAACAATGATAGAATGTACAAATCTTTAATCGGTTTCAAGGCAGTCAAGAATATCCAATATAATTTACCAAAATCAACCATTTCTTATTCCAAAATCAGTACCTCAATATTAGGACTATATTAAGGTTTATCTTTCCGTCATCCATGTAATTTCCAAAAAAATTAACTTGTTGTAGATTCAATTCCCTAAGTACCATAAAATCTCAAATCCTCAATGAAATAGTATTGCATTACAATCCTTATTTATCTCCATAATTCATGTAACCAATATAATTTTGATATAACACTGAATGAAATAATTCTATAATAACAACATAAGAACACTAGTCATTCCATTTTATCTGAGGTATTATCTTAACTTGATTATTATCCAATAGAATCATTTGGAGCATACTCTGATGATTTGGACATTGGTTTGTATAGTGTCCCAACTCCATACAGATGAAGCATTGTACATTTGAAAATTTTTCTTACCCTTGCAATATCTTACTTGGTGTCTTTTTTCTCCACACTTATAACAAACTCCCATTCCCTTCAACCATTTACCAAGGTGATTCATTCCACGTTTATCACATATTGGAAAATCCTTCTTTCCCTTATTCCCTTTATCCATATTTCTTTCTACCATCCTTTTCTTCTCTGGCTTCCCTTCAAAGCCGTAGGACTCAAAGAATTCTATACATATCTTATTAACACATGATATTATTTCTTCATATGATGATAATACGTGGGAGACTATTTCCTTTGTAAATTCTGGCTTAATTCCATGAATAATATGATCCTTCTTACTCTTTGGATCATGTGTATTACTGGAGTTCTCATTCCTTCTACTGGGAGCCATTTCTAAACAATGGCATACACTAGATTAGTTTATCAATCACAATACCTAATCCCAAACTTGTAAAACACATGAAATAAGTTAAACATTTTAATGATATATTCCATAATCATAAAAATGTTATCTTTGAGGAAGTATATACTCATAAACCCTTCATAATGGATTGTAAAAAAATGAGAATTATCCTGGGCATATCCCTTGGGAGTGTCGTAACCAAGAGTGCAGTAAGGCCCGTTGTCATGCACCAGTTCCCATTCGAGTCTAGCTCAAAGCGGTGTTTTCGGGTTTTACACCTAGGTACATTTGTTCCAGAGCCGCCTCTACCTACTCGTATCCACACAGGGATGTATTATTTAGAAAACTCACAAAATATCTACAATATCAAAATTCTAGGAAGTTCTTCTCTACTAATCCTCAATGTATATCTTAGGGCTATGAGATCTAATCAGAGTTTATATAAATCTAGCTTCCAAGGTTATTTATAAACTTCCTCTGATACAAACTGTAATGCCCCAACCCTAGTTACCTAGAGTCGGTGCATTATTTTAATACATCGTCATGATTACAAGGAATCAAGTCCTGAAGGACCAATCAGTTTAGTAGTCTTGGAAAATATATTACATACATTAATGTTACATTATAATTTATAACATACAAAAAAACATAAATAATCCTTTACGAACACCATTATTCCTTTGGCTTAACCCTGCATATCTATCAAAATACATCTCTTGAATCCTGTGAAAATAAAACATTGAAAGGGGTGATCTCAATTACTCAGTAAGGGTAAGCAATATAGAGAAAACATTCAAAGATAAGCATAAACATTTAAGGAAATGTATAAAACTAAAACAAAAACAAAATCCTTTTAAACTTTAACCTCAGCATAATAGGGAATAAATAAAATCAAATAATTACATTTACTTATTCACATGGATATTCTAATAATTGAATAGTCACATGAAATATCAATAAACAACTTAATAACGATGGAATGAATAATTCCGAACTATAATTTCTGTGTTAATGCCTCGTACCAAGACCTAAGGGATAACTGTAACCAAAACCCAACCCGGAGACCTCTGTAACTGGACTCCATCCCAAAGAGAATTTGTAAGCGAACTCCATCCCGGAGTGCCTCTAATAACCGGACACCATCCCAGAGACCCTCTAATAACCGGACACTAACCTAGAGTGCCTCTATTAACCGGAATCCAACCCGAAGGGTCTTCTGTAACTGGACCCCAACCCAGAGGGCTTACTTTTACTGGTCCCCAACCCAGAACATACTAGTCCAACACATTCATCTTAATATGAGGATGAAATATAACATAAACATTCATATTAAAACTAGCATACGAAATGTCAAAATATTAATCATAAACCATTAATGGAATAAAAATAACTCATCCATAGTCAAACATATAAAAAAACCTTAAATACAATATGGAATATTTTTATCATAATAAATCAACATCAAACAAGTGTAAAATTTATCAAATGATGTTAACATAGATGAAATCAAAACAATCTGTGAGAAATATCTCTTTTTTTGAAATCATTTAAAAGTCTTATAATTATAAAAGAAAACATTTACCTTGAAACTATTCTTATAAGCTTGCAAGGGAAGCCTCAAAGATTATATAACGGCTGAAAATAGTCATACCCACCGTATAAGTTAAAAAAATACATTCTTACCTTAATTATGTCAAAAAGGTTAAAAAGGACATTGTTTGGAAAAGGACAGAAAGATTCCTTTATAAACTTCTTATAAAAAGTCAAAAAACGGTATAAATGACTTTAATCCATATTTTGTAAAATAGTGAGAATGATTTGAAATACATTTTTAATAAACATGGTTGTGGATGATAAAGAGGTCCCAGTAGATAATTATGTATAAAAAACCTCAGATAATAAAAAGATTATGAAATAAACCCATACCAATTTGGTCACTTATGAAACATACACCCCATGAAAGAGGTATCATACAATGAATATGTAAATACACATAAATTAAAGTGTATTACATAAATAATACAATTATGGTAAGTACATACACCACACAAAAGGTAATAGTGTCAATATGGCATGAATCTCACGAGAATAAGGAGTGAGATGAGAACCCCTTACCTTGCACTTTCCTTTAGTCGAGGGTACATTTAGCCTCCAGTATGAAGATTTTAGTATGTTATTAAATTATAACAGAACCATATTAATATTTATGATATCAAAAATTATTCATTTATGACTTTATAATACCCATTTAATAATAATTTCAATGTTATATTAATATTTCGGGTAATAATTGCTTTCTTTATCATACGTGTTTTAACTTGTTACTCTTGATTATATCACTTGGATCATGATTTAATTACTTACAGAATATAGAACATGATTTATTTATAATGTATATTTAGAATATAAAAATTTATAATAGACGTATATATGAAATTGAAAACACCGTTTCTGGAGACGGTAGTCCGTACGTACGCATAAACACTATTTTCGTTTTCATATAGTATTTAACGAAAGTAAGTGAATAAGATATATGTAAGTAAATAAATACTTATATATACAAATATATATCTCCATTAACATTATTATGTCATATATTACATACATATTAGTAATATATATTTTTATAATAGTCCATGAATGGTGAACTGTGAAATGAATCTCATCCCGTCGTGGAGACGGTAATCCGTACATAAGAACTTATGGTGACATGTCATTCAATGGGTTGATAGAATAATTAATCTGGTTGTACCATAATTATAATAACATCACAGTATATAGAATATACTGGATTTATTATTTTAGAATGGAAATAACAAATAAAAAGGAATTGGAAGAAGAAATGAACTTGAAAGAGGGTGGTGAAATCATTACCTCTTCTTCGGGTTCTTCTTTATGATTTGATCTAAAGGGCTCCATAGGTTGGATTTCTGATCAAACTAAGGCCTATAGGTTTAAGGGAAGATAGTTGAGAGGGTGTTTGGGTAGTTTTTGGTCTATCCAAATGGCTTAAAAGGTTTCAAATAGAGAAAAGGGGGAGTTCCCTTTTATAAGAGGGTTGAAGGGAACCTTAGGAAAAACTTAAAATATTATTTTATAATAAATTCATATTCGGTTTATAATAGCTAAAAAGTTTATTATTTAAAGTATAAGGTGAAGATAGGTCAAAAAAACTCAACCAATAGGTTTTAGACAAGTTTAGGTTACCATTTTAACCTTATTATTTAGATTTAACTGTAAGTTAAATAATTTAACTTTTACCGAGTCTTCTTGTATTCTTACACTATATGGTTAATAAACATAATATATACTTGTAATATTACCCCAATTGGTCCATTAAAGTAATATATATTATTATATAAGTCTATTTTCCAATAATTATATTTTTAGTACCTTTATATAAATTAATAATATAATATTTGTTTTAAAAACTATTTTATGTCAATTTTGACACTATTTGGTATTTGTTTTTTGTTAAAATAATAACAACATGATTACTTCAAAAAAAAAATTACATTGAATCAATTATAACATGTCATATTCACCTATAAAATTCGTTTATGTCATAAAAACTTTGAAATTTATTTATTTTAATATTTATAATACCATTTATTTGATTCTTTCATTAATAATGTAATTACTTCATCATCATTGTGTCAGAACTATATTTATTTATTTAATGTCTAAAAATTATAAATAAAATACAATGATGTAGGAAATATTTTTATCTTTTAAATAAATATTTATAAACTAATTTATCTTATGGATAACCCTATATTAAAAATGTTTTATTTATTAAACATTGATTTTAACTCTTTTAACTCATCATCGAATTAAATAAAAATAAATGTCCTAATCTATTCCATGTGGACATAAATGATAATATTCTATTCATAAGGTTGTTTTTGGTCAATATAAACTTGTCCAATATAATTAGGTCATGTGTTTGATTAATATAAATATCATTTTTACCCTTAATTACCCTATTTATTTTTAACTGTGGTCAATAAAAGTAAAAAGTTACTATTCACAAAATATTATTTTTATCTTAGTGAACCACATTTTACTCATTAATATTAACAGTGTCTCTTGAATTTATGAAATTCAACTCACATAAGCTGTAACATTACGTTTTATGTGAATTTATAAATTCCCCTAGGAGGTGGGTAAAAGACGGTGAAAAATTTCAATAAAGTTTATATATATATATAATTATTATAAACTAACTCCAATGAATTACATTTAATTTATATAGATATTATATATCTATTTTGAACAAAAATAAATTTAAATAAAATAAATAATTATTTAAATAAAAATCCGATATTAAACAGTAACTCAGTGTTTTTCACTATTCATCAAAAATTGAATGTTTTCAGAAAAATACAAAAAATTTACCCTAAGAAAATTTTGATATTCTGAATTAAATAATGAAGTCTATTTTACCAAATTAAAAACATATAAGTTTCATTTGTTAATTTAAAATTAATTTCCACTGTTAAAACAAAAAACGTGTTTTTATGAAACAATATCTATCAAAATATTGACACTTATTTATGTCCGGTTTAAATGTCAAATTATGTCAAATGACCAACATTGGATTAAATGGTCAAAATATATTCTAAATATAATTCAAAACCACTCAAATTCATAATTTTTTAATCTTAATTATTTCTATTAAAAAGTTATTTTAAATTAAAATTTAGTAATTCTGACTATTCATCAAAATATGAAAGTTATCCGAAATGTACAAAAAATTCACCCTAAGATAATTTCAATATTCCAAATCCAAAAAATGAACTTCATTTTGAAATATAAAATGTATAAAATTTCAAAAAGTGGGTATTAATATTTATAACGGCCAGTTTGATGGTTGTGGTGTGTGTTAGAACTCGAAGTTGTGTACAACACACGCTACTGTATTATTCTAAGAGAAGCATACCGTGGAAGCTTGGGTTGTTACACTCCCCCTTTTGGAAATTGCGTCCTCAAAATTTTATTCACTCAACAAATAAGTGTGAATATTTTTCCCTCATTGAATTTTTTGACTCCCATATTCCATCTTCAATCATATTGGTTTTCCATGGAAACTTAACTTAGTGAATTACCTTATTCCACAACAATTTCTTTATACAGTCATAAACCTGAACTGGTTATTCCTCATAAGGAATTTTTTCTTCCATCCAAACTACAACAGAGCTAAAAACATGAGATAAATACGGTATGAACTACATTAACAATTAAACATTAAATATGATGTGTAACTACGATAAAATAAGGGTTAAATCAACTCAATACGGAACTGATCATACTTTATCTTGGATTTTATAAGGACCATTGAACCATGAACTCAACTTCACTATCTTACTAAAACACACCACACTCTTGCATGGAGAAACATTTAGAATGACATAGTCACCCACCTTAAAAGAACGATAGTTCCTTATATTATCCACATAAATTTGTTTTCTTCTTTGAGTTTTTCTCACATGCCATTAAATTAGTTGAACTTTATCTATAATTTCCTCTACCAAAACTGGTCCCATCAACTTTATTTCTCATATATCATCCCAAAATTCGATGCTAAAAACTGCCTTCAATTTATTTCCTAAAAAAGATCCATTTTTAAACTCTTTTGAATAATATTAATATAAGATAAATCAACCTAAAAGAGATGTAAATCAAATCCCACGTAGTAACACATTGAGAAAGAATGAATCATATCATCCAATGCCTGAATCATCTTCTCAGACATTCCATCAGATTGAGGATGATAAGTCATACAGAAATTTAATTCCATAAACAATGACCTATGAAGTGAATTTCAAAATTTTCATGTGATCTCGAGATCATGGTCTAAAAAAATGGAGAGTTGAAGTCAATGTTTCATAACAATATCCTATAAATAAATTATAGAATGACACTTCAGAGAAATTTTATCTTTAATGTGAATGATATTAAAATATTAAGTTAATCAATCAAAAAATTACTCAACCCACATCATGGCCTTGGGAATTTTTTTCAAATCCCACTATGAAATCCATTTACATGTTCTCCAATTTCAACCCTGGAACTAGAAAAGGATGAATCATCCCCTTCATTAACTACCATTCTACATTATCCTTACGATAATTCAAACACTGCATAGTTAATTTAGAAATATCTCTTTCAATTCCATCCCACTAGTAATACTCCACAATGTCTCTATACACCATATTGCTTCCCTGAAGGAGGGAAAATGGGGAACTATGAGCTTCACTCAAGAACTCATTCCTCAATTGGGAATCACAAAGCACAAATTATATTTTTCCAAATCATAAAACGCATTCTTTATAAATATTAATAATAGTAAAATTGCATATTTCAATAGATACTACCTTTTCCTCAATAAAGAATCCTCATTCAAATCTTTCATAGTTATTTATGAAAAAGGTGGCTAGAGTGACACCTAAAAAAGGACACACCTGAAACCAAAAAAATGTGCAAAAATCCATCAAATCTATGGCCAAATGGTCACATTTGAAATGTAGTATAGTTAATGTAGCATTACCTTTGTGACTCAATGAATAAATCATCCTGATTTCCTTTCCACAATGATAATATATCATGCAATAATAATTCATCATATGTTCTAGCTATCTTATCTATCTCATGTTCAACTCTTTCTGAGTAATTATATATGTCAAACATTTCTGATCAATATATATTTCACATTCCACTCTATACACATAATTCATCGAAAATTTTAATGGAATAATAAAATAATATAATTCCAAATCATTTTTAATAAAATTTAACTCGTGAGTTTTCAAATGACATAAAGATTAATAAATTACATTTTTATTCTGCATCAGGGCGTAATAAATTCATTTTAACAAAGAAACACTATTAATAAAATAATAACTTTTCTGGAAGGGCGAAAACTAATGTTTTGACCAATATCCTTTTCATTTCTTAAAAAAACATTAGATTCTATTATCTAGGTAAACCAAACTCCATTTTTGTTAACCTTTTTGATGGGATAGATAACAAATAAACTTTTCCAATAAACTAATGGTAATAACCCACTAATCAAAGAAAAATATGAATCTTTATGAAATTGGATGGTCTTGCCACTCTTAAATAACTTTTGTTTTAGGAGGACCAATAATTATTCCATATTTAGAAAAAATATTATTATTGAATTAATATTTTAAAACAAAAATTCACTTTTACTAAACATTAAATATATCTAATTTCATTTTATGGTCTGAAAAAAAATTCATATGTTCCATTTATGTTCCTCATGTAATTTTAAATATACTCAAAACATCATCTATATAAACAAAAAATGATCTAAAACTGATAGAAGACACTATTCAAAATATTCATAATAATTTTTGGTGCATCAAATAAACCATAATCCATGATTAGAAACTCATAATTCCCTAATTTCATTCAAAATTATATATTTGAAATCCCCCCCCCCATCATCTTTAATTAATTGTACTAAGACCTCATATCGAAATTTGAAAATCATTGAGCTCTATGGGGATGATATGAAATCATAAATATTAATAAAATGATATGTATTCTTAAAATTATTGTTATTAAATGATCTATAATCAATGTATTAACTCCTTGAACCATATTTTTGTTTCAAAAATTAAAAAGGTTTACCCCATGGTTATGTTCTAGGTCGAATGAATCCTTTATCAAGAAATTATTTTATCTATTTATTCAGTTCCATGTGATCTGCTATATCTATTCGATAAGGGGGTTCATAAATAGTCTTAGCATTAGGCATTGAATTAATAATAAATTCAACCTCTCAACAAGGAACAATATGAAAGCATTCATCATTAAATGGATCTGTATATTTGTTCACTACTAGGATTTCACTAATCAAAACTATTTAATTTTTTTAAAAAAAATTATCAATAAAACTCTCATTTCCATAATTCATCAATTTCTAAGATTCCTTCAATTTTATCAATGGAATGAAATCATTGAATAATAATTTACTGGATTATATATATATATATATTCATGATAAAATAAAATCCAATCTATACCCAAAATTTTATCAAACTCCACTTGGGTATATTCAACATGATTATCCAGAAAAAACATCCCCCTATTAACAATATGAATATTATTATAAATCTTGGATTCATTAATAATTCAACCAATTTTTTTTATGAAAAGATAAAAATCACTTTGGTCTGATATTCCCAATTTACATTATAATTTATCATAAATGAAATAATGTGAAGATATAGAGTAAAATATATTATTGGAATAACTTAAATAAACTTATAACATACCTATAACTTCTTCACATGATGGCCTTAAATTATCCTTTTCAACAGAAAAATATTTTCCACTCTCTTTTTCTCTCATTCATGATGGTCTTCCACTTTGGGTAATAAACTTTGAAAACACCTAGGCATAATTCCCTTACACATTGAAATTAAAATATCTTACCATTAGAATTCAATTGATTCCATGGACATCTTCCTTAAAGTCAGAGCCATATAACCAAAATTACTACATTAGAGGAACATCCCAGACATTCAAATACATATTCCATGATTATTTTTACCACACTTCTTACAGTATAGGAATTTCTGTTTCATACCCATAAAAATCACTGATGAATTCTTCCCCATTGTGTTCCAAATGGAACTCTTCTTTTTCTTATTATCATGAGACCCATGATCATAAAAAAATTCATTCCTACCTTATCAGTACATCAAATAACATTCTCATATCCTTCTAGCTCATGATAATCCAATTCCATTTGACATATTAGCTTCAATCTGGATTAAAAACAATTTTCATACAATTATTATCATAGATAAATTTGTGGACATACCTCACCAATCGATTGATCTTTATTTTATATGCTTCCACCAAATCATCCTCATTTTGTCTCAATTACAATAATATCTTTCCATCCTCAGTCATAGTGCCTTAATAATACATTTCTCTAGGAAAATATTATTAAATACATCCCATACAATGCATAAATTTATTAACCCTTTCTGATATTATTAACCGTTGACTACCACTAGTGTCTTAAACATCAAAGTAATAAATTTACACTATTGTTGATCCAAACAACCCATGAAATTGAATATCTTTTCTAGTTTTTTAATATATCATTATCAAGTGTTCATATGATCATAGGAATGACGGGGGATGTTGTCACATAAACTGTTCCACTATCAAAATGTTCCTCTTTGGAAGACCTAGTATATTTTTTGTATGTACGCCACCACCATATATATCCTATGACAATTGAAACATCACTATAATGAACAGTTTAGATGAAATTTCAACCATATCGGGCTGTTGATTAAGAAATTTATTTTCCCCTATGTTCCTTCTCACTATATCTTCCTCACATCCACTACAGAAAACCATTTTAAAAAATATACCTTAGATGAAGAAATATGGTAATCTTAAAAACCTATATTAATTCAATGTATCCATAAATTGAAAATTTTCAATAGTATGATACTAATATTATTATAAATTTTGAAGATATCGAATCCTTTCCATTGATACCAACTATATCGAACTAGCCTTAAACAATACTTAATATTGAGCTTTAGTCAAGAAATTAATTTCTTTCACAAGGATGATCTTTTATGTTCTAGGGTTTTAGAAAATTAATTCATCACATATATATATGAAAACCATATAATTCAAAGTAAAAAATCTACATTAGTAACCTTTTTCCCATAAAATAAGTATTATATAAAAAATAATTATTAATTATAAGGAATGTTTCCACAAAATTCAACTTTAATGCTTCATTTCCATTAACAGTACTCAAATAATATAAAAATTATTTAAAAAAATTGTAAGAAAACAAAATGATCTGTTTGGGACCCAAAAAATAAAACTCTTAGTTCAATGAGAACATGAAAACCCATGAAATAGTTATCATAAATTTATAATTTTCAACTTTAAGAATTATAACATTCATACATTTGAAAATATTACCATTGTTTATCCTTTTTTGGAATCAAAATATTAACATAAAATGAAAAACAAGAATAGATAAGACATATTTGTATCTTGGGATGTCATTATACTTGTAACTATTAAAAATTTAATAACCAAGCAGTTGAATTCCAAACATGTCACTCTTAAAAATGGAATAGTGATACAATTGTATTTCTTACCCAATTAATTTGGGTCACATATCATGGACCCACCCTTCGTTGGATTATCAATGAAGAACCCCTCATTGGAATTATCACAGAACCCATCATCATTGGATTATAATGTAACCACAGGTCATTATTCCCAAGAACCATATAATAATAATTACACATAAAATCATCCAATTTTCAATACGTAACTTGTAAAATTATATTTTCCCTCAAAATAAATCATTTCAAGTCATTGAAATAATCCATCCATTTTCAAAACCTAATTTTAATAACAAAATACCTGTAAAATGTAAAGATTGGTTTCTTTTTTATTTAAACACAAGAACGATTGTAGATAACACCCATCATCAAAATATGTATAAAATTTATTTTATAATAGTTTAATTAACATATATTTAAATTTGTAAAAAAATAACAATAATATTTACATGGAAACATTATTTTGAAATTAAATCTTTAAACTTTCAAAGTGTCACATACCACATTGAACATTTAAATAATTAGTAACATGACAAGAAAACATTTATCCAAAATATTAAATTATATGATAATAAGTAAATTCATTATATTATATTCTAATGTGTTTGTATATATACCATGAAAAATAATTAGGGTGTGTAACATCAAAACATGCCTTAATGAAAGGAGATTGAGACAAAATCCCATACCTTGAGTCTATACTATAATGTATGAACTTATCCTCCTAAATAATATACTTATTTTTATTTTTTATATGATTAAGAAAATTTTAAAGTTTATTTTTACTTTTATTTCACTTATTACAATGATTTATATAACTACTTAATCAATTATGTTTATGTCAGGTGTTTTGGCCATATCCAGTTTATGTTTTAAAAAAGACTAAGGTTGGTTGACTATGGTCAATGTGATCATTATATAAACATTAAAATAAGAATAATAATGATATAATTATCATATTCATATATCAATAATACTTTTAAAACAAATCATTAATTATGGTTATGAAAAAATAACTAACATTACAATCATGGAGAGGGTGCGTTGTATATATGCATGATTAATGTTCTATTTTTTTCATTAATTGTTTTAAAAACAAGGAAAGTGAAATTAATATTCATATAATGAAAATTATATCATATATACAATATTTTTATTCATATGTACCTATATATAGAACTCTTGTGATGTAAAATGAATCATATCTCTTTGAGGAGGCGATAATCCACACTTCCACAAATGACGTAATTACTTTTTCAGTTTGTGAATAGGTAATAAAAAATGTCATATTATATTTCTATAAATTTATTTATTTAATTAATTTTAACTATATTTCATTTTATCATATATTTTTACATAAAACATCCTTAAATTATTCCATTTAATGTGTTATCGTAACACATCACTTTTAGGAGGCAGTAGTCCACACATCCACAAAAGATGTTATCGTATTACCAAAAAATGGAAATCATAGAGGAATGTGTTATATAAAAATTAAAATTTTTAAATAAAACATATATATATCATATATATCATATAAAAATTGCATTTCATTCGTTATTTCATACCATGATAGGTGGTAATGGAAGATCAGATGACATCGGTTCGCATATCGGTAGTTTGTCGTATACAGGAACGAGGATTGCATATCTTAGTTTATGAAAGTGTGTGAAGGTGACATTGATTACATTAAAATTAAAAAACTAATTATATTTAGGGTAATTATTTTATTATATAACCATGTAAAAATATTAATTTATTTGGGGGATAATGAAATTAATTTGACATGGATGTTGATGAATACAACATCTTTTTTCATGTAACCATTTTTAGTTTTAAACAAAGGGCTTCATTGGTTGGATTTCATGCGTAGATGATGATTATATGTTGTGGGGAGGGATTCTAGGTGATTACTTTGTTATGTTTTGGATGATTCTATGGGTTTGAGGTGTTTCAATAAGTGATAGTTTATGTGCCTTTTTATACTGGTAGAGGAGTGGAATTCTTATAAATATAAAAACATAAACACTATTGAAATGTGTCCCATACAGAATGTTCCTACATTATTGATAAAAATTATTTAAAATATGTGATATCTTATAATAATGTGTATAAAATGGGGTTTTCATTTGAATTTATGTCATCTTCCTTTTATGATTAATGTTTAACAGCTAAGTAAACTTGGTTTTACCTTAATTTATATAATTAATTTGAATTTATTTTCATAATATGCTTGGTCAAAAAATATTTTGAATTTAAATGAAATTATAAATTACTATTATTCCAAATATAGAATCCATTTTCCTAAATTCTAAAGACATGAGTAACAGAAATTAATATAAAATTAATCATAGAGACCAGACGATAGAGTATGAATTTAATGTAAAATTGTTAAAAGGATAAAATGTTTTTGTATCCATTTATAATGAGAAATTAATTCCAATGAAGTAAATATGATTTCTTGATTTATAATTTATCAAATTATTCTTTAAAAACTATTTAATATTTAATTTATCTAAATAAAAATTTTATATGAAAGTTAGTTTCCTTATAAATTCTTTTTTTTCACTATTAATCAAAAAATAAAGCTTCCTAGAAAATATATAATCAATTAAACCAAAGTGAGATTTGATAATAATTACTCTAAAATAAAGTTTATTTATTAAATACTAAAATTATAAATTTTTAAAATTTTAGTTTCAAAATAGGTGCTCCATTAAAAGGATGTAAAACTAATTTTAAGAAAAATAAATCTTTTAGGCATAAAAATATATTTATTATTTATACTATCCCTATAAATTTTATCGTATGAATGTTAAAACATTTTTGAATCATGTGTAAAAATAATATAATTATTCATATTCACACCTTCAAATATTAATGTTATGCGATACATTATATTTAAAATAATAATATTACTGTTATATTACCATTCGGTATAACTCAGTATTGCATACAACATATGTAAATACCCATAAATTTCATGGAAAATTTTTTCTTAAATTATTTGGGATTTTACGAGTACGCAATTTATGATGGCACCTGATTCCGAGGCCCGGTGTGCCCAGAAAAATTTTCTAAAATTTAGCTCTGGTACGTTCAATGAACGAAATAGGGGGTTTTTCTATCTTTTGAACCGGTGCTTGGAATTGGAATCTGAGGGCACCGATTAACACACATCTCCAGTAATTACTTAAGAGGACCTTTACCGAAGATGCATTTTCTCGGGAAGAGATGTTAAATTTTTTTGGATTAAATGAATAGGGAATAAAATTGTGAAACAATTTTATTTCTTTTTCTAAGGTGGTTTTATCCAACAAGGGGGTGTTAGGGTGGGACCCACTAGCATCCTAACTACCTACGTGAGGATAAATGTAAGGTGGGGCCCACACAAGCCCCAACCTTTTCACTTTTGATAACCCCTCAAACCCCTTGGAATTTAATGTGTAACCCTTCCACCGTCTCTCTCTCTCTATCTCCCTCTTAACACTTGCCAACACACATTAAAAAATTAATTGAACCACTTCAATTAGTTAATGAAGTGTTTTGAATTCTTAAATTTTGAAATGCATGGCATAAACAACTAAAATAAGGGGTGACCTTATTTTAATTTCATTGGTTTGTTGTGTGGGAATTTGGGGAGAGAGCCTTGTGTGAAGGAAGAAGGATTCTCCTCCATCGTTGAAGAACACCATCCTCTCCATGAAGAACAACGACGCTAAATCCTTCCTTATCTTCGTGAAAAAAAGAGGAGATGCCGCTTCTTCCTCAGACGATCTCCGTCGACATCTAAGAATCCTCACCTCGCAAAGCCGTCAACCACGATGCCGACGTTCATTGTCATTGTTGAGGTAGGGGTTATTTTCGTTCAAGTTTTAATAAACGTTCTTTATTTCTTAATGATTGGCCGCTTGATATCGTCATAATAGGAGGATATCAAACCGCACATACACGGCAGATTATCCTCCCCTCTTCCTTGTTGATCTTAGTTGATGTTTGAGGCCAAAGCTCCACTATTCAATTGCACCGTGCGGGGACGAAGGGGACTGTGGCTGGAGCGCGCCGCGGCGGAGGTGCGTGGCGCCATCGCACCACGCGGTGATGCCGAACAAGGCCGCGGCCAGGAGTGGGCCGTGACGAAGGGGCGCGGCGCCGTCGCGCAGTGCCGGTGAGATGAGACGCAGCCTTAGGCTGAGGCGGACCAGCAGGGGAGCCAGGTGAGCCGGCCGCTGGCATCTCCAAGAGGCAGGACCCCATCTGGGTCTTGAGGCGGCTCAAGACCAGCCAACCATTACCCGGAAAATTGGGGGGGTGTAACCCCCCCCCCCCTGACCTGCTGCTAGGGTGGACCCCACGGGGTCTGCCATTCTGGAAACAGGGGGCCGCACCCCCTTGGCATCCTGCTCGGCCAGCGGCCAAGCCTTGGTCGGCTTCCGAGCTGGGCCGCAGGCCGCACGGGCCAGGCCAGCCGCAAGCCATGCGGGTCGGGCCAGCTGTGCCCCTCTGGGCCGGGCCGCAACCCTCTGGGCTGGACCAGGTTCGGGCCGACCCAGGGGGGGTTGGGCCGGGCCCAGATCCCCCACTTCGATCTTTTTCCCATAACTTTAGCTACGAAACTCCGATCGATGCACTGTCAGTTTCATAGGAATCCTTGGGACAAGACAGTAGTTTTGGTATATTACACTCAAGGTTTCAGAAAATTTTGTGTACGTTCGGGTTGTTTCGAACTCGAAACCAACAGGGCCATTAGAGCGGAAACACTTATAACTTAAGGACCGGATGTCCGAATGATGTTCCGTCAATTAAAATGAATTCCTCGTAGTGAGACAGTTCTTTTTTCTTAGTCCACATGAGGTTTGGACACAGATGTATTATGGTCGAGTTTGTTTTAGTTTAAAAACCAACCGGGCCCCTGGGACGGAAAAGCCAATATCTCTCAAACTGGGCGTCCGATTGACGTGCCGTCTATCGCGTTGAGATACAATTGATGAGATGAAACTTTGTGATACATCAACACTGGATTTCATGAATGTTTATGTATCGACCCCCACTTGGCTCGTGGAGCGGACCCACCCGGAATCGAGCGTACTCTGTGCAGGAACCCTAGAGCTGGTTGCGACTACGACGATGATGGTGACTGTACTTGGATCCTACGTGGGTTCGGTAGCGAGGACGACTATACTTGGATCCTATGTGGGTACGACATCAAGGAAGACTGTACATGGATCCTCTGTGGGTTCGGTAGCGAGGACGACTGTACTTGGATCCTCCGTGAGTTCGGCAGCGATGCCAACTGTACTTGGATCCTATATGGGTTTGGCAGTAATGATTACTGTACTTGGATCCTACATGGGTTCGGTAGTGAAAACTTCTATAATAGGATCCTACATGGGTTCGACAAAGGAGATGATTCAGAGGATACATCTAATCATCTCCACCCCTCCTCGTGAGTAGTAAACATGTGTGATCTAAGTCTTGACTTTCAATCATTATCATCGACGTGATAGAATTGTTGTGATGTCCTATGTGGACTGGGTTGTGATTTCCTGTGTGGACTTGTTGTGATTTCATATGTGTACTGGGTTGTGATTTCCTGTATGGACTTCTTGTGATTTCCTATGTGTATTGGGTTGTGATTTCCTGTGTGGACTTGTTGTGATTTCCTATGTGGACTGGGTTGTGATTTCCTAGGTGGACTTGTTGTGTTTTCCTATGTGGACTGGGATGTGATTTCTTGTGTGGACTATTTGTGATTTTCTGTGTGGACTGGGTTGTACTTGGGCTCGTGAGTTGGAGCTGAACTGGAATAGATGACTTAGGTATATGTATGGGCATATACCTAAGTAGAGTTGGTTGATACTCCGTGTTTGTATATTTTCTTTGTGGTTATCCTGGTTGGATTTAGTGACACCTTGAGGGTCTCAGGGTCCCTACTGAGTAACGTTATACTCACCCTTGCACGGGCTATGCCTTCACCTTGTTGTGTTGGATGCAGACGATCGACATCACTGACAGAGACCGAGTGTACGAGGACTGGACGGTACCCAGAGATGAGTCTCACGATGAGTCAGTACCTGGAGGTGGACTTCACGATCAGACGGTACTTGGAGGAGGTTGGTGGGAGAGAGCGTTGAGGAGTCTATCTGTACCTACACTTCAGGTAGGATCCGAGGTGGACGACCCAGGAGCTACTTTTGTAGACCAGCTGTTTATCTTTTCTATTGTACCTTCGTTCAGTTTTAGCTGTACTTTACAGATGGGTTTGTATTCTAGCCCATTTAACTTTCAGCACATTCTTATGTACTTAGTGTATTACTTCTGCATTTACTCTGGTTGGATGTGTTTATGTTTTATAAATGTAATGCCTTCCCAATTATCAGGATTTACGCCTTTGGCGCTAGTCGCCACCCCTGGCCTATGGGCGGCGGGCATGGGGTAGTCACGATACGGGCCCCGAGGACGGGTCGTGACAAATTGGTATCAGAGGAGTCGGTTCTACCGCATAAATCAAGGCTCTGATCATTCTTTTCTATGAAGCAATAGTGTTAAGATTATTGAGTGTGGTTTTCAGTCCAAGGAGTCCAGTGTTGGTGTGGTGACCGACGTATACATACACCAGGACCTTGACCTCTGAATCTTGACTCATTTCACAAAAACACTGATTGCATGTGTGTTTCATGAGATCCTATAGTGGTCTCTTTGTGTCAGCTCACCAGGTATACTATACAAACCGTGGCGCACATGTTTCTTCTCAGAAAGGACCCACATAGGTAGCCATCTAGGGTTCTTAGTTACGTGCGAGATGGCAGCCCACCGAGCGACGAGGTCTCGGTGTAGTGCCCATTACAGCGAAGGCCTCTGATGTTACGAGGTGAGGAAAATTCATAGGCAGTAGTGGACTGGATGGAGGCAACTTCTAGATTTCTACACCTATTTTAGACACTAGTAGAGCTGATGGTGATCTTGGCTAAAGGTGTTTTCCCAGTGAATGACCATGAGGTTTGTCCGTATAATAATGAGGCTTTAGTATGTGGACTGTTGCCCGAGATAGTACCCTCGAGTAGTATTCTAGCTATAACATTACCTGTTGGTCAATAGTTTCAACTGGTGGTACCAGTAGATGACACATGTAGGCTTAGTATCTTACACATGTTTCAGCGTCAGATACCCCTCAGGTTTCGAGGAGAGACCAACTCATAGGTGTTTTAAGACTAGATTGAGGTGGTGGCTGAGAGTTTCTAGAGATTATACAGCTCGGCAGGACGACATCTCGGTAGCTGAGTATTCATCAGGGCGTACCAAAACATTCTTGGTACTCGATGAATACAATGTGATCAGTGCTTCAGGGATCAGACTTCTGAGTGAGGTGTGTCTAAAGGACATCTGAGCCAACAATTTTATTCTATGCATTATTACTTATACTAGGGTGCTAGAGAGAAGCTTTTTGATTGATAATTCTTTGGCTGAGTGGATACAACCAGTGAAGGTTAGCAGTGGGAAGTAGGAAACTGGCTCTATCATCGGAGACTTGGGCATGAAAAATGTATCAAGAAGAGGAATTGTTAAGGACAGATGAATTTGCAGAGCAGCAGACGTGGAATCAGAGCTGGGAGAGAAGCATGTGGTGGTGTACATTTCGACATGTTACAACCACTTGCCTTTGTAGTCCCTGCCAAGCTCAGGGAGCAGGAGGGCAGGGGAAGAGAGTAGCTGCATGCGGTCATGGAGTGTGACCCAGGGGCTCTAGGAATGATTCGAGGTACAGACTTTGTCTACTATGAGTTTCCTTATCAATAGACACAGATACCAATCATTCATTTCTTCCAAGAATCTTGTCCCAGAAATAGAGTTTCCAGTTAAGTCGTTGACTTAATCCTTATGTTTAGAGATACCTTTGGGAGGAGACTCGATAATCACGCTTATGCCGCCGGTGTGATCTAACACTTGAGGTGAGAGTTAAATTTGGAACCTCTTGGTGGCAGCATCGAGGCCTTACGAATTTAGTTTGGGTATGGACTGGGCCACCACAGTTCATACACAGATTGACTGTATTAGGAAAAAAGGTTGTGGTTTACCTACAACGTTAGGATGAGTTTTAGTTAGTCAGTGAAAAGCAAACCCCAGGAATCACCAGATGGAATCATGCATAAGTGGGTGCAGTCGATCACTCATGAGTCGGAAAGACTTATATTTGAGCCAGACTTCTCCAAAGTTGGTGCACCGCTTTTAGCATTGGTGAAGAAGGGGGAAACCGCTCGTGTGGTCAGGGATATTCCAACAGATCTTTTCATGATCTGAGGAAGTGGTTGACCAGTGCGCTCATTTTGAAGCTACTGGAAAAGGTGAAAATCATCGAAGAGAAGATGAAGACTACATAGAGAAGTCATAAATCCTATTTTTTATAGGATACGGAGACCACTGGAGTTCGAGGATAGCGACCACATTTTCCTACGGGTATCACTTTGACGAGGTCTACGGAGATGTGGCCAAGGCGGCAAGTTATCTCCAAGTTTCAACAGAACTTTCTAGGTCCTCGGGAGGGTAGGAGAGGTGGTTTACCACTTGAACTTTCAACCTCAGTTTCACTGGGTGCACGATGTCATCCACGTATCTCAGCTGAGGAGATACGTGCATGACCTTCACACATCATCGACCATAGGGAGCTGGAAATCGATGACGGGGCGACTTTTGCGGAGGTTCCGGTGGAGATCGAGGATCGACAGGAGCGGGTCACACATGAACGGTCGATTCCTCTGGAGCGCATTCGTTGGCAGCACGAGAACCTCCTGGATAGAACATGGGAGCGGGAGGCTCAGATGCGTGCATAATACCCTCATTTGTTTCCCTAGTTTATGATGTAGATTTATGGGGACATAAAGCCTTGAGGTGGGAGTAATTTAACGAACCATAAATTTCAATGAATAGTTTTTCTTAAATTCTTTGTGATTTTATGAGTACGAAATTTCTGATGGAACCTGATTCCGAGGCTCGGTCTGCCCAGAATAATTTTATGAATTTTACCGCAGGTATGTTCAGTGAACGAACGAGAAAGATTTTTATCTTTTGAACAGGTGCTCATAATTAGAATCTGAGGGCACCGATGAACTCACAGCACCAGTAATTTCTTAAGAGGACCTTTACCGAAGATGCATTTTCTTAGGAAGAGATGTTAAAAAAATTTGGATTAAATGAAAAGTGAATAAAATTGTGGTACAATTTTATTTCGTTTTAAGGTGGTTTTATCCTACATGGGGGAGTTAGGGTGGGACCCACTAGCATCCTAATTACCCATGTGAGGATAAATGTATGGTGGGTCCCACACGAGCCACAACCTTTTCACATTCCATAACCCCTCATCCCCCTTGAATTTAAACGTGTAACCCTTACACCTTCTCTCTCTCTACCTCTTAACTATTACCAACACACATTAAACAATTAATTTAACAGCTTCAATTAGTTAATGAAGTGTTTTGAATTCCTATATTTTGAAATGCATGGAATAAACAATTAAAATAAGGGGTGACCTTATTTTAATTTTGTTGGTTTGTTGTGTGGAAATTTGGGGACAGAGCCTTTTGTGAAGGAGGAAGGAAGCTCCTCCATCGTTTAGGAATGTCATCCTCTCCATGAAGAAAAACGACGAGAAATCCTTTCTTCTCTCCATGAAAAAAAGTGTAGACGCCGCTTCCTCCTCGGACGCTCTCCGTCGACATCTAAGAATTCTCACCTCATAACGCCATCAACCATGACGCCGACGTTCGTCGTCATTGTTGAGGTAGGGTTTATTTTTGTTAAAGTTTTAATCAACGTTGTTCATTGCTTAAGGATTGGCCTCATGATATCATCATAACGGGAGGAGGTCGGACCACACAAACATGACCAATTATCCTCCCCTATTTCTTGTTGATCGTCATTGATGTTTGAGGCGAAGGCGGCGCAGAGCCGTTGTACCGCGCAAGGATGACGAGGACCACGTACAGAGTGGGCGGCGGTGGTGGTGTGCGGTGCTGTCGTGCCGCGCCGGTGAGGACAAAGAAAGCCGTGGCCAGGAGCGGGCAGCGGTAAAGGGGCGCGACACCGTCACGCCGTGTCGGTGAGATGAGTTGCGGCCTTAGGCCACGACGGACCAACAGGTGTGGCTGGCTTAGCAGGCCGCCGGCGTCTCCAGGAGGCGGGACCCCATCTGGGTCCCGCGACATCTCACAAATGGCCGTCCATAAAGGCCGGCCGTTACCCAAAAAACCGGGGTGGTGTAACCCCCCATGAACTGATTCTAGGGCGGGCCCCACTGGGTCCTCCGTTCCGGAAATAGGGGGCCGCAACCCATTGGTGTCCCGCTCGGCCAACGGCTGGCTTCCGAGCTAGGCTACATGCCACACGGTCTAGGCCAGCCGCATGCCACGTGGGCCGGGCCAGCCGCATGCCAAGCGGGCCGGGCCAGCCGTAGGCCACGCGGGCCGGGCTAGCCGGAGGCCACGCGGGTCTGGCCAGGCCAGCCGGAGGCCACGCGGGTCGGTCCAGCCGCAGGCCACGCGGGTCGGGCCAGCCGCAGGCCACACGGGCCGGGCCAGCCCCAGGCCACGCGGGGCCTGGCCAGTTGCAGGCCACGTGGGTCGGGCCTGTAGCAGGACCCGTGGGCTGGGCCGCGCTCGTCCTGGATAGACCCAGACCCGAGACGGGTCGACCTGGTTCTGGCCGACCCAGGTGGGGTTGGGCCTCGTCGGGCTGGGCCCAGATCCCCCACTTCGGACCGTTTTCTGTCTTTTGCCCATAACATGAGCTACAGACCTCCGATCGATGGACCGTTAGTTGTATAGGAATCCTTGGAACGAGAAGGTCATTTTAGTATATTACAGTCATGGTTTCAAATTTTTTTGGCTATGGTCAGGTTGGTTCGAACCCGAAACCAACCGGGCCCTTTGAGCAGAAACATTTATAACTTAAGGATCGGACGTCCGAATGTTGTGCCATAAATTATGTTGAATTCCTCTTAGTGGGATAGTTTTTTTTGGATTACTCCACATGAGGTTTGTACGTGGATGGTGTACGGTCGGGTTGGTATTAGATTAGAAACCAACAGGGTCCCTGGGACGGAAAAGCCAATATCTCTCAGACCGGGCGTCCGATTGACGCGTTGTCTGTCTCGTTGAGTTCTTGTTGAAGAGATGAAACTTTTTGATACATCAACACTGGACTTTGTGAAAGTTGATGTATCTACCCCCCTTGGCTCATGGAGCAGACCCTCTAGAAATCGAGCATGCTGTGTGCATGAACCCAAGAGCTGGCTGTGACTGCGACGACGATGACGACTGTACTTGGATCCTACATGGGTTCGGCAGCGAGGACGACTGTACTTGGATCTTACTTGGGTTCGAAAGTGAGGAAGACAGTACTTGGATCCTCCGTGGGTTCGACAGCAATGATGACTGTACTTGGATCCTTCGTGGGTTCGACAGCGATGATGGCTATACTTGGATCCTACGTGGGTTCGACAGTGATGGTTACGGTACATGGATCCTATGTGGGTTCGGCAACGACGACTTCTATACTAGGATCCTACGTGGGTTTGGCAGAGGAGATGATTCAGAGGCTACATCTAATCATCTCCACACCTCTTCGTGAGTAGTATACCTGTGTGATCTAAGTCATGAATTTCAATCATTATCATCGATGTGATTTCCTATGTGGACTGGGTTGTGATTTCCTGTCTATACTTGTTTTGATTTCCTATGTGGACTGGGTAGTGATTTCTTGTGTGGACTTGTTGTGATTTTTTATGTGGACTGGGTTGTGATTACCTGTGAGGACTTGTTGTGATTTCTTTTGTGGACTGGGTTGTGATTTCCTGTGTGGACTTGTTTTGATTTCCTATGTGGACTGGGTTGTGATTTATTGTGTGGACTTATTATGTTTACTATGTGGACTGGGTTTTTATTTCCAATGTAGACTATTTGTGATTTCTTGTGTGGACTAGGTTGTACTTGGTCCCATGAGTTGGAGACGAACTGGAACTGGTGACTTGTGTATATGTATGGGCATATACCTAAGTAGAGTTGGTTGATACTTCATGTTTGTATCTATTCTTTGTGGTTATCCAGGTTGTATTTAGTGAGACCATGAAGGTATCGGGGTCCCTACTGAGTAAATTTATACTCACCCCAGCACGGGATATGCCCGAACCTCTTTGTGTTAGATGTAGATGACAGACAGCGCTGACAGAGACCGAGTGTACGAGGACTGGAAGGTACCCAGAGGTGGGCCTCACGACGAGTCATTACCCGGAGGTGGACTTCACAACTAGACTGTACTAAGAGGAGGTTGGCGGGTGAGAGTGTTGAGGAGGCTATCTGTACCTACCCTTCATGTAGGATCTAGGGTGGACAACCCAGGAGCTGCTTCTATAGACCAGCTGTTTGCCTTTTCTGTTGTACTTTCGTACAGTCGTAGTTGTACTTTACAGTAGTGTTTGTATTCTTGCCTATTTACCTTTCAACACTTTCTTTTGTACTTAGTGTATTACTTCCTCTTTTACTCTGGTTGTATGTTTTTATGTTTTATAAAGTCAATTCCTTCCCAGTTATCGGTATTTACGACTTTGGTGCTAGTCACCAGCCCCTGGCCTAAGGAAGGTGGGCTACGGGTAGTCACGGCACGGGCCCCGAGGACGGGTCGTGACAACATAAGATTTTAAGGAAACTCATTATTACGTGTTTAGTATGTTATTTTTTAGAAATTCTTTTTTAATTTAAAAATACTATCTAATTTATATATGTTAATAAATTTTAAATAGACTTATTCTATCCTTACCTGGGCTGATAAACTCAAAGCCTAACAAAAATCTATATCATATAGATTTATAAGAGAAGAGGGAATTAAAATTTTCTGGATTATTATGTTTTTAATACTAAAAGGCAAGGAATATGGATTTAAATTTTTTACAATTTACAGATAATTATTGGAATGGAATGTTCAAAAAATTAACCACTTTGGTGATACATTATTAAATAAGTTATGTAAATTTATAATAAGGATTGATATTTTTATTTTCATTTAGACCTTAATTAAATATAATCAGTCTTCAATAAAATAATTAGGGAAATAAAATTAGGTTTAAGGTTTAAATAATTGTGGGAGTGGTACTTGACATGAAATAAGATATAAGGAATTTTTTTTTGAATCATGTTTACATAAACTTGGTAATTTCAAAAAGAATTCAAAGAATGTATAACCCAAATAATTAAAGGGATGTAAAATTATGTGAATATGAATGAAAAATATATACAAAAATAGAATAAATAAATGTGGAAAATATTGAGTAAAAGTGATAAAAATAAAGAGAACATGTAACCTGAATATAATGTGGGTGGTTCAAGAGATCTCTTACCTCGTGTCTTGATTCACTCCCTGGGTTCAATTAACATCATGAAAAATAAAATAAAATTTATTAAAACCATTATTATGAATATTTTTCATTTATATATAATTTTCTATGTCTATTTATTTTCATATAGAATTATTTCACTAAATAGACTTCACATATGTGAGTTACATGAGGTGGTTTTATTAATTTCTATTTAACAACATCTAAATATTATCCACTAAAAATTTATTATAATAGATCATCATAATGTAAAAGATATTATAGGTAAATTTATTTATTTTTATTTCATGAAAACACTATTTATAATGAATCATATTCTTTCTAAAATATTTTAAAATAATGAATGATTCCTTAATATGTTCATTTTTAGTGGATATGTTCACTATCATAGTTTATTATTAATACTACTTATATAATTTCCAGAATTATCATTAAATAATATTAATATATCATCAAATATAATTTTAATAAACTAAATGCATTTATAAATTCAACCAAGTTAGGTGTAAATGAAAAATGAAATACTTTATTCCATGGAGGTGGTAGTTCGCATATACACAAGGGAGACAGTCTCATTTTTCATAGAACACGAGAGATGTTGAAAATAAAATTATTTATATTATCATAATAATAATAATGTTATAAATATTATATTTTTCACATTCAATAAACTTTTATAACCATCCACGTAATGAGGTAATAAATAATAGAACATTATGTTCATGTACACAGTAGTCCTTACATATGCATTGTGACATTTCCAATCTTTGAATAGCTTTTTAGGAAGCTATAAAATTGATATTCCATTAGTATAATTACATTTCATCGTACAATTAATATATATGTAATCATAATTTCATGGAGACAGTATGTTTTAGTTATAATAGGTAAAAATAAAAAATGTGATCTCAGTTTAGAATATTACCTATCCCTCTGGATGATCACCCTTTGATAACTCATTGATAATCCTTATTTTTTTATTTTACAAATACAATGAATTCTAGAACAATGGTAGAGGATTTTAGAGATATTTTTGAATATTTTTTCCAATATTATAATATAAAATGAGTATTGAAATGGGGTGGATGTGAGATCATATTATTTGTGAATGGAATTTTTTTAAATATAACCATTTATTATTAAGAGAAAACTTTTTTCAGAATGAAATAAGAGAACAATTTGAAAAATATGGAACTGGTGTATGACATAAGATAAATAATTTATCAATAATTAATTTTCACATTTAATTTAAATATTCTTTAAATCATTTTAATCTTCTATTTTTTAAATGATTAATTTTTGGATTTTATTATGGAAACTAATTTTTACCTATGCAATTTACATATAATGTAACACCCCAAACTTCTATTGTATGCTTCTCTCTGAATAATACTATAGCGTGTTTTGTACGCAACTTCGAGTTCTAACACACACCACAAACAATCATACTAGCCGTTATGAAAAATAATCCCCACTTTTTGAAATTTAATAATGTTTTTCTTTCAAAATGGACTTCATATTTAGATTCAGAATATTAAAATTAGCCTAGGTGGAATTTTTGGTATTTTTTCTGAAAACATTCATTTTTTATGAATATTGAAAAAACACTGAGTTATAGTTTAAAAACAAATTTTTATTTAAATAATTATATATTTTATTTAAATTTAATTAAGGTAAAAATATATACATAATACCTATATAAGTTAAATTTTAATTCATTGGAGTTAGTTTAGAATAATTTTAGATATATAACAATTTTATTGAACTTTTCACCGTATTTTACCTACCTCCTAGGAGAATTTAGAAATTCACGTAAAACGTAATTTTACCACTTCTGGGAGTGTAATTTCAAAAATATGAGAGACATGGTAAATATGAAGGAGTAAAATGTGGTTCAATAAAATAAAAATAATATTTGGTGAATAGTAACTTTTTACTTTTATTTACCACGATTAAAAGTAAATACGGTAATTAAGGGTAAAAATGATAATAATATTACCATAACACATGTCCTAATTCTATTAGAAAAGTGTATCTCAACCAAAATCAACATTAGGAATAAAATATTATCATTTAGGTCCACTTGGATAAGATTAGTACATTTATTATTATATAATTCAAAGAAGAGTTAAAAGAGTTAAAATCAATGTTTAAATACTAAAACATTTTTAATATAGGGATATACATAAGATAAATTAGATTATAAATATTTATTTGAAATATAAAATGATTTAATACATAATTGAATTTTATTTATAATTTTTAGAAATTAAATAATTAAATTTATTTATGACATAATGGTGATGCAGTAACTACCTAATTAATGTAATAATAAAATAATTGATATTATAAATGTAAAAATAAATTTAATTTGAGACTTTTTATGAATTAAACTAATTTTATAGGTTAATATGACATGTTGGTATTGATTTAATTATGGGTTTTCTAAGTAATCATGATGTTATGATTTTCAAAAAAATCAAATACCATATAGTGTCAAAATTGACATAAAAGAGTTTTTAAAACAAATATTATATTATTAATTGATATTCAATTCCTAAAAATCTAATGTTTTTCCAAGAGACTTATATAATGATAGGTGTGTCATTAATGAACCACTTGATGTTCTCTTGGATGTATATAGTATGTTTATTTACCATATAATATAAAAATACAAAGAGCTATGGTAAATGTGAAACTAATTAACTAAGAGTTAAAACTAAAAGATTATGTTAATATAGTGACTCAAACCAGTCTAAAACCTATTGTCTTGGTGGTTTTAGACCCATCCCTACCATATTCTGGAAATAAGTAACTTTTGATCCATTAGAAACTGAATATGAGTTTATTATAAAATAATATTTCTAGCTTTTCCTAAGGTTCCCCTCACCCCTCTTATAAAAGGGCACTCCCCCTTCTCTCTAACCCAACCCCTGGCTAAATATTATATCAACATCCCTCACTTCAACCAAGAGGCCTTTGTTTCATCGAAAAGCCAACCTATGGATCTCTTTTGATCAAATCAAAAGGAAGAACCCGAAGAAGAGATAATTTTTTCACCACCCTCTTTCAAGATCGTTTCTTCTACAACTTCTGCATTCTTTGTTATTTACATTACAAAATAATAAATCATGTATCTAATCTATACTATGATGTTATTATAAATATGGTACAACCATATTCAATATTCTATCCATCCCTTGAATGACATGTCACCATACATGCGTACGTACGGCTTACCGTCTCCACGTCATGGTGTAATTGTTATTCAATACATTATTATTTGGATGGGTATAATAATAATGTGTAATTCATGAAAATAATAAATATACAATGATAATTATTCTTTATATATGATACAACACCCAATTATATATTATTTTAACATCAAAAGAATGATATTGTCACTCGTGCGTACGTAGGGACTAACGTCTCCACGAACACGATGAGATTCATTCCCCATCGTATCCATTCAAGGAAAATTTTCATTTCAGCGAAAAAAATAATGATTAAAGACTTAATATCATTCTGGATATGAATAAGATACATCCTATCCATAACAAAGTAGCATACATAACAATGTATATAAAGAAAAATGAATTAGTTAACACCTGAAACAATGATAATACAAAGATGTTACTAACAAAGCAATGTTAAAACATCATATATGACATCATATTAATGTATATGATTCTTGAATAATTCAATAACAATTATTTCACCATTTTACAGGATGTTAACCTACCCTCAACCATGTAAAAGTACACGGTAAGGGTTTATTTCACAATCTCTTCATTATCTGGGGATGTTTATACGTAATTTACTACTGGGACCTTTTTATCATCCACATCTAAGTTTCACAAAAATATATTTCAAAACATTCTTACTGTTTTAATAAATATGGGTTAAAGTCATTTATACCATTGTTTTACTTTTTGTAAGATGTTTATAAAGGAATCTTTTCGTCGTTTTCCAAACAAGGTCATTTTTAACCGTTTCGACAGAATTAAGGTAAGAATGTCCTTTTTTAACTTATACGGAGGGTGCAGCTATTTTCCGTCGTTATAAAATCATCGAACCTTCCTTTAAAAGCTTATAAAAATATTTTCAAAGTAAATCTTTTATTTTAAAATTATGTCACATTTAAATGATTAATAAAAGAGATATTTCTCTCAAATAGTTTTGATTTCATCTATGTCAACATCCTTTGATGGATTTTACGCTTATTTGAAGTTGATTTATTATGATACAAAACATCCATATTTTATTGATGCTTTTGTGATATGTTTGAATGTGGATGTGTTATTTTTATACCATTCTTGGTTTATAGAGAAGTTATTGACATTTCATATGCTAGTTTTAATATGAATGTTTATGTTATGGTTAAACCTATTTATATGAGAAATGCATTGGACTTAATAAGTGTTGGGTGGAGCCTGCTATAGATCCTCGATGCATCGGTAGGTCTCATGAGACAACGATACATATAATTGACCAAGTCCCTTTCCCAATTTGATTTATGGTTTTGGATGAGGCCTTAATCATTTTTAGACATCTTGGCTGAGGCCTTGAAAATGTTTCAAAATGTCCGACATTATACATTCCCTCATTATGGAAATAATATAGATGGTTCATGTGGTCATTCGACTAGTATAATACCCATGATTATGTTTTAATATGGCATTATTTACTCATCTCATATTGTTTCCATAAAAAT
This sequence comes from Viscum album, assembly GCA_963277665.1. Classification (NCBI taxonomy): domain Eukaryota; kingdom Viridiplantae; phylum Streptophyta; class Magnoliopsida; order Santalales; family Viscaceae; genus Viscum; species Viscum album. The sequence goes on from OY728125.1 coordinate 1,956,028,268, forward strand.
ATTCATGTTATTATTGGTAAAATCATGTGGATTCAATTACATACCATGCTTAATATTTATGTCATTTCCTGTTGTATTACTTACCCATATTGAGTGATTGAGCTCACCCATTTTCTTATTTTTCATTTTCCCAGGATATGAATAAGTTAGTTATGAGTGACCTACAAGCATAATCTAAGAGTCTTGGATGTTTCTAATGAAATATATTTGCGTTGTATTTCTCTTTAAGCTATAAAGTTGAACTTATGTATGAATCTTGTTTCCAATAATAATAAACTGATCGGTATTTCGAGACATGACTTCCTTGTGATCATTCCAAAGTTATGAAACAATGCACCGACTCTAGGTTACTGGGGTCGGGGCGTTACTATTGGTATCAGAGAAAGTTTAGTACAAACCTTAGAATCAGGATTTATATAATCTCTGATTAGATAACATAGGCCTTGGATGGACATTGAAGATTAGTATAGAATAACTTCCTATAATTTTGGTATTTTAGAGATTTGGTAGGTTTTCTGAGCAATACATCCATGTTTGGATACGAGCAGGTAGAGGCGGCTCTCTCACAGATGTACCTATGAGTTAAACCCAAAAACACCACTTTGACCTAGACTTGAACAGGAACTGGTGCACGACAATGGGCCTTACTGCACTCTTGGTTACGACACTCCCGGGGGATATTCATAGGATAATTCTCATTTTCTTTACAAACCATTATGAAGGGTTTATGAGTATATACCTACTCAAAGAAAACATATTTCTGATTATTGATTATATCCATAAATTGTTCAATTGATGTTAAGTGTTTCACAAGTTTTGATTTATGTATAGCGATTCATAAACAAATCTAGTGTATTCCATTGTTTAGAAATAGAACCTAGTGGAATAAATGGAAATAGTATAAATGTACGCACTCCATGTTGGGATTTCCCTCCTGCTCAAGATAATTATTGTGGAGTTGGTGATGCAACGGGTGTTGATCACCTAATCACCATATTTGAACAACTCACTGAGGTTATGAATAATAACTTTACCCGTATGGAGCACACTAATCCTCAGTGTGGAGGATCAATGTTAGATCGCTTCATTAGGCAACAGCCACCAAAATTCAATGGGAGTAAAATTCATTTACAGCAGAGAAATGGATAAGTTTACTAGAGAAAATAGTTCAGGCCTTGGGGAGTAGTGAAAGGGAAAAAGTTGTCATGGATGTTTACCGCCTCACTGGAGATGCTGATCAATGGTGGTCATTGATTCAAAATACGAAGATGATGAAGTATAAAATTTGTAATGGAGGGAGTTTAAATATATTTTCTTAGAAAAATACTTTCCTCATGACCATCGAGCAGATATGGAAAGGAAATTTCTGAGTCTAAGACAAAAGGAATATGAGAATGTCGCAATGTATGAAGATAACTTTACAAGGTTAGCGAGGAATGTATAAGATTATATACATAACCTGATGAGTAATATTGATCATTTATTTTATGGGTTAAAACCATTTATTCATTGAGCATTAGTCTCACAATACTTCTTGTCGTATGAAGACATTGTCTCATGTGCTATCAAGACAGAAAAGAAATTCTCTATGTCTTACGACATTAAAGAAAATTAAAAGAAGAAGCGATCTGCTGATCACTTTGGGAATGGAAATAAGGGGGAGAAGGGAAAAGTTGAATATTTATCCGGTAGTAAATGTGTGATAAAACACCCTGGTACATGCTTGAAGGTAATGGGAGTCTGTTAAAAGTGTGGTAAAAAAGGCCACCAAGCTCGTGATTGCACGGAGAACAAATAAGCTACCGATGCTCAATGCTACAATTACAAGGATATGGGACATTATGCAAATGAATGTCCTAAGCATCAGGGGATCTTACCTCAGAAAAGGCCAAGTGATCAAGGCCAGTATTATGCTATCACTACTACTGAGGTTGAAGCTCCAAAAGACGTGGGGAAGGTAATTTAATGGTTTCCTCATGTTTATCAAATGCATTATTTTATTCTTGATCATCACATTGTTTTATATCATCCCACTTTTCTATGAAAATTAGATATTTCCAATTTGATTTAACAATGGAGTTGTTAGTAAGAACTTCTATGCGAAGTATCATTGCTACAATGTTCTGTGAATCAGTTACCATTAGAGTATATAAATGTTATTTATCTACTGATCTCATCATCATACCCATGATTGAATTTGATATAATCCTCATTATGTATTTTCTTTTGGACCATGATGCGAATATTTATTGTATGAATAAGGAGGATACGATTTTTGATGATGATGATAAGGAAGACCTTATCTTTAGAGAAGAGTTGTCACCACCTAATTCTTATCTAGATCCACCCGAGTATCTCAACTAAATTCAATTATTGGGGAGGAAGAGAATGAAATAACTATGGCTAAGGAAAGGAATGTTCAAATAGAGGGTGTACCTATTGTGAATGAATATGTATATGTGTTTCCGGAAGATTTACCTGGACATCCTACAGAACGATAAATTGAGTTTTCCATTGATTTAATTCAGGGTTCAAGGCCCATATCGAAGACCCCTTATAGAATGGCCACTGTGGAATTAGTGGAACTAAAGAAAAAACTAGAGGAATTGAGTAATAATGGATTTATATTCCCTAGTGTTTCTCCATGGGAAGCCCCAGTCCATTTTGTGAAGAAGAAAGATGGATCTACGAGGTTATGTATCGACTATAGGGAAATGAATGCTATAACAATAAAGAACAATTATCCCCTACCTCGTATTGATTATTTATTTGACCAACTGCATGGAGATCAATAATTTTCTAATATTGAACTTCGATATGGATACCATCAGTTGTTTATGAAGAAGGAAGACATTCCAAAGGTAGAATTTCAAACCAGGTACGGGAATTACGAGTTTATAGTAATGCCTTTTGGATTGACTAACTCACCCTCTATATTCATGTATCTAATGAATAGAGTTTTCAAGGATTATCTCTATGATTTTGTGGTGGTATTTATTGATGATATCTTAGTATAATCCAAAAGCTATGAAGATCTTGAAAATCACTTGTGCATTATTCTGAAGACTCTTAGAAGACGTGAATTATATGGGAAGTTTAGCAAGTGTGAATTCTGGTTTCTGGAGATCTTTTTTCATAGACATATTGTCTCTAAATATGGAATCTCTATTGATCTTTCTAAGACAGTATCAATCCAATAATGGCCAGAACCAATGAATATAACCAAGGTGCACTATTTTTTTGGATTTGTAGGTTATTATCAATGTTTCGTCCATAATTTTTCTCGATTAGCTAACCCATTAACGAAGCTCACATGTAATGGGGTTAAATTTGTTTGGGAGAAAGGGTGCGAAGAATTTTTCTAAGAACTAAAGAAAAGATTATTCAATGATCCTATATTGACTCTACCATTGGAGAATAATGGGTTTGTTATTTATAATGATGCATTTAAGAAAGGACTTGGTTGTGTCCTTATGCAGAATGATAGGGTTATTTCTTATGCATCACGATAGCAGAAAATTCATGAGCAGAACAATACTACTCATGATATTGAGTTAGAAGCTATAATCATTACATTGATGATTTGGAGACACTATATCTATGTTGAGAAATGTGAGATTTATACTGATCAAAAGAGTTTGAAGTATATTTTCTCATAGAAAGAACCCATATGAGGCAAAGGAGATGGCTTAAACTACTCAAGGATTATGATTTCATGATAAACTACCACCCGAGGAAGTCAAATAAGGTTGCAGATGATTTGAGTAGAAAATATCATGGAGTTTTGAACAAGATGAGAGTTGAGAGGGATCCTATTTTCATGGATCTAGTAAATATGGATATGGGAATCACCATGGAAGGTGAAACATGAATACCTTTTCAAATGGTTTCAAAACCATCTCTACTAGAAAGGATAAAGAGTTCTCAGACTGATGATGAAGAATTTCAAAAGATGAGTAAAGCTAAAAATGATGGGATATTGAGTGAGTTTGTGTATGCAGATGGGATTTTGAAATTTGGGAGGAGACTTTGTGTTCCTGATATACCTGATCTAAAAAGGGAATTGTTGGATGATGCTCATAGTTCCAATTTCTCTATACACCCTGGGAGCACCAAAATGTATTGTCATTTGAAGGAATATTTTTGGTGGGACAACATGAAGAGGGATATTGCTGATTTTGTTTCAAGATGTATGGTTTTTCAGCAAGTGAAAGCTGTAAGGCAACAGCCTAGAGGAGTCATGCAACCTATTCCCATAATTGAGTGGAAATGGGATAATATCACAGTGGTCTTTGTCATGGGACTACCAAAGACTCCTAGAAGGAACGATGAAATATGGGTCATTGTTGATAGTCTTACCAAATCAGAACCTTTTCATGCTATAACAGAAGTTCTACCGCTTTATCGTCTAGCAAGGCTATATATTAATGAAGTTTTGAGACCTCACAGAGTACCCCTGTCGATTTTTTCTTATCGTGATCCCCATTTTGCATCAAGATTCCAGAAAAGTCATCAGAAATCCTTGGATAGTGAACTTTGTTTGAGCACTGCCTACCACCCTCAAACAGATGGACAATTAGAACGGAATATTCAAACCATAGAAGACATGTTGGGATCTTTCTGACTTGACATTCAGTGTATGTGGGATCAATATTTATGTTTGGTAGAATTTTCTTATAACAATAGTTTCCATTAAAGTATTCAGATGGCACCATATGAAGCGTTATATGGAAAGAGATGTCGCACACCAACCTGTTGGTATGATGTAAGTGAAAGAAAACTCGTAGGCCCGGAACTAGTAGAGGAAAGGATAGAAAGGTGAAGGTAATCAAAAACCACATCAATGAAGCTCAAAGTAGGCAGAAGATCTATGCCGATAACCGAATGAAGGATTTGGAATTTTAGGTAGTAGATCATGTTTTCTTGAAGGTATATCCATGGAAGGGAGTTATACATTTTGGTAAGAAATGTAAATTGAGTCCCAGGTATATAGGACATTTAGAATTTCTATGACGAATTGGGGTTGTAGCTTACCATTTGGAAATGCCGCCAAATCTCTCCCAAGTTCACGATGTGTTCCACGTATCAGTGTTGAGAAAATACATGCTTGACCCAACACATGTACTCACATATGAGGAAGTAGAACTGGAACACGATCTATCTTATTGCGAAGATCCTGTCAGTATTCTTGATACCAGAGAACAAGTGTTGAGAAACTGGACGATGCATCTGGTAAACGTTCTATAGATAAACCATAAAATGGAAGAGGCAACATGGGATACCGAGGAACATATGATGAAGAATCACCCAAGTATTTTTATGCAGTAATATTCTATAAATTTTGAGGAAAAAATTATTTGAAGGAGGGGATAATGTAACACCCCATGCTTCTACGGAACACTTCTCTTTGAATAATACAATAGTGTGTGTTTTACGCAACTTCGAGTTCTAACACACACCACCACCAATCAAACTAGACGTTATGAATAGTAATACCCACTTTTTGAAATTTTATGAATTTTATCTTTCAAAATGGACTTCATATTTGGATTCTGAATTTCAAAATTAGCCTAGGGTGAATTATTGGTATTTTTCTGAAAACTTTCAATTTTTGATGAATAGTGAAAAAACACTGAGTTATAGTTGAAAAAAGATTTTTTTTAATAATTATTTATTTTATTTAAATTTAATTAAGGGAAAAATAGATACATAATACCTCTATAATTTCAATGTAATTCATTGGAGTTAGTTTAAAAGAAATTTACATATATAAAAATCTTATTGAACTTCTCACCGTCTTTTACCCATCTCCAAAGAGAATTTGGAAATTCATGTAAAACATAATTTTATTGCTTCTGTGAGTGAAATTTCAAAAATACAAGAGAAATAGTTAATATCAAGGAGTAAAATGTGGTTCATTAAGGTAAAAATAATTTTTGGTTAATAGTTTACTTTTTACATTTATTCACCAACGTTAAAAGTAAATATGGTAATTAAGGGTAAAAATGTTATTAATATTACCCTAACACATGTTCTAATTCTATTAGACATGCATATCTCGACTAAAATCAACCATAGGAATAAAATATAATCATTTAGGTCCACTTGGATTATATTAGGACATTTATTATTATTTAATTCAAAGAAGAGGTAAAAGAGTTAAAATCAACGTTTAATAACTAAAACATTTTTAATATAGGGTTATTCATAAGATAAATTCGATTATAAAATTTCATTAGAAATATAAAACGTTCTCCTACATCATGGTATTTTATTTATAATTTTTTTTCATTAAATAAATAAATTTAGTTATGAAACAATGATGATGGAGTAATTAACTTATTCATGAAAGAATCAAATAAATGGTATTATAAATATTAAAATAAATATAATTTCAATGTTTTTATGACATACATGAATTTTCTAGTTGAATATGAGATGTTAGTATTGATTCCATGTATTTTTTTGAAGTAATAATGTTGTTATTATTTTAACAAAAAACAAATACCAAATAGTGTCAAAATTGACATAAATAGTTTTTGAAACAAATATTATATTATTAATTCATATAATGGTCCTAAAAATATAATATTAATCCGAAAAACTTATATAATAATAAATATTACATTAATGGAACAATAGGGGTTTGATTGACAGTATATATTATGTTTATTAACCATATAGTGTAAGAATACAAGAAGACATGGTAAAAGTTAAATTATTTAACTTAGAGTTAAATCTAAATGATAAGTTTAAAATGGTAACCTAAACTTGTCTAAAACATATTGGTTGAGTTTTTTTAGACCTATCCCCACCTTATACATTAAATAATAATCATTTGAGATATTATAAATGTAATATTAATTTATTATAAAATAATATTTTATGTTTTTCCTAAGGTGCCCCTCACCCCTCTTATAAAAGGGCACTCCCCCTTCTCTCTAATTCACACCTTCTAAGCCATTTGTCTTGGCCAAAACCTGACCGAAAACCCTCTCAACTATCCTCCCTTCAACCCAGATGCCTTATATTGATCAGAAATCCAACATAAGGAGACCTTTTGATCAAATAAAAAGGAAGAACCTGAAGAAGAGGTAATGATTTCACCACCCTCTTTTATGTTCCTTTCTTCTTCCACCTCCTTTTTCTTTGTTGTTTCCATTCTAAAATAACAACTCCAGTATATTCTATATACTGTGATTTTATTATAATTATGGTACATCCAAATTCATTATTCTATCCACCCTTTGAATGACATGTCACCATATGTGCGTACGTATGGATTACCGTCTCCTCGACGCGATGACATTCATTTCCAAGTTCACCATTCATCGACGATTATAAAAATATATATTACAAATAAATATGTAATATATGACATAATAATTATACTGGAGATATATATATTTATATATATAATTATTTATGTACTTACATATATCTTATTCACCTACTTCCGTTCAATACTATATGAAAATGGAAACAACGTTTATGCGTACGTATGGACTACCATCTACATAAACAGTGTTTTCCATTTCATATATACCCCTATTATAAATATTTATATTCTAAATATATATGATAAATAAATCATGTTATATATTCTGGAAGTATTTAAATCATGATCAAAGTGATATAATCATGAGTAAAAAAATTATTTGAATGAGGGGAGAATGTAACACCCTAAGCTTCTACGGTACACTTCTCTTTGAATAATACAATAGCGCATGTTGTACGCAACTTTGAGTTATAACAAACACAACAACCAATCAAACTAGACGTTATGAATAGTAATACAAACTTTTTAAAATTTTATAAATTTTATCTTTCAAAATGGACTTCATATTTGTATTCGTAATTTTGAAATTAGCCTAAGGTGAATTTTGGGTATTTTTCTGAAAACATTAAAATTTTGATGAATAGTGAAAAAACACTGACTTATAGTTTAAAAATGAATTTTTATTTAAATAATTAATTGTTTTATTTAAATTTAATTAATTCCAAAATAGATACATAATACCTATATAAGTTCAATTTAATTCATTGGAGTTAGTTTAAAATAATTTTAGATATATAAAAATTTTATTGAACTTTTCACCGTCTTTTACCCATCTCCTAGGAGAATTTGAAAATTCACGTAAAACACAGGTTTACCAATTATGTGAGTGGAATTTTAAAAATATGAGAGACATGGTTAATATCATGGAGTAAAATGTGGTTCAATAAGATAAAAATAATTTGTGGTGAATGGTTACTTTTTACTTTTATTTACCACGGTTAAAAGTAAATAGGGTAATTAAGGGTAACAATGATATTAATTTTACCCTAACACATGTCCTAATTCTATTGGAAAAATTTATCTCGACAAAAATAAGCCTTAAGAATAAAATATTATCATTTAGGTCCACTTGGATTAGATTTGGACATTTATGATTATTTATTTCAATGAAGAGTTAAAAGAGTTAAAATCAAAGTTTAATTACTAATTTATATAATATAGGGTAATACATAAGATAAATTTGATTATAAATATTAATTAGAAGTTTAAAAATATTTCCTACTTAATTTTATTTTATTTATAATTTTTAGACATTAAATAATTTAATTTATTTATGGAAAAATGCTGATGCAGTAATTACCTAATTAATGAAATAATAAAATAATTGATATTATAAATATAAAAATAAATTTAATTTGAGACTTTTTATGAATTACACTAATTTTATAGGTTAATATGAAATTTTATTATTGAATTAAGTAAATTATTTTGAAATAATCATGTTGTTATAATTTTCAAAAAAATCAAATACCAAATAGTATCAAAATTGACATAAAAGAGTTTTTAAAACAAATATTATATTATTAATTGATATTCAATTCCTAAGTATATAATGTTTGGCCAAGAGACATATATAATGATATTTGTATCATGAATTAACCACTTGGGGTTTTCATGGATTTATATAGTAAGTTTATTAACCATATAATATTAAAATACAAAGAGACATGGTAAATGTGAACCTAATTAACTAAGAGTTAAAACTAAAAGATAAGGTCAATATAGTGACCCAAACCTGTCGGAAATATATTGTTTGGGTGGTTTTCGACCCATAAACAAATTATCTTCTAAATAAGTCACTTTGGATCCATTAGAACCCGAATATGAATTTATTATAAAATAATATTTCTAGCTTTTCCTAAGGTGCCCCTCACCCCTCCTATAAAAGGGAACTCTCCCTTCTCTCTAATTCACACCTTCGAAGACTTTGGGCTCCGCCAAACCCTGCCCAAATATTCTCTAAACATCCCTCACTTGAACCTAAAGGCCTTAGTTTGATCGTAAAGCCAGCCTAAGGATCCCTTTTGATCAAATCAAATGGATGAACCCGAAGAAGAGGAAATGTTTTCACCACCATCTTTCAAGTTCCTTTCTTCTTCAACTTCTTTTTTCTTTGTTATTTCCATTCTAAAATAATAAATATTTTATCTCCTATATACATTGATTTTATTATAAATATGGTATAACCATATTCAGTATTATATCAATCCCTTTAAGGACATGTCACCATATGTACGTACGTACGGCTTACCGTCTCCACGTCGTCCTGTAATTGTTATTCAATACATTATAATTTTTATGTGTATAATAATGATGTGTAATTAATGTAAATAATAAATATAAAATGATAATTATTCTGTATATATGATACACCACCCAATTTTATTTTATTTTAATATCAAAATAATGATATTGTCGCTCGTGCGTACGTATAGACTACCCTCTCCACGAACCCAATGAGATTCATTCCCCATCATATCTATTCAAGAAAAATTTTCATTTGAAGGATAAAAATAATGATTAAAGACTTAATATAATTCTGGATATGAATAACATACAACCAATATATAACAAACATGGGTTACATAACAAATTATATAAAGGAAAACGAATCATTTAACACCCGAAACAATGATAATACAAAGATATTACTAACAATGCAATGTTAAAAGATCATATATGATATCATATTAATGTATATGATTATTGAATATTTTAATAACAATTATTTCACCAGTATACAGGAGGTTAACCTACCATCATCCAAGGAAAAGTACAAGGTGGGGGTTTATTTCAAAATCACTCCATTATCCGAGGTTGTTTATACGTAATTATCTAATGGGACCTTTTTATCATCCACATACATGTTTCTTAAAATGTATTTCAAAACATTCTTACTATTTTACAAAATATGGGTTAACATCATTTAAACCCTTGTTTGACTTTTTATAAGATGTTTATAAAGGAATCTTTCCATCGGTTTCCAAACAATTTCCTTTTTAACCTTTTCGACAGAATTAAGGTAAGAATGTATTTTTTTAACTTATATGGAAGGTTTGACTACTTTCCACTATTATAAAATTTTCGTAGATTCCCTTACAAGCTTATAAGAATATTTTCAAAGTAAATGTTTTATTTTAAAACTATGTGACTTTTAAATGATTTAAAAAAAGAGATATTTCTCTCAAATAGTTTTGATTACATCTATGTCAATATCCTTTGATGTATTTCAAGCTTATTTGAAGTTGATTTATTATGATAAAAAATGTCCATATTGTATACAAGGTTTTGGGATATGTTTGACTGTGGATGTGTTATTTTTATACCATTCATGGTTTATAGAGAAAGTATTGACATTTTGTATTCTAGTTTTAATACGAATGTTTATGTTATGTTTAAACCTATTCATATGAGAAATGCAATGGACTTAATAAGTGACGGGTGGAGCCTGCTATAGCTCCTCGATGCATCGGTAGGTCTCATGAGACAAACTAGTGTCCATGCATAAGGCCTTGACAAAATCTTATTTGTAGTCTTGGCACAAGGCCTTGACTATGTGGTTATGATAGTCAGGCATTATGTATTACATCATTATGAAAGTGGTTATTGATATTTCATGTGATTATTCGATTATTAGAATATCCATGTGAATGAGTAAATGGAATTATTTCATTTTATTTCTACCATATTATGGTGATGTTCAAGTTTAAAAGGCTTTTTTTTAATTATACATTGCCTTAAATTTATATGCTTATTTCATAATGTTTTTGCTATATTGTTATCCTTACTAGGAATCTGAGCTCACCCCTTTCTATGTTTTATTTTTCCAGGATGTGAAGAAGTATTTTATGAATGACCTGCATGGATTGTTTGAGGGGATATGAGTGTGGTCTATGAACATAATATTTTGTTGTAGTTTTTCACATTCTGATGTAATGTAAAATTTATGACTGTATCTAGTCATTCCAAGGCTACTAAACTAATCGGTCTTTCGATACTTGATATTTTGTGATCATTCCAATGTTATGTAATAATGCACCGACTCGGGGTAACTACGGTCGGGGTGTTACATATAATGAATTGAAATAAAATTGTAGTTATTATATAACTTTTATATAATTATTCTAAATATTAATTCCATTTTTTCAAATAAATCATTATAGTGTGACAAAAATTACTTTTAAAATTATCACATTTGACATGTAAAAACCCATTTTTAGAAAAATAAATATTTTTTTGATTAAAAATTATGATTAAATCATAATCAATATTGGTGAAAAATATGACATTAATTGCACTTTTATTAACACAATAGTATTTATTTAGCTTTTAAAAAACTGAAATAGAACATAACCTTATGAAGATAGAAGTAAAATAAAAAGTAGAAATTTTTATTATAATAAAAGATTACTTATGTTTAAAAATTTAAAACATAGGGTTTTTAAATAAAATTAATATTTTTATCTGAATACTTTTACACCATAATTATTTTTTCCGATGAGTAATTTTTGAGGAGTTTTTAATTCAAACATACCTCATTATGTATTCCGAAGCATTATGTTATTATTAAAAACTATATTTTTGACTATTCAAATAAAACAACTTATTTTAAAAAAATAATCCTATGGTGATAAATTTTTCTAAATCGAAAAAATAAATTTCATTTGGTTCGATTCAAGTTATAATATTTTTGATTATTGATTTTATGGTAAAACATAGAAATATAATAAAAACTATTTTCATAGGAAATTATCATTTTAAAATTTTCAATATTGTTGTGTTTTTTTCTTATTAATTAATAATTATATTACTGTTAATATATAATTCATAAAAAATAATATATATATATATATATATTTGTTATTTTTTTGAAATAAACTGAATAAATATATAATTTCTGAAGAAAATATATTTCAGGTATAACATTATCTTACTAGTTATTTTTTATAAATAATTGAATTTTATCATTTCATTATTATTAATAGTGTATTTTATTATATTTATACATGTATTTAATAATGTAGATTCCTATATTTTTACACACCCATTAAATGTCTACATTTTAATGGTTATATATTGCTTCATGATTATTTTCATTTTGGTGTTATATGTGGAGAAATCCATTGAACACATTTGGTTTTAAAAGGGAATAGAATTTAAAATCCTATGGTGATACAAAATTCTCAGAAAATAAATTTTTTCCTCAAAATTTTAATCATCACTTATCTATAATTTTGATATATCTCATTATATTATTTAAAATTAAATTTCAATATTAATATATTAGGTATAATTAGGAAACACATATTTTCCCTTAATCATGTTACCTAATTGGTTCATTATTCCTTGGAAAATATTTTCTCTGTAACTTCATTTTCTACAAAATAAGTTTACTCCAATTACATTAAGCCATTCCCTTAGTGTTTACTTCCAATTACTTTTATAGTTGGGAAATTCAATCTTCTTTCCTTTATTACTATTATCTATCGAACTACTTTGAGACACCATACTATTCTTTAATGGTAATTTTAGAGATTCAACTATATTCAAATTATTAATCATAATTCATTTTAAATGATTAAAAATAACCATTTTATTTCTCTGTCCAAATATTTTCCTATATGGTTTCTCATTATGAAAATATATGAATTTTCTATTATACACTATAAAAATGTTTCCTTCAGGATTATTTTCTAATAAAAAAAAATTAATTCAAGTGATGAATAATTAAAATCATAATATGATTATCGTAAATTATTTCATTAAAAATATACCTTGAAATCTAATACACCATTAAACCATCACATTATCTTTTAGTTAAACCTAAACCACTATAGGTTTAATGTATGCTAATTTTTGTTGGTTTCTATCTTATAATTTAACCCGATATCTTGAGATAATAATTATTTTATAATGTCTCAAAATGATAATGTTATTTTCCAAGGAATATCTCTATGGACTAGTCATCCATGTGTGGAATATTCATCCAACACATCTTGAACATAATAATAATCAAGTTAATACACATAAATTATTTTTATCTTGATTAAACCTTGGTGGATCTATGTCATATCCCTATACACTTACTAGTATCAATATAGATATGTAATTTATATGAAACCACACCAAATATAATTATAAAATATCAAGAATTTATCTTATACATAGACCCATCCTCTGGTTTATAAATATAGATCACTCATCATAATTCCAAAAAAACATCACTAGTCCCCAAAAAAATATCCAAATGATTCTCTTAAACCAAGTGAGATGAAAAAAAATAAACATATATTTATTTTATAAAATTTACATAAGACAACCATTACATCTCATAAGTAATCACACAATCCTAAGAGGTGATGGTTTTGTGTCATTGTGAAATTTCATAACAAAAAAACATTTTACGTTACTTGTGTATATTTCTTCATAATTAATCCACACTAGAATCCCATATAATCATCTCATAAGTCATATTCATCTTTATTACATAGAGAATAGAAATAATAAAAAGGGGATATCCCAAATGCATAGTAAGTAAAAACGCATCAACATGTCGTCAAGGGTTAGATCATAAGAATGTGAGAAAATATGATTTGGAGAGGAATATATTATTAAAAATTAGAATGAATAACATGAGTTATATAAAATTCATGATAGTTGAACATGTATTCTCAATGTAATGGACATGTGTTATTAAATAAGATTGTGAGATAAACACAAGAACATGGAATAAGGGAATACTATTATAAGTTTATAGGATGATAAATGAATATAAAGAAAAATTGAACATGAAATAATATGAATTCATCAATGAATAATTCCAATAAAACATAACATACTTTGAATTCAGAACTGATCATTCACCATGTCTAACAACCTAAAATTAACATGTCAATGTGTTCCATGGTTTTCTCAACATGAAAAACTGATCAAAAAATAATCTAATATATATATTATTAATAATAAAAATTTGAATTATGAACATTATCAACCCATCATTGAATTAGTTTGAATGAAAATGAGTATCCTCTATATGAAATATTTATATAAATAAAATAAATTATCCGTTAAATAAATATAATTAAATCAATATAGCTAAAAAACTCATTTTATGTTGAGTTTTTCAAAACATTTCATTTTATTTCAAGAAAATATATTTATTGTGATTCTAAAATTATAAAATACATTGATAATATGAATAATATATTTCTGATATAATAATTATAAACATATATTAATTAATAATAATTAATTTAAAAAATTTAAAAAATGAATAATGTCACCAATTTTTTACTATATTCCAAAAATTTAATATAAGTATTGAATAATCTAATTTTAGAAACATTATTCTAAAAAATTGGAATTATTTGTTTAGATTATGAAATATAATATAATTTTAAAATTATTTTTATTATATTTTGATAAAGAGAATGTTTTATAGGTGAATACTGAAAAATTTTATTTTTATAAAAACATAGTGTTTATCATATTATTAGTATTTAATTATGAATTTTTTTAGCATCCCAGGATATTAAAACAATAACATTATGTTCTATGGTGCACACGACACACAACATAGAGCTTAAAAAACTTGTTACATAATATTATTTTAATATGACCTTTATAAACATGAAATTAAATTTATGGTAATGAAAAGAAATAATGAAATTATGAAAATTTTATATGGGTTATACATGTATTAAATAAATAAACTGGTTAATAATTTATAATAAATGAAAATAAATCTTTTTAAAAAACATAATTTTTTTGGGAAAAATAGATTTTATGAGCACACTGTGTTGTTATATTAATAAATTAAATTGATAACTATATATTATTTTTTTATCCAATTTATAAGTTAAGTATTCAATAAATATTTGTATCGTTCATATAATAACTTTTCTAGGCATGGGATAATAATAAATAAACTTTTATGTGTAGACATTATATTATTCTATAAAGTGGGTTTGTTGTTTTTTTAAACTTATTTTAAAATTAATATATAAAATTTTAGAAAATTTATTTTGAAAACTTACATTAATTTTCCAAATAATAGAAAAAAAATTATTTGAAAGACATGTTTTCATAACTTGTAGGCTTTTTTGGATTGATATTGTTAAATAATGAATTTACTAAACATTTCCTCTTCTTTTATAGAATTTAAAGAATGTTATTTTTGAAAAAATTGTTTTAAAAATAAAATATGAAATATTAATTTATTATTAAACCCATTTAGGTCTTTTGAATCAATTTTTTTTTAAAATTTGATATAAATAAATTTGTGTACAAAAGAAAGGCATTTCATTGAAGAACATAATTTCTCATTGTGCTTGTGGGATTAATTGTATATTAAATTGTTCTACTTCCCTGAATTAATTTTTTTAAAATGTTTAAAATATTTGGAATCATAGTAATTAATATTATGTAAAAGTTTCATCTTTATTTTTATTTATAATTAATCGTAAAGATATAAAAAATTAATTATCGTAGTTAATGTTGAAAGAGGGGTCTGTTTGTTTTATGTGCCTTCATTAATACTAATTTTCCGCAAGCTTAATAATTTTATTTGATATATTTTATTTCATATTTATAATAAATGGGTAAAAATTATATATGTGTATCATTTTATTAATTTCTAATGGATAAATTACCATGGTATGTAAAAAAACTAGTTGTAGGAGTAAAAACTAAAATTGTATAATTGAGAACCTTATTAGTTAAGGAATAACATGTTAAGAATATTATTCATTTTTACTGGAGGCATATATTGACATTATATTGGATAAAATCCATATTTTTTCAATTTTTTACACACAAGGGTTGAGGGTGAGTTCTTATTATTGTATATTTTTGGATACTTACAATAATGTTACTCCTTCACAATTATTAAAGGGAACCTCCTCCCCTCAATTATTCACACATATTGAGAATTTTCTCTCCACAAAACACTGCCGAAATATCTTCAAAAATCAATATCAATATTTTGTATATTCTTTTATAAAAAAAATACTAACCATAGTATAAGTCCCCGGCCTTAAACCATACTTAATATTGATTTAAATGAATAATTCACATTGAGGATCTTTTCAGGTTTAGAGTTTTATAGAATTAGGACATAACTATTACATTTCAAAAGATTACAAAGTAGACACTTATACTAAGTTTCCATAGAATAAAACTCTTAAAAAGAGACATGTCGAGTTCCATGTTTTATATATCATGACATTACCTTGATCCCATCCTTGACCCTATTCCACATTATGTCCTGTGAAAAACATTTCAAAAAAACTTGGGGTGAGCATAAAAAGTTCAGTAAGGGATACACAAAGAATGAAAACTGTTAGTTTATCAAAACAACAATTAAACCATGTATACTTTATCAATGTAAAAATTTTCACCTTTATGAAATAGTAGAAACTCTTCAATGAATAAAAGATCAATACTTACCCTTTTGTAACCAATATATTACCATAAAACCCATATAAAGAACACATGACATATGAAGGTAACATGGGACATAAACATACTTAAATGGACTAACCATACGGTCGACTTCCACACATACCTAATGGAATATCCATACGGCCAACTTCCATACCCAATTCATTGGAGGTTATAACGTAACCACCCGCCCTGGTATTCATGGAACCACCCGTCAAATGGTTAATCACGTAACCACCCGTCAAATGTCCAAGTACCATTATAAAATCACAAGACATAAAAAAAATATAATGGAAAGGAAACATTTCCACACTTGATAACAATATATCACATAAATATATTGACGTAAAAAATCCATTATAAAAAACCCTTAAAATACCAAAATACATAAAACAGTATATAATATTTATTTAATTTAAAAAAAAACATTACGGCTTGTTGAGGAAGCCAAAGACCAAATAATACTCGCGGCGGCGGAAAATGTCGTTGTCACTGCGTACGTTAAAAGAAACATTCCTTTTTTGTCATTTATTAAAAAGCTTCATAGAAGAAGATTACTTTTGTATAAAAGTAAAAGTCAAAGGGGTTTATACATCGTATAAAATAATGATGTGTATAAAATGAAATATGCCTCAATGAAAGGAGATTGAGACGAAGTCCCTTACCTCGGGTCTGACTTGACTCGATCGTTCTTTAACATCCTGAATATTAAACATGGGTTAATTTCTACTTGCTTAAGAACCTTTTTCATGTTCATTATTACTTTTATATCACTTATTACAATGTTATAAACATTATGTAATCATTTCAGTTAATAATTTTTTTTTGTCGGTACTTGGTTCTTAAGCCGAAAGTGGACTTCTTACAATTACATGTTGTTTGTGTGGTCAAAGGTTCATTATATCCAGAATGATATTCATGATTTTGATATCATATATATCATATATATCCAGCATATACATGTATTTATAATATTAAATAACCATTTATAGGTGAGAAATGAAATGCACCGTTCATGGAGATGGTAAGCCGTACGTACGCATGAACACTACTTTCATTTCTATGTCATATTAATGGAAGTAAAACTAAATTAGAGATATGTATATTTTAATTCCAGAATTATATTAATCATTTATATGTAACATAGATCATATATACCCATTATATATATGTACTTATAATAGTACATTACATTTGGGGATAAGAAATGAAATGCATCGTTCATGGAGACGGTAAGCCGTACGTACGCATGAACACTACTTTCATTTCTATCTCATACATTAATGGAGAAAATAATAATTATATAAAGTAATATTATAATTTCAGAATAAAACCATATATAATAACTTTAAATCCATCCTCTATACCTCTCGCATATGGCATTAACGAATCAAATCACTTTGAGGGGGCGGTAGTCCGTACTTCCTAAAATGAAGATATCGCACATACCCATAATGGAAGAAATAAAGGTATGCCATAAATGAAAAATACAGAAGCATAAGGAAAACATAAACATATTATATATCATATATAAATATAGTGACATCTTAATGGCCACCTTTTAAGGTGTTAGATGAATATTGAACAATCATCATTTCGTGAGACAGAAATTCGCCATCCATGGAAACAGTATGCTCTTTAACCATTAGATGAAGGTGTGTGTAAGTGTAGCTAGAATACTTCTTATATAAACATACTAGTATATTGAGGATACTGTTTTTGTTACAAATGAAATGAATAAAAATAGTTCAGGGGGCTGGAGAAGCAAAATAAAACAAAAGAACACAAGTGAAGACATTACCATAAAATCAGGAAAATCTCTTAGATTTGAGCTCAAAGGATTCCTTGGGAAGACTTCTGACCAAAGTGAGGCTTCTAGGAGTAATAGAGGGATGTGGAGAGACAAAATGGGCAGGGTTTGGCCGAGCCGAAGGCTTTGGATGAGTGGGTAAGGTGGTAGAGGTGGAGGCCTTTTATAAGAGGAGAGGAGGGGCACTCTTGGAAAGTAAAGAAATGTTACTTTATTTTAAAATGAGTTTCGGATTTAAAAGGTCCCACATTGATATAATTCGAGGATAAGGTGATAAGGGTTCTAAATCCAACCATACAATATGTTTTTGACAAGTTTAGGTCATATATTTTACATTATATTTTCCTTTTATTTAAATCGTTAAATAATGAGGTCATCGCTGCATCATCATGGTGTCATAAATAATTTAATTTATTTAATGTCTAAAAATTATAAAAAAAAATATCATGATGTAGGAAATAGTTTTATATTTCTAATGAATATTTATTGTCAAAAATATTACTTGTATAATCCCATTTAAAAATTATTTTAGTAAAACAACTCATGTTTGTGACATTTTAATTTTAACATTAAATAAAAAGTTTTTAATGTCATTTTTCTACCAATGTGGCTCCATGGGGTCACCAAGGTGAACCATGGATTGTCTTTGTCGGCCATGAAACATCTAATAAGGGTTGGACATGTTTCTAGGTCATTTCATATTATTAAAACATTATTTTTACTTTAAACTACACTAATTACCTCTAAGCGCGATTAAAAACTTATAAGTTACTATTCACCAAAAAATTATTTTAATCCCATTGCACCACATTTTACTTCTCAATGACAACCATGTATGTCAGATTTTTGAAATTAAAAACACAGAGGTGGTAAAATTTCATTTAAATAAAATCAGTTTTTTTAAGTACCACTTAGTGGTTTCACTATTCATCAAAAATTGATGTTTTTCAGAAAAATAACAAAAATTCACCCTAAGCTATATTTGATATTACGAATTCAAAAATGAAGTATATTTTAGAAAATTCAAAACTTATAAGTTTAATTAATTAATTTAATAATTAATTCCTGCTGTCAGAGCAAATAGCGTGTTTTTATGAAACAATAAGTATCAAAAGATTTACAGTAGATTAAGTCTGATTTCAAATTGAAATTAATTTCAATGACCACTATTTGATTAAATGGTACAAATAATCTAATTTCACTTGAAAACCAATTAATACGGTAATATAATCATATAAATAAATTATATTAAAAAGAGGTTTTGAATTAAAATACAACATTTTTCACTATTCATTAAAAATGAACTTTATCGGAAAAATACAAAAAATTTACAAAGTAAATTTTGATGTCCCAATTCTAAAAAAAGAGTTTTATTTGGTCTAATAGAATGTATAAAAGTTTCCATAACTATATTTAATGACGGTTCTGCATCAAAATCCGATAAGTGAACCTTTAGTGAAAATTAGGGTATAAATGCCTAAAATTGAATTCTTTTTGTATTTTAAGCCTTTATCTTTTATTGGATAAATGTAAAAAAATTTAAAAACATCTATAATAATATTTTAGTTATTTCTACCCATTCCCGCCAATACAATGGCTATGTGTTAACTACCATTTAAAATAATATTATTTTATTACTAGTGTGAAACGTAAGATTTCAATGAAACTCTTTGATGTGTATCAGGTACGCTATCAAACATAGAAACCCCTTTAAAGTAAAATTAATATTTAATTCGTAAATATTAATAAATATGAAAATGATTTATTCTTTATTTACCTGGGATGTTACATCTTTCCCCCCATTTGGGAATTGCATCCTCGCAATTTTATTCACTTATCAAAATAAGTGGGGGTATTTATCCCTCATAGAATTTTCAGATTCCCATGTTGCCTCTTCAACCATATGGGTTTTCCACAAAACCTTTACCTGGTGAATTACCTTATTTCGAAACACTTTCTCTCTTCGGTCAAGAATCTGGACTGGTTGTTCTTCATAAGAGATATTTTCTTCCAACTGAACTACCTTTGGGCTCAAAACATGAGATGGATCTGGCATATACTTTCTCAACATAGAAACATGAAAAACATTGTGTACCTGAGATAAACTCGGAGGTAAAGCCACTCAGTAAGAAACTGATCCAACGTTCTCCAGAATTTCATATGGTCCAATGAACCTTGGACTCAGCTTTCTTTTCTTACCAAATTGCATCACACTTTTCCACGGTGAAACTTTGAGAAAAACAAGATCACTTACCTCGAAAGATAGATCCTTTCTATAGTTATCTGCATAACTTTTATGTCTTTTATTAGCTGTTTTCATGTGTTTCTGATTCAACTGAACTTTTCTGCCATCTCTTCTACCAATTCTGGTCCCATCAGCTTCCTTTCACCTACTTCATCCCAAAAATCTGGAGTTCAACACCGCTTCCCATATAATGCCTCAAATGGTTCCATCTGTATACTGGAATGAAAACTGTTATTATAAGAAAACTCAATCAAAGGAAGATGTTGGTCCCAACTTCCCTGATAATCCATCGAACAAGCTCGTAGCATATCCTCCAAGGTCTGAATTGTTCGTTCTGACTGCCCATCTGATTGAGGATGAAAATCTGTACTAAAATTTAATTCAGTACCCAACGACTTCTGAAGGCCTTTCGAAATGTTAGAAATAAACCTGAGATCACGATTAGATACAATGAAGAGGGGAACTCCATGAAACCAGACTATCTCTTTAGGATACAATTAAGAAAGTAGATCTAGAGAGAATATATCTCAAATAGGAAGGAAATGAGCAGATTTAGTCAGTCAATCAACAATAACCCAGATTTCATTATTACCTCAAGATGTCCTCGGTAATCCCACAATAGAGTATATGGATATATTTTCTAATTTCAACTCTGGAACTGGTAAAGGCTGCAACATCCCTTTCGATAACTACTGCTCTTCATTAACCTGCTAACAAGTCAAACACTTCATAGTAAAATCAGCAATATCCCTTTTCATTCCATCCCACCAGTAATACTCTCGCAGATCTATGTACATCTTAGTACTGCCAGGATGAGCTGAAAACGTAGAACTATGAGAATCACATAACAACTCATCCTACAACTGTGAATCACAAGGAACGCATAATCTCTTCCCAAATCTCAAAACACAATCATTATCAATGTTGAGTTCAGGCAACATACCCTTTTGAACCAGCTCTACCTTTTTCTGCAACTCACTGTCTTGCTTCTATGCTTGCTTAATTATATCTGATAGAGAAGATTTCACTGATACCTGAAACAAAATAGAAGGCCATCCTACACCAACAACTTCTATTCCAAAGTTCATCAAATCAAAAACCAATGGATCTCATTCCAAACGTAGCATGGTTAATGAAGCATTACTTTTTCGACTCAAAGCATCAGCCACTTTATTTGCTTTCCCTGGATGGTAATGAATTGTACAATCATAATCCTTGATTAATTCTATCTATCTCCTCTGTCTCATGTTCAATTATTTCTGAGTGAATATATATACTTTAATCTTTTGTGATCGTTATATATTTCACACTTTACTATATACAAATTATGCCACCTAATTTTTAATGCAAAAACAACAACAGCTAATTCCATGTCATGTGTAGGGTAATTTACCTCATGAGTTTTCAACTAATGTGAAGCATACACAATTACCTGATCATTTTGCATAAGGAAACAACCAAGTCCTTTTAATGAAGTATCACTATAGATAACAAACACACCATACCTGGAAGGAAGTTCCAAAACTGGAGCATTCACCAATCTTCTTTTCAACACCTAAAAACAATCATCACATTCTTTTGTCCAGATAAACATAACACCCTTTTGAGTTAGCTTGGTCATTGGACTAGATAACCATGAAAAATTTTCAACAAACCTTCTATAGTAACCTTCCAAACCAAGAAAACTACGAATCTCAGTTCCATTTGTAGGTCTTGGCCATTCTTCAACAACTTTTGTTTTTACAGGATCAACAATTATGCCATTTTTTGAAACAATGTGACCAAGGAAAGAAATTTTTTGTACCCTAAACTCACACTTGCTGAATTTTCCATACAGTTTGTTTTTCTTTTAAGGTTTTCAAGATAACCCTTAAATGAATTTCATTCTCATCTTTACTTTTAGAAAACACCAAAATATCATTAATAAAAACAACCAACATTTTTCACCTGAGTCAACTGAGCCATCACTGCAACAAACAGTTTAGTTATGATTCAGACCATCTCAGGATACTGATTTGAATGGTCATTTCCCTCTCTATGCCTTCCCATATAATCTGTTCTATTTACTCTATGAAAAACCAATCTTAAAACAAAAATATCTTAGGATAAGCAAAATGGTAATCTTCAAATGCTATATCATATCAATCATACCATAAATTAATTTATAATTTAACACTTTTCTAACTACTAAAGTTGTCTAAACCGACCTATGATACCAACTATAAGGCCCCGACCTTAAACCTTAATTAATATTGAATTAAATGACTAATTCACATTGAGGGTCTTTTCAGGTTTAGAGATTTATAGAATTAGGACAAAACTATTACATCTAAAAAGATTACAAAGTAGACTTCTACTATATTTCCATAGAATAAAACTCTTAAAAAGAAACATGTCTTGTTCCATGTTTTATATAGCATGACTTTACCTTGATCCCATCCTTGACCCTATTCCACATTAAGCCCTATGAAAAACATTTCAAAAAAACATGGTGTGATCATAAAAAGCTCATTAAGGGATACACAAAGAATGAAAACTATTAGTTTATCAAAACAACAAGTAAACCATGAATACTTTATCAAAGTAATACTTTTCACCTTTATGAAGTAGTAAAAACTCTTCACTAAATAAGAGATCAATACTTACCCTTTTGTAACAAAAAGATTACCATAAAACCCATATAAAGAACACATAACATATGTAGATAACATGGGACATAAACATACAGAAATGGAATAACCACATGGTCAACTTGCACAAATACTTAATGGAATATCCATACGGTCGACTTCTATACCCAATGAATTAGAGTTTATAACGTAACAACCCATCCTGGTATTCACGACACCACCTGTCATATGGTTAATCACGTAACCACTCGTCAAATGTCCATGTACCATTATAAAATCATAAGACATAAAACAAATATAATGGAAAGGAAACATTTCCACACTTTGATCACAATATATAACATAAATATATTGAAGTAACAAATCCATTATGAAAAACCCTTTTCAAAACCAAAATACATAAAATAGTATATGGTATTTATTTAATTTTAAAAAAAACATTATGGCTTGTTGAGGAAGCCAAAGACCAAATAATACTCGCGGAGACGGAAAAGGTCGTTGTCACCGCGTACGTTAAAAGAAACATTCCTTTTTGTCGTTTAGTAAAACACTTCATAGAAAAAGATTCCTTTTATATAAAAGTAAAATTCAAATGGGTTTATACACCGCATAAAATAAAGTTGTGTATAAAATGAAATATGCCTCAATGAAAGGAGATTGAGACGAAGTCCCTTACCTCGAGTCTGACTTGACTCGGTCGTTCTTTAACATCCTAAATATTAAAATTGAGTTAATTTCTACTTGCTTAAGAACCTTTTTCAAGTTCATTATTACTTTTATATCACTTATTACCATGTTATAAATATTATGTAATAATTTATGTTAATAATGTTTGTTTTGTCGATACTTGGTTCTTAAGTCGAAAGTGGACTTCTTACAATTACATGTTGTTCATGTGGTCAAAGGTTCATTGTATCCAAAATGATATTAATGATTTGGATATCATATATATCATATATATATAGAATATTCATGTATTTATAATATTACATAATCATTTAGAGGTAAGAAATGAAATGCACCGTTCATGGAGACGGTAAGTCGTACGTACGCATGAACGCTACTTTCATTTCTATGTCATATTAATGGAATTAAAACTAAATGAGAGATATGTATATTTTAATTCCAGAATTATAAAAATCATTTAGATGTAACATAGATCATATATATCCATTATATATATGTACTTATAATATTATTACATTTGGGGATAAGAAATGAAATGCACCGTTAATGGAGACAGTAAGCCGTACGTACGCATGAACACTACTTTCATTTCTATATCATACTTTAATGGAAAGAAATAATAATTATATAAAGGTATATTATAATTCCAGTATAACATAATATATAATAACTTTAAATCCATCCTTTATATGTCCCACATATGGCATTAACGAATCAAATCATTTTGAGGGGGTGGTAGTCCGCACTTCCTAAAATAGAGATATCGCGTATATCCATAATGGAAGCCATAAAGGTATGCCATAAATGAAAAATACAGAAGAATAAGGAAAAAATAAATATATTATATATCATATATAAATATAGTGACATCTTAATGTCCACCTTTGAAGGTGTTAGAAGAATATTGAACAATCATCGTTTCGTGAGGCAGAAATTCGCCATCAAAGGAAACAGTATGTTCTTTAAAAATTAGATTAAGGTGTGTGTAAGTGTAGCTCGAATCATTATTATAAAAACATACTAGTATATTGAGGATACTGTTTTTTGTTATAAAATAAATGAATAAAAAGATTTTATGGGGTTGGAGAAGCAAAATAAAACAAAAGAACACAAGTGAAGACATTACCTTAAAATCGGGTAACTCTCTTAGATTTGATCTCAAAGGCTACCTTGGGAAGACTTCTTCCAAATGTGAGTCTTCTAGGAGTAATAGAGGGATGTGGAGAGACAAAATGGGTAGTGTTTGGCCGAGACAAAGGCTTGGATGTGTGTGTAAGGTGGTAGAGGTGGTGGCCTTTTATAAGAGGAGAGGAGGGGAACTCTTGGAAAGTAATGAAATGATACTTTATTTTAAAATGAGTTTCGGATTTAAAAGGCCCCACATGGATATAATTAGAGTATATGGTGATAAGGGTTCGAAATCCACCCATCCAATAGGTTTTTGACAAGTTTAGGTCTTATATTATACATTATATTTTCATTTTATTTAAATCGTTAAATAATGAGGTCATCATTGCATCATCATGGTGTCATAAATAATTTAATTTATTTAATGTATAAAAATTATAAAAAAATATATAATGATGTAGGAAATCTTTTTATCTTTCTAATTAATATTTATAGTCAAAAATATGACTTGTATAACCCCATTCAAAAGATGTTTTAGTAAAATAACTGATGTTTGTGATTTATTAATTTTAACATTAAATAAAAAGTTTTTAATGTCATTTTCCTACCAAAGTGGCTCCATGGGGTCCCCAAGTTGACCCATGGATGTTCATGGTAGGACATGACACATAAAATATGGATAGGACATGTGTCTAGGTCATTTCATATTATTAAAACATTATTTTTACATTAAACTACAATAATTACCTCTAATCGCGATAAAAAACATAAAAGTTACTATTCACAAAAAATTATTTTAATCCCATTAAACAATATTTTACTTCTTAATGACAACCATATATGTTGGATTTTTTAAATTCAAAACACAGAGGTGGTAAAATTTCATTTAAATGAAAAATCAGTTTTTTTAAGTACCACTTAGTGGTTTCACTATTCATCAAAAATTGAAGTTTTTTAGAAAAATACCAAAAATTCACCCTATGCTATATTTGATATTCCGAATTAAAAAATGAAGTTTATTTTACAAAATTCAAA
This sequence comes from Viscum album, assembly GCA_963277665.1. Classification (NCBI taxonomy): domain Eukaryota; kingdom Viridiplantae; phylum Streptophyta; class Magnoliopsida; order Santalales; family Viscaceae; genus Viscum; species Viscum album. The sequence continues at coordinate 1,956,054,583 of OY728125.1, forward strand.
ACATATAAGTTTCATTAAGTAATTTAATTATTAATTCCCACTATCAGAGCAAGTAGCGTGTTTTTATGAAACAATAAGTATCAAAAGATTGACACTAGTTTATGCCCGATTCAAAGTGAAATTAATTCCAACGACCACTATAGGAATAAATGGTAAAAATATAATCTAATTTAACTTTAAAATAAATTAAAATGGTAATATAATCATATAAATAAATTGGGATAAAAAGTGGTTTTGAATTAAAATACAACATTTTCAGTATTCATTAGAAATGAACTTTATCGAAAAAATACCAAAAATTTACACAATGTAAATTTTGATGTCCCGATTCTAAAAAAGAGTTTTATTTGGTCCTATATAATTTATAATAGTTACCAAAACTATATTTAATGATGGTTCTCCATCAAAAGGAGATAAGTGATCCTTTAGTGAAAATTAGGGTATAAATGCCTAAAATTGAATTCTTTTCGTATTTTAAGCCTTTATCTTTTATTGGATAAATGTAAATTCATTTAGAAATATATATAATCATATTTGAGTTATTTCTATCCATTCCCTCCAATAAAACAGCTATGTGTTAGCTACCGTTTAAAATAATATTATTTTATTACTAGTGTGCAACGTAAGATTTCAATGAAACTCTTTGTTGCGTATCGGGTACGCTATCAAACATAGAAACCACTTTAAAGTAAAATTAATATTTAATTCATAAATATTAATAAATATGAAAATTATTTATTCGTTATTTACTTGGGATGTTACACATAGGGCCCTTAATAAGTGATCCACAATTGGTTTTTCTAAGAGAATGTAATAAACTTCACTATGCTCTTTCTTTGTACTTATTCACTTACAACATTCATTCATATCCTAATAAATCAAATATAATAACACCAGTATCTAACATATTCTGAAATTTTATTATATTGATATTATAACCTATATTCATGTTATATTTCATCAAATAGTTAAGGAAACTATCATTCATGTATGTGATAGACTACCTAATTATGAACCGATGTAATTCGTTTTAAATCACATACTCTTATGGATGGTGGATATAATGGATTTAATGTCGACATATAATATTAAGGTAATGTTTATCAATATGAATAGGTAATAAAATAATTAATTTCATACCATACCATTCAACAAATAATTATTACATCGTTTGGGAGAACATGTGGACCACCACGTCCACAAAATGATCTGATTTATTCTTCTTCAAAAAAAAGATAAGGTATATATGTTTATTGAAGTAAAATATGTAGTAATTTTGATATAATAATTATTATTTAATGATAAAACAAAAACTATCACCTTCCTATAATATCAATCTTAAAATAGAAACATTACTCATATACGTAGGGATTATCATAATGACTATTTTTTGGATATGATGTAATAATGAAAACTTCTACCGTAGAAAACCTACCTATTTTATTTTGAATATATAAACACAATATCATCCAAAAATTTTATGTAAACATAATTGATTATGAAATTAACTATAAAGTGGTGATAAATATAATAAAATGTGTAATAACATTTAAAAAGATTATTAATCATTTTAATAATTAATATAAGATTATTATTCATGATGATAATGAATATTGATGACAAATAAGACTTACGTTATGATATTCCATCTCAATTTCTTTTCACTAAATAATATTTTAAGGTAATACATATAATTTATTGATTATGGTGTATATACTATTATTTTTGAATGTTATATCATAAATACTTCACAATTCATTATATTTTGATTTTAAATTCAATTTGTTTCATCCATGGGGATTTGAATTGAATGTTATAAAGATATATGTTTTTCATAAAATAGTATTATTTTATTAGTTTATATAACTTATAAAATAACTATATTAGGTTAAGATTATGTGTGTAATGGTTATTTATTTAAGTTGTTCTCCTACATTTTGTTTTTGTATTTATATTTCATATAAATAATCAACTCATTGATTAATTATCACTTCAATGTTATGATTATTGAAAGAGTTATTATTTTCAAATTGTTTTATTTGTGACATATGTTATTTTATACACGTATCTAATATTCTAAGGTCTATCTAATTCCTTGTTGATAATATATAACATGAACATATTTATATTCATAGTATATATTTTTTATTTTGTGTTATTTCATTCATAGAGGTTATAATTACAAGGTTAAACTATGGTAAGGGTCTATTTCATAATCAATTCATTTTTCTAGCTTGTTTATGTTTATATTTATATAATAAGAATTAAAATATATTTCATTCTAAAACCATTTTAATTTTCTATTCCAATGGATAATTTTTAAAAATACATTTTTTCCTCTAGTTTTCCTATTTTAGAAATATAAATGATACAAAACATGTTTTTAAGGAAAAAAAATGTTATTTAACATTTTTACATGAATATATTCATCCATTACCATTATATAAAGAATGTTATCAATATTTTTTTAATCATCGAAAATTATTTATTGTTGGAACTTTTACCCATATTTTACATTTAAAAAATGGTTTAAGAAGAATCTTCCTTTTATTTCTTATGTGAGGTACTTTTTAACATTTCTTACAGAAATGTGAATACAACCATTTCATTAACATAATTGAAATGAATATGAAATCCCTTCATCTTTACCACATAATTATTTGATGCTTTTTCATATGGTTATTATGTTATTTTCATTGAATTCTTTTTTTTTGAATAATCTAAAACTTTTTATCTTTTTAATTTTATTTTCAAATTGAAATTTTTATTTTACTCAAGATTGATTTTAGTTATATTTCTTTATAGAATGTCTTCTTATTAATGAAAAAAATATATTTTATTTTACCTATGGTGCACTAGGGGTATGTTTTAATTATACCATCTATAGTTTTTTGGATGATTTATAATTAGATTGACTATGGAAAATATTAACATTTTGTATGCTAGTTTTTTAATATAAAGGTATATGTTGGTTATAGAAATAAATATTATTCACTCATTTCATTTAATGAATTCATCGGACTTATTATGTGATTGGTGGTGAATATTTTATCCATTGGATGCATTAAAATTTCTCATGAGAAAATCTAGGTAATGTATTTAGTCGAGGAATTACCCATTAATATAAGATGACATTGTTTGAGGTCTTGAAGGTATGATTTTGATCTCTAGGATTATTCATTCCATCATTATGAGATTAGGTATTGATTTCCATTGGATATATTTTTTAGTTATTGTATACGTGGATAAGTTTAAAGATTATATGATTACGTATATGAATTATTTAGCAACCATTTATTTCCACTATATTATTATTCATGATCAAGTTATTTATTGAATTGATTGTGTTTTATTATATTTACATTTCTATATTTATTATTCCCAATTAATTATGATATCATCTTTTGTATAAATAAATTCACTAAGAATCTCATCTCACACCATTTTTATATTTTCTTTCCCTAGGATGCCAATATGTGTATTATGTCATATATGCAGCAACATGTTAAAGGTCATAATGGTGTTCACATATAAAATAATATGTTGCATTTTAAGTTTCCAATTTTAATGAGAAAACCATGTATATATATTGTTTTATAACATTACAAAACCATTTGGTCATTTGGGATGTGCTTCCTTTTATCCAGTTCCAATGTAATAATGTAAGCGCCGATAATGGGCTATTAGGGTTAAGGTCTTTATAGCTGATATCAGAGGGTGGATTAGTAGAAACCATCAGTAGTATATTTACTAAATAATATATTAGTGAACATATATCTATTATATTGTTTTAGAATCTACTCTAAAGATACTAAATATATGATTCAGATGAGGATAAAATCATATTTTTTTTACTATCAAGGGTTAATAACTCTAATGTTGATTATAAATATAAAATAATAGATACCACATTTGATGTTTTATTTGATCATATTTTATCATGATTAAGGATATTTTGGGATAAATTTATTTTAATGAACCATTTTATTTATTATATATTTTAATGATAAGGTTATTTATGGAATAATGATTTATATTAATAAATGTTTAAAATTCTTGATAACATTTAGTTTTAATGAGATCAATGATTTTTGGTTAATGATAGTATTTTTCAGAGTGAGTATATTTTTATGGGGAAGATAATTGAGTACCCAATGAAAACTTGTGTTAAAACAAGTTTAAATAAAATACATCAAATAATTTAAAATTTTTAGTTATTCTAAATAGAATATCGACATAAGATCTTATATTTTAAAATTTTTATTTAAGAGTTGTTAAGTATACGTTTAAATAATATAACCAATTTACATTATCTTTTGAAATCAATCTACATAAATATATCTATATATAAAACATAATTATGATTAACTATAAAATTAATGGATTTTCTGTACTTTAAACCAAATTCATTTTAGTGATCCTAAAAGAAATAAAACAAATCATACAGTGAAATAAATGTAAGAGGATTAGTCTCAAGATGAGACATAATACTGTCAACATGGAAATCAAATAATTCGAAGAAAATTATATAAAATAATATTGATCCACAACCCGTATTGAGTATATAAAATATCTAACCAACAGTCTAGGCCATTCATGTATCGTGTTCACAAAAACCATTGAAATCAAATAAACACAAGCTATGTAGGGACCTATTCCACAACATCATGGGATAACTAAGTAAAATAGAGATTTAAGAAGATATAAGGTATCTAACATTTGTAGAATAAGAGCTAGTATGTGTTTGATAAAAGATTGAATCACATACTACTCAAAATGTGAAATAAAAAATAGATAGAGAATGTATAAATATGAATAAACGAATGAGTTTCACCGTATGATGTTCTTTAAAACATGAGACTCCTCAAATGAAGCTTGGATAAGAAATCATGTCATCATTTTGATAAATTTCTATAAAATAGATCCTTGTAATATTATTTTTTAATATAGAAAAAGATATTTATGGTCATTATGATCCACTTTATCCTAGTCATGTGAATGAAAGACGGTGTGTGTAAATCTCTTTGTAAGTGGAACTCTTTGGGTTCTTTAAATACATTTACAACTGACTTCACAAGTACTTTCTTTTATCTTTGAATGTATATTTGCGCATCATGGATTATTCTTCCCAATATTGTATCGTCATGAATGAATAATCAACTGAATCATCTGCATCACTTTCTTGAAAAATGAAACAAATACTAATGCATCCATTAAATAATTTTATAATAATAATTAAAATAATTCTCATAATTAAATTATATAATATAATTATTATAAATATTTAAATGTAAATAAATTGAAATAGTGACGATTAATTGTCTCAATGGTGATAAAAATATAGAAATGAGTCATCCGGGTGGAGACATAAGCTGGTCGTGAGTGAGGACAATGGTTAGTCAAGCTAACGATAGGTCCAACTCAATGATGACTCGTATGAATGGTATATCATTCCAGCACTTTGTAAAATTTATATTTTGAAAGTGGATCCATTAATTGTTTGTGATTTGAAAACATTTATGAATTTATTGGTTCAACATAAATTCAAATAAAATAGTGAGACATTCCAAAACTCATCCAAAATATAATCCTGATGGTGAGCCTTCCATGGAAGTGAATTATCTTCAATTGTGAGTTATTTCTGGTGGTCACTCATCGTCAATTGTGAGTAGAGTTTGGTGGTTGGTTATTTCAACACATAACCACAATTTCTCCAATTAATCTTATATTATAAAATAAAATATCAAAACATAAAACAAATTATTATGAAAATACGAATGATTTTGTTATCATTAAAACAAGGGTTCCAATAACATCCTATGTGATGATCACAAATCATTGAATTTTATAAACCAAGTATTGAATTCCTTTTGGTTTAAAAATATATATGATTAATATTTTAAAACAAAAATATATCATGATATTTGGAAAAAAATTGTATCAAAGGTAGGAGATAATTATAGTATTAAAGAGAAGACGATAACAATGGAATAAATTAAACATATATGGCATCAAAATGAATACCAATACTATTAAATCCTTATATTCATTCTCACCTTCTAAAAAATTATTATGGATAATATAACTTGGTAATATTTCAGTAATAAAGGAGTAAATAAGTGCCAATAAATTTCATAGATTCATTCTCCCCCTTTTGCGATTATCAAAAAATTTAAATAAAATAGTAAATAAAATCAAAATAAATTAAAGGAAGAAAATATACCACAAAAGGGATAAAAATACCCATAGAAGACTAAATTAAAAATCTCAAAAACGTTTACGTTGGGCAGTAGAAATAGGTGAATCCGTTCTCTTACCCTTCTCAAAAGTAGAAGTTGCAATATAAGAAGCTAAGAAAGTTATAGGTATGGAAATAGAAACAGTAGGAATAAAAAAAATTTCTCTAATAATGACAAGAATGAGATGTTGGATAACATCTCTATGGTTCAAAATTAACGGAAGTAAATGAAAAGGTTTGGGTGTAATTGGATCTTTGGTATATCCTGGTCCTAAAAACTCTAGATCGAAGGCTGGAGGATTGAGATGTGTTATGACTTGAATGGAATACTTAGCCGCTACGTCAGTTCCAAAAACATGATAAAAGGGTTTCATAAAATTTATTAATTACATAATAATATTTCATTCCCTTTACATATAACATAAAATGTCCTTTTTCTCCATCATAATCATCTTTAGTTCTAGGGGAATCTTGTTCAACTGATTCACTTTCTCTTTGAAGGCATGAGTGATTGGAGGAATTTTTAGGATCTTAATAAATAACATGAATATAAATATTTAGTACATGTTTAGTGTAAATACATGAATGGTAATAATTTATTTCCTTCAAAATTGTCTCAATATAAGCTCTCATACCATTCACATATTCCCCAACCATAATATTTATATGATCACTATTGTGCTAGATTTCCTCCAACACTCTTAAGGAATGTCAAGTATATAACATGAAGAAGCATGAATCTATTCTCTAACCATTGACCGGAACAACTCAACATGAATTAGAGGAGTAGAATTTAGTATAGAATCCACATAAGAATGTTTTTCCACCATCTCCAACAATACATCCTTCTAACCTGAAAAAAATGATCTCATCTCATCCACTACTAATCTCAATGTCTCCAAATCATTTTCTAACCTCTTATTATCAATCTACACTTTTTGAATATGATGCACCATCTTCCGCTATATATAATGTATCACATGATAAAATATATATCATGCATCTCCCTCACAAAGCTTAGTGACATGAGGTGCATGATTTTTAAAAAATCAAAATCATAGAGAAGAATCACTTTGAATGCTTCCAAAATAGATTTGGTAATGACATTAATTGGAACTAATGAAATGGTTGGTGGAGGAATATCATAGAAAAATATTAGTATTTCCACATCAAAAACTATATATTGTACCAATGATCCCTTAACATCCATCTCTTCTGAAAAAGATGATCGACATTGCATTGGTGGAAATCCATCATCATCAGAATCAGAGTAGTCCAGACCAAGTATAACATACCCTAGAAAGTTATCACATTGATCATTATTTGGTACCCTAAATCTGATAGAAGACACACCATATGACTTACCAACTAGACATTCATCAATATTATATTCAACAATAGGAGGATCAAACTCTATTTTCACATCAACTAACTGACCATCAACTTTCTACTCAGCAATATTATGTGCATTATTTGTTGGAATAATAATTGAATGAATGCCATAGTCTCCATCAAAATGATCAATTAGGTGACTATACCCGATTGGGGATCCCTCCCCCTCAAAAGTTGATTCCATACCGTCCCTAGTAGATCTATCCACATATACAACTAAGGTAAGTTACTCATCATATCTAGATACAATTGATATACCAGAATAATATATAAGTTCCTAAGGAATATCAACATCCTCAACACTAGTGTAACCACAAAGAACATCATGGAAAAAACCACCATGACTATCATATTCATCACCATTATCACCATCTATTCCATATACATTGTCTTCTTCATCCTCTCATTTTATTATTATTATTATTAATCTTCTTAATTTTCATTTTATTTAATATACTTTTATGTTCACTAAATTATTTCATCAACAAAAACCTTTATTTCTTCTTCCTCTATTCCTTCTTTTACGATAGTCTCTTGAGTCAAGAGTGGTCTTGGATGGATTAGAGCACCATAAAAAATACCTAGAGAAACCTTAGGCAGGTATGAGTCACTAAATTCATCCACTAAAAAAAATTTCCCCACCACTAGAGGAATTATCCTCCACTTCATCCTCATATGAATACTCATTCACATCTTCTAGATCCATGCTAGGATATTATAGTTCCATCGTTTATGGAAGGGTGATCAACCAGATTTAATTCCTCATAGATTTAATCAGGGCTATCAAATTAATATCTCATCTAGGGGTTACAACATTTCTTTACTCATTTACAAATCACCTTTTTAATGAAAAATCATCTACATCCTACGATGGCTTATTATTCCCCAATAACTAGTCCATTGGCCTCCACCATATCTGAAATGAACATGCTATAAATTAGGGAATTCGACATGATAGAATTATTACACATTTTTACCATGTGAACCACCATGTATCTGAATAGATTTTTGTTTTATTCACTTTTCAGAAGTCATAAGTGATATACATCATGATACCTCATGGAGGTGATATCACTATTTCATGGTGAAAAAATTTTCTAAATAAACATAAATAGAAAATTATATTCACCATCAAGCATGGTTTCAATCAGTATTTTTTACTATTCCATGTCCATTAAATTATTTTGAGTATTCCTCATTTAAAAATTTATCACTATAACTTAGAATAGTACATTGATAGTAGTTGTAAATATCATTGTGAGGTACCTTTAGAAATCCCACCAAATTTCTTAATGGGAAACCCACATTGAACATGCTTATTCTTCATCATACCAAATATTTATCTTCATCAATACTCAATTAAATATATTAAAGTAAATGGAAAAAAACCTAGGATATAATGGTCTATCATTATAATAAAATAACTCTAAGAATCTATGGTATGGAGTAAATATAAGTACAAAATACTTACTTCAAAGAAACCACTCATCATGCACTTCTTTATCAAATACCACTACTCAATTCATATGTTGTAGATTCAGTGGCTCTATAGATGAATAACATGACAATTATCTATATATTTTTGAAGTATGTGAATCATCCATAAAATAGTACTAATATTTATTTGCACTAACAATGAAAATAGGCTCAGGTTTTTTGAACGATGTCAGGGGAAGGAGAAAAGATCTTGAGAGAAAGGGCCAATATGAAGATCAAGATTAAGGCGGGAGTGATTGAACATTAAAATTAGACTAGTATTTAATTTATATCATTAATGAATTTTGAAATTTTTATGTATAAGAATAGACTAATTTTATACTCATAATAATAATTAATAAATAAATAACTTCTAAAGATTAATTAGCAACCGAGGATCAAAAACTAAATACTGGTAAACTCCAATTGTGGGTAAACTCCAACATTGGGTACTAGAAAAATATAAATAATAAAAATTAATCATTCATAATTCATGTTTTATGTATTTTATTCTATTAGAAATCAATTTTTGGTTGATGATATCAGCAAGACGATGTTCAATTCCAATGTATTCAATTGTTATCATCTTTTTGAGAATCATCCCTGAAAAAGTGGCATCTAACATCAATGTTTTTTTGTTCTAGAGTGTGATACATGGGATGTTTCCATAAGGGGATATGTGTGAGAGGGTTTTTCCTCAACGCCACCTCTATCATCTAGGGTTCGTGTGGTGCCTCCTCCCTCGTGCTTGATGATTTTGTGCCAGTGGATCTTCTATTTCAGCGGTGTCAGCGTCTTCTCACGGCTGCCTTGTTCTTTTGCACTAAGACTATCTTTCCTCATCCAACTCACCTGGATATGGTCTCAATATGGTGCGGTGCCAGTCTGTGGCTGTGTCCAGCTTCCGCAGCATGAGGATAACGCCTCATATTCGGCGTGTGTGATCGGTGGTACATTAGGGTCCCTCCGTGGAAACCGGATGGCGGTGCCGGGATTTTTCTTGCGGAGGATCTCCTTTTTTGTGAGGATTGATGTTTGGTTTTGGGTTTTTGTGAATGGAGTTTGGTTGTGAACATTGCGGTGATTCATTCTTGACTTGGCATTGTTGATTTCTATGATTTCAGATGTATGGAGGATGATGGCGGTGATTTGATGCCTTTTGTGATGCTTTTCTGTTTGTTTTTTATAATGGAAATGGGTTCTTCACAAGGGCTTCAGATTTACAGGATATGATGGTGATGTGGGGTGGACCGCGAATCCAGGAGCATGCCTTGAGGAGGAGGATTAAAAATCTGAATTTTTGTTTTTATGTTTTGTGATGGATTTTGGAGGCTGTTTGTGATGTTTGAAATTTGGTCTTTTAAGATTTGAAATTTGGCTCTTGTATTGTGAGGTTCAAACATACACTTAATGTTGTTTATTCAGAAAATAAACAAATTTATTTGAGGAAAAGAAGTGTGATACATGGTTCTAATAACTGATTATAGCACTTTTGTTGTCACAAGTTATATGGATATTTCAGAATTGATATCCATGGTCTGGAGAAGTGTGATTGATCCACAAAATTTTATTACAATTACTACCTATAGTTTTGTATTATGATTTAATAGTATATATGGTGAATGTATTTTGTTTTTAATACCCCAAGATACTGGAGATATTCCCAAAAGGTGAAATTTTCTAAAGGTTATTACTTATATCAAACATGAAACCACCAAAATGGGTATCTAAATTACTATCTAAGTCAAATGTTTTTACTCTAGGGTACAACAATCCAAAATGGTGAAGTCCTTGTGGTATAAAAATTACTTATTGTATAAAGTAGGTTTGACTATTTTAGTTTTTCATAAACATGAGAACATATTCACAAAATAAACATAATGTAATGTCGAATATCTATTAAGTATGGGAGACACCAAATAAATCTATTGTTACTAAATTGGTTGAGTTATTTTCTTGCATCATTGAGATCTAATTTATACATGGTACTCATGATAGTTTCACTATACATAATACTATGTGAACTAATATATTTTAATATCTTATTCATATATTTACTTTTTTCTAGGTTAACTCATTATCTATTTAAAAAATTATTGATAACAGATATTTCAATTCACCCATTAAACTCTTCAAAATTATTTTTTCAATATTTTTTTAAAAAGTAGTGCATAAATAATTCATATAAGATCTAATAATATTATCCTCCAATGATATTTGAATAATTAAAATGCCTTTTAAAATTATTTTTATTAATATGGTTGGATCAATTGTTCCTTTAGAAAATCCATTTGAAATAAGAAAATAGTTGATACAATCAGACGAAGTTCTAGAATAATGTTTTAAACCATATAAATATTCTTTTTATTTTAATTACTAGATTACAAAATTGAGCATTTGAAAATAAAGTCGTTTGTTCAATAAAATCAACCTCAACTATATACCCAATCGAGAATTCACTTTTGACATCAATTGAATAATGTTTAAAATAAAAATTTTCTTTAAAGGCTATAAGTATTATAATGGATTTATTTATAGATACAATTAAAATTGTATCTTCCCCATGTTTATAGGTAGTAAATGGGTGTTTAAAAACAAGGTTGATAACTCTTGAACAATAGTAAGAAATAAGTCTAAACTAACTGCACATGGGTACAGTCAATAAGTCTAAATTGTATCTTCATTTTAAATATCTTCTTATTGATTGTACCCATGTGCAGTTAGTTTAGACTTATTTCTTACTATTGTTCAAGAGTTATCAACCTTGTTTTTAAACACCCATTTACCACCTATAAACATGGTCTATTTTGGTCAATAAACAAGTTACCAAACACTTTATCATTAAAAATGTTTAATTTATTCTTGCATATCCATTATCCAAAATTTAAAATTAATTACATTAGTGATATTTTTAGGATTATGGTGTGAAAAGAAATTTTGATGATCATGTTGACTTCTTATAGAATCAATAGTTTCTATACATATATCTAATTATCCAATAATATCATCTAAAGGATAGTATTTAAGAGTCGTAATAACTATAGAAATAGAAGGGTCAATTCCCTCAAGGTCCTTTATAGGATTAGTTATTGGATGTTCTTCAAAACTTGTGGAATTTAATTTTTGTTTCATAAATGTGTTAAAAGGTTTAGAAATTATGTTCAAAGTTTCTATGTCATCCCCAATATTTCCTAAAGTAGTTTTTGGTCTAGGTGGATATGTCCCATAAAATTTTTCACGAGAAGACTCTTCCATAGTCTTGGTTATTTTTATAAAAACTCTATAGTATTTAATTGATGTTTAATATCAACAGTTAATTCGTTCATCATTATTAGATGAATACTTATCAAGAATATCGTTAGTGTTAGGTAAAAAAACTAAAAACTAAAAATCTAATTAATTAATAATAGGAATTAAAATATTATAAATTTCCTAGGTGTTTTTCTTTAAAAGATGTCTAATAGAAATTCTATTAACATTATAGAAGGCTACATTAATATACTCTTACCAAAAGAAGATTGGTAAATCTTATTCATTAATCTCTGTATTAGATATATCTTAATTTTTTTTGACATATTCTTTATAAAAATCCATTCTAGTTTGCATCCCTATTAGAATATATGTTATGGTTATAACTGTTTTGTGATGAAAAATATTCAATATCATTATATTCAAAATCATGACCATGGTCACTTATTAAGGTGTTATTTCTAAGCCCACTGAAGTTTTCTATAGATTTAGAATACATGGTAATATATCATAAAGCATCACTATTGTGATGTAAATGTAATATACATGTTTAACTAACAAATTTATGTACTATTACATAGACATTGTGATTCCCATTTAAACTAGAAAATCTATATGGTTCAAACATGTCAACATGAACCAACTCAAAAGGATGATAAGTTGAATTTTAATTTCCTTAATTTATAATATATCTTGTGTTTCTTATTTTTTTATAGGGGTTTCAGACTTTTTCATTTCGGAAATATTGTTTTAAAAGATCCCTTACTAAACCTTTTCTAGTAATCATTCTATGTTAGTAAATATTAAAATGGCCTTGTAAATCATTCCAAATTTATGTTTCTAAATGAACTAGACCTATGAAAAAACATTTTTTGAAATTATATAATCATGATTTAGATAATACACCATTTCATTTATCAAATAATTAAATAATAAATCATTATTATAATTAAAAACATTAAAATCATTGTTTTAAAACATTTCAAGAAATTCATAAGAACATTGTTGTTAGATTCTGAAAAGAATATATTTGAAACCATAAAAAAATATTTCAAAAACCAAACTACATTAGTGTTACGAATTAAAAAAAGTCCACTGATATTCCATTTATAAATATTACAAAAGGTGACATGACCACCATAAAAATATTTATGGTTCTTAATTTTTGAGTAATCATATGCCTGTAACACCCATAGTCCCAGTACCACATATTTTTATAGGAGTTTTTCATATAGATTCCCTAAAAAAAATTTATACAAAGAATGATTTTGGTACCTATATTTTCATGGGTATAAATATGTAAGTGATTAGGTCCTTAAGAACCCATATTTATCTTACAGTTTTCCTAAAAAATTGTTATAATCCCAAATAAATAAATACATTTTTTGGTCCACTTGAATAAAAAATTTCAATATAATTTCCAAAAGTGGATTTACGAACAAAAGATATCTTAATAATTATTCTCACACTAGGTTGATAAGCTAGAACAATAATATATCTATGATCAATTTCAATTCCATGAATTTTAGTGGTAGTTTTTCTTCCATTAGTAAATCTCTCTATGTATGTTTTTAATTTCACATTTGACAACATTATTTTCATAGTTTCTTTTAATAGTTGAAATTTTTCTTTTTTGCTATAGAATAATATGATTTAATATTAATAGATAAAGAATGTTGTTTATTTATTATTTTGTATTTTTATTTATGACCATTAGAAGCATATTCATAAATATTTTAATATTAATACATTTACTTTTTGACATATCATCATCATTTTCATCACCATAATGATAATAATTATATAAATGAGATACACTAGATATATCAGATATGTTTTTCATGAATTACAAATTTTCTTTGAAATAATTCTCTTAATGAGTTGGGATTGATTCACTAGATATATCCTTAGAGTTAGTCCAAGTTCCTTTCATGGATTTATATACTTTCCATCCTTATCCTAATAATTTATTTATACTTCAACTTAGGACAACTAGGATTAACATGTCCTTTTCTCTTACACTCATAATAAGTAATGTCATTTGAATTATCATATCTATTATGGTACATATTCCAATTTTTTATATTATCATAATTTAACTTGTTGATAAATTTCATAAAAACTTCATCTCGTTATGGGAAATCATAATCCATTTATCCAAATTGTTATGATCTGTACTACTATAAATAAAATTCCCCTATTTATTTAATTAAATGTCTTATTATGTAAAATTGTTATAGAAAAAACATGCACTTAATTTTTTCTATTATACCCAATTTGATTTAATAGACTATTATGGATCATTTTCATTGATAATATAGTCGTTGAACAGTGATCACATGATTTTTATAAATATAGGTTTAAAAAAATAATAATTGACACAACTAAAAGAAGGGATGTCATAAACAAATAGGATCATCTCAAATGAATCCCATTTATGGGAGCTTCTATAAAGCCTCAACCCCATTTATCATAAGTCGGTGCATTATTACATAACAATTTCAGGATCACAAGGGATCAAATCCCAAAATACCGATCAGTTTAGTAGCCTTGGAAGTACTAGATACATTCATATGTTTTACATTAAATTATAAAATGAGAAAAACATCATTGTCTCGATTGACCACATTCTTCCCTTTGACTATCCCTATAGGTCAGTGATAATATACTTTTACACATCCTTGGAAAAATAAAAAAATCGAAAGGGGTGAGCTTGGATTCTTAATAAGGATAACAATATAGAGAAATCATTCGATAATAATCATAAACATTTAATGAAATGTATAAGACTAAAAAAAAGCCTTTTAAACTTAATCATCATCATTATATGGAAATGATAAATCAAATAATTTCATTTACTTATTCACATGGTAATTCTAGTAGTCGAATAATCACATATAATATCAATAGCCAATTTCATAATGTTAGAATGTATAATCCCAAACATTATAACAACATAGTGGAGGCCTTGCACCTAGAATACAAATAATATTTTGTCAAGGCCTTGTTCTAAGACAGTAGTTTGTCTCATGAGACCTACCGATGCATTGAGGAGATATAGTGGCCTCCACCCATCACTTACTAAGTCCAATGAATTCCTCATATGAAAAGGTTAAAACATATAACATTCATATTAAAACTATATTAAAAAATGTCAACACTTTATCCATATACCATGAATGGTGTTAAAAGTACACATCTACTTTCAATCATACCACAAAACCTTCAATGCAATATGGAAAATTTTTATCCAAATAAATCAACATCAAACAAGCTCATAATCCATCAAAGGATGTTGAAATAGATGAAATAAAAAAAATTAGATAAATATCTCTTCATATTTTGAAACAATTTAAATGTAATATAATTATAACAGAAAAAATTTATTTTGAAAATCTACTTATAATATTGTATGGGTAGGTTAGAGGATATTATAATGGTGGGAAATAGTCGCACTGGTCGTATAAGATAAAAAAACATTCATACCATAATTGTGTCAAGAAGGTTTAAAGTATATTGTTTGGAGAATAACAGAAAAATTCTTTTCAAAACATATTTGGTCAAATAATAGAATGAACGACTTTAAAATATAGTATAGTAAATAGATTTTTTAATTCCATTTTTATGAAAACATGGATGAGGATGATAATGAGGTCCCAGTATATACTTACGTATTAACAACCTCATATAAGTAAAGAGATTGTAGAGTTAACCCTTATCTTTTAATTTTCCATAGTATAGGGTATGTTAATATCTTGTATAATAGAAAAATTATTGTTATTAAATTATAGAAGAATCATATACATAAATATGATATCATATATGATCTTCTAATATTGCTTTGTTAATAAAATTTTAGAGGTATCATCATTTCAGGTGTTAACTGGTTCATTTTCCATTAAATGAATGGTTACGAAATCCATGTTTGTTATGGATATTATATATTTAATTCATATATAGAATTATATTTTATCCATAAAAATTATTATTAATCATAAAATGAAAATTATTCATGAATAATTATAATGGGGAATTAATCTCATCGCGTTCGTGGAGACAGTAATCTGAACGTATGCATGAGCGACAATATCATTATATTGATGGTGAAATCGTATATAATAGGAAAGTAAATCATATATACATAATCAATAACATGTAATATTTTTTATTTAAATTAGTTATACTCATTATTATACCCATCCAAATAATAAAGTGTTTGAATAACAAACTTCACCATGACATGGAGACGGTAAGTCTTATGTACACACGTAAGATGACTTTTTCATTTATAGGATGGATAGAATAACGAATATGGTTATACCATATTTATAATAACATCAAAGTATGTATAAATTAATGGATATATTATTTTTTACGTAAACAACAATGAAAGAGGAAGTGGAAAAAAGAAAATAACTTGAAAGAGGGTGGTGAAATTATTACCTCTTCTTTAGGTATTTCTTTTTGAGTTGATCCAAAGCGCTCTATAGGTTGGATTTATAAACACATTAATAACTTTATTTTGAAGGTAGGATAGTTGGGATGATATTTGGGAAGGTTTTGGATCAGCCAAATGGCTTTGGAGGTGTAAAATTAAGATAAGGGGAAGTACCCTTTTATAAGAGAGGTGAGGGTCACTTTAGGAAAAGTTTAAAATGTTATTTTATATTAAAATAAAGTTCGGTTTATAATGGAAAAAAAATTATTTATTTCAATGATAAGGTGGGTATGTGTTGAAAAACTCACAACCAATAGGGTTTAGACTGGTTTAGGTCTCCATATTACCCTTATCTTTTAGATTAAACTCTTAGTTAAATAGTTTGACATTTACAATGTCTCTTTTTATTTTTATATTATATGGTTAATAAACGTACTATAATCTTCCAAGAGAACCCCAAGTGATTCTTTGTTGACATATCTAACCTTATCTTATTACTTTTGCAGAACCTTGGATTTTTAGGAATATTATATCAATTAATAATATAGTTTTTTTTAAAACTTAATTATGAAAATTTTGACTCTATTTAGTATTTAATTTTTTTGAAAGCCATAAAAACTTTATCACTTTGAATAAAATTTATTTAAGAAACCATAACATGTCATATTAACCTAGATAATTATTTTAATTAATCATAAGTCTTAATATACATTTACTTGGATATTTATTATTTTAATTATGTTAATATTTCATTATTAAGGTAATTACTACATCATCATTGTGTCCTAAATAAATTAAAATTTTTAATGTAAAAAAATTATATATAAAATACCATTATTTTTGAAATATTTTTTATCTTTCTAATGAATATTTATAATCGAATTGATATTGTGTGTAATCCAATATTAAAAATTGTTTAGTAATTAAACAATGAATTTAACACTTCCAACTCTTCTTTAAATAAAATAATAATAAATGTCCTAATCTAATCGAAGTAGATCAAAAGGATCATATTTTATTAATAAGGTTGTTTTTGGAATAATTAATCATATAAAATAGAATTTGGACATGTGTTCGGGTAATTATAATATCATTTTTACCTATGATTAAATAATTTACTATTAATCGTGGTAAATAAATGTCAAAAGTTACTATTCACCAAAATTTATTTTCATCTTATTGAACCACATTTTACGTACTGATATTAACCATGTCACTTGTAATTTTGAAATTCAACTCACAGAAGTCATAAAATTATTCTTTATTCAGATTTTCAAATGCTCCTATATGGTGGGAAAAAGAAGGTGAAAAGTTCAATAAAATTTTATATATCTAAACATATTAGAAAATGACTCCAATGAATTATATTGAACATATATAGGTTTTACGTGACTGTTTTCACCTAAAATAAATTAAAATAAAAGGAGCAATCATTTAAATAAAAAAGTCGGTTTTAAATAATAATGCAGTGTGTTTCACTATTCATCAAAAATTGAATGTTTTTTGAATAAAACCAAAAATTCACCCTATGCAATTTTTTATATTCTGAATCCAAAAATTAAGTCCATTTTGAAAAATAATATTTAAAAAATTTCAAAAATGGGGATTAATATTCATAATGGCTAATTTGATTGGTTGTGGTGTGTTAAAACTCTATGTTGCATACAATGCAAGCTACTGCATTATTCAAAGGGAAATGTATCATGGAAGCTTGGGTTGTTACATTCTCCTCTCCTTAAAATAATATCACCCCTGAAATTTCTAGAATAATACTACATAAAAATATTTTGGTGGTTCTTCATCATAAGTTCCTCAGGTTCCCACATTGCCTCTTCAATCTTATGGTTTCTCCATAGAACTTTTAACAGATGAGTCGTCTGGTTTCTCATAACTAGTTCTTTGGTATCCAGAATCTTGACAGACTCTTCACAATAAGACAGATCAGGTTCTAGTCCAATTTCCTTATTGGTGAGTATATGCATTGGGCCAGACATATATTTTTTCAATAACGATACATGTAACACATCATGAACTTTGGAGAGATAGGGAGGCATTGCCAAATGATAAGCCACACCTCCAATATGTTATATAATTTTGAAATGTCTGATGTACCTGGGACTCAATTTACCATTATTACTGAATCATATAACACACTTTTATAAATATACCTTCAAGAAAACATATTCCCCATCTTGAAATTCCATATCCTTCTTCTGATTAACAGCAGATCTATTTTTCCTACTTTGAGTTACTTTGATGTGGTATTCGATAATCTTCACCTTTTCCATTGTTTCCTCAACATTTTTTGGGCCTACGAGTTTTCTTTTACCAACATCATCCCAACAAGTTAGTGTGCAACATCTCCTTCCATATAACGCTTCATATGGTGCAATCTGAATACTTGATCAGAAGCTACTGTTATAGAAAAATTATACCAGAGGTAAATATTGATCCCAAAAACATTGGAAGTCTGGAGAGAAAGATCTCAACATGTCTTCTAAGGTTTTAATAGACCGCTCTGATTATCCAATGGTTTTATGGGGGAAGACAGTTCTCAAACGAAGTTCACTATCCAAGGTCTGCTAAAGACTTTTCCAAAATCATGATGTACTATGGGGATCACGATCAGAAACAATTGATAGGGGTACACCAAGGAGTCTTGCAACTTCATTAACATATAGTCTTGCAAGATGTTCAAGTGGTAAATATTCTCTTTTATCAAGAAAATGTAATGACTTGGTAAGACGATCAACAATGTCTTATATTGCATCATTCCTTATAGGAGTCTTTTGTAGACCCAGGAAAAATTCCATCATAATATTATCCCATTTCCACAAAGTTATGGTAAGAGGTTTCATAACCCCTCAATGTTGTTGCCTTACAACATTCACTTGTTGAAATACCATACATCTGGACACAAAATTTTCAATGTCCCTCTTCATGTTCTCCCACTAAAAATGTTTCTTCAAATCTCTATACATCTTGGTGCTCCCAAAATGTATAGATAAATTGGAGATATGAGAATCGTACAACAATTCCCTTTTTAGATCAAGTATGTTAGGAACACAAAGTCTCTTCCCAAATTTCATAATTCCATCTCCATATATGAATTCAAACAATCTTCCATCATTCACAACATTAATTTTCTTTTGAAACTACTCATCATCAGTCTGAGAACTCATTATCCGTTCTAGTATAGACGGTTTGGAAACCATTTGAAAAATTATTGACGTTTCTCCTTCCATGGTTATTCCCATACCCATCATTACTAGATTTATGAAAATAGGATCCATTTCAACTATAGTCTTGTTAAAAACTCCATGATCCTTTCTACTCAAAACATCTTACACCTTATTTTCTTTCCCCGAGTGGTAGTGTATATTAAATCATAATCCCTGAGTAGTTCATGCCATCGTCTCTGCCCCAGGTTGAGTTCTTTCTGTGAGAAAATATACTTCAAACTCTGGTGATAAGAATAAATCCCACATTTTTCACCATAGAGAGTGTGTCTCTATGTTTTTAGATTAAGTATTACATATGCTAACTCAAGATCATGAGTAAGATAGTTTTTCTCATCAATTTTTATCTATTGTTATGCACATGCAATAACTCTATCATTCTACATAAAGACACAACCAAGTCTTTTCATTGAAGCATAACTATAGATAAAAAACCCATAATTCCCTGATGGAAGAGTCAAGATAGGAGAATTGTCTAATATTCTCTTCATTTCTTCAAAGAATTCATCACACTCTTTTGTCAATAAAAATTTACCCCCGTTAGGTGTGAATTTGGTTAATGGATTAGCCAACTGGGAAAAATTTTAGATGAAACGTCGATAATAACCTGAAAACAAATAAAACCACTTACCTTAGTTATACCCGTCATTGCTGGCCATTAATGGATTGCCTAGGTCATTGAAGGATCAAAAGTTATTCCATCCTTAGAGAAAATATGGAAAAGAAAAGATATATATTGAAGCCGGAATTCACATTTTCCAAACATCCCATATAATTCATTTCGTCTGAGGGTTTTCAGAATAGCGCACAAGTGATTTTAAAGATGATTGTATCTTTTTGAGTATAAAAATATATCATCAATAAATACCACTTCAAAGTCATCAAGATATTCCTTGAAATCTCTATTCATTAAATCAAAGAAGACAGAGGGTGTATTAATCAATCCAAAAGGCATTACTGTAAAATCATAATGCCCATACCAAGTTCGAAATGATGTTTTCGGAATGTCTTCCTTCATCACACACAACTGATGAAATCATGATCTCAGGTTATTCATTGAAAAAGTATTGAGCTTCATGAAGTTGGTAAAATAAATCATCAATACAAGGTAGGGGTACTTGTTCTCTATTGTTATACCATTGATCTCCCTATAGTAATTGCACAACATCATAGATGCATCTTTTTTCTTAACAAAAAGTATAGGGGCTCCCCATAAAGAAACACTAGGGAGAATAAATCCCTTATTACTCAATTACACTAGTTTTTTATTTAGTTCTACTAATTCCTCAATGTCTATTCTATAAGGGGTCTTTGATATTGTCCTTAAACCACGAATTAAATCAATAGAAAATTCAATTTCTCATTCTGGAGGATGTACAAGTAAATCCTCTGGAAACACATCAAAATATTCTTTCACAATAGGTACATACTATATTCAAACATTATTTTCCTCACCCATAATTATTTCACTCTCTTCGTCCCCAATAATTTAATTTAATAGAGCTACTAGGGGTGGATCTAGATAAGAATCAGGTGGTGACATTTCTACTATAAATATAAGGTACTTTTTATCATCATCGAAAATTGTAACCTCATTATTGTTACAATAAATTTTCGCATCATGGTCTGAAATCCTATCCATTCATAGAATTATATCAAATTCAATCAGGTGTATGATGATGAGATCTACAAATAAAGAACATTTATATGCCCTTGTGGGAACTGATTCAAAAAACATTGTTGCGATGATACTTCCCTTAGAATTTTTGACTGAATACTCCCTTGTTAAGTAAAATTGAAAATATCTAATTCTCATAGAAAACTATGATGAAATGAAACAATACGATGATCAAGAATCAAATAAAGCATTGGTTACACTTGAAAAAACCATTAAATTATCTGTGACTGCGAATTTTAGAGCATCAACCTCTGCAGTAGTGATCACATAAGCTTGACCTTTGTCCCTTGGCCTTTTCTAAGATATGTTCCTTTAGCACATAGTACATTTATTTTCATAATTCCCCTTTTCTCTACAATTGTAGCATTCAACATTGACATCCTCTTTCTTTCCCTTGCAATCAAGAGCTTGGTGGCATCTTTCATCACACTTATAACAGACTCACATTTCCATTAGGCAAGTACCGAGCTATTTCTTCTGACATTTACTACAGGATGGGTATTCCAATTTTCCCTTCTTCCCTTTATTTTGATTCCCAGAGTGTTCAGCAGGTCACATTTTCTCTTGGTTTTCTTTAAAGTCGTATGATTTAGAGAATTCTCTATTATTCCTGATAGCACATGAGAAAATATCTTCATATGACGAGAAGGATTGTGAGACTAATACTAGATGAAGAAATGGTTTTAACCCATTAAAGAATCAATCAATCTTACTCCTTGGGTTACATATATATTCTGTTGTATGACTTACTATCCTTGTAAATGTAGCCTCACATGTTTCGACATTCTCATTCTCCTTTGGCGTTAGACAACGAAATTGACTTTCCATATCCACTCGAAGTTCTAGAGGAATGTATTTTTCATAGAAAATATCTTTAAACTACCTCCCATCCATGTTCGATACTTCTTCATCTTCCTTTTGTTTTTGGATTAATGACGACCATTGATCCGCATCTCCAGTGAGGTGATAAAAATCCATGAAATTTTTTTCCCTTTCGCTAATACCTAATGCATGAAATGTTTTCTCTAATTAACATATTCATTTCTCACCTACTAATGGATTTTTACTCCCATTGAATATTGGTAGTTTTTGCCTCATGATGTGTTAAATAGTTGATTCTATGCATTGTGGATCAGGGTGTTCCATACAGGTATGGTTTTTATTTATAACCTTAGTGAGTTGTCCCAGTATGGTGATAAACTGATCAACACCAGTTTCATCACCAGCTACACTATAATTATCTTGAATAGTAGGGAAATCTCTACAAGGATTATGTGCATTGATATAGTTTCCATTCCTTTCACTAGGCACCATTTCTACACAATGGAATATAGTAGATTAGTTTATGAATCACAATACATAATTCCAAACTTGTAAAAAACGTTACATAAATTGAATAATATATGGATGTAATCCATAATCATAAAAAAAATCTTTGAGGAAGAATATAATCATAAATCTTTCATAATTTTTTTAAAGAAAATGTGAATTATCCTAAGTAGGTCCCTCAGGAGTGTCGTAACCAAGAGTGCAGCAAGGCCCGTTGTCATGTATCATGATACCTCGGGTCAAGCCTGAAACTCCTTGTCAGAGTTTTCACTCCAAGGTACGTATTTTCCATAGCAGGCTTTAGCTGCTCATATCCTGACAGGGATGTATTTCTGGGAAAATACACAAAATATCTACATTACACAAATTCTAGGAAGTTCTTCGATACAAATCATCAATGTTTATCTTTGGGAAATGTACTCTAATCAATGTTTATCTAAATATAGTTTCCAAGGTTTGTAATAAACTTCCACCAATACGAACTATAACACAATGACCCTAGTTACCTAGAGTAGGTGCATTATTACATATCATTGGCATGATCATAAGGGATCAAATCATGAAAGACCAATCAGTTTAGTAGACGTGGTAGTATTAGATACATTCGTATGTTTTAAATTTCATAATAAAATGAAAAAACAACAACAACATTGTCTCCATTGATCACATTAATCCCTTAGACAATCCCTGCAGGTTATTCATAATATACATATTTTCTTACAGGGAAAAATAAAACATAGAAAGGGGTATGATCAGATGCACAGAAACGATAACAATATAGAGAAAACATTCAAGAATAAGCATAAAAATTTCAGTTAATGTATTAGACCAAAATACAAGCCTTTTAAACATAAACTTCACACTAATATGGAAAAAATAAATCAAATAATGCCATTTAAATATTCACATGGCTATTCTACTAGTCGAGTAATCACATGTAGTATCAATAGCCAATTTCATAATGTTGGAATGCATAATGCTAGACTTCATAACCACATAGTCAAGGCCTTATGCAAAGACAACAAATAATATTTTTTCCAGGCCCTATGCCAAGACACAAGTTTGTCTCATGAGACCTATCGATGCATTAAAGAGATATAGAGGGATCCACCCATCACTTTCTAAGTCCAATGTAATCATCATATGAAAAGGATTGAACATAAAATATTCATATTAAAACTAGCATACGAAATGTCAATAATTTATCCATAAACCATGAATGGTGTAAAAATAACACATACTAAGTCAAAAAAATCACAAAACCTTTAATAATATATAGAATATTTGTATCATAATAAATCAACTTCAAATAAGCTTAAAATCCACCAAAGGATATTGACATAGATGAAATCAAATCATTTTTAATAGAAATATCTCATTCTATTTTGAAATCATTTAAAAGTCTTATAATTAAAAAATGAAAAATTTATTTTGAAAATAATCTTATAAGAATGTATGGGAAGATTCGATGATGTTATAATGGCGAAAAATAGCTCCACCCTCCATATAAGTTAAAAATACATTTTTACCTTTATTTTGTTGAGATGGTCATAAAGTACCTTGTTTGGAGAATGGTAGAAAAATTACATTCAAAATATATATGGTCAAATAAGGGTATAAATTAAATTAACCCATATTCTAGTAAATAATAAAAATGTTTTGAATTAAATTTTTATGAAAACACGGATGAGGATGGTAAAGAGGTCCCCGTATATACTTACGTATTAAAAACACCGGATTAGTAAAGATATTGTAGAACTAACCAATACCTTGTACTTTTCCTTAGACGAGAGTATATTAACATCCTATATAATAGTTAAATAATTTTTATTAAATTATAAAATAATCATATAAATTAATATGATATCATATATGAACTTTTAATATTGCTTTGTTAATAATATTTTAGTAGTATCATTGTTTCGGGAGTTAACTGATTCATTTTCCTTTAAATTCTTGGTTACGTAATCCATGTTTATTATGGATATGATTTACATGGATCATATACCGAATGATATTATGTTCTTAATCATTATTTTTAATCATAAAATAATAATTACTCTTGAATGATTACGATCATAAATGAATCGCATCGCGTTCGTGGAGACAGTAATCCGTTCGTACTCATGAGAGACAATATCATTATATTGATGGTCAAATCATATGTTGTTGGATGTTATATCATATATACAGAATCATTAACATATTATATTTATTATTTACATTAGTTATACCCATTATTATACCCATTCAAATAATTATGTGTTTGAATAACAAACTACACCACGACGTAGAGACGTTAATCCGTATGCACTCATGTATGGTGAATTTTTCATATATAGGATGGATTGAATAACCAATATGTTTGTACCATATTTATAATAACATAAATGTATGTAGAAGGTAATGTAGTTATTATTTTGATATGGAAACAACAATGAAATAGGAAGTGTAAGGAGAAAATAACATGAAAGAGGTTGGAAAAATTATTACATCTTATTCGGGTGTTTCCTTTTGAGTTGATAAAAAGGGAACTGTAAGTTGTATTTCAGATAAAATAAATACCTATAGGTTTAATAGAGGACATTTGAGAGGATATTTGGGTAGGGATTGGCAATGAAAAATGACTTTGGAGATGTGAAATGAAGAGAAGAGGAAGTACCTCTTTATAAGAGTAGAGAGGGTCACTTTAGGAAAAGTTTAAAATTTTATTTTATAATAAAATCATGTTCGGTTTCTAATGGCTCAAAATATATTTATTTCAATGATAAGGTGGGTATGGGTATAAAAACTCTAAAATAATAGGTTTTAGACTAGTTTAGGTCGCCAAATTAACCTTATCTATTATATTAAACTCTTAGTTAAATAGTTAGACATTTAGCATGTCTCTTTGTAGTTTTATATTATATAGTTAATAAACATACTATAAACGTCCAAGAGAACCCCAAGTGGGTAATTATTGATATATATAACCATATATAATGCATTTTTCAAAAACAATGATTTTTAGGAATATTATATCAATTAATAATATAGTATTTGTTTTAAAAACTCAATTATCTCAATTTTGACACTATTTAGTATTTGATTTTTTTGAAAGCCATAAAAACATTATCAAATCGAATAAAATTTATTTAATTTAGTATAACATATCATATTAACCTATAATATTAGTTTAATTAATCGTAAGTCTCAATATACATTTATTTTGATATTTATATTGTTAATTATTTAAATATTTCATTATTAAGGTAATTACTGCATCATCATTGTGTCATAAATAAATTAAATTATTTAATGTATAAAAATTATAAATAAAATATCATTATGAAGGAAATAGTTTTATCTTTTTAATGAATATTTATAGTCTATTTTATATTGTGTGTAATCTAATATTAAAAATGGTTCAGTTATTTTACATTGAATTTAACACTTCTAACTCTTTTTTAAATAATATAATAATAAATATCCTAATCTAATCCAAGTGGATCAAAAGGATCATATTTTATTCATAAGGTAGTTTTTGGACGAATTGCACTTATCCAATAGAATTGGGATTTGTGTTTAGGTAATTATATTATCATTTTTACCTTTAATTACTTTATTTACTTTTAACCTTGGTAAATAAACGTCAAAAGTTACTATTCACCAAAAATTATTTTAATGTCATTTAAAAACATTTTATTTAATGATATTTACCGTGTCTCTTGAATTTTTTAAATTCAACTCATAGAAGTGGTATAATTATGTTTTATACAAATTCTCAAATGCTCCTATATGGAGGGTAACAGACGGTAAAAAGATCATTTTTTTTATATATCTAACCTTATTATAAGATGAATCCAATGAATTATATTTAAAATATATATGTATTGTGTGTCTATTTTTACCTCAAATAAATTAATATATAATAATTAATCATTTAAATAAAAATTCAGTTTAAAAAAACACAGTTTTTTTTTACTATTTATCAAAAATTGAAGGTTTTTTGAAAAATACCAAAAAATTTACCCTAAGATAATTTTGATATTCCAAATCAAAATATGAATTCCATTTTGAAAAATAAAATATATAAAATTTAAAAAGGTGGGTATTACTATTCATAACCGCTAGTTTGATTGGTCGTGGTGTGTTAAAACTCCATGTTGCGTACAACGCAAGCTACTGAATTGTTCAAAGGAAAACGTATTGTGGAATCTTAGAGTGTTACATCCTTCAAGGGAGATATAATCACTAGGATTTAACTATGAACAATCCCAATATTCTATACAAAAACATAATCATGATAAAAATATTTTTCGGGAGTAGTTCAATCCCATTGAGATCATGGCCCAAACCATTTATGATGAACCCCCTAAGGAAAGTCGCACTAACATGCACCATACTCATAAGGATTTCGCTGGTGTATTAAAGTGATATGTATCCAGACACTATCATTATGAGTATATATATTATTTTATATAGAATAATGAATATAATTTCATCCTATTATGGTTACATTATAAATTATTTTCATTTATATAGAATAAAACACAAATACTATTTTTGGTTAATATTCAAATTCAATTAAAAAATTATTTTGATGAATTAATTTATTTTTTGAAAGAAATAATATATTTATCAAATATTATTATTAATTAAATTTTATTATATATAAATAATAAAATAATTGTTATGAAATCTAATATAATTTTTATAATGGTTTTAAAATATAATTTTTTTTAAAAGATATCATTTCTCAATAAATGTCAATTACTATTTTGAAACTGAAAATGAAAATATTTGGAAAATTAGTTAGATAAAATGAATTCTATTTTTGAAATCCAAATGTCAAAATTATCCAAAGGTGACGATTTTTAATTTTCTAAGACAATAGTATGTTCAGTTAAAAATGAAATAGCATTTAAATATAATATGTGTATTATGACATCATAATGACCCAAAAGTGATGTATTAAATACTATAAATAGTATAAAAAAATAAATACATGTTTTAACATTAATATATTGTGATTTTATATTTATTTTTTTAATTATATAAATACATTTTGATTCCTCCAAAACAATTATTATATTTTAATGTTTTAAAATAGTTTTATTAAGAGTATTACTCACCTACACATAATCAAGGGTAGTATTTTATTATGTTCTTCCATTGTACTTATAAAATAATTATAACAACACCCATTTTGAAAAAATATTTTTAATAAACCATGTAATTTTTTTTGTTTTTAGTTATTTTATTATGTAGAGTCCAAAACCATAATAATAAAGAAATTCCCCCTCACTTCCTATATAAACCGACAAAATATCACATTATATTCACTCAAAATACCTAGATTACATATATATTCTTACCAACTATCTCTAATATCCTCCCAAGGATCCTCTACACTCTCAAGAAGCCCCTTCCAATAATTTTTAGTCACACACTCTAGTAAGGGATCTTTTCATTACTCATATTTAATAAATTATCTTCTTTACCTTATGTATTCTATCTTCATTTCATTATGATAGGATACATTATTCCATATCCCCCATGAATTATAACTTATATACAAGTTGCTAGAGACCCCTTTTCCTCTCATCAACCCATTTATTAATTTTTAAGCAGAGTCACTATGTTGACAACATTTCACCTTGATTTTCCATGCCAAAAAATTTTGTAGTGAATACCAAACCCATTTACAATCATGGGTTTTCAAATTAATAAAATTATAAATCATTTAAATGGTAAATACAGATATTAGTTCCATACTTATTTTTCATGTAATAAATTATGATGATGAATGAATCCATGTTTTATGGTCTATATATCACACTAAAGCATGAGAATGAAATCAAGGTGACATGTGTGCCCAGAACTATATAGCGCTCTAATGAATTGGGTAACATTTATTCTCATGAGTCTTCATGTTGGGACATGGATTAAACATGAATTCATTATGGGACTTTTTCCATCATGAATTCTTTTCATTTATCCTTGACCAATGTCTATGATGAAGGGTTTTATGTTGTTTCCATATATCTCCTCTCTGAATTATAATGATATATCATGTCTAGTTATTCATGTTTATGATTAATACTATTTTTAAGAGCCATTTATAGAAATATTTTCTAACATGTATCACCTTATTCCATTTTTATTCCCTTTCTTATCTTTATGGATCAAATAATTTGTATGTTTATTTCCAGGTTATCTCGTCTAGTTTTAAATGCAAGCATGTTAAGGATGTATTCAATAAAGATATTATTTTTAAAATATAAATTCATATCAAATCTACCAAATTAAAAAATATACCAGACTTATTGATCTTCTATATTGTATTAATAGAAATCTTATGGAATAAATCATGTAATAATGTGTAAAAATTAAAACATTTTTTATAGTTGTTATCATATGAGAAGTTTATTTATTATTGTGATTAGTACTAGAAAGATTTCGAGAAATGCTAAAGGATAAGACTAGGTGTCAGAAAACCCATAAATTTTGGTTATTATACATTAATTGGTTAATTGGGAAAATAAATTCATGTATGGATACTAAATGTGGTTTTGGTTTTGGAACAGAAGCACCTATGGGTGACAACACCGACAAGGTGTGTCAGGCATGAAATAATGTAACCCGGTACACTATAATGAGCCTTAATGCACACAAGGGTGGGCACTACTAGGGGATATGATTTGGTAGCATAATAATATCATTATGAAACTTTCATGAGGGGGAAAAATTCCCCTAAAAATATATGTTATGAAATAGGCCATGGAAAAGATAGACTGATTATTATAAATTCATAAGTTAGGGAATTATGTGTAATTTAATACTTATCTCTTTAATGTTAGTGGATTCCCCCTTTATGTGTTAATTGTTTAAAAATCGTCATCTCTAATTATTATTTTATTCTAGCCACTAGCTGGAAATAGGAATAATCTGCAAGATAGTAAATGTGACGGCCATTGTGATGAATTCCCCAACAAGATGCCCATCCCAAAGGGAGAAGGAATAGAAAAATATATGAAGATACTCTCTAAAATGACACAAGTTATGAATAGAAACCTCAATTAGGAGAGGTATCCAAATCCCCATAAGGGGGAGAAAGATATAATTGATTCCTTTCTACAACAAAGGCCTCCAAATTTTAATGTAACATATGTTCCCTTAATCGGGGAACAATAGATCCGCTCTATTGAGAAGATATTATATGTCCTCTAATGATCTAAAAAAGGGAATTTCCCACCAGTTTTTTATCATAGAGAATTATAAGATGATAATAAGTATACATTGATAAATAATATAAAACCAGAGGAAGATATAAGAGATTTTGGGTTGAAGTAATACTAGGAAAAAATTCAAATAATATTTTCCTCACACTCCATGATATAAAATTGAGTGGTATTTCAATAACCTGATGCAAACATATGTGGAATCTATCAGGGTGTTTGAGGAAAACATCACATGGCTTGCATGATATGCCTCAATAATTTTCATTACCACTGAATTCTTGTTTAACCACTTCTTAGGTGGTCTAAAACCCCCTCAACAAAAATCATGGCTTATCTGTGACTTTTATATCCATGAAAAAATAGAATGATCTGTCCTCAATATAGAAATAGTGATTAGTGACACTCAAGGGTACCATGTGGATAAGAATTTTGAAGTTGGTATTAATTATATTATTCCTCTGGAGAAATATAATGGTGCAAAGAAATTACAATATCCCACTTTTCAAAAGTGTGAAAATATGCACACACAAAAACTACCTAAGGGAGATAAGGAAATGATTTAGTTGTGGGAAGGAAGGGAAACTAGCCAGTGATTATTAAAAGGAGATGCCCACTAATGAGATAGAGGAAAGGAATTATCCAGTCAACTCATAGTTCATTGTTCATTTCTTCAGCTGTAATGAAGCAGTGATCCATGTATCCCAATTAACTAAATCAAGGGTTTTTATATACAAAAAATCTCTATGGAAACTAGTTTGATATTTTTCCATAACAACCTCTAAAGTGGATCCTGAAAATGATGTGGTTACCATTACTATAGTTATTCATCCAGTTACAGAAAATGTACTTATTCATTCTGGTTCTATGTATTCTTTTATATCATTAATTTCTAGAGGAAATATTCAAACACCAAAAAAAATATAAGTAGAGTTCTCAGTGGAAATGGAAAATGTGTTAATAATTGAATCCTCATTATATAATTTATCTGTTTCCACAATTTGTGGTATAAAAATTCCTGTAAAATATTTCATACACCATTTGGTGGAATTTTATGTAATTTTTGTTATGGATTGGATTTCCTTACACTGATCCAACACAAATTTCACAAGAATAAAATCAATATTCATATCACGAATTAACCCCTAATTCTGTACAAGTTCAATAAGTATAGTGAATCGTATTTATTACTGAACATCATAATCATGGAAATTATTTCCCATCGAGAAATAATATCTAGCTAAATTGATTGATTCTATAGAATGGATTATCCTTGGAGACAGTCCTATTGTGAGGGAATACAATGATTCATTTCCCATGTAATTTCTAGGTCTTCATCCTTGTCGAGAGGATTAATTTTAAATAAATCTTATATATATGGCATTTTAATTATCCATGAATCCATATAGAATAGTTGTTGTGGAACATCAGGAGATGAGGAAGCAACTGTGGGATAATATAGATAAAGGGTTCTTAATCCAAAGTTTTTCATGATGGGGTTTACCAGTCCTCTTTATAATGAATAAGAATTTGTTAATGCACTTTTACATTGATTTTGGAGACCTCAACAAGATCAAAAGAATGAAAAATTATCCACTTCCTTAGAATGATGACATGTTCAATCATCTAAATGGATCACAATACATATCCATGTTGGATATATAGTGGGTATTTTACCTTGTTTAGGGTGAGTAAGGATAATTTTCCCAAGATATATTTTCTTACAAGGTACGAACACTATTAGTTCATAGTGACCCTATTCAGACTCAATAATGCTCCGTAAATTTTCATTGAAATAATGAATATAGTCTTTAGAGATTACATTGATTTTTTTGGGAGTATTTATATATGATATTATAATATTATCCAAACCCAATGAGAAAGGAGGGAACCTCATCAACCCTTTCACAAATAATTAGTCAACCGTATTATCTAGATGGGTTAAAGGATAATCCAAGATATGATGTGGGAACTTAGATAAAAATGAAATATATCAGAAAATAAGAATCCTTAGAATTAAATGTGAATTATGAAGAATGTGTGGGATTTGGGTCAAGCCTATGTGTTCCATTAAATCCAATGTTATTGAAGGAACTCTCGGATGATGCACATCACTTAACCTTCTATATTCATCCAGGGAGAACAATTATGTATCGAGTTCTCTAAGAGAAATATTTATGGGACAATATGAAGCATGATATTGGTCAAAATACATCAATGTTCCTTATATGTCATCATGTGAAGAAACAAATAAAAATTTCTAAGGAGATGATTAAACCATTTCCCATACCTATATGTAAATGGGAAAACATAACAATGGAATTTGTTACTGGACTTCCGAATAAATCCAAATGAATCAATTCTATGTTGGTATTGATGGGTAATCCTAAAAATATTTCACAATTCATTTTAATTTTATAGGGTTTCCAACTATATCAAATTTCATTGATATACATCAGATAACTAGAAATGATGCATAGAGTGCCTCTCTCAGTTGTATATGATTGAGATCCAATATTCACCCCGTTGTTCTTGAAGAATCTCAAATATGCTCCAAATTATGGGATTAACATTAAGACAACATATTTACCAAAAACTAACTGTAATTATAAGCAGACAATCCATACATAAGAGGAATTATTGTTATCAGTATCAATTAACTTCAAATGAAGATAATTCAATATTTTACTGGGGTCGAGTTCTATTACAACAAATGTTTCCAATCAAGTATCCAAATTTCTCACTATGAATCCCCTTATGGGAATAAGATCATAACACCTACATGCTTGGATGAAGTTGTGGAATTAAAACTTATAGGTATATAAATGGTTAAATAGTGGAATAGATTGATACCATTCAGTAGCACATAAAGGATACTCAAATATGATAGAAGAGTTATGCTAAAAATGTTATACAAATATTAGAGTTTGATGTTGGAGACATGGTATTCATACTCTTATCTCTATGGTAGATAATTTATTGGATTTGAGAACAAGGGAAAGCATAGTCCATGATATATTCAACCCTTTAAGATCCTAGATCACATTAGAGAGGTAGCCCACCAACATTCACTCCCACATAACATATCTCAAGTACATGATGTATTCCATGTATACCTCTTGAGAAATTACATACTTGGACTCTCACATATAATAAATCAATAGGTGTTGTTATTTGATAGTTTTCTCTCATTTGAGGAGCAGACAGTGAATATCTTAGATCATAGTGACAATGCTCTAAAAAATAAGACAATTCACCTGGCCAAACTGTTGTTGAGAAATTAAAAGATTAAATAAGTGGTATGAGAATAAGAGTAATTGATAAAACAGAGTTAACCTAATCAGTTTTATTGCTGGAAACGAATGTTTCTGCGGTGAAAATTTTTAAGAGGGGATATAGTAACGACACAAATAATTTTAAACTAAATTCCAATTTTTATTTAATTAAATGTCTTATTATGTAATATAGTTATATAAAATACATTAAATTTATTTATTAATTATATCCAATAGGATTTGAAAGTCTGTTTGGTATTATTACCATTGAAAATCTAGCGGTCAAACATTGGTCTCATGATTATTATTAATATAGGGTTTTAAAAAATGCAATTTTCATGGGAAAAGGAAGTGACGACCCTTACTTGTAGGATCTTACCCTATGAATACTTTTTATCAATGATTTTATGGGAGATAAAATGAATGGATTTCCCCTTGAAAAATCATAAGATGAGATCCAACAACATTACATGATAAAAACCATTTACATGAGATGTTTAAGCTCATCGAGATCCCGACCCAGACTATATATGTTAAACCACCACATGAATGTCTCCCCACCACACTCTTTACTATTACGGAGTTTGATGGTGTATTAAGGGGATACGTATCAAGACACTAACAATATGATTATGTAAATTTTTATATATATAATAATGAATATATATTCATCCTATTATGGTTAAATTATAAATGTTTTTTATTTGTATAGATGAAAATTTTTTATTATTTTTGGGTAATATTCCAATTCAATTAACATATTTATTTCGATGAATTAATGTATTTTTTAAAATTGATAAAATTTTGATAAAATTTTATTATTAAATAGTTTATCTAATTATAATTGATAATATAATTTTTATGTGGTCTAATGTAATATTTATTAGTGTTTAAAAACTATTATGATTAAAAACCCAGCATTTCTAAATAAATGTCCAATACTATTTTTAAAGTGAAATAGAAAATATTTAAAAAATTATTTCAATAAAATGAATATTTTTTGGAATTATAGTTCCTAAATTATCCATTGGTGAGTTTTTTTATAATTTTCTAAAACAATAAAAATTATGGGTAAAATTAAATACTGTATAAATATACATTGTGTATTATGACATCATTATGACCAAAATGTAATGTAATAAATAATATAAAGGTTATAAATGAAAAAATAGGTGTTTTCACAATAAAATAATGTGATTTTATGTTAATTTGTTTAATTTTAAAAAATTTTATGAATCCCCCCAAGCCATAAATATTTTATATGCTTTTGAAAACATTTGTCTAAGAACATAACTCATATCCTTTTATGAAAGGGTATTATTTTATTATGCTCAGCACATGAACATATAAAATAATTACAACCAATAATATTCGAACGAAACCATGGGAAACATTATTGGATTGATTGTGATTTCCATTTATTTTTTTATGCTATATCAAAAACCTAAATAATAAAGAAATACCTTTATTTTTCTATATAAACCCATCAAATATCTAATTTTTCATTACTAAAAAAATTTCAAAACATCAATACTATTCTTTCCACATTATTGGATTCTCATAAGGTTCCCCATGTTCTCCAAAATCCCCTCTAAATCATTTGGAGTCAAACACTCTTGTAAGGTATCTTTTATTTATACTCTTAAATCATGTATATTATTTAGATTATATATTTTATCATAATTTAATTATAATGGGATATGTTATTATATATCCTCCTTAATTTAAAATTTATTTCCAACTGATTATATACCTCTTGCACTCTCCTCAATCCATTTTATGATGGTTTATATGGCGTTGTTTTAGTGATGAATTTTCACTGAGATTTTACATGCCAAAACAATTGTGTGGTGAATACTATAACCATTTCCTATCAAGGGTATTCACCATTATGAAAATATAATTCATTGAATTAGGATATACATGTATTTTTTCCACACTCCTTTTTCCTATAATAATCAATGATGATGAATGAATCAATATTATAAGATCTTTATAGAAAACTAAAGAATTACAATGAAATGAATGTGATGGGAGTGCGTGGAATTATATAGCACTCCAATGCATGGATAATGTTTAGTCTCATGAGATTTCATGTTGGGATAAGGAGTGAACCTATTTACATTATGGTAATTTTCGATCATGATGTCTTAGAAGTGATCTCTAAACAATGATTATGATGTAGTATTTTAAGATGTTTCCACATTTCACAAGATATGATTATCATGTTATATATTGTCTCATTGGTCATTTTTTGATTACTACTAGATTTATTCCTCGTTGATATACCTATTTTCTAACATGTATCACCTTATTCCATTTTTATTCCCTTATACAACTTTATACCTAACCTGTTTTTTATTTTTTTCCTCTGGTTATCCCGTGCAGTTTTCAGTGTGATCATGTATTGGAAGTTTTGATAAAGATGTTATTTTTCTGATTTATATTGTTTTGTAATGTACATAATTTCCAATTAAACTAGACTTATTAATATTAATGTTATTATTAATAGTAATATTGTGTAATAAATTATCTATTAAGGCATTATAAAGAGATGTGTTATTATACAAATAAGCAATTCCCTCATCACTATCAGAAGGTGATTCCTCTTCACATGAGATTTTAGCTTGTAATTTATCATTATACTTATATTTTAATGCATTAGTGTTAAGGGATACCACTTTCCTCTTTTATTCCTCATCCAATTCTTAATTAATGTTAAGTTATTCCTTATACTTCATAAACTTCCCAATAAATTCTTTAATAAGTATCTTACCAATGTAATAATATTCGATTATTAAAACTACTATCCCCCACTATATTTATAGAACAAATATCATCATTAGAATAATTTTATCTTTTTCTAACGCTGGATTCCCTAATGAACTCAATAAGTTCACTATATCATTAAAAATGAGATACATATCAAAAATCATCTCACCAAGTTTCATCTTAAATGTCTCATATTTTATTTTATATGTGTTAAATCTCATTTCTTCCCCACTATTAGTTCCATAAAATGAATTAGTCAATCTATCCTATATTTTATAATACATTTTACTAGATTATATCCATTTAAATTCCTCATCTTTTATGTCATTTTAAATAGCGTTCAATGCTTCATAATTATTGTTATAAGAATTTTTACTAGCATTATACCATTTTTTCCTAACAGTCTTAGGTAGCACTTATTTATCATATATCGTATACTATATTTAAAAATACATCCTTTCAATATACATATCCATTTTTATTTTACTTTGAGTGTAGTTATATTCATTAAAAAAAGGAGGTATGTCGGTTGTAGAATATTCTTTTATATTATTCATTTAAAGATCTAAGTATAAAATTAATATAAATTAATGATATTTAAAACACAACTAAAAAACATTTGAAATTATTTTTAAACCCTTTTGATAATAAATCTTATTCGTAGTGAGTATCTCATGTGGGGGGATGGTTAATTGGGTACCCAATAAAAATTTATGGTAATTGTTTTTAACAAAAATCCCTTATATAATTAAAATATATCAATTAATCAAAATATATGATTTATATATGTTTTGATCTTATAAAATATTTCTCGAAGAGTGATTAAGTCTTAGTTAAAATAATATAATGAAATTACATTCTATTTTGAAATTAATATAATTAATCAAAAGCATATATAAAAAAATTAAGATTAAATATCAATGTACTGGTTTTTATAGATTATACCAAATTTAGTTTAAATATTTGAAAATAAACAAAATAAAAATCACCGTGGAATAAATACAATAGGTTCAGTATCAGGCAGAGATATAATATAATCCATGTGGAAAATACCTCCTTCCAATCATATCATATAAAATAATATTCTTCCATAATGCGGAGAAGATATATAAAATATCTAACCAGCTATAGAGGCCACACTTGGACCTCTTCCACAAAAACCATGGGATTCCAATTAACACATTCCACAAAGGGACCTCTCCCACAAAACTGTGGGAATCAAAGTTAACAAGAGAATTAATATGATATCAATTATCTTACATTTAAATCACATGAATCTGTGTGTGTATTTGATAAAAAGTGTAAATCACACACTACTAGAAAGTTAAATGAAAAAACTATAAATAGAAACTATAAATATTTATAAATGAAATATTTTCTCATTCAATTGTTCTATTAAGATAAAAGGTTTTAAAATGATGCTTGGATAAGAGTGTGAGTCATGTTTCTGAAAATTGAAATAAAATAGATCCATATTAGTTCTTTTATTTCTATTTATAAGAAATGATCTAAATTTTTGTCGTGACCAACATCCTCATAGTTGTGTATAGGAATGATGGTTCATGTAAATATCTTTATAAGTAGCACTTTTCAAGTTCTTATAATGCAGTTTGAGCACAATTCTCATATATTTGTATACGAATGTCTATATATGTTTTCATGAAGTAATCTTCTTCACAATATATCGACATCATATAAGAAGAATCATTTAGATCCTATGGTCCTAATACCATATGACTAAAACAAACTTCAATGCATCCCATTAATAGTATAAGAGTAATAAATAACATAATTATCAGCATTAAATTTGATAATAACCCCAATATTAATAATTAGTTTAAATAAACAGAAATTGTGACAATGACTTATGTCAATGGTGAGACAACAATGGCGGTGAGTCATCCTATCAATGACTTAATCATGAAATGATTTAGACCAACGTTGAGTCCAGATGATGGTAGGTTATGCTCAATGGTGACAACTCTCAGTTTTAGGTCATTCTGACACTTTTCAAAATTTCTATTCTAATGGTGGATCATTTAACAATGTATTTTTTCAATACATTTTCATATTTCAAGGTTCATTAGTGAGTCATATATGATGGTTATTCATTCAATAAAATATCCAAAATATCATCAGGATGAGAAATATTCGTTTATAGTTACTCATCTTTAATGGTGAGTCATTTCTTATGGCCACTCATCCTCGATGGTGAATAGAGTTTGACAGTTGGTATTTCCAACACTTATCCAAAATTTCACCAATCTATCTTAAATTATAAAATGATATCATAAAACATAAAACTCATTATATTCACAATAAACATTGTTTTTTTAATTATTAAAACAATTTTTCCAAAAATTATCAATAATGTTTATTTGGCTTTGTGAAAAAAATAATTAGTAAGGAAAACCTATATGGGTAAAAAGTGATTTGATGACTAATGTTATTGTTGAGGTTTATGATCATATCTTTTGGAATGTTATAAGAATTATAATAATATCATTTTATTAAAAATGGTCAACATATTTATCGGGTGTCGACCTATCAAATCATTTAAGGAAGTGGGGAATATATCCACAACCAACATTTGGAAAGGCAAAATGCCCACCACTAGCCTATACGACGTCCTGGTTAGTATGATTTATTTTACTTAAATAGTTAAACAAATAAATGTTATGATGATTATTGAAATATATTCTAGAATTATTATTTTTCATTTGAGATAATTAATGACATTTAGAGAGATATTTTATTGGGTTGAGGTATATATATAACTTTTAGGACTAACATTGTAACATCCCAGGTAAATAAAGAATATGACATTTCATATTTATCCATATTTGTGAATAAAATATTTAAATGACTTTAAAGGGGACGCTATGCTCGATGGCGTACCCAACACGCAACAACGAGTTTCTTGGGAATCTTACGTTGCACTCTAATAATAAAATAATATTATTTTAAATGGTAGTTAACATGTAGCCGTTGAAATGGCGGGAATGGATAGAAATAACTGAAATATGATTATATATGTTTTTAAATGTTTTTACAATTATCCAATAAAGGATAGAGGCTTAAAATACGGAAAGAATTCAATTTTAGGCGTATATGCCCTAGTTTTCACTAAAGGTTCACTTATCACCTTTTGATGTTGAACTGTCATTAAATATAGTTTTGATCACTCTTATACATTCTTTTGGACCAAATAAAACTCTTATTAAGAATCGGGACATCAAATTTTACTTTGTGTAAATTTTTGGTATTTTTCTGATAAAGGTCATTTTTTAATGAATAGTGTAAAATGTTGTATTTTAATTCAAAACCTCTTTTTAATATAATTTATTTATATGATTAGATTATCTTTTGAATTGGTTTTAAAGTGAAATTAGAAAATATTTTTACCATTAAATCCAATAGTGGTGGTTGGAATTAATTTCACTTTGAAATCGGACTTAAACTGGTGTCAATCTTTTGATACTTATTGTTTTATAAAAACACGCTATTTGCTCTGACAGCGGGAATTAATTATTAAATTAATTAATGTGACTAATATGTTTTGAATTTTGTAAAACGGACTTCATTTTTGAATTCAGAATATCAAATATAGCTTAGGGTGAATTTTTGGTAATTTTCTGTAAAACTTCAATTTTTGATGAATAGTG
Source organism: Viscum album (assembly GCA_963277665.1). NCBI lineage: Eukaryota > Viridiplantae > Streptophyta > Magnoliopsida > Santalales > Viscaceae > Viscum > Viscum album. Next base: position 1,956,094,554 of record OY728125.1, read on the forward strand.
AAACCACTAAGTGATAATCAAGCAAACTGATTTTTCAGTTAAATGAAAGTTTACCACTAATGTGTATTGAATTTTGAAAATCCGACATACATGGTTGTCATTAAGAAGTAAAATGTGGTTCAATGAGATTATAATAATTTTTTGGTGAATAGTAACTTATTAAGTTTTTAATCGCGATTAGTGATAATTAGTGTAGTTTAAGGTATAAATAATACTTTAAAAATATGAAATGACCTAGACACATGTCACAACCCTATTGGTTGTGTCATGGCCGACCAAGACAAGCCATGGCCTAACTTGGGGACCCCATGGATCCACTTTTGTTGGGAAATAACATAAAATACTTTTTATTTAATGTTAAAGTGAAAATGACACTAACATAAATATTTTTACTAAAACAATTTTTAAGTGGGGTTATACAAGTCCAAATTTTGATTATAAATAGTCATTGGAAAGCTAAAAAGATTTACTATATCATAGTATTTTTTTTATAATTTTTAGACATTAAAGAAATTAAATTATTTATGACATAATAATGATGCAGCGATGACATCATTATTTGACAATTTAATTAAAATGGAAAGATAATGAAAAATCTACAATATACACATGGAAAAAACCAATTGGATGAGTGTATTTCGATGCCTTATCACCTTATCCACGAATTCTACCAATGTGGGACCCTTTAAAACCGAAAAGCATTTTCAAATAAAGTAATATTTCTTTGCTTTCCAAAAGTGCCCCTCCTCTTCTCTTATAAAAGGCCCCCACCTCCACCTTATTTCACACACTTCAAAAGCCTTTGTCTCGGCCAACCCCTGCCCATTTGCTCTCTCCACATCCCTCTCCTCATCCTAGAGGATTTACCTTGGGCAGAATCCTTTCAAAGGAAGACTTTAGGCTCAAATCAAAAAGAGTTACACTTTTAAAGGTAACTCATTCTCTCTTGTTCATTTGTTTTATTTTGCTTCTCCAAACCTATAATCTCTTTTTATTTACTTATTTTGTAACAACACCAGTATCTTAAATATACTAGGATGTTGTTACAAGATTTATTTTAGCTACACTCTCACACAACTACATCAAATGGTTAAAGAACATACGGTTTCCGTGGATGGTGAAATTCTGCCTCCCGAAACGATGATTGTTCAATACTCATTTAACACCTTCAAAGGTGGCCATTATGATGTCACTATTTTTATATATGATATATAATATGTTTATGTTTTATTTATGCTTCTGTATTTTTCATTTTTGTCTTACCTTTGTGGATTCCATTATGGGTATACGCGATATCTTCATTTAAGGAAGTGCGGACTACCGCCCCCTCAAAGTGATTTGATTCGTTAAATACCATATGTGGGGTGTATAAAGGATGGAAATATGATATTATATATGATATTATACTGGAATTATAATATACCTTTATATCATTATTATTCCATTCTATAAAATACGAAATAGAAATTAAAGTAGCGTTCATGCGTACGTACGGCTTACCGTCTCCATGAACGGTGCATTTCATTTCTTACCTCCAAATGATTATGTAATGTTATAAATGCATGAATGTACTGGATATATGTGACATATATGATATCTACATAATGAATACAATTCTGGATATAATAAACATTTGTCCACTAGAACAACATGTAATTGTAAGAAGACCACTTTCGACTTAAGAACAAAATATCGGCAAAACAAATATTATTAACTTAAATGATTACATAATGTTTGTGACATGGTAATAAGTGGTATAAAAGTAATAATGAACATGAAAAAGGGTTCTTAAGGAAATATAAATTAACTCAAGTTTATTATTCAGGAGATTAAGGAACGATCGAGTCAAGTCGGACCCGAGGTAAGGGATCCTGCAACTCTCCTTCTCTTTAAGTACACTATTTTATGTCATTTCTTTTAAGCTCATCTTTCTGATTATTGGGATGTTATTTTATATTAATCCTACTGTAATTTTTATGTTCATGTGATAAGAGACCCTATTCTCTCTCATCAATCCATTTTGGAAGTTTTATGTGGCGCCGTTAGGCTGCCGAGTTCTCGTAAGGGATTTCTCATCTCACTTTTTCCAGTGAGATTTATGATACATTTGCCACAAATTCCATTGAGTGGTGTAAGTACTGCCCATTATTCTACTCTTTGTGTAATATACTTTCGTTTATGAGTATTTACATCAATGATATATTGTCCTTCTCTCATGGGGTGTATGTTTTGAAAGATACCCAAGTCGGTAAGGGAACCTTTCACCCTCCTCTTTTTTAAAAAGACTTCTTTTGTTGGGTCTGTTAATTTACATATTGCTATGTTGGGATATGTTCTCATATATCCTTATTGATGTAAATTTTATGTCCAAGTGATGAGATACACTTTTTATCTCTCATCAACTCATTTTGATGTGATGCCGTTAGGCTGTCAAGGGAACTTTTTAACCCAATTTCGATTTCTTTGGGTTGAACATGTAGTCATTGAATATGTCATCCATTGAATATGTGTGAACGACCTTTTATTGTTTTACACTTAATATCCACGCATATTGGGTGTATTTATATTTGTCACACATATTTTTGAGATTGATTTGTCCTTGATTTAAGGATACCTTCTTTATAAGGGATTTCATCACATTTTACATCCCTATTGAGACTTCATTGTTGTTATGCACCAATTCACTCTTATATGGTGTATATACTGTCCTTTGGGATATTATATCATGGATTCCTTTATTCCCATGATATTACAAAGTTTTGACTAAATGTTATTCCTCAATTATTGTATTCAAGTGTCTCTAATTTTGGTAAAACCCCTTTAACCAAAATATCGTTTTAAATGTTTTAATTATTCGTTCTTATTAATATCCATGTTTTCAAAGTGTTTTTAAGGATTTATTTATATGGATATTAATGGTTTAAAATTTTAAAAGCTTCAAGGTGGTATGGGACACTTTGATTCAAGAATATCTTTATTAAATGTTTTAAATGGTTTTGGAAATGGTTTCTTTTTATATGGATTCATTATTTCAAAATACTAAAATGTTATGTTGTGTTTGAAATGTGGAAATGTTTTGTTTCCTTTATGAATATTTTATGTGATACATGTATGTTATGGTTCTTGGGCATTGTTATGAAGAACGGGTGGTTCCGTGATAAACTAAGGGCGGGTGAGCCCGTTATAGCTCTCCAATGCATTGGGTAACGCGAAGGAGTGAAACGTTAAGGTTTCTCCGAAGAGATTTTAGGGAATATACTGTGATGGGTATTCCAAACATAACCAAGAGGGTTACTCCCTACGTAAGAATGTTATGGATGCCTCAAGTTACCTTTATGTCTTATGATTTCTATGATTTATTCATGTTTTGATGAGTTAGGTTAAAGTGCCTATGTTTTATGGGTAAATTATGATTTCATCTTTACGTATACATGAACTCATGTTTCCTTTCCATATTTTTATGTCCCTTACTGAGCTTTTTATGCTCATCCCAAGTTTCTGAAATGTTTTTCAGGTCAAGAGGAAAGGTACATGATAAGACGATAGAGTCAAGCATGTGTTAAGAGAGAATCCATGTTTTATTTTAAATATGTTCTCGTTGATGGGAAGAATGAATATTGTCTTTTATGTAATCCACTTTGTTTAAATGTGGAATGTAATGCAAGTTTCATGATCTAATTCTCTAAAACTCTAAACCTGAAAAGATCCTCAATGTGTAATCTTGTAATAACTCAAGATTAAGTAAGTTTTAAGGCTGGGGCCTTATAGTTGGTATCAAAGGTCGGTTTAGATAACTTTAGAGGTTAGGGTATTCCTTAAGCATAAGTGACATTACCATAATGGTTAGGATTTCAGAAAGAGTCCTAGTTTTAGATAAAGTGAATGAGTAAGTGTATATTAGTGTTTATCTTCCTCATTAGTACATGATGGTTTTGTTGATATACTCACACTGACCTTTTTTGGTTTTAGTAAATGGCTGGATCTAGCAGGCACCAAAGTAACAGTGGATGTGAAGGAAACTGTGACAGTTTTTTGAGCAAAAAACTGAATGATATGGGAGCTGTAATGAGAACTCTTCTGATTATCCTCAACCAACTATCTGGAGTCATGATTGACCACCTAAACCTTGGAGTTTTCTCTAAGGCATCATATATGCAAGAAACAAATCCCTACGGAAGTACAGGTAATAATCATAAAGGTATGTGTGCTCAAAAACGTATGTGTCAAAGATGTGGAAAGAAACACCTAGGAAAATGTTTCAAAGGGACAGAAATATGCTATAGATGTGGAAATGAAGGTCATAAAGCAAGAACTTGCCATGGAAAAAGGAAGCATCCAGTTGACTCGAGGAAAGGGAAGGAAGTTCTTTCTGAGGGATCAATTGAATGTTTTAAATGTGGTGTGCATGGTCATTATGCAAACACATGTTCTATGAAGAAGTTTCGTTAATGGGGTCACCAGGAGCGTACAAATGTTCGTTTACCAATACCTAATGCCATTCCTATTGAGGATGAAGAAACTGACAATGACCAATCAAAGGTATGTACTATTTCATGACTGTTGTTTTCCTATTTTGAAATCTTAGGATATGATTCATGATTTTGTTTGTAGGAAAGAGGTATTTCGGAATAGGTTGGAAAGGAATGGATAATGGATCATGAAGAATGTTGAATGAGTAAGATGTCAACAAAAAAGGGCTTCGAGAGTTATGGTGAAATTCTTAAGATTATCAAGTCTCTTTTGATGAGGGGGTTACATTAGAAGACTTTTTATATTATGTGTAACCCTGATGTTTAATATAGGAATATTTTATCCAAGGAATAGTTATATTTTCTTTTGTGGACATAGTTATAAAGAACCATTTGGGTTTATATGATCCTTACTTTTGAGGTAATTATGGGTTACTAAAGGTTATGATTGAAGTGGAGGGCATGAGATGAAATTGAGGTTAAAATGTGTTATGATTATTTTTGAAGATTTTATCTAGTTTTGGGGAATGTTTTGAGGATTATATAGTTTTGAAAAAAGGACAACACGCAGACCGTGTGACAACCCGTCGCGTCGGACAAAGCTGCGAGAATCGAACCCACAACCAAAGTGCGACTGGTATTTATCGCCTACCACTGGACTACGTGAAGTCCCTGGTTAGTTTGACTGATTCATTCTAGTTATATGATTTTATGAATTAAGAGTAAGTTGATTTTGGGTTATTTATAAAAATGATTAACCTATCATGGAGGATATGTGATTAGGTTAATTACTTTTCAATACGAGACTTTAGGAGCAACTAATGTTGTTTGGAGATAAATGTTACAATTTAACTTGGAAGACTATGTGACTAAATCTTTCAAATATTTGGGTTTTGATCTTATATTGGTTTAATTTGAAGAATTTTATGGACAAATTGTTTATCGAATGATCCTTGTTGAACATTGGGTTTTGTTTGACAAATTTTGGATGTTAAGAATAGATTTTATTTTTATAAAGGGTTATCCTTTTCTGGATTATCCGATCTTGTACTAGCCTTTTTGGTTTTGTTTTTGGATAAAGTCTAAAGACATGGGAATTACATAGTTCTCTTTTGTGGATTAGGTGATCCTCTAGAAGTTGATTATAGTACTCTTAATGTGAACAAGTCTTCCTAAATACTCGTCCTTTGGAGAAAATATGAGTTTGTGTAAGGAATATAATAAAAGTTGAAAGTCAATATGATAAGTGATTATGTTTCCTTATGAATAAATTCCTCAATAAAAAGTAACTTAAAACAAAAATGTTGTATATTAACTTTTCCTACTGGGGAATCGAATACCGTTTAACCCATCACAAGTTTTTGATTTTCTCATTGTTATCTTTCTCCTAAACATGTTTTCTATCACTCTCCATAAGAACGTGACCCTATGTTTTCTCCTCCATGTCCATATTTTCATACTTGGAATCCTAGTATGGGTTAACTCGAGTGACCTTTGTACTTATCTTTCTTTATTTTAAAGTGTTTGTTTTACCGACTCTTGTTCCGATGTGGGACTTTCAAGGATGTTTCCAAGCGCAATTTTAAAATTGCGAGGACGCAATTCCCAAAAGGGGGGAAGGATGTAACATCCCAGGTAAATAAAGAATATGACATTTCATATTTATCCATATTTGTGAATAAAATATTTAAATGACTTTAAAGGGGACGCTATGCTCGATGGCGTACCCAACACGCAACAACGAGTTTCTTGGGAATCTTACGTTGCACTCTAATAATAAAATAATATTATTTTAAATGGTAGTTAACATGTAGCCGTTGAAATGGCGGGAATGGATAGAAATAACTGAAATATGATTATATATGTTTTTAAATGTTTTTACAATTATCCAATAAAGGATAGAGGCTTAAAATACGGAAAGAATTCAATTTTAGGCGTATATGCCCTAGTTTTCACTAAAGGTTCACTTATCACCTTTTGATGTTGAACTGTCATTAAATATAGTTTTGATCACTCTTATACATTCTTTTGGACCAAATAAAACTCTTATTAAGAATCGGGACATCAAATTTTACTTTGTGTAAATTTTTGGTATTTTTCTGATAAAGGTCATTTTTTAATGAATAGTGTAAAATGTTGTATTTTAATTCAAAACCTCTTTTTAATATAATTTATTTATATGATTAGATTATCTTTTGAATTGGTTTTAAAGTGAAATTAGAAAATATTTTTACCATTAAATCCAATAGTGGTGGTTGGAATTAATTTCACTTTGAAATCGGACTTAAACTGGTGTCAATCTTTTGATACTTATTGTTTTATAAAAACACGCTATTTGCTCTGACAGCGGGAATTAATTATTAAATTAATTAATGTGACTAATATGTTTTGAATTTTGTAAAACGGACTTCATTTTTGAATTCAGAATATCAAATATAGCTTAGGGTGAATTTTTGGTAATTTTCTGTAAAACTTCAATTTTTGATGAATAGTGAAACCACTAAGTGATAATCAAGCAAACTGATTTTTCAGTTAAATGAAAGTTTACCACTAATGTGTATTGAATTTTGAAAATCCGACATACATGGTTGTCATTAAGAAGTAAAATGTGGTTCAATGAGATTATAATAATTTTTTGGTGAATAGTAACTTATTAAGTTTTTAATCGCGATTAGTGATAATTAGTGTAGTTTAAGGTATAAATAATACTTTAAAAATATGAAATGACCTAGACACATGTCACAACCCTATTGGTTGTGTCATGGCCGACCAAGAAAAGCCATGTCCTAACTTGGGGACCCCATGGATCCACTTTTGTTGGGAAATAACATAAAATACTTTTTATTTAATGTTAAAGTGAAAATGACACTAACATAAATATTTTTACTAAAACAATTTTTAAGTGGGGTTATACAAGTCCAAATTTTGATTATAAATAGTCATTGGAAAGCTAAAAAGATTTACTATATCATAGTATTTTTTTTATAATTTTTAGACATTAAAGAAATTAAATTATTTATGACATAATAATGATGCAGCGATGACATCATTATTTGACAATTTAATTAAAATGGAAAGATAATAAAAAATCTACAATATACACATGGAAAAAACCAATTGGATGAGTGGATTTCGATGCCTTATCACCTTATCCACGAATTCTACCAATGTGGGACCCTTTAAAACCGAAAAGCATTTTCAAATAAAGTAATATTTCTTTGCTTTCCAAAAGTGCCCCTCCTCTTCTCTTATAAAAGGCCCCCACCTCCACCTTATTTCACACACTTCAAAAGCCTTTGTCTCGGCCAACCCCTGCCCATTTGCTCTCTCCACATCCCTCTCCTCATCCTAGAGGATTTACCTTGGGCAGAATCCTTTCAAAGGAAGACTTTAGGCTCAAATCAAAAAGAGTTACACTTTTAAAGGTAACTCATTCTCTCTTGTTCATTTGTTTTATTTTGCTTCTCCAAACCTATAATCTCTTTTTATTTACTTATTTTGTAACAACACCAGTATCTTAAATATACTAGGATGTTGTTACAAGATTTATTTTAGCTACACTCTCACACAACTACATCAAATGGTTAAAGAACATACGGTTTCCGTGGATGGTGAAATTCTGCCTCCCGAAACGATGATTGTTCAATACTCATTTAACACCTTCAAAGGTGGCCATTATGATGTCACTATTTTTATATATGATATATAATATGTTTATGTTTTATTTATGCTTCTGTATTTTTCATTTTTGTCTTACCTTTGTGGATTCCATTATGGGTATACGCGATATCTTCATTTAAGGAAGTGCGGACTACCGCCCCCTCAAAGTGATTTGATTCGTTAAATACCATATGTGGGGTGTATAAAGGATGGAAATATGATATTATATATGATATTATACTGGAATTATAATATACCTTTATATCATTATTATTCCATTCTATAAAATACGAAATAGAAATGAAAGTAGCGTTCATGCGTACGTACGGCTTACCGTCTCCATGAACGGTGCATTTCATTTCTTACCTCCAAATGATTATGTAATGTTATAAATGCATGAATGTACTGGATATATGTGACATATATGATATCTACATAATGAATACAATTCTGGATATAATAAACATTTGTCCACTAGAACAACATGTAATTGTAAGAAGACCACTTTCGACTTAAGAACAAAATATCGGCAAAACAAATATTATTAACTTAAATGATTACATAATGTTTGTGACATGGTAATAAGTGGTATAAAAGTAATAATGAACATGAAAAAGGGTTCTTAAGGAAATATAAATTAACTCAAGTTTATTATTCAGGAGATTAAGGAACGATCGAGTCAAGTCGGACCCGAGGTAAGGGATCCTGCAACTCTCCTTCTCTTTAAGTACACTATTTTATGTCATTTCTTTTAAGCTCATCTTTCTGATTATTGGGATGTTATTTTATATTAATCCTACTGTAATTTTTATGTTCATGTGATAAGAGACCCTATTCTCTCTCATCAATCCATTTTGGAAGTTTTATGTGGCGCCGTTAGGCTGCCGAGTTCTCGTAAGGGATTTCTCATCTCACTTTTTCCAGTGAGATTTATGATACATTTGCCACAAATTCCATTGAGTGGTGTAAGTACTGCCCATTATTCTACTCTTTGTGTAATATACTTTCGTTTATGAGTATTTACATCAATGATATATTGTCCTTCTCTCATGGGGTGTATGTTTTGAAAGATACCCAAGTCGGTAAGGGAACCTTTCACCCTCCTCTTTTTTAAAAAGACTTCTTTTGTTGGGTCTGTTAATTTACATATTGCTATGTTGGGATATGTTCTCATATATCCTTATTGATGTAAATTTTATGTCCAAGTGATGAGATACACTTTTTATCTCTCATCAACTCATTTTGATGTGATGCCGTTAGGCTGTCAAGGGAACTTTTTAACCCAATTTCGATTTCTTTGGGTTGAACATGTAGTCATTGAATATGTCATCCATTGAATATGTGTGAACGACCTTTTATTGTTTTACACTTAATATCCACGCATATTGGGTGTATTTATATTTGTCACACATATTTTTGAGATTGATTTGTCCTTGATTTAAGGATACCTTCTTTATAAGGGATTTCATCACATTTTACATCCCTATTGAGACTTCATTGTTGTTATGCACCAATTCACTCTTATATGGTGTATATACTGTCCTTTGGGATATTATATCATGGATTCCTTTATTCCCATGATATTACAAAGTTTTGACTAAATGTTATTCCTCAATTATTGTATTCAAGTGTCTCTAATTTTGGTAAAACCCCTTTAACCAAAATATCGTTTTAAATGTTTTAATTATTCGTTCTTATTAATATCCATGTTTTCAAAGTGTTTTTAAGGATTTATTTATATGGATATTAATGGTTTAAAATTTTAAAAGCTTCAAGGTGGTATGGGACACTTTGATTCAAGAATATCTTTATTAAATGTTTTAAATGGTTTTGGAAATGGTTTCTTTTTATATGGATTCATTATTTCAAAATACTAAAATGTTATGTTGTGTTTGAAATGTGGAAATGTTTTGTTTCCTTTATGAATATTTTATGTGATACATGTATGTTATGGTTCTTGGGCATTGTTATGAAGAACGGGTGGTTCCGTGATAAACTAAGGGCGGGTGAGCCCGTTATAGCTCTCCAATGCATTGGGTAACGCGAAGGAGTGAAACGTTAAGGTTTCTCCGAAGAGATTTTAGGGAATATACTGTGATGGGTATTCCAAACATAACCAAGAGGGTTACTCCCTACGTAAGAATGTTATGGATGCCTCAAGTTACCTTTATGTCTTATGATTTCTATGATTTATTCATGTTTTGATGAGTTAGGTTAAAGTGCCTATGTTTTATGGGTAAATTATGATTTCATCTTTACGTATACATGAACTCATGTTTCCTTTCCATATTTTTATGTCCCTTACTGAGCTTTTTATGCTCATCCCAATTTTCTGAAATGTTTTTCAGGTCAAGAGGAAAGGTACATGATAAGACGATAGAGTCAAGCATGTGTTAAGAGAGAATCCATGTTTTATTTTAAATATGTTCTCGTTGATGGGAAGAATGAATATTGTCTTTTATGTAATCCACTTTGTTTAAATGTGGAATGTAATGCAAGTTTCATGATCTAATTCTCTAAAACTCTAAACCTGAAAAGATCCTCAATGTGTAATCTTGTAATAACTCAAGATTAAGTAAGTTTTAAGGCTGGGGCCTTATAAACATAATAGATTATTTGGGTTGAATGAAATTAATTTTTTATCGGATTTCAGTTAATTGGTATGAAGAAAAAATTTAGTAGATAACATTTAGAAATATTGAGAATATTGACGTAAATTCCGATATAGGATTATTCACTTTTGGAATAATCTATGTTTAACCTTTTTCAAAAAAAATTAATTAAAATTAATTATTTATTCATATGATGGTTTATACATTTATTATCATCCTTCCTTATGGTAACCATTTGTGTTTTATATAAAAATTAAAGAAAATAAGAAAATATTATTATATTAATTGGATCTAAGGATTTATGAAATATAAATTTTAGTTCATTTAGAATAATAAATTCACATTGGATATACATCTTATGGAGTAATAGATGAAGTGGAAGTTGATGAAAGTACAATTGAATGATGGAACTGTTCTTATAAATTATAAATATATCAAATAATTATAATTCTTCTTATTCTTCATCATGATTGTATAATAATTTTTCAAATCATTGAAAATGGGTTTTACAAAAAAATTAATAGGTTTACAATAATTATTAATTAATTTTTCATCTTTTCACTTAACCATGATTTATGGTTTTTTGGTTGCTAACATTCTACAAACCATGCTCTCTGTCACATTCTATTTTTCATTGGGTGTATGTTTTACCCTAAATTTCCATATTTCCACATACCATTAATTTTATCTTATATAGAGAGATAATGTTGTGTAATTCTATATGTCCCTAATATTTCTTTTTCTCTCTTTTTAAGTTGAATATTTATTACCCCTTTTATAATGTGAGTTTTCAACCATGGTATTTTCAAATACTAGACCGTTTATCTCTGACATAGATTTCAAATTATTTGGAAACAATTTGTTGAAGGTGTGTGTAATGTAACAACATAAGGTTTTAAGATAATAACATTATTTTCAATGGTGTATATGAAACACATCCCCTATCTTAAATGACATATGAAATATTATTATAATTATTTTATAACTATTTTAACACATCACATAAGTTGGTGGGAGTGAATATGAATGACTGGATATTAAAAAGTATAAGGTTTGTAAGTGTATTAAATAAATTAATTGTTTATTAATTGATTATAAATGAAAATAAAAGTCATAAAAATGTAAAAGAAATGTTTTTTCAAAAATATTTTTTGGAACAATGATTTTATATCTTAAAAAAATCAATTAATCAATACTTCTAATCTATTGCAATGAAATTTATATATTCTATATTGAAATGTTTTTGATATCATTAATATTTTAATTTTTATAATGAAGAGATAATAATAAATTCACCTTTATGATTAAAACTGTATTTCACTAAAAAGTAGTTCTATCATATTTTTTGACACATATAATAAAATTATTTTTTCTAAAAATTTAGATAATATATTTGAAAAAATAAATTTATTTTTTAATACATTATTTCAAAATTATCTTAATGTTATTTTATTGGGAATTTTTGAAAAATATTTAATTTTTTCAATGAATGGTGATAAATTATGATTATTATTAAAAATAATTTATTTTATTCAAAGCATTGACAAAGTTACGTTACATTTGATTTTTTAAAAAAGAATAAATAATAAAAATATATTATTATTAATTCAATTTTTTTATTTTTCCAAAACATTGGGTATAAATGTGATATAAAATTTTTTTATACTTAAGTAATGTTTTTCATTGAAAAATAACATTTTCATTATACTTCTGTGTATAATTTTAAATTAAAATTTTCAACTTATGGGAATTGTATTTTTAAAAATTCATTTCATATTTTGAATAATAATAATTAACATTCATTATTAAGGTCAACTTATTGTTTTTAACTTATAGAATGATTAGAAATTTTTATTATCACTATTAATGTTAAAATAAGGTTTTACACATTACAAGCCCATGTGTTAATTTTAATTTTTCACACACATAGGGATATTATTTGATAAGTTTTATTATATATATAACAATTGGGACACATTTATCTTATATTTCTAATTTAGTTTTTTGGTTTATGGATAAATTCTCTAGGTAAATAAAAAACATATTATCGTTATTAAACAAAAAATGGTAAAAGTGAGACAGTTAGAGGTTTGGGGAATAAAATTATGAAAAACAATATTCAATTTGATTGGAGGACTGTCTTGATTGAATATCCCCAAAACACAATATTTATCCATTACGGAGTAAAATGTGTTTAGAATGACTTCCCCTTAATGAATATAAATTGGAATTTCCAAAAAATTCCATTCCTCGCCAATTATAAAAAGCCACCACTTCCCATCACTTCATAACTCCACATAAGACCTTTAACATGAAAAAAAACTACCAAAATATCCCCCAATAATCTATATACAAATTTTATATATTCTTTTATTCCAAAAATACCAACTGAAATTCCCTTAATAACATATAAAAATGAGGTTTTTTAAGGGATGATAATTGTTTTCACTATACTCTTTCTTGTTTACTAATTCTTTTACAATCATCATTCATATCTTAATAATTACAATATAATAAAACTTCTTTATAAAATATATTAGGTTGTTATTATGTTGATATCATAACCTATATTCACCCCTACTTCCATCAAATGGGAAATGAAACCATCATTTGTGTGTATATATGACAATGAACTCACGAAACGATGTAATTTGTTCCATTAACTCCTTCAATATATGTTTGTAATGATTTATTTAATGTATATATATGATACAAAAGAAATTTATTACATTATTAATTCACAGAAAATTTATTAATTTATTACCCTACAATTCACTAAAAAATGATAATGTCATATGTGTGTATATGAGGACTATAACCTTCACGAAGCGATATGATTCATTATACATCACCACATCCCACAAAGGTTATATATAAATTTATTCAATGAAATAATATGTTATTTATGATATAAAAATATTTATATAAAGATAAAAAATACTTATCATATTCCTATAATTATTATTTATAAACTAAAATGTTACTCATGCATATATAGGGCTTACCGTCACAAATAATGTAATATAGTTTATGTTAATGAACCATACATTATGGTGGTTTAAATAGTAAAATTTATTTATTAAAATTATAATAATTTAATGTTTATATTTTTATAGATGATGGAATAATGATATCATTTATATTAGTCAATCTATAAAAGTCCTTTTAGACATAGGAAATGGATATCATCAAAATTTTCAATGTAAAATAATTTTATTAAGTAATTTACTATAAAATGGTAATGAGATATAAAAGAAATAATAATCATTAGAATGTTTTTTAATAAATTTAATAATTTAAATAAGGTTATTTCTTTGGAATATAAAAAATTTATATGTTGAATCAGACTTGTGGTAATGGATTCTATGTCCATTTCCTTCTATTGAGGAATATTTTAATATTAATCAACTAATTTCATTAATACGTTCTATATGTTTTCCATGTTATAGGTTATAAATTGAATCAATCATACAATAGTTTATTTTATTTTTTAATAATAATATTTTCATCTAATGAGATTTGACATGAATTTTATATAGTGATATTTGTTTCAAAAATCAATTTTCATTCATTTGTTTATATGGCTTCTGCATTGATTATATTATGTGTTAAATGGATGTTTTTTATTTATCTTTAATTTCGACTCATTTTGTGTAAATTTTCATTTTTACACATATTCACTTCAATGAAAAAAATTCACATTAATTTTATAATCATTTTTTGGTTCTTCATCTCAATTATTTTTATTTATATCTTATGTTATGTTATTCACTTATCTTCTTTTATGAGGGGTATTTTATTACCCTAAAAAAATTTATATCATTTATATATTTCTATTCGTAGTATTTAATGTTCATTTCATATTATCGATATCATTGCGTTTATAAATCCAAATTTACCAAAGTGTTATGGGATAATTTAACAATATCATCAATATTTTAGATTGTGTATGTTAAAGTATCTTATAGGGTAATTATTTGATATTTCTCTCTTAAATCAAAAAAAATATTCTACTCCATTTGTGTTTCTAAATTATATAATGGTCAATCAATTTTTTCCCTTTATAAAAAAAATAATCAAAAATGGGTAAAAGAAAAATAAAATTTACCATCTAATTAGTCAATAAACATTTCATCAATTTCCATGTTTTATAAAAATTATTTGGAAAATGTTTTTAATATTATTTGATGAATTATTAATGTAATTTTTACTAATTTTAGATGAAGTTCCTAAACTAGTGTTATATCACTAAGAGGGTGGTGGGTGAATTAGTTTCCCTTTTTAGTTATAAAAATTGATTATTTTCACTAAAACCTCTCTGGAATATTAAATCCTAGATCCACTCTTATTTTGTATCTTATCCTTTCATCAAATAATACTGTTAATACAAGGCATTGAACACACATATTTACAATTTTCGGTTCAAGACCCACTCCTTGTCATGTTGGTTATTCTCCCCAACTTGGATTCTACAGTATAATGTTATACTCAATCATAATGGTCAATATAGAGTCACATTGTATATCTCATTTATCCACAATAGAGGTTTTTTATAATGCATCTTAAAGTGTTACCTGAATCCATACTAGATTTCTGTATAATCCATACTAGAGAAATCAACTTCTATGTCACAGAATAGTCTTCTACTCCCAAATCCTAATTAGATATATCATTATTTATTCAATGATTTATCAAATTTGGGATGGTCTATTGATATTTCTCCATTATTTTTCTATATCACACTAACATGTAAACTATTCATGAACCTTTTCAAATCTTTCTTGTTTTTATCTCAAATCATTAATGACATATATTCGATCAGTTTCCTCAGTGAAACAAATGATCAAAATGATTCTCTCATATAAGGATAATGTCCCACCATCACTTATTATGTTCAAGTGGTGATAAATTTTTTTCTAGAATATATATTCAAGAAAGATCATTCAAAATATTAAAATAGTCCTTTTTATTGAATCATCAAATACTATCAAATCAGATATAAATTATTTTGATATTGTATTCGGATTCCGTCTCAAAAATATGTGATGATCTTATAGTATGAAATTTTTTCTTTTTGTGAATTATATAATTATGAAATCACATATGTGTCAATCAGGGAACTGTCTTCACAAAAATATTCTTCACTGAAAACTGATATTTTTCACTCGTATATATTTTTGCATACTAACATGAATGGATTTCCTTAATTTGAGAACATGATCTCAACATTAGGTGAGAAAAATAAATTTCCTAGAAACTATATATTGAATTTCAGTGCCCAAGTAAAAATATGGGAATTTACACATAATATACAGGAAAAAAATATAGGTTATCAATCATTAGAATCTCTATATTTTAGGAAATATGGGAAGCATATACAAATTGGAACATTTACAGTGAGTTGTTTTCATCAGCAAAGGCATATCCGCATAATAAAAAAATTGTATACTATATATAAGTCATTTGAGAAGCATCACCATGTACTTCATATATTATTTATCAGTTCATAAATCATTATTGTTGCCTACCTATGTAGTCCATATAACTCTCATTACATAGCATGTGTTGTTATCTCTTCATAGTGGTTTTTTCATCCATAAAGAATCATCACCTCATCCGTAAAGGATCTTCACATAATACTCACACATTATGGAGGTTTAATACTCTCAACATACATATAATGTTTTTATGATTTTAAATCAAAAACACATCATTGTTATAGTTTATTGAATGGATTTCCATAAATAATATTTGTCGCAATGCACCACATCCTCAAATGAGAAAGTATTTAGGGCATCCGAATACTATTTATACAAACTATCCAGATCCCATGTGAAGTTGGATACATCAACTATGAACTCAACTAACTCATCTATATGGCCTTCCACAAAGTTACTTTACCACGAAGCATCACCACCTCCAAAGAAACTCTTGAAAATCATGTTGTTTGTGGATGAATATAAGATTTTTTTCCAGCATGATGTAGTGTTTCACATGGCATAATCTCTTGAATCCATGAAATATTTACATAGTTCACATTTCATTCTCCTCATTCCACTCTAAATATTTAAAATATTTTTTATTCTTTTAGCAATGTGTTTGTTCGTGACGTCATGTTCATGAGAGGAAAAAGAATATCACACACCTTAGAAGAAAAACATTAAAACCCCGTATCCCAATGCCACATCGTACTATGGTTTCACCTCATTCTTCATTCTATTATGATATTCTAAATGAACCCATACATAATTTTATGCATGTTCTATGTGGGAACTATAAATGTATATACTTATTTGGGGAAAATACATAGCCCCTTCCACCTACGTTCGTGCATAAGATAGAATCCCTTTTAGTATGGTAGATGATCGGGTGCCACACATTCCTTAGATGAGTTTGGCTTGAGTAGCTAGTGTTTTGGACCACTTTTTTATATGAGACATAAATATAAATATACATAGTAAAAGATAAGTATATATTAGAATTACACTCATAAGCCATGTTGGTCTGATAATCAAATTCTAGGATCCCTTCATCAAATGGTGCAATAATATATACATATTTAGTGTAAACTTATTTAATTACTTCATCATGAAATATATAAATTCATTACATAGAGACATTAAAATCATGACATCTCCATGAAAATAAATATTTTTTTGGTATTCTCTTGAAGTAACCAACATAAAATATTATTATCACATGCATTTAATCATTAATGGTTAGCAAAAAAATCATCAGATTTATAACAGGAGGAATAATCCATGTGTGATGTAAAATTCAATATAAAAATATTGGTCCATATAAATTTTATACTAATCTCCACTTGGATCATCCTTAGATATGCATATAAGTCTTCCTTGTATATTGACATGATGACTTATTGACAAAAAAGGCAAATATTCATTCTTGAATAATGAAGTTACGCTCTTTAATTCCCCCTTTTATTTTTTATCGATACATATTGAATTTATAAAGTCAATATTTTTCTCCCCCTTATTGAAAATAAATGAAAAGTGTATGTGGGATCTTGTCAACTCATATTTATTTTAAAAATAATGAACAACACCCTTATATGAAAAGTTTAAAATCACTTCTATGTGATGAATGATTTCACATGGTTCTCTTAGAAAATTGACATTAGTTAATATTCTCTAAGTATATGTGGGATATCATAGTGTAAAAATCAAGAGTAATACAACCTGGTATTTCTATGAAATCCATATATTCCATGCATCTGAAACAATTATTAAAAATTATTAATTTTCATTAAACCAATTGAAAATAATCACATTTATCAATGAAGTGTTAGATATGTCCCACACTTCAACAAAGACACATTATAAAGTTTAATTTAAATAGTTATAGCTCCCCTTATTGTCTCATTTTTTAATGAAAAAACTATTCATTTTTAATTTACATGATTAATAAAATCATAAAAAACAAATGAAATTGTGATTGACAAACAATATCTTACAATTTAATAAATTTGTTTGGAAGTTTCCAATTCACTAGTTAGGATTTAACAACATCATATCATAACTGATCTCTATCCAAGGATTCATAACTATCCTTTAAATCACTGTATGCTGGTAAAAATTTAATCATATATATTGGAATAAGGAGGGACCTATTGGTTTCTCAAAAATAACAGTTAGAATGAGAGATTCCTCTAAATATGGACTACATAATATTATTAGATTCCTCAGAAGGCATGATAGATCTTTATTCATTAGTTGATAATTCTGATGTGGATGTATATTCATTTTCAATAGTAGATATATTTATTTTTACATTCCATGTATTCTTTATGATTTCTTCTAATACTAGAATAATTTTCATACAATGTCATATTTATGACCCAGTTTTTTGAAAAATTTCACACTTAGTGATTTTAAGGTCATCACATGTTGATGACATTTTATAAACTATATATTCTTCACCAGTGACCAATTGTTTTATTTTTTTTACCTCATCATGATTCTGATCTCTCTCCATTTGTTTATCCTTTTCTATTTGGTTTGGACAGATAACAACAAATTATAGTATAATGTTCTAAGATTGTTTGAGTTTCTGAAAAAATACATTTTTGATTGTTACTTCCTTTAATAATTGTCTTACGTTTATATATACATTGTGTTGAATTTCAATTGTTGAGAAAATTATAAATTCTTCAAAAATATGATCTTCTAGACTACATCTTCACCAATAATCCTTCAAACATGCAATTTTTTTTTGTTGATATATTTTTCTAATGGTTATAATACTATATTTCTCATAATATGATCTCATTTGTTCCAAATATTTCTCCATTGATTCAGGCCTTGGTTCTAGTAGTGACATGTTATACCAGTACGAATAAGGTTTCTGACCAAAAACACAACAACACTAGTAGTATCATATAATCCTTGATCATGTATGTTAACAATAATTATGCACTTATTTTTTTTGATTTTCTCTTTATAGAAGGAAATTGATTTAGATTAGAAGTAATACTTATAGTTAAATTAGTCCTATATTCATTTGTAGAATATGTTTTATCATTTTATGTTTTGGTCCCTATAACTTCAATATTTTCTCTCAGGTCACCATTTTTATAAATAATAGATATACCATGAGATTCATCAGTTTTAACAGCCATCTTATATAGACCCTAATTCTTATCTGCTTTATAATATTCACCACGATGTTCAACAACATTGGTGAAATTATAATTTATCCTGTTCATAAAAATTTAAACTAAAATAAATTAAGATTGTATCTCATATAATTCTACCACTTTCACTGATTTTTTTTATTCAGTATATTTCACCATATTATCAAGTTTAGCTATCATTGAGTGGTATTGTTTTTATCTTCATTAAAAGTAGTCTTATCATTATTGAATTCTTTTTTTCTTGGTGAATTTACATTTGAATATTTCATGTTTCCATTCTAGCTCAAAAACATATTCATATATACCCTCATCGCATTAAGATGTGTCTCTTACCTTTTTACATGATCATTATTTTCCTTTATCAGATTTCCTTTCTTCTTCTGTAAAATTATGTTATTCTTAATAAGATTTTATAAATTATCTTTCATGTAATATTCTCAAAAATTTCTCTCTTCAACTTCTACAAAATCATATGTTTCTTTAATTAATAATATTTTTACCATAAAACATCCATAATTTTATGAAGGTCCTACATCTTTTATCCCATTTTTTTGATGACTTACATTTATAAATTTTTCTACTCATAAAATACCGACTATTTTTCCTTGAGTAAATCTTATTTTCTTACTTATAGTAACCTTTTTTTATTTCTTAGATTTTTTGAAGTAATATTCTTATTCATGAGATTCAGGGAAATTGGATTAATTCACTGGACAATGAAATAAAATATATCCAAACTCAGGAAATTTGAATAAAGTATTTGTATTATTTCATTTTTCTATTTTTTATCTATTATATATATGTGTATAAAATTCCCTCATTTTATTTTAGTCCTGTTCAGCTTCCTCATTCTCCAAATAACATGATTTTGGTTTCTCTTGAACTCTAGTTTAACCTTTTACCAAGGATTTAAAAATCATCATGTATTATTCTTTATTCTAAAATCTATAATTTTTCTAATTTAATATTACGTGAAAACGTTATGGGGTTCATATAGTGATATATATTATCGGTCCTCTCTCAAATAATCGTTTATGAAAATTCTTTTTGGAAGGATTCTCATTAACTTCTTAAAAAATTGAAGAATCATCTATCTTCTCCCCAAAACCACTGATGTTTCTAAATTTCTCATTTGCTCTAATAAAATAGTCATTAATAAATTCTTCATCACCCACTTTAATATCTTTAAATATATATGTACCTATTTGTAGCCTAGATTATTTGTGTTTAAGGATTTCTTCCTAACTTCTTCGCATTTTACCCCAAATTTCCTTTTTGGATTGGAGACCCATCACTTTAGTCTATATTTTTTATGATAAAGCCAAAAAACATTCATTTTGATCATTTTCATTCATATCCAAGTTTATATTAACATAAAATTTAATAAGATCCTTATTAATGTAGGTTGGGAATCCCACTAAGACAACATCACTCACTTCTAACCCAAGTGGAAAGAGAAACCATATCAACCTATATTATTCATCTAAGATAATTCTAAATATTAAATATTTTAATAGGTATTCAATTTACCGAATTTATATTATATATAATTATAATTCCATTGGATCATTTATAGGTGACTTTTCCATGATATAAATTGAAGTTCCTAGATCAGTGTGAGATCACTAAGGGGGGAGGAGTGAATTAATTATCCACTTTTCATTTTATAAATTGTTTTATTCCAATTAAACGACTATTAATAATATTATCCTTGACCCACTATTCTTCGGTATCACATCCTTACCTTGAATAATGACATAAATACATATAGACAAAACACTTGGATCCAAAATCTACACTTCCTAACACAAAATCCCTCACTAGAGAATTCTTCTAATGAGTCACACAAGATGCTTCATCTCATGAATCCACAA
Source organism: Viscum album (assembly GCA_963277665.1). NCBI lineage: Eukaryota > Viridiplantae > Streptophyta > Magnoliopsida > Santalales > Viscaceae > Viscum > Viscum album. Next base: position 1,956,115,822 of record OY728125.1, read on the forward strand.
AGGATACATACTTCAATATTCAATGAATGATCCAATGTATCATGATAAACTGATCATCCTAAATGATTTTTTTATCACACATTCCTATATAATCTTCATGAACCATTGAAAAGATTTTTGGCATTTCTATCAATTATTATATCACCTATATTTAATCAGTTACCTCAGTTCAACAAATGCTTTGGTTGATTCCTTCTTCTGACGAGGTTGTCTCTAACTCACTTATTATGTATAAGTGGTGTAAAAAAATCATCAAGAATATATATAAAATTTGGATCTTTCAAAATATGAAGTTATTCAGTATTGTAGAATCCTCAAACATTATCAATTCATATAGAAATTCTTCGAATATTATACCCAACTTCAGTATCAGAAATATGTGTTTCTCATATAGTATGGAAATTTATCTTTCTATGAATTAAATAATTATGGAATAGCATATGAATAATGTTTAGAAATTCTCCAGAAAATAATATATCGTATTGAAAAGTGATATATTCACTCACATATATTGATGTATACAAATAGAAAAAGATTTTATTGATTCATGAATTTGATCTCAACATTGGGAAAGACAAATGGTTTCTCATAAACTATGAATTCTATGTTAATGACCATGTAATAATCCAATAATGTTTTCTTAGTATATTGGATACATATAGAGGTTATTAGGTAGTTGTTGCTTTATAATTCATAAAATGTGGGAACCCATTACAATTATGTTCAATTACCACGAGCTTTTATCATTTGTAAAGAATATCCACATAATACTAAAATTTTATGTTATTAAGAAGGAATACATGGATCTTAATTCCATACATAATATATTATTTCTAAAATAACTAATATTTTCTGATGGCTACCTCAAAGATGCATATAACTACCACTGAATAGTATCAAACATCATCTCTCTGCAAACTATCTGCACATCATCCACAAAAAAATTCATTATATAATACTCACAGAGTATGTTATATGTATACTGAAACCATACATTTCATGTTTTTTCCTCAATATTTTAAAACTAATATTCATATATGTAACTGAATGGCTACCCACAAAGAACATCTGCAAAGCACCTCATCTGTAAAGGAAAAACGTTGCATAGAAGATGCATAATTCTACAATAAATTTTAATGATCCTATGTTATTTATATGAAAATTATCCTCTTATAATTATTTCATATAGTATAATCACATAATATCACATTCAAAACACAATAAAAAATTCATAAATGACATGTCAATGAAATAAAAGGCCTTTCCCGAAGTCAAGGAACCTATACCGAAGAAATAGAAACTTGAAATTTTTTAATATTAATGTTTCCCATAATAATAGTAATATGACCAAATGAATATTAACCCCACAGATAAACCTACAAATAAAATTTTTGCATATTATAAATTATTTACGATACAATTATATCATTTTGTAAGTAAGTGAATATTTTAAAAGAAAATTATATAACTGTAGGTATTTTTATAAGACAAACATATTTAATTAAAACATTATGAAATATTTAAAAATTTAAAAGAAAATATATTTTAGAAAAAAATTGTTCATAAAAAATTGTTATTATTTATTATTTATAAAATATAATATTATGAGACTTAGTTAATTTTACAAAGTGTTATGAAATCAGTAATATTTCATTAAAAAAATATTTTTCATGAAAATTATGATTTTAATTAAAATATAATATTATCGTATTTATATTTTTATTATTAAATGGAGTTAATTTATTAGTTTTATACATTATAAAATTGTTAGGTTTAACTTCTGTGTTTTTTAATAAATACATGAATTTTTAGTGAATGGTGAAATATGATAATTTACGATATTTATAAATTATATGTTAAATAAACTATTATATGATCCATGTATGATTTAATAACCATTTGGTTGAACTAAAATGATCAAATTAATTTTTTTAGACTCAATAATCTTCACAATTTTATGTCTTAATCAAAAAAACAATCTTATGAAATAAATAATGAGAAAACTCCACTCTCCTCGACTATAAATAGCACATGCCACAACTTCTCCATCTCACACCTCTCAACCCATATGTATTGTAAACATTCTTATAAAATACACTCCAAATACCCTACCCATTATAAATGATATTATTTATGAATAAAAGACCAAAAAATCCCTAATTGAGGTTTTTAAAAATGCTCAATCAAGAGGTAAAACCCTCTTTCTTTTTTTAATTTCATTCCAAGTTACATTTTTTCTTTTTCTATCCTCACATCCCCTCATAAAAATGTTATGGTAAATCTAGTACCATTCATATAAAATAAATTTTTAATGCTAATTGATTAAATAATCATCATCTCTCTTTTCCTGAACTGATGTGTTAATTTATCACATTCAAGTACGATGAATTTTTCAATTTCTGTTACCATCATAAAGGCTAGTCATGATTACATTTTTATGTTTAAATGTCATTATGTTATATTTATTATATCTTATCCAATGTTCTAGAATCATTTTTACACATGATATTGATTTATAAAACTAAATGAGTTCATTGTGATCGTAAACTGCTAAAATAAATGCAAATGATTATAACTAATTTTTTATATAATTATTCATGATCATAGAATAAAAAAAATAAAATTTAAAACCATTTTAACATATAGAAGACCATTAATATGATATAATTTCAATTCTTGATAATTAACCGCACATGGAAGAACCTTTTGTACATGTATAGAAGTAAATTGTTCATGAAAACCAAGGAAACCAACACCCGAAAACAATGAAATTGAATCTCTTAACTCATTAATAAGGCCATAAAAGTAAATGAATAAAGTTATAATAAATCAAATAAATATATAATGTTTTCTATAAATATTAATTTAAAAATATAATTTTATTAACCAGGACATTTTGAAAAATTAATAATACCCTATACATTTGGTAATGGTTTCTACCTGAACCTCTATTATTCCATCAGGTTACTCGTTCTCTATTTTTTCCAACAGAAAATTATCACTTATTTTTATATACATATTCGAAATGATGTTTATATTTTCCAAAAACATGTATTAATATCCATTTATCCATCCTTTTAAGGATAAAAATTTTTAATAAAAGGATTCCTACTTAATTATTCCCGATAAGAAAGCCCGATTTAAGGGACCTTGTTGAATTATTATCCAAATTTATTTTCACTGAATAATGTTTTTTTGGACACAACTTTTTTATAAAATAAGTCATTTTGTTAAAAAAAATATCTGGTTCAATTTTTAATTTATTTAAAATATTATTCCCTTATCTAGTTTAAATTCTCTTTAATATTTTCCATAAACCGCACAAATTTTTATAAATTCTAATGTTTTTGAAATACTCTTTTTACATGTTATCAATTCAGTTTGAAATCAATAATCTAGATATAATCCTGTTTTTTGTTTATTAATTTACATATATTATTGAATTCATTTATTTCATGAAATCTTTTATAGTATTCACATTTATTATTCATTAGGACATGATTATGATACCTGATTCATTCCATGGGTAACACTTATGGATACATTTGATTCCTTATGTATGATTCCTTATGTGGAACACATACTTAGGAACATGTTATGATGGGTTCTACCAAACAGATCTCCAATTCATTTGGGTAATTATTTTTCTCATTAGAAGTTCTGTGTAATGGTCTTGGTGGTTATCCTTGACTCGTGCTCCATGTGAAATGGTCATAGTGGTTAGCCTTAACTAATGCTCTTCTATGTGCAATTAGATATTAATCATGATAAAGTATTTTTTCATGTTGATTCCACATTACATTTATGATGTGTTATATGATCTCTTTTTCTATATGTTAAGATTCCAAATGTTAAATCATGGTCCATTCCTTTTTATATCATTATGTTATTCCTTCAAACCCATGATATTTGCCTTATTTTTAATGTTTAATCACATACAGAGATTTTAATCTCATCCCTTTTTCATGTTATCCATAGGTGATCCTGTGATGATGTAAGGGTTCAGATGGTGTTAAGAGACCGTAATGGATTATTATTAAATAAATGTTTTATTTAGTCCCATGTTTTCAGTTTTGTGAACACAATATCCCAAGACACTAGACTTTTCAATCATTGACTTGTAATTTTATGTTTAATTAATCATAAAATCATACAATGATATGTATTAAATGTTATGCTCACTATATTTATTATAAGAAAAAGTTTTAGTATTTTCTAGATATTATGGATAGATCACTTTAGTAATATACATAGGGATAATACTATTTCTAAGAAAACATCAAAAAAAATTGTTTGGTATAGAGTTAGTGGATTATCAAAAAAATAAATCTCTATATGGATAATACATGTAGACATTATTTTGGAATAGATGTACCTAGGAGTAATAATTATGAAATGGATTTATAGTCCTATCATATGGTAACCTTTTATACGCTAATTGGCCTTATTATGCACCGAGTTTGACACTCCTGGGAGATATGATTTGGTAAATTCAAATGATTTTTACAAAACCATCCTTAAGATAGAATAATACCGATATGATGATATAATAGAAAATAGACAATTGATATCCTAGATTGAAACCTATGGGATCATAAGATAGGATAAAATTTTATATCAATAGTTTAGCCTTTTTTGTTCAATGTTCCATTTTTTATGGATACTAGGTAAGTATTAGAGCCCACATAATGGCACATTATCTTTATTTGTTAATGGTTGGAAATATAAGAACACATGACAATAATAAATCTAATAGAAAATGTAACTATTTACCTATTTACATTCCATATATAATAGGAAAGGGTGCTAAAAATTTTATTAAAGTATGTGATTTGTTAGCTAAAGTTATTAATAATAACTTGAATTGAGTGGATTGGCCTCCTTCTCCAAGGAAAAAGAAATTTGTTGTCAAATCCATCATTCATCAAAAAACTCCCTTGATTAGTGTATCTTATAATCCCCTCTTCATATAATAGTGGATTACCACTATTGAAAATATATCCACTATCCTCTATTGCTCAGAAGAAGAGAAATTTGTGCGGGTGGTTTAACATTTATATGGGAAATCTGATTAGTGGTTGAAACTAATCAAAAATATAAAGTCCAAAGAAGAAATTGATTCCATGGATTGGGAGGAAAATCATGAAAATGTTTTTTTATTAATATTTTCCCTAAACCCTCCTTCACTGTATGAAAATAGAGTTCCGCATACTTAACCAGAAGGAGGATAATTATATCTGTGCATATGTAGAAAACATTACACAATATTCATGAAATGCCTCCATATTTTTCATTAAAATTGAAAGAAAGGTGGATCACGTAGTTATAAGACTAAATCAGAGTATAAGAAAAGTGTTGATGAGTTGAGACATAGACAGTTATGATGATATTTTCTATTATTCCCTCAATGTTGAAATGGATATCGGATACTCTCAATGGTCTCATGGGCCCTGTGAAAAAAGTTTATAACGAAGTATAATATGTCTGGATCAGAAAATAAATAATATTATTGAAGGGAGAAAGAATATCTGACATGTCAAAATTGCTGGAAGAAGATCCTGAGAACTATCTAAAGGGAACCTAGAAATGATTCAGATTTGGAAGAATGGGGAATCTAGCTATGATCTATTCAAAGGGATATGAAGAGTTAAGCTAATGTGGAAGTTGAATGGAAGGATTTGATCAACGCTTAGCTAGTAGTATAGTGTTTCAACTTTAAGAGACACATACATTTTAAAAACAAATTCTCTAGGACTAGGGTTTTTTTGGTGGAAATAAATAACAACCTCCAAGGTAAAATGAAAGGTCATATGCTATCAATATTGTTGAGGTGGATAGAAAAAATGATGTAGTAAAATGTACACTAGTAATTCATTCAAGTATAAAGAATTTACTATTTGATTATAGTTCTACACATTCTCTCATATCTTGCAAGTTTAGTTGGAACCATTCAAACACCACCTAAATATATAAGGGTTGAGTTATCTATGAGAATAATGAATATAGAATTTACTATATACAATTTTTATAATCCTCCATGGTTAATGTTTGTGGAATGAAACTCCAAAAAAATTTCCATACCCCCTTTGGAAGATTTTAATGCTATTTTGGTCATGGATTGACTATCAGTATTCAAAGAAAACATCAACTGCCCATAATGGTAGAACACTCTTCACATCCCAAAGCATCTTCCATTTTGTTACAAGTGAAATTTGGAAAATCAATTTCCTTTAGATTCATCATCTCAATTATACATATTAATTCATTATGAGCAAGCTTATCTCAATCAAATGATTGAGCCAGAGGAGATAATCATTCTCAAAGACATACCCATCGTGAGGGATTACACTAATGCTTAACGTTGTCTTCCTCCAAAATTCGATGTTTATATTTCAATTGGAATTATTCCTTTATCACTACCTATATCAATGATATCTGATATATTGGACACCATAGATCTGGAATAGCGGATGAAGCAGTTACCTGAGGATCTAGAAAGGGGTTTCATATGCGAGAGTGCTTCCCCATGGGATGTACCAGTCTTCTTTGTCAATAAAAAAGGTTTGATCAATGCACCTCTAAATTGAATATATTGAACATACTGAAATAAATATAAAGAAAAAGTATACCCTTCCATGGATATATGAATTTTCCTATCGGCTATGTGGGGCTACTTATTTCTCTAAGCTTTTCCTTCAGTCGGGATACCAAAAATTAATGGTGATGAAGGAAGATATTCAAAAGGTATCATTTTGAATGAGTTATAGACACTATGAGTTCATTGTGATTCCATTTGGACTCACTAATTCTCTAGAAATATTCTTGGGAAAAATTATTAGTGTCATTATTTAATTCATTGAATTTTTTTTGGTAGACTTCATCAATGATTTTCTGATATACTATAAGAGAAAGGAGGAACATGAGGGGAATTTGAATACTGTGTAGTAGATATTGAGAAGGTAGAAACTCTTTGAAATTTACTGTAAATGTGGTTTTGTTATGGGTGATGTTTTAGTCTTTGGGAATGTTATCACAAGAAAAGGAATATTTGTAGATCCTAACTAGACAAAGATAATAGAAGAGTTGTCAAGGGCAATACCTGTAATAGAGATTTGTAGTTTCATAGGCCTAAATGGGTATTGATGATTAATTATGACGAACATATCATTATTTTAAATAGAAATAAAAAAGAGTACATGAAAGGAATTTATTTTTTTCTAGACTCAATCATGTTAGGAATGATTTAATGAGTTCAAAAATAGGTTTATCACTACGCCCTCACTCACATTCCTGACAAGTAGAGAACACATTTTGGTGTATATTGACGATTCAAAGATTGGATTATGGTTTGTAATAATTATAAATGATAATTTTATATCTTATTCCTCAATGTATTTTACAATTCATGAGAAAAACTATCACACGCATGATCTGGTGTTGGTAGTTGTTATATTTTCATAAAAAATCGAGCGACATTGTCTCCATGGGGAGAAGTGTTTGATATATAATGATTAAAATAGTCTCAAATTTATATTCACACATAAGGATCCTAATATAAACCAATGAATATAGTTATATCTCATTAGGATTATGACACTCAATCAACTACCATCACAGTAATGAAAATAATGTGGTGGATGCTTTAAGTAGTAATGATCATGCATTTATTTCAATGTTGATAATTGATAAGGATCCAATATTCGTATACTTATAATGAATGTACATGGTAATAATTTAGGTAAGAACATTGTAAATTATTTATCAAATGATTTCTAAATTTCCCGAATAGTATAAAATAAATTATTCTTAAATAAATTATGAGGAAATTCAGAAAATATGGGAAGCTATCAAAATGATAAATCCACTGAGTTCTAGATCAATGAGGTTTGAGCCATAAGAATTGGGTCATGACAATATGTTACATCCAATCCATAGATAAAGAAAGATTTTATGAATGATCCACATAGCTTAACCTTCTCTATTATACCAGGGAGCACAAAGAAGTATCTAGATCTCTTGGAGAACATTTAGTGGGACAATATGAAAGAGGGGGTCGATAAATATACATCCACATGTCTGGTATGTTAGAAAGTGATGGAAAAAAGAAAATAGTTAAAATGGATTTTGTAACCACTATCCATACAAACATGGATGTGGGAGAACATCACCATGGAATTTTTCACTGGGATTCTAAATACATCTTGAGAAATAATGATATATGGGTTATTTTGGATAGTCTTATAAATACAACTCAATTTATCAAAATTCGAGAGGACTTCTTAGTAGATAATCTTGAATAGATATATATCAAGTAATTGGATAGGTTTCATGGAGTCACATTATCATTTTTAATTTATTGAGATCTGATATTCAACTTGAGGATCTAGCAAACTATCAAACATGCTCTAAGCACTCATCTAAACATCAGTACAAACTATCATCCAAAAACTGATGGCCAATCTGAGAATACTATTCATTCACTAGAATACATGTTGAGGGTGTATTATATGGACTTAAAAGGAGGAGGGGAAAAACATCTACCTCTAGTTTATTTCTGTTACAATATGAGTTCCCACTCGAGAATCTGAATGGCTCTATAAGAATCCCTTTATGGGAAATGGTGTAGAAGCCTGATTTGCTCGGATGAAGTTGATGAACTTAAGATATTATGACCTAAAATGTTTGAAGAATTTTTAGGGAAGGTTCTAACCATTAAATATCACATAAAATAATCTTAATGTTGAGAAATGATCTATGTAGACAATCATTGATGAGACCTTGAGTTTAAGGTCGGAGACGCGGTATTCCTCTACATATCTCTATGAAAGAATATCATGAGATTTTGGATAAAAGGGGATCTAAGTACCTTATACATTAATGCTTTATAGATACATGGTTGTGTCAAATTTTTTGGACCATAAACTCTAATTTCAAAAAACATTTTCCCTAGTAAATTATTCATTCCATGTATACCTCATAAAAAAATTACATACTAGATCCCTCATATGTATTGAATTTAGAGGAGGTATAGTTGGAAAATTATCTCTCATATGAGGAGCAACCAATGGGGATCGTGGATCATATAGATAAATTCCAACAAAACAAGACTAATAACCTAGTCAAAGTACTATGGTAGAGCCATAAGTATGAAGAGGCAACATGGGAGATAGAGCAAGCAATTAAAAACATTACCCGCACCATTTTTTAAGTAAGTAGATAAAACGAAATTTAGAAGGGGAAATGTAATAAAGGGGGAAGAATGTAACTACGCAGATTTCATCCAATGGATTTTACCTTCTACAATTATTTCATATTGTATAATCACAAAAAATAACATTAATAAAATAGTACAATCTTTTTAAATGAAAAATTTAATAAATAAAAGGCCTTTCTAAAAGTTAACAAAACCTATATTGATGAAATATTAACTTGGAAATTTGGAATAGTAATGTCACCCTTATGAATAGTAATTGGACCAAATGAATAGAAACACCACCCATGATAGAATAAATAATATTTAAGAATATAATAAAATTATTTATGACTTAATAATATCATTTTATAAGTTAGTGAATAATTGAAAAAAAATTTAATTAAATGTTGGTATTTTTATAACTCATAATTATCTAATTTCAATTTTATGTATAATAATTGTAATTTAAAATAAAATTTATTTTCATAAAATGTATTTTTAAATTACTATTTTAATGTAGTGGGATTATAATATAATTTTATGAGACCTTAAATAATTTTACAAATTTTTATAGAATAAATTTTAATTTAAATATCTGCATTTTTCATGTAAATTTTGATTTTAAATAAATATAAATTTCTCATATACTGAAAATTATTTTAATAAATTTTAGTTAATTTTTTAAATCATCATGTCAAAAAATTATTCGGATGAATATTTTTTATTTTCCGAAATACTTGAATTTTTGGTGAATATTGAAATATGGTAATTTTCAATATTTATACATTATAAGTTATTATAGTATTCCATGAGCCCTAGACGATTTAAGAAACACTGGTTAGAAATTATGTGATATAATTACTTTATTTAGAATCAATAATCAACACTATATATTGCCTTTAGAAAAATAATAAACTAATAAATTAAATAACGTGAAAACACCTCTCTCCTAAAATATAAATACCAACCCTCACCACCTCTTCTCCTCACACCTCTCTAGCATTGATCCTTGTAAAATTTAGTCTCAAATAGCCTCCAAATCCCCTAGCCCATGTCCATGAGCCTTGTTTCTCAATAAAAGGAAAAAACCAAACCCCTAAAAAGGTTTTCATGAAGAAGGAATCAAAATATAAAGCCCTCTTCCTTTCATTTTAATTTCTTTTGAAGTTTTTTTATTTTATTTTTATCTCCTCACCTCCAAATTTCCAAATGGAATGAGAAACAAAATAAAATATATATACTATAGTTCCTTAATGGTAATTTAATTACTCATCATCAACCCGCTTCCCCTCTCCTTTTATAATAAAAATGAAATCATCGTCTCTAATATGTCAATTTATCACATTCATGGATGATAGTGTTTTCAATTTACACTACCATATTCAAGTCTGTACATGATACAATTTTTATGGTTGAACCAGATTATAATAAATTTGTTATATATTATTTAACGTTTTGGAATCATTTTTTACATATGATATTAATTTATAAAAAAAAATTAGTTCGTTGTGATCGTAAATCGCCAAAATAAACACAAACGACTATCATTAACAATTTATGTAATGATTCATCATCATAACATAAAACCAAATGATTTATAAGACCAATACAAACTATTTAGACCCATTTATTTTATATAAGTTAAATTATGGAAAATTAACTTTACTTTACATGAGCTTTGATACATGTATATAAGTAAATCGATCATGAAAACCACGGAAATCAAATCTCCCAAACGATGAAATTTAATCTATTAACCCATCAAAATGGCCATAAATAAACATAATAAAGTTATAATAAATAAAATATATACAAAGTATTGTGGATTTATTAATTAATTAATCTAGTTATTCTAAATAGTACATTATGATCATGTGAATAACTCCTTCACACATACGGTAAGGGATTCTACCCAATCCTCTATTATTGTTTTGGATTACTATTTCTATATTTTTACCCAAATTAAATTCTCTTATATTTTTTTAATATTATTAATGAAATTTATATGTTCCAAACTCATTTACCAATATCCATTATTCATTATTTTTCATGTATATACTTGTTTTTAAAATATGATCTCTATTAAATAATTTCTGATAAGAATGCTCGATTTAAGGGAACCTCCCGAATTCTTACCCCATTTCATGTTCCCTCTATAATATGTATTTATCCACCATTATTTATAAAATATCATTCATTTTATTTTAAAAAATTCATGTTTCAATTCTAGTTTTAATTAAAATATTATTCCCTTTTCTACTTTAAATGCTCTTTAATATTTTCCTTAAACTGCACTAAAATGTTTTAATCAAAAAATTTTCTTAAATAATATATTTACATTATATCACATATATAGAAATCACTAATCATTATATATTCCAATTTTCAATTATTAATTTATATATATTATTTAATTCCTTTCTTTCAAGTAAAAATTTGTTACACACCCATTTATTATGCTTTATGGATTGATTATGATACCCAATTCTTTCAATGGGTAACCCTTATGTTTACATTTTATTCCTAATGTTTGATTGTTCATGTTGCACACATATTAATGTAAATGTTATGATGGGAGAACAAAAATTGAACTTCAATGTATTGTGTAATGTTTATTCTCATGTTATGCTATGTGTTATGGTCTTAGTGGTTAGCCTTTACTCGTGATCAATGTGCAGTGGTCTTGGGGGGGTTTGCATTGACTCGTGATCCTCTATGTGCAATGAGACTTAACTTAGATAAATTCATGTTTTATTATTCATCCATATTAATATGATTCCAAGATTATATTATCTCATTTTTTATATGTTATTATTAAAAAGGATTAATAATGTTCCATAACATTTTATATCATTATGTTAAACCTTATATCTCTTTTGTTATGCTTTATATTAATGTTTATTCCCTAAATGGAATTTCTAAATCATCTCTCTATTCATATTATCCTCGTGTTATATGAGTAATATTTAAGGACTCAAATGTAATTAAAAGGAAATATTGGATGAAAAATAAAGAAATGTTTTATTTAGTCCCATGTTGTCAGTTTTATGTACCTAGTCTCTCAAGACACTAGACTTTGAGTTCATTGACTTGAAATTTTATGTATAATTATTCTTAAAATCAAGTAATGGTAAGTGTAAATGGAGAGGTTCTATATTAATTCCCTATGAGTCATATTTTATCATACCTATATCAAACATGAACTCGACTTACTCATTTACAAGGCTGTTAGAAATCAGACATCACATAAAAGCATAAACACCCACAAAGCATGTCATTTTTAGGGGATCATGGTTTTTTTTATAAACTACTAAGTTGTGTCTCACATGGGAACAACTCATGATTCAAAAATATATTTTATAATTATTATTTCATCGTTTTAATGCTATTATAAAGATTGAAAATCATATTTATGATTTGTAGAAGTTCACACTTAGCCCCATTTTGAACCCTCATACTGATATGAAAAGATCCTACAATGAAGTCGAGTGTTCTATAGAAGACCGATCTGAAATATCTCATTCATGAGGGGTTTTCCACAATTTCCCATTCTTGCGAAGAAGAATATGATCAAGCATAATGATCAGTTTGATCTCAATTAAACTAGAGATCAGATCAGAAGCCCACCATTTTTACGTTGTTTTTAAACAATGGGAAACAATAACTATGAATTGTTGTCAATTATTTAACTCAAAATCCATTGGGGTTGTGGTATATCCATAAAGAAACATCCCTTTGTATCTATAAATCTAGGGCCTCTTCCATATTTCCACCTCGAATGATGGCATTAACTTTTCCTCTGTTCCACTATTGGATTTTGGTCTAACCCTTGAATTCAAGCATGCATTCACTCAGACGTCCCTTTAAACGGGCTTACTATTTGGGGGATTTTATATGGCCACTTCCACCTTCTTGATGGCTTAATCTAGGCACCCTTGGGAATGGTTGACCAGTGGGTTTCGCAAATTCCTTGATTGAGGCTGTCTGGGTTATCTTGTGGGTTAGTCCTCCCTATTCATATGAGTATTTAAAGAAATGTAATTAGTAAATTTTTGTTATAATGTTGAATTCAAGTATTATAAAATATCAATCTCATAATAAAATTTCAGGCTCTCTTATACAAATTATTCAAAAATATATAAATATTTGGCATAGCCTACTATAATTCCATCCTCTTGAAATATTTAAATTCCTTATATGAATTCCTTTAAATCATCAAATCACCATAGAAATTAATATTTTCATGGTATTAAATAGTAGTATTGAATGTTAAAACATCACAAAACATGTATTTTATCATTAAATATCACCACAAATATCAATATATTTATAAGAAGAATAATTTTCCATGAATTATATCAAATTCCATATAAATAATATGAATCTATTACAATTCTCCAAGAATCACGACTTCAAGAATCCTTATCTCTTCATTAATTTCTCCCTCATATATTAAATTTATTATATATTGACTAAAAAGACAACATTCATTCATCAATCATTTACATATGATCTTCATTTGAATATTACAAAATGGTTAAATGGAATCATCCCATAATTTTATAAATGAGGTAATTCTTTAATATTCTAGAAATATTTTTTAATGATCCATTAATTTAATATACTCTACAAGAAATGAATTTTCCACTTTCCTAAAAACTCAATTTATTTATACATCCTTGGAAATATTTGAAGATTATTTTCAAACAAATATTTTTTCTTCATAAAATGGATTTTTTTTATTTTTTTAAATGTTATTTTAAAATTGAAAGAAAATTATCATATAGAAATAGTTTAATGATATTTTTATGGATCTTTTGTTCATCAAAATATAAAACCCTTTATTTTATATATGCTCCACTGGTGATATATTTTTATAATTCTATCCATAATATTTTTCTAGAAGGTAAATGATAAGTTAACAAGGGAAAGATATTACCATTTCTAAGGATAGTTTTTCATTCTGAATTTTTATGTTTATAAGGTATTTAATTATAATATACTTTTTTTATATGTTGGATTCATTATACCTAGTATGTGATGTGTGGGGCCCGATATATCCCCTTATTGAATTAATATATCTAATGAGGAAAACTAGTTTGGTTATTCGGTTGAGGGGTTACCAATTTATAAAATATGTCAGTGTATGTTGCCTTGAAAATAACATTTTTATGTCTATAAAATTGAATTACATTGTTATGAGATTATCTATTAGTGTCAATGTGGATGTATTATCAGTTATAATATTCTGGATAAGTTTGAGGCTTATGTGATTATTTATATGAAATTATTTCATCATCATTTAATCCTTATATATAATTCTTTATTATCAAGTTATTTATTAAATGAAATGTGTTATATGATTTTTAACTTTCTATGTTGATTATTCCTTAATACTCATAAGAGAATCCACTATACACATACCCCTAAAGAGTATATACACTCACCCATTTATTATTGTTCCTTTCCCTATGATGTTAGACACAATATTATACCGAATATGTATGGATATGCTAAATGCAATAATGGTATTATCAATGAGAATAATATGTTATGATTTATATTTTCAATTTTAATTTTATATTCAATTATTTATCTAGTTTTCCAAGAGTAATAAACAATTTGGTCACTCATGATGTGAGTCTTTATATCTAGTGTCAACATAATAATGTAACCACCGACTCTGGGATACTATGGTTCGGGTATTTATAGTTGAAAAATAATGAAACATTTATCTAAGTCCAAATATTTATTTTATAAGTGAAATTATAAATTATAATTTTTTTTAATTTATAACCCCACATTTTATATTTTATATCAAAAGTAATGCTTCTTAAAAATCATAATTAATACAGTATAATTTTTTATTTTACTATTATTTGTTATGATATTTTTAAAATGAATAAAATTAAATAGATTATAAATTAAGTATATTTTTTCTATGCAATATAATAACTGTAATTATATTTAGGTTCTAAAAGATATGTTTCCTTAGTTAAAAAATACTTTCCATGAGAAAGCTAACTTGGAAAAGGTAAATAATCTAATAGTTTAATACCTAAAATATGTTTTAAAAATGTATGGAAATGTGTGTTTGGGGTATTTACAATCCTTTTCACTTATACTCTCTATTTTTATCAATTTTAGAGCAACATTCCTTGAGACTGACTTCAAATAATATAAAAATTTTAGGTATTTTAAAAAATTTCTTCTTTTTTCACTTATAAATGGATCTCTCGTCACTTCCACTCTAACCAAATGAAAATTATTTGATTCAAAAATCTGAAATATAATCTGCTAAAAATTTATATCCACCATAAATAGGCTTTGTTATTCTTAAAATACTATCTCGTAAATGTTTAACCGTATTTTCAAAGGATATAATCAATGAATTGAGGTTGAAAATATTAGCCTCTCCTATCATTTTTTGTTTCTTTATCTTCACTTATTATTCATAAATTTTTTTTAAACCATCATAAAATGATAAAATAATTTTAATAATAATTTTGGTATGTAAATATAAATATTGTAAAATTATAAACAACCCTCTAATTTTTTTATCGGAAAAAATGAAACTGTAATTTTCATGTTGTGGAAACTACTGCCTCTATGACACATCATGTATTTTATTCATTAATAACCACACAAGAATAGTATAAATGATTAATTTAATAAAAAATTATTATATTTATATAATTTTTAATAATATATAACAAGAATCCACACTACCAATTAATCTTTATTGGTGAAAATTATATAATCATCCAAGTGTATGTTGGGGATACCACCTATGTTGAACGATTGAATTTTGTTTTTATATTAAAAAATTCCTTACATGGATGGTCATGAGGATGATATTAAAATAAAAATATTATTTTTATGAAACTATTATTTTTAGGCTATGAAAATTTTTAGAACTAATTAATGATATGATCCTCAAATGATTATATTTAATTGAATCGTTTAAAACAAGCGAAGTAATAGGATAAAACATGTCCACATTTCATGTAATGAATTTATAGAAATTATTTTCTCTTCATAATTGTTTCAACTCAAAACGTTATAAATGAAATTTAATATTTAAATGATTAAATTCATTATTAATAGATGAAATTATAGAAAAAACATTCAATAATTTGGTTATTTTAAAAAGTTGTATGTAATATCCTTTTAGATGTAAAAGTCCCTTAACATCATAATCGTTGTTAGTATATTAATTATAAATTGATATAATTATTAGCATTGGTATAGGGCTATTATAAATCAATTGGACATAATGAAATAAATGATAACTTCAACCAATTGGATTATACCCTATAAAGAACATTTATCAGGGATTTCAAGAGAGATAACATCAATGGGATTTACCCATGATGAAGACCAATGAATGATTCAATAAACGAAGAATGAGTGAAACATTTTATAGGAAAATCTCAATCTCATTGAGATCACTACCCAATCCATGACCATCAATCTACCCAATAAAAATATCACTATCTTACTCCTTACCATTAGGGAAATCACTTGTGTAATAAAAGGCTATGAATCAAGACCCTAATAGTATGAATATGTATATTTTTTAATGTAAAATAATTATTATATTTATCATTTATTATTGCATAATAATTTTTAAATAGTATTTTTGATTAAATTATTATTTTTATACGAGGTAATGTATATTTTATTTTTGGGATATTTATAATTTCAATCAAGACCCTCATTTTGATTAATTTAAGTACATTTAAAATAATATTTTTCATAAAATATTATAAACAAATTATATTTATATTAAATATACATTATCATAATATAAAAAAGTTAACTATAATTATGATATGGTTTGGGAAACTATTATCATAAAAAATCTATATTTTCAATAAATGTGGACTTTTGATTTCATTTATTAAATTATAATCATTATAAATGTAATTTGATAAAACATTAATTATTTTATAAATTTTTATATAAAAATAAATCATCGTGGAAATTTCATTATTTAATTAGACATTTGAATATTTAGGAAAAAAATTAATATGTTATAATTATACAATATTTATGATGACATTAGAACAGTAAAGATATTATTTAATAAATACTATAAATATTATTCATGAACAAAATTATGTTGACTCATTAAAATAAATTTTTTAATTGTATTTGATTAATTTTATAAACCCTCAATTAATCCTCCAAAACCAATATTATATTTCATAGTATTAAAGCCAATTATTTATATACATGACTCACCTCTATATAACCAAGGGTATTATTCTTATGAGATATGTTATTATCCTTTTAAAATATTTAAAACTACTCCTCATTGGGGGAAACCATGAGAAAACCTTAGGATGGTTTTAGTATTTGATAACTATATAATGTAGAGTCCAAAACATATGTATAGAAATTAATAAAGAAGTTACATCTCATTTGACATAAAAAACCACCCATCATCCAATTAAACATCCCTAAAAACCCTTGTTAGATTAATTTACTCATACATTCCTTAAATATAAACAACACGAGGTTTTCCATTTTACCTTTATAATCATCTCCCATGGTTTAAGTTGCACCCCTCAAGGTAAGGGATCCTCTATTTATCCTCTATATTCATTAATGTTTTATGTATTGTGATTTTTATATCCAATTGATTATGATCATATATGATCTCAAAGATCACTAAAATATTAATTATGTTTTATATCTGATTAGATACCCCTTTTACTGTCATTAAAGCCTTCTATGAAAAAGTATGTACCGCTGTAATGGTGCTAAAATTATCCTATGATTTTCCTTGTAAAATATTTTTAAAGTGTATACCCATCTGTATTTTTAGTTTAGAGTTTATATCTTGAGGTAAATATCCTTCATTTAATTCATAAATCAATATTTATAACCCACACTTCTTAATCTTGGGGTTAAAATTTAATAAATACATATTTATGTTGTTTGATATATGCGAACACTTACGCAAGTACATGATATGAATGTGATGTGTGGGCCTAGAATTATATACTCATCCAATGTATTGCATAGTGTTTTTTTATCTCATGGGATTCAAGGTATTGTGAAATGGAGGTTACCATTATCGTAATATATTTTTATGAATAAAAATATATCATTGACTAATGCTATTACTGTGAGGTTTTATGTTGTAGTTGTGTTCCCATGTCACCCGTATGTTATAGTCTTATATCATGATTTGACGTCCAGATTTATGATTCTCACCATTATTATGTCAATTTATATACCATTGCTATCATATGTACTTCTTTACAATATAAAATGCTTTTATTTTTCCCTTACTATACTTTATCGAGCACATCTTTCATATGTATATCTGTAGGTTACCCCATGTGGTCTTAAAAGCGCATTGATTTTTTTTGGATATTTTTAATGTATATTTAAATAATGTTATTATTTTTCAATTACATGTTTTCTTTATAAACCTAATTAATAAAATTGACTAAGAATCTTGATATTCTATATATTTATTATATTTATTATCATGTAATAAATCTTAAAATAATGTACGTTAATGATATGGATTTCCATAGTTTGTATTAGTGGAAATTGATGTTTTTTTAGATTTGGATTAGAAAACTATAGTGAAATCTATAGTTATAATAATAATCATATGAAAACATTGTCATGTTTTATAATGTATATAGTATGTTTTTTCATAGAAAATACATCATATTATAGATACTTCAAGGGGATGTTTCTCTAGAATAGTTGTACCTAGGTTTAATATCCATGTGAAAGAAACATTGAGTTTGACAGAATCATCACCTTGTGAATGAAACTTGGATTTAGGTTGCACATAATTTGAAAATACTATGGTATATAATTTCGTATATTTTGGAGCTCCTTAAAAACCATTACTAATGGAGAAAAAATTCCAATATCTTATTATATTACAAAATATATCACGGATAACATAGATTTAAACATTGAAATTCATAAATTAAAAATATATTTCATTTATGATTTATCCATTTGAGGTTAATGGTTCATCATTTATTTGTTTAAATATTTAAAAACAATCTTCCCTAACATCCCCTTTATATTTATTGAATATATAGATATTGGAGAAATCTAGTCAATAACCAATTCAATGGGAAATATGATGACTACCCAAATGATATTCCCAACACGAATAGAGAAGGAGTTGGAAACATCCTGACAATAATTTCTCAATTAACTATTGTTTTGAACCTAATAATAAATCATGTGGAATTTCCACCCCACCCATTAAATAGCTAGTTGAAATTGAGATATTTATGTCACAAAGGCCTCCCTCTTATAGTGGATCTTATGATACATTAATAATGGAATAACATATCAACTCCCTTGAAATGTTCTTCTCTATCAATGAATTAATGGAACAAGATATAGTCATGTACGGTGTTTATCATATAGAAGTATAAGATAATAAATTGTATATGTTTGTCAAAAATATGAATCCTTGTGAGGATATCTATGCGATAGAGTAGAATGAATCATGAACACTGTTTTGTGGACAATACATTCCTCCCACTCTCTAAATTAAAATTGAGAGGGAATTCTATAGCCTTAAAAAATGAGGATGAATCCATTAGGGGTGTATGAATTAATATTCACAGTACAAGCTCAATGCACTACCAACTTTTTCATATCCTACAAAGGTAAATATGAATGATTCTTTGGATGTCTAAATCCATTTTTTGAAAATATTTTAAAATTCCATACATTGAATGTTATAAGTAAATTGTTCGATATTCCCTCCAAATTTAAATATATATCAGAAAATATTAAGGGTATCATGGGTCTAAATATAGGAAAGAGAGAGTGGATTTTAATCCGAGCTGTATGATATAGAAATATCATTGGGCATTAATGTCAAACATCCCACATGTCAAAAGTGAGGGAAGAATCAACCTAAAAATTGCTTGAAGTGGACAAGGAAATGATTTAGGTGAATGAAGGAAGGGAATATAAAAATCCAATATAAATGATGGAAATACAACAATGTGGTGGAATATAGGATTTTTCTAGTTAAGCCTCATATTATTGTCTAAATTTTCAACTTCACAGAATAAGGACACAATAAAAATCATTTTTCTAAGCTATGTTTTTTATGATCATTGATGAAAAACATAAAATTCCTATAGAGAAAGGGTGTTCTTATTATATAAAAAATGTTGTGTCAGATATATGGAATGAAGTTGAAATAGATACACTATTTATTCATATAGGGACATAGAATGTATTATTTGATTTTATTTTTATGTGGCATGTTTAATAGAACTTTTCATACAGTACTGTAAATCATGAAAGTAGAGTTATGAGTGAAAATGGAAAATGGGGAAATTATTATATCCAAATTATATAACTCATCCCTTATAAATATTTTTGTAATTAATTTCCCAGAAAACCCCAAAAATACAGAACCATCATATTTCCATGGTTGAATGTCAAGGAAATAGGTTCCAAAATAGTGGTCGTACATTACATCCATGATTTTTCTAAACTATGGGTTCCATGACATTGTAAATAGGGAATAATATATTGTCAGGATTTTTAATCATGTAAATAGGTGGTTATGCGCAAAATTTTCAACCATTTAAAATGGTATATATATATATACATAGTTTGAAACTGTAGTGATATCCTTAAACAATAAATGTTCCAAATGAGGATTGATCTTGCGACCTCCAACATATTCGGTAAAGACATTACCACTAATATGATAACTATTATATGTGTATATATAGACATATAAATATATAAATACTTACAGATAATTATAATTAATAATCATGTATGAAATAAAGAAACCTAGTGGCATGGTTTAAACCATGGGAGTAGCTCTTTCCCACCAAGTTACCATGTTTTTTGGGTTTTCTGATAAAACATATCAAAACAATTTCATATAACTATGTCTATATGATTTCATAAAACTATGGATTTTAGAAACTCTGTCTATAGGCTACCTATGGCCACAATTTTAAAAAATGTAGTAATAGAAAGTGTGGTCATAACATAATTTTCTAGTTTTTCTATTTGATACTCCCTTTATTGAAATTTGATATTATTATAGTTATTAATTTAATTTAATTATATATATTCTTTCAATGTAAATCAGAAAAAAATATTACCCTTTGTATTATTAGTCTGCTTATGATTATATACATGTGAATGTAGTAGGTCAAATCTACGTTGGTTTCATCAACTCATTAATGGATATTATTTCCATATGAGTAAGTATATCTGGATCAAATAATTGAGGCTAATGAAAACATCATCAATTGTGACATTCCCATTATAAGGGAATTCATCGATTTGATTACTAAATAATTTTATGGTCTACCACAAACCTATGAGGTTTATTTATAGACCAATATCATATCTAGAACGATTACAATATCAAGTACTACATATAGATTGAAATTATTGAATTTAAGAGGCTAAAGGATAAACTGCTTGGAAATCTAGATAAAGTGTTTATAAAATTAAGTTGTTCACCCTAGGGTTACCCATTCCAATTCTTCAAGAAGAAATGTGGGTCAATGTCCCTCGATATTGATTATCAGGAGCTCAATAATATAATGATAAAGAACATGTTTCATCTTCCATGGATTGATGACTATTTTTTTGGGTAGATGGAGTCTAGTACTTCTATAAGTTGGATATTCAGTCATATTTTTATAAATTAAATGTTTGGATGAAGATATCCCCATGGAATATTTTCATACATGTTATGGTCACTAAAATATCAGAGTGATTCTATTTTGACTTACTAATTCTTGAGAAATCATCATGGATATAACGAATATTTTCATATTGGATTACCTAAAAATAATTTTCTAGTATTTTTGGAAGATATTACAAACTAATCCAAAAGAATAGAGGAACATTAGGATAATTTCAATTTCATACTAAAGTCCTATTAGAAGTAAAATATGTAAGAAATGTTTAGTAAATGTGAGTTTTGGATAGATTAAGGAACATTATGTGGGTATTTTATCACCATTAAAGGGATATTTATGGATCATTTAAAAACAGAATCAATTAAAGGATTACATTTTCCAACCTTAGTGATAAAAATCTGTAGCTTCCTTTGAATAGATAGGTAAATATCATCATTTTGTGAGAAATTTATCATGATTATCATGAAAACTGCCCAAGAGAACTCATAAGTGGACAAGTTTTTCAATAATGATGAATATAAATAAAGCATTAATGATTTAAAGAATATGATAATAACTGGACAAATTCTAATATTACCCATCCGTGGGAAATTATTTTTGATCATTAGTGATGCATTTCAAAAGTTCATGGGTTGTGATCTCACTCAATATGAAGAAGTGATGATCTATACCTATAGCCAATTTAAAATCCATGATAGGAACTACCCAACACATGATCTATAGTCGGCCATTCTGATTATCATACTAAATATTTCGTTTAATTATATCAATGGGGAGAAGTGTGACATATATAGATATCATAAAAACCTCATGTATATATTCACAAAAAAATCTCAGTATGTTCCAATGAAGGTGGTTTGATCTGATCAAGGTTTCGTGTTATTTAATATGTACCAACATGGGAAGTCAAACAATGTAGTATATGTTCTGATTAAAATGTACCTTACATGTCTATGCATGATGAGGATTTCAGGGGATCCAATAATCTTGGACATGTAAAGGATGGAAATGGGAATAATAAAATGATATTCAACCGACCATTCTCAAATAAAGACTAAACTATCCATTCTTGAGATGATATAGGATACACATAATGAATATGAGGACCTACAAAAAATGAAGTGAATAATCTAGAACTAAAATTTTCTAAAGATAAACTTATAATATTTGGAACTTGGATATGAGTCCCATCCAGACCAAAATAGATTAGGGAACTTTTGGATAATTTTCATAACTAATCATTCTCTATTCATGCAGTATGAACTAAGATGTATAGTGACACGAAAAAAATATTCTTCTAGGATTACATGAAGATGGATGTTATATAATTTTAATCTTGATGCTTGGTATGCCAACAAGTCATGTCCTAAAGTCATATGTACAATGTTATGATGAAACCATAAACCTTACAAGTATTCAAATGGGAATTCCAAACCCTATATTTTGTGTTGGACACCCAAGGAAACATAATTAAAACAACATAATTTTTTTGTTTTTGATCTACTTACTAAGTATTCTCATTTAATTTTTATCAAGGAATATTTATACCTTGATAAACTCTCCATGAAATACATTAGGGATGTTTTAAGACTTCCTAATGATCTACTATCTCTTGTATGAAATCAATGTATGAGGATTACCTTGACATTTTGGACAGTATTTCAACTATAACTGGATATAGAATTGAGTTTTAGCACTTCTTATCACCCTCAACAGATGGCTAGATTGAAATAACCATTCAAACTCTAGAGGTTATGTAGAGATAGTATTCAATATATTTCGAATGATATTTTGATCATCACCTAGACAAGGTGGAGTTCTCATATAACAACATTTTCCATTATATAATCCAAATGTAGCCTTATGAGAAAATATATAGGAAGTGGTGTTGGACTCTAACATGCTAGGATAATCATATGTAGAGGATGATTTTGGGATCTTGTATTATCCAGATGATGAAAAAGAATGTTTAAACCATTCAGTGTCATATGTAATCCTCACAAAGTTAATGAAAAGATATGAATAAAATCAGTGATGAGACCTGTAGCTTATGGTTGGAAAAAATGTGTTCATTTTTATATAACCATGTAATAAATTAAAAAGGTGTTTATTTATGGAAAGATTCCTAAAAAATACATAGTCTGCTTCATGATTCTGGATCAAATTAGGGTAGTGGCCTATTTATTATCACTCTAACCTATCCTATTTCAAGTACAAGATATAATCCACGTATCCCTATTGAGAAATCACATATGAGACACCTAACATGTATTGAATCTAGAGGTGGTACAATTTGATAATTATATTTCATATATATATAATCTAATGTTAATAATTATATATATAGGGTTATTGGAAATAAAACAACTCAAATTTTCAAAGTGTTGTTGAAGGACCACGTGATTAAAGAAGCAACTTGTGAACTAGATGAGATGATCAAGAAAAAGCACCTTAATTTTTTTGTGCATGAATGAAATTTCTATTGTGAAAATTCATAATGGGTGAAAATATATATCTTGCATAATTAAAAATGAAACTCAATTTTTAAATGAGTAAATTACATTTCTTGAAATTAAAAAATATAAATATCATCGACTAATTTTGTTATTTTGGAACCTTATTGGTTTAATAAATCATAATTTAAAATACCGTTAAACATCCTATTCAGTTATGGTATATTCATTATATATTTTATGTATTATTAGATTGTATTTAAAGATTTGATAAATCCAATTGACACATAATAAATAAGCGATGGCCTTGATTAGAATGATCATACACCTGGAAACACATTTACCCGAGCTTCTAATGGATAAAAAATCAGTATGATTTTAGATTGACAAATCCAAACAAATACTCTATAACTAAATCATGAGTGAAAATGTCTATGGGAGAAGATAAAAATCCTCAACATCAAAACCCAAATCATGTTCACCAAACTACCCCAAGAAGTTATCACCATTACACACCTTACTTATAGAGACATGTTATTTTAAAAACATTAACAATACATGAATTTTTTGGAATACCTAAACATTATACAAATAGAATCCCAAAGACTGTATTTGTTCTAATGCCTTTGGAAACATGGAAATATATGAACTGGTATATGATCGAGCCATATTATCTCCCACTAGGCTCTCCAATATTAGAAACCATCTTATATATATCATAATGAAATATATATATTCCTAAAATAGGGAAGGAAACATTAAAATGGGTGAGCTCATATGCTTATTAAGGGTAAAAAGGGAGAAATGTAAGCATAATAATTAGCATAAGGGTATGAGAACAGGATCATGAAAACATAAGATCATACCATTCAAGTCAAAGATCAAAAACATGAATCACAGAATAAATCATGAAATTTTATAAGACATTAATGATAATAAAATTAATAACATAAGATATAAAAATATAACATAGGAATAAAACATAGAATTTTTGAAAACATATAATCATATAATATGATGTTTATAGTAGGTAAGTAATTTCTTCCAATATCATCTCGGTAGTATGGGTTCACTCCACATACCATATTTGTACTCATGTTTCACTCCCATGTCCATCTTAGAAGCATGAGTTCACACCTCATACAATAATGGTAGTCGTGGTTCACACCCATGGCCATCTTAGTGGAATGAGTTAACTCCTCATACCAAATTATTAGTCATGGTTCACATCAATAGACATATTAGTAGCCAATGTTTAGTAAATATACCACCTAATTCAATCTCATGAGATATATGTTTTTAACCAATGCATTGGGGATAGATATAGGTCCCACCCATCTTATATTGAAATCATACATATGCTACAAAATCATAAGAAATCATAACACGGCCCATGAAATGTTATGGGTATCATAAACATGTAAACATATCACAACATGTGGAAAATGATACATGTTTCAAAATCATTTCATCAAAATAATAACCGATGAAAGAGAGACATATTTCATAAACATATAATTTGTGCATGAGAAAAAGAGTTCATAAAGACCATGAAATTAAGCACAACCAATTTGTAGAAAGAATTTGAATGTAACCTTTAGATTATTTCCTATAAGGACATATGTAACATCAAAAGATGTCATATTTGATGGAATAAAAAATTTAAATATCATTAAAAAATGATTATAGGGGGAAATGTAATTTTTTCATTGAAAATGGATTTTTAATACATATTACCATTTGAAAACAAACATAGAACATAACTTGAAAAAATTTAAAGATGTCATGAAATCATTTTGAAAAACATTTTAATTGATAAAATATAAAATATGAATCAGAACAATTTAAAAAATATTTTCAATGAAAAAACGTTGAAAACATATAATGTTAGCTTTAAAATTCTCTGAAAACCAATTCATTGAAAATCCGTGGATTTTTTTAT
Source organism: Viscum album (assembly GCA_963277665.1). Taxonomy (NCBI): domain Eukaryota; kingdom Viridiplantae; phylum Streptophyta; class Magnoliopsida; order Santalales; family Viscaceae; genus Viscum; species Viscum album. Next base: position 1,956,142,099 of record OY728125.1, read on the forward strand.
AAAGGATTGAAACCAATTGGAATTAGTTTTCCTTGAAAACCTATCAAATAATATTAAAAAAATCGGGAAAACTATTTTCAGTTAAAATCTATATAAAATGATAGAAATTGATTAATGGACAATTTTCATTGAAAATTCACAGAATAAGCTTCAAAACATTTCTAAAAATAATTTCCTTGAACAATATAAAAGAATCCAGAAAACATTTTGAAAACAATTTATTTGGATATATCATTTAAAAAAATTTATAAAAAAATATACCATTATTCAGGGAAATAAAGTTACAAAGTATTGATGGAAGACAAATATGTACAAGTCATATGAGGTAAAAAGAACATTATTTTTGCAAGATAAAAATGTTAGGAAAATTCCTCATTCGAATGAGATAAGAAGATTCCATTTAAAATATATTGAAAATGACAATAAGTTTAATTTTTTTTTAATTATCATATTATAATATAATTATTTGCTTGGAAACATTTTTCAGAAAACAATATTTGAAAGGAACACAAATTTTTGACCAAAGAAAAGGTAATGTTCAGATTTCATAAAAAAAATTAATAATTATATTATGAAAAAAACAGTCAAAAAGATGGTACAAATATGTTAATAAATTATTAATATCAATATTAAATTATAATATTTTAATTTTCTTGGTATATGTATCATAAGATTTCATCAAATGAAACATAGACATAAACAGTCATGAAAAGCGATAAGAATGTATTAATAAAATATTATAACTTGTTAACTTGGGATCATACTCTCCATATAATAAAATGAAATTTAATGAACCATAAAATATCATTAAAAAAATTAAATTTATGATATAACCTTTGAAATGGAAATATATACACCTTGAAGAGAATTTAGGTGCATAATAAATCATAAATCTCAAAGAAGGAAAATTAAGACAAAACTATTTCACCGATTTAGTAACATTTTAAACTCATACACCATGAAATAAATATTATAAAATGGAAATTCTAAAACAAAATAATTCAATTATAAGATAAATTGAGTAAAATAACAGTATTACTGAAACTACATAAAATGAAAGAGTGTAGAACATAACATGTATATCAGAAAATAAAAAGTTAGATGAAATAACCTTACCCTGTGTCTTGAATCTCTTCATAATCATACAAACATCCTATATAGTTAATATAAATAATTTATACATATTTTACATATGAATAATATTATACATAATTCCATATTTTTTTCAATTATGAACTTATATTACCCTCTTGTTAGGGAACTAATGTTAAGTTTTGACTTTGGGAAATATTCACAATGGTTTTCACATTTTTCTTACTATGTTATATTTGGGTATTATGTCATGATTTACATAATATAAACCATTATTTAAATATATTATATATCCATTATATTTATATTATAATAATCTATAGAATAAGTAAATATTAATTGAAAAAACCCTTCATGGAGATAGTGTGTTATAATTATGCATGAACAATGTTTCCGTTTTAATTGCCGTATTGACTGAAAGAAATAAAAAAACATATAAGTATTTATATATAATAATTATATTTGATTTTTGATATCATGTATATCTTATATGTTTACTAAAACCATCTTTAATACAATCCATGTAGTGTATGAAGGAATCATATATCTTTGAGTGGGTGACAGTCCACACTTCCTCAAACGAAATAACCGTAGGAACACAAAATAAAAAGTAAAATGATATGTGATGTAAAAGGAATAAATAATATTAATGAAATTATAAATATAATATATGAAATATATGAACATATTTTCCATCATAATGAACACCATGGTAGGTGGTAATGGAAAAATAAAGATTCATTGTTTTGTAAAGGAGTAGTTCACCGTATAGAGAAACAGTATGCTTGTTACCCATTAGATGGCGGTGTGTGTAAGTGTAGGAAGAAACCATATAATAAATAAATATTATAATTACGGTACTGTTTTTTTCATACTAGGATGGAATAAATATTGTGGAGGGGTGGAGATGGAAAATAATGTAATGTAGCTCGAGAGAAGACATTTCCTTTTAAACCGGTAACTTTTTTTGGTTTATGCTAGAATTCTTCCTCGAGTGTCCTTATTCCCAATTTAATAATTCTTGGAGGAAGGTAGGGTGTTTGGTAGATTATTTGTCCATTTTTTATGAAATCGTAGGGGCTTTAGTGGTGTGAGGATTTGGGTATAGCTGGTGGAATTTTATATGGAAAAGAGAGGACAAAATTGGCATTTTTTAAAATAATTTAGGTGTAACAATGTTTTTACATAAAAAAGTCATATAAAACCATGAAAAATCAATAATGTAAGTTTAATGGAATAATAAAATCCATAAAATGGGTGTTGGAAATTTATAACAGTCATTTTGATACTTATATTTTTGGTATAGTAATTTATTATCCTTAGTAGTCTCTTAACTGATGTAATTAATTTTTATCACTTTCACTAATATTTTTGCCTAAAAATGATATCATTATTAGAAATTATAAATTATTATTATTCCAAATAACAAATCCATTTTTCCAAATTATAATTATATAATTTTTAGATATCAATTTTAAATTAATCCTAATGACGTGACAACATTGGGGGTCTTTAACAAAAAAACGTCCAAAAGATTGCTATGTTTTTATATCCAATTTCAATTTGAAATTGAATCCAATGACATAAATTGGATTAATTGAAAAAATATAATATAACTAAACTATTAAACCAATATAAATTATAATTTATCTATTTATTAAAATTAGATGAAAACCTAGTTTTTAATTAAAATCATCTATTTTTAATAGTTGATTAAAATATGAATCCTTACAGAATAATACCCAAAAATTATCATTACCTAATTTATTATTATATGATAAAAATATGTTTTTATTTTGAGATATTGAATCTATTAATATTACAATAATTGGATTTTAAATTGGTTCCCCATTAAAAGGTTGTAAAACAACCTTTATAAAAAATAGTTTTTTTATGCATAAAATTGTATTTTTTCTTTAGTTATGTCTATCAAAACAATTGGATGATTATAAAAAATATTTTATTGAATAAAAAAAACATTATTACATTAATATCACTAAAAAAATATAATTTATTTAGTTTACTATTTTAAAACAGTTTTGTGACTATAATAATACTTATCTTCACATTCATTCTCTTTTCATAATTATTTCTAATTAATTGGAAATCTATGAATTCATCTTGTATTTTTTAATCACATATATAAATAAGTTAGTTAATAATATTATTGTCAATCAACTTAAAAAATAGTGTATATCAAAATATGATAATATTTTTAATAATATTTTATTGTTAGGTAAAACTTGGTCTTCTTTGTTACACAAGCCATCAAGGGAGGTAAAAATTGTGTGTAATGAATGATAACATTATTTCTTTGTGTAACATTCCCCATGTCATTATTGAGTGTGACAAAATACAAACCATTTTCATGTGAAATTAATCTCTATCTTAGGGAAATCCTATTTTCAGTGTTGTGTGAAATGAAAAATATCAAAAGATTAAATTAATTTGAAAAACTATATTCACAAAATCACAGGGTGTTACATTCTACCCCCGTTAAAATAAATTTCTCCATAAAAATTCAATTGTATTATCAATGGTTTAATAATTTAATGTTTTATACATAGAATCCCACACCTTAAAATGGATACTAAAACATCCCTTAAGAAGGTAATGTTCAAACCATAACTGTTATCCAAATTAACATATAGCAAGGTTTACACATAGGAGAACATAGGTTGAGAGTGAATATTGGACATAGAGAAATATAGAAAATATTTATAGGGAGTTGTTGAGTTCATCAATCACATAAAAGTAAATGATTAAAAAAAGTTGAAGCCACAAAGTCAAAAAAAAAATTGATGACTTAAATGGTCGTCAGTTGAAAAAAATATAGTGTATTATGTGAACACATTTTTTATCATAATCCTATCTTTGAGTAATTATTATATTAACCAATAATATGAGGATATATTCTTTGATAATTTGTTTCAAGAAAATCATTCTTTGGTTATGATTTTATGTATTTTTAAATCACCAATTACTTCAATAAATGGATGTCGATAAATTAACTTTGATTCTGATGCATTAAATACACATTTAGAATATCTAAAGTCCGGAAAAATAATGATAACTATACATATTTATCTCTGACTATTTTAAAAAATAATTATGGATAATCATAAAATGTAACATTGTTGTTTCATCAGGAATATTTTTTCATAAATAATAAATATGCATTAACTAGGACATCGCATAGGCTTGTGGTAGGCATGAAACCCTTATCATCCTTCAGTAATGGGTTCAAGACCAATGGACCTGCCATAATTGATTGTTTTTCACCCAACATACATGATGTCCTATTCTATAACAACAATAATATAATTTCTATAATATATAAGATATACATCATTGAAGTAAATTTATTCACTAAATATTCTTTTAACTATGTGTTTCTATACAAACTCTATTCATAAATACTACCTACAATGATTAAATTCATCTTTTAATGAATAATTATCCTTATAACCCATCCCAATGATGAAAAATCCTAAATAATAAAATCACGAGTCCCAAAATCTGAATAACATTGATTCCCCCATATGTCACAAAGTAGATATTGGTTGTCACATTCCCAACAAGTGGATTATCATAAATCCTTTTAGAAAACCTGAATTATTTCTCATTCAAAATTATATTAGATCTATTCCTTCATTCCAAAAATTCTGTAAACATCATCATTGTTTCTATAAACCACCTATCAACAAGTCCATACTTAGTACCCATGTACTTTGTACCTTATGACTTACATATTCATCTCCCAAATATCATTATGCAAATAAAATTACCATAACATAAGGAACATGTTAAAGGTTAACTTTCCCTTGATCATCTATTTTTTAGGGAAATACCTTTACCATTATTTCACTTCCCTATTCCATCAGAACCATTCAATGTGTTCTTGTAAATCTATAGTTAAAAAATAAATTGAATAATCTTTATATATTTCACCATTCATATAACAAACTTCTTGATTCCAAATACATGAAAACATCAACTACTTCATCTCAAAGACATTGAAAAATATACCTCGTCATAATACCTATTTCCATTCACATTTCATTTGTAATATCTTCATCACCAATAATGTGACCATTACTTACACATCCATTTTGATCCTTTTTAGTTGTTTTCCTCTTTGGAAACTACGTTTCATAATGACCAATTACCCCACACTTAAAACACATATCCTTTGATGAAGACCTAAGGAGGACTATATTCTCATCCATTTCATTAGTTGAACTCTTCATTTCTTCCTTCAAGTTAGTTAATTTGTTTCCTTCTATACCATATTCAAAACATCTTCTAGTTCCAATAAGTCATTTACTTAGTTGATCTGTTCCACATTCTTAATACAATGGAAACCAAATCATCATTCTTACATGGTCTCATTTACCCAAACTCTTATTGAACCTCTTATTTCTATTCCTTGGTTAGTCTAGAATTTGGTTAAGTTTCACATTGTAAATCATTGTTAGTCAAAGGATGACACTAAAGAGGGGTTTAATTGAGTCCAATAATTTTTTTAAAAAAAACCCATCAATTTAAAATGATCCACCAATTAAAAATAAAAAAGGACAGTTAACCAAGGTAGTAAAAGTTTATTTGTATAACTATTCATATATTTTCTCACAATATTGATTAATTATAAGTTATAAAAATATTCGATATTGACACAACATTTAATATGACTACAATAAGAAAAACAGCTATAACTACTATCCATGACTAAATATAAAAGTAAACATTAGTTTTATGAAATATATGTAAAAATAATTGAATAATAAATTGTAAATAGAATGGATAAAAAAAGTTGTTCTATCTCAAGCCAAGACCTAATCCACTCCACTTGGTGATCACCTACCACCATGAAATATATATATATATATATAAGGTTTGGATCCACACCCTAGATCGTGGTTGAAAACAGTACACAGGACTCTCTAGGTCACAATACCTATTCAAAAGTTCCACGTGGTAAAACAATCAATCAGGTCACATAAGACCTCTTCCATAGTTCTACATGGGAAAAACATGTGCAAGAAGATAGGTGATTGAGGATATATAGTATCTTCCAGTTTATGGTAGGATACAATGGGTGTTTTTGTAAAAACACACACACATCATGAAAATTTAATTAAATGATTCACCACATAGAAGAATATATGAAGAATGGATTAGAGGTTCTCTGATTGTGATTAAATTATTCTTTGTAATCTCTAATGTATCATATTTGAAGCATGAATCCACTTCTAGAAACATACACTAAATATAAATTTTTGTAGAGAACTGTGCTCTGTCTTCTAGAAAGGTGAGAGGTGTTTCTCCTTTGGGTTTTTTGGATACTGTTGAGATGATGGAAATTTAATGATTTGCAGTACTTTCATTCACAACAACCATGAATGAAGAATTCCTCGTCCATTCTTCCTCCTCAGTATGATGCTCATACTAAGTCTTCTGGTATTTTCATGTGTCAGTCTGTGTGTTTTCTTTCATGCGTTCTCTATTGAATATATATTATTATATCCAAACAATATGCATATTTGATATCGACATAGTACCATTTATTTCTAGCATCCTCTTTTACGATGTCTTAAAAATGCATTAAATGAATCTGTTTCATTAAAACATTCAAAATATGATCTTTAGAAATATTTTTAAATAGATGAAATTTTAAACAGTCTATTGGTGAGTCAGCAGTTCGTATATCTTTCTGTTGGTGACTCATCCCATTGGTATTTCATTCATTAGATCTTTCCATACACCGATGACCCATTTTAACTATTAGAGAGCCCTTGCATCTATATCACCATGCATCGGCATGGCACTTGTACTTACGATAGTTTGTTTTCATCCGTAGGTTGTCTACAACAATGACTCATTTTCATCAGTAGGTGATCTGCATCAGTGAGTCTTTTGAATTGGTTGGAAGTTTTCATTGGTGAGTCATTCTTCATCTACATTGGTGAGTAATATTTCATCTATGCCAGTGATTCATTTACATTGGTAGGTCATCTACATCAGTTAGTCAATTTCATCGGTATGTCATCTGCACTATCAATATCTCATCTCTTGTGTCAGTGTTAGTCTATTATACCTAGAATATATTTTTTTTGTACTTTCATGTAGTATAAATGAAAACATAACGTACCAAATTTATAGGAGATCATAAATACACATAATTGAACATATCGGAACTTAAATAATTATGATTTAAATGACTAGGCATGATTAATATGAATTGAAATGATTTTTTATTATTAAAACTACTAATACTATAGAGGATGACCAATAGTCTCCTATGGGCCAATAATCGTTCTCTTCTTTATGATAAAAAATCATGGAATTATTCAGTACAATCATTAGATGTCGAATGAAATTGTTTAACTTATCATCTCCCATTGTTGATGATTGTTTATAATGTCTAGATATGGTTTATAGATAATGTAATTAGTAATGGTATCATAGTGAAAAATTACATATATATAAGAGTGGTATCAAAGAATGATAATACCAAGCTTTTTCTCCCCCTTTTGGGATTATCCAAATGAAAATAGGTAGCACAAAAATGAAAAGTATCATAAATTAAGAGAGAAAAGTAACATAAAGAAAATTAACTAACACAAATGTACATTAAAAAATAGTATACAATGTATTATAAGTCTCCAAACAAAAATATAAAAAAACAAGTAATATCCCCATTAGATAATGATGCACAATATGGTTGAGAGATAATAGGTGCCTAACCTTTATTTGAAGGATCAATTTAGGGTCATGTAGGTGGTGGATGAGAAGGTGGAGAGCCTGAATAAACTCACAGGGGAGGCATGATCACACCCTCAATAACGTTAGATAAAAGGTTGGGTTTGTATTGTGACAACACAAGAGGTTGAACCTGTTCTTTGATTACTGGGAAAATCTAAGTCAATGTGAGAGAAATTTACATTCGAGGTGTAGGCACTAATCTAGAAGGTCGAAGAGGTGAAACATTAGAAAATACAATTTCTTATCTTTGTACGTGAAGGTGTGGCTTTAACAATTTGATGAAATCCTTAATAATCTCACCAATATACTTCATTACTTTTTCAGAGTCATCTTTATTCTTTATGAATTTTTCAAAGAGAGGAGTGAAGTCCCTAAATTACATTACTATTTCGTTGAATACTTAGGTAACAAGGGTATTGTCAAATTTTATAAAAAATATAGTAAGTGACATGTCAACTAGTGCTTGGTGAAAATCATTGATAAATATGAATTTATCCTCTCAGTAAGCTCTTCCTTACACAAACATGCTTCCTTGGTATAGAATCTGACCATATCACTCACATTATCACTATTTTTCAATATTTTCTAGGTTTCCTAAAACCAGGGGTATCAAATAGAGCATTAAGATCCTTATTTATAATTGTTCTGACTACCTCAATATCCATAGTCTGAGAGGTCGAATAGAATATCAATGGGAAGTAAGGTATGTGTCTTCAAAGTCATAAGAACATTATCAACACAACCTTTATACACTGAGGTCAACATATTTATTGTAGAAGAAAGTCCATTCATTTCATTCCCCATCTTTGCAGTGCTTCCAACAATTTTTTCAACAGTTATAATAAGATTAAGTTATATCTCCTCTATTACTTTCTTTGCAAAAGTTACTACATCCGCCTCACTTATACATAATGTCTAACTGGGAATTGAAATCGCTTGTCCAGACTACCTTATTTATGCTATTTAAGATCTGATAGAGTATAATTGATCAATAATCTTAGTGTTTTCTCTTCAATTTGTCTAAATTTCATGTACCATATATGATTGAATAGAAATACTTACTGTTGAATATACTTCTTCTTTAATCCTTTCAAAATCACCATTAGTGATTGAGTCACTTGGAATGGTCTTGAACACTACTTCCCTTGAAATAGGTATAATAAATTCACCATCTAAATCTTTGTAATCTAATACTAGTGCTACAAACCAAATATTTCATTCCCATTAATCCATTACATCATCATCCTTAGGAGTGAGAGTATCACGCCTTGACAATGCAAAACACTCACTGATGTAGATCTGAGTTAGTGTTATTCATCAATAAGCTCAGTGTTTTCTCTTCAAGATTTTTGTATGACATGTACAGTATATGATTGAATAGAAAAAATTACTATTGAATATACTTCTTCATTAATCCTTTAAAAAACTCCTTTAGTGACAGTGTCACTAGGAATGGTTGTGACCAATTCTTCCCTTGAAAAACTTACAAAAACATCATCATCTAAATCTTCGTAATCTAACCCCAGTGCTACAAACCAAGGATTTCTTTCCCATTAAACCATTGCATCATCATCTATAAGAGAAAGAATATTAAGCCTTATACTTCCAAGTTTAATTTAATCACAAGCATAATCTTCTATTTCTAGAGGCTCCAACTTAATCTGAGATTTCATAACTACTTTCTTATCTGTTTCATGTGGTCTTACCCTTTCATAAACTAAATTAGGTATAGGAATTTATTGAGCTTCCACTTCAACAGAAACTTCATCATTTTGTCAGACGTCGAAAACAACTTAAAGAGGTTTTTCCAACCATGCCTGATCCACAGATTCACTCATTTCAACATCATCACCCTTATTATCATTATGATGTTAATTATCACTTCCACTAAATTCATCATCATCATGTCCAGAGACATGTGCTTCATTTTCAATTTTATTTCCACCTTTTTCACATTCTTCATCTACATTACCACTACCACTTTCATCATCTTCACACTCTTATTCCTCTTTAGAGCCACTATATCTAATTATGTATTCCATACTTCCTGAGACTTTTGTCTCTTCATCCCCATTTATCCTCACAATTGGGATCATCATAGGGTAAGGGATGTGGCAGACAAGGAAGTCCAAATGAAAAAACCCTTTCAAGGTTAGGTGGTGTCAGGATCACTCTAATAATAAATAGGTGATGCCTAATCTCTAAATTGTTGCAAATCATTTTTTTCCATTTTAAATGTCGGTTTAACGGTTCTGGTGCCCCAACTTACCACCACAAACACAAAAAAGAGAAGCAAAAACATCTGAAAACGCAATCCAACACAATTTTACGCATCATAATAAGCAGACTCATCTCCACACCCCATGCAAGAGTCATCTTCCTCATTTGGTCCTATACGAGGATCATACATATTATTAGGCCTAGTTGGATTGTCCACTAGATTGAACTTTTCATATATCTTATATTTATATCCAACCAATTTTATCTTCCATGGGTTCCAATTGATTTTCAACATCCTACATATCTTCTTACTAAGGAAGATCCCACTACACACAGATACAAATTCTTATCCTTCATTTACACATCCTTTCTCTTTAGGAATAGCTGGGATCATACTTGGATAAAACTAGGAATTGGTTTATTATGATGGTTTTATCATATCATTCATGTTCCCAATAAGGAGTCTACAAAAATTTACCTTGATCCATTTTCCTAGAAAATAAACCAAGTAGACATCATGATACATCAGAGAATTAGATTCCCCTTTCTTGGGATTTATTTGGTTCAATATAAACTTAATCAATATTCTACATTCTCCACTTAATTATATAAAAATTGTTCATTTAAACTCAATATAATTATTATGGTCCTTTAAGACTTTGTCAAAGTAAAACTTATCACTCTTCGGTGGAGAGGTACCTTGATAATAAGAAAATACACCTTCATGAGGAACATTAAGACATTCCACTGAGTGCCTTAATTCGAAATATATTCTCTTCCCATTTACAATAGATATGATATAGGAGACATCACTTCTTTCCAATAGAAACTCTATATTCATTTAAAATTCATGAAAATGATTTCGGTAAAATGTTTGTTAATTATTTGATAACCACTCAAATTATACTTGATATTCTATTAACTTGAGTAGCAGTTACATTATTTATAACATCCATTATAGATGAAATTATTTTTCTTAAGTCACAATATGGTTTTCAAGGGTAGAATTTATAGGTGCTAATGATTTTCTCGATTCACCTTTCTATTTCATTGAAACACAAGACTCGCCACCCGAAAGATATCGCTTCACATGTTCCATTCCAATCAGCTCAGACAGAATTCCTTTAGGTAAAAGTTCGGGGGTAGAGATTGAGCAACAACCAAGGGAGTATAGTTGTGAAGGAGTAGAGTGCATTGATTCAAATTTAAATAATTTTGGTTTTTTGAAATCGCAAAATTATGAAATTTTGAACCGGGTTCAACAAAAACAATTAAATAGTGTCCTCTTGATAAAACATTATGAGTATAAAAATAGTGACTCATTAGTGTCAACTTGATTGATTTTTCATAACACTAATGGCGTCATCCTGACAAGGTGTCGATGGCGGCAAGACAACTGTGTTGGAATAACATAGAGTCAGTGTAGACATGACTAATTCACGTAAAATGTTCAATGGAATAACCACACAAGGTCCTATAGATTGATTATTCCTAAATCATGTCTGATGTAGTTAATTCCTTTAGTGTTTTATGGATTAGTCAAAATGCAAGGAAGCTTATGTTTGGATCCAATGAACTCTAAAGTTATATCACATTTTTTGATAATGGTCTCTCAAAAAGTGATGTCTTACATCAATGTGTTTTATCCTAAATGTGAAATAGGATTCTAAGAGATATTAATTGCACTTATGTTATCAAAATATTTAGGTACATGTATTAATTAATATCCATAATCCATTAATGTTGTTCACTAATATGAATTGGGAAAAACAACTACCAACAACTTTGTATTCAACTTCAGTAGTAGATAATTACGAAACATTTTGTTTCTTACTACACCTAGACACTAGAGAATTTTATAAAAAGTTACTTCTTACATAGGATCATTTATATATAACAAGCAACCACCAAAATAAAAATATGAATAAATAACTAAATCAAATGATTTATCTCTAGGATAAAATAGTTTTAGTTTGGGAGCATGTTTTAGGTATTTGAAAATCGTTTTAACAACATTTAAATGAGACTCTTTGGGATTTCCTGGAAAACAAGCACACATGCAAAAAATAATTATATTATATGGCCTTCTAATGATTTAGTATAGTAACCATCCAATAATTCTAAAATAATTGGTTTGATCAATGGATTTACCATCTTTATCAATGTCCAAAATAGAAGTGGAACTCATTGGAGTTTCACTACTCTTAGTGCATTCAAATTTAATACTTTTAAACATTCCTTAGTATATTTACATTGATTATAAACTATAATTTCATTATTTTGATATATTTGGAATTCTAGAAAAAATTTCAGTTCACCCATTAATATAATTCCAAATTCACTTTTTATAATCATTGAAAAATCAGAACATAATTTTTTTTGAAGATCCAAAAAAATATCATCTACATAATTTTTTACTACTAATGAATCGGTGTAAATTCTTTTTATAAAGATAGTAGGATAATCTATATCTTTTGTAAAAACTTTAGAATTTATGAAAAGTATTGATACTATCATACCAAGATATTGGTGCTTAATTTAAACTATATAATACTTTTTTAAAATTTAAAACATTATTTGGAATATAAGGGTTTTTATAACTATGGGTTGTTCAACAAAAACATCCACAACTATATACCCATTTAATAATTCACTTTTTACATCCATTTGGTATACAATAAAATATATATGTGTTTTATATGAATGAAATATTCTAATTGCTTCATGTCTAGCTACTAGTGGAAAGGTATCCTCATAGTCAATTTATTCTTATCGACTATAAACTTGTGCAACAAATCGTGATTGATTTATAACTATGTTACCAACTTAATCTACATTGTTCCTGAACAACCATTTAGTGCCTAAGATCAATGTGTCTTTGGATAAATCTCCAAGTTTCCAAACATTATTTCTTTCCAACAGATTTATCTCTTCTTGCATGGACATCACCAAATATTCCTCATTGAAAGCATCATTGTTGTCTTAAGGGGAAAATGTGACAAGAAGGCTTGATGTTAAAATTGATTTATAATAAAATCTCTAGTATATGTTCTTTTATCTAAATAAGGAACAAAAACATCTAAAGGATGGTTGATAAGGGTTATGTAAGCTCTAGAAAAAGATGGGCTCATCACTTCAGGTTATTCAAAAGTTTCCGTTTCATTATGGCTGGAATCTGGAGAATTTCTAGAACCTGATGTTTTAATAGATTCTATTATAAGATGGTTTGAATATCTTTTATTGATGTTGAGATATGACATATCATCCTAATGATTCTCTAGAGAGGACATACATTCATGTTAATCTATTTCATCAAATTTGAGATGTACAGATTCTTCCACACATTTGGTTCTTGTGTTGAAGACTCTATAGGATTCACTAGAAATTGAATAACATTGGAAAATTTCTTCATCACCCTTAGGGTAACATTTTTCCAAATTATCCTTAGTATTAAGAATATAGACTCTGAAACTAAAAATTTGAAGTAGTTTTCCTTTGGTTTTCTACACTTCCATACTCATAGGGAGTTATCTTAATAATAGGTCTAATTAACACTCTGGTAATAATATACCTTACTGTATTGATATCTTCTTCCCAAAAATATTTAGGCAGGTCATATTCACTATGAATGGTTTAACTTATTTATTATGGGGTTCTATTTCATCATTTTATAACTCCATTTTATTAAGGTGTCCTAGGGGAAGAGAAGTTATAACTATATCCATTTTGTGAGCCAAAGGATTTAATCTCTTAGTTTTCAAACTCATGGCCATGGTCACTTATCATAGATTTTATCTTATGACCACTATGATTTTCTACAGCCCTAGCTCACATGGTGGAATGAGAGAAGGCTTCACTTTTGTGATCCTAGAAGAAGGTCTAAGTATATATGGAATAATCATATATAAATACATAAACATATTTCTTCCCATTAAGACTAGAAACTCTAGAAGGCCTAAATAAATCCATGTGATCCAACTCGAGAGATTAAAAAGATGAATCTTCTTTCTTTGGTTTGAAAGAGATTTTGTGTTGTTTACCCCTTTCACAATGGTTTCAGACATTATCATTTGGAAACTCAAGTTTGGGTAGGTTCTCGACAAAGCCTTTCTTAGTAAGATTTCTAGGGGAATGAATATTACAATGTACTAGTCTTCTATTCCAAATCCAAGACTCTTTGTGAAATAAACTTAAGCTTGTTTTTTTGAGAAACTATGGAATCTACATTAACATAATAACAATTTTAATTTCTAAAAGAAGAAAATATTAGTAAATTTTTAGAGTTAAAAACATTGAAAAAATTGTTTTCAACTTTAACATGTAATCCATCCTCACATAGCTGAGATATATGTGGAATTGTATATTTGAAACCATCAACAAAAATTACTCTATAAACTAAAAGTGTGTTAGATTTACCAATTTGGCATCGACCAATTATTTGTACTTTATCATTTTCACCAATAGCGACATGCCCACCATAATTCATTGTTAAATTATTGAAGCATTAGTAATGTCATGTCATGTGTCTTGAACATCCATTGTCTAAGTTCCTTAAGCATTTATAATATCATTTCAATCATCATTCCTACAAAATAATAAAGTAAAAAATAGATTTTGGTTCCCATATTTTTTGGGGTATAGTAACATTAGTAATTAATGATTTAGGGACCCACATATGACTTTTGGGTTTCTTAAAGGTGTTATGTAACATATTTGAAAAATATGAATAATTTAATCCAAAAAAACTAGAGGTAGAAAATGATTTTCCAGAACTAGAACTAGAAACTGGATTTTCACTTTTAGGTAGAAAAACATATTTTCCAAATTAATTTACAAACTTTTTTTTGGAGAAATTTTTTTACCCAGGTTGGTATCCTTTAAAAGTACTCTTTATTGGGGAAATTGTTTTACCATGAATCCTTGCAAGTGTATTTTATTCAATAGAAAATTCCACTTGGTCCATTTTCAATTTCTCATTAATTAATTTATGTTCATTATTCGCTGTGAGAAATTGAACATTTTTATCATTCTCTATTGCAAAAATAGACTTAATAGTAGTATTCAAGGATTTTTGTTCCTTTAAATGTTTATATTTATCAATTATTTCATAACAAGTGTCTTTAGTAGTATTATAATATTCAAATAATTCGTCAATATTCATGTTTTACTCATTGTCAGATTTGTCAAAAAATAATATGAATTATGTACAAGAGAATTTTTTGTCACCTCACATATGTTTCCTATAAAAAATATATTTTTCTTGTCAGTAATTTCATCATGTTAAGTCTCTAAGTCACCTGAAATGTACTCAGATTCACTCCATGTTTCCTTCAAGACGTTTTTATACTTTCTATCCTTGCCCTAAAATTTATTCAAATATTTTGTCTTAGGACAATCATAATTCACATGTCCCTTTCCTTTAATTTCATAATAGACTATTTCATCATATTTATCACTTATTTTTTTAATCCTTCTTATATTGACACTTGTTATCATATATTATATTGAAGTCGAGATTTCAAAAAAAATTATTCCTTTCATAAAATTTTATAAATCGTCTATCCAATTGTGGAATTTCCTCATCACTATCTGGTGAGTATTTTCCACCATATAACCTTTCAGTTTCATCTTGAAAATTTTCCTTCTTAAAGGAAGAATTATATTTGAAAGAAACAGATTTTCTTTTGGGTTCATCATTCTCTTATTTGTTGACTTTTAGTTTTTCCTCATATATATGACCTTTCAGTTTCATCTGGTATGCATTTGAGAATTCGCATGATTTTCTCCTCACCTATAACATCTATTCCCAGTGATATCACAGTGTTCATAATTACATTAATCCTCAAATACATGTATGAAATATGCTCATTAGGATTAATTAAAATGTTATAATATTTACGTTTGTATGTGTTTTGTTTAATTTTTTTAACACTATATGTTCTTTTATATATAACATATAAAGTATTCCAAATTTCATGGGTTTTTTTACATGAAGAAATTCAATTAAACCCTTCATCTCTAAACAAATAGTATAAAGCATTCATGGAATTGAAATTATTATTATTATCATCCTTAGTTGGGTTATCTGATTTTTGAATATCAGTTGTAGGAATAGTATATTCATTTATAAGGGAATGCCAAATCTCCCAACCCATACTTTCTAAGTTCATTTTCATTTTAATTTTCCATTGAGTATAATATGTTCCATTAAAGGATGGAGGTTTGTTTGTAGTATCACCTTACAATATAAAATCCATAATGAATAATAATGTGTTGAATAATTAAAGAACAAAAAATTTAGAACTATGATATATTTTTTGGATCTTAAAATAAACTAAAATCATTATTATAAAAAATGAATAAAAAATTTTGAATCAAGAATTTGGAAAAATCCTTTGATACCAAATGATGTTCATATAAGGACACTCAAGTAGGGGGTTAATTAAGTTCCAATAAAAAATATTGTCAAAAATTTTAATTTAAAAATTTCCCCCAATTAAAAATAAAATAGGCCAGTTAAAAAAGGTAGTGGAATTATAATAGTCTTACTGTTGAAATAGTTTCTCATAAGATTTATTAATTCATAGTTATAAAAAATTTAGTTATTGACACAACTATTGAAACCAATTTAATATGGAATATACTTATAACTACTATCCAATACTGACTATCAATGTAAATTAATGTTTAATGAAATATATGTTAAAATAGAGAGAGAAAAATTGAAAACAAAGAGGATAAAAAAAGTGGTTCAGTATCAAGTTGAGACCAAATCCAATCCAAATGGTGATAACATTCCACAAAGATATATATACATATATAGTGTTGATTCATACCTGGGATCAGAGATAACAATAGTACATTGGACAGTCCATGTAACACCTGAGACTTTTATGAGAAATATTTTGTTTTTATGTCATATAAATCATCAAAGGAATCTTTCAGTACACACTACACTAGCTTGGATTTCTTTACACGTAACTGTGATCTTCGTCGATAGCTTTCGTCGTATGCAATACCGAGTTTCACTAAACAACGATATACTATAAAAATATTATTAAAACTAGCCGTTATGAATAGTAATACCCACTTTTTGGAATTTATTAAATTTCATCTTTCAAAATGGACTTCATTTTTTGATTCGGAATATCGAAATTATCCTAGAGTGAAATTTTGGTATGTTTCTGAAAACTTTCAATTTTTGATAAATAGTGAAAACACTGGGTTACTATTTAAAAAACGACTTTCTATTTAAATAATTATTTA
This sequence comes from Viscum album, assembly GCA_963277665.1. Taxonomy (NCBI): domain Eukaryota; kingdom Viridiplantae; phylum Streptophyta; class Magnoliopsida; order Santalales; family Viscaceae; genus Viscum; species Viscum album. Next base: position 1,956,159,442 of record OY728125.1, read on the forward strand.
TATTATTAAATTTATTTTAGGTCAAAATTGATACATAATAACTTTATAAGTTCAAAGTAATTAATTGGAGTCATTTTATAGTAATTTTAGATATTTAAAAATTTTATTGAACTTTTCACCATCTTTTAACCACCTCCTAGGAAAATTTGAAAATGTACAAAAAAAATTAAATATTACCCCTTATGTGAGTGGAATTTTGAAAATCCGGGAGACACGGTTAATATCAAGGACTAAAATGTGGTTCAATGAGATGAAAATAATTTTTGGTGAGTATTAACTTTTTACTTTTTTTACCACGGTTTAAAGTAAATAGGGTAAATAAGGGTAAAATGACATTATTATTACCCAAACACATGTCTTAATTTTATTGGATAATTTTAATTCGACCAAGAAATACCTAGGAATAAAATATGACCATTTAGGCCCACAGGGATTAGATTAGGACATTTATTATTAATTTATTTGAAGAGGGGTTAAAATAGTTAAATTAAATGTTTAATAACTTAATCATTTTTAATATAGGGTTATACATAAGATAAATTAGACTATAAATATTAAATAGAAAGCTAGAAAAATTTCCTACATAATGGTATTTTATTTGTAATTTGTAGACCTTAAATAATTTAATTTATGTATGACACAATGATGATTCAGTAATTATCTTATTAATGAAATATTGACATAATTGATGTCATAAATACCCAAACAAATGTAATTCGAGACTTTTTATGAATTAAAATAATTTTATAGGTTAATATTACATATTATTAGAATATTTAATTATTATTTTTTGAATTAATCTTTCTCTTATGATTTTCTTAAAAATCAATTACCAAATAGTGTCAAAATTGACATAAAATAGTTTTTAAAACAAATATTATATTATTAATTGTTATTTTATTCCTAAAAATATAAGGTTCGGCCAAATGAATTAGATAAAGTTAGATATATTAATAATAAAAATCTTGGGGTTCGTTTGGCTTGTTATATTAAGGTTATTGACCTTATAGTGTAAGAAAACAAGAAGACACGGTAAAAGTTAAATTGTCTAACTTAAAGTTAAATATAAATGATAAGCTTAAAATAGAAATATAAACATGTATAAATTATATTTTATTAGAGGATTTAGACCCATACCCACCTTAGTTTTGAAATAAATAAATTTAGAACTATTAAAAACCAAATATGACTTTATAATAAAAAAATATTTTTTTGTTTTTCCTAAGGTTCCCCTCTCATCCCTTATAAAAGGGCAACTCCTCCCTCTGTTACTCACACAACATTGAACCTTTATGCTCGGCCAACCCCTGGAAAATTTTCCTCTCCACTTCCCTAGAAACATCCTAGTGGTCTTGGTCTTCTTCAAAGACCAATTTTTGTGAACTAAAAGGAGGTCTCAAAGAGGTGCTTCAAAGAATAGGTGATGTCCGTTACCGATTCCTTCAACTTTATTTCTTCTTCCACTTCTTCTTATTATTTAGTTGTTTAATTATGAAGTAATAACATAAGTATCAATCATATACTGATATGTTATTATATGTATGAAACAACCCTATTTCACCATCTATCCATCCGATGGAAAACGAAATCACCGCGCGTGCGTACGTACGGAATACCGTCTCCACAGCGTGTTATAATCTATTTTCCACAACCACCTTACTTGTATGGGTATAATTGTGTGAATAATGGATATATATGATTATTGTAAAGTGATAGTGATTCTGAAATAGTATTCATACGCTCCAATAAAATTCGACGATCATGGGAATGATATCATCGCTCGTGTGTACGTACGGAATACCAACTCCACGATGTGATGAGACTCGTTCTACATGATCTTCATTGAATAATGATTATATAAATGAATTCAAGGAATTAATATGATATATATTACACTAATACCATTTTGTAAATGAGGTATCTATAACCTAAAATGAAGAATAAGAATTTATTCAACAAAACACGCATAAGAACAAAAAGTAATAAACACCCGAATAACAAGTAGTAATGAAATATTACTAATAAGAAGCTAATAATATAACCATATATGATATCATAAAAATAAGTATGATTCTGGAATAAGTCAATAACATTATTTAAATCATTATATAAGAGATTCGGATACATACAAAGCAAATAGGACCTAAGGTAAGGGACAATTTCACATTCTCAATTTTTATCTGAGATTGTTTATACTTCAGAATTTATTGGGGAATATTTATCATCCACATCCATGTTTCCTCAATATGTAATATTATTTATACCCTCCTACAATTTTTTAATTCCAATTTTACCCTTCGGTGAGTTTTTTGTAAAAGATATGAATGAAATCTTTTGTCATTCTTCGTACAAGGTACTTTCTGACTTTTCCGACATAAGTACGAGAAGAATGCTTTTTTAACTTATACAGCATGAATGTATTTTTAAAACATTATTTCCAAGAATATTCCTTTAAATGTTTTCAAGTTTATTTTTAATCAATTTCATTAGTTTAAAATTGAATGATATGTTAAGATCGGAAAAAAAATTTCAAGTAGAAAGGATATTTTCCTCAAGAATGGATTTCAAGTGTTTTATAAAAATTATTTTCCATCTAAGAAAATATAGGGTTCTGTTTCTATCCCTATGTTTACATTGATTTGATTATATTATGATGGAATTATTTTTATGAATTCCATTATCTTATATTAATTGTTTTATGATGTCATGAGGTTTAAGAATTCCATTTTTATTACATGGGTTATGCAATGATGTATGATTTTTGATTTTGTGGCAACATAAGAATGGTATCATTATGAGATGTGTTGGACCTATATCTCTATCCAATTAATTGGGTAAAGATTTATATCTCATGAGATAGACATGGATGGAACGGCAAGTTACACCGGTTCAGTGAAACAGTACTGAAACGAGGAGTGAACTCGGTTCAGAAATGGAATTTGTCTACTAAGATTGTCTTGGCAATAAGTCTTGACTACTAAGAAATTATTCCCTATGATTATGTGTATATGACACAAAGTTTCATGTTTTATGTTATGATTATTGGAATTAAATTTCACTACTATGATTTATCCCATGTTATGAAATCATGATTTCTTTTGCAGGTTATGATTTCTAAAATGTTATGTTCTTATGAATATGATGTGATTGGTTTTTCTTTTTTTTACCCTTACTGAGCATTTGAGCTCACCCTTTGTATGTTTTCTTTCCCCAGGTCAGGAAGTAGTTTATTAAGTAGGATATTCCAAAAGGGACTCTAGATGTGATGAAATAAATGGGAGACAATGTAGATGCTTTATGAACCAGTTGTTTATGTTTCCCAGTTTTTAAAGACACTATACCTATACGGTCCTTTCATGGTTTTGTTATATGTTGTAATAAGTGTACTTCAATTTTTAAGTATTAACAATTTATGTGAAGTATTCGTCGTTATAGTCCAGGTCTCCATACCTCTTTGTGTAGCACCCCAAAAAACCACCAGAGGGTAGGGATGAATCAATGTTTCAAATTTTTCTTTTAAATTGATGGATCATGTTCCCATGTTGGTAGGAACCTGCTAAACTTGTAGGAAGGATAATAAATGAAAATAAAAAAATCACAAATAGGTAGATGATACGATAGTTTTTCTTGGTTCACCACTAAGAGCTGTATCCAAGGAGCATACGCTGACACTGTGTTAGTCGTAACTAAATCCCCAATAGTTTTTTAGTTTCTGGATTACAATGTTTAGTAAAATTCACAATATTCTAGGAACATTGTCTTTAAAATGGTCCATGGATAGCTCATTTCATCACTCATATCATTCCATCGACCCCCCCCCAAGCTCACTACCTTGAGAGAATTCTAACTCAGTTTATCGACTTGAGGGTCGATTAATAGATTTGCATTGAAGTATTTGTCTCTATTAAACATGAGACACTCCTTTCATCAACGTATTTAATTGATTAAATTGAAAGGACTGAACCATTGAACCAGATATTGAGAAAATTCAATCATATTACACTGATAATTGCACGCAACACCTCCCTATGCATGCAAGAACATACTTTTGCGCGCATGATTTTCCCTTGCACGCAGGTTCCATCATTAGCATGGAGAATTAGTTTTTGCATGAAAGATTAGCTCTCTATAATTATTATGGGAGAAAATCCTCTAAAAACCACAACCTTTATGCGCAACCTCAGCTTTTACATGCAACATCAACTTTTATACGCAACTGTATCGTTTACGGGCAGCATCCCATTTTTCACACTACATTCCCATTTCGCAAAACTACCTTTCTACGCAATGTTTACACTCATCAAAGCTAACATATTCTCTAATTATTGAGGTGTGATGAATGGGGGGGTCACTTCTTATTTATAGGCAATTTTGACCCCAAACAAAAACCCACCAAGTCATGAAAAACTCCGATTTTTTATGCAATTATTTTCTCACAAGAACCATTTTCTGCACACATCACGGTATTTTTCATGAAACTCATGCCTTTAACGTTTTTGGGTGTTCTGATCCTGAATAACCTTTTTTGTGAGAAATCAAACCTTCTTTTACTATTCGGTTGAAAACCAATTTATCGCACACTACATGCTTTTCATGCACTACTACAATATTTCTCGCACCTTTCTTTGAGAAAAACACATCTCTCCTATTTCCTATTTTTAGGCCCAATAATTTGGAAAACACTGGAAAACAATATCCACTTCCTTAATGTTTCCTGCATTAACTATATTATCCCTTTCCTAGAAAAAATTTTGAACATCCAAAGATGATTGAAAATAAACACAAACCATACTCCATTCATAACATTGATCACAGTTTCAATACATACACTATTCTACATGGGAAAACAACTACCATCTCACATATAAAACCTTCAACAGTTCTATGTGGGAAAAACAAGGGTAAAAAGATATTTGTTTGAGGATATCTAGGATCCTCAAGTATAGAGTAGGATACAATGTGTGTTTTATAACACACAGAAGCACAACAAGAAAATATAACAAAATGAAACACCATAACGAAGAATATATTAAGAAGGGATTAGGGATGCTTAGAGTGTGATTTGATTTAGTGATAAAATCTATGATATATCATTTTGGAATATTGAGTCCTCATCTAGAAATTGACAATAAAAAAATATCATTTTTGATCACTGTGTTCTTTCTTCCAGAGAGGTGATAGGTTCTTCTCCTTTGCTTTTTTTGGATGCTTCTGATATGATGAAATTTGATAATTGATAGCTAACTGGTTCAAAACAACTAGGAATGATGTATTCCTCTTACGTTCTTCTACATCGATGTGATGCTCGTATTAAGAATTATTTTGTTTTCATGTGTTAGTCGATGTATTTTATTTCATGGGAACTCTTTTGAATAAATATTAGTGAATCCCAAAAAAATGAATATTTTAGGTAGACATAGTACCTTTTATTTCTGAAATCCTCATTTCTTATGTTTGTAAAAATAAATTAATTTAATTTGTCTCTTTAAAACAATAAAAATGTGTCTCTTAGAAATAATTTTAAATAGATGAACATTAAAATAGTCCATCAGTGATTAATCAGTACGTATCTCTTTCTTTCAGTGACTCATGCCATCGGTATGCCATATTTTAGCCTTTCAATACATCGGTGACACGTTTTAACTATTAGTGAGTGATTTCCATTGTAGAACCATGCATAGATAGGTCATTTGTACTGATGGTAAGTCGTTTTCATTGATAGGTCATCTACATTAGTTATCCATTTGCATCATTAGGTTGTCTGCATCTGTGAGTCATTTTCATCAGTAGGTCATCTGCATCGATGTGTTATTGGTCATATTTATTAGTGATTCATTGATTGTCTACATCAGTGAGTCATTTTCATCTACAATTCATCTTCCTCGGTGATTCGTTTATAGTAGAAGGTCATCTTCCCCATCGATATCTCTTCTCTTCTTTTGGTTTGAGTCTGTTATACATGGAATATATATTTTTTCAGACATTATTACAATATAATTGTAAAAAGAATTTACAAAATTTATATGGGATCATAGATAGACATAATTTCACATTTTGAAACTAAAATAATTATTATTTAAATTTTTAGAAATCATTAATATGAATTAACATTATCTGTGATTATTAAAACTAATAATACCAGAGTTGATGACCAACAACCTCCTTTAGGCCAATAATCATGTTCTTTGAAAAATGATTAGGCATGATTATAACATATTTCACTCTAGTGAGAACCCACTTGACATCTCATCACCAAATTATCCGTTAATTTCACCACTAACCCAATTCATTCAAGTACCCTTCATTGACTAAAATGAGAACCATAGTGTGATTATTACTTATCATAGTAGAAAACCACATAGTCATGAAAATATTTACTTATTGGACGTATAAAATAGGAGAAATTCTTTAATCTATCCCTTTTTTATGGGTCATGATGAGTTTTTTAACTTAAAAATATTATCCCCAAGAGTTCCAAACCAGGTCAGTACGAAGGCCTATTTTGAAGTACTAGATTACCACGAGTCAGACCTATAAATTCTGGTTGCAGTTGTTTCCCCTAGGTATATCTCTTCCCGAACAACATCCAATTATAGTATCCATACATATATGTATTTATAGGAAACCACTCACTCTCTCCTTTACCTAAATTGGAAGTCATTTTTCTAATGGTTAACTCATCCTTATACATATCCTTAGATATACCCCTAGACATATCCTTAGAAATATACCTAGGGATCCCACTAATGTTATTTAATCCTAGATTATATAGGAAAAATATTCATTTACTATGATACTAACTATAGAGACCCTCACTTTACGAAACATTAAAATTTTATAACTTTTTTAGAATACTTAAACATTATAAAAACAGACTTCCAAATAGCTTATTTGGTTAATTACCTTTGAAAAAATGGAAACTTTAACACTTTTAAATTATCGAGAAAAGTCATCCCACACTAGGTTCTCCAAGACTAGAACCCCTCTTATAAATAACCTACAAAACATATATCGTCACATCCTGAGGAAGGAAACTTGAAAATGGACGTAGTTAGAGGCTCAGTAAGGGTAAATAAGGGAGATATAAGTATAATCATGAGCATAAAAGTATGAGAACATGATCAGGAATATATAAGATCATATCCTACAAGTCAAAGATCATAAACATGAATCATGGTATAAATAATGGATGTTAATAAGACAAGAATCATAATGAAATGAAGAACATAATCCATAAAATCATAACATCATAATAAAACATGGATTATGAGAAATAGTTATGCATATAAAATGATTTCCATAGTATCCATTGAATTGTTGTCAATACCATGTTGGTATTATTAGTTCACTCCACAAACCACTTGGTAGTCATGGTTCACTCCCTATTCATCTTAGTAGCATGAGTTCACTCTTCATACCATCTTAATAGTCGTGCTTCACTCCCATGACTATCTTATAAGTATGATTTAACTTCTCATATCTTCATGATAGTCATGGTTTACTTCCATGGCTATATTAGTAGTAATGGTTTAATCACAATTTCATCTTAGTCTATATCGTGAGATATAATTATTTTCCCAGTGCAATGGAGAGATATATAGGTCTTAACAATCTCATAGTGAAATCATACTAGTGCCTAAAATCACAAGAAACCATATATTCATCCATTAAATTAAATGGTTATCATAAACATGAATGCATATCATAACCCATGCATAAAAGAAATATGTGTCATAATAATTTCACAAAAATCATATCCTATAATAGAGAAATGGGTTTCATAAACATAGAAACCATGTAAGATAGATAGATTTCATAAAGACCATGACATTAAGCATGAAACATTAAAATAAAGATTAATAATGGAACATTTTGATCATTAACAAGAAAGGAATGAGTGTCTTCAATGGATTTTATATTATATGGATCATAAATTTGAAATATATTACAAAAACATTTCTCAAGTAAAATATCATTTCTTCTTGGAAAAAGTATCTTTGATGCCTAAATCCATTTTAAAGTCATTTTCTTATAAAATAATTCCAAATCATATAAAAAACTGGAAATAATTTTTAAAACCTTTTTTCCTTGAGAATATATAAAATAGTATTCTAAAAATTTTAAAATGCATTTACATAGAAAACACATTGAATACTTATAAAGAATTATTGAAAATATTTTAAAACAATTTTCATTGAAAATACTTTGAAGACATATAAATATGGATTAGAAACCTTTTTAAAATAATTTTACTTTAAAAACTATAGAATAATCTTGAAACAATTTTGAAAAACATTTTCCTTGAAAACATATATAAGAAGAATGATTTTTTTAAACTATATTCTTTGAAAACATAGAAAATAATATTCAAAACATTTTGAAAACAAGTTTCCTTCAATGATTATAAAAGAATCATGAAAGCATTTTGAGAAATATTTATTTCATAATATATTTTAAAATATAATTTTTTAAAATTTTTTCTTTAGAAAAGGGAAATAATGAATCAACAGATTGATGGTGGATAAATCTATACATGTTGAACAAAATAAAAGGAATATTTATTTTTCATGATAACAAGGTTATAAAAATTCTCTATTTGGAATGTGATAATAAGATTCATTTGAAATCATTTAAAATTTAAAAAAATGGTAAAAATTTATTATAATGATCATTGTATATTAGAAGAATATTTTTCAAAACCCTTTTTGGAAAACATTATTTTAAAGGAAAACATATTTTTTGACTAACGAGAAGGTAATGTAGGGTTTTCATAAAAAACACTTTCATAACTTTATTATTTAACACAGATTTGAATATATGGTACCAATATATTAAAAAATCATTAATAAATGTAGGATTATAATATTAATGAATTTTATTTAGAATTGTATCATATGATTTCATCGAAGGAAGTATAAACACAAATATAAACACAAACAATCTTCAAAAGTGATAAGATTATCTCATTAAACTCTTCCAACTTAGTAACTTGAGATCATACTCTCAATGTGAGAAAATTAAATTTAATAAAGACTAAAATATAAATATAATAATTAAATTCATTATATAACATCTAAAATGGAAATATATACACCTTTGGGTGAATTAAAGTTTAGAAAAAAGCATGAGTCTTAAAGAAGGAATGTTGAGATAATCATGTTCCATCGATTTGGTAACTTTTAAAATTTATACCACATGAAATAATGATCCTAAAACAGATATGTGAATACCGTAAAATTTAATTATAACATACATGAATTTCAATCTTGTGCATTACATACACCACAAAAAACAAAAGTGTGGAAAACATAGCTTGTATGTCATGGAAATAAAATGTGAGATGAAATAACCTTACCTTATGTCTTGAATCTCATTATACACTTACTATATTTCTATATAATAAATATATGTTTATTATAAATATTTAAAATATTAATATTCTTATACCCAATACCATACATGGTTTTATTATGACTTTATATTACTATCTTGTAAATGATCCTATGTTGAGATTTCACTTCGGGTAATATTCACTCTGTTCTTTGAATGTGTATTAATTTGTTACATATTTGGTCTTATGTCATTATTTTAATATTTTTAATAATTTTATAGATGTATTAAATATTATTTATATTCATATTATAAAAATATATATCCTAAATAAGTATGAAATGGAATATATCATTCATGGTGATGGTAAGCTTTTAGTACGCATGAATGTTTTATCCCTTTTAATTTTCATATTGAAAGAAAGAAAATATAATACATATAAGAATATATATATATATATATATATATCATTATAAAATTATATTTCTGATATCATATATATCATATATATTCATTAAAACCATCCTTAGTACAATCCATATTGTGTATAAATGAATCAAATCGCTCTGAGAGGGCGGTAGTCCACACTTCCTCAAATGAAATTATCGTATTAAAGCCAAATTAAAAGTAAAAATATATGTGATATAAAAGGAATAAATAATATTAAATAAAAAATAAATATAACAGATAAAAAAAATAAATATATTTTAAATCATAATTTTCCCCATGGAAGGTGGTAATGGAAAGATGAACATTTATCGTTTCACGATGAAGTAGTTTGTTGCAAAAAGAAATATTCTGTGTGTTACCCATTGGATGACATTGTGTGTTAGTGTTGGTAGAGAAAATAGCATAAAAAATAATATTATATTTTGTATTAATTCTTTGTATAAAATAATTCAGTAAATATATTGGAGTGGTGGTGAAGCAAAATAAAGGAAAGGATGTTTAGAGAAGATGTTACCTCTTAATCAGGTAACTCCATTTTATATGTGCCAAAATGCTTTGTCTAGTTTCTTTACGCCAAAGATAATGCATTTATGTAAAATTTAGGAAATTTTTGGGAATATTTGAGACTATTATGGGTGTAAATGGGTTTTATATGTATGAGGGTGTGTGTAGAGGTTGTGGCCTTTAATCGGGTAGGGAAAGGATACACATGGCATTTTTTTAAAATTAGATTAGGGTACACATGTTTTTACTTATAAAAAGACATAACCAACCAACAAAAGTCAATAATGGATGAAAATATTCTGAATAATTTCCATTCAATGGGGTTTGTATAGGTTTATAGGTCATTTGGGTCATATATTTATGGTTAAGTACATTATTAACCTTATTTTCCTCTAAACTAATGTTATGAATTTTAATCAATTTCGAAAATCATTTATGCCAAAAAAAATGTGACCATATTATAAATTATAATTTTTTTATTTCAAATATGGTATCCATTTTAACAAATTAAAATCACATATGAGGCATAAATTAATTTAAAAGTAATTCGGCTGATGGGACAACACTTTGGATTTTATTGTAAAAACATCCAAAATCTTTCCATTTTTTTATATCCAATTTCAATATGAAATTGGTTAGAACGACCATAATTATAATAATTGATTAAAATATAACCTAACTAAAAAATTAACCAAATTAAAAATATAATTAAACATTACAGAAAAAATAGTTGAAAAGAGGTTTTGAATTAGAATTCAGTATTTTTAATTATTCATTAAAAATGAAACCCTTTGGAATAATACCAAAAACAATTCTGAACCTTGTTTTAATGTATGTTATATAAATATGAATATATTTTTTTTGAAATATTAAATATACAATATTATCAAATATTGGGTTTGAAATGGGTTCTCCATTTAATGATATTAAAACTACCATTATAGAAAGTATGTTTTTAGGAATAAAATTGTGTGAGTTCTTATCTTATGTCTATAAAAATATTTTAGATTCATATAAAAATATTTTTTTAGAATATATAAAAGAATTAATACATTAAAATCACATACCAATTTTAATTTCATAAATTTATTAGTTTAAAATAGATTTGTGATTATAATAACAATTTCTTCATATTCAATCGATTTTCTTATCTATTTCTAATTAATTGGAAACCTATGAATTCATATAATATTTGTGTAAAACATATATTTTCATAATTTAGTTAATAATATGGATATAAATAAAATTAATTTATAGGTTATATATCATTATAATAATATTTTTAACAATATATTATAGTTAGGTTAAACTCGGTCTTGCGTATAATACAAGCCATCGAGAAAGGTCAATATTGCGTGTAATGTACACTAACCCGGTTGTTCCATGTAACGTACAAATATTCTGTGTAGATTGTAACATATCTCAACCTAGTTTCATGTGAAATGAATGTTTTACTTAGTGAAAAACTATCTTTAGTGTTGCGTGAAATGAAAAATATCAAAATATTAAATTAATTCAAAAAAAATATTCAAGAAAATCTCAAGGTATTACATTACTGTTAAAGAATTCACTAGTGTAATAAAAGGTTATGTATCCACACCCCAATAGTATGTATTTTATATTTTTAGATATAAATTAATTATTATATTTATATTTTTTTACTTTATATTTATTGAATAATAATTTTGGAAAAAATATTTTTTTATGATGAAACAGAAATTGTATTTTTTTGATGTGTATATTTTCAAACATGAAACTATTTTTTTTGAAATCAATATCATTTAAAAATTATATTTTAATAAAATTTTATTATTAAATATTATGTATTAAATATAAATTATAATATAGGTTTATAATGTCAAATATAATATTCATTATGGGTCAGAAAACTATTATTGTCAAAATGTTAGTATTTTTCAATAAATGGGATGAATTTTTATATAAAATTTAAAATTGTAGTATTTAGATCATTTTTATAATTAAATAAATAAAATTTTATATATCAACATGATTAAATTATCCAAAGGATGATTTTTCATAAGTTTTTAGGAAAGTCAATTTTTTTGGTAAATTCATTATAAGGTATTATTATACTTTATGAATTAAATTCAGAAAAGCTAAAAATTGATGTACTAAAAAATATAAATAGTATCCACGACCAAAATTATGTTTCCACATTAAAATAACTTTATAAACCCTTATTGAATCCTCCAAAATAAATATTATATTATATGTTTGTAAAATCAATTATTTATTAAGATGACTCGCCATTGCAACACCACTTGTACTATCCTAATGATAGTACATCATAGACTTATTAAATAACTATAAAAACTCATTTTAGATATAAATAATTTGAAAAATACATGTTATGGTTTTTGGATTTAATTACGTTATCATATAGAGTCCAAAACATATGTTTGGAAGTTAATAAATAACCAAATGTATTTCTATAAAACCCCACTCAACCAGTCATTACTCATCCCTAGAAACAATTCAATAACTAATTTAATATCCCATTATCTATCTACGTGCCTCCAAATGTGATTCAAATTTCTTAATAATCTCGTCCCAATATGGAAGAAGCACCCACTCAATGTAATTGATACTCTAATTGGCCAATTTTTTCAAGAACCATTTATTTATTATGCCATTTGATTTAAAAAATTCCATGTTTTTATATGTTTTGGAATAATAATCATACTATGATTTTTATTTCTAGGTTACTAGTGATCCATTTCACTCTCAATATACCCTTTGAAGTATATTTTGGTAAACATGTTATCCTTTTAAAATTATCCTATGATTTTTCATGCGAATATTTTGTGTAGTGTATATGCATCACCATTTTCTACCCAAAGGAATTAACCTAGATGTATATATCCTTCTTTTATGGGGTAATTACATATAAGAAACACAAAATACATAATCATTTATGCTAAAACTGATGAAATACATCCTTATGATGTATGAATTATGTTGGACATTAAACATTGTGCTTGATAAGAATGTGTTGGATGAGACCCAAATTAAATTCCCCTCTAATTAATTTGGAAATGTTTTTATCTCATGAGTTTACATTTTTGATGAAATATTTGTTAAACTAATCATAATATGTTATTATTTGTCAGTTTTTTGCCTTAACATATTCTTTTAATGTCACGTTTTATGTAGTTTCCTCATTCTAATATTGCTCTTATGTTGTCATCTTATATCATTATTTTGTGGTTATGTTTGTGATTATAAACACTCTTATATAACCCTGATATACCACCTTGATCACATTTAATTATCTATCAAATTCTATGCATTTATGTTTCCCTTGCTGGGATTTATAGGTCTAACTTTTCTATGTATGTCCCCAGGTTATCTTATTTAGTTTTAGAAGAGAAAAATATTTTTTCAACATGTTAAAGGAGTTTAAAAAAACATTTTGTTTTTTCAATTTCATGTTTTTATTCAATGTACCTCATTACCCCAAGAAACCAGTCCTCATTATAGAAACCTTCTCTTTACATAACTTTACATGAAATCAATTGTGCGGAGTTCATAGTAAATTACACAAACTGAAGACCAAATAATGTACTAGTTTAGTTCCTTTAGGAACATGGAACAAAACAATATTCTAATTTAGTGAAATATATTCATTATTTCCCAAAAAGATCGTACCCCTTAATAGTTATATGTAAAAATAATTCTTCATAACATGGGGAAGTGAAACATAAGAAAAGGGGAGATCTCAAATTATCAATAAGTGTATATAATGGAATTTCATAAGAATATCATAAACATAAGGGTATTATAAAATGATCATGATCATTAGAATACCATTCCATATATATCAAAGATAAAGAACATGAATGGAGGGAAAAATATTTTAATTTTTTAAGACATGAATCATAAGTAAATCAATTGTATAAGTCATCATATAATGACATATAAATAAGATATGGAATTGTGGGAAAAAATAATCATATAAAATTATCTCTATGGTAGTCATGAAATCATGAATAAGGCCATCATTAGTTTATGGGTTCACTCCCTATACCATATTGGTAGTCATGGTTCACTCCAATGGACATCTTAGTAGTATGAGTTCACCCCTAATAACATCTTGGTTGTATTGGTTTACTCCCATGGACATCTTACGTGTCAAGGTTCTCAACCAAGACCATAATAGTCTACATCATGACATATAAATCATTACACAATGAATTAGGGGGAAATATAGGTCTCACCCATATCACAATGAAATCATAAATTCATGTCTCACAAGATTAGAGACCATAATCATAACATAACCCATGAAATGAAATGGGTATCATCAACAATTAATATTATCCAAACTAATAGAAAAGATAAATTTTTAAAAATCATTTTAAGAAATCATAACCAATGAGAGATAATTTGATTTAATAAACAAAGAACCACTGAAATTGAAATGGAATTCAAATAAATATAACCCATAAAGGAGAAATAGATTTCATAAACATGTAACTCCTCTAAGAGAAATATATTTCTTAAATATATAACTTGTAAATTATAAAATGATTATATACACATATAACCTATAACAGAGAAATAGATTTCAAAAACATATTACCCATGAAATAGAAATGAGGGTCATAATAATCATTCCATCATAACAAAAACCATTCAGGATAGAATATGAGTGGAACCTTTGGGTAATTTTGTAAAAGGGAGCCAATAACATCAACAAATGTCATTTTAAATGGAAAATAATTAAGAAATACCTTTTAAAAAATCTTGAGGAAAATACCATTTCATCTATGAAAAAGGGATCTATAAAATACAAAACCTTCTAGAAAAAAATTACTAGATAATGCAATGAAAATTTAGATAGAAATATGAAATCATTATGAAATCCTTTTCCCTTAAAAACTAATAAAAGAGGCATGATAACGTTTTGAAAATATTTTTCTTTGTAATCTTATAAAATAATACTGAAAACATTTAGAAAGCCATTTTATTTGAAAATAATTTTTAACCATATAAAATAATATTACAAATAATTGATATAGTTTTATTTAAAAACATCATTTTAAAAATATATAAAGAAAATTTTTAAAATAATTTAAATTATTTTTAACATAAAACATTTTATAATGTCAATTTTTATTGAATATGAGTTTAAAAAAAGAATATCCAACATATTATGAAATAATTTTTTTAAAATAATAACTATGTAATATTGTAAAATAATTTTAAATTTAATAAATCTCATGACATTAGGTGAATCCGTACATGATGAACATTTCTTTCACACCATTAAAAGCCTTTAAATATTCCTATATTTAAAAAAGACACCAATATTATTTTTATTATTTTTTTTTAAGTGTTAAAACAAGGGTAAAAACTTATATTTATTATCATAGGATAATAGAAAAAAAAATTGGACAACATTTATAAAACATGGTTTTGAAATAAAATATGTTTCTAAATGAAAATAGAGGTAATGTCAGACTTTCTCGAAATTACATTCATGATAATATTATATAAAAAATAGTGAAAAAAGATACCATTACTTTTATATGACATGAATAACTATAGGTAAAGAAAACTCATGATATTTTAGGTGATATGGATCATAATATTTCATTAATTGGAGAATAATGATAAACAATCTTGATAATTGGTGAGATTATAGTTGGAGATCGTTACATATTTGACAGCTTTGAATCAAAACAAAATGTAATGATTAAAATTAAATAAGGAATAAAATATAATTTAAATTGGAAGATTCATGATATAGTATGTCAAATGGAGTATATACACCACTTAAAAAAATCTTGGTTCAAAACATGTCATGTGTCTCAATGAAGAAAAATTTTCACAAAATTACTTTACCGACATTATATCTTTTGAAACATAAACCCCATGAAAGAATGTTCATAAAATGGAAATGTAAATAACCCTAATTTTATGTATAATAATAATATTATACAACCAATTTCATTATAAAAACCACACAAAATTAATTAGGGGTGAATACGACATGTCTCTCATGTAAATAAAAAGTGAAATGGAATTTACATACCTTATTTCTTGAGTCTCTTCATACCCGTACAAGCCTCCTGTATAATAAATTTAATTTTATAGAAAATATATTAAAAAACAAATTATTATGTAAATTACCATATATAGTTTTATTATTAATTAATATTACCCACTTATTAATGATTCCATTTAATTTTATGATTAATGTAATATCCACTTTATTTTTTTCTTCTCTCTTAATTTGTTGTATTTTTCATCCTCATAAATATATTATGATTTCTAGAATTTAAAATATGATATAAGTATAATTTTTATTCAGTATATATGTATTTATTATAAAAAAATGTATATAAATTTTTTAAATGGATTACACCTTTCATGGTGATGATTGGTCGTGCATACAGATAAACACTAATTCCATTTTTCATTGTAATATAGAAAAAGAAAGAAAATGAATTATATGTATATAAATATAATTAAAATAATGTATAATAATTTTTCATAAATATCATATAATTTAACTTAAACCATTCTTAATATAATCCATGTAGTGTGTGAATTAATCACATGGATTTGGAGAGGTAGTAGTCAACACTTCACAAAATAAAATTATAATATTTACAAAAAATGGGAACTTTTATGGTAGGATTTATATAATAAACATAGAAGTATAAATAAATCATAAGTATAATATATATAAATATCATATAATATCATATTTTCAATCATATTTCCAACCTATGAGATGAGGTAAATGTAAAATGATCAACATGGTTTCGTGAGGCGGTAGTTCACCGTATACAATAATGGTATGTTTGTTTCCCATTAGATAGAAGTGTGTGATAGTTCAAGTAGAACCCTTAGAATTAAAACATCTCAATATTGTTAGGATATTGGTGTTATTATATGAATAATAAAAATTTATGTGTTGAAGAATGAAAATAAAAGAAAGGATATTGTGGAAGGTTGTTAGCTCTTCTTTGGAAACACATTTTTCTTTGAACAAAATGTATTTTTTAGTTGGATTTACCCCAAATGGGAGTCTACAAGGATTAAGGAAGGAACGTTGTCATATGAATTCTTAATATATTGGCATAACATAAGTTGCATGATAGTTGTGAATAATTGTAAAGACCCGTAAAAATTCAAGGAAAATTTTTTCTTAATTTTCTTTAGAATTTTACAAGAGCGCGGTTTCAGACGGCACATGATTCCGAGGCCCGGAGCGCCCGGAATTAATTTCCGAAGTTTGGCTCGGGTACGTTCAGTAAACGAACGAGCGGGAATTCCTAACTTTTGATCCGGTGCTCGGAATTGAAATCCGAGGGCACCGATGAACTCGCAGCGCCGATTTTCGCTTAAAGCGACCTTTCCGGGAGTTGCGTTTGTTGCGAGTTGTAGGTTAGTTTTGGGGTTTTTCAGTTGAGTTAAATAAAATTTGTGTAAGACAAATTTTATTTAACTTATTAAAAAAACCTACCAAAGGAGGTTGGGAGTGGGACCCACACCCACTTAACCTCCCTTGGGAGGATTAAGTGTGGTGGGGCCCACACGAACCCCCCTTTTCTTTTCAAATCCTCCCAACTCCTTTAACGCCTCTTTTAATGGCTTAGGTTACCCTTAATTAATTTTGGGGAGTTAAACTCTTTTGAATTTCAAACTTTTGAAATTCTTTTGAGTTTTGTGTTAATAAAATAAGATGTAATCTTATTTGTTTATGGGTTGTTGGTTTATTACCTTGAGAACTTTTTGAGAGCTCCTCTTCATCTTCTCCGGCGAAGAACATCTTCATCCTCAACGAAGAACGACAACTCTTCGTCAAGGATCATCGACTCGGCGACCCGGTATCTTCGGACCTCTTCTTCCTCCCCGAACCTTCTTCGTCGGCAATCGAAGATCCGCCAACGACGTGTCTCTTCGGGCATCACACTTCGTCAACGGAATCGACAAACGACGACCGCGACGCCCGACCTCCGCGACGCCGTCTTCCGCGGGACGTAGACGATTCTTCGAAACTTAAACCCGAGGTAGGGGTTGTCGTTTTCTTTTGGTTTTCTTATTTTATTCTTGATCGTGATTCTATCAAGACTAACGTGTGACTTGATTTATTTTTAAGTTGCGTTTTTATTTTAACGTGAGGGGGGCCGGACCGCACGAACACGGCCGAACCCCCCCTCCATCGTTCTTGTTTAATTATTTTGCGGAGGAAAGCAAGTGGCGTGGTGCCGTCGCACCACGCGGATGAACGTGCGAATATCTTATGCGATGCCGTCGCACGCACCTTTGAAGAAACAACAAGAACACGACGCCGTCGCGCCGCGTTGAATAATATCAAAGCACGGCGAAGGGACGCGGTGCCGTCGCACCGCGCCGGATGACGAACGCCGCGGCCGGTTCCGGGCCGCGGCGGGATGAGAAGACCGCGGCCGGTTCCGGGCCGCGGCGGGACGAGGGGACCGCGGCCGGTTCCGGGCCGCGGCGGAAGGAAAGACCGGTGGCCGGGCCGCCGGCGTCGGAAGTCGAGGGCGGGACCGGAATTTCCGGTCCCGTTGGTAAAAACCGGCCGGCCAGCGGGCCGGCCGGATGTCATAAAACCGGGGGAATAAATCCCCCGGCTGGTTCATCAAACCCCCCTCTTAACGAGGGGGGTGGTTCATTTAAGGAGGGGGGGCAACAGCCCCCCCGGTTCGTCCAGCCGGCCCCCACTTGCGGGGGCCGTTTGTTGCAAAGGCACGGCTCAAAGCCGTGCCGCCTTGACAAAGCAGCGGGGGCAATCAAGCCCCCCGCGTGCCACCCGCGTGCGCCGCGGCCCGCCGCCGCCGCCACCGCGGCCCGCCGCCGCCGCCGCCACCGCGGCCCGCCGCCGCCGCGCCGCCGCGCTGCCGCCGCCGCGCCGCCGTCGCCGCCGCCGCCGGCCGCCGCGCCGCCCCCGAGGGGGGGGGGGGGTCGGGCCGGGTCGGCCCGGACCCGGACCCCCCCGTTTCGAACCAGATTCGGTTTTTGGCCCATAACTTGAGCCTCGGACCTCCAAATGACGAACCGTCTGCGGCAACGCGATCCTTGGATCGAGACGGTCGTTTCGGTATATCGCACTCAAGGTTTCGGTTTTCTTTGAGTTCGGCCGGGTTGGTTCGTTCATGAAACCAACCGGGCCTTCGGAGCGGAAACGCTCATATCTTGAGCTACGGACGTCCGATTGACGTGCTGTCAGTCGCGTAGTGTTCCTCTTAGTGAGACGGATCTTTTGGCATACTCCTCCCGAGGTTTGGACGCAGGTGGAGTACGGTCGGGTTGGTTTTGCCTTAAAAACCAACCGGGCCCCGGAGACGAAAATGCCAATAACTCTCAGACCGGGCGTCCGATCGACGCGCCGTCTGTTGCGTTGAGTTCCTGTTGTCGATACGGAACTTTTGGATACATCAACTCTGGTCTTCGTGACAGTTGATGTATCAGCCTCTCGGCTCGTGGAGCGGACCCTCCATACGAGCTAGCTGTGTGCGGGAACCCGAGTGCTGGCTGCGACTGTTCTACTGCTACGACTGCTACCGTGACTGCGACGACGACAGTACAGAGATCCTGTGTGGATTCGACGACGATAGTACAGAGATCCTATGTGGATTCGACGACGACGACTTCAGCACTCATCGATCCTACGTGGATCAGTGCTATAGGTCCTGTGTGGGCCCGATCCTGTATGGGTCCTTGCGCTCAGCGGTTCTGTGTGAGCCAGCGCCTACAGGTTCAGTGTGAGCCCGATCCTGTGTGGGTCTTTGCGGGAGTTAGTTACCTATCGATCCTTCGTGGGTCCGACGACTTAGATGGATCAGTGATCATCTTTTTCATCCTTGAAGAAGTATACCTGTGAGAGCTGAATCCTATTGTTTTCCTGTGTGGATTGTGTTGTGCAATCCTGTGTGGATTATATTTTGCTTTCCTATGTGGAATACGTATACTTTCCTGCGTGGACTGAGTTGTACTTGGGCTCGGAGGTTGGTGCGTATTTTAATTAATGACTTAGGTATATGTATGGGCATATACCTAAGCAGTGTCGGTTGTTACTTCGTGATTGTACTTTTCTTCGTGGTTTATCCTTTGTGGATTTGAGAGACCTTCAGGGGTCTCGGGGTCCCTACTGAGTAGCTTATACTCACCCCTGCACGGGCTTCGCCCGCACTACGTTGTGTTGGTTGCAGACGACGGACAGCGTTGACCTTAGCTGAGGCTTGTAGAGCGGGACGGTACCCGGAGGTGGACCACTGGGCGGGACGTGCACGGAGCGGACGACGGGACCCGTGGAGCAGAGGAGCTATCTGTACCCACCCTTCAGGTGGGATTTCCGGTGGACAGCTCGGAGTAGCGGCCTTTACTTTACAGTTGCTGTTTTTCCCTTTTTGAGTTGTACTTTACTTTCAGTTTGGGTTTGTATTCTGGCCCATTTACCTTTCCGCACTTTCAGTCGTACTCTGTTTGCTTAGTGTTTACTTTCCGCTTGTTTACTCTGTGGTGTGTGTTTACTTTTCAAAGGCAATGCCTTCCCTTTTTACCGGGATTTATGCCTTGGTGCTAGTCGCCAGCCCCTGGCCTACGGAAGGCGGGCTTGGGGTAGTCACGGCACGGACCCCGAGGGCGGGTCGTGACAAATTGGTATCAGAGGAGTTCGGTTCTACCGCGAACTCTGATCTTTTCTATGTGAAGCAATAATGTTTAGCGTATTGAGTGTGGTTATCAGTCCAGGGAGTCCAGTGTTGGTGCGGCGGCCGACGTATCTGTACACCAGGACCCTGACTTCTGATTTCCGACTTAATGCACGAAAACATTGATTGCGTGTGTGTTTCAAAGTTTTCTTTGTGATTACTTATATCAGCTCACCAGGTATACTGTTCTAACCGTGGCGCACCTGTTTCCTTTTCAGGATGGCCCCACGACGGCAGCCAGCTAGGGTTCCGAGAGTCGAGAGAGACGACAGCCCACCGAGCGACGAGGCCTCGGTGCATGGCCCTTTTCCAGTAGTGGCACCGGCGGTAGCTTTACCCGCTGAGCCCCCGATGCTTCCAGCAGCAGCCGCTGACGATGCACGTCGCCTCAGCGCACTGCATGAGTTTCAGCGCCAGCGACTGCCCAGGTTTCGCGGGGAGACGGATCCCCAGGCAGCAGAGGACTGGCTGGAGGCAGTAGTACGAGTGTTTAGGCTAGTGAGGACACCAGCAGACCTCATGGTGATCCTCGCTGCGAGCCTATTACACGCAGCAGCAGGACGATGGTGGAGCCTGATGCTCCAGGTGCACGATGAGGCATCTCTTCTCTGGACGGACTTCGAGAGCCTCTTCCGCTCTGAGTTCGTCCCGGCCACCCTCCGAGCGGTGCGCATCCAGGAGCTTCTACAGCTGCGGCAGGGCAGCATGACGGTCGCCCAGTACTCGGAGAGATTTACCGATCTCTCGCGCTACTCGACCGACATGGTACAGGACCCATTCTTCCGGGCCCGGACCTTCGAGCAGGGTTTGAGACACGAGATCAGGGCATCGCTGATCTCCCTCAGCATACCGACTCAGACAGGAGTACTGGAGCGGGCCCTTCTGATCGAGAGCTTCCTTGCTGAGTCTACACCAGCACAGCGACCCACCGCAAGGCGGCACGTGGCAGAGTCATCTGCAGCAGGCAGTCGACGGATGACTCAGGGGTCCAGACAGACCAGACCTTCATGCAGACGACCTCAGGGCACTGGCTCAGCAGTGCGGGGCACACAGCGCGGAGCCAGTCTTCCGAGAGGCAGACAGTGCTACTCGTGCGGCGGGCAGGGCCACATGGCTCGTGACTGCCCGACCCGCCGTGCCGAGGAGCAGCAGTCAGTTGATGGACCACCGAGGCAGAGGCAGAGGGTCGACCGTGGCGGTCTGCAGGGAGGAGGCGGACGAGGCAGAGGAGCTGGACGAGCAGCCGGTGGTGGCCGACGCTATGAGGCTCTACCACCACCACCACCAGGAGGTCCACCCCGACCACAGGGAGCTGGCGGGCAGCGACAGGCACAGCTCCAGGCAGCAGAGGCCTACGACCACGGCGCAGCTGAGATGATTCGAGGTACTATCTGTGTCTATTCCACCCTTGCTGCAGTTCTTATAGACACAGGAGCGAGTCACTCTTTCATAGCCGCTGCCCTTGTTCGGAGCTCGGAGATTCCGACAGAGCCGTTGGCTCGATCCTTACGGCTAGAGACTCCTACGAGAGCAGACTCGACGATTACGCACTGGTGCCGGCAGTGTGAGCTTACTCTAGGAGGCGAGAGCTTCGGCTGGGATCTTCTTGTAGCAGCGTCGAGGCCTTACGACGTCATCTTGGGCATGGATTGGCTGTCTACGGTCCATGCACAGATTGACTGTTTTAGGCGCAAGGTGCGATGTGTAC
The DNA here is from genome assembly GCA_963277665.1 of Viscum album. Lineage (NCBI taxonomy): Eukaryota > Viridiplantae > Streptophyta > Magnoliopsida > Santalales > Viscaceae > Viscum > Viscum album. The sequence goes on from OY728125.1 coordinate 1,956,182,146, forward strand.
GCACCGACGGGAGCAGGTTCACCTTCACCGGCGAGAAGGGAGCCTTAGCAGCACAGGATGGACTTCCGCGGAGGAGAGGACATCCCATCACTCATCAGTTGGCTAGCCTTATCCTTGGAGCAGTTGACGTGCGGAGTCCTGGTTTTCCTGCAGTGGTGGATCAGTTTGCGGACGTTTTTCCCGACGACGTTCCAGGGCTACCTCCTCGCAGAGAGGTAGACTTTTATATTGACTTGTACCCCGGGACAACCCCGATATCCACTCCATCATATCGGATGGCCCCCGCCGAGCTTCGAGAGCTACGGGTACAGTTGGAGGACTTGCAGGGCAAGGGGTTCATCCGACCCAGTGTTTCACCCTGGGCTTCCCCGATATTGTTCGCCAAGAAGGCGGACGGGAGCTTGCGACTTTGTGTTGACTATCGTCGCATAAACCAGGTGACAGTGAGGAACAAGTATCCGCTACCGAGGATTGATGACCTCTTTGATCAGCTCAAGGGAGTACGGTGGTTCTCGAAGATAGACCTCAGGTCAGGCTATCATCAGCTCAGAGTCAGAGACGAGGATGTGCAGAAGACGGCCTTCAGATGTCGGTATGGCCACTATGAGTTCTTGGTTATGCCCTTCGGTGTAACCAATGCTCCAGCAGTGTTCATGGCTCTCATGAACAGGATCTTTCAGCCATACCTCGATCGGTTTGTCGTGGTCTTCATCGACGACATTCTGATTTACTCTACGACAGAGGAGGAGCACGCCTATCACTTGCGAGTTGTTCTTGACACACTCCGAGAGCACCAGCTTTATGGTAAGCTCTCGAAGTGCCAGTTCTGGATACGTGAGGTCCACTTTTTGGGACACGTTATCTCTGAGGCGGGAGTTGCAGTGGATCCCGCGAAGATTGAGGCTGTGTTAGCATGGGAGCCACCCAGGAGCATGACTGAGGTTCGGAGTTTCTTGGGACTAGCTGGATACTATCGGAGATTTGTGCCGAACTTCTCCAGAGTTGCGACATCACTCACAGCTTTGACGAAGAAGGGGAAACCCTTCGTGTGGTCAGACAGTTGTCAGCAGAGCTTCCAGGAGCTGAGACAGAGATTGACTAGCACACCTATCTTGAGATTGCCTGAGGAAGGAGTAGGGTACGTAGTCTACTGCGATGCATCAGGGACCGGACTCGGATGTGTTCTGATGCAGGAGCGGGCAGTGATCGCCTATGGATCACGACAGTTGAGACCGCATGAGCAGAACTACGCTACCCATGACCTGGAGTTAGCAGCAGTGGTCTTCGCTCTGAAGACATGGCGACATTATCTGATGGGCGAGCGCTTTACAGTCTTTTCTGATCATCAGAGTCTCAGGTATATCTTCTCGCAGAAGGACCTGAACCTGAGACAGCGACGATGGCTCGAGTTCCTCCAGGACTATGACTTTGAGATAGTCTATACTCCTGGGAAGGGGAACGTAGTAGCCGATGCCCTCAGCAGGAGGACGGGCATTCAGCTACTTGAGGAGGCGACGGAGCAGCTAGCCTCTTTGCAGATATCCTTCGTGGATAGAGATGGAGCATCCTTTCTTCAGTCTCTCACAGTCACTCCACCACTACTGCAGCGAGTCATGGAGGCACAGCATGGGGACGCTGACTGTGAGACACGGCGTGCACAGATATCCTCGGGACAGGCACCTGATGGTTTCTCCCTTGGAGCAGAACACGACATCCTTTTCAGAGGACGTACCATGGTACCAGTCGCTTTGCGAGAGGAAGTGCTGAGGGAGTTTCACACTTCTCCTTTGGCGGTACATCCTGGAGTGGCGAAGATGTACCAGGATCTCAGACGACAGCACTGGTGGCCGGGCATGAAGAAAGCTGTAGCAGAGTTCGTTTCTCGATGCCTCACCTGTCAGCAGGTGAAGGCAGAGCATCAGGTACCAGCAGGCTTGGTACAGCCCTTGGAGGTTCCGGAGTGGAAGTGGGACGACATATCTATGGACTTCGTGACTGGACATCCACGCACTTCCAGAGGTCACGACTCCATCTGGGTGATTGTTGACCGACTCACCAAGTCGGCACACTTCTTACCCATCAGAGAGCAGGTCTCAGTGGAGAGCTTGGGACGTCACTACGTTCAGGAGATTGTGCGGCTCCACGGCGTGCCATCATCTATCGTCTCCGATCGAGATGCCCGCTTTACTTCCCGGCTTTGGAAGGGGTTACAGGAGGCGTTCGGGACGCAGCTACGTCTTAGCACAGCTTTTCACCCTCAGACAGATGGTCAGACGGAGAGGACCATTCAGACTCTCGAGGACATGCTCCGCGCATGTGTCCTCGACTTTGGTCGTAGCTGGGAGGACCACCTACCCTTGGTGGAGTTCGCATACAACAATAGCTACCACTCCACCATCGGGATGGCACCGTACGAGGCGTTGTACGGCCGACCATGTAGATCTCCTTTGTGCTGGACAGACCCTGGGGAGTCAGCGCTGGTGGGACCGGAGATGGTCCAGGCCACGACAGAGAAGGTCCAGGTCATCCAGGAGCGGATGAGGACAGCTCAGAGCCGGCAGAAGTCATACGCTGACAGGAGGCGGAGGCCACTGGAGTTCGAAGATGGCGACCACGTCTTCTTGCGGGTCTCACCTCGACGTGGTATTCGGAGATTTGGCCGAGGCGGCAAGTTATCTCCGCGCTTCATCGGACCCTTCCAGATTCTCAGCAGGATTGGCGAGGTGGCTTATCGCCTGGCTCTACCACCTCAGTTGCACCGGGTGCACGACGTCTTCCACGTATCCCAGCTGAGAAGATACGTGCACGACTCGATGCACATCATTGACCATGGGGAGCTTGACGTTGACGATGGGGCGACTTTTACGGAGGTCCCGGTGGAGATAGAGGATCGACAGGAGCGGGTCCTGCATGGGCGATCGATTCCTCTTGTGCGCATCAGATGGCAGCACGGGAATCTCCAGGAGAGCACATGGGAGCGGGAGGCTCAGATGCGTGCTCAGAACCCTCATTTGTTTCCCTAGTTTTTGTTGTATCTTTATGGGGACGTAAAGCCCTGAGGTGGGAGTAATGTAAAGACCCGTAAAAATTCAAGGAAAATTTTTTCTTAATTTTCTTTAGAATTTTACAAGAGCGCGGTTTCAGACGGCACCTGATTCCGAGGCCCGGAGCGCCCGGAATTAATTTCCGAAGTTTGGCTCAGGTACGTTCAGTAAACGAACGAGCGGGAATTCCTAACTTTTGATCCGGTGCTCGGAATTGAAATCTGAGGGCACCGATGAACTCGCAGCGCCGATTTTCGCTTAAAGCGACCTTTCCGGGAGTTGCTTTTGTTGCGAGTTGTAGGTTAGTTTTGGGGTTTTTCAGTTGAGTTAAATAAAATTTGTGTAAGACAAATTTTATTTAACTTATTAAAAAACCTACCAAAGGAGGTTGGGAGTGGGACCCACACCCACTTAACCTCCCTTGGGAGGATTAAGTGTGGTGGGGCCCACACGAACCCCCCTTTTCTTTTCAAATCCTCCCAACTCCTTTAACGCCTCTTTTAATGGCTTAGGTTACCCTTAATTAATTTTGGGGAGTTAAACTCTTTTGAATTTCAAACTTTTGAAATTCTTTTGAGTTTTGTGTTAATAAAATAAGATGTAATCTTATTTGTTTATGGGTTGTTGGTTTATTCCCTTGAGAACTTTTTGAGAGCTCCTCTTCATCTTCTCCGGCGAAGAACGTCTTCATCCTCAACGAAGAACGACAACTCTTCGTCAAGGATCATCGACTCGGCGACCCGGTATCTTCGGACCTCTTCTTCCTCCCCGAACCTTCTTCGTCGGCAATCGAAGATCCGCCAACGACGTGTCTCTTCGGGCATCACACTTCGTCAACGGAATCGACGAACGACGACCGCGACGCCCGACCTCCGCGACGCCGTCTTCCGCGGGACGTAGACGATTCTTCGAAACTTAAACCCGAGGTAGGGGTTGTCGTTTTCTTTTGGTTTTCTTATTTTATTCTTGATCGTGATTCTATCAAGACTAACGTGTGACTTGATTTATTTTTAAGTTGCGTTTTTATTTTAACGTGAGGGGGGCCGGACTGCATGAACACGGCCGAACCCCCCCTCCATCGTTCTTGTTTAATTATTTTGCGGAGGAAAGCAAGTGGCGTGGTGCCGTCGCACCACGCGGATGAACGTGCGAATATCTTATGCGATGCCGTCGCACGCACCTTTGAAGAAACAACAAGAACACGACGCCGTCGCGCCGCGTTGAATAATATCAAAGCACGGCGAAGGGACGCGGTGCCGTCGCACCGCGCCGGATGACGAACGCCGCGGCCGGTTCCGGGCCGCGGTGGGATGAGAAGACCGCGGCCGGTTCCGGGCCGCGGCGGGACGAGGAGACCGCGGCCGGTTCCGGGGCGCGGCGGAAGGAAAGACCGGCGGCCGGGCCGCCGGCGTCGGAAGTCGAGGGCGGGACCGGAATTTCCGGTCCCGTTGGTAAAAACCGGCCGGCCAGCGGGCCGGCCGGATGTCATAAAACCGGGGGAATAAATCCCCCGGCTGGTTCATCAAACCCCCCTCTTAACGAGGGGGGCGGTTCATTTAAGGAGGGGGGGCAACAGCCCCCCCGGTTCGTCCAGCCGGCCCCCACTTGCGGGGGCCGTTTGTTGCAAAGGCACGGCTCAAAGCCGTGCCGCCTTGACAAAGCAGCGGGGGCAATCAAGCCCCCCGCGTGCCACCCGCGTGCGCCGCGGCCCGCCGCCGCCGCCACCGCGGCCCGCCGCCGCCGCCCCCGCGACCCGCTGCCGCCGCCGCCACCGCGGCCCGCCGCCGCCGCGCCGCCGCGCCGCCGCCGCCGCGCCGCCCTCGGGGGGGGGGGGGGGGGGTCGGGCCGGGTCGGCCCGGACCTGGACCCCCCCGTTTCGAACCAAATTCGGTTTTTTGGCCCATAACTTGAGCCTCGGACCTCCGAATGACGAACCGTCTGCGGAAACGCGATCCTTGGATCGAGACGGTCGTTTCGGTATATCGCACTCAAGGTTTCGGTTTTCTTTGAGTTCGGCCGGGTTGGTTCGTTCACGAAACCAACCGGGCCTTCGGAGCGGAAACGCTCATATCTTGAGCTACGGACGTCCGATTGACGTGTCGTCAGTCGCGTAGTGTTCCTCTTAGTGAGACGGATCTTTTGGCATACTCCGCCCGAGGTTTGGACGCAGGTGGAGTACGGTCGGGTTGGTTTTGCCTTAAAAACCAACCGGGCCCCGGAGACGAAAATGCCAATAACTCTCAGACCGGGCGTCCGATCGACGCGCCGTCTGTTGCGTTGAGTTCCTGTTGTCGATACGGAAATTTTGGATACATCAACTCTGGTCTTCGTGACAGTTGATGTATCAGCCTCTCGGCTCGTGGAGCGGACCCTCCATACGAGCTAACTGTGTGCGGGAACCCTAGTGCTGGCTGCGACTGTTCTACTGCTACGACTGCTACTGTGACTGCGACGACGACAGTACAGAGATCCTGTGTGGATTCGACGACGACAGTACAGAGATCCTATGTGGATTCGACGACGACGACTTCAGCACTCAGCGATCCTACGTGGATCAGTGCTACATGTCCTGTGTGGGCCCGATCCTGTGTGGGTCCTTGCGCTCAGCGGTTCTGTGTGAGCCAGCGCCTACAGGTTCTGTGTGAGCCCGATCCTGTGTGGGTCTTTACGGGGGTTAGTTACCTATCGATCCTTCGTGGGTCCGACGACTTAGATGGATCAGTGATCATCTTTTTCGTCCTTGAAGAAGTATACCTGTGAGAGCTGAATCCTGTTGTTTTCCTGTGTGGATTGTGTTGTGCAATCCTGTGTGGATTATATTTTGCTTTCCTATGTGGAATACGTATACTTTCCTGCGTGGACTGAGTTGTACTTGGCCTCGGAGGTTGGAGCGTATTTTAATTAATGACTTAGGTATATGTATGGGCATATACCTAAGCAGTGTCGGTTGTTACTTCGTGATTGTACTTTTCTTCGTGGTTTATCCTTTGTGGATTTGAGAGACCTTCAGGGGTCTCGGGGTCCCTACTGAGTAGCTTATACTCACCCCTGCACGGGCTTCGCCCGCACTACGTTGTGTTGGTTGCAGACGACGGACAGCGTTGACCTTAGCTGAGGCTTGTAGAGCGGGACGGTACCCGGAGGTGTACCACTGGGCGGGACGTTCACGGAGCGGACGACGGGACCCGTGGAGCAGAGGAGCTATCTGTACCCACCCTTCAGGTGGGATTTCCGGTGGACAGCTCGGAGTAGCGGCCTTTACTTTACAGTTGTTGTTTTTCCCTTTTCGAGTTGTACTTTACTTTCAGTTTGGGTTTGTATTCTGGCCCATTTACCTTTCCTCACTTTCAGTCGTACTCTGTTTGCTTAGTGTTTACTTTCCGCTTGTTTACTCTGTGGTGTGTGTTTACTTTTCAAAGGCAATGCCTTCCCTTTTTACCGGGATTTATGCCTTGGTGCTAGTCGCCAGCCCCTGGCCTATGGAAGGCGGGCTTGGGGTAGTCACGGCACGGACCCCGAGGGCGGGTCGTGACAATAATGGGGATAAGCTGTGTCTTTTATAGGGGAGAGAAAGGAAGCACTTGTCATTTTTGAAAACAAGTTTGGTGTACACATGTTTTTACCCAAAAATAATAAACACCCAAAAAACTAAACATTGATGGTTTATGGCAGAAATATTTACCAAAATGGGTTTTGGGAAAGGGGATAGGTCATTTTGTCACTTATGTTTAAGGTTTAGTCCCTTATTATGTTTAATTTCACATTAATCAATTTTACTAATATTGTTGTAAAAAAATAATTTTATCTAATTATAATATAAATATTATACTTATTGAAAACATTTTCCATTTTTTTATGTTCAATTTATTGAATAAAAAAATTTATTTTTATGATAATCTCACATACATGGCGAGAAAGTGGGTTTTAAAAGTGAGTGTTCAAAAGTTCATTTAGCTTTTAGCAATATTTAACATAAAAATTATTCTAATGAACTAAATTGGGTATGTATATGTATAATTCATATATTCATATATTCATTCCAACATAAAATGTAACACCCCAAGCTTCTACGGTACGCTTCTTTTTGATTAATGCGATAGCGTGTGTTGTACGCAACATCGATTTCTAACACACCACAACCAATCAAACTAGCTGTTATGAATAGTAATACCTACTTTTTGAAATTATATATATTTTATATTTCAAAATGGACTTCATTTTTGGATTCGGAATATCGAAATTATCCTAAGTTGAATTTTTGGTATTTTTCAGAGAACTTCCAATTTTTATAAACAGTGAAAAATACTTAAAAACAACTTCTTTAATAAAAATAATTTATAGTGATAAATTATATTATTGAGTGGTTTTAAAGTATAATTATAATATATTTTTACCATTTTATCCAATGGTTTTCATTAGAATTAAATTTACTTTGAAATTAGACATAAACAATTATCAATCTTTTGATATATATTGTTTCTTAAAAACACGCTATTTGTTGTGACAGTGGGAATTAATTATAAAATTAATTAATTCAACTTATATGTTTGTAATTTTTTAAAATAGACATCATTTTTCAATTCAGAATATCAATTATAGCTTAGGGTGAAATTTTGGCATTGTTCTGAAAAACATCAATTTTTTATGAATAGTGAAACTACTAAGTGGTAGTTAAAAAACAAAATTTTTCATAAAACATAATTTTACTGCTTTTTTGAAAGGAATTTTAAAAATCCGAGAAACACAGTTAATATCAAGAAGTAAAATGTGGTTCAATGAGATGAAAATAATTTTTGGTGAATATTAACTTTTTACTTTTATTTACCACAGTTAAAAGTAAATAGGGTAATTAAGGGTAAAAATGATATTAATATTACCCTAACACATGTCCTAATTATATTGGATAAGTGTATCTCGACCAAAACAGCCTTAGGAATAAAATATTATCATTTAGGTCCACTTGGATTAGATTAGGACATTTATTATTATTTAATTCAAAGAAGAGTTAAAAGAGTTAAAATCAATGTTTATTTACTAATACATTTTTAATATAGGGATATAAATAAGATAAATTCGATTGTAAATATTCATTAGAAAGATAATACGATTTACTACATAATGATATTTTATTTATAATTTTTAGACTTTATATAATTTAATTTATTTATGACACAATGATGATGCAGTAATTACCATAATTGTGAAAAATTAAAATAATTGATATTATAAATTCCCAAATAAATATAATTTTTGACTTTTAATGAATTAAAATAATTTTAAAGGATAATATGACATGTTATAATTGATGTAATTAACTTTTGTCGATGTAATCATTCTGTTATGAGTTTCACAAAAATCAATTGTTGAATAGTGTCAAAATTGACATAAAAGAGTTTTTAAAACAAATATTATATTATTAATTGATATTAAATTCCAAAAAATCTAAGGTTCGTCCAAGAGACATATATCATGATTGGATCATAATTAATGGACCACTTGGGGGTCTCTTGGATGTATATAGTAAGTTTATTAACTATATTTTATAAAAATACAAAGTGACATGGTAAATGTCAAACTAATTAACTAAGAGTTAAAACTAAAAGATAAGGTTAATATAGTAACCCAAACCTGTCTCAATACAATTGGTTGAATGTTTTTCGACCTATACCCACCTTAACCTTTTAATAATAAACTTTTGAGCCATTAGAAACCGAATATTAATTTATTATAAATTAATATTTCTAGCTTTTCCAAAGGAGCCCCTCACCCCTCTTATAAAAGGGCACTCCTCGTTCTCATTTTTTCACACCATCAAAGCCTTTTGGATCGGCCAAACACTTCCCAAATACTCTCCAAACTTCCCTCACTACAACCTAGAGGCCTTAGTTTGATCCGAAAGCCAACCTATGGAGCCCTTCTGATCAAATCAAAAGGAAGAACCCGAAGAAGAGGTAATGATTTCACCACCCTTTTCCAAGTTCCTTTATTCTTCCACTTCTTCTTGCATTGTTGTTACCATTCTAAAATAATAACTCCAGTTTCATATATATACTGTGATGTTGTTATAAATATGTTACAACCATATTCAGTATTCTATCCACCCTTTGAATAACATGTCACCATACGTGCGTAAGTACGGCTTACCGTCTCCATGTCGTGGTGTAATTGTTATTCAATATTTTATTATTTGGATGGGTATAATAATTATGTGTAACTCATGTAAATAAAAAATATAACATGTTAATGATTCTGTATATATGATATACCATCTATTTATATAATATTTTAATATCAAAAGAATGATATTGTCGCTCGTGCGTACGTATGGACTACCGTCTCCACGAACGCGATGAGAATCATTCTCCATCGTATCCATTCATGTATAATTATCATTTGATGATTTAAAAATGATGTTTAAGGACTTTATATCATTATGTATATGAATAATATACAACCTATCCATGACAAACATGTCTTATGTAACAAAACATATAAAAGAAAATGAGTAAGTTAACACCTGAAACGACGATAATACTAAGATATTATTAACAAAGCAATGTTAAAAGATCATATATGATATCATATGAATGTATATGATTATTGTATAATTTAATAACAATTATTTAACCATTATACATGAGGTTAACCTTCCCCAACCAAGGAAAAGTACAAGGTAATGGTTATTTTGCAATCTCTTCATTATCCGAGGTTGTTTATACATAATAATCTACTGGGATCTCTTTATCATCCACATCCATGTTTCTTAAAAATAAATTTCAAAACAATTTTACTATTTACTAGAATATGGGTTAAAGTCATTTATACCCTTGTTTGACTTATTATAAGAGGTTTATAAAGGAATCTTTCTGTCGTTTTCCAAACAAGGTGCTTTTTAACCTTTTTGACAGAATTAATGTAAGAATGTTTTTTTAACTTATACGGCGAGTGCGGTTATTTCCCGCCATTATAAAATCATCGAAGATTACCTTACAAGCTTAGAAGAATATTTTCAAAGAAAATGTTTTATTTCATAAATATAAGACTCTTAAATGATTTCAAAATTGAAAGAGATATTTCTCTAAAAAGAGTTTTGATTTCATCTATGTCAACATCCTTTGATGGAGTTTACGCTTATTTGATGATGATTTATTATGATACAAAACTTCTATATTGTATTAAAGGTTTTTTGATATGTTTGACTGTGGGTGTGCTATTTTTATACCATTTATAGTTTATGATGAACGTATTGACATTTCGTATGCTAGTTTTAATACGAATGTTTATGTTATGTTTAAACCTTTTCATATGGGAATGCATTGGACAAAATATGTGATGGGTGGAGCCTGCTATAGCTCCTCGATACATCGGTAGGTCTCATGAGACATACTAGTGTCTTGGCATAAGGCCTTGACAAAATCTTATTTGTAGTCTTAGCACGAGGCCTTGGCTATGTGGTTATGATAGTCTGGCATTATGCATTTCATCATTATGAAAGTGGTTATTGATATTTCATGTGATTAATCGATTATTAGAATATCCATGTGAATAAGTAAATGGAATTATTTCATTTCACTTTTTTATACTATGTTGAAGTTCAAGTTTAAAAGGCTTTTGTTTTAGTTATACATTGCCTTAAATATTTATTCTTATTTATGAAAGTTTCCGATATATTTTTATCCTTACTAGGCATTTGATCTCACCCCTTTTTTTATGTTTTATTTTTCCCAGGAAGTGAAGAAGTAAATTATGAATGACATGCAGGGATATTATGTGGGGATATGAATGTGGAATATGGAGACAATATATTGTTGTTGTAGTTTTTCACTTTATGATGTAATGTAAAACATTATGAATATATCTAGTGTTTCCAAGGCTACTAAACCAATCGGTCTTTCGAGATTTGATCTTTCTTGTGATCATACCAATGTTATGTAATAATGCACTGACTCTAGGTAACTGGGGTCGGGGCGTTACAGTTGGTATCAGAGAAAGATTAGTACAAACCTTGGAAGCTAGATTTAGATAAACTCTGATTAGAGCATGTAGACCTAAGATGAACTTTGAGGACTAGTATAGAAGAACTTCCTAGAATTTTGGTATTATAGAGATTTTGTGAATTTTCCGAGCAATACATCCCTGTCTGGATACGAGCAGGTAGAGGCGGCTCTGGCACAGATGTACCTAGGGGTAAAACCTGAAAACACCGCTTTGAGCTAGACTCAAACGGGAACTGGTGCGTGACAACGGGCCTTGTTGTACTCTTGGTTATGACACTCACGGGGGATATGCTTAGGATAACTCTCATTTTCATTACAAATCATTATGAATGGTTTATGAGTATATACTTCCTCAATGAAAACATGTTTATGATTATGGATTATATCCATAAATAGTTCAATTTATGTTAAGTGTTTTATAAGTATGGGATTATGTATTTTGATTCATAAACTGATCTAGTTTATGACATTGTTTAGAAATGGTTCCTAGTGGAAGAAATGGAAATCGTATCAATGCAGACACTCCATTTAGGGATTTCCCTCCTGCTCAAGATAATTATAGTGGAGCTGGTGATGCAACTGGTGTCGATCAGCTAATCACCATACTGGGACAACTCACTCAGGTTATGAATAATAACCTTACCCGTATGGAGCACCCTAATCCACAGCGTGGAGGATCAATGTTAGATCGATTCATGAGGCAACAACCACCAATGTTCAATGGGAGTACAAATCCCTTAGTAGCTGAGCAATGGATATTTTCCCTAGAGATATATTTTAGGATTTGGGGAGTAGTGAAAGGGAAAAAGTTATCATGGCAGTTTACCGCCTCATTGGAGATGTTGATCAATGGTGTTCATGGATTAAAAATACGAAGGATGATGATGAAGTATCAAATATGGAATGGAGGGAGTTGAAAGATCTATTTTTAGAAAAATACTTTCCTCGCGGCCATCGAGCAGATACGGAAAGGCAATTTCAAAGTCTGAGACAGAAGGAGGATGAGAATGTCACAAAGTATGAGGATAACTTTACAAGGTTAGCATGGTATGCTGGTGATTATATACATAACCCAAGAAGTAAGATTGATCGTTTCTTCGATGGGTTAAAACCATTTCTCCGTCAAGCATTAATCTCACAATCCTTCTCATCATACGAAGACATTGTCTCATGTGCTATCAAGACCGAAAAGGAATCTCTATGTCTTTTGACTTTAAAGCAATGCAAGAGAAGAAGAGGCCTGCTGATCAATCTTGGAATGGAAATAAGGGGAACAAAGGAAAGGTTGAATATCCATCCTGTGGTAAATGTGGGAAGAAACACCCCGGTACTTGCTTGAAGGGAATGAGAGTCTGTTACAAATGTGGTGAAAAGGCCACCAAGCTCGTGATTGCAAAGGGAAGAAGGAAGCTGCCAATGTTCAGTGCTACAATTGCAGGGAGATGGGGAATTATGCAAATGAATGTCCTAAGCATCAGGAGAACTTACCTTAGAAAAGGCCAAGGGATCAAGGCCAGGCTTATGCTATCACTACTGCTGTGGTAGAAGCTCTGAAAGATGTAGTGGAAGGTAATTTAATGGTTTCCTCATGTTTATCAAATGAATTATTTGATTCTAGATCATCCCCTTGTTTCATATCTTCCTAGTTTTATAAGAAAATTAGATATTTCCAATTTTATTTAACAAGGTAGTTGTCAGTTAAAACTCCTAAGGGAAGTATCATTGCAACAAAGTTTTGTGAATCAGTCCCCATTAGAGCACATAAATGTTCTTTATCTGCTGATCTCATCATCATACCTATGATTGTGTTTGATATAATCCTCGGTATGGACTGGCTTTCGGACTATGATGCGAATATTTATTTTAAGAAGAAAGAGGTTACGATTCTTGATCATAATGATAAGGAACACCTTATCGTTAGAGCAGAATCGTCACCACCTAATTCTTTTTTAGATCCACCCACTGTAGCTCAACTAAATTCAATTATTGGGGAAGAAGAGAATGAAATAATTGTGGGTGAGGAAAGGAATATTCAAATAGAGGATGTACCTGTTGTGAAAGAATTTGTAGATGTATTTCTGGAAGATTTACCTGGACATCCTCCAGAACGAGAAGTTGAGTTTTCCATTGATTTAATTCATGGATCAAAGCCTATATCAAAGACCTCTTATAGAATGTCCACTGTATAATTAGTTTAACTAAAGAAACAACTAGAGGAATTGAGTAATAAGGGATTTATTCTCCCTAGTGTTTCTCCATGGGGAGCCCCTGTTCTTTTTGTTAAAAAGAAAGACGGATCTATGATGTTATGTATCGACTACAGGGATATCAATTCTATAACAATAAAGAACAAGTATCCCCTACCACGCATTGATGATTTATTTGACCAACTACATGGAGATCAATACTTTTCAATGATTGACCTTCGATCTGGATACCATCAGTTGTGTGTGAAAAAGGAAGACATTCCGAAGATAGCATTTCGAACTAGGTACGGGCATTACGAGTTTACTGTAATGCCTTTTGGATTGACTAATACACCCTCTGTATTCATGGATCTGATGAATAGATTTTTCAAAGAGTATCTCGATGAATTTTAGGTGGTATTTATTGATGATATCTTAGTATACTCTAAAAGCTACGAAGATCATGAAAATCACTTGCGCATTATCTTGAAGACTCTGAGAAGACATGAATTATATGGGAAGTTTAGCAAGTGTGAATTCTGGCTTCATGAGATTTATTTTCTTGGCCATATTGTCTCTAAAGATGGAATCTCTGTTGATCCTTCTAAGACCAAGGAGATCCAAGAATGGCCAGCACCTACGAGTATAACTGAGGTATGTAGTTTTATTGGTTTGGCAGGTTATTATTGACGATTCGTCCAGAATTTTGCCCGATTGGCTGACCCATTAACGAAGCTCACACATAAAGGGGTTAAATATGTTTGGTCAAAAGAGTGTGAAGAATGTTTCAAATAACTGAAGAGAAGATTAGTCAATGCTCCTATATTGACTCTACTATCGGGGAATGATGGGTTTATTATTTTTAGTGATGCATCGAAGAAAGGACTTGGTTGTGTCCTTATGCAGAATGATAGGGTTATTGCCTATGCATCACGGCAGTTGAAAATTTACGAAGAAAACTATCCTACTCATGATCTCGAGTTAGCAGCTGTGATCATTTCTTTGAAGATATGGAGGCACTACCTCTATGGTGAAAATGTGAGATTTATATAGATCACAAGAGTTTGAAGTATATTTTAGCACAAAAAGAACTCAACATGAGGCAAAGGAGATGGCTTTAATTACTCAAGGATTGTGATTGCACGATACACTACCACCCGGGGAAGGCAAACAGGGTAGCAGATGCTTTGAGCAGAAAAGACCATGGAGTTTTGAATGTGATGAGAATTAAAAGGGATCCAATTTTGATGGATCTAGTGAAGATGGACATTTGAATAAACAGGGAAGGTGAAACATCAATGATTTTTCAAATGGTTGAAAAACCGTATTTACTAGAAAGTATTAAGAGTTCTCAGACTGATGATGAAGAATTTAAAAAGAAGATTAAAGCTGTGAATGATGGGAGATTGAGAGACTTTGTGTATGAAGATGGAATTTTGAAATTCGGGAAGAGGCTTTGTGTTCCCGATTTACCTGATCTAAAAAGGGAATTGTTGGATGATGCTCATAGTTCCAATTTCTCTATACACCCTAGGAGAACCAAAATGTATAGAGATTTGAAGGATCATTTTTGGTGGGTCAAAATGAAGAGGGAGATTGCTGATTTTGTGTCAAGATGTATGGTTTGTCAACAAGTGAAAACTGGAAGGCAACAGCCTGGAGGAGTCATGCAACCTCTTCCCATACCGGAGTGGAAATGGAACAATATTACGATGGAATTTGTCACGGGGCAACCAAAGACTCCTAGAAGGAACGATGCAATATGGGTTATTGTTGATCGTCTTACCATGTCAGCACATTTTCTTGCTATAAGAGAAGATCTACCCCTGTAACGTCTAGCAAGACTATATATTAATGAAGTTGTGAGACTTCATGGAGTACCCCTATCGATTGTTTCTGATCGTGATCCCCGTTTTACTTCAAGATTCTGGAAAAGTCTTCATAAATCCCTAGATACTGAACTTCATTTGAGCACTACTTACCACCCTCAGACAGAAGGACTATTAGAACGGACTATTCAAACCTTAGAAGACATGTTGAGATCTTGCTCACTTGACTTTCAGGGTATGTGGGATCAATATTTACCTCTGGTAGAATTTTCCTTTTATCAATAGCTTCCATTCGAGTATTCAGATGGCACCATATGAAGCGTTATACGGAAAGAGATGACGTACACCAACCTGTTGGGATGATGTTGGTGAAAGAAAACTTGTAGGCCCAGAACTGGTGGAGGAAACGGCGAAAAAGGTGAAGGTAATCCAAAATCACGTCAAAGCAGCTCAAAGTAGGCAGAAGAGCTAGGCCGATAATCGAAGGAAGGATTTGGAATTTCAAGTCGATGATCATGTTTTCCTGAAGGTATCTCCATGGAAGGGAGTCATACGTTTTGGTAAGAAAGGTAAATTGAGTCCTAGGTACATCGGACCCTTCAATATTCTAGAATGAATTGGGGTTGTAGCTTACCGATTGGCAATGTCGTCAAGTCTCTCCAAAGTTCACGATGTGTTCCACGTATCTCTGTTGAGGAAATACATGCCTGACCCAATGCATGTACTCAACTATGAGGAATTGGAACTGGAACCCGATATGTCCTATTGTGAAGAGCCCGTCAGGATTCTTGATACGAGAGAACAAGTACTGAGAAACCGGACGATGCGTCTGGTAAAAATTTTGTGGAGAAACCATAAGATGGAAGAGGCAACGTGAGAACCCGAGGAACTTATGATGAAGAACCACCGGAGTCTTTTCATGTGATAAATATTCTAGAAATTTCGAGGATGAAATTATTTGAAGAGGGTAGAATGTAACACCCCAAGCTTCTACGGTACGCTTCTCTTTGAATAATGCGATAGCGTGTGTTGTATGCAACATCGAGTTCTAACACACCACAACCAATCAAACTAGACGTTATGAATAGTAATACCTACTTTTTGAAATTATATATATTTTATATTTCAAAATGGACTTCATTTTTGGATTCGGAATATCAAAATTATCCTAAGTTGAATTTTTGGTATTTTTCTGAGAACTTCCAATTTTATGAACAGTGAAAAATACTTAAAAAAACGTTTTTAATCAAAATAATTTATAGTGATAAAATATATTATTCAGTGGTTTTAAAGTATAATTAGAATATATTTTTACCATTTTATCCAATTTTGTTCATAATAATTAATTTTAATTTGAAATTAGACATAAACAATTATCAATCTTTTGATATATATTATTTCTTAAAAACACGCTATTTGTTGTGACAGTGGGAATTAATTATAAAATTAATTAATTCAACTTATATGTTTGGAATTTTGAAAAATAGACATCATTTTTGAATTTGGAATATCAATTACAGATTAGGGTGAAATTTTGGCATTGTTCTGAAAAACATCAATTTTTGATGAATAGTGAAACTACTAAGTGGTAGTTAAAAAACTGAATTTTTCATAAAACATAATTTTACCGCTGTTTTGAATGGAATTTCGAAAATCCGAGATATACGGTTAATATCAAGAAGTAAAATGTAGTTCAATGAGATGAAAATAATTTTTGGTGAATAGTAACTTTTTACTTTTATTTACCACGGTTAAAAGTAAATAGGGGAATTAAGGGTAAAAATGATATTAATATTACCATAACACATGTCCTAATTCTATTGGACAAGTGTATCTCGACCAAAACAGCCTTAGGAATAAAATATTATCATTTAGGTCCACTTGGATTAGATTAGGACATTTATTATTATTTAATTCAAAGAAGAGTTAAAAGAGTTAAAATCAAAGATTATTTACTAAACCATTTTTAATATAGGGAAATACATAAGATAAATTCGATTGTAAATTTTCATTAGAAAGATAATAAGATTTAATACATAATGATATTTTATTTATAATTTTTAGACTTTAAATAATTTAATTTATTTATGACACAATGATGATGCAGTAATTACCATAATTGAGAAAAATTAAAATAATTGATATTATAAATTCCCAAATAAATATAATTTGAGACTTTTAATGAATTAAAATAATTTTATAAGATAATATGACATGTTAGGATTTATTTAATTAAATTTTGTAGATATAATCATTCTTTTATGAGTTTTACAAAAATCAATTATTGAATAGTGTCAAAATTGACATAAAAGAGTTTTTAAAACAAATGTTATATTATTAATTGATATTAAATTCCTAAAAATCAAAGGATCTGCCAAGAGACCTATATCATGATAGGATCATCATTAATAGACCACTTGGGGGTCAATTGGATGTATATAGTAAGTTTATTAACTATATATTATAAAAATACAAAGTGACATGGTAAATGTCAAACTAATTAACTAAGAGTTAAAACTAAAGGATAAGGTTAATATAGTAACCCAAACCTGTCTAAATTCTATTGGTTGAATTTTTTCCGACCTATCCCCACCGTAACCTTTGAATAATAAACTTTTTCGCCATTAGAAACCGAATATGAATTTATTATAAATTAATATTTATAGCTTTTCCAAAGGTGTCCCTCACCCCTCTTATAAAAGGGCACTCCTCCTTATCATTTTTTGACACCTTCAAAGCCTTTTGGTTCGGCCAAACTCTGACCAAATACTCTCCCAACTTCCCTCACTACAACCTAGCGGCCTTAGTTTGATCAGAAAGCCAAAATATGGGGCCCTTTTGATTAAATCAAAAGGATGAACCCGAAGAAGAGGTAATGATTTCACCACACTTTTCCAAGTTCCATTTTTCTTCCACTTCTTCTTCCTTTGTTGTTACCATTCTAAAATAATAACTCCAGTGTCATGTATATACTATGATGTTATTATAAATATGTTACAACCATATTCATTATTCTATCCACCCTTTGAATAACATGTCACCATACGTGGGTAAGTACGGCATACCGTCTCCACGTCGTGGTGTAATTGTTATTCAATATTTTATTATTTGGATGGGTATAATAATGATGTGTAACTCATGTAAATAAAAAATATAACATGTTAATGATTCTTTATATATGATATAACATCCATTTATATAATATTTTAATATCAAAAGAATGATATTGTCGCTCGTGCGTACGTACGGACTACCGTCTCCACGAACGCGACGAGATTCATTCTCCATCGTATCCATTCAAGTATAATTATCATTTTATGATTTAAAAATGATTTTTAAGGACTTGATATCATTATTTATATGAATAATATACAACCTATCCATTAAAAACATGGATTATGTAACAAAACATATAAAAGAAAATGAGTATGTTAACACCCGAAACGACGATAATACTAAGATATTATTAACAAAGCAATGTTAAAAGATCATATATGATATCATATGAATGTATATGATTCTTTTATAATTTAATAACAATTATTTCACCATTATACAAGAGGTTAACCTACCCCAACCAAGGAAAAGTACAAGGTAAGGGTTATTTCGCAATCTCTTCATTATCCGAGGTTGTTTATACGTAATAATCTACTGGGATCTCTTTATCATCCACATCCATGTTTCTTAAAAATGAATTTTAAAACATTTTTACTATTTACTAGAATATGGGTTAAAGTCATTTATACCCTTTATTGAATTTTTATAAGAGGTTTAAAAAGTAATCTTTCCGTCGTTTCCCAAAAAAGGTTCTTTTTAACCTTTTCGACATAATTAAGGTAAGAATGTTTTTTTAACTTATACGGTGGGTGCTGTTATTTTCCACCGTTATAAAATCGTCGAAGCTTACCTTACAAGCTTATAAGAATATTTTCAAAGAAAATTTTTTATTTCATAAATATAAGAATCTTAAATGATTTCAAAATAGAAAGAGATATTTCTCTAAAAAGAGTTTTGATTTCATCTATGTCAACATCCTTTGGTGGATTTTACGATTATTTGATGTTGATTTATTATGATACAAAACATCTATATTGTATTGAAGGTTTTGTGATATGTTTGACTTTGGATGTTGTATTTTTATACCATTCATAGTTTATGATGAAAGTATTGACATTTCGTATGCTAGTTTTAATACGAATGTTTATGTTATGTTTAAACCTTTTCATATGGGAATGCATTGGAATTAATATGTGACGGGTAGAGCCCGCTATAGCTCCTCGATGCATCGGTAGGTCTCATGAGACAAACTGGTGTCTTGGCACAAGGCCTTGACAAAATCTTATTTGTAGTCTTGGCACGAGGCCTTGGCTATGTGGTTATGATAGTCTGGCATTATGCATTCCATCATTATGAAAGTGGTTATTGATATTCCATGTGATAATTTGATTAGTATAATATCCATGTGAATAAGTAAATGGCATTATTTCATTTCACTTTTTCCATACTATGTTTAAGTTCAAGTTTAAAAAGCTTTTGTTTTAGTTATACATTGCCTTAAATATTTATTCTTATTTATGATATTTTCCTCTATATTGTTATCCTTACTGGGCATTTGAGATCACCCCTTTTCTATGTATTATTTTTCACAGGAAGTGAAGAAGTAAATTATGAATGACCTGCAGGGATATTATGTGGGGATATTAATGTGGAATATGGAGACAATATATTGTTGTAGTAGTTTTTCACCTTATGATGTAATGTAAAACATTATGAATATATCTAGTGCTTCCAAGGCTACTAAACCAATCGGTCTTTCGAGATTTGATCTTTCTTTTGATCATACGAATGTTATGTAATAATGCACCGACTCTAGGTAACTGTGGTCGGGGCGTTACATAAAATTAAACTTATCTATATATATAAATTATACAAAAATTAGTTAATTATTAATGTTTCATATTTGTCAGTATTCACTGAAAAATGATAATTCTTAGAAAAATAAAAACAATCTACCTAATATAATTATGAAATTATGAATAATGAAATGATGTTTATTTTATCAAATTCATTTTATTTGAATTTCAGAAATTAATTTTATTATTTTTCACATAATCACTAAAAAAGGTTTATTTGGGAAAATAATATTTCAAACCATATAAAGTCATTAGAAATATTACAATTATTATTATCAATGGGTTTTATTTATTTAAAAACATTATAAATAATATTTATAAATTGATTATTTTATTCATATTAATACGTTTTATACCTAGGTTAAGACTACATGGTTTAAAAAAATATAACAAATAATTGATATCTCATAGATTATTAGTGTTGCGTGAAATGTAAGCCAAGTTGGTGTTTCATGTAATAGAGGTTAATATAAGTCTTGTGTGTAGTGTAAGAAAACCAAAAGTAGTGATTTAATATATATAAATATAAACAAAATATATTTAGTGTTTCCTTAAATGAAAAATATCAACGTGATTAATACAATTCGAAGAAAATATTTCACAAAATCTGATGGTGTTAGATTCTACCCCCTTAAATGAATTTCACCGTCAAATTTATTTTGGGTTATTAAAGATTTAGTAATTTAAAGTTAATTTTTTGAAACCCAAATCGAAAAAACTAATACATAAAATTCCATTAAATAATAATTTTGGAAACTAGTAGAATTCCTAATGTGACATATAATTGGGTTTCAACATAGCATAACTTAGGTGGGAATTAAAAAATATGGGTTTGGAGGAAAAGAGGAATTAATAATTGGGAAGTATTGTGGTCATAAATCACTAAAAATAGATTTAAAATTATAAAATTTATGGCCCCAGATTCATAAATTTGTGATTATTTGTAATTACACCAGTTCTACAAATATTATGGTATGAGGATAACATTCTTTATCATTTTCCTAGTGTTGAGTAATTATTTTATTGACAAGAATATATGGAACGTTAATTATTTGACATATTTCTATATGTAAAATTTCATCCTTTGGATGTTCATCGATAAATTTATAATTCACACCTTACTTCAAGAAATAGATATCCAAGTATTATCTTGCATTAATAAATCCCTAAAATAAACTTATAAAAAATCTTAGGGCCCATAAATGATTGAAAAGTATAACTATTTGCCTTTATTATGATTCAAATTCATTATTTTTAATGTATTAATCTATAAACCTAAAAATCAACACTACTAGTTCATCATTAATATTTAGTTATAAAAAATTTCACATTAACCAGGACATCATGTTGGAATGTGGTTAGCATGAAACCCTTATCGTACTTAGGTCATGTGTTCAAGACCCAATACCTTTCCGGACATAATGGGTTGTCACCCAACATAAAGGATGTCTTTCTATAGACCCACATTAATATAATTTACTAAATAAATATGATTTATATCCTTGAAATATGTTTAATCACTAAATTAAATTTCATATTTGGTTTACCATATAAATAATTTTTCTAAATTATAACTTAAAACATCCATAAATTTTTAAACTTATAACACTTTCAAAATATTAATATACAAAAAATTAGAGATAAATTCATAAAATTATCATTTTTTTGATTCTCGGAATATCGCTAAGTAGATCTCGGTTGTCACATTTAAAACATGTGAATACACTTATAATATATTCTCTCTAAACATGTTAATAACCATAATTTTTATGAATAGATTCATAAAACATGAATGCCCCATTATTCCAATTATTACGTGATATATTCCCTAAATCCAAGATGTTTTTAACATCATCCCGGATAACATATAATTATTTTTCAACAAATCCTTTATTTTTTCTGAAGTAATCATTACCATTAAACATATCTTTATCTAATCATCATTATCTCAACATCAGAAATAAATTAAGTGTTAACATCCCTTAATAAAAATATAACCTTTCCATGAAATCTATTTTCCACCTCAGTAGTTCTATTAAAAATATCCTTTAAAATCGTTTGAAAATTTACTCTAAAGATAATTATATTGTTAATTATTCATATATCATAATATTTGAATTTAAAAACATATACACATCAATTATCCCACTATATAATTAATCCATTACCCAAGCATCATCATCTTACCCCTTAATAACATTATCATATAGTATGATATTTTAATAATTTCTTAAGGCTCTTCAACATCAATCGAATCATTCCTCTTATGCTTAATGCAAATAATACTAGAATAATGTTTCATTACTTTCACATATCGATTGTGTTATCTTTATCCACATCTTTGTAAACAATACTCGGGGACCATCCATATTCTATTAATGGTATTTCCACTTCAAAAATTGATTTTCATTATTCATATAATTTACACATCTAAAACGTTCAATTTTATCCCAGTTTCTTCTAGTTTATTCTATTTATTAAAATAGAAAAAATACAGGGAGAAAAACTAATCATAGGATAAAATCACATAATCAAGAATAATTACATATAGGATTTCAAAAACATTACACCTTCATTATTCAATGAAACCGTAGGTTTATCCAAGGTTATTCACAACAATATTATTTTTAAAGCCTTCATAATGTTTCGTGAATAGTATGTAAATACCCAAAGAATATCCCATTGGAGTGTCAAACTATGGGTGCAACATGGACCATTATCATGTACCAGGTTATACTATGTTAGGTTTGATGCAAAATTTCATAGTTCTTACCTCTAGCAACATATGTTCCCTTGCCATATCAACTTGTCATATCTATATAGGTATGTATTTATATTAAACTACTCATTATATCCATTAACATGATTCTAGAACATTTTCATAAATATTTCATTGTCCTTATAATTATGTTGAGGCATGACCATAGGGTTCTCACTATGGTTTTCTCATCCTTGATTCTAGTGGTTAAATTAAAAATATATCTAATACAAACTATTCATACCCTCAATTTACATATATTAATATTAAATCGCCTTCGTGGAATAATTTCAACATTACATAAATAGATTCCCTAATAAAGTATCAATTTAGTTCCTTTGGAATATAGGGACAAAAAAATCCTCTATATTGGTGAAATATATTCAATTTTCCCCACAAAGATTCTACCACTTAGTAACTATACGTAAAAATATATTATCAGAACATGGGGAAGTGCATCATAAAAAGGGGCTGAGATAAAATTCTCAGTAATGGTAAATAAAGGATATACATAGTCATATCATGAACATACGGGTATGAGAATGTGATCACGATCATTAGAATACTATAACCTACATATCAAAGATCATGAACTTGAAACAAGGAATAACGATTTATAGTTGATAATATATGAAACCGAAGGAAATGAATAACATATTTCATAAAATCATAAAATATGAATGAGACATGGAATTTTAGAAAAAAAACATAAGCATATAAAATTATTTCCATAGTAGTTATGGCCTCACTTACAAGGAAATATATGTTATATGATTCCACTACCAATACCATATTTGTAGTCATGGTTCACTAAATTTTTTATCTTAGTAGTGTCAGTCCATACTACACACCCTCATGGTAGTCATGTTTCACTCCCAAGGCCATCTTAGTAGTCAATTTTCACTCCCAAGACCATAATAATCTATCTCAAGAGATTTAAATATTTACCCAATGCATTACAGGGACATATATTTCCCATGCATCTCATAATGAAATCATTCTTCTATGTTCCATAAGATCAAAAAAAATAATTATAACATAACCAATGACATTAAATGGGTTTCATACACATGTAATCTTATAAAAACCAATGGAAAAAAGAAAGGTTTCATATTAATTTATTTAAATAATAATTCATGAAAATAAATGGGTTTCATAGACATATAACATGTGAAAGAGAAAAGGATTTCATTACCATATAATACCTTAATGAGAAATGTATTTCATAAAAATATAACCTAGTAAAGAGAAACTAATTTCTTAAACATATATCCCACGAAGGAGAAATGTATTTTATAAAAAATATAACCCATGAATAAGAAAAAAATTCATAAAAATATAACCCATGAAAAAATAAAGGGATTTCATAAACATATAACTTGTGAAAGAGATATTATTGTCATAAGAATCATTCTATAAAAACATATACCATTAGATAATTAATACAAATGGAATCTTTGGGTATTTTCCCATAAGTCCATGAGTTACATCAATAGATGTTAGCGTAGAGGAAAAATAATATTGAATTATACATTAAAAAATTATTCATAAAATATACAATATTTTTTAAAAAATAACTTTAAAACATAAAAACATTTTTAAAACGTTTTCATAAAAATAACATTGAAAATTAAAAAAAAAACTGTAATCATTTTTAAGCAATGATAATAAAACAAACTTGATTTTTTTTTGGAAAAAAATTATACCTGTAGTCTTATGAAAGAACATTGGATAAATTTTTGAAATATTTATCTTTTAAAAAAAATTGAAAATTATCAATGATGCTTAAAAATCATTGAAATAATACTCTTTTAAATAATTTAAAGGATTTTTTTAAAATATTTTAAAACATAATGCATTTGTTGAAAACCAATTTAATTTAAAACCACATAAAAAATAATTTACCCAATATTAAGAAAATATTATCATTAAAAAATTAGCTTCATAATCTTTTAAATGAAGCTTCATGGTAATTATGGTCTTGATGGTTGGTAAATCTGTACATGTTGACCATTCCTTTGGCAGCGTAACATGTCATCAAAGTACCCCAACTTGAAAATGGAAACAAGATAAATTTTCTAAAATAAAATTTGTTAAATAGTTAAAATTGGGTAAAATTTTATTTTAAATATCATTGGATAATATTATAATACTTATGGAATCCTTGTTGAAAACATGGTTTTAATATAATATGAATTTCTAAACATAACAAGAGATAATGTCATACTTTCATAAGTACACTTTCCTGATCATATTATATACCATATAGTTGAAAAATTGTATGGTTAAATGTATATAACTAGAATAAATATATTTCGAGAAATCTCATTAGTTCTGGAGTGATGGATCATAATATTTCATCAATGTGACCACAATCATAGACAATAGCGAAAATAGTGAGATTGTAGCTATAAACTATGACCAATTTGGTAACATTAAATCATAAAAAAATGTACTAAATAAAATTACAATAATATTAAAACATCAATAAAATAATTGTATTAATGATATAACATTTCATTAATAGTATATACAACTCATTGAAAAATATAGGTGCATAACATAGAATGTGTTTTAAAGAAGGAAAATTGAGAGAAAATTACTTTACCGATTTGGTAACTTTTGTAACATAAACCCAAATATATGAAGATTATAAAATTTATATGTGAATAACCATAAATTTATGTGTATGAATAATATAATACATCCCTTTGGAATATAATCACCTCATAAAATAAATTAGTGGTGAATAAAACATGTATCTCCTGAAAATAAAATGCATGTTGAGATTCCCTTACCTATGGTCGTGACTCTCTTCATTATCCTAAAAAACATATATATAATAAATATAATTTTATTATATATATCATACAGAACCATATTATTATTTCTAATACCATCTAATTTTTTATAAAACTTTATATTACCATATTATTAATGCTTCCACATCAAGATTTTTCTTTAGGCAATATCTTCTTTGTTTTTTTTTTCTTGTGTCTTAATTTTTTATATTTTTTATCTATATACTTATATAATTTTTTCTATAATAAAAAAAATTATATACATATAATTTATATTAATTATATATTTATTTATAATAATCTATAGTATATAAAAATATTAATTTTAATATACCAATCATGGAGGCACTAGGACGTACATATGCATGAACATTATTTCCATTTTACTATGTAATATTGAAAGAAAGAAAAAAAGATATATATATATATATATATATATAATTTCATTATATTAGAATAAATATTCATTTTATATCATATAATTTCCTTAGACATATCCTTAATGTGTTCTATGTTGTGTGTAAATGAATCATATTTCTTTGAGGAGGAGGTACTCCACACTTCCTAAAATGAAATTATCATTTTTTTAAAAATGGAAATCAGGGAGACAAGATTTATATTGTAACATCCCAAGTAATAATAAATAATAGGTATTTTTATCTATGTCTATTAATGAACTAGATAGTGTTATAGAGGCTTAAAATGAAAATAAATACAATCATATGCATGGAATACACTAATATTTTTAAAAGATTGCTTTACTGCCTTTTGATGGAAAACCATTTTTAAATCTATCTTTTGAAAACATTATAAGCTATGTTTGTCAAGATAAACTTATTATTTATGATTGGGACATCAAAATTTACATTGTGTGAATTTTTTGTATTTTTCAGACTATGTTCATTTTTTAATGAATAGTGAAAAATATTGCATTTTACATCAAAACTACTTTTTAATCTAATTTATTTATATGATTAGATTATCTTTTGAATTGGTATTAATGTGTAATCTGAATATATTTTTACCATTTAATCCAATGGTGGTCATTGGAATCAATTTCACTTTGAAATTAGACTTAAACTGGTGTCAATCTTTTGATACTTATTGTTTTATAAGAACACGCTATTTGCTCTGACAGCGGGAATTAATTATTAAATTAATTAATGTGACTTATATGTTTTGAATTTGTTAAAATAGACTTCATTTTTGAATTCTTAATATCAAATATAGCTTAGGGTGAATTTTTGGTAATTTTCTGAAAAACTTCAATTTTTGATGAATAGTGAAACCACTAAGTGGTACTTATAAAAACTGATTTTCCGTTTAAATGAAATTTTTCCATCATTGTGTTTTGAATTTCAAAAATCCGACATACATGGTTGTCATTAAGAAGTAAAATGTGGTTCAATGAGATTAAAATAATTTTTTGGTGAATAGTAATTTATTAATTTTTAATCGCGATTAGTGGTAATTAGTGTAGTTTAAGGTAAAATTAATGCTTTAATAAAATAAGATGAGCTTGAAACTTATCCTACCCTCATTAGTTGTGTCATGGCCGACCAAGACAAGCCATGGGTCAACTTGGGGACCCCATGGATCCACTTTGGTTGGGAAATGACATAAATAACTTTTTATTTAATGTAAAAGTAAAAATGACACAAACATAATATGTTTTACGAAAACAATTTTTACATGTGGTTATAAAGATCAGATTTTTTATTATAAATAGTCATTTGGAAGCTAAAAAGATTTCCTACATCATGGTATTTTTTTTATAATTTTTGGACTCTAAATAAATTAAATTATTTATGACATCATGATGATGCAGCGATGACCTCATTATTTAACGATTTAAATAAAATGGAATGATAATGAAAAATCTAAAACCTACACATGGCCAAAACCAATTGGATGAGTGGATTTATAACTCTTATCACCTTATCCATGAATTATATCAATGTGAGACCTTTTAAAACCTAAACACATTTTCAAATAAAGTAATATTTCTTTACTTTCCAAAAGTGCCCCTCCTCTCCTCTTATAAAAGGCCCCCACCTCTACCTCATTTCACACACTCCTCAAGCCTTTGGCTTGGCCAACCCCTGCTCATTTACTCTCTCCACATCACTCTACTCATCCTAGAGGATTCCCTTTGGGAATAATCCTTTCAAAGGAAGCCTTTAGGCTCAAATCAAAAGGAGTTACACTTTTAAAGGTAATTCTTTCTCTCATGTTCATTTGTTTTATTTTGCTTCTCCAACCCCCTAAACTCTTTTTATTTACTTCTTTTGTAACAACACAAGTATCTTAAATATACTAGGATGTTGTTATAAGATTTAATTGAGCTACACTCTAACAAAACTACATCAAATGGTTAAATAAAATATGTTTTCCGTGGATGGCGAAATTCTGCCTCCCGAAACGATGATTGTTCAATACTCATTTAGGACCTTAAAAGGTGGCCATTATGATGTCACTATTTTTATATATGATATATAATATATTTATTCTTTCCTTAAGCTTCTGTATTTTTCATTTATGGCATACCATTATTATATCCATTATGGGTAAACACGATATCTTCATTTTTGGAAGTGCAGACTACCGCCCCCTGAAAGTGATTTGATTCGTTAATACCATATGTGGGATGTGTAAAGGATAAAGTTAATGATATTATATATGTTATTATACTGGAATTATAATATACTCTTATATCATTATGATCCTATTCCAAAAAATACAAAATAGAAATGGAAGTAGCGTTCATGCGTACGTACGGCTTACCATCTCCATGAACGGTGCATTTCATTTCTTACCTCTAAATGTGATGTAATATTATAAATAAATGTATATGATGAATATATATGATGTATATGTTATCCAAATCATTAATATCATTCTGGATATAACGAAACTTTGACCAAATTAACAACATGTAAGTGTAAGAAGTATATTTTTGACTTAAGAACCAAATACCGACAAAATGAACATTATTAACTTAAATGATTACATGATGTCCATAACATGGTATAAAAGGAATAATGAACTTGAAAAAGTTTCTTAAGCAAGTAGAGATTAAATCATGTTTATTATTGAGGAGATTAAAGAACGTTCGGGTCAAGTCAGATATGAGGTATAGGACTTCGTCTCAATCTCATTTCATTGAGGCATATTTTATTTTATACACAACTTTCTTTTATACGGTGTATAAACCCCTTTTCTTTTCCGTTTATTCAAAAGGAATATTTTTTATATGAAGCATTTACTAAACGACAAAAGGGAATGTTTTTGTCGTACGTATGTAGCGACAACGACTTCTCCGCCGTCGTGACCATTATTTGAGTTTCGGCTTCCTCTACAAGCCATACCCTTTTCTTTAAACGAAAAATAAATACCATGTTTTACATTGGTATTGAAAATGGTTTTCATAAGGTTTTTATTACATCAATGTGTTGTATTGATATCTCGTGATTGAAATATGGAAATGTTATGTTTCCTTTATGCATGTTTTACGTGATACGATTATGTTATGGTTCTTGGGCATTATTATGAAGACGGGTGGTTCCGTGATAAACTAATGGTGGGTGAGCCCGTTAAGCTCTCCAATGCATTGGGTAACCTGAAGGAGTGAAACGTTAAGGTTTATCCGAAGAGATTTAGGGAATATACTGTGATGGGTATTCCAAATGTAACCAAGAGGGTTACTCCCTACGTAAGAATGTTATGAATGCCTCAAGTTACCTTTATGTCTTATGATTTCTATGATTTATTCATGATTTGATGAGGTATGTTAAAGTGATTATGTTTTATGGGTAAAGTATGATTTTATTCTTATGTATATATGTACCCATGTTTCCTTTCCATGTTTTTATAACCCATACTGAGCTTTTTATGATCATCCCAAGTTTTTTTGTAATGATTTTCACAAGTCAAGGGAAAGATACATGATATGATGATAGTGTCAAGGAAGTGTCAAGAAAGAATCCATGTTTTATTTTAAATATGTTTCCATTGATGGGAATGAAGAATACTATCTTTATGTAACCACTTTGTTTATATGTGGAATGTAATGAAAGTTTTATGATCTAATTCTCTAAAACCCTAAACCCGAAAAGATCCTCAATGTGTAATCTTGTAATAACTCAAGATTAAGTAAGGTTTAAGGCTGGGGCCTTATAGTTGGTATCAGAGGTCGGTTTAGATAACTTTAGGAGTTATAATTCTATTAAATGATTATCTAATTTTTTTTTTGAAATGATATTGCATTTGAAGATTACCATGTTGCTTCATCTAAGACATGTTTGTTTAGAATGGTTTTCCGCAAAGGAAACAGGGAAGCAGTGCTAGGAAGGCATACAGAAGGAAATAACCTTCCGAATCAGCATCCAAAAATGGTCGGAATTGGAACTGAACAGTTTGTTGCAGTAATGGCAGAGTTGACTCAAGTGATAAATGGTGGTGGTATCCATGCACGAGATCAGCCAGACCAACCACAGAGGAACATGTCAGTGGTGGAACATTTCATGAGGCAACATCCACCATCATTTAGAGGATCTTCTGACCCTGTGCTAGCTGAAGGGTGGATTAAAGCACTGGAAAATATTTTTGATGTCCTGGGGTGTTCAGACAATCAAAAGGTTAGTCTTACTATTTACTGTTTGGAGGGTGAAGCAGATCAATGGTGGTCTATGGTTAAAAATATCAGGGACGCCGATGAGATTGATGCTATTGACTGGGATGAATTCAAAGGTATGTTTCTTGAGAAGTATTTTCCTAAGGCTGTTCGACATAGGATGGAAAATCAATTCATGGAATTGAGGCAAGAGGAAGACTCAGTGGCTGCCTATGAAGAAAGGTTCACTCGATTGGCAAGGTATGCTCCAAATTTTATCCGAGACCTTGATAGTAAAATCAATCGTTTTTACTCAGGATTAAAGCCAAAATATCAAAGGGAATTAGCTTCTCGTGAGTTTAAAAGTTATGAAAAGCTTGATCGATTTGCTGAGAAGGTGGAAATGGAGTTTGCCGATGACCAAGTGTTCTATAACAACCAGCAGAAGAAGAGACCGAGGTGGCAGGAGAAAGGTAAGAATTCTTCAAAAAAGTCTGATGGTAAGAGAACTAAGTTTCCAGTTTGTGATAAATGTGGCAAAAGGCATGCTGGGGAATGTCTTCTGAATTCTGGAAAGTGCTACCGATGTGGTAAGATGGGACATAAGGCTCATAATTGCACTGAAAAGTATCAAGGTGAAGGTAAGAACAAATTTTATTTATAGTTAGTGAAATGTTATAAGTGCAATGAGATGGGTCACTATGCAAACAAGTGTCCGACAAAGATCTTGAGTGATGGGAAGCAGTTAGACTACAAGGAGAAAGGGGTGGTGAAATCCTTTGCAACTACTTCAGCAGATGTCGGGCCATCAAATGAAGTGGTATCATGTACTTTGTTTGTTTTTTCAGATTATGCCAGTGTGTTGTTTGATTCGGGGTCTACACATTCTTTCATCTCTGAAACCTTTTCTAGTAAAATGGGAATACCATCTCAAGAAATGACTCCTAAACTTTTGGAAAAAACACCTGGGGGAAATGTTGAGGCAAAAATAATTTATAAGAATATTCCAATCCTTATATGTGGAAAGAACCTACTTGAAAACCTTATTGTTCTACCTCTAGTAGAGTTTGATGTTATCCTGGGTATGGATTGGCTCTCTATTTACCATGCTAATATTGACTGTAGAGCTAAAGAAGTTTCTATTCAGAAAGACTTTTAGTTTGTTTACAATAATTAACCCTTACTTTTGATAACATATCAAGAGGCCGAGAAACTTGTAAAAGATGGAACTGAATGTTACCTTGCACACATCATTGAAAATAAAGGAACTGTTCAGATTAATGATGTGCCAGTGGTAAATGAGTATCCTGATGTTTTTCCTGATGAGTTGCCTGGAATAATACCAGATCGGGAAGTTGAGTTTACTGTTGACTTAGTTCCTGATGCTAAGCCAATTTCAAAACCCCCTTATCGAATGACACAAATTGAACATTTAGAGTTGAAGGAGAAATTGCAAAATTTATTAGAGAAAGGTTTCATTAGACCTAGCACATCACCATGGTGTTCTCCTGTTTTATTTGTTAAAAAGAAAGATGGTTCTATGAGACTTTGCATTGATTATAGAGCCTTGAATAATATCACTATTAAGAATAAATATCCTTTGCCTCATATCGATGATTTATTTGATCAGCTCCAGGGAGCTCAGTTTTTTTCAACGATTGACCTGAGATCGGGGTACCATCAGCTGATGGTAAAGGAGGCAGATATTCCGAAGACTGCGTTCCGTACGAGATATGGCCATTATGAATTTGTAGTAATGCCTTTTGGGCTAACCAATGCACCTGCTGTATTCATGGACTTAATGAATAGAATTTTCCATGAATTCTTGGATAAGTTTGTGGTGGTTTTCATTGATGATATTTTTGTGTTTTCTAAAAGTAAAGAGGAGCATGAAAGACATTTAAGGGTTATCTTGAAAACCTTAAAAGAAAACAAACTGTATGGGAAATTCAGCATGTGTGAGTTTTGGTTGCAAAAAATTTCTTTCCTTGGTCACATTGTTTCTAAAGATGGAATAACTGTTGATCATACAAAAAAAAGTTGTGGAAGAATGGCCAAGACCCACAAATGTAACCGAGATTCGTAGCTTCGTTGGTTTGGCGGGCTATTACCGAAGGTTTGTTTGAATTTTTTCACGGTTATCTAGTCCAATGACTATGTTAACTCGGAAGGGTGTTAAGTTTATCTAGACAAAATAATGTTATGATTGTTTTTAGGAATTGAAAAGAAGATTGGTGAATGCTCCAGTTTTGGCACTACCTTCCAGGAATGGTGAGTTTGTTATATACAGTGATGCTTCATTGAAAGGACTTGGTTGCGTCCTAATGCAGAATGATCAGGTAATTGCTTACGCTTCACGACAGTTGAAAACTCATGAGGTAAATTACCCTACACATGATTTGGAATTAGCTGCTGTTGTTTTTGCTTTAAAAATTTGGAGGCATCATTTGTATGGAGTAAAGTGTGAAATATATACCGATCACAAAAGTTTAAAGTATATATTCACTCAGAATGATTGAACATGAGACAAAGTATATGGCTAGAATTAATCAAGGATTATGATTGTACAATTCATTACCATCCGGGAAAAGAAAATAAAGTGGCTGATGCTTTGAGTCGAAAAAGTAATGCTTCATTAACAATGTTGCGTTTGGAACGTGATCCTTTGGATAAGGATTTGATGAACATTGGCAAAGAAGTTTTTGGTGAAGGGAGCCCTTCTGTTTTGTTTCAGGTATCAGTGATATCATCTCTATCAGATAGAATCAAGAAAGCACAGAAGCAAGACAGTGAGTTGCAGAAAAAGGTAGAGCTGGTTCAGAAAGGTAAGTTGCCTGAATTCAACATTGATAATGATTGTGTTTTGAGATTTGGGAAGAGATTGTGTGTGCCTTGTGATTCACAGTTGAAGAGAGAGTTGTTATGTGAAGCTCATAGTTTTCCGTTTTCAGTTCATCCGGGAAGTACTAAGACGTATAGAGATCTACGGGAGTATTACTGGTGGGATGGAATGAAAAGAGATATTGCTGATTTTACTGTGAAGTGTTTGACTTGTCAGTAGGTTAAAGTAGAGCGGCAGTTACCGAAAGGGATGCTTCAGCCTTTACCAGTGCCAGAGTGGAAATGGGAGAATATATCCATGGACTTTGTTGTTGGATTACCGAAGACGTCTCGAGGTAATAATGAAATCTGGGTTATTGTTGATCGCTTGACCAAATCTGCTCATTTCCTTGCTATACGAGATACTTTCTCTCTTGATCAACTTTCTTGTTTGTATCTTAAAGAAATAGTCAGGTTACATGGAGTTCCTCTCTCCATTGTATCGGATCGTGATCCCAGGTTTACTTCTAACTTTTGGAAAGGCCTTCAGAAGTCGTTGGGTACTGAATTAAATTTTAGTACAGTTTTTCATCCTCAATCAGATGGGCAGTCAGAACGAACAATTCAGACCTTGGAGGATATGCTACGAGCTTGTTCTATGGATTATCAGGGATGTTGGGACCAACATCTTTCTTTGGTTGATTTTTCATATAATAGCGGTTTTCATTCCAGTATACATATGGCACCATTTCAGGCATTATATGGGAAGTGGTGTCGAACTCCAGCTTTCTAGGATAAAGTGGGTGAAATGAAGTTGATGGGAACAGAATTGGTAGAAGAGATGGCAGAAAAAGTTAAGCTGATTCAGAAACACATGAGAACAGCTCCGAGCAGGCAGAAGAGTTATACGGATAACCGGAGGAAGGATCTATCTTTCGAGGTAGGTGATCATGTTTTTCTGAAGGTTTCTCCTTGGAAATGTGTGATGAGATTTGGTAAGAAAGGGAAGTTGAGTCCAAGGTTCATTGGACCATACGAAATTCTGGAGAGAGTTGGATCAGTTGCATACCAAGTGGCTTTACCTCTGAGTTTATCTCAGGTACACAATGTTTTTCACGTTTCGATGTTGAGAAAGTATATGCCAGATCCATCTCATGTTTTGAGTCTAGAGGTAGTTCAGTTGGAAGAGAACTTATCTTATGAGGAACAACCAGTCCAGATTCTTGACCACAGAGAGAAAGTGTTACGGAATAAGGTGATTCACCAGGTAAAGATTTTGTGGAAAAACCACATGATTGAAGAGGCAACATGGTAATCTGAAAATGCAATGAGAGATAAGTACCCCCATTTATTTGATAAGTAAATAAATTGCGGGGAAGCAATTTTATAAAGGGGGGTAGGATGTAACATCCCATATAATTAATGAATAATAGATGTTTTTATCTATGTCTATTAATGAACTAGATAGTTTTATAGAGGCTTAAAATGAAAATAAATACAATCTTATGCATGGAATACACTAATATTTATAAAAGATTGTTTTACTGCCTTTTGATGGAAAACCATTTTTAAATCTATCTTTTGACAACTTTATAAGATATGTTTTTCAAGATAAACTAATTCTTTATGATTGGGACATCAAAATTTACTTGGTCTGAATTTTTGGTATTTTTCAGACAATGTTCATTTTTTTAATGAATAGTGAAAAATACTGCATTTTACATCAAAACTTCTTTTTAATATAATTTATTTATATGATTATATTATATTTTTAATTGGTATTAATGTGTAATCTGAATATATTTTTACCATTTAATCCAATGGTGGTCATTGGAATCAATTTCACTTTGAAATTAGACTTAAACTGGTGTCAATCTTTTGATACTTATTGTTTTATAAAAACACGCTATTTGCTCTGACAGCGGGAATTAATTATTAAATTAATTAATGTGACTTATATTTTTTTAATTTGGTAAAATAGACTTCATTTTTGAATTTGGAATATCAAATATAGCTTAGGGTGAATTTTTGGTAATTTTCTGAAAAACATCAATTTTTGATGAATAGTGAAAACACTAAGTGGTACTTATAAAAACTGATTTTCCGTTTAAATAAAATTTTTCCATCATTGTGTTTTGAATTTCAAAAATCTGATATACATAGTTGTCATTATGAAGTAAAATGTGGTTCAATGAGATTAAAATAATTTTTTGGTGAATAGTAACTTATTAAGTTTTTAATCGCGATTAGTGGTAATTAGTGTAGTTTATGGTAAAATTAATGCTTTAATAAAATAAGATGAGCATGACACATGTCCTACCCTAATTGGATGTGTCATGGCCGACCAAGACAAGCCATGGGTCAACTTGGGGACCCCATGGATCCACTTTGGTTGGGAAATGACATAAATAACCTTTTATTTAATGTAAAAGTAAAAATGACACAAACATAATATGTTTTACGAAAACAATTTTTACATGGTGTTATAAAGATCAGATTTTTGATTATAAATAGTCATTGGGAATATAAAAATATTTCCTACATCATAGTATTTTTTTTATAATTTTTAGAATCTAAATAAATTAAATTATTTATGACATCATGATGATGCAGCGATGACCTCATTATTTAACGATTTAAATAAAATGGAAAGATAATGAAAAATCTACAACCTATACATGGCCAAAACCAATTGGATGAGTGGATTTCTAACCCTTATCACCTTATCCACGAATTATATCAATGTGGGACCTTTTAAAACCGAAACACATTTTCAAATAAAGTAATATTTCTTTACTTTCCAAAAGTGCCCCTCCTATCCTCTTATAAAGGCCCCCACCTCTACCTCATTTCACACACTCCTCAAGCCTTTGGCTAAGCCAAAACCTGCCCCTTTACTCTCTCCACATACCTCTGCTCTTCCTAGAGGATTCCCTTTGGAAGAATCCTTTCAAAGGAATCCTTTAGGCTCAAATCAAAAGGAGTTACACTTTTAAAGGTAATTCATTCTCTCATGTTCATTTGTTTTATTTTGCTTCTCCAACCCCCTAAACTATTTTTATTTACTTCTTTTGTGACAAAACCAGTATATTAAATATACTATGATGTTTTTATAAGATTTATTTTAGGTACAATCTCACAAAACTACATCAAATGGTTAAAGAACATATGTTTTCCGTGGATGGCGAAATTCTGCCTCCCGAAACGATGATTGTTCAATACTAATTTAACACCTTCAATGGTGGCAATTATGATGTAACTATTTTTATATATAATATATAATATGTTTATTCTTTCCTTAAGATTTTATATTTTTCATTTATGGCATACCATTATTATTTCCATTATGTGTAAACACGATATCTTCATTTTAGGAAGTGCGGACTACCGCCCCCTGAAAGTGATTTGATTCGTTAATACCATATGTGGGATGTTTAAAGGATAATGTTAATGATATTATATATGTTATTATACTGGAATTATAATATACTCTTATATCATTATGATTCCATTCCAAAAAATACTAAATAGAAATGGAAGTAGCGTTCATGCGTACGTACGACTTACCATCTCCATGAACGGTGCATTTCATTTCTTACCTATAAATGTGATGTAATATTATAAATACATGTATATGATGAATATATATGATATATATGTTATCCAAATCATTAATAGAATTCTGGATATAACAAACCTTTGACCAAATTAACAACATGTAAGTGTAAGAAGTCTATTTTTGACTTAAGAACCAAATACCGACAAAATGAACATTATTAACTTAAATGATTACATGATGTCCATAACATGGTATAAAAAGAATAATGAACTTGAAAAAGGTTCTTAAGCAAGTAAATATTAACTCAAGTTTATTATTCAGGAGATTAAAGAGCGGTCGGGTCACGTCGGATATGAGGTATGGGATTTCGTCTCAATCTCCTTTCATTGAGGCATATTTTATTTTATACACAACTTTCTTTTATACGGTGTATAAACCCCATTGACTTTTCCGTTTATTCAAAAGGAATATTTTTTATATGAAGCGTTTATTAAACTAAAAAAGGGAATGTTTTTGTCGTACGTATGCGGCGACAACGAGTTCTCCGCCGTCGTGGCCATTATTTGAGTTTCGACTTCCCCTACAAGCCATACCCTTTTCTTTAAACGAAAAATAAATACCATGTTTTACTTTGGTATTGAAAATGGTTTTCATAATGTTTTTATTATATCAATGTGTTGTATTGATATCTTGTGATTGAAATGTGGAAATTTTATGTTTCCTTTATGCTTGTTTTACGTGATACGATTATGTTATGGTTCTTGGGCATTATTATGAAGACGGGTGGTTCTGTGATAAACTAAGGGCGGGTGAGCCCGTTATATCTCTCCAATGCATTGGGTAACGTGAAGGACTGAAACTTTAAGGTTTATCCAAAGAGATTTAGGGAATATACTGTGATGGGTATTCCAAACGTAACCAAGAGGGTTACTCCCTACGTAAGAATGTTATGAATGCCTCAAGTTACCTTTATGTCTTATGATTTCTATGATTTATTCATGATTTGATGAGGTATGTTAAAGTGATTATGTTTTATGGATAAAGTATGATTTCATTCTTATGTATATATGTACCCATGTTTCCGTTCCATGTTTTTATAACCCATACTGAGCTTTTTATGCTCATCCCAAGTTTTTTTGTAATGATTTTTACAGGTCAAGGGAATGGTACATGATATGATGATAGTGTCAAGGAAGTGTCAAGAAAGAATCCATGTTTTATTTTAAATATGTTTCCATTGATGGGAATGAATAATACTATCTTTATGTAACCACTTTTTTTATATGTGGAATTTAATGCAAGTTTTATGATCTAATTCTCTAAAACTCTAAACCCGAAAAGATCCTCAATGTGTAATCTTGTAATAACTCAAGATTAAGTAAGGTTTAAGGCTGGGGCCTTATATATATAATTAATAAATAAGTAAACATAAATCATAAATATCATAAATATAATATAAAAATATATATTTAATCCTAATTACAAACCATGAGTGGTGGTAATGGTAAAATCATCAATTTAATTTAATGATAAAGTACTTCACCGTACACAAGAATAGTAATTTTCTTACCTATCTGGTGAAATTATATGTAAGTGAAAATATAACCCTTATAATAAAAAATTATAAGTAAAATTAGGATTATTTTGTTTATACATGATCATTTGATAAGAATTATTGATGTGGTGGAGAAAGAAATCAAAATAAAGGAGTTTGAGTAAGGATGTTACCTCTTCTTAAGGTAAGTGCTTTTTCATTGCACAAAAGGGATTCCATGGATATATATTTTTTTCAAATAGGGAGGCTACAAGGAGGAATTCATGGGTTTGGGGATGACTATTTCGATGATCTTGGATGAAATTAAATGACTTGATATGTGTGAATAAGTGTAAGAGATGGCGGTATTTTTTATGGTAGGGAAAAGACACACTTGGAATTTCCGAAACCACGTAATGATTACTCACGTTTTTACCCAAAAAGAATAATAAAATAAATTAAAATCGATAATTAATGTTTGATATATGAATAATGTCAATAAAGTTGGTTTTTTACAATTTTATAGGTCATTTTAGCACTTATTGTTATAATTTAGTTTAATGTTAAGCTTCATTTTACATTAATCATTGTAATTAATTTTAATCACATTCACAAATATTCTTTGTAAATAATTATGTCAATATTATTAAACAAAAAATTTAAGACTTATTAAAACGAAATATTCCGTTTTTTAATTCAATTCTTAGAAAAAGAAATTTGAATTAAATTTTAATCTTGCAGATGTGGCGGTAAAGAGTGTAAGTGTGAATGTTGAAAATTTAATTAATTTTTTTTTTCTAAATTCAACATAAAAAATGAATATATTGAATAAATTATATTAATTGACTTATAATTTATCTATTATGACTTTAAAAACAACATAAAATATAATTTAACTATATAAATAAATTAAATGAAAATATAGTTTTGAATTAAAATTCAATATTTTTCACAAGTCACCCAAAAAAAGTCGCTCAGAAAAATCCCAAAAAATAACCCTAAAATAGTTTTCACATTAAGAATTCATAAATAATGTATATTTTATAAAATTAAATTTTTATGCATTTGTAACATTAATTTTATTAATTTTAATTAAATGATATAAAAAGAATTTTATTTTAGAAAATATTATTTTTACACATATTATGACATTAACAATATTACATGTTTTATTTATTTAAAAACAATAGATGTAATATTTAGTTATTTTATCTATCTTCATATTACTATGTTTAAATTCATGTTTATAACTATATCATTTAAATAATTATAATAATAAAATTATGTTTCGTAAAATCTCGGAGTTGCATGTAATGTTAGCGAAGTTGGTGTTTTTGAAGTACAACCTAATTTAAGTCTCGGGTGTAGTGTACAAAAACTAAAATTAGTGATTTAATATATTTTTATATA
This sequence comes from Viscum album, assembly GCA_963277665.1. NCBI lineage: Eukaryota > Viridiplantae > Streptophyta > Magnoliopsida > Santalales > Viscaceae > Viscum > Viscum album. The sequence goes on from OY728125.1 coordinate 1,956,221,609, forward strand.
TACATATATATATATATATATATATTTAGTGTATTTGGGAATTTAAAATATAAAAAAGATTGAATTAATTGAAAATAATAATTCACAAAATCTCAGGGTATTACTTGCTTGACCTACTATGGTTGTATCAAGTGTATCCTTATATAATAAATTAGAAGATAAAGTGTAATAAAATTATGTATTATCATAATAAATATTTAAAATCATTAAATCTCACACTAATATACATAAATTAGATCATTATTCTTTTTATATAATGATATTATAACTAAACCTCCCATCAATCACCCCTTAATATTGGTAGGTTCAGGTTTGGGCCGGTTTAACCCCCAATTGCAACAATACTATGAATTTATATCATTATATTCTAAGAAAACATCTTTACTTACATAAAATTATATTAAATTTTTAATTAATGTTTTAATATTAGTTATTTTAGGTTATATTAATTTTTAACTCATTAATTAATAAATCGCCCTTCCTTCATTAAGAAAAAATAAAAAAAATTCCACTAAATTCATCCTCATGGATCATTACAATAAATAAAATGAAATTATATTATGGATTAATGAAACATATTGTTACATCTATTAATGTAAATTATATGATCTAATATTTATGAAATTTTGGAAAATAATATATACCAACACAACTTCTACAAAACTAGCTTAAAGTGAAAATGATTACTTACACCCAATGATGAAAATGGGTATAAATTTTCTAATATATATATATTATGAGGAGTATAAATTGAAATATTAATGAATATGTTTATGAAATATTTTATAAAGTAATATAGTATATTTATAGGTGGTTTGGGTTTAATCAACTATACAAGGATATGAGGTAAGGGTGTATAACTAATATTCCACTCTTTGAGACATATTTGGTATGGTGAAAATAATTTATTAAATTTGTTGTATATACCCCCTATATGAGATATCATATACTGAATTTTAATTTAATAATGGTATTTTTTTATTATATTACAATTCATATCATTATTAAGGATTTGATTAAAGTGTTTCTCAATCTAAATAGTTTGTCTTGGTCCTAATTCTGATTTAATGGTACATGATACATGTTTTGAACCATATATCATACATATTGTTTCCTATTTGATTATTATCCCAAAACTTCTCTCCCACCTTGATATTTTAATATATGTCAATTTCAAAAAATCTATGGTTTAGAATAAATTAGTATTCAAAATAAAATTATTCTGTCCTCTTAAAATATGAGTTCTAATTCAAAATATTAAAAATAAATAAATAAAGGTTTTCCATTTCATTTCCATATGTTTGGGAATTCTCTCCACATTTATTTGATATGAAATTTTTTATAAGTTCAATTATTGGAGATTATATTTAAATTAATTTTTCAATAAATATTTCTTATTTCATTTTCAAAAGATTCCTTGGAATGTGGAATGTAAATTTTTATTTTATGGAATCATTAAAAGTGTTTTCTAAAAGTTATATTATATTTTCACTTCCACTTCACATATCATTTTCCATAATATTTCTCATAATTGGGATTATATTTATTGATATTTACTAATATTTATATATATATATTATCATTTGGAGAATTGAACTCATTATATCAAAAAATTCAATTCATGGTCCATTTTTAGTGATATCATTCAATGAATTCTATTTTCCATGATGTTTTTTATTTATGTAAACACACTTATATGTTTTTAACTAGGTTTATGTGGATTTTAAACCACACATCATCGTTATCTGAATGGTTTATGATCATGATAAATCTATTATTGACATTGTCATATACTCATTTCTCCCTATTGAGTCATCATCAAATTTTAAAAAATTTAGAGTATATTTAGTTCACCTCGGAAGAATATTATTCTATTTACATTGGTAAATATATTATAATTATATATGTTTTTATTTTAATAAGAATTATTATTTCAAATTTGACTGGGTATTTTATAACCATCCACATTCTTCCCCCTTATGGGTTATTATATTTTTATCACTTTTTATAACATGGGGGAAAATATTATTGTTATTTATATTTCTATTCAAATATTCAAGTATGTTGGAATGTTTACTATATATTTTTTGAAATAAAACTTATTTCTCAGGATGGATATTAATTATGTTAACCATTTATTAACATTTTTAAAAGTATGTATGATTATTTAAAAATAAGGATGGAGATTTTTTTACTGAAATTAAGTATCATTATTTATATAAATAGTCATTTTAATTGAGTAATATGTTCCTTAGTGTATGGTAAAAAATTATTGCTGTCTCTTATAGTGAATGAATTATATATAATATAGTGTTGGGTGGTGGTCGTTATTATATACACCCCCGATTCATTGATCGTTCTTTTGAGGAGAAATATGTTTCGTATTGGTGAATGCATCTTACCTTAATTGGATAATATCTTGGAAAAAAGACTTGAAAACATGTTTTTGATGTACGGAATTATGAATATTATTAGTATGAGATTTTTTCTATTGATATAAATGTTTTCATTTATTTTATTCGATATAGAATTACATATATTTCAATTTTATTATACCTTCGTGTTTCTTGACTTTTTCCCACTATAATATTTGTACTAAATTTATGACATGATTTCTTAAATTGTCTGTTTTTTACATAGTTTTTGTGGTAACCACATATCATGTTTCCGTTTCCACATGTTTTGAATAAAATTAGGCCACAATAATTATTTATTAGGATTCTACATGAGAAGGAATTTAGAGGATATGTTTCTGACACATTAAAGATTAAATAGTTTTATAAATAGTAGAAAAAGTTTTTGTTTATTACAAATAATATGAGTTTTATTAGTTTACAGTGTCTCAAAATTATCACAATCTCTAATCCATAAAAGAACCCTGAGATATAATAAAAGGAATATTTTTTTAATTTAATAATTATGGATGGTTATATCCATGATTTTCAAGTTGGTATTAAATCATGTATGTAAAGTATGCGTTTTTTGAACCCAATTATGGAGAATGGGTATGGAGTTTCATAGTTGGAAACAAATAAATGGCCTGGATTGATTTTTATATCATGATATTTGATGAGGGTTTTTTATTAGTTAAAAACATATGGTTTATAAAAGTTCTAAAGTTATACATAACCCTTTAGAATATTATATGATTTAATGTTAGCTTAATAAAGCAAATTTTATTTGAGGATTAGGATAAGATTGATTTAGTGAAAAACTATGGGATATGTCTAAGGTATAATTCCATGTATATTATGAAAACACAATTTTTTTGTTACATTTGGAGTAAGTGATATAATGAGAAATTACATCCTTATCTTGAAACAGGAACGTCATTGTTGCAATGGAATAGATGGATCAAGGGGTAATCACCTAAAATATGGATGGTTGGTCATCGAATCTATCATCCATTTGATGTATGGTTAATGGGATAATGAGTAAACACATGGATATAAACTCTTGGGGCATATGCTTTTGTTAGTCCGAATATATTCATTAAATATTATTGGGGATTTGAATATGTTTAGGTTATATTTTTCTAAAAAAAATGACCATGGAAAATATATATTGAAATTTAGATATTTCTTTGTTAGTGTGCATTTCAATTGAATTTTATATATTATATTTTGGATAATTTTGGTATTTTGAGAGAAAATATTTCAAGGATTTTATAGTTTTAAATGTTCAATATAATTTGGGATCTCTATTTTGAGGATTACATTAGGAAGTGTTAGAGATCCCAAATAAAATTAACCTCGATTGAACCAAGAATAATACAATTTAAACTAATGGTGATATATATTGAATGAAGTCTGATATTATTTTCGTTGTAAGAACAATAATATTATACAATAGTGTTATATTGTGGAATACCCTGAAGTTAAATTTTCTAGTTGTTATTTATGATTATTTTTTATATTGATTGTTAGTCAACCTGCTCTATTGTTTTTAGAAATGGATATAACTATAAGAAACTATAGGTGAAAGGAATAATAATAAGATTAAGTCAATGAAAATTCCATCATAATAAAAGGTATATATTTGTAGATAAGGGTTTTCCAGGATATGTTTGGTCTTTAATGTAATTGTTGTATTTACATATCGATACTTGATGTTTTCCCTTATATTATCATAATAATATCTAAAATTGAATGTTTCAGTTGGGATTTCATTATATATATTTTTGAGAATGTGTGTATTATTGATTCCATCTTATATTATTCTTAATTTTTTTTCTCTTTTAGGGTAATGCCTCCCATATTTATGATTATTATACCCTCAATGAACGTTTCAAAACCATGGCTTATAGGAAGCAGAACTCAGGTAGTCACCATCTCCTTTCTCTCATTATCGTACTAGGAGGAGTACAGATTGGGGGGAGGGTTCATGATAGAGTGGAATTAGAGGTTCAGGTTAAGCGATACGAAAGCTTTTTTAGATAGGCAAAGGTGAGATTTCATGTTTTAGTAGGAAAATGGTGTTAGTTATGTTTAGTGAGTGATGTAAACACGGTAAACCAGAAAATACGCGAGTATAATGAGACCTTGTGATCTAATTCAAAAATATTTATGTTTACTGATCATATGTAATGAAGTGATAGTGGTTGTTGGGTAGATACATATGACATGATCATTCATCATTATTCTATGTCTCTGGGTTTGATATGGGTAGATATTAGGATTGGATAAAACTGGAAAAAAAATTATAAAATTGTTATTTTAGTAATGATTAGTATTACATTGTCCAGTTTTAAGAGATATTATCCTAATTACATCGAATACCCTGAGAGGGGGGTGGGGTGAATTAGGGTATGGCATATTAAAACTACATCCCCATTCATATATTGTTTCTTCATTAAAAAAACACTTATACCTATTTCCCATATATATATATATGAATTGACATGAAATCATCCCCGACACACATCAATTTTACTTGGTTCATCCTCAATGGGATATGAAAAATGAGAATACAATGGTGATGTTAGGATGTATGAAATACTCTAAGGCTCATTTCAGAATTAAAGGCTCGGGATAGATCACTTATATTCCCAACATCACTACCTTTACAAGGATTTGGTTCACCTAACTAAATTCCCAAGGTCCAATCCCTAAGTCTCTTTCTTTGTGACACTTGTTAGAAATGATCACCTTCTTCCTCTTACTTTTCTCACTACACATGTAAGGGACTCTCATACAGTTTATAGACTTTTAGGATTATTCATTATCACTAATGAATACATCCTAGATAATCTATTTAATTCTCACATTTATCCAAATAAATAATACAACTTTAGCATATATTTGTTGGAAATATTCTTTATGAATAAATTTGTGATGATCTATTATTTCTTGATAATAAACTATTTCATGAATATCAGATAGCCTTCATGAGGGACCTTACATTCCCAATGTGTGTTGCCTTTTTAATGATCACCTATTTTGTGAAGCCCACTTAGACTTTTCTTGGATCCCAAATTTCAGCCAACTTTTTATATCCCTCTCAAAGTCACCTACATTTTCAATTCTCAAAAATATTGTTTTTTATTTATATCATTTGATTACTTCCATCCTAAGTGTGATTTTTCACAATAACCAACTTCACAAACCACCATTACAAATACATAGAAATAATAAATATGTTTATTGTTTCTATAATTCTAAATGCAGTAAAGTCCAATTTATTGGTGTTTCCACCAATTAAAAAATCTTACAGCCACATCATCACTAATTTTTGGCGCTCCTTAATGAAATTCATGGTGCTCCTTGTTTTGTGGGGATCCATCACAATTACCCATTCACAGGGCTTCTCATAGTCATGGAGATTACCATCAACTTATTTATAAATTCTAGAAACCACAATCATAAAAACTAGTGTTAAAAAAACTCATGAATTTACCATGTATTCATAATGTCTTCATGGAAAGAAACTCTGAAGATGCTAACTTTCCTTTATGTTTTTTGACCCCAAAATTTTTTCAAACACTAGGAAAGAACATCACCTTGTGTGCACAATTTTAAGTACTTATTCTAGGTAATAAATTCCATTCTCTTAGACCATTTTCAATATTCATAGTAAATAAAATATCTGGACCACCACAACTATCCTTAGAAACACTCTTTTTCAAAAATAAAAACAAAATCAACCCAAAAACTCGTCAATGTTACCTTCATGGATTTTTTTCCAATGATTTCCTTCTTTGGTATTAGTGCCAACTCTTCACATTTTGATACCTTATTAATGACTCTTCTATATTCTACCATCATTCTCTCCTCATGGTTCATTTATCTACCAATGACATAGTCAACACACACTTTATTCAGACATGAGCCATGCTTGGGTTGAGAAACAAGAGTATAATGAAAATTTCTTCACCAAATAACATAATTCCAAACACCACTCAACTTTTATAATCACGAACCACATCTTTCATGATATTTATCCTTTGATCAATCACCTTTTCCATCATCATATTTAAAACTACACCAACTTCACTAGTCCCCCTATAATAGTTTCTCCCAATATTGATTAATACATTTTCTCCGATTATAAATTTATTATTTATATCCATTTTTTAACAAACCCAAATTACACTCAATTGAGTTATGTAACAGGTTAAAGAACATAGATCAACACATTATGGAAACACACAACATTTCTCGGGTAGAGGGTGTCACCAATTCACACTTTTTCAAGAGTAGAGAGTAGACTGAACTCTTAGATCTAGAATATTTGTTTCAAATTATACTTTTGGTAATGCCTTTTTTAGAATGTCTACATCTTGTAGTTCGGTAGGAATATACTCTTACATCACAATCCCTTACTCAACCTTCTCCTTTATAAAGTGAAAATTTATTTCAATGTGATTTTCATTGACTGATGGAATTTTTATATAATTTATATAACTTCAATTATTGCAATGGATTCTGATAAGAGTCTTCACTTCAACTCCCATATCATCAAGCTAATACATCATATACAATAACTATGTGCAATATTGAGTGTCCATAATATATTCAACTTCATCGATGTTTAATGAAATTCAATATTGTTTCTTTAATAGCCAAGAAATACTATATCCACAAAGATATAATGGTTCACCTAATGTTGATTTTCTATCATCCACTATCCCAGAACAATCTATATCTTTATAACCCAATAAATCTTGATGATATTTATCATTGTATAGAAATTTAAATCCACTCTGACCTTGATATATCAATGTATATTTTTCATTTAAATCGAGTTTATTTCCATGGGATTACAATAGGATTGTCTCACATGGAATTTCAAAAAACAGTATCATGTATTTTCACTATCAAGTACAATATACTAACAATGATTTTTCAATATTCTATGACATTAACTGCATTTCCTTCATCATCCCAAGATAGTTTCATCTGGGTAGCCACCAAAGACTTCATCTCCATGAAATTTTATTTTCCAAATCTTCTTAAAACCTCATTGGAATAATTGAATTGTGAAATTATGGCATAATTATTCCCTTGTTTCACTAGTAAACCAAAGAATAAACATCTGTTCACCAATCACTGACATTTGAAATTAACATTTAATGAATACTACAAACTGAATTAACTATGATTAATCGGATCCTCTAAATATTATGTCATTGACATATACCATTATCACCATCATTTGATTACTTTCATTGTTTACATAGTGATTGAAATCAACTCCACCATTCTAAAAACTTATATTCTTCAAAAACTGATCTAGTCATGAATACCATGCTCTTGGCGGGTGCTTCAACCCATATAGCACATTCATTAGCCAAAAACACCATTCTCATCTTCATGATTGAGAATCCCATCTGTTTTCTCAATATAAATATCCTCTTCCAGAACCCCAATCACAAATTTTGACTTTACATTCATCTAGAAAACTTTGTAAATTCTTTTCACAAATATGCATAGGAATAATATGATTGGACTTATCGTTGATGTAGGTGAACATTTTTCCACAATATCAATATCATCTATCTAGGAGTACCCTTTACACACAGGGCATGCAATGTTTCGAATCATGGTAACATATTCATTCATCTTTATCAAAAGACGCATTTATCTCCAATGAAAATCATATCTATTTTCTTCAAAACAATCTCCCAAGTATAGTTATTATCTATTTGGACATGCTATTCATTCATATCATAGACTCATTTTTTATCTCTAATATCTTCTTCGAAACAATTTGTCTGTACCTATGTTTGGAATAATGATTATTGCAGAGTCTTCATCTTTCATTTATAAACAGGAACTGTCTGATCACTAATTATGTTTTTTCTATCATTTTCATATATTCTATTCAATATTTGTGTAGATATTGTTTTGGGGGAATCCTTATCATTATTTGAATCTTATATTAAATCCACCTATGGAACAAGAACATCCCATGATATTCATATCTCTTTATAACTTTACCCCTAGAGACAAATCATGTATTTAAAAAATATTGTACTCATTACCAACTATAGTTACATCATGCCTTTCAATTAAATTTATCTGCCACTTATTGATGAATTTATATGCATTGATTTTCATTGAGTATCCAATAAATATCCCTTAATCCCCATGGGATTAAAACATACTATGATTCTATATATTGAGACTAAAACACATACTTCAAAAAACACAATACTACTTCAATATTGGATTCATTCCAGACTATAAGAAATATGGTGTAATATTTTCTTTGTGACATAATGAATATCTATTTAATTTTTAGACTAATGTAATCACTACTTCTTTTCAAAACATCTCTTGATGGTATTTATCAATGAGAATTATTCTATCCAAGTTGTTGATAATGGAATTTCTTGTCTCAAATACTCCATTTTTTAATGGAGTTCTTACTACTAACACTTAAAAAATTTTCCTATGTTTTATGAGATAATAATCCACATGGATATTTGGGAACTCTATTTCATAATCTGTTCAGATATTCTAAATTCCTTGTACCAATATATTTTCAACTTCCCATTGATAAGTTGTTATGAAACTGAACACCTCATTTTGTGGGTGATGATTGACACCCATTCAACTTTTAAAAAATAATCAATGAAGATAACTTAATATGTCATCCCATAAATAAATCTTCGTGAAATAGGTCGTCACATATCTATATGAACCAACTCAAGAAATTTTGTTGACCTTTCCTCTTTTTCCTTATATATATTTTGAATTATATTCCCATATTGACAAGAATCACAGGTATTAATATGTTCACATGTAAATCTAGGGAGGTCTCGAGCAACAACCTATTTCACCAGATCATCCAATAGAGTTTGGCTCAAATGACCATGATATTTAGGTCATAATTGTTTTTCTTTTTTACTTGCGTAAAAAAACATATCTTCTTCTCCACTTACACGATATAGATAACTTTTTGTACGATTTACTTGAAAACCCACGACACCATATTTTAACTTGATGAAACATAATTTCTTATAAAGGATTATGTCATGTTTAGAGCCATATAGATGGCTGACATTAATAATGTTGTGAATCATATGTTAAAAAAACAAATACAACAACATGTATCATGTATCTTCCCAAAAAATTATATTTTTCTGAGCCAATAATCTTTAAACCTTCATAATCACCAAATCTTACAATATCATCCTTTTAGTACCTGATTATAGTCATTAGATCCTTATTTCTTATCATGTGAGAGGTGAAACCACTATCAATTATCCATATTTGAGTGTGATATGATTCTTTAAAATAAATCTCTACCACCACTTCATGCTCATCTCTCTTATTTTTAATCAATGTTTTTTGACGTCAAACCCTATACTGATTGATGATATTGATCTACCTTGACGTATGATGGACCATCTTCAGCCGACAATGTTGGAAAATGGATTTTTTTAATGTCATTTGATGATACATTTAAATTCATCTTATCACCACATTCATATTTATTTAGGATGTTTCTCTATATTATTGATGTGAAGTATCTTAACATGTACTCAAATCTATCACAATATAAATAGTTACCATCAAATGATGATTTGGAATATTTAGTACTTTTTTGGCTGCCTATGCTGGTATTTTTTCTTTAGATATATCATGTCTAAAGTACATACATTTTTTGAGTGTCCCATATTTCAATAATAATAATGTCTCTTGCAAGGGGAATTCTTGTTTGAAAATACTTTACTAGTGATTATTTCTTTGGTTCTCTTAATATTATAATTTTGAATAATACAAAAATCAAACTTCATACTATGAGTGTGATCATATGATCTAAATTCAACCATTATTTATTTATATTTGCGATCAATCCCTATAATTGTGGTATAATTCAGATCAATCATTCTTCTTTCCTGAGACTCATTTTTGTGTTTCACTAGACCTATAAATTCGAATTTTAACTTTTATATTTCCTTTGAATCTTGATTTGTCGGTATCAAGAGTTTCTCATAATATTTTACTTTCTGTTTCATAACAAAAACTTTATCCTTAAGATCTACGATATATTTGATTCGATCTCTTGTAGTTTAAATCAAACTATTGATTTACATTTCCTATTATTAAATTTAATTCTTATTGTCAACAAACTTATCTGAGCTCCATGGAAATGAATACATTGGTTTTTAAATATATTCATTTATCAAATACATCTATTTTCATGTAGCTTCATATAATATTTGGCTTCACAGACCACATTGTTTTATTTCATTGTTTTGGCTCTCCAAACAAATATTTTCTCAAGATCATATAGTAATTTAGCAGAATGGTAAACTCTACCTTCAACTTATCTTTCCTCAATTTCACTTTATTCTATTGTTATAGAATTTATGACAACCACCACCATATCATATTCTTCATGATCCTTTTATTCCTTTAATTCTGTTGCCTCGTATTATTCTGACTATCATCTTCTCTTGAAATAGGATTCTTCTTTTTGAAGAAATTTCTCTTAAAATTTTTATTTCCATTCATGTTGTATGAATTCATATTCATGGGAATTTCAACTTCATCCCCAATATCTTATTTAAATATATTGGGAAACTATACTGCAATATGTCCATCCTATCCACATCGATAGCATGAAAGTGGGAGTTTCCCTTTGAACAATCATTTTCTACTTTTATGATTTGAGGACAGTAATGAAATCATCACATCCATCTCTTCATATTCCTATCCATATTCAATGGTGATCTACTTCATGGACTTGAATTCCACTTCTTCAAAAATCATGTTTTCTGCAGCATCATTATTAGCATTTATTACTTCATATTCTATAAGAGTCCTGTATAGGTTATCCAATTTCGTATCCTTTGGATCTCTAACTTCCAATAAAAACATCCGAATTGATTTGAGGATGATGTTTTCTCAAGAAACCCTTAACAATATTAATATATTTAGTAATTTTTCTGAGACCATGCATATCTTCTGAAATAATATTTACCCAATCTAAAAATGTATCAATAGACTCATTTGGGTTCATTATGACATCATCATTCTTGTTTAATAGATCAAATAGATTTGTTTCTCTAACTTTTGAATCACCCTCAGAAATATTTAGCAGCTTTTCCCACATAGCACATTATGACATACATAAAATCACTTTCATATATTGTACATTGGATATGATTCCCCCTAATCCATTGATTCCTTTAGAGTCAACATCCAATTCCCTTTGGTCCACATCTGATAAAGAACCATTTTTATATCGGCTGAAATTTCATGCATTGTTGCTGTAAAGATATCCATTCCGAATGATCATAAGTAGGGATGCATCCAATTATTATATAATTTAAAATTATTCCCATCAAATATTAGAATCCCTCTGTGATTGAAAACATCTACTGAAACCCTTTAGAAAGAAATATTGATATTATCATTCTCCAATGATATAAATTTTTATAACAATTTGGATAAACACCTTGACAGGGGTATGAATCAGGGTATGATATATTGAAATAAATTAACCTTTTAGATCTTTTATCATCACTAAAAAAATAAATATCACCTTTCATTCCCAAAAAAATGTATTGATTGAATAGATTCCATCCTTGAGAAACTGAAATTTTACTTGGCTCACTCTCACTGGGTTACGTCTAAGTAGGATACAACATTGATTTTCTGATGTACCAAATTGACAAAGTCCCACTACAAAATTAAAATGATTGTGCCCGATCACTTCTATTCCTAGGCTTAGTGCCTTTACAAGGTTTTGGTTTAGCTCACTACATTACCAAGGTTCACTCGCTAAGCCTCTATCTTTAGCTCACTATCTGGTGTAAAATATCACCATTTTCCTCTTTGTTTTCTCATTTCTCTTGGAAGGTATTATCCCCTAGTTTATGGACATGTACATACCTATATTATCACTAATGAATACATATTTGATTATAGATAGATGTTCTGTTGAATTACTACTTTCATTCATTTGATGAACACAACTATACAAATGATTTAGTGGTCAATATCTTTATGAATTCTTTTGTGAGGCTCCATAACATCAGAAATCTCACCACATTCGTGAATTTCACAAGGACTTCACAAAGACCATTACATTTTTTATTTTATCTGCCATTGCAAAGCTCACACAGTCTTTCTGAATATCTAAACATGTGTTTGTCTTTTTATTTCCTTCACGAAATACCCTACATCAACAATGCTAAAAAAATTTGGTTGTATTTTATATCATTCTCGAACTGTCTTCCTTTTAGATAATTTTCGCCGCAACCACATTCAAAAACTACCTTTCGAAATCCATATCCTTTTGATCTTTATTAAGCCTAATTTAATTTATGAATGGGGTAGGGTCATATTTTTAGATGGTTCTTGAAATTCAATATACATACATCTTCATCATAAATATATTGCAATGATCCCTCAATTCTTTCATGTTACACCCTATCCCATGAGGCACAATTGCAATTACCCATTCATGAAGTTTCGCATAGTCACTGAGATTACTATCATATTCTTTATGACATAAAAAACCACTTTTGAAAAATGAAATCATTATGAATCTCATGAAATTACAATATTTTATTAATTCCTACAAGAAAATAAAACTCTCATGATGCTCAACATTGACCAAATTTTTGACCCCAAAAATTATGAAAACACTCAGAAAAGATGCAACCTTGTGTATGATATTTAAGTTACCACTTCCAGGGTATAAATTCCTTTGTCCTGAAATTTTTTCTATATTCCAAGTCAATAATATATCTGGACTTCCACAAATATCATGGGAATCCTTCTTTGTTAAAAAAATAAACCCAAAAGAGCATCCATTTTACTCTGAGGTTTTTTCCCAACAAGACCTCTAATAGTTTTTTCTTTTATAGGCTCTAGGTTAATGTTATCATCATGTTTTCACCAAATATTTTTAGATGGATACACCATCTAATCACTGTAGTGTAGAGTTCGATGTTGATGACACTTGGAGGACTATACATTGTGAGTTTCAATTTTACAGCCTGCAGAATTTGGGCAGATATGTTTCACATTCAATCAGAGAAAACTAGTTGGTGGAGGTTTTTAATTCTTTCAGTTCAATTTATGCTCTGAGGGAGTACTGGGTATTGTTGGATATGATAATTATATGTGGAGCAGTTATGCAGTGGTGGTTCTTATACCTTGGGTACATTGAGGAGTCAGAATTCACAAGAGATAATATGTGAGACCATATTATAGAAGAGTACCTTACATTGACCACAAATGTGTCTTTTATCTTGGTGTTTTTTCTTCTATATGGTAGTTCCAATGTGTGTGTGTTATTTATCTATTTAAATACCATTCTACAATATGCTTCAGACCACTTTGCAGATGTGGAGTTTAGGGTGATATGTTTCATGGAGTATTTTAATCTATATTTCTTGTTCCTTGTCACCCGATTTATAATGATAACATATTATGAGGTTCTAATGAGAGAATAGGTTATAGAGAGGGCACTGGATAGAAATAGATCATCACGAGAGGGGATTCATCAAGATTCCTAATGAAGTAGAGATATGGTTCAGGGTTCCTTATTTCCTTGACATAAGATCTTTCATTCTGATATGGGTATCTACCACCCCTCGGCATATCATTTCTCTAGGGGTGGATGATCTTAGAACTATGCTAAAGGGTCAAATATATATTTATCTATTGGAGGATGAGTACATCATTAGTTAGGGTGCCTGAACATTATATGTAGTAATCATATACGTAGTAATCCATCATGATATTATCATCCAAGGTTACCATAGCTGGGTGCTCTAATTTTTGATCAGTATAGACGATATGGTCAATGAATAATACATCCTCAATATTCTCCTCAAACTCACAGTGTAGCATGCGACTGTGGAGATTTTCATCAACATGGAAAAAGAGTATTTTGAGTAGGTCATGTTCAAATTCATTATTTTTTATTATGAGCTCTAGGTGAGCCTAATGTCATTCTAGGTACACTTTTATTATTTTCTATATTAGTGATTGGTATTTTAATTGAAAAGTTACACAAAACATTATGTCACCTTCCAACATCAATGATTTTGGAGTTATGGTAGATAGTCTTCTAGTTCTTTTAGCATAGACTTTGACAATTAGAAGTCAGGATGACTTTAATGAAGTATGTAAAGACTGTGACCTAGTTCCAGGGCAACACCACTCTTGTAGATATTTCCTATGTTTAACTATAAACCCATATGAAATAATCCTATTCATGGATTGGTAATATTATGTTTAGGATTTTAGGGATTTATTTTGGATTCATGTTGTGTTTGATGATGTTGATAGATATCTGGTGGTGTATTAGGGTGAGTGAGACCCCCAGATTGGTCATAAGAATTTTTTTTGTTATCAATATTGATAGCTGAGAAAATACTGAGATTACCAGAGGTTCAATAGTATATCTCTCCATGTGTTTTATATGCGTACCATGATATATTTCTAATATTTATTTTATCTTGACCCCTACGATGGTCGATTGAGTTGGGATTGAGTTATAGACTAATGAGTCTCATATCGTGATGTCTGTAAATAAGATCATGCCTTCTGAGTTGTGAGTGGTGTGAGTATATCTCGATGATATATTGTAATTAGTTTTTTATGATTATGGAAACATGAGGAGAAATAATTTTATTCGTGAAGAAGGATGATTTTGGTATGCTTCTTTTCATCGATTATCATTCCTTTAACTAAGTGAAATACAAGAAAAACTATCCTCTTCCACAGATTGTTAATTTATTCAATTAGTTAAAGGGAGAAAGTAATTTCCCAAAGCCATATTTAGTTTTAGGATATAATCTGATTCTTGTGAATTTTTTGGATATCCTAAAGATTGTATTCCATTTTCACCATGGGTTATTCGAATTTGTTGGGATACCATTTGGTGTAATGAATTATACAGTCATGGTCATGTTGTTTATGAACACATTGCTCTCAGAGATCCCCGATAAGTCTATAGTGGATATCATTAGTGAAATCCATGGGTACACCACATATTATGAGGATCATGAAGTGTATTTTCATGATATTTTTGGAGTTATTTTCCATGAAAATCTATTTGGGAAGTTTTCTATGTGTGAGGTCTAGGATTGTAAATTTTGTTTCATGGTGAATGTTTTTTCCCTATATGTTATATATTTGGATTCCTTGAAGATAAAGGTAGTTTGGTCATTGGAATCCCTAAAGAGAGTGGTAGAGGTAAAAAGTTTACATTGTATTGTAGGCTATTACATGTGGTTTATAGATGATTTATATCAACATCCAACTCCACTTATTGACAAGGCTAGAACATATCATGCATTCTTCTATACTGACCAATGTTAATATTCTTTCTTGTACCTAAATAAAAAGAATATATTCAATTCTCTGTTCAATTGTTTTATTATAGAGGGAGTTTAGTTTGAGGTTTTCTATGATTCTTCATGTTATGGGTTTGGTTGGGATGTGTTTTGATGAATCATAATATGAGTGTTTCTTATGGGCTTCAATAGTTACATCCCCATGAGCATACCTATCCAACCCCTGACATTGAGTTTGAATTTTTTTTTTGTTTTTTTGAACTTTTGGAATCATTACCTCATCTATGAGTGTTTTGTTGGTTTTATGGATCATAAGATCATGAGGTATGTCTTTTATAAGCCTCACATGGACTTGTGTCAATGTTATTGGATGGAATTATTGTAGGAATATGAATTTGGGACTTCACATATTCCTATAATGTGAAATTTTGTTGATGATATGCTAAGTAGGAACTCACATTGTGATGTTGTGTGTGAATTTGGGGATTCCTATAGGGTTATTGAATAATCCTTATATATGAGTCAATATATGAGATATATTGGACATGGAGGATTCCTTTTCTAGATAATGGTATTTTCATCTTGGGTGCAGCAAGTGGAGTGGTCTTAGCCAGGGGATTCTGGGGTGGTTGTCTAGAGGGAACTATGTATTTTTTGGTAAAGTCCATGATGGTTGGTTTAATGGTGGAAAAAACTAGTTATTATTCTATGGAAGGATTTTAATTCTATGACTAATGTGTGAGATGATTATCCATGAGTTAAATAGATTAAATTTTATAGTAGATCCATCCATGAAAATGATGTACTAAGATTTTAGTCATCATTTTTGGTGGTCTGAGTTTATGATTACAAATTTCTATTTTGTTTCTCAATGATTAGTACTCCAGAAGGTGAAGGATGAGAATAGTGTTCGTGATTTGTTTCTCATGCTGTTAAATGTTCCACAACAGAAATGGAAGGACGTCTCAATGGACTTCATTATCAATTTACCTAAATCTCAAGGATTCTATGATGTTATATGGGTGATAGTAGATAATTTTTTGAAATCAACCCACATTATAATGATCAGGGATTCAAGATAAATAGATATTTTTTCGAGGTAGTATCGAGGAGAGGTGATGTGACTCCATGTAATATCAAGGATGCTCATATCTGCTCTATATCCTTGTTTTAAAACTAGGGTGTGTAGAGGTATATATCATGAATTTATATCACATTTATTCATTACCATTTCATTACATCCATAGAAGTAAATTTAGACAGAGTAGACTATTTATACTATTGAAGACATGTTACCCTCCAATGTCCTAAAATTTTGAAGTTTGTGCATGAGGAAACATCGCTTGGTAATGTTTTTATAAAATAATTGTCTCCACTATGCAAATGGTTTAGAACAATTTCAAGAATAGTATGGTCGGAAATTTCGTTCCTTTTTGTGATGTACTTGGGTCATAAAAGTAGTAATTCTCATGATAGAAGTGGTATAGAATATGATTGAGATGTAATGGGTAATTCATGGAAATATAAAAGAAACACATGATCATTATAAATTTTATAGATGTCATAGGTAAGGGACATGGTTTGATGATTAAAATAATTTAATGAGGAATAATATTAATTATTTATTTTATTTGTAAGCAATTAAAAAATGATGGAAGAAATCAATTTACATCATTATAACTCATCTATGATTATATGATATATGGTCTTAGTCGTGATAGCCAAGAGTCTGAGCAATATTAGTTATAGCTGTTTTTAAGACTATGTTATTACCAAAGTGTGTTGTTGATATATATTATATCATTTATATAATATAATTACATAGACTTCCCAAACCATATCAGATAGGGTGAAAATCACCTAGTGGACTCTGGGAGGGTCTTTTACCCAATATACTAATGGGAGGATGGATGTCTGACTACCCACTCTTTACCTGCTCTCTTCTCTTTATAGTTACATGTGATGGTATGCATGTGTGTTAGATTTCCTATATATGGGTGTTGAGTTTTGTGATGGAATTTGGTTATTTTAGACACATTACTTATTTGATATAGTATCCAAAGGATTACTAAAGGTATGATGTGTATAGTCTATGATGGCTTTAGGTACTTACATAGTTTATGGTCAATGACGGATGGAGGTATGATACCCAATGTTTGATACATGTGATATAGGATATGGTGGATAACTAAAATTACATGGTTACTATATATGGTTATGTGATATGAGATTATTTTATTCATGAGTTTCATGGTGGGATGAATTTCCCTGGTTTCTTCAGTGTGGCATGTTTTGGAGAGAGATAACTCAAGATGTGTAATGTTGGGGAAGCGTGGCAAACAAATGGGGACATTAGAGTTTGGTACCATTGATGTTTCATTACGATATTATATTATCTATTGTATATGATACATTTTTATAGTTATAAATTATGTGGATGGAAACATAGTATACATAATTAGGTGATAAGTTAGTTTCAAGGTTTTCCAGTGTGCTTTACCATGCATTCATTATCATTTTCCGGAAAGATTCCAAGGAGGATGATACTAAGTATACTATAGTCTCACACTATGTTTTTATAAACTATTTCTATCTCAATTAGAGAATGTTAGATATTTTTCTAGGTGTTAGAAGCTTGTAGTTTTTCTAGATTTATTTGGGCTTCATAGTATGTATCAACTTTACCTTTCAGTAATTTTATTTGTCCATTCAGCTGACACAATACTCTATGAAATTTCATGTTTTCACATGGGACTTCTTTATATATGTATATATGAAAAGGTTTTTATTGTTTCATAATTTTATCTCTTCCTGTTCATCTTGTTCTATTAGAGGAAAATGTTTTTTATAAGTATATTTATTATACCCACACTAAAAGTTGCCAAACTAGTTTCTTCTCGAGTTGTGACAGGATCTCTCACCATATCCCATATCTCATGTAAATATATGGAGGGTTATTTATTGGGGGAGGATTTGTGAGAATAAATGTTTATGATTATGATTAATTTTATGAAATATATGTTTTAGGTAACTATTCTTTTTCAAGAGACTGTAGTTTTTTCAACTATGTGAGGAGACAAGGTAAGGGTTCCATATAAAATTACTCACTTTTTGAAATGTTTTATATTATACACCTAATTTAAATTATGTGATTTATAATATATATATATATATATATGATAAATCATATCTTAATTATCTTTTAATCATGGTTTTTGATGATTAATTACAAGGCCACTGTCACGACCCGACCCTACTGGTCTCAAGCCGCAACTACCCCAAGCCCGCCTCCATAGGCTAGGGACTGGCGACAAGAACCGAAGGCGTAACAATCTTGGGGAGGCCTTTCCCTAAGTACTTGTACACACACACACAAACCACTCAATGCAGATGTACAGAGTAAAAAAAGGAAACTAATGGACAAACAACTATAACCCAACCACAGTCATGCATTAACCTCTATTAAAGAAAAAGTAAAGTGCAGAAACGTTCTGAAAAGTAATGAAAAGATAAAGGAAAAAAATGCACGACCAACCCGAAAGGCGCCACAACCCAACAATTGGTAAACAAAAGTAAACAGATGGTGAGTCGCACACTTGAAATTCCTACTACGTCCACTGAACGCGGCCCAAGCTCCTATGTCCTCTACGCTTTTCCGTAGTTTCGATCAACCTGTCCGTCGTCTGCAAGGGCACACCATGTGCGGGAAAAGCCCAAGTATGGTTGAGTATAAGGATACTTATTAGGATTCCCCGAATGCTCGAGGGAGAAAAAGAAGAAGGTACTAAATGGTAAACAATATACATAAAAAATTAAGAGTACAATAGAGAGAGTGCATCTCAACCCAACCAAAGAAAAGAAGTAGACATGTCCCTTCCAAGAGGAGCTAGACACAAAAAGCATGTGGCATACCCCACGTGTCATTTCCCATCCTAGAAGGAGAGTAATTGGACCCTATGAGTTGGAACAAAAGTAGGGTGTATATATATGTATGCTCAACGAGAAATCTGAATGAGTGCATAAGGAGATCTCCATCTCCATTCCCAACCAAGGATAAGTCACCAACAGTTATCAGGGTAGCCACCACTGATTCCCAACAGTCCCACACGTCAAATCTGCCACATCACTAAACTGTACTAGAAAAAGTCCTTCTTCAGTAACCATGGAGAAAAATCCACTGAAAAGCCTCATCGGAATGGCTGAGTCTGAATGAAGTCATCGTAGGGTAACCCACTCCCCAGCCCAACTAGAGGGCAAACCCCAAAAGGTCATCGGGGGACCCACTACCTTGCACGGCTAGATGGTAAACCCTAATAGTTCATCAGGCCACCCACTGCCCATCCCTGATGGAGGGTAAATCCTAATGGTCTTCGGGTGACCCACGACCCAGCCCTACTGGAGGGTAAACACTAAAGGTCATCTTGTTACCCACTTCACAACCCTAATGGTGGGTAAAACCGAAAGTAAAGGGGTAATGCACTTCCCAGCCTCGCTGGTGGGTATACCCTGATACGTTGGTGGGTAACCCAGTGCCCAACCCCACTGGAGGGTAGACCCGGAAAGTGTCCGATAACTCCGCACTGCCTGTGCCATTACTGGGTGTCGCTAACATCGTGACAATTCGTTGGGTCATAGTGCGTTAAAAAAACCTCTGACCAACATCCATTCATGTTTCCACATTTAATGGGATCAAAAAATAGGAACCAATTTCCCAAAATGATTACACCATTGTAATGCTCACAGAAAAACAAGCGAGATAGACTACTTACTCGCTGGAAACTGACTCCTGATGAAAAAGTTATTCAACACCGCTTTACACCCATATGGAGTCTCATGTGGCCCACACCTCGGTCTCAAATTAGGGTGGGTGAACTACACCATCTCTATGCTCTCTGATAAACAATACAAAACGACTACTCATTCACCTCAAATGGACGCCTGATGAATAAGTCACAAAATGATTCTCACTGCTAAAAAGACGGCCCATGGGGCTTACACCTCACCTCCTGCTTCAATGCCTGAAACCACCTTAGACCACTTCGTCTTGATTCTGGGGTCACAACGCCACTGACAGAGCCATAAACGAACACCATATGTTTTCGTGCCACCTAATGGAAGAATCCCGGCGAGGTACTTAATGAGCGTGTCGCGCCACCGTGCCCCCGTCATGGGAATTGAAATCCCTCGAGACCATATCATAATATTCTTCTCGATGCCAGGATTTCACTACAGTAGACGGTACACAAAATGGACACCCGTAGTGGAAGTTACGAGAATCCGATGTCAAGGGGACGCACACCGTTGGGCCGGACCGGCCCGGACCGGCCGGTCCACCCAGCCTAAGCCGGCCCGCACAGCCCTGACCGGCTGGTCCACCTGGCCTAAGCTGGCCCGCGCGGCCCAACCCTAGACCTGCAGTCCACACCCGCCGATCGGTCCACACATCTGGTCACTGCTCCACAAGGAGACCCTCTAAAGGTAGGTCTCAGTCTCCCTCACGGGGCCGCGCACCGCGCCCCCAGTCCACCCAGCCGACGACCTCCGCCCGGGGACCACCGCCGCCCGGGACCGCTGTCGGCTACTGATGGGAGCTTCCACCTCCGCTTCCGCTGGGAGCCTTCGCTCCCACTGAGAGCTACTTCCGCCGCTGGCAGCCCACCGGAATGCCGCTCCGACCACAAGACCACCCCTGGAACCTCTAGAAAAAGAAGAAAACGGTCGGAAAACTTCTCATGGTCACCCAGGACACCCTGGGACACGAAAATTTGATCCGAAAAGGGCGTCAGAAATCTCGGATTGAACCCTACACATCAATGGTGTACTCTCAACAATTGGACAGCATTTCATCGAAAAGAATTAATTCATGGACTTTGTGGAAATGAAAAACGAAAAACGTAACCTCCTACCTCGTTGGGCCTAGCCCGTAGCTTCACGAACGGTCCACTGGAGCGTCGTGCTGCCTTAGAGAGGTGGAGGAGATGACAAGAGCTTGATGAGAGGGATCTGCTAGGGATTTCTAAGGGGAAGAAGGGTAAAGGGGAGGAAGTATTTAATTAGAAAACATAATTAAAATTAATTAATTCTTAAACCCCCATAGGTAGGCCCTGTACCCAAACTCTCGATGGGGTCGACGTTAATCTGCCCCTAGGGTAAAAACCACATTTTTAGCGCAACAGTGGTCTTGAAATTTTAATCCGAGCCTCCATTCATAAGTTATGATGTTCACACCTATGGCTGCTAAATTATGCAAATGCCCCTGGTGGTGTTTTAAATAGAACGGTCTAGCCCGCGAATGTTATACCCTCTTTGGGTAAACGACACGATTTCGACTTAATGGTGCCCTTGGTGTTCCCATCTGAACAACCATTTAAGATTTATTATGTTTATTTTCCGTGTCTAGTATGAACACACTTAAAATTTAATTCCGGACACACCGGGGCACAAAATCACATGCTGTCTGAATGCCCTGCTATGGAATAACATTAAAAAAAATTCAAATTCTTACAGGCTCAAAACCCAGGTTCTTACATCATTCCCTCCTTCAAGTTTTTCGTCCTCAAAAAACAAAACTACAAAAACAACATAGGATAATGAGACCGCATCTGACTCTCCAATTCCTAGGTGCTATCTTGAACCCTCCCGTGCTTCCACAACAGACTAACCAATGTAATGGTCTGTCAATGCAGTGTCCACTTCTGCCGGTCCTCAATCACCACCGGGTTCTCCGCAAAGGTGGATCTATCCTCAATGTCCATCTCTCCCCAGTCGATAACGTGCGCAGGGTCGTGCCAGAATTTCCTCAGCTGGGACACGTGGAAGACGTCATGCACCATCTCGAGTTGTGGGGGTAGATCAAGACGATCGGCAACCTCACCAACGATGTGCACAATCTCAAAGGGCCCAATGAACCTTGGGGATAGCTTTCCACCCTGGCCAAACCTTTGTGTACCATGACAAGGAAAGACTCACAAAAAGACATGGTACCCCTGCTCGAACTCTAAAGGCCATAAATGATGATCTGTGTACGACTTCTATCTGCTCTGAGCCATTCTCATCCCCTCACAGATGACTTGCACCTTCTATATCATGCTAATAGTAGAGTGGAAACTGTTTTTGTATGGAAACTCCACCAAGGGTAGGTGATCCTTCCAGATCAGGACAATGTCTAACACACACGCCCTGAGAATATCCTCCAACACCTAGATAGTGCGCTCAGTCTTCCCGTCTATCTGGGGGTAAAATGTTGTACTCATCTGCAGCTGAGTCCTAAATTCCTCTTGCCTGCCTTGCCACAATCCTAACGTAAACCGTGCACGATGGTCATAGATGATCGTTGATGGTACTCCATGAATGAAGACGATCTCCCGAATGTACATCCATCCCAGACTCTCCACTGAGCTTTGCTCCCTAATGGAATGGATGTGCGCCAACTACGTGAGTTGGTCCACTATCACCCAAATGGAATCCTGGCCCTTTTCTGTGCGCGGGAGCCCTGTGACGAAGTCCACAGATATTCCATCCCACTTCTACTCTGGGATATCAAGGGGATACAACAACCATGCTGGAACATGATGCTCTATCTTTACCTAATGATAGGTAACACACCAAGAAACAAACTCGGCTATGCTCTGCATCATGAAAGACCACCAAAACCGCTGCTGAAGGTCTCTGTACATCTTCCCCACACCGGTATGTATAGTCAAGGGAGATGTGTAGAACTCCCACATCACCTCCTCCCACATCTCCATTGGTACTATAGCTCACCCCTAGAATAGGATATCATGATTCCCCCCTTCAGAATACCCCTCGAGTGCATCGCGCGTGGATATCTTATCACGCTGTACCTCGCTGTCAGCATCCCCCAGCTGTGACTCTCTCACATGCTCAAGGAGCGAAGGAGTCAACACCATCGACTTTAGAAATGTCGTACCCTCCAGCTCCACCAAGGTTAGCCATATTGAAGCCAAATGCTATAAAGATTCCCTCACTAACCGAGCCTGGGACTTCTTGCTAAGAGCATCTTCTACTATGTTTCCCATTCCCTGGAGTGTAGACTATCTCGGAAACATAGTCCTACAGAAAAAACAGCCAGCGCATCTGCCTCAGATTCAAATACCTTTGAGTGAAGATGTTCTTGAGGCTTTGGTGGTCTGAGTAGACAACAAAATTCTCACCCAGAAGGTAGTGTCTCCATAAACTCAATGTGAAGACCACTGCTACCAGCTCCAAATCGTGAGTCACATAATTATGCTCATGGGAACTGAACTGCCTCGACCCTTATGCAATCACTGCTCACTGCTGCATCAGCACACACCCAAGCCCAGCTCCTGAAGCATCACAATATACTATGAAATCAGCACCCTCCTCTACCAGCCGCAACATTGGAGCACAAATTATCCTCTGTCTCAACTCCTTGAAGGCCTTCTGATACTGATCAGTCTAGGTTAACGGTCGTCCATTCCACATCAATGTTGTCAAAGGGGCGGAAATCCTGGAAAAATCATCCAAAAACCTCCTGTAGTACCCGGCCAAACCAAGGAAGCTCCACACCTTTGATTCATTCTTGGCTGGCTCCCAGACAAGAACTGCCTCTATCATTGCGGGATCTACAGCCAATCCCTGCTCCGTAATGACATCCCCTAGAAAGATAACCTCATGAATCCAGAACTGACACTTCGAGATCTTCCCTTATAGTTTGTGCTCCCGGAATAAGTCTAGAACCATCCTCAAATTATCTTCATGCTCCTCTTCTATCGCGGAGTAAAAGAGTATGTCGTCAATAAAGAAAACCACAAACTAGTCCATGTACGGCTTGAATATTTGGTTTATCAAAGCCATGAAAATGGCAGGGGGATTCTTCACACCAAACTGCATCACCAGAAACTCATAATGCCCATAACGATAATGGAAAGCCATCTTCGGGATATCAGCCTTACGAACCCACAACTGGTGGTAGCCAGATCGAAGATCAGTCTTGGAGAACCACTTTGCCCATCTCAACTGGTCGAAGAGGTCATCAATCCTCAAAAAAGGTTACATGTCCTTTTTTGTGGCATGATTCAGGAGACGATAATCCACATAAAGCCACAGACTCTCATCTGCCTTTTTCATAAACAAAACTGGAGTTGGCCAGGGGACACACTAGGCCTGATGAATCCCTTCTCACGGAGGTCGTCCAGTTGAATTCGTAGCTCCTGAAGCTCTGTGGGTGCAATCCGATAAGCCACACAAGATTTCAGGGCAGTGCCCAGCTGAAAGTCAATTCATAACTCCATATATTTCCTCGAAGGTAGTCCCGGGACATCCTCGGGATAGACGTACACGTCATCCTAAAAAACGGTAGGGATCCAGGTTCCTATAGCATCTGCTGCTCCAAGACCCATGCTCACAAAATTGTGCAAAAAAGGTCGAGGTATCCTGGTCATAGTACCCATCTTCTTTGCCACGAGGACTCATTAAACAAGAATGGTGAACCTCATCCCATTAGAAAACACGCCCCTAACTCGTCTGTGACGACACACGATTAGTGCGTGAACCATAGAAAGCCAATCCATGCCTATGATGATGTCGTAAGGTTCCATCGTGATGATGATCAGGTCCCACGTGAAACTCCTCCTCCGAACGACAGTTCTCACTATCTGTAGATATAGGTCACTAACGAGGTACTTCCCGTAGGAACTTTGAGGCTATGTGCAGGTACCAGCACCTCTACAGGAAGCTCCAACTCCCATACCTACAGCAACAATATGAAGGAGTGGTTGGCGCCTGTGTCTACTAGTACCGAAGTAAGCGTAGAGTAAACACAAATAGTACCTCTAACCATCTCGTGTGATAGGGATTCACGAACACACATAGCCTGAAACTTCCCTTGGCCCCTACCACCAGTTCCCTAAGCTTGGCGTGGGCTACCTGGCTGTGGCGGTGGAAGGACCTCGAAATGTCGTCCCAAACCTTTAGGTCTTGCCACTCTACATGTTTCACCTCCGTGAGGACCACCATTTCCTCAAATGGGGGATCCCTAGTCACAGTGCTGCCTCTATCGATGCAGGGCGCCCACTGCCTGCCACATATGCTTGGTACACCTGGTCAGGCAGTCCCGTTCTACGTGACCTCGTCTGTCACAGGCATTGCACCGACTCTCTCCTACGAGCCCTGTTGATCCACGGTGCCGCTCCGGTGTACGACCCCACCCCTGTGTCTACTCATGGAAGGTCCTCCTCGACCGAGGCTCTTATATTTTCCACCTTCCTATCCCCGAAGACTATCTTTTTAAGCGGCCACTGCTAGGCCTTGTCAGTTGTCACCCCTCAGCCAAAATTATCCCTATAACGAGTGCCCGCTCTAGCACCCTGACATAATTAGGAATGCAGAGGGGGGCTACACAAGCACGGATCTCCCTACGAAGACCCAACTCAAACTTCCACACCCTGAAGTTACTGTCGAAAATCATATCTTGCGAGTAGTGTGTCAGATCGGTAAACCGGGCCGAGTAATGCGCCACAGTCATCCCCCTGCTTCAGCTCCATAAGCTCTTGAATACGTATGGATCATAAAAAAGAGGGGGAGTACTCCTCCCAGAAGAGCTGCTGAATGCTATCCCATGTGAGAGACGACTCATCGTGGGTCTATGTTACCAACCCCCACAAATGCCCCACCGTCCCATGGAAAGGGCTGGTAGAAACAGCTACCATCTGGTCCGCTGGTGTCCGTACCAGCCTGAAAAGTCATTCCACAGACTCTAGCCAGTCTTCCGCTGCCTGGGGATCCGGGTCTCCACAGAACTTTTGCGGTCGCTGATGCTGAATGTCTTGGAGCGCACTCACCCTGTGCTCATCCTCGACCTATGAATATGGTACTCACTATTTCTCCTCAGGTGGAGGGGATGCTGTTAATGCACTGGGCAGAAGGGGATCATGTGAGGGTCCCTGAAATGACTTCTCGTCGCATGCCAGATCGTCTTCACAAACTAGAT
This sequence comes from Viscum album, assembly GCA_963277665.1. Taxonomy (NCBI): domain Eukaryota; kingdom Viridiplantae; phylum Streptophyta; class Magnoliopsida; order Santalales; family Viscaceae; genus Viscum; species Viscum album. Next base: position 1,956,248,350 of record OY728125.1, read on the forward strand.
AGGGTAACCTGGCTGGCTGCTGTCGTGGGGGCATCCTGAAAATTATCACTTATTACCCCTATCAGATGAGCATATATATATATATAATTGTAATCCCAAAGGGAAGCTTACACAATAAGGAATTTCAAAGACTCAATCCTACCGAATGCATTTTCCAATGTTCCATGCAAAAAGTGTCTCAGCATGCCGAGACGAAAAGAGAGTTATCAGTGACCTAGTGAATGGATATGTTGGCCGCCCATACCATCATTGGACTCCCTGTCCTGAGAGCCACTCTCGAGACACGTCAAAAATAATTTCCAAAATCCCAACCAATTCCTTTTTGGGATTTCCGAACAATGCCCCAAGGAACAAACCACCTATGATACCACTTTGTCACGACCCTACCCTACTGGTATCGAGCTGCAACTACCCCAAGCCTGCCTCTATAGGACATGGGCTGGCGATAAGAACCGAAGGCGTAACAATCTTGGGGAGGCCTTTGCCTATGTACCCGTACACACAGACAACACACTCAATGCAAAAGTGTACTGTAAAAAGGAAACAAAAGGAAAAAGAAATATAACCCAACCACAGTCATGCATCGACCTCTAAAAAGGAAAAAATAATGTGCTGAAAGTACTGACAGATACTGAACAAAAAAGGGGAAAACACGCGCCCAACCCAAAAGGTGCCACAACCTGACAGCAGGAAAATGAAAGTAAACAACTGGTGAGTCTCACACCTGGAAGTCCTACTATGTCCACTGAACGTATCCCAAGATCATGTGTCCTCTACGCTCCTCCGTAGTGTAGATCGATCTGTTCGTCATCTACAAGGGCACACCAATTGCAGGCAATGCCTAAGGAGGGGTGAGTATAAGGGTACTCAGTAGGACGCCCTGAAAGCTAGAGGTGGAAACAAAGGAGGTAATAAATGGTAAACGAAATACAAAACAATGTAAGATTACAATAGAGAGAGTGCATATCAACCCAACAAAAGAAAGTAAGTAGACTCATCCCATCCAATAGGAGCTAGACACGGAAAGCACGTGGCATACCCCACGTGTCGTTGCCACTCCTAGAAATAGAATAACTGGAACCAATGAGTTGGAACAAAAGTAGGGTGTATATATATGTATGCTCAATAAGAAACGCGAACGAGTGCATAAGGGGATATCCATCTCCAAGACCATCACAGGAAAAGTCACCAATAGTTCTATGGGTAGCCATCCCTAATTCCCAACAGTCCCGCACGTCAAAGCTTCCACATCGCTAAACTGTACCACCAAAAGTCCCACTCTGGTAACCAAGGAGAAAAATCCAATATCTAGCCTCATCAGAAGGGATGAGTCTGAAATAAATCATTGTTGGGTAACCCACTTCCAAGCCCAACTGGAGGGTAAACCCTAAACGGTCGTCGGGTGACCCCCTACCCAGCACTACTGGAGGGTAAACCCTAAAAATTCGTCGGGTAACCCACTGCCTAGCCCTGCTAGAGGGTAAACCCTAAATTTCATTGGGTAACCCACTGCCCATCCCTTCGGGAGGGTAAACCCTAAAGTCAACGGGTAACCAACACGCCCAGCCTCACTAGTGGGTATACCCTGATAGGATGCTGGGTAACCCACTACCCAGCCCCTCTGGAGCGTAAACTTGGAACTGGTCTGATAACTCTACACTGCATGTGCCATTACTGGGTGTCTCTAACATCGCGACCATGCATTTGGTCGGAGTGTGTCAAAGAAACCTCTGAACAATGTCATTTCATGTTTTCACATTTAATGAGATCTTGAAAAAGGCTCCGTAGGACCACATAGATTACACAGTTGTAATGCTCGTGGAAAAACACGTAAGATACACTACATACTCACCGAAATCGAACTCCCGACAAAAAAATTATTCAACAACGCTTTACACCCATACGACGTCTTGTGGGGCCCACACCTTGGTCCTAAAAGTGGTTGGATGAACTGCTCCATCAAGATTCTATCAAAAAAACATGCCAAAACAACTAATCTTTCACCCCGAATAGACGTCTGATGAAAAAGTTTCAAAACACTACTCACAACTTAAATGACTGCTCATGGGGAACACGCATCATCTCCGACGTTAATGCATGAAACCACCCTAGACCACTTCATCTCAACACTAGGGTCACAACGTCACTGACGACACCTTAAACGAACTCTGGATGTGTTCGCGCCATCCGAAGGAAGAATCACGGCGAGGTACTTAACGAGCACGTCGCGTTTCTGAGACCCCGTCTTGGGAATGAAAATCTCCCAAGACCGTCTCAAAAACATATTCTCAATGCCATGATTGCGCTTCCACAGACAGTATGAAAAATAGACACCCATATTGGATGTTATGAGTGTCCGAAGTAAAGGGGATGAACCACTTTGGGTCGGACCGGCCGGTCCACCCGGCCTGGGCCGACCCACGCCGGCCGGCCCGATCCGTGGCGCTGCCCCGCAGCCTAGCCACACAGCTCGGTCATTGACCCGTGGTCCACACCCACCAATCAGCCATCGCGATGGGTCACTGGTCTGCACGGAGAACCACAAAGGCGTGTCTCGATCTCCCTCACGGGGTAACGCGTCGTGACCCCCGGTCCTCCCGGCCAACGACCTACACCCGGGGACTGCCGCCGCCTGGGACCGTCGCCGCCCGGGACCACCGCCACCCGGGGACTACTGCCACCTTCCACTGGGAGCCGCCGCCTCCACTAGGATCCACCACCGCTGCTGGGAGCCTACCGGACCACCGCGCCGACCGCCGAACCACCCCTGGAACCGCTGGAAAAAGAATAAAATGACGGGAAAACATCCCGAGGTCACCGAGGACACAACAGGACTCAAAAATTTGATCTGAAAATGGCATCAAAAACCTCAGATCGAGACCTACACATCTATTGTATACTCTTAATGATTGGAAATCATTTTTATGAAAAATATTTAATTCATGGATGATGCAGAAAAAAAAACAAAAAACGTAACCTCCTACCTCGTTGGGCATAGCCCGTAGCTTCACGAATGGTCAGCCCGAGTGCCGTGGTGCCTTGGAGTGGTGGAGGAGAGGAGAGGAGCTTGTTGAGAGGGGTCCTCCAAGGAATGTTAAGGGGATTTAGGGGGTAGGGGAGGAAGGGTTTAAGAAGAAAACTTATTTAAAATTATTAAAGTCTTAAACCCCCACCGGTAGGCCCTGTACACGAACTCTCGATGGGGTCATGGTTAAGCCATCCCAAGGGTAAAAACCACGTTCTTAGCGCAACGATGGTCTTGAAATATTATTCTGAGCCTCCGTTCAGAAGTTATATATTTCATGACCGGGGACGATACATTACAAAAACACCCTTGGTGGCATTTTCCATAGAAGGGCCACACCCAGGAATGTTATACCCCTCCTAGGGAAAAAGTCATACTCCAGACTCAATGGTTCCCTTGGGTTTCCTATCCGAGCAACCATTTAAGAGTTATTCTATTTATTTGGCATGTCAAGTGTGAACGCACTTAAAATTTAATTCCGACCACACATGGGCTCCAAATCACACACCGTCTGAACGCCCTGATCTGGAATAACATTAATAAAATTTCAGAGTCATACAGGCTCAACACCTATGTTCTTACGGCCCCTCTTTCTAGAGATATTGATTAATGTGTTACCCAAGTCTTAATTGTTTTTCTAGTCTTAATTCTAATTCAATAAAAAATGATATATGATATGTGTTGTGTTTATTTTTTATGGTATTATATTGATTTAATATCATATGAATGTTCTATAAATTATTACATTGAAATTAACTAGATAATATAATTCAAATCATGTTCTTTTCTTCAAATTTATTTTAACACATGTGTTACCCCATTTGTAATAGTTCTTGGCAACTAAAATTTCATTCATTGAGTAATGATAATTATAATAGATCTATTTTATATGAGATTGTTATATTATACCATTTTATATTATTATTATATTTATTCTATTATTATATACATTTTTCCTCATACATCACTTTTTAAATATTTCATGATTCATGGAGCATGTTTCCTATAAGGGGTGTTGATTACTCGAATCTTCTTCCATTGATTTATAATGTTTCATCTAAAAAATTTTCATTTCTGTTATTGTTATATCCCATCTTAATGTTTTATTGTATGATACCTTTGTTACCTTAATGGGGAACAATATATTTTGACACAAAGTAATTTTTTATTACTATTTCTAAAACATTATTATTAAACAAATGTATTTTGAATATAAAAAATGGGGGTTTTCTTTCATTTTCATATGTATTCCTTCATCTAAATATTTTCTAACATAAAATTTATGTATTATAAAGGATTAGTTTTTGGAAATATGTTTTAATTAATTTTTTTAAATATATTTCATGTTAAATTTTAAAACATTTACCTTTGAAATCAACTAGTAAGTTTATGCTTAATCCAATGTTAATTTTTTTTCTAAAATCTATATTAAATTTTCACTTATATTTTCCTTATCATATTAACAAAATTTCCCTAATGGGGTTTGTTTTCCCTAAAAATTCCTTATATATATATTTCATTTGGGGGATGAACTCGTGGTATAAAACATTTGGATTTTGGATCCCATATAATGTGATGTTGTTTGAAAAATTATTTTTATGATGGAGTTTTTCATTTATTTCTTTACCCCTAAATGTTTCCTTATTGTGCTATGGTTATTCTCATTCGAAAGAAGGACACCTTCCGTATATGAATGTTTTAATATAATGATAATTTTTATAATGACTTTTCTTTATACTCGTTGGTCTATATGGTGTGAACAACACATTTTACATATTTTATATTGGATTATGTTCACTTAGAATGTATGTTAAGCATTTTATAGGGAGAAAAAAATTGGAATTATTTATTTTATTAATCAAATATTGATGATTATTAAGAATTTGACTATGTATTTTTTACCAATTTGTTTTTACTATGGATGGGTTATGATAATTAAATTCCTTTTATTGACATAGGGAAATGTATTTTCATTACTTATATTATAATTTTAATAAATATGAATATATGTAAGTAGACTTTATATTTTTTTTCATCTACATTATTTCTCAAGATTAGTGATTTTCATTTTATCCCTTTATTGTAATCAGGAAAATTATTGATGATTACTGATTGTGGGTGTTGGTTGATTACATATTAAATGTCTATAAATTTTATTATACATATAGCGAGGCTTTATTCAATAATAGGATCCTTAGGTAAAATTAATAATAAATGTATTCACTCTTGTGGTGATGATTTAGTCTTATTCAAGTGATATGTGGATCTTTGTATTATATATCCACTTGATGAATCGACTGATATCCGGAGGAAAAATATGTTGTGTTTTGGTGTTTCCATATTCTCAAGATATAATTTATTCATAGAACCTTTTCTTGAAAAAATGATTATGAAGTCTAGAATTATTCATTCCATAAGTATGATATTAGTATTATTTACATCCATGTTTTCATTTATTATTAATGATATATAATGTCTCAGTTTCTAGCTAAATATAGATTCTTGTGGTTTACATACATGTCAGAATATTTATGCCACATTTTTTCCATAAATTCATCAGTTGTATGTTTTCCCTTACTGAACTTTTTTATTTCACTTATTCTTATCTTTTTTCCCAAGCCTATGAATAAAAGTATTACACATGACATGTTTATAATGATACATTTTTTGAATGAATTTATGGGATATGTTAAAGAGACATTAAGGATTGAATAATTTTCTATATAGAGGGAAGAAATATATAATTAATACAAACACATTGAGAATTATTACATTATGATATGTCCAAATTTTATAAATATCTAAACCTCAAATTATCCTCAAGAATTATTAGATTCAATGACCAATAATAATTTTTTTTAATTATTAATATATTTGGGATTTTAATGTTTTCAATGAAGTATATAATGTATGTCTTTAGGGTTCCAGATCTGGGATTGCATGCCTAGTATAACACCATACATGATATCTCATGATATGATGGATATATTACCCAATTCGTTAGAGGGATATACAATTAAAGACCCACAAATCACATTAATATATATATGTATATGTGTACCAGATGTGGATAAGAAATCATATTTAAATCATAATAACAATCAATCCCATTAAAATGATGTGGGTTTCAAAATATTATCAAAATGAATAACCAATGTCTATATTGTAAATATTTCAAAGGGAGAAAATAATTAATTTATTTTTAATGTCCATATTTCATTGAATCAAAGGTTTTGTACATGAAGTTATAATGTATAAAAATACATGATAAGGATTTAAAATGTATGATTGAAAGACAAACCACCTATGTAAAACATTATGAAATGAGTAAAAGATCATTTAATGAAGGAGAGAGATCATTATTTTCTTTTAGAGAATATTTTAACTATGAGATTTTTCCCTAATATAATGGGTTTTATTAAATATTTTCATTATAATTGAAATTTATAGAGATCGTATATTATATGAAATAAGATAAAAGGAAGTTCCTTTAAGTTAGGTTCACCTAAAAGATGGGATTTCAAAGGGACTTAAAAGAATACATAACCACATAAAGGAAAGGTACATTAAATTAGATTTATAAATATAATAAGTAAGGGGAAATAACATAAAGTAAAAGGGATAAAAATAAATATAATTTGTAACCAGAAGGGAACAAGACTAGTTCAAGTGATCTCTTACCTAGTGTCTAGAATAAATTTTAGGGTTCACTTAATATAATTAAATATAATTAAAGATTATAAAAAACATTAATAAGAGAATTTTTCAACTCTATTACATTTTCTATGGTCTATTTATTATAATTTGTTATTAATTTATTAACTACTTTCCCCTTATATCTATAATTTGATGTTGTTTAGTCTGTTTTTATGAATCATCCCCTAAAATTAAACATGGTAAATGTGTTATAAAATTGATTCACAATATCCATAACTTTATAGTTATATCTATTTTATTGATAAATTTAAAAAAATTATAATGTACTATTTTTATTAAATGTGATAAAATTAAGAAGCGTTCATTGATATGTTCATTTTAGGAAATTAAGTTAACCATGACTATTTATTATTAATATCCCTTATAGAATGTTAAATATTATCATTGAATAATATTAATAGTGTACCTAATATAATTTCTATTCATTAATCCCAGTTTTAATTTCATCAATGTCATCCATTAATGGAAAATAAAATATATCTTTCCATATAAAAGGTATGTCATGCATACACACTTACAATGCTCTCACATTTCCTAGAGCAAAAGATTGGTATAAAATAAAATAAATTAATATTTTATAATATTAATAACATTATAAATATTATATTATTTATTATTTAACAAATTTTAATTATCCATTTAAAGACATTATGAAAATTATAAAATGTTTTTTTCTAGGGGTAGTCATACACACACTTTCATGAGGATGTATTCATTTTTAAAAAGGTTTGAAGGAATGTATAATATAGATATTCACAAATAATTATACAATTTTATTATATTAGTAATGTATATGTTAGAATAATATCATGGATTGATTATGTATGAGTTATTATAATAATAATATGGTAAAAATAACTCCGTTTAGAACATTAGATCTCTCTTTAAATCTTATCCCGTAGGTAACTCCTTAGGTATCATCAGCATGGTCTTTTGGAAATACAGATGATTCTATGACGTGGTTATATTTTTTTAATAAAAACTATGGATGTTTTTTTTCTTATCTAATTACGTAGAATGAATGATGAAATATAGTGTATGTAAGATCCATTTATTGTTAAATAGAAAAACTTTTTTATAAATATAAAATTTTAATATAAATGGAGCACAAGTTACACTTGGAATGTAGAACCAATATACACAATAATGGATTGGGGGATAATTTAAGGTTGAAAATACCTTATCCACTAATTTTATTTAATTATCAAATTATGTTTTAATTATTTTTCTGTGAAATTTATCACATTAACCATTTTTTATATCTTATCATGGTAACTATATTTTACCTAATTAATTTAATATTATTTCATTTAAATAAAATTAGGCTTATTATATAATATTAACCAAATTATTACAAATATTTATTTAATTTTTTGAAATAAAACATCAAAGGTTGATAAAAAATAATTTCAATATTAGTGTATATAATGATAAAAATCAATTTCTCAAAAAACTACATTTTTATGCTTAAATAAATGATTAAGATAAAATTATCAATGAGGTAAATTTATATATCATTATTGGGTTTGGTATTATTAAAATAATATATATTATTAAATTAAAATAATACAAATAAAAAACTACCATGTGAAAATAAAATTAAAAGAAATTCCTTGAGAAACTATTTTTTATTTATAACTAAGGAATAATTTAGTCACAAAATGATAAACATGAGATTTATAAATAAAACATATTATCTTTTAAAGGCTTCTTTTAGTTATATATATATTTATTATGAATAATGTTTTATATGTATTCATGTCATACTTATTTCATGATATATTCATAAATTCAATAATATTACTAAATATTATATTTTAAACTATTCACCTAAAAAAATATTTCAAGAAATAACAATAATTTATCCATATATATTATGATTATTATTATTATTTTGAATATTAAAATAATTTAGAAAAATAAAAATAAAAAAAATTATTTTAATATTTAATTTAAAATATAATATTATAATAAAAATATCATTCTTAAAAAAAATAATGATTAAAATTATTGTTGTCCTTATTTTTATTTCCTAACAATTCTAATTATATTGGTATTATTATATAATTTATATAAAGAATATAATTTATATAAAATATTTCTACTTAGAAAATCACATAAAAATGAAATCATTGAAGAATATATATTTCTAGTATAAAATGATCTTAATAGTTATTTATTAACATTAAGTAAATTATATGAATGCATTAGCAATAAAAAGCAATTTGTTTTATTTGTAAATTTACTTTATAATGTGGTTACCTATATTTTTTCATCAAAGTGAATTGTAACATTTTTATTACAATATAATATTTATTTTTTTGTATAAAGTTTCATGTGATGCAAGTTTTTAAAAGATTATGCTTTAAAAGGGACATATAAAATAAAATTGGATGATGTTACAAGAATGGGTGAAGAATCGGTGGTTTGATAATTGCATGATATTCCACTAATATTTCAATGAAAGGCTTATATCAAAAAATAATTTTTCCCATAGTTGATCTGGGTAAGTATGTCACCTAGTATTATGAAACATCAAGGGTTATTATAGGATACATTCTACTATTAGAAGGGAGTATTATTTTATATGTTTATTTTCTTTGGAGGACATATGGGAAAAAATAACTAACTCAAATTATAGATTTAGAAAAATTAGTAAATTTCCCGAGATGATAACATAACTATCCTTTGGTTGTGAAGTTCATCTTAAATAGATTATATAATATCCTTAGGAATTTTATTTCTCAAATAGACCTAGATCATATATAATGGAAATGGTGGTGTATTTATAGTCTCTTGGAATTGAAATGGAATATACCCTTGGTAAGGGGAATTTTTTCTACTAAACTGTGTATGAAGAATGTGGTATTGGTGGTGCAGATGGATTATAGAAGGAGGAAGATGATGAAACTCTTCACTGAGATACACCTTGATGTTCAATAATATCATGGTAGAGTAGTTATGATGTCTCTCAGTATGGAATTTAAACTCTTTTATTGGGTTATGTAGAGTTAGTTAACTGAATTAAAATAATTAGAGTGGATAATATATATAATGGAAAGTCTCTACCTGATTTCTCTCTTAACGCTGATTAGGTTCTCTACATGTTAGGGAAGTTTTTATTCCTTAGACGTATTCCTGATGTTTTGTTTTAGGATTCACATGCCACAATATGGTCAATTATCCCCATTTATATTCATATATAATATGACAATAAATGGTAGTACTGGTGACCCAGGATGAAAGAAAATCATTTTGGGGTTCTTTTAGTCGTGCTTTACCTATTCATGGTTGAAAGCATGGGTACCGAAGACCCATAGGTATTATTTAATAACTACCCATTTCATTGTGGATATTGGATCATGTGGGAGTGGATTTCATGATATTTATATGAAAGAGAACCACGATATTGATATAGTGTGTTATTGGGGAATGGCTCACCAAATTTACACACCTCCAACATTTCATGAAGACCAAATCTATGGAATGGATCAATCAGTTTTATGACTGTGAGATAGTACATATCCATGGTGGGTAGAAGACTATAATTTCTGATCAGTATTATTGATACACATCACTCTTAAAGTATTTCATGAAGTAGAATTTTAATACACACATCAATCTATTTATAGTGTTTCCTAATTAGAATAATTTGTGATATTATTGTATTACTAGGATTCACGAGGACATGTTGTAAGCATATTCCATGGATTACAATGGTTTGTGAGAGAAACACGATTAATTAATTGAGTTCTCTTATATTAATTTTTTGATGAAATGTTTAATATTTTGCTTTATGAGGCCTTATATAGATGTTTTTATTATCTTCCTTTTATTAGTAAGATACTAAATAGTTAGAAGTTATTAGAACGAGTCTCATGTAGGAGGAATTTAATTGTATATTACAGATCAAGGAGTCATTAAAAGTTATCATATTCATTCCTGTGATTCAATCACCAAGTGGTTGAGGTAGGTGACTGTGTTTGTTAGATAATTTTACTTCATTTGTGACACTTAAAAATTTAGAGTATGGTAAAAATAATACCCATGTTTTCGTTATTTTTTGAGATCATGGTGTGGATCAGTATAGTGGAACACTAGTTAATTATTCAATAGATATTGAATCCAATACATGATGTGTTTTATATATCTTATCTCAATATATATAATCCTTTTCAATAATAGATTATTGATGTCACATATGTCTAATTATTGTTGTACATTTCGTTCGATGAGTGAATAATTAGTATAATAGATTTGAGAGTGATGTTTATTCATTGGAAGGTAGTTTCATTAGTACGTTTGTTGTGGAAACATGTATTTTTAGGGGAGGATTTTTCAGATTTGGATAATGTTATTTGGGTGAAATTTGTTGATTTTTTCAACTTGGAGTATTTATGATGCTCAATTATAACACCCCAACCATTAATTTTCTTTTGGATTCAATCAATTTAGTGTCGATCCTCGGGTATTATTTTCCTTTTAAGTTGTAAAATTGGTTTTAGGAGAGCTATAATAATATTTTTTGGAAATAGGTCCATAGATTTTAAGATATTCATATGATTATATTCTTTTACTAGAACTCTAGGGGATAGACCCTAGTTTACTTGTTGTCCTTCTATTTAAAATGATTGGATGGATGACCCAACTGATGTCTGATGTGTCAGGAACTAACCTATGCCACTAATGACCCAGTAAATGATCAGTCATATAACATGGAATGAATGTGATTACTAATCATTATGGGATAACAAGTATTTTCAGGTAATAAAGGATACACCATTGGTAATAGTTTATCATAATAAACGTGTCTATCACTAAGAGTGTCTTAACTAAAAACTTGAAATGAAATTACCATGTATGTGGTGAGTCATGAACTCAAATAATAGAAACATCAACTTGAAATAACATATATAAAATATCAATATAAAATATAAAAATAATTTTACTAGGATAATCATCTATAGAATATCTAAGTGGTCGTGAATCCATATACCAAAAAATATAATAATTAAACAAAATATGGGAAATTGTATGGGGAGTTAATAAGTAAATACAATGTATGATGCCAAAAAATCCAAAATAAATTAAAAAACTACTAACCTTCACTTTTTGACACTAGGGAACACTCCCATAATTTCTCCTCACTCAAACTGAAACACATCTTGCATGATTATACCCCACCACTAATTAGTGCCCTGCCTTAGTTTATATCTACAAAAATAAGGGCCACATACACCAAATGTATATATAAAGGGTGTGATAATAAATATAAAAATTATATAACCACATTTTCCATGGGAACCCCTAAATATATAATAAACTTATCTTAGTTTTAATATATTCATATGAATATACACTTATACATTTTGAAAAAAAATAGAAAGATTTAATAAATCTCAGACTGAATGTAATGTTCCAAGTAAACATGTAACATGAGCCAAAAATAACAGTATATACAATAGGGTCACTAAATTAATGGACTAATAAGACATGTGTAAATATATATATCTATATATATATTTATATCTAATTTCTCAAACATCACATAGACCATTAAGTAGAGAGGTAACCTAAACTATCAATATCTCCACTATTGAGAGTATCTTCATAAGTATGGTGCATAGGCTATCCAGAGAAGAATAAATCCATATAACGTTACTTGTCCTAGAATATCTCCCCAATCACCAAATGTATCCATGAAAAAAAAGTATTACTACATTATCATAAAAACATTTATATGGGAATGATCATTTTATCAATCAAAAAAGCAGATTAAATACTTTTATATGTAAAAAATCCCAACAAAATAATTTAAATTACTCCAATAAAATTGAATAATTAATTAAATTTTATAAAATATAAATGAATCCTCAATTATTCTCAATTATATTTTAAAAAATTAGAAAATTTAAACTATAGGAATCAACCATATACAGTTCTTCCAATAATGAATACACATTGAACCACCAACCTTAAATCAATGAATACGTCGGTGAGTGGTGAAAATTAACAATGATAGTGAATAAAGGTACCATTCAACTATATTTTGATCCCAAAATATAAAAATATCCACTATAAAGTCAACCAAAAATATACCAACTTCCCCATGGACATAATAACTAAGGAAATACTTGGAAAAGAAGATAACAAAACAAAATAAGAGAAGGAAAACCACCAACATGCTACTTTCTTGTGAAAAATACAAAAAATGAACTAGGAGGGGAGGAAAATACATATTTTATACATCATATGAATAATTGGTTCAAATGGTGAGATATGTAATGAGAAATTGGGTTTAATCAAATAGCATTAGAATAGTGATTTCACACTTTTTTTTACATATGTCACACAGTTTGGATAAATGTCTTATGAAACCATTCCCAACCTTGATGGGAATCATATTGAAATAATATTAATTTTAATCCTTATAAATCATCATTTATTTTTTATAGGTTCAAATATCCCATTATTAAATCAATTTAAAATGAATATTTATTTTCTATTCATTGATTGAAAAAGCATTCAAACTGTAATAATTAGATTCTTGGTACAAATGGATAACAATATTTTATTTTGATGATAAAATTTAATACACTAACTAAAAATTTAAATTTAAATTTTTCAATTATTCTTGGATAAACATGATACAAATATTTTCAATGTGACCTAGATCAAGGTCAAATCAAAAGAGGCCCAATTGGTCCTACAAAGAGAAGAAAATACGGGGGAGGAAAATTGGACCACACTTATGTAATGTAGAAATTTATTCAAAAAGTGAAGTCTAATATGTATAATTCCTATAGAATTATAGAAAAATATATAAATTCCATGTGTCCAAAAAATTATTATCTAAAACTAATCAGACAATGTCGTCCTAACTGTATTTCAAGGGGGGGGGAATCTATCCCAGAAAACTCACCTATACACATAGGTCATAGCAATTATTTTTTCATTATCATGTTTAAAATTCCTAAAAAAGTGTATTATCATGCATTATAATTTAATGGTCAATAACACCTTGGAATTGTTTGAGTTTTTTTCAAAATTAATTTAATCTTGTTGATGCATTTCATTTCTTACAATGCTAAAAAAAGTTTATTTTATATTAAATAACTTTGTGTGTCTTGAATTATATACAACACCATGTTAATCATTCACTACATGAAACATTATGTTTAGATTTATCTACATGGAACACTGCGTTAATCATTTGTTACACGAAACTCTGAATTTCCATGATGAGTTTCATAACATAAAATAATGAGTGTTTTCGAACAATAATATATTATGAAAAATATTATTATTTAATATAATGATATATAACCTAGAATTTAAATTGATGATTATAGTTTTAAGTAACCAATTGTAATATATAGTTGTATTCATTGGTAATATATTAATTATAAATTAATATAGAAACCAAAAGCATATAAATGGAATGGTTTTTTAAAAGAGTATTTTTATGTGAAATATACAATTTATATTAATAACTAAAGTTAGTTACTATTATTTAATGATATTAATTAATTTTATAAATGATATATTAAATAAAATATTTTTTATATTAATATAATTTATTTCATTGGCATCAGATAATAACATTTACAGTAAGACACATAAAAACATATATTTTTATAAAAGCAGTTTAACCAAATTTTAATGGAGAAACAATATTAAATATAAATTTGGGAAATTTAATAAACATTATATATATAAATAAAAATAATTTCATTATAAGTAACATTAAAATTGAGTTAGGTTTAGTTTTTTTATTTTACCGTGATGTTTAATTTTTAAATGAATAATGAAAAATAATGATTTTTAGTCCAAAATTTATTCTTCATATTAATTATTTATAAGGAAAAATTTTATTTTTAAATGGTTTAATGAATAATTATTTTAATTTTTTTCAAATAATCATATTTAGGTCTTTATAAGAAACATCATATTCAAATTTAATATAAAAAGTTAGCAATATTTTGAACATTTTTACTTTTAAAATTCGAATTGTCGTTCCATCCATGGGATTAAATTTCAATAAATTTAGGCCACATTGGTTATGGGAATTTTTAAAAATATATTCAATATTTGTATTTGTTATTATTTTTATCCTCAAATTAAGTCAAATTAGTTTTGGACCTAAAATGTTGTTGACTGTAATTAAAATTAATCACATTGATTAGTGTAAAAATAAGATTTAAAAAGGACTAATGATTAACCATAAAGGAAAAATGGCCTATATAGTTGTCCAAAACCTATTTCAAGTCCATATTTTTTCAACTTCACATATATTGTTATATAATTGAACCTTTTCTATCTTGGTTAACAAGTAATACATAGGTAAAACACAATTCTTTTCAAAAATACAAAGTGTGTCCTTTCCATCCACATTAAAAGAGAACTCACCCATCCCACTTCCTTACTCCTCTAAATCCAATAATTATTGTCCAATATCTAGTGAAATAGCTCATTAAATTCAAAACCCTAAAAAAATAAGCCTCACATTGAGCATAATTCCATCAAAGGAATTCATTTGTTGGAAACTGTAAAGAGTTACCCGAATAAGAGGTATCATCCTTCCTTATTCACATTAGTTTAATTTTCATTATCCTCCTATTAAATTATAATTATTTTAGTTTTTTAACAAAAACATATTGTAAATATATTTATATATTATTATTCTAATGGTTTATCCTTCACTTACACACACATTCCTCAAATGATTAACGTATATACCGTTCTTGTGCACAGAAAACTACAGCCTCCTGAAATGATATTGTTCATTTTTACTTTACCACCCCTCATGGTAGGGAATAATGATATTAAAATTATTTTTATATGTTAAATATTATATTTATGAATTATTTATTCTTATTTAATTATTATATAATATACGTCTTCAAAATTTCTATTTTGTGTAGGTACGATAATTTCGTTCGGGGATTTTTGGACTATCGCCGCCTAAAAGTGATGGGCTTCACCAACACCTTACATGGAATGTACTAAGGATGATATTAGAGAAATTATATGATATATTTGAAATAGTACTTATAATGTAATTATATTATATATATACATATTTTATTATTTAATTTCATTCTGTCATTACGTCAATAAAACAGAAACAACGTTCATCTATACGTACGGCCTACCGTTTCCATGAACGGTGTATTCCGATTCATAGATTATTATAAATAAGTTTATAATGAATATATATTATATTAATACTATATTTTCATTATTTAAATTATTAAATCAAGATCTAATTAAAAGGGAAAATAATAACAAGTCTAATAAAATATGAAAAATAAAGCGGATATTAGCTGAAATGTAACTCTAATAGGTAGTTGATAATAAAAAGGTGATGTAAATCTATAACCAAATAATATAAGATATTTCATGTAATAAAATTTTTCATTAGTAGATTTATAATAAAATATAATTTTTAGGACATTAGGGTTTAACATATATGATGAAAGGTATGACTTAATATAAGGGAGTTTCATCTTACTTCTTATTTCCTTGAGATACAAGTCATATTCACCAATCTCTTCATTGGTGTGGTTTATATAATATCTTATGAAATTTTGATATCATTAATTTAATTTATTTAAATATATTTAATGATTTAAATTTATGTTATTATTTCAGGGGTATCATGATTTTTAAGTTACTCATGTAATAAGGGTTTCCTCATCTCACATTTATTTTCCATGAGACACATTCCATATTCATCAAATAATTCTTATTTGTGTTGTGTATAATTAAAAAAAATTATACAATTATTCATATATTTAGTGTTATGGTTATTTAATTTAAAATTTTATAATCTTTCTTTCATGGATTTTATGTTTCAAAAGCATCAAATTGGTAACGTTATTTTTATCAATTTGGATTCTTTGAGACACATGCCATGTTAAGCCCAAATATTTTTCTATGAGGTTTATATACATCATTTTACAAGTTAAAATATAAATATATGCATTTTTATGATATTTTAATCTTTATTTAATTTCATTTTATTACATGGGGTTATAATTCAAATTTACCATGTGGTATGATTTTATATTAACAATCCCATCACTTATCGTGAATTTTTTTGATAATGATTCCATCGAAGAAATCATACAATCCACCTAACATTTTAACTCATGAATTTTCGTAGAATTTTTATATTCATGATATATTCATTTATTGGTACCATTTCTTCACTTTTTGGAAGAAATTTTATTAATAATGTGTTTTAAATAATTGTCAAATTTACCTCTCTCTTTAGTCGAAAATATATTTTCTATTAGAAGATTGATTTCCAAAAAAATCAAAATTTATTCAAGAATTATTTGTAATTTGTTTAACTATAATAAAATTAAGGATTTTAAAATAATTAATCTTTAATTATATGTTTCAATGTATTTTTAAAAAATTTTTTTAAAAATGTATTCATGATTTATTTATATTTTTTCAATGGGTTTGTCACGAGCCGCCTTCACCAAGATGAGGTAAGAGACAACAGATTTACCGGCCCTTCCTTCTGCAACATTAAGGAGAGATAATGACCCCCGGAGTCCAACCTTCTATAGGTCCCAGAGGGGCAGCTAGCACATAGGGTATATAATCAGAGACAAGATGGAAGGCATTACTGTTTTTCTTTAATAGGATCGGGAGATAAGATAGTAAATACCAACAACACAAAAACTTAGGGTAAAAGTAGAGCCAAAAGAAAACCATTCCCATATGAATGTTACAAACGTAAATACCGAAAAGTATAAGGAGACTACAAAGGTAAATTACCAAAGAAAAGAAAAACTGCAACTACAAATGTCCCAACGTCCAAGCTAGTACGACCCTGCACGATCCATAAAGTCCTCCTGGAAACCTGGAATTAGTTTTATATACATAGGGTGAGCATACAAGTATACTCAGTATGGAAAACCAAAGAGTCTCATGCACATGTGGGGAGGAATTCTAATTCCCTGTGAGAAAATAAATAACCAAAAGCACCAAGCAAGGAAAACTATCCACCCAAGCCTCACCAAGTCACACTCCCCCAATAATGCAAGTCAGGTAATGTATAGTAATAGAACATCGATGTCTGGGTACCCCATGCGACTTTCCCACTGATTATTGAAGACATTCTATGCATCAAACCAATCCTGCGATTCTCACCACAGTCCCACTTCCATACCCACTCGCACACACCTGGGCCACAACCACACATCATGCCCACAAACACCTGGGCCAAGACCACAATCTCACCTGAAAACACTTGGGCCACAACCACCACACGTAATCACGCCCACAAACACCTGGGCCAGAACAAATACTGCCATGCCCAAAGACACCAGGGCCTCATCCCGAAGATTCATGGGAAACAACCTGCCCGCAAACACCTGGGACAACCACCATAACTACCCTGCCCGAGGAATCTCAGGCTATAATGGACCTCTAGCCGTCATATCCTGCCCGAAGAGTCTAGGGAAATTCGGGAAAGGGTGTATAAAAGGGGCTAATAACCATCCACTCATAGGAGTTTTGGGAAAAACACCCTGCCCCATGAAATGGGGGTGTTCGGCACTAACTGCTCAACTTGGGTGGGGCGTGAATAATAAACATAATTACTATATATATATGTATCGGTAACAAGCAGTCATCCAAACCTAGGGTTTCCAAAGCCTACCTAAGAACAACACCCCTGTTACTATTCATTCATAAAAGAAGGCAAAGCACTCACACTAAGTCACAAATAATTCCAAAAACAAGTTCCCCATATTAACAATTCTTGTTTTCATGTTCAAGTGATCAAATTTAGGTTAATTATAAACTACTAGGAGACTAAAATGCATAACCACAAGATAGGGAAAGAGAAACAACCAACATCAATTTAAGCATTCACACCCGGTTCTCTTGTAATGTCACAACAATAGAGGGATTAGTTAGATCCCTCAATGTGCAGGAACCAAACAATGCCTCGGGATAGAATCCCACACTGCTTCAGATTCAAAACCAACTACCGTGCCACAAAAAAGGATCCCATCCTCACCCACATCAACCCACAAGCATCAAACAGCACAACACATCTACTACCAAAACACAGTAGGGAAACTTCCAGGTTCAAGCACATCATTCACTACGTTTTCTTCTTTGTGTTTGGTTAACCGGGGTGATCACACACAGTTTTTTGTTCACTGGTCATTCATTCAATCGGCTGAGTTTATGTGATTAATCAAATTCCCAGGTTGGATCCATTCAATTATCACAGAAGACAAGGGTTCATTTGTGCGCAAGGAAAGACCACCAATGGCCATGATTTTCAGTGAGCATAGCCTATACAATTCACAACCTATAGAAATTATAAAAAGTATAGAAGAATTGTCAAACGCACCCCATCATTCATTAATAGTCTGTTTATTATCTTTGTTAAGGTCTAGTTTCATGCATCCCCATAGAAATAGTATCATACCCACCCGTATGATACACAGTAAGGAGAGTTGAAGGAAAAACCCTTACATGGATGATCAAGGATCGAAGTTCTTATCCACGCGCCAAGAACATGGAATGCGTGACTTGCTGGGGAGGAATGTCGGGGACTCGAAGGGTGAGAAGAAAAGCTTCGGAATAGGTTCACCACTTTCCTTGGGAAGGGGAACTTCAAACGCATCAGGAAGAAAAGAGAATAAAAGAGGAGGAAGAAGAAGAAATTACCGTGCAATATAAGGATGAGATCTTGTTGTTACGGGATATGGAAATTTGAATGGCTATAAAGTCGTATCGTGGTTCTCAAAGTAGTTGGGTAGTTTCACATATTGGTATTAATTGTTATTTAATGATTCCCATCGGAAAAGGTGGTAACAACTGTTACTTTGAAGGATTTTATATAAACAGAGGGGAAACGTTATATAGGCACATAGCTGAGTCCGTTGAGGGTCACCCCACTCTTAGAAATTCAAATATTGATTATGGGGCTAAAAACGCCCTTGAACCACTTCCCAAAAGGTAAAAAAAAGTTTTAAAGTGGTGTTATTGGAAAATCATTAGAAGAAAAACTCGAAAAGGCTCTGTGACACCGATCGGTCGCACCGATCGGGGACAAACCGATCAATCACACCGATTGGTGACACACTGATCGGTCGCACTGATCAGTGATACACCGATTGGTCGCACGGATCGGCGGCACAACTATCGGGCACACCGATCGGTGGCAGACCGGTCGGGCGCACCGTTCGACAACACACTGATCGACCTCACTGATCGGTTACAGCGATCCGCGACACACCGATCGGGCGCACCGATCCGCAACACACTGATCGACCGCACTGATTGGCAACACACTGATCGGTCACACAACGAAATCACTCCCTACCACCGAGGCACCACCATTAGGATCCGGAATTCGGAAAAGGGATAGGTCATGAGGGTCTGGGCCATTACATCTAATACCTCTGAAAATATTCTCGCCCTCAAGAATCAAAACCAGACCCGAAGGAAAGAGGCGGTCTGAACAACCACCCCAAAAGATACCTCTCATAAGTGATCCTCTCCGACAGATAGGAGCACCCCCAAACCTTAGGCAACCATGAAACATTTAAGGGAAAATCTGTCCAGTCATATGGGTAAGGGAGATTCTTCCTCCATGTCAAGATTCTATCCGCTTTGGGCGGAACTGACTCGCCCGCAAGGGTTTAATCGCATCCACCTTAATGCATCTTGATTAGGGATCGGGTCCTCCCCTCCCATAAGTCAAGAATTTTCACATGCATCTAAAGAATAAGGAAAACCATACATTCCATAGTTAACAAGGTAAAGTGTTCCCTCCCAAACAAGTAAAACAGAACAAAACTCAAAACAGTTATGGGTATTTGGCGCACATCTGTTCCTCCTGTTCCCATGTACCCTCTTCGAGACCACCATGCCTCCACAAAAGATGAATTAAGGAATGGTTCGTCCATGGAGAACCTTCATCCCACAATCCTCGATCCTCACTGGTCTTTCCACAAAAGTCACGTCATCCTCTATACCAATCTTTCCCCAGTTGAGGATGTGTGAATCATCGTGTAGATACTGTCGGAGTTGAGATACATGGAAGACGTTATGTATTCTCAGTAGTGGAAGTGGTAGCGCTAGCTGATAATCCACTTCTCTAACCTGCCACAACAATTTGAAGGGTCCGATGAACCTTGGAGAATGCTTACTCCCCCGGCCGAACCTCTGTTGTCGATGCCTAGGAGAGACCTTCAAGAATACATGGTCCCCGACCTCAAACACCAAGTGTCTCCTCCTATTATCGGCAAATGACTTATCCCGGGTCCTGAGCCGCCTTCGTCCTCTCTTGTATAATCTGAATCATCTCTGTCGTTCTCTACACCACCTCCGGCCCAAGAACACCTATTTCCTCTACCTCGGTCCAGCACACAGGTGAGCGACATGGCCTTCCGTACAGGGCTTCGAACTGAGCCATGCCAATGGTAGTGTGATTGCTATTATTGTAGGAGAACTCTTCTAGAGGAAATTGTCAGACCCAAGATCCCCGGAATTCCATAATACATGCCTGTAGCATGTACTCCATTCCCTGGATGGTGCGCTTTGTCTTTCCATCTGTCTGGGGGTGGGAAGCAGTGTTAAGACGTAGCTGGGTCCCCAAAGCATGCTTCAATCCTCTCCATATTCGTGAGGTAAACCTCGCATCCCTATCCTAGATTATGGACCTCAGAACTCCTAGAAACCGCACTGCCTCATCCACATATCTCCATGATAAGGAATCTGCTACACCTTACTCCTTGATATCTAGAAAGTGATCTGATTTTGTCAATCGGTCTACCACAACCCAGATAGTGTCACAGCCTCCTTGAACCTTGGGTATCCCTGTGACGAAATCCATCGAGATGTCATCCCACTTCCACTCGGGGACGTCTAAAAGATGAAACAAGACGCTTGGAACATGGTGTTCAGCCTTCAACTGATGACACACTAGGAAACTGTCCATGAACTCTGCCACTGCCCGCTGTACCCTGGGCAACCAAAACCGACTCCCGAGACCCTGGTACATCTTGGAAACTCTTGGGTGCACTGCTATGGGTGAGTTGTGGAAATCACCATGAACCCTTCCCTGCATCACCTCTGGGACAAACATCTTTCCTCAGAAAAGAATATGATTCTAACCATCCTCTCTCCACCCTTCTGAAGCATCGCCTAGGTTAACCCTGTCATGCATCACTTCACTCTCTATGTCTCCCCACTAAGACTCCTCCACCTGCTGCAGTAGATAGTATTGCACCGTCATCTGAAACAGACAACCTATACCACCATCCTCCATCGCATCCAGGTGCAGGGCAGCCAACTCCTCCATCACCTTCCAAGAATCTTCCCACTCTCAAACCGCATCCTTCAGCGACTTTCTGCTCAAGGCATCAACCACCACATTCCATTTTCTGGAGGTGTAAGAAATCATGAAGTCGTAGTCCTGAAGAAGCTCCATCCACCAATGCTGCCTTAATTTCAGGTCCCGCTGGGAGAAGATATACTTCAAACTCTTATGATCCGTGAAGACTGTAACAACCCGAGATTTTATGAAAACTATTCTTTTTAATTTTATTAATGTCTTGTGTTGTACGCTACACCAAAAGGATCTTGCACAACACGCATCCTTGACTTTCCTTGCATTACACGCAATCGCAACCTTCCTCGATAGCGTGTGTAGTACGCAATACCGAGTTTCACGAAATAATGATATGCTATTAAAATATTATTAAAACTAGCTGTTATGAATAGTAATAACCACTTTTTGAAATTTTATAAATTTTATTTTTCAAAATGGACTTCATTTTTGGACTTAGAATATCGAAATTAGCCTAGGGTGAAATTTTGGTATTTTTCTGAAAACTTTCAATTTTTGATGAATAGTAAAACCACTAAGTGGTAGGTTAAAAACTGAATTTTGCATAAAACTTAATTTTACCGCTTCTGTGAATGGAATTTCAAAAATCCGACAGACACGGTTGATGTCAGTAAGTAAAATGTGGTTCAATGAGATAAAAATAATTTTTTGGTGAATAGTAACTTTTTACCTTTTTTTACCGCGGTTAATAGTAAATAGGGTAACTAAGGGTAAATATGATATTAATATTACCCTAACACATGTCCTAATTCTATTGGACAAGTGTAATTCGACCAAAAACAAACTTTGAAATAAAATATGACCATTTAGGCCCACATGGATTAGATTAGGACATTTATTATTAATTTATTTAAAGAAGGGTTAAAATAGTTAAAATCAAAGTTTAATAAGTAAATCATTTTTAATATGGGGTTATAAATAAGATAAATTCGATTGTAAATATTCATTAGAAAGCTAAAAAAGATTTCCTACATGATGGTATTTTATTTTTAATTTTTAGACATCAAATAATTTAATTTATTGATGACACAAAGATGATGTAGTAATTATCTTATTAATGAAATATTGACTTAATTGATGTTATAAACACCAAAATAAATGTAATTTGAGACTTTTTATGAATTCCACTAATTTTATAGGTTACTATTATATATTAGTGTTGATTTAATCAACATGGTTCGAACATATAAGTCTGTTATGACTTTCACAAAAATCATATATCAAATAGTGTCAAAATTGACACAAAATAGTTTTTAAATCAAATATTATATTATTAATTGTTATTTTATTCCTAAAAATCTAAGGTTCGGCCAAATGACTTAGATAAGGATATATATATTAATAATAAACAATTTAGGGTTCTTTTGGCATGTTATAGTAAGTGTATTAACCATATAGTGAAAGAAAACAAAAAGACACGGTAAAAGTTAAATTATTTAACATAGAGTTAAATCTAATTGATAAGGTTAAAATAATACCCTTAACTTGTCTAAATCTTATTGGTTGATAGGATTTCGACCCTTCCCCACTTTATCTTCGAAATAAGACCCTTTAGAACCATTATAAACCGATTTTGACTTTAATATAAAATAATATTTTGAGATATTCCTAAGGTGCCCCTCTCCTCCCTTATAAAAGCACACCTCCTCCCCCTCCTCCTCACACCAATTTGAGCACTCAAGCTCAGCCAACCACTGCCAAAATCTCTTCTACACTTCCCTAGAAACATCCTAGAGGTTCTAGTCTTCCTCAAAGACCAATTTTAGTGCCCTAAGAGGAGGTCTCAAAGAGGCGCTTCAAAGAAGAGGAGGTTCGGACACATACGAAGCAAATCGGACCTAAGGTAAGGGAAATATCACAATCTCATTTTTATTCGAGATTGTTTATACTTTGAAATTTACTGGGGTGTATTTTATCATCCACATCCATGTTTCCTCAACATGTAATATTATTTTCATCCACCTACAATTGTTTAAAACCTATTTTACCCTTTGGTGAGTTTTTAGTAAAAGATATGAAAGGAATCTTTTATCGTTTTTCATACGAGGTACTTTTTGACTTTTCCGACAAAAGTACGAGGAGAATGTTATTTTTAACTTATACGGCGTGAATGGATTTTTACGGTTTCATAACACCTAATTTTCAAGAAGCTTCCTCTACAATATTGCATGATTATTTTCAACAAAATCCTTATCTTTTAAAATTGCATGGAATTTTGTGAAAAGAAAATGATTTTAAAGAAGAAAGGATATTTTCCTCAAGAATGGAGTTCATGTGTTTTATCAAAATTATTTTCCATCTAAGATAATAAAGGGTTCTGTTTTTATCCCTATTATTACATTGATTTGATCATGTTGTGATGGAATTATTTTTATGAATTCCTTTATCTTATATGAATTTATTTATGATGTCATGATGTTTCAAGAATCCCATTTTTGTTACATGTTTTATGCGATGATGTATGGTTTATGATTATGTGGCACACATAAGAAAGGATTCATTATAAGATGGGTGGGACCTATATCTCCCTCCAATGCATTGGGTAAAGATTTTATATCTCATGAGATAGACATGGCTGGAACGGTAGATTATACCGGTTCAGTGAAACAGGACTGGAACGAGGGTTACCCGGTTCAGAAAGGGACTTTGTCCACTAAGATAGTCTTGGCAATGAGTCTTGACTAACAAGAAATGATTCTCTATGATTATGTGTGCATCCCACAAAGTTTAATGTTTTAAGTTATTACATTTCACTGCCATGATTTATCCCATGTTATGAAATTATGATCTCTTTTGCAGGTTAATATTTCCAAAAATGTTATGTTCTTATGAAAATTATGTGATTGATATTTCTTTTCTTTACCCTTACTGAGCATTTGAGCTCATCCTTTTATGTTTTCTTTTCCCCATGATATAAAGAAAGGTTTTAGGTAGAAAAAAGAAGAAGATCTTTATGGGAGATATTGAAGATCTTTCACCATGATTAGAAGATTACGTTCCGAGTTTCCAAAGACACTAAACTATTACGATCCTTGTGTGTGTGTTTTTGTTATGTACTAAGTATTCCGAAAATGTAATGTAATGTCCATGTAAGTCAAGATATGGGTCTCTACAGTTGGTATCAGAGGAAAGGTTTAGTCAACCTTTGGAAACTAGGATGCGAAAACGTTATTGAGATCCCTAGAGTTATTTCTACGGTATGTCTAGGGATGTCTCTAAGGTTAAGTATACGTATAGGTTATAGTCCTAGAATTGCGCTAACGATCTTAGAATTTAACCTAAGATGTTAGATATTGAAGTTACACCCCCTTTATTATGTTGTTTTCCCTAGCATGATTTTTTCCTCTCACAATATTCTTTTTGGGTTTTAGACAATGGTTGGAACCCGAAGGAACCGTGTTGATCAATGCATTGGACAATGCAATGATTGCCCTCCTGAACAAACAAATGTTATGGGAGATGGAGTGAAAAATCTTATTGCTATACTAACACAAGCTATGAATCATTCTGGACTTCCAAATGAGCAGAGAAGGGAACAATATTCTATTGAGTCGTTCATGAGGCAAATTCCACCTTCTTTCAGTGGGTCTTCTGATCCACTTGTGGCTGAACAATGGATCAGTACTACTGAAAAGATATTTTCAGTTCTTCAATGTTCTGAACATGATAATGTCATCTTAGCAGTATATCGTTTGGAAGGTGAAGCTGATCAATGGTGGAATCTTATCAAGAATACGAGGCCAAGAGATGAAATTGAGTCTATGGAATGGGACGAGTTCAAGAACTTGTTTTTCAGTAAGTATTTCCCTCGTATTCTTCGAACAAAGATGGAGAAAGAGTTTCTTGAACTGAAGCAAAGGGATGATGAATCTGTTGGTACCTACGAAGCAAATTTTACAAGACTTGCAAGGTACGCTTCTAGTATTATCATCCAACCTGAAAGTAAAGTTGATCGATTTTTTCAGTGGCTTAAAACCAAGTCTTAGAAGGGCATTAGCTATAAGAGACTTCAGTAGCTATGAAGAAATTGTGCGTTGTGCTATCAAGGTAGAAATGGAAGTTGGTGTTACATATCCATCTCATGGTTTTGACAAGAAACGAAAGATGGAGTTCAAGGAGAAATCTCAGAATAATGGTGAAAAGAAGATGAATGTTTCCTTATGCACAAAGTGTGGAAAGAAGCATGGTGGAGATTGTCTTAAATGGACTAGAAAATGTTTTAAGTGTGGAAAAGAAGGTCATCGAGCAGCTGAGTGTCAAAGTAATGGAAAAAGGGTTTCTAATGATGTGAATAAAGCAAACACTGCAGAGAACGCACCACCAACACTTCAATGCTTCAAGTGCAAGGAAATGGGGCATTATGCTAATAATTGCCCTAATCCAAGGGTTAGTGATGATCAACATGAGCAACCACTGAAGGCAAAGGATAAAGGGAAGTCACATGCGATCACTATTGGCGATGTTGAATATGATAACGATGTGGTGGAATGATTAAGTGTTTATGTAATGGGATTACAAAATAATGTTGTATCATGGAGTATTGGAATATTTATGTATTGGTTTAATGTGGTATTCAAAGTGATTGAGATATTTTTGGAAATAAGATGATATGCGTATAATGAAGGGAAAATGAGAAAATTAAATATTTGACAGTATTCATGAGCTCATGATTGATATAAGGACTAAGTGATATCATGGTTTCAGTATATAGAATTTTGAGGATTTTGGTATGTGGAAAGTGTTAACTTTTAACTGCATTCATGTTTTCACTAAGGTATTCAAGAGAATACACGATTAAGGACTTTTAATGTTTGGAATGTGACCAACAAAACATATCTTATGATATATGGGGATCAACGATGGTGTTAAATCTCTGGTAATCGTTTTCACTATATTATGAGAGTCCACTGCAGTATTATGGATAAGACTAAAGATTGGAATGGATTATGTTGGACATAAGTTAGTATTGTTTGTTTTTTGATATTATTGATGGGATGTTATAGTAATATAGTTTTGGAAAAAGGACGACCTGCAGGACGGGCGACAGCCCATCGCGTCAGACAAGGCTATGGGAATCGAACCCACAACCGAAGTGCGACTGGCCTTTATCGCCTACCACTGGCCTACAGGAAGTCCCTCTTTAGTAGAAACTAGTTTTATTTTATTAAGCAGTACGATATATGAAGTATAAGTCCATTTTAGGAACTATATATGATTAATCTCACTATAGATCGACTTATGTATATAATTTTTGCTAACCTTTTGTTTGAGACAGATGGAATGACCCGTCATTCTATCGCATGATCTGCTAACACTTCACGAATAACAAATTCAACTTCATTTATTTAAGAGATGAAGTGGAAATTGTTCAAAGCATGAACCACAGTTAAATTGTACCAAAATAAAGTAAGTATTTATTCTAATTCAAATTTTCAACTTTAGGGAAATGATCTTGAAAACCAAAAATGTTGTCCTAGTGTTCTTATATCTAATGAATCAGATGGTACCATAGATCGTCACAAATTTATGGCTTTGTGATTGCTGGCTTTTCCATAGCCATGTTCTCTACCACTCTCCTCCAGAACATGGTGGTTAGATTTCTCTTCCATATCCATATTTTCACCTATGTTGAAACCCAGTGAATAGTTTATTTGGGTAATCGTTACATTTCATACATTAGTTTTTAAAGACAAGTTTTGGTATTCCTTTTTACGATGTGGGTTTCTATTAAAGAAACTTTCGAATAGTAAACTATTTATAACCCCGACGAATTTCGAGGGCGAAATTCATTTTAAGGGGGGTAGAATGTAACAGCCCGAGATTTTATGAAAACTATTCTTTTTAATTTTATTAATATCTTGTGTTGTACGCTACACCAAAAGGATCTTGCACAACACGCATCCTTGACTTTCCTTGCATTACACGCAATCGCAACCTTCCTCGATAGCGTGTGTAGTACGCAATACCGAGTTTCACGAAATAATGATATGCTATTAAAATATTATTAAAACTAGCCGTTATGAATAGTAATAACCAGTTTTTGAAATTTTATAAATTTTATTTTTCAAAATGGACTTCATTTTTGGACTCAGAATATCGAAATTAGCCTAGGGTGAAATTTTGGTATTTTTCTGAAAACTTTCAATTTTTGATGAATAGTAAAACCACTAAGTGGTAGGTTAAAAACTGAATTTTGCATAAAACTTAATTTTACCGCTTCTGTGAATGGAATTTCGAAAATCCGACAGACACGGTTGATGTCAGTAAGTAAAATGTGGTTCAATGAGATAAAAATAATTTTTTGGTGAATAGTAACTTTTTACCTTTTTTTACCGCGGTTAATAGTAAATAGGGTAACTAAGGGTAAATATGATATTAATATTACCCTAACACATGTCCTAATTCTATTGGACAAGTGTAATTCGACCAAAAACAAACTTAGAAATAAAATATGACCATTTAGGCCCACTTGGATTAGATTAGGACATTTATTATTAATTTATTTAAAGAAGGGTTAAAATAGTTAAAATCAAAGTTTAATAAGTAAATAATTTTTAATATGGGGTTATAAATAAGATAAATTCGATTGTAAATATTCATTAAAAAGCTAAAAAATATTTCCTACATGATGGTATTTTATTTTTAATTTTTAGACATCAAATAATTTAATTTATTGATGACACAAAGATGATGCAGTAAGTATCTTATTAATGAAATATTGACTTAATTGATGTTATAAACACCAAAATAAATGTAATTTGAGACTTTTTATGAATTCCACAAATTTTCTAGGTTACTATTATATATTAGTGTTTCTTTAATCAACTTGGTTCGAACATATAACTCTGTTATGACTTTCACAAAAATCATATATCAAATAGTGTCAAAATTGACACAAAATAGTTTTTAAATCAAATATTATATTATTAATTGTTATTTTATTCCTAAAAATCTAAGGTTCGGCCAAATGACTTAGATAAGGATATATATATTAATAATAAACAATTTAGGGTTCTTTTGGAATGTTATAGTAAGTGTATTAACCATATAGTGAAAGAAAACAAAAAGACACGGTAAAAGTTAAATTATTTAACTTAGAGTTAAATCTAATTGATAAGGTTAAAATAATACCCTTAACTTGTCTAAATCTTATTGGATGATAGGATTTCGACCCTTCCCCACTTTAGCTTCGAAATAAGACCCTTTGGAACCATTATAAACCGATTTTGACTTTAATATAAAATAATATTTTGAGATATTCCTAAGGTGCCCCTCTCCTCCCTTATAAAAGGACACCTCCTCCCCCTCCTCCTCACACCAATTTGAGCACTCAAGCTCGGCCAACCCCTGCCAAAATCTCTTCTCCACTTCCCTAGAAACATCCTAGAGGTTCTGGTCTTCCTCAAAGACCAATTTTAGTGCCCTAAGAGGAGGTCTCAAAGAGGCGCTTCAAAGAAGAGGAGGTTCGGACACATACGAAGCAAATCAGACCTAAGGTAAGGGAAATATCACAATCTCATTTTTATTCGAGATTGTTTATACTTTGAAATTTACTGGGGTGTATTTTATCATCCACATCCATGTTTCCTCAACATGTAATATTATTTTCATCCACCTACAATTGTTTAAAACCTATTTTACCCTTTGGTGAGTTTTTAGTAAAAGATATGAAAGGAATCTTTTATCGTTTTTCATACGAGGTAATTTTTGACTTTTCCGACAAAAGTACGAGGAGAATGTTATTTTTAACTTACATACTGATATGTTATTATAAATATGAAACAACCCTAATTCACCTTCTATCCATCCTACGGAAAAATGAAATCACCGCGCGTGCGTACGTACGGAATACCGTCTCCACGCCGTGGTGTAATCTATTTTCCACCATCCCCTTACAAGGATGGGTATAATGGTGTAATGAGTAACTATATATGATTATTATTAAGTAATATTGATACTGAAATAATATATATATATACTCCAATACAATTCCACGATCATAGGAACGATATCATCACTCGTGCGTACGTACGGAATACCGTCTCCACGATGTGATGCGACACATTCTACATGATCTTCATTTCATAATGATTATATAAATGAATTGAATGAATGAATATGGTATATACTACACTAATACCATTCTTTAAATGAATTATCTATAACCTAAAGATAATAATAATAATTTATTCGACAAAACACGCATAAGAACAAAAAGTTATAAAGACCCGAGTAACAAGTAACAATGAAATATTACTAACAAGAAGCTAATAATATGACCATATATGATATCATATCAATATGTATGATTCTGGAATAAGTCAATAACATTATTTAAACCATTATACAGGAGCTTCAGACACGTACAAAGCAAATCGGACCTAAGGTAAGGGAAATATCACAATCTCATTTTTATCCGAGATTGTTTATTCGTAAGTATTTACTGGGGTGTATTTTATCATCCACATCCATGTTTTATCAATATGTTATATTATTTCCATCCACCTACAATTGTTTAAATCCATTTTTACCCTTCGGTGAGTTTTTAGTAATATGTATGAAAGGAATCTTTTGTCGTTTTTCGTACGAGGTACTTTTTGACTTTTCCGACAAAAGTGCGAAGAATGTTTTTTTTAACTTATACGACATGAATGGATTTCTAAAACATTATTTCCAAGAAGCTTCCTTTACAAGTGTTCAAGTTTATTTTTAATCAACTTCTTTTAGTTTAAAATTGTATGACATTTTAAGAAAGGAAAAGTGTTTTTGAAGTAGAAAGGATATTTTCCTCAAGAATGAAGTTCAAGTATTTTATCAAAATTATTTTCCATCTAAGATAATAAAAGGGTTCTGTTTTTATCCCTATTATTACATGGATTTGATTATTTTGTGATGGAAACATTTTTATTAATTCCTTTATCTTATATGAATTGTTTTATGATGTCATGTTGTTTAAGAATCCCATTTTTATTACATGGGTTGTGCGATGATGTATGATTTATGATTATGTGGCACACATAAGAAAGGATTCATTATAAGATGGGTGGGACCTATATCTCCCTCCAATGCATTGGGTAAAGATTTATATCTCATGAGATAGACATGGCTGGAATGGAAGGTTATTTCGGTTCAGTGAAACAGGACTGAAACGAGGAGTGAACTCGGTTCAGAAAGGGACTTTGTCCACTAAGATAGTCTTGGCAATGAGTCATGACTAACAAGAAATGATTTTCCATGATTATGTGTGCATGCCACAAAGTTTCAAGTTTTATGTTATGATTATGGGGATCTCATTTTCACTTCTATGATTTATTCCATGTTAAGATATTATGATCTCTTTTGCAGGTTTTGATTTTCATAAAGATATGATATGATTTTTATTTCCTTTATTTGCCCTTGCTGAGCATTTGAGCTCACCCTTTTATGTTTTCTTTTCCCCAGGTCAGGAAGATGGATATTAAGTAGAATATGCTAAAAGGGACCCTAGATATGATGAAATAAATGGGAGACACTGTAGAGGATTTATGAACCAGTTGTTTATGTTTCCCAGTTTCTAAAGACACTATACCTATACGGTCCTTTGTGGTTTTGTCATATGTTGTAATAAGTGTGCTTCAATTTCGATGTATTAACAATGTATGTAAAGTATGGGTCGTTAAATAAGATAAATTCGATTGTAAATATTCATTATAAAGATAAAAAAGATTTCCTACATGATGGTATTTTATTTTTAATTTTTAGACATCAAATAATTTAATTTATTGATGAAACAAAGATGATGCAGTAATTATCTTATTAATGAAATATTGACTTAATTGATGTTATAAACACCAAAATAAATGTAATTTGAGACTTTTTATGAATTCCACTAATTTTCTAGGTTACTATTATATATTAGTGTTGATTTAATCAACTTGGTTCGAACATATAAGTCTGTTATGACTTTCACAAAAATCATATATCAAATAGTGTCAAAATTGACACAAAATAGTTTTTAAATCAAATATTATATTATTAATTGTTATTTTATTCCTAAAAATCTAAGGTTCGGCCAAATGACTTAGATAAGGATATATATATTAATAATAAACAATTTAGGGTTCTTTTGGCATGTTATAGTAAGTGTATTAACCATATAGTGAAAGAAAACAAAAAGACACGGTAAAAGTTAAATTATTTAACTTAGAGTTAAATCTAATTGATAAGGTTAAAATAATACCCTTAACTTTTCTAAATCTTATTGGTTGATAGGATTTCGACCCTTCCCCACTTTATCTTCGAAATAAGACCCTTTGGAACCATTATAAACCGATTTTTACTTTAATATAAAATAATATTTTGAGATATTCCTAAGGTGCCCCTCTCCTCCCTTATAAAAGGACACCTCCTCCCCCTCCTCCTCACACCAATTTGAGCACTCAAGCTCGGCCAACCCCTGCCCAAATCTCTTCTCCACTTCCCTAGAAACATCCTAGAGGTTCTGGTATTCCTCAAAGACCAATTTTAGTGCCCTAAGAGGAGGTCTCAAAGAGGCGCTTCAAAGAAGAGGAGGTTCGGACACATACGAAGCAAATCGGACCTAAGGTAAGGGAAATATCACAATCTCATTTTTATTCGAGATTGTTTATACTTTGAAATTTACTGGGGTGTATTTTATCATCCACATCCATGTTTCCTCAACATGTAATATTATTTCCATCCACCTACAATTGTTTAAAACCTATTTTACGCTTTGGTGAGTTTTTAGTAAAAGATATGAAAGGAATCTTTTATCGTTTTTCATACGAGGTACTTTTTGACTTTTCCGACAAAAGTACGAGGAGAATGTTATTTTTAACTTATACGGCGTGAACGGATTTTTACGGTTTCATAACACCTCATTTTCAAGAAGCTTCCTCTACAAGATTGCATGATTATTTTCAACAAAATCCTTATCTTTTAAAATTGCATGGAATTTTGTGAAAAGAAAATGATTTTAAAGAAGAAAGGATATTTTCCTCAAGAATGGAGTTCATGTGTTTTATAAAAATTATTTTCCATCTAAGATAATAAAGGGTTCTGTTTTTATCCCTATTATTACATTGATTTGATCATGTTGTGATGGAATTATTTTTATGAATTCCTTTATCTTATATGAATTTATTTATGATGTCATGATGTTTCAAGAATCCCATTTTTGTTACATGTTTTATGCGATGATGTATGGTTTATGATTATGTGGCACACATAAGAAAAGATTCATTATAAGATGGGTGGGACCTATATCTCCCTCCAATTAATTGGGTAAAGATTTTATATCTCATGAGATAGACATGGCTGGAACGGTAGGTTATTTCGGTTCAGTGAAACAGGACTGGAACGAGGGTTACCTGGTTCAGAAAGGGACTTTGTCCACTAAGATAGTCTTGGCAATGAGTCTTGACTAACAAGAAATGATTCTCTATGATTATGTGAGCATCCCACAAAGTTTAATGTTTTAAGTTATTACATTTCACTGCCATGATTTATCCCATGTTATGAAATTATGATCTCATTTGCAGGTTAAGATTTCCAAAAATGTTATGTTCTTATGAAAATTATGTGATTGATATTTCTTTTCTTTACCCTTACTGAGCATTTGAGCTCATCCTTTTATGTTTTCTTTTCCCCATGATATAAAGAAAGGTTTTAGGTAGAAAAAAGAAGAAGATCTTTATGGGAGATATTGAAGATCTTTCACCACGATTAGAAGATTACGTTCCGAGTTTCCAAAGACACTAAACTATTACGATCCTTGTGTGTGTGTTTTTGTTATGTACTAAGTATTCCGCAAATGTAATGTAATGTCCATGTAAGTCAAGATACGGGTCTCTACAAAGACCATGATGTGCTCCCCGATGAGGTAATGCTTCGACAACTTTAGTGAAGAAATGACCAATGCATGCTCCAGGTCGTGGGTGGCATAATTACGCTCAAGAAGACGTAACTGTCTAGACCCATAATAGATCACCCATTGTCGTTGCATCAGTACACACCCAAGGTCGTGTCCTGAAGCATCACATAATACTTCATAATTCGCCCCTTCTTCTGGAAACCTCAGTACTGGGGTAATTACCAAATTCTCCTTCAAAAAGTTAAAGGCTGACTCGCATTTCCCATTCCACATGAAATCCTGGTCTTTTTTGGTCAAAATGGTCAAAGGTGCTACAACCCGGGAGAAGATGGGCACAAACCTCCAATAGTAACCTTCCAGTCCAAGGAAACTACGAACCTCTTCCACATTCTTGGGTGCTTCCCAAGAAAAAACCGCCTCGACCTTCTATGGGACTACCACTATTCCCTGCTTGGACACCATGCTCCAAAAGAAGTTCACTTATCGCATCCATAACATGCACATGGAAAAACTAAAATAGAGTTGGTGCTATTGGAGGACCTATAAAACCGTTCACATGTGCTCAACATTAACCTCTTCTGATCCTGAGTAGATCAAGATGTCGTCAATAAACAAGACTATGAAAAGATCCAAGTATTCCCGAAATACGGAGATCATGATCCCCATGAACACAGATGGAGAATTCATAATGCTGAAAGGTGTGACCAAAAACTCAATGTGCCCATATCTGCATATGAAGGTAGTCTTCGAGATGTCACCCTCCTTCACCATCAACTGTTGATATCCCAACCGCATGTCAATCTTGTAGAACCACCCTACCCCTTTTAACTGGTCAAAAAGGTCATCTATCCTTGGGAGAGGGTAATGGTTCTTGACCATTACCTGATTCAGTCTCTGGTAGTCCATGCACAGCCTGAGACAACCATCTGCCTAATTTGCGAATAACGCTAGAGCACACCATAGAAACACACTTTGTCAAACAAAACCCTTCTTCATCAGATCATCAATCTGAATCCGCAACTCCAGTAACTCAAAAAGAGACATCCGGTAGGGAGCCATTGAAATAGAATGGGCACCAGGTTGCAAGTCTATCCCAAAATCAACATCACGTCGAGGGCGTAGAGTCGCATACTCCTCAGAGAAGACGTCAATAAACTCACTGACAATCCATGGGACTTCCACCATTTCCTCATCCACCAACTCCACTGATAGTTCAGCTAACAAGGAAAGGAGGGGCTCCTCTAGCCTACTGCTTTTCTCACAACCCCACCCGCCGGTGAAAGTTACACGTTGGCTGCCCAAATATGAAAACACGACCCTTCCTCAGAAGCAGTTGATGGTGGAACATATAGAGAACCACTATTAAATGACTAGGATGACATCGTATGGATGTATCTGCAACATTAGATGATCCTTGGTAGACTGATGTGGCCCTATCATCATATTACAACCTCGTAAAACATAATACAAGTCGGTCTAACCTCCGACTGGTGTGCTCAGAACCAGGGGATCTAGAAGTCTCTCAGCGTCTAAACCCATAGAATGGGCCAGACTTGGTGAAACAAAGGAGTGTCAGGCTCATGTATCGAACAAGGCATAGGCAAGAGTACCAAACAAGTTGATCGTACCGTGAACGACTACTGGCCATGCTGGAACTGCTGCCTCTACGGCGTAAAACTGTCCACACCCATCTCCCATGCCTCTCACCTATCGGCCGCCTCCCCAAACACACTCTGGTCGAGGTCTCTAAGGTGTGTCCGGAGGTTAGCCTCCTCCTGCAACACCTTCCCTTTGATGAACATGAGCTTGCTGCCCCTGTTGTTGCTGCTGAAAGGGCCTAGCTAGAAACTACTGCTACTGAGGTGGAAGTTGAACCTGCCCACCATTTCAATATTGTACTGTATCTGAGAACTCATTCTGAAGGTTCCCATGACTTCCATAGATGAAGCCTCTCATCCCTGGGCCTGAAAATAAAGGGTGAGGTTGAGGAGATCGAATCTGGAACTGTTGAGGCCTGCTCCTTGCTAGTCGAAACCTAGAGGGCCCTGACGCTGGAGGCCTACTACTGACGGCTTTCCCCTTCAGAGAGCCCAACTGGATTCCCTCTCATGATACACCTCCCAGTGTGTGCATCCATTCCACCACTTCATCCTTCTTCTGGACCTACATGTACGTCGGTAGGGTGAAGGGAGTAACAACATACAAGAGAGAAGGTTGAAGTGCCTCCTCCAAAGGTCTCGCTCGAGACTCCTCATCTGGAAAGAGGTCAGGGGCAAAGAGAAGGAGATCCTTGAACTTGATCCCTAACTCTCTCACAGACATACTCCCCTGCTGGAGGGAGAGTAGTTCTTGCCTCTTCTTATCCTTCATTGTGGAAGAGAGGATTTCCGCCCGAAACTCCTTCTCGAAGTCAGACCACGTAACCTCAGCCTCCCTATTCTACCCAAGATAAAACGTACACCACTAACGCACTACTCCACGCATCTGGCATACAGCCAGAGGAACCCTATACTCCGTCAGATCCCATATCAAGCTGAAATCTATCACCAGCTCATCTATCCAACTCTCTATCTCCATGTCTGAGATGCTACCCTCCTACTTCCCAAGGTTCCGCCGCTGAAAGGCATGAAGCGTCTTCTACCACTGATCGTCCTCCTCATCTTGTCCAGCCCTCTGTCGATCAGCCAAGTCATCCTCCTGGGCCTCTATCACCTACACCACTCATGGTCGTCTTCCAGGCGCCATAGATGTAATGTAAACATGGTGTGCCTAAGCCTGAGTAGTGTAGAATATTGTTCCTAATTTTTTTTAGATTTATTGTTCATTTTAAATTCCCAAAATACCCATGAAACACAAGAACACAAGTCATTATGATGCATTTACCTTCCCTAGTGTCTCTACCCTGCAATCATCGCAACCTCACTTGGTCGTTTGGTAGGCCCATAGTCCTTGAATCGGATCACGAGGGGCCCTAAAATCTGTTGTCCTAGACAGTCTTTCTCAACACAATTCATGCACCAAGATCACCTAACACTGTTTCCCTACCATCCCATGCAATCCTCACTATGCCTAACTCTAGACCCCATCCTATCTCTCAACCTCTGCCTCTGATATCATTCTTTCACAAACCGCCTTTACCAAGATGAGGGAAGGGACAATAGATTGTCATACCCTTCCTTATTTAAGTTGAAGGAGAGATAATGACCCTCGTAACCTGACTTCAATATTTCCCGGAGTGGCGACTAGCACCAAGGGTATATAATCACACACAAGATGGAAGGCATTACCCTTTTACTTTAATATGATCGTGAGATAAGATAGAAAATATCAACAACACCAAAACTGGGGGTAAAAGTAGAGCCAAAAGAAAACCATTTCCATATGAAGGTTACAAAAGTAAATAACGCAAAGTATAAGGAGACTACAAAGGTAAAGTACCAAAGAAAAGAAAAACAGCAACATCAACTATCCCAAAATCCGAGCTAGTAAGTCCCTGCACGATCACTAAAGTCCTCCTGGAAACCGAGAAGTAGTTTTATATATGTAGGGTGAGAATACATGTATACTCAGTAGGAAAAACCAAAGACTCTTGTGCACTAGTGGGGAGAAATTCTAATGCCCCATGAGAAAAGAAATAACCAAATCACCTAGCAAGGAAAACTATCCACCCAACCCTCACCAAGGCACACTCCCTAAATAACGCAAGTCATGTAATGTATAGTAATAGCACATCAATGTCTGGGTACCCCATGCCACTTTCCCACTAGTTATTGAGGACATCCTACCCATCAAACAAATCTCTCCATTCTCACCATAGTCCCTCTACCACACCTTCCCTCACACACCTGGGCCACAACCACACATCCCACCCACAAAAACCTGGGCCACAACCACCAACCCACCCACAATCACCTGGGCCACAACCACTAGGTGTAACCACGCCCGCAAACACCTAGGCCAGTACAACTACTTCCATGCTCGTAGACACATGGGCCTCATCCCGATTATTCTTGGGAAACAACTTGCATGAACACACCTGTGCCAACCACCACAACTACCCTACCTAAGGAATCTTGGGCTATAACGGATCTCAGGCCCTCACAGCCTTCCTGAAGAGTATTGGGATATTCGGGAAAGTGAGCAGAAAAGGAGCTAATAACCAGCCACTCATAGGAGTGTTGAGAAAAACACCTTCCCAAGGAAAGGGGGTGTTCGACACTAAGTGCTCAACTTGGGTGGGTCACGAATAAGAAACATAAAAACAATATATATATATGTGTGTGTGTGTGTGTGTATAGGTAACAAGCACTCATCCCAACCAAGGGTTTCCAAATCCAATCTGAGCACAACACCCTTGTTACTATTCATTCATAAAAGAAGGCACATCACTCAAGCCAAGTCACAACTCATTCCCAAAACCAGTTTCCCATTATAACCATTCTTGTTTTCATGATCAATTGATCCCATTTAGTAGAATTCTACACTACTGGGAAACTAACAGTCATAACCACAAGCCTGGGAAAGAGAAACAACCAACAAAAATTTAAGAATTTACAGCTAGTTCTCCTATAAAGTCACAACAACAAAGGGATCAGTGAGATTCGTCAATGTAATGTAACCAAACCCATCCTCAAATACATCCCCACACTGCCTCAGATTCACAACCAACAATTGTGCCACAACAGAAGATCCCATCCTCACCCACATCACCCCACAAGCATCAAACAGTACAACACACCTACTACCAAAACACAGTATAGAAACTTCCAGGTTAAAGAAAATTATTCACTAAGTTTTATTCTTTCTGTTTGGTTAAACGTGGTGATCACACAAGTTTTTTTGTTCATTGTACATTCATTTATTCATCAGAGTTTACGTGATTAACCGAATTCCCATGTTGGAGCCATTAAATTATCATAGAAGACAAGGGTTCAATAGTGTGCAAGGAAAGACAACCAACATCCATGATTTTCAGTGAGCATAGCCCATACAATTCACAACATATAGAAATTATAAAATATACAGAAGAATTTTCAAATGTACCCCATCATTCTTTAATAGTCTTGTTTATTATCATTGTTATGTTCTAGTTTTGTCCATCCTCATAGAAATATTAGCGTACCCACGCCACTTGATACACAACAAGGAGAGATGAAAGAAAAATTCCTACATGGATGATCAAGGATCGAAGTTCTTCTCTACGCGCCAAGAAAGGGGAATGCGCGACGTGCAGGGGAGGAACATCGGGGACTCTAAGGGTGAGCATAAAAGCATCGACACAGGCACACCACTTACCTCAAGAAGGGGATCTTCAAACACACTAGGAACAAAAGAGAGGAAAAGAGGAAGAAGAAGAAGAAATTCCCATACGATATAAGGATGAGATACCACCATTATGGGATATGGGAATTTGAACAGCTTTAAAGTCGGATCATGGTTCTCCATGCAGTTGGGAAGTTTCACCCAATGGAATTAATTGTTATTTAATGATTCCCCTCAGAAAAGGCGGTAACAGCTATGACGTTGAAGGATTTTATATAAACAGAGGGGAAACATTACGTGGACACACATCTAGGTCCGTTGAGGGTCACCCCACTCTTAGGAATTTAAATACTGTTTATGGGGATAAAAACGGCCTCTAACCACTTCCCAAAAGGTAAAAAAATAATAAAAGTGGTGTTACAGGAAAAGCTACAGAAGAAAAACTCGACAAGGCTGTGTGAAACCGATCGGTCACACTGATCAGGGACTCACCGATTGGTCACACCGATCGGCAACACTCCGATCGGTCGCACCGATCGGTGACACAGTGATGGGTCGCACCGATCGACGACACACAGATCAGAAACACACTGATCGGCCGCACCGATCAGTGACACACCGATCGACCGCACACAGAAATGACACCCTACCACCGAGGTGGCAACAAAAAGATCCGGAATTTGGAAAACGGATGGTTCATGAGGGTCTAGGCCATTACATTGTTTTCAAAGAAGATGGTTTTAAAAATGTTTTTATGTTTATGTTATATGTTTTCAAAACAATTTATTCAATATTATTTCAGAATATTTTTAGAAATTTTCCGGGAAAATGGTATTCGATTTTTTTTCATACATTATTTATATGTTTTTATGGAAATATTTTTCAAAATGTTTCATACTTTTGTAGATTTTTTTAGGGAAATAGGTTTTAAAAATGATTTGAATACTTATTTATATATTTTAAATGGAAATGGTTTTTATAATGGTTTTATGGTTTCAAACGTATTTTTAAATAAGAAAGGTTATTTTAATAATGGATGTTTTTTAAAATATATTTCAAAATTATGTTTAATCTAATAAGACATCTATTGAATTTACTCATGTCATTTTGGGAAATAATCCAAAGGCTCCATTAATAGTCGTTCTCTAATGGTTTATATTTTAATTGATTTATTCTTATGATACAAATTTCACTTCCATGGGTTATATGATTTTGAAACACACTTCTTTTTGTGGGTTATTATTTTATAAAATGATTATTATACATATCACTTTTTCATAGGTAATGGTATGATTAAATATTTCTGATACCCATTTCATTGCATGGGTTATAATGTGATGATTTTTTATAATCTTGAGGATCATTAATAATGTGATGGATGTAAACTATATGTCCATACACTAGATTAGGTAATGATAGATGGCTCATGAATATGAATGTTATCCATGAACCTGATTAAATGTTCAGAATGTAATTCATAGACCTAGATTCCTTTCCATAAGTTTATGCATGAACCTAATTAATTTTTCAAAATATAATGAGTAAACCATTATATGTTTTAATAATGTTATGTATTAACCTGATTACATGTTCATAATGTTATGCATGGACTTAGTTTCATTTCCATATGTTATGTGTGAACCTAATTATTAGTTCACAATGTTATATATGAACAAAATTTCATGTTCACAACATTATGTGTAGACATGGTTGCATGTCCATAATTATATTCTATGCTCTTATTTCATGTACATAACTTAATGATCAAACCAGATTCTATTTATAAATTTCCATGATGTTATATATTGATGAGTGTGCTATAATTCAATGTTTTATTTATATTTTAGGCTTTCATGGATTATGTTTATCGTTATTCTATGATCCATCTCTTTTGAAATGGTAAAATTAATGATAGGATTATTGTTAATGATATTTAATATGTGTGGTATGACCTTTTAAAGATATGATCATGTTCATGTACCCTTATGTTCATGTTAGGCTTACGTATTTTTTTATTTATACTTAATGAGCATTCAAGATCACCCCTTTCTTATGTTTCCGATCCACAGGTTATGAAGAATGTTTTTATGTAGAATTAATATGCGGGAATATCTTTTTTGGGGAACATGATTGAACTTTATGTAATTTAGCATATTTTTTTAGTGTTTCCAAAGGCACTAAACTAATGTGGTTTTTTGGGTGTATATTTGAGTAATGTATTAGTAATTACATAAAAATGATGTAATATCCATTTATGTTAATCTTGGTTAATGATAGTTGCTATCAGAAGAATGGTTCATCCAAACGTTGGAAAATATGTTGATAAAACATTAGTGATATCCTTGGAATATTACTAATGATATGTCTTCTGATGTCTCTAAGGATGAATTTAAGAATGAGGAGAAGTATAGATAAATGTCCAATAATTTTTTTAATGGATATAGTGGGTGTTTTTCCAGAAATATACCCATGTGTGGATAATAAGAGAGGTCATGGTTCTTGAGAAAATGTATTTAGGAGTAACAACTCTTGAAATGTTTGTGAGTCCTGACTTAAGAGTATCCTGGTAGATGATAGTAGGCCTTACAACACACCAGTATTTCTACTCTATATGGATTTCGTTTGGAAATTCAAGTACTTCTCATGAACCATAAGGAACTATTTATGAATAATTAGGATATAAATAACCTAGGACAAACCGATGGTGTCATATATTATGAAAGGTGTCATAATTAAGACATCCTGTAATTGATTTTTTATCAATATGAGGTTCATTGATATGAAACATGTTTCATAATTTTGGATTTCATGTTTTAGTAAATTAATGTAACCTAAAGAAAATATAGTTATATGTAATTAAATTTAAAAATCAATGATTCCCCCCAAATAAAACAAATTTTATAGAATATGGAGTGAATAAATTAACTTCTTTGGCCACACAACCTTATCAATCACTGAATCATGCTAAATTTCTAAATGACTAAATGAGAGAACATGGTTTTCTTATATACCTTTTAATGTAAATTATACCTTTTTTAGTGGAATTAATTATCTAATAGTTATTTAGAAATGGATATATACCAATGAAAATAAATTTCACATTCTCTATTGTTCAGAACATGGATATTTATATTGGGAACTTATTGCTGGGAAGATGAATCTAAACATTTGTATAATGTCATAAATAATATTAGGGAAAAAGATAAAATTTAATCAATGGATTAGACATGTTCAATAACTTATTTTCTATTATTTAACTTCCTAATTATCATCTTAGAAAAAGAGAGATTGAAGCTGGCCATTATTCTCATAGTTATGATAAGCAAAGGAGGATTGAATTCAAAGGAAACTCTAAAGAATGAAGTGGGAAGAAGATTATATTTTCTTTATTCCCAATGTGTTGAAGGAAACAGTAATGAAATTTTCTTAATGGAACTATTAAAATTATTGTGTGTGGAAATAATGGATATCAAGCAGATAAATTCTAATATAATGCAAATAAAGATAATGCTCCAACTAATTCACCTCCTACAATTCATTGTTTCAAATGTAACGAGTATAGTAATTATGAAATATATTTCATAAAACCAGTGGTTAATAATAATGATCAACATCCATAATATCTTATTTTTAATGACAATGGTTAATATTATGTAATTGTATTGGATAAAGTGAATCATGATAATTAGGGCATATTAATCCTCAACTTCTATGTTTGTAATTTCATGTTTTTTTTAAGAATAGTGCTTATGAAAATATTATTGTTCATACTTTAGTGAAGTAGCTTGTGATTTTATCACTATACATAGATTTTGGAATAATAAAATCACATTTAATGTTATATCAGTGAAAGGAATAACCCAAGTATCTAATAAAATGGTTTTTGGCATAAGAACTTCTTTAGGGAATAGAGGATAAATTATACTTCGTAAGGGTTATATGTTTAATAATTTATGGAATGGTATATGTAGAATCTCAAATGATGTTTTAGAGATTTATGATATTATCTCACCATATGAGTATTTATGCATATGGGATAACAAGTTGTAACCTTCATATTTTGATAAAGATAAATGGAAAGACCAGTTATTCTTTTTATGGATCTCAAAATATATCAATGATTTATTAATGATGAAATCCCCATCATTTCATAGAATAAGTGGTAATGTGTA
Source organism: Viscum album (assembly GCA_963277665.1). Classification (NCBI taxonomy): domain Eukaryota; kingdom Viridiplantae; phylum Streptophyta; class Magnoliopsida; order Santalales; family Viscaceae; genus Viscum; species Viscum album. The sequence goes on from OY728125.1 coordinate 1,956,291,792, forward strand.
AATTGGTCAATTCAAAACAAACGCTGAAATTGTGTTGAAATATACTAAGTATATCTCATTATTAAAACTCATAAACATTACTAATTTATCTGGAAATATATGATTTCTTATTATCATCATTTTTATGATAAGAATGACCTTTTTCAATCCACTTTGTGATATAGAATTCATTTTTAACTTTTTTTAACCATGTTTTCTATCACTATCCCTCAGAGAATGATAGTTGGAGGACTCTTCCATGTCGTAGTTTTCACTTCCCATCTATGTTATCCTATGTGGAAACCTAGTTATATGTTACTTTCTGTAACCATTATGTATATAACATTCCTTTTTAATTGATGTTTTTTGCATTCATTTTTACGATGTGGGTTTTTATGAAATTAACATTAATGTATTAAAAATTCTATATCCAGATGAATTTATTGGGAGAAATTATTTTTAATGGGGATAGAATGTAACATCCATATATTTTGTGAATATTTTTCATATTAATTTAATCCATTTTGTGTTTTAAATTTCACAAAACATTGAATATAATGTATATTATATTAATGAAATATGTTTTTATTGAGTTATTTGTAAAAAAAATGTTAGTAATGCACTAAAAACAATATAAATATTTTCCTTCTCTATATGGAACACAAAGGTTAATCATTTGGAATGATCTGGATATAGAGTTATATTTCAGTACTTCATACCATACTCAAACCGATTTTCTGTGTGATATAACCATTAAAACCCTAGATGGTAGGAAAATAACTATTTTTATATATTTTAAATATTTTTGGGATCAGAACCTTTCTCTATTGGAGTTTTCATATAGAAATAGCATTCCTTGAAGAATTTAGAAGGATCCCTATAAAAACATTTCTACAAAGAAGTGTATGTATCCAATGTTTTGGTTAAAATTTTAGAAATAAATATATGGGGAAAAAATCTAGATGAGGAAATTGTAGAGAAATTCATATTTGTTAATAACCATGTCGTGGATTCTCAGGGTTGATTGAAATGTTATGATGACAATCATCGGTGAAATATAGAATTTGAATTTCATGGTAAGGTATTCCAGTAAATTTCTCTAAGGAATAATATTACTATATTCTGAATTAACTAAATGTTGTTCTCTAGGTATATTATCCCGTTTGATATTATTGATCGAGTAGGGGTGATAACTTATCACATGGTGCTTCTACAGAACCTCTCTCATGTTCATGATGTATTCCATGTATCATTTCTATGGAAGTTCATACATAAACCTACACATGTACTAAACTCAATGGTTATACATCAAGATCATGGTCTTTCCATTAAGGAACAATAAGTAGAAATATTTTGTCATATTGATAAAGTGTTAGAAAAATATTGTTACCTGGTTAATGAAATATAGTGGAATATAAAAATTAAGAAGCAAAATTGAAATCTATGATGTAATAAAACCCATATATCCTGAATTTTTAATTTCAAAGTGTCCTAATTATAAGGGTGAAACTAATTTTTATGGACTATATTGTAACACCCTAATATTTTATGATGAATTTATCCTCAAATAAAATATATTTTAAAGAATTTTATTTCTATAACCATTAGTATAAATCAATCCTAATATAGTGTACCAATTTAAACAGTCCATTAAATAGGTTGAATAAAAAAGAATAACTATATTCTGAAATAATAAAAATATATAAAATTTTTTTAGATAAAAAAACTATTGATAAATAAGTACTCAAGTTTAAGTGGATTTATTATATGATTTAAAAATATTTTATTACAAAAAATGGGTTTAATTTTATTTTATAAGAATATGATAAAATTAATTTATTATTATTTTAGAAATATTTTTGAAGAAATGTGCCCTATTTTTTAATTAATATATAATAATGTAGTGCCCTGACCCTATATTCTCCGAGCTAGTGCATTACTTTATTGTATTGGCATGATTACAAGGAATAAAATCTTGAATGATTGATTAGTTTAGCAGTTTTGTAAATTTTTATACATACATGGAACCCATTTTATATTTGGAATAAAAAATATATAACCTAAGAAATAAAATTCTATGTATCATTGAAACTCCTTCGAATAATTTATCTTTATACCAGGGGGGAAGGAAACTAAATAAGGGTGGGATCAAAATCCTAGCACGAGTAAAATATGGTGGGAAAAATAATTAATCAATGAAAATAATCAATATGAAAATGTAAATGACAGATAACTCATGACATTCGATCAATAAACTAAAATTGAATTGAATCTATGGATTTTTTCACAGTGAAAATCCTAGGAATAATAATAAATAAAATGATGAAAATTCATAATTATTGGTTACCATGTTTCTTATGTACATAGAACCGTCACTATCTTGATCCATCAAATGATGATTAAAAAAATATTTTTTATAAATGAATTTGGTTTGTCCAACCATAACTCTACATTCAAGACCTTTCCCAAGAGAGTATAAAATATATTAGTTATAAATGTGAAGGGTGTGTCCAAATGAATTTTCCCCATGAGACTACAGATCAATTGAGAGGATAATGTTAAATAGTCTCCAAATGATGTATTTAATGTCTCAATATTTCCTCATATATTGAATAATTTATTAAAATTCAACTACAAATATCTTTTCAAAAAATTTGATTGGAGTAAAATATACAAATTGATCAACATTTCCATAGTAAATAAAATAACTATCAAAGTATGAAACATATATAAATATGGTATATAGTTTAGTAAAAAATAATATACATCATAAAATAATATATATATCCTAAATCAATATAATTTTTAATAAATATTATTACTGGAATGTGATTATTCTAAGACAAAGTTAACAATTAGAAGAGAAAGTAAGATTGGAAAATTACTTTTACCAGTTGGTAATTTTCAAGTTAAAACCCTTTTTATGAGATTATTCAATGAAAAACAATAGATACCAAAAATATAATAGGATTCATGATAGAATTTATCAAAAGGTGTATTATATATTCCAAAAAAAACAAGTAAGTGGCGAATATGTCATTTATCTCACCAATGTAAAAGTGAGATGAAAATCCTCTACCATGAGTCTAGAATTTCATGTGTGTGTTTATCTTCCTGAATAATATAATAATATAAATTATTTAATTATTTTATAATAATTATCATTTTTATTAAAAAAATTATTTCACTTATTAAAATGTTATGTACTACAACGTAAACTATTATGTTTATGTCGGGTATTTGGAACAAATTCAGCTCATGTCTCAAAAAAAATTTGGTAGATAAACTATGGTCAAGAGAAAATTAAAACAAAAATAGTTTAATATTCATGAAATAATTATCATATTTATACATAAATTATACTCTTCGATCCAATAATTAAATAAGGTTGGGAAAAATGAACCAATGTTAAAATCATGGAGATAGTAGCACGTGCGTACGCACGAGTAACAATCCCATTCTTCAATGATAGTTATAGAAAGAATGAAAGTAACACTTTATATTTAAATAATGATAATTATAAAATAAATAACACATTATGTAGTAATTTTTACTTATATATATAATTCATGTGAAATAAAATTAATCATATCCCATCGAGGTGGTGGAGGTCCCTAGGTCTACAAACAACGTTATCACCATTTTATTGTGTGAAAGTTGTAATAAGGAAAATAATATATTATATTTATATAAAGTTAGTTATTTCCTGAAAATAATATATATGATTTTAATTTAATATATTTTTAATTAAACCCATATTTAATAAAATTCATATAATATGTGAACATATCAGATCTCTTTGAGGTGGTGGTAGTCACACATCTACAAAAGATGTTATTGTATATCGACAGAATCCAAAAAATGAAGTTATATTTTATAGAAGACTTAAATAAGTATTATGAAATCATAAATATCATATATATAATATACAAAATAATTTCCCATCATAATTCCCCACCATGAGAGGTGGTAAAGGAAAAAATGAACATCATCATTTCGAAAGGCTATAGTATGTAGTACACACGAATGGAAATTTCATTTCCCATTTTATGGAAGCATGTGTAGTTGTAGTTAAAAACATTGACATAATAACATATCAGTATAATTATGATGCTTATATTATTATATAATAATGAAATAATAACAATTGATTGGAGATGTAAAGAAATAAAACAAAAGGGATCATTAAAGAATGTTACCACTTTTTTAGCTTACACTTTTTTGGATTTCAAAAAATTACTTCCTTGGATTATTTCTTATGAATGTGACTATTCTTGGTTTAGGGGAGGTATTTTGGGATCTTATTTATGTAGGGTTCAGAAGATAAAAAAGAAATTTATAGGTTTGAATAAATCGGGGGAGTGAATGCCATTTTAATTGTTTTGGTTTTATTAAGGTAACTAATTATGTAAGAAATCTTATTTAACTATTATTTAAATATTAATGTGAAATTTATTATAATATATACACCCACTAAATTATAAAAATTATTAATTATTTAAAAAATAAAAAACCTCTTTGTGTTGGAAATTAATTTTATAATTAGTGCTGGTAACAGGAAAAAACTATGCTTTAACCTAAACCATGTTATCGATATTTTTACTATTTTGCGGTCAATATGATCATTATAAAATATAAAATTGTACATTAATATGTAATATCCTATATTTATTATAAATTTAAAATAAATTGATATAATATAAGTTTTGTATATTTTTTTTTCTTTTAATAAAATATCATTCATTATAAATAAACATTAAACACAATGTTGACATTATTTAAATACTAAAAATATCAATAAAATGATTAAATTAAAATATATTTACATTAATTAAATTTAACATGTTGTATTCATAAAAAGGGAAAAAATAATTCATTTGACATTCTTCACTAATAATATTTTTGTACCATTTATTTTATTTAATTATTAACAAAATAATCACAATGATGTCATTTCTTAAGAATTTTATGTAACTAAATAGTCTCTAAAAATTATTTATAATTTATTATTATAAAAATTACTCAAATATTTCAAAATATATGTATAACCAAAAATATTTTTTTCTCATATCTCAAGGATTTAGAAATGTTAATGGAAAGGAAAGTTTTGTTTTGAAATTTTCCTTAACAAACATATTATATAGGTTAATTTCAAGGAATACAATTAAAATAACTCAAAAAATTAGAATAGAGAGGGGATATGGTCGAAAAATTGGTATCAAATGGATTCTGGACAAGTGTCTAGGTCCAATTTTCCCTTTATATTAATGTTTACCCACTAGGTAAACTAATTTTTACCATAATCACTTTAACTAATTTTAATTACCTTAAATATTTTTATTTTTCAAAAAATATTTTGATTGTATTAAAATATAAATATCATACAGTTTACAACTATGTGAATTGATTTTTTCAAATTCAATTCATATAAGTGGAAAAATTATATTTAAATCTAATCCTGCTGATGTGACGAGAATGCTGGGTTTTAGAGTGAAGATTTTGAAATGTTAATTATGTTTTTATCTCTATATACAGTATAAAAATGATTTAAATGAACGAAATTGGATTAATATATATATATATATAATTGAAATATTTTAACTTTAAAACCAATTTAAAATTTAATTTATCATTAAAAATTATTTAAATGAAATTGATATTTTCAACTAAAATGCCCTATTTTTTTTATTATTTATCATAAAATGAAACTTCATAGAAAAATACAAAAAATTAATCCTATATTAATTTTGACATTATTCATTCAAAAATTATTTTTATTTTGAGGAATATTGTTCATAAAATGTACAAATTTTAGTTTTATACAAGGTGATCCATTAAAATGTGGTAAAACTCTATTATGCATGTAACACAATCTAACTCAATGTTTTTTGTAGTGTATGTTTAACAAAGTGTTGTGCTTAAAGGAATATAGAATCAAAATTAATTTTATTATAAAATTAAAATATTTTAAATTCTTGGGGTGTTACATTCTCATCAGCCTTGCTTTCATTATATCCTCTAAATTTAAACATGATCTTTATTATCAAGGGTTTGATTTTTGAAAATAATATTATTGAAAATACCACATAATATATGGGGTTGAAAATTATATTATTATTAATAATGAAAGGAAAATGTTATGGTAAACACAAAACTATGCTTTCAGTTAAAATTACATAAATTAAAACATGGACATGGAAGAGATATCTCAATATAGAGTTCTAATTTAGAGTGATAGAGAACATGTTTAGTTGAATGTTTATGACCGAAAATACTTAAATTTTTTTTCTAAATTGGTCATTGATATCATAAGAATGAATATAATAGAACAAAATTTTTGTATGAAAGCAATTTTTTCCTCAGGCTGAGGAACTTTTCCACCCTTAATAAATTTAAATATAAATTTTCTTCTTTTTCATAAACAGAATTTGATAATTACCTTTTTCCATGAACTACTTCTACTACATTTATTAGTATAAGTTTTATAATATAGTTAAGTAATAAAATAACCTCTAAAACCTAATCCAAATATTATCTTACTCCATTTCATAAATTATTAAATTTTCTAAAATATTATTACCCTACACTTTATATGGAAGGATAGTTAAATTTAAAAATTAACTTATTATTAGAATTCAATCAACATGAACCATGTCTTAATTGTCACATTCCAAACATGTGAATACCTTTCTCACATATTCTCTTAAAAATGGTAATATCTTTAATCACCAAAAAATATTATAAACTTGAATTATTTCTTATTAAATTATTAAAACACATGTTATTGGATATATTATATAAATCCAAAGGTATTGTAAACTCCATAAATGATACCATAATAATATTGTAAAAAAATCAATATTCAGATCCAAGATAGTCTATAATATCGAAATTAATTTATTCAAATCAATCCATTATTTATTCAAACATCAATTTCTAAAAATCAAGAACATGTTAACGGTTAAATTTACCTCAACCATGGGTTTTCCAAATATTTCTACATGACACTAAATCACTTTTTTTGGTAGCATTCAACATATTCTCGAAAATCCATAATGAAATAGTACTATAGTAAAATCCTTATACATTTTATAATTCTCATGATTAGTATCATATTGATAATATTAAAAAAATTATGTAATTATTGAATCCAACTATAATAATATTAATTATTCCTCTTTATCTATGGTAGTGGAAAAAACATGACCATGATATGTTATCATCATTTTGGGTGTGTTTCTTTGAGTCTTGAGATGTTGATTTTCATAGTATCTAATATATATATAGATGAATCACTGTATATTGAAACCCATTTCTTATCAATGAAATCATAAGAATAGGGGTATTTCTATTCACACTATTAGTAAACTTTGAATCATTTTAAGAAAGTATCAGGGTGATTATTTCCACAAATATTACTCGTGGGAAAATTTTTCATTCCCATTTTCCTATTATCCATATTTTTTCAGTTTTCCACTTGTTCCCATGCTTCCCACAAAAGAAATATGTCTTTGTTAACTATTTCGCAATCTCTATAGCACATGATATTATATCCTCAAATGATGATAATGTTTAGGTGATATGTTCCTTCTGATATATGAGATTAATAACATTAGTGAAATAATCATTTTTTCTCATTAGATTATCTAAATTAGTTAGGTTAATATTATTTATTATATAATATATTTCTAAATGAAGACATATAATATATTATATCTTATCACGTAAAATCTTAAATCTAGTGAAATACATAACATAAGTTGAAAATTTTATGTGTAGCTATTATCAGAAATGTATAAATGGTTTATTTCGGATGTTATTCTATACATATCCTAAAAGTATATCACAGTATTATGTTATCTATTTTATGTTTTCCCAAATATGGATTCTATATGTTTTATACTAAACATTCTTTGATACCAACTATAATGCATAGACCTTAGAATCCCGGAGCTAGTGCCAATCATTATTATATTTTCATTATTACCAAGAATCAAATCCAAAAAGAAAATTGGATTTTGATGTTTTGAAAAAATAGAAACATACATGGAACCCATTTTACATTGGGTATAAATAAACATAATACATAACAAAATAAAATTCCATACATCATTGAAACTCATTTAAATAATTTATCCTTATAACCGGTGGAAATGAAATAAAATAAGGGTGAGATAAATTTATTTTTATGGGTAAAATATAGGTGATGACATAATAAATCAATGATAAAAAAATATAAAATGGTAAGTAACAAATAGCTCATTTGATTAAATAAATAAATTAAAAATTATGTACATCATATGATTTTTTGTTCATAGTAAAAATCCCCAAGATAATAATAAATGAAATTAAAACAATGATTAATTATTTGACACCATGTTTCACATTTACACAGAATCCTTCCATAAAGACCTTTTTAACAATATTTCAGATAATACTAGTTAAAACTGATTTAGTTTGGGGAACATTTACTCTACATTGAATACCATTCTCAAAATAGTTTGAAACATACTGGTTTCAAACATGAAGGTTTTTTCAACTAAATTCGGAAAATTAGACTATCAATGCACTGAGGGGAAAAAATAACCAGTCTCAAACAAGAGTTTTTATTATAATGGAATTCATTATATATCTAATAATATATTTAAATAAATAAAAAATGTTCCTTATCAAATATATGTATTGAGTAAAAGATACAAATTTATCAATTCATCTATAGTAAATCAAATATCTTTCAAAGTAATAATCGTAAGTAAAAATGGTATAATATATTGAAAATAAAAATATCTATCATAAAATAAAATTAATATTATAATGAAATATAATTTTCAATGAAAAATTATTACAATAAAGTGATTGTTTAAAGAAAAAATTAATAAACACAAAAGATAGTGAGATTGCAAGATAACTTTTACTAGTTGGTAATTTTCAAGTTAAAACCCCTTGTATGATATTATTAAAAGTAAAACCATAAATACCAAGAAGATAAAAGGATTCATTATAAAAAAATATCAAATGGTTATGTAGACACACCACCAAAAATATTTAAGTGGTATATTAGACATTTATCCACCAAATACAAAAAGTGAGATTTAAATCCCTTACCATGAGTTTGAATTTTCATGTGTGTCTTTATCTTCCTAAATAATAAATTTTTGAAATTTTTTTTAGTTTTTAAATAAATTTAATGTTTATTATTACTTTAATTTCAAGTGTTACAATTTTTTATACAGCTTATTAAAAAATTAATTTTTCGTCGGGTGTTTTATACAAACTCGGTTCATGTGTCAAAAATGACATTGGTAGGTCAACTATGTTCAAAAGGGCCATTATATAAATGTCTCCAGAATAATAATAATAATGATGAAATAATTTTTATTTTTTACACCAATATTTTTTTTTTAAAAATCATGAAATATTATTATAAAAATTTAACAAATGTTACAATCATGGTGATGGTAGGTCGTACGTACTAATGACTAACATTCCCATGATTAAATTATCATTATGTAAAGAATATAAGTAAAATATTATATTTCCATAGTGATAATTATATCCAAAATTCAATTTTATTTTATATAATATACTCTTATATATAATTCTTTTGATTTTATAGTAATCATGTTGTGTTTAGGAGGAGGTAGTCCACATGTCCACGAAAGTGGTTTTCACTTTTTTAGTGTGTGAAAAGGGTAATAAATAGAAAGATATATTATATATAGATAATTGTAATTATCTCATTATTATCATATAGATTTATTTTATGTAAGCAATGTTTAATTAAACCCATACTTAATACATTACATGTAATGTGTGAATGTATCATATCGCGTTGATGAGACAGTAGTCCATACGTCTACAAACGATGTTATCGTATTTCCATAAAATGGTATTCATGATAGTATATATTATATAATAATTAAATAAGTATTAAGAAAACATAAATATGATATATATCATATAAAAACATTGTTTCCATTATAATTACCGAGCATTAGAGAAGGTAATGTAAAAACAAACTACATCATTTCCTTAGGTTGTAGTCCGTTGTTGACACAAACAGAAATCACATTACCTATTTGACGGAAGTGTGTATAGGTGTGATTATAAACCATAACATAAAACGTATTATTTTATTTAGGATAATGTAATTATTATATATTCATGTAATAATAATAATTTAATGGTTTTAGAAACGATTAAACAAAAGTGATCATTGATGAATGTAGCCTCTTTTTCATGTTACTTTATTTTGTTCTCACCAAAGGACTTACTTGGATTTATTTATTCCCATAGTGAGGCTTCTATGTTGATGGGAGGGATATTTATAGAATATTTTTTTAATTATTTTTATTATATATATTTCTTTATTGGTGTGAATAAATATTGAGAGTGAATATTTTTTTATAGTGCATGGGGTGTGGAATTGTTATAAATATAAAAGTGTAAACACTATTGGGAGGTCATAGTTTCCATGTGCGCCAAAAAATAAAAAAATATGTATTATAGTTATTTTATGGTATATAAAAACTCCTCCAAAAAAATAAGTGAATATTTTTAATTTTGTTCCTTAACTTCTATATTTCCCCACTTTTACCATATTTGGTTTTTATTAAGGAAACTATTTTTATAACCTAATTACTTTATCCATTATGAAATATTTAACATGTTAATTTATTTGAAATTTTAAAACCAATTAATTCTAAATATTAAATAAAATTTAGAAAATAAAAAACCACATGTGTGTTTGGAAAATAATTTTGAAAGAAGCACATATAACACACAAATACACTGCTTTCAAATTTAACCCTTTTGATAATGTTCTTAATATTTATGCATAAATATTTTAATTAAAAAATATAAATTTTTACATTAATATATTATACATTATATTTATTAAAATATAAAAATAATTTTGAAAAATTATGAACATTCAGTAATTTTAATTCTTTTAATAAAATTTCAGTTTTTATAAAATTACATTAATGTCAATTTTGACATTATTTAAATATTAAAAATATCAAGAAAATTATGGAATTAAAATATATTAAGTTCAAAGGTATTTAACATGGACTATTCATCAAAAATAAATTAGGAAACACAATAACTCATTTAATTTTATTCACTCTAAATATTATTAGTATCATTTTTTATTTAATTATTTATTAAATACTCACTCTGTTGGTGTTTCATATGAATTTTATGTAACTAATTGATCTATAAAAAATGATAAATTATTATGATAAAAACATGACATTTATCTTTCATAATTATTTTTATAAATGAAAATATAACGTTTTTTACATATCTGTAGTATTTATTAATATTAAAGGTAAATAAGGAATATTTTTTTTCTTTTCCATAATTAATATATTATATAGGTCACATTTAGTGAGTAGTATCCCACTAACTCATAATATTCAATCCAATAGGAGTTATTGTAGAAATATGGTAAAAAATGGATTTTCAGCATGCCTATAGGTCATTTGTTCCCTTAATATTACTATTTAACCATTACATACTCTTTTTTTCACCTTAATCAAAATAATTAATTTGAATTAAATTCACTAATAATGTTGGTCAATTTTTTTTTATCTTATTAGGCTATAATTTTCTTCTAATTCCAAATATTTATTTCTCTTTTTCAAAATTCAATTCACATTAGAGTAAAAAATTAAATTTAAAACTAATCTCTCTAACGTGAAGAGAATGTGGGGTTTTAATCCAAAATGTTCAAATGTTATTTTCTTTTTAAATCTAATTTAAATTTAAAAATTATTACAATGAGATAAATAGGATTAATATGTATATATTTGATCAATTTTAAATTTAAACCAAATTAAAAATTTATTTAAATTCTATTAATTATTTAATAAAAAAAATATTTTTCAACTAAAATGCAGAATTCTTTATTATTAATCCTAAAATAAAACCTCTCGGAAAAATTCCAAGAACACACTTTGACACTTTTTGATATTATGAATTCTAAAATGATGTTTATTTTAATACATAGAAGTTATAAAATGTTCAATATTTAGTTTTAAAATATTATATCCATTAATTTGTTGTAAAGCTCAGTCTAACATGTAATGCAACCTAACTTAGTGGTGTATATAGTATAATATTAACAAGTTATTGTTTATAATGAAATATTGGAAAAAATTAATTTTCTTTTAAAATTAAATCATTTTAAACTAATGGGTTGTTACAAATAATTGACATATGTTGATTTGTTTATTCTTCTGAAATGATTTATTTTTTTAGTTAGTACTGAAAAATATCAACTTTTTCAGATATTGTCATTTCTATTGGTTAAGTAAACTAACTTGAAAAAAAATATCTTATGAATTTATTTTTATAGTGAAATTTGATATATTTTATTTATATTGATATTATTAAATCAATTTGAAACATTTATATTTCGAATTTTGATAGATGTTCATTTTTTCTTAAAAGTTCATTTTTATAGAAATAGTTTATCATTTAATTTTACACATTTATATATAAGCATTTATTCTTCTTTTATATATTTGATATAAAATATTTCATGGGGGGGATTTCAATGTCATATTGAAATCCACAAAGAAGTGTAGTGAATCTCCATCATGGAAGGAAAATCAGGACTTCATTTTATTCATGGCATTTAATGAGCTCTCGGACCTCAGGTATTCAGATGATCTCTTCTCCTGGTGTAACCAACCAAATGGAAACAACTAAACATGGTTTTGTATGGATCTATTCTTGGAAATCATAATTTAACTCTTATAATTCCATGATATTACAGACTCTTACCATGTGAGTGGTCTCTCAGATCACTCCCTTCTTATCAAGGCCTTGACCACCAGAGTTAATAGTAGCAGTTGATTTTTGTTCTCTCACTCCTTGAAATCCAATCTATAATACCATAAATTTTTTAGTTTTTTATGGAACAAACCATTCAAAATAAGCATGTGGACTCTCCCTTATAATAAGAATTGAATTCTCAAGGAAGACATGTTGTTATTGGATGCTAGCCTTCCCTTGAATTTTCTTATCATATAATCGACCAAAGATGATATTGAATATATGGGGATCATGCTCAAAAATTCCTGGGATGAGAAAATCATCGATTATATTTCTCTAAAGAATCACCCCCTTATGGATATAATAACATAACAATAGAATTCTACTAACGAATAGTCAAGGAGTAAATGGTTTTTTTAGGTATTTAAGAACACACAATTTTTTCAAGATTGTATAAAAGAAAGAAGTGGTTTTTCAGACCCAATGTTGACATGGATGATAGAACCATCATGGATGGCCAAGACATGGTGGTATGTATTCAAAACTATTATTTACAATCTTTTCTTGCAGTTCAAAACCATCATATTACAAGAGGATATCATAGGGGAGTGTTGAGATCTTTTGTGGAATTCCTAGATCTTTTTTTTGTCTTTGTAAACTAATCCTTCCAATTAGTGACTAGGGAGTATCAGATCATTGATTAAATAGTCAGCCTTAACCCAGATAGATATCCCAGTTCAATAGGCTTCCCTGGCTCATTCTATGTGGCTTATTAGAACCTGGTAAAAATGCACTTCATCAAAGCAACAAAATATTTTTTTGAGGAGGCTATCGCCCCCGCATGGCTAGTGAGTCGACCTTATTTTTAATTCCAGAGGTTAAGGAACACAATGGGCTCAATAAATATCATCCTACAATCATGTGATATTTCAACTATATGATCTTTTCCAATTTAATTAATATATGATTATCAGTTATCCTTCTTTAATTAGTATTGGAAGAGTAACAAAAATTCATGATGGGTAGATCTATACAAGGCATCATTTATTTATCATAATAAATTATAATAGATATCAAAATAAAGGTGGATATCTCCATTTTGGTCAGTAAGATGGGAATAGATAAAGAGTTTTATATACTCAAGTGGGGGGTTTTATCCTAAATATCGTATCATTTATGGGATTGTCCACATGGTCTTGTGACCTTTTGTATAGATGATTCATTTTTTTTGTTGGTTATGTAATTCATGGGAATGCATTGTGGGTTCTTTAAACATGTTCGGGGACACATTCATGATAATCCTCTTTCTCCAAGCCTACAAATTCTCATGAAATACTCCTTATGATGATCCATTAATAAACAACACTATATAGTAGTATTATCCCACAAATGTTCTTGCAGAATTGTAGTGGAGTGTCTCATATCATGTATATCAATGAAAGAATTATTTTTTCTCAACGGTTTTAGAACATCAATCCTTAGCATAAATTCTATCATTTAGAATACTTCCACTGGTTGTTTATAGATAAAAAAGTCACATCTAACTCTCATCTGGGTGTACAGACATGAGGGATAGCTAACTATAATTTCAATTGGGTATTACTAGGTTCAATTTCATGATGGATTACCTAGGTGCACTTATAAATTCAATAAGGATTTGTGTTCAACAATTTAACAAGATGGTGGACACGATAAAATTTTGTATCTGCAAATTTACAAATAGTTTCATATCCTTTCATGGCTATATGAAATTGGTAAATTGTGTACTTACTACTACAACCAATCTTATTCGATCTAATATTAAAGTTCATATGGTAGTAATCCGTTTAATTAACAAAATATTATCCAATTTATCTAGGATGTGAATTTGAATGAAAAAAACATTGGGCATCATTGTATAGGATGTAGATGCCACTTTAGAAGGTCAATATAAACATAAGGAGTTTTGTATAAGATGCATGCATCAGATGGATAGGTGGTGTGGTAGGTGCTTCAAAAACAAATGTAATGGGGAAACCATATGGATAAAAATATGATCTTGTCTTAGAGCCTCCTCATAAGAAATCATCCCCCATAGGGTTATGGTTGACCCACAAACTCAATATCTTCATCGTCACTCTAGGAGGATAATTGGTAATGTAAATATCATATTCTATAACATTAAGTGGGATGGATTCTTTTTAGGTTATCCATGATACCCTTTTCTATACCTCTATTTTAGGAAGGAAATTTTACCCCCTAGTTTCCCTCTGGTATATTGAAATGAGGAGATGATCAATATTTTTACCTCATTGGAATATCCTCCGACCCGAATAAATGTTTTTTCACAAGTTCTTTTTTAGGACTTTATTTGGGAACCTATATCATTAGTTGCACATGTTATCTCAACACATATAGAGATATGGAATAATGATTTTGAATAAAGACATCCTAGATAATATGATGTTCATATTTTTACAAATCTATAAAAAAAATTTATCCAAGAAAGATCACAGTATGACTTCAAGAACAAAAATGGGATCAAGGTTCTTTTTATTTTATAATCCAATGGATGAATCCAGGATACATTTGTTTTGTAAAAGTAATTGGGATTGAATAATTTGGATTAATATTGGAGGGGAAACTTCCCTATTTACCTATTTATCTTTGGGAACTTCATTTTGTGACCTCTAGTTTCTAGATGTAGAGAAAAAAAATTTAATCAGAAGGAATTTTTTATTATTTTTCTCTATAGGGTGTTATTGTATCTATAAGTCCTTGAATAATGAAAAATATATACAACTATGATGATCAAGGATTTTACTTTATTTTATAATTAAAATCATGTTGAATACATGTCTGGACCTTAGAAAAGGATAGATTCCCCTATCTAATGTACCTCTTGTTCTCCAGCACCTCTTCACTCCTCATATATGTTCCTCCTTGGGTATTGGGTACATTGGTATCCCCACACGAGAGGGAAAATGCTTATTAAAAATGGATCTTGTAGCCTGGAAATGATGCATGGTGGAGGTCTCATTCGGGATCCCAAGGGATCTATTATTATACTGTTAACTTATTTATTAGGTTCTAAAGACTCCATTTAAGAGGAATCATAGCTGCCATTCATAGGTCATATATATTTAATACAACATAATATTATTCTTGATGTAGTCAAAATAGATTCTAAAATTATTTACAACTCCCCTTTTGGTATTTTCGTTACTCCTTGGATATTATCCGACTATATCCCCATGTTCAATATAATCATTCAAAACAATGTGTATTTTCTTTGTACATGAAATGTGGGTAATAAAGTATTTGATTTTTTAGCCACAATGCCCCTTATAGGGAGGTGATGATTTGTTTCTCCTATTTTTGATCCTTCACACCTTATGGCATCTGCTTTGTCATAGGGGATACTCTTTGACATCATTGTTATAGGCCCATGTTGTTTGGACTATATGTCCTTGTACATCATCCAGTGGCCTGGATTTATAGCTTAATAAAATTATGATGATGATGATAGTGAAATCTAAAAATATAATATATGGAAATTTCTTCCATTCTTTATTGATAATGAAATTTATAATATTTTTGTTAAATAAAATACAAAAATTTCACTCTCTTAAATTTTGTATCTCTCAAAAATTCATAATGAAAAAAGTGGAGAATTTTAATTATTATTTCATATATAATATAAATTTGTTTTTAATCATGTTAATTTTTTTAGTGATGATTTAATTACTATAATTTCTCACACAACACAGAAAGAGAGTTTTTGAAATCAGTAGTAAAATCATCTTAATATTTTTTAAAGACTATAGAAATTATATTTTTTGGGTGATTTGTAGTTCCCTGTGAAATTTAAAGATAAATATAACATATTAGGGATGTGTTAATGGTTGATATTAAAATTAAAATATTATATTAATGTCTTTATGTCAAATTATTGGAATATTTTTTAAATTGAAAATGTTGATTTTTTACGAAATACAATTTTTAATATAATTATTTATATATAAAAATTAAAAATTGGCAAATTGAGATTATAAATGAATAGAAATTTATTCCCTCGTCCATTTATGTGCTAATTTTTATCTTATATATAAAATTATATCAATTTAATATTGAAAAGGTTGATATTGTAGTTATTGTTAAATTCTATTAATATAGGAGTTAACCATAATGATAATGATTAAAATGAAACCAAACCCTATCTATTTTCATTGGATTATGATACTTCATCTATATCTTATTTTAAATCTAATTCATGGAAACTTTAAATAATTATACTTAAAAGATATTTTAATTATATTTAAATGTTTTTATACATCCATGTGTGTCCTTTCCCACCCTTATTAAAGGACACCCCTTCTCTATTTTCAGGACAGAAAATTTTTCCAAGTATATTTATCAATCCTTGAATAAATATTTTCTAAACTTCCTACATAGTAGTTTGAGTTTCTAGTATTATAAAAATATTACTCCAATGTCCCATAATAAGGGCTATAAAGCAGGACAACCAAAAAAGAGGCAATTTCCCTATTATACCACTTTCCGTCTTTTTATTATTTTACCTCCATTAAATATTTAACAAAAAAGTAAATTAAAATATATTTCTTTTATAATAAGTTTCATTTTATTAATATCTTTCAATGCATTCCATAATGAGTCAGTTTTCATTGCATGCTCGACCGAGTGTTACTTAATACTAATAATAATATTATATAAAATAAAAATTATCTCAGAAATTAAATTTAACATTTAAATAGAATTAATTAAATAATGAAAATTTATTTTAGGGTAAATTAGTTAAAAAATAATTTGAAATGAATATAAAAACAAATTTAACATAAAATAAATGTTTCTTTAAAAATATTTTAATGCACCAAAGGAATTTATTTTAATAAATTAAATAAATCAATAACAGTTGATGTATTTGTTTTAATCTAAATTAGGAAAATTATATAAATTTTAATTTAAAAAATAAAATAAATTTTTATTATTAAAATTTAAAATTTAACTTAGGGTTAATATTTTATTTTCTAGGAAATTTCATTTTTTTCTAAATAGTGAAAATAGTGAATTATAATTGAACATTACCTTTTCATTTAAATAATAAATAATGTTAAATTAAATTTTTAATTGGTTTTAAAGTAAAAATAGATAAATTATACATATAATAATCCAATTAAATCCATTTTAATTAGTTAAATATATATTTTGGATATATAAAAAATTTTACAAATGTAAACGTTTTCTCTTTAAAAAGTCGCTTTCTCGCCACTCCTAAGAGATTAATTTTAAAATATTTATTTTCCATCACATTTACTGATTTTTAAAAAATGGATTAAATATTTTGAATCATAATAATTTCTAATTTATAATATGTTTTAATTAATTTTTTACCAATGGTATTATTCAATTCAGTTAACATTAATTATAGTGATTAAAGAGAAAATGAGTTTACACAGTGGTTAAAAATTGAATATAAGGTGTTAACATTACTCATCACTTTTACAAAACCAATTTCCTGGTGATATTTCAACATTATAACTTATATTATCAATAAGGTAACATTAATGGGGCCTGGGTACATGAATCAAATGTGGGTAGAATTCACTCTTTCAAAAAAATTACGATTGTGACACTCACATCACTTATAAAAGGCCTCCCACTATTATCTCCACTTAACAAAAAAAACACTTTGCATCTGGCTTGATATTCCCAAATAACACACCAATATCCCACCCCTCATCCAAGATTCATTATATAGGTTATAAATCCACCTTATAAAGGCTTTTGGGTAAACTAAGGGAGGAAACCTGAAGAAAAGGCATTATTCATCAAAAAGTGTTTATATTTTATTTACTTCCCCACCCATTTAAATTATTAATATAACATTATTGTATGATAAATTATTTATATTGAATATAATGATATTTATTATGTTATGTCTATAACCTACATCCCCACACACTTTTATCAAATGGGTTACAAAATCATCATTATTCTGTACGGCGGTGTACCCCTCACGAACTAATGTCGTTTATTTTTTCATTATCTCCTTTCATGGTTAAGAATAATGTTGAAAATATTATTTATATATTAGATATATCATATATATGATATATTTATGATTTTGGAATTATTATATTACACATAAATACATTCTTTCCATTTTTTGGGAATGTCATAATGTTACTCATGTATACGATGGACTGCTGCCTTAAATCGCGATGTGATTAGTTCGCGGTTAACATGGAATGTATTAAGGATGGTTTCAACAAAAATATGTGATATGTAAGACATAAAAATGATATTTTAATGAAAAATAATTATCATTTATATTTTTTTAAAATATGACATGAAAAGGGATATATTGTTAATGATTAAGTAAGACCTACCTTCTCCATGAATGGTGTATTTAATTTCTTATAAAAAAATCATGTATTACATTAAATAAATATATTTATAAAAAATATATATGAAATTTATACCTTTTTTGATATTTTGGATATTATTATATAATTATCTAATTAAGAGGAAAAAAATAACAAGTCAAAACATTCAAAATAACAAGGCATTTAGCACCAGAAATAATGAAAATAACGAACGAATATTAAAAATCGGGTAATAAAATGATATAAAATATTCATATATGATATCATAAAGAGTAATATGTTTTTGGTATAAGTTAATAAGATTTTATAAACCACTATATATTATGTGGATGAAGATATAACCAAAATAAAGACTAATGTTTGATATTTCGTCTCAATTTACATCACATTAAGGATTATTTGTTATTATTAACCAATTCACTATTTTTTTGTATATATACTACTAATTAGGAATTTAATTTAACATATTAATTATTATTCATGGTATTTTATGTTTCAACATGAATTATCTCACCCAACGGGAGTTGATATGAATATTACGAAATTGTAAATGTTATTGTGCAATATCATTTTTTTGTAATTTTTATCTTTATCATGAAAAAATAACCTTATTGTATTATTTTTACATTAGAAATTAAATTTATATTATATATCCATATTTTTAATGGATATTATTATTCCTTGAATCTCATTCAATTTTTACATACTGTGTTTACTTTGTTAGTTATTTCAATAACTGGGGAAATATTGATAAATCTGTATAATTTACTCAATAAAGATACTTGATGGTAAGGAACATTATTTATGAAATAAATCCATTATGATATCAGATAAATTATTCAAACTACTGTGGAATGATTTGGAGACAATTTAATATAATCCCTTCAATGCATTTTTAGTCTCACATGATGAATCAATTGACCAAATCAGGTGGGTTTTTTCTAGTTTGTTTAAAATCATCCTATGAATGATCTGGAACGTAAAGGTTAAATATACTTGGAAAAATTTTAATCAAATATTTAATCATTTAATTCACTAATAATTCAGTATTTTTTATTATCCATGATATTTTTTCTTTGAAAATATCTATAGTTTCATTTCATTCTATGTTTATTGATTAAAAGACATGTGTTTTAGTTATTTAACATTCCATATTTATTATTCCATATCTTTATGTTTGTTTTGAATGTCTGTTATGTTATCTACCAAGTCTTTTTTATTATGATTATTGATTTATGATATAATCTACTATAATTAACCCTTCCTAAGAATTTCATCTCACCATTATTTGGTTTCCATTCCCATAGATATTAATATGAATTCTTTGAATGAGTTTCAAGGATGATATTATTTTAATTTTTTATACATTAAATAATTTTACTAATATAATATTCGTACCATGTATGTAATATATATTTCTAAAAAATCATAATTATATTGTAATTTTTTATTGGAATCTTCTTTCTATGAAAATTTAATATAGTAAGGCTTTGCATCAAGGCTAATAAGGTGGTGGTCATTATTGTTTATTTTAGAAAATGTTTTACCGAAACATTGGAAAAATATATTTATGAAATCAAGGATTACAGAACAAAAACCTATAATATAATTTGAATAATTTTTTTGATGAAAATTCTATATTTATAGTAATCTATAGATTTTTTGGGTATTCAGAGATATATATCCCTCGTTGGATACTACAAGTATACATGGTTCTATCATAGATGAGCCTAGGGGTAAAAACACAAAAACAGACTGTCAATATTGACTCGAGCGTAACCTGGTTGAAGAACATTGGAATTTATTCACAAATTTTTTTAAACTCCTAGGTGTTATTTATAGGATAATTCACATTTTTTTATAACCATTATGAATGAATTGAGTATAAATATTACAAAAAATAATCCATTGATTATGATTATGAGGTTACCAATGCATAAATTTTTAATTTATGTTATGTGTTACACCATATTTGGAATTATAAATTATGATTCATAATTTTAAAATCTAATAAAGTATATAAAATTATATATAATTGTTTCTTAAAAACAATAATGGTATCAATATTCAGGGAAAATGTTTAGATTACCATGATGTGGGTACCAATACAGCTAGTATTGGAACGGAGAAAATTATCTCTATATTGGGAATACTAAATCTGATTTTAAAAAATAACATATCCTAGATAGTCAAACCTATTCCACAGTAAGATTATCTTTTATTAGATCACCTTATTTGACAAAATCTCCCATTGTCTTGTGGGACTATAATTCCAATATGTAGATAATATATGGATAAAGTCTCTAGAGAAGATATTTATTACTTTGGGATGTGATGAGATAGAAAGTATTACACTTATGGTGTATTGTCTCAATGGAGATGCTGATAAATTGTGGTCATTGGCAAAGAATACTAGGGAGGAATAGGTAATAGATCCCATGAAATTGAAATCATTTAAGGTGGAATTAATTGATCAATACTTCCATTTTGAGAAATAAATTGATATGAATATCAATTTCCTTAGCTAAAGTTAAAAAAGAAGAAGAAAGTGTCATGGATTATGAAGCCAAATTACAAGGTTATAAATGTATTGTATGAAGTATATAAATATATAAGATATTAGTATCGACCATTTGTATGATGGCATAATCCAATTATCCTAACGATGCTGGTGTCTCTATATTTTTATTCATACGATGAAATAGTTTAATATAACAAAAAATAGAGATTTAAGCCACTAGATTATACATATTCAAGGGAAACCAAGAGAATAATTGGCCTTCCAAAAACTATGAAATTAACAATCATAAAATAAGAATATAAATTTGAAGAAATTTCTACCTTGTGATAAATGTGTATGGAAAACCCTATGAAATGCATAAAGGGATTGAGATTTCACTATATTGTGGGATAACAGGGTCATCATATTAAAGAATTAAAGGGTATGAAGAAAAAGGAAGATATTTAGTGTTATATAAACAAGGAGACATGACACCATGAAGACAAATTCCTCTAGAATTAAGGTAATATACCAAAACAATTTCTAAGGGGATATGGTTAAGATTATGAGATCACAAGAGTCGAGGTAGAAGAACCCAATTTTGTCGTGGAAGTATCTTAATCATATATTCAAATTTACAAAATGATTTATTTTATTATTGTTCATAACACTTTTATATATCTACCTAGTTTTCAAATAAAATTAATCATTTCCCTTTTTTATATAATAAGGTAGTTATTAGTCCAACCCCCTAAGGGAAGTCTAATTGCAACAAATTATTGTCTAGTGATCCCAATTATGACACATAAACTATGTTTATTTTCTAAAAATATTATCATAAATATGTTTGACTTTCATACAATCCTTGTAATAGAATATTTTTCAAAATAAGAAGAAAAAATATATTAAATGTAAAAGGAAACCATAGTTTCTGAGGAAGATACACAATTCCCCATCTTTAGAGCATAATCATTAATAACCAATTCATATCTATATTCAACCACAATAGCTATACTGAATGAAATTATTCGGTAATAATGGAAAACAACATCTAGAGATGAATGAGTTAATTTTAAAATTGAGGATATAACTATTTTACAAGAGTATATTTATGTATATCCTGATTATTTACCCAAATACCCTTGGAATGTGAAGTTTAGTTTTCCACTTAAATAATACCTAAAAAAAGTATAATATCAATGAATCTATATAAAATGACCCCTATAAAATATGGGCATACAAAGACAAAACTAGGGTAATAGGTGATTATTGATTTATTCACCCTAGGGTTTATCTATAGTGAGACACAATATACTCTATTAATAAGAAAGATGGATACACGAGGCTATGAATTGATTATTAGAGAACAAAATAAATTACGATAAATAACAAGTATATTCTACCTCACATTGATAACTTAATGATCACATTCATATAGACAAATATTTTTCAAATATTGATATTCATTTTTGGTTGGACTAATTATGAGTAAATAATGATGAAATTATATAGATGTATTTTTTAATGAAGTATGAGTATTATTATACTGCAATAATTTAATTTGGATTGAATAATTCACCCCATTTTTCATCATTCTAATAAATATAGTATTCAAGTAATATCATGAATTTTTTTTGTGGTATTCATCGATTAAATTTTTAGGTATGGTAAAATTTATGAGGACCATGTGAATAGCTTTTGTATCATTATTGATACTGTTAAAGGGAAATAATTATATGGGGAATTTAGTAAGTGTTTTCTTGGTTTTAGGATGTTTATTATCTTACCCATATTGTCTCCAAAAATGGAAACTCAGTTTATAGTACAATGAAAAAGTCTTCTAGAGAATTCCCAACACCAATAAATATAAAAATTTATATAGTATCATTGGATTCACATGTTACTATAAACGATTTGTTCATAATGTTTTTCCAATTACATAACCCATTATCCATGACTATAGGGATATGGTATTTTTTTTAATGGTAAAAGGAGTTCATATAATGTTATGATGAACAAAATAGTATATTGGTCACTGATTAGGTTTTTATTATTCTATATATAGGTCATGGGTTTGTGAAATATAGTGTTTCATACAAGAAAGTACTATGTTTTTTCTCATGAAAAAAGATAATGTTATTTCATATGCATAAATAAAATTGAAGACTAACGAATAAAACTATCTAACCCATGATTTTTAGTTAGATGATGTAATATTTTATAGGTAGATATAGATACATTATCTTAATAGTGAAATATGTGAGATATCCATAGATCATAAAATTCTAAAATACATATTTTGATATAAATAGATCAATATGATACAAAGGTGATGACTATATATACTCAATTATTATGATTTCTCAATACACTACCTTCCAAGAATAGATAATATGGAAGTAGATTCATTGATTAGGATGTATCGTAGAGTTATTAACATAATAAGGATTGGGATAGACCCAATATTCCTGGATATAGTATTGCTGGATATGGGATTTACTATGGAAGTGGTGAAATCATGCATTTTTTGAATGATTGGAAACCTATTTTTATTTTATAAGATAGATAATTCATAATTAGATGATAAGATATTTTAGATGAAAATTAAACCTGTGAATAATGGAAAATTATTAGACGTCATTCGTAAAGACTATGTTCTAAAATTTGGGAGTAGAATATGTGTTCCATCTACACCCAAGATAAAAATGGGATTTTTATACAATGTATAGAGGTCAAATTTCTCTATGAACCCCGATAACACAAATTTTACAAGTATTTGAATGAATATTTCTAGTTGGATATCATTAATTTGAAATTTTTTATAATGTGTCCTGATGTTTTATTTTCCATTAAGTGAAAGATATGAGTAGTATTATAGATATGTCATGTAACCTCTTCATATTCTTATGTGGAAATGAGATGACATTAATATGTAATTTTTCAAGGGACTACCAAATACTCCTTGAAAGAATGATGGCATATGGATTATCATTGATCTCCAAACAAAATCATCACATTACCACTCTATAAAATATGAAATAACTATGTATTACATTAGAATGATCTATATTATTTATGTTGTAAGACTTCATGGCACACTATCATCATCTTCTTCTAATATAGATCCCCATTTTACTTCAATATTATGGAAGAGTCTTTAGAAGGATCTTTATACCGAGCTTCATTTGAGCTCTTCCTACAACCCCCAAACTGATGGAATATTTAAAAGGTCTATTTAAATAATAGAATTCATGTTAAGTTCATTCACACTCAATATTCATGGTTGGTGGATTCATTATTTACCTTTTGTGGAGTTTTCATAGAATTATAATTTTCATTCAATTTTTAAAATTGTGTCGTATGTTGCATTTTATAGAAATAGATTTCTTATCGAAACATATTGTGATGAATTTAGTGAATGAAAATATTTAGACACATATAGTTTTTAAGAAATAATAGCAATATTAAAGGCTATATAGGATAAAATTAAATCTTCTCAATGTGGGAAAAATAATTATGTTGTTAATCGAAGGAAATAATTGAAATTCCAACTGGGAAATCATGTTTAACTAAATGTATATCCATGGAAGTCTATAATAATATTTTTTTAAGAAAGTGAATTTGAGCCATACGTACGCTGGACAATTTGATTTTCATTAATGGATTGGATTTGATTCTTATCTTTTAGAAATTACTCTAAATCTCTCAAATTCACATAATGTTTTCGACATATCATTTCTATGGAATTACATGCCATATCCAATGCATGTGATGACCTATTTCAAAATATATTTGGAAACAGATATATATTATTGTTGAAAACCCATACAGATTTTTTATACTATAGAGAAAGTATAGATGACTCATTTGGTAATGGTATCTGGAAGAAACACAAATAGGATGATGCAACCTGGGAACCAGAAGATATAACAAAGAATAATTTCCATCATCTATTTTGAAGGTAAAATAAATGAATCTTTGATGGTGTATTTTTTCTAAGAGGGAATAATATATCACCCCAAGACATTACAATTTACATCATTTAGAATAATTTTTATTTCCATGGTACCTTGAATTACATGAAATTCTGAGTTAGCTTGCATTATATGCAAGACCGAGTCATTCTGAATACTATTAAAAATATTATTCAAAATTAAAATTATCTCATAGCCAATAAATTTAAAATTATAAATATTTTTAATAAACTTATGAAAATATGTGGCATAATTAATTGAATGAAAATTAATTATAAATTAATATAAAATCCAATTAAATATAAAAGAAATGTCTATAAAAAAATCTATACGCTAAAATCATTCTATCTTAACAAATTAAATTAATCAATATTAGCGTATGATATTAAGAAAATTTATATATTATATATTAATAAACATTTTTCTACATTAAACTAATATATTTGATATTCATATAACAATAATATAACAAATTTTTAAATAAAAAGCTTTATTTTTGAAATGGAAACTTTGTTTCCATTTGATGACACAGTCTTTTTAATCAAATTTAAAAAATTTATAAATTTTATTTTAAAAAATTAAATTAATTTTTTAAATTTTAATTATAATATTACTTATGTTTAATTTATTTCATTTTTTTGAGAATTTTCATTTTTATGAATTGTGAAAAATATAGAATTTTAATTTAAAACTTCCATTTATTTAAATATTTTATAATGAAAAATTATTTTTAGAATAAATATTAAATTAAAATTATATAAATTGCACATATAATAGTCCTATTTAGAAAATTAGAATCATTATCATATGAATCTAAATAATTTATTATTTATTATAAGTTAATCATAATGTTTACCAAAATTATTAGTGAAAGAAGATAAAATTAATTACATTGATTTAGGAGAAAATGAGTTTACATAATGGTTAAACCAAGAATATAAGGTGTAAAAGTGACCCAAACCTTTTCCACACCAAATTTAATTTGATTATTCTGAATTTATCTACTATAGTATCGATAATTGAGAATTATTGGGGATTGGGGACATTAAAAAATTGTGTTTGGAATTAACTCTTTCCAAAAAATTCATGTGTGATACTGACCCCACTTGTAAACGACCTCCCATTATACTATCCAATTCCATCGTTAAACATCATTGAATATAACAATCCATATTCCATTAATTAAAAAAAATACCTTCCCCTCATCATAGAGGCATAATATTTATCATAAATCTAATTTAAGATGGCTTTAGTCAAAACCTAATGATGCCAAAAGAAGAGGTAATATTTTCCTAAAGAGTGTATATTTTATTTACTTCTCTACCCCATTATTTATAATTATACAATTCTTATATAATAAAATATTTATATTAAATAAACATTGTTTTTTGGTTTTAAATTTAATACCTCTAAATTCACACAAATCCATCAAATTGGATATAAAATCATTTTTCATATGTATGATAGACTACTGCATCGTGAACTGATGTTGTTGGTTTATTCATTACCACCATTAATGGTTGGGAATAATGATTTAAAAAATATATATATTTATATATTATATTTATGAAATTTATGATATATATTTTTATGATATATTTATTATAAAATACTGAACTTCATGCTTTCCATTTCATTGGAATACGATAATGTTGCTCATATGTACGACGGACTACCGCCTTGCGAAGCGATGAGTTTTTTTCACACTTTATAAGAAATGTATTAAGGGTTGTTTTAATAAACATATGTGATATATATTAGGAAAAAATTATTATATAGTGATAATATACACATATATTATTTTTTTATTCAATATGGTAAGAGAATGGAAATAATCTTCAAGTGTACGTACGACCAACTGTCTCTATGAAAGATGTATTTCTTTTCCAATAAAGTAATTTTATTGATCACAAAAAATAATTATATATAATTAATATATATTATAAATAAACCATGCGTTACATTCTATATAGTTTAATATCATTCCCTATGTAATAGGAATAAATGAAGCAAAAACATACTCGATGAACAAGGTATTTAACACCCAAAACAATGAAAATAATGAAACATTATTAACAGATGTGTGATAATGTGTTATAAGAAAACAATATATATAATCATATACATTATTAAATCTGTATAGTATGTTAATAACATGTTTAAAAACATTTTAAATGAGTTTAAAACTATTACAATTAAAAGGAAGGAATGAGTTAAGGGATTTCAACTCAATTTAAATTTCTGTGATACTTATTTGTTTATATGAACCAATTAAAATTACTGCGGTGTATATACCGCACCTATAACATGTAATATGATTAACAATTTATTATTTAAGGTATATTAAGATTCAATTTTAATTTTCTCACAAAAGTCATTTTGACTTGAAAAATACCAAATGGTGAATCTTGGTTGGAAGTATCACTTTTTTTCTGATTTCTAAAATTCTATATAAAAATAACATTATTATAAAATTTTTCATTTAGAAATTGAATTTACTTGAAATATAAATATTTATGTGTAATTTATTGGATAATTTCTAGAAATGTATAACATATTCTGTTTACATTGAATGATGTTTCATTAACCAGGGAAATATTTATAAATCAGTATCAATTACTCAATATGGAAAATTAATGATGATGTACTTTTTCTATGAATATTATAAATTATAATATATATGAGGAATTATTTAGGAATGTATATCATGGGTTGTGGAAAATTTAAATTAAGGAACTTGATGAATCAACAGTCTCATTAAAGGAATCAGTAGGCTATATCAGATGGTTTTTTACTAAGTATGTTTTGAATTGTCTTGTGAAAGGTCTTAATGGTAATGGTTCCACATTACTGAGAATCATTGAATCCATTATTAAATAATTCTAATCCTTTTATAATTCAGTATTAATTTTTACCCCAGATATCTTTTTATGAAATTATCAATGGATTCATTTCATTCTAAGATTGATGATAAAATTGTATATGTTTCAGTTATTTACATTTACATTTAAATTATATATTATACATATGTTTATATGGACTTAGTATTTAGTTATCTTCCTTTCTTATTTTTTTATGGTTATTGATTAATTATATCATCTGTTACAAGTAACCCTTATGTATTATATGATCATACTACTATTTTTTCATTTTTCTAAGATATGAAGATGAATTCATGGAATGAGTTCAATGGATACTGAGATATTACTTTTTTTATGATTTATTTTATCTTACATATGTTATATGTGTTCCATGTATGGAATCTTGTTTTCTGAAAGTAATAAACTATTATGTACCTTGGGATTCTAATATTTTATCTAATATAATGTAATCAAGAAAGTCCTCAACTTCAGCTACTGGTGGCATGGTCGCTAAAAAATCTATGTTATTCAACATAAAATAATAACTTATTTTTCTTAAATATACTGTAATATTATTATTACTATATAAATATCATTATCTACACTAATTTCTATCAAATGGGATGTGAATGTATCCCTCTAATGTACATGTGGACTACCGCCTCTACATAGTGATACAATTAATTTTCATCACAATCATTCATGGATTATTAATTTAATGGTTGAAAAGTTTATATATTATTTTTAGAAAATAATTATTCTGATTTAAATATAATAGCATATCTACCATCATACCTTCTTATATGTTTTAAAATGATAACATATCCTTTGTGTGCATCTGAACTACCACCACCCGGAATTTATGTGATTAATTTCTAATTTATTCTAATCATGGATGGTAAGAAATATATATTTAATATATATATATATTATATAATAATTATTATTTATAATGGAATTATTATTTAACATTATTTCATTCTGTCTATTGAAAAGTGAAATTAGTGTTCATGCAAACATATATCCTTCCATCTTTATGAAATATATAATTCACTTATATTTGTATATCTCTTTTATAGATGATGTTGAATATATAAATAATGATTATATATCATATTTTCATACTAATTAAAATTATGTATATGATTAAACCATGTTCACTGTTGAAGGACCATAATAATTTATCTTAATCTCATGTGAATATTTTGAAATAATTAACGACAGAAAATTATGATTTTTAAGGAGTTATTAACAAATAGGTGTTAAAATATTATTAGGGGATAATTAAGGATAATATATATGTACATGTATCTTTTATATAATTATATTAAATTTCTATTTATTATAAAGGAGGAAAATGTGTTTTTGAAGCATGTAGATCACATTATAAGGTATTTATGTTTCATTCTCATTTTAATTGATATTTTTAATTATCGAATTTCTATTATTTGAAATTATGTTATCCATTCATGATAAATCACTTAAATTTTCCCTCTATTTTTATTTATTATGATTGAAATTTTATGTTCATTTTCTCTCTTTAAGTACACAAGATACTGAAAGAATGTTTTTGTGGACAAAAATATGATTTCTCTCTTTGATCAAAAATAATTTTCCTTCCATATCTGTATTTTATAATAATATTTTCAAAAAAGATATATTATTTGATGATTTATAAATTATTTTCTACCCATGATTAAAAGTTATATATAATATTTGAAAATTAATCTTCTTATTATTTTCTAAATGAGATGTTTTGATTTTTTTACTCAAAATGTTAATTGATTTTATTTTTTAACATGCATGACATGAACATAATTTCCAACCATCATAACAGAAAAAATTATTTTATGATTCAATTATAAGTGTCCAAGTTTTATATCAATTAATATGGTTTCCAAAATATTTGTGTAATTATTATATTTTAATACCTGGTTTAAAAATGAAAAGGGTATTTTTGAATGAAATATTTAGGTGATATTTTAAAGTAATTTTTCAAATATGATAAAAACCTCTTATTTTATATAGTCTTTAATTAGAATATGTTATCATTGTACAATATTAATTCTTTATCTAAAAGGTTTATGGTTATGATGATAAAATATCGATGAAATTAATTTTATTTTCCATGGGTTATGTTATGATTAATTTTTTTATGATCATGTGCAATTAATATAAATAGATTTATGATTATGTGATGGGTGGGAATTTAAATTAGATTAAAGTATAATTAATTGGGTAATGATTAATGTTTTATAAGAATAATTGGTTAATGGGAGGTTATCCCAAAACTATAAGAGGGAACACATTATTTTATCCCAAACTCAATGTAGTTAAAACTACCAATCTCAATCCTAACATATTATGAATTCCATGGTGGGTATCCTTGAAATATTATTTCTTGGATTATTAATCAAAAATTTACCACGCTTTTGAGAAATGATATTATTCCAATTTAATGATCTCATGGACCTTGTTCTTTGATCCATTTAATTTTTCTTATCTTTTTAATTGTCAATACTTATGTCATGACTCATGTTTTTGATCTATAAATTGATGGGTAATAATTTATAAGGTATTATCATGTTTTTATTCACATTATGAACATTATTTGTTCAAATGATCATTTATATCCCCCTAGAGTACCCTTAAAGTGCATCAATTCTCACCCTTTATAATATTTTCATTTTTCTAGGATATGTATAGATGTTTTAAGTAAAATGTGTCTAAGAATAGTGATTGTTTTAAATAACTAACTGTTAGATTCTATAAAACTCTTATGAAAATGTTTTTAGGGACCATGTCTCCAAATATACTACAGTTTTTGTGTATATCACAATGTTTTGTAACGAATATTTTTTAAAAAAATATTTAATATTTATGTATGAAAACAATGGGTAACTATTATTTTTTATTTTGACAACATTATTGGGATATTAATGGATTTATAAAATCCATTTCACTATATCACTAAAAAATATAAATTTTCAATCACTGAGGTGGGGATCTAAATCAATTTTGGAATTCTCTTCCTAGTACGCTATATTATTGAGTGAACTGAATTAAATTTTTCATCTCAAAAATTGTTTTATATTTCATAAACATTTTTGAGATTGAGGAAATATTCTAGTTTGATTGAGGTGATTCTTTGATATTCATCCATTGTGGTTATCCACTATTAACACATATAAATAAATTATCCCTTTGAAGACCCATAATAGATTTTAATTTCCTTTTAGGAAGCCACATTATAATCCAATTGAACTCACAAAAGGTTACTCTTATATACATTTCATAAAGATAGATAATTATGAATATGTGGGAATTGGGGTAATTTATATCTTATAATTTATATAATATGCATTATATAGTAATACAATAATTGGTTCCCATTTATTAAAATGTACAGAATTAATTTTTCATATTGTAAATACATTATATTCCATTTTGTATAAATACAAAAATTGAGGGGGATTTAAGTCTTCTTTATTCTCATTTATTTATTTCTAGAAACATATAAAAATGGAATAGTATATATCCATTCAGTATATTCACCTATAATCTCATTCTATTGATCAAATAAAATAAAATAAACCATATATATATAAAGAATAAAAAGGAAATCAATTTAATTTATTTAACCAATTATGACCTGTGGATTAGCTTGAATATGTAAACTAAGTTGGATTATTCATTATAGTTTACTATATGTGAAGAATATTTTCCATATTTTGAATTACATATCATTTATTTTACAATATAAAAAAACCACTTCTTAGTATCTTTAATTTTAAAATGTCAACCCACTAACCAAAATCCTCAACCAACGTCCTTGAAAATACTCATGTTTTCCACAACATCATTTATATATTTTTTGGGGATATAGAATCTAAATAATCCAATTAAATTTGTTTCTTGATTTTAGGATAACTATAACATTGCAAAAATTTTACATATGTGATAATAATTTATTAAAATTAATTATTCTGATGGTTTGAAATGTTTAATAGGCAAGTGAGTAAATTATGATAAATTTGAATGCTAGAGATGATAATGACTGAATATTTTATCTCCAAAATTAGGTATAATAGAGTTAAAATTTATAATAATTTTATAAATTTTAGCACTTTTAATTTATGTGTGGATATTTATTTGTATATATGACTTCACACTAGAGACCAAACGTATTGATGTGGGGGTTCCATCTCACATTACTAAATTTTTTATTTTCACCCAAGTACTTTTTATTTACATATTTATGGTTTTTAGTTTCCCATTATTAAATAATTTCACTAAATATATATTATCTACCAATTAAAAGACAATACATTAAAAATATCAAAATTTCATTATTTTAGAAATAGAAAAGAAAACATGTTTATATTATTATGGTGAATTTTCATACACATATCCAAACATCTAAATTTATTTTTGAGAATTCATGTCTTACAAAGATACAATTAACTCAACATCACAAAGAACTATATCCAATAAAATGAGGCCCAATGGGGCCTCTAAAAGTTATATAACTTAGGTAAATATGATTGGATCACCCCTCTAGAATTGGGCTATAACATGGGATATATATGTTTAATTTGGATAATTCCAAAAATAATTGGAAGGAAGAATAAAGGACCCACATTCTAAAAAAATTAATATTCAAAATATAATGGATAATTTAGATATTTATGTCATTCAAGAGGGTTGAAAAAAAATTGGATAGTTCACCGATACACTTAGGTCATTGCATATATTTTGGTATTATCTTTTGTAATGATACTATAAAAATCATTATCTCTAAAATTACTAAATTAATCTTGATTATAGGGTTGAATATGGGCTATATGGATGTTTATTAATAAATAATATGGTTTCCTACCCTGCCATAGATTTTTAATATCGTTGTGATCAATTTCTAGAACTAGATGTAATGCTTATGCTTTATCTTTTCAATCATTTTATAAAAATTTTAGTTAGATACTTATATGTTTTGTCTCCATATTCTCTTCCCATTTAAATTTTTTGTAACAATATTTGACACTCAAACTCACATGATAGTGTTTTGGGGTACCCATGCTTTTTATTTTTGTAAGGCCCCAAATTTTTATGAAATATTCCCCTGTTAAATAATTTGATTTCTTTGATAGCTTTTGTTTCATACAATAGCAAGTTTAAACAAAATGTATAACTTTATTAATATATTATGGGTTTTTTGAAACCATTACATTAACTTGGATGTTATCAATTATAATAACTAATTTATGAAAAATAAATGGTCTACACATTCATAAAATAAATTCATTATTTAACTAATGATTAGAATTAAAAACAGAAATTATTTTATAATAAATGTGATGTATTTATAAATAAATTTTTTTTTCTGTGTATGCATACTTATATATATATATATTCCAATTACGTAATGATTTTAATGAAATGCATATATTATTTAATTTTTAAAATATTTTAATCATTCTGAAAATATTTTTCTAAGAAATATATAAGAATAAATCATGTTTTATTGTTAACAATGTTTTTTTCTAAAAATAAGATTTTTCTACATTTTGCATACTTTTTTTAAAATTAATTTCTAAATTTTTTATAACTTGAATTAGATAAAATGAATTACATATTAGTAATTGGGAGGTTTAAAATTTTTATTTAACACCATTTTTAGTCAATATTAATAGTAACCAAAATATGTTTTATCACGTTAGTAAAAGGTTTACATGGTATGTATGTAATAAAAATATGAGATAATAATATAATGTTTCATTAGAATTATTATTTGATGAATTTAATGTGACACTAACCACATAAGGTTTGAAATTGTTTCATTTAATTGGAACTTGTCCTTAAAAATGATTAATATATTATTTAAACCAATGGAAGTGAAAAAATGTCTTTCTATTCATTTTAAATATCATATATGTGTTCACATAAGGAAAAATTAGTATGCACAAATATTAATAGTAATTTTTTTCCTAATTAAATTATACTCAAGTTAGTGATTTATTTATAATTTTTAGAAATTAAATAGTTACCTAAATCTCTTACCTAATGATGTTATAGTAATTATTAAAGAAATTGTATTAAAAATAATAAATTCATTATAATTTGAGATAATTAAGGTGTTCAAAAAATTTTCTAGGTGACTATGAAATGATAGGGATGTGTTAAAATAAATGGATCTAATTATAGGTTTTTTAGTAATGATATTAATATCAATGAGATTAATTGTGTCAAAATTATCCCAAATGATATTTTATGAAAAGAGTTTTTTAAAAAAATTTATAAAAAACATAAATACCCTGAATGTAAAAATATGGTCAATATTACAACTAATAAAATAGAGTAAAATAATATTAAAATTAATTCACCACCCACCTTTAAATTTATAAAATTAAAGAAGCATTATTATTATGCCAACTAGTGTATGAATATAATGGGATTTTATGATCAGTGTCAATAACCTCCTAATCCCAAATAAATAGGGAAGTCTCATTTGATCACAACTGTCGATGTGGGTTATGAGAGTGAAGTGATGAATGGTAAAATTATCTTCTATTCTAGAACAAGGGTTGTCTTATTTGATTCTCAGTGCACCAGCTTTTTTATATATAATGAATTTTCTGAGGGTATCACCATATCACCTGAAAAAATAGATGTTGAGTTTGTTATGAAAATGCATAATGCAGCAATGGTCACATATAAAGTTTATAGTTCTTCTATTATTTATGTTTGTGGTAATGTTCATCCTTTAAATGTTTTGATTCTCCCTTTAGTTGAAATGAATTAAATTATTTTAATGGATTAGTTTTATCTATACAGAGACTAAATTAATTTTTGATGAATAGAAGTCACATTTCACATTCCAAATGATCCAATATTAATTTATCGATGAATTTATAAATTAAAACTTCTAATGAAAATTTAATTCATATTGTGGGTCTAAATTCCAATACATGAAGGTTATCTATCTCTGATGGTTGAGGAGAAACTAAAAATTAAGGATACACTTAATATATGGATGTTTTTTTTGTATTTCCTGAATAATTTCCAAGCATTCCAAAAAATACTGATGTTGAGTTTACAATTGAACTCATACCTGGTGCCAGGCCAATATATAATACTCAGTATAGAATGTGACTATGTGAGTTGTGGGAATTGAATAAGAATCACGTGGATAATATTTATAATGGAATCATACACCCTAGTTAATAACCATGGGGAGAAAATATTCTATTTGTTAAGAATGATGATTGTTCACTGAATAATTTCTTTAATAATTTGGAGCTCAAAAAATTATAATACAAAATAATTTATTCACCCCCATATTGATGAATTATTTTATCAATAATGTGAAGCTCAAAAAATTCCCAAGATCAATTTTCATTTCGGATACCATCAATTCTAGGTCAAGAAGGATGGTATTCACAAGATATCATTACCAACATGGTACAAACATTATTAAATTATAGTGATTCCATTTGGTCTTACTCATTACCCCAATATATTCATGGAATTAATGTATAGTGTTCGTAGAAGGAATGTTGATCAATTTTTGGTGTCCTTTAGAAATGATATTATTTTTCATACAATGAATAAAAAGTGAATGGAGATTACTTGAGGATTGGGATGAAGACCCTGATGAAGTATAAGCTTTTTAAAAAATTTCCCAAGTGTGAATTTTAGATTTAAAACATTTTATTTTTGAGTTAAAGAATCAATAGTGAAGGGTTGTTGGTAGATACCTCAAAGATAGAAGTTATTGAAAAATTTCTTAGAATAACCACAATGACAGAAATCCAAAGTTTTCTTAGTTATTTTGGATATTATTGAAATCTTCCAATGATTTCTTAGTATTTTATAATCCGCTAAACATGATTACATAGAAAGAAGTTATGTTCATATCAATTTAGTAATTTGAAGATAATTTCAAAGTGATGAAATGATGGTTAGTCATTTAACTTACTCTCATGCTACTCAGTAGTTAAGAATGTTTTTTGATATATAGTAATGAATTGAAGAATTTTTAGGGATGAGTTATTATGAAAAATGATATGGTGATATATTATACCTTACGACAATGGATGATACATGTGAAAAATTACCTGGATCATGATTTTTAGTTAGCTATGTTATTCTTTTTATTAAATATATGGATCCATTATCTCTATGGAGAAATGTATGACATATATACTGATCACAAAATAATAAATTAAATTTTCACTCAAAATCATTTAAACATTATCCAAACAAGATGTTAGGATCATATTATTTATTTTTAATTATCAATTAATTTTTAAACTATGAAATTAATGAAAGGTTAAGACACGTTGAAATGAAAGGATATAGGTTATCTATGAAGAGGATACAAAATATAAAATGTTTATGGAATTAAAAATGATGTACATGGAATCCATAAAGGAAGGGGAAAATATTAACTATATCATATTAATGTTCAACAAAATGATCCATGTGAATATCAAAGGGGAAAAAGAGGATGATATAGAGATGAAAAAATATTGGGAGAGATGATCTAGAGTTTAGGAATAATTTAGATAGAAAAATACGTTTTTGGAATTTGGTATTTGTCCTAACCATAATATAGTTGAAGAATGAGTTATTGTATGATGATCGTAGTTTATAATTATTTATTCACCATTAAGGTACAAAGATATAGAAAGACATTATGGATAATTTATATTTTGGTAGAATTAATATGGATTTTGTAGAGTATGTTTCATGGTTCTTGTTTTTTCATCATGTAAATGCTATGAGATTTAAGTTTAAGGGGATGTTTCTACCATTATCCATACTTAAATTTAAATAGAAAAACTTCACTATGGATTTTTTTGATCGAATCCCTAAAAAATCTAATGTATATAATGCTATATGGGTTATAGTCGATCACTTTAAAAAATTGACACACTTTATTACTATTAATTAATATTTCCCTCTTAATTAGTTTCACTGAATACATATTAAATTAGTTTTAATATTTCATGGAGTAACACATTCCATTGTATAAGATCAATATACAAGGTGTACGTTGATGTTTTGGAAAATTATTCAACAGACTCTGGATACAAAGTTATGTTTCATCACATTTTATCATACTCAAACATATGTTTTATATTTTAGGACTATTCAAACTATAGATAAACTGTTGAGATCTTTCTATATTAATTTCAATTGTGTTTTGGATGAATAGCTCCAATAGGTATAATTTTCATATAAGAATCGCTTTAACTCAAGCATTCGAATGAATACTTATGAATCCCACAATGAAAATAAGTG
The DNA here is from genome assembly GCA_963277665.1 of Viscum album. Classification (NCBI taxonomy): domain Eukaryota; kingdom Viridiplantae; phylum Streptophyta; class Magnoliopsida; order Santalales; family Viscaceae; genus Viscum; species Viscum album. The sequence continues at coordinate 1,956,329,578 of OY728125.1, forward strand.
TATAAATCCAACATATTCGAATGAAGGTAGGGAAAGAAACATATTCTAACCTAATCTAGTTGAGGAAATGGAATCAAAGGATAGATCTATTATGAAGCTCATAATAGAATCATTGAGTCGACAAAAAATTTATTCACAAAAATAATGAGAAAGATATAATGTTTATTGTGGATAATAATTTATTCCTATGAATATCCCCCTTGGATGATAGTGAAGAGATTTGAAATGAAGAGAAATCATAGACCTCAAAATATCATTCCATAAGAAATTATTTATCATATCAAAATGGTAACTTATTGTTTGGGGCATCTACTGAAACTTCCACAAGTACTTCATGTGTTCTTTATGTCCCTCATATAGAATTATTTACATGATCCTTATCATTTACTATACTCATAGGTCGTAATGTTGGTGCAATATATTTCTTATTAAGAACAAGCTATAAAGATTCTATATCATAGAGAAAATGTTATAAAAATCTAGACCACATTCCTAGGTAATGTTTAATAGTAGAACAACAAAATTACATAAGTTATGTTGAAACATTAGGTTTTGATGAGGAAGAGTTATCATCATATATTTGTATATGAATAAAGAATTTGGATTGAAAATTTTATTTTAACGTGGGTAGAATGTAACATCATCAATTTTATGGAATTTTTATCTTTAAATAATTTGATTTCTTAAAGATATTGCAATACATGAAATAATGAGTTTGAATGAATTGCGTAACATCATTAAAATATTATGTATCCTTTATCACCTTGTTGTTATATTATTATTTATGAAAAATAATGATTATTTTATAAAAAATATATGCTCTATAAATTTATGAAATAATTTAATTACTTATTAAATGATTATAATTAAAAATAAAATATATTTTAAAATCAAAGTGATGTTTTTAGGGAAATTTTTTTTGTACAATTTATTTTATGTATATTTATTATATTTTTTTGTTATTTTAATGAAATTTATATATTATTTACTTGATAAAATATTTAATATTTTTGATAAGTTTTTTTCTAAGCCTATGATAAGAATAAATTCTATTTTATGGTTAAAAAATATATTTTTTCTTAAAAATTGGATTTTTTTTTCACATATTGCACACCTACATTAAAATTATATTCAAACTTTTATTGGAATTTAACTAGATAAAATTATTTGAATATTTTTAATTAGGAGGTTCAAATTTGGTAACTAATCCAATTTTGTTTTTAGTCAATAAAAATATTTACCGTTGTAAAATTTACCATCTCGGTAATTGGTAAATCTGGATAATCTAGATTAATAATATTTGATATTACCATAATTTTTTGTAAAAATATTATTTATTGAATTAAATTAGACCATTATCACTTATGGTTAGAAGTTGAGTCATTTAAGGTCATCTTTTTCATAAAAATGACCTATATATTTTTTTAATCGAAATGGAAAAAATGTCACTCACTTACTTATAAATATCATTTATGATTTCATATAGATAAAAAAATTAGTTTTGAACTAATATTAATAGTAATTTTATTCCTAATGAAATTATATTCATGTAGTAAATATATTTCAATTTTTAGAATTTATATAATCGCATTAAGGAACTACACGATGATGATGCATTAATTATATTAAAATTATTAAATATTTTATAATTTGAGATAATTAAGGTAATCCACGAATCTACTAGGATAATATGAAATGACAGTCAGGTTTGAATTTTTTTTTCCAATTATATGTTCTTTATTGATGTTGTTAATTTCAAAGTAATAAACATTTTCAAAAGGTACACAAATGATATTTTATGGATAGCATATTTTATTAAATTATTTAATAATCATAAAAATATTAACTAAGTACGAATGGGGTATGTTATAGCCCAAAATATAATAAATGTGTAATTAATGGACAATTTTACAAATTAAAAGTAAAAAAATACAACCTTTTAATTTTGAAAAATTAGTTACCATGGTTAAAACTAAAATATGTTAACTATAAGTTTATCCCAATGATAAGGTTTTTTATTAACCTAAATCTTGTCTAAAATAAATTTATTTATGGGGTTTAAACCCAATCACATATTATATTCAAATACCTTATCAATATTGGTATTTTATTGAGATTGAAAATTTTTATATGTTAATCTTATGAGAAATTCCAAAAGTGCTCCTAAATTCTATTGTAAATGGACACAACCTATCTCACTTCATTACAACAAATATACCCTTCTATATCTCCCATACTATAACAATTCTCTTCTAAACTCCTATATTTACATATTATAGGTTCAGGTCATCCCAAAATAAAAACCCTAGAGACATTTATGGGAGATCTAAAGCAATCATTCCAAATAAACGATAATTGATCTATCCAATCACTATATTTTCACTATTCTACATTTACACATATCAATCTAAATTTTTTTTCATAAAATAATAAATTTAGTATCCTATATATGTAAAAAAAATTACTATTATTATGAACACACCATTATATATCCTCTTTCACATCAAATAAGATTTGAATGTAACACTCTTGCATATATATGACTTACCATCTCCATGTAGTGATAAAATTAATTTTGAATAAGTATATTTTATGTAAGATTATTATGATGGTTTTAATGTTTACATATTATATTTTGGATATAATTTTACCTACCTAATAAAAATATCATTTTTACCTTCTTATCATCAAATCTTTTTAGAAACGATAATTTCGTTCGTGTGTACGTATGGTGTACCATCTCCATTATGTGATGTGATTATTTTTTCATTTATATTTAACATAGATGATAAAAATAATGGAATTAATTAATATAAATTATTTCTATAAAATATTAATGATTCTTTAAAGATGTATTATTATTTACCATTATTGCATTTTATCTGTTGAAAAATAAAAGCAATGTTCATGCTAACATATGACCTAACATCTCCATGAATGGTGTAATCCATTTTTCTATATATAATTTTTATGAATGACTAAAAATATGTATATAATTAATATATATAAATTTTATACCATGATTAGCATTTTAGTAATTAGGTACCATGATCAATTTAAAAGCACTAGGACTACTAGACCAAAACATTCTTAGAAAATGAAGCAGTTATCAGCATGAACAATGATTTTAAAAAAATAATAATAAACATGTAAAAATATATGATAAATAAATAATACATGAATGATATATAAAATCTTAATTAATTAATTTTAAATTGATCTATATTCATTAAACAATTTTTTTACATGAACAATGAAATGTGAGACTACTGATAAGGGTTTATTTCACAATTTCATCATTATATTGGATTACATATGTTTATGTCTCTAATATGGAATATATTCTCTTATAAATCCATGTTTTGTAAAAATATTTTTAATTTTTGTTTAATATTAAACTAAATAACTAAATATTTTTTACATGTGTCATACTTTTTTAAGAACTCTTCAAAAAGTATATTTTTTTTCAAACAATATTCTTTGTCACTTTATTAATAAAAATATGAAGGTAATGTTTTTTAACTTTTCAAACATGAGTTAATTTTCAAGAAATAATGATTAATTAATCATTTAATGCTTCTATTGTATTAATGGATGTTTATTTTCTAGGAAAAGGTTTTCCTTTATAATTTCATGGATTTTTAAAAATTATATCATAATAGAAAGGATATTTTCCTCAAATATTATTTCAAGAGGCCTTTCAAAATCATCTCCCATATAAAATAACAATATTTGATATTAATTATTCTTTTTTAGGGATATGATACAAGGATATCATACTTATTCACTCTCTATATGATTCATGTTTATTATGGCATAATTTTTATGAATTTCATTTATCTTCCCCGAGTTCCGTTATGATGAATTTTTAATGAAACCCATTTTTTATGGGTTATTATATATGATTTATTATATTGAGGAATAAAAATGTATTGTTTTCATTATGGGATGTGTGAGACCTATATATATCACCAATTCATTCAGTAATTAATTATATCACATGAGATTGTTATGGGAAAAATTCCAAAGTGCTTGATATGTTATGGGAAATAAGATGATGTGCTTGATCTGTTACAGGAAACAACTCAATTTGGTTTATTTTTTATGGGAAATAGGTGTTGATTCCAAACATCATGGTCTTGGAATTTAACCTTAACATATGAAACAGTTTTTATTCTTATAAAGATTACAGGCACATATTTATGACATGCTATTATAGTTCATGATTTAGTTATTATGAATCCCCATTGTAATGATTCATTCCTTTTGTAATGTTAATTTTTTATGCCATAAATAATTATAATATACATTTTAATATTATGAATGACCTTATTAATTTATGGTAAATATCTCATTTGATTATTCCTATATTATGGTTTTATATTATTGTTAATTCTTATCTCCCATTTTTTCCCTTACTATTCATCAAAGATCACCCTTTCCATTTGTTTCCATTCCAAAGAATATAAAGAAATGTATTAATTAAGAGATGTTAAAAAGGTTTCTAATTTTTAATAATTATGTTCGAGAAGGTATATATATTTTATCAACCAATAGTTTATATTTCCTTGTTTCCAAATGAACCATACATGCAGAATCCTCATGCATGTATTGGTGTAATGCAAGGGATATTCATAAATAAATTTGTGATATATATGTATGAAAACCCTAGGTCATTATAATTTTTCCCAAATAGTTCACCACTATTTCATATCCATTTCAATCGTGGAATTTATGAGGATCATACCAATATATTGAACTTATGTACACACAAAAATAACTATTCTCATTCATGGAATGGTATTATAAAAAAATGATTTACATAATTTTATAAAACATCATGTTTCTCTTGTGTTTACTTGAGGATTTTGATTTGTTATTTTGGATGAAAATCACATAATCATCAGTACTAACCGATGAATCAAATTTCATTTTCTTCAAACCCGAGGATTCCATTTTATAATTAATAAATTACCATGTTTTAGTTATTTTAAATCAAGGATTGAAAATATATAAAAATTCCTTGAAAAAATAATGAATATGAATCATGGGAATAACTCACATTGATCATCCTTGACCAATTCATTTAATTTATTGTTTCTTTCCTCAAATGTATAATATCCAAATACCTCATAAATCCAGAACACCTCCATTTTCTTGAATCCCATTTAATTAAAAAAAATTAAATATTATTTTAAAAATAATTATCTAATTCTTTATTTGAAGGTGACCTAGTTTTCCTATAATAATTTAGAAATTCTATTAAATAAATAATTAATTAATTTAATGTGTTCTGATAGCATGATCATGTGGTTACAACAGCGAAGTATCTCCCCATAAATAAATATATCGTCATGGTTTGACCACAAAATGTATGAAAATATTCATCGTCTGTATGGTATTCATTGAGATGGGGGATACATAAATAAGTATATTCTTATGTTTTGTCCACAAGGTGTTGGAAACTTTCACCAAATCATGAGGTATCCATTAAAACGTGTGTTCACATAAGAATTATATTCCACCTATTTTTCCGTTAACATTTTCATGATTTTGTTCTGTAAACATACATTTTAGGAATAACCACATGGTGAGGAGAACTAAAATCATTTTTTTCATATTCTATTGAAAAATACCCACCACTTCATATCCTCTGGGAGATAGATTACAACTTACTATGTGAAAATCATTCACCCTCCTCTAGATACCATTATTTTAAAATATCAATGGAATTTAACCAATAATGAATAAATAATAATAATAACCATAATAATGATGATAATGAAAATAATAATCATTTAATTATTGTCATACATGAAAAGTACATTATAGTTGTAACATAGTGGGTAGACACTGAAGTTCTATTGTATATGGACCATTATTTTCTTGAACCCTTACATTCTCATTTCCTATATGTTTATGGTGTCTAGTATTGTTTTCTGGTATTCTTGAGGTTTATATACGTTTTTTGGTTTGTTTTTTTATTTTCATCTAGAATCATGATGTAATCATCTGGAATTGTGGAATGTTTAGTTAGCTAAAGATTTAGGTATTAATGTAATATGTTCTTGTTGTAGAATGAATCTATAAGGATTATTCTTATATAAGAGAATTTTTATGGGTTAATATTAAATTAATTCCTTCAATTTAATCTTTTGTGGGATCCATTATAGCATGATTAGTCTTATCGATAAGTGATGTTTTGATTGGATTTGGTTTAATATTATATTGACTTTGTATTAATATCATGTGGGGATTGATTACACATTGATTATAGGTAGATCTCTATGAATCTTGTGTGGTTTTATTCCTTGGTTATTTCTTCTAAGGGAACATCAAACCATAGTTCATACATTGTTCTATGAGCATAGTATGGGGTCGATCATGTTGATGGGGAATCCTGGGAATGATGTATTCATATATAAGGGTTTGAGAATTACAGTGTGATGAGATTTTCTATGATGATATCCTATTTATTATCATTTAATAAATTTCTCTCATTATGATGAAATGGGGTGCAACATTGGGATATTTCTCCATGATCTTCAGATCCTGGATTTCTGTAATGTATCAAATCCATACCACATCATTGCATAGTGATTTCAAAATTTATCTATGAATTTTGGGAGCCTATAAAATAAATTTTATTTAATATTTCTTCAATAAAACTCTATGTAGTTATGGGAGTGTTTTTTATGATCATAGACTTCTATGATTTCTCTTTAAGAATTATATATATTCAATGACCAATTATATTCCAAGGTATTCTTTCACTATTTTCTTCTCTTTTTTCTTATGTTTTTTCTTCTTAAAAATAATAGAGGTCATATTATCTCAATTTTATGGATTCATCATAAATTATATATGGTGGTTTAAAGATGGGATAAGGTATCTGGGATTTTCTAAATCATCATGGGAGTTTATATTAGTTTTCATCATCCATCATCTTATTCATTCTCGTTGACATTTCAATATTCATTCCAATGTATGGGAATTAAAGATTCTCTTGTTTTAATAATAGTGAGTGTGGTTTTAATATGTTTTAATTTTATATTGTTATCTATTTTATATTAACCTAGGGAAGATCATGATACCAAAGTAATGAAATTGAAAGAAGAGTTATGTTTTACTTAGGATTATTTTTATGTTTGTTTTGTGGGGTTTTAATATTTTTTAGATTGTGTGGTAGTTTTTTTTCCATGATTTAATTTTTTTAGTATCATTTCTAAATTTTATTGGAAATATAAATATGATAAGACAAATATTATTCTAATAATTTGGTTAATAATTTTATATGTAATTTCCTTGAAATGATTAAAATATAAAATAAATTCATTGTGTATAAATAAACAATAAGATTGGTAATAAGATGTTTATATTTTATATCTACTAATGTGATTAATAAACAATTAAAAAACATCAATATTTTAATAAAATAAGATGTTTCAAGAATTAATATTGTTGGATGGATATGTTTTGTCCTCATTTTTATTAATCTTTTATGAATTGGTTAAAAAAGTGGTGACTATTTAATATCATTTCTTAATGATTTTATCTTTATTTTTATAAAATATATTTTAGAACCTTATAATCCTTTTTATTTTTTAAATATAATCCTTCTAGGTTATTTAAAAAGTCTAATGATGAGAATTTTTTAATACGTTTTCAGTGAAAACTTATTGTTCTTGATGGTGGGATAGTTTGGATAGTGTGGAATAGTGTTAGGGATGATTCTGTGGTAGTGGTATTTATTTATGTGTATTGCATAAACTATAATTAAATAATTCATAGATACCATTTTCAATATAATTTTATTTTGTATGATTATTTAATTTATGTAATTGAAATTCTCATAGAAGATGTTATTTTATCTTAGAGCATAGTGTTTTAGAATTGTAATTGGATATTAAATTAATTGATGGGAATTATATATAAGAAATTAATAGTTATTAAATAATTTAATATTTACATGATAAACAAAATATGTAATGGAATAATGGTATGGGGATATGATATTGTTAATAATTTTAATGAAAATTTAATCAAATCTATTATGTAAATAATGTGCATTAAATAAGTGCAAATTTTGGCTCTGAACAAGGTACTTTAGCATAGGCTAATAATTTAGAATTTTATATGGTATATTATATAATGATTTTTGATAGGTAAAAAAAAGTATGTGATAGTATTGGATCTTAATGATTATTTTTTCTTAGATTTTATTTTGCATTCTAGGGATTAGAGGTGGAAGATGGGCTGTTATTGGTAGTTTTAATAAAAAAATGTCATCATATAAATGTTTTTTACCCTTCGGATAGTTTTTTATATTACTTTTTTTTATATGGGTTTTTTATTTGTTATTATCCACCACCCTAGTTGGATAAATTGATCAATACATGGACAAGGCCTTGGGATCCATATGTCCTTATATATAGGTTATCAAGAATAGAAGGGGTTGTCCACTCACCCTACTCCACTATCTGTTCACAAAGTGGTATGATATGTGTGCATTTATGTCCAATGATCTACTAAATTTTTAGGGCGTGTACTAATAATGGTTTTAGTGGATCATGGTTATGAAATAAATTTATATGGAAGATATTGAGGGTTGACGTTATAGTTTTTATGTGTCTCTAGGTTTTGATTTCTTAATGTTATTACAAGTGTATTTTTGAAAATGATATATTTATATAAGGTGATGTTTTTTTATATAAAATTTAATTGCTCTCAGTTTTACGATAAGATTTTATGATTTGATGGTTATGTTGTTTTTTATTAGTTTGATGTGTTGATATGATTATATGGATGGGTAGTGTCACTTATAATTGGGAAGTTACACTAATACATGTGATGCTGGGGTATTGGGAGAATAATTTTCTGGGAAAGTAGAAGTGAGATAACATTATATTTATATATGGTTCCAATCATATATTACATATATCTATCTGATATTTTATTACTGATCCTTAATAAGGATGTGTATATAGTTGACAAGTTAGGTAATGACTAGTTTTCAATAGTTATTTCACTATTTATTTAGAACATTTTATCCTAACATTAATGAAAGGTTTTGGGGTGTATCCTTCAAAGTATACATTTATTCTCTCCCATATATATATATATATATTCCATGTCAATTAGAGGGATCTGATGATTGATCTAGGGCTTACTAGCTAATGGGAATTATTTATGATTAGTTAGTGAATGTGTATTATTACCATAGCTATTATGTATATTATTTCAACATTTTTTTTTAATTTACGAAATCTCATCATTTAAAATTAGTTTATTTATTTAACTTTATAGTTTTAATCATAGTATTTTCCTGGGAATTTTTTGGGTAATACCTACTACATGTGGAAGTTTTATACTCTCGAGGAAATTATCCAACCCATGGAATATTGGATGTGGTCTTCTGAGTCACCCCTATCTTATTTGGAATCACAGGAAGGGTAAAAGTTTTGTAGGGGAATAATTTCTTAGTTTTAAAAACATCCATTTGTGTATTTCTTTGGCCTGAAGGTGTAATGATAATTCCCATTTTATTTGTTCCGTTAAATTTCTATGGATCCTCTCAAAGTTAGTGGACTAATTATAAAGTATACTTGGTTGTTTGTTTGTTCACTTGGGATAGTCCTAAAGTCACTTGGTTCATTCTTGTGATAGGTTTTTTTCTTTCATGGTATGACTTGGTATGGTTCAGAAGCCACATATTTTAGTCATAAGATAGCTCTATTTTTCACGTGGTCAGTTGGTTCCTATTTCAGTCATTTTAATCCATTAATGATTTAGTTTTTTTTACTTTGTGAGGCCAGTAGAATTCTTCATATAGCTGGTTATTTTTTTCATTTGGTTGGTTGGCCCCTTTATGCATTTGGTTGGTTCTTTCATGAGGTTAGTAAGTTCCATTGTGTAGTCAGTTGATTTTTTCATTTAGTCGGTTTGTTCCCTCATGTGGTCAATTGGTTCCTTCATGTTATTAATTTTTTCCTTCATAAAGATAGATGGGTATTAAATAAATATGTTTTTTAGTAATTTAGATCTTTTTTTGGTCTCATTGTAGGTCCAACATTTTGAAAATATCAATTTTTTCACAATACCATGATTTTTCAAAATGATGTGTAAATTGATTTTTTGGATAAATGTTGAATTATAGGTTTCTTTTATTTAAAAAAAATAAATTTCTATATGGTTAAATATATAATTTGAATAAATTTAAACAATTATTGTTAAATGATTCATTCAAAATTTTTTAAAAGAAAATAAATTTACCTGAAAAATTAATTTTGACCATAATAATCATCCCAATTAATCTAAGATTTGTATCTAGGATATTAATGCATGTGATTTTGTATGTTAAAGTCCTTTTATGTTAACTTTGAGTTCATATGAGCCAAATAATTTTTGATTACCCTTGGATTCATCTACCTTTGTCCTTCATCCTTCCTGCTCATTATTCTTAGTGTGTTTAAAAAGATTATTCCCTCTCTATTTCTATAGTATTGTATTTCATTTGATGTAGTATTTTATGTATATTAATTATTTAACCATTATCTACAAATATTGTATGACTGATCAATCCATTATGTTAATTATATTTTGGTATTTCATCATCTTACTTTTCCCATGTTTTTGATATAGCAAGTTATGGAACTAATTTTCCATGTAGGGGATCTTTTTTCTCCTCCTATTTTGTGAATTTATGAAATTTGAAAAAAAATTCCAATGGGAGGGTGATATAAATTAAAAAATTAATATAATGAATAATTGTATGGGAAATTTATTTATGAAGTGTATTTTTCTATTAACTTATTGTTACCAATTATTTTCCCATGAAATATATATCTTGATGTGATATATATTTCACAGAAACTATGAATCCTAAACATTTTTTATTGATTAAGAAACATTTTTTGTTAAAACCACCACTCATTAAAGGTTCAGAACTTATATAAGGGAAAAACTAGTTGATTGTGAAGTATAAATTATGTGAAAATAAACATGCACGAGACGAGGATTTATTGGAATCTTCCCCCACACAAAAACTCTACATTAAAGGAATTTCGGATTTACGTAGTTTGAAATATAATATTATGTAGTAATATTATATTTGTTGATGAAATAGTTTCAAATTAAACATTGGGTGGGAAGGTTTAATGATCGCAGTGATTGTTTTTGGTGTGGGATGTCTTTTGGGTAGTTGATGTGTGGTGGTTTATATGTTTTTGTGGTGGGTTTGGGGGGTTGAGGTATTAGATTTGGAATGATCCTTGTAGGGTTTTTGGGGTTTTTATTGATGTAGTATATTGGTATAATTCGAATATGTTGTTTTTAATGATTAATGTGTATCATTTTATACTATAATTTAATAAAAATGGGATGAAATTTTCATATAGTTACTGGTTCAATGATTTTTAATCATGAAATGACATGACTTGAATGGAAATTAAAATTGGGTTTTTTTATAGTGGTTTATTATCAATTATGAAGTAAAATGCTTCAAATAATGAATGGTGGTTCGAGATATAAAAATATAAAAATAAGGATTTGAATCTTGATAGAATTTAAATTGGGTTATATGTAGTATTGTTGGAGGTGTGGAGTTTTATATTATTGTGGTAGTGTGTGGTAATTTTTACCATAGTCTTTATAAAAAGGCGGATAACATAAATTATTGATGTGAATCCTTTATTAGGAGATTTTTTCTTATATATGTTTATATATATACATAAGTTATTTTTTGGTTACTTTTATACAAATTCCACCTATGTTGAGTACTATGTACCAAAACCAAAAAACAATTCTTGGGGGGGGGGGTCGCCAACATTGGGGTAGTGAGGGACAAATGGCTAATTATCTTATCTTCCTGACACTTACTTCGATTTTATTATATAGAGGTGGTACCCAATTTTTGGTGAGTATAAACTAATTATGAAACAATTGGTGGTGATTCTTGAGGATTATAGGATTCCATATATATTGGGGGTCATGTGTGGTATGTTGAGGGTGTGATTTTGACTCCCTTTATATTCCTAACATCTGACAGCTCTGTATATGAGGATGTGGATGGTTGTGTGATGTTTTCATAAGATTAAGAAATATTTTTATGGTGGTATTTATTTTGTCACATTATGTTGATCCATGAGGGAGGTTTGGGAAGGTAGGTTATCTAGATGACCCACATCAGAGATAGCAGGATACATAGTTATAGGATGTAATAGAATGGATGAAATCCATTGTTTTTTGAGGCTATGGATAGAGAGAGGTAACTGAGTGGGGGAAGTGGATATCAATAAACATAATCAATGTTCAATTTATTATATCTTAGGACATTATCTAATAATTTATTGATTGATACTTCGTGAGGTTCGAATGTATTGTTGAATTATTTAAGTTCTGTGAATTATTTTGATTGTTCACTAGATTAGGAGTAAGTTTTATTTTAAAAAAATTGATGGGAGACCATGGTTATGACCCTAATAAGTGTCCATGTTGTTACCAGACATCATATATAAACTATTATTTAGGGTTCTTGGAGGGTTATAGTGACTAATATGGGATTTACTAACTTGTATATCAGAGTTTCTATAAATTTTCAACCATAGTTTTCTTTTTTGTAATTTATGTTAGTGGTTTTATTTTTATTTTCTAAAATGTACTAATATATGGTTTTGTTTCTATTATATATATAGTTATATATATGGTATTGAGTTTTTTGGGCTATTTTATATTCTCTCTTGGTCTATTTAATATATTGAGGATAAGGCCTCCTATTGGAGTGTTTTACATACTATTTGGTAGTGGGAAACCTCAGACCTTCTAATTTTGGGAATCATGGGTCACTTATTCTCATCACTACCCTCATAAGTGGGGTATCACCAGAGTAGCAGTTAAAAAGAGTGTTTTAGGAGGTGTTTTTTGAGGGATTTAATAATGTTTTGGTTAATTACATGTGAGTCTTTCAGGGGTTAACAAGGTAACATTTTCAATCAAAAATAGTATGCGATGTAGAAAGATAAATTGGCTAGGAAAGAGGTATATATCCCCCATTTGATTTTCTATATGAGAATTAGGCTTACTGAACACCCTTTGTGAGATAATACTGACTATGATTCACATAACTAGGATAAGTACATGCATCATGATTGTTTCCCCTTTTGATTGATTTGGTGGATTTTGGTAATTAAATTTTCCTAATAAAATAATATGAAATGATTTATATGATAATAGGATTACGAGTTTACTTTATTTTGGTAACATAAATTAGAGCTTCTAGCATATGAATTGGGGTAACCTCTACTATTATAATGAATTAAAAATAATGTTCATATATTAAAACTCTTGTTTGGAACGCAATGTAGGTAATATTATTGAAATAAAATGAAATATTTTCATTCCATAATGTTTATTAACTGAATTATAATATCATTTGGGAAATATTTCATGATTATTCTTTTCTTTCAATTGATTTCCTTCTTTGAAGTTTCTTGGTGTTAGTATTTTTTCAAACAATAGATTTAAAATAACCTCTCATAAGAATATAATCATTTAATGTATATATGAAAATGTTTTTAGTAAATATGGAAATTTGAAATGATAAACATATATCAATACATATTTCTTAATGATATAATGATTGAAAAAATAAAGGTGTGATTGGATACTATTTTTTTTATTATCTCGTTGCGGTTGGTTGTGTTGGATTTTCTATGATATAAAGTTTCTTAAATAGAAATTGATGTTGCTAATTTGTTTGATAGTGTGTGATGAGAATTTGGTGTTATGGTTGGTCACCATTGATGGAATGGGAGTTTGTTAACATATTATTTTGATAGAGGTCTTCATGGTTGTGTTATAAAATAGATTATTTTGTAGTTGTTTTGGGGGTGATATAGTTTGGGAGAGTATTATATATGTGATAATTTATTCTCTATGATTTTGGAATGAGGTGTATTATTTTCCGTGGCTATCCATTATACTTCATTAGGTTGATCCCTCCATAATTAAGGCTATGTTTGAGAGGTATTTGACTTTTATTCTAGTTTCAGGGGTTTTATTTGTTGGAGTTTGTAGGAAATGAGATTGTACCATAAATCAAAATGGTAGGGGGGGAATGAATATTCTTATTGGATGTGTCTTCCATTTTAGAATTTTTAAGTGATTTCTATTAGTGGGTCTAATATATTTTAGTAGGTCCTCGTAATATAGGTTCATTTTTGGAGGTCTGTAGGTGAAAAATTGGGAGTGGGAGTCATATATGCACACTCAATTCCCTGATTTATTTTATGGTTGATCATTCTAATTGTTCTTCTTCCCTTGTTTACATTTATTTAGATGTTGTGTTTATTTTTAAGATTTATATAAGTTTAATTACATTATTTATTATTTTTGTCTATGTATATGCACTTTTCTCCTCTAATATATGGTCGTGATCATTATGTAGTGTTATCCATGAGTGGTATCTGATAGGGTGGGTATCTAAACCTATTTTCCCTTTCTTCTGGACTCTTCATTGCTTCTCAATGATAATATTTTTTTGAGAACTATATGAGGTAATATCCCAAATTTTTAACCCCCCTCCTCTACTCGTTGTGAATTTTCATGGGATAGAGGTGTCAAGGTAGTGATTAGGATATTTTTCCATTGAAATATCCATATATTTTTATCACAGATGGGTTATTGACCATGTAATACTTTGGTTTGTTCATGTAGTCTATCGAGTGTGTTGTATTTTCATTAGTTTTAATTTTAATGTGGGATGACATTTTTTCATTCTGTCACTTGGGTTAGTAGTGTGTTACATTGGTTTGGATGTGCAGATGGTCGGTTTATCTATGTGTTTAGTTGGATACTTCATGTGATTAGTTAATTTCATTCAATGTTGGTTGGTTCTTTCGTGCAGTTAGTTGATTCTTATGTGTAGTTGGGTGGTTTTTTTTATATGTTGGTTATTTTGTGTAGTTGGTTGGATACCTGTTGATATCAGATGATTCTTTCTCATAGTCATTTGGTTCCTTAATGAAGTCAGATAGTTCCATCATGTATTCAGTTGGTTACTTCATGTGGTAAATGTATTCCTTGATGTGGTGGATTATTTTCTTTGTGTGATTGGTTTGTAACTTCATGCGGTCAGTTAATTCCTTCATTCAGTAGGTTAGTTCCAAATTTTTTCATTTAGTTGCATCACAAAGATGATATAATCACATTAAAATTTCTATTTTCTAAAAAATACTCCAATTTCATAGAATTCCATGAAAATGATTTTACAGTAAAATTTGTTATTGAATACCTAAAAAAATTATTTTTTTAATATCAATTCAATATGGATTATATCTACTTCCAAAATTCATTAATACTCATGGTATTAAATAAGGCCTTATAAGTGTTTTAAATGAAACATAATTTAATGATATGTGAAAAGGGACGGTTGAACATGTTATAGTTCAGAGTTATCATAATATTTTTAACTGGAATATTAGTATATGTTATTCCCTCAATTTGTTTTTTTTATTTTCTCTGAGTCCGGTTGAACCAAAACCATAATCTTATATTTTGGTTTCATATTTCCATGACATGAATCCTTCCTTAATGTGATTCTATAATTGTTCAATGGATTTTTCCATCCATGTATTCTATAATAGTTAATCTTATTTGAGGTATGAGTTTTTTACTCTTCGTAATTCCTCCCTTCTTGACAATTATTATATGATTTCCGAAACCCATACCTTACTGATATCCATGTGTTGATATAATCATTAATTTTATATTTTTTTATATTGTATGTTTTTGAAATCCTTTTAGAATAATTTGATCAATTTTCTCATATTAATTTGTGAAAGGTTAAATTATCCTTCTTTCTTCCACTAGTTTAGTGTTACAGATTCATTAATGGTGATAATTAATTATAATAATTTAAATTGGAAAGGAATGCGATTAATTTCTTGTATTTATCTATTTCATTATTATCACAAATTCTATTCCATGGAAACATAGAAGCAGATTTGATATGAATTAGATAGATACAATGAATTGTTATACTTTTTATTGATTAAGAAATTGAACTATATTAAAACCATGAATCATAAAAGGGTTTGAAAGTATATAAATCTAATGATCAAGTTATGTTTGAATATGGAAACAATATGAAAATACACATTTAGTAGATGATTAATTAATGAGGACCACCATTAAATGAATTTTGTATTTATGTGGTCCTAAATAAACAATTTGTTTCCTTCTAGTATGTTTTTTTTGTAGTGTTTTTTTTGTAACTTTTGGTGATCATATGATGATGTTGATGACTGATTTTAGTGTGGTATGTGTTGTAGACAGTGGACATGGAATTATTGATATATGGTTGTAGTGAGATTGTTGGGCTGTAGTGTAGAATTTGGTAAGCAGCCTGATGGGTTACTATATGGTGCCAAATTATAGTACCATGGAAGCAAATGAATATAAATTTGTTAATGAATAGAGGTTAATATTATTGGTTGGACATTAATAAACGTGTGTTCCATGTGGCAACTAGTTTAGTGAATTTAATAATCATGGGGTCACTCGACGTAAATGAAAATTCAATTCAAATGTTGGGTACAATTTTTTTCATTAAATAAGAATTTTAATGGCCTAATTATTGTACGGTGGGTGGAAATGTAATAATATGGAAATAGATTGAATCTATAATTAAAAAAAGGAATGTGTCTTGTGTTTAATTGTTTGGTGTGCTAAATTTTCATTTGTAGTGGTAGTGTGAAGTAACAATTAGTATATTATTGATTATTAAATAGAGATGATGATGTGTTGATTTCAAACATTTAGGTTAACCTTCTCTATCATAAATAACCAATCTTCTCAAATAGAGATATTATATATTTTTATATGATCATTTATTACATTACAAAACCACATTTTTTAGGATCATAATAGAATAATGCCTTTGTAAAATGGGACACATAAAATGCTGTTCTATAAACAAGCTACATAATTTCAAACTATGTTATTCATAACCCATTCCCTTTATACATATATCCTTCACAAAACCTTGCATCATACCATAGGGAAATTAAAAATAAGAAAGGATGTGATAAGATGCTATGTAAATGTAAACAAAGGATATATCAATATATCATGAGAATAAGGTTAAAAGAAAATGAGTATAAAATTTGAATATCATATCCTACATATCATGGAACAGAAACATAATGCATTGAATAAATATTAGTAGTTCATAATACATAAATCCTAATGGAATCAGAGAACATGAACCATTAGTTAATAATAATGGAATATATTTTTGGTAAACACATTATTATAAAAAAAATTCATTTCCTGGGTTCTTCAATGATTATTTCAAATATTATCATTGTGTGTTGGGTTCACATTCTAAATCATCATAGTAGTTGAGGTTCAGTCCAAATACTAACTTAGTGGATAGAGTTCCTTACCAAACTAGGTTACACCTCCTTCAAGTCCTATTTATCTCATGAGATACTAATCTTTCCCAAAATACATTGGGGGGAAAATGGGTCCCACCAATAACATAATGAAAATTATATATATGTATTCCACAAAAATCATTATACATTCACCATATTAAAAACCATGAAATGAGACGGGTTTCATAAAAATTTCTTCATTAGGTAACCTATATAACAGAAAATGGTTTCATAATAATTTTTTTATTTCATTAATTTATAACCTATGAAAAAATCAGTTTTCATAATAATTTTATCATAATATATCTCATGGAGGAGAAACCGGTTTCATAAAAATATTTTCATAATAAAAAATGATAATAATAATTAATAATAATGTATCATTAGATCATATCTCCACTAAATCATATATTAAATCAATAAATTTCATTTTAGATAGAAAATTTTTGGAAATACAAATCATTCAGAATGTTTATTGAGGTAAATTTCCTCTCCTTTCAAATCACACTTTTAAAATAAGAAAATTAAAAAAATGGAAATGCTTTTATTCTAAAATAACCTTGAGAAACATATAAATTTTCATTCGAATGAAATATTGTTCATAAAATTAGGAAATTTTCATTCATGGTTCACATGTTAAAACTTTTATTATGTTTTTATTTTTAGTAGAATTAATATTTTTATAAAATCCAAATAACATTTGTTTGGAAAAATAAAATAAAATTACATTAAAATATTTTATAAAAAAGTCAAACATGTGCTAAAATTTCATTATTAAATCATTTTTATAATGTTAAAAAATTTTATTTTTTTAGAAAGATTGGTTTTGGATTAAAATGGGTTTTCGACCGAAGAAAACTATAGATTATTTTAATTAAAGATTTATTTTGAACACATGAGTATATAAAGAGAGGAAAATGAAGGGAGAATTTTATTTTAAAGAAACAACCATATGATAATAAAATAAATTGGATTCATGGGAGTTAAATCATAATGGTTCATCATTGGAAGAATTTTTATGAGCAATCTCAATGAATTATGATATTGTAACCTAAAACCCTTAACACATTTGTATAATTGAAATGTAAGACCCATGAAATAAAAACATTAAATAATAAAAACAATATTATTATAATAACTAAAATCATGATATTACATGTCAAGTGTATTGTATATAAACCTCATAAAACCAGATAGGTTCATAACATAACAGATGTCCATGTGAAGGAAAATTGAGACAAAAATCACAGACCTTGACTATCGATTTCATTCGTATATGTTCAAGACTAGATTATAATAAATATTTTTTTTTATACATGAATTAAATAACAATATATATATATATATATATCATACAAAATATTATATACTTATGACCTTTTATTAATCTTTTATTAACAATTTCCCCTTAAATTCACATTTCATGCAATAAATTCTTTTTTTCATTTCTGTTTATTTTTGTTATTTTTTTTCTATTATTACTTTGATATTTGTCCCATAATATTTTTAATTTTGAAAATGATATAAATATCATATATTTTACATACAAATGAGTTTAGTGTAATACATAAAATTTAGAAATATTATAAGAAATACACCATTTATGGAGATAGTTGGTTGTACGTACACATTAAGGATGATTCCATTTCCTCTGTGGATTGAAATGAAAGAAACATGAATTTTATATTAAATTTAATGAATAATTATTATTTCAATTATTTCAAATATGAACATTAAAATCAACCTTTTTACCTTCTTTGTATAGCATGAACGAACCACATCACTTTGTGAGGCGATAGTCGGTCAAACACATGAGTGACGTTATCAAATACCAATGGAATAGAATTTAAGTTGGTACATGTGATATAATAATTCCATAAGTATGATAATATAATAAATATAATATATAATTATATATTCCATTATTAAATAAATCTATGAGAGGTTATTATGGAAAACAAATAACATCATTTTAATAGGCAGTAGTCTGTCGTACAAAAGAATGATGATTTAATATCCCAGTTTATAATAGTGGAGATGGTTTTTTGTAATAAACATAACAAGAAAATTTCTAATTAAATTTCAATTACCTAGGATGTTATATTAAAATGCTTTAATATTTTTTTAATTAGGTGGTTGTATAAAAAAATTATCAATAAAGAATTTTACAAATTCTTCAGGTAAGCACACTGGTTTTACACAAAAAGACATCCAAGGATAGATTTATGAATTGAATAAGGATTCATGGATTAAAGGACCTATGTAAGGAACATATTTGGTCAGGTATTCGATGAAAAAAATAGCATTGAATGTGTGAAGTGGATAGTTGATGGGGAAGAGTTATATAAGTGAGGTGAGTGGAAAAAAAGGAAATTTTTGGAAAGTAAATGTCGTCCCCCCGCTTTTCACATTCCAAGAGGTTAAAAAAATATACCATTAATGATCAAAAAACAATATAAGGTCTTAATATGGACATAAAATGGGTAATTATAATTATTTGGGTAATTTATAACCCTTATCATATTATTTAAATGCTTGTGTAAACCCTTTTTGACCATAATCACTGTAATTATTTATTCAATTTTGACTATTTATTATGGTTAGGAATTAAGTAGAAATTACTAGATTAAAAAAAGAATAATTATGAAGAATTTAGAATCAATTTTACCTAATTCTGTTAACATAACTGGAAAAATTTTAATTTAAAATTAAACCAATAGACTTGATGAGAAATCAGTTTTCGAAAGAAGAAATGTTCAAAAGTTTAAAAAGTTTTTCTTTAAATATTCTAAATAAATAATAATTACAGTGAAATAAATTATATTAATTGATATAAAATAGTTAAAAAAAATTTATTATCTTTAGAAAAATAACCTTATAAATTCATTAAAAAGGAGATTTCAATAAAACCATTTTCATTCAATATTCATTAAAAAAATTGACTTCATCAAAAAAATCCTAAAAAATTACAATATGATAATTATTACAGGTTAATTTTAAAAAATAATTTTATTTTAACTAATTATATTTCAAAAAGTGTAAAAATTTAATTTTTATTATTATTTAAAAAATAAATAATGAAACATTTTTTGAGAAAAAAGTGTTATCATAACAAAAAAAACTTTTCAAAAAAATAATTAATTTTTTTCAATATGTTTTATTTACATAAAAACATTATACTTCGTATTTTAAATTCGTTAATTACTATTCATTCCACCATATTTAACATCCATATAATTATTTTCACGGTTGCATAATAATATTTGTAGTTTGGCATTGTTTATTAAAACTCGGTGTTGCATGTAACTCATGTAATTGATGAAATTAAATTTATTCAAAATATTAATAATTCCTAAAAACTAGAGGATTTACCGGTGTTACAAACATATACACTTATACTTTCATGTTAAATTTATTTTCACCTAACCCACACTCAGTACTATGTACAGACACTCAAATTTTTTTAGGTTTGTTTTACCTAAAATCAAGATAGTGAGAAATGAATGGCCAATTACCACATATTCCCTAAAATAACATGGTTAAAATTACATGGGTGAATGCCTAATTTGTGGAGATTATTGACTGATGATGGTGTAGTTTTTGGAAATAAATAGTGATTAAAGGATGTGAGGTGTAGTGGGGGTCATGAATGAAAAGAGTAGGGTAATATTTTGATCCCCTACACAATAATGATATATAAATACTCTATAGATGATGTCATGGATTGATTTTTATGTTATGTTTTTTATTAGAGACATAAATGATAAAATTGATGCTAACAAATGATTTTATGCCTTGTGATAGGATAGGGTATGTATGGTTGTGACCTAACATACACTAAAGATGATAGGATTAATTTTTATTGGATGGAATGTATGGGATGGGAGAATATTAAAGTCAGCATTGGGTAATGAGAGTGGAAATTTGATGGGAGAGTTGATGTGCAATTGATTTATCGATGTTATTATCATATTATCTTACAACATACTTTTTTATGGTGTTTGAGACTTTATCATTTTGGGATGGATAATTTAATAGTCATAGTAAAACAATATGTGGGATGAATTATATAAAAAAATTAAATAAAATATTGATGTGATTATGAAAAAAGTTAAAATTATCATTGTAAACACAATATAATGACCCTATTTTATGAAATCCAAAATAATAAATGTTGAAGAAAAAATGGAAGTATATGATTGGTTTATTGTAAGATATTAATAGATTATATGATTAAATAATTTATTTATTAAAAGGTTAATTTTTAAATTATTTAAATTTATTAATAAATAATATATAAAAACTATAAATAAATTTAGAAATTTGTTAAGGATGTTTAGAAGTAGCTCAATAAGAGCCCATATGTCTCCCACAATAATGAATTTTAGAATATATATATATTATAAATATAGTATTATACAATAAAAATAAAAAATAATAACGCTTTGTTTTTGTGGTTATCAAGAAACACGAAAAGAGAAACCTCCAAATATATCTCAATAGAAAGCACAAAGTAGTCAATACTCATTGAAGATTTATTTGGATGTAATTTGATCCCATTTTTTAGTATAATTTATTATTAAGACTCCTATTCATTATATTTATAGACTTCATGTGTCTCTAGATTCATCCAAAGGATTTCATTGTTTATGGGATCCATTATTGTTTATCATTAATTCATATTTTGACTTGTTAAATAGTTTCCATTGGTAACCCACTAAATGAAACTAGATATCCAATAGATATGATTTAGATACATTCATTGATGCAGCCTCCACTATGTTGCCAGTGGATACAACTTAGTGCTAATTGTGCTACCTGAAGATATTTTGTTTTAATCTAGTTTCGCAGGCAGACTGGGTTCACCCCACTAGTTAATCAGTAATGAAAAACTATTGGAGATACTCCCTTTGTTTTCATCATGCAATTTAAGCCCCTGATTGGTCTGTTAACATCATAAAAATGTGTCATCCAAAAAATATCTAGTAAATAAAATTAAAATGTTTATAACACAAAATGTGTTTGTTAATCATTAAAATGAATATAAAATTGAAATCAAATAATAGACATTATCTAAAGGAGTTTTAATAAGTCGAAAAAATAAAGTCATATGATAAAAAAATAAATTATTCATTAAAAAAATTGTATCTTAAAACTAATAAGAAAAATACAAGTATGCATCAATTTTTATTTTTAACATATATAAAACTACAAAAAAAATTTTATTCAATATTCCAAATTATTGGTTTCTTCATTTTGATTCTAATGTTAAAAAAATCAAAACAATTACCTTGTCCACCTTTAATATTTAAATATTTGAAAATAATGATGGGTTATATAAGTTAAAAATAATAAATAATATATGATGCTCATCATTAATTAAACATTAAGAGAGATTAAAACAAAAAAAATTACATTTTAATACTCTTTTAATCAATAATGGATTTGAATTTTTGAAAATAGAAAATCTAATACATTCTCAATGTTTCAGAAAAATTGAAACTAGATTTTTAATAAGATCAATTTTGAAAGGAATTTTATTTTCTATGGACATTTATGTATTAATAAAGATAATATCCCCCTACATTGAGGAATAAAAATGGAGAAAGACATAAAATAAATAAATTGAATCAATTATTGAAAATAAAAAATTATTTTATGATCCAAAAAACTTTTACAAAATTATTTATGGTTTATAATGGTTATATGAATACTATAGATAATATTCCTTAATAGTTTCAAAAAATATGTGTAATAAATTACCACTTCTTATTCCCAAGGTGATAATCATATTAAAATATGACCATCCATTTTTGGGGTTATTACCTCTAGTTACTTCTATACTAGAACCACATACACATGTTTATACCCATATATGAATTTATTTCCCATGAGTATTTTATTCAGTAAATTAATAAATTAATGTTTTATAATGTTTTAAAATATTTTATTTATTTTAATTAATTTTTTTAAGTGATTAAAATATTAGAAACAACTCAATCTTTCTATAGATGAAGTGTAAGTGCCACTAGTGAAGCATGTATAACTCACTATTAAAAAACTCAAAAATTATCTACATAAAAAGATTTGGAAATTATATCAACCAATTGAATATTGATGATAATGAAATCAATAATGATATCATCCTTTTGGAAGTGATCTATCAAAAAGTATAATTCAAGGCCAATAATATTAGTTTTTGATTGTGGAATATGTTTTCTATAAATACTAATTACATAAGTACTATCAAAATTTATAAGGAAATAATTTTAATATAGACCATATCTGAAAAGAGTGTGTTTCATGAAGGTTTTATGGCCATTATATTTAACGAGGTGAAAGGGGGATGGCTCCCATCTTCCTCGTATCTCCCCCTCCTGCTCCTAGCTTCATCCAGGGTTTCTCCAAAAACCCTTATCTTCAGGGCTAGCGGAACCTCTATCCACTGATTCCTCTCCTCCTCCTCACTTCTTTACTTTTATCTTCTTCTCACAAAGCCTCTCCACATTTCCTCCTTTGTGCCACTTTTTTCTCTCTAGTGATTTGGTTTTGGGGTTTTCATAGGTGACCATCTATCCCAAAGATGGTGGTGTTACATCACCCGATTGGTCTATCCCGTCATTGACCATGCGTTCCTTATCTCTTATCCAGGTTGGATTTGGTGTGATGGTAACTCAACAGTTTTGGGATTATTGTAATGGTGTTGGAGGGATTTCTAGATGCTCCTATGTTGGCAGGATCTGGGTTTTCGTTCAATCCATAGTTCATGCGAGAGGCCATCGCTTGGAGGCACCAACTGCTCTTATGGCATCCCTAACCCTAAGACCCTCTGTTTCTCCCTGAGTTAGAGATTGAGCTATTGTTTGGCAATGGAATTTGAATGAGGAATATTGCAGCGGTTTTTTCTTCTTTCTTGATGTGTTTCTCTTATCTTTGGCGATGATGTGTGTCTTCCTTCTTTGGTGATGAATTTGTATGAGGATGGTTCAGTGATGTTTTTGTCTTCTATATATGGTATGGGGTTTTTTCTGTCTCTCCTCGAAAATGGTGTGGTGTTTAGACACAGATGCAGACAGTAGTGTTAAGCTGGCGATATCACTCCTGGTTCATCGTGATATTTTCTGATGTTTGCAATCTACTAAATTAGTGGATGATGGCATAATACTCTGTGTTTTGAGTATTGGGGTGTTGGTGATACTTCACGATGGTGATGAAAGATGCTGGTGGTACTCACCGACATATTACTATATTGCGGTTAGGGATATTGTTGTGTTAAGTGTGGAGGTGACTTGTTTTTTGCGATGGATGTTGATGTCTTTCTTTTTGAATTTTGAATTTTTGGATATTTTAAAAATGGTTGTGGAAGAAGGGTTAGTGTAAGTGTTTTTTGAATTTGGAATTTTATATGGTATGTTGTTAGTTGATTGAAAAATTTGTCCAGAATTGACCACAAATATTTCGCCCCATAAAGAATTTAGATTTGGTGTTTCATCTTTGTAGAGTATTCTATATTATGATTGTTGAGAGGGTATGGAAATAGCCATCTAATGGGGAATGTGCTTCGACACATGACACTTGAAAGCTTATCAGTCATGAAATTGTTGAGAGCTTTATCATGATCACATTATTGGAAGGGGAAATTTCATGTTGTTAGTTTGGTTTTACTCTATATGGTCGTCCTGTCGTGTTATGTATTTTTTCATGATGTCTGTTTGGGTTCCCTATTCGTCCTACAAAATAGTGATTTATATTAATAATAAACAATTAAGGCCTTTGAGCTGTTGGATTGAAGAGAGTGTGTTTCCTCAAATTAATTTGAACTCAACAACTCTGAGTCACTATATATTCTACTTTATTAATACAATGAGAAATGTATTTTTCCATCTTACTAATGTACGAGATAATGAATCTTCCATGTAGGCTAAAATTCAAAAATGTTCTTTTTCTCTCTATTTGGAATCCAGAAAAATTGACATTAAAAATAAATTTATGTTCAAAAAATGTTATTTTTGTTAACTGATCCACAATTTGTAGAACCTTTTGAATATTTAAAATTTATTTTATTGGATTTAAATTGATATTAATCTTGGATTGATGGAAATGATCACAAATTCATTCACTAACTGTTATACTCTTTTCATTAATTGTAACGTGAAGAAGGATCCCAATCATACATCAATAAATCTTTTTGTCATCTAGTTTTTCATGTTCATCCAATATTTTCTTATAAGAATCACTCATCGATGTATATACATTTACTAATTGATGTATTAGAAAATGTTTTAAAATAACATATTGTATTAACTTTGATATAAATAATTTCATCTTTACTTTCAGAAATTTAAATATAAATAAATAGCATTTTTACTCCCATAAAACACATTTAAAATTATTATCTCATTAAATTTTAAATATAATTACAATGGAAATATTTATTAAAACTAAAAATTACATCATTGAAATAAATTTAAAAAATTAATAAATCATTGTAAATAGATTTTAAGGAACAATTCCAATCATGATTCTTATTTTAAAATCAATTTCTCAAATTAATTTAGTTAACTATTCATACTAATCCTAAGGGCCGTGTTTGAAATAAGTATGATATTTGTTAATCGAAAAAATTTATTTAATTTTTTAAATACATTATATATGGAATTTTATTGTCAAATAATCTTTTCATAAATAAAATCATTCAAAAAAACATTAAAAATGAATTTGATAAAGTATAAAATTTAAATGTGTGGTTAACATAAATAAGATTATAATTTATTCAATCATAACGATTAGGGGATGTTCTCATGCTAATTAATTACATATTATTGATTATAGGGAGTTCTTATAAATATATATTACCTTCTACTCATGTTCCTTGATCCTCTAATTTATTTCTAGAAACCTATTTGGAAATAGTAATGGGTTCATCATCAAGACTTTGAATAGGAGTCCAAATTTTTTTCCTTTAGAATTTGTTTAATTCCACATGTGTTTTAAGTGCCTAATTTTCATAATTAATGGAATAAATGATATTTACGTGTTCTAGGTGTGAAACAAAATCATGACATTCAACATCATTTAAAACCAATCATCTAGAAAATGTACCAACTAGAAAATTATTTATAATACTTTCTAAGGGGTTATATTTAGATATTAGAAATCCCTTGGGTAAAGGAATTGATTGTGGTTCTTCCTTAATGTAAATTTATTTATAAGTGTGTGGATAATTTATTATAAAATTATCTAACTCAAACACAACATCATAAATTATGGGATGAGGTTTATGAAAAGTTCCATCATATTTGATATGAATTAATTCTTATAAGGTATTATTTATATTATTAAAGAATCAATAGAATGTTACATGAGAAAGAGTTCCAATTAAAAATATATTAATTGATTTTTTTTTCAAACATTCAAATTTTTTTGTGTTAAGAATATCTGAATTATTTTCAAATACATCAAAATAAAACATTAGGAAATTCATTTTTCTAACTTTCATAGGGGATCCTTTAATGAAAAGATATTATGAGAAAAATGATCAAGGTATGAAATTTTTTATTGAAAAACTAAATATATATATATTAATAAGGATTTTATTAATTTAATAGAGCTTTGGGTATTCTATCATGGGTAAGATTCCATTTTTCAATTACTCACTTTTGTTATGGAGTCCCATGATTGGGAAAAGAATTATTTTACCCTTCTGAATTAAAAATTTCATCAAACTTTTTATTATCAAATAACCACCCATACTCACTATAAATGGAT
The DNA here is from genome assembly GCA_963277665.1 of Viscum album. NCBI lineage: Eukaryota > Viridiplantae > Streptophyta > Magnoliopsida > Santalales > Viscaceae > Viscum > Viscum album. Next base: position 1,956,356,781 of record OY728125.1, read on the forward strand.
ATTATCTGATTCAACTTTTCATTTTCAACCTTATTATAGTATTTAATTAATACCTTAAAAGATTATTTTTTATTTGTTCAAAAATAAACAACTGCAAATCTTGATTAATCGTCGATAGTAACAAAATTATAACATTTACTTCTTATAAATGAAATATTGGATTGTTTAAAAAGATTAATATTAATAAGGGGACTTAGAGGTATATAAATTATGTTACATTAAAAGTATTTTTTTCATACGATGATGAAAAGGTTTATACATACTGTTATTTATGACATGCAATTTTCTAAAATATCATAGTAGATAATTTGAGTTGAGTTTGAAAAATGTGTGTGTGTTATAATGGAAAATGATTCTATTCAAATACATTACTCACTTTCTTGTGAACCTAAACACAGACTATTTTTAAATAAAATATATTTTATATATTTTTCATAATTTTTGTGACAATGAGTGAAAAAAAAATCTATTTACTATAAAAAACATCATAAAAATAAGTTTCAACAAATAATTTAATATAATTATCACATAAATGACTAAAAGTTGTAGAATTATGTTTTAATCATTTTATATTTAGAATATAATCACTAATATAACAATTTTAAAAACAAATATTACATATACTGGTGATCTTACTCCTCAAGTCATCACCAAAAGTGATGTTTCCCCAATTGATTTTTTCAATAATATTGAATTCATAACAGTCCTTGCACATTAGTCTTATGATATCTCTATATATGAACAAAGGATCTTCTTTGGTATTCATATAGAGACATTTTTTCCTAAAAAAATAATGTGACAAATGATTTTGGTAACCGAAATTTTGTTCCAAACATGTTATGAAAAATAGATTTTAGAATCCATAATTTCTCAGCACATAATGTTTCAAAAAAAATCCAAAACATTTATTAGGATATGGATAATAAACTTTTCCCTATCATAAAGATAATTTTTTATTATCATGTTCACACATAAGATAGTCATTCTTTATAAAAGGTTTTAAAAAATTATCATGTAAGGACCATTTTTAAATAAATCAAAAGAATTTGTTGAGGTGAATTCTGGTTTTTTAAAACAAAAAACCAATGAATTTACAAATAATTTAGAGCCTAATATTTTAATTGTATTTCACTCAGTATGGGTCAATTTTAAAATAAAATACATGAGATATATAATAATTGATTCAAATTACTCGATATTGGGTTTCACATTTGACAAATCATAATTTTTATTATAAATTTAATTCTTTTCCAAAATAAATTCATTAAATTTCCTTTTATGTTTATTGAATTTTGTGATATGTTCACAAAATCCTATTGATAATCATTAATAATTATTTTGGATTGAAATAAAATAAGACTAAGAATAATTAGAAGTTGATTAAAATAAAGAGTTTACATCATCACAAGCCTCAATTTTGGCTATGAAAATTTTTTCACTTAAATAACATGATTTAAAAGAAGTCATGGACTTATCAGTTACACTACATGTAGATAATTTGATAGATTTATTTCCTTTCATTATTTCCTTTTTAAAAAATGAGAAATATGACTTAATAAAACCATATTCATTGAAATGGGAACAATTTTCCACAGATTGTATCCATTGATTATCCTTTTTATCCTAGTGGAAAGATCCTTTTTTGATTATTAATTTTTAAATTTCTTTTTTAGGTTCCCTATATAAGTTACAATTCAATAAGACTCAAAATTGATTAATTTAAATGTATTTCTCATATTTTACTTCTCATGTTTTTATCATTTATTCAATTTTTCACTTCTTGGAGATATCATTGTTTGTGAGAGAACCATTGAGTTCCACAAGAACCAGGTTTTTGATATCATTGGATTCATGTATTATGCTTATGATGGGTTCCCATTTACATGGAAGGACCCAATATATTTTCATCATAAGGGTTTTAGAAGTAAGAGTATCACCATCATATATTCTACCATTATAAATTTTATTAATCGCTGATGAAATATATTCTAGAGTACTTGTATCCCTTACTAGAAGAAATAATGTTACACTTTTATGATGTAATAAATTTTACACATATCACTTTAGTAGAACAGAACCATCTCATTAACGTGATAATCATGCACAATAAGTTAACCTTAGCTCACCCATTTTTAGGCCATAAAAAGGATTTTAGATTCATGGTAGATATGTGAGATAAAATAACTCATGGATTTGAGTATTTTTTATGAATTTTATCTATCAAGTGATCATCTTCTCATGATAGGTGAATATTTATTGTTCTGAAATCTTGAAGAATAGAATTAGATTCACACTCAAGACATAAATAGTTCTAGTTAATTTCCTTTAATTATAAATCACATTTATAAAGAAAATCATTTCATCATCCACGGATGAGATGATTCTGCAGGGTCTATAGAAGTAAACTTATACATCACAATTTTGATATCTAAATATTTCTACACATTCCACAAGATGTTGATTCCCTATGGATTAACCATTAGAATTGAATTTTATATAATTAATAAATGGTTGTTTCTATATGAATTCATGGGTTCTAGAAGTAGATTTATCGTTACCTGAAATATCATGAAATTTCAAAACTGAAAAATAATTTGTATAATTATTGTAGTGAGCATTATGGATGGGATCACTTATTATAAAATTAAAATAATTTTCATAATGGTAGTTAATATGTGTATGTATTCATTATAATAAATCAGATTACACATGTTATGAATAAAAATTTGAAATAATTTTCCATTTCCCACCTAAAAAGGTAACAATCTATTATGAGCAGGAAACATCGAGATTTATTTGAGATGTTCTTGTACTGATTCATTCAAGGGAGGGAGAATATAAAAAATTTCAATGATATCATTCCACAAAGTAGACATAGTAAAAAATATAAGAAGCGGTTATTTATATCCTCTGCATGCTGATTGAATAAGAATATTGTAGGCCAAATAGATATAACTATTGATTAAATGAAAGAGTTGATATGTATCTTCAACAATGTAAAAACCGATATCAAAATAATTATAAATGTCATTATCAATTTTTTATTCAGGTAAAAAATTAAAATGTTCAAATTTTCACAAGTTTCATTTCTATAGTATGTCCTTGAGGTATGCCTACCATCCATTGTCGTCTCCTATATCAATAGGTCATATAGATTTATGAATTAATAATTGTTATGATCTCAGGATAAAATATATGGACGATTACCAAGTCAATTCATTTAATATCAGATAGTGATAATGGTATAAGAAAATTGATAAAGGTAATGTAGTCAATATAGAACTGGTAATATTTTACAATTAACAATCAAAAAATTAATCAAGGTGTTCAAGATATTTATCCACTGGTAGAACATAGATATGATGGATAAAATATTTTTAAAGGAACAAAATATTGAGGAATCCATATAATTCATATTTGTACATTTTAGTTCAACATAAAATCATTACTTGGGGGAGACAATGGAATTTGATCGAAATATTTTTTATCTTCATCAAGGATGAAAACCATTTATACACCATTAATGAATAAATAAATAATTACACAATCAAGATTTTCGTAAGGAAAAATATTCTTTTTCTGAAAGAGAAATTCATTTCCAAAAATCCTATAACCATTAAATGTAACTTTTGAAGTGACTAGAATGTCTATTATGGGGTCTCCCCAAATAAATTGTAACTCCAAGTTATATTAAAGGAATAATCCCTACTCTTATACCCATCTCACCAATGATGTTAAATTTTCTTTTAGAAGACTTGTTTTTCAGAAAATAAATGAAATATTTGTATAGATAATTTCATATACTGATTATTTTTGTTTGTTATGGAAATAATTTCTTAAATATATTATATTACTTTTTTTACTTAGGTGAATAGGATGACTTTTCGAACACAAAATAAGTGTGAAGGAGTATAAAGGCCTATATAATCTATGATAGTCTTCTAATATCCACTCTTCACCATATTACAAAGGACACAACTCTGACAGCTTTCTACCATTGAAAAGATAATGAAAGATAGGGGGTCACCTTTCCAACACCTCATGATCATGAAAAATAAACAACAAGAGATCCATTAATAAAATATGAAATTAGATCTAAACTCAAAATAAATTTAACCAAATGAAGATACATATCATCAAAGAGAAATTTGATTATAAACTTTCTATTAAATCCCTACTCCATTGTTTCTATGGATTTTGTAACATTAATATTAATGGAAATTTTCTCTCTCTTAGTATATTTCTTTAGTAGATTAACACATTTTGAAGTAGTGTTGGGAAAATCCTGAATGGTCCTCCATTTAATTAAGGGATACATATTCGTGTATATAATCATGTTTCATAATTTGGGGAACCTATTAAGAAGAATTTTTACCACGATGTTTTGGATAGTATTAACAAGTGTTTCTTGTATGAAGGGAATTATCTGAATTATATGTTCCAAATATGAAATAATTGAATGAAATTGAAATTTAGTTCTATGAGTGAAAGAAATAAAATTGAATATTTGAATAACCAGTATGAAAAAAAACATGCAGAATGACTTCCAAGAAGGCTTGGATGATGAAATTTGTGAAACCATCCATACCATGAGATCTCCCAAAATTAGGCAAAAATTACCCATTTATCTAAATTTCAAGTGGAATTGTGGTTAACATGATGTTTTCAACACCATTCCCCAATATTAGAATGCAGTAATACAATATATAATTATAATTGAGGTTTATATAGAATGATACCACATGATCAGTAGGGGTTCTTCTACAATTCAAAATATTGTACCCATCCTTGAGAAGAGATAAATTCCTAAAAAATTCCTCCCTTTTGAGGAGAGATGAAGAATTAATAATTTTTAACACCATAAATGATCCATATATTTATAAAGATCTCATATTAAATAGTATCTTTATATTTAATTATATTTTTGATTTTTTTGAAACCAAGGACACATGCACCAGATTATCAAATAATTTATTACAACTATTACATTCTTGAAGGGGTTGTGGTAGAATTTTCTAAGGATTCAATCACCATGCCTAATTCACTAAAATAAATTATTATACAATGTTTCATTTTCACCATGAGCATTTTACTCATTTGAAATAAGGATAAAAAAATTATCTTCTTAACTAAATGTGGTTCAAATATTATGAAGAAATCTTATAGAACTCATTGTGAATAACTCAACTATTTTTAACTATAAAGGGAAATGGTGGAATAATCTCTATAGGAGGGATTCCCAAAAGGATTATGTAATGATCAGAATTAATTTTTTCCAAAGAAAAACAAGAAATATATCTCCATGTCGTCATATAAGTCTCATTGAAATAGACACTATCAATATTAATTGCAACCATTCTACTGAGATTATTATTATAGAACATATAATTATATCCCACAAGGTTAACATCAAATAGAATTAAACTCACAAGTAATATTCTGTATTATGTGGATGATATAATGTTTCTCAAAGATCTTAAATTCCCATCAAGGGGTGGGATAAAATTGAAATCACCAAATGGAATCCATGGACCATTTATCATAGCAAGAACATAGATGATTTCAATCAATATGATCCTTCAATATTGGTATCTATTGAAGGAATATTCAATAGATGATATGTTCTATCTTCATGACCCTTTGAATTTGTAAGTGAAAAGATTCTCACTAAAGCATAAAATGGCTTGTCTCTCTATAACTATGTATGAAAATAACCATAACTTTATGAATTAGAAATGTTATCGATTCAATAATAGAAATTAATATAACCTAAATTAAAGGGATTTAATTAATGAAGATAAGTCACTTTTAGGTTCATACAACCCAATTAAATTAGTATGATGATTTTTAATGAGAAGAATATGAGAACTGATTTTTTTATGGTTGTAAATATATAGAAAAGTAAAAAATAGGATAACCATTTGGACTTTGGTTTGGGGTTAATCCCCTTCTCCTCCAAACATAGTTTATTTTTTCTTTTTTATTTCCTAGGTTGTATATCATTATTATCATAAAATTCAGGGAAATTATCATATCTCTTATTATCATCTGATGGATTGTAATCAGGATTTATAATAGCTTCAGAAACATTCAATGAAGTGGTAAGAGTACGCCCTATTATAGTTTGAGAAGGACCTTTAGAATTAGTGATATTTTATGTCTATACAAAAATATTTATATCCTATTTATGATTTTTCTTAATTGGACCCAACAGGTTGTTGACAGATTGAATTCTAGCATTTGTAATAGTGTATATGGATTCTTCATTCACCTCTATTGATTGGATTGAGACTACACAATAATTTTTATATTTTATAATATCCATGAAAATATAAAAATAATAGTCATCCATATAAGGTTATTCCGCCTTTCCATTCACATTACTAGTGTTCTCATTTATTATGTCTTCAATGATTTGAGGGGGTTTGTTATAATTCTTCTATTATTCAATAAGAATAGTCCAGGATCACCAATTCATGGCATGTGGTTTATCTCATTTCATAATATTTACTTTCCTTGAAGGGTCGCCCATGTCCAATACATGAGACTTATTTACCATTTTAGCAATCTACATCCATGATCTAAAATCAAGTTCGTTACTAACCAACATCAAATAATACATAACAATTAGAATGTGAGTACCCATATATCCTACATAGATCACAAAAAGGGGGTTGAATTATTATTCCATCTTCAACACAATTTTTAGATCAATTTCAACGAGGTCATTCACATCCATATACATTACTTCATTATAATTTTCAAGTACAAACAAGATAATATTTATTTGTATTTAATCCTAAATAAGGATAATTCATAGATTTTATATTGTGTTAAAAATTTATAAAAACATTTGGGTCGATTTTCTCAATAATTTTTTAGAAAGTGTGTAACCATTGATCACAATTTTCTAGACCAGATTTCCAATTATTCTGAGGATATAGAAATATTTGTTTTCAAAAAACTAAAATTACCTCTATAAAATAAAGGGGATTGGCCCATTGTGTATCCTTTAAGGGAAATGTGTGTTCTAGAATTCAATTAAATTTTTAACAGATCACTTCATGAAATTTATTAATATTTTTTATAAAAATATATTACAAGATCAAAATAATTTTTAAATATAGGTTTAGAAAAAATATTTTGAACAAATCGTATTTTGATGCCAATTTTTGGTCTGGGTAAAATGGAATGAGTGGGAATGAAATAAATTTTAAAAAAACTTGTGGAAATTTGGATATGGGAATTATATAAATTAATAGATGCAAATCAATAACATTGGATAGAATAGTTTTTTTGAAATTCAGAAAAATGAGCCTTGATGAAATAAATATTACATGAATAAGTGATTTTTTACGAGATCAAGAGATTGATGTATTGAATTCCAAATTGAATGAATTATATAATGAGATTAATTAATAAAAGATTATGTATATAAATATAACATGAAATTTGTAAGGTATTTTCCTTAACAGACTAATAATAAATCCTTCATATCACACCATAGTGGATATAATATTTTTGAATATATATATATATATACCTTGGATTTAGTGGTATCCTAGAAATCGAACAAAAACTCAACCCCTTGGTTTTAGTCGTAACTAGAAAACAATGAATGAGAGACCTTGGTTTTAGTGAATTTCATGTAACTAAAGAGAAATTTATCTCGGTTTCAACATTTTACCAAGATCCCAATGAGTGAGAAAATGGTATATTTTCTTATTTGAAGATAATTTTATGAAATTATTTAAATTATATTAAAATATAGAGAGAATTAATTTTATATAATTAGATATAGAATGATGGGGATCAGTTAATTAGAATGTGTACAAAGAGATCCAAATTGTAATGAAAAAAGCAGTCAATACACATAGATGTTTAATTTTTATCGATATAGTTCATAATATTTTGACATAATTTCTCAAAAGGCCTCTTATGGTTTGTATTTAAATAATATGTTTATCTTGAAGAAAAGATATATGTTTTAATGGGTTTCAAGAGACATTAATGTCTGTCTTTGATGTGTATTTGGCTTCTTGAATTAGCACTATCAGATATTCGCCTAATGCTATCAGCTAACAACTTGATTCCACTAGCTAGAGGGTGTGTAGGATATAGGTATCCCTACTATTTCAACCTCCATTAAGTAGAAATAGGCCACCACTAGGTATCAAGTGGGATAGTTGGAGATCTATTGGTTCTATGTAGTGCAACCAACTACCCTGTGACATTCTATCACATACCTGGTGGACTTCATGAATCCATGGTTATTTATCCAGTGTAACAATTTGGCAAGTGACAACCCATCAATTAGATATTTGGTGACAGACTATGAGGGATCCCCCCTTAGACATACTCATCTTATAAAGTTCCTTAGATATGTATGTTAACTTTATAAAACAATTCCACACCAAAATCACTATAATACACTATATTGAAAATTTTTTAACACAAAAATGTGTTTTTGATAATAAAACTACATATATGAGAGTATGGCACAACATATATGTCTTTTTTAGCTGAATTTGGTTCTTATACTAATTTTGTGGAGATTTAGTATAATTTTGAACATTTTTATAGGAGATGTTGGGTATGATATTATAATGTATACGTTTTATTATCATAATAAATATAAGAACTATTTTTAGTTTTCAAAAAATGGATATGGGTATCAAGATAGTAATTACTATCTTGTATATCATAGCTGACATTGAGTCATTACCATTTTTTCTATTTGGTCTTAATATTGGAGGCTTTTTTTTGTACTGCATGACATAAATTTTTTGCATGATTTTTTTCTGTTATATTTATGTGATAACATTTTTTGTTGGTTGAATATATTCTTTCTCAATAATTTTCATATATTGAGGTTAGTTTTTACCAATTTAGTGGTTTACGCCGACAATTCTTGTCACCAACCCAAGGCATAGTAGAGGTAAGAGTTACGGGGAACTCATTCTCATCACAACAACCCCATGAGGGGTACTAACGGTGGGGTAGTCATGACATGGGTCATGAAAATGTGGTATTTAACTTCTGATTGAGGGATACCATTGAGTATGGTTGTTGTAATTTTTTATAATTTCATGGAATGGTAATAAAATAGTATTAGTTGAACTTAGTTCATGATGTAACAAATAGAGAAGGACTAGGGAACTAGTGATCAGGTCCCCCTTGTGATCTAATTCAAGAACAGTATTTTGTCTTAATATTCAAGGAAAATAGATTATTTTTTTTAGAGGCCTATGTTGGTATCATACATCAAATTTTGTTACATGTGATATAATTTAGTATATAATGGGATTTATGATGAATCATAGTTATATAATCTTAAGGATTATAAATCTTGGGATTATGAAGTTCATTATATTTCATTTTTTTAAAAGTAATTCCCCTGGACAATGTCCACGTCCTGATCCTCCTAGTGATCACTATAATTAAAATGAATTTCCCGAATAGAAATTAATGTATGTATAATATATCTATTGGTAATAATGATATATTATAAGTGATATTATGTTGTAATTATATTCATTTTGATTACAAACACTTGTTTTTACCAATAGATAAATCTATTGATATTGACCCTTTGACAATTCTGAAATCACATACCAATAGTAGAATCTGTTAAAATTTCTTATAAATAGAAAAAATTATCAATAAATAATTTATTAAATTTAATAGGTATTAATTTTTTTTAAAACAGATGTAATAAATATTTAAATAATATAAAATATTATACGAGAAAGAATATATATATATATATATTATTTTCAATAAATGATATAAATTATATTTATTTTTAAAAAATCATGTAATCATATATTTTAATTGATAAATAATGTGATTTAGATATTGAATATAGATATCTAACATAAAATTGATGATAAATGATTAAAATCATTGCTAACTTGATTGAACTTGAAGGCACCCTAGTAAAAACTAAAAAAATAAATTCACATATATATAACATCATCAAATACATATAATAAACATATTTATTAAATATATATAAGTTTAAAAAACATCATTATATTAATTTTCATGATACATTTTAATATTTCTTAAATTATTTCAAAAATATGAAACGCTCTTCCCTAAAATAAAAGTCTCAAACAACATTGATCATTTAATAGTTATCATACCTTCCTTTGTCACACCCCGACCTGATTAATTTATTTATTTTTTAATTATTTAATTATATTCTAATATTTCGTTGAATATTGGGATTATCACATTTGAAATTATATAATTTTAATTTTTTCAATGGTGCAAGATGAGCACATGGTTAGTAAAAACTCTAAGTAGACCATGCGAGTGCATTTTTCACTTAACAGAGGAACAAAACATGTTAAAAACATAGTTTCCAAACAATTCACTATTATTATGTGGGGTTATTTATTAATTAAAATATGTGTGAATAGTTGGAACATGTTTTGGGAAATGGTATGGCAAAACCATGCACGGGGCCCTTCAAGAAAAGGCATCAATGTTATTATTATTATTATTATTATTATTTCTAATATTACTATTATTGTTATTATTAACACCATCATCGCCATTGTTATTATTAAGTTATTTTAGAGTATTTTTCTTTTTTCTTATTCCCTCTCCTCATCTCCCATACATCACCCCACCAACCCCGTTATATTTTGCGGTGCATGTCTTTGCTTGGAGGAACCCCAACTACATGTTTACCTCCTCCTATGGATATGGATTTTGATTGTATCTCTATCTGATTCCATGTGTAATATCCTCTATTATCATTCATTCACTATAAATATTTCCCTATTATATTTTAATTGAATTTTTATTTCTCTACGTTGTGGTGTCTATTACATATTCAAACACTAACAAGTTATTGGTTGTTTTAGTTTTCTTATTATTGATGTTTAGGGTTTGGAAGCCCATATTGGTGTCCATTAAAGTCACATTAGTTGAAAGTGATTTATTTCACATTAATTTCTAGTATTTTTTCACTCGTTCTTCATATCTGTATGAAATTTAATTAGGGAATTTTTGAAATTTGACATTCAATTTGTTTTCTAGAGTGTCGTAGACACCATTAAGGTGGAATAATGTTGTCGTGTTCATATTATGTGAATTTAATGTTGGATAACCTTTTTCCAAGCCTATAAATTAAAATTTATAATGGATGTATTTTTTTATAATATGTTTTTATTAAATTAATTTTTTTATATTATAGAAAAAAAATATGAATTGACGAATTGGTTTACATATTTTTTCCCTCACTTTATTATATTTTTACTAAGTTGTTTTTCTGTTTAAATCCTGTTGAAATGTTTTTTTAAATTGGAGGCGTACTGTTTGTGTGACTAATTTTTCAAATTAGACATATTATATAAATTGGGATGCTTAAGTATTTTTCAATCTTCTAACTATTTTCTATCCATGGAATAATGGAATGTTTGATTTAAAAAAAATATTTAATGTTGATTATAATTCTTTTCAACTTTTAAACATGACTTATTTACATATATATATATATATATTAGTATATTCAATATACATATTCAAACTAGGTTGTGTTATTGTTTACATTAGATAAAATTTTACTAATATATATATATATCAAAGTGCATCTATGATTAAGTGCAAAAGGGTGGATGAGAACATGAAAATATTATGATTGTTAATAATTTTTCCAATGATCTACATTCCTTTTAAAACAATGTGGCCTTCTTGGTAAATTGAGATGTTTTTTGGCAAATAAAAACCCCTCTAACGGTATTACCCCTATTCATTGAACCTAGTTGTGTGATGGGAGGTTGATATGGGATGTGTTCCTGGTAAGGTGGTCTGTGCACTTCTTATGTTTTATGAAGAAAGAGATCAAAATCCAAAATGGTAATTATTTATTTTAGTTAAATGTAATTTTATGTATGTAGATTTTTTTGAATAAATAACCTCTATTCATATGTATTGGTAATAAACAATTAGTAAAGTGGGATCTCTTGGTAAACTAGCTTTATTAGTTTAGGATTATGCTCTAACTAGTGGGCCTAAGTTAGATCACACATCTTCCTATGGGATTTTCACCATGTTGAACAAATGTGGGTGACATCGAGTGTTGGTGTATGGAAGAGTGTTGGAATCTAGAATCAGTGGTAATTTATTATATTTTTTTGATAAATCTATCCTAGAAGGTCTTCGATGGCTCTTACGTTCCCATGATAACAGTTTTATATATATTCTACAATATTTTTTTACTTTTACTAAAATAATATCCAATGATATGTTTTCTATCTAAAACTATTTTCTTCCCAGCTATTTACTTATTAGAAATGTTTTTTATTATAGTCTATCATTATTTATAAAATATTTCGAAATTAAAAAAAGGAAATAATATTCGTTTAAGTTCTAAATTTATACTTATTTTGAATGGAAAACAAAAAAATATTTGTTTTAAAAAAATATTTTCAAACATGAATGAAATAGTTTTCTATTTAAATATAAATAATAGGGTGTGGTTTATCTCTTATAATCTCTTCTAATAATCTCAATCGTCATGAAAAAATTATAATTTTATGTTCATGTTCAGCTAGAATTTGTGCCGCCCATAAAGAGAGCATGATTCTTTTGATGATAGTAAACTATAGGGTCACATGGAGTTTTGTTTAGTTGTTTATTTCGTTTCCACTTCTAGTATTTGATTTATCTATTCTATAATTATTTGTGTATCTTTTTTGTTTTATTATGCCAAATTTTCCTCTATTGAGCAGTGCGTCAAGACCGTCATTAGTAATTATCCTAGGAGAATCAAAACTCCCCTGAACCCTTATTAGGATCTATATTAGTATCCTTGTATAGTGTTCACACAGATATATTTGGTGAAAGCGTGATATAATAAAATCATAAATTCAAACCCTTTTATAAAACATACATTATACAATCACTTCCTCATTTAAACCCTTTTAGACATACAATATACTTTATCACAATTTGGATGTATGATATGTATGTTCATGTGAATCACCTATAATTCATTTTCTATTCAACCAATTAATTATTATTTTTACCCCTATATCCCCTAAAATCCTCATATCCCTTCGAAACCAGCCCCCCCCCCATTAGTAGTATAATTCCTAAACATAAACACTTAGTTCTTAATTTTCATTGTAATTATCCCCATTTAATGATTGAAGGTTAATACAGTTTTTTATCTCAATTTTTTTCTTTATATTGATAATAATTTTCTTTATACAATTATGGAGGATATAATTTATATTTTTATTTTTTTCATTGTTTTTTTCTCACCATAAATCTGAGAATTATTCATAGTGAAGTTGTTAATCACATTGAATTGTTTTTTATTTACAGAGTATCTTCATGAAAAATTTTATGTTTTCATTTGTAATAATACAATTTTACAACATGAAATGAAAATATTTTATCATGTCAATTGATATTTTTTTGATGAGTTTCTTTGAATTTTTTGGGTTGGGTAAGTAGGGGGAAACATCATCATCAAAAAAAAATTCATTATTTCATTCTAGATTTATTTTCCTCTGATGCTTAACTATAATGTTTTGGAACTCCTTGTTCGGTTGATCGGTGAATGGTTGAATTGGACTGGTATATGTTGTCTTTTTATATTTCACTCAATAAAGTTTATTTTTATTGGCCTATTTTTTTACAAGATTTATTTAAATTATTTGAATGTTCTTACGATGATTTTCCCTAATTATAATGGCCTCCCTAATTTATATTGTAAAAATGGAAGAAATTCACATCATAAGATTCACCTTAAACTATACTGGAATTATTTATTTTATTTTATTTTATTTTTTATAATATGTTATATAGTTTGTCATATATTATTACTTTTTTGAAAAAAAATTAATTTTCTGTTAGGGGTTTTCTGATGTTCAATTTAAATGTGTTTTATTTATTTTTTTTGTTATTTTTGGGGATCTCAAAAAATAATTATCATAGATTTATCTAAATCAATGTATATTTTTTTTATAATTGTTATATATTTTTGTATTTACTAATTTTTAATTATTATGGTTATTCATTTTGAATTATTGAATGAAAATTATAGTTCTAGCGGATTCATTACATAATATAACTGTAATGTAGTCTTCCATAATCACTCATTCATCCTGGAAGGTCACAGAATTATCTAAATCTACTTGAGTAATTTACTCCTTGAATTGGTACACATTTTTTTATTTCTTAATAAGTAATTATTATTATGATTCTGTTTGCATGCTGGGAATCTCAATATAGTTATAGTTAACTCATTACATTGAAAACCTATTATGAGGTATTCTGTAATAACTTGTTGGTTATCCATCATAGCTTCAATATTTTTTTATTATAATTACGAAAAACATTGATCACATTTTGTGATACTTTGTTATTTATAATACTACTCATGTGCAGGTTGAATTTCCTTTATTTCAATTATGTAAGTTTTATTTTCTATATGATTTAAGGTTGTTTCCACTCCACTGAATTTTCATTAAATATTGAAGATAAGGTAACATGTATGCTTTTTTTATTTTATAATCTATTATTATTTTATAAAATTTCTTAGTTCTTGAAAATGGGAATTATTATTCTCTATTTTTTAATTTTTCCTAATATTGTATTTTTAAAATTTCTTTAATTTTTTTCCAAATATTTTAACAACCTTCATATTTATTGAATTTGATCTATGGGTTAAAATAAATCTATTTTTAATAATTCATTGAATATTATACACGTGATTATTACCTCTTCAACCCATTTGGAAATTTGATATATACTCAATAGTATTTTGTATCTTCTATAATTATCATTCCTATATTATAAATTAAATTGATCCTTGCATGAAATATATTATTTATTGTAATAAAAGTATGTATTTTATGGATTATTTTTTACAAAATTAAAATGTCCAACATTATAAAATTTTAGATTAACTATTGATGTCAATACATTTAACGATTTTATTTGAATCATAGGTTATGTATATATTAGGTACCAACATTGTTTTTAGTTGATGAATATTAGTGATCCAAAACAATGTACTTGATAATTTGATATGTGGGATATTGTTTTATATTTTCCCACTATTTTAATGTATACTCCCATTTTCATAATATAGATTATACAGGTTGTGTAATTAGATACAATCTTGTATGTGGTCTAGTTAGGTATTCTGATTCATCATGCATACAAATTATTCAATTAATAACTCATGGAAAACTACAATCAGGTATTGTAAAGTACCATTCAATGTTATATTTTTAGTATATGTTATTTTTATTCAAAATCAATATTTAAATCTATTATAAGGATTTAATTTTTTCCATTTTAAAATTAAAAATTAATATATTAATGATTTACACAGACCTTAATAATTTCATATAATTTATTATATAGAGTGGCATGTTATATTTTATATAGATGGGAATTTATTTCTAATTTATTTTTATATTACTCACAAGATACATAAATGGAAAGAGAAATTGGGTTAGTTGTAGTTGAATGTTTATACATATTTTACTTTTCTGAATCATTTTACAAATTAAAGTTTTTTTCATTATTTCTAATGTGTGTTTCCTTCATGATTTTTTTAATAGAAAATCAAGAAACACATCTAGAACACAAATTATATTTTTATTATTTTTTTGTATACTAACATAAATTAGAAATCATTTTATGAACTGATTATAAAAAAAACACAAAATACCCAATCCAATAAGGTTTGGATATGAATTCTAGTATATCATCATAAAAAACTAACTAAAACCTAATAATATACTCATTCTCGATCCTCCACCCAAGGATGATATTGAAAACACTTGATTTTTTAATGAATAGATATTAATACAATATTACATTGAAATTAATTGATATGATAATAATGATGCTCAACATCAATACCAATAAACCAATGTTATCTCCTCCAAAGCATCAAATTTTGTGATGTTGAAGAATGAAACATGATAATAGTGATGATTAGGGATCTTAATTATAACCATAACATTAATAAAAATTTTATAAAGACATATGGTTTTTACAAATATCCTAATTTTTAAATATTATGTTACATTCAAATAATGTGACTCTTCATGTTATACTATACCCCAGTATGCATCGAGTAAGGTGAGGAATCTCTTCATGTACTAACTGCAAAGATAATTATTCTTATAAAAAATGATTTTGGAAAACATTTAGTCAATATAATATCAATAAAATATACCGTGGAAAAAATCATCATGTGAATAAGAAAACAAACATTTTACTTCCTTAGTTAAGGTCACATGAAATTTTTTAGTGACGCCTCTAAAAACCAATCAACACACTCATATCATGTTGTATCCACACTTTCTCTCACACACATTGATATATTTTATTACATGAAATTTTTTTCAGGGTATAAGAACATTATTATCACATGACCTCCCCAGATGGGTATTTAGAAAATATATTCAATTTTCTTCAACTGATGGAAATATGATCTCTTTGGAATTATCCTCTTACTAAATAAATTTGAGAATAAGTACTACCTCCTTACATTTCACATCCACATGTTCAATGAATTTTTAATGACGTAAATTACCAATTATATATCATATAAAATAATATTTTTCATAAATCATGGGAAATTATAATGGAGAATATGATTTTTTTTATGTAGATTTTTAATAAATATAAGAAAAAATAAAGAACTAATTTCATTTACTAATGAAATTTTATTTTTTGGATCCTTTTATATGTCCTACTATTATTAGGGGTACTTCTTCTTTCGAAGAAAATAGATATTTATAAGTGTAAATAAAACAAGGATAACTAAACAATTTATTAGAAATCAATTAATTCAAAATTTGATTTATTTTAAACTTTATAAACTCTAAAATGGTTTGTATATTTTTTTATGTGATGATGTATCTATTAATCCCCCATTTTCACCTCATATAAGTAAAAAATATATCTTCAGTTATGCATCTATGATTGGAACAAGTAATATACCTCTTTCAAATATAATATTTTAGATATAGGATTGGAACCACACATCCACATTACATCTAGCTTAATAGTTTCAACACTATTATATTCCTTATTGTCAAAAAATATAATGTATAAGTTTTAAATAAACACCCTCCACAATATTTACCAATTAATATCCATATAGTTTGAAAATTTACATAAAAAATATCATCATAACTCAGTCATGAAGCATATATTTCTCAATGCAATAAATAGTTTGTCATATTTTGAGTCTGGTGCCATTTTCAATTAAAAGTAGAGACATTATCAATTCAATGTAGAGTTACTATATTGAATAATTTAAAAGTGTTAGTAGATTACCTAGTTTTTAGATAGGTTTCATTTTCATTTGAAATTAATGTCATTGAAAATAGTTTTTTGTAGATAATGTTCTTGTTAATTTTTATCATGAATTTTTATTTACTGTTTTGATGGCCGTGGGTTTCTTTATATTGTGTTGGTTTCTTGCTATATTCCTTTTAAGTTCTCCAGTGATTTTGTTATTGTGGATAATGGTTCTTATTATTATATATTTCTTGGTATATGCACCATTTTTTATATTAGTATTGAATGAGGATGGTGTGGTCAGAAGTTATATTTGTTCATTTGTATCCCCAGTTCAATAATATTCTAGTAGATAATATCATGCCTGATTATTTTTAGATAATGGTCTTTGTTGAATACTGATTGTTAAGGATGAAGTGTGGGTGATCAACATGATTCTCGTGATGGTGAATTTATAATGCGGAGGTAGTTAATGTCAAGTGTTGCTTAAAATATAAAAGGGAGTTCCACTGTAATTAATGGGATGGTGGTGATGTTATAGATGATCAGATCCCATAGAGTATATGATAACTTGTGCGAAGTTATTTAGATTCTATATCTACTTAATTTTTTGGTTTTTTAATATTAGATGGACCATAGACTTCTATGTCATGAACAAAATAGGTTTCTTTATTTTTGTTTGAACAAAGTGTGCATTTTTTGGATTTATTTCTATGCATAAATGATAACATTAGCGTTTGTTATTGTAAAATTTTTATATTTCCATTGGTTCTTTTCAAATTCATGCCTAATTATAAAATACATTCTGTTATTTTCTGATTTATGATTTCTTGGGTCTCCTTTACTACAATTATCGTTGTGGGTTTATTCTACTGTTGATCACTAATTGAAGATCCAATTTCTAGAAAGGCTATGTATCCACATTTACAAGATAATATATTTTTCAATGGGAAAGTCTTTTGAAAATTATCCGAATCCAAACATATAATTATTTCAATTCATTTCCAAATGTGTTGTAATTGGGTTTTTTTATTGCAGGTATATCTTGGAGGACCTGATGTGAGATATGGACTGAATAATGCATGTGTAGGTAACTGGGGTGGTCTGTGACACACCTGAATTAATTATCTGTGTTTTATGTGTCATTTATTTTATAAGGTATATTTCTTCCACATAAGAAAATAAATATGGATAGTAAGAATTGGATATTACATTGGTCACATCCAAAAACATTGAAGATCCCATGGGAGTTTTATTGAAAAATTACAGGTATTTTTTCCATCATCTTATGTATCAATAGTCACTATGAAGTAATTGTTTTTTGAGATGTACCTAAACCAGTAAACTATATTGGACTAATCAATAATATTTTTGTGATCTTTTTAATATTTTGGGGTCTCATAATTGACCCTATAGTATTTTTTGTGAACCAATTTCAAATTAATATATTAATTATTTAAATGAACCTGAGTTTGATTATTTTGGTTTATTCACTTATTATTTTAACTTCTAGTGTCATATAGGGGGTTAACTACTTCTATATATAGATGTATGAAGTGGAATCTACTAACATGAGTGGTGAATCATGATGGTGAAAAAAAATCTCATAGATGTATTCTAATTTCAATGATTACTATTTCAATAATGTTACAAAAACTAATGTGATTATAAGGATCTTCTTGGGGAACCCTAATAGAGAAAACCATATAAAAAATTTCAAATTTCACTCAAACATTCATGTGATATAAGAGATACCAAAAAGAAATGGGACCTTTTTAGGTAAATGGATCTCATTTTTAGTGCGAACCAAGATAGTTGAGATTAGGGAAATATATTATTGATGAACATGTTTTTTCAATATGTTTGATGAATTATTATTTCAAATAATTCTATTGTTTGTTCTTAATTTTGAATTTCACTATCTTGGGTTCCCTAAAATGATTAATATTTTTTGTGTACATAGGTGCAGTAGAGTGGAAAACCAAAGTTGTCTCTCAAAGATGAAGTAATTGAAACAACATCATAAAGGTATTCTAAAAATAAAATAAAATACAATAAAAAAATATGGGAAATGATGGGGGGTTTTTTATTATTTATAAATCTAAAATAATATTTTTGGAAGAAGATTTTATTTTTTTAATTTTGAAATGAAAGTTGATTAATAAATCAGAATGATAAGTTGTTTCAAAAAAATATTTTTAGTTAGTGTAATCCATCTAAATATACATCTTAAATAATTTATTAATCATTATAATTTAATTTAATATCCACTTAATTATGATCCCTTAATTGGTTAAATCTTGAACCCTTTGAGAATTAACATTACCACATATATGATGTGATTTTAACCCTAGGATAACTTCGGAACATGCAATCGCAACACCCTTAACTGATTAATTTTCTATGGTTATATTATGGTCAGTGGTAAATTGAGGCACATATCATCTCAATAAATGAGAAATTATTGGGTTTAGGGACAATATTTGAACCCTAAAAATTGATCCCGTGTGGTTTTGAATTACCAATTACGTTTGCGCTCTGAAAATTTACATAATTCTCGACCTCACGTGATTTGTCTTTATTGTTAAATTTCTTGAATAGTTTCATTTAAATTAAAAAAGAAATTAATAGATCATATAATTTAAATTACATTTGTTCATAAATTCAAAATAAATGAATGATGAAGGATATAGGTTGATCATTTACTAATAAGAACAACTATTCTATGGGCGGTGTAGTCATCATAGAAACAGTTTTAATTTGCAACGGTTTAGGAAGGGTAGAACACAATTTTGTTTCTACTCCTGAATTTCAACCCAAAAAAGAATAATAATGAGGAAGTTAAATGAATAAAACCGAGGAAAACAGAATAAATTAAATAAAAAATAAAGAGTGTATTACTCAAACAATGATATTACAACACAAAGGAGATGAAAAAGGCTTCATCAAATGGATCCTTTCTTCAAGAGATAACCTAATTTAAATGGTTGTATAGTTGGATTTTATCCACTTATCCTCTCCCTCTACTTACAAATGTATGTCCCAAAATCTCCAAATGAGAAAAACACCAATTTATAGAGTGGTGGGGAGGCTAGGATCATAGAGGGTTCAAGTGTGAATGGGAATTGTCGACCAAATATTTTAAGCTTACTTGAATTGCCCATTTGACCACAAAAAAACCTAAAAATCAGATTTCCTTATACAATGATTATTTGTGAGACAATGAGTCCTCGATATCGTCTCCATATTTGGGCCTAATCCAAGCAATTATGAAGAAGTTATGGACCAAATATAGAACCCATGTCAAATCTGTCGAGTCTTGTCCAACTTTGACTTCATGGTCTATTTGCAACAACCAAATGCCTTATTTAGCTCCTATGTCTTGAAGGAGAGTTGTATCCCATTATGTAAGGAACCTATTAAAAAAAATTATGTCCCACTAATATATATAAAAATATATATATCCGATATTCTTCAGTGAATTTTAAAGGGTAAAAAAGGAATTTTCATAAAATTGTCTAATGAATGATCTAATCCCAAATATTTCATAAATTAACACATTTACAACAATATGAGGAAATTATATCATTTATTACTAAAAAAATATTCAATAAAAATGTGTATTATCACCCCCCCCACACTTACCCTTTTTCACACCTCAGAAAATCCTCATAAAATGTATCCGAATAAAAATTGTGACAGGATATGCATCTTAAAATTTCTCAATCCATAGTGCAAATAAATGAAAAGTAAAAATCCCATGAAGAGTCAATATCTATAAATTTTAATATCATTGTCTCATAAATTTTGTCAAAAAGACATCCATTGAGATTCATAACACTAATCAATGTTAAAGAATTCATGGGTTTATCATGCCACTAATTCTCCAAGTGTATGTTTGTGTGCCAACCATTCTATGCTCTTAAATCCATCATTTAATCAGTATATTCATGTCATGTAAAACAATTCTTCTTACTTGTTTTAATTCACTGAACCTGTTCTACATTCCTTTTCAATCGAATTTCAATACCCACTCACTTAAGAATTCTTGAATGTCATTCATTAATCTCCCAACCTAGATATCCCCATATGTTGTACTTTTCATCACTCCCCTCATTTTTTGTGTTTTTTAATGTTTCGCTTGGATCAAATCTCACTCTCAACTCTCAACCCATTGTTGAGCTCCTCAAGATACTAATTATAATATTTATAATAAGATCAAATCTCATTGAAGAGTTGTTTTTGACCTATCCAAATCACAACCTATAATTTTTTTGAGGGTGTACAATAGTCTGATAACAGGTACACACACATAGGTCAATTTGGTAGAGTAAAGAAACTGGTCATAAGAGAAACTAATGTACGAATCAACCATTGAATTTTTTTCCTAACTTGACTATACCTACAATTAAATTGGAAAAATATCCCAAGTCATGGTTGAGTGAAAATTTGTGTGGAAAAATCAATGACACATTTTTCCATGAACAAACACCACATATAATGATGTCAAAATCTAAAAGGTTTTATAATGACATAACCATTCATATAATCGATGAATTTAATTTTAATAAAAAATCATCCATTGATGATGAGATCTTACTCATTCTTATAATTATTCAAATTAATATTGTAAACTTTCATTTTCTATATGATTCACATGAGAATGTTACATGATATATATTTTTCTTTATTTTTTTTGAGTTTTTTGTTTTTTTGTATGTGTTTTTTGAAAATTTTAAACAAAAATTTAATATAAAATAAACACCAAACTCACAAATGAAAATCCTAAATATCAACTCCAAATTTTTCTCCTCCCCCACACTTAAAATATTGTATTGTCTTCAATGTGAACCTAGGATACGATATATGAAACATAAAATATATGATTTTAAATAGGAAAAAGAATATAAACATGAAAGGGTTAAGAACTGTCTGATATTCTCATGTGATGATAGGGTCATGTAGTGTGGTGAAATCTACTACATCAGTTTGAATCCCCTCAATGTATTTCATTAAACATTTCCCGTTGATTGTAACTCTCCTTCTAGTGTCATCTTGTGTGATATCCGACGACCCATAAGGAAAAACATTAGATACAATAAAAGGACATAATTAACTAGAAGGCAGCTTACTAGGAATCATGTTCATTTGTGAAATATAGAGAAGGACTTTCTCTCTAACATGAAATTCCCTTTTCTGGATCATTTTTTCATGACTTGGTTTGGATTTTTCCTTGTAGAGCCTTGAGTTCTCATATAAAGATAATCAAATCACCTCATACAATTGAATTTGTAGCTTCCGTTGAATTCCAACTTAGGCCAGATCCATTTTTCATTTCTTTATATGACAATAATCCTGATGCTCAACCTTCATAGGGATATGACATGCGTTCCCAAATACAATCAGAAATGGGGACATACCAATGGTTATTTGTATGCTACCCTATAAGCCCATATCACATCATACAAGAGCTTTCTCCAATCCTTCATATTCGGATGCATGGTTTTCTCCAAAATTTGATTCAACTCCCTATTTAAAATATCAGATTCACCATTTGTTTGGGGGTGGTATGGTGTTGATGTTTGGTGTGTCACTCCATGCTTCCGAAGGAGGGAAGAAATATTCGGATTGAAAAAGTGTGTCCATTGGTCACTAATGATGGCCTTTGGTACTCAAAACCTACGAAACATATGTGATTTGACAAATTCCACTACAACATGAGAATCATTAGTCTAGGTGACCTTAGTCTCCACCCATTTACTCTCTTAATAAACCGCAACCAAAATATATAAAAACCCAAATGAACTACAAAAAAGACCCAAAAAATCAATGTACTATTTATCAAAAATCACATAGAATAGTATGGGTTTTTGGGGCATCTCATGTCTCCTAGAAATGTTCCTAGTGTGTAGGAAATTAGAGAATGACTTATGAAAAACAAGGGCATCATGGAATAAACTAGGCCAATATAATCCAGATTCTAAGAATTTCCTAGCTAGCCATTGGGGTGAAAAGTGTCCACCACAAGAAAGTGTGTGAAAGAACTGTAGAACAGACTCAAACACATGATCAAGAACACACCTCTTAAAAACATGATCCCTACACATGCACCAGAGGTATGGGTTATCTCACACATAAAACCTAGACTCACTCTTTAATATTTGGACTTGAGGTTTTTAAAAAAAAAATAATTTCATAGGCAATATGGTAGTTAATTAAATCTGCATACAAAGGATGCGCACCTGAGATGGCATAAAGATTCTCATCAACGAAAGTGTCATGAAGTGGTACATGGTCCAAGGTGTCATCATCTATTGTGTGAGTAAGTATACTCATGTGGGCTACTACTAGGTTTTTTCAAACCCCTTCTTGTATTTTTTCTTAATATCAAATTCTTAAAGAAGGGTCATCCATTAGATAAGCCTGGGATTTGCATATGTATTCTTCAAGTTGTGCATAAGAGTAGCATGGTCAGAAAAAATAACTACTTTAGAGCCGAATAAATAAGAATGGAATTTATCTAAAGAAAATATTATAGAAAGAATCTTATTTTCTATGGTTGTGTAATTTTATTGGGCTGAATCCAATGTCTTTGAAGCATAGGCGATCACATTTTAACATCCCTCCACCCTCTAAGATAAGACATCCCCGACTGCGAAGTTGGAGGCATCACACATAATCTCAAAAGGAATCTCCCACTATGGGGGTTTAATGATTGGTGGAGTGGATAGACACATACATATCACGTCAATGGAAGTCCTGTAATAATCATCAAACACAAAATCCTAACCCCTTGGAAGTAATCAGGATATTAGAAGAGCATTCTTACTAAAATATTTGATGAAGCTCCGATAAAATCCTTCATTCCCTAGGAATGATATAACATCCCACACACGTGAAGGATATGGTAATGATGAAATAATATCTACCTTAGATCAATAAACCTCTATTCCATGTTTTTTAACTACATGGCCTAAGATAGTGCCATGCTCTACCATAAAATGGAACATTTCAATTTTCAAGCACATTATTCATAACACAAAAATTCAACACCTTTACCAAATTAGATATACAACCATCAAATGAAGACCCATACACTGTAAAATCATCCATAAATACCTCCATGTAGGTCTCAATAAAATCTGAAAAAATAATCACCATACATCCCTAGACGGTACCTGGGGAATTCCAAAGTCCAAATGGAATCCTTAAGTAGGAAAACATACTAAATGGGAAAGTGAATGTTGTCATTTTCTGATCCTACAGAGCAATATGAACCTAAATATAACCAGAAAAGAAATCCAAGAAACAATAGTGTGTTTTCTTACCTCATCTCTCAAGCATCTGATCAATAAATGGGACGAGGAATGGTGCTTGTGAGTGGACTGATTTTGTTTCCTATAATCAGTACACACACACACCAACTATTTTGTACCCTCATTGGAAATAAATCATCTTTCTCATTTTTAACAAGAGTGACACCATTTTTTTAGGTACATCCTAAATAGGACTTAACCATATGGAATCTGAAATGGGATAGATTATATCTACCTCGAACAAATTTTCAACAACTTTTTTACCTACTTCTAAAAGAGTTGGATTCAGTCTCCTTTTTGGCTGCCTAACCAGTTTAGTCCCATCCACCAAAAAGTCTTATGAATGTAAATGGAGGGGATAACACCTAATATTTCATCCATGGTCCAACTGATTACCTTAATTATCTCCCTCAAAAGATTCAAATCGTTTTCTTCTTGGTCAAAAGGGATAATTTTTGCAATGACAACTTGTAATTTCTCACCACTTAATAAGTATGAGTTTTTGGGATTATGTTGAAATGGCTTGAGTTCTAGTGTATGGGGATATGTATGAATGGATAAATTGAAGGAACATAAATATGTGCACAACTACCATTAGTACCAAAATCATCGTCATCAAAATCAGAGAATAATGCATCAAAACCATCATCATATTCAATATCCATGTCATAATCAGAGTTCACAAGATCAGAATAAAAGTATAAATCCATTTACAAATCTAATCTATGAGTGTTTTGTGCATTAGAAACAGTCATGTATGTTCTCTAAGATGTCAAACTAGAACCATTATACATAATCACCATAAGCATATGACTATAAAATTTCTTGGGGTTTTTATTTTTTGGTTCAAAATGTGAGATAACAAATGCAGAATTGTCCTCTGAGGGGTAACTCATGGAGTCTATAACACTAAATATCAAAACATCAACTCCAAACTCCAGGGAAAGTGTACCCTCTTGGAAATTTATGATTGTTTTATAGTTTTAAAGAAGTTCCTACCTAAGAAAATGGTAGCATGTGAACTTACCTAATCATCCTCCATTTTAAGGACATAGAAATCTGCAGGAAAATCATGTATCTTACTCGAACATGTACATCCTCAAAGACTCCCACTAGATATGTTGTAGCTTTATGGGCCAACTACACCATTTCTCTTGTCAGTATCAACTCACCAACCTAAAAAGAAGATAATAAAGAATGAATCATCACATTTATTGAAGATCCTAACTAAAAAAAGTGCATCTGAAAAGTGAAACTAGCCTATGGTTCTTGGGATGGTGAATATCCCTAGATCCATGATTATTTTTTGGAATTCCTAGAGTTGGTGTAATGAGTGCTGAAACATTTGTTTCTAGTTTTATCCTATTGTTTCCCTTGATCCCTCTTCGATTGGTACAATGTTCTTTTAGGAATATGGAATATCTTTTGGATTTTCTTGATGGCTTCAAGTAGAGGGATGTTGATCTCCACTCACTTGAATGTTTCCAAAACCAATTTTTGTCCTTAATTCTTCACCCATATTTTTTGGTTTGTACAACTCTATTTGGAAATGGAAGTGTTTTAGGAGTAACATCATCAATATTTTTCTTAAATTTATCATTCTCCTTAGATTTCTCATTAGATGGTATGGTATGGGGATTCTCTGGTGTTGAGGTGATTCCCAGTGGAACGATATGTGCAGATGTATCAGGTGTCTTCCTACCACTTCTCAATGTGATGGCACTGACATTCCTCTTGGGATTTGGAGTTGGGTGGGAAGGTAGATTTCTAGAATAATTATTTACCAGTTCATGGAGGGTGTTGGCAATCTGGACCATTTGTGTCTTCAACTCTCTCAACTACGAACCATGACTATTCATCTCATTATGTATATTAAGAACAATTTGTTTCAAAAAATCATCAGTTTTAGAATATACCATGATTTGGGGATTCCATTGTTGTTGACTTGTTGTTGATTGAGCATAAAATTTCCTTTGGGGTTGTTGTAATCCTTGTTGGTAAGATAGAGGCTGCTGGGAGTTTGGTTGAATGGGGGCCTTTGTTTTTTTCTAAAGGAATACCTCATTTCTGATTGATCTTTCCACCAATGGTTATATGTTTCATAAAATTAATGATTCTTCAATTGGGGATACATTTTTTCTGCTACTGATTTGGTCTCCCAGGAAATACTGCTTCACAATCTTCTATTTCTTGTACATGGGGGAAACAATCAGTTGGGTGGCTTGTCTCAGTGAAAATTCTAAAAGGACTTGAAGGAGGGGTTATGATGTCTTTTAAGCCAGAGTAATCTACCTCACCATAGTGTTAAATTATCGCAACATAGTATCAATTTAATGACTCTCAAGAGAAGAATGACTTACCTGATGTACTCATTTAACATATGGTGTACCTAGATCACAAAATTGTTGGGAGTTTTGTGTCGTCTGGTCAATCAATGCACGTGCATCTACTGGTGTCTTTTCCACCAAGGATAATCCAGCTGTGCCATCCAACCAGATCCTCTCCATAGGTGTGAGTCCTTCACACAAATATTGGATGAGGAGTTTCTCAGTGATTTGGTGATGTGGGCGGCTAGCACAAAACTTCTTGAATCTGTCCTAGTACTGATATATTGACTGCCCATGGGTTTTGTTGATCCACGAGATCTATTTTCAAATGGATTTGGTCCTTGACGTTGGAAATTTTTTATTCATGAAATGACGTTTCAAATCATTCCAACATGAGATATCGTAATGTTGCAATTAATACATCTAGTCTTTTGCAGCTCCATTAAGTGAAAATGAGAACGCTCATAGTTTTCTTTGACCTTCAGAGACATTTATTGGTTTTAAGGTTGATCAAACCATATTAAATTCTATAAAATGATTTTTTTATATATCCTCACTAGATAATCCATGAAACATTGGAAGAAGATAAATTAACCCAAATTTCAGATCAAAGTCTGAATCACGAATTGGGTATGCAATATAATTTGATTGACAGTTAATATCAGGTGTAACGAATTCATGAATGGTTCTATTATGTTCATTTCCATTATTTTAAGACATTAGTTCTTATTTTATATTGGATTTATAAATATTTCCAATTTTAATGATCTTGTAGTGGATGAATTCTCTAACTGGTCGAATGTTGAAACATCATGTAGACTGAGAATGTCTAATTCGATTTCAAAGGCTATGTTCAATCTCAGGTTCAAGATCTAAGAGATTATAGGGATTAGTTTATGTTGTAAATAAAATAAAAATTAAATGAAGGAAAGTGGAAAATAGTAAAATAAAAATGATGTTTGAGTTGATTGTTGAAAAGGAAGAAAAAAATATAAGAAAAAGAAGAAAGAAAGAAAGAAACCAGATTGGGTAAAAAAAGACGAAAGAAGAGTAAAAGAGAATAAAATATAAACAAAATTAAACACAAATAATTGGTTGAAATAATTACTTTACTCCCCAGAAATGGTGCCAATTTTAATGGTGTTGTCATGGGTGCACTCAAATGATTACTGGGTTTTGGGGTAAATAGGTGAAGTAGAGTGGATGACCAAGCTCGTCTCTCAGAGATGAAGTATTTGAAACAACTTATTAAAGGTATTCTAAAAATAAAATCAAATATAATAAAAACAATAATTGAAATGATTGAGGTTTTTACATTTGTTAAACTAAAATTAGTTTTCTGGAAGAAGATATCATTTTTTAATTTTGAAATGAATGTTGATTAACAAAACACAACGAGAAAATGTTTTTTTAAAACTATTTCTAGAAAGTGTAATCTATCTAACTATACCTATTCAATAATTTATTAATAATTGTAATTTAAATTAATATATGTTTAATTATTATCCATTAATTTGTTAAATATTTATCCCTATGAGAATTAACTTCACCCCAAAGATGATGTAAATTTTACCATAGGATAACTTCTGAATATGAAACTACTACACCCTGGTTTGATCAATGATCTATGGTTAGATTATGATTAGTGGTAAATTAAGGCACATATCCTCTCAAGAAATTAGAATTAATTGAGTTTTGGGATTATATTTGAACACTTATAATTAATCCTGTGTGGTTTTGAATTACCAATTATGTTCGCGCTCTCACAATTCAATCAATTCTCGAACTCAATTGATTTGTGTTTATTGTTCAATTTCTTTCTTAGTTTCATTAAAATTAAAAAAAATTAATAGATCATATTAGGTGAATTACAGTAGCTCATTGATTCAAAATAAACGAATGGAGGTGGTTATAGGTAGATCAATTACTAAAGAAAATAATCTTCAATGGGTGGTGAAGTTATCATTGAAACGTTTTTCATTTGCAATAGTTTAGGGAGGGCAGATCCCAATCTCATTTCAACTATTTAATTCCATCCTAAAGATGAGGAATAATGAGGAAGTTAAATGAAAAAACCAAATGAAAATGTAAGAAATTAATGAAGAACTAAATAGTTTATTAAAAAAATAATGGTATTACAACACAAAGGAGAAGAGGAAGGCTTTGTCGATAGGATCTGTGCTTCAAGAGCTACCCTTATTTAAATGGATGGAGAATTGGAGTTGATCCACTTCAACATGGCCCTAAAACTTCCCAATGGACGTCCCAAATCCTCCAAATAATAAAAACATCAATTTATAGATTTGTGGTGCAGCAAGGCTCAATGTGGTTTGAAGTGTGAATGGGGAATCCTGACCAAATATTTTACGCAAAATTGCATTTCCCATTTCACCACCAAAATGTGTGAATCAGCTATCCTTCTAAAAGTATTATTTGTGAGAAAATTATTCCTTGATATCCTCTCAACATTTGGGAAGAATACAAACATGTATAAAGAAGATATGGCCCAAATACAAAACTCTTGTCCAGTATAGTGAGTCTATCCCATCTTTGACTTCATGGTCCATTTTCACCAACCAAATGAACGATTTAGCTCCAATGTACTCAAGTAATGTTGTATCCCATTATGTAAGGAACACATTTAAAAAATTATGTTAAAATAATATATATCAAAGTATTAATTTCCAAAATTATTAAGTAAATTTTAATGGTTAAAAATGGAATTTTCATCAAATTTTCAAATAAATGATGTAATCCCAAATATTTTATAAATGGACACATTTACCACAATGTAAGGAAATTGAATCATTTATTATCAATAAAAAATTCAATAAACATGTGTTTTATCAAATTTCATATAACTTAATGATATCATTATTATATAATAAATATAATAATTATATCATATATAGTTATATTAAAAAATATAATATAAATATTAAAAAAATATCAAAACACACGGGTATAATATTTTATTTAAAAAATAATTTATAAATAGATATTACTTTTTAGTATTTCTTATAATATGGTAATTAATATTACTGATGGAAAGATAAATATTTTTAATTATATTATTATAGATACTTCTATCATATAAATCATTTTATAAACATTTTATACAATGTATATTATTTATTTTTAATAATATAATTGTTATAGAACATTTTTTATCACATTAACATTTAGTGATAGATTTGTTTCCAATAATTTGGTGATGAACAAATTTTCATTGGTAAAACACTTTATGAAAAGATTCTGAACTTTTACCAAATGATATACCCCTATTGGAAAAGGATAATTATTTTTGAATCAAGGTATACCAAGATTCACTAGTAATTTCTATAGTGTTTAGTATAAAAAAGAAGATTCGTGAAGGAAGAAACTATATGATTTAAGAATCAAATCCTATAGAATTATGATGACTCGATTTATTATGAGGATATTGTGGCATAGTAGATGAGGTGGGGATCACTTTCAGTTTGACCTATTCAAAAAATCAGCATTATATTCATTTAACATTCAATGTGTTTCTTGAAGATCCTCAATAGTGTCCATTTATATTTCTTTGTGATTGTGAGGTGTCATATGTTTCATGAAATAATTATGATTTATAGTTCCAAGATGAATTCATTTATCTGATTTAAAAGGTGGAGAATTGGGAGGAGATACATTTACATGGCGTTGAATGATTAAATAACCATTATTTATAAACACATCTCATGAATATCCTTCATTATACATCATAACATTTCCAATTGATGATTATAAAAAATTCATTTTCAAGTGTAATTGTGTTTGAAGATTCAACATTGAGTCACCCCTTCCACAGTTCCAAACATCTAGGAAGTGTTGGTGAGGGAAGAAGTAGTCAAGATGTTATGGGGACAAAACTGTCACAGGGAGGATAATTTTAGGGATTATTGATGAGTATAGGTATGAGAAAAGTTTTTTAGACCCCAATTAGACAATGTTCTATACATCAAGGGGTCGGATTCAACTACCCTAATCTCATTTCATTATAGATGGATGTTATAAATCCCATTCTAGGGGAAATTTTCTCATTATAAAGTCTTTCCTATCAATATAATGAGTGTTCAACCTTCCTCTGTAGTTAAGAATAATATGGAATCAATTTCATCAATTTTAGTTTTATCATTTGAGGTAGGAAAAGAAAAAAATTGTATCCATTCTGTTTTCAATAGAGAGGTAATGAGTTGTGTAAAGGAATACCCCATAATTACCATCAATCTTGTGGGATTAGAAAATTTGATACCATATAGATGGATAAAAATGATTTAGAAAGGTCATGGAGTAAGATACATTCATACTCACAAGGTAGAGTTTTCAATAATGAGGGATCCAGGTGTTACACAAGGTACTATTTGTATAACTTGGTTGATTCAAAGTCTATAGACTCTTTAATTGTGATTTCCTTTGTCTAGGCTCCATGACCTGAGTTGGATATTATATTCATTCTATTAGTGTTGAAAATTCCAATTAGACGTAATTTTAGATTACATTATATATATATATTTATATTTATATTTTGAGATGATTTTGGGTGGAATTATATCATTTAGATATATTCCAGTATTGTATAGATATCTATTTTATCTCATCCTTAGATTGGACTAGTTGAATTTTGTGCAAGACATCACTGATAAAATTATGAGGGAAATATTATTTTGAAATTTGGGGTGATTGTGATGTCTTAGTTAGGTAGTGGGATCATGGAATGGGTCAAAGATGTTTTATTCCACTATTTTTAGGATAATTGAGTAGATATATAATTCAATAAATGATTATTTGGTGGTGTTTTATGGTTTTTAATGTACCTTTATGTTTTTATTGAATTGGTTTTAATTCAAACCCATTAATTTCAAATAATGTTTTTAATAGAATAAAATCTAGATGCCCAAATAATTTTTACGTCCCCATATAGGATAGATTATTTTTGTTTTGGGAAATAGGGATTATGAATTGATGATATTCTATATAATGGATTCATTAAATAGAGTGTGTAATTTTGGGTTTCTCTTATCTTTTTCATTAATAATCTTTCAAAATGTATATGAATATATATTAATTAAAAATATGAAATTCTTGTGACAAAGAAGAACAATTTTTCCCTTCTTTAAAATGATGATATTTTCGATCAACAGAATGGGGATAACTAGTTCTCTAAGATCAACTTTTATTCATGGTATTATTTAATGAGGGTATAAGACAAATATATTTCAAAGTATTACATAAATATTCATTATATATACTATTTGTTTTGTCAATTCCAATCCATTTCATGAAAATTCCATTTTTTAAATTAGAAAGGTGAAATTATTGTTTCATGAGTTCTGAGACTAATTTGTAGAGGTGTCTATTAACAAGGCCCTTCTATATTTTAAGTACGGTAATTAACATGAGGAGAAACAAATTACCTTTTTTAAAGGTTCTATGACATAAATATTTATTTGGGAAGCTATATATGTGTATTTTTTGGGCCTGTGAGGAGCAATTATTATGGTATTTTTTATCTCATTTAGGAATATATGTGGATCCTTCAAAATCTGGAGGGTTTTTTTTCATGGTATCACATACTAATTTTGGGAATTTTTAGCGATTTATTTGTCTTACATGATATTATAGGATGTTTTTCATAAGTTTTAAGAAATTGAGACTCCTCTAACAACTATTATCAGAAATTGGTATCACTTCTTTTGGATAAACCAATGTTATAATTCTTTTTAGTATATGATGGAGAAGCTGGTTAATTATCTTATTCTTCATTTTCCTTATGATGGATTAATTTTTGGAGGTTTTACAAAAACCATTATACCATTGATATGATTGTTTTTATGATATATTAGTGAGTTTATATCTCTTATGTTTCTTGAAAAATATGACCTAATAAATGTAACCACTCTATATACGAGCATATCAATGTTGTTTTTGCCTTTAATTTTTGTACACAATATCTCATCAGAATGAAAAAAAATTATTCTGGATTCAAAATATTTTAAGATACATCTTAAAACTACACAATTTTAATTTTTTAATGTGATTGAGGATGAAATTAATGTAAAATTATTACTTTTATATTTATAATAAACCCATGATTAGGAATGTAGTAGATAATGTGTTGAGTAGGAAGAGACACAGAGATGTTTCCTTTGGGTCTATGTGTGACAAACCTATTAATTATATTTAAGAATAAATATAATGTTTTATTAATCTTAAATTTAATTATATGTATTCATATTATTATTTATTATCTTGGAAATATATGAAATAATTTTATAATGATATGGGACCAGAATCTTATTTTTATTTGAAAATTGTATAGTTTTTATTCTAAATAAATTATTTTCCCATGTATTATATTTCTTTTTTTAAAATTTAATTTATTAATGATGGAAATTTTATTTTTTAGTCGGATTTTTTTAGTTTTAAAATATTTAAATAATCCCAGTGTTAATTTTATATATTTTTTCTAGCAAGTTGATTTTTTTATTGGTTTAAAATATAGTTTTGAAAATAATATATATTTTACAACATCATCATGGTATAATTATTACATAAATAAATATGAAAATTATAAAACTTATCTTACATCATAATAAACTATAAATATATTTAATATTTATTCTAATTACTAAAAATTAATTATTCTTTTAATGTAAATATAAAAATATTTAGTAGAGGTGATGTTGTGATATTTCAACATTAGATAAGTCCAACAATCAGCCTTTGTGATAGTATAAATGACCGAATAAATATTTTCTAAAATTAGCTATGAATATGATTACTAATAAAAAAATTTATGTAAATTTATGAATTAAAATTTATATTAAATTATAAGTTTCCAAATTCATACCCAACACTTGAAAAAAGTAAGAAAATTCAATGTTTGTTTCTCAAAATTTTTATCATGATTTTAATGAGAATATGTAATTTTTAAATGATTTTATGTTATTATATTAATGAATAATAAAATATATTATAATAAATTTAATTATATAATTTAATTTTAATATATAGAAAAAATATAATTTTTCAAAATGCATACATAGCATTGATGTGTCGCTTGTGCAAGTAGGAGAAAAAAATGAAAATAATTTTAAAAATATCTAAAATCTTGAAATTGGAATGAATTTTATATTTACATTGTATTTAAATTTAATAATGATAGGTAATACATTATTTAGATGATTAAATTGTAATATAATAGTTATTTTGATATTTTTACTGTCAACTTATGAGAATATCATTAAAAATGACATTATTTTGTATTTAATATTAAAAAATTATCTATAAAATAGTAAAAAAACATTTATCCAAGTGAGATATTTAATAGCCTATAATATCATATATTTTAAATATTTAAAACACATTACATTTCAAAATTAATTTCTAAACCCTTTAATACATAATATATTTTAAAAATGTCATTATATATTTCTTATAAAATGGTCTCATTATATCCTTTATAAAACCCATATCTTGTTAGGTATTCCCTATATATTATACCAAAATATATCTATAGACATTCCTTCTCACATTAATAAGGCTCTGAACATTGTAGAATTCATTTCTCAAAAGGATATGGACTCAGTCCAAAAGGGGTAGTCTGAGGAGTAAGGTAAGAGTTTCATAGCCTCTTTCTCCATTCAAATTTATGACTCATTATCTTAAAACTATTTTGAAAATTATATTATTTTTCATCCATGGTCAAATTCTCATGGTATTGTAATTTTTTAATCCATTATTGATGAAACACCATCCATTTTCTATCATTTAACTCTTTTCATAGGTCTTCATTATAAAAAATCCAACAAAACAATTCTATAATTACATGATTTATAACATCTATTAAATTGAATAAATTCCCATGTACTATTAGGATTATAATTTTATAAAATTAAGAAACACCATTAAATAATTTATCACATGTATTTCTCACTAAATTTTAATTTTATCACTATTAAGGGTCTATTTAATACATATATCATTATCATATCCCATATACTCTACATATAAGATACTATTAAAGAAATTTTATACATATTATATTCCTTCATGACTGTGGGAAATTGAAAAATATTGAGTGAGTATAAATTATTATTAAGTTAATAATTAAATTAAATCATGATGGTGATTTAACATATATATGTCAAGAGGTATATCATGATATCATTAGGAGAATGGTAACATGGCATAAGGAAATGATATCATCAGATCATGGAATCATAAATATCATGAATAAACATAATGTATGAGATCATAATCCCAATTTAAGTATCACTACAATGAAAATATAAGATAGTGTCATAGGATTACTGCTTCTTCACCACTATACATGGTATCTCAAGTGATGAATAAATTAAAAAAACACATTAGAGTGAAACAAAATTTTGGGCATGCCCGACACAAAATGTAGATCATAAATATGGTTAACACATGTTATAAATTATAATAGAATAATAACACATTACACTAGAATGAGTTTCATAACCTTTCAAAATAATATCCCATATGAAAACATTTAAAAAATAATCAATAACTGTAACATGATATGCATGGAAATTAAACAGGTAACCCATGATCATAAATATAATTCTAGGTAAAGAAACTTAAAATCATATAATAAAAAATATATTATTTATAACAAATAGATTAAGGGTATTTTGTTATTTAAATAACATCCATAACAAATTATGTATAGGTATATTTTAGAGCACCCTTTGATCAATAAAATGAGATATAGCGCATTCTCTATGGAAAGTCATTGGGGGGAAATCATATCTAAACATAGTGAATGATTAGGTAAGAAAAAATTAGTATGTGAAAAATTATCCTATATAGAGTATGTTCCATTAATATGTTATAAAAAGGATAAATAATCTAATTAGATGTTAAGAATAATATTATAAGAACATTTGGAACACACATTAATACATAAGAAGAAATTACCCTTTCTTATTTCAAATTATTAATATGAATCTTCACTGAATAATGGGGAAAGAATTTACAATTTAAAATCATGAAATATTATATTTGAATCATCATTAAAATTGACATTAGATGATAGTTTTAAATTCATTCATGAGAAAAATTTAAAAAATGATGTTTGACATCATTTTGGTAAATAATGTCAAATTGATGAAGTCACAAATTACATTTTAAAATAATTTTAAAAAAAGATTTAAAGAAAAATTTTAGGGAATTATTTATAAATTTAATTCTCTAATAAATGTTTCTTAATTAAGGTAATGAAGTTAAAATTTGGGGTGGAATTTAAAAAATAAGTATGTAAAATTTTGCAGATACTCTATTTTATCATAAAGTCTAAAGAAAAATGTCCATTGGAAATAGCATAGAAAAAAAGAGGGGTAAACACC
Organism: Viscum album; assembly: GCA_963277665.1. Classification (NCBI taxonomy): domain Eukaryota; kingdom Viridiplantae; phylum Streptophyta; class Magnoliopsida; order Santalales; family Viscaceae; genus Viscum; species Viscum album. The sequence goes on from OY728125.1 coordinate 1,956,393,111, forward strand.
TAAAGAAAATAAAAAATTTCAAAGGAAGGAGCTTTGGGTCTCCCTAGTCATGGCAAGGGGTCATCTGTGTGAATCACACTTGTGCACCCCCATCCGTCATGCAGCCTACTTCCGTGCCCAATTATATTTCTCCCTGGGTCTTGTTTTTGCCTAAAAATAGACCCCTGGGCATTCATTTGTACCGAAGAGTTTCCCTAATGCCCAATTGCATCTTTGATCTTCCTAGTTCTTCACCCAAGTCTGAAAAATATTTCAATGTAGTTCCCCAACACCTAGAGAGGAGGATTTTAAGGAGGATCATAGGACATAAGTCCTTTTAGTGTTTGAAATCCATAACACTTGCACACCTAAAGAGCCCAACCTCCCTAAACTAAAAACACATGTGTTCTACCTATTTCTTTCACCATAACATGAGCGCCCAACTTCTTGGAGTACATGTGAATACTCTTGATGGTTTGAGTCAAGTCTGGCTAGGTATTATCATCTAGTTTTGTTTTCTCTTAAGTGAACATCTGGTCACCCAATCCTACTTGTGTTCCCAAACATTCACGCCAGTACCTACATGGGTTCCCATCTTTGATTAACAAACACTCCTCAGTCTGTTATCCATTAATACATCTTCAAATCCATTCATATAAAATAATGTTCTTCATTCTATCCATTTTTTGAAAGGGATTCTTTTGGGGAATCCACAAAACCCCCAGATTTACCAAAACATTGGGAAAGGAACATTAACAAGTCTCTTATTTGGGTTTTTATTTCTATAGATAGAGGATTCCAACATTTTATTCACATTGGGGATAGGATTCATGGAGTGTATTTGTGTTTTTATATCTATAGTCACATGGACCTCTCTCTTAGTAACAGTGATGGGATGTTCCCTGTTTGGAGGATTAGGGTTTGGGTCTTGACCTCTCCCTTCAAAAAGACCCGGAACTTCATGTCTCCTATAGGTATGGAATGGTTTATGCATAATTATCATTTTGATCAAAGGAGAAGTCTACCTCCCCTACCAGGAACAATTTTAGGGAAACCATCATGTCATAATCCCCTAACCTTCATTCCTTAATACTTTCATTGGACCCTTGTCAAAAGTAAAGATATCAAAGGGAAGGATCTTCTCCTCACCCTCGTCCAATGTAGCTACTGTAGGTGAACCCACATCCACCAGTAGAGAAGGAAAAGTGTGAGTGCCTTTGTGGAATCTTCGATATCCTCTGGATTCTCACACCAAGCATGACTCATGTGGGATTAAGGAGTTGTTATGATCCAAATATTTCAAAACCACTTGAACTTTGAGAACTCTGATTCTTGATCAAACTTAGATACATAGGAATTCTTCTCAAGGATCAAGCTCATTGGATATCATTTTCAGGAATCCAAACCAAATTCACTTTATCTAGGAATCCTCCTTATGAATAAGCCCCAAATTAAACCCCCCATGTAACAAAATAATACTTTTCAGGAAATAAGTCAAAACTCATTTCTCTTAAAGGACTATACTCTTCTATGAGACTCATCAAACAATGTGGGATTTGATTCCCATACACATGGGATACTTAGGAAGCCTACTAGAGTTTCACTCCCAACACTTCAAATAAACCATGTTCTCTTTGATCCATATTCCCAACATGGTCTAAGCATACTTTGAAAACCATATCCTTTTCAAGTTCCTTGGTCTGCTTCGGCATTAGTCACACACCAAACTTTTACTAAGAACCTTTCACTTAGATTTCCTTACCATATGACATTAAACTATACAGTTAGGTCCTTATCACAAGACCTTAAATGGAATTGTGTGTCCCATTAAAAGGCACCAAACTATGAGGTGTTTGATTTCTTTTAGAAGGATACATATATATCCCATTTATGGGAATGATATCAATATAAAAAAAACCTCGGTCTCCTTTGATGATAATAAATTCTAGAGTTCCCTAATGAGTGGCTTAAAATAAAATTATCATCATAACGATGATTAAAAGAATATCTAAATAGTATATAAGAGGAAACCATTGATGGAGAACCTTGGATACATATAAATATCTCCATTAATGAAGAACATAAAATCCATATAGATGATTTAATATTTTAAGCATGATAATAAGTGGTTGAAAATTATAAGGGAAACATATGTTATACATGGTAAATTAATAAGTATTCATGAATATATCTTGATTTTATAAATAAAGTCATGTAGAAGATAATAATTCCACCCAAATGGGTGTGATGAGTCTGACCTCACATCCTATCGACTAGTGCATCTTCCTAAGTGTCGTAAAGTTCAAACATAATGAATTGATTCCTTTATAAAGTAGGTCCATTTTGGATAAATAACATTTATGTGTTTCCAATTCCATGAATTAATCTGATGAAAACTATATGGAAGTAGAGTTTCTTAAAACTAGAACACACGTTTCAAGGAACAATGAAACCAAAATGGTGAACCCTAGGATGAATCATTGACCATGTTAATAATACTACCCACATGTTAGACACCTATCAATCAATAAGTGCAATACAAAGGAATCAATCATGCATGTATCCATCTAAATGATGACTCTTTAATGAATTTTATTGTTAATTTCATGTTTTTTCCTCTTAACCCCCTTCAGTCCAATAGGGATTTCTTGAATATGACATCTGTGAACTTATCGACCACTACTAAATCTATATCCTCGTCCATGGGAAGGAAGTCATTTCCCACCCACTGTCATCAAAACTGGGTCTCTAACATGCTGCTAAAGGAGTACCTTCAGCACGGTACAATATCAACCCTAGATGCTACCCGAAAGGCTCTCTTTGTAAATAATAATCCTTAATCATCTGGCCAACGACAATCGATGATCAAAAGGCATATGGTTCCATCAAACATTTTCAACCGTTTTGGGTACCTAACCCTAGAACACAATAATTAGTCCCTCTTATACTACATGGAGGTGGATCAAGAGGTCACTAAAGGCCTCAATTCGAGGATGTTGAGGTCCTTTCGAATGAATCCCACCAACAATCTCCACCAGCAGAACTGTGTGGTAGTGAAGAACCAACATGATGGGGGTGTTGCCTCTAGATGTTCAGCCCAGGTCTCTCAGACCTAGTCATGTAAGAAGAACTATTGAGGACAACATCTGATCAACAAAGAGCAGGTTCTCACCTCTTCCCTCTCAAAATAAGTCCATCAATCTATCATGATGGAGAATAATAAGCAGGAATATACACATGTCCATCCTAATTCTCCTACCCATCAGACTCTTCTGGAAGTAACCCCCCAATACCACTAGAAAAATACAATGTAGTACTGTGAACAGGGACATACACCTATTCACAATCAATCATCCAGTTAGTAGGCTTATCTGACTGCATTTAAAGAATCCCTCAAATCTAATGTCGTGGAAACCAATAAACCATAACATACACCTGTTTCAATCACCAATTATGCTAGTCGTATCATCTTTCAGTATTAAATGATGTTCGTAACCCTTTCTTGAAAGAATACAATGAACTATCATATTCACATACAGGCATTCATCATGCATGCTAAAAGTCTCATTTTACAGCACCTAGAGAAGTCATTTAGAAAGATTCGACGACAAATATGGGGCATACCCAACTCTCTTCCCCCATACATGAGTACTATCAATACCTATTGACTGGAAAAGGAGGACATGAGCTGTCACATACACCTACTACAAATACAGAATGGACTTATATTTCTGTTCTGACATCTGAAGTCACCAAACACATCTTATCAATGGTGAAAGGGTAGATACAAATTTTTGTCCATATTCTAGAAGCATGCAAGGATATCAAAACAACACCTTCAGAAATACTAGGGGAACAAACACATAAATTAGTCCTCTCACCTAGGATAAAACACTGGTATTTCATCCCAAAGAAGATACATACATCTGTTCTAATACAAGAGGGTGATGAGGCATACTCCCCCATAACATATGGAAAACCGGAATGTGAAAATAAACCCCTCCCAAAAGGAAATAATCAGCTGATTCGGATAAACACTCCAAGGAAGTCACATACACCAGCCCATGATAACAACTTCACTTATCATGTGGCTGCATCTATGTTTAAGAGATCACACAAGAAGAAATCTCACCAAACATAGTTGTAAGATCATGATTCCAGCTGCAATCTAGGTCCTCTTAATGCTGGAGTCCTTAAATCCCTCAAACATATACCTTTTATAGCTCAAGATCCTACCCACTCATTACCATATTAGGGTATTAGTTTTAGTAATTATGAAGTTCTCCCTTGGACACTACCCCAAGAAGTCTTTCTTCATGAAAATTGTGTCAATTCATGGATCCTATCTCCAGATGAGATCCATGACAAACCTAAGTGTGTCCAGAAGACCAAAGAGAAAAAAAATGTATCCCTTGATGTAATCCACATTGGTGGTCCCCCTCAGGATGGCATTCACTACAAAAGACATCTCCTCATTATTATTTTGAATTGTCATGATAATTCTATAATTAACAATGTAGTGATGAGAAAACCCTCTTATCTCGAGGAACATTCCAACACATGGCTAGTCATTTCTAATGCCTTTTCTTTAACTAGTGAAATAATTTCTCAACTAGAAGTCAAATTAAGGGAACAATCATTCTCCGACCCTCCCTTGGGTCATTTTTCTTCTAATACAGTGTGTCCACATTTCTCAGACCAAGTAGAGAAACCTCTAGTAAAATACAATGAATATATATGTTAAACATGATAAAATAATTGGCTAAATGAGAAATAAAAGTCATGTTTTTCCTTCGAAGAATTATCATTATGAGATTCCAGAATTAATGAATGAAGATTGAATTAATGATGTTATCATCAAATTATGGAATACTATTCATAATTTCAAAAACCAAATTATTAATGTATAATGAATATAAAAAAATGTGAAGGTAATAAAAGGGTTGAAACTCCAAAATGACTTGGCATCTCTCTTGGTTTCATGAAATTGAATGGTTGAAAAGTAACAGATAACCCTTCACCATGCATGTCTCAATGATCAAAAGAGGCTATTCCAGTTAATTTCTGACACCCCATCTAGTGTTCATATCAGAGGATGGGGTGCACAGGGAGCGTTGCATTACACTACACTCATGTATCTGTAAAGTCCTCTAAACATGGTCTCATGCAATGTTATTTCCCACGACTGGCTACAATCAATAGAGATTGTATGTAATGAAATGTACACTCATGAACAGGCCTCAACTAGCTCTCATCAGAGTCAAGACTGTAGAAAAAAAGTTGTTGAGTTACTTGTGCATCAAGCATATGAGAATCTTCAGCATGCCTCCCGCTGAGAGGATATCAGTAGTTAGATAACAAAAATGTTTGAAATAGTACAGAAATCCTCCGAAACAGGTGATTTTAGTTGTTTTTGGGTAATGAACCACGCTAATGTCCGAACCAAAATTCACAAAATCAGAAGAGAAGATGCACGAATCTCACTCATAATAGTTCAAGAGCCACCACAACATGTAGGCTTGGGGGATTGTTTAATTAAATCATAAATTTCATTAAACAATGATAAAGGGGTTGAAGAAGAAGAAAAAGAACAACCCCATCCTGTAGGGATGGGGGTTTTTTCACATCTAAAATCCCATCCTCAATGGAATTCAGTTTTCTCCTAATTAAGTAAGAATCCACAAAGAGTGCATAAAAAACAATCCAAGTATTATCTATGGGTAAAAGTCTGCCAAATAATTCCCAGCATTTTGGAATTTAGTAGAATATAGTCTCATGAAAGATACAGATGTAAATGATCTTACCATGATACTGATAGGATTCCATCAATATATTATGCATAAGTAAATTTAATTAACACCATTACAGAAGAACCTCTATAAATTGAGTCTAGTTTAGGGGAATCATAATAAGAGGATTTTATCCATATTGATGTACACACTAATGATAATGAATAAGGGGTACATACCCAAAATCATAGGCTTACCCAGAATATTGGTATGCCCTCAAATATCCAAATCCCACCCCTCCGAACTGAATTTAAATAGGGGGAAGGTAAAAGTTATATTGAATATCAGATTTTCATTAGAGAAGGTCAATATATTCCACTTGAAGATAGATTTGAACAACAAGAAGAGTAGATGAAAGTGTTGAAAATACTCAATACATAGTTTATTTGAAGTACCATTTTTGAAAGACATACTCCCCAAAGAGATCCTTAACATTCACATCCTACATGAGCTCCTAATTAAAGAGGAATTTTCATAAATATAGATACAGATAATTAATTCCATCCATTGGGTACACATCCAATGCAGGATCAAACACATCCTTATGGGCATGTTCCTGTGGGTTATCTAAGGAAAATAACAGCACCCCCACTAGTGGTTTTTTCGTTCATTGCACTAGTTCAAGCCCATATTTTTGTACCTTTACAAGAGCCAAATCATCCAGATATTCCCCAAGTTATTATTAACATAATTAAGGGATTAACAACCCGATTAGAAGCTATGAAATAAAATTGCACACCAGTTCAGCTGGAAAATAACTCTTACCCTGATTCGGTGGATTTGATCCTTCCCCCACCAAATTTTTTAAATACCACATTCATTATCCATAATAGTTTCAAAGATCTAGAACAAAAAATAACTCACTTTTTCGGTCATTGTGATCCCATGATGGGTACTCCTCCACAACAAGAAGTCGTAAATCTTAGAAGTTTTTTGAAATTATTACAGGGACCAACTTTTTTCTGGAATAACTTTTTTCAATCTTGACTAATTACTGGATGGAATGATCACCATCATAAATTTCACATTCAATTCAGCTCAATGCTACTGAATACAATACTTTTTTATCTTTCAAATTTTCAAAAAGGAAAAATGAAATTGATTCAGATTTCATTGCTTGGTGGAAGGGATTAACGTATTCCATAAATCTGGAACTCCGTCAAGAAGAGTGGCTTCCAATTCTTTTGGAAAATATGTGTGATGAGTAACATACACCACTGATCCCTATGAAATACACAATTGTGTTTCAACAACTTTCTCTAATTACTCAAAATATTTCATATTCCATCATGGAAGCTAAGGCTAAAAATCATGTAATTACATCATCAATGGGATGGAGATCATGGAAGGAAGTGGATTATATAGTCTCACTTAAGAAAACAGATGTACCTGCTTCCACTTTGAATTTGTCATCATATCGAAGGGCTCTGCCTCACGAGCATCAATGGAAACGACCGCCTCATCGAGATGATCAAATATATCCAAGGTGGAAATAAATTGAGGAGTTAAAGAACTATGTTTATTTTTCTAGAATAAAATGGTTCCTAGTTACTTCATCTCGGCTCTGGAAAATAATTTCTTTCAGTTTCCATGGACAAAGAAACCAAAAAAAGAAGGAGATGAAGATCTTTCCAAATATTGACCCTTTCACTAGATGTTGGGGCATCACATTCAGAATTGTTTTGTTTTCAAAGTACTCCTCAGAAAATTGGTTCACTATGGGCATGTAGAATTGAAATATTCTTCATCCCAAGTATTATGTGTTACTACTATTGGTCTAGATGAAGAAGTCAAATTGTAGGAACTAAAAAGTAAAAATGTGCAGAAATATGATGATTGTATGATCATGAAAATGATCAACCGAACTCATGCCATTGTTCAAATATAGTTGAATCAACTGATTGTGTCTCTTGGTACTCCAACTATAGTAAAACCACCTTCATCAAAAGAATAGTCCCACAATTGTCAATCCTCAAAGAAGCGATGGGATCAGAAGGTTAATTAGTAGTACAAAGAAGTAAAACTCATGTCAAGGATAACGTTTTCTTGACTCTAGTTGATTTCATGTCATATTATTCAAAAGAACAGACACTTTCCCACCAAACAGAACAACCAAAACTGACCTATCATGCAGAATATTCATTAGAGGAATAATTGATCTTTGGTTCCATTAACATTTTCCACTTAATGGATCATTATGCCAATGGTGATTCTGATTAAATTGATTTAGAGTTCCATGTACCAAAATGTGTAACTTTATGAAGAGGCCAAGGTCTAGGATACATGGGATGTCATGGGAATTCTAGAAGCCCCTATTTTAACTCTACCCCTTCTCCAACCGTATATTGGGTAGAAACTCTTGGAAGATACCTTCACTGGTATCAACAAGAAAAATGATTTTCTTCCACACATGACATGTTCGGTAATGAAATGGTTATTTTTGAGGATATATTAGAAGTCACACAACCTTTTTCTTAGCAGGTAGATAGACCTGGTAAGTCTAATTAGATGAAGCTAGAGATATTTATTGTTTCTTCTCTGATATAGGGTACATCCACACTTGGAGTGTCAAATTCCATGGCACCTAAAAAATAAACATCTCCATGCAGGGAAACGAAGATCTCTGAACCAAAAGTAAGATGTTTTGAAACAGTTATCCCATGTATCATCCAAGTTGCCAATTACGGATTCCTTGAATCTGCCGAAATATCTTTGAGATGCACTGATTGAGGCTTTGTTAATTCCTTAAGAGTTTGATACCGAAGTTGCTACTACTATGTTTTACCCTATATGGAATGATTTTGCAGAATTTCATACAGTTATATCATTTACAGATGAAGATGAATTTGATGTTGTAAATGGACATATTCGACCCTTATATCTATTTGTAATTGTCAATGAAATATAAATCTGATGATCATTCATTGATAATGGCTCATGAACCAACCACATTCCTCTTGGTACAATTCATCTGTTGGGTATACCTGAATTAGAGTCATATCCTTCTACATTAATGTTACAATGATATGACAAGAATGAGAAAAAACATCGGGGTGATATTACACTCAGAACTCAGTTTAGAGATATTGTTCCTAATTCCGATTTCATTGTTGTTCGTTAGGATAGAGCCATAAACAATCTCCATGGAAGGCCTTCGCTACATCAACATGTGTCCATACATTCATCACACCACCAATGTCTCAAGTACTATTTCAAAGGTAAAATAGGGACATTGTATGGAGACTAGGATTCATTAAAAACATTTGAATCTCAATACATTGAGGAAAAAATTTATCACCTGATGGGAACAAAGTCTATGAAAAAGGAGGTAACCAGAATCAATGATCTGAATAGCTTGGAAAAGATCCCAGCAAACCCATTCATACATTTATGTAGAGATTATGAGTTACCTATCAATCAAATAGAATGGGTAAACCCGTATCCAAGAAAATTTCCATTAACTTCCATAATGTCAATTGTGGCAATCAATCTTGATGGCATGAGATAAATTATTGATTCACAAAGAAGGGGTGAATGTTTCAATAGATATGTCTTCATTTCATCCATTGAACTTCAAAATTCCTCTACATCTCCAATCAGTTTAAAATAAGTTATATAAATTATTGTAGAAGACATGGATGTTGATTCTCAATCCATTATGTCCACTTTATTACCCCTTGAAGACCATTCATCATCAGTTGGGTCATAAATGGTGGCCCCTTCTTCAAGATGTTCAAATACTGACTCCTCCACAAAATCTGAATGTTTTTCTTCGTCATCTACTATGCAATTAGAAACAAAATATGTGATGTGTAAGGAAGAGGAAGAAGAGGAAGATCTGAGGGACACTCCTCCAGCATTTTAGGAAGGTGTCTCTACAACTATGCATGAGCTCAGATAAATAAATCTTTGTACAAAAGAAGATCCACACCCCACTAGAATTAGTGCAGCCATGACTTATGAAGTGAAAGAGGTGTATACATCATTTATAAAGAAACAAAGATATATATTTTCTTGTAATTATATTGAAATTATGGGACATAATACCGATGTAGCTACTCATCATTTGGGATTTTCAGAATAACATCAAGGATTTTAGCAGGCAGCAAGAAGAACACACCCAACTCATTCCTCTAAAATTACATATGAAGATGATAAAATTATAAAGGTAAGTTTTTTAGGGAGGTTCAATATCCAAAATGGCTGTCCAAAATTGTCTCAGGGAAAAAGGAGATTGGGAAAATCATAGTTTTCATTGACTTTAGAGTTCTTAACCTGAATTTTCCAAAATATTATATTCCAGATCTGATCACAGAGCTTTTAATCTATGAAACAACATTCTATGAAGCTCTTTTCTTCATGGATGGATAATACAGGTATAATCATATACATATGGCCCCAGTGGATGAAGAATCTATAGCCATCAAAGCCCTTCCAGTTGTGTTTTTCTATCGAGTAATGCCCTTTGGCTTAAATAATGGAGGTTCAACATATCAACGTGCCATGCACCATATCATCAAACCCTGCTTAGGAAAATTTGTCGAATGTTATGTGGATGATTTGATAGTTAAATCGAGACCACATTCCAATAAAATGGATGATCTGAAGACCATATTAAATAAACTTTGGCAACACAATTCCAAGATAAACCCATTGAAATGTGCTTTAGGGGTAACCTAAGAGAAGTTCCTCGACTTTGATGTACGCCGTCATGTTATCGAAGATGATCCAGGGAAAAAAATCAGTCCTTGGCATGTCACCTCTTTGAAATTTGAAAGAATTAAAAAGACCCCAAGGACACATGGCCTATATTCGTCGCTTTATCGCTAATTTGGTAGCCTAGTGTTTTCCATTCTCCATATTAATGAAGAAGGTAGTCACCAATAAAGGAATTGAATACAACAAATATTCATTTGATACCATCAAGAAATATCTCTTAAGTCTACTCGTATTAATACCACCTATTGAAGGAAGACCATTTATTCTCTATGTGACATATTTTGAGTGATCAATGGGTTCCTTTCTTTCCTAGATGAATGATACCAGGAATGAAAATGTCCTTAACAATCTCAGTCGATCTATACTTGATGTAGAATCTCAATATTCAAGTATAGAAAAGTGCAGCCTGGAATTAATATTTTTCAATTCAAAAATTGAGGCACTACCAGAAAATTCATGAGGTCCAATTGGTATCTCGTGATAACCCACTCAAATTTATCCTTAGTAATTTTATTCTTACATGGATTCTCAAATGGTGGGTAGTTATTTTGTAGCAATTTTATATCAATTTTCTACCTTATAAGGCAATAAAAGGCCAAGATCTGGAAGATATCCTTATTGAACACCATCTGTGAAAGATAGATCATTGAATACTAAACTCCCTAATAAAGAGGTCTTCCCAATTCAACATAATCCCCAAACAAGGGTGATATACATTGATATTTCCACCAGATGTCCTATAGGGAAGAGAATGGAAACCCCTAAAATCAACAATGTTGGGTTAATAATTCTACTTATCTCCATAGAAAAGGCAGTGTTACATTATTCCTTCCTTTTTTCTGAAGTGGGTACCAACAATGAGGAAGAATATTAATCTCTCTTCACAGGCTTGGAATTGGCACTTCAGGTGAAAGTGAATCAGTTGAATGTAAAAGGTGATTCAGATTTAATAATCAAACAAATTAATGGGGATTATCCAATAGGAAAAGAAGAGTTTATCTGTTTTTGTGATTATGTTAGAGGATTAATGGATGGATTTCCCTGAGAATAAACATTATTTTATGTACCGTGATCACAAAACGTCCAAGATAACGTATTGGCTAATGCAGCTACAACACTGGAAGATCCAATCCGGGATGAGATAGTCATCAGTATAACCCATTTTCGTGTGGTCTAACATTTTGTTCAAACTAGAATGGAGGAAATTAATGAAATTATCCCTATTTCTAAGACATATGGTCATACCATGGGATAGATAACACCCATCATCGAATACCTTCAAAATAGAGTACTTCCACTTCATAGATTTGAAAAAGAACAAATCTAATGATGAGGGACCAATTGTACTCTTTATGATAGTCCAGATCATCAGATGATCCTCTACAAATGAGGATTTAATGGAATCCTCTATAGGATTATAGATGGAGAAGATATTTTTGTTGACATGAAAGAAGTAATTCAGGATCTTGTGGTGATCACTAGTATGGGAATAGTTTTTCTGATCAGATCAGAAGCTTGGATACATTGGGAATACAAGGATACTGGATTTCACAGATTTGACTAAGAAATGTCATCCCTTTCAAGTGAATGCCAACTTCCTTCATCAACCCCTGAAATTGTTACATATAGCTAAATACTCATAGCCATTATTGACATGGTAAATGGATATAGTAGGGACTTATCTTTGATTTACAGCGAAGTAGATCAGGTATATTCGTACTACTACTAAATTGTTCTCCAAATTGGTTGAGGAAATACTTCTCAAAGAAGTCGGATACAAAATCATTTTATGTTTTGTTAAAACTATCATCATCACCAGATTAGGTGTCCCTCATACTATATTGATGGACAATGTCACCAATTTCAATTCTATTAAGGTAATGAAGTTATATCAGGAGCACAATATCAAATCCAACCATTCATCTCGCTATCATGTGATGGCCAATGGACAGATAGAGTCCATCAATAAGACCCTATCAAATTTACACTATAAGATAGTGTAAAATGATAATAATTATTGTTCTGATAAACTTTTTCATGATTTATGGGCTTATCCGACTACTACACACACATCCACTCAAGTAACCTCATATTCATTATTGTACGAAACAAAAGTATTATTGCCAATTGAAATTAAATTGTCATCAATCCGAGTTTCTATCTATTATCAGTTGTCTATAAATGAGAAGTATCTTAAATGGTTTGATGTGATAGAGTGATTAGATGAAAAAATATTTCATACATTGAATCATTTATATGTATATTATAACAGAATATTGTGAGCCTTTAACAAGAAAGTTCAACTCTGTTTATTTCATCAATGAGTATTGGTTTTGTTCCTCAGGACTCCATTGATACTAGGAACGAAACCTCCATGGATTGAGCCAAAGTGGGAAGGATCTTATTCCATACATATGTTCTACTAAAATTAAGAATATTCCATAATTTCAATGGATGGAAAGCTTATTAAAACTCCAAATAGTGCAAGATTCCTGAAGAAATACATTGTTTACTTCTACACAATATCCTCACTACATGAAATTAAACAAAACAGTCCCTTGTCCTCGTTGTAAGACACCAATCTTTACAACTCAAGGTCCCAGTTTCAAGATGTTAAACTGCATAACAACCATAAATATCCATCCTTCATGTTGTTAAAATGTGTATCATCCTTTTATTTGTAACATTAAATTGTATGACTAATGTCTTCTCTACTTGAAGTTAGGACATTCAACATGTTAGAATCATTGACTTTATTGTTACTCCTTAGTGGCACATGAGTCCCTCCCTTCCAAATGTCTTAGTCAGATCTACTTAGGGACCTCGTTCGATGATCTACTTGTGGCACCATTATCATTCTCAATATGATATGTAGAGATGCCTAGATCTCCAATCTTGGGCCCAGCCACAACCTCAAAATTTTTATTTCTTTTTCTCCTACTGGATATAGTAATCCTATCTTTACAGAGTGTTCCCATACGATTCATTGTCTAATATTTATACGATTTTGTGTCTTATGTTTGACCATTCTTCTAGAACATTTTAACACCTCCCGTATCCCAAATCATACTAAATTAGTGTGGGAAGTGAATGTTTCAATAACTACGTATGGCTTGATTCTCACTTATATGATAAACATAAAGACTCTCAAATCTCCAATCCTGCGACAAGCCTTGATATAAAAAACCCCACATGTATTCCTTATATTAGAATCAAACATATATAGGCAATGTTTAAAGAACTATGTGTGGAATGATTCTTTCCCTTAGCAAGACACGTAGTGACAATTTAGTTTTTTCCATTTGTCTAGTTATAATATTTCTTTCTTTTCACATCGGTTCACCTTCATCCTTACCACTTGACATTAAACATCATGTAAATGTTAGAGAAAAGTTTGGTATGATTCATTCTCCAACAAGATATTTAGTAAGCCCCTGGTCATGTGCATTGCCTCATCTATTACATAATCATAATACCCATATTCCTCATTTGTATAACGTTTTTTGTTATAGAAGAAACCTTTTACTATTCCTTGTTTCTCACACCGATTATAGATCATGTGGTCATAGGACCGTGTAAAAGACTTCTCCATATATACAAGGTGTCACAATTCCTTTTGGGGTTAAAAATGTCCCCACTTCATGGCTTAAAACTGTACAGTACAATTTCCCCACTCCATGACATAAAACTGTACAACATAATATCAATTAAATTGAAAAAAAGAATTTCACTATTTTTACATATGAGTCAGGTTTATGTAACGTACATCAAACTCATGGAAAATATTGAACCAAATTTTCTTCATGGGCATTTAGAATTACCTCCCATCAATATTTCACACACTTAATCTTAAATATTTTCATATCATCATAATCTTTCCTACCATTTTTTTGATAGAGTAATTGATATTTGAGATCCCTTATCTTGACTATGTAGTAAGTTCCCCTAGGTGGACTTATATAAAAGATTTCTACAAAATGGGTCAGTCAGTCAAAAGATTCTAATTTTTTGAAATGCAGTATATGAACAAGTCATCGCTTCATAATACAGCCCCTATAACAGGTTTTCCAAATGAACATAATTTCGTTCTTGGTTATAGAGTCCTTGTCCCTTTCAAACATTGATGACAATATAAAAGAATATGTATATTAAAACATTCATTCTGGAATATTTTTCCCATTATCTTTATCATAATCTAATAGTCATGAAGGCCATAGTTTACACATCTCTCTCTTTATGTGTTCAAAGAAATATTAAATAACAGTGAATCTGTTGACCACATATCATATATTGTTTCCATTTTTTGGGTCCTAGTTTTATTAAATAAAACTATAGACACCGTACTTCCTATATTTGGGTCATTCCATTGAAGTAATCCTATTCCTCAAATTCTCTGAAAATCGTGATTGGAAAAACCCTATCCATATTTAGGTACCTTTATTAATTAACAAACTCTGTGCTTTGGAATATTTGAATCTCTATAATATTTCTTCATCTTTTAGCAATAGAATGTCAATATTCTAAGAGATCTTTTTCCTAAGTATACAATACGTTCCTTAAGGTGACCATGAATAATTTGCCTACATAATAGGACTATCAGTTGAAAGATGATACTATTTGACTATGTAGCATATTCCCTAGTTGGCACTGTATAATAAAACCCATTTAACGGGGTTTTTAGATAATGGTAACTTCGTTCTTGAAAAATACTCCCCCTAATGCCATTATCCCATTTCCCCATACCCTTCTTCATATCTGGAAATTCCCAAATCACATTTTTTTTAATTTTCTCTTCCATGCCTCAATATGGTATTATGTTTCAAAACAAATTATCAAGAAATTGGGAGAATCTCATATATTTGGCTAAAGATGATGATCTCAAATAAAATCCACATAATTTCTTCACTACATGACTTAAAACTACATAGTACAATCCCCTCATTGAAAAAATTAATACTATACAGTATAATTTTCTCACTGCATGACATAAAACTGTATAACATTATATCATGAATTCTCCTTTATGACTAATTTTCACCATTAATCATACACCAAATTTGTAAATAAATGGTTTTCCTATTCATGAAACTTGTCTACAAAGATAAATATTTATTCTACTAATTCCATTCCTTGTAAAAAAACACCCATTGCGGTGTTGAGTCACCCAAATATTATTTTCCCTTTTCAATCAACAGAAAAATGCAATATTCTTAAGAGATCTTTTGATTGACTATGCAGTACGCACCCTTAGATGGCCATTCATAAGTAACCTACATAACAGGCATGTCAGCAAAAGTTACCACTATTAGGATTTGAAGAGTATTCCCTAGTTTCCCTGACATAACAGAACCCCCATAATGAGTTTGGAAAATAATGGTAAATTTATTCTAGGAGGAGACTCCCCTTATGTTCATATATGTTTTAAATTTTGTAACCATAAAAATCATGGATCAAGATTCCCGTATGAAATATTTAAATATTATCAAAGAAATTATTATTCACTAAGGAATGTTTGGTATCTAATTTTAAAATTTATGGTCAAAACCTTTTCAAACATAAAAATTATCCCTTATAGTCCTACATACATGACTCTAAACTGCTATCAACAAGAGATATGGTACTCACCATATTGGAAACCTGCAAATGGAACTCAGAAAAAAAGAATATGAGTCCCAGCAAAGTAAACATAAATTTTTATATGATTTAGGTAATATTGATTAATAAAATGTCATAAGATATAATGTTTTTGGGGTTTTGATATAACCCTATCAAGAATAAAACAATTCATACTAGGCCCAATGGGATAGGTAAACCAAAATCAACATTTGAGAATGAAAACCCAAATGATTGATGTCAAAATGATTTCCATTTATAAAAAACTATTGGCATAGGAGAATCTAAAAGTTTTTGTCTCTCACTTATCATAAATAAAAAAAAATCTACATTATTCCTTATTTGGTTAATAGCCTCTTGAGCCCCATAAGATAACCATTGAAGCTTGTTTAGTTTTCCAGCTCTACTTTCTTTAGTATTAAAAAGTGCTTATTTAGCATCTCTAATGGATTTTACAACATCCTTCTGGACTTATAATATTGATATATGATGCCAGTCAATCTCCCCTATGAGGATATCTAATTCTGGTTCAAGATGAAGCTACTGAAAATTATTTTCTTTGATCTTTTTCTTCAGTTCCTTCAACATTGCAGTATGATTAGCCTCATCTCAGGAAAACCCCTCTTTGAATTCTTTGGTGTTGATCAACAGTTTAGATTTTATCAAGTCTTGCAGATGCTTTTTCTATTTCTCCCTCCATCAAATAATATATTTCACCCTGGAATGAACTTCATGGTATTCAAAACCACTAAATACATGCATGATAAATTGAGATGAGGGTCGTGATATTCATGAAGGTAGTTCATCAAGGGGAATCTCATATATTATCCTCTATATATTTTTTCACACCTTGCGATGTGAAAGAAGAAGAGCATGTTGTGGTTATGGGTCTGATTCAGAGTCACTATCATATGTAAGGATACATCATAGATTAATACATTTAAATAAGTGCTATGCTATTCTCCTTCTTGAGCAGTGTCTTCTTCAACATCTTGTACGGTTTGGGATAGTTCATTGGCTACACTTCCAGAACTAGACATTAAAGTTGATTGAAATATATGGTAAATCAAAACTTATTGTTGTGATTAGCTTCATGGGATAAAAAAGTGAGTGTAATCACAATATTAGTATCTCTTACCTAATAGTAGGTCAACATCTTGAGAAGACTCCCCCCCCAATATTTACAGTTTCAACAGTTTTGTTTGATGTCTATGGGTGGGGAGTTCTATTTTTTTGTCTCAGGAACCTTAGAATAATTCTTATGACGATTTTCTATCTCAAGATTCACCTAATATAATGTCTCTGTAATAATGGGGTTGAAATTAATATCAACACATACATAATGTATCATTGCAGCAATAGTTTCCTTAGACATAACTTCATTTTTTAACCAAACATGGTTAGAAATTTAATCATTAGAATATTAATAGGAAGAATAATGAAAACTCATATAAATTTGATTATATACAAGGTACATCAAAAAATTTTAAATCATTTGGTATATTAACAAGTTATAATAATTCTTTAAAAGACATTATAAGGATCATCATATCATCGAATTATATCCCAGATCCCAGTTTAGTCTCACCCTTGGGGCACTCGTCATGTTTTATTTGAAAACATCCTCCGATAACCATATACCCCAAATAGCTTCATCAACATCATTTTTGGGGTCAACATTAGTTATTTCCATATGTTCTAGGGGAAGTGACAAACTGAAAGTATCGTAGGATGGAAATCGGTTGTTGTTAAATTAAATGTCTTATAAAGAATTATTGATTTACCAGAAGCCTCCTCTCATCTAATTGATGGAACAAGAGCAGTGCTGGGAACATATATTGGTTTCTCTAGCCTCAATGCCTCTTTAGGATCCACCAGGTTAGCAGGAATTTCTAACATCTCAGCAGCACCCTACATGGTTCCTTGAATATTATTAACATTTTCTTTTAAGTAAAAAACATAAGAAGACCCATGGAATCCCATGAAGTTAAAACACTTCGTCATGAATAAATGATAAAATTCAATATTATGAGGAAGGATCACAACAATTAAGAAAGCATTTATCTATGGCTTTCTTTTATCTATGATTTCTATTCTTATCTTTTTTATGATGTCCTGTATCATCCTCTCCGAAGACAACTATTCGATATAGAAATACCCTTTCCATCTCATTCTCCATGGCATGGTGGCCTCGAGATATTTCTCCTTATTCAAGGGGTGATCTGGTATCTCCATGAGTAGTGCCTCAAGGACTATAATGTGGTGAGGGATCTTTAGTTGATTTTCCTTTTACCTTCTTCAAGTTAAGATGATATTTCCCTTGAGTAACAATGATTTGACTAAATTCAAATGGGAAAGTAGAAGATAATGTTAAAACAATGAAACTTACATCTTCAGGATCGAAAAAATCACCCCATTCATCATATAATGAATGACCAGTCAATTCAGTGGTACCATAATCTATCATTACCTTCACCCACTTCGTAGTGGAAATTAATTCATCTGTTACATATATGTGAATTTCTATATCTTGGATGGAATTCCTCACTTAATTGGAATTTTCCTCAAATAGAATGTCAGAAGAGGCCCACAGATCCCCTACTCCTGGAATATGCAGCACTTCACGTAGATCCATTGACAGGGTTACAACATCAGAGTAATTAATTTTCCATGTTTGAACAACCTCTTTTCGTATATATTTTGAGTATATGTTTGAGGGTTGTGAAGTGGATCCTACAGCCTTGGATTTATGTTTCCTCCCAACACCCCCAGTCATAGGTGGGGGACAAGAGAATGAGTCTCATCATTCTTCAGAATGATGGTGTCTAGATCTCCACGGTACAACTTCTATAGGGATTGATGGGTTTTCTCTCTTAAACATGGTTGGTAGATTATATATGGTACAAGGTCTCTTCAGTGAATTTGAAGCCTCGTCACCTCCACCCTCTTAATCTAATGAGTTGTCCCCGGATGATGAAGAGTGGACTTACAAACGAATGGTGTCCCTCCTACTACTTATCTTTACCCCTGATCGAGGGACAACATAGTCTAATACCTCCTTAGGGTAAGATGCGGCCACATTTTAATCATACCATATAGTCAATCTGCTTACTGCATTAGCATCAAGTAAATTAAATACTACCCATGACTTCTCTAGAGTTGTCATCAAGCATAATTGTCGATAAACTATAAGATGTTGCAATAATCTGACATGAATGGGGTGGGATATAGTATTTTGTTATTGACATTTGTATTAAATCACAAATATATAAGGATCATAGGGCTTATGTTTGATTTCTCTATTGGTCATGGTGGCCAATACGCCATCTCTGCAAGCTATCATGTATGTCCTCAACTCTAAACTGGCCATCCCATCATCAACAAATCACCCCGTAAGAAGGTTCATATAAAAAATAAATTACATTTATTGTGCATACTAAACCTTCCTTTGATATTGTAAGAGTTTAGAGATAGTGGTGAAATACTGGAGAAGGTCTCAATAGATGGTCTGAAGGAACATACAAAGACATGTACCCCACATTGTACAATGTATGTTCTGAAGAGAGTAGCAATCCATCCCCATGATACCTGAAATGGTCCCACTATCCTAAAATGAGACTTCCCTATATAAATATGCAGAAAGATCATTTAGATTTTATACAAATAGGAGTGGCCAGCCCTACCATCATTCTCTCATCTAGATTTCTTTTTATAACAAATGTTCATGGCCTCATGCCTCCTTTGATATCTCAGACAAGAAATAAGTACACATTACTCCACATGTCTATAAATCATGAAATATTTTTCATCAAATGATTCGTTGAATTGACTTCTTATCCCTACTAATAAAACTCTCCTTTATCCAAATTTGGACAAAAAGTGTCAGGGGTACCTCTATTCTCTGACTGTGGACCGATGGTCATATTGGTATAAGTGGAAACCTTTTCCTTCTTCTTTAGTAGAAATAATTCAATCCATTCCTCTTGATGAATATCCCAGCATGTATGAGACTTTAAGGTGGTCATGTCCTTGAGTGTGTTAAATATTTTCATCAAAATACAAACCAATAATGGTGTCTTCTTAGAGTCATTCAATGTCACCTTTGGATGAATAAACACATTGTACTTATCTCCATTTATTGGAGATCCATACATCTGGTAGGCATCCCACAAGCCAATGCCTACTTCTCTATGTATGAAATTTAAAAAGTTAGTTTATATTCTCCATAAACATAGTAACTATGGCACAAAATCATCATTTCAGTACAAATAGGTTTTCCCAACCCATACAGCCTCATGAATCCCAACACCATTTAATTTATTTCTGAATTATGTACACATATTGTGAACCCAGTATTCAAACATCCATGCAGGTTTTACACCTCCTCCAGGGAGAAAATCCAAATTCTTCTTATATCTTTTTGATTGATCTTTCTGTGAAATTCAGAAGATGGATGAATAATAGTGTGGCTGCAGCTCGGGTGTTTTTGGTTTCTAACCTGGAACACACAAGTTGTATTGCATGATATGAGCATTTTTTGTTTTCCCAGTATTATCAAATGATCCCCCAATAGAAAAGTTGGTAGATTAGAAGCTGGTATAATCTTGAGTCAATGATATTGGGTGATTATTATTTGGGTTTGGGATATTTAATTCTTGTAGATGTCCATATCTATAGAGAGGAAAATAAGTGATTTAGGGAATGTGGAATTGATATTTCTTCATTTATTTTTCTAGGTGTGGAAGGGTGGTGTCATAGACGTCGAAGTAGTCATGATCGATGGCATTCCCCATGTCATCAATCATATTATAGGCTAGTTCATCCACAATTTGAATTTATTATGGTCCAATGAACCTTCATAAAGACCAAAAAGCATATTTTATGTAAATTCCTTCGTGTTGTTTGACAAAAGAATTGAAATCAATTGACAGAGGCATTAAGGCACGCAAGTATAAAACATGGCGTGCAAATGTAATCCAACGTGCTAGCATGGAGACCTAATTATACCATGCAACTAAAAACATACAGAAGAAGCGCGAGGAGAAAAGAAGATTCAAAGAAAACAAGGACTTGCAGGCCGAGATCTAAAATTCCGAAAGTCAGTGAATTTTGGTGGATGTTGAGCCAGTATATATAAGTAATTAAAGTCACCCTACAAAACAGAATCATACGCGCTACCATCATGCATGACCAATTTCTTTGCGCGCTTAAAACTTGTGCACCCCCTTACCCCATTCTTTCTCCTACATTACATTACCTCATTATAGGATCCTATTTTAATTTTAGATCAAATTCTTGGGGGGGTGTTTTGATTCTATGTTTCATCAAAAAAACTAATGAAAATTAAAAACGGAAATACATTAGAAAAATTATGGGAAAACACATGAATAAAATAAAAAATTTCAAATACCCAAGTTCTGGGTCTACCAAGTAAGGCCAAGGGGCCATCGGCATACATCCCACATGATCACCCCCATATGTTGTGCATCCTACTTGCACTCTCAATTTCATTTTTTCTAAGGACTTTCTTTAACTATAAATAGACCCTTGGGGACTTCATTTTTATGAATGAATTTCACTAAAGTCGAACTGCTTCTTTGGTCAAACTAGTGCTTCTCCCAAGTGTTATGAAACATTAAAGGTAGTTAAGTAACACCTTGAGAGGGGGATTTGAAGGAGGATCATAGGACCTATTTCCTTTTAGTGTTTGAAATCCATAACCATTGCATGCCTAAAGCGCCCAACCACCCTAAATTAGAAACACCTGGGCGAAACCTATTCATTTCATAGGAATATGTGATCCCCACTTCTAGTAGTACCTATGAATACTCTTAAAGGCATGAGTCAGGTCTCACCCAAGTATTATCATCTGGTTTTTTCATCGCTTAGGTGACCACCAGGTCACCCAAGCTTACTTTCACACCCGCACTTCCACACCAGTACCTACTTGGGTGGCCCTCTATAAT
Source organism: Viscum album (assembly GCA_963277665.1). Classification (NCBI taxonomy): domain Eukaryota; kingdom Viridiplantae; phylum Streptophyta; class Magnoliopsida; order Santalales; family Viscaceae; genus Viscum; species Viscum album. The sequence continues at coordinate 1,956,415,177 of OY728125.1, forward strand.
TCACAATCTCTCTTCCATCTATAATTCATCAAGCCCTCTTCAAAACCATTCATGGAAATACTTCTTATTCATTTTCTCCCTTGTTTGAAATAAATTCTCTTGAGACCCCCACCAAAACCTCCTAATTTACCAAACATTTGGGAAAGTGACATTAGTGTGTCTCCTATCTAGGTTTTATTTAGTAGACTGAGGTTACAAACAATAATTACACAGTGGGGTTTGGATTTATAGATTGTATGTGGATTTGTATATTCGTAGCCACTAGGACATTTCTCACATGAATAGTGTTGGGAAGTTCCCGATTTGGTGGATTATGGTTTGGGTCTCTACCTCCCCCTTCTCAATTTCCATTAACCTCAGGTCTCTAGTAGCGAAGGTATGGTTCACACCTAATTTTACTTTTGAACAAAGGAGAAGTCTCCCTCACCATAAAAGAACAATTTTAGGGATTCCATCCTAGTTGAATCCACTAAACATCATCCCTTTTTCCTTTTATTGGACCCTTTTCCATTGTAAAAAGAACGTAGGGATGGATCGTCACATCGCCCTCATCCACCCTGGCTACCGTAGGTGCGCCCTCTTCTACCATCGGAGGAGGAAATGTGTGAGTTACTTTGTTCTGTCTTTGACATCCTCTTGTTTTTCACACAGACCATGACTCACACGGGCTTAGAAATTTCCCATGATCACAACATTTTCACATCCACTAGAACTATGATAACCATAATTCTTGTTCAATCTAGGATACATAAAAATCATTCTCATGTACTAATCTCATTGGATATCATTTTCATTAATCCAACCCTAATGCTATAAATCTGGGTATTCTACTTAGGAATAAACCCCAAATGAATCCCCCAAATCACCACGGAATCCTTCTCAAAAATTAAGTCCAAACTCATTTCACTCAAAGGACAATAATCTCCTATGAAACTCATCGATCTATGTGGGATTTTACTTCCATACACATGGGATATATAGGAATCCTCCTTGAGGTTTAAACTCAACACTTAAAATCAACCATATTCTCCTTTGGAAATATTCCTAATAGGGTCTAATCCTACTTGGAAACCCATATCCATTCCAAATTCCTTGGGTTGATTCAACATAAGTTCCACACCAATCTTTTACGAATCACCTTTCTCTTAGATGTCCTTACCACATGACATTAAACTGTATGGTTAGAATCTTATCACATTACTTTAGAAGGAATGATGTGTCCCATTATGCAGCCCCAAACTATGAGGGTTCTTATTTTATTCACAAGGATACGTAGGTAGCCCATTTTATGGGTATGATCCCAATATCTAAACAAAACTTCTTCTCCCTAGTTGATAATAAATTCCATAGTGCCCCACTGTGTGGCATAAAAACTAGTATCATCATAACGAGGATTAAATGAATCGTTAATTTGTATTAGATATGATACCATTGATGGAGAAACTTGAATTCACAAGTATTTCTCCATTAATGAATAAACTTGATTACATATAGAGGATTCTAAATTTTACACATGTTAATAAGTGATTGAAAATTCAACGGGAAACTTAGTTTATACATGGTAAATTAATAATGATTCATGAAAATATGTTGAATTTTTTTATAGAGTCCAATAGTAGACAATAATTCCCCTTAAAAGCATGTGATGAGTTTGATCTACTATCCTCTCGATGAATACATGTTCTAAAGTATTTTAAGGTTCAAACATAATGAACTCCTGACATTAAAAAGTTGGTCACTTTTAGATAAATAATAATTCGGTGCTTTCGGTTCCATAAATAAATACAATGGAAACCGCTTGGAAGCAGTGATTCATAAAACTAAAACACTTGTTTCAAGGAACTACAAAACTAATTTATTTTCATTGTTTTTAAAATAATATATCAAAAAAACATCATAAGAAATAATAATGTATTTTACATTTGAAAAAACATAAAGGTTTATATGAAAAACACATGTGATAAAACCAATTATGTTATCCTTATTTTAATGGAGATAATTTATAATTAGGAAAAATACGTACATGGATGTAAAACAACAACTATAAAGGAAGATAATTATTTATGAAAATGACACATTTATAAAGAGAATGAAATTTACCAAATAATACGAATTTGATTTAGAGAATAAATTTAACGAAATAAAAATATAAAATACATTATGGAATACAGAAATGGTGAATTAAAGTAAATTTACGATATTCTTCCCAAAGAATCTGGGGTTTTCACCAAATGAAAATAAATTTCAATTACCCAAAGGTGCTTAATAATTTGGAATTATTTTAATTAAAAAATAATTAAATTATTAAATTTTAATTGATATATAAATCCAATAAAATCCATGAATAATATGATAATAATATATCCATGTAAATTTATACACAATAGAAGAGGAATAATAGTGGTGAATATGGAATAAATCTCAAAAATGAAAGTTGAGACAAGAAACACCTTACACCATCATTGAAATTCCAAGTGAAAACCAATGAAATTTAAAGCATGGGATAGATTCCAAAAAACCGTCAATTTCAAGAAAAATAATTATAAAATAAATCCATGTACAAAATATACAAAATAAAACAAAACATGTGGTGAATATTCATAATATACCAACTATGAAAAATTTATATTTAAAAAACCTTACATTGTATTCCAACATAGTGTAAACATGATCAAAAATTATATATACAAAATTAACAATCATAATAACCTATTTCATAACCTAATTAATATCTATTTTCTTTTAGAATATTAATTTTTTATCATGAAATAAAAATATATTATTCGTTATAATTTTTCATTATCGTCAGATGCTATTGGTTTTGATTGTTTTGTTTTGTAATAGTTTCATAATATCAGTATTACATATTATTTAAGTGTTAGATTTTCATTAATATGAGAACATTAAGTGTACTAAAATATATGTTTTATAAAAATTAATAATGATAAAATGTCACTTCATAATTATAATAGTTTTTATTCATGACAACAAATTCATTTATCAACGTGTTTTAGAAATTTTTATAAATGAGTGGTGGAATATAAATAATGGGATAGGTAATACCATTAAAATTATAGATTTAAAATTAAATGATTATTTACACATTATTTTCCAATATGACTAATATTCACGTATCCTTATTTTTTAATGATAAAAACTTATTTTATTTTCCAAGAATATGGTTAGATTGATCCAAAAAAGTAAAAACTATAATATACGAAGGAGTATTGTTAATAAGTTGACTTATTTAGAATAATATCATTAATATAAAAGAATAATGTTATTTTTGAATTTTTTATGGTTTTTGGTTATGTAAAAAAAGGGTTGGATAAATAGTAATGTCATAAATATAATATTAATCCTCTAAATTTTCTTTTGTAACCATATTGGTAACTTGGTGAAAAAAAAGATGTCGCTAATGGAGGAAATAGTCCACATATAAGAAAGTAGACATGTTATTTGTATAAATGTTTTTTGGGTAAGGTAAAAAATGAATAATCCATTAGTATAACAAAATTTTAAATTAAAATTTATTCTTATTTTATCATACGTTAATGGATACGAAAGATTTTAGGGGGTAAATGAAGAAAATAAGTAAGAGACATGAGTTGAGAACATTACATTTCCCCTTGGATGTTCTCCCATGGGTAACACCTTAGGGCTCCATGTCTTAGTAATTTTTAATGAGAAAGTATTATAAAGAGGGAAGAGATATTGGAGGATACACTAGGGTGTATACTTTAAATATAATTATTTATAATGATTAAAAAAATGGGATGGAGCTGAGCTCCTTTAATAGGTAAAGGTAATACATTTTTTTTTAAATTTAACCTCTTAATACAATTAGAGAACCTGTTTCAAAGGTCAAGTAGAGACAAATTGAAAAATAATGGATTGGGTGATTCTGTACGGTACATAATTCATCAACCATTAAATTTCACAAATATTTTAAATATTTTTTAAGTGTTTTAATAAAAAATTATTCATTTTTTATATTTATTAGTTCTTATTGTTATAATTAATTTTTACCTCAGTAATTTAATTTTTTTTATGCAATCTAAAAGTGGAATTATTACATAATTTATCACTTTTTTGTTAAAAATATTAAAAATTTCCTATTATGTTAAATTTCTACAGGTGTGAAAATTTAATTAAAATACTATTTCATGTAACGTATAATGTCATTTTTTTAGAAATAGTGGGGAGTTAATCATTAATATTTGGTTTATGAAATAATTGTAAAGGTTTTTTATCTATCTGATAATAATTGGCTTCTTATTTACAATATAATCATTATGTGTATTTAAAATCAAACCAAATGTCAATTCCTCCTTGTAGATACTTAATTAAAACAAAGGGACAAAAAAATTTAGTAATGAGAGTAAAATAATACTTATTTTTCCAAAATATAAAATCAGTTCTATAAAAATTCATTATAAAATTTTAAAATGTTTACATTTTTACATAATAGTTATTTTTTTTCAAATAAAAATTTTAACATGTTTTTATGTAATATTCAATTATTTATACTTTTATAAACATTACAATAATATTAAAAACAATTCAAAAAAAAATCTTTTGTATTTATAGATAAAGTATAAATTTTACTATTAATTAAATTTTTATTTCATATTAACTTCTACAAACATAACATATCAATATTTTCTCTTACGAACTAGGGACAAAATAAGCTATTGTGGAAAACAGGGGTGGTGATTCTGGTAGAATGTATCTCAGGGAAATTTCATGTACCTTTAAGTTCTATTTCGTAAGATTTCTCTCATACCATAATTATTTTAATTAATCTTAGTATTGTTTTAGATGAAATCCTAGTGAATAAAAACCCTTTCCAATATCATTAAAATGATCTTCACTCTATTAAATTTTGATACTGGATTCTATTCTTTTTTTTACCATTATGTGGTTAAATATATTTATACTAGTTTATTCAATAGATATTTTATGAAAGTAATATTTAATTTTTTAGGGAAATGTATCACAACATTATATTAGTTTTTTATTTCTTGCATTATATGGGTTTAGACACATCCTATCTTTATGTAGAATATATTACTTGAAATCTTGAGGGGTTACATTCTTATCCCTAAAATAAATTGTTTCTATTCAATTATAATTATTCCATACAAATTAAATCATAGAAATATATATATAATATATACATAACTCATGATATAATTTCACATGATATTTCTACCTTAATATATTAAATATAATTAAGAAACGTATATTTTCCCCTCATAATATTACATAATTGATCCAAGTTTCATATTAAAATTAACTCTTTATTTCCTTATTTTCCATACAAAAAGTATATTTCAGTTTTGTTGAGATATTCCCTAGGCTATTTCATCTCAAATTATTGACATAGTATAAATTTAATCTTATTTACATAATAATATTTTTCACTCAAACTTCTATGAGACACCATTTTCATCATCACTGGTTGGTTTTTGAATTCAAATATGTCCATATTTTTAATCAATATTTATGATAGGTAATTTGGATTAATCACATAATTTATCACACCATCACATATCCTATTGACTTTTTATCTTAAAAATCAAACCATTTTGTATTTCCTCATCGATATACCCACTCCTCTATTCTCATCTCATTACTTGAATTAAGAAATTTTTAGTTGTGAGAATGATTTAATTAGTAAATTTATAAGAAGTACACGTAAAATAATTAATCTTTAACAGATATGTAAAACCTAAACTATTAATATATATGTTGAAATATGGGTTATACATGGTCAATATACTTATAAATTTGAAAACTAGTATATTAAATACTTGTATAATGGGTTTTAAAGTGTATGTGAATCATCAAACCCATATCCATCAATAGTTTTTATCCATGAGTTCATTCATATGACCACAAATCATTCATCAGGTGAACATTGAGTTGATACTCCACAAAAATTATTCAATATTATTTCCTTGAGGTTAATATGTGACACATTTATATAAGCATATTAGTATCTAGAAATAGATGTAATTTTTAGGAGACCACACACTCTATACATTGTTAACATTTAGTTTTTTTCATATATATGGATATATCCTCAAGGATTTCTCAATGTTAATCTCATCATAATTCAAAAAAACATAATATTAAATAATTAGTATAATACCCTAAAGAGTTTTATATATCACTAAAATTAGGATCAAATTTATCTCATCAACACTTCATGGAATTTATAACTCTTAAATTATCCTCAGGTAACAACATCTTAACATCTAAATTCTTTTAAAAGATTCTATAATACAAATGTTAACAATGTTGATGTAACTCTTACACAATTACATTATTTATAGAAAATATATCATTACATACGTTAAAACGATAAGTTTATACTTTTATTGAATTAATACATGTCATTATCTTATATATCCCAATTTATTTTCATCTTATGGAAAATTTCCAACTATTATAGGTTCTAATTTATCTATAATATATATTAAAAATATTAGACAAATTCTCCTAAAAATACAATCTTCTACACCTATCATACATATTACATTTCTTAATAACCTTGGTAAATCCAAACATAATAAGTAGTGATATTAAATTTTCAGAAATGTAATAATAAATGTAAGGAATTATGGTGATTAAACACAACATAGTGTTCTAGTATAACAACTCGTTAAATATAAAATATATCTCATGAGATGAAAAAATTACCCAATGAATATGAGGGATATATAATTCTATTCCAAGCTACAAAAAAATGAAAATCAAATTAATGTGTTCCAACATGATTTAGTTATCTTATAATGAAATCCCATGGAAGAAAATTCTTTATTGAAGTTTTCAAATTATATCCTATAAAGAAACACTACAAAAAGAATCAATAACCAAAAGGTGTAATATCCAAGAAATTAAACCATAATCCATTGATATTAAGTGACAATCTAGGTAAATAAAATTTAATTCAGGAAATAACTAAAATCGTATTTTACCGTACAAATAAATGGTATATGTTTATATCAATAATTTCTCCAGTCAATCAATATTTAGGAATCTTGGGGAATACCCTAGGGTCAAATAAATGAGATATAGGGAAATAAAAAAGGAATGGAATTTGAATAAAATTTATTTATTTTTTGGTGGGTAATTAGGAAAGAAAAAATCACTCGTGGAAAATATAGATTATATAGATTATTCAATATGTATATATAATAACATTCAAAAAATCAAATAGTAGATAAATAATACTATTATGAGAAAACAATGAATTCAATTTCCAAAAAGAGAATAAATAACCCTTGTCTTTTGGTATATTTTAAAATGAAACAGCATAATATAATGGGTGAATAATATACCTATATTATCATTAAATACTACAGTGGAATCCAAATAAATATGGAAAATTATAAAACTATAGAAAATTTATTACTGAAAAAATATAGAAATTGAAACTTCACAATATTTTTTAAATAAAAGTCAGAATGATGAATTCACATGTTTCATTGGAAATGTATTTCAGAAAAATATTACAACAGAACTTTTATACACATTATTTCAAAAAGATACAGTAATACAGTCATCTTAATAAAGGTAAATATATATAATCATGGGGTTGATAATAAAATATATGTATGTAAAATGACTATTAAATTTTTCGAATAGAATATCTTCATCAAAATATACAATTAAACTAAGTGTAATAGATTTTACATTTGAAAATATGTAATGATAAATATGATTATCATAGGAGATAAAACATATTTAAATTTCATTATCTAAATGGAGAATAATGGGAGGATGTAAAAATATGGATATTGAGGAAATAAACAGTTGGGAAGGATGAGAATTATTCTTAACTATTTTATATTTTTAAAGTCAAAAATCCACCAAAGAAGAGTAATTTGATGTAATAAAGTAATTTCATCAAATTAAAATAGGTAATACATTAGTGAAAAAAATCATACAAGAGTCTATCCAAAGATTATATTTTATAACATAAGGAAAATAATTAAGTTTGACCAAAAATAAATTTTCATTTAGTAATATTTGAATAAACAACGAATGAAATATATAACTTTAAATTGATCATTAAGTCCCTTAAATAATATAAGGAATATGATAAAAATTAATTCATTATATGTCATACACCACACAAGAGAATATAATTGGTTAGTATGATATAAGACTAAAAAAGAATTTGTTTGTATGACAAACCCCTTACGTAATAATTATTATTTGAATTGAAAACCCATTAATGGTAAAACATGAGGGTGATTTTTAAATCCTTTATATTTAATTTATATTTATAATTATATAATTCAATGTCCAGTATATATAGGATAACAATGTAAAAGGTTGTTAATATACTTCATATCCCAATGAAGATATTTTTTAAAAAACATATAAATCCTTTTCTCATTTAGTTTAAATGCACTCTAACCTTATATATAAGAAAAATAACCCAATATTAACCTCTTATTAAAAATATAATAGTTATTTAAATTTGATCGTTATCATTGGATGTTATTAGTTAGGAATGATTTGTTTAATACTAGTTTCATATTGGCAGTTTTGATTCTTACGTAAAGATTTTATGTTCATCACTCTGAGATCATTATAGGTACATTACTGTATGATTTATAATAACTAATAATATTCTATTTTCATTTAACATATTTTTTTTTGATTCATGGGGATGATTTTGTTGATGAACTTGTTTTGGAAATTCTCATAAATAAGGTATGATATCTATAATAATGGGATAGTTGTTACAATTACAATTTAATAACAAAAAACACATTATTTAATTATTATTTTCAAATATCATTGTTAATTATGTTTCCAAAGATTCCTATGATGGTATCATAATTAAGATATTATATTTTATAAAATAATGGATGGTATTTTAGATATGGGACGGTATATTAATTATGTTTCCAAAGTTTCTTGTGGTGAAATAATTGGTAAAATCGACCTAAATAAAAACATTTTATAATCTAGGGGTGATTATGGTTAATAAATTGATTCATTTGGAATACGATATAAATTTAATAATTTTAATGATATTATTTTCATGTTTTTATCATTTTAAATTATGTTATAATATTTTTTATCAATTAGAAAATACTAGAGTGATAAATTAAATATGCTAATTTCATAGATGTATTAGTCTTCATGTACGCACAGGCGACGTGTTTTCTTTACATAGTCCGGAAAGAATATAAGGACTATTTTATAATTAAATAATGTTTATAATGTGAAAAATGGAATATTAATAATTAAAATAAACATTATAACCATCGTTGTACGGTGTTGGTGGAAAATCATGTGTGTCGTTCAGTGAGTAGGTAGTCTACATTTACACATGATGATGTCTTCATTTTTTACTAGTTTTTGGGGCAGTTAGAAATTGAATATTAATTTATCATGAATATATTTAATTTTATTTTTAATACCCATTTTATCATTCATTCTTATAAATAATTTATTTTTGGATGTAGAAGGATAAAATTTATATGAGAGGTTAGTTGAGAACAATTCCTCTCCCTTTGGATGCTCTCCCTTGGGTAACACCTTAAGGCCTCTTCAAAAAGTAGTTCAGAAAGAACAAGGATTATAGGACTTGGGATGAGAGTTTAAGAGAGTCTAGGGGTTTTTTATTAAGACATTACAATAAAATTACTAGACAAATCACGTAGAGGTGAGAGAATTTTATAACTAAAGGGAATGTCATTTTGGTAAATATAACTTCTTAATATAAAGATAATAAAATATTAACATCTAGTTATAAAAAATAAAATTAATAAATGAAAAAATGATTTAAGGTTCATAATTCCCTATTCATTAATTTTTACACTTGTTTTAAACATTTTTAGGTCTTTTGTTATTATAATTTTCACTTTTACTATTTTTAGTATTTAATGTGTTAATTAATTTATACCAAAGAAATTTACATATAATAACTGAAATTAATATGATAATTAATAAATAATATGAACCATAAAATATGACACTATTAAATAATATATTGAAAATAAAATTTATATGTGTAGAAAAATTAATTTCAACATTTTCGCACATAAAGTGCAAAAAATCGTTATTAGAAAAATTCAATTTATGAGCATAAATATTATGTTTATGATAAAATTTTAATTTTTTTAATTTATATAACATTTATTGGTTTATTATTAACCATGTATGATTTATTTTTATTAAAAATGATCTAATCCTAAATTATATATTGTTCATACTTAATTAAAAAAATCTGATGGGAATTGTGTTTTAGTAGTGTAAAAATGACATAGGATTCAAAAATATAAAATATGGGCTTTATAAATTTAAAATATTTGTTTTAAATGTATAAAGTTTACATATTAAATATATTTTTATTATAAAAAAAATTTCATTTTTTATCCTACACAAACATTATGTTCAATTAAAAAATATTACAATATTTATAAAAAAATATTTTTTTACTATTCAAATAAAAATATTTTTTTGGAAAAATATGAAAACATAATACTAAAAAAAATTAACTTATTTATGAAAAAATAGAGTTCAATATATCAAATTTAGTTTATAAAATTTATTAAAATTAATTTTAATATAAGATCACATGAAGAAAATATTATTTTAATGAATTTTATAGTTCTTGTATTAATATATATCGTTTCATTTATATTAGCTCTATTGTAAATATAAAATATAAAAAATCCTAATAATTAAATTATCTATGTTATAATAATTTACTATTTATTAACACTTAAATATATCTAGGAAATATCTAAGTATAAATTATGTTATGGTAGCAATCATGGGGGTGGTGGGGATTTCGCTAGCATAGATCTCAGAACAAATTCTACAATCTTGAAATTCTCTCGCATTCTGTTTCACACATACCTAAATTTTGGGTTTTATATTTTGAATGGTATACAAAGAAATATAGAAAATATAAGTCATTATAATGCCAAAAGATTATTTTATAAAGAATATTTTTGTTACTGGATTTCATTTCATTTAGATTTCATTATATGGTTACTTTAATTTTTTCATCTTAATCAATGACTTTGTTACAGTAGTCATATTAAATTTCATTCATAAAATGAATTATATATTTTTTATTTTTATTTTTTTTATCCACAATACATATTGGAAAATTTATAATTTAATTGAAAATATATAATTTCAAATCTTAGGGTGTTACAATTCTTATATAAAAATATGGGTTTTTAAAAAATGATGTCCTTTCTTTTTTATTATACTTCTACTATTTGTAATATCATAATAAATTATTAAAATTCCCTATAAATAGTTTCTTAGTTTCAATATAATTTTTTAATAAACCGTAAAAATATATTGATGTTTTAATTACTTTTAACTCTTTTGAGAAACATCACTTACTATGATGGTTTTACACTACCTAGGTGAACAATGATGTTTCCCTGAAGATATGTCTTAAAATGATATTTTTATATATTGTCTTTATAAATTAAGATAATTTTATTATTCATGTACCTCAATTATTATGATTTTGTAAGTGGAAATTATCTATCAGGGAAAATAAATTAAAGCAAAAAAAATCATATTCATTTTTAATAATAAAAAACATGGTTTTTAAGAAATATTCTTTGAGTAGGGATGATTTTTTCATCTACTGAAATATATTGATTTTGTAATAATATGAGGAAAATAATTTATAAATTATTTAGCTAATATAACCCATGAGAAAAAAATTTAATCATTTCGGTTAGGACACAGTTGGTTGGGATGTCCTGAACATTAAAATCACAAAACATCCTACGTAAACAATACCAATTTTGTAAATGAATGAAACATTATAATAAATGAAATATTATGGATAATATTAATTTAATAAACATGAAAACTATTATAAATTTAGTAATATTTAAATATAATGTAATTATTTAATAAAGTAGTATCCATTTGAGGTGAACCGGGACTCACAGTATGGGGTTTTTATGAAGGTTGTTTTTATTAATTTGGACACATCAATTTTTTACAGAAAGAAATAATTTTTTATATGAAAATAAAGTTTTTATATAGAACTAATTAGTTTTTATAAAACTATGTTGGAACTATCATTTAATGAGTATTTTTATTAAAATAATAACCTCAAAAAACATGCACCCAAAGTGGGAAGGAAAAAATATTTCATTAGGTTTTTCTTATTTTTGGATTTACTATGATATTTAAAGGTTAATTTTTAAAGTATTTTAGTCGAGGATAAAAAATTTAGATATACATATCGTTACCAATACATTTTATAAAAAAATATTTCACCTTTTTAGATTAATATTCAATAAATTTTGAAAAAACATGCCCGATGACCGTAATAGTTTATTTTCTTTTGAGACGGAAAAAAAATATTTTTATTTTATAAATGATCCTCAATGATTCCCATATATATCATTACCTATATTAATCTAATTTTGAATACCCTATTTAAACCATTATTCATATCTTAGGGTAAAGAGACATAAGAAATCTTGAACTCATTTTCTTTGTAAGGGTAATTATGGATGAAATGAATCAAACATCATATAATATAATAAGATAAGCATTAGGGTATGATATCATGATCATAGTTTACAAATTTCATACCTAATCTTTCATTTTTATTATACACAAGTCATAGAATAAAAAATTGTATTTTAAAAATACATAAATAATAAGAGTACTAAATCCTCATAAACGGATCACAAATCATATGTTCATGTCATAAAAGGGTGATACCATCATTGATACAGAATCCAATTAATATATCATGGTTTAAAATTGAAAAACATAAAATCATAGGGGATCATAAATCAAAAAACATTTCCCATGTCATTATGGATCAGGAATAATCGCTAATTACTTATAGTGGATTAAGCACATAAACTTTTTACCATAAGAGATTATGCAAGTCAACTTTTTTCCATATTGGATGAGGAACAAAAACTTGTTTCTCAAATAGGATCAAGCACACTGATGTGTTTCCCCTATATATTTTAGGGGTTAAAAAATACCTAAATAATTTTTGGGATATTATTCTAGTACCTCCTATCATATAAGGAAAACCATAAATATGTGAAAAAAAGATCACGAAAAATTCATCATAACATCATATCATAACCCATGCAAGGAAAACTGGTTTCATAAACAATTTAAAAATTCATCATAGTTAAACCCATGAAAAATAAATAGTTTTCGAAAATACCTCATCATCTAAATCATAAACCATATAGAGAAATAATAGGATACTATTATTGGATCATATTAATAGTTAAATATAATTAAAAAATTGATGTTATTATACAAAAAAATCTATTAAAATAATCATAAGAAAATTTTTTTATAGGAAATACCCAGTCCATTTTGAACTAACTTATTTAAATTCAAAATATTTTTAAAATATTATGATACAATTATCATTCAAAATATAAATGTAAAATTTTAAATGAGGATTTAAATAATTTACTAGTCACGATGGTGTGAAATTTTACTCATTTTATGTATGTTAAAACAAATATTGCTTTCACATTTTTGATAAAAACTCCAGAGTACATTGTTCCCAAAACAATTATAATATTCATTTTAATTTTTTATATAAATAACAAAATATGGGTATAATGAGTATAAATAATCATTCGATAATAGTAAAACACTTTTTTAACATTTTATAGAAATAATGAATATGGAATAAAATTATTTTTGACTGAAGAGAGAAATAGATTCCTTTTCCTTAAAAACATTATTCCATATTTTTATGTTCCTAAGAAGAAAAAATTTAATAGACAATATATATTCCCAAAAGATAACTAGATGGGAATAAAAGTAAATCTATTTATTATATATGTATAATATAATTTTTTCGATGTAAATTAATTAAACAATAATCTTTATTAGAATGGGATTAAAGCATAAATATCTTACCTCAACTATCATATTTCTTCATACACGTTTGAACCTCCTATTTTTCATTCGGACTCATTTATATCCCTATTTATGGACCCTTGGAATGACCTTATAATAATACATGAACATATAACTAATGTAAATAGAAGTTGAGAATTGAATTTAGCAGGTTTTGGAAGAGCTAAAAGGTTCAAGGTAGTGTAATGTAGGGAAATAATGTGTCCCCTTCTATAATTGATGGGAGGGGCACTTTTTGGATTTCATAAAATGTTAAAGTATAATAAATTTAATATCTATACAGAATAATTCAAATGGTTAGATAATAAATCATTCTGTTTTTTTAAATCCCATAAACCAATAAAATTAAGGAAGGGTTTTTCGGTGTTTTAATAATTATCTTTTGGTTTAACCCCATAGTTAACTATCTTTAACCATAGCAACATTAATGAAATTTTCAATCTCAAATGATCCATAAATATACCATTAAAAGTAATGTGATGAATTAATAGACCATGGTTTATATATTCATCCATATCCTATTAACTTAGTGGAGAAATAATGTTTTCATACATATTTAATCATATAATAAATTAGTATTTATTATAAAATATCATTAACATCACTTTTTAAAATATTCATTTCATTTGAAATTAAATTCCCTAATAAAATGATATAATTCGAATATAATGATTTAAAATGTTTTATATATTTCATATTTATCCAAACATTTTTCTAAGACAACAATTTATCCATATTATATTACTTTTAATAGTTTTAATGTCATTAATTTTATTTTTTATTAGTAGAATAAATATTTTGTAGACGTTCTATTTGAATTTAGAGCATATATTTAGTTATTTAAAATTAAACATAAATTAGAATGATAAATATGTATAATTTATATTTCCAATAAATATTAAAAACTAATCATAATAACTTTAAAACTATGTTTTTTTAAAAGGCCATGACCCTTTTTAATGAAATTAAAATAAAAAGTACAATACAAGAAAAAGAGCAGTAGTGGGTGTCACAAATTGTTAATACCCCAATCATGAGTGTAACACCCGAAATTTTTATGAGAAATATTTTGTTTTTATGCTATATAAATCATCAAAGGAATCATTCACTACACACAACACTAGCTTGGATTTCTTTACACGCAATCGCGACCTTCCTCGATAGCTTGCGTTGTACGCAATACCGGCTTTCACTAAACAACAATATATTATTATGGATTAGCTGTTATGAATAGTATTAACTACATTTTGAATTTTATAAAATTTTTATTCATCTTACACATTTTCTAGAACATGGTAAGAGAACAAAATAAATTTTTCGGGGAAAATAAGTATATTTCAAAATATACAGTTTTGCCGCCTTTTGATGGTGCACCCACATTAAATCTAGTTTTTGACATGTTTATAAGTTAAATTTGGAAAAATAAAATTCTTCTTTGGAATCAAGATATAAAAATTTACTTTCGATAAATATTTGATATTTTTCTGATAAATTTCAAATTTTGATGAATAGTAAAAATACGCTAATTTTTAATTAAAAACAACTTTTTCATTGAGATAATTTATATGGTTAAATTTTAATATGTAATGGTTTTAAAGTATAAATAGAATATATTTTTACCATTTAATATAATATATGACATTAGCAGTAATTTCACATTGAATTCATAGGTAAAAACGTTCCAATCTTTGGCAATGTTTTAACTTCTAAAACCCATTTTCATAACAACGAGATTAATTTTAAATTAATTACAGCAACTTATGTGTTTTGAATTTTGAAGAATGGATTCCATATTTGGAATTAGTGGGTCCATATTATGTTAATATGCAACTTTTTATTTTTTGGCATTATGAATAGTAACTACGGTAAATTTTATTTACCATAGTTAACGATAAATCAGGTAATTAAGAGTAAATATAAGATTATAAAATTACCATAACAGCTGCCAAAATCCTATTGGATAACTAAAGGTCGACCCATATCACCTAAGGGTCGGATTAGATTCATTTAATGAACTTTTTCCCATGAAAATAATTTAATTATTATTAAAACCAATGAAAGTGACAACATGTCACTTTCTTAAATCTTATAAGTATAATAATTTTAATTTAGTGATAAACTTAATGAAACATCAAACATGAATAGTATCCAAAAATATAATACAATTATCTACATAATTTGAATTTATTTAGAATTTTTATGGATAAAATAATTATCATTAATTATGACAAAATAGTGATGTTGAAATTATATTATAAATTAAAATATCAAATAAATGGTTTTAAAAATATTAAAATAAATATTTTATGAACTATTTAATGTTCTACACTAATTTTATAGATACATATTACATTTTATGAATTTATTAAAGATTTTAGTTCTAACATATCTTCTATATATATTTTATTTAAATTAAAATAAATGAATAGTGTCAAAATTGACACTATTGTTATTTTATAAAAATAACATATTATAAAATTGATTAAAAATCACAAAATAATTTAAAATTATAAAAGAAAAATTTATATTGTCTAAAATGTCATAAAGCGTCAAATTATGGAAAATTCAGAACACTTATGTAAATATTTATAATAATTTAAATTTTAGAATATTATTACCACAAATAAAATAAAATTGTTAAATAAGGATAAATCAAGTTGATAGTGTTTAAAATAAATTCCTAACATGTCTAAATATTATTTTATGATGATATTACAACCCTATCTCATCTAATATTCGGATATGAGTCATTTTGGAAGTTTTTATGTAGGGTTGGGATTTAATATAAACTAATATTTCTTATATTTCCAAAGGTGCCCCTCTCCTCCCTTATAAAAGGGCATCTCCTCCCTCTCCACCTCACTCCAATTTGGGCCTTCATTCTCGGCCAAAACCCACCCATTTCACTTCCCCACTTCCCTAGAAACATCATAAAGGTCCTGACCTTCTTCAAAGACCAATTTTAGTGCCCTAAGAGGAGGTCTCAAAGAGGCGCTTCAAAGAAGAGGTAATGTACGTTGCCAATTCTTTCAACTTTATTTCTTCTTCTACATCTTATTAATTAGTTGTTTAATTATGAAGTAATAACATCAGTATCACTCATATAATGATATGTTATTATAAGTATCAAACAACCATATTTCACCATCAATCCATCCTACATAATACGAAATCACCGAGCGTGCGTACGTACGGAATACCGTCTCCACGCCGTGGTGTAATCAATTTTCCACCACCACCATACTTGGATGGGTATAATGGTGTATATAATGACTATATATGATTATTGTAATGTGATATTGATTCTGAAATAGTATACATTGACTCCAATACAATTCCACAATCATGGGAATGATATCATCGCTCGTGCGTACGTACGGAATACCGTCTCCACGATGTGATGCGACTCATCCTACATGATCTTCATTTCATAATGATTATATATAAATGTATTGAATGAATAAATATGATATATATTACACTAATACCATTCTTGAAATGAGGTGTCTATAACCTAAAAAGAGGAATAATAATTTATTCGACAAAACACACATATGAACATAAAGCAATAAACACCCGAATAACAAGTAGCAAAGAAATATTACTAATAAGAAGCTAAGAAAATAACCATATATGATATCATAAATACAAGTATGATTCTGGAATATGTAAATGACATTATTTAAATTATTATACAGGAGGTTCAGACACTTATGAAGAAAATCGGACCTAAGGTAAGGGAAAAACTCACAATCTCATTTTTATCCGAGATTATTTATACTTCAGAATTTACTGGGGAATATATATCATCCACATCCATGTTTCATAAATATTTAATATTATTTCCATACACCTAAATATTTTTAAATCCAATTTTACCCTTCGGCGAGTTTTTAGTAAAAGATATGAAAGGAATATTTTTTCGTTTTCCGTACGAGGTACTTTTTGACTTTTCCGGCCAAAGTACACAAAGAATATTTATTTAACTTATACAGAATGAATGTATTTTTAGAAAATTATTTCCATGAAGATTCCTTTACAATTTTTCAAGTTTATTTTTAATCAAATTCTCTTAGTTGTAAATTGTATGACATGATAAGAAATGAAAAATGTTTTTGAAGTAGAAATAATATTTTCCTCAAGAATGGAGTTCAAGTGTTTTATCAAAATTATTTTCCATCTAAGATAATATAGGGTTCTGTTTATATCCTTATTTTTACATTGATTTGATTATGTTATGATGGAATTATTTTTACGATATACTTTTATGGATTATGTTATGATGACGCGATGTTTAAGAATCCCATTTTTATTACATGGGTTATGCTATGATGTATTGTTTATGATTTTTTGGAACACATAAGAATGGTATCATTATGAGATGGGTGGGACCTATATCTCCATCCAATTTATTGGGTAAATATTTATATCTCATGAGATTGACATGGATGGAACGACAGGTTAAATCGGTTCAGTGAAACATGACTGAAACGAGGAGTGAACTCGGTTCAGAAAAGGACTGTGTCCACTATGATAGTCATGGAAATGAGTATTGACAACTAAGAAATGATTTTCTATTATTATGTGTGTATGACAAAAAGACTCATGTTTTAAGTTATGATTATTGTAATTACATTTAACTTCTATGATTTATCCCATGTTATGATCTCTTTTGTAGGATAAGATTTTCAAAATGTTATGTTCTTATAAATATGATATGTTTGATATTTATTTTGTTTACCCTTACTGAGCATTTGAGCTCACCCTTTTGTATGTTTTCTTTTCCACAGGTCCGGAAGAAGGATATTAAGTAGGATATGCCAGAAAGGGACTCTAGATATGATGAAATAAATGGGAGACAACGTAGATGATTTATGAACCATTTGTTTATGTTTCCCAGTTTCTAAATACACTATACCTATACGGTCCTTTCATGGTTATTTTATATGTTGTAATAAGTATGCTTCAGTTTTGATGTAATAACCATGTATGTAAATTATGGGTCATTATAGTTGGTATCAGAGGAAAGGTATAGTCAACCTTTTGAAACTAGGATATGAAAGCCTTAGTAAGAAACCTAAGTATATGTCTAAGCATAGAAAACAATCTTAGTGTTTTAGAAATGGACATGAAAAACCTATGATAAGACCTTAAGTGTGAAATTATATTCTTGATTATGTAGTTTTCCTATTATAGTTATTGTTGCTCACAATAATATTCTTGGTTTAGTCAATGGTTGGAACCCGAAGGAACCGTGTTAATGCGGAATGCGACGGGCAATGCAATGATTGTCCCCTTGAGCAACCAAAGGTTATGGGAGCTGGAATGCAGAATCTTGTAGCCATGCTCACACAACTTTCTCAAGCTATGAATCATGTAGGATTTCCAAATGAGAAAAGGAAGGATCAACATTCTATTGAATCCTTCATGAGGAAGCATCCACCTTCATTCAGTGGGTCTTTTGAACCATTAGTGGCTGAATAATGGATCAGTACCACTGATAAGATATTATCAGTTATTCAATGTTCTGAACATGATAAAGTCATCTTACCAATGTATCGTTTGGAAGGTGATGCTGATCAATGGTGGAATCTTATTATGAATATGAGGTAAAGTGATAAAATTGAGTCAATGGAATGGGAAGAGTTCAAGAACGTATTTTTCAATAAGTATTTCCCTCGTATTCTTCGAACAAAGATGGAGAAGGAGTTTCTTGAACTGAAGCAAAAGGATGATGAATGCGTTGGTACCTATGAAGAAAATTTTACGAGACTTGCAAGGTACGCTTCCGGAATTATTATCCAACCTGAGAGTAAGAACGATCGATTCTTTAGTGTCTTAAAACCAAGACTTCGAAGGGCGTTAGCCATAAGGGACTTCAATAGCTATGAGGAAATTGTTCGATGTTCTCTCAAGGTTGAGATGGATATTGGTGTAACCCATCAGTCACATGGGGTTGATAAGAAGAGGAAAATGGAATTCAAAGAAAAATCTAATGACCACACTGAAAAGAATATGAGTTTTCCCTTATTCTCATTGTGTGGAAAGAAACATGGAGGAAATTGTCTTAAGGGGACAAGCAAATGTTATAAGTGTGGAAAAGAAGGTCATCGGGCAATTGAATGTCGAAATAATGGGAAGAAGATGTCTAATGATGCAAAATAAGTAAGGGATACAAAGAATGAACCTACTACACTTCAATGTTTCAAGTGCAAGGAGATGGGGCATTATACCAATCAATGCACAAATCCAAGGGTTGGTGATGATGATTGACGTCAAAAAACTCTTAATGCCAAAGACAAAGGAAAGTCACATGCAATTTCTATCAGCGATGTGGAGTACGACAACGAAGTGGTGAGAGGTACACATACCATCCACTCTAAAGTAGAAAATGTTTTATTTGATTCTGGATCCACCCACTCTTTTATTTCTGAAGAAGTTTCTAAGGGTATCGTCGTATTACCTCAACAAATAGATGTTGAGTTGGCTGTGACAACTCCTAATGGCACAACAGTCACATCAAAAGTTTACAATTCTTCTCCGATTAAAGTTTGTGGGAAAGTGCTTCCTACAAATCCTGTGATCCTTCCTATAGTGGAATTTGATGTGATTCTTGGTATGGATTGGCATTATTTATATGGATATCATATCAATTGCCAAAGAATGGAAGTCATATTTCATATTCCAGATCAATCTATGATCGTCTATCGATGCAAGGATGAACATAACATTCCAGTTGAAATTTATTCCATCTTATGGGTCTAGATTCCACTAAATGAAGGTTATTTATCTCAAATAGTTGGAGAGAAACTCACGATTAATAATATTCCCATTGTATGGGAATTTGATGATGCCTTTTCAGAGGAATTGTCAGGTCTTCCACCAAATCGTGATGTTGAGTTTTCAATAGAACTCGTACCGGGTGCTTTGCCTATTTAAAAGACACCTTATAGAATGGATCAAATTGCATTGCAGGAATTGAAGAAGCAACTCCAATAGAATCTTGATAAAGGATTCATACACCCTAGTGTGTCACCTTGGGGAGCACCTATTCTGTTTGTTAAGAAGAAAGATGGATCAATGAGACTCTGCGTTGATTATTGAGAACATAACAAGATCACTATCAAGAACAAATATCCTCTCCCACGCATTGATGACCTATTTTACCAACTACGCAGAGCTCAATACTTTTCCAAGATTGATCTTCGTTCAGGGTATCATCAATTAAGGGTCAAAATGGAGGATATACCAAAGACGGCTTTTCGTACAAGGTATGGACACTATGAATTTATAGTGATGCCATTTGGTCTTACTAATGCCCCTGCTATCTTCATGGATCTGATGAATAGAGTCTTTAGAGATTATCTTGATCAGTTTGTGGTAGTCTTTATAGATGATATTCTTGTTTATTCAAAGAGAAAGGATGAACATGAAGATCACTTGATAATTGTACTGAAGACCCTGAGAAAGGAGAAGCTTTATGGAAAATTTACCAAGTATGAATTTTGGCTTCAAAAAGTTGCATTTTTTGGGTCACATAATCTAAAAAGAGGGGATATCTGTGGATTCAGCAAAAATAGATGTTATCGAAAGATGGTCGAGGCCAACAACAGTAACTGAGATCCGAAGTTCTCTTGGTTTGGTTGGATATTACCGACGTTTTATGAAAGATTTTTCAAGGTTATCTAACCCACTCACAAATTTGACTCAGAAAGGAGTTAAGTTTGTTTGGACAAAGGAATGTGATGAGAATTTCAAAGAGCTAAAAAGTAGGTTAGCCAGTGCACCTCTTCTCACACTACCTTGCAGTGGAGAAATGTTTGTGATCTATAGTGATGCATACAAGAAGGGACTAGGGTGTGTTCTCATGCAAACTGATATGGTGATAGATTATGCCTCACGATAGTTGAAAATCCCTGAGCAAAATTACCCAACACATGATTTGGAATTACCTGCGGTAATCTTTGCATTAAATATTTGGAGGCATTACCTTTATGGTGAAAGG
Organism: Viscum album; assembly: GCA_963277665.1. Classification (NCBI taxonomy): domain Eukaryota; kingdom Viridiplantae; phylum Streptophyta; class Magnoliopsida; order Santalales; family Viscaceae; genus Viscum; species Viscum album. The sequence continues at coordinate 1,956,437,111 of OY728125.1, forward strand.
TGTGATATTTTTACTGATCATAAAAGTTTATAGTATATTTTCACATAATAGGAGTTGAATATGCGTCAAAGAAGAGGTTTTGAGGTGATTAAGGATTACGAATTCTCAATTCATTACCACCCTGGGAAAGAAAAAAAGGTAGCAGACGCATTAAGTCAACAGGACCATGCTAGCTTATCCATGATGAGGATCACAAAAGATCCATTATTTATGGATTTACAAAGTATGGATCTTGGAATTATAATGGAAAGGGAAAAATCTTATCTTTATCAAATGAATGTTCATCCATCTATACACGTGAAGATTAAAGAGGCACAAAAAGAATATGTATAGTTACAATAGAATGTGAGAAATGTTCCTGAATTCAACCTTGATTGTGATGGGATAATAAGGTTCATGAATCAGGTTTGTGTTCCTCCCATCCCAGAATTAAAGAGGGAGCTACTAGACGAGGCTCATAGTTCATCATTTTCATTTCATCCTGGAAGTACAAAGATGTATAGGGACCTGATAGAGTACATCTGGTGGGATGGTATGAAAAGAGATGTTGCTGAATATGTCTCTCGATGCTTGGGTTTTTAGCAAGTTAAAGCTGGGAGACAAAATTATAAGGGGATGTTACAACCATTACCCATATAAGAATGGAAATGGGAAAACATCACTATGGACTTTGTCACTGGACTTCCAAAAGCATCCAAAGGCAATATTTCTATTTGTGTTATAGTTGATCGTCTTACGAAGTCGGCACACTTCATTGCTATTAGAGAAGATTTTTCTCTTGATCATCTTTCCACGATATATGTAAAGGAAGTGGTAAGATTGCATGGAGTACCACTTTCCATTATATCTGATCAGGGTCCGAGGTTTACCTTAAAATTCCGGCGAAGTCTTCAGCATGCTCTGGATACAGAGTTATGTTTCAGCACTTCTTACCATCCTCAGACAGACGGTCAGTCTGAGAGGACAATTCAAACTCTAGAAGACATGTTGAGAGCTTTCTCTATGGATTTCAAAGGTGGTTGGGATCAACACCTATAATTGGTGGAATTTTCTTATAGATTTCACTCTAGTATTCAGATGGATCCTTATAAAGCCCTCTGTGGAATGAAATGCAGAACTCCAACTTGCGAGGATGAAGTTGGGGAAAGAAATCTATTAGGACCTGATCTTGTTAATGAGATGGCAGAAAAGGATAGATCTATTCAACAACACATAAGAGCATCTCAGAGTCGACATAAAAGTTTTGCTGACAACCGAAGAAAAGACCTAGAGTTTGAAGTGAGTGATAAAGTGTTCTTACGAATATCTTCCCGGAATAGGGTCATGAGATTTGGAAAGAAGGGAAAGTTGAGCCCTAGATATATCGGTCCTTTTAAAATTATGGATCGTGTTGTGAAGGTAGCTTACTGATTGGCGCTTCCACTGAATCTATCTCTAGTTCACGATGTGTTCCATGTATCTCTCCTGAGAAAGTACATACCCGATCCTACACATGTACTCAGCTCAGAAGTTGTACCGCTGCAGAAAAATCTTTCTTATGAAGAAAAACCGAAATAGATTTTGGATCATAGCAAAAAAGTCCTACGGAGTAAGACCACTCTCTTGGTGAATGTTTCATGGAGGAACCACCAATTAGAAGAAGCTACATGGGAACTTGAGGATACGATGAAGTAGAGGTATCCTCATATATTAGTAATGAAGTGACGAATTTCGAGGGCAAAATTCATTTTAAGGGGGGTAGAATGTAACACCCGATATTTTTATGAGAAATATTTTCTTTATATTATATAAATCATCAATGGAATCATTCACTACACACAACACTAGCTTGGCTTACTTTACACGCAATCACGACCTTTTTCGATAGGTTGTGTTGTACGCAATACTGGGTTTCACTAAACAACGTTATATTATTATGGATTAGATGTTATGAATAGTATTAACTACATTATGAATTTTATAACATTATTATTCATCTTACACATTTTCTAGAACATGGTAAGTGAACAAAATAAATTTTTTGGGTAAAATAAGTATTTTTCAAAAAATATAGTTTTGCGGCCTTTTGATGGTGCACCCACATTAAATATAGTTTTTAACATGTTTATAAGTTCAATTTGACAAAATAAAATTCTTCTTTGGAATCAGGATATAAAAATTTACTTTGGATAAATATTTGATATTTTTCTGATAACTTTCATATTTTGATGAATAGTAAAAATACGCTAATTTTTAATTAAAAAAACTTGTTTAATTGAGATAATTTATATGGTTAAATTATAATATTGAATGGTTTTAAAGTATAAATAGAATATATTTTTACCATTTAATATAATATATGTCATTTTCATTAATTTCACATTGAATTCATAGGTAAAAACATTTCAATCATTGGCAAGGTTTTAACTTCTAAAACCTGTTTTCTTTACAATGGGATTAATATTAAATTAATTACTGAAACTTATGTGTTTTGAATTTTGAAAAAGGGATTCCATATTTGGAATCCATGGGTCCAAATTATTTTAATAGGCTACTTTTTGTTTTTGGGCATTATGAATATTAACTACGGTAAATTTTATTTACCATAGTTAAAGGTAAATTGGGTAATTAAGGGTAAATATAAGATTATAAAATTACCCTAACACCTGCCAAAATCCTATTGGATGACTAAAAGTAGACCCATATCACCTAAGTGTCTGATTAAGTTCATTTTATGGACTTTTGTCCATGAAAATAATTTAATTATTATTAAAACCAAAGAAAGTGACAACATGTCACTATCTTAAATATTATAAGTATAATAATTTTACTTTAGTGATAAACTTAATGAAACATCGAACCTGAATAGTCTCCAGAAATATAATACAATTTTATACATCATATGAATTTATTTATAATTTTTAGGGAATAAATAATTATCATTAATTATGACACAATAGTGATGTGGAAATTATTTTATTAATTAAAATATCAAATAAATGGTTTTAAAAATATAAAAATAAATATTTTATGAACTATTTAATGTACTCCAATAATTTTATAGAGACATATGACATTTTATGAATCTATTAAAGCTTTTAGTTTGAACATATATTCTGTATATATTTTATTTAAATTCAAATAAATGAATAGTGTCAAAATTGACACTATTGTTATTTTATAAAAATAACATATTATAAAATTGTTTAAAAATCACAAAAATATTTAAAAATTAAAAATTAAAATTTATATGGTCGAAAATGTCATAAAGTGTTATATTATGGAAAATTCACAACACATATGTAATTATTTATAATAATTTAAAATTTAGAATATTATTACCATAAATAAAATTAAATTGATAAATAAGGATTAATCAAGTTGTTAATGTTTAAAACAAATTCCTAACATGTCTAAATTTTATTGGTTGATGATATTACAACCCTATGTAATCTAATTTTCGGATATGTGTCATTTTGGATGTTTTTAAGTGGGGTTGGGATTTAATATAAACTAATATTTCTTATATTTCCAAAGGTTCCCCTCTCCTCCCTTATAAAAGGGCACCTCCTCCCTCTCCTCCTCACACCAATTTTAGCCTTCATGTTCAGAAAACCCCTGACCATTTCACTTTACCCATTCCATAGAAACATCCTAGAGGTCCTGGTCTTCTTCAAAGACTAATTTTAGTGCCCTAAGAGGAGGTCTCAAAGAGGCGCTACAAAGAAGAGGTAATGTCCGTTACCGATTCTTTCAACTTTATTTATTCTTCTACTTATTCTTCTTTAGTTGTTTAATTATGAAGTAATAACATAAGTATCACTCATATACTGATATGTTATTATAAGTATTAAACAACCCAATTTCACCATCTATCAATCTTACGGAAAATGAAATCACCGCGCGTGCGTACGTACGGAATACCATCTCCACGCCATGGTGTAATCTATTTTCCACCACCACATTACTTGGATGGGTATAATGGTGAAAATAATGACTTTATAAGATTATTGTAAAGTGATATTGATTCTGAGATAGTATACATACACTCCAATACAATTTCACAATCATGGGAACGATATCATCGCTCGTGCATACGTACGGAATACCGTCTACACGATGTGATGCGACTCGTTCTACATGATCTTCATTGCATAATGATTATATATAAATTAATTGAATGAATAAATATGATATATATTACACTAATACTATTCTGGAAATGAGGTGTATATAACCTATAAACAGGAATAAGAATTTATTCGGCAAAACACACATACGAACATAAAGCAATAAACACCTGAATAACAAGTAGCAATGAAATAATACTAATAAGAAGCTAAGAAAATGACCATATATGATATCATAAAAATAAGTATGATTCTGGAATAAGTAAATGATATTATTTAAATCATTATACAGGTGGTTCAGACACTTACAAAGCAAATCAGAACTAAGGTAAGGGAAAATCTCACAATCTCATTTTTATCTGAGATTGTTTATACTTCAGGATTTACTGGGGAATATTTATCATCCACATCCACGTTTCCTAAATATGTAATTTTATTTCCATCCACCTAAAATTTTTTAAATCCAATTTTACCCTTCGGTGAGTTTTTATTAAAAGATATGAAAGGAATCTGTTGTCATTTTTCGTAAGATGTACTTTTAGACTATTTCGGCCAAAGTACAGGAAGAATGTTTTTTTAATTTATAGGTCATGAATGGATTTTTATAACATTATTTACATGAAGATTCCTTTAAAAGTATTCATGTTTATTTTTAATCAACTTCTTTTAGTTTAAAATTGTATGACATGATAAGAAAGGAAAAATGTTTTTGAAGTAGAAAGAATATTTTCCTCAAGAATGGAGTTCAATTGTTTTATCAAAATTATTTTCCATATAAGATAATATATGGTTCTATTTATTTCCCTATTTTTACATTGATTATATTATGTTATGATGGAATTATTGTTATGATATCCTTTAATGGATTATGTTATGATGACGTGATGTTTAAGAATCCCATTTTTATTACATGGGTTATGCTATGATGTATGGTTTATGATTTTGTGGCAGACATTAGAATGGTATCATTATGAGATGGGTGGGACCTATATCTCCCACCAATTAATTGGGTAAATATTTATATATCATGAGATAGACATGGCTGGAATGGCAGGTTAAACCCATTCAGTGAAACAGGACTGAAACGAGGAGTGAACTCGATTCAGAAAAGGACTTTGTCTGCTAAGATAGTCTTGGAAATGGGTCTTGACTACTAAGAAATTATTTCTATGATTATGTTTGTATTCCACAAAGACTCATCTTTTAATTTATTATTATTGGAATTATATTTCACTTCTATGATTTATCCCATGTTATGATCTCTTTTGCAGGATAAAATTTTCAAAATTTTATGTGCTTATAAATATAATATGTTTGATATTTTTTTTGATTACCCTTACTGAGCATTTGAGATCACCATTTTGTATGTTTTCTTTTACCAAGGTCATGAATAAGGATATTAAGTAGGATATGCCAAAAAGGGACTCTAGATATGATGAAATAAATGGGAGACAACATAGATGATTTGTGAACAAGTTGTTTATGTTTCCCAGTTTCTAAAGACAGTATACCTATATGGTCCTTTCATGGTTTTGTTATATGTTGCAATAAATATGCTTCAATTTTGAAGTAATAACCATGTATGTAATGTATGGGTCGTTATAATGAGGCATCATGTTTTTTCTTTATCTTATCCGTAATCTGGCGTTCTTTATCTTGTATGGCTCCCCAATCTGTGCCTCGACTTCGCCTACGCCCATGACCTTTGAAGTGGAGTGCTTTTAATTTTTTCGCTTGTTGGAGGGGATTTCAATATCTGAGCCATCCAGGTCAGAGTTAGATGGCAAATCCTTCTTTGTAGTCTAGTCTGAACGTCATCGTCCTCACCCATGATTCGGTTGATGTCATCGTTTTGAATTTTTCTTGTTTTTAGGTCCTTCCAAATCATGATCGGTTGTAACTGTTTGATGTATTTCCATAGAAGGATTATTATTTTTCTCTTGATAAGAAAAATGTTGCATTGCAATTAACTGGAGAGTTCTAGTGTTTTTAGTTTCGTTCATCACTAGTCGAGCACAATATTTATCTGCCCTATTAGTATAGGATAAGACACCTACACATGAGGTTCTTTTGGAGCCAAATCCATAGATTCATCCTGTTTACCAGAATGCATGGAGGTTGATTTATGAGGACTGGATGAAGCATTGTATCCATCATTTTCAGAGGCAGTAGCAGGTGAATGCACCTGAAATCTAGTTTTAGAGCCGCCCACACCTGTACAATCAGTACATTCATCTATGTAATGCACATGATTTGGTAGAATTTCATTTTGAATGCATTTGTAAACAACTGTTGAGGGGGGAGAAGAACTGGGGGCATTCAGTAAACCAGAACTTGACCCCTGTATTTCCAAATTATAATCTAAACCCTCCACAACTAGAGAACATGCTTCTTGTGTTCTATTTTACTCATTTAATTTGGATTTACCTATTTTACCTTGCTCAAAAATATCAGCCCATGTTCTATTCTTTTCAGAACATTACATAGTGCCTACAATATGATTTTCAACCTCACTGGGTCCAGAATTCTAAGCCAAGATCCCCTCTCCCATCTACATACACACATCTTTAGTTTGTGGGTCATGAACCCACAACTGAGGATTATATGAAACAGTATCATAACCCTATTAGTATTTTATTTTAGCGCTTTGATCCTTTTGAAGCATAGATTTGAATCATGTCCACAAGTATAACAAAATTCATAGACAACAGACATCGTAAAATTAGAGGAATCCTGACCGATAACTTTATATTCTAGACAGTATTTGGGAATATTTTCAAATTATATTCTCAACTCAAGCTCCTCCTCTTAAATAGAAAGATAAACATTATCCACCAATGTAGGACCTAAGTCTATTTCCACCATGAAATGGGCATAATTCAAAAATCTATTATTTTAGTTTCTTTATCAATTTTTATAGGAACTTCTATTGGCAAGGAAATATCATATAATATTCTAGGATTCCATAGAATTCAGTTTAGGCCAAATAATTTAACCCAAATTTGGATCTAAGAGTTACAAATTTCTTGAGGGTTGAATTCTCGGTCACATTCTCGGATGTGTAGCACGCCTGGCTTGAAAGAGATTGAACCATACCCCCATACCCTCAACTTGAGTTCTTTGGAGGGGAACAAAAGGTGAAAAAATCCTCTCCCTAGTGAGACACACTTCCATGTCCAGAAGCCCCATGTTTCGGAAAGCCACTGTGTGAGATGCTCCATCTTCCATGGCTCGGATCCTCTGGGAAAGATGAGTCAAGCAATAATTGAGTGAGCCCCATGTTCTAGTCTCTACGTAACCACCTCTGGATCTACCTTGACTTGTGTGATGTTACCGTTCTTACGTATACCAACATTCAATCCTTTTAATGGTACAAAAGTTCTACTATGTTCGGTAACCTCAAATGCGATCATTTTTTGAGGTCCTTCATCCACAGACAAACAATCCATCAATCTAGGAAGGACATGTTTGTGAGAATAAAGACGTCTCCAGACAATGAAATCAATGTCTATCGATTTCTTGATCGAAGATAGCGTAGAGGCGAAACCCTAGACTCCTTTAGATAGAGAAAGGGAAAGCTCCCATCTTCCCAACATCCCCCCTCATCTTTTTAAATATATGATAAAATATCAGAGATATTAAATTCAGGATATTTACAATTTATATTGATTGTTTTCATAAATTAATTTAAATGTCGTAATCAATAAAATATGGAAACAAATTACCATATATTTTATAAATTGATATACATGGTGGAACTATAGAAATAAAATATGATAAAGAAATGTTTTATTGAAATTTTAAACCCTTATCCAATGTTTTAAAAATATTTTAACATTTTTACTATTACCAAGGTGAAAAATATTTACAATAATTACTATTCATATTGACTGAAATTAAAAGGGAATGATTTACAAAATATCATCCTCATAATTAAAAATATGGAATCTATTTTTAATTATTCAACTTTATTTGTGGCATAATTTCGTATTAAAATAAATTTTCCAAATGTGGTAAAAATTATTTTGCAGAAATATAAATTTTTATGAATAAAACATGATATATATATTTATCTCATTAATAGAAAAAAAATATTCGAATAATTTTAAAGAATTTTATTAGATATTTAATATATAAATTTCTCTAAATTATTCAGATACAGTGATAAATTTTGAATTCTAAGGGTGAAGCCTCAGTTTATTTGAGGAAAGGGGTTGTATTGAAATGAAAAGAAAGGAACATACAATACTGGGATGTACTCGGTGTGAAACGAACTCGCGACCTCCTTTAGAACCACTAGTTAAGCTAGGACTGAGCTTTAACTTAGTTGATCAATAGTGATCAATTTAAATTATTGAAATAAGAACACATTGTGCACATAAAAACTTATTTAAAAAAAATATTTCACTTTCAAAAGATTTATTTTTATTTATAATAATTTAATAACAAATGAATTTATTTTGTACATGTTTAAATCATATATATATATATATATATTAATTTTGTTTTTTTATTTATACCCTAAAATTTGAAGACCGTGGTATAACTATATACATCATTAAATTTCATTGAGAATTAGAGTTATATGTATCCCAATATTTCAATGATATTAAATTTATTAAAAAGAGAATATATAGAAAAATCCTACGTTGCTACATTATAACCATGTTAAAATTAATTTTACTCTCAAATTTTCATTACTCTAATACAAATGATTAAGGATCTATCTATTTCATCACATCATTGATTTCCCATGTTCCTTCAACTAGTTTGAGCTTTTATGACAAATCTTTTACCAGGTGAGAGGTTTTATTTTGTAGAACTTTCTATCTATGATCCAAATAACATTGTCAGTTGTAACTCAAAAGATATATATTGCTCAATTGTTAAAACAATTTTGTTTAGTAAAAGTGAAGGATATTTTATATGATACCTTGGGAGTCATACATGGAAAGCATCCTAAATATGATATTGATTTAATGGAAGTTACAAATTATAATCTACCATCCTATTACATTCAATAATTTCCATGGGATAAATATTACAAGGTTTGATCATTACCTTTTTTGAAAATCAGAACAACCTTCATTAATAAATATTCATAAGAACAAATTTTCACTATGTTTAAACTTACGATCTTGTCTAATATTGTCATCATATCATTTATATTGACGTTGAGATACTCTAATATTGCATAAATTGATCTAACATTATTTTCCATTTATTTTTCTTTATCTAGTCCAAATTGATTTCTTTCTCAAACTTCATCCCATCATGTAATATTTCTTCACATTATACCATAGGGGTATTAAAAAAGAGTCATATAAACGATTGAGTGAATTCTATTATTTTATGAAAACTCGATTGTAGGTAGGTGCTCATCCCAACGACCTTTTAATTCCAAATAATAAGATCGTAAGAAATCCCCTAGGTTTTGATTTGTTATATTAGATTAGAAATATTTCTGATGATGATAAGTTGTGTTAAAACATAAAAATGTATCCAAATATTTTTTAAAGACTTCACCAGAACATTGAGTCAATCCTTGTATCATGATATTATATAATATAGTGTGATCCTCCATTAAATATCTCATATTTCATAATGTATCAACTATAAATTTGATCAAAAGTGGAATATACTCTATAATAAATATTGTGTGTTGACTATTAAAGGAAATAAAATAGAACACAATTAGAGTTATACTATTTATATGTTTTGGTGATTCAAATAATTAAATCCATGTTAAATATTCCCATTTGAATTATGTTATGGGATATGAATATAAAATACCCATATTATTATATCTCTCATCCTTAACATAATAACATACTAGGTAACAAGAAACATACTCTATAATATCTGTTTTCATGTCGCCCCACAATAAATAATTTTTTTATTCTATATACATATTTTTAATTTTAGGATTTTTTTATTTTGATGAACTTTGAGATTTAAATAACAGTTCCATCTTCAATTTCTCTATTTAAGGGGAAAAATCCATCCCTAAACATTATCATTCCATAAAAACCATGGTTGAACTCAGGAACATTTATCACATTCTTTTGTAGGTCTATATCTTCCCTTTGTACCTATTTAACCGTATCATGGATTGATTATTGAACATTAATCAGAGAAGGATGATATTTTAAAATTTCTAAAATATTACTAAATCCATGCATTAAATTTATAGTAATACTGGATCTTTTTTTTATTACCATAGATACAAATGCCTGATACTTTTGATTCAAATCATCATTCAACTTGTTTTCTTTCCTAGGTTGGTAACATATTAAGAATAATAATCATTACTCAACTTTGGATATCCTCTCTAGAACACATTCAACAATTTATATGGAAATATATACATTATAATTTTATGATGAGTCTATATATGTCACCCCTTTTTATAAATAATCATCCTCAATATTGTTAATGGGAATATTTCTATAGTTACCTCCAAATCATGGGTTGGGAATTTTTTTAAATAACCATAAATTTTCATGATAAATAATTTATAACCACATAATTATGTATAAGGATGCATCAATGTACTTTCTCTAATGCATCACTATATATTAATAAAACCTCTACACTATAGGGTAGTATGAGTTCCATTTCACTAAAAAAATATCATTAGTTACATGAAGTTCTATTCACATTCCTCTTTTCACAAGAACATGAACCCAAACCTATTAAACATAGTGATTTTATTATATTGTCATGATAAATATCTAAAAAATATTAGTAATATATTTCAAACAAAATAAAATTATGGATTCTGTTACAATGGTTTGTATATGTCGTTGCTCAATAACTTCTATTTTTAAGAATCAACTGATATACCCTCACTTGAGATTATTTTAACAATAAATGACATATTTTGGAGCCAAAAAACACATTTGTAGCATTTCTATTATATCATATCCCTACTTAGGGTCATAAACACAATTCCTAAATGATATTTATGGTTTTTCATTATATTTGAATATATAAGAATGTCATCTATAAATTATACCATAAATATATCATGTTATGATTAAAACACTCCATTTATTAAATCCATGCTGATAAAGGGTTTTAGTCTCTCAAATGGAATCACTATAACTTCATAATTAACATTATTAAAATAAATGGTTTACTTATATATATCTTCTTTAATAACCCTCAATTGAATATGTCCAGAATAATGTTAAATATTACAAATTAATTATCCTCCTCATTACTGATCAAAAAATCATCAAGACAAGGAATATGATACTTTTTCTTGATATTGATCTTGTTGTGTTCTTTATTATCAATAAAAATATAGATTGTCCCATATTTATTCTTAATAAAAAGAATATATATACCACATGGTGATGAATTATGAAATGTTAATCCCTTATATATTTCCCTTGTAATTCCATTTCAATTATTGTAACTTAATTAGTCCATTGTATAAGGATTCATTGAAATATTTTTAGCACTAGGTTTTAATTCTATTGAAAACTCAACATAACGGCTCGATAGAAGACTAGGAAGCACTTCTAGAAATATTTTAAATAAATATGTTACAATATTTATATTTTCAATTTTGGTTTCATCCTAACCGTATAAGATAAATATGATCCATGGATAAGAATTAAGTCCCACATGATGGAATTAAGCTACAACTAAAATTCATATTCATCCTTGAATTAATTAATGATCATAGGATTATCTGGAATATTAAATGTGTCTTCCCCAACTCAAAATTTGATATGAAATACATATAAAGCATTAAAATTTATTCAAAGAATCATATAAAATTAATCTAAAGAAAGATTTATAATAATTTAATTAATATCATTCAAAAAAAAATTAATACGATATGATATATAGTCTTGAGATGTGACTATCATTCCATTAGATGTTTTCACTTCTAAGTCAATATATAATCGATGATTTTATTAATTAAAATTACTTGATTATTTTTTTGATATAATGTAATATATATAACTAATATCACATAGTATACATTGAAATTTGAGAATACATATTTCGACAAAAACTTAATTATTCTAACATCAATCCTATAAAAACCAAAATGGTAAACATGACTATAAATTAACATTAATCAGAGTGATCAATTAGGAAAAATAATTCATGGGATGTCTAAATCATTAATTCCCTTTCCCAGTATATTTTACCTTCATTTTATCCAAGTTTATCCTCTATTATTTTCAATGATTTAAAATTTTATTCAATACATAGACAAATCCATAAAGTTTAAATAAAAATTCTCCAATTCAAATCTATAAATGTTGAATAGTCCTATCCTCTAAAAATAAAACTATTGACACATAATATTGAAACATAAATAATACATATTTTATATGAATATTAAATACATTTAAATAATATATGCATGAGGATAATAATGTTTTACATTCATTGATTACTAGAAAATTAATTTTATTATATATTTAATGATATTCAATATTGATCATAATTATCATTCCATATAGTACTCCTCATAGACATACCCAACATAAAAACTTCTTCTTAACCTAGGTAATAGAAATGAATATAACGGTGATATTAGATGCTAATTAAGGGTAAACATCGGATATGGAAGTCGATGATCATATGAATTCATAAGATAAGCATAAGTCAATCATATCGTTATTAAAATTTAAAAATTTTATTCTCAATATATGATGGATCATAAATGTGAATCATAGTATAAAACATTATCATTTCAAAATATATGAACCATAGGAGTGATAAATCACTACTGGAAAATGGACATATCCCCATGGTTTTGAAAAAATGGGGGGATAGGTCCTGAAAAGTCACCTATACCCACGGTTTCCCCGAACCATGGGTATAGGGGTCCATATCCCCATGGTTTTGGGGAAAACCATGGGGATAGGTCTGGGCTAAAATACATATAGCCACGGTTATGAAAAACCGTGGGTATAGGTCAATTTTGTGTGTGTGGGATTTTTTTTCCGTGGGAAGGAAATTTTTTTTTTAGCGGGAACTCTATAACCACAATTCTTCACTCTATACCCATGGTTTTTATAACTATATTTAACTAAATATATATATATATATATACAAATATAGATGAAGTTAGGGTACTGGTTAGATGCGGTGTTTGCAACGAAGAGGTCGCGAGATCGAAACTCGGCACCTGTATTATTTTAGGACCTATACCCATGGTTTTGAAACCCTGGGTAAAAGTCGTTGACACCGTGGCAATTGGCTATGTTTCAGTGACATGGTGGCAGGACACCTATACACATGGTTTTGGAAAACCGTGGGTATAGGATGGGGACCTATACCGATGATATTCCATCCCACGGTACCCAAAACTGTGGGTATAGTCTATACCCACGGTTTTGGGGGCTATACCCACGGTTTTGAACCATTTGTATATGTCGTTTTTCAAGTAGTGAATCATCCTAAATCTACAATGAACCGAAAGTTCATATCATAAATTGGTTGCACAGTCCAAGATATAGAACCCATTTCAAATGTCTTTGTGGACAATCTAGAATATTAAATCATAGTGGAACATCCATCAAAACTTATTTACCATATCATAAGAAATATTGAATATTTGGTATTTCTCTAATGCGGATCAAGAACATAGACATGCTTCCCACAAAGAATCAAGAACATGCACTTCTTTCCCCTATTACATGAAGTGTATTGACTTGTTTCTGATAGTTGATCGTGATCCTCATCTTATTTCCCATAGTTGATCAATAACATTTACATGATTCACATAATAATATCATTAGATATAAAACATTACCCAATACATTGAGATGATATGTAAGTTTTTCCACACCACTAACACAATTAAAGCCATACATATGTGTTCCAAAAAACATAAAATATTCATGATACCATAATTACACACACCATTCAAAGAAAATAGCCTTCATAAACATTTTATAAATTCCGCATAGATTAACCCATGAAAAATAAATGGGTTTCGTAAATATCTCACCATCATTACCAATAAACATACACATTATCAATAAGGAATTTAAAATTGGATAATATCTAAGGTTAATCTTAATTAATTTCATTGGATTTTATCATATATGAAAATTCCATTAAAATATTCCCAAGAATAATTATTGAGAAAAAAACCATTTTTATTTTTAAATCACTTATTTTTATTCCAAATATTTCAATAATATTACAAAAAACCTTTACATTAAAATGATACATGGAAACTATTAAATAATTATTCAATTCATTATGTTTTGATGACTTCGTGAAATTCAATTAATGTCGAGTATGTTAAAATAAATATTTCATTCACATTTTCTATAAAATTTCAATAGTACCTCATTCAAAAAATGATAAATGTATTCCCTTGACTAATTTTTATAAAATGTTAAAAAGGGATAAAATGAATTTAAATAATTACAAAAGAATATGAAATCATTTTTTAAAACATTTTAGAGAAAAATGGATTTGGATGAGAATGTATTTTTTTTACCACAGATAGAAATAATGTATAATTCTCCTAAAAACTATCTTATGGTCATTTTAGTTCTTCTAAAGAGTAAAATGAAAAGAAATCTTGTAATCTCCAAAAATAACCATAGGGAAAAGATCTTAATGTATTTATCAGACATAGATTATATAATATTTATAATATAAATTCAAGGACAAATAATCAATATCAAAATGGGATTAAAACATAAATCCATTACCTCATGTCTTATCATTGTTTGTAAGCATTCATACCTCCACATATATGGTCGGACAGTATTACTTCCCTTATTAACAACCTTTAGAATTGGAATATAAGAAAAAAATCTTCTCTAAATCAATTTTAGACAATTTAATAAGGGCATTCAGTTGGCATTGGTCAAGTGAGAAGTACCAAGGTAGTGTGAAGAAGGGAAGGGAGGGGTGATATTTTATAATTGTGTAGAGGGAAACTCTTGGAATTTAATAAAATATTAAAATATAAAAAAAATAATTCATTACTTAAATGCTTAAAAGTTTGACCTAGAATCAATGATAATGTATTTTGTCATTGAAATCCCATCATCTATTGAAATTTTGATAGGTTTATGTTGTTTTAGACCATATATTTTGGTTTATCCCTCTAGATATCAAATTCTCACCCTAACCATGGAAATGAATTATTCACTGTTAAACGGTGAAGAACATTACCATAAAAAGTCAAATGACAATAAATTGAAAATGGATTATATTTTCAATCAGATCTTATTTACATAGATGAAGATAATATTTTTATGAATTTAAAACCACTTAATAAAATAATATTTATTATAATATGATATTATTTTCATTTTTGAAACAATTCATTTATTTTCAATTTAAATTCACAATGAAAAATATAGAGTTAAATATAATCCTTGAAAAAATATTTATATGTCTTATTTATCCATAAATTTTATGGAAAACAATAATTCAATAACATTTTGACTTATATTATTTTTAAAATAACATATTTTATTTTCTTATTAATTTAATAAATATTTTTCCATGGATTTATAAGAATATAGCTTATTTATTCAATAACAATGAAATAAAAAAATTATAATGATAAATATAATTTTTATTTCAAATAATCATTGAGAACATAACATAACCTCTTCTAGACCTTATGATAAAATAGTAGTCAAACTAAAGTCAATAAAGTGAAATTTTTTGTTTATTCCTTTCCAAAATTAATATAATGTTAAAAATCAATTAAATATAGAACTTAGTGGCCATATATTGTGGAAATGGATTCATATGGACCTAATCCTCCCATTAAATTTTATAAATTCTAGTGATTGAGAAATTTTAATGTCTTATCCCAAAGTTATAACCCAATTTTACTTTTAACAATGTGAAAAAAAATTTATGGTTATTATTCATATTGAAAAAAGGACAATATTTTCAAATTTTATAATCTTAATTTCAAATATAGAATCATTTTTTCAATATTCAATTTCATTAAGTGGCACAAATTTATTTTAAATTAAGTTTTCAAAATGCAATGAAAATCATTTTAAAAAAAATAACAACAAATATATATATATATATTCTTATACTATTACTAGAAAAAATATTATTGGAATATTAAAAAATGTTATTTAATATATATATATACATAATTAAAATAATCCACTAATAGTGAGAAATTTAATTTATTAAGATAAATAATGAATGTTGAGAATAAGATTTTTTTTTTAAAATATTTATTTAATTTATTTTTTATTAACATTTATAATCAATTTTAACCAGTTAATTCTATTTATAAATGGTTAAAAAATTAATTTTCCATTATTTTGTGTTTGAAAATGCATGTATTTAATTTTCATTATTTAATGATTTTTAACATGAATGTACAGATTCTATATACCCAAAATATCATGATTACTAGTGTATTTAGTAAATTAGGTATATAGAAAAAAAATTAATTAGATAATTAAAAACTTCTTTAGTAGCCTCCTAAAATATGATAATTCTTCTAAAATAGCATGGGATAACCTATTGATGTACATAAGAATGTGGTGACCTATAAATCTCAGTGTGGAATAAAAAATAATTTAATAAGTTAAATAATTACATATGACCCAAGAGTCATATAAATGATAAATACAGGGAGTGATAATAATAATAATTATCTATTAGGGTTGATATAACATGATAAAATAAAAGAATCATGCGAATGTGGTGAAGACATTAAACATGAAATCATAATCATGGGCTAAGAAAAACATCCAACACATCATAAAATGGTGGAAAAATTCACATAATTGATTTAATTTACTCACAAATACCATTAATTTAGTATCATTAAACTAAATCATTACCCAAATAATTGGAGTGCATTATGGGTGCACCGATCATTTTCATGTCATGTACCTGTATGAGTGTTCCACATGAATCATACAATATAACGATTCCATTAAACAACATAATCCCAATATCACATATTGTGTTTTTTATACATTTAATTAAAAATTAAAATAAGGATAGTTACATCTATGTGAATTCTCATAAGCATAAATAAGGTTGGGTATTCACAATTATGATTTTAATTATGATAAAATTGAAAGATAATTCTAAAAGTATAATGTCGGTATTTAAAGAATCATGGGAGGGGTTAATTATATTGGAATGAGTATCCCAAAATGTTTAAATCAAATTTTATATAACATGTATTTCTAACATCATATCCCAAAATGAAATATTAGAAAATGAGGCATAATATAAATATGGTTCTTGAATAAACAGGAGAAGAAGATGATCCCTTACCTTGAGAGGGTGTTTCCAAAAACATGATAGAAGCTTATTATGAGCTCAGGGATAGTATGATACAGAGTTCTAAATGGATTTAACGGGTATTTTCATGCACCAAGGGTTTGTAGAGATGAATAATGGGAGTTTTGTGGGGATTATTTTAAAAAATGGAGGATAAGTATTAATTAATTTGCAAACATAGTTTCCAGACTCTGTATGATTAATTAATCAAAAATATAATCTAACCCTAGGTTATTTCCCATGGTTTCATATAACATGTAGAGGATTAAATTATTTTTAATGTATAAAAATATATTTCCTTATAATTATACCCGCTGTGATGTGGAAGTGAGTCATATTTACAAAGAGTTGATTTTAAAACCATAAAATATTGTATAAGTTTCAAATGATTCATTAAGTGATAGAAAAAAGAATAAACTAACAAAAAACCAATTATTTAAAAGCGTAAACAAAATTTTAGTCTTCGATACAATATATTGTATTTATTACTTCACTTTTTAAATTTTATGATGAGGTAATACGTACAGTATAATTATACCGTAAATAGTTTATTCCCTAAAATTTGACTATCCTGGAAAATTTGAAAAAATATTTGTGGTATAAATATGATATTATTATCAAAAATAAAATGTCAATTTAATTAATTTTTTAAAAAAATATGAAAATTTTCAATTTTAAATCGAAATAACCATTTAGTAAAAATTACAGGGTTTTTGAAAATTATAGTTTTCTATCCTCTTTAAAAATTACTTTTTGAATCATATAATTATACTTTAGTTTATATTTAACAACTACTATTTAATAATATTATTTTTGAACCTAACATTTATTTAAAAAATTCATTAAATCATTAAAAACTCTTCATAGAAAATATTTATTTTCAAAAAATATTTAATTTATGATTCATCGTATTAGAATCAAAAACAAATTCAGACTCATTATTTAATTGTTTACAATGTAATAATAAAAAATGTTAAATATTAACATTTTTATTAAAATAAAATATAAGAATTTACACTATAAGGATTTATACATATAACCCTTTATTACACAAGAAATTTCCCAAAGGGGACGACATGTGATGATGATATTTTATTTGGGTTGTTTGGTGTACATGTTTTTTTCTCAGCCCTTTCTGATCTTCAACATCTCCCATAAATGATTTCATTCATTATTTAGTTTTTGAATATCATATTTTGATTTATCAGGGGTAAATCCCAATTATGGTTTATCCATTGGAAGATTCTATAAATTGGAATTCGATGGAATGATCTTACTTGTCGAGGCTATTGATTATTTCTTCTAAATCCATTGGGCATTATCATAACCCTTAATACAAAAATCATATTATTCACTGCAAAATGGATATATATTAACAGTGGATATATAAGAAAATTGTATTTTAAATTTGGAAAACCGTATATTTATTCATGGTGTCCAAATTAGCAACTGTGAATTCAATAACTACATTTGTTAAAGAATTTATTTATTCAAAAAAGGAATTCAATTTTTAAATGTTTTTTTCATTAAATTTCCCTCCATTAGATACTTCTCATATGATGTTTTTATTTTTTATATTAATATTTGTGAGTGTAATTCTATTTAATTTCCTCTTCCATTTCCCATGTTGCTTCCTCAAACTTATGGTTCGACCATAATACTTTGACCATGAGAGTTATCTTGATTTTGTTTTGAACATTGTATCTACAATCTAAGATTTTCATTAGCTATTCATTATGTTAATGATCATTTTCAAATGGTACAACCCCTTGATTTAGTATATGTGAGTCGTCCAGAATGTAATTCCTCAAGAGTTATACATGGAACACATCTTTAACTTAAAATATGTTAGGTTTGGGTTAAGGTTGATAGCACACCACTCTGATACATTAAACTATATCAAATTGTTCGAGGTATTGAGGTCTAAGCACTCCCTTCTTCCTAAACCACATGAATTTCATCCATTGTGATAAATAAAGGAAAACATTATCACTGTACTCAATCTCTAGATCATGTCAATGATTATATTTTTATCTTTTATTTGTAATCCTATTTTTTTCATGTAATGATTAGTGGTTTGAAAATTCTCTTTTATATATTGTAAAATATAGGGTCCCATAATATTCCACTCTCAAACATCTTCCCAACATGTGAAATTCTGAAATTCTTTATATATAGAGCCTCAAAACCATCCATTTAAATACTAGAGTGTAAATTTTGGATACATGAGAACTCCACTAGGGAATGATGATAATCTAACAATACATTGATATCCATTGAACAAGATCTCAACATGTCCAGTAGAGTTATAATTTTCATTTTATACCAGAAATATATTTAAAGGATATAATTTATGATGAAGATAAGTAATATATTCAATGCTTTCTAAATTATTCTTCATAACCCTATTGTAAACCTTCTTTTCTTGATCAAATGCGATAGGTATTGGAACTCCATGTAGTATTACCAATTCCCTTATATATATCTTGGATATTATTTCAAGAGATAAATCATCTTTGATTACAATGAAATGTGTTGAATTGGTAAGATGATCAACTTCCACTAAAAAGGAGTAATTTCCTTTTGGTGTTCTGATGAGACATATGATGGAATACATGGTTTTTTTCCCATCTCTATAATGGTATGGATAGTGGTTTCATCATTCCCCTTGGATTATATTGTTCATCCTTGAATGTTCAGTATACCATGTATCGATATACAAACACTATAATCTCTGACTTCATGTTATACAACCAGAATTTTTGCATCAAATATCTATACATATTAGTGAATATTGATGAATAGATAAGGATGATCAATTTGAATCATCTAGACATTCCTTCTTAATCTCTAGTTTTGAATGGAAAAATTACACAGTTCAAAGCATTATAACTCTATCTTCAAAAAAACTGAACTCTAGGATATTCACTACCTTCAAATATATCAACTCATAATCCATCTAAGACCCCTTGATCATATCATTATTCCATAGTTGGGATGTTATTTGAGAAAGGAAAATTGAATATTCAGTTATTATTCTTATATCATTCATTTGCATGTTCTGTATGATTATATTCCTTTTAGTCCTAATTATGAATAGAGTTGTGGGATACATTCTACCCCGATCAATTTCCACTTTTTTGGAATTCTAGGGATTTTAATGGATTGAAGATTCATAATACCTGACTAGATTATTCCAACTTCATTGGAGTATATTAAACTCATTTTTTATTGAATATATTCTTGAGGCATTTATGATCCGTATATATATCACACTTATCCCCATAGAGATAATGTCATTAAATATTTAATTCAAAGACAACATAACCAATTCAACACATATAGTTGGGATGTTTATCTCATTGATATTTAATTAGTGAGAGACATAAATTATTACTTTTTCATCTCACATGAGTACACATCCCGATCCATTATTGGACGAATCTTTTTAGATCTCAAATACTTCCCCACTAATGGGTGAAGTAAGCATATGGGAAATGGTTATCCTATTCTTAGTCTATTTAAATTTTTCTTCGTATAAATCAGTCCAAAGAAAACAGGAAATAATTATGAGTTATCTTAGATAGAGGGATTTACATTCATGAAAAAATTATCAAAACTCAACAACGTTACCCAACTATTCTAAGGATACTACTAATTTTTGTCATAGGTGTATGGCTTATACATCATTAAATTACATTGTTTTTTAATGGAAACGCTTATATACCTTTACTAGTGTTAACATGTCATAAGAAAGATACTTTCATGAAAAAAATCCATGTTTACAATACTTCAAAAATAAATGTTCCATTTAAAAAGGAATCAATGCCTGATTCCAATGCACCTTATATTCCTCCTTGATTTTTGTGTGGAAGATAATATCATCTATAATGACTACCAAAAAAAGGTAATATTTAGATTCTATTAATTATGTCTATTAAGATTAATGGATCATTAGTGAGTCTAAATATAATCTCAATGAACTCATAGTTCATTTACCTCATATGAAAAGAATTCTTTGGTATATCCTCATTCTTCACATGTACATGATATTATCCCAACTAAAAATCCAAGATAGGGAAATATTAGGAACCATGTAGCTGATTGAAAGATTCATCAATCAATGTTAATGGATACTTTTTGTAGAGTGCATATGGGTGGGCGTTTTATCTCTTATTTTAATGAATGTGACACTCTTAAGGTGGGGATCATCAAATCAGTCATAATGTATGTGTTAGTTCTTACTCGAAAGAAAGTCATTAATGTGGTTGGTTGGGTATGCGACCCTTGAGGAACACTACTAGTATTGGATATAATTAAGTGTTAAGGTTTGAATGATCATGTATTTCATTGACTTGTAAAGGTGTTTGATTGGTTAATGATAGTGTTATGGTAGGTGAAGCTAATATTCTTTCAATGGAAGTCGACTAGTAATGGCTCAACTCATCTTCTTGTAAATATCTGGTATCCTCTTAATGTGAACTTGTTTAGTTAAAAGAATGACACTTATCTTGATGTCATCTTTTATTACCTAATATAGTATCGATCCTACATTGGGCTAATGTTTTAAAATATTTTTGGAATGTTTGGGTTGATTTATTGGTGTTGCACACTGTCACATGGATCTTATCGAGGCTTGTTTAGTCATGAGTGATACTTTGGTTCCCAAGTAATAATTCATTGACATGAATCATGGACACCAATTATTTTCTTATGACTTGACCACCAGGTGGATTCCGTTATGGGATCATACAATATTTTTAAGGGGACATATTGTCCTCGTACATATGTTTCACTTGTAAACATGGTGTATAGAATACTTGGTGTCAGTTCCCTAGACTTCTATTTAATGAATTTTAGGTTAACCTTGACTCAAGTAAGGATAAAATCTAATTATTAGAAAGGTTGATGATTTTAATGGAATTGATCAATGTTACCCCCTTTTTTAGGATGAGGAACAATAGTTTTTAATGTCCGGGTGAAAGTTTGACCAAGGAACTGCACTGGGAGTCAGGTATGGGATTTGTTGGATGTTCTCATGGTAAATACAATATGCCATGAAAGATGGTGTTTATATTAAGTGTTGAATACAACATCTGTCTAATATGATAATTTTATGGATAACTGGACAAGGTGGATCCATTTTTTTATCCTTCCTATTTGATGTTTATTGTTGTAGTGAACTAGTTTAAAAATATCACTGGGTTAAGGCTGGTATGATGAAAAGGATAGAAGTATATTTCAGGAAATATGTGACTATAAGTTTTAGTTTTTTCAATACAGAATCAACAGCTCATTTATAGTGAGGTCCTTTATATGAACATAGATGAATTCATGTTCACACAATTAATGATTTCATGCTAGGAGCATCAATAGAACATTTCTTGGATTGCTTTGTAAGGAAATTAAGATTTTTGAGGTATGATGGTTCAGAATTGGACCCTTTTGTGATAATATCCTTGTTGGGGGAGCACCATCAGATAGATGTTTATAGAGACTATGATGTGATAATGTATCTAGCTAAATGGTATTACTGGTACTACTATCCAGTTACAAATATAGGTGCAGCTAGTTTTTCATGTGATGTTACACCTATCAGTAGGAGAAGGTGGAAAACCAACACCCATTCGAACTCTTATAGATGATACCCATTCCTGAGTGGGTATATAATGAAGTCATAATGGATTTCATAATTGGATTACCGATGTCACCTCAAGGAATTGATTTCATATGGTTTTTTGTTGAAAATATCATGGATGTTTCTTTTTGATCTTTTCTATCAAAGAAACTTTTAGTGTGCATGAGATTGGGAGGTTTAATATCTTTGAGATAGTATGAATTCATGGGGGCCATCACACTATCATTTTAAATAGGGACACCCATTTTAAATATTATTTCTAGTAGTTTTTAAGATGGTTCATGGTAAATAGGTGACTCTGGGCATAACATACCACCCCCAGACTAGTAATCAAGAGAATATGATACAAGTTCATAAAGACCTGATACGAGCATGAATCCTATATTTTTAGGGATCTTGGGAGAATCATACTGCCATGGTTGAGTTCACCTACAATAATTGCTATCTGGTGAAAATACATCTATATCCATATGAGAATTTTTATGGTAGGTTATTTTGAACACCCATGTGATGGATAGAGTGATGTGAGTAAACTTTATTGGGACCACATCTTATATAGGATACTTTTATGAAAGTATAGATGATTCATATGTAAATGACTATTGTGTAGTCTTGAAATAAATCTTACGCCAATATCCACATATGACCTATAGAGTTCATGATTTTGGATTAATTCTTTTTTAGGTGATTCACCTAGGCTAGGACACAAACAGATTATAAGGCCCCAGCCTTAAAACTTACTTAATCTTGAGTTATTACAAGATTACACATTGAGGATCTTTTCAGGTTTAGAGTTTTAGAGAATTAGATCATGAAACTTGCATTACATTCCACATTTAAACAAAGTGGATTACATAAAAGACAATATTCATTCTTCCCATCAACGCGAACATATTTAAAATAAAATATGGATTCTCTCTTAACACATCCTTGACTCTAACGTCTTATCATGTACCTTTCCTCTTGACCTGAAAAACATTTCAGAAACTTGGGATGAGCATAAAAAGCTCAGTAAGGGACATAAAAATATGGAAAGGAAACATGAGTTCATGTATACATAAAGATGAAATCATAATTTACCCATAAAACATAGGCACTTTAACCTAACTCCTCAAAACATGAATAAATCATAGAAATCATAAGACATAAAGGTAACTTGAGGCATTCATAACATTATTACGTAGGGAGTAACCCTCTTGGTTACGTTTGGAATACCCATCACAGTATATTCCCTAAAATCTCTTCGGAAAAACCTTAACGTTTCACTCCTTCGCGTTACCCAATGCATTGGAGAGCTATATCGGGCTCACCCGCCCTTAGTTTATCACGGAACCACCCGTTCTTCATAACAATGCCCAAGAACCATAACATAATCGTATCACATAAACATGAATAAAGGAAACATAACATTTCCACATTTCAATCACAATATAACATATTAGGATATTGAAAAAATGAATCCATTCAAAAAGAAACCATTTCCAAAACCATTTAAAACATTTAATAAAGAGATTTTTGAATCAAAGTGTCCCATACCACCTTGAAGCTTTTAACATTTTAAACCATTAATATCCATATAAATAAATCCTTAAAACCATTTTGAAAACATGGATATTAATAAGAACAAATAATTAAAACATTTAAAACGATATTTTGGTTAAAGGGGTTTTACCAAAATTAGAGACACTTGAATACAATAATCAAGGAATAACATTTAGTCAGAACTTTATAATATCATGAGAATAAAAGGATTCATGATATAATACTCCAAAGGACAGTATATACACCATATAAGAGTGAATTGGTGCATAACAACAATGAACCCTCAATAGAAATGTCAAATGTGATGAAATACCTTATAAAGAAGGTATCCCTAAATTAAGGACAAATAAATCTCAAAAAAATATGTGTGACAAATATATAGACACCCAATATAAGTGGATATTAAGTGTAAAACAATAAAAGGTCATTCACACATATTCAATGGATGACATATTTAATGACTACAAGTTGAACCCAAAGAAATCGAAATTGGGTTAAGAAGTTCCCTTGACAGCCTAACGGCGTCACATCAAAATGAGTTGATGAGAGATAAAAAGAGTATCTCATCACTTGAACACAAAATTTACATCATTAAGGATATATGAGAACATATCCCAACATAACAATATGTAAATTAAAAGACCCAATAAAAGAAGTCTTTTAAAAAGAGGAAGGGTGAAAGGTTCCCTTACCGAATTGGGTATCTTTCAAAACATACACCCCATGAAAGAAGGGCAATACATCATTGATGTAAATACTCATAAACGAAAGTATATTACACAAAGAGTAGAATAATGGGCAGTACATACACCACTCAAAGGAAATTGTGGCAAATGTAGCATAAATCTCACGGGGATAAAAGTGAGATGAAAAATCCCTTACGAAAACTCGGCAGCCTAACGGCGCCACATAACTTCCAAAAGGATTGATGAGAGAGAATAGGGTCTCTCATCACATGAACATAAAAATTACAGTAGGAGTAATATAAAATAACATCCCAATCATAATAAAGATGAGATTAAAAGAAATTACATAAAAGAATGTACTTAAAAAGAAAGAGAGTTGTAGGATCCCTTACCTCGGGTCCGACTTGACTCGATCGTTCTTTAACGTCCTGAATAATAAACTTGAGTTAATTTCTATTTTCTTAAGAACCTTTTCCAAGTTCATTATTCCTTTTATATCAATTATTGACATGTTGTGAACATTATGTAATCATTTAAGTTAATAATGTTCATTTTGTCGGTATTTGGTTCTTAAGTCGAAAGTGGACTTCTTACAATTACATGTTGTTCATGTGGCCAAATGTTTATTATATCCAGAATTGTATTCATGTTGTAGTTACAATATATGTCATATATATCCAGTACATTCATGCATTTATAACATTACATAACCATTTAGAGGTAAGAAATGAAATGCACCGTTCATGGAGACGGTAAGCCGTACGTACGCATGAACGCTACTTTCATTTCTATTCGTATTTTATAGAATGGAATAATAATGATATAAAGGTATATTATAATTCCAGTATAATATCATATTTAATATCATAGTTCCATCCTTTATTTGTCCCACATATGGTATTTAACGAATCAAATCACTTTGAGGGGGCGGTAGTCCGCGCTTCCTTAAATGAAGATATCGTGTTTACCCATAATGGGAACCATAAAGGTTTGACCAAAATGTAAAAAACCAGAATCTTAAGGAAAACATAAACATACTATATATCATATATAAAAATAGTGACATCATAATGGCCACCTTTGAAGGTGTTAAATGAGTATTGAACAATCATCGTTTCGGGAGGCAGAATTTCACCATCCACGGAAACCGTATGTTCTTTAACCATTTGATGTAGTTGTGTGAGAGTGTAGCTCAAATAAATATTATAACAACATCCTAGTATATTTAAGATACTGTTGTTGTTACAAAAGAAGTAAATAAAAAGAGATTAGGGGGTTGGAGAAGCAAAATAAAACAAATGAATATGAGAGAAACAATTACCTTTAAAAGTGTAACTC
This sequence comes from Viscum album, assembly GCA_963277665.1. Lineage (NCBI taxonomy): Eukaryota > Viridiplantae > Streptophyta > Magnoliopsida > Santalales > Viscaceae > Viscum > Viscum album. Next base: position 1,956,463,702 of record OY728125.1, read on the forward strand.
TTTTTGATTTGAGCCTAAAGTCTTCCTTTGAAAGGATTCTGCCCAAGGTAAATCCTCTAGGATGAGGAGAGGGATGTGGAGAGAGCAAATGGGCAGGGGTTGGCCGAGCCAAAGGCTTTTGAAGTGTGTGAAATAAGGTGGAGGTGGGGGCCTTTTATAAGAGAAGAGGAGGGGCACTTTTGGAAAGCAAAGAAATATTACTTTATTTGAAAATGCTTTTCGGTTTTAAAGGGTCCCACATTGGTAGAATTCGTGGATAAGGTGATAAGGCATCGAAATCCACTCATCCAATTGGTTTTGTCCATGTGTATATTGTAGATTTTTCATTATCTTTCCATTTTAATTAAATTGTCAAATAATGATGTCATCGCTGCATCATTATTATGTCATAAATAATTTAATTTCTTTAATGTCTAAAAATTATAAAAAAAAATACTATGATATAGGAAATCTTTTTATCTTTCCAATGACTATTTATAATCAAAATTTGGACTTGTATAACCCCACTTAAAAATTATTTTAGTAAAACATACTATGTTAGTGTCATTTTCACTTTAACATTAAATAAAAAGTATTTTATGTTATTTCCCAACAAAAGTGGATCCATGGGGTCCCCAAGTTAGGCCATGGCTTGTCTTGGTCGGCCATGACACAACCAATAGGGTTGTGACATGTGTCTAGGTCATTTCATTTTTTTAAAGTATTATTTATACCTTAAACTACACTAATTATCACTAATCGCGATTAAAAACTTAATAAGTTACTATTCACCAAAAAATTATTATAATCTCATTGAACCACATTTTACTTCTTAATGACAACCATGTATGTCGGATTTTCAAAATTCAATACACATTAGTGGTAAACTTTCATTTAACTGAAAAATCAGTTTGCTTGATTATCACTTAGTGGTTTCACTATTCATCAAAAATTGAAGTTTTTCAGAAAATTACCAAAAATTCACCCTAAGCTATATTTGATATTCTGAATTCAAAAATGAAGTCCGTTTTACAAAATTCAAAACATATTAGTCACATTAATTAATTTAATAATTAATTCCCGCTGTCAGAGCAAATAGCGTGTTTTTATAAAACAATAAGTATCAAAAGATTGACACCAGTTTAAGTCCGATTTCAAAGTGAAATTAATTCCAACCACCACTATTGGATTAAATGGTAAAAATATTTCCTAATTTCACTTTAAAACCAATTCAAAAGATAATCTAATCATATAAATAAATTAGATTAAAAAGTGGTTTTGAATTAAAATACAACATTTTACACTATTCCTTAAAAAAATGAACTTTATCGGAAAGATACCAAAAATTTACACAAAGTAAATTTTGATGTCCCGATTCTTAATAAGAGTTTTATTTGGTCCAAAAGAATGTTTAAGAGTGAACAAAACTATATTTAATGATGGTTCAACATCAAAAGGTGATAAGTGAACCTTTAGTGAAAACTAGGGCATATACGCCTAAAATTGAATTCTTTCCGTATTTTAAGCCTCTATTCTTTATTGGATAAATGTAAAAACAATTAAAAACACATGAAATCATATTTTAGTTATTTCTATCCATTCCCGCCAATACAACGGCTACATGTTAACTATCATTTAAAATAATATTATTTTATTATTAGAGTGCAACGTAAGATTCCCAAGAAACTCGTTGTTGCGTGTTGGGTACGCCATCGAGCATAGCGTCCCCTTTAAAGTCATATTAATATTTTATTCACAAATATGGATAAATACAAAAATGTCGTATTCTTTATTTACCTGGGGTGTTACATCCTTCCCCCCTTTTGGGAATTGCGTCCGCGCAATCTTAAAATTGGACTTGGAAACATCCTTGGAAGTCCCACATCGGAACAAGAGTTGGTAAAACAATCACTTTAAAATAAAGAAAGATAAGTACAAAGGTCACCCGAGTTAACCCATACTAGGACTCCAAGTATGAAAATATGGACATGGAGGAAAAAACAAAGGGTCATGTTCTGATGGAGAGTGTTAGAAAACATGTTTAGGAGAAAGTTAACCACGAGAAAATCACAAACTTGTGATGGGTTAAACGGTATTCGATTCCCTAGTAGAAAAAGTTAATAGACAACATTTTTGTTTTAAGTTACATTTTATTGAGGAATTTTATTCATAAGGAAACATAATCACTTATCATGTTGACCTTCAACTTTTACTAGATTCCTTAATCAAACTCATATTTTTTTCAAAAGACGAGTATTTAGGGAGACTTGTTCGCATTCAGAGTACCATAATCAACTTCTAGAGAATCACCTAATCCACAAAAGAGAGCTATATACTTCCCATGTCTTTAGACTTTATCCAAAAACAAAACCAAAAAGGCTAGTACAAGATCGGATAATCCAGAAAAGGATAACCCTTTATAAAAATAAAATCTATTCTTAACATCCAAAATTTGTCAAACAAAACCCAATGTTCAACAAGGATCATTCGATAAACAATTTGTCCATAAAATTCTTCAAAGTAAACCAATATAAGATCGAAACCCAAATATTTGAAAGATTTAGTCACATAGTCTTCCAAGTTAAATCGTAACATTTATCTCCAAACAACATCAGTTGCTCCTAAAGTCACGCATTGAAAAGTAATTATCCCAATCACATATCCTCCATGATAGGGTAATCATTTTAATAAATAACCCAAAATCAACTTACTCTTAATTCATAAAATCATATAACCAAAAGAATCAGTCAAACTAACCAGGGACTTCACGTAGTCCAGTGGTAGGCGATAAATACCAGTCGCACTTTGGTTGTGGGTTCGATTCCCGCAGCTTTGTCCGACGCGACGGGATGTCACACGGTCTGCGTGTTGTCCTTTTTCCAAAACTATATAATTCTTAAAACATTCCCCAAAACGAGATAAAATCTTCAAAATAATCATAACACATTTTAACCTCAATTTCATCTCATTCCCTCCACTTCAATCATAACCTTTAGTAACCCATAATTACCTCAAAAGTAAGGATCATATAAACCCAAGTGGTTCTTTATAACAATGTCCACAAAAGAAAAGGTAACTATTCCTTGGATAAAATTTGCCTATATTAATCATCAGGGTTACACATAATATAAAAAGTCTTCTAATGTAACCCCATCATCAAAAGAGACATAATACTCTTAAGAATTTCACCATAACTCTTGAAGCCCTTATATGTTGACATCTTACTCATTCAACATTCTTCATGATCCATTATCCATTCCTTTCCAACCTATTCCGAAATACCTCTTTCCTACAAACAAAATCATGAATCATATCCTAAGATTTCAAAATAGGAAAACAACAGTCATGAAATAGTACATACCTTTGATTGGTCATTGTCAGTTTCTTCATCCTCAATAGGAATGGCATTAGGTATTGGTAAACGAACATTTGTACGCTCTTGGTGACCCCATTCACGATACTTCTTCATAGAACATGTGTTTGCATAATGACCATGCACACCACATTTAAAACATTCAATTGATCCCTCAGAAAGAACTTCTTTCTCTTTCCTCGAGTCAACGGGATGCTTCCTTTTTCCATTACAGGTTCTTGCTTTATGACCTTCATTTCCACATCTATAGCATATTTCTGTCCCTTTGAAACATTTCCCTAGGTGTTTCTTTCCACATCTCTGACACATAGGTTTTTGAACACTCATACCTTTATGATTATTACCTGCACTTCCGTAGGGATTTGTTTCTTGCATATTTGATGCCTTAGAGAAAACTCCAAGGTTTAGGTGGTCAATCATGACTCCAGATAGTTGGTTGAGGATAATCAGAAGAGTTCTCATTGCAGCTCCCATATCATTCAGTTGCTTGCTCAAAAGACTATCACAATTTCCTTCACATCCACTGTTACTTTGGTGCCTGCTAGATCCAGCCATTTACTAAAACCAAAAAGGTCAGTGTGAGTATATCAACAAAACCATCATGTACTAATGAGGAAGATAAACACTAATATACACTTACTCATTCACTTTATCTAAAACTAGGACTCTTTCTGAAATCCTAACCATTATGGTAATGTCACTTATGCTTAAGGAATACCCTAACCTCTAAAGTTATCTAAACCGACCTTTGATACCAACTATAAGGCCCCAGCCTTAAAACTTACTTAATCTTGAGTTATTACAAGATTACACATTGAGGATCTTTTCAGGTTTAGAGTTTTAGAGAATTAGATCATGAAACTTGCATTACATTCCACATTTAAACAAAGTGGATTACATAAAAGACAATATTCATTCTTCCCATCAACGCGAACATATTTAAAATAAAATATGGGTTCTCTCTTAACACATCCTTGACTCTAACGTCTTATCATGTACCTTTCCTCTTGACCTGAAAAACATTTCAGAAACTTGGGATGAGCATAAAAAGCTCAGTAAGGGACATAAAAATATGGAAAGGAAACATGAGTTCATGTATACATAAAGATGAAATCATAATTTACCCATAAAACATAGGCACTTTAACCTAACTCCTCAAAACATGAATAAATCATAGAAATCATAAGACATAAAGGTAACTTGAGGCATTCATAACATTCTTACGTAGGGAGTAACCCTCTTGGTTACGTTTGGAATACCCATCACAGTATATTCCCTAAAATCTCTTCGGAGAAACCTTAACGTTTCACTCCTTCGCGTTACCCAATGCATTGGAGAGCTATATCGGGCTCACCCGCCCTTAGTTTATCACGGAACCACCCGTTCTTCATAACAATGCCCAAGAACCATAACATAATCGTATCACATAAACATGAATAAAGGAAACATAACATTTCCACATTTCAATCACAATATAACATATTAGGATATTGAAAAAATGAATCCATTCAAAAAGAAACCATTTCCAAAACCATTTAAAACATTTAATAAAGAGATTTTTGAATCAAAGTGTCCCATACCACCTTGAAGCTTTTAACATTTTAAACCATTAATATCCATATAAATAAATCCTTAAAACCATTTTGAAAACATGGATATTAATAAGAACAAATAATTAAAACATTTAAAACGATATTTTGGTTAAAGGGGTTTTACCAAAATTAGAGACACTTGAATACAATAATCAAGGAATAACATTTAGTCAGAACTTTATAATATCATGAGAATAAAAGGATTCATGATATAATACTCCAAAGGACAGTATATACACCATATAAGAGTGAATTGGTGCATAACAACAATGAACCCTCAATAGAAATGTCAAATGTGATGAAATACCTTATAAAGAAGGTATCCCTAAATTAAGGACAAATAAATCTCAAAAAAATATGTGTGACAAATATATAGACACCCAATATAAGTGGATATTAAGTGTAAAACAATAAAAGGTCATTCACACATATTCAATGGATGACATATTTAATGACTACAAGTTGAACCCAAAGAAATCGAAATTGGGTTAAGAAGTTCCCTTGACAGCCTAACGGCGTCACATCAAAATGAGTTGATGAGAGATAAAAAGAGTATCTCATCACTTGGACACAAAATTTACATCATTAAGGATATATGAGAACATATCCCAACATAACAATATGTAAATTAAAAGACCCAATAAAAGAAGTCTTTTAAAAAGAGGAAGGGTGAAAGGTTCCCTTACCGAATTGGGTATCTTTCAAAACATACACCCCATGAAAGAAGGGCAATACATCATTGATGTAAATACTCATAAACGAAAGTATATTACACAAAGAGTAGAATAATGGGCAGTACATACACCACTCAAAGGAAATTGTGGCAAATGTAGCATAAATCTCACGGGGATAAAAGTGAGATGAGAAATCCCTTACGAAAACTCGGCAGCCTAACGGCGCCACATAACTTCCAAAAGGATTGATGAGAGAGAATAGGGTCTCTCATCACATGAACATAAAAATTACAGTAGGAGTAATATAAAATAACATCCCAATCATAATAAAGATGAGCTTAAAAGAAATTACATAAAAGAATGTACTTAAAAAGAAAGAGAGTTGTAGGATCCCTTACCTCGGGTCCGACTTGACTCGATCGTTCTTTAACGTCCTGAATAATAAACTTGAGTTAATTTCTATTTTCTTAAGAACCTTTTCCAAGTTCATTATTCCTTTTATATCAATTATTGACATGTTGTGAACATTATGTAATCATTTAAGTTAATAATGTTCATTTTGTCGGTATTTGGTTCTTAAGTCGAAAGTGGACTTCTTACAATTACATGTTGTTCATGTGGCCAAATGTTTATTATATCCAGAATTGTATTCATGTTGTAGTTACAATATATGTCATATATATCCAGTACATTCATGCATTTATAACATTACATAACCATTTAGAGGTAAGAAATGAAATGCACCGTTCATGGAGACGGTAAGCCGTACGTACGCATGAACGCTACTTTCATTTCTATTCGTATTTTATAGAATGGAATAATAATGATATAAAGGTATATTATAATTCCAGTATAATATCATATTTAATATCATAGTTCCATCCTTTATTTGTCCCACATATGGTATTTAACGAATCAAATCACTTTGAGGGGGCGGTAGTCCGCGCTTCCTTAAATGAAGATATCGTGTTTACCCATAATGGGAACCATAAAGGTTTGACCAAAATGTAAAAAACCAGAATCTTAAGGAAAACATAAACATACTATATATCATATATAAAAATAGTGACATCATAATGGCCACCTTTGAAGGTGTTAAATGAGTATTGAACAATCATCGTTTCGGGAGGCAGAATTTCACCATCCACGGAAACCGTATGTTCTTTAACCATTTGATGTAGTTGTGTGAGAGTGTAGCTCAAATAAATATTATAACAACATCCTAGTATATTTAAGATACTGTTGTTGTTACAAAAGAAGTAAATAAAAAGAGATTAGGGGGTTGGAGAAGCAAAATAAAACAAATGAATATGAGAGAAACAATTACCTTTAAAAGTGTAACTCTTTTTGATTTGAGCCTAAAGTCTTCCTTTGAAAGGATTCTGCCCAAGGTAAATCCTCTAGGATGAGGAGAGGGATGTGGAGAGAGCAAATGGGCAGGGGTTGGCCGAGCCAAAGGCTTTTGAAGTGTGTGAAATAAGGTGGAGGTGGGGGCCTTTTATAAGAGAAGAGGAGGGGCACTTTTGGAAAGCAAAGAAATATTACTTTATTTGAAAATGCTTTTCGGTTTTAAAGGGTCCCACATTGGTAGAATTCGTGGATAAGGTGATAAGGCATCGAAATCCACTCATCCAATTGGTTTTGTCCATGTGTATATTGTAGATTTTTCATTATCTTTCCATTTTAATTAAATTGTCAAATAATGATGTCATCGCTGCATCATTATTATGTCATAAATAATTTAATTTCTTTAATGTCTAAAAATTATAAAAAAAAATACTATGATATAGGAAATCTTTTTATCTTTCCAATGACTATTTATAATCAAAATTTGGACTTGTATAACCCCACTTAAAAATTGTTTTAGTAAAACATACTATGTTAGTGTCATTTTCACTTTAACATTAAATAAAAAGTATTTTATGTTATTTCCCAACAAAAGTGGATCCATGGGGTCCCCAAGTTAGGCCATGGCTTGTCTTGGTCGGCCATGACACAACCAATAGGGTTGTGACATGTGTCTAGGTCATTTCATTTTTTTAAAGTATTATTTATACCTTAAACTACACTAATTATCACTAATCGCGATTAAAAACTTAATAAGTTACTATTCACCAAAAAATTATTATAATCTCATTGAACCACATTTAATTCTTAATGACAACCATGTATGTCGGATTTTCAAAATTCAATACACATTAGTGGTAAACTTTCATTTAACTGAAAAATCAGTTTGCTTGATTATCACTTAGTGGTTTCACTATTCATCAAAAATTGAAGTTTTTCAGAAAATTACCAAAAATTCACCCTAAGCTATATTTGATATTCTGAATTCAAAAATGAAGTCCGTTTTACAAAATTCAAAACATATTAGTCACATTAATTAATTTAATAATTAATTCCCGCTGTCAGAGCAAATAGCGTGTTTTTATAAAACAATAAGTATCAAAAGATTGACACCAGTTTAAGTCCGATTTCAAAGTGAAATTAATTCCAACCACCACTATTGGATTAAATGGTAAAAATATTTCCTAATTTCACTTTAAAACCAATTCAAAAGATAATCTAATCATATAAATAAATTAGATTAAAAAGTGGTTTTGAATTAAAATACAACATTTTACACTATTCCTTAAAAAAATGAACTTTATCGGAAAGATACCAAAAATTTACACAAAGTAAATTTTGATGTCCCGATTCTTAATAAGAGTTTTATTTGGTCCAAAAGAATGTTTAAGAGTGAACAAAACTATATTTAATGATGGTTCAACATCAAAAGGTGATAAGTGAACCTTTAGTGAAAACTAGGGCATATACGCCTAAAATTGAATTCTTTCCGTATTTTAAGCCTCTATTCTTTATTGGATAAATGTAAAAACAATTAAAAACATATGAAATCATATTTTAGTTATTTCTATCCATTCCCGCCAATACAACGGCTACATGTTAACTATCATTTAAAATAATATTATTTTATTATTAGAGTGCAACGTAAGATTCCCAAGAAACTCGTTGTTGCGTGTTGGGTACGCCATCGAGCATAGCGTCCCCTTTAAAGTCATATTACTATTTTATTCACAAATATGGATAAATACAAAAATGTCGTATTCTTTATTTACCTGGGGTGTTACACAGATCAAGAGACATAGTATGTTTTCACCACGATACGTCGGAACATTCGAGCTTCTGAAAACAGTAATGTCTATTTCCGGTCAATAAGATTTAACTCAGAGGTATTGATTCATACAAGATGTCTTCAACATAGCTCAACTATGTGGTTATAATTCATCCCCATCTCATTCTTTTCATCCCAATAGGTTTGAGTTATTTGAAGATGCATCCTTTTAGGCGAATCCTTTTAATATCATTGAATCAACCATGGAGGGTCACGGAAGAAAATTAGTTCCAATATTATGAGTGTTATCGAATAACAATGTTTTATAGGATGAGACATGGGAGTGGGAGGCTGATATATATTCTTATTGTCTTAGGTTATTCTCAGATGAATCTTGACCACCCATTATAGGAAAATTTAGGGATGTATTGATTTGTGTGGGATGATTCAAAGAACATGGGTTTTTGTATTAGGTATGGATATCTTATTATTCATCTTTAAGGATTAAATATGGACTAATGTAAATTCTATTTGTGGTAATATTTCTATTGGGGGTGTTCATGGATTCATTTGAGGGTATATCCAATGTTTGGGGGTGAAATAATACTTGAAAAATATTCGATCAAACCTTGTGGGGAAACCCACATGGTTAGATAATTCCATGTGAGTCTAGACAGTTGGGAGATACATGCTACAAAATTATACCAAACCATTAAAAATTGGATGCACCACTATGAATGAATGTATGAAATTATGTCATTGTATATTTTCATAGTTTCCTCATAGTTAGTCAATCTGTGCAAGGAAACTGTATGGGTGCCCTTTCCTATAGTGAACCATTCTCAATTGGTGCATGATTTGTTAAATTGCACACTCTGACCTTGTGACCATTTTAATTTGTGAAAATTTTATAATTTGAAATCAAATTAAATTCTTCTCAAACCCAAATTCACACTTTTACTCTCTCTCATAACAAACCATAATTTTATAAGATCCCCTAAGTGACTACAGACATATTTTTAGAAAATCATTTATTCGATCTCTGTTTCAGGCATCACTCATGTTGTTTGATCTTCATTGGTGTGTAATAAATTCCATTTTAGTCATTCTTCCTTCTTCTTAGTATTATATATTCAATTTAGGTGCTAATTAATAGTCCTATATTTGAATTTATTCTTTATTTCTTCATTTTACTCCCAAACTAAGTCAAATCAAAAGCTGATTTTGGATGAGAACTCTAATACCGATCTTTAAAAGATGTTTTTTACTTTTCTTGTCGGTTTTGGTGCTTTATAGACTAGTCTATCATTATTCCACCCTCTATACATTCCGGCGTGACCCCAAAATTGAAATGATAAATTTTATTCAAAGGAATAAGACGTAATAAAGTCTCCCTTATGTGTATTTTCAATTACTTGGATATTTAATCCCATACTAAAGGCCACCCTTGGGGTGTTACATGTGATCACTATGAATTTAACTTGTTTTAATCCCCAAAACAGTGTGTTCCAATGCCTGCCTAGTTACATGAATCATATTTATAGTTAATGGGATTTAGTTATATTTCATTGGAGATATTCGTTCTTATTTTCTTGTTAATAATTATGTTGAGTTATTAAATTTTTTTGTAGTAAAATTTATAAAATGATTAAATATGGTTTGGTTTGAATTAGTGGTTATACTCACTGTGTGATTTTGATTAAATGTAATTATATAAATGAGTGGGAATATGAATTTTCTTTCTTAAATTTTGAATTGTAGATAAATGAGTGGTTATACTAATTGTTCATTTTCTGATGAGAATGATTACATGAATGGGTAGAATCATACGGTTTGAGATGATAAATGGAATGTAATAGTAAATGAAATAATAGATTCAATGGATTATGTTCCTTAAATCTTGAACGTGGATGTGGATGCCCGGGATTGAGTACGCTCCTTGTTTCTTGTTTTTGTGGGATCCCATGGTCATTTCAACCCCTTGGATCTAGATTTCCTGGACTCATGAATGACATGTTTTTTATCACTTGATAATATAACTCCAACCGGTTCCTAACTCAGTACACATAGGGATGCTCTTGGGACTCGATGAGGATGCCTTTGACTTATACACCATAGATCCATCACGTCATGGCGTGAAACATAATTATATGGAATGTCAGTTTTTATTGTGGAATTGGTATTATATAGCACAGTCATGTGAAAATTGATATAGTCTTGGATAATAGGTCATCCAGGATTTTTCGACCTTTTAGGTGGTACAACAAGTAAATGGTTCAAATGGAATGTTTGAATGAATGGCATTTCCATGTTGGTTATTTATGTATTTCTTGTAGATTCCATGTTAAAGGATCATAAACACATTTTATAGGTACCCATGAAAATTTATTACATAGATAATTTTTTAGAAGTAGATATTTGATGCGCACTATAATTTTCATTTCTACATACCTACATTACTCACACAAAGCATAGCTTTTTTTATTGCAAATCCAAGTCATGTAAAATCCATTGTGTAGTTACGTGCTAGGATTTTATCTCACACCTTTTCCATACCATTGATGGGTATCCCAATAAGCTATTTTTATGTATATAGAGATAGGGACATATTCCCACAATTTGAAGGTTGATTTTCTGCATTACTTAGATGCATAGAATCACAAGATCAAGCTGAGGCATTTGATGCTATTCAGAGATAACACATTTGGTATTTTTTTTTGGATATATTTATTATAACATAATACCATGTTTTTTTTGATATTGATACATTGTAGTTGAATGTATTAAAATTATTGTATATGAGACACTTCTAGATTTTTTATGTATTCTTCTTGTGTATATTTATCAGTTTCCTTCATGTTATGTCTATATTCAACATTAAATATTATTGAAACTATGTTCTGTTAAACTTTAGTAATGAGGTCATATTATCCCTGTTGATAGAACATGGTCTCTTGATACTAGATGAAGCCTCTAGTGTTCAGGGATATTATCTTGAGTCCATGTAACCCATTGGGCTGAGTGCACTTTTTAGTGGCATTCGTGTCCTGGGTGTTACACTCAAGGTGTCAATTTTTCTATCTAGGTATAAAGACGACAATATAAATTTTCATTTCACACTATTTGGCATTAAATATGTTGAAGAAAAAAACATCATTCTCCCAATTGGTTAATTTAACCACTAGATGTCCCTCACTGGAATCTATAGGTAGTTTTTATGGATTTCATGACCACGTTACCGAAAACCCAATGTTTATAACATTTTTTCAAGGAGATCATGAATAATTTGATCAATTCAACTAACTTCATGTTAGTTATGGAGTCAATCATAATAGATTTCATATATAGTTTTTAATCTATGATGATTTTGAGGATCTATGGGGTTTTGAGAGTGATTATATCATAATTTTATACTTATATTACCTCTTCTGTATAAAAGGATATACATTATGCGCATAGATATCATTTATTCCATAGTATTAAATGTTTTCAATTGAAGGATGGTTGGATGAAGTGAACTGCCTATAATTTTCATGACATGTTTCATTCTTGTATTCAAGATATATGGGGTCTATAGGAGAAACCCCAACCATTGGTTTAGATTACATTTAACATCATATTTCACTCAACCATTAGTTTCACACCATTATATGCATCACGTATATGATCTTTTAGATATTCATTATACTAGACTATGAATAGAGAGTTTATAAATCATATATTTTAATTTATGGAGAGCATTATAATTAGTATATAAGTTATTTTTGAGTTGATTAAGGTATATATGGGTCATCATAAGTCATAATGTAAATATAATAGGAGGCCTCTGGTTTTTAACATTAATGATGACATATTATTGATGGTATCTCCTCATCATTGTTGGTGAAGGTTTAGTCGTGCAATTAATCATTCTCATTTATTAGATGGACCTTTTGAGGTGTTGGAGCATTTCATTTATGTTTCATATCAATTCAAAGTTTCAATTTGGATTGATCATATCTTGAAATTTTCTATATGTAATGGATTCCTCAGTATATACATGAGGACTCCCTTGTTATTGACCATGATGATTATGATATCGGAGAAGATGTGAGGTCTAGGGAACATACTATTATAATTAAATACCATAAGGATATGGTTTTATGTTGTCATGTTATTATTTTGTTTCATGTCCTGTGGTGATAGGGTGGATTAAAGTAGTTATATTGGAATGAGAGTTATATACGTAAAAAAAATATCATAATTTTTTTATGATTAATTTCGTGAGATGATATATGTGATATAGGGTTTATTTTTGACTATTATGTTTTTTGATTTTGTGTCCCAACATTATGATGTGTTTTAAATTATATTATTTTAGATATATCCATGTTTCATACATCCCCTATGTTTTTTTTCTAAACATTTGTGTTAAATTTTACATATTTAATTTGATTGTTGAGGATGAGAATAATATCATTGGAATATAATGTAACCAACTGATTTTTTTAAAAATAAATTATTATTCTATAGGAATTGAGGTTGTCTTGAGATTTTTTATGCTAGTCTTTATGGATAGGGGATTAGTTTGGTTGGTTTAATACAATTATCCATAGTATTGTTGTGATAATTTGTAATTTTGGAATAGTCTGTTGGATGGAGTATGTTTATAACAAGTTGACAGAGATACCCCAGATATTGTGGTTCAAACAATGTGAAAAAAATTTAAAACAATTTCTCTTTTAGTCACATATTCCATCTAAATATTATTCTCATGTTATCATAAAAATTTTTACGCTAATATTTCCTCACATTCATCATGCTAAATAATAAACACTAACACAAAATGAAAATCAACCATAGGATATTTTTATTTCACACGGATCAACCAAAAGTGATAATCTAAGGAGCATATGTTGATGGAGTTTCTATGTACTGGTTGTGAAACTTCTCACAATAGTTACAATAATGTTCCCGAAATGTAAATCGTTTATCATAGTGTCACTCTTTGTTTCAACCAAAAATCTCTTTATGATAAAGAAAATGGTTAGTTAAAATAATTTAGAATGTATTCAAAAATTTATATATATTAAGGTATCTTATTATTATGGATTGTTTTTTATCCAGCTATTATCCTAATCTGAACATAAATCATCTATTAATCGTCATATTCAGTACAATCCTCTTCTTCAAACCAGAAATGATCAACTCCTTGTTAGCATCTGTGGTTTTTTTCTTATCCCAATGAGAGTTCCCCATTTTTATGAGTATTTAATTTATGTTTTACACATTATAACCAAAGTAACACTTATCCTATAGAATATTCAAATTCCAATGTATAATTATCATATTACACAGTTCCCTTATTTTTAATTTGGTATACCAATAAAAATCCTTCCTCATGCCTCAAATACTGTCTTGTTAAATTAAAAAAATGTATTAATTGAATCCTCTATATATCAATTATTCATATTATTATTTGAATAATATACTATGTATAGCCTCTCTATTTTTTTAATAAAAAATACTAGTAATTTTCCAAATAGTTTTTTACTACAATGACTTAATATGTTGTTTCGGAATAATTCTACACATATCATCCTTTGGGATTATTATAGGTTTACCATAAATTTTAATTTTCTCATAAGACTTATAATTTGAATCAATACTCTTAAAATACAGAGGAAAATACTGATATTAAATTATTAAAAAATTATTCTATATATTATGGAAAAAATTAGTTTTTATAATGGTTAATGTATATATATTATGATGTTCTCCTTACATTTCCTTTCCATAGCGTTCGATCAATATTCAAATAATGTTACTTAAAAAAATTCCAAATCCTAAAAATCATATAATTTTCTTCTATTTAACTCATAAAATATCATGATTCGATCCTCTATAAGGTAGAACAGATTAACAATGGAATGTTTCTCTGATTTCCACCATGTAGTTACTTTTTAGATAAAACTCCATTCAAAATGGTTGGTTATATACTATTTTATATTCTAATTTATAAACTCAATACTTGACACTTTCTACTCTAAAAAATTGTGTTTCTCTATGAAACTTTTTTGACTACCCCTATAAGATTCCCCCATGAATCTTGTCTATAAGATAGTAACACACACAAGTAATCCGAAAAGGCTTATATAACACTTTATAGAATTTTTTTTATATGAAAACTCAATCAATAATACCCCCCCCCTTAAAATGTAACATAGTGGTGACCATAATGTTGTAGGAAGAGGGTAATGAGTTATCAAACAACTGCTTTGTTAAATTTTTTTGTTAAAAACTAGAAGTGGGTATTTACAAGGAGTTAAAAAAATCAAATTAATGAAATCTAATATAATAAATAGATATCAATGTTATATATTATGAATTAGTAGAAAGATATATTATAAAAGATAATAGTAGTTTAAAATCATCAATCCTTTCACACTCCCTGAATAATTTCCTCTATATGTTTTACAATTTAATTATAAAAATTATACTCCAATAATTTATTATATACATCTTAATTTACTAAAATAACACTAAGACCACAAATATGGGTGTTTTGGTTATTCTGAAAGTGATTTGATTTCCCCAAAACCTCTGAGAAACCAAGACTACTTTACATCGCATACACAATGGGGCAATATATCCCAAATAGTTTTAAAAAATTAATTTATAGTCAATCTTTATTAATCAATTGTGAAAAAAATTAAAAATGTCGAAATAATAAAATAAACATATGAATGTTAATCAATAAAATAGTTTCTAGAATAATTCAAAAGAATTTAGATGAAAATTAAATGAAAAAATGAAAATGAAAATTCCTTCAAATCATTTCTTACACTACCACATGGAGTCAATCCAAATATGGCTAGATTATATCCATTAAAACTTAATTTCTCTATCATATCGTCTCCTTCAATCTATCTACCTATTGTAGGATCGAAATAATGATGCATATGCTCAATATACAAGAGGGGGGTGAATTGTATACTTTAAAAATTCCTTTAAACAAAGGAAAGAGATATGTTTAACAATGTTAAACTAAGAATATTCACAACACCTCTAACACCAAATGAAAACTTAGAAAAAGGAATGAAGTTATAAACATCAAGTCCTATGTTCTTTCTTAAAACTGAAAAGAGATTCCGAAAGTAGGTTCCGGAAATATGGTTCCGGAAATTGAAACATAACAAAAGATTACAATATGAGATTCTACCTTAAAGTGTATTGAATCTAAATGAAACAGAGTACAAGTAAGAAATTATAAGAAAGTTATACTTTCCTTATAATACAAAATGCAACGGAAACAAACCAGTAGTAAAACTACAAGTAACAAGATATAAGTCTTTTAACCCAAAGAGAAGGGTATCCAACAACCTTGGATAATGGTCCCTTGATTTATACTTTCAAGCATGTTTGTCTTACACACACCAGGGTAAGCCCTCGATATGAAGATCAAAGTCTCTGTGTTCCTATCCCCGCAAGCCCCCAACTTCAAGGTAGTTGGAAACTCTGTCTTCTTCAGCAAGGAATCCCTCAAACTTCAAGGTAGTCATCACATCTGTCTTCCTATCTCCAAAAGTCCTCGAATGTAATCACCAACATTCGGAGTCGCACGAAGCATTGAGAGTTAATAAGAGCCTCTCTCTCTGGAAATCACTTCAAGCATGTAATCACATGAGTCTAAGATCAGTCATCCTTTTAGCATTTCAGCATTGAGCTCTTTCAAATGAGCTCCTATTTATTGGCAAGGTCGGCCTCCTTTCAGACGGTCATATTTTCCTTAAATATTGGAGGGACATGTACATGTGTAACTTAATGAACGGTTAGTTTATAACAAAATAGATGACATCATTTTATAACAAAACAAGTGAAACAGAATGTACGGCATCGTTTAATGTCTAACTCAAAAGTTCAGAGTGAAGGTTCAGAGTGTAAACAAAAATAATTTTTCGGAGTCTAAATAAATTCGGAGTGTTTAAAACCAAAATAATTAGATTCTGTTTAATAGGTGAATTCGGAATGAGAATTAGGAATGAGAATTCTTTAACAGAATTCGTAATGAGAATTCATCATCAGAATTTTTAATGAGAATTCATCATCAGAATTCATAATGACAATTCGTCATTAGAATTCGTAATGACAATTCATCATCAGAATTCACAATGAGAATTCATATCCAGAATTCGTAATGAGAATTCATCATCATAATTCGTAATGAAAATTAATCATCAGAATTCGTAATGAGAATTCATCATCAGAATTCGCAATGAGAATTCATCATCAGAATTCGTAATGAGAATTCATATCCAGAATTCAGATTAGAACTTTACCAGAGTTCGTATCTGGAATTTGGAAGGAAACTTCATTATAGTTCTCGTCTGGAATTCGGTACATAAAACAGAATGTTTCATATCAAAGTTTCAAATAATTCCGAGAATATAAAAATGATTCTGAAACTTATACTTAAGAAATATATGAATGAAAATATGATAAGGAAAATTTTCCTTACAAAAGAGATCTTCCTTATAAAAGCTATTTTCTTTATAAAAGCGATTTTCCTTATAAAAGAAATTATCCTTATAAAAGCAATTTTCCTTATAAAAGAAATTTTTCATATAAAATCAATTTTCCTTATAAAATCAATTTTCCTTATAAAATCAATTTTCCTTATAAAAGAAATTTTCCTTATAAAAGCAATTTTCCTTAAAGAAAGGTGTTTGTGATTTTCAAAACAAGAAGGAATGGAAAAGTCAAAAGGAAAACATTATTTACTCAACAATCTCCCCCTTTTTGGAAAGCACAATCATCCCGATGAAAAAGAAAGTCTATGAAGAAAGAAAACATTAAGGCTTATCTCCCTTTGCATATGGATGTTGATGAATACGACTAACTCCCCCTTAGGATTTGAAACTCTAAGGATCGTATTCTAGATTTCCGGAATGATATTTCATTAAGAATAAGAAAGTCTTCATTAATGAAAAACTCCCCCTTAGATAAACTCTATTAGAGTTTTATTTCATTCACTTTTTTTGTTAAAATTATTTTTCCCTATTATTAGGGTTCTTTTCCTTCTCCCCCTTTGCGATTTTCAAAAATAATTCAATGGAATTTAAAATATAACAAAATACCTGAAAAATTAGTAGTGACAACAAAAGAAACGAGCAAGCACAATTTTCATTAAGTTTAAAATCTCAACAACAATGAAATTTAGATACAAAAAAAGATCAGATCTGTCTATTTTGGAACTTTTTCTTTCGCTATGAGACCCTTAAGAATAGTCTTTATCTTCTTCAAGTCTTTATAGTCTTCCTTGACTTTCTTCTCTAACACAGCAATTCTTGCATTTTGAGCTTCAATCTTTTCTTCCTGGGCTTCAAGTTTTTCTTCCTGAGCCTTCAAGATATGTTCTTGCTTTAAGAACTTTTCTTCAAACTCATTTCGATGATACCTTTCATACTTCTAGTTTTGAGAAACAGAATTCATCTTCCCATTCAGATCTCTGACTTCTTGAATCCGGAAATTCTTTTCATCTGTCAATTTTTCTTCAAAGGATGAAGTAAGTTCATTTATCTTCCTATCTTTTGTCTCAAAGGCATCCTTCACATTATCTTAGAATTTATCAAAGAGCCACATCTCTTCTATAGTCTTCCTAGACCAACTAGTCATCCTCTTGCATGATCTTTTGTGGGCTTCAATGCCGACAAAGAAAGTTTTGAACTCAGCCTCTATCTCAACACATTTGTCCATAACCATGGATACCGAGTCAGTTTTCTGATTCAAAGCATGTTGGAGCATCTGGCATCGGGAATCAATACTTGAGAAAGTCAGAATAGTACCTACCAACTTCTTTAACGACTAAACAACAAAGTCATTCCCCAACGAAGATGACTCTGAATCCAAGACTTTTCTTGGAGAATTTTATTCTTCAAAATGATCAACCTTCTTCTTAGAAGAATCACCAACTTCCCTTTTCCTTACAACTACTAAGCTCGGGGTATCAACAACAAGTTGCTTTCCCTTGTCCTTTTTCAGAATGGTTTCCTGTTCCAGTGTTCTCTTTTCACTGTTAGACACTTGAACAACATTGCCTTCATCATCAGCAACTTTTTGAGCACCATATTCTATGTTATCCATTTGAGAAACATCATGTAGAAGTTATTCCTCCTCTGCATGATAGGATACTTCTTGTTCTCCTTCCTCCTCATCCTTCCCTAGAGTGACTAACTTAGAAGACTCAGCTTATGAAGTTCGGAGTGACAAATGTTCCAAAGGTGTCCCCTTATAATCATCTACTTGCTTCAAAACATCTCTGGTGTCACCACTACCTTCAACAACTTCTTCTTCTTCGTCCACTTGCTCAATCTGCTCAAGATCCTCAATAAGCTTTTCTAATGCCTCTTCCGGAACAACAAAGTTTCTTACTAGAGCCTCAGGTAGAGATTCCAGAGAAAAAGATCTCGGAAAAGGAACGTTTTCGGAGGCCATATTTGTAATCTTTAACAAAGCCTGAACCACCTCAGCTTCAGACATCTTTTTCTTAAACTTCTTTTCTTTCACTTGTTTTTCTAACTCATCCGTAGTTCTTTCCTTCAAGGCCATAGCCTCCACAGGATCCAATCCAAACTGAGGCTCCCCTTGCACTCTCTTCTCTTTGATTTCCCTCCACTTATCAACTACCTCATCTGGGTAAGATTTATTATTCTTCGGTTTTGGAGGTTCGGAATGAACTTCCTTAGAATTGGGATTCTCTGCTTCAACTAAAACTTCTTTCAACTTCTTCTTCATCACTGGCTTAGAGGTTTCAGGTTCATCAACTTTCAGAACTGTTCCTTCTCGAGCAGGTAAATCAACAAACTGACCATTCTTCTTGTCGAAGGCTACATCCATCCTTTTGAGAGTACTATCACTCACCAACATGAACTTGCAAACTCTTGGATTAGACTTGCAAGCCTCCTTGAAGGACTCAAGGCACTAAACTATCAACTTTGAGAGGATTGCTGGATACATTATGATCTGAGCTCTCAGATTCCCTTTCTTAACATTCTCAAGAGTAATAAGAATGTGTTTTATCAGGTTAAACTTCCTCCAATTTATTAGAAAATCTAGAATATAAATCTCACTCTTATTAAGACTATTTTTGTCACCCTTTCTCAGTACGATAAGGCCTTGTACCCATAATTCAAGAATCTGGAAATTCGTAGATAGAGAAGCAATCTTCGAAGCCTTGTCATCTGCCTGTCTGAGAGTCTCTAATGAATTTTCCTTGTCGAATCTTCCCTTTGAATCCGGAAAAAGATGAGAAATGAACTCGTCTTCTCCTTCATTGTTCAGCCCTACCAAGCTGGATTCCTTGGCATAAGAAAGCTGATAAGTCTTGACATAAGACTTAAACGACAATTTATCCATGCCATCTTCCTTATAGAAGGAAACTGTCTCATAGAACTCTATAAGAAAATCCGAATAAACATCATCTTGATTTTCGGGCTTGGATACAGCAACATATTCCCATCCGTTAAACTTTATGTTCTTGGATATAAGGGAATCATACTTGTTGAAGAAATCAGGATGAACTAACCTTTCTCTATATACTAACCACTTGGAAATTGGCTTAAAGGAAGACATGTCTTGAGAAGCTACTTCCACATACATTCGGATCTGAAGACCTATGAGAAGTTCGGAATGGAGAAATCTGAAGTTCGGAACGACTTTAAAACAGAGAGGCAGAGCTTCGAAATGCTAGAGCTTGAAAAATGATGTGGGAAAACCATTTGGGGTCCCCTTTATATAGGCAACGAGAAGACAGTTCAACTTCTTCAGTTGATCGAACGGTTGTGACAAGCTGAGATCAGATCTGATGGTTGAAAACCAATTCTCAAGAAAACTTGAATCCGATTTTTTGAGGTTTTTATTAAAATAGGGAATTATGAAAACTATAATCTGAAAACAAAATATAAGAAAATTCCAGAAAGTGAAGTATGATTACGAAAACTTGAGTAAGGAAATCATACCTTTCAGATTGGCTTAGGAGGATTATTCGTAATGGGTAACATTCTTAAGAAAACTACGAAAAAAACATTACTACGAAAAGACATAGTTCGCAAAACACACTACAAAAAAGAATCTCAGTACGGAAAACTCAGTATGAAAATTTCATTACAAAATTTGAAAACAAAAAGCTCATTATGAAAGATTTGGTACGAAAATATCGTTATGAAAATACCAGTACGTAATTTTCCATTCTGGAAGTTTTCAATACGAAAATTTCCATTCCATAAATTTTCAATACAAAAATATCCAATCTAGAAAATTTTAGTTCCAAAAATTCCCATTCCGGAATTTTAGTTCTGAAAAGTTTGAAAACAAACTTTTGAAAGAAAGAAAAAGAAACTTAGTTACTCTAACAACCAAATGTAATCCCCCTATGAAAAGGAGTTCATTATTGTAAGGAGACTTTTTCAACAGAATGTTAATGAAGAATGATTACCTTATAGTTATCATTCCTAACTTTTGTTTAATGTATTATAATCTATTAGAGGCAAAGATTTTGTGAAAATATCATCAAGTTGTTCTTGCGTTCCGATAAACTGAAGAATAATATCTCCTTTTAGTGTGTGATCCCTTAGAAAGTGATGCCTAATATCTATGTGTTTTTCACGAGAGTGATGTGTAGGGTTCTTACTTAAGGAAATGGCACTTGTGTTATCACACAAAATTTGAGTTTTAGTAAAACTGAAGCCATAGTCTGTGAGTGTGTGTTGCATCCACAACACTTGAGCACAACAACTTCTAGCTGCTACATATTCAGCTTCTGCAGTGGATAGTGCTACATAATGTTGCTTCTTGTAGGACCAAGAAACTAATGAATCTCCTAAGAAATGACAAGATCTGTATGTACTTTTTCTATCCATTCTACATCCACCAAAGTCAGCATCAGAAAATATTTTTAGAACAAAATCATTTCCAGAAGTATAAAATAATCCTAGATCCATGGTTCCCTTAAGGTAGCAAAAAAATCTTTTTACTGCCTTTAAGTGAGATTCCTTAGGATTGGATTGATATCCTGCATATAAGCATACTGAGAACATTAAGTCTGGTCGACTAGCTTTTAAGTAAAGTAAAATTCCTATCATACCTCTAAAAGATGTTTGATCTACTAGTTTCCCAACTTCATCAAGATCTAAAGAGTTTGAGGTACCAATAGGAGTACTTATACTCTTAGTGTTGTCATAACCATATTTTTTGAGAAGATATTTAATATACTTATGTTGAGATATGTAGGTTCCTTCTGGTTTTTGAGAAATTTGAAAACCAAGGAAAAAATTTAACTCACCCATCATACTCATTTCAAACTCAGATTTCATTAGACTAGAAAAAGAGTCAGTTAAGGATTGCTGAGTTGAACCAAATATGATGTCATCAACATAAATTTAAACAATCAAAACATTTTTCATATCTTTCTTTATAAAAAGGGTTGGATCTGTAGTTCCCTTAACATGGTTATTTTGAAGAAAAAATACAGTGAGTCTATCATACCATGCTCGTGGGGCTTGTTTAAGACCATACAGAGCTTTGGTAAGTCTAAAAACATGACCAGGATGTTTTGTATCTTCAAACCCAGGAGGTTGTTCAACAAAAACTTCCTCTTGGACATAACCGTTAAGAAAAGCACATGTCACATACATCTAAAAAAGTTTATAATTAATGAATGCTGCAAAAGAAAGTATAATACGGATATATTCAAGTCTAGATACTAGAGTATAGGTTTCTTCATAGTCTATTCCCTCTTGCTGATTATAGCCTTTAGCAACAAGTCTAGCTTTATTTCTTAATATGACTCCATTTTCATCACATCTGTTTCTAAAGACCCTCTTTACTCCAATAACAGAAGTTTCCTTAGGTATTTCAACCATGGTCTAGACTTTATTCCTTTCGAATTCATTTAGTTCATCTTGCATAGCTTTGATCCAATCATCATCACCTAAAGCTTCATCAGTGCTTTTAGGTTCTAATTGGGAAAGAAATGCTAGATGTTCTACTACATTTCTTAAGGAACTTCTAGTCCTTACAGGTTGATTTACATCACCAATGATACTATCACTAGGATGATTCTTAAGAAACACCTGATTTGGGTTTTGAAAAGCCTATTCATCAACATAGGGTAGAAAGTATTTTGGGGTAAATATTTCAGACGTATCTTCTTGAACATTATCCTTATAAGAAAGTTCTTCTATCAAAGGTTGACAATCAGTTATTGAAAACACATCCAAGGATATAGGTTGTGATGGATTAAAAACAAAATGATCAGATTCATCAAATATTACATGCATTGTTTCTTCAACAGCACAAGTATTTTAACTAAAAACTATATAAGCCTTAGAAGTTGTGAAATAACCTAAGAAAATTCCTTCATCAGATTTTGGTGTGAATTTATGTATGTTATATTTATTATTCAAAATGAATACTTTGCAACCAAAAACCTTGAAGTAGGATAGTCTTGGTTTTCTACCATTCCATAACTCATAAGAAGTTTTAATAAGACAAGGTCTAATCAAAACTCGATTTATAGTATAACAAGCAGTACATATAGAATCAGCCCAAAAATGTCTAGCTATTGAATATTCACTCAACACGGTTCTAGTTATCTCTTGAAGAATTCTATTTCTTCTCTCAACTACACCATTCTGCTGAGGAGTTCTAGGTGCTGAGAAATTGTGAGTAATACATTTTTTTACTAAAAAAAGTTTCAAAATCAGAATTTTGAAATTCTCATCCATTATCACTATGAATAGTTTTCAATGAAAGGTTTTTATCATTTTTAACTTGAGCTCTATAAATTTTGAAATAAGAAAAAGATTAAGATTTCTTTGCTAGAAAATAAACCCAAGTAAATCTAGTGTAATCATCAACTAGAACAATCACATAGTATTTTCCTCCAATACATCCAGTTTGTGTTGGACCAAAAAGATCCATGTGAACTAACTGAAATGCATCCGTTTTTGAGACTTCACCGATCAATTTAAAACTAGATTTATGTTTCTTTCCATATTGACAAGGATCACAAACTTTAGAGGAATCAAATCTAAGCTCTGGTAGATCCTTAACTAGTTTCTTCTTAGTGATTTTACATAGGTTTCTAAGGTTACAATGACCTAGTCTTCTGTTCCATAAGCAGAAATGATCTTCCATTGCACTTAGGCAAGGTAAATCTTGGCTCCTGGGGTCTTCTAAATTTAATGTCTAAACATTCTCATGCCTATTGGATGAGAGAATAAATTCTTCCTTTGAATTGTGAACTAAGCACTTATCATTCCTAAAATTCACAAGGTAACCTTAATCACATAACTGACTTATGCTAATGAGTTTGTGCTTAATACCATTAAGAAAAAGAACATTTTAAATCAATGTTTTTCCTAAAAGAACAATATTACCAATACCAACAATATCTCCCTTATCATTGTCTTCGAAATTTACCTTTCCTCCTTTCGTTTTGATAATCATTTCAAAATAGCTTTTGTTACCAGTCATGTGCTGGGAACATCCACTATCCATGTACCATGTATTGTTGCTGGTACTCTCTTTATTTTCTTGAAATCAAGAAGAGAATTAGTCTTTCGGAATCCAAACTTGTTTTGATCTGATATTTCCAGATAACAAAATTTTAGGTACCCACATCTTTTTAGAAAAGTAAGCTTTGTGAAATCCTAGATATTGGGTTTTGTTTAAGGAACAATTCTTTGCCCAGTGAACACCACATTGACACTTAGTACAAAATGGGGCACTTTGAGGAACAAAATAATTGTTACTAAAAATTGGTTTTTCCTGGGTATAACCAAATCCGGATTTATTTCGTATAGGTCGTATTTGAAAATAAATTTTTTCAAAATTTTCCTTATTGTGGGCAATGTTTGATAAAAAATTCTTTAAGGAAGAAATTTAGAACATGAGTTTTATAACAATTTTTTTATCTTCAAAATCATTAGTTTTAGAACTAGATCTAGGCTCAAGGACACCTTTCATAGAATTTACTTTTTCTAACTCTTTAGAAAGTTTATTCTTCTCAGAACATACTTCCTCAAGATTTTTTGAAATACTTTCAAAATCAGCATTTTTCATATCAAGATCTTTAGAAAGATCTGATATCTCTTTTGTAAGAATATTATTCCTAGATTTTTCCTTATCAAGTATTTTATTGAGTTTGGAATTTTCAATTTCAAGAAGTTCAGCAAACCTAGAAACTTCTTCATAAGTTGGTAAAGTATTTTCTTCATTAGAAGATGATTCTTCATCAGAAGAGTTATAATACTTACTATCATTAGAATTTAAAGAAACATTGGTCAATGATTCATCATTTCGTACCTTATCCATAAAAAAATGATTATCTATAGGTAATCTAGCTATAAGACCAAGATTCTTCTGTCCTGAAGATTCGTAATCAGAAGATTCATCTGAAGAGTCACCACCACTGGCACTCCAGGTATCATTTCCTTTCAGATCTTTCTTAGATTTGGCTTTATAATACTTCTTTATGTTCCTGTCTGAATGCCTTTCTTTCCGTTCTTTCTTTCTGAGCGAAGAGCAATCTGGTCTAATATGTCCAGCTCTCTTGCATTCATAACATGTTACTTCTCTATATTTCCTATATTTCATTTCCTTCTTCTTATACTTGGATTGGAAATTTCTTGGGCCAGCTATCATGTTCATCCTTCGAGCAAGATTTGCTAACTCATTTTCTGAGATTTCACTTTCACTGGATTCAGATTGAACAACTATCTTCTTAGACTTGGATCTGTTTACTCTCTCAGGAGTCTTAACTTTCATATGATTTGATGTTGTTGTAAAAGCAACAGTACCATTTCCATTTTTCTTCTGGATGTTATCAGCATCTCTCTCCATTCTTGTTTCATGTTGGAGAAGAGTTCCAAATAATTCATTAAGAGAAATTTGAGTAACCTTCCTGTTATCATCTATAGCAGTTCTTTTGGATTCCCACTCATTGGGCATAATATCAATTATCTTATCCACAAGTGCTTCATCATCTAACTCTTTCTCTCCCATAGACTGTAAACTGTTTACAATAGTCATAAATATCTGTTGAACATTATATATTGGTTCACCATAAGGAAAATTGAAGCAATGGTATTCAGCTCTAAGCATAGCTCTCCTAGTTTCAATCACATTAGAAGTTCCAAAGTGTGTAACTTCTAACTTCTTCCAGATACAATTAGCTGCTTCACAAGAAGAAATTTGGCTATATATATTTCTAGTCATTGTACAAAGTAAGTTATTGCGTACCTTATAATTGAGTTGATACTCTTTCTTTTCTTGGTTAGTAAAAGTTCTAACTTCCTTATCAGGAATTTATAATCACCAGTATGTATAACGACGTTGTCCACTCCAGTATTGATAACAAAAGTCTTCATCCGATCTCTCCAGTATTCAAAGTAATTACCATAAAAAATTGGTGGTCTTGTAGGATTTAGATTATGAATAGAACCAACGTTAATTCCTGTCATACTAAAAACAACATTCGGCACACAAACCTGTTAGTAGAAAAAGTTTTTAAAAACAATTTTTGGAATGAGAAAATTCATAATGAGAATGTTTAGAATGAGAAAGTGAGCAAGAAAAACTTATACGTGAGTACAAGTATTTCAGAGACCTCCTTTGATACCAATTGTAGGATCGAAATAATGATGTAGATGCTAAATATACAAGAGGGGGGGGTATTGTATACTTTAAAAATCCCTTTTAAAAAAGGAATGAGCTATGTTTAACAAAGTTAAACTAAGAAAATTCACAACACCTCTAACACCAAATGAAAACATGGAAAAAGGAATGAAGTTATAAACTTCAAGTCCTATGTAGTTTCTTAAAACTGAAAAGAGATTCCGAAAGTAGGTTCCGGAAATAGGGTTCCAAAAATTGAAACTTAACAAAAGATTACAATATGAGATTCTACCTTAAAGCGTATAGAATCTAAATGAAACAGAGTACAAGTAAGGAAGTATAAGAAAGTTATAATTTCCTTATAATACAAAATTCAATAGAAACAAACAAGTAGTAAAACTACAAGTAACAAGATATAAGTCTTTTAACCCAAAAAGAAGTGTATCCAAAAACCTTGGATAAAGGTCCATTGATTTATACTTTCAAGAAAGTCTGTCTTACCCACACCAGGGTAATCCCTTGATATGAAGATTAGAGTCTCTGTCTTGCTATCCCCGCCAGCATTCAACTTCAAGGAAGTTGGAACCTCTGTCTTCCTCAGCAAGGAAGCCCTCAAACTTCAAGGTAGTCGACACATCTGTCTTCCTATCCCCGGATGTCCTCGAATGTAATAACCAACATTCGGAGCCGCACGAAGCTTTGAGAGTTAATAAGATCCTCTCTATCTAAATATTACTTCAAGCATGTAATCACATGAGTCGAAGATCAGTCAGACTTTCAGCATTTCAGCATTGAGCTCTTTCAAATGAGCTCCTATTTATAGGAAAGGTCAACCTCCTTTCTAACGGTCATATTTTCCTTAAAAATCGAAGGGACCTTTACACGTGTAACTTAACCAACGATTAATTTATAGAAAAATAGACGACGTCGTTTTATAACAAAACAAGTGAAACAGAATGTACGACATCGTTTAAAGTCTAACTCAAAAGTTCAGAGTGAAGGTTCAGAGTGTAAACAAAAATAATTTTTCGGAGTCTAAATAAATTCGGAGTGTTTAAAAAAAATAATTAGATTCTGTTTAATAGGTGAATTCAGAATGAGAATTCGCAATGAGAATTCTTCAACAGAATTCACAATGAGAATTCATCATCAGAATTCACAATGAGAATTTATCATCAGAATTCGTAATGAGAATTCGTCATCAGAATTCATAATGAGAATTCATCATCAGAATTCGTAATGAGAATTCATATCCAGAATTCGAAATGAGAATTCATCATCATAATTCGTAATGAGAATTCGTCATTAGAATTCGTAATGAGAATTCATCATCAGATTTCGTAATGATAATTCATCATCAGAATTCGTAATGAGAATTCGTATCCAGAATTCGGAGTCGAACTTTATCAAAGTTCATATCAAGAATTCAGAATGAAACTTCATTACAGTTCTCGTCTGGAATTCGGTACATAAAACAGAATGTTTCATACCAAAGTTTCAAATGATTCCGAGAATATAGAAATGAATCCGAAACTTATACTTAAGAAATATATGAATGAAAATATGATGAGGAAAATTTTCCTTACAAAAGCGATCTTCCTTATAAAAGCGATTCTCTTTATAAAAGCAATTTTTTTATAAAAGCAATTTTCCTTATAAAAGAAATTTTCCTTATAAAAGAAATTTTCCGTATAAAAGCAATTTTCTTTATAAAAGCAATTTTCCTTAAAGAAAGGTGTTTGTGATTTTGAAAACAAGAAGGAATGGAAATTTCATAAGGAAAACCTTATTGACTCAACACCTATCTCTAAATATCCTCTACAAAATAGTTAGATATGAAAATCTATAACAATGAGAGGTATAAAATGTGTAGTTTTGTTTCCGTCCATCAAAAAAAATACATGATTTCAACCTTATTAGAGGTATAATATCCCCCCATTCCCTTCATTAATGATTTTATGATGAATATTAATTATTTATAAAAATTATATGATATCTATTTGACATGTGGAGAAAAAATATGCCAAGATTGTTGAAGTAGAAATTTTATTGCCAAAGTGTATCTTCATCTTCTTCCAATTTTCATCATTCATTAACATCCATAAAGAGTATAGTTTTTTATATTATTTAATTAAAATTTGATAATTAGAGCCTAATTTATAATCTATTTGGAATTGTATTGTTTGGAGGTGTTTATCTTTGGATATTCGTTATTTACTGAAGGTTAGCTAGTTCAATAAGATCATTCATCTTCCAATTTTGAATTATTTGTTTTGGCCTCAAAATGATCGATTTAGCACATGTTCCATTTGTAAAAAATTAATCCCATGAGAAAATGGATCCAGAAATCATACATTTTCCATGATTGGATTAGTATGGAAAAGTTAATCCTAGAATACCAAAGTGATATAAACTGTAAAAATTATATAATTAATAAATTTTAACGAGTTTGCTCATATCCATCATTAATATAAAAATGACTTAATCTAAATAAAATTAATGCATTTTTGGAATATATTAATTAAAATACAAGTAAAAAATAATTAAAATATCATATCTATTAAAACCCATGTTATTGTACCACATTTTATATATGTATAATATTATTGAATAAATCCATGTATCATATCATGACATGAATCATCTCTCTATTTTATATAAATCATGCCTTTTCATGTCGTTTCCATTACAACACATGGATACTAACTTCTTTAGGATACATGTAATTAGAGTATGACATGATTCTTCATCCATATTTATTATATCAGGGTCTCTATGATTTTATAAAAAATATCCATCAAAAAATGGCATGAGGTGAATCAAATAGTTGTTGAGATATGTCCTTCAATACAGCCATGGAATATCATATTATCAATCACATTTTATTATTGTTTATATCTATGCAAATCCCTATATATCCAAGTTATTGTCTCCATAAGTCTTTTATATATCACACATGAGTCCTAGAAATGACTCTTATGTATGTTCCTGAACAAATATTACATACAACATTAAACAATAGAGTAATTTTTAAAATTCCTCAAATTTTTGGGTTGATTATTATGTATAAAAGGTGTATTTCATTCTTTTTAATGATTTATACACATTATTAGAAGTTACATTTATGCATTCCAAGCCTATTTTATTTATCCCAAAAAATAAAAAATACATTTTTACATGTCAAAATTATGATCAATGCTTTTTCTATTCTTCATTAGAAATCTATAGATGACCATTTTAAATTCTAGTGTGATATTTATGAAAATAGCATCTTTTCCATTTCTCAATAGTATATTAACATTATGAATCCATTTGAAAACCTTTTCAGATACATGGATTTATTCATGACCTTTTCATATTATTTTTCAATTATCTCTTCTAGATTTAAATTTTCATATTCCAAATTATATAACCCTAATATCCCCCAATTTTTTTTCATCATTCCAGAATGACATATATTTTAGACAGATAATTCTTTAAAATCCTCCATCCACTTTCAGTCATCACTAGCTCTTATTGAAACAAAAATTCACAACATTTTACTATGTAAATAAATCCTCCTATTCTAATGTAATATCGAAAAGAATTATTATTTACCTCATACTCTACAACCATATTTTTCACTATTATAATTTTTTTACATAAATAATTATTGTCAAACAATCTGACACTTAATCTCATGGTTATAATTGAGAGTCAGTTTTGGTTTAAATTTTTTTTATCATGGATTCATGATTATTATTATTGGGTAAGGGTATTTCTATAGGTTAATATCACTTCAATTCATCCAAGTTATTCCTATATGGTATACATCAAATCATCAATAGTCTCGTCACATTAAAAAGTATTAATTCATTTTTTATTAATATATGAGGTTTTATTTAATCTCATTTGCGAATTTATAGTTCCTTGCTTATAGGAATAACACCATAAATACTTGGATGTAGTGTTCCATGGTTATGTATTCTTATGTAATATTTCATTTTGGTGTATTAAATGTGTTTATGACCTTCATATTGGGTTGATTAGGATGATTAATAAGGTACAAATTTATAAAATGACTTATGGGAGATTTTTTTGTGACATAATACCCTTTTCCAAACTGTGATCCACATTATTCTCATGAAATAAATTATCATATGCTTTGAGGAAAAGGGGTTTCAGGGGGGATATTTCATCAAACTCTTAAAATTTGGGCTAATTTCATCCTGATTAATCATTATCACACAATGACATAGTGTTTTCAATAGTTAACTATTAATTTTAATATTCGTATAAAATTCAATCGATTTACACCATCTTATTATGAACCCTTGGCATATGTGGGGTCATTTCAAGGAATCGTGGTTACTATGATTTATCTCTAGGCCTTTTATTTTAGTTACAACTTCTTAAATCCAATGTATACTTAATACCATTTTCAAAAATTCATTCTTACCTTATTTTTTTCATGCTATGGAATTAATATTTATTAAATTTTTTGGATTCTACATCAATTATTAATGATGGTTTCATAATGGGGTTATGTTCATAGAATTTTTTGGTTCTTTATGTGTACTTTTTTGCTGTTCTTTGTCCATCATCCAATAATTAATTGATTATCTTTAATGATTCTTTCTATAGTATGAGATATAAATTTAGTATTATATTAATATGTGTGAGTGTGAGATTAGCATGATTTTGTTTTAAATGGGTAAATATTTGGGACTATTTTAATAAAGAAAATGATCCAAAATCAATGAAAATTAAAGGGAATGTATGTTTCAAATGTGATTAGGACTATGTTGTTGTTATTACATTATGTTATTTCATAAATTTTGTGGCGATCATTCCCAATGATTTTATTATTTTA
Source organism: Viscum album (assembly GCA_963277665.1). Classification (NCBI taxonomy): domain Eukaryota; kingdom Viridiplantae; phylum Streptophyta; class Magnoliopsida; order Santalales; family Viscaceae; genus Viscum; species Viscum album. Next base: position 1,956,494,942 of record OY728125.1, read on the forward strand.
ATGTAATTATTAAATTTTTAATAAATTTAATTATTTTTAAATGAAAATGATATTGATCATGTCATTTATAATTTTCAACACAATTTCTTAAATTTGTTTAATATGTTAGAGATTTTATTTGAGTCCATTTTTTCTTTATTAAACACTTTATGTGGTAACCAGATTTTTATATTTGATTGTTTCTAAAAAAATTAATTATTGATTCCAATTATTAATGATGTTAATAAAATATGATTTTTTAGAATAAATATTAGTGGTTGACAATCATCAGTACGTTTTTTCTTTTAGACTATATGCATTAGTTATTGAAATGTCGATTGTTTATTAAAATTTATTTCTACTCGTATTATGATTTTTCAAACATATATTTTAAACTATTATATTCTTCATTTCAATTTCAATTTAATCAAAATTATAGGTTGGTCAAAAATGAGAGGGTTGACCTATTTTTTATATTATTTATCTATTTTATTAATGTGGTTCATTGTATGGTGGTATGGTTTATGTGGAATTATATTAGGGATGATATTGTGGATGATGGATTGAGTTATAATTATTCCTTACCAACTAAGTTTATTTTTAAATAATTTTTTATTTGAATTGATGTTTTTTTCTTACTTAAATTTTGGAATTACCTAAATTAATGTACGTATAGAAGTGTCTTACATCCCATTGTTCTGGAATTTTAAATAGATTATGAACTAAGAAATAATAATTTTCTAAGAGAAATAAATAATAATAAAATGAATTCATTACTACATGATTAAATAAATATATATATATATATAATGGAATAATATAAAATTATTTGATATGGATAAGAATCAGGGTGAGTAATTAAAGCGATGGATCATGTAATTAATGTGGTCTCAGGACGTTTAAAATATGATGTCAAATATAGTACATTGACATGTGATAATGATTTGTAATTGAAGATGTGATGTTTTATAAGGGTTAGTAAAAAACTAATTATAAAAAATAAGTGATAGTAATAGATGTGGATTGTTTTTCTACACATAAAATAATGTTATAACCCTAGAGGTTAGAGTTGGTAGTTGAGTTTTAATGTAGATATTTTTTCATAAATAATGAGTTAGCTTCTGTTGGTTTCCTTATGATGGTTTGACTGCTATTAACCATTCAATACCATTTTATATTTATGTATCCCCATTAATAAATTCAGATAACATGACCAATTCATATACATGGATTTGGGTTCTGGTTTTCATTCTAGTATTTAGGTTCTCAAGAATAAATATGGTGGACTACTCCCCCTACCCCACTCTATCTTCTACATATAGTTTTGTATTTTTCAATGTCTAAGTAATGAAGACCTAATGTGATTGGATCTGTATTTATACAGGCTACTGTGGCTCATATTTTTTATACAAATTTATATAAGGTTTGTTTTGGATTATTGTTATTTTGTGTACACCTATACAAGTTATAATAGATTACAGTCATTAAATGATTATTTATACACTAGAAGTAATGGATTCACGTGTACTGTGTTTTTAAATAAGATACAATGGATATAAAATTTACAATGGGGTTATAGGGTATGATGTATTTTCATATGTGATTTTAGTTATTTTTTACGTGATTTTATGTATATATAGTGTGAAATATTTGGAGTGATAGAGCACCAAGATATTTTATATTGGTGTTTAGGAAGACCAGTTCAGTGGTAAAGATAATGTGGGCTACCATTCATTTAATTTATGTTTTCAATGATATTTTCCAAAAATCAATGCGATATTTGGTGGGTGATCCTTGGAGAGTATGGGAATATAATTGACTTGGTCTGGTAATGAGATGTTTTCACTGTTATCCTACTAAATCTTTAGTATGCTTCTTTTACATTTTCATAATATGTTTTTTGGGGATGATCATACTATGTATACATGTATACTCACTAATATATATATATAACATAAAAAATATTGAGTTTATGATTGATTTTGGCCAAGCTACCTTGAGGGTATTGTTCGTGGAATGCTGGTGAAGTAGGATATCTACGTTATCCATTTTTTTGTGGTATTTATTCATTTTTAGTATTTCTATCTTAAATTTTCATTCTTTTGGATTGGTTTATTTATATAATGATTTTTATTGATGGATCATTATCTCCTTCTAAGAATTATAACGTTAATGCATCTCATATGTCTGTTTTAAATACCATTAGTGGTGGTCTCTAACAATTGGCTTATTAAAGATGAGTTTAAGGTATCACCCTTTTTATCATTATTGGATTGGGAGGGGTACCTATTAGGGTGGTCCAATACATGGTGGGACTTATAATTAATATTTATTTGAATAAAAATTATTTAGTGATTTAAATAATTATTTTTTTTTCTTTTTAATGAGGTCACACATCATTTATCCAGGGGATGAAATGGTTTCCCCTCTCCATCCTTTATCACTTTATTATTCTCCCTTTAATGAAAGATCTATCAATGTATGGAACCATTATTTGTATTTATTTTTACTTGGGAGTTTCATAAGTTGGATTAAGTATCATCTTTTCACTTTGGTGGTTATAATTTTCATTTATGTCGTGTCTTGGTGGTTGATCACTAATTTAGTAATTTTTATATGTTTCGTTATTTCTACCATTTAATATTGAATTAATGGGTTATCATAGATGGGTAGGACCCTATTAGTCATATTCATGTGATCTATAACAAATCCTAGTTGTTTATTCTCATTTCATGTGATGTGAGATATGTGGTCCTGGAACCCATGTACATTTAACCCTAAATAAATCTAAATTGTTTCCCATAATCTTATTTAATATAGGTACAGATTATTATTGTCACTATAAATCCTTTTGTTACTATAGCTAGATTATATGGATTTCAATTTCCATTATCATAATATAATATGTGTTTACATAAATTTAGGGACTCCAATTAGTTTTCCTTTGAGTTTTATATTGATAGGATTGACCAAGATTAGTTTGATTAGCACTTGTTGATATAGGGGAAGTATGTATTGGTGTTGTCATCACTTTGTATGAACCCTATGGAATTTAATTGTTTTCATTTAACAATGGGTTAGTTTAATTAAATTGGTCTGAGTGTTCATCCCCCACAAGATAATAGAAATTGGTGTGTTATGCATCATTTATAATTATGGGAGTTTTTCATGTGAGTTAAAATCATTATATAAATATTATGATGTTTTTTAGATGATATTACAACATCAAATAAAATATTGTGATTTGATTATTTTAAAAAAAACATGATTATGATCTGTTATATTTTTTAGATATATTTATTATATTATATTCACTCAATGTTTCTCATGGATTAATAAGGGATGACATGAAATCCTATGAAACATTTCACCTGATATGTGACACTATCGACTCATGTCTATATATTTGGCACTGTGATTCACTGCTCCCATTGCTAAGATATAATTCCCACATCAAATTTATTATCTATGTAGTTGGGTGTGATGAGAATTATGATGTGGTTGGTATATATGATAAAATTGCAATGGAAAGGGGAAATAATGGCCATGGGACCCTAATGATATTAGGGATGAGACAATAATACCTTGAATTTACTATTATCCATGGAAGAGGGACATAATTAAGAGGTTGATAGACTTCCATGAAAGAGTAATTGATGTCTATAAGAGTGTTCATTCTTATAAAATGTGATACCTTTTCACTCATGTGACTCCTCATGTTTATTTATGTCATACCCAATTAAGAGTCACCATGACTATGGTTGTTATTACCCTCTTGAACATACTATAGGGTCATGATACCCTCTAATATATGTTGACACCAAGATTTGATTCCCAGGAATGTGATTGTTCTTCTAGATGTGTTTTCCATATATTGATGATTATGTTACCCATTAGAAATTATTCACTCAACTTAAGAAATATTATTTTAATGTACTACCCTTGTATTGGTGCTCTTTTCACCAAATGGAAGATATTCGCTCAGTTATAGATATTCCATTAGGGCATAATACCCATATGTTTTTCATTATTTTTTAATGGTTTTTTGTTCCAATTGAATATTACATTCAAAAGTTTTCCGAATAGATTAATTGGTGATATATTTTTTGAAACCCCAAAACCTATCAATGTAGGTTTAGTAACACCCATGTGATTGAGTTTCACATATATTAGTGACATATGTATCATTATTTTCATTGCATGTTTACATTCTTTTGTAGCATGTAACATTGTACTTGTACTTATGACAATAGATTTATTTATAAAACCATTGGTAGTGGAAAAATAAGATATTCGCAAAACTGTTTCAGTGACTGTGGATACTTGGGAAAAAATCATGTTTTAATGTGTAGTTAGCATAAAATGCTATGTACTTGATGGTTGATCTCTGTATTGGAATGATCCAAGAGTTATCTACATTTCATGACTTCAAGAAAATTTTCTATTATTTCATATTTTATTTATTTATTACGATATGTAGATGATCTAACTATGATATATATTATTTATATCATATTTTACTTTATGAAATTATTTCTATATAATTATTTATAGCATGGAATGTGTTGCTTATAATATAATGGAATTTGGTTATGATGTTAACTTTTATTTTTTCCATACATTGTGGTGTTTTCAAATTTATTTTTCTTCTTCTATGATTTTGGATATATGTACCATAGAGAGTATAGTCTCCCAACTTTATATATAGGACCTCATCACTGGTTAGTCTCATGTAGCATAAATGGATGTGTGATTAAGGTATGTCCCACTAGATCTGATCCCAATTTAGGGATACCGAATCAAGGGTACTATAATCATGTTTTCCACGAGACATAAGATACATAATTTTCCTAATAATCTCATAATATTCTAGTTGAGAAATTCTATATTAGTATTTGAAAATATTATACAACCAGAAGCACATAGAAATAAATTGATAAATTATAAAAAAATTCAATCCTCTTTAACTCCTTTTATATATATTTATATTGGAAAAAATAAATCTACTATTCCTAAAATTTTAATGCATAATATATCATTTTTTCTACATGTGTCTTTTAAATCAACATTTTTAGAAAACATATTCTTGAACATGTTTACTATAATTTTTATGTTCAAAATATAAACTTGTAATTAATGTTTAAACAAACAAAAACATCGTAGTTATTATGGATTATACTATAAACATATTTATTAGATTTGTTGAGTATAAATACATTTGATAAAAATAAATCATTTAATTTCTCCTTCTAGGGTTTTGGATATTTTTTTCTATATTAGGACCATAAAATTTCAAAACATGTTTACTTTCATAGATTCTATAAATCATTTGGGTTATATATATATTTTTTCATTTAAATAACAATATCAATATTATATTTAAAATATATTTTCTTAATGTTCTCTTCTATATATATAAGATAATATAGTAAGGATTATAATAGAATAATTCTATCCATATGAGCAAATTTATTGAAATAATCGATCCCTGCATTTTTAGTAAACCACATACATACCAATCTAGATCTACATTTTTCGTTTTTATTGTCTATAACCAATGTAACATAACCAAATAACTATTACATGATTTATAATAATAATTCACATTAATATATTTATATAATCTTTTAGGTTTATAGTTTTAGATAATTAGGAAAAACAATTACATAAAAGGGTTGATATTTTCACCAAGTGTATATTTTATCCACAAAAATAGGTTATTTTAATTACAATATTATTTTATTCATTTAATCTTTTCTTCATTAAGGATGTGTCACTATTACCCATAATATAATTCTTAAACAGAAAAAAATTCCTATTAAAAAATTTGAAACATTTAGATGAGAAAAAAATCTTATTATGGGATTTTAAAATATGAAATTCTTTAGTCCTTTTTAAAATTAATGAAACCCCATAAATAAATTTTCTTTTTACATAATAAACATTGAGCTAAAAATAATTACTAAATTATATTGAAGATGAATATAAATACTATTGTTTTCACGAATTTATTTTAAGAAATAATAAAAGAAAATTCATAATTTTAATACATAGGAAAAATGAGAACTACAAAAAACAAATCGTTCACTTTTAGAAGATTATAATAATTCCTTCACCCAGAAGTTTATTCTCTAACCATATGAAATTAAAACATTTACTTTAAAACTCATATCATACATTGTAAAAAATTATATATACCATGGAAAATTATCCTTACAATCACCCTTAAAATAACCCTTTTAATGGAATACACATCATTATAAATTCTAATATATCACGTTGGAGTAACCTAATTCAAGTTAATTATTTCACTATATTTAATGCATTAGCAAGATGCATATGGATCTCCCTTCATCCAAGATATAATAGGATCAACTATCATTCAATTAAAAAATATTATATTATTTTAAAACCATGTAAACCTATAAATGAATGATGATAATAGATAATTATTATTATAATGGAAATAATAGGTCATGTTATAAACATTAAAAAATAGTATTTCTCACTTTGGTAAAAAGTGTCAAATTTAACATGTATATAATAATTTTAAAAGATAAATTTATAAAAACAGTATAAAATATCAAGGATATATGAAAATTAATTCAATAAAAACATTAAATTATAATTAATAACATTATTGAATCATTTATAAGAGTAGAAATGGGGGAGAAAAATATTTTCAAATATTTTAAAAAAAAATTAAAAAAATTCCAAAACCTTGTATCCTGACTCACCACACACACCCATTAATTTATTGAATAATAAAATTATATTAATTTTATACATACTTAATATAATTTTTTTTTGTTTTTATTCTCATAATCTATTTTATTTCATGTATTACAATATCTTATATATTTACAATATGTTTCAATTTCATGTTGTATATTCTGGGGTTTTCTCTCTATAACCTCAAAATAACAGTAGTTTGTTGAACATTTGAAAAGGATAAATGGTTCCATTTTCAATATAATTGTTAATAAGTTACAATTAAAATTTCAATATATTATATATAATTTTATATCTATTCTTGTAAGGTAGTCATGAAAAATGGATCACATAATATAATAGAGGCGATAATCTACATATATATATATGAGTGACATTATCATTGTCCAATATATATAATTGTAAAAATATAAGTAATATATTATATTTTTAGAATGATAATGTTTTTTAACATATCATACATTAATAATGTATATATTTAGAACAATTCATGTCTTTTAGTGATGGAAAATCGAATGCATGGCTTTATGCATATGGAAATCCACGTTCACATGTCTGATGTTTTCATTTCTAATGGGTTGGAAAAGTCGATGAAAATTATTTTTAACATTAACATAATAAAAAATCATTATTTATAGAAATTTATTCTATTATATAATATTGTGTATGTTAGGTTTAAAGGACGTTTAGGAATAAATAAATGTGAAAGAACTTAGTTAGGGGTTATACATGTTCTTTGGAAAACCACCTTTGGATTAAACATTATAAAATATAATTAGATCTTATATATTTATATATACCTAGAATATGTGTCAATGGATTTTAATATTGAGTTTTATATTCCGTTTCTAAACTATATTTCCAAATGACTGTGAATAAGTGAAGAGATAAAGTTCCCTTTTATAAGCAGGGTGAGTGACACACTTATAAATATTCATATATTTTTTTAAAATTATAAATATGTAAATTAAGGGAAATTATTACTAAATAAAACCAAATTCCAAGATATGGTGAAAAAATTAAAACTAAACTCCTATAATAATAAATAATAAAATAATTTATACCCCATCACTTAGTTTCCACCTTAATTAACCCATTTTAACTATTAACATAAAACTAATTTTTACCATGGTAAAAATACCTTATGAAATAAATAAAATTAAAAATATTAATATATAATATCCTCTGGATTCCAAATAGAAAATCCATTTTTAATGATTAAAATTTTACAATATTTAAAAATTATGTTTAAGATAAGCACACAAAACGCAACAAAAAGTATTTTTTTTAGAAAAATGTGTTTTTATACTTATAAGTGATTTTTTACCAAAATTAAGTATAATTAAAATTTATGTTTAATTAATTAGATTTTTTTTAAATAAGTATTAATTATTTTTATTTAAATTAAATCCCAAAAATAGTCGTACATTTTTTCTAAATTAAAAGAAACATTAATTTTTTTTAAATGATAATTTTCACCATTCACCAAAAAATTAATCATTAAATAAAAATAAAAATAAATTATCCATAAAGAGATATTATATACTAATATAAAATGGTGTTACTTTAAATAGAAATAACTTTCAAAAATTATGAATTTTAATTTTTAAATAAAATCATATAATTTATGGAAAAATATTTGGTGGGAATAGAAATTGTGTCCTCACAATTGTAATCAACAGTTAAACATGTGATGGTATTTTTCCCTCATAGTTTTTTATTATTTAAATTTTTTTCTTCCATCATATATTTATTATATAATTCCATAACCAAGTAGGATACCTTATTCCAATGAAATAAATCTTTGTGATTTAAAATAGCAACAATATTTTCCACATAATAAATATTCTCTTTAAACTATACTCTTTTAGGATTCGAAACCGAATACTCATCAAAAACATAATTATTTAAAAAGGGATCATAAAAAACAAAATGTATCTCAGTTATAAATATTGTATGTGCAATAAATATAAAATTGAACCAAATTTTTATAATTTCAAATATAAAAATATATTTTTTGTTGAAAATTACCTACCTTCCAAATTGAAAAACACTTTCCATTGAGTTACTTTAAGAAAAACAATATCTCTTACCTCAAAGAATTGATCTTTAATCTAATTACATATCTAACTATTATTCCTTATAAAAGATAACATTATATAGTGTTGAATAATATATTCCTTATAAACTATATCTTCCACAAATTATAGTTCCAAACACATTCTCTCATAGACTTATTTTTAATATGCATTATTTCAACACCGCTTTCCATAGAATGCCACAAAATGTGTCCTCAGAATATTGGAATTAAAAGTGTTATTATATTTAAGTTACCATAAAAAAATATTTTTATACCAACTTAAATAATAATCCAATGATAAATAATTAATTATATCTTCTAAAGTCATAATTTTTCACATTAATTATCCACCAAACTAATGATGAAAAGTTTTACATAATGTAAATTCAATACTGAGTGATTACAAAAATACTTTTCAAAAATTTATTGTAAATTAGGGGTCATTATAAGATATAATATAGGTAGGGAATATATTTAATCTGACTATTTAATTAACATAATGTTTATCAATTTAGTCGAGTGAAACATTATCTTGAATGGGATGATAATGCAAATAAAATCAAATGATAAAAAATATAACAAATCAATTTTTTCCCTAAATATGTATTTAAAAATCCAAACATGAAATTCAAATATATATCATTGATTTTTTTTGGGAAACATAAAATTATGAATATACCATTTTGTAGTTTTTTCTCAACTTAAACCTATTTATCAGTTCAATAATTCATGATAAATGTAGCATTATTATTTTATATTCTTCCCTACGAGTAATATTTACTAAGGTATATATACAAAATAAATTTGAAAATATTAATATAAAATGGATTGTTTTACAACTTTCTCAATAATTATTTATTTAAATAAAAATCTCGTGGAACACATATCTTCTTTGAAAATCACATAATAGCTTATTTTTCCACATTTTGATTTAGAAAATTTCATTCCTTAATCATTTCTACCTTTCCAGTAGATTAAAATTTACATTAATGTTAATGAGGCCTCGGGATATTTGTCTCAGTCCATTGATGGTTCACTTCATTTCACAAATCTACTAGGGTTTTCTTTGATATTTAGGTATGATTTAATAGAATAGTGTCATAATTATAGTTTGTTCACACATCCTTGAGAAATTAAGAAGCTTTATAACTTGATACTGAATTGTGAAATAGTAATTGGGAGATGTTTTATTTATTTCAATTAATCTAAATGTTATGTCTGTTGATGAAAGTTGGTGTATTTGATGATAGATGAGTATGTTTACTAATCTGAGTAATATTCTATATGGGTTTGGATAACTGATGGTTCTTCCATTCCCTAGGAGGTTATTTCTCTCATCAACCAGGTTAGTATTAATGATGTATCTCACCTAGAGTTCTATAAGATTAACATTTCCTTTAATGGTGTTGTGTCCTTGAGAGATTGGTCTTAGTTTTTTTATTTTTCTCTCCATTCCACAAAGCTACAATGGTTTCCATCGATCTTGAGGTAAGATCTAATAGAAGAGTATCATTATTATAGTTTTTTCATGCATCCTAGAGAAATTTAGATTATTTATACCTTGAGGGGTCTGTATTGGTGGCCCATGAAGAGTTATGTTGTGGTGGATATTATTTTTTGATGTTTGAACAACTATATAATCAATCTTGAGAATCATAGAACAGCTGGGTATTTTAATAGTTTTCACATCCCATTTTGAAAGCATGATGAGATCTCAATGGGATTTTGGGTTTTTCTACCTCATCTCAGAGTGTGAAGGATTTAATATGGGGGATTATAAATCATATGAGGATATAAAACAATTTTCATCCCATTATGACATTATCAAATTTAATGTGACAATTATTATTTTGTGTTCGAGTGAAAATATAGCTTCATGGAGTTACCTTAGTGATATTTTTATATGAGGATGTACATTTTAATTCATGATTATATAATAGAATCCATGAGAATTTGGTAATCCATTTGATATTGAGCACTATGTATCACCCAAATATGAATTCTCATTATATGTAGACCATACCAACTCTTGAGGATATGTTGCAAGCCTGTATGCTAGATTTCAATGTTTCATAGGAATAGAATATATCATCGCCTCTATTTTATTAAAAAAAATTAATCAATCCTTGAACATGATTATCCCTTTTAGGTGTTGTATGAGTATCCATTATAGTCCTTGTTTTGCTGGGAAGAGGTGTTTTAGTGTTACTTATTGGCACTGTGTCTCATCCAAAAGAAAATAAATATAGTATGTATGATCAAAAAAATGTAAGACATATCTCATAGTAACCATAATTCATATAGTGGTCAAATCTATCACCCATTGGAATTTTAGGTGAGTGGTCAATTGTTTCTTTTGAAATTTATTCGATTAGGGAACTACCATTTTTGAATGTAAGGATAGTCGGAACCACGTTATGGAAACCCATTTAGAGTTATGGAACATCTTACAACTTCAAACTATCAGTATGAGATTTCCCTATGGATAAGATCAATACATGAAATATTTCATGTTTCCTAGTTAAAGAGATACCACCTAGACCAATCTCTTTTCCTTGAGTGGGAAGATCAAGTGTATGATCTTAACACCACCAATTTGGAGTAGCATGTTCATATCGTATATTATTAGAATATGGTTCTCTACGGTAAGAATACCTCTTTTGTTTTTCTCTCTATTTTCAAGATGGATATAACTATGAGACATGGGAGTGAAAATATATAATAAGGGAGAAGTATCCTTATTTGTTTTCTTAAATGGACGTATGAGTACATTTTAGGGGTATAATGTGGCATAGTGGGGAGTTAGTGGCACCCATCAGGACATTAGTACATCTAATTTTTTCTTTTATTTATCATTAGTTTCAGTTTCGTGAGTTTCTATGTTTTTATGGTCATAAATTGGAGTTTTGGGGGAGACACGCCAGGGCCCATGGTCAACATACGATTTATCTCAACATGTAGCTAACCATGTGAGGGGTGATATGTTTCACCAAGATGTATTTCACATGGTTTGAGAATTGTTTTCAAAATAGTTTAATCCCAAGGGATAACACTTTGGGTTGTTTTAGTGGTGTAAGTATCTCTTTTATGGGTGAAACATGGTTTTCCTTACTGTGTGGTTTGTCTAGACCATTACCAAAATTTACCTATCATTTTTAACCCATTTGGACCTTTTCTATTATCCCAATCATGGAAAGATCATCCTCCTTAGATTATAATATTTCCCCATCCTTCCATGGTAGATAATCCTTGGAATATTGAGTTTTTGTGTCTTGATATATGTCCTTTTATTTCATTTTTTGAATTCTTTTCCCTCTTCTCATTATTGTCCTTCATTTTTCATTGAATTATGTAACCCTAGATGATGGAGTGTACAAACCTTGTGTTTAAGTGGAGGATTAATTTTTTCTTATGTATTCGGTTTGTGAGTCCTTCTCCAACCTATTCTAGGTTGTTTTTAATAAATTGGATGATGTTGGTACCAATTCCAAGGTAGGAGTCTCTATTTAAGGGAATTTTCCATGACTTACCATTAAAGTATGAATCACATTTTTTTATGTTTATAAAATTTCCATATAAATAAAATTATTTTATTCTAATTTAATGTTTTGTGTAATCCAAGGGTTGTAATGGAAATATGGGTGTTTAAATGGGTTTTACAAATGGTAGGGGCATGTATGCACTTCCAGTGTTTAATGAAATATTTCAATGAGGATTATGGTATTAAATGGATTTAAAAATGGTTGTATAAATGGTTTCACATTTTATAATGTGACTAATATGAAATAGGAATGTTGTTTTATGTAATTGGATTTTTAAATTGTCTTTCATGTGTGTATCCTATTTATTAATTATGTTGTAATAGAGAAGATCATGTTTTAACCAAGGTGTGTGAGAGGGTTAATCTGTGGGACTATGAAATATTTTTGGGAGTAAGAACATGTGATATTCCATTTATTTTCCAATGGATCATGACATCATTTGGAAGTGAGACTATAAAATATTCCACTTGTTAGGAAATAGATCGAGAAATATCTTAGACATTGTCTTGGGAATGAAAATGAGATAATCGATTTTTCCTAGCCAGGTATCATAAATAATTTAGAATCACTCACATTAGACCCTTTTTTGCTAGAACCCTAGGTCTACTAACCCATATTGGATTGATTTTTTTCATTTGATTAGTTTCAGGATATTATTATATCATTTCGTTATAATCTCCATTTATATATTTATATGATGATGTTTGTGATCACCTTCATTATGCCTTGTTGGATATGTTTAGCATGTTTTTTTGTAATTATTTCCTTATCTAAATAGTTTATTTATTTATTTTTTAAAAAATAATTTAAAATTTTATACAAAATGGATTTTTAGATATTGTTTAAAAGAAGAATGTTTGCAATGTTTTTTCTGAAAATGGTTTTTAAAAAAAGTGTATTAGTTAGAATGGGTAAAATCCTTAAATAGATTCATGGTGTTATCCTACTTGTATTTGTTCCATAAACCATACATACACCATTTGGTGTATTTTTTTTCATTTTAAAGGACATTAGTAATGTTCAAGGAATGATGTACCATGGTGGATCTTTTTTTACAAACATTTTGGGTTTTCTAGAGGATAAGTGGTCTAATTGAGTAGGTTTATGAGGACTCTATTTGGAATTTTGGTACCTATTATGATGAATGTATCCGTATTTTTGGGACATTATCCCATTCATTTGCCTTTTTATATTTGGCTTGTACTAAAATGTATATATAATTTTTTTCATTCTTGTAAATTATGTTTTTTATGTTATCTTCATGTCTTTATTGGGAACTCTAGAAGTTATATTTTATTATATGGACTCTATGGAAACTATTGTGGTGTCCCATATAATGGATGAGTCACACTAGTTTACAATGGGTGAAACTATTCCCAATTTAATTTTCATTGGTCCTATTTCTTATTACCAACAAATAGTGATTGGGGATATGCTTTAGTTTATGTGATAGGCAAGCTCTAGTGATTGGTTTGGTTGACCCAAGTCAGTTCATTATAGAAAATCATCCCCTATTAAAAAAATTTGGCAAATGTTCAAAATAAACCATATCATAATTTCATTTCTATAATTTTGATTCTATTTTAGTGAAAAATTGTATTTCCTTTAATAGATCCAACATATATTGACGGGAGATGAAAATTACCCCCCATATCACAAATCGCCCTCATATTAAACGAAAATACAAGGAGAAGGATAAACCTCAATTTTAATCATCATATATATCATGTATATTATTTCATTATGAGAATATGTTTCTAGCTCGAATAATTGAGACTAATGAAATATCATCCTTGATAACATTACCATTGTTAGGGAATTTACTTATGTGTTTCCTGAAGAATTTGTTGGTCATCCTAATAGCATCTATTGAGATCATGCACAAGTTCACTAGCAATGAAAAACACTCCTTGAATACACTGACCCTGGATGAACCTGTGATATTCTTTAAAACTAACCTCGGTATGAGCCCACTTAGCCTTCTTTAGATTATCATGGCCAGAATCTTGTATGAGACATTGTAGAAGAACATAGGATGATAATGGCTAATGAGGGTGGGATTCTTGATCATTGGAATACAGACCATCCTCGAGGAGAAAATTCTCTTATTTAATGACCCACCACCAATTTCATCTTCCAAGTTGATAAGAATAAGGACTACGATAATGTTTAATGGGGTTTCATAATTTTTCTTTTAAATAGGATTGAGTTCTAGAGTGGTTTTTGTGACCTCTGTTTTAGGTTTTACACCGCAACTTGTATTTATTTTCCTTTTATGGGGAGGTGTTTTTATTATTTCAAATCGGTTCGGGTTGTCCATTAGTGAGAACATTTTCCCAAAGTATTTTTATATTTTCCTAGGATGCACCATCACTGAACCTGAAAAGATGTTTTGAAGAGGGATGGATGAAACCATTTTGTGGTCGGAGACATATAGAGAGTATTACTCACATAATGTTTGCGGATGATGTGATAATTTTCAGTAATTGAAGGCACAGGTCCCTATTTCAACATATTGAGATCTTTTTTAAGTACAACGCTTGAATAAACAGTGTATCAACCCCTCAAAAATACTTTTTTCTTCTGAGATAAATTATCTGGTAGGTTTTGTAGAGGCATCAAGATATCCTCAGTTTTAATTAGAATCACTTACCAATCCCTTATATTGGTGTTCTGGTTTCATTTAGTCGCATCAAGAATCAACACTTAGAAGATATTTTTTATCGGATGCAAGGACATATTGTTAGTTTGAAGAAAAAGTTGCGGACATTTTCAATGTGGGTTATATTGATCGATAGTGTCTTAAATTATATCCCTATGCATTTATTATGCGTCATTATACCCCATAAATTCATTGTTAAGAAACTTGATATAATTTTTAACACTTTTATGTGGGATTCTTATCGGGTAGGCCGTTGTCATTGGGAATTTTGGCTTGTATTGGAAAAGACAGTGATTGAAGGGGTTGTTGGAATCCATAATATTAATGAAACCATCCTGGGCATGAAAGGTTGGTAGGTAGGGAGATTATCACTGGGGAGTCTCTGTGGGCGAGGTTTTTCAATGTGTGTTATGGTTATCAATGGGTGGTGTCTGGATTTTGTGGTCCATTTGGTTTTTCACGCAGCATGTTTTCCCATATAAAGGGCCAGTGCGGCTACACAGAGTGGGTCATTGGAAAAGAAGATGTAAATTTATTGGAAGCCAACTGGTCCAAGGAAAATATGGAATACCCAAGATGTCTCTTCCATGATATTACTTTCAGCAAGGCTTGTGTTCGGTATGATCTCATTCATGCGACGTTTAATCCTTGGAAGTTGATGGTTTTTGAAAATATCATTATGAATGACAAACTGGACAGATGCTAAATCACCAGATCAAGTATGAGTAGGTTCAACACATGGGATTATATTAGGTTCCTTCATGCATAGGTTATTTAGGAAGAGTGGGCACCAATGGTGTGGTGCAATGAGATTCCTACTAGAATGAACTTCCCAATTTTCATATCAAAAATAATGAAATACCAACCGAAGAGAACATTCTATGAAAGGGAATATTCATGGCTTCTTACTGCTTCTATTGTGTGAATCTGAAGGTGGAGTCGATACTCCACTTGTTTTTTAATAGTCACTTGGCCACTTACCTCCAGTCCTTCTTCACCCCACATACATGCATAAATTGTGAGTTTATGTCTTTACCAGGTTTCTTGTTTTCCCAGTATCACAGATCTAATAACAGAATCATAAATCATAAAGCAAGGTCTATCATTCTTGTATCTATATGCTTCACTATATGGGAAGCTCGTAACCATGTCCATCTAGGTAACAGTCACTAATTTTTAATCCTGTAGATGCGATTAAGGATCCTCATTGTCTAGATATAATCATTATTGAAAGGTGGACACACCTTAGTTACAATATGCAATCTCCTCAACCGCCCATGCATACAAAGAAATGAGAGCAGTCACTAGGGTAGATAAAAACCTCTTTGTAGAAGATTTAAATTAAACATGGATGGTTCTTTCATGGAGGGGGTAATGAGGGGTGGTGGGGTTCTTCTGGATTGTTTGGTATCGGTTCACATGCTGTTTAGTGTATTTTATGGTCTTGCAAACACCTTGAGTGTAGAAGTTATTTCCCATCACTTTGGCCTGAGGGATTTTAAGAGGATGGCCTTATAAGTGGTTGAGATCAAATATGATTTAGATGTACTCATAAAGGCTATATGGGGACTTCATGCGATACATTGGGAGTTGATATATCTTATTCTCATATGCATGGTTGGGACAAATCAAGGGTGGATTATACTTCATCGTTGGAGAGGAGATAACATCATGGCAGATTCGCTGGCACATATGGGTAGATATGAGGAGGATTTTTTTGATTTTTTCTAGTTTAAAAACTCTTCCAATTGGGTGCAAGATTGTAGAACAAGGGGATTCCCTTGATCTACACCATTTTCTCCAAATATGAAGGATTTTCGTATTATACCTTTTTAGATCAATAAAAATTAATTTTATTCAGTTAGTGTTTATACATGCAAGTTTGATACCATGGGGTGCAGACATCATTTTTATTTAGAATAATAATGTTTCACTATAACCCTTCATTGATTTTCACGATCTCACATATTTTAAAAAATATTAAGTATTTTCTTCCATGGATGTATGAATTTTTCGGTTAACTACTTTGATCCCAATACATCTTTATGGTGCATCATTTGTCAGGATGGTATCATGTACGATTGAAGATGGTGGATATCCATAGGACTATTTTTCAAAAATGGTGTGGTAACTATGATTTAATAGTGATTCCATTTTTACTCAGAAATATTTTATCTATCTTCATGGACATGATGAATAATTTTTTAGGGATCACCTAAAAAATATGTAGTATATATAGATTATGTTCTTTACTACTCTAAAAGTAAGGAGGGAAATGGGTAAAATCACAATGATTTAATAAATACCTTGAAAAAAAAATTGGGAACAGTATAGTAAATGTCTATTATATATTAATAATGTAACATTATTAGGGAATATTCTCATCAATAAAGGTATATTTAATGAGCCTTAAAAATGGAGGCAATTAAAGGAAGTTGTCCCACACCTATATACGTGATAAAAATCTATATTTTCCTTGGAATAGATGGGTATTATCATCGCTTTTGGAAAAAATTATCACTATTTTAAATCCCAAAAACCAAGCTAACATGAAATGGAATCAAGTCAATATAGATATATTGTTGTTGAGAGAGCATTAAAGAGCTAAATAACTGGTTAATCACTGCACTTATACTCGCATTATCCTCAATTTGGGAAGCATTTTTTATATATAGTGATGAATTCAAAAATATATTGGGTTTTTCTATCATATAAGATGAGATATTAATATAATATGCCTCCCATTAATTAAATATCCTCAATCATAACTACACACCATATGTTCAAGAATTGGTTACTGTGATCTCTACACTAAAGTGTGGGTGACATTATCACTTTGAGGAGAATAGTGACATATATATAGATCATAAAAGACTCCTATATAAATTCACACAATATTATATCAATATTCACTAATTAAAGTGGTATTATATGATTGAGAAGTATTATTTTTCAAACCATTTCCATCCCATAAGGGTGAATAATGTAGAAAATGATATGAGAATAAATGATCATGAAACCCAATCTATGATGATGATTGAAAGGTATCTAATCTTATTGGACATGAAAATTATAGTCATGGTAAAAAAAATTATATTTGAAACACCCCAAGCTTCCACGATACGTTTCCCTTTGAATAATACAATAGCTTGTGTTGAACGCAAATTCGAGTTCAAACACACCACAACCAATCAAACTACCCGTTATTAATATTAATACCCACTTTTTTAAATTTCATAAATTTTATCATTAAAAATGGGCTTCATTTTTGAATTCATAATATCAAAATTAACTTAGGGTGGATTTTTGGTATTTGTTCTGAAAACATTCTATTTTCGATGAATAGTAAAAAACACTGAGTTATAGTTTAAAACCGAATTTTTATTTAAATAATTATATATTTTATTTAAATTAATTTTAGGTCAAAATAGATAAATAATACTTATATAAGTTCAATGTAATTCATTGGAGTCAGTTTATAATAATTTTAGATATATAAAAAAATTTATTGAACTTTTTACCATCTTTTAGCCACCTCTTATGAGCATTTTCAAATTTACATAAAACATAGTTTTATAGCCTCTATGAGTTGAATTTCAAAAATCCTAGAGAGATAGTTGATATCATTAAGAAAAATGTGGTTCAATAAGATGAAAATAATTTTTGGTGAATAGTAACTTTTTACTTTTATTTACCATAGTTAAAAGTAAATAGGGTATTTAAGGGTAAAAATGATATTATTATTTTCTTAACACATGTCCTATTTCTTTTTGACAATTTTAAATCGACCAAAAAAACCTCAGGAATAAAATATGTTCTTTTAGGTCCACTTGGATTAGATTAGGACATTTATTATTTTTTAATTCAAAGAAGAGTTTAAAGTGTTAAATTCAATGATTAACAACTAATCCATTTTTAATATAGGGTTACATATAAGAGAAATTTGACTATAAATATTTATTAGAAATCTAAAAACTATTTCCAACATAATGGTATTTTATTTATATTTTTTAGAAATTAAATAAATTAATTTATTTACGAGACAATGATGATGCATTAATTACATAATTAATGAAATATTAAAATAATTGATATTATAAATATCCAAATAAATGTAATTTGAAACTTTTATAAATTACACTAATGTTATAGGTTAATATTACATGTTTTGGTTGGTTATATGATATTTGTTCTATGTAATAATGCTCTTATAAATTTAGCAAAAAAATACCAAATAGTGTCAAAATTGACATAAAAGTGTTTTTAAAACAAATAATATATTATTAATTACTATTCTATTCCTAAAAATCTTAGGTTTGGTCAAAGGTCTTAAATAATATTATATATTTCATTAATGATCCACTTTATATTCTCTTGGATGTTTTAATAATCTCATTAATCATATAATATAAAAATAAAAAAAGACATGGTAAATGTCAAACTATTAAATTAAGAGTTAAATCTAAAAGATAAGGTTAATATAGTGACCCAAACCGGTTTAAAACCTATTGGTTGAGTGTTCATAGACCCATACCCACATTATCCTTTAAATAATTCATTTTGGGGGTATTATAAAACGAAAATTAATTTTTTATAAAATAATATTTCTAGATTTTCCTAAGGTGCCCCTCATCCCTCTTATAAAAGGGTAATCCCCCATCTCTCTAATCCACACCATCAAATCCATTTGGTTCACTCAAACCCTACCCAAATACCCTGTCAACTATCCTTCCTTTATCGGAGAGGAATTCCTTTAGTCATAAAGCCAACCTAATGAGCCCTTTTGATCAAATCAAAACGAAGATCCCGAAGAAGAGGTAAGTATTTCATCACCTCTTTCAAGATCCATTCTTCTTCCACTTCTTCGTTCTTTTTTCCATTCTAAAATAATAACTCTAGTATCATCTATATACTGTGATGTTATTATAAATATAGTACAACCATTTTCAATATTCTATCCATCCTTTGAATTACATGTCACCATACATGTGTACATACGACTTACCATCTCCACATCGTGGTGTAGTTGTTTTTTAAAAATTATTATTTGGATGGGTATAATAATGATGTATAATTGATCTAAATAATAAATATAACATGATAATGATCCTTTATATACAATAAAAAACCCAATTATATATTATTTTAATATCATAATAATGATATTGTCGCTCGTGCATACGTGCGGATTACCCTCTCCACGAACGCGATAAGAGTCATTCTACATCGTATCCATTCAAGACTAATTTTCATTTGATGATTTAAAATTATGTTTCAAGAATTAATATCATTATGAATATGAATAATATAAATCATATCTATAACAAACATTACATATGTAACGAATAAAATAAAGGAAAACAAATCAGTTAACTCCTCAAATGTTGAAAATACTAAAATATTATTAAAAATGAAATATTAAAAGATCATATATGATATAATATTAATGTATATGATTATTTTATAATTTAATAAAAATTATATCACCATTATACAGGAGTTTAACCTACCATCAACCAAGGAAAATTACAAGGTAAAGGTTAATTTCACAGTCACTTCATTATCTGAGGTTGTTTATATGTAATTATCTACTGGGATGTCTTTATCATCCACATCAATGCTTCATAAAAATGTGTTTCAAAACATTTTTTCTATTTACTAGAAAATTGGTTAATGTAATTTATACCCTTATTTGACATTTTATTTTTTGAAAGGATGATTTCCATCATTTTCCCAAAAAGGTACTTTGTGACCTTTTTGAAAAATTTAAGGTAAGAATGTTTTTTAACTTATACGGATGGTGAGGCTATTTTCCTCCATTATAACATTGTCGAAGCTTAAATTACATGCTTATATGAATATTTTTAAAATCAATTTTCTCTTAAATGATCTGAAAATATAATGAGATATTTCTCTAAAAAAGGTTTTGATACCATCTATGTCAACATCCTTTGATGGATTTTAAGAATATTTGAAGTTGATTTATTATGATACAAAACATCCATATTGTATTTAAGGTTTTGTGATATGTTTGAAATGGATAATTTATTTTTACACCATTCATGGTTTAGGAGTAAAGTATTTACATTTCGTATGGTAGTTTTAATATGATTGGTTATGTTAGGTTTAAACATTTTCATATGAGGAATTCATTGGACTTAGTAAGTGACAGGTGGAGCCTACTATAGCTCCTCAATGCATCGGTAGGTCTCATGAGAGAATATAGTGTCTTGGAAAAAGGAATTAACAAAATATTATTAGTTGTCATGGCACACGACATTGACTATGTGGTTTTGAAAGTTCGGCATTATGCATTCCATCATAATGAAAGTGGCTGTTGATATTGCATGAGATTATTCGACTAGTAGAATATACATGTGATTGAGTAAATGGAATTATTTTGATTTATATTTTCTATATTATGATGACATTTATGTTGAAAAGGCCTTTGTTTTAGTTTTATACATTTCCTTAAATGTTTATGCTTATTTATTAATGTTTCTGCAATTTTGATATCCTTACTAAGCATTTGAGCTCACCCCTTTCTATGTTATACTTGTCCTAGGATGTGAAGTAGTATATTATGACTGACCTGCAGGGATAGTCTATGGGATCTCAGTGATATCCATGGAAACAATGTTGTTGTAGTTTTCCATTTTATGATATAATGTAAACCTTGTGAATGTATCTAGTACTTAGAAGGCTTCTAAACTAATAGATCTTTCGAGACTTGACCTTTTGTGATCATGAAAATGATAAGTAATAATTCAACGACTCTGGGCATTTGGGGATGGGGAGTTACAGATGGTATTTGAGTATGTTTAGTACAAACCTTGGAAACATGATTTAGATAACCTCTGATTAGAGCACATAACCATAAGATAGACATTGAGGATTATTATAGAATAACATCCTAAAATTTTGGTATTGTAGAGATTTTGTGATTTTTCCAAGAAATACATCCCTATATGGATAAGAGTAGGTAGATGTGACTCTGGCATAGATATATCTATAGGTAAAACCTGAAAACACCGCTTTGAGCTAGACTCGAATGAGAACTGGTGCACGATAACGGGCCTTGTTGCACTCTTGGTTATAACACTCATGGGGGATATGCTTAGGATAATTCTCATTTTCATTACAAATGATTATGAAGGGTTTATGAGTATATACATCCTCAAAGAAAACCTTTTTATGATTATGGATTATATCCACAAACTGTTCAGTTTATGTAATGTGTTTTAAGAGTTTGGAATTTTGTATTTCTATTCATAAACTAATCTAGTTTATGAAATTGTTTAGAAATGGGGACTAGTGGAAGTAATGCAAACCATATCAATGCAAGAACACCATGTAGGTATTTCCCTCCTTCTCAAGATAATTATAGTGGAGATGGTGATACAACTGGTGCTGATCAGCTTATCACCATACTCGGAAAAATCACTCAGATTATGAATAATAACCTTACCCATATAGAGCACACTGATCCACAACATGGAGGATCAATGTTAGATCTCTTCATGTGGTGAAAACCACCAACATTAAATGGTATTACAAATCCTTTAGTATCTGAGAAATGGATAAATTCTTTAGAGAAAATATTCCATGGCATGGGGTGTAGTGAAAGTCAAAAAGGTGTCCTGGCAATTTACCGCATCATAGGGGATGCTGATCAATGGTGGTCATTGATTCAAAACACAAAGAAATATGATGAAGTATCAAATATAGAATGGATGGATTTTAAAGAGCTTTTCTTAGAAAAATACATTCCTCATGACCATCGACCAGATGTGGAAAGGAAATTTCCGAGTCTGAGGAAAAAAGAGGACGAGAATGTCGCAAAGTATGAGGCTAACTTTACAAGGTTAGCGAGGAATGTTTCAGATTATATAAGTAACCCAATAAGTAAGATTGATCATTTCTTTGATGTGTTAACACCATTTATCCATCAAGCATTAGTCTCACAATCCTTCCCGTCATAAGACGATATTGTCTTAGGTGATATCAAGACAGAAAAATAATTCTCTGTGTCTTGCGACTTTAATGTAATACAAGAGAAGAAGTGATCTTCCGAACACTCAGGAAATGGAAATAAGGGGAAAAAAGGAAAAGTTGATTATCCATCCTGCATTAAATGTGGGAAGAAACACCCCGGTACTTTCCTGAAGGGAATGAGAGTCTGTTACATGTTTGGTGAAAAAGTCCACAAAGCTCATGATTTCAAGGGGAATAAAGAGTCTATCACTATTGAATTCTACAATTGTAGAGAAATGTGGAATTATGAAAATTAATGTCCTATGCGCCAAGGGAACTTACCTCAGAAAAGGCAAAGGGATCAAGGCCAAGAATATACTATCACTACTGCTGAGGTCAATGATCTGAAAGATGTGGTGGTAGGTAATGTAATGGTTTCCTCAAGTTTAAAAAATTCATTATTTGATTCTGGATCATCACATTGTTTCATATCATCCCAGTTTGCAAAGAAAATTAGATATTTCCAATTTGATTTAATAAGAGAGTTTTCAGCCCAAACTCATAAGTGAAGTATCATTGCAAAAAATGTTTTGTGAATCAGTCCACATTATGGAACATTAATGTTCTTTATATGCTGCTCCCATCGTCATACCCATGATTGAATTTGATATATTCCTATGTATGGAGTGGATTTTGGACCATGATGTGAAAATTTATTGTAAAAAAAAGTGTGTTAAAATTTTTGATTATGATAATGAGTACCTTATCATTAGAGTAGAAACGTCACCACCTAATTCTTATCTAGATCCACCCTCAGTAGCTCAAATAAATTCAATTATTGCAGATGAAGAGAAAAAAATAACTATGGATGAGGAAAATAATTTTCAAATATATGATGTACTAATTGTGCAAAAATATGTTAATATGTTACCATAGGATTTACCTGGACATATTCCAGAATGAGAAATTGAGTTTTCCATTGATTTAATTCCTGGTTCAAGGCCCATATTGAAGACCCCTTATAGAATGGCCATTGTGGAATTAGTGGAACTAAAGAAACAACTAGAGGAATTGAGTAATAAAGGATTTTTTCTCCCTAGTGTTTCTCCATGGTGAGGCCCTGTCCTTTTTGTTATGAAGAAAGATGGATCCATGAGGTTTTGCATTGTCTACAAGGAGATCAATGCTATAAAAATAAATAATAAGTATCTCGTACCTTGTATTGACGATTTATTTGACCATCTTTATGGAGATCAATACTTTTCAAAAAATGACCTTCGATCTGGATATTA
Source organism: Viscum album (assembly GCA_963277665.1). NCBI lineage: Eukaryota > Viridiplantae > Streptophyta > Magnoliopsida > Santalales > Viscaceae > Viscum > Viscum album. Next base: position 1,956,519,203 of record OY728125.1, read on the forward strand.
TTAGTTGTGTGCGAAGAAGGAAGAAATTCATAAAATAGTATTTTGAAATAGGTACGGCATTACGAGTTTACAGTAATGCCTTTTGGGCTGACTAATGCACCCTATGTTTTCATGGGTCTATTGAAAAGAGTTTTCAAGGAATATCTTGATGAATTTTTAGTGGTATTTATTGATGATATCATGGTATACTCTAAATGCTACCAAGATCATGAAAATCACATGCGCATTATCCTAAAGACTCTTAGAAGACACAAATTATATGGGATGTTTAGCAAGTGGGAATCATTGATTCAAGTGATTTATTTTTATGGCCATATCATCTCGAAGGATGGAATCTATGTTCATCCTTATAAGACAAGAGCAATCCATGAATGGCCAGCACCGACTAGTAAAACTGAGGTATGCAGTTTTATTGGTTTAGAAGGTTATAATCGGCGTTTCGTCCAGAATTTTCCCCGATTGGCTAACCCATTAAACAAGCTCACACGTAGAGGGGTGAAATATGTTTGGACAAAATAATGTGAAGAATGGAATTTATATTTTAAGAGAATATTAGTAAATGATCCTTTATTGTCTCTACCATCAGGGAATACTGTGTTTTTTATTTATAGTGATGCTTCAAAGAAAGGACTTGGTTGTATCCTTATGCATAATGACAGGGCTATTTCCTATGCATCATGACATCTAAAAATTCATGAGAAAAACCATCCTACACATGATCTTTAGTTAGTAGCTATAATCATTGATTTGATGATTTGAAGAAACTATCTCCATGGTGAAAAATGTGAGATTTATACTGATCACAAGAGTTTGAAGTATATTTTCTCACAGAAAGAACTCAACATGAGCCAAAGTATATGGCTTGTATTACTCAAGGATTATGATTTCACGATACACTACCATCAGGGGAAGGAAAATAAGGTGGCAGATGCTTTGAGCAGAAAAGATCTTGGTGTTTTGATCAAGATGAGAGTTGAAAGGGATCCTATTTTCATGGATCATGTAAAGTTGGATATGGGAATAACCATGTAATGTGAAACATTAATCATTTTCAAATGGATTCCAAACCATCGTTACTAGAAAGGATAAAAATTTCTCAGGTTGATGATAAAGAGTTTCAAAAGAGAATTAAAGATGTGAATGATGGGAGATTGAGTGACTTTGTATATGAAGTGGGAATTTTGAAATTTGGGAAGAAAAATTGTGTTCCCGATATACCTGATCTTAAAAGAGAATAGTTGGATGATGCTCATAGTTCCAATTTCTCTATACACCCTCGGAGCACCAAAATGTATAGAGAATTGAAGGAACATTTTTGGTGGGGAAACATGAAGAGGGAGATTGCTGATTTTGTGTCAAGGTGTATGGTTTGTCAACAAGTGAATGGTTTAAGGCAACAGCCTAGAGGAGTATTGAATCCTTTTCTCTTACTTGAGTGGAAATGGGATAATATCACGATGGACCTTGTCATTGGACTAGAAAAGACTCCTTGAAGGAATAATTCAGTATGTTTCATTGTTGATCATCTTACCAAGTCATCACATTTTATTCCTATAAGAAAAGATTTACCACTTGAAAATCTAGAAATACTATATATTAATGAAGTTTTTAGACTTCAGGAAGTACCCCTATCAGTTGTTTCTAATCGTGATCCACGTTTTACATTAATATTCTGGAATAGTCTTCAGAAAGCCCTGGATACTAAACTTTGTTTGAGCACTACCTACCACACACAAACTGATGTACGATAAGAACTAACAATTCAAAACGTAGAAGACATGTTGAGATCATGCTCACATGAATTTCACGGTATGTGGGATCAATATTTACATCTGGTATAATTTTCCAATAACAATAGTTTCCATTCAAGAATTCAAATGGCTCCATATGAAGAATTATATGGAAATAGATGTCTCTATCAAACTTGTTGGGATGATGTTGGTGAAAGAAAACTCATAGGCCCTAAATTGGGGGAGGAAATGATGGAAAAGGTAAAGGTAATCCAAAACCACATCAAAGCTGCTCAATGTAGGCAGAAGAGTTATGCTGATAACCAAAGGAAGAATTTGGAATATCAGATAGGAGATCATGTTTTCTTTAAGATATCTACTTGGAAGGGTGTTATACATTTCTGTAAGAAGAGAAAATTAAGTCCAAGGTATATTGGACCTTTCGAAATTCTAGAAAAAATTGGGGATGTAGCATACCATTTGGCAATGCCGCCATGTCTCTCCAAAGTTCACAATGTATTCCATGTATCACTGTTGAAAAAATACATACCTGACCCAATGAAAGTACTCACCTATGAGGAATTATAACTGGAACCCGATCTTTCTTACTGCGAAGAGCCTGACAAGGTTTATGATACAAGAGAACATTTGCTGAGAAATCGAACGATTTAAGACATAAGAGGCTAACTAGTGAGCTATAAGGGGGATAAACCCTTTGTATAATCCATATTGAGATCACCTATTTTATATAATGATCATGTATCATAACATGAATTAAATAAATTAATCATAAAACCCTTTTAAAATCTATTTTTATCCATTATGAATACCATATTTGGAAAAAAAATATCATTTTCTTTTGAAAACCCATTTTCAAAACCAAAACATAATTTTAATTGAAAAATCAAACTCTATAACTAAATAACCACAAAAGGGAAATTATTTTTTCAGTTAATAAATCATTTAAGATTGGAAATGAAGGTAGAAATAAAATATTAGTCCTAATGATGAAAATTCCATTCTCTCCATGTACGTTATCAATAGAACATGCCTTTTTTTCTTTGTTGAAACATTATGTATAAAACTCATAAAAATATTCCATCTTGAAAACCATTGAAATAAGTAATGAGACATAAAATCTACTTTATAATTATTTCATGTCTATATAAAACTATTAATGAAATCATATTTAATATATGTACATGTAAGAGAAAAATATCTTGAGGGAAAAACATTATAAGAGGAATTTCTTTAAAGTCAATCTATAATCACTTGGGAAACACTTAAAACATAATCGACATGAAAGATTAAAATTGAAAAAATTAAAATACAATGGGAATAGGTAAATTAATGATATAATAATTCAATAGGTATGTATATACAACTCATAAGATAATATAAGTGAATAATATAAATAATTCTTAATTATTGGAAATTGAGATGAATTATCTTACCATGGGTCTGATATCTGACACATGTATTTCTATTCCTGAATAATAAACATATTTTAATTAATTAATTTTTTGTGAGAATTATTCATGATTATTATATATATTATTTAAACCATCAACAATTAATATATGATTTCTTAACTACTTATGTTTATTACAGATGTTTTGACCATATTCGGATTCTGGGTCAACATAACATTGTTTGGATGACTATAGTCAAAGAGGTAATTATTTAAAAATCTAAAAAAATATTAAAATAATTATCATATTTTTATATTAATTATAATTTTCAAACTAATCATGTATTATGCTTATGAAAAATGAACTTATTTTTGATCATGGGTTGTGTTGGTTGTACATATACATGAGTAATATTTACATTTTTCAATGATCATTATGAAATGATGTTAACTAAAATTTATCATTCCAGAATAAAAATTATATCATTATTATAGTAATATCTAATTATATATATTTATATATATCATTAATGTTATGTGGTGATGAAAAAAATAATTTCATTACTTCGAGGAGGCAATTGTCCACACATCCAAGAACGATGTTATAACTTTTTCAGTTAGTTGAAAGGTAAGAATTTTAATGTTTTATTATAATTATAGAGTTATATATTTTTCATGAACATAATAATATGTCTTTTATATCATGTATATCCATTACCATAACCCTTATTACCTTCCATGTAACACGTTATAAAAAACAGGTCAAATCGCTTCACCAAGCGGTAGTCTGTTATGCACAAGAACGACATTATCACATCCCATAGGTATTAAAATTAAAAATATGTTATATATGATATAATTTCTCACGTTATATATTAATTTTTTAAATATCATAAATAAAATGAACATCCATTATTATTATAAACTGTCACTGCGGTTAATGAAAAAATGAATGACATCATTTCGTGAGGTGGTAGTATATCATACAAACTAATGATTATTTTGTAACCAATTGAATTAATGTGTGTGTGAATTTATGTTACAACTATTACATAATAAAATTTAATTATATTAAAGAGAATGATATTATTATATATTAAGGTTATAATAAAATTTATGGAGTTGGAGAAGGAAATAAAATAAAGAATACTTTTGAATAACCTTATATCTTATTTGGGTATCTTCATTTGGTTTAAACTGAAGTAAACCAAGGTTATATTTATGTCATTAATAAGGATTATAATATTAGCGGTGGTAATTTATGGAGTGACTTGTGGATGTTTTGGATGAGAAATATTTGTTGATAGTTGTGGATAAGTTGGAGTGAGTTTCCTATTATAGTGGAGGAGTATTAGTATTCTTGTAAGTACTCAAAAGTATTCATTAATGGGATGTATCCCTTACCTTTTTTCATTCAACAATTAAAAAATAATGGATTTAATAGAAATAATAGTTAATCCCTACTTAACCACAAAAATTAAATGTGTTTTTATCATTTAAATCCATAGACTTTATGATTACTCAATTTTACCATTTTTTGTTTTTACCATTGTAACAAGTTTTCTATCCTATGTAATTTATCATTTAATGATGAATTAAAGAATTAATTTTTAGAAAAATATATACCCACTAATGATAAATTATAAATAAAATTAATAAAATAAAAAATACACTCTCTATTGTAAATAAATTTTAGTAGAAGTATATGCATAGCGCAAAAATATTACTTTATGTCTAATAGCAGTAACAAAGATTTTACTATTTCAGGGTCAATATGCTCATTATAAAAGATCAATTTTTCATTCAATCGACCATATTTATTATTTATTAATATTTGAAAATAAATTTTATGTGGATATGATTTTTAGTTTGGTAATGTATTTAATAAAATATAATTTATTATAAAAATTACATTAATATCGATTTGGACATTATTTCATTAATTTGAATTTAGAACCTTAATGCAATGAGTTAATTTATAGATAATAATTTAAAACCATTGAAAATGATATTTTTTTATTTAAAATTAATTTATTATAAAAAATCATTCAATTTACTTCAATTTATATTTTTTTAGTATTATTTGTTTTAGTTATATGTTGCTAAATAATTAATATGTTTGCAGTTTATAACCAATTTCAGTACCTAATTAATCTATAAAAATTAAATATATATTAATAGGAATATTTTAACTCATTTATCCTCCAAAATAATGTGTATTACCAAAAAAATATAGCTTTTCCCTTTACCAAATAATTATAGATTTTAAAATCAAGGAAAGATCATGTTTTTGTCTTTTTCATTACAATACATATTATATAGTTAAATTTCATGGAATACTATCCCAATAACTCATAAAAAAGATAATATTGTGTTATGTGTCAAAATATGGAGAAAAATGGTCTTCTTACAAATTCTATGGACATTTTAAAATTTATATTTTATGTTTAACCTTTAAGTAAACTCGTGTTTTCCTTAATCTCTATAATTATTTTTATGTTTTTCACTAATAATTATGGTAAATAACTTTGTTTATCATATTATATAATATATTTTATTCTCACTGGAAGTGTAGAATCCATTTTTTAGATTCAATTTAGAAAATTGGATTAATTTAATTTAAAATTAATCTTGCACACATGATGGTAAAATACGGTTTCAAAGTAAAAAATACTACACAATATTTTTATATCCAAATTCCAAATTGAAATGATTAAATTCTACTACATTTGATTAATATATTTATAATTGAACTATTATTACTTTAAAATCAATTTAAAAAATAATTTTACAATTAAAAATATTTAGATGAAAAGTTATTTATCAATTAACATCTAGTACTTACCGCTATTCATCAAAAAATTAAACATTTTAGAGAAATAGAAAATAATCACCCTAATGATATTTTGGTAATCCAATTTCAAAAATGAAGATAAATATTTTACTTATTTTTTCTAAAACATATAAAAATTATTTTTAAATATTTTCCTCCAAACACACTTGAATCGTCATTAAAAAAAATTCCAGAAAGCATTTTTTTCATTCAAATGATGTTGCATTTATTACCAATTAGAATATAATGAACATAGATGTTTAAACTATATATTTAAATAAGCTAGATAATCCTATCCATATCAATAATTCCAACATCTATGAAATAAAAATCATATTAAATAATAATTTCAATATTACATTATTGTTTGGAAAAACTTGGTCTTGTTTGTAGTGCATGTTATGAAAGAAACACGTTTCTTCACATAAAAAAAGATATTCTATTTTTTTATCATATAAAAAATTGAAAATAATTTTCTTCATTTAATGTAATAGTGTGTCACATCCTCCCCTATAACCAATTGAGTCCTCACTATTTGAACTTTATCTTAATAAACAATGGATGGACGTATTTATAATCGAATAATTTTTTTAATAACTTTTTACAATGGTTTTTAATAAACCATTTTCAATAATTTATAATAATATCATTTTATTATTATTATAATTTAACTAATTATCACATTAATTATAAATGCTATACATATAATTAAACTTATTTCTATAACATGTAAAGGTATTATTACATAGAAAAATATTTCATAAAAATATATACTTTAGTTATCTATGAAAACTACGTAAATATCTCAAAAGGTACATCCATTACTTAAAAAAATAAAAATATGGGTGCCTAAGTCATTTATATTAACGATTGGCCTTTTAAAAATAATTTTCACTATAGATCATCATCGCTTCACTAAATAGACAATCATCGACTATAGAAGTAGAAAATGATTTTGGAACCCATTTTTTCTTCTGATCATGATGATTTTCACCATTAGTAAGTTAATTCATACACACATCATCATTATTTCCCACATAATTGTACAATATCATCTCATTATTTATTTGTTATTTTTTTATCTCATACAAGGATTGTTCATAACTCTTTTCTCAATAGTAACGAACATTGTGACAAAAAATACCACACCAGTAACACTTTGCAGATCCTAGCATATGTTCCCCAAAATGTATATTACCGCACCTAAAACAAATTTCCAACTTAACTACACAATTATTATTTATTTTATTCTTTATATCATACCACATTAATCATTTCTAGATTTTTTCATCTCATGGAACACAAGTGTTGGAAAACTCTATCTCAACTTTCTCACCACAATTAACAACATTTTCATTACATTTAAATTTTCAAGTATCCAATTTTCTTCATAATATTTTTATAATATTAACCGAAATATATTAATTTTACTGTTAAAGTGTCAAATATGTTTCTGTATGTACATGTCCAATCTTGTGATGTTTTCTTCATATGGAGCCATAAAAGCATTATCTTTATACATAAATTCCAAAAATTATTTCTTTATAATAAGCCGAACAAACATAGGGAAATATTTCTACAGAAAAATATCCATAAATTATTCACATTAAATATAATAAAGATTATGTTTATCTCTACTATTCATAACCAATGATCACTATTAATCACATTAACCATCAAAATGATAAATATAAAGAGTTAGATTTAGACATTCTGTAAAGCTCATGAAATCAAATATATTCATAAGGAATTGATCTATCCTTTAATTAACACTGTTTCATATTATACATTGAATTCAGTGTGTTTTTTCTTTATAAAAATATATAATATATAGATTTTCTTATGTGATAGATCAGTTTCATCTCAAGCATGGATATAACTACCATATATATCTTATTACAACTGATCTATCACTACAAAAAAAAGTTGTTCCTCCTACAACCATCTCAGGATACTGATTTGGAAGGATATTTTCCTCTCAATCCCTTACAACTAAATATTTCTTGTTTTATCTATGTAAAACTATTCTGAAAATTCAATATTTTGATGAATCAAAAAGGTAATCATAAAATTTAATATCATTTCAAATTATCTGTAAAGTAAACTCTTCTGTGAGAATGCTATTAACACAATCCTAACATCTAAATTTTCCTAAACCATCCATTGATACCAACTATAAATGCCTAATATAAAATAGTATATTATATTTAGCTTTAGTCAAGAATATAATTTCTTTCTCATTTTTCAACTTTTTAGGATTATAGTTTTATATAATTAGACCATAACTCGTACATAACCAAACCATAAAATACTAAGTGGACAAAAATAATTAGTATTAATTTTTTATATAATATTAAACATGTAAAATTAATTCTGATTTCATTTCATGTAAAGTATCCTTGTAATTTAACATTACTTTTTATTTTCTCTTATCCACCCTTAAAACTTGTGAAATTTTTTAAAAAAACATGGGATGAGAACAAAAGCATTGTAAGGGATATTAAAATAAAGGAGACTGTAAGTTCAGTAAAAAAAGGAAACCCATAAAATATTTATCTTTACATAAATTTTATTTTATTTAGTGAAATAAAACATTTTCACAAGGAATAAGACACATGTTTTTTCTCAATGAAATCCTTTAAAATCCATGGTATGAAATTAAAATTCCTTTTAGGATACTCGGAGAAAAATATTCATAAAACCCTTTAATACATATATTAATTGGATTAAACATATAGATGAATTACAATATAATAATTACCCAATGAATTGAGGATCCATAATAGGGATTAACATTCATATAAGCTATATCTAGCTCACCTTTGAGATACAATGGGGATCAACCTATTCTATAAGCTATATCTGGCTCCCCCATTTCACATGGGAAATAACAGGAATCAAACTATCTAATAAGCTATATCAGGATCACCCATTTCATATTAGCCTAATGTATCATATCATAACTAAAACACATTCATCATAAACCCCTTATAAATTTTCTTTTTAACCCATATCATATACACTTTCATAATAATATCATTACTTTTTAAAACCCCTTTTCAATACCAAATCACAATCTTCTTTGAAAACCCATTTCAATATAAAAATAGCCAAAAATAGTAATAAGAGGTTTTCAATTAATAAAAAATTTAATCTTTCAATATAATATGGAAATCAAATAATAGTCACAATAATGGAAAATTCATTGTCGTTGTGTATGTTAAGAACAACCCATCCCTTTTTTCATCTGTCTAAATAAAATGTAAAATTTAACCTTTTTCAAAAACATTGAAATACAGTCAGGGGCCCTAAAATTTACTTTATAAATATTTTACATCAATATAAGAACATAAATAAAATTATTTTTAAAACATGAACATGCAAGATGAACATTTTTTGAAGGAAAACTTTAAAAGAGGATTTTTGACTAAAAAGGAACTTATCACTTGGTAAATGATTGGATCATAATCCTGAAGAAATATTAACATTAAAAAATATATAATTATAATAGAATAAATCATGATATTAAATTTCAAATGGGCTGTATATACACCTTATAACAGAATATATATGGATAACACAAAATAACACCTTTAATCAATAGAAATTGAGACAATTCCTTTACCTTGAGTCTGATACATATCATTTTTCATTATCCTCCTAAATTATAAACATATGTTAAATATTTATTTTTTTAGGACCTTTTCAATTGTATGATTACTTTTATTTCACTTATTAATATGTAATATATAAATAAATAATTAATTATATTTATGTTTGATCTTGTAACCATATTTGGACTTATATGCCAAAATGAATTTGTTTGGTTAAATTGGGTAAAATAAGTCATTATTTAAAAATAAAAAATTATTACATATTTATATTTTTTATAAATTATTTATAATTTAAAAACCTATAATGGAATTTGTTTAAGAAAAAATGAAAAGCATTATAATTATGGAAACGGCAGGTCGTACACACACATAAGTAATGTTTCCATATTTTCATGATCATTATGGAAGTAAATTATTTAATATTAAATTTTATATAATTATAATAATATAATAAATTACATATTAATTATTTATATATACTCATATATATCATAATTTTTATTTGGTGCTAAACAAAACAATCACTTCTCTTCATTGATGTGGTTGTTCACACATCCATGAGGGATGTGATCAATTTTTCAGTGGGTGAAAAGAGAAGAAATAAAGTTTCTTATTACACATATATAATTATAAATATGTTAAATATATAATAATATGTCATGTATTTCACATATATTATGTATATTTACCCTTATTACATTCCATATAATGAGTAAGAGAAAACGAATAACACTAGTGGGTGAGGTTGTAATCTGTCGTACACATGAATAACATTATCGTGTCCCTTACGAAATATAATACGAAAAGGTTTTAAATGATATAATGAATAAATAGGTATAATAATGTTATAATTATCTTATATAAACTTTATATACATTATTATTCCCAATTGTGAGTAGTGGTAATTGAAAGAACAAATGACATAATATCACGAGGTGGTTGTATGTAGTACACATGAATATTGACTTCATAAGTCAATTGATGGATGTGTGTGTGGGTATTTATATTAACCTTATAATAACTAATTATCATTATATATTCAGAATATTATGTTTTTATATAATAATTTTATAATAATAATTATTGTATTTTGAGAAGAAATATAATAATGATGATTTTTTATGAACATTGCCTCTTCTTTAGGTACCTTCCATTGGTTTCCAGTAAACCCTTCATAGGATTAAATTTTCCCAAAATATGGCTTCATGGATTATGTGAGGGAATTTTTTGAGTGTTTTTTGTAGGTTTTGGATTATAAAAATGTCATGAGAGGTTTCAATAAGTTGGGAGGTGAGTTATTTTTTATAATAGAGGAGGAATGACATTCTGGTAAATAATAAAATGGTTTCCCTATTGGGAGGTCTACCCTACATAAGGTGCTTCCAATATTTGAAAAATAATTGATTGGAAGGATATTATTTCTTATACACACAAACACTAAAACCATTTTTATCATTTTTTCTTAGTCTTAAGTTCACTCAATTTTAACCATTTTATTATTACAACGATTACTACATTTCTATCCTAGGTAATTTATCATTCAAGAATAAATTAAATTAAAAATTATAATTATATTTATAACCATTGATTATAAATATTAAATTTAATTAATAAAATAAAAAACATATATGTGTTTCAATTTAATCTGAATAGAAATGCATGTAATGAGAAAACAATTTAATTTAACCCTAAATCCACTAATAAATGTTTTACTATTTAAGGGTCAATATGGTCATTATAAAGGAAAAATTTTCCCATTATTAGTCCATATTTTATATTTATTAACATTTAATAATCACTTGTATGAGTATATAATTTTTAGTAATTATAAATGAATTAATAAAATAACATTTATTATACTATAACAATAATTTAAATAGGGACTATATTTATTTAATTTAAATATTGAAACAACAATATAAGGATTTAGTTTTAATATATTATTTTTAATCCTATTTAAATTGATTTTTTCATCTAAAAAGGTTAATGGAAGATAAAAATTCAAACAATTTAATTCATTTTTAAAATTTTGGTTATCATTTATTTTAGATTATATTAAACTAAATATTTTTTGTGTTCATGTTTCATACGAATTATAAAAAGTAATTGATATCTAAAAATTAAAAAACAAATATTTTGATTATAAAAATTTGTTATACATAACAATAATATTTATTTTCAAACAAATATGGTTTTTGTCTCATTCCCAAAACATTATATATATTATAATCTAGGAAGGATACACTTATATTTTTATCATTACTTAATTTATTATATATGTAAAATTCATGAAATGATATCCCTATAACTCATAATTATATATAATAATGTGATAAGTGTGTAAATATGGACATCCCATTTGTTTTTTACAAATTTGTTTGTCATTTTACTACATATATTCCTAGCTTAACGATGATGTAAATGCATTTGAACTAAATCAATCTAATTCATTTTAAATGCTTTCACTAATCATTATGGTTAAAAAATATTTTTGTTATTATATAATATAAATTATTATTAATCATAATATTTAATACATTTTTCAAAATTCAATTCACATAATTGGTTGAATATAATTGAAATAAATCATGCATAAATGTTTAGAAAATAGGGTTTTAAAGTGATAAGGTTTCAAAGTTAACAATATTTTAAATAATAATTCAAAAAAAAAGATTAATATTACAAATATAAAATTAATATATGTATCGTTGAACTATTATGTCTTTAAAAACAATTAAAAATATTATCTATCATTTATAAAATATTTAGTTGAAGGTGTAGTTTTCAATTAAAATCTAGTATTTTTCACTATTCACCCAAAAATGAATCATTAAACAAATATTCACCAAAAGATAATTTTAGAATTCATATTTTTAAAAAGAATTATATTTTTTAATAAAAAAACATTAATTTTCTAAAAAAATAATTATATATTATTTTCTCCAACTATGATTAAACCATCTTTTAGAAAAACATTATTTTTTAGAAACCATTCCTTTTTTCATTCAATTGATTCTGATTTTATTACTAATCAATAAAAATTGGAAAAAAAATATGTAAACGTTATATTTTTATAATTAATTTAATCATATTCATACCCACCATTCTAATTTATAGGAGATAACTATCATATCAAATTATAATATTTGTAGTATAATGTTATTTGGTACAACTTGTCATTATGTGTAATGCAAGCTATAGAAGAAACTCATTTTTGTGTGTAACACAATCCAGGTTAGTACTGTGTATAATTTATTTTAATGATAATAATTTTATTATTTTAAAATATATGGGTGTCACAATGTGAATAAAAAATAATGTAATGTGTAGGTATAATAAATAATGTAGTGAATAAATAACTATAAATGAGTTGGGCTCGGTTCCCCAAAGGAATCCTGTCCTACCATAACTAGAGATTGTGCTTTATTTATCCATTACAACTATATAAATGTTCATTCAATAATATCTTTCATCATATAGCCCACGGAACATACAACAATAGGTACTGAAATTTAATTGAATATTTCAATCCATTATACTCACTAGAGTCGTCATTTCTTAATAGATGAGATTTTATAATTCTAAGGACTCTCCTAGTATGACTCTCAACACAAAACACTTGATCGCTGACAAGGACTCTACCAATGGTAATCAATTTGATTAAAATTATAGATTTTATATAGACCAACCATAAACTAGATATGTCATATATTCCATAAAAATAATTATCCGACTCTTATATTCCACTAATCACCCCCAAAGGAAATGCCCGACAATGATACTTATTAACAGAATTCATCCAATAAATTGAACATAAGTCGAGTACCTACTAGATGACTATTTCTAAAAATACCCAACATTAATAAGCAAAGATTTTGATAACCAGATACTAACACAATTAACCATTATTTGAAGATATTTCTTTAATCATTCTCAACTGATCTCATAACCGGATCCCATTTATTTCCAACAAAAAACCATCCCTTTTCATTATCACTCAATTGCACTAACATAGTTTCATGTCTGATCAATACATCAAATAAGCTATACTACTTGTCTTGGGGAACCTTAGAATTAACTACTGGAGTCTATGGATACCATCCATGGTATTCTATTTTTTAAATTTTCAAAGTGATATTTCGGTACGTAGCCAAAACATACATGAATGAAAAATGATGTCTAAGACCAAAAGTTATATCGTCCATGGTGCTCATGTCAAATAATTGGATGGTGTTAATGAGTTAGTATAGATACTTCCTATAGGTGATTTAACGAACACTCAATAAATTATCCACCTCCATAAATATATACCCTCTTGTAGCACAACTACAAAGTTGTATACTTATCAAAATATAAGTGAATTTAATTTATCTCAACATATAATTTATTCTCTCTCTATGAATCAAAGATAAACCTTGGATAATGAGAATTATTTTCACTAAAACATGATTACACTAAGTGGATTTAAAATATTAATAATCAGTACCCAATACATTCCAATAAAATCCAGGAAGAATTGATTGGCATTGTTTCTAACCAACCTTATCCTACTACACATTAGATTTAATAGTTGAAACACCTCTGGTTGACATCCTTTTAAGATATCATCTACACCTAATGATGTAACATCATAAACTAACTATGGTTCCCTCACTAATGAGGCATTCTACGAATTCTTCATCCCCCCCCAATGTCCGACCTTGACTCATGATATCCCCAAATATTGCATAGAAAACTAACCACATCATCATCAATATTCCTTGTAATAAATAGCACACGTCCATAGTGTAGTATTCTCTATGACATTCATGAATCTCAAGCCCAATTCTAGAATCCAAACTGTTGAGTCAAAATTTTCCATGGGACTTTTCCATTCCTTTATGTTTTTAAAATCACAGACACATCTTCTTAAAGAAAGTTTCATTCTTTCCCAAAGTGTGAATATATTATATACAATATTATACCTTACACATGGAATTAAACTTCTTACTTAATGTTTTCATAACCATGTATTATCATTTAATCTAAGATAAAATTTCCATAAGTTAAATCAGATATTTATTTGTTATTATGATTACCATTGAATGGTTAATCTGATTCCTTATGAAAGACAACATTGATTTCTTCTAAAAACAGACTCTGATTTTATTAGGAATCTGACTAAATTTATTCTAAAATAAAAATATGATTTCCTTTGAATTCCGGTGTTGATTATCTCAGAAATCAAAATCTGATGTCTTCTAAAATCCAACACTTATTTCCTCATAAATTAGACTCTAATTTCTTTTCAAATCTTACTCAAATTTTCTAACAAATCAGAATTTAATTTATTGTGAAATTGGACTCTAATTTCCTCCAAATTCAGACATCGACTTCTTCTGAAATTGTATTCTAATTTCATCAGAACTAAAACACTGATTTATTCAAAATTACGAATCTGGATTTTAATATTTTTATAATATGATTATTTATTTTTCTTACATTTACCTAATTCCATTAAGGTAATGTGACATTTTATTAGATCCAAAATATGATAAATTTTCATATATTGTGTTATACAAAACTATGTCTTCAAAACGATTCTCCTATTTTTTATATAAAATGGTTTCTTCAAAACTGTTACAAAATAAATTTTGTTTGAAAGAAACTTGTATAGGTCCCACTGAAATTTCAAGGAAATATGACAATTGTAGGAGAATGTTGTCATTGGATATATCACCTATAAATACTTAATCAATTAAATATTTTTATTTATATTATCTTTTTGGAGAATTGAAACTCTGTGAGCGCTCTGTGATATTTTCATTGTGTGTCATCATTGAAGAATTTTAACTGGTGAGAAACTCGTTCTACAATCTTGAATCACCATTTAGATTTTTTCCTGTTGTGCAATTCCAGTCGTTGCTATATACAATCAAGGGCTTCCCATTAGAATGATTCTAGAGTTTCTGATTACCTACTTAATTTAGGGCTTCCATGTTGAAGGAATAGAGAGGTTTAAATAATCATATAAATTGAGGGATTTCGGGAATAGCAAGACAGATTAGAATCTTTGTATCGAAGGATTACCCTCGTGTGGGTAATATAATTTTTTTTTTAAATTATAAATCAAGGGTCCTTAATTAAAGGTTTTCTGATACCCTTCTCTTTGGGTTATTTCATTATAATTGTATAATTTGTTTAATTACATGTTCTTTAAATTATTCTACATTTTTTAAAGAAAAAAGTGTTACATTCTTACACATTATCTATTTTAATAACTCCAATTTAAGATTCTATATGATTTAAGGTGGAATCATTCTTAAATATACATGTGTGCTTATTTCATTACTTTATATATTTAATCAGACCTAGCACATTTCCCAACTTTTTATAAAAGATACTATAGGGTTTTGTGAATGTTATGTATTAAAAATTGTTAAATATTGTTTCCATAAGGTTAAAAATAAATGTTTTAAAATATACAATTCACCCCCTCTTGTAATTAAGTATCTACATCTTACATTTTGATCCTATAATTGGATTTAGAGTTGGTCTCTATGAAGAAAATACTAATAATTTTTATCATAAGGAAGCAATCCATTTAATAGTTTACTTACAATTTGTTTACCTTTACATGTTGTTATTTTTATAAACTCATTGTTTATAAATCCATAATTCACTAACATATAGAGTATATTTTTTGTTTTGTTTTTAAAGATGGATATAATTAATATTTGATCTATTGAAAATATAAATACAACAAGACCACTCTCTTTATATGGTAATGATTATGATTATTGGAGATATCAAATGATGAAATTTGTTTTTAACACTATATTTCACAACTTTTTTATGATAACTAGTTATTATAATATTCCAGACAAGGAAGTCTGAAATTTTACCAACCAATAAAAGATATAATATCAACTAAATTATATGGTTTATAATACCATTTTGTCTTCTATGACTATGAATATATACCGTAAAATATCATCATGTGTGGTAGAAATTTTATTTTGAAAAAACTTGAAATAACACATTTTGGAACATTGAAATTTATTGAATCCAGAATATCAATGCTAATAAATGATTATCATGGATATGTTTTTCTTTATAGAGAACCCATATGTAATGTTAAACAAATATTAATGACTATTGTGAATAGATTAAATTCAACGGGAGAAAAATTATTAGATAATTAAATTCTTGTTGAAGATATTATAGATATCATGCAGAATGAGTGGGAATCAAAAAGAAAATCACTTCATAAATCATAGAATGTTACAACAGTTACTCTTAATGAGCTATTTTTGATGATTTTATAACATTATAATGATTTAAGAGAGAAGATGATAATTTTAATAAAATGAATGTGAGTATTTCTTTTACTACTACATCAATTCATTGAAATGGTAGAACTATTCATAACGTTTTTAAGGAAAAAAAATCTATGAAGGTGATTACTCTGTCATACTCGACTGAACATGACCCATCAGAGATTGAACTATCCAATCTTGCTGAAATGATGAACAATATTGCGGGATATAACTATTTCAAATATATATAAAATAATAAAGATAGAAAGGATAAGAGATAATTGGAAGTGACTTTTTATGAATGTAATAAGGTTGGACATATCAAACAATATTTTAAAAAGATGAAGAAGAAAGAAATACATGATAAACATTCTAAATGGAATAAGAAGAAGTACTACATGTCTAATATAAGGAATGTACTAAAAGATAAAGATTCATCGAGTTTCACATGTGGTGATACTTCAAAAAAATCATGGAATATTGAAGAATATAGTGAAAATAACATTGGTCTTATTTTTAGGATACATATTGAAAATCAATGTCTCATGGGTATGGTAAACACTACTGAATCTTTAACCAATAATTATTTAAGTTCTAATTATCGTAATGAAGAAAATTAAAAATCTTTAGATGAAGAATATTTCTCATAAGAAGATAATAATTTACCTTCTTTTGTCTGACTATCTATTTTTTCCAAATTCTATCACAATAAATATAGTACGATCAATAAGAAAAATGATATAGAAAATTATATATTTAATATTTTTATGTAATAATTATTAGATGTTTCTGTTTATATTGATAATCAATATTTTGAAATTTTATCTATTTAAAAAACTTGAGGATGTTAATTAGGAAAATGATAAACATTCTAAGGATCATAAAATGGTTTTTCTATGAAAAATGTTTTACATACGAAGTCAAATTATAAGACTAATGATTATGAGGATAAGAATTTATTCATCATACTGAAATATGAAATTCTTTCCTTAGAGAATAATTTTACAATCATTACTACTGGTAATGAATATTTTGATAAAATGTATTCACAAATTCAACCTATAAAGAGTAGTTATAGATTTGGTTATTCTCATTCCATACTAGTTTTTCGTCATAACTATTCAGTACCCAAATTGCTCCTTTTTACACTATGTGTCAATGTAGTTGAAATTGAGAGAAAAATTATTATTTAAAAAAATACTTAGGTTTTCATAAATCATACTTTTCTAATCAAATATGGATAACTATGATTTTACTCCCTAACCATTCATAGTCCAAACAAGATTGGATTCTGAAATTCTAACTATTTAATTTGTAGTAAAAAAGGATGTTCTAAAAACAATACATGGTACATGGATAGTGGATCTTCCTCACACATGACTATTAAAAAAACATATTAGAAAATATTATTATGATTAAATGTGGAAGAGTCACTTTTAGATACAATTCTCAAGGATAAATGTTCTGAATATGTAAACATATTATCCATGTAAAATCCTTAATTTAGAATGATTTATTTGTTAAAGATCTTAAGAAAAACCTTATATAATAATCCAATGATGTGATGAATGATACCTTTTGGATTTTTGGATTGAAAAATGATTAGTAACAATTACAAGGATGATTTCATTCTCTCTTACCATCTGCATGAGAATGATTATACACTTATCTTAAAGGAACAAAGGGGACAAGAATTACCTTACGTTAGTGCAATGGAATACCAATAATGGTTATGTCAAAGAATAGTAGAAAAATGTAACCTTATGAACATATGTATACATTCTATGAAAATAATTTTGGACGATCTACTGAATCTTACATTTGCTTCTTCAAAAGTTTGTGATCCTTGTAAATATGGAAGGCAACATAAATCAATCCATAAATCAATCAATGAAGTCTCATATTCTGATGCATTAGAACTCGGAAATATGGATCTTTTTGACCCCACACAATATATAACTATTGGAGATAAATACAATGTATTTAATTTAGTTGATGATTATACTATATTGTCATTGTAATGTTTTCTAGTAATGAAATATGTAGCCTTTTCTTATTTTAATTCTTTTTTAGCCAATGTTGAAAATTAGAAAAAATATCCATTGACAATAATTTGTAGTGATCATCGAAGAGAATTTGAAAATTCAATTTTTGAAACTATTTTTAATAATAATTGTATAACTCAAAACTCATCAGTCCCTATAAATCCTTATCAAAATGGAGTTTTTTACAGAAGAAAATGAATTCTTCATGAAATAAAAACAACCATGTCCAGTGAATAATTAATTTCTAAAAATTTTTGGGATGAAGCTCTAAGTACTTTTTATTATACTATAAATTGAGATTTAATTAGGCTATTTCATAGTTAAACACCTTTATAATTATGGACTAGTTAAAAACCTATAGTTTCATTCTTCAGAGTATTTGGATACAAAGTATTCATCATGAATACTAGAAAAAACTTAGACAAATTATCCCCCAAATCTGATGATGGAATCTTATTAGGTTATTCGACAACTTTTGAAGAATATAGAGTTTTTTTTTTCAAAAATTCATTTAATATTGAGGAGACAATGTGAGATAAATTTGATTAAACAAATCCTTTTGTTTTTAAAAAACCCCAACCTATATCATTGAATGTGTTTTCAAAAATAGATTATCAGACTTCGATGGAATATTCTTCTAATCAGGAGAATACTCAAGAAATTTATTCTAAATAATTCACTCTAAAAGATTTGATTACCTTCTATTGATGAAGATGTTTTAAAACACCCATGTTGGTTGATTATTAAGAATTATCCCAGTGATATTATCATTGGTGATGTACATCAACCAATAAAGACTATAAGTTCATTAAGATATGAAATAGAACATCTAGAATTTCATTCCAAATTAGAACCTCAAAACTACGGATGAAACATTAGGAGATGAATATTAGATTATGTCTATGCATGATGATCATAATTAATTGAAAAAGAATAAAGTCTTGACCTTGGTTGAAATATCTAAAAAAATTCTATAATTGGAGTAAAGTGGGTCTTTAGAAATAAATGTGTTGAAAAAGGAATCATAGTAAGAAATAGAAAATGATTATTTTCAAATGGATATAATCAACAAAAACGAATATACCATGAATAAACCTATGATCTGGTATATATACTTGAATCTATTCAAATACTATTTTACATTGCTGCATTCTTTAATTTCAAAATTTTTCAAATGGATTTGAAGTTTGTTTTCATTAATTGATATGTTCAAGAAGATTTTTACATTGAAAAACCTAATGGTTTTGAAGAAAAAAAACATCTTGATCATGTTTTTAAACTTTCCAATGATTTCTATGGTCTTGACCAAGCCCTTATAGCCTAGTATTATAGAATTATAATATTTTTGTTACAAAAAATTATGTTCTGGGAACTGCTGATCAAACCCACATTATAAATAATGAAATCAAAAATGTGTTATATGTTCAAATCTATGTTTATGACAATATTTTTAGATCAACTCAGCAATCCTTATCTGATTCCATTGTGAATCCTATGAAATATAAATTTGGAATGATTATGATGGGCAGGCTAACACTTATTATAGATTTCCAATTTTCTCATAATACAAAAGAAAAATGTATATATCAACATATGTATATTAAATATCATCATGAAATATATATACTTGATAACACTAAAATTATGTGTACTCCATTCGAAACCTCAAAAAATATTTATCTTGATGAAGTTAGGAAACCAGTAGATCAAACATCATTTAGAGGTATGATAGGAAGTTTAATATACATAATAACTATTCATACAGACATAATGTTTTCATTATTTTTATTTGAAATATATGAATCTAATTCCATATAATCTCATTTAAAATATGTGAAGATATTTTTCACTACATAAAGGGAACAATGGAAATAGGACTTTTCTATTAATCTGTAAATGATTTTGTTTTATTTTTTTTATGTAGACTTTGGTGGTTGTAGAAAATATTGTAAAATTATATATATATTTATTTATTTTTTTAGGAGATTAAATAGTTTATTGGATATGTACGAAACAACATTCTATATAAATTTCTAGTACTGAAGTTGAATATGTTACAACTGGAATTTTTTTTTCATGAGTTTTACTAAAAATTGGATACTATATGATAACACTAGTGTCATATCATTATAAAAAACCGTGTACATCACTCTCATGAAATGAATATAGATATTATGAATTACATTCCTAGGGATCGCACACTTAATAGATATATCATTCTTCAGTTCATTGGGAAGCAGGAATAACATTCTGATATTTTTATAAAATCATTAACTTCTAATAAATTTGAAGGCATTAAACAAAAGTTAGGAATGATAATTGTATGGTAATTATTCATATATACTTTGTATTGAATAAATATATGAACATTAAATACTCCTTTTCATTGGTGGTGCATCTTTTCATCCTTTTAAATTTTCATTCAGAAAGGTTTTCATAACATAAAAGTATTTAGAACATAAAATTTTTGGTATCCTAAAATTTATCATAACAAAAACAATTTCAGAACCTAAATATTTTTGGGACCTAAATGATTTAAAAACCTAAATGCTTTCGGAACATAAACAGTTTTGAAACATAATAGTTTTTGGATAAAAAATATTTAGAACATAAAATTTTCCCGAACATAAAATGTTTTCATAAACTAAAGGTCTTCAGAACCTAAATGACTTCAAAACATAAATGTTTCGTAACCCAAATTTTTTTGGAAGTTAAATATTTTGGGAACGTAAAAGTTTTCGAAGACTAAATGTTTTTAGAACCTATGTTTTCTAAGATGAACCTTATCAATACTGAATGTTTTTAATGAGAACTCTCTAAGGTGTGTTTTCTTACTAATATTATCTTAATTAGATTTCTATTTTTTTGGTATTTAAAAGTAACTTAATGAAAATATTATCAAATTCATATTTCCTTAAATACAATTATTTCCTTAAAACCTCTAAATAATGGAATATAAATTCTCAGTATGCATTAAAATCAACCATTAGTTCATATCAAGATACTATTAACCATGGGATTGACCATTGAATTTGAACCTTCACCATGAATCCAATAAAAAGGGACTCCTTCAGGTACGATATCTGTTTCTATATATTTTTTCATCTGAGCTCTTATACCATTCAAATCCACTGATTTGACTCTTGTTTACATCCATTAATCTCCAAATATTGCATTAAATTTCTTCTCAAACTCCAATGAATTCACATGAGGAAACCAAATACTGGATGATATTTAGAGAACTGTTATTCATGATAATTTCTTTTCCATGTATGATTCTTCCATAGGGAAAATTATCATACTCAATTGACATGAAATATTTTTTTGTATCAAAAGTAAAAATTCAAGATCCATTATATCCAGATCTTATAATAATTCTTTATGAAACAATTTAGTTTTTTGAAAAAGGATGAAATGATTTATTTTAGTTCAGGAGTTATGAAAGTACCTATTATTTATCCTATAAGTAATCTGCATGTGTTTTTGAGATACCATATTATTGTGGGAAATGATTTTTTTATTGGTTTCCAAACAAATAAGGATATTTTGATAAAGTTAAGGAAATGGAATTATTACAACATCAGGGAGTGAAGATACCTAATATTTCTACTCTCTCAACCAAAAATAAGATTTTATCTGATTTTATGAAAAGACTCCTGATTCTAAGAAAAGTTTACAAGGACACCCTAAAGACATCATACATAATAATGATGGTCATTTTAGTTAGTAAAATAATTATAAACATGATTAATTATATCTTCACCACCATTATAAATTAAATGAATGAAAGGATCAGGTTTAGATTTTAATTTGTCCTTATTTATTGTCCAAATCATCGTTATCTTCCTAGAAGCATGAACAGTTCATTACAAATCCAAGCCTAAGACTTTATGGATCATGTTATTGAGTGATGAAACCTTGAAGATAATGATATTTTCTTTCTCTAATAATAAATTTGAGGTTTTTTTATCTATTTGTAAAATCAGTTCATATTGGTGTGATCTCCAAACCCAATCCCATGAAAAGAAAGTATAAGTAGTAGAATGCTAGAATCTAGCTCAAGCCTCTAATCCTACATCTATACCTCATAATCATAAGAAATAGAAATAATTCTCAAAAGAAGTGGTTTCTAAGTGGAGTGATCATAAGATAAATATAAAAGAAGGAGACCTTGTTTTTGGATTATACTCTACTGAGTCCAAGGTCTAAAAAATTAAAACTACTACAGAGCATGAAAAATATAGAAAATAGAATCAAATGAAGAAGATTTAAAAAGTCGATATTATCCAAGATTTGATGAGAGAAACATGGAAAGCCTCTTAAAAAATTCATCTATCATATTTTGTTTCGCAAGAACCCGAGGTCCCTCCGGCTCCAGTGGAAATTTAGACTCCAATACAAGATAAAGGAAAAAATTTCTATTTTAGTTCCAACTCTGATAGTTGAATAAGAATCATTACAATAAGGGTAAACCAATGAAGAATATAAAATTGAATATTATATATACATTATTGTTGAAAGTGTAAAATCAAGGCACTCAGACAAGTTCTCATTAAGAAGGTCTCAAGATTCATACACCCAGATAATTTCAAAAGGAAAATATTTTAAAATATAAGATGTTTCTCAAGATGATGAAAATAAAATTATCTCAAATGATGAATGTGATAATGGGGATATTTTACAGTATGTTGATGGAAAATATGATGATATTTTGGAAAATGATGATGATAAAGAGCTTGATTATGTTGATGATTTAATATAAAAAGTATCTAATGGAGAGCTAGAAACTCAATGAATTGATAACACAATATCTAAGGAATTGAAAGGAAAGTATGTGGTTATTGATGCTCCTCAAAAAGTTGTTCTTTAAAAAAAAATATGTTGTTGGTACTTCTAGGATGAAGTATGATGAGAAAATTGAAGTTGTGTCACAATTAAAAGTTTTAATTTTTTCAAATATTCCTCTTTAATAGGTGAATATTCTGGGGTTAATTCCATTGATATTATTATAAACTCCATTCCATTCCTTCCAATCATAAAATCAATGTGTCAACTGATTCATGAATAAGATAATCAGATGATGGAATCAAAAAACATTTTTATGGGTAAATTGATATAACTCAAATATTAGTTCAATGCCTTCATAAACAACTATGATTCTCAAATAATGTCATGAAAATTGATAGCCAAATTGTTTAAATCTATCTCTGATGATCCCAAGAAAATTGATGACTTCAGTAAGTCATTCAATGATGCATTTGATATGTCTGATAAAAAAACTCAAGAATCTCTCAATATGTTTGTAGAGAAACTAAAACAAGAGAAGGTTGTCCGTCAATAAGAGGATAAATTCTTGAATGGAAAACTAAACTCCATTTCTCTAAATCTAAAAATATGGAATGAAATCATTGAAGAGCTGTCTGAAAAACATAAATTTTGGGATGATTTGATTAAGTCTCAAGACAAATTAGTTATCTATGAAGAATAATTTATAAAAAACCATGAGGAACAAATTAAGGTTAGGAATTGTTTCCCTTGATGTTTGAAGATGGTCACAAGTAGTTAACGAAGTTGAAAGAAAAAATAAAAAATATAATTGCAAAAAAGAAGAAGATGGATGATTAATTTTTTCCAAATATGATATTTTGTTGTAATTTTATTTTAATTCTTAATTAATCTAATGAAATTTTTTCCTTTTTTGTTTAAACTTGAATGTTTCCTAACCTTTCAGGTATAATACATATCTTCCAATACCATTTTTTAAAATCAAAAAGTGGGAGAAAATAATGTTAAAAAAGAATGTTAAACTAAGGGGGATGATGTTTTTGAATGCAAAAGATTTTATAAATAATAAATCCTTAAGTAAATGGGGTATAATTTCATTATGAATGACATAGAAACTCAAAGCTAAGAATACGATACTTTGGGGATTTCATAACATAAGGGGTAGTTAGTCATATACATTATGATTCATAAAAAATGAGGATATGTATTTATTTTAAATATAATATGTAACACCCCAAGCTTCTACGGTACGTGTCCCTCTGAATAATGCGATAGCGTGTGTTGTATGCAACCTCGAGTTCTAACACACACCACAACTAATTAAACTAGCCGTTGTGAATAGTAATACCTAATTTTTGAAATTATATATATTTTATATTTGAAAATGGACTTCATTTTTGGACTCGGAATATCGAATTTAGCCTAAGGTGAAATTTTGGTACTTTTCGGATAACTTTCATATTTTGATGAATAGTGAAAATTACTAAATTTTAATTAAAAACAACTTTTTTAATCAAAATAATTAATAGTGATAAATTATGAATTTTAGTAGTTTTAAAGTATATTTAGAATATATTTTTACCATTTAATATAATGTTGGTCATTGGACATAATTTTACAATTAAACCGAACATAAACAAGTGTCAATCTTTTGATAGTTATTATCTCTTAAAAACACGCTTTTTGTTTTAACAGCGGGAATTAATTTTAAATTAATTTCTGCCACTTCTATGTTTTGAATTTAGAAAAATGGATTCCATATTTGGAATCAGGATGTTCAAATTGTGTAAATAGGTAACTTTTATTTTTAGACATTTTGAATAATTACTGCGGTAAATATTTTATTTACCATGGTTAAGGGTAAATCCGATAAATAAGGGTTAAAAAATAATATTATAATAATACTAAATTACCCTAAAACGTGTCTTAACCCTATTGGTTGATACAAAGTCGACCATGGGCATCTTTGGGTCTATTTTGGGACCCCATGGATCCACTTGTAAGTGATAATGACACTTTATTTTAATTAAGTCAAAATGAATACAAAAATGACACAAGCATATATCTTTTAGAACAACAATTTTTACATAGGGTTATACATGTTGGATTTTCGATTATAAATATTCATTAGAAAGATAAAAAGATTTCCTACATAATGATATTTTATTTATAATTTTTAGACATTAAATAAGTTATTGTATTTATGACACAATGATGATGCAGTAATTACTATAATAGTGAAAAATTAAAATAATTGATATTATAAATACCCAAATAAATATAATATGAAACTTTTAATGAATTAAAATAATTTTCTAGGCTAATATGATATATTAGGATTTATTTAATGGACTTTTTTCGAAGTAATCAATCTGTTATGAGTTTCACAAAAATCAACTATTGAATAGTGTCAAAATTGACATAAAAGAGTTCTTAAAACAAATATTATATTATTAATTGATATTAAATTCCTAAAAATCTAAGGTTCGGCCACAAGACTTATATTATGATAGTTTAATCATTAATGGACCACTTGGGGGTCGCTTGGATGTATATAGTAAGTTTATTAACCATAATATATAAAATACAAAGAGACATTGTAAAAGTGAAACTAATTAACTTAGAGTTAATACTTAAAGATAAGGTTAATATAAGTACCCAAACCTGTCTAAATTCTATTGGTTGAGTGGTTTTCGACCTATCCCCACCTTAACCTTTGAATAGTCAACTTTGGAGCCTTTAGAAACCGAATATGAATTTATTATAAATTAATATTTCTAGCTTTTCCAAAGGTGCCCCTCACCCCTCTTATAAAAGGGCACTCCTCCTTCTCATTTCTTCACACCTTCAAAGCCTTTTGGTTCGGCCAAACTCTTCCCAAATACTCTCCCAACATCCCTCACTACAACCTAGGGGCCTTAGTTTGATCAGAAAGCCAACCTAAGGAGCCCTTTTGATCAAATCAAAAGGAAGAACCCGAAGAAGAGGTAATGATTTCACCACCTTTTTCTAAGTTCATTTCTTCTTCCACTTCTTCTTCCTTTGTTCTTACCATTCTAAAATAATAACTCCAGTATCTCACATATACTGTGATGTTATTATAAGTATGGTACAACCATATTCAGTATTCTATCCACCCTTTGAATAACATGTCACCATACGTGCGTACGTACGGCTTACCGTCTCCACGTCGTGGTGTAATTGTTATTCAATATAATATTATTTGGATGGGTATAATAATGATGTGTAACTCATGTAAATAATAAATATAAAATGTTAATGATTCTGTATATATGATATACCATTCATTTATATATTATTTTAATATCAAAAGAATGATATTGTCGCTCGTGCGTACGTACGGACTACCGTCTCCACGAACGCGATGAGATTCATTCTCCATCGTATCCATTCAAGTATAATTATCATTTTATGATTTAAAAATGATGTTTAAGGACTTGGTATCATTCTGGATATGAATAAGATACAACAAACATGGCTTATGTAACAAAACATATAAAAGAAAATGAGTAAGTTAACACCCGAAACGATGATAATTCTAAGATATTATTAATAAATCAATGTTAAAAGATCATATATGATATCATATTAATATATATGATTCTTGTATAATTTAATAACAATTATTTCACCATTATACAGGAGGTTAACCTACCCCAACCAAGGAAAAGTACAAGGTAAGGGGTTTTCATCTCACTTCTTATTCCCGTGAGATTCATGTCATATTGACACCATCACCTTTTGTGTGGTGTATGTACTGCCCATAATTATATTCTTTGTGTAATACACTCTAATTTATGTGTACTTACATATTCATTATATGATACCTCTTTCATGGGTTGTATGTTTCATAAGTTACCAAATTGGTAAGGGTTATTTCACAATCTCTTCATTATCCGAGGTTGTTTATATGTAATAATCTACTGGGATCTCTTTATCATCCACATCCATGTTTCTTAGAAATGTATTTCAAAACATTTTTACTATTTACAAGAATATGGGTTAAAGTCATTTATACCCTTTTTTGACTTTTTATAAGAGGTTTATAAAGGAATCTTTCCGTCGTTTTCAAAACAAGGTCCTTTTTAACCTTTTCGACTGAATTGAGGTAAGAATGTTTTTTTTAACTTATACGGCGGGTGCGGTTATTTTACGCCGTTATAAAATCTTCAAAGCTTTCCTTACAAGCTTATAAGAATATTTTCAAAGAAAATGTTTTATTTTATATGGATCTTAAATGATTTCAAAATAAAAGGAGATATTTCTTTAAAAAGAATTTTGATTTCATCTATGTCAACATCCTTTGATGGATTTTAAGATTATTTGAAGTTGATTTATTATGATACAAAACTTCTATATTGTATTGAAGGTTTTGTGATATGTTTGACTGTGGATGTGCTATTTTTATACCATTCATAGTTTATTGTGAAAGTATTGACATTTCGTATGCTAGTTTTAATACGAATGTTTATGTTATGTTTAAACCTTTTCATATGGGAATGCATTGGACTTAATAAGTGACGGGTGGAGCCCGCTATAGCTCTTCGATGCATCGGTAGGTCTCATGAGACAAACTAGTGTCTTGGCACAAGGCCTTGACAAAATCTTATTTGTAGTCTTGGCACGAGGCCTTGGCTATGTGGTTATGATAGTCTGGCATTATGCATTCCAACATTATGAAAGTGGTTATTGATATTGCATGTGATTATTCGATTAGTAGAATATCCATGTGAACAAGTAAATGGCATTATTTCATTTTACTTTTGCCATACTATGTTGAAGTTCAATTTTAAAAGGCTTTTGTTTTAGTAATTCATTGCCTTAAATGTTTATGCTTATTTTGAATGTTCCGCTATATTGTTATCCTTACTGGGCATTTGAGCTCACCCCTTTTCTATGTTTTATTTTTCCCAGGTAGTGAAGAAGTAATTTATGAATGACTTGCAGGGATATTATGAGGGGTTAATAGTGTGGATATGAAGACTTTTTTGTTGTAGTAGTTTTTCACTTTGAAATGTAATGTAAAACTTTATGATTATATCTAGTGTTTCCAAGGCTACTAAACCAATCGGTCTTTCGGGATTTGATCTTTCTTGTGATCATGCCAATGTTAGGTAATAATGCACCGACTCTGGGTAGCTGGGGTCGGGGCGTTACAGTTGGTATCAGAGGAAGTTTAGTACAAACCTTGGAAGCTAGATTTAGATAAACTCTGATTAGAGCACGTAGACCTAAGATGAACTTTGAGGATTAGTATAGAAGAACTTCCTAGAATTTTGGTATTGTAGAGACTTTGTGAGTTTTCCGAGCAATACATCCCTGTCTGGATACGAGCAGGTAGAGGCGGCTCTGGCACAGATGTACCTAGGGGTAAAACCCGAAAACACCGCTTTGAGCTAGACTCGAACGGGAACTGGTGCACGACAACGGGCCTTGCTGCACTCTTGGTTACGACACTCCCGGGGGATATGCTTAGGATAACTCTCACTTTCTTTACAAATCATTATGAAGGGTTTATGAGTATATACTTCCTCAAAGAAAACATATTTATGATTATGGATTATATCCATAGATAGTTCAATTTATGTTTAGTGTTTTATAAGTATGGGATTATGTATTTTGATGCATAAATTGATCTAGTTTATGCCATTTTTTTTAGAAATGGCGCCTAGTGGAAGAAATGGAAACCGTATCAATGCACGCACTCCATGTAGGGATTGCCCTCCTGCTCAAGATAATTATAGTGGGGCTGGTGATGCAACTGGTGCTGATCAGCTAATCACCGTACTGGGACAACTTACTCAGGTTATGAATAATAACCTTACCCATATGGAGCACCCTGATCCGCAGCGTGGAGGATCAATGTTAGATCGATTCATGAGACAACAACCACCAACGTTCAATGGGAGTACAAATCCCTTAGTAGCTGAGCAATGGATATTTTCCCTAGAGAAAATATTTCAGGCTTTGGGGAGTAGTGAAAGGGAAAAAGTTACCATGGCAGTTTACCGCCTCACTGGAGATGCTGATCAATGGTGGTCATTGATTCAAAACATGAAGGAAGATGATGAAGTATCAAACATGGAATGGAGGGAGTTCAAAGATCTGTTTTTAGAAAAATACTTTCCTCGCGACCATCGAGCAGATATGGAAAGGCAATTTCTGAGTCTGAGACAAAAGGAGGATGATAATGTCACAAAGTATGAGGCTAACTTTACAAGGTTAGCGAGGTATGCTGGAGATTATATTCGCAACCCAAGAAGTAAGATTGATCGTTTCTTTGATGGGTTAAAACCATTTCTCCGTCGAGCATTAGTCTCACAATCCTTTTCATCGTACGAAGACATTGTCTCATGTGCTATCAAGACCGAAAAGGAATTCTCTAAGTCTTATGACTTTAAAGCAAAGCAAGAGAAGAAGAGACCTGCTGATCAATCTGGGAATGGAAATAAGGGGAAGAAGGGAAAGGTTGAATATCCATCTTGTGGTAAGTGCGGGAAGAAACACCCCGGTGCTTGCCTGAAGGGAATGGGAGTCTGTTACAAGTGTGGTGAAAAAGGCCACCAAGCTCATGATTGCAAGGGGAAGAAGGAAGCTACCAATGTTCAGTGCTACAATTGCAGGGAGATGGGGCATTATGCAAATGCATGTCCTAAGCGTCAGGAGAACTTACCTCAGAAAAGGCCAAGGGATCAAGGCCAGGCTTATGCTATCACTACTGCTGAGGTAGAAACTCCGAAAGACGTGGTGGCAGGTAATTTAATGGTTTCCTCAAGTTTAGCAAATGCATTATTTGATTCTGGATCATCGCATTGTTTCATATCTTCCCAGTTTGCTAAGAAAATTAGATATTTCCAATTTGATTTAATAAGGGAGTTGTCAGTTAAAACTCCTAAGGGAAGTATCGTTGCAACAATGTTTTGTGAATCAGTCCCCATTAGAGCACATAAATTTTCTTTATCTGCTGATTTCATCGTCATACCTATGATTGAGTTTGATATAATCCTCGGTATGGACTGGCTTTCGGACTATGATGCGAAGATTTATTGTAAGAAGAAAGAGGTTACGATTCATGATGATAATGATAAGGAGCACCTTATTTTTAGAGCAGAATCGTCACCACCTAATTCTTATTTAGACCCACCCCCAGTAGCTCAACTTAATTCAATTATTGGGGAGGAAGAGAATGAAGTAACTATCGGTGAGGAAAGGAATGTTCAAATAGAGGATGTACCTGTTGTGAAAGAATTTGTAGATGTATTTCCGGAAGATTTACCTGGACATCCTCCAGAACGAGAAGTTGAGTTTTCTATTGATTTGATTCCTGGATCAAGGCCTATATCGAAGACCCCTTATAGAATGGCCACTGTAGAGTTAGTCGAACTAAAGAAACAACTAGAGGAATTGAGTAATAAGGGATTTATTCGCCCTAGTGTTTCTCCATGGGGAGCCCCTGTTCTTTTTGTTAAAAAGAAAGATGGATCTATGAGGTTATGTATCGACTACAGGGAGATCAATGCTATAACGATAAAGAACAAGTATCCCCTACCTCGTATTGATGATTTATTTGACCAACTGCATGGAGCTCAATACTTTTCAAAGATTGACCTTCGATCTGGATACCATCAGTTGTGTGTAAAGAAGGAATACATTCCGAAAACAGCATTTCGAACCAGGTACGGGCATTACGAGTTTACTGTAATGCCGTTTGGATTGACTAATGCACCCTCTGTATTCATGGATCTGATGAATAGAGTTTTCAAGGAGTATCTCGATGAATTTGTGGTGGTATTTATTGATGATATCTTGGTATACTCCAAAACCTACAAAGATCATGAAAATCACTTGCGCATTATCTTGAAGACTCTGAGGAGGCATGAATTATATGGAAAGTTTAGCAAGTGTGAATTCTGGCTTCAGGAGATTTCTTTTCTTGGCCATATTGTCTCTAAAGATGGAATCTCTGTTGATCCTTCTAAGACCAAGGCAATCCAAGAATGGCCAGCACCTACGAGTATAACTGAGGTACGTAGTTTTATTGGTTTGGCAGGTTATTATCGACGTTTCGTCCAGAATTTTGCCCGATTGGCAAACCCATTAACGAAGCTCACACGTAAAGGGGTTAAATTTGTTTGGACAAAAGTGTGTGAAGAATGTTTCGAAGAACTGAAGAGAAGATTAGTCAATGCTCCTATATTGACTCTACCATCGGGGAATGATGGGTTCGTTATTTATAGTGATGCATCGAAGAAAGGACTTGGTTGTGTCCTTATGCAGAATGATAGAGTTATTGCCTATGCATCACGACAGTTGAAAATTCATGAACAAAACTATCCTACTCATGATCTTGAGTTAGCAGCTGTGATCTTTGCTTTGAAGATATGGAGGCACTACCTCTATGGTGAAAAATGTGAGATTTATACTGATCACAAGAGTTTGAAGTATATTTTCTCACAAAAAGAACTCAACATGAGGCAAAGGAGATGGCTTGAATTACTCAAGGATTATGATTGCACGATACACTACCACCCGGGGAAAGCAAACAAAGTAGCAGATGCTTTGAGCAGAAAAGACCATGGAGTTCTGAACATGATGAGAATTGAAAGGGACCCAATTTTCATGGATCTAGAGAAGATGGACATGGGAATAACCAGGGAAGGTGAAACATCAATGCTTTTTCAAATGGTTGCCAAACCATCTTTACTAGAAAGGATTAAGAGTTCTCAGACCAATGATGAAGAATTCCAAAAGAAGATTAAAGCTGTGAATGATGGGAGATTGAGAGACTTTGTGTATGAAGATGGAATTTTGAAATTCGGGAAGAGACTTTGTGTTCCCGATTTACCTGATCTGAAAAGGGAATTGTTGGATGATGCTCATAGTTCCAATTTCTCTATACACCCTGGGAGCACCAAAATGTATAGAGATTTGAAGGAACATTTTTGGTGGGACAACATGAAGAGGGAGATTGCTGATTTTGTGTCAAGATGTATGGTTTGTCAACAAGTGAAAGCTGGAAGGCAACAGCCTGGAGGAGTCATGCAACCTCTTCCCATACCGGAGTGGAAATGGGACAATATTACGATGGACTTTGTCATGGGGCTACCAAAGACTCCTAGAAGGAACGATGCAATATGGGTTATTGTTGATCGTCTTACCAAGTCAGCACATTTTCTTGCTATAAGAGAAGATCTACCCCTGGAACGTCTAGCAAGACTATACATTAATGAAGGTGTGAGACTTCATGGAGTACCCCTATCGATTGTTTCTGATCGTGATCCCCGTTTTACATCAAGATTTTGGAAAAGTCTTCAGAAATCCCTGGATACTGAACTTCATTTGAGCACTGCTTACCACCCTCAGACAGACGGACAATCAGAACGGACTATTCAGACCTTAGAAGACATGTTGAGATCTTGCTCACTTGATTTTCAGGGTATGTGGGATCAATATTTACCACTAGTAGAATTTTCCTATAACAATAGCTTCCATTCGAGTATTCAGATGGCACCATATGAAGCGTTATACGGAAAGAGATGTCGTACACCAACCTGTTGGGATGACGTTGGTGAAAGAAAACTTGTAGGCCCAGAACTGGTGGAGGAAACGGTGGAAAAGGTGAAGGTAATCCAAAATCACATTAAAGCAGCTCAAAGTAGGCAGAAGAGCTATGCCGATAATCGAAGGAAGGATTTGGAATTTCAAGTCGGTGATCATGTTTTCCTGAAGGTATCTCCGTGGAAGGGAGTCATACGTTTTGGTAAGAAAGGTAAATTGAGTCCCAGGTACATCGGACCTTTCGAAATTCTAGAACGAATTGGGGTTGTAGCTTACCGATTGGCAATGCCGCCAAGTCTCTCCAAAGTTCACGATGTGTTCCACGTATCTCTGTTGAGGAAATACATGCCTGACCCAACGCATGTACTCACCTATGAGGAATTAGAACTGGAACCCGATCTTTCCTATTGCGAAGAGCCCATCAAGATTCTTGATACGAGAGAACAAGTGCTGAGAAACCGGACGACGCGTCTGGTAAAAGTTTTGTGGAGGAATCATAAGATGGAAGAGGCAACGTGGGAACCCGAGGAACTTATGATGAAGAACCACCCGAGTCTTTTTATGCAGTAATACCCTAGAAATTGCGAGGACGCAATTATTTGAAGGAGGGGAGAATGTAACACCCCAAGCTTCTACGGTACGTTTCCCTTTGAATAATGCGATAGCGTGTGTTGTATGCAACCTCGAGTTCTAACACACACCACAACTAATTAAACTAGCCGTTGTGAATAGTAATACCTAATTTTTGAAATTATATATATTTTATATTTGAAAATGGACTTCATTTTTGGACTCGGAATATCGAATTTAGCCTAAGGTGAAATTTTGGTACTTTTCGGATAACTTTCATATTTTGATGAATAGTGAAAATTACTAAATTTTAATTAAAAACAACTTTTTTAATCAAAATAATTAATAGTGATAAATTATGAATTTTAGTAGTTTTAAAGTATATTTAGAATATATTTTTACCATTTAATATAATGTTGGTCATTGGACATAATTTTACAATTAAACCGAACATAAACAAGTGTCAATCTTTTGATAGTTATTATCTCTTAAAAACACGCTTTTTGTTTTAACAGCGGGAATTAATTTTAAATTAATTTCTGCCACTTCTATGTTTTGAATTTATAAAAATGGATTCCATATTTGGAATCAGGATGTTCAAATTGTGTAAATAGGTAACTTTTATTTTTAGACATTTTGAATAATTACTGCGGTAAATATTTTATTTACCATGGTTAAGGGTAAATCCGGTAAATAAGGGTTAAAAAAATAATATTATAATAATACTAAATTACCCTAAAACGTGTCTTAACCCTATTGGTTGATACATATTCTACCATGGGCATCTTTGGGTCTATTTTGGGACCCCATGGATCCACTTGTAAGTGATAATGACACTTTATTTTAATTAAGTCAAAATGAATACAAAAATGACACAAGCATATATCTTTTAGAACAACAATTTTTACATAGGGTTATACATGTTGGATTTTCGATTATAAATATTCATTAGAAAGATAAAAAGATTTCCTACATAATGATATTTTATTTATAATTTTTAGACATTAAATAAGTTATTTTATTTATGACACAATGATGATGCAGTAATTACTATAATAGTGAAAAATTAAAATAATTGATATTATAAATACCCAAATAAATATAATATGAAACTTTTAATGAATTAAACTAATTTTCTAGGCTAATATGATATATTAGGATTTATTTAATGGACTTTGTTCGAAGTAATAAATCTGTTATGAGTTTCACAAAAATCAACTATTGAATAGTGTCAAAATTGACATAAAAGAGTTCTTAAAACAAATATTATATTATTAATTGATATTAAATTCCTAAAAATCTAAGGTTCGGCCAAGAGACTTATATTATGATAGTTTAATCATTAATGGACCACTTGGGGGTCGCTTGGATGTATATAGTAAGTTTATTAACCATAATATATAAAATACAAAGAGACATTGTAAAAGTGAAACTAATTAACTTAGAGTTAATACTTAAAGATAAGGTTAATATAAGTACCCAAACCTGTCTAAATTCTATTGTTTGAGTGGTTTTCGACCTATCCCCACCTTAACCTTTGAATAGTCAACTTTTGAGCCTTTATAAACCGAATATGAATTTATTATAAATTAATATTTCTAGCTTTTCCAAAGGTGCCCCTCACCCCTCTTATAAAAGGGCACTCCTCCTTCTCATTTCTTCACACCTTCAAAGCCTTTTGGTTCGGCCAAACTCTGCCCCAATACTCTCCCAACATCCCTCACTACAACCTAGGGGCCTTAGTTTGATCAGAAAGCCAACCTAAGGAGCCCTTTTGATCAAATCAAAAGGAAGAACCCGAAGAAGAGGTAATGATTTCACCACCTTTTTCTAAGTTCATTTCTTCTTCCACTTCTTCTTCCTTTGTTCTTACCATTCTAAAATAATAACTCCAGTATCTCACATATACTGTGATGTTATTATAAGTATGGTACAACCATATTCAGTATTCTATCCACCCTTTGAATAACATGTCACCATACGTGCGTACGTACGGCTTACCGTCTCCACGTCGTGGTGTAATTGTTATTCAATATAATATTATTTGGATGGGTATAATAATGATGTGTAACTCATGTAAATAATAAATATAACATGTTAATGATTCTGTATATATGATATACCATTCATTTATATATTATTTTAATATCAAAAGAATGATATTGTCGCTCGTGCGTACGTACGGACTACCGTCTCCACGAACGCGATGAGATTCATTCTCCATCGTATCCATTCAAGTATAATTATCATTTTATGATTTAAAAATGATGTTTAAGGACTTGATATAATTCTGGATATGAATAAGATACAACAAACATGGCTTATGTAACAAAACATATAAAAGAAAATGAGTAAGTTAACACCGGAAACGATGATAATTCTAAGATATTATTAATAAATCAATGTTAAAAGATCATATATGATATCATATTAATATATATGATTCTTGTATAATTTAATAACAATTATTTCACCATTATACAGGAGGTTAACCTACCCCAACCAAGGAAAAGTACAAGGTAAGGGGTTTTCATCTCACTTCTTATTCCCGTGAGATTCATGTCATATTGACACCATCACCTTTTGTGTGGTGTATGTACTGCCCATAATTATATTCTTTGTGTAATACACTCTAATTTATGTGTATTTACATATTCATTATATGATACCTCTTTCATGGGTTGTATGTTTCATAAGTTACCAAATTGGTAAGGGTTATTTCACAATCTCTTCATTATCCGAGGTTGTTTATATGTAATAATCTACTGGGATCTCTTTATCATCCACATCCATGTTTCTTAGAAATGTATTTCAAAACATTTTTACTATTTACAAGAATATGGGTTAAAGTCATTTATACCCTTTTTTGACTTTTTATAAGAGGTTTATAAAGGAATCTTTCCGTCGTTTTCAAAACAAGGTCCTTTTTAACCTTTTCGACTGAATTGAGGTAAGAATGTTTTTTTTAACTTATACGGCGGGTGCGGTTATTTTACGCCGTTATAAAATCTTCAAAGCTTTCCTTACAAGCTTATAAGAATATTTTCAAAGAAAATGTTTTATTTTATATGGATCTTAAATGATTTCAAAATAAAAGGAGATATTTCTTTAAAAAGAATTTTGATTTCATCTATGTCAACATCCTTTGATGGATTTTAAGATTATTTGAAGTTGATTTATTATGATACAAAACTTCTATATTGTATTGAAGGTTTTGTGATATGTTTGACTGTGGATGTGCTATTTTTATACCATTCATAGTTTATTGTGAAAGTATTGACATTTCGTATGCTAGTTTTAATACGAATGTTTATGTTATGTTTAAACCTTTTCATATGGGAATGCATTGGACTTAATAAGTGACGGGTGGAGCCCGCTATAGCTCCTCGATGCATCGGTAGGTCTCATGAGACAAACTAGTGTCTTGGCACAAGGCCTTGACAAAATCTTATTTGTAGTCTTGGCACGAGGCCTTGGCTATGTGGTTATGATAGTCTGGCATTATGCATTCCAACATTATGAAAGTGGTTATTGATATTGCATGTGATTATTCGATTAGTAGAATATCCATGTGAACAAGTAAATGGCATTATTTCATTTTACTTTTGCCATACTATGTTGAAGTTCAATTTTAAAAGGCTTTTGTTTTAGTAATTCATTGCCTTAAATGTTTATGCTTATTTTGAATGTTCCGCTATATTGTTATCCTTACTGGGCATTTGAGCTCACCCCTTTTCTATGTTTTATTTTTCCCAGGTAGTGAAGAAGTAATTTATGAATGACTTGCAGGGATATTATGAGGGGTTAATAGTGTGGATATGAAGACTTTTTTGTTGTAGTAGTTTTTCACTTTGAAATGTAATGTAAAACTTTATGATTATATCTAGTGTTTCCAAGGCTACTAAACCAATCGGTCTTTCGGGATTTGATCTTTCTTGTGATCATGCCAATGTTAGGTAATAATGCACCGACTCTGGGTAGCTGGGGTCGGGGCGTTACATAATAATGAAAAACTTATATATTAATATTCTTTTATGGAAATTTGTGTGTAATTTCCAAAAAGGGGGTGATTGTGAATTCAAAAGATTCCTTTTGTCTTTTCCATTCCATTATGCATTGAAAATAAAAAACCACAACTTATTAATGATAATTTTTTCCCTAAGGATGATTATATTCTAGAATATATTATAATTTACCCCAGGTATCCGACATCATAACTAATTTAGTCTTGAACAAGTTTCAAAATTTTCGCTAAGATAAAATTTCATCAAGTTAAATCATATCCTCATTACTAAATCTTATTTCACTTTAATTGTGAATTCAATTTCTTCTAGAATCTGACTCCGGATTATTCTGAAATCAGACTCTGATTTCCCCAGAAATTGTAGTATCATAGATTCTGAAATCAATCATTATTTTCCTCAAGAATTTGACATCAATTTTCAATGAAATAATACTAGTATTTCCTTAGATATAGGGTTCTTATTTCATCAAAAATATGACTCTAATTTCCTCTGCAATTAGACAAATATTTCATCAGGAATCCAACTACAATTTTCAAAAAATTAGGACTATGATTTCCTCAGAAATCATACTAGTATTTCTTCTGAAATTTCTCTCCAATTTCATAAAAAATATGATCCTGACTTCTTTTGAAATCCGACTATGATTTCATTAGACATTAGACTCTGATTTATTTAGAAATCAGCATCTGTCTTTTAATATTTTTAGAATCTGTTTAATTTTGTTTTTTACTTTTATAAAAGTTCATTAGTGTAACATTCCATTTTATCTGATCCAAAATATTATAATGTTCCTCATATTATATTATAAAAAATGATGTCATAAAAATTATTCTCAATTATTGTTATATAAAATAGTGTTCACAAAACTATTACAAAATAACCACTGTATGAAATTCTACCTATATAGGTCCCTTTGAAATTTCTGGGAAATGTGACTGCTTGAGGAGAATGTGACCATAGGAGATCACACCAATAAATACCCAATCATTTGAAATTTTATAGTGGTGTGAACTCTTGGGATAATTGAAACTTTGTGAGATACCTTATAGATTTCTTCATGTGTTATATTTGAATATGTTTATTTTATGAATAGCTTGTTCTACAAACTCAAATCATCTGCAAGATTTTTTTTATTTGTGAAATTATGATTTTTTATGTCAAAAATTGAAAGATTTTAATATTAAGGAATAAATATGTGTCAATTACCTAAATAATAGAGGTATTACATGTTGATAGAAGGTAGAGGTGTTGATCAACTTATAGATAGATCGCTTTCATGTATAGATATATAGATTATAATCTTCATATCGAGGGCTTTCCCTGGCCAGTCTAAGACAGACTTTCTAGGTAGTATAAATCAAGGGACCTTTATCCAGGGTTTTTTTATAACATTCTCTTTATGTTAAAATATTCCATCACACTTGTATTACTTGTTTAACAATAAGTTCTTTAAATTACACTACATTTTTTTAAAATTTATAATGTGTAACTATATTAAACTTTCCCTATTGTATTAACACTTATTTAAGATTCTATACACTTTAAGGTAGAATATTAATTAGGTATACATTTGTTCTTATTTCTTTACTATATCTTTATAATCAGACCATGTGCCCTTCCGAATACTTTGTTAAATAGAGTAGTGGGTTTTTTGATTGTTATTTGATGAATAGTATTAAACAAATATTCCATAATATAAAAAATGAAATTTTTTAAACTTACAAATCACCCCTATTATAATTGAGTATAGACATCTCTAATTTCGATCCTATAAAAACTTGATTCAAACCAATAACCAATATTTATGGAGATAATCATCTCAAGGATTATTAATCTTGAACGTATCAACCTCATTGGCTTCCATGAGAAGTTATATCCATTTCTAAATGTACTTTTTTGGTTGTCTTCTTTCTACATAGAATGACATTCTAAAACATATTCAATATGATGTTTCAGGCCTTAGGAGTGTCCTAGTCAATGTTTACTAAGAATGACACCTCATCCTATATAACATGCACCATTGACTAATTTTCATTCCTTGGTGTGGAGAACATACTATATCGAGTGCTATCTTGAAGGGAAAGAGGAACTATCCCCATAATGGTGTTTTATAGTAGATTCACTTTGGATGTAACCATGTTAATCCTTCAATCCATGCTTATGTGTGTCACTATAATCCATCATAAAAGATGAAATAAACTAATTAGTAGGGTAACAACACTTTATCCCTTTTAAAATGACACCCTCAGTATAGGGGTAACAATAATTTGTCAAAATTCTCAGATTATTCTACTCTACAATAGACCATGATTGTAGTCTAATAGCTTATGAAAATTACAATTTCCACCAAACTCAAATGATTATCCCTATTCATAATCGACTAGATGTACCCAACATATATCTACACAAAAATCCCAGATAATTCAATTATAAAATTGATAATTATTTAATTATATCCATAGGCCAATTGGCTTATCCAAATCGACAGTGGAAAACAATTACACAAGCTATCAAACTAATGACAATGCCCTCAACTTGTATAATCTACTAAAAATGAAAATTACATGATGATCATTCCCTTATAAATTTTCATTTTACCACGTGAAAAATGATACATGAACAAAAACTCTAATATGAAACTCTCCACAAGTATATAGAAATTTTATAATATTAAGGGTGTTAACTCTATAGATATATACCCTTACTAAAATAAGGAATAATTTTTTTGAAAAGATCAAGATTGAAAAAGAATATATGATTATAATTATGAAATATAACGATATTATAAAAATAAAATATTATCTGATAACTATAAGAAGCAGACACATTCCCATTTCATTCAAATACCAATAAAATATCTAATGTACACTTACATGAAATTCAAAGCATTTAACACCATAAAATGGATTAAATTAAACCATTAAATTAATTAAAATTTACTATTAATAATTTCAAAGCCACAATTTAATTACATTAAGTACCATTTATAAGGAAAATGTTCATAGTACATTATTAGCTAATTCCATATGGATCACTGGAATGATATATAATGAATCTCTTTCAATCATTATTTATTTAGCCACCATCCAATCACAAATTAAGAAATTTATCATAAAATTAATTTTTATCCATATTATTTATCCATATTATTGCAAAATTTATCTTAATTAACTAAAATATATATTCAATGATACAATGGAAAACACACTTTAGGTTATAATTGGAATACTATTTAACTAATGCTTCTTAATAATTAAGTTGAAACAACTAAAATCTTATTTGTCAATATAAATAAATTGGTTATGTGAAATTCATCTGTATATTTATAAACAAATACCATATAAGTGTTTGTTGTCACTATAAACCACTATCTCGTTTATCATATTCACACCTCCATGGGTTTATGTACCATCGAATAAGAGGAAAGTGTGATGTACGTAGGCCACATCCTACTAACCTAGGTCAATTTAAAAATAACAAAATAGCATTGGATTCGTTATAATTTTGGTCAAACCCAAAGTGGGTTTATCTCATAATCATGAAAAATATAAGCTAACCAGCACGGTACGATCCATGCATATAAAAATTCAATTAAAAATGTCTTCTTTCCCTTATAAAAGAGGTACATGACCTTATATATATATGTATATATCATGGTTCAGTTTGATGAGTCACCAATCCAATATTATAAAGGAACATTATTTCATAAGTTAAAATTGGCACTTCATATAACTCTAAAAAGATTATTTCTATCAAGAATAGAATGTGAAGAACTCATTTAATATGGTTTGAGTATATGGGTTAGCAGTCGCAATTTATAAAGTCCCCTACATGAAATAAATTTCAAATTGGAACCCATTTATTCCAAAACATCAATGTTTCAACCCATGATACCAATGGTCAATGGCTCAAACATTTCATAATTAGTTAGAAAAGGAATAAACATAAAACTATACATTAAAACACCATTTATGATGATGAATACACATTCATAACAAATTATATATCATAATATTAACAAAACATTCCATCACATAGTAGTAATTGTAGGTGAACATGAAAATTTATCAAGCGGAATGGTGTATAGGTAAGCATCCAGAATAATCACATAAACTTGGAATACATATCATCTTACTACTAAATCACCGAAGAGACCTCCAATATATATAAATAAATCACTAAATGAGATAAAAATGGAATGGAATGTGCATGGAATGTGAATTGATATTTTACTATAGTGATTCATGTAATAATACATCATTTCCATATCGAGAGATGGGATATACAAAAAATCAAAAAGAAATATAAGTTTTATTTATCATTCTAGGTGAACTATTACGCAATTATAATAAAAAAGAGCACAATCAATAGTCTTATTCTAGGAAACATAGTCTTCTCCCCTGTGTGTGGGTTGATCACTCCCATACGCAGGCTATTTACCAAGTGCTCCCACATTCCTAGTTTCCTATCAACCATACCAAATTAGTAAGGTAAAGGAAAATAAATATTTGATAACATTTTGTAACATCCTATTCTAGGATCCAGTAAAATAGATCCCACAACCTATTCCCCACATGGACTCAATCACATTACACCATACACCAGAGGCTACTGAAAAGAAAAGAGGTTTTAATAATGATACAATGGAGAGAATATACTCTATGGATCAGAATCTATAAAACTGTAAGCATGATAAAAAATAGGAGAAGCATAATATATTAAAAACTGATAAATTTTAACCACCAAATATACAAACACACATGTCTATAATGATGAAACAATGTACAATTAGAATTAATATTATAGGTAATATAGAAACAGGCATAACGAAAAGAAAAAAAATCCTAAATTGATATTTCTGGAGAATCCTAAGCATGGATTAGTATTATTCTCCTACACTCCCTTGTCTGAGGGTAAGTGTGAGAAATGAATAATAGTAAGAAAGCGGAATAAAGAACTTGATCCTCAATCATGAGTTCTTTTAGGATTCCAAATGGCATCCTAAACAGTGCATGGGATAAGCTAAATAGTCCTCCACCAATGTTTTCTTACAATCAATTCTTTGAATATAAAATAAATTATTTTTAATATATAATAAATTATGAAATTAATAAATAAATGTAAATAAGTTAGGCTTATGTTCCTGAAAATACACCTGACTAACCATTACTCCTTTAGCATAAGTAAGAGTATCTTTGAACATGACATCATATATATATATAATCACACATGTGAACATATATATGTATATAAATACCTGAACCTATGGGGATCCATGTAATAAGACTAAGGAATCCTCATATAATAATAATGTAGTAGGAATCAAATATTTTTGTAAGGGACATCAAGCTGGTATTCCTTGTTGAATAATAAGGGATCCAATGCCAGAAGATCATGAATAATGTTAGAATCCACTCCCAACAATCATAAAATAATAAGGGATATTATGTTTGTCGATTATAGAATAATAAGGGAAGACATGCCCACTGGTCATAGAATAATAAGGGGCATCATTCTCGATGATCACGAGTAAAGAGGGATGTTATACCTAATAATATGTAATGTCATGTCCAACATTTTCATTTCCTCGATGTAGAGCACCATGTCATAAACCATTTAGTCAATCATTGCTATTTCAATTTAATGTTCCTAAAGCACCAATCCATATATTTCCATATTGAAACCCATGTCACGCTCTAGAAATAATATAAATCAACATGGACCATGGGATGACCTTCATTAAATTTAAAAATAAGTCATCATTGTTATTTAATTTTTAAATAATTTTCTAATAAATAATAAAGACACAAATAATTTGTTTTGTGATACAATTCAAGTGTATGTTTGGGTCAATCCATTATAATTTTCAAAATCATTGAATACTAAGGACTATGGGGGTTTACCCAACCTACCTAATAATTTATTTCATTATATTTTTCATTTTACATAAATTGAAACGAGAAAATAAATGGGGATTATCCATTTAATATCTCATTACATTATTTTTTTGAATGTTTAATAAATAAAAGTAATGTATAATTAAATGTATTCCACCATTTCACATTTCATAAAGGATAATTCTACCCCTAATTTAGTTAGTAACAAATAAAAAGACAAATAAACATGGTTTAATATCATAACAAAGGCTAGAGGTCAGGGTCATATAAGTAATTCATGCAACTCCATTGTTCTAGTCAATGTAAGTGACCTCTGATGATGTGACTTGATACATAGAGGATACCAATATAGGGACGCCTACATTTATAAAGTTAATTTTACGTTTAAGAGATGATTTAAAAACATATTCGGCCTATGGTATAAAAACATATTTTATAAAATGATGACACATAAGGGAAAATAAATAGACCAAATACATAGTGATTAGTAAATTTCACCCATCCGTTATAGGGAATTTATTTAAGCTAAAACAAGATAAATTAAAAGATTAGATAAAATCCCAAATAATAGGGAATATTATATCCAATTGAAATTATAGTTGATTTGTAAATATAAATGATTAAAATAAATAATAACACTCATAGACTTACTGATGTGGGACTA
Organism: Viscum album; assembly: GCA_963277665.1. Classification (NCBI taxonomy): domain Eukaryota; kingdom Viridiplantae; phylum Streptophyta; class Magnoliopsida; order Santalales; family Viscaceae; genus Viscum; species Viscum album. Next base: position 1,956,563,654 of record OY728125.1, read on the forward strand.
ATTTAAAAGAGGATTCTTGAATAATATCATGGATGGGGGAGAATCATATGTAACTTGTAAGAGAGGGAAATATCAATGATTGGGAGCAAGATTTAGTACAAGAAAGTGGAGGAGAATGGGGGAGGAATGATCAAAGAAATCTAGGGATGAATGTTAATTTTACCTCTTTTAATGAGGAACACATTTAGACCGCATTGTTTGGCTAAATTTGTTCCAAACATATAACTCATACTATCAAATATCTACACCTTTCATGGTCTGGGATCACTATCAGTCACCCTATGCACAACCCATGTGATCACCTCTTCAAATTATTGTTGAGATCTCACATAGTTGTGCAACATTCCCCACAATATTTAAATAATCATGCGTTAAAACTATATGGACTCATGTATTGGGTTGAATTAATGCGAGAAATTGTGTGTTGTTCATGCACCACTATATATTTTCCATAAATCGGGCCTTTGATGCTCGCTATAATTGAAGCTCATTTGAGCTCCCATAACACCAATCATGCCTTTTAATTTAATCCAAAAAGAACTTTTATGTGTTAAAATTCTTGGATTAAATTTTGAATCTAAATTTAAAATTTTAATTATCAACTAAATGAAATAAAATTGAAAATTGTTTTTAAATTTCATCCAAATCCAAAACCAAGGGTGTTACATGACATATCTATAAAACCCTCTGAAAATGTAGAGTTTTTTAATTTGATAAACTCAATTAAGCACCTATTAATAAATGTTGGAATTGTCACTTGATTTTTTCCCAATTATATTTTCAATTTTTATTATTTTTAATTTTTATGAACACTCTGAAAATAATTTTCTAAAATCAATAATCATGATTAAAATTCATTTTTTATGATTTTATAAATAATTTATATATTTTTAAAAAAAATTCTTCTATTTTGAATGAGTCTTTATTTGGAGTTTGGTTAATTTTATATGAAAATTAATTTAAAAATTAACAAATTATCTATATGAAATGTGAATTAATATTTCTTTCTAAATTTTTTTTTAATTTTGTTGTATTTTAATTGTATTATAAGGTCCATTTTTTAATATAAACAATGAAAATTATTTCAGTTTAGTATTCAAAATAATTTATGTTTTCATCAGTATCAATAACATTGTTTCCCCATGTGAAATGGATAATTTATATTTAATGGTTATTATTTATTAATATAATGAACATGTTGCACGATCAGAAATGAATTTGATATATTTCATTTAATACAAATAAAATTTGGGTTCTTAATATATTTTTTAAAATATTTAGAAGGATTTATGATTTGATTTATTAAATAAGATATAAAATTTGGATTTATAGGATTAAACATTTTTTAATATTTTGATATGAATAACTATATTTAATTAGTATCAATATTGATTTTTTTTTATTTCAATTTTCAAGGATATGATTTAGAAAAAATAAATTTTTATATTGTAATACGCCAAGATTCCACGTTACACTTCTCTTTGAATAATACAATAGCCTGTGTTGTACGCAACTTCAAGTTCTAACACACCACAACCAATCAAACTAGCCGTTATGAACAGTAATACCAATTTTTTGAAATGTTATTAATTTTATCTTTTAAAATGGAATTCATTTTTGGATCTAGAATATCTAAATTAGCTTAGGGTGAATTTTTGGAATTTTTCTGAAAACATTCATTTTTTGATGAATAGTGAAAAACATTGAGTTATAGTTTAAAACTGAAATTTTATTAAAATAATTATTTATTTTATTTAAAATCATTTTAGGTCAAAATAGATACATAATACCAATATAAGTTCAATCTAATTCATTGGAGTCAATTTATAATAATTTTAGATATATAAATATTTTATTGAACTTTTCACCGCCTTTTACCCATCTCATAAGAGAATTTGCAAATTCAAATAAAACATAATTTTACCGCTTCTGTGAGTGGAATTTCAAAATTCTGAGAGACACGGTTAATATCAATGAGTAAAATGTGGTTCAATAAGAGAAAATGTATTTTTGGTGAATAGTAACTTTTTACTTTTATTTACCACTGTTAAAAGTAAATAGGGTAATTATGGGTAAAAATGATATTATTATTACCCTAAAAAATTCCTAATTCTATTTTCTATGTATAATTAGACCAAAAACAACATTAGGAATAAAATATGAACCTCTTTGGTCCACTTGGACTAGATTAGGACATTTATTATTATTTAATTTAAAGAAGAGTTAAATGAGTTAAAATCAAAGTTTAATAACTAAAACATTTTTAATATAGGATTATAATTAAGTTAAATTCGATTAAAAATATTAAATAGAAATATAAAAATATTTCCTAAATAATGGTATTTTATTTATAATTTTTAGACATTATATACTTTAATTTATTAATGACACGATGGTGATGCAGTAATTACCTAATTAATGAAATATTAATCTAATTTATATTATAAATATTCAAATAATTGTACTTTGAGACTTTATATGAATTATACTAATTTTATAGGTTAATATGACATAATATGGTCGGTTATATGAATTTTTTTCTAAGTAATAATGTTTTTATGAATTTAGCAAAAACATAATACCAAATAGTATCAAAATTGAAATAAAAGAGTTTTTTAAAAAAATATTAATTTTTTAATTTATATTATTTTCCTAAAAATTTAAGGTTGGGACAAATGAGTTATATAATGATAGGGGTATCATTAATTAACCACTTGGGGTTCTCTTGGAAGTATATAGTATGTTTATTAACCATATAATATAAAAATACAAAGATACATGGTAAATGTAAAACTATTTAACTAAGAATTAAATCTAAAAGATAAAGTTAATATAGTGACCCAAACCTTTATAAAACCTATCAGTTGAGTGGTTTTTGACACATCCCCACCTTTACCTTTAAATAATATATTTTTGAGCCATTAGAAACCGAAAATTATTTTATTATAAAATAATATTTTTATCTTTTCTTGAGGTTCCCCTAACCCCTCCTTAAAAAAGGGAACTCCCCCTTCTCTATAATTTACACCTTAAAATCCTTTTGGATCGGCCCACCACTGCGAATATATCCTCTCAACATCCCTCACATAATCCTATAGGATTTCATTTAATCAGAAATCAATCTTAAGGAGCCCTTTTGATCAAATCAAAAGGGAGAACCCGAAGAAGAGGTTATAATTTCACCACCCTCTTTCAAGTTCTTTTCTTCTTCCACTAATTATTTCTTTGTTATTTCCATTATAAAATAATAACTATTGTATATTCTATATACTAGTATGTTATTATAAATATGGTACTACCATATTCATTATTCTATCCATCTCTTGAATGACATGTCACCATACGTGCGTACGTACGGATTACCGTCTCCACCTTCATGGTGTAATTGTTATTCAATACATTATTATTTGGATGGGTATAATAATGATATGTAATTAACGTAAATAATATATATAAAATGATAATTATTCTTTAAATATGATATAACATCCATGTATTTTATTATTTTTATTATCAAAATAATGATATTGTCGCTCGTGCGTACGTACGGATTACCGTCTCCACGAATTCGATGGGATTCATTCCCCATCGTATCCATTCAAGACTAAATTTCATTTAATGATTCAAAATAATGTTTAGAGGCATGATATCATTCTGTATATGAATAATATACATCCCATCCATAACAAATAGGACTCACATAACAATGAATCTAAAGAAAAACGAATCTGTTAACACCCGAAATGATGATAATACTAAGATATTATTAATAAAGTAATGTTAAAAGATCATATATGATATCATATTAATGTATATGATTATTGTATAATTTAATAACCATTATTTTCCATTTTATATGTGGTTAACCTACCCTAGAACAAGGAAAAGGTAAAAAGTAAGGGGTTTCTTATCTCACTTTTAATTTCGTGAGACTTCCATTGTTCACCACATCTTTATTGCATGTTGTGTGTATACATCCCATGATTGTATTAATTGTGTAAATACTTTAATTTATGTATATTTACATCATCATTGTATGATCCTTCTTTAATGGTTGTATGTTTCATAAGTTACAAAATCGATAAGGGAATTTGAAATTTCAATTTCAACTCATTCGACTTTACACATTCTTCAATGATTATTTTACTCCAAGATTATGTGTGTAATCACTATTCATTTTCTTATGTCATAATTTCCACTCCCCTTTCTATGGATATTCTTTTATACATATAATCACTTCATTGATAAATTCTCAATTCATCGATATGAACATGATAAGTGTAATTTTAACTCAATCTCCATTTGTTGAGTTAAATATCCAATTCATTGGGGTTGTTATTAAAAGAATATGTGTGAATGTCCTCTGATTGATTTACAATGAATATACAATTATATTGAGTTTATTTATATTTTCCACACATAATTATGCATTTGATTTATCATTAACGTAAGGATACAGTCTTTATAAGAGATTTCATCTCAATATACATTCCATTGATACTTCATTGTGGTTATACACCAAATCACTTTTATCTAGTGTATAAAAGGTATATTTACATAGAATATCATGAATCCCTATATTCTCAATATATTACAAAGTTTTGATTACCTCAATTATTTTTATTCAAGTGTCTCTATTTTGGTTAGGAACTCTAACTAAAATATCATTTTAAAATGTTTTAAAGATTTATTATTCTAAATCTTTCTCAATAATCTCCATGTTTTGAAAATGTTTTTAATTATTTATTTATATGGAAATTAATGTTAAAAAATAAAATTCTTTTTAAATGTTTCAATGTGGCATGGGAAACTTTGGTTCAAAAATCTATTTTTAAATGGCTTCTTGACAAATATTGTGACTTTTAAATGTTTTCAACAAAAAGGTTGATATTTCACTCAAATAGTTTTGATTATTATTTTCATCTATGTCAATTTCCTTCATTATTCTCGACTAAGGTTAATCTATTACAATACAATCTTCCATGTTGTATTGAATGAGTTATGTTTGTCTTTGGATGTGCTATTTTTATACCATTCCTGGTTTGTGGATAAATTATTGACATTTTGTATGCTATTTTTAATACGATTGTTTATGTTATGTTTCAAACATTTTATATGAGGAATGGATTGGACTTAGTAAGTGATGGGTGGAGCCTTCTATATCTCCTCGATGTATCAGTATGTCTCATGAGACAAACTAGTGTCTTGGTACAAGGCCTTTACAAAATCTTTTTTGTAGTCTTGGCATAAGGCCTTGACTATGTGGTTATGAAAGTATGATATTATGCATTCCATCATTATGAATGTGGTTATTGATATTTCATGTGATTATCCAACTAGTATAATATCCATGTGAATAAATAAATGGAATTATTTTATTTTATTTTTTCCATATTATGCTGATGTTCATGTTTAAGAGGATTTTTTTTAGTTATACATTGCCTTAAATGTTTATGATTATTTATGATGTTTCCCCTATATTGTTATCCTTACTAAGAATCTGAGATCACCCCTTTCTATGTTTTATTTTTCCCAAGATGTGATGAAATATTTTATGACTGACCTGTAGGGATAGTCTGGGGGATATTAGTGTAGACTATGGAGACTATGTTGTGTTTTTTTCACTTTATTATGTAATGTATGACTTATGAATGTATCTGGTGTTTCCAGGGATCCTAAACTCATCGGTCTTTCGAGACATGATTGTAGACGCCAATAAAGTCTGGAAATCCCAGAGGAAGTTTCGAAATGACAAAGCGAAGTCATATTAGGACCCAGAGGCCCGGTCTGGAGGTCCCTGAAGTGGTGTGCGGAAAATTTGGTGAAGTGCACAGAAAAAATGTCCCACGCGAAAGGCAACCCAGGATTCCCGAAAAGTTGCGGCGCCGGCGGGAAATAATTTCCCACCCGCATCCCACGCGGTTGATATTTCACACTGCCGCCCCTTTCGCGCAATAATTTCGTGCAACCCTAGATTTTGTGCCCTAGTATGCCTATAAATAGAAGGAGACCCCGTTGGTTTCGAGGGCGGAATTTGAACCGGATATCGTGCGTGCAATTGCGCGCTCAATATGGTCTCAAGTTATGGCTCTTTTCCCCGCCAAGTCGTCCCGGGATCCGCCTTTGCGGGAGATCCCCATGACTTAGACTAAACTCCATCCCCTTTGAGGTCTGCCCCTTGCACTCAATTCCTTCGTTTGCGCACAAGCTGGCCAAGTTTCGCGCAATCGTTCCTTTACGCGCACACCACTTCCATTGGACGAAATTCCTTCATTTTCTGCAATGCATTCCATTGCGCGCTGACCCGGTCTTTTTCACACACTTCCCTGAATTGTGCGCTGACCCGGTGTTTTCTGCCAAGCAGTCTCAATTGTGCACATGACTGCCCTACTGCGCACAGGCCTTCCTTATTGCGCGCAGCCTGTCCTGTATGTCTCTCCCATTATGCGCAAAAGTATACAGGCTTGGGCCCGCTGGTCCTTACTGCGGGGGATGCGCCCCCGCATGGACTGAAGCCCGGCACTGACCCCTATGAAAAATGGAGAGTCGCACCACAATCTTTTGAGGCCGGGATGTCGGGATTTTCCATTGCGCCCTTATGCGCACCCTCCTTCCACCTAGGGAATCCCATGATTTGATATACTCCTCTGCACCCTAAAAAACACCTTGAGTTGACATATTCCTCTTCATTCGTTTCCTATGTTGTGAGTTGATATTATCATCATCAATTCCCCTAACAAGAATGCCCTATCATTCAATAATAGGATTCCTCTTGTTCCAAATAAGAGATGGCTTATGCTCCAAGCATGAGATGCTAGTTGTCCTATCTACATGACTATAAACTGTAGTAAACCCTGTGCTCCAAACATAGGATTCCTCTTATTTCATATAAGAGATGCCTTATGCGCCAAGCATAAGATGCCTAATGCCATGATTATAGTGGCATAGTTTCAAGAGTGTTGGAATCCGTTCAAACATTCCATCACTCCACCCAACGCTTTGTGTGTACTTCATTCGGATCTGCATCCACTTCCAAGTCTGGTGGGACCCCCTAACGGTATGGATGATTGACGTATGGTCCACCTGTTGTCCTGGGCCAACGCCCTGAAAGGCTTTGGGTGACACTTTGAGACAGGTCCTGTGTTTCGAACATGGTCAACAGTCGGCCCCTTATTTGTTTGTCCCCATTCTCGGCTAACGCGATAGGATGCTGTGTTGAAAACATGGTCAGTAGTTATCCTATATCGCCATTCCACTCTCATTGCATTCCGAATTTCGTTCATGTGATTCACACTTTTCATATCCCTTTGTTCGGCCCGATTCCAACGCCCTTGGCATTATCCCTCTTGTGCACTTGCGCATAGGTGCATACCGCTACCCACCAGTGAGTTGGGATGCCCTCATGGCCTGACAGGAGGAAGAAATTATGGCCTACTTCCACACGTAAGCCCCATCCTTCGTTTCCACTCCTCAGTGGAACTTGGGCAGCTTCCTTGCGTAAGTCCCATCCACCATAGCCACGCTAACATGGACCCCTCAATGGTTCTCCCTGCGGCCCCCCTTCACTATGGCCTTGCCAATGCCTTCCCCCCCACAAGGTGTAGAGGGCATCAGGCATGTAATCCCTAGGGGTGTGGAGCGAACCCACCTCGTCCAAGCTGCATGACATCAAACTGCTAAGCACCTCGTCCTTAATACATGTCGTTAAATTGTGGTCTGACCCCATGCTTCGCACGCAGGGTCCCCCCGTCTCAGACATTCTTTACGCCCACTCGTCTCTACGAGAATGGACTCTTCCTCGCATGGAATGAGATCCTCCTTGTCGGAGTTCCGTTTCTCCATGGGGGAAGGTCTGTCTCAGAGTGTAATCCCCTAGCCTCTCTTACGGAAGGTTGCACCCATGCACCTCCGTACTTCCCCCTGCCAAGGCCAGTGGAGTCCCTTTCCCACTGTGCTTTGTCCCACCACGGTCCTCCACTCTGGAGTAAGCCCCAGCACCCAGGGTCTCTAACCACACGTAAGCCCCTATTTCCTCTTTGGGCCACTCCACGCTTAAGCCCCATTCCGCTTCTCACGGACGCACCCTTCACGACATGATCGTCTAGTCCATGTGGCCTCTTGTTTCTCACACTGAGCATGACTCATGTGGGATTAGAGCGCACATCGACCCTGACATCCCACCATTGGCCGCCTCAGAGAGTAAGCCCCATACCAGCGAACTACGTGGACTTTGATCCGTGCTAACACATGGTATGTAGGAGGCCTCCATGAGGTTCAAGCCCACCACCCAGTCATTCTGACCTCTCCAAGTCAGTTCCCCGACCACAATGGTCCGCCTCAGAGCGTAAGCCCCATATCCACCATGGTCTGCCTCAGATCGTAAGCCCCCATATACACCATGGTCCGACTCAGAGCGTAAGCCCCCATATCCACCATGGGCCGCCTCAGAGTGTAAGCCGCAGATCCCTCGTCCCGCATGACGTTAAACTTTATCTCGTCTCGAGTGACGTTAAAATGTATCCCCCCCTTGGTCTGTCTGAGAGCATAATCCCCATGCCTCACATCCACGTCTCATCATGACTTTCCCCCCTTAAGCCCACGTTCCTTGGGAAGCTCATGCCCTATCCCGGAGATCTCACTTCCTACAGGCTCCAATCCATGCGTCCATTCTCACCGGTCGCATTTTCAGGTGTCCCACCGTATCACCGAACTACGCAGACATTGATTCCCAGCCATGGGGATACGTAGGAAGCCTCCACAAGGTTCAAGCCCGTCACTCCATCTTCCATCCTGATCCTTACCTGGGCCGCCACATCCCTGTGAGATCATGCCACCCCATACCACTCCATAGTGTCCAAGAAACCGCCCACGTGTTGGCCCCAACATCGGTGTTCCCCCTAGGGGGTCCTTCAATCTGATCCACTCTTAGTGTTTCGAAAAGTCTGATCCATCTCCACAAGACGTTAAACTCACGACATACCTCGTGTTAAGCATGGGAAGCTGTGGAAAACCTCATATGGTACACATTCCCCGCGTTCGATGTGGGATGCATCGGGCTTCCACACCCTCGAGAAGCCCTGTGACAAGGGAAAAAAGATAGACATGATGATCCCCAGCGTCAAGACATGCCACCGACACCCCAACGTGACCATTCTCCTCACCGAAGGTTGCTACCCCGACAAGACCCCTTGGAGCGTCTCGACGGAAGCAGCGTAATTAACTGGTGTCCATGAAGATATGGCGCCGGGAACGAGCTTCACGAACTCGTATTAAATCTATAAGGGAGACCCGGATTAGGTGACGAGCACCGAGGAGTAATCCACGGAAGGAAGAACCAACATCCCATCATCCCGGTTTCGATGAAGGAGTAGACATCCATGAATAAGGAACGGATGTCGCCCGCCATTGGTAAGCAGGAATGCGGGGTAATGAGCTGCGTGTCCTCCCATGCGTGACGGACACGCGCGCATGCCCCAACGTAAAAGCGTCAGAAACAATGATCTTTGGTGATCATGCCAATGTTATGTAATGATGCACCGACTCTGGGTAACTGGGGTCGGGGCGTTACAGATGTTATCAGAGGAATTTTAGTACAATCGTTTGATTCTAGATTTAGATAAAATCCTATTAGATAACATAGACCTATGAGGTAATTTGAGGATTAGTATAGAATAACATTCTAGAATTTTGGTATTGTAGTGATTTTTTGAGTTTTTCTTGCAATACATCCCTGCCTAGAAACAAGCAGGTAGAGGCGGATCTGGAATAGATGTACCTAGGGGTAAAACCCAAAAACACCTCTTTAAGATAGACTCGAACGAGAACTGGTGCATGACAACATGCCTTTCTACACTCTTGTATTCGACACTCCTGGGGGATATACTTAAGATAATTTACATTTTCTTTGAAAACTGATTTGATGGATTTTAATATAAGATGAGAATAGATGACCTTGGCTAATCTTAAGGTGTTTCAAATTTAAAATATGGTGTCATGATATTATCTAAATGATTTTATGACTATTGTTACTCACACAATGCTTTCTGGTTTTAGTAAATGGCTGGATTCCAAGGAATTCATAATAACTTTGAGCATGATGTACAAGGTGGGAACTGTGGTGGAAATGAGAAACAAAATGGAATGTTGATGGCATAAAAGATACAGTTTTCATGCCAAATTATTTTTCCAAAAACAGGATCAACAACATATATTTTAACCAACTCATGGAATCAACAAAGAAGATCAAGGTGATGAATGAGAAGAGCTCCAGCAGTGGAGACCGTGGAGAAACGAATCCTCCATTCCCACAATTCAGTACATGTGGAAGGAGACACCTAGGATAGTGTCTTAATGGAACAAAGAAATTCTTTACGTGTGGGAAAGAAGTATATAAAGTAAAGAATTGCTGAGGAAAAATGAAGAGTACTATGGAAGAAAATAAAAATTGTCCTAAGAATCTATTTACAGTCATTTGTCGTAAATGTAGGGGACCTAGCCATTACCCGAGTGAATGAACTATTCTATAGGATATTTTCTTGATCAAAGAAGAAGCTATGTGAAAATAAAGGTTTGGAGAAATGTTTAAAAGTTTTAGTGCTCCTCGTTGACGGGATTACATTGTAATAATTTTCTCTTGTATTTTTAACCCTATTGTTTGTCATGTAAAAATGATATTTGAGGAGGATTTTTCTTTTCTCTTGTGGATATAGTTATAAATAACCATTTGGTTTTATATGATCATTATGTTTGAGAAAATTAGAAGTTATTATATTTTGGGATGAAAATACAAGGTATGAGATAATATTTGTGGTTAAATTATGTTATGGTTATTTTGAGAAATTTTTCTCAATTTGGTAATGATATAAAATATAGTTTTTGAAAAAGGACTACACGCAGACTGTGTGACAACCCATCACGTCGGGCAATGCTATGGGAATCGAAGCCACAACTAGAGTGTGATTGGGATTTATCTCCTACCATTGGACTACGTGAAGTCCCTAGTTATTGTGAATAATTATTTTTAGTTAAATAATTTTATTGATAAATAATAAGTTGATTTGAGATCATATGTCTTATCAAATGAATACCCTTAGTATAGGAATATGATTTGGTGATTAAGTGATAAATGTTATTTTGGAAGATGTTCACTCTGTTGGGAACACTATATGCCTAGGGAAAATATAATACTATGGGATTTCATTTGAGGGGTAATGGTGGATTTATATCTAAGATTTTATTGTGGATTTATTGTGATTTGGGTTATTTATAGAAATAATTATCCTATAATAGAGAATATGTGATTAGGTTAATTACTTTTAAGTATGTGACTTTAAGAGTAGTCGATGTCATTTTGAGATACAATTTAACATGGAAGAATACATAACCTAGTTCTTCTATGTTTTGGGTTTCAATATTAGTTTTTATTATATTGATGGATTTTAAAGACAATAGTTTATTGAGTGGTATTTATTTGAATTTGGGGTATTATTAGTTTAATTTTAAAAATTATGATTAGAATTTCTTTCTCTAATAGAATATCCTTTTGTGGGATCATCTGATCTTGTGCTATCCATTTGGGTTTTTATTAATCTATAAAGACAAGTTAAATATATATTTTATCCTTTGTGGATCATGTGATTCTCTAGTTGTTGATTCTAGCTCTTCTAGTTTGACCAAGTCATCTAAAATACTATTTTTTCAAAAAAACGAGTTAGTGGTAGAAATTTGTTAAATAATGATACTCTACATAAAAATTAAATATATATTTTTATGTTCATAGTTAATCTCATAAATAAATTCCTCATCTTTATGAAATGAAACTTAAAACAAAACAAAAACATTATCTGATTACTTTTCCTTTTGGGAAACTAATGATCGTTTGTCCCGTCACAAGTTTGTGGTTTTCTTATTGTTAACTTTCTCATGATCATGTTTTATATCATTCTCCATAAGAACATGACACATAGTTTATCTTCCATATACATGTTTTCCTACATGGAATCCTAGTATAGGTTATCTCGAGTGACCATTGTACTTCTCTTTCTTTCTTTTAAAGTGATAGTTTTATTGAATCTTTTTCTGAAGTGGGACATTGAATTATGTTCCCAAGCCCAATATTAAAAATTGTGAGGATGCAATTTCCAAAAGGGGGAAAATTTAACACCCCAAGATTCCATGATATGCTTCTCTTTAAATAATACAATAGCGTGTGTTGTACGCAACTTTGAGTTATAACACACCACATCTAATCAAACTAGACGTTATGAATAATAATAACCACTTTTTGAAATTTTATAAATTTTATCTTTCAAAATGGACTTTATTTTTGGATTCGGAATATCAAATTTAACATAGGGTAAATTTTTAGTATTTTTCTGAAAACATTCAATTTTTGATGAATAGTGAAAAACACTTAGTTATAGTTTAAAACTGAATTTTTATTTAAAAAATTATTTATTTTATTTAAATTTATATTAGGTCAAAAATAGATATATAATACATATATATGATCAATGTAATTCATTGGATTCAGTTTATAATAATTTTAGATATATACAAATTTTATTGAACTTTTTAACGTCTTTTCCCATCTCCTAGGAGAATTTTCAAATTTACATAAAACATAATTTTACCGCTTATGTGAGTGTAATATAAAAAATTTGAGAGAAACAGTTAATATCAAGGAGTAAAATGTGGTTCAATAAGATAAAAATAATTTTTGGTGAATATTAACTTTTTACTTTTATTTACCACAGTTAAAAGTAAATAGGGTAATTAAGGGTAAAAATGATTTTATTATTACCCTAACACATGTTCTAATTCTATTGGATAAGTATAATTCGACCAAAAACAACCTTACGAATAAAATATAATCCTTGTTGTTCCACTTGGACTAAATTAGGACATTTATTATTATTTAATTCAAAGATGAGTTAAAAGAGTTAAAATAAATGTTTAATAACTAAAACATTTTTAATATAGGGTTTTACATAAGATAAATTTGATTATATATTCTAATTAGAAAGATAAAAATATTTCCTATATAATGGTATTTTATTTATAATTATTATACATCATATAATTTAATTTATTTATGACACAATGGTGATGGAGTAATTACCTAATTAATGAAATATTAAAATAATTGATATTATAACTATCCAAATAAATGTAATTTGAGGATTTTTATGAATTAAACTAATTTTTTAGGTTAATATGACATATTAGGTTTGTTAAATAAATTTTTTTCGAAGTAATAATGATGTTATGAATTTAGAAAAAACAAAATACCAAATATTGTAAAAATGGACAAAAAAGAGTTTTTAAAACCAATATTATATTATTAATTGATATTTTATTCCTAAAAATCTATGGTTCGGCAAAAAGACTTATATAATTATATTTGTATCATTAATGAACAACTTGGGGTTCTCTTGGAAGTATATTGTATGTTTATTAACCATATAATATAAAAATACAAAGAGACATGGTAAATGTCAAACTATTTAACTAAGAGTTATATCTAAATGATAAAGTTAATATAGTGACGCAAAACTGTCTAAAACCAATCGGTTGAGTGTTTTTTGACCCGTCCCCACCATAGACTTTAAATAATCCATTTTGGATCAATTATAAACCTAAAAAAATTTTATTATAATATTAAATTTCTAGCTTTTCCTAAGGTTCCCCTCGCCCCTATTATAAAAGGGCACTCCCCCTTCTCTTTAATTCACACCTTCAAAGCTTTTTTTCTTGGGCAACCCCTACAAAAAATATCCACTCAACTTCCATCAATTAATTCTAGAGGCCTTCCATTAGTCATAATGTCATCTTAAAAATCCCTTTTGATTAAATCAAAATGAAGAACCCAAATAAGAGGTAATAATGTCACCAACCTCTTTCAAGTTCTTTTCTTCTTCCACTTCTTCTTTCATTGACATTTCCATTCTAAAATAATAACTACATTATCTTATATATACTATGATGTTATTATAAATATGGTACAACCATATTCATTATTCTATCCATCCTTTGAATGATAAGTCACCATACGTGCGTATGTACGGATTACCGTCTCCATGTCATGGTGTAATTGTTATTCAATACATTATTATTTGTATGGGTATAATAATGATTTTTAATTGATATAAATAATAAATATAACATTATAATTAAAATGTATATATGATATACTATCTGATTATATATTATTTTAATATCAAAAGAATGATATTGTCGCTCGCGTATACGTACAGATTACCGTATCCACGAACGCGATGAGATTCATTTCCCATCATATCCATTCAAGAATAAAATTCATTTGATGATTAAAAATAATTTTTAGAGACATTATATCATTATGGATATGAATAATATACATTCCATCCATAACAAATATGACTCACATAATAAAGAATATAAACAAAAACGAATCTGTTAACACCCGAAATGATGATAATACTATGATATTATTAACAAAGAAATGTTAAAAGATCATATATGATATCATATTAATGTATATGATTCTTGTATAATTTAATAAAAATTATTTAACCATTATACAAGAGGTTGACCCACCCTCGACCAAGTAAAAAGTACAAAGTATGGGGTTTCTTATGTCACTTTTAATTCCGTGAGATTTCCATTGTTCACAACATAATTATTTGCATGTGGTGTTTGTACTGACCATGATTGTATTCATTGTATAATATTATTTAATTTATTGAAATTTACATCATCATTGTATGATCCTTATTTCATGGTTTTATGTTTAGTAAGGTACCAAATCTATAAGGGAATTTGAAATTTCAATTTCCACTCATTCTACTTTACGCATACTTCCTTGATTATTTTACTCCATGATTATGTGTTGAATCACTATTCGTTTTCTTACATCTTAATTTACACTCCCATTTCGATGGATATAATTTTGATACACATAATCACTCCATTGTTAAATTCTCAATTCATCGATATGAACTTGATAAGATTAATTTTAATTCAATCTTCATTTGTTGAGTTAAGTATCCAATCCATTGGTGTTGTTTTTACAAGAATATGTGTGAATGTACTATGATTGATTTAAACTAAAAATCATATCATATTGAGTGTATTTATATTTGTCACACATAATAACATCATTGATTTATCCTTAACCTAAGGATATAGTCTTTATAAGATATTTCATTTCAATTTTCATTCCATTGAGACTTCTTTGTCGTTATACACCAAATCACTTTTATATGGTGTATATAATGTACTTTGACATAGTATATCATTAATCCCATTATTATGATGATATTACAAGGTTTTGATTACCTCAATTATTTGTATTCAAGTGTCTCTATTTTAATTTGGAACTATAACTAAAATATCATTTTAAAATGTTTTAAACATTTATTATTCTAAATCTTTCTCATTAATTTCATTGTTTTAAAAAAAATTAAGGATTTATTTATATGGACAGTAATATTTTTAAAATTGAAATTAATTTTAATAGTTTCAAAGTGGTATGAGACACTTTTATTTTAAAATCAATTTTTAAATGGCTTCTTGAAAAATAGTGTGACTTTTAAATGTTTTCAAGAAAAAGTGGGGATATTTCACAAAAATAGTTTTGATAATTATTTTCATCTATGTCAATATCATGTATTATTCTTGATTGAGGTTAATCTGTTACAATACAATCTTCAATATTGTATTAAATGAGTTATGTTTGATTGTGGATGTGCTATTTTTATACCATTCATGGTTTGTGGATAATGTATCGACATTTTGTATGCTGGTTTTAATACGAATGTTTATGTTTTGATTCAAACTTTTCATATGAATAATGCATTGGAAATAGTAATTGATGGGTGGAGCCCGCTATAGCTCCTCGATGCATCGGTAGGCCTCATGAGACAAACTAGTGTTTTGGCATAAGACATAGACAAAATCTTATTTTTAGTATTGGAATAAGGGCTTGATTATTTAGTTATGATAGTCTAGCATTATGCATTCCATCATTATGAAAGTGGTTACTGATATTTCATGTTATTATTCTATGAGTAGAATATCCATGTGAATAAGTAAATGTTATTATTTAATTTTATTTTTTCAATATTATGATGAATTTCATGTTTAAAAGGCATTTGTTTTAGTTATACATTACATTAAATGTTTATGCTTATTTATAAATGTTTCTGCTATATTGTTATCCTTACTAAGAAACTGAGCTGACCCCTTATTGTGTTTTATTTTTCCCAGGATGTGAAGAAGTATTTTATGACTGGCTTGTATGGATAGTGTGATGGGGTAGGAGTGTGGACTATGAAAACTATGTTGTTGTAGTTTTTCACTTTATGATGTAATATTAAACTTATGAATTAATCTAGTGTTTCCAAGTCTACAAAACTAATCAATCTTTTAAGATTTGATCTTTTGTGATCATGTCAATGTTATGTAATAATGAACTGACTCTAGGTAACTGGGGTCGGGGAGTTACAGATAGAATGATAGTACAAGTTTTATTGGGATTATAATTTCGCAGTAGTAAAAATGTAGTGATATAATTATGTTGGTGATTTTCAAACTCTGCCTAACAAAACAAGTACGTGTAGGTGACTATTCTAACACCTCCTCTATATCTTGTCTTAGATTATTTTATATAGTTTTATCTTTGACTAGTGGGATCCTTCAGTTATTGAGAAGATATATGAACCATAATAGTGATAGGAGAAGTGATAGAGACAAATTATTGAAGAAGATTAGTTTCTTTTAAAGTATCTTGGAGTTCGTACATGTTTAATTTTATTTATAATATGATTATTGGAGATAATTTTATTTTTTAAATTTTGAATATGATTTTAGATTGTATTTAAATAAAAATATTATATAACCTTAGTTTTTTATGGTTGCATATTAACTAATTTATAATTATGGTATAATAAATATATTACATTTCTCTAGATTAATATATATAATTTTTTAATTTATAAAAACTATATTTCAATATATTTAAATAATATTAAATTTAAAATATAATTTATATATAGATTTGTATTTTTGAAATTTCTTATAGAAAATAATTTTATCATATTAATCAATTTTTAAAAAAATTTACTACCTTATGTATTATCTATTTCTTTTATTATGATGGAAAATACTATATTATTTGTTCCAATAAAATCTAGGAACATATTCTTTACAAATAATTTTTTTTAAATACATATATATTGGTAAAATCCTTTACCCAAATAAAATGAACCCTTTCTAAGAAATATGCCTCTGGTGGAAAAAGTTTGTTATTTTCTATTGAAAAAAATCATATGAAAGTTTAATATTTTCTTCAATCAATCACAAGAGAATCATTATCATAATCTATCTAGATTAATATAGTTTATTTTATCATTAGATTATATCACCTATAATAAGTAAGATTCATCAAAATATATTCACATATATGAAAATACATTAATAATATCACATCAATATTTATTAAGAAAAAATTCATTTTCATTTTGAAATCACATATTTAAAATTTAATAATTTCTAAAATATTAAGAAAAAAAATAATTTAAAATAACCATGGAAACATATTCAAGAATATTTGAAGAATATAATATTTATGATGGTGGGAAAATTCATTCATGCAGTAATTGATAAAACAAATATTGCATTCACTCCATTGGTAAAAACATTCCCCATTAAGTAAAAAGAAGAAGATTCCTTAAAAAATTATAAAGCATTGTAATAATTAATTTAATAAATAATAAGATAATATTAAAAAATAATGAATTTTTTATAGATAATATAGATGTAAATGAAAATTATTCTTGATCGAATAGAGAATGAAATTTTGTTTTTCTGAAAAAATTATTTCATGATTTGTACTATATAGATAGAATAAAATTAAAGGAAATAATTTAATTTCGAAAATTTACTATATCATAAGAAAATAAATATTATTTTTGTTAGATAGATTATATAATTTCATTATTAGAAATTTAAGCATTAAAACCCCTATAAAAGTTAGATTGTACCATAAACCCTCACAGAGGTCTTCCTTTATTTGTAAGTTGTATTAACATTTATATAACAGATTAAATTTTGTTTATAATTCAATACCAAAATAATGTTAAAATCTCCAATATAATTCATGGTTTACTTATGAAATATGTTCACCCATTCATTAATAATATTTTATTATTATCATTATTTTAGGTGTTATCTTCCCTGTTTTTCATGTATGTTTCGATTTAGAACATATGTTACTTGTCTGTTGATGATCGAACTATCATATTCTTAAAATTAAAAATGATGTAATTATCATATATATTTTATATATATATATTTATAACCTTTTATAAATGGTATATATAGAAAAATAAGTTACATCGGTCATTGAGAGGGTTGTTCATACACACACATGAACATTATTTTCATTTTGTTAAAAAAAAGGAATGAACGATACATAATATGTAAATACAATTGAATCAAAAATATATCATATATATTTATTAAAAACATCATTATATCCCTAAATGTAATTAAGTTATGTAAAATTAATCATATCGCTACATGGAGGTAGTAGTCTACACGTACGTGCAAGCTGTAATGTCATTTCACATTTCATATAAAAGAGGTAGAAAATAGTCATACCAGAGTCCTAATAATGTCTCATTAAATTTATTATTTTATATTGATTATTTTAGGATATATATAACAAATTTAGTGGAATCCAATGAAGAAATAAAGTTTAAATAGTCTTGTATGAAAACTACTTATTCATTGGGTGACCACCTTTGGCTTTCACACTATGCATTATTATAATGGACATCAGATAAGAAAAGTAGATCAATTATGATTATAAAAGAACATATTATTTTCTTTTAATAGGTATTATCTATGTTATAGGGATCAATGTTTTTGAATACAAGTGTGTAAGAGATTCCCTATTATAACTAACGAGAGGGATACACATGGGATTAATTGATGGATTTAAATAATACAAAGTCATTTTCTTGGTAGAGTTGTAGAACAAGGCTCATAATTCTAAGGTATGATATCATGAGTAAATATTATCTAAAAAATATGATTTCTATATGTATAATTTGAAATTTTAACATTATCAATTAATTTAAACCCCTCCCCCTTCGCCCATTAAACCCTTTCAACTATAACAATGATTTTTTTTACTATTTTGACAATTCATTATGACCAAATATTATAGTTAAATTATTAAATATTATTAATTATTATGATTAAATATAGAAAATATATTTCTTAATAGTAATATTTTAAAATTTATAAAAATTAATTTTAATATATGATCGTAATATATAAAGAAAATTGTTTTTTGAGAAATGTTTCCTTTTATGAATATCAACAAATTTATAGAAAAATATAATATATTGTTGATTATAATAGAATTAGTAATATTATATTAAATATTATGTGGCTAATTATTATTTTATTCCAAATTAACACAAAATGTTACTAGCAAAATACATTATTAAAAGAAAAGAAATAAAAATAGTTTTTATTCAAACAAATATATTACTAGATTTAAAATATGTTAACCATGTATTTATAGGATCAAAATGATATTTATAATTTCATTGTATTAATTATAAATAATATATTTTTTATTTTATAGGGGTTTAATAAACATTAAAATTACTATTATATCATTATAATTTCATAAAATTATGTGTTTTTAAATTAGTAATTTGACCCTTTGGTCAAAAAAACTATT
Source organism: Viscum album (assembly GCA_963277665.1). Classification (NCBI taxonomy): domain Eukaryota; kingdom Viridiplantae; phylum Streptophyta; class Magnoliopsida; order Santalales; family Viscaceae; genus Viscum; species Viscum album. The sequence goes on from OY728125.1 coordinate 1,956,583,392, forward strand.
TCTGAAATTAAATACCCTAATTTAATTTTGACATGATGAAATATGAAATTAATTTAATTTAATCATATTTATTTAATATAATTTTATAAATTAATTTCTAAAAACATTCACGAACAAATTTATGTTAATTACATTATTGTTTCTTTAACATAAAAGGCATACTTACTATAATTGAAACTCGAGTTTTACATTATTCGACCTTCCAAAATATCATTATCTAATTTACCAATATAACACTATATGAGTATGTGCTGATTATTAGCCATCATAATTTTTAGGATCCCATATTACCAATCATATTTTACAATTTAACCAATGTACCTTCACCAATCAATTCACCTGATTTTAAACCCCTTATTATGTAGTATAATAAACTTGGCGATTCTATTTATTTTAAAATAAATCATGTTCCAATTTTATTTGATTAGGGTGATCCCATGCATTGGATCTGGTATGTACCACCATAATATTGGGACATGAACATATAATGGACATTATATAGGATTGAGTTAAGAAATAACTCATATTATTTAAAAAATTTCAAAATTCTCAGTGTATCTAAGATTTAGCCTACAAGTTTTCCAAACATATAAAACCCTTTCATGGATATGACTTTCTGAATATATGATCCCACACTTGATTTTATAAATCCTTCATTAAATTTTTATTATAATATTTTTCTTAACTCTTAGTTACCTTAATATGAATCTGAATTGTCTTTACTTTCACTTGTGTCTCCTTTATGAGAGCAGGGACTAAAATATTACTTTCTCTAACTTCATCCCAACAAGTTCAATTATGAAACATCTTATCATATAATTATTGATATGGTCACATTTTAATTGTTTTATAGAATATATTATTATATGAATATTCCACCAATGGTAAATACTGATCCCGCATACCTAGAATGTCAAGTGAGAATGACCGAAACATGTATTTTAATCTTAGAATAGTACTTTCAAACATCTCATCAGTTTTAGGATGATATGTGGTGTTGAAATATGGCTCTTTTGCATGTGTCTTTTATAGAATCTATTAGGATTTTGATGTAAACCATGGTTCATGATCGGATAAAATTCATGGAGCTTCACTTTGATGGCTTACAAATTTATTAAGATAGTTGCATGAGATTATAATTATATAGAATGTTTTTTATATTTAATAAACATGTGAACATGGTAGGGAAATCAACAGTTTCCCACATTACGTCATTATTTTAGAGAGTCCTTAAAAATATCATAACAATGTATATAGTAATATCATTCCATCTCCACATAGGAATTGATAGTGGTTATATGAATCCTTTTGGATATAGTTTTTTAGCCTTTACATATTGAAAAAATAATCTTGATACAATGATTTTTATTTCCAATTTCATATTATTCCACAAATATGTTCCTACAGATATATATATATATATGGGAAACAAATGTGTGTATAGAATTTTAATCTCCGAGATTCATCTAATAATTAACAATTCTACTCACAGTTGGACGAAACACATATCCTCTAACCAAATATCAATATTCCATCTTCAATGATTATGTATACCAACTTCCCATGATTCATGTCTTTGATTTTGTTTTGAATAATCTTCTCATCAATATGGGAACATGTTATTGTCTCCAATAAGGAAAGTTAGGAAATGTTTTAAATTATATGTGATGGTTCCCCTTCTTTAATGATTCTCATATCCAACTTTAATAATTTCATGAATATAAGATCATTTTTAATCAACATTTTAGTCCAAAATAAACGATCCTTCCTACAAAACACATCAACCAATTTATTTTCCTTCCAATGGTTTTAAAGTATTCATAAATAATAATAATTTTTGAAATTATAATCACCCCCTTTTGAAAATGTTTATCTCATTTTTTGACAATATTTATTTCAATATTTTATGATCTGTATATATTTCACATCTTTCACCACTAAGGTAATACCTATATATCATCAATGAAAATATTATGGCTTCCAACATAAGTTCAGGGGTTGGATTATTATGTTCCAAAATAATTAAATACATTTACATATAATAAAAAACACTATAATTATGCGTAATGAAACATCCAAGGTTCTTATTTGATGTATCATTATATATCAAAAACCCATCACTCCATGAAGGTAATTTTTATATCATTGTATTAACCAATCCCCAATTTAATTCATCAAAAATTTTATTATTTTTTTACCACATGTACATCTCCATTTACACAATAGGATTTTGACTAATAGTGACGGTCTAAGAAAGGTTTGGGGATACTCTCTAATTATTAATAATATGCATACACCATAAAGATTTAAAAAATAACAACATAGAGTATGAAGTGTATGATAATTAATCATAATATAATAGCACATTACACCCATGTCACACTTATAAATATAAAAATATCTTGATGTAGAAATAAAAACCATAGTGTATAATGTCTATGTAGAAAAAATAGAAACACAATAGGATACTATAATGTCAATATCATTAATATTACGAGATCCAAGATCCTAAAATCGACCATATACTATGGACCCTTTCCCATTCTTTGATCATGAATCAATAATTCTTTGTGAACATCTATATTCTCATGTACTGTGTGAGAATTAAAATGCGGTTAGACACCACCAATGTATCCCTATGATTTTTTCAAATTTATATCAAGTGTATTCAAAGATAAAAATAAATACACAAACAATAATAAACGTAAACATTGGAATAATTTGTGTTCCATCAAAGCTATCATGATCCCATCTATACCTACTTCAACTACCTTCAAAAAGGGTAGACTTAGATGAAGTCAGATGATAAGAATATATAGCTACATGGAATGTGAATGTATCTCCTGACGGTCGTATCGAATTGAGGATGATGTTTCCCCTTATTTATCACATCCTAAATCCATCAAGGGTCATTCCATAGTGTATTTATATCCCAACACTACCTCATGTCAAAAAATAAGTTTGTTATAAACTAAAATTTTGTCTCAAGTGAGGATATAGGACCACATACACCTCCTATCATAGTCACGGTTAAAATATCAAGGATATCATTCCCCTACCCTATGTTCAAGTCCATCATCCTCATTATTTCATATTGGGAACACTCCCCCTCAAAGAGATAACCATATCCTGATGGTCCACATCTTCTAAGTACCATGGAAATATTGCTAATGGAATTTTATTTACATGAAATTGGGTAGAAAATATAATTTCACAGAATATCATGTCATCTTTAGAATCAGTAGCAACATACAAGTATATGTGATCAAAATCAAACATGTTTTAACAAGATAAATGGGAATAACCCTAAAATAAAGCATCATATATGGGTCTCAAGAGCTGTAGACACCAACATGGGATAATTATTAAGAATGGTCATACAATATATGTCAATACAAAGATCAAATCATGGTAACACGAGTGTACAAGGTCCCCATTTGGTAAGGATATTCATATAATTAAAATGTTTTTAAAAGATATAATTTTTTTGAGAAAGGATTCCCTATTATACTCAATCTGTATCTTCTTTGAGGCCACACAACAACAATTATTAGAATAAATCTAAACTCAAACACGAAAAGGTTCTATAATAAGATGAAATAATAATCCAATAAAATTTAGATGGGTTTATACCAACATACCTCTCATATTCCACCAATGATTATAGAATTCATTTGGAACAAATGAGGTGTTGTTGATACTCTAGATCCACCACCATTCTAGAAATTATCTAAGAATTCATCTTTTAATTCCATTAATGACCCATGATATAGAAAAAAATAGTTCTATGATTCATATCCATGAAAAAAAATTTATATCTTGATGAAAGAAACGAGAATATGTTTGTGGATCACATACCATAATCTACAATTACAAAATAAAATGGAACCACTATAATTGAACATGAAAGGAGTGAAAAATGTTAAGGAATTATAGTGGAGTATCTAGATTATATAGGGATTCATATAGGATGAAGAATATGTTAAAATGGGTGTTTAATAGACATTAAAAACAATTCTTGGACCATTATTTCATATACACATGGTTTGATCACATGGTTCTGAAAACTGTATTCCAACCATGTGACACTTACTGAATCTCCTAACTACCCAAATGGTTTATCCATGCATTTTGGAAAATAACGTGACATCATTTATTCTGTACATTAGAATACTTCACATGGTTTGTCATCTGGGGATACATTGTTTGGTAAATTGTGAAACTTATCTTTTTTCCTCTGCAAGTGCTTCCACCACTAGGTACAGAGATTCTAAGAGAATAAACATGGTTTGGATAAATAGTGATCAAACTCCACATGTTTAAAAGGGACTCTAAAATTATCTAAAATAAACTGTAATCTCCCAAAACTAATCCCAAACAACTCATAGTTTAAAAAAATGTGAATAATGTCTTAAAGTAACTCAAAATTCAAGTGAACTATATAATTCCTTTACAAATGGAAAACTCAACCGCATGCTAAGGTAGACATCTTGGTAGTTCATTTGAATGAACATCAATGTATTAATAGACAATTGGTTTTTTCTCCAATAAATGGAAACATTAATGACCCAAATTATAAAAACTAAACAAAATTTGGTTTTAAATAAATATTTATTTTTCTTTCATACGAATGGAATAATCCAGGTTTAGTGATTAATATAATTAGTTCATAACACTTAAATAATTTAAGAAGATATTAAAAAGTGGTAACTTTAGCTCGATGTCCATTTTTTATAATATAATAATTACAAAAATCATGATTTCTTTTCATGAAATTTTTTTCTGATTTTCAACTTAAACTAATAATTATTCATACTCATCCACAAAACCAAAAAAAAATTGAGAATGTGTGATGAGAAAAAAAATCATTGTAATGGGAATAAACAATGATGAAAAAAACATGTTAGTCTATTTAAAATATTTCATAACATATAATAGAATTTTTATTTAGAATAATAAACTTTGTGCTCAAGTAATCATTTATATACACATAAAATAATCTTTACTACATAAGTATTTCATAAAACGCATTATAAAAAAACATAAAGTATCAAAAATAAGCATGCTGGTTTCTTATGAAACAATAGAACCCATAAATTTTTTTATTTAAAACATAAATTATTACCCGTAAATTGAAAAATTAATAATTAAAAAAGGTAATTAGATTATTATATTAAATAAAAATATATACATGAAAACTAACTATTAAGAATAGAAATGTAATTTTCTTGTTTTGGGACATCAACTTCATAGAACCCAGAAAAATGGAATGACATACTCAATTTAGGTAAACATAATTTTCCAAATAAAATAATCATTACCCACTTCAATAAAGAGCTATATAAATAATACATATAATCAGAAATAACATAAAAGGACCATAATATATATAAATCACATATAATTATTCATTTTCATCATCCAACTCATAAAAATATACTTTTGAAGCTTTAAGATTTTTTTTTTGATATTGATGTATCTGTTTCCATTAAACTATCATTAAAAAAACTACCTTAAAAACGGTAATGAGTGTTTTCAATCAAATAAATTCTTAAATATTGTATGGGAATCAAAATAAAAAATAATGGTTTTGGAGTTAGGAAAACCCATTACGGATCTGTATGTTAAAATAAAACATTGATTTATATATTTTGTAATGATTTTAAAACATTTTTTATATTATATGTCAAAATATTCTTATTAAAAAAAGTGGAATAAATTAAAATAGTGACATTAAATTTCCATTATAATTTATTTTTTTCAATACCAATACATCAAAAAATAAATCATAACACTATTTTATTTAGAGTAAAGGATTTAAAAAATTAATCTTTTAATCATTTACAATGTTGTTTAAAAGTAAAGTATATCTTACCACAAGTCTAACATGTCACATTTATTATTAATATTCCTGGATAATAATATTATACTAATTAGTTTCATTATTAATAACCATTTTTATGATTATTATTCATTTTCTTTCAATTATATCCATGTTATACTTAATTAAATATTCTATTATGTTTTTGTCCGACGTTTTGAAAATATTCAAAAAAATAGAAAAATGTTTGGGTAGGTTGAATATGGTAAAATGGATCATGATTATATCATTTTAAGAATATTAATCTTTTCATAATTATAATTTTTACCTTATTTTTACTTTTATAAATATCCATGCAAGATGGTAATGAAAAATGAATTATATTATAACATGGAGATTGTAATCTCTACATATTAATGAGTAACATTTACATTACTTAAAAATATGATGGAAAGAAGGTGAGTATTATTTTTTTAATATAATTATAAATATATCTTTAATATAATATAATTTCTTTAAATACATAAATATATAAAATCCATGTGAGGTAGTGATGAAAAATAAAATAGATCTGTTTAGGACGCAGTAATCAGCAAACACACATGGTTGATGTTTATATTTTTCATTGGAATATAGAAAAATAAGAATAATATATATTTAATATTATATAATTAATTATTAAAAATGAAAAATGACCATCCAAAAGTGAGAGTGATGAAAAATGGAATACACCATCTTGTGGAGTCAAATCCTTCATGTACACATGATTAATGTTTTTATTTTTTGTTCAAATTTTAATTGGTTGAAAAGGATATACGATAAAAATAGAAAATTTATTTTACATGGTAGATACTGATGTTGTTACATTACAATTTTAAATATGTATTATATGTCCTTAAACAAAGATATAAAATGAAACAACTTGTCAAGAACTTTACATCTTCTTTGAAAAACCACATTATGTTTAAAAATAAAATCATCTTAAGATAGTATTATCATCAAAATAAGAATATTGTACGTGTGGATGTATTTAATTAAGTGATTTGGGCAGCTATTTTTTAGCTATGATAATCTCCATGTGTAATGAAGAGAGAAGAGGGATTTTCAATTTAAAAGTGAGGGAGAGGATCCACTTTGAATTTGTAAAAATATTACAATATATTAAGACCTTACACAACCAAAATGGATCCTAAATACAAAATTTTAGAATATGATAAAATATAGGGTGTAAATATTACCAAAAAAATGATTTAGACATTTTAACACTTACCATTTTATTTGTAACACTTTTAGCCTCTTATAACACTTATTGTAGTTACTGGTTTTTTTATAATTTTATTATTCATTAATACAAAATATGAATGTTAACTGTAACGACCCGAAGCTTGACGTACATGGACATTACATTACATTTACAGAATACATAGTACATTACAAAAACACACACACAAGGACCATAATAGTTTAGTGTCTTTGGAAACTCAGAATATAATCTTCTAATCCTGGTGAAAGATCTTCAATATCTCCCATAAAGATCTTCCCTTTTTTTTACCTAAAACCTTTCTTTATATCCTGGGGAAATGAAAACATAAAAGGGTGAGCTAAAATGCTCAGTAAGGGTAAACAAAAGAAATATAAATCACATCATATACATAAGAACATAACTTTTGGAAATCTTAACCTGCAAAAGAGATCATAATTTCATAACCCGGGATAACTCATGGCAGTGAAATGTATTCACAATAATCATAACTTAAAACATTAAACTTTGTGGCATACACACATAATCATAGAGAATCATTTCTTGTTAGTCAAGACTCATTTCCAAGACTATCTTAGTGGACAAAGTCCATTTCTAAATCGAGTGACCCTCCTTTCAGTCTTGTTTCACTGAACCGGTATAACCTACCATTCCAGCCATGTCTATCTCATGAGATATAAAACTTTACCCAATGCATTGGAGGGAGATATAGGTCCCACCCATCTCATAATGATACCATTCTTATGTGTGCCACAAAATCATAAATCATACATCATTACATAACCCATGTAATAAAAATGGGATTCTTAAACAACATGACATCATAAAACAATTCATATAAGATAAAGGAATTCATAAAAATATTTCCATCACAACATAATCAAATCCATGTAATAATAGGGATAGAAACAGAACCCTTTATTATCTTAGATGGAAAATAATTTTGATAAAACACTTGAAATCCATTCTTGAGAAAAATATCCTTTCTACTTCAAAAACATTTTCCATTCTTAAAATGTCTTACAATTTAAAAATGAAAGATGTTGATTAAAAATAAACTTGAAAACTTGTAAAGGAAGCTTCTTGGAAATAATGTTTTAAAAATCCATTCATGCCGTATAAGTTAAAATAAAAATTCTTCTCGTACTTTTGTCGGAGAAGTCAAAAAAGTACCTCGTACGAAAAACGACAAAAGATTCCTTTCATATCCTTTACTAAAAACTCACTGAAGGGTAAAATTGGATTTAAAAAATTGTAGGTGGATGGAAATAATATTACATATTGAGGAAATATGGATGTGGATGATAAAATACACCCCAGTAAATACTAAAGTATAAACAATCTCGGATAAAAATTAGATTGTGATATTTCCCTTACCTTAGGTCTGATTTGCTTTGTACGTGTCCGAAGATCCTGTATAATGGTTTAAATAATGTTATTGACTTATTCCAGGATCATACATATTGATATGATATCATATATGGTCATATTCTTAGCTTCTTGTTAATAATATTTCATTGTTACTTGTTACTCAGGTCTTTATTGCCTTTTGTTCTTATGCGTGTTTTGCCGAATAAATTCTTATTCTTCTTTTAAGGATATAGATACCTTATATCCAGAATGTTATTAGTGTAACATATATCATATTTATTCATTCAATTCATTTATATAATTACTATGTAATGATGATCATGTAGAACGAGTCGCATCACATCGTGGAGACGGTATTCCGTACGTACGCACGAGTGATGATATCGTTCCTATGATCGTGGAATTGTATTGGAGTATATATATATTATTTCAGTATCAATATTACTTTATAATAATCATAAATAGTTACTCATTACACCATTATAACCATCCTTGTAAGGTGGTGGTGGAAAATAGATTACACCACGGCGTGGAGACGGTATTTCGTATGTATGCACGTGCGGTGATTTCATTTTTCCGTAGGATGGATAGAAGGTGAATTAGGGTTGTTTCATATTTATAATTACATATCAGTATGTAAGTAATACTGATGTTATTACTTTATCATGAAACAACTAAAGAAGAAGAAGTTGAAGAAGAAAGAAATTGAAAAGATCGGTAATGGATATTACCTCTTATTTGGAACACCTCTTTGAATCCTCCACTTAGGGAACTAAGATTGGTCTTTGAAGAAGACCAGGAGCTCTAGGATTATTCTAGGGAAGTGGAGAGGAGAAAATGGAAGTGGTTGGCCGAGCTTGAGTGCTCAAATTGGTGTGAGGAGGAGGGGGAGGAGGTGCCCTTTTATAAGGGAGGAGAGGGGCACCTTAAGAATATCTCAAATTATTATTTTATATTAAAGTCAAAATCGGTTTATAATGGTTTCAAAGGGTCTTATTTAGAAGCTAAAGTGGGTATGGGTCGAAATCCTATAAACCAATTGGATTTAGACACGTTTAGTGTATTATTTTAACCTTATAAATTAGATTTAACTCTAAGTTAAATAATTTAACTTTTACCGTGTATTTTTGTTTTCTTTCACTATATGGTTAATACACATACTATAACATGCCAAACGAACCCCAAATTGTTTATTATTAATATATATATCCTTAGCTAAGTCATTTGGCCGAACCTTAGATTTTTAGGAATAAAATAACAATTCATAATATAATATTTGATTTAAAAACAATTTTGTGTCAATTTTGACACTATTTGATATATGATTTTTTTGAAAGTCATAACAGAATCCTATGTTCGAACCAAGTTGATTAAATCAACACTAATATATCATAGTAACCTATAAAATTAGTGGAATTCACAAAAAGTCTCAAATTACATTTATTTTGGTGTTTATAACATCAATTATGTCAATATTTTATAAATAATATAATTACTGCATCATCTTTGTGTCATAAATAAATTAAATTATTTGATGTCTAAAAATTACATATAAAATATCATTATGTAGTAAATCTTTTTATCTTTCTAATGAATATTTAAAATCGTATTTATCTTATGTAAACCCTATATTAAAAATGTTTTAGTAAATAAACTTTGATTTTAACTCTTTTAACTCTTCTTTAAATTAAATAATAATAAATGTCCTAATCTAATCCAAGTGGGCCTAAATGATATTATTTTACACTTAAGGTTGTTTTTGGTCGAGATACACTTGTCCAATAGAATTAGGACATGTGATAGGGTAATATTAATATCATTCTTACCCTTAATTACCCTATTTACTTTTAACCGTGGTAAATAAAAAAAATTAACTATTCACCAAAAATTATTTTCATCTCATTGAACCACATTTTACTTACTGACATCAATCGTGTCTATCGGATTTTTGAAATTCCATTCACAGAAGCGGTAAAATTAAGTTTTATGAAAAATTCAGTTTTTTAACTACCACTTAGTAGTTTCACTATTCATCAAAAATTGATGTTTTTCAGAACAATGCCAAAATTTCATCCTAAGCTATATTTCATATTCCGAATTCAAAAATGAAGTATATTTTACCAAATTCATAACATAGAGGTTTCATTAATTAATTTTATAATTAACTCCCGTTGTTAAAACAAATAGGGTGTTTTTAAGAAACAATATCTATCAAAAGATTGACACTTGATTATGTCTAGTTTAAATGTGAAATTACAACCAATGACCAACATTGTATTAAATTGTAAAAATATATTATAAATATACTTTAAAACCACTCAAATTAATAATTTATCATTATTAGTTATTTCGATTAAAAAATATGTTTTTAATTATAATTTAGTAATTTTCACTATTCATCATAATATGAAAGTTATCCGAAAAGTACCAAAATTTTACCTTAGGCTAAATTCGATACTCCGAATCCAAAAATGAAGTCCATTTTGAGAGCTAAATTTTCTAAAATTTAAAAAGTGGTTATTACCATTCGTAATGGCTAGTTTTAATAATATTTTAATATCATATCATTGTTTTGTGAAACTCAGTATTGCGTACTACACACGCTATCGAGGAAGGTTGCGATTGCGTGTAATGCAAGGCAAGTCAAGGATGCATGTTGTGAAAGCTCCTTTTGGTGTAGTGTACAACACAAGACATTAATAAAGTTAAAAAGAATATTTTTCATAAAATCTCGGGTTGTTACATTCTACCCACCTTAAAATGAATTTCGCCCTCAAAATTCATCGGGGTTATAAATGTTTTACTATTAGAAAGTTTCTTTAATAGAAACCCACATCGTAAAAAGTAATATCAAAACCAATCTTTAAAAACAAAAGTATGAAACGTAACGGTTACCCAAATAAACTAATCACTGGGTTTCCACATATGTGAAAATATGGATATGGAAGAGAAATCTAACCATCATGTTCTGATGGAGAGTGGTATAGAACATGGCTATGGAAAAGCCAGAAATCACAAAGCCATAAATTTGTGACGATCTAAGGTACCATCTGATTCATCAGATATAAGATCACTAGGACAACATTTTTAGTTTTCAAGATCATTTCCCTAAAGTTAAAGAATTTGAATTAGAATAAATACTTACTTTATTTTGGTGCAATCTCACAGTTTTTCGTGCCTTTAACAATTTCCACGTCATCTCTTAAATAAATGAAGTTGAATTTTTTATTCGTGAAGTGTTAGTAGATAATGTGATAGAATGACGGGTCATTCCATCTGTCTCAAACAAAAGGTTAGCAAAAATTATATACATAAGTCGGTCTATAGTGAGATTAATCATATATGGTTCCTAAAATGGACTTTATACTTCATATATCATACTGCTTAATATAATAAAACTAGTTTCTAATAAACAGGGACTTCCTGTAGGCCAGTGGTAGGCGATAAAGGCCAGTCGCACTTCGGTTGTGGGTTCGATTCCCATATCCTTGTCCGACGCGATGGGTTGTCGCCCATCCTGCAGGTTGTCCTTTTTCTAAAACTATATTACTATAACATCCCATCAATAATATCGAGAAAACTTCTATCCTAAAACAATACTAACTTATGTACAACATAATCCATTCCAATCTATAGGCTTATCCATAATACTGCAGTCCACTCTCATAACATAGTGAAAATGATTACCAGAGATTTAACACCATCGTCGATCCCCATATATCATAAGATATGTTTTGTTGGTCACATTCCTAACATTCAAAGTCCTTAATCATGTATTCTCTTGAATACCTTAGTGAAAACATGAATGCAGTTAAAATTTAACACTTTCCACATACCAAAATCCTCAAAACTCTATATACTCAAACCATGATATCACTTAGTCCTTATATCAATCATGAGCTCATGAATACTGTCAAACAATTCATTTTCTCCTTATCCCTTCATTATGCGCATATCATCTGCTTTCCAAAATATTTGAATCACTTTTCATGGTTACCGGTACCGTAAAATTATTGAAAACCACAATAATGCAAAAATATTATAATAAACAATAAAAGTACCTCAACAACATTTTTTTTTGAATACCAATACATAAACACTTCAATCCATCCTCTTCAATTATTGTCTTGGAATAAGTCCTTCCTGGATTTAGAAGTAACTTTTTTGGTCAGGGCATTGAGTTGGGTAATTCCCATGTTCTCCACAAATAATACATTGAACTCCATAACAGTCTGTCAGTCTATGACCCTTACCTCCACACAAATAACATCGGTCCCTCCATTTGAGGTATTCTTCAAGGTTCTTCTTCCCTTATTTAGAAATCTCAATCTTCCTTTCTTTATGTTGCTCAACATGCGAACATGCATAATAGTCTATCTTCCTCTTCTTTGATGAATTAGGTATACCACTAAATTTCACCTTGTTAATCATATATCGCGATGACTGATTCGGCATAATAACAATATCTTTCTCTCTAGGAATTACATAATTTTGTTGCTTATAGTCACCAATTTGTCCATTGGATTCAATGTTAACCGAATTCCGTCTGGTTCCCTCCATTAACTAAAACACAAAAAGAATTCGTTGAGAGGCAAAAATCATGCTAGTGAAAACAACATAGTAAAGGGGGAGTACCCTCAATATCTAACATATTAGGTTAAATTCTAAGATTGTTACCGTAGTTCTAGGACTATATCCTATATGTATACTTATCCTTAGGGACATCCCTAGACATACCTTAGAAATATCTCTAGGGATCTCACTAATTTTCTCACATCATAGTTTCCAAAGTTTGACTAAACCTTTCCTCTGATACCAACTGTAACGGTCTGGAATTACTTCTAGTGGACTACAATTGATACCTATCAGGGCACTCCATGGGCGGCTACACCCCCTGGGCGGGACACACCACCATCCCCAGTGGCAGCCATTTCCTCATGAAGCCCTTGGGCGGAGAGCCATGCTTCGTCCAACACTCACATGTGAGAGTTCCCGGATTGGATACATTACTACCTCATTTGCCTCTGATACCAACTGTAACGACCCGAAGCTTGACGTACATGGACATTACATTACATTTGTGGAATACTTAGTACATTAAAAAAACACACACACAAGGACCGTAATAGTTTAGTGTCTTTGGAAACATGGAATATAATCTTCTAATCCTAGTGAAAGATCTTCAATATCTCCCATAAAGATCTTCCTTTTTTTTACCTAAAACCTTTCTTTATATCCTGGGGAAAATAAAACATAAAAGGGTGAGCTCAAATGCTAAGTAAGGGTAAACAAAAGAAATATAAATCACACCATATACATAAGAACATAACTTTTGTAAATCTTAACCTGCAAAAGAGATCATAATTTCATAACCTGGGATAACTCATGGCAGTGAAAAGTATTTACAATAATCATAACATAAAACATTAAACTTTGTGTCATACACACATAATCATAGAGAATCATTTCTTGTTAGTCAAGACTCATTGCCAAGACTATCTTAGTGGAAAAAGTCCATTTCTGAATCGAGTGACCCTCATTTCAGTACTGTTTCACTGAACCGGTATAACCTACCATTCCAGCCATGTCTATCTCATGAGATATAAAATCTTTACCCAATGCATTGGAGGGAGATATAGGTCCCACCCATCTCATAATGATATCATTCTTATGTGTGCCACAAAATCATAAATCATACATCATTGCATAACCCATGTAATAAAAATGGGATTCTTAAACAACATGACATCATAAAACAATTCATATAAGATAAAGTAATTCATAAAAATATTTCCATCACAACATAATCAAATCAATTTAATAATAGGGATAGAAACAGAACCCTTTATTATCTTAGATGGAAAATAATTTTGATAAAACACTTGAAATCCATTCTTGTGAAAAATATCCTTTCTACTTCAAAAACATTTTCCTTTCTTAACATGTCTTACAATTTAAAACTAAAAGAAGTTGATTAAAAATAAAATTGAAAACTTGTAAAGGAAGCTTCTTGGAAATAATGTTTTTGAAATCCATTCATGCCGTATAAGTTAAAATAAACATTCTTCTCGTACTTTTGTCGGAAAAGTCAAAAAAGTACCTCGTACGAAAAATGACAAAAGATTCCTTTCATATCTTTTACTAAAAACTCACCTAAGGGTAAAATTGGATTTAAACAATTGTAGGTGGATGGAAATAATATTACATATTGAGGAAATATGGATGTGGATGATAAAATACACCCCAGTAAATACTAAAGTATAAACAATCTCGGATAAAAATGAGATTGTGATATTTCCCTTACCTTAGGTCCGATTTGCTTTGTACGTGTCCGAAGCTCCTGTATAATGGTTTAAATAATTTTATTGACTTATTCAAGAATCATACATATTGATATGATATCATATATGGTCATATTATTAGCTTCTTGTTAGTAATATTTCATTGTTACTTGTTACTCGGGTCTTTATTGCCTTTTGTTCTTATGCGTGTTTTGCCGAATAAATTCTTATTCTTCTTTTAAGGTTATAGATACCTTATATCCAAAATTTTATTAGTGTAACATATATCATATTTATTCATTCAATTCATTTATATTATTACTATGTAATGATGATCATGTAGAACGAGTCGCATCACATCGTGGAGACGGTATTCCGTACGTACGAACGAGTGATGATATCGTTCCTATGATCGTGGAATTGTATTGGAGTATATATATATTATTTCAGTATCAATATTACTTTATAATAATCATAAATAGTTACTCATTACACCATTATACCCATCCTTGTTAGGTGGTGGTGGAAAATAGATTACACCACGGCGTGGAGACGGTATTCCGTACGTACGCACGTGCGGTGATTTCATTTTTCCGTAGGATGGATAGAAGGTGAATTAGGTTTGTTTCATATTTATAATAACATATCAGTATGTAAGTAATACTGATTTTATTACTTTATCATGAAACAACTAAAGAAGAAGAAGTTGAAGAAGAAAGAAATTGAAAAGATCGGTAATGGGTATTACCTCTTCTTTGGAACGCCTCTTTGAATCCTCCACTTAGGGAACTAAGATTGGTCTTTGAAGAAGACCAGGACCTCTAGGATTATTCTAGGTAAGTGGAGAGGAGAAAATTGCAGGGGTTGGCCGGGCTTGAGTGCTCAAATTGGTGTGAGGAGGAGGGGGAGGAGGTGCCCTTTTATAAGGGAGGAGAGGGGCACCTTAGGAATATCTCAAAATATTATTTTATATTAAAGTTAAAATCGGTTTATAATGGTTCCAAAGGGTCTTATTTTGAATCTAAAGTGGGGATGGGTCGAAATACTATCAACCAATAGGATTTAGACAAGTTTAGGATATTATTTTAACCTTATCAATTAGATTTAACTCTAAGTTAAATAATTTAACTTTTACCGTGTCTTTTTGTTTTCTTTCACTATATGGTTAATACATTTAATATAACATGCCAAAAGAACCCCAAATTGTTTATTATTAATATATATATCCTTATCTAAGTTATTTGGCAGAACCATAAATTTTTAGGAATAAAATAACAATTAATAATATAATATTTGATTTAAAAACTATTTTGTGTCAATTTTGACACTATTTGATATATGATTTTTTTGTAAGTCATAACAGAATTATATGTTCTAAACAAGTTGATTAAATAAACAATAATATATCATAATAACCTAGAAAATTAGTGGAATTCATAAAAAGTCTCAAATTATATTTATTTTGGTGTTTTTAACATCAATTATGTCACTATTTCATAAATAATATAATTACTGCATCATCTTTGTGTTATAAATAAATTAAATTATTTGATGTCTAAAAATTACAAATAAAATACCATTATGTAGGAAATCGGTTTAGCTTTCTAATGAATATTTACAATCGAATTTATCTTATGTACAACCCTATATTAAAAATGTTTTAGTAAATAAACTTTGATTTTAACTCTTTTAACTCTTCTTTGAATTAAATAATAATAAATGTCCTAATCTAATCCAAGTGGGCCTAAATGATAATATTTTTCACTTAAGGTTGTTTTTGGTCGAGATACACTTGTCCAATAGAATTAGGACATGTGTTAGGGTAATATTAATATCATTCTTACCCTTAATTACCCTATTTACTTTTAACCGTGGTAAATAAAAGTAAAAAGTTATTATTCACCAAAAATTATTTTCATCTCATTGAACCAAATTTTACTTACTGAAATCAACCGTGTCTATCGGATTTTTGAAATTTCATTCACAGAAACGGAAAAATTAATTTTTATGAAAAAATCAGTTTTTTAACTACCACTTAGTAGTTTCACTATTCATCAAAAATTGATGTTTTTCAGAACAATGCCAAAATTTCATCCTAAGCTATATTTCATAATCCGAATTCAAAAATGAAGTCTATTTTACCAAATTCATAACATAGAAGTTGCATTAATTAATTTTATAATTAAATCCCGCTGTTAAAACATATAGCGTGTTTTTAAGAAACAATATCTATCAAAAGATTGACACTTGATTATGTCTGGTTTAAATGTGAAATTACAACCAATGACCAACATTGTATTAAATTGTAAAAATATATTCTAAATATACTTTAAAACCACTCAAATTAATAATTTATCACTATTAATTATTTCGATTAAAAAAGTTGTTTTTAATTATAATTTAGTAATTTTCACTATTCATCAGAATATGAAAGTTATCCGAAAAGTACCAAAATTTCACCGTAGGCTAAATTTGATACTCCGAATCCAAAAATGAAGTCCATTTTGAGAGATAAATTTTTCTAAAATTTAAAAAGTGGTTATTACCATTCATAACAGCTAGTTTTAATAATATTTTAATAGCATATCATTGTTTCGTGAAACTCAGTATTGCGTACTACACACGCTATCGAGGAAGGTTGCGATTGCGTGTAATGAAAGGAAAGTCAAGGATGCGTGTTGTGCAAGCTCCTTTTGGTTTAGCGTGCAACACAAGACATTAATAAAATTAAAAAGAATATTTTTCATAAAATCTCTGGCTGTTACATGAACTAATTATAAAATATGGATATATTGATTCAAAATATGGATTCAATTTAATAAATATAAATTTATATAAGTCATTAAAATAAATTTAATAAGAAACACTTAAAATGAAATGAAAAATGATTTTTCAGAAAATTACTTTTAAGTATAAAAATTTTCTTATATCAAAATAATGTGTAATGATGATATAAATAAAATTAATTGAAATATTTTTAATTAAAAAAACTAATTAAGTTTAAAAAAAATCAAAATTGAATGTTACATTTAAAATACATTACAATAAAATGAGGTTTTCTAAAAAATTTGTTTTTGATAACTAAGAAAAAAATAGGCTTTTGCAAATAAAGTCCATAAAATTAAATTTAATCAAATTTTTACTTACTGATTTAAAAATTTATGTCAATTTTATATAATTATAATTCGAAAAATTATAAATTAAAATTTTAAAAAACTATATAATATATGTAAATCAATTTAGTATGAATTAAACAATTTAATTTTTGCTTGTAAAATCCAATAATATTATTAATATTAATATAAGTCTACAATATATTATTCATAGATATTAGTAAGGAATATAAATGACCTGTAATAAAAATTACTTGGTTATTTAAACTTTTCCTCACTTTTTTAAATTGAATATTATAAATGTTTTCATTTCATAAATAAGTGGGGTTATTTTTCCTTCATAGCATTTTTAGATTCCAATATTAATTCTTCAATCATATTTTTTTTCAAAAATCATTAACCAGGTTAATCACCTTATACATCAAAACCTAATATCTATGGAAAAGAATTCGGACTAGTTATTCCTCACATAAATGATTCTATTCCAACAAATCTTCTTGAAAGATGAAAATAAGAGATTCACCTAGTATATATTTTATTAACAATTAAACATAATCACATTATAACCTAGGATGAACATTGAGGAAAGGACACTAGATCAGAAACCAATCAAATATTATCCATAATTTCATTTCGTCGAATGAACCATAATCTTGGATTTCACTTTTTATCGAAATTGAAAACAATTTTTTTCCTAGAGATGTTATAAGAAAAATATGATCTCTTACATCAATTGAAACATCTTCTCTCCAGTTATATGCATAATGGTTCTTCATATTCTGATCCATCCTCATATATTATTGAATTATTATCCCCTGTGAATCTATTTCTTATACCAATTATTGAACTAACAACTTTCTTTCACCAAGTATGTCACAACAAAATGGATTCTAATACCTCTTTCCAAATAATTCCATAAATAGTTCCATATGTATTCTAAAATTGAAACTGTTACTATAATATAATTCAAATAATCAGATATGTCAATCCCAATATCCTAGGTAATCCATTGAACATGATCAAATAATTCCTTATAATTAATTAATTGTTCTCTTTGACTATCCATAATATTTTTGGTGAAAATCACTACTAAAATTTAATTCAGTAATCAATGAATTGTAAAATATTTTCTAAAATTAAAGGTTAAGATTATATTACAATCATATATGTTAGAGAGAGAGAATCCATGAAATCAAGTTTTCTCATTAACATAATTTCAAAAAATATAATCCAAAAAAATATTATCTTAAATAGTAAAAAAAGTGAATATTTAATCAAACGGTCAGCAATAACCCATATGACATTATTACTTCAAGATTTTATTGATAATAAAACCTTGAAATCCATTGATGTATTATCCAACTTCCTTTATTGCTCTAGAAAATAATGAAACATCAAATTTGGTAATTTTCATTCCACATTAAAATGTTTACAATTCAAACATTTCATAGTAATGACAGAAATATTTGTCTTCATTCATTAATGCTAAAATTTGTTCTTGATAGTTTTTATAGATGTTAGTTCTTCCTGGATGAACTATAAATAGTGAACAATAACCTCCACTCAATAATTCATTCTTCAACAAGGAATCACAAGGAAAACATAATATTTTTTGAATTTCAAAAAACTATTCTTTTTAAAGTTAAATTTAACCAACATGATTTTATTGGCCATTTCTATATTTTTTGGGAAAACTCAATCCTCTTTTTGAAATTTCATAATTCTATCAAATAATGACCACAAAACTAATACGTGAAACAAAATAGTGAATCTTCTTACATTCATAATTTCAAGACCTATATTTTTCAAATCATTTACTAAAGGACCATGTTCCAAATGTATCATATAAAAAATGATTTATATTTTAAATTTAATGTTTTAGATACCATGTTTTCTTTTCATGGATCGTAATTAATCAAGTAGGCACTATCTATAATTAGTTTCATCCATTGTCTATACCTCAAATTCAATTTTTTCAGAGCAAATATATACATAAAATGATTTAATATGCAATCGTAGTTCATAATTTATTCTATATGAATGTGGTATCATTAATTTTAAAATAATATCATAGAAGATTGTTCCAAGCCACATGAAGGATAATTTAGATTATGAATATTTATTTAACATAATGCATAACCGATTACAATTGAATTCTATACTAGAACAGAATAATGTATCTTCAATTCATAATCATTGTAGATACCAAAATCACTGTTTATGGATGGCATGGAAAAAATTAGATCATTCACGAATATTATTTTTGTCTCCTAGAATCATTAATCAAACTCTTTCATCCAGATAAAATTTAATCCATTTCATGTTAACAGGGTTTCTAGGAAATATAACTGATAATGGTTATCACGAAATTGTTATCAGTAATATGTTAATCTAAGAAAAATAAAAAACGTGACATTAGTGGGACTTTGATACTGTTTAACAACATTATTTTTATCTATTTAAACCATAATTCCATCTTTATTTACAATTTATACAAAAAATAAATCTATTGAATTAAAAAATTCTAATTTACTAAATGTCCCTTATGTTTAATTATCTTTCATGGTTTGAAGAAAAATCCTTAGGTGTTTTTCATGATATTTATAAGTTATAAAATATATCAAAATATTAACAATTAATCAAACTATAAATTTTCCTAAAAATTGATGGAATATAAATTCATAATATCCATAAACAAAGCTATGGAATTTTATAAATAATATGGAATAACCACAAAATCATAATGCATATACCTTTTAAGAAACATCTTCATCAGAATATTTTCCTCATTGACATTATTTTTTTTTACCTGGACATGAAATCAACATTTGAAAAATATTGAGCTCCCCCTAGCCGATAAAACAAGGCATTTCATTGAGTAAATGGATACATATTTTTAACAGTGATGTTATTATATAGTTTATAATCAATACAATGTGTTATGGAATTATATTTCCAATTAATAAACAAAATATGATCACCAGATGTATAAGTACTAGGATTATTAAAACCGTTATAAAAAACACTACTAAAAAAATTCAATTAAAAAGATTTATCTTGAGCCTTTTGACAATGATTTTTTTATATTGGATTAGAATAATACACTAACTCAATAGTATATTTAACATCCTAGTCAACAATAATACAAATAAATCCATCATAATATATTTAAGGATATTAATTTAATATAAAAATATAACCAATTTGAAAGGATTCATTATTCTCAATAATATTGGAAAGATAACTTTCATTACCATATTAAATTACTTTTACATGTTCATGGTATGTTATCAAATGTATTAATTCATTATTTATTATAAAATGAAACATAATCTAACAAATTTCTTCCCAATCTCTTTAATATATCATATCCTGAAAAAATAAATAAATCTATGCTCCTAATTACATAGAACTCTATAAGGTGAAGGAAAACAATATTTATAGGTGAATCCCCTCAGCATATGATCATTGGATGATTCTTAAATATTTTTTCCAAACTACCACCCCATGTGTTTTTAACAAAATATCTGGTTTCATTTAATGAGGTGATATTTGTAATATATATATAAATTTATCATAAATAATATAATTTATATTAAGAAAATCAAACAAAAAATTGGAATAGAATATAGATAAATCGGTAATGAACATAACACCCCCTGAGGGGATAGTATAACATGTTCTTATGCAGTCAATATGATTAATATAAAACTTCATAATTGAGATATTAATGTCTTCTATCCTTTATTTTTATATTCAGACAAGTACTTGAACAATGGCCCATATCATTACAATTAAATCATATTACATAATGGATTTTCATTGTTAGTCTCATCATTACCATGATATTTTCATTTTCAATAATTTGCTATATTCTAAAACATACGACATCGAAAACACATTACAATCTTCAAAATTAATTCACTATAGTTTTATAATACACAAATCAATGAATAGAAATATGATTTTATTAACTTAAAATTTCATCGATGGATGATTCCCATTACCTACCACCATGAATTATTTTCATCTTATTCTCATAGACTTCATGATCATCATAAAACTCAATTTATATCATCTCATCACATTGAACACGCTTCTCATTAAATTTCAATAGACAATAATTGAGTGTACTTTTATATATATGCTTCAATACTAAGTAGAATTAATAATTTAACTATCAATATTCTTAATAAAATTTGGTGAATACATTTACAATCATGTGATTTTTACTTCATAAGAACCTACCGAATCTTCCTTTTTCCCAATTCCTAAAATTATTTTCCATTATATGTAAAACAAAATTTTGAAAATATTCTTCAGTTCACCTCATACCAAGAACTAATATATTCTTTTTTTTATTTTTTAACTATAAACCATCCTTTATTAGTTTCACCATAAAAATAATAAGGATTAGGAGTTTACGTTGATTTTATGGACAAACCAAGATTTGAAATATATTCTCTAAGTATTTAACCCATCCAACTGCTACCACAGAGTCATATGATCCATTAAATGTTAAATGGTTGTGTTTTATGAAATTTTCTATAATTGACATGTTCTTATATGGTTAACATGGTTTTTATCCCCTATGGAAACCATGAAAATTTATATCCTATGTCAATTGAGCCTCTACTATAATAAAATAATCTATTCTAATTCCATCCATTGCATGTTTCTGAATTGGAAGGAAATTTGATCATGGTGAGCACCATTATTTCCTATGTGTAAAACCACTCTAAATATTAATAGATTAGATGAAGGAACATGGTAATATTAAAATTATCTATCATGTCATCATATCCAATAATTATAATCTATCAAGGGTATATTATCTCTAATGTTTAACTTATCTAAACCTTTCCTCTAATTCCAACTATAGGGACCCAACCTAAAATAATTACATAATCTTGAGTTTAAAATAATTTATTAATTTTATTTCATTATAGTGGGAAATTTAACGTTTAGTGCTTTATAAATTTAGTCATTATCCCTTAAATAATGAACCAATGAATTATAAAATGTTTACATTAGCTCAGTGATCATTTGTTTACAACGTAATACTTTTAAAATGAATTTCATTTTTTATTCATAAACAATCATCATGAGTTTTAAATTTGCATCATCGTTTTTCTTAATCATCCATGAGACCCTATTAAAAAAACTTTATGATCTGGTATGATAAAAAATCTATATAATGTTCATAAACAATAAATAAAGGAAAATAATTAGCCCATTTCAAAACCTCGAGGTCCTATAAGGATATTTTAATTTAATATAATAAAAATTAAGTTCAAATAATCATTTACTTACACAAGAAATCAAATTTAATGGACAATGTTTTTCAAATAACACATTATAATAAGTCACAAAGGTAAAATAATAATCATGATGGTTTCATAGAAAACATGATAACCCATGAAAAATATTCATAAAAACATACAATTTTACCCTTAAAATGAAAAATAATTCCTTTAAACAAAAAATAACTAGTTTACATTATCAAATATAATTTGATTTTAAAATCAATTGTAAATAATAGAAATTTATTATATATTACTTAATAAATAATCTACATAAATCCTTTTGGAGAACCCTTACATGAACAAATAAAACTAGAATAACCTACTCTATTAATTCCAACACAATTCTTAGGAGAACGTATTGATTACCTAATTCATATGAGAGGTATATCAGGACCACACATCATCATAAACCATTTCCATAGACCATAAAATACAAATATCCCATATAATCTTTCATTTACATCATTAAACTGAATATATTTTTTAATCCATAAGTAAATTATCATCGGTTATTGATATTATCTTTTCCTATAAAACCCCATTTTGAAAACATAAATACCAATAAAAAGGGGAAAGAAGGTTTTTATTGTAATATAACATGTGATATTATAAATTAATCCAATTTTCAAATAGAATTTATAGTGGTAGGAAATTATCTTGATGTTTAATATGTTCAAATAGGATATTCCTGTCATATTTTTTTAATGAAATTCAAAATAATTTATATAAAATACATAAAAATATTCTATTCAAAAAACCTTTGAAAGAAAGTAAAATATTTATATTAAATGTTATTTATAATTTATTTATGTAAATATAAATATAACCACAAAATAATATTATGAATATGGACATGGAATAAACATAGTTATAAAATAAATCTTTAAAATATTTAAAATGTGGTTTTAAGTTAAGGTTTACCTTTCATCGAGTATGAATTATCCCATACATTCATTATCTTCCTGAATATAAATCTTATGTTAATTATTTACTTAATAATCTTCTTATGTTTATTATTTATTCTGTATTACATATTTCTAGGTTATACTTGTTTACATAATTGATAATGTTTTCCTCATATGTTTTGAGAATGATGGGCTTATAAATCCGAAATGGATCCGGTAGGATACATTTTTTCAAACGGATCATGATTATATCTTTTATAGAATTTTAATCATTTTATAACTAATATTTTTATATATTATTTTCTTTTATAACCAACCATGTAAGAGGTATATGAAAAAATATTCATGTTACAACATGGAAATGATCGTCCATATATACCCAGGAATAATGATTCAATTATTTAATGAACATGTGGAAAATCATTTAAGTATTATTTTATCATTAAAAAAATATAATTATATAATAAATATCATGTTTTTTCATTAAATAAAAAAAATTCAATAAGGAGGTGATGAAAAAAAATATTTATGCTCAGAAAGATGTAGTTCGCATTGCATATGAGTGCTGTATTTATTTTGTATTTTTTTGATGGTGTAGAAACAAGTAAAATATTAATTTTAAAATTAAGATAATTTTTTTTATCATTTATGTAATATTATATAATATTTATCAATTTTTATTCTAATCTGATGATTTTGTGTTGAAAAAAGAAACACATCATCCTGTGAGGCAGTAGTCAGCATGTACGCATGAGAAATGTTTTTATTTTTCATTGGATGGTTAATTAGATGAAAAAAGATTATACCATTGAAATAATAATAAAATATAATATTGGATTAAATTATTTAATTATATGGAAATTTTAAATAGATATTTTGTGGTTGTAAAAGCCAAAAAAAAAATGAGAGCACTCAGTTAAGAACTATACCTCTTCAACAAACAACCTGCTTTGGTTTATACTTGAAAAATTATTATGATGATATTATACTAAAAAAATCCCACTATGACATGGGTAGGGGTGTTAGGAATGAATTTTAGAAGGTTATTTTTTAGATAAGAGTATCATGATGTGTGGAGAGGATAAGGTAGGGTTGGTCCTTTTATAAGGGAGGGAGATGATAAAATTAGAATTTTAAAATATATTAAAATATTTTAATGAATTTATCAATCCAAATGTATCAAACATAAGAAATTTAAAATTAATAAACATATTAGGTATAAATCACACCATATAATTTTATTTTTACTGGTTTCTCAATCACTTAAACATGTATCAATTTTTCTTCAACACATTTAATCTATTTTAGCTCTTATCATGGTAACTGACATGTTTAACAATGTTTATATTCATGATGACAAAAATGAAAGTGACATAATTACCATGTTAGTAAATTATAATTATAAATATTGAGTCTATTTCATAAAATTCAATTTTTATATGTGATATAAATAAATAGAAAAACCAACCAACAAAATAGAATGAAAAATGTTTTCCAGAAAAATGAATTTCATTTATTAATGGAATTTATGAACAAAATTAATTTCAATAGAAATCCCATTGACATTTATTATATTATTTTTAATAAAATTTAACTAATTAAAATTTTAAAACAACAAATTATTTAATTTTAATTTTTAAATTCAGGAAAATAAAGAAGAATCCTAAAAATTGGTTTACATAAAATATTCACTAAAAAATTTACCTTTTTAGAAAATTACCTAAATCACTATAACGAAAATGTATCATTATTAATTTATAAATAATTTTTTGTTAAATTTAAATTATAATTTTGTTTAATTAAAATTTTATATAAAACATTATAAAATATTCAAACGAATTTATTATGAATATAATTATTTTCTTTTTGATCTAAAAGATACCTAATATTATTATTTTTAATATAATGTTATAAAATATAATTCATGAATATCAATAAGTAATTAAATATATTTGTTATCATAATTACTTCATGTTATTATAATATATTTCCCATTCATATGTTTTTCTTTATCTTATTCTCTTATAATTTCATTATGTAGAGCTACTAGAGGTTGATCAAAACATGATTAAGATGATGTTTTGTTTCTTATGAAGATAAGGGATTACATATCTCTATCAAAAATCATATACTACTTTACATAAAAATATATTTTTAAAATAAAATTTTTAATCAATTTCAAAATAATGTTTATAAGAAATTCAACCTTATTTGTAATAACAATGCTTGAAAATAGGATATGTTTATGTGTCAAAATTGGTACCAACTAAAACATCCTTATTAAAATAAGAATTCTTTTAGGACTCCCTATTGATAATTCCACTCTAAATGTTCTAGGTAAATATCTATTTTCTTTGGAAAAAAGGATGTTATAAAAGTGTTTGAATATCTAAAATAGAATAAATCATTATAAAATTTTTATTTAAGATAAAATTACCTTCCACCATATCTTAAGGAAATTAAACCTCAATTGTAGTGATTATTTAAGACTGTCCTATCTTTATTGTAATTTTTTTAGGAATCATTCATAGAAACATGGATTATTAATTCAAATGGTTTTTAATATCATTAAACTTGAATCATTTGACATTGGAGGATTATTTCTTACCATTTCTATCACAATCATGACGGCCTTTTAATACGTTTAATGAAAACTCCGATTATAATATTCCATTTTTCATATTTTTTATTTTTGAAATTATTATAATTCAGAAATTCCACCAATCCCTTTTTAATTTTATGTATTTATTTTTTCATAGTTCTAATCCACCTATTACTTTTCATTTTACCCTAGAAAAAAATAATTTGAGAATTAAATATCTATTTTGATTAAACGTGATACTATATCTTCACTAATGATAATGGTTAAGAGAATAATGATATTAAAAGGTAAGGGTCTATCTCAAAATAATCAATCAATCTTACTACATGAATTACACACATACTATTAAATATCAGTTTCTAACCTTTTAACGTTAGCGTTATATTCGGTATTACTTTCCCATTCCCTTTTCTTTTATATTTAGAAACTGACTCTCAAAATCACCCCATTAACTATGATAAAAATTGTATTCAAATAATATCTCCATGAATGTGTTCCACTGAATACTAGTTATTTCTAAATAATACATAGATTTATGCATTAATGACCTAGCTTGATCATTCAGTCCCTTAAGATGATACACTATCATGAGAAATTTCAATTTTCACTAATTCCTAAAGGGATAAATATGTTAACTATAGAATTGATCCAATTATTACCTACTAATAGAATAATAATCCAATTGAATAATGGATGATGTTTTTACATGAAGTGGTACGACATTGTTTCACAACATTGGGGATCTGTAGGTTGAACCATATGATAATTATTATTGGAAATAAATTTTGTAAGTAACCAAAATATTGTTATAATTTATTAGGATCTAGCTTTATTTTCATACACAAGAGGATATTATCTGTATATATTTCTTTCATATATATAGTTTCAATTCCTTTGACTAATTTCTATTTCTAAATAATAGAATACACTAAAATAGAATATAATATTTGGAATTTTAAATCATAGTATATAATTGTAAATCGAGGGTAAAAATAAAATTAATTTAAAATTTATGCAAAAATAATCTCATAATCATAATATTATTATCTTTGGAAATATATTAAAATCATAAAACGGTTTTCAAATATTTCTTACTAGTTTGTAAAGAGTACATGAATCAACCTATATATATCACAAATGTGTGTCTATCTAGGTTTTCAGTACCATACCCACTAAGAATGTATCGAGTGAATATTGAGTTAACTCTCAACCAACCATTTTCATCGTGTTTACGCTTAGGTGAATATCTTCTATAGAAACATAAAATTTTCAATATCTATACAAGGATTTAATTTATAATAAATCACACATTATCTAATTTACCAAATGATATGATATTTCTATTTACACACACACAAACAGGTATATATATATATATTTCCTTAAAGTCTTACATATGGTTCTGTTATAAAATATATTTTTTCATAAATATAGTTCACATGGTTTACACTAAACATCATCTAATACCAAATATAACACCATAACCATGGTAACATGCATCTAGTGTTTATTTTTCTATATTTTAATTTTATACAATAGATAATATCACAAAGGAATGAATAGTTTATAAGTCTTTGGATAATATACACATAAATGATTTTAAATTAACATTTGAAAACATGAAATACAACTTAAAATTCAACTAACAACATTTTTATTTCTTCTAGTATATAGGTTAAATCATTCTGATATCCCTTGTTATTATCCTAGGTAAATAATGGGAAAATTTTAATTATTCCATATTAAATATTCTATAAAAGTGAAATATGGCCTTGGATTTCATAAAAAACATTAACTAGTCATATCAGATGCATAGTATCGGAAAGTATACAATTGAAACTATCATAGAATAAATAAAGATTGAATAATATGGAAGAGAAAAAAAACTAAATATATAATATAAAAAATAACATAAAAGTGAAATATAACCATTAATAACATAAAAATATAAATAATTATATGGAAATTAATTACTAGTTTCAAAATTATTGAACACATAATATCGAACATCATAATCATACCACCAAGGCCTCATGCCAAGTAACCTTACATAAATAGGTAATGTGTTTGCCAAATACCCAAACTATTTTTTCTAATGATAATTACCAATGAATCATGGGGTTATAACATGCCTCTCTAATTACATACTAAGTATAATATATTCATCATATGAAATAAATAATTATCAATACATTACATAATAAATATAAACATTCATATCGAAAAAATACCCACAAAATTATAATAATTTCCCTAGTCAATCACTATATAAATACAATCATAAAATATATAGAGTAATGTACTAGATGGTATCTTTAGATTATGTCCCTAGTATATATTATTACATAAAGAAGGATATTTATATTGATAAAAATACTATTAAAATATCACTAGAACATTTCTTGAAGAAAATACCCTCTCTATTTTTAAATTACATACATAAAATCATGAAATTTAATTAATATTTATAAGAAAAAATTCTTTGAAAATAGCCATGGATACTTATAAAATAATATGAAAGAAAAATAATCATCATGGTGATTGGTAAAAATCATTCTTATGGTAAACATTAAAAGAATGATTTTGTTCACACCTTGCACAAAAATTACCTCATTAAGAAAATGACAATAATATTTATTTTATAAAAATGTAATACATTTGTAAAAAATAATCTTATACATTAATGGATAATAATAAAATCATTATTGATAAAATTTAAAATAATATATGGACTTTGATGAAAATTTTTCTCAATAAAAAACAAAAATAATGTATGTTTTCCATAAAAACATTCTTTTAGAAATTTTACTACATAGAGAGGGGAAATGAAAGTCAAACCTATTATTATAAAAACAAATAGAATAAAATAAATAGTTTATTTAGATATATATCATATAATTTCATCAATAGAAATTTGATCATAAATAATCTCAGAAAAATCTTAGATTGCAGCATACACCCACACCTCAAGTCTAGTCTTCTTTGTACGTGATTTCAACCTCTTGTATTATAATTTTAAATTTATTATAAATATATATAATAATCATATAAATACCTATAACAATATAAATGGTTTAGTTATAACATTTCATAACCCCTTTATTAAAATTCATTCATTATCATCGTCATTGTGTGTCTTAACTGCTTAATTTTTCATATATATTTCAATTTACTGGTTATGATACTTGAATATTGATCATAGTTACGTGATGTAATGAATTTTAACCATGAAATAAATATCCTATTTATTATATATATATATATATATATTCAAATATCTATAAAATTAATATATAGAAAAAATAATTACATAATTCCTGAAGGTTGTAGCTTGTATATGGCATGAGGATTGTAGAGATTTTCGTACAAAAAGAATGAAATAAATTTTTATAAATTTTTAAATAACATAATCATTATTATATTATAAATATCACATATATATATATTTATATATAATAAATATATAAATATATCGATCAATGTATGTTGGTTATAGAAGATGAATCTTATCAATATGTTGAGGTGGTGGTCCATATGTACGCACGAGTGATACATTCTTTTCTCATTAGAATAGAGATGGATAATATGGATTACAAAAAATATTAATTATATCTATGTATATTTATGATAATATAGTAATTATTTTAGTATGGATTCAATAAATTTAAAGGATATTTAATATGAAATAATCTTTCAATGAGTTGGGCTAGACGTTTACCTCCTCAATGAGGGAACTCCTTTTTCTTACACCTTACTCCTTCTTAGGATGGTCTTAGGGTATTTAATTAAGATAAATAATGAATATATGTAATATATAATGGTTTCATTGATTTTTATTGTACAAAATAAATGGGTAAATATTTTTTAATATGGTTGTAAAAGAAATTACATTTAATAAGTGTGGGAGGGACACCTAAGAAATTTCTTAAAATAAATAAAAAATATAGTCATTTTCTTCTGTTAATGGAACCAAATGTCATGGAAATAAATTATAAGGTAATATATTGAATAAATATCCCTATACAATAGAATTTAAAGAATTTATCTTTCATTTTTACTATTATCTCTTAGTTTAACCCCCCACCAATGGTAAAACCTTTTAATCGTAACTATGGTATGAAAGATTTATTATTTTAGCTATCCATTATCAAAAAAAAACTTTTTACGTATAATATAATATTAGCTATTTTTATTCAAAATATATAATCCATTTTATAATATTTAATTTCTATAATGTTTAATTTTTAATTTTAATATATTTTACTAAATTCAAATAAAGGCTGCTTATATAAAATTTTCTTTTCGACAAAAAAATGATTTTTTTCAAAATATCATTTATATTGTAGATTCAATAAATATTATTTAGATTATTTTAAATAAAATTATACTTATTTTTATTTAAAACTAATTCAAAATTTAACCGAAACTGGTAAATAACAGATTATAATAGATTAACTAAAAATAGTTATTATTTAATCTAAATCATCACTTAGATTCCCAAAATGTTAAGAATATATTTCTAAGATCTATATAATATTTTTATATTAATTATATTACTTCTTAAATATATATTTCTTCTGAAAAATTATATCATAATCCTTTATGTTATTATTATAATTTGTAATGTCATAAAACTGATTTTTTTGTAAAATCAGTATTTCTACTATTCACTTAGAAATCAAACATTTATGAAAATTCTAAAAATGATAACTGTAAGAAACTTATTAATTAATAAATTAAAAAATCAAAATAAAATTAATAAAATTATATTTAATTTTTATTGGAATTAATATTTTAATGATATTCTTGAATGCCTTAATAAGCATTACACTACTCTTTCTTTAGAAAAATAGATTTACATACTATAATTGAAGATTTGGTCTTATAGAGAATGACATTTCACCCTTTATGTATCTTATTTATCACTCACTTGATCAGTGATAGGCTATATTAGAAATTTTCTCATAAGATCCCAATTGATTATTTTACTCCAATTTTAAAGAAATTATATGATTTTATTTTACGTTTACTTCCTGAAATTATATTCCATTATAGGTTAAATTCATCCCAAATTAAAGTTCAAATTCCAACATGGACATATGAAATTATTATCCACTTCAATATTTACTCTTATAAATGCAATATAAAATTTAAAATACTATAAACTAAATGTCTTTTTAGTAATATTTCTCATATATATGTGATTGAAAAAAATACTTATGCGCTATTCTAAATCATTGCACACACCACACTCCCCCACAATGGGTTTTTTTCAAAAATTAATATGAGTATATTAATGGTAATTGAATAGTAACAAACTAAAGTTAAAGTTATAGGGTATAAAAACTATAATTCTATGTTATATTTTCTTTTGAATCATAATATATCTGATTGATTTCTCCCCACACAACACTGAACCACACAAAAACACATAAAAATATATAACCATTAATATGTAGGAGTATAATTTATGGTTAAAAATATAGATAATCTAGTTATGTGGTGTACTTATTAATAAAAATAAAGACCATCACTAGGACTAGTGCATTGATAAAATTCATTTATTGTAGCTAAGTGACTAAAAAGACTTATTTATTCTTTAAAATGTTACACTTCTAACATTTCGATTTATGCTCTATATTTTAAGATACTAAATATAATAATGATAAAAGATATAATTTATACATGTAAATTTTTTAAAAAAACATTTATTTTTAATATATTATAAATGATAATGACAAAAGTAAATATTTTAATAAGATATTTTCCTATATAAACTACATTATATATTTTTTTATTTATATAAAAGATAAATAAAAAAATTCTAGGATTTTCATATCCATAAATTGACTTCTTTTTTGATTTTTAATAAAATTATTTTTATTAGATATTTTTTTATTTTCCTAAAATAATTTATTTTTAAATGAATGGTTAAAAATACAGTTTCTACTATAGCTTTAGTATTTACAAAATTACCAAAAACTAAGTCTATGTTAAATACTTGTAAAGCATTTTCCATTTTTTGAATATTTATTTATGTATTAATAATATCCATATAAAAATACTATTATATACTTATAAAACCTATATTTAATGTTTTATAAACATAATTAATATATCCCAATAAAAGAAACTATTTTAATATAGTTTTTACAAATATTATTATAGAAATATTCATTTTTACATTGATTTTAAATAAACATAACATTTATTTTTTTTATAATAAAAAAACATATTATGAATTTCTAAAAAATTGTAAATATTTTACAATACATAACCATTAATTTTAAAAAAAACTTTTTTCTAAAAATATGTTTTTGCATGTAAAATGCCATGGTTTAAACATAATTTTTTACACCTATAAATATTAATTTATTAAATGGATATAACATTTATAATTCATAAGTAACAATTATTTAATAATAACCATTACATTTTTAGTTATAATAGTATGATTACTATGATTAAATTTAAGGACTGTGATAATTTTAAAGGGCTCATTTTCAATGAATAATATTATAAATGGTCTGTAATATCTTCTCAAAATAATTAATTTTTAAGTTTTATATAATGAAATTTATGTTATGTTTAAAAATATATAAAACTATGTTTCCACAAAATTAACCAATAATTAATGTTATTTAATATTAAGAACACATAATTGTCAAAACATTGTTTTTCAACATACCATTTTTTCTATAAAAAGATATATAATGAAGAGTTAAATTTCACATATTTATAATTGGAGTTCTATTATATGAAGTATAATTTTAGTTTTAGACAACCTAATTTTTTTATATTTCACCTTAAATTTTTAAGAGAATATAAATTACTTTGGTAAGAATTAGATACTAAGGTAAACACTAAAATGGTTAAAAAATTAAAATCTTCTAGTAAATGACATGGAAAACGTATTAAAAATTTTAAAACATAATTTTAGACCATTTATCGACATTAAATATCCTCAAACGTCATTATTTACAACTTTTGTTGACATTCCCTTGAATAGTTTATTCCTTCATTAAAATGCAATGGGTACGTCCAAAATTACCCTACAGCTAAAATATAATAAGGGAACACTTCCATAACAACATCATACTATGATTAAATTTAATTTCCATATTAAAATATTATATATTTTATCTAATATAATAATATATAAATTTAAAAGGCCTATATTCTCAATTATTTTTCCAAAGTCATCAAATTTTTAGGATATTCCCACGAGAAACCTCATGTTTTCATCATGATTATTTCATAATCCTTAATCATTTGTAAATACTATTATTTTTTAAAAAAATATCATAGTCACCATATTATAGTTAAAAAATTATTAATAATATATTTTTAGGTCATTATATTATTTTATCAACCATTTTCAAAAAATTTCATACATTAATAAAAATAAAAAAATTATTGGTCGTGTGTAGGGTTAGACTAAAGCCTCTATGAAACCATGTGGGTTTTTTTCTTCACCACCTCTTAGGATGTTAAAAATGAAGGATTTGATGAATTAATATATATTATATAAATAATATCATTTTAAAATGATATTTTATCTAATATCATAATTCTATCCCATTTTTTGAAAATGGAAACATTAATTGTGTGTACGTGTAGAGTACCACATCAAAAAATGATGAATTTTATTTGTTATAACCTTGATTCATAGATGGTTTTATGAAAAAATTAAATAAACTAAAAATAAATTTACCACATTTGTTATAATTCATTATTTTTATTTTAATGTTATATATAAATAATTCTTTACTCATAAAATCATTTTAACATGCTCATGTTTGGGTCGACCTTTCCACATAAGTTAATGAGGTTCTACTGAATTTTTTGGAATAATTAATGAATGATATATAGTTTTAATATAATTTAATATTAATTTATTTAATATGTTTTAAATATCCTATAAATGTGGTATTAATATTTATTATATTTATTAATAAATCAAATTTCAATCATTAAACACATCAAATCTGGTTCTTCACAATTTCTATTTTCAAAAATAATTCATTTGTGTTTCACCAAATGAAAAAGAGCTATTAATAATTGCTAAAATAACATGATTATATTATCTTGAAAAATCAATGAATTATAAAATTTGAGAAAATAAGTATTAATCAACCATACCACTGTAGTACTTGTATAAAATAAATCGTCAAATAATCTAATGACCCAATGATAGAAATAAACTATAACTGAATAATATATTTTTATTATATAAAAATGAAATGTCACACCCCTATCTTTTTAATTATTTTATTATATCATTTACCTGTATTTGGATATTTTTTTGATATTTGGGTTTACCCTTGATTTGAATTTTTGGCTTTTGGATGAGGAATTGATGATTTTGGCTTAACATCAAGGGTCGCATAGTTTTAGAATGGTTAAGAAAAAACATGTAGATTGGAAATGGTAGCTATTCGTATTGTGTTTGGTGACCAGTGGTGAGGCGCACGGGTTGTGCATGATTTGAAAAACTGTGTGGTTTGATTTTTTGGATCTAGGGAGAGGTTCTCGTCAAGGTCATCACATAGTTTGGAAACCATGTGGCCAGACAGTTTGAGTTTCCCCTCTTGTATAGTAGGAAGAAAATGGTTGTCGCACGATTTACCAAATTTTGTGGCTAAACCATGTGAGATACTTGGACTATTAAAATCATAAAATACCTTTTCTACCCACCCTTATTGTTAGACACTTTCAAGATTTCTTCCCCTTGAGTCATTTTTTACACACAAATATAGCATATAATCCCTCCCCCACTGGTTCCCCTATAACCATAAATACTCCTCTATGATTCCAACTGTGTTTCTTAGGGGTTTCCCCAATTTTTCTTCTCTTATTATTCTCCTATCCTCTATTTCTTCAGATCATGGTCTCTATTGGTGGGTTTTTCTCCCTTAGTTCATCATTGATGCCTTGGGTTGATGTTTGGTGTGTTTCTTTGGATCGAGGGTGTAGAGATGGTGTCTTGAGATTGGATCTTCCCTCTCCTTAAGTTTCATCCTATCCATACTCTATCGATGTTGGTATTTCTATCTA
Source organism: Viscum album (assembly GCA_963277665.1). NCBI lineage: Eukaryota > Viridiplantae > Streptophyta > Magnoliopsida > Santalales > Viscaceae > Viscum > Viscum album. Next base: position 1,956,619,109 of record OY728125.1, read on the forward strand.
TTTCCATTCAAATGAATTATATTTGATGCTAGAGTACATTAAAATAATATATAATTTTGTTTCACATTCTTGTGTTATGATTTCATTATTGGAATGGTGTATTCATGTTGGGAAAAAAAGTTGAAAGTGGTTTTTAAATATTTTTTTAAATTATGTTATATAATAATGTACATAAGTTGTTTTTTGATATGATAATTAATTTTTTATGTTAATTGAGTACATATTTTGTCATTTGGACTTGTTTATGTTTCAATAACTTAGGTTAAATTATAAATTGGACTGGACGTATTTTTTGGATTCTTCTTTATGTTATATTGATTTTTTGTAATTTTTTTTGCAATGATTCTCCCTGTTTTAGAATTATTATTATTGATAGTGAAATTATGTGACTCGTTGTTTTGGTTTAAAGAAAAGTGTTATTTATTTAAAATGAGTTTTTGATGATTTTATGGACACTCTAACTGTGTCACTGGATGTTGGAATATCCATGGGTGTACAAATTGAACACATTGTTGGGTATACAACTGACGATGACACTTAAGAGTGATCTTCCCTTTCCTAAAAATTTCTCGTTAGTTTCTTAATGGTGTGTTGGATCCATTTTATGATTTCTAAAAGTGTTTTTAAAAATTTTCTTCAAAATTTTGTCTATTTCGAAAATGAGACATTTTTTTAATGTTTGAATAATGGCTCATTTTTCAGATTTCATATGTTTTCATGTTTTACATAAGTCTAAAAATGGTTTTCAATTGCATTTAGATTTGGAAATCATAATGGCTCATTTTGAATCTTAACATGAAAGTGGTTATCCTTGTTGTTTTGTAAATGACATGCAACATTTTTTTAATATATTGGAATTGATAATTCTGAATGGATGGTTGGAACCTTATTTAGTTTTATAAAAAAAATTAGGATATGGAAGTACAAATGAGGGGTTGGTATCTTAGTTCATTTTGAGAAATGATTTAAAAAATAATGTTATATGACAACCTAGTTAGAACTTCTATATGGAATATTGTTGAATGTTCACCCCTAGGGAGTATTTCCTAATACATGTTATCACATAGGTGGTGTCAGTGTTTGGGCTCGGCAATTGCGGTGGAAGTGGGTAAATTGAGTCACCCCCGTGGGGGACTCCTACGTACAAAATGTACTATAACCATGGTTATATTATGAATCTTTTAGAGGTTCAAGTGATGGTTTCATTTTAACCCCGATTGGATGGGTTAGAACCCCCTAGAATTTATAGGTCTTGGTGGGACATTCCACAAGAGTAGATTGTATAGAGAATCTAGTTGGTTATTAACTATGGAGCTGCACCATTTTTCAGTAGGTGAGTTTGACCCAAGTACATCTAAGGACTTCTCAATGGATTATTGAGAAGTTACCACTGTTACTATCTATGTTTTCTTTTTTATATTATATTTAACGTTGATTATAGTTTCATCTAGTTGTTTATTTTCACCATGAATTGTTATTGTTTTGTTTGTATTTTAGTTTCGGTTGTGGTTATAAAATTATAATTTGTTTTGAAAACATTGATCTGGTGTTTATGTTGTTTTTTAAAAAATAAAGTTGTGTAATTTATTAAAATGATGAAAATGTATTTTTATATTTTTATTTGAAAATGGTATTAATTGTTTTTATTTCAGGAAAGTAAATGTGTGGATTTTGGGGTGGCTTCTAACTAAGTAATTAATCTCACACCAAATATGTACCATTCTGCATCAATAGACCCAAGTTGTTTTCCAGGTTCAGGTTTCTGGTTTGTGTACTCATATTTGAAGCAGTTTGGTCTTCTGGTTGGAGGTTACCAGGAGGTCATATAGAGATACTTTTGTTATGTTTGGCATCAGTTCTTATTTAATATATTTTTGGTTTTAATTTTTTGTATCTGGATTGGTATTGAATATTTATCAATGTTCATTTTTTTCTTCCTTCGGTTCATTTTATTAATTAGACCCTCATTTATTGGGAAAAATCATTCCAGTGGTGATTTCATTGATGCCTGCCACTTGTATCCAGCCATTGGTGATCGAGAACCCCCCTCACACCATGTCATAAGATTGGTTCGATTTCAGGTTTGATGGAATTAAATCATAGTTTATGACATAAAATAAGTATATAAAATGATATAGATATGAATATGTTATTAAATATGTGATTTAGATATTTTTTTGCAGGAATGTTTGTTAAAGAGAATTTCAACTAAAACCGAATTATGGTAAGGGTTTTGAGTGTCAATTTTCAAATCATTGTTACATGATTATGTTATACACCATTTTTTCTATTATATGGTGCACTTTATACCACTTTTATAATTTATATCATGGTTCTCTCAACATTTGGTATTTAATGTTCTATTTTAAATTATATCTTTCAAGGGATTTTGATTAGAATGTTACTAAAGTCATTATTTATTGTCCTCTATTTTCAATTCCATCAGACCTCATGGATATTGTGCACCATACTTCCTTTTATATAGTGAAGTCACATTTCTATCAAATTAATGTATAATGAATATATTTAAATTCATTATTTTTTAATTTAATGATATCCCTATCTTGTTTCTATGATTATTACATTACCTATATGGTCAGAGTTATTTGTAATAATTTTTTATTTCAATGGGGCATGATTTATAATTTGAATCATGTTTTCATTTCATGTATAATAAATTCCTCTTTGATATATTATATCAGGATTATTTTTTATTCATTTTATTTATTGTATATCTTCTTGTTTACTTTTTCAAATGGTTCTCATTCAGTAGCTATCACATTCTTAAGGATTCTGTTTTAAAATTTTATTCTTTATGACATGTATTGTGTTAGGAAACTACTTTAATTTATATATTGTAAATACTACATATTTGACACATTATTTCCTGATTCTATCTTTGTTTTGGGTATTGATTTTTTTATGTCATGTTAACTTGTTCAAATGTTTTTTTCATCTTTATTAAGATCATCTGGTATTCCTTTCTTTATACTTGGTATATGTGTTTTTTAACCACCCACCTTATTTATTTGGAAGGATTATGTCAATGTTATCCCATTTTTTGACTTACAATATATTTATGTTTTCTATATTTGTATATTTATGAATATGTTTTTTATTCTTATGGAATTTTTATTATTCATTGTACTTTTATTTGTATCATTTATATTGTTAATAAATTTGACTAAAATATGTGATGGGTGGGCCCTGTATTATATATCCCCTTGATGAATTGATTGGTCTCATGTGATTTTTTTGAGTATTTGGTATATTCTTAAATAAATAAATAATGATTTCTCATTTTCATACTTTATGGAAAGAATCATTTCTTGGACACAAACATGATACCATGTATAATTTATTCACTACGCCCTTAAAGGTAAAGATCAAGATATCCAAAATTATGCATTCCATCACTATGTATTCATTAATTTCTACCAATATTTTTATATATATTGTTAAATATGTATTTTCTTCACGATCATACGATTATTTATATATAATGATTTTATTATCATTTTTTCATTATATATTATTCTTGAAAATTTTATCCCTAGATAGTTTTTTATATAAATTTACCCTTATAGAGTGTTTTATCTCACCCGGATTTTGTTTCTTTTCACTAGGTTATAAAGAAAAAAAATTACACATCATATTTCTATAATAGTATCTTATGTGTTGTATTTTTTTCAATATGTTGAAGTCTTGTTATAGATAATATATTTTTTATATTGTTGGAAAATTTTCCATTTGATGAGAAAGAGATATTTCATGTTAGTTATCATTTTTACCTATCTCTCTACATCTATAAACATAAAAGGTCCTTCAAATGTATGAGAATAATTTTTTTAAATTATATTTATTTATTATTCAAATTGGACTTATTTAGTTCATTTCAAATCCATTATGTAAAGAATGTTTTTACTCACCCCAAATTATGTGAGAATGGGTACAGGGTATGATAGTTGTTATCAAAGGAATGTTTAGATAATGTTATACATTGGGATATTAGTTAAGGATAACTAAAGGGTGGATAAGTTAAATTTGATTATAATTTCAATGTATAAATCACTATATGGTTTTGTAAAAAAAATTATGTTGAGATAATATTGAATATTTTTGTTTTTTAGGATTAAGATAATATAACATTAGTAAATGTCCTAGTGATAATTCTGACAGATATGTTTAAGTATAAGATAACATCATAAATTTTTGTAATGTTATATTTTTTTATTTCCATGAAATTACATTCCTATCTAGATACTAGTATGTGAATGTGGACATCAAATTTATGCATGAAGGGGTAATCACTCAGATATCATTAGTTTAGAATCAACTCTAACTTCACTCTCATATATGAAAACTAGGCCTAAGACTACACACATTGCAAGCCACTTCCTGGGGATGTTGTTTGGTAGATTATATTCTTGTTACAATCTATTATTTAGTTTATCAATATATTATTTTAGATAGACTAATTGAAAAATGGGCATGGATAACCTTGATAGAAAAATATTGACTCATAATTTCATGTGAAAACTAATTGAGATGTTATTTTTTAAATAAATGGTAAGTTGATTTTCAATATATTATATTTAAAATATTTTTTGGTTTATAATATTTTAAGAACATTTTTGCTAGTTTGGAACATTTATTTTTTTATTAGGTTATTCTTATGAGAGAAATTGACTCATATTTAATTATGTTGAACCAATGTTTTTATAGGTTAAATTAAAAGTGATTTTGGTTAAATCAAAATCTCATTTAATGGTATTCAAGAGTAATATGTTTTTTATAAAATTCTTTTCTTTTAAATACATTATAAATGTTCTATTAATATATTAATTATCCATAATTCATGTTAAATCATTTTGGATTTAGTAATAGATGAAAATATAAAAAAAATAGTTAAAAAATAGACGATATAGACAATGCCTAAACTATAACAGTGAGAAATTAAATGGTAAGATAACTGAAGTGAGAAATCAATTAATGATGATAAATTTACTATCATGAATTATCTCTAAAAACATGAATATTGTAGAATTCACCAACACATTAATGGATATACAAATGTTGTTTATGAAAGTTCAAGTGAACAAAATGATGAAATTAAAATGATTCAATTTCAAAATTGTCATAATTTTTAGATGAAACACCGTGGGGAATTCCATAAAGAAATTATAAGATGACACATGTGTAGAAAATTATGGAATATAATATTAAGATAAAAAGAAAACATAAATAAATAGGTGAGCATGACGAGGGGAAAAATGTGTTTCATACACCTACCTAATATATGAATTTAGGCCCTTCATTTGATATTATATCATGATTTATTCCTATCTTTTAGATACCATTGATTAATTTTATTAGTAATTTTTATGTTTAAATATATGGATGCAATTTATATAAAGGGGGAGTATGTAGGACCCCTAGTGTAACACCCCACCCCTAACTCATTGGCTTGAGGTGGCGATGAGGGTTACTTGGCCATAAGTGATGTTCCCAAAGTGCTAAAGGCTGTCAATAAATGTCGAGGGCTTCAAGATCAAATTGGGGAACAATTTTCCCTTAAGAAAAAACAAAAAAACATCACTAAGAACCACTATATGATGCATGTCAATAAACCATTTAAACATATTTTTCCAAAAGACAACTGAGTTATTCCACAATACCATCCAAAACCCAATATAATCCAACACGTTATCATAGTACTATGTGGAAGACTAAACAACAAAATACAACATGACATGACACCACCACAACTCCACACCATGATCCATGCTCTAAGCCCCACTGACACGTCACCAGCATCACGACGAACCACTAGCAATGAGATTTCTTACCTTTACCTGTATCCCGGTACACAACCTCTGCAAAGACACGAATGTGCCAAAGCAGGGGGTGAGTACAACTACTCAGTAGGTTTTCCCCAAATGGATTCCCTACACACTCCACTAAGATAAAATCATTAAAACATTTACATAAAATATTTTACATAAAATAATCACAATTGCATCCATTACCATAAGCCAAACACACCCTTAATATGCTATTTCACCCAAACCAAGTAAACCCAGGGAAATCCAAAAAATCATGCCGTAATCCAAACATGACACACAAGGAAGCCAAATCAACCATGTCTCAATCCGATTACCTTTTCATATTTTACTCACAAGCCCCATCTACAAACATCACCAACCAAGAACACAACATATCATGGTGACACTTCCCGTCCAACCCATTCATTACCATTAAACTCAAGTGGTACATACCGCCCACTTTCTTTTGATGGAGGCCCTTCTGTCCACTATCCATCCCCTTGTCATAATGGAACTTCTCACCCACTTCCACACAAAATTCAAAAAAGCCAACACAACTAATAATATAACCCATCAAGGCCACAACAACATGAAATCAACCATTTCCATTACATGCGAATCCACTTCAATAAATATATAAATTATTGAAAATATCATTTAATAATTTTCCATGGGAAACACCATTTCAATAAAACAACCCTTTTTATTGAACACCATTTTCTCAGTTCATCTTAATCAACTATCAAAATAACTCATTTTAAAAAAATCCCATTTTTAAATCACATCAATAGAATTTCTCCACAATCCCCTTTTTCCCAAAAATCCCCGAAACCATTACCAAATGGATTCCCACCTGATTTCACACATCAACAACACAATTAATTTTTAGCAACAAAAATTAATTGTAACCAAACCACTAGTTCTAACCAAGTAGAGTCGAGAGAGAAGAAACCTACCTTTAGGGTTCTCGAGAAATAGACCCACAAGAAAATACTCCTCAAAACTGGAGAACGCACCACCGAGCCTCTCTAGATCTCTTACCCTAACATCCACATGCCTTAAAATTAACATCCAAGGCATCCACAACCCTATATCTACACAAAAAGTATATAGATCTAGAAAACCGAGAGACATGGAGATGTAGATCTAGAATAAAACTCAAGTTACACAAGATAAGAGACTTTCCCAGAAGAAACCACCTTCAATCCACCAAGAAACCTCTTAAAAATGCTTCCAAAAAGAGTGGAATAGCACCCTCACCCCATAAGAACCTGAAATCCCATGTGAGGATCACGTGGGAGGAAGTTTGGAGTGTTTTAGGTCATGATCGAGGGAGCCCGGATTTAAATCCCCTTATTTTAAGTGGTCGCACAGTTAGCCCACACGGTTTGAAAAACCATGCACTAAACATGCGCACACTACTGCCTTGAGAGGAGGGGTCCACATAGTTGCCTCACATGGTTTGGAAAACCATGTGCAGGCTGTGAGAATGCTACTGTCTTCCCCTACATGGTTTCCTGGAGAACCCGCATGGTTTCCTCTAACTATGCTCAAACTGTGCTTACTAAGAAAAGCCTCCAAACTTATTCAAAACCATTCCAAACTCTCCCAATATATTCTCAACTCATCACATTCACTTTAAACACATAAAAAGGCATAAAAAATTGCTATATACCACAAACCAGGGGTGCTAAATTCTCCCAACCATTGGACATTTCATCTTCAAAAAGTAGTGTACCCACTTTTTTCCAAAATAGCTCGGGCCATTGATCAACCATCTCTTTTTCTCCCTCCTAAGACTCCTCTTGGATCCCGCCATGCTGCCACAAAACCCGAACCAGACCGATTCTTTTACCCCACAAGACATTCCCTTGGCTATCCACAACTCGCACTGGCATATGCACCAACAAAGAATTCAGCTCTAGATCAACATAATCCCATGAAATAACATAACCCAGATCCGGATAATACTTTTTAAACTATGACACATGAAACCCATTCAACATCGCACTGATCCTAGGTGGAAATGACAAATGATAGGCCACCTCACCTACCCGCTCAAGAATCTAAAAAGGTCCAATATTCCTTAGAGATAACATTCCTTGCTTCCCAAACCGACGATGTCCCAACCTAGGAGATATCCTCACGAAAACAAGATCACTCACATTGAATGACAACGGCCGTCAACAATGATTCACATATGATTTCTGATGACTCTGAGCCATCACCATTCTCTTCCTGATTAACTTAATCTTCTCCATAGTTTCCTTTACAAGGCTCGGTCCAACCATCGAGGACTCACCCATTTCCACCCAGCATAGTGGATAATGACACGACCTCCCATACAACGCTTCAAACAGAGCCATATGCATGGATGCCTAGTAACTGTTATTGTACGAGAACTCAACCAACGACAAGTGCTCCTCCCACGAGCCACCAAAATCTATGAAAAAAGCCCGCAACGTATCCTCAAATATCTATATCGTCCTCTTGGAATGACCATTCATCTGAGGGTGATATTCCATACACATATTCAACTGGGTCCCAAGGGATTTCCGTAAGGATTTCCCAAAACGAGATGTAACCCTCAGATCTCTATCAGATACAATCGAAACTGGAACACAATTCCTCTTTACAAACCTCCTAGATATAGATTTTGCAAAGATACTCCACATTATGAGTTTCACGAATCAAGATGAAATGGTCCGACTTTATTAGCCGATCCACTATCACCTACATGACATCATGCTTCCTAACCATTCTTGGGAGACCTATAACAAAATACATCACTATTTTCTCCCACTTCCAAACAGGAATTGGTATTGACAGCAACATTCCTTCTGGCCTCTAATGCTCTTCCATGACCTCCTGACAAGTCAAGAATCTCAAAACAAACTCAGCCACATTTCTTTTCCAACCAGCCCTCCAGAATTTCGCTTTCAATTATTTATTCATTTTCTAAATTCCAAGATGAACAACCCATCTGAAATGTGGATACATCCTAAGAAGATCCTAGTAAAAATCAACGGGTACAACCATACGATTCCAAAAACAAAAAACTGAATCTCCATTCAGTTCCCAACCCTCAATGGTCTCCCCACCATCGAGATTCGACGTCATGATCACACACTCAGAATCAGATATATGTGCATCTTTAAGCAGGCCAACCATGTAAGGAATCAACAAAACCAAAAAAAGACTACTCTATCGCCCTATTCCTTACATTCCAACTGCATGTAAGCTATAATCGACATCAACTGCAACTGGTTTGATGTCTGTTTCACCACCTGTGTCACGACCCGCCCTCGGGGTCCGTGCCGTGACTACCCCAAGCCCGCCTTCCATAGGCCAGGGGATGGCGACTAGCACCAAGGCGTAAATCCCGGTAAAAAGGGAAGGCATTGCCTTTGTAAAGTAAACAAACACCACAGAGTAAGAAAGCGGAAAGTAAACACTAAGCAAAAGAAGAGTACAACTGAAAGTGCGGAAAAGTAAATGGGCCAGTATACAAACCCAAACTGAAAGTAAAGTACAACTCTAAAGGGAAAACAGCAACTGAAAAGTAAAAGCCGCTACACCAAGCTGTCCACTGGAAATCCCACCTGAAGGGTGGGTACAGATAGCTCCACTGCTCCACGGGTCCCGTCGTCCGCTCCGAGCACGTCCCGCCCAGTGGTCCACCTCCAGGTACCGTCCTTCTCTGCAAGCCTCAGCTGAGATCAACGCTGTCCGTCGTCTGCAACCAACACAACGTAGTGCGGGCAAAGCCCGTGCAGGGTTGAGTATAAGCTACTCAGTAGGGACCCCGAGACCCCTGAAGGTCTCTCAAATCCACAAAGGATAAACCATGAAGAAAGGTACAATCACGAAGTAACAACCGACACTGCTTAGGTATATGCCCATACATATACCTAAGTCATCAAATTCAAATACGCTCCAACCTCTGAGCCCAAGTACAACTCAGTCCACACAGGAAAGTAAACGTAATCCACACAGGATAGCACAACGTAATCCACACAGGATAGCACAACACAATCCATACAGGAAAGCAACAGGATTCAGCTCACATAGGTATACTTCTTCAAAGGACGATAAAGATGATCTCTGATCCATCTAAGTCGTCGGACCCACGAAGGATCGATAGGTAACTAACCCCCGCAAAAGACCCACACAGGATCGGGCCCACGTAGGACCTGTAGGCGCTGGTTCACACAGGACCGCTGAGCGCAAAGACCCACACAGGATCAGACCCACACAGGATCGGGCCCACACAGGACCTGTAACACTGATCCACGTAGAATCGCTGAGTGCTGAAGTTGTCGTCGTCGAATCCACACAGGATCTCTGTACTGTCGTCATCGCAGTCACAGTAGCAGTAGCAGTAGCAGTAGCAGTCAAAGTAACAGTCGCAGCCAGCACTAGGGTTCCCGCACACAGCGAGGTCGTTCGGAGGGTTCGCTCCACGAGCCGAGAGGCTGATACATAAACTGTCACAAAGTCCAGAGTTGATGTATCCAAAAGTTCCGTATCGTCAACCGGAATTCAACGCAACAGACGGCGCGTCGATCGGACGCCCGGTCTGAGAGTTATTGGCATTTTCGTCCCCGGGGCCCGGTTGGTTTTTAAAGAAAAACCAACCCGACCATACTCCACCTGCGTCCAAACCTTGGGTGGAGTATGCCAAAAGATCCGTCTCACTAAGAGGAACACAACAAAGCTGATGGAACGTCAATCGGACGTCCGTAGCTCAAGATATGAGCGTTTCCGCTCCGAAGGCCCGGTTGGTTTCGTGAACGAACCAACCCGGCCGAACTCAAAGTATTCCGAAACTTTGAGTGTGATATACCAAAACGACCGTCTCGATCCAAGGATCGCGTTGCCGCAGACAATTCGTCGATCGGAGGTCCGTGGCTCAAGTTATGGCCAAAAGACCGAAACTGATTCGAAACGGGGGGGTCCGGGTCCGAGCCGACCCGGCCCGACCCCCCCCCCCCCCGGGTCGACCCGAACCGGGTCGCCCCGACCCAGTCCGCTGGACCTGGCCCGGCCGGTGGCGGCGCGGCGGCGCGGCCAGGGAGCCGCGCATGTGCCGCACGCGGGGGGTGAAACCCCCCCTTTTTCGGATCTCGGCCTGCCTAAGGCCGGCTGTTTCTTTTCTCACGCGGGACCCGCGGGTCCCGCCTCCTCTCCAAACAGGCGGCTGGCGCGGCCGGCCGCCTTCCTCTTCTCCGCCGCGGCCGTAGCCGCGGCTCCTCTTCTCCGCCGTGGCCGTAGCCGCGGCTCTTCTCCGATCTCTGGCGGCCGGCGAGGCCGGCCGCCCCTGGCTGCTCCACCGCGGCCGTAGTGCCGCGGCATTCCTGATCTCCGGCGCCGGCGAGGCTAGCGCCCCTAGCTGCTCCGCCGCGGCCGTCCGTCCGCGGCTCTTCCTTTTCCGCCGGCGGCCGGTTTTCCGGCCGCCCCTTCTTGCTCGGCCCTTGAACGATTGGCGCAGCGTAATGGCGTCACGCCCCTCCGCCGCGGCCCGACTCCGGCCACGGTCTCATCCGATTTCAAAGGTGTGTCATTAAAGCGCCGCGTTTCTTCGTCGAGACCCAAACCGGCCTTAAATTCTTTTGTTCCTGTGCGGTGCGACGACACCGCGCTGTCTCCGCTAAATCAACACGAAAGATTAGAAGGGGGAGGAGAATCGGCCGTGTTCGTGCGTTCCGGTCTCCTCCCGTTAAAACGATAACAATTTGCCAATCGTATAAACACAACCATGAACGTTTCACAAATTTTTAATAAAATTTGGAACTACGCCCAACAGATTATTCTTACATGATCAAGGGAATGAAACACGTAATTTGAAAAGGACAATCCCCTACCTTGGTTCTGGAACGAAGTTCGATGATCGACAACGATTCGCGGAAGTCGAGCGTCGCGGAAGAAGAACGTCGATGTCATGGTTATGTCGTCACGGGAGACGGAGAAAAGAGGAGCGGCGTTCTTCGTCGGAGTTCGAAGGTTCTTCGTGTTCTTCGTCAGAGTTGAAGAAGAAGAAGAAGGAGAAGCTCCCAAAATCCTCACATGTTGGCTAAACAAGTCTAACCAAAAATAATAATAAGCTAAGGGTTATTTTATTAACTCAACCAAACCATTTGAATTTCAAAGGTTTGAATTAAGACAACTCAAGCCATTAATTAACCCAACTTTCCAACTTAATTTAAAAGGGGAGTTTAAGGGAGAAGATGAAAGGTTTAAGTTCGTGTGGGTCCCACCACACTTAATCCTCTCAAGGGAGGTTAAGTGGGTGTGGGTCCCACCCCTAACCCCCTTTGAGAGAAGTAAACCAACAAAAGTAAAATAAAAAGAATTCCACATTTTTTTATTCAACTTTTTTATAATCCTCCCAAAAACTAACTTTCGTCCCACAATAAACGCAACTTCCGAAAAGGTCCCCTTAAGCGAATATCGGCGCTGCGATTTCATCGGTGCCCTCGGATTTTAATTCCGAGCACCGGATCAAAAGTTAAGAATTCCCGCTCATTCGTTCACTGAACGTACCTGAGCCAAACTTCGGAAATTGATTCCGGGCACTCCGGGCCTCGGAATCAGGTGCCTTCCGAAACCGCGCTCTTGTAAAATTCCAAAGAAAATTAAGAAAAAATTTCCCTTGAATTTTACGGGTCTTTACATTACTCCCACCTCAGGGATTTACGTCCCCGTAAAGATACATCAAAAACTAGGGAAACAAATGAGGGTACTGAGCACACATCTGAGCCTCCCGCTCCCATGTGCTCTCCTGGAGATTTCCGTGCTACCATCTGATGCGCACAAGAGGAATCGATCGCCCACGCAGGACCCGCTCCTGTCGATCCTCTATCTCCACCGGGACCTCCGTAAAAGTCGCCCCATCGTCAACGTCAAGCTCCCCATGGTCAATGATGTGCGTCGGGTCGTGCACGTATCTCCTCAGCTGGGATACGGGGAAGACGTCGTGCACCCGGTGCAACTGAGGTGGCAGATCCAGGCGATAAGCCACCTCCCCAACCCTGCTGAGGACCTGGAAGGGTCCGATGAAGTGCGGAGATAACTTGCCGCCTCGGCCAAATCTCCGAATACCACGTCGAGGTGAGACCCGCAAGAAGACGTGGTCGCCATCCTCAAACTCTAGTGGGCTCCGCCTCCTGTCAGCGTATGACTTCTGTTGGCTCTGAGCTGTCCTCATCCGCTCCTGGATGACCTGGACCTTCTCTGTCGTGGCTTGGACCATCTCCGGTCCCACGAGTGCTGACTCTCCAGGGTCTGTCCAGCACAAAGGTGATCTACATGGTCGGTCGTACAACGCCTCGTACGGTGCCATCCCGTTGGTGGAGAGGTAGCTGTTGTTATACGCAAACTCCACCAAGGGTAGGTGGTCCTCCCATATACGACCAAAGTCGAGGACACATGCGCGGAGCATGTCCTCGAGAGTCTGAATGGTCCTCTCCGTCTGACCATCCGTCTGAGGGTGAAAGGCTGTGCTCAGACGTAGCTGCGTCTCGAACGCCTCCTGTAACCCCTTCCAAAGCCGGGATGTAAAGCGAGCATCTCGATCGGAGACGATAGATGATGGAACACCGTGGAGTCGCACAATTTCCTGAACAGAGAGACGTCCCAAGATCTCCACTGAGCCCTGCTCTCTGATGGGTAAGAAGTGTGCCGACTTGGTGAGTCGGTCAACAATCACCCAGATGGAGTCGTGACCTCTGGAAGTACGTGGATGTCCAGTCACGAAGTCCATAGATATGCTGTCCCACATCCACTCCGGAACCTCCAAGGGCTATACCAAGCCTACTGGTACCTGATGCTCTGCCTTCACCTACTGACAGGTGAGGCATCGAGAAACGAACTCTGCTACTGCCTTCTTCATGCCCGGCCACCAGTGCTGTCGTCTGAGGTCCTGGTACATCTTCGCCACTCCAGGATGTACCACCAAAGGAGAAGTGTGAAACTCTCTCAGCACTTCCTCTCGCAAAGCGACTGGTACCATGGTACGTCCTCTAAAAAGGATGTCGTGCTCTGCTCCAAGGGAGAAACCATCAGGTGCCTGTCCCGAGGATATCTGTGCACGCCGTGTCTCACAGTCAGCGTCCTCACGCTGTTCCTCTCTGACTCGCTGCAGTAGTGGAGGAGTGACTGTGAGAGACTGAATGAAGGCTGCACCATCTCTGACCACGAAGGATATCTGCAAAGAGGCTAGTTGCTCCATCGCCACCTCAAGTAGCTGAATGCCCGTCCTCCTGCTAAGGGCATCGACTACTACGTTCCCCTTCCCAGGAGTATAGACTATCTCAAAGTCATAGTCCTGGAGGAACTCGAGCCATCGCCGCTGTCTCAGGTTCAGGTCCTTCTGCGAAAAGATATACCTGAGACTCTGATGATCGGAAAAGACTGTAAAGCGCTCGCCCATCAGATAGTGTCGCCATGTCTTCAGAGTGAAGACCACTGCTGCTAACTCCAGGTCATGGGTAGCATAGTTATGCTCATGCGGCCTCAACTGACGTGATCCATAGGCGATCACATCCCACTCCTGCATCATAACACATCCGAGTCCGGTCCCTGATGCATCGCAGTAGACTACGTACCCTACTCCCTCCTCGGGCAACCTCAAGATAGGTGCGCTAGTCAATCTCTATCTCAGCTCTTGGAAGCTCTGCTGACATCTGTCTGACCACACGAAGGGTTTCCCCTTCTTCGTCAAAGCTGTGAGTGATGCCGCAACTCTATAGAAGTCTGGCACGAATCTCCGATAGTATCCAGCTAGTCCCAAGAAACTCCGAACCTCAGTCACGCTCCTGGGTGGCTCCCAAGGTAACACAGCCTCAATCTTCGCAGGATCCACTGCAACTCCCACCTCAGAGATAACGTGTCCCATGAAGTGGACCTCACGTATCCAGAACTGGCACTTCGAGATCTTACCATAAAGCTGGTGCTCTCGGAGTGTGTCTAGTACAACTCGCAAGTGATAGGCGTGCTCCTCCTCTGTCGTAGAGTAAATCAGAATGTCGTCGATGAAGACCACGACAAACCGATCGAGGTATGGCTGAAAGATCCTGTTCATGAGAGCCATGAACACTACTGGAGCATTGGTTACACCGAAAGGCATAACCATGAACTCATAGTGGCCATACCGACATCTGAAGGCCATCTTCTGCACATCCTCGTCTCTGACTCTGAGCTGATGATAGCCTGACCTGAGGTCTATCTTCGAGAACCACCTTGCTCCCTTGAGCTGATCAAAGAGGTCATCAATCCTCGGTAGAGGATACTTGTTCCTCACTGTCACCCGGTTCAGGTGACGATAGTCAACACAAAGATGCAAGCTCCCGTCCGCCTTCTTGGCGAACAAAATCGGGGAAGCCCAGGGTGAAACACTGGGTCGGATGAACCCCTTGCCCTGCAAGTCCTCCAACTGCACCCGTAGCTCTCGAA
Source organism: Viscum album (assembly GCA_963277665.1). Lineage (NCBI taxonomy): Eukaryota > Viridiplantae > Streptophyta > Magnoliopsida > Santalales > Viscaceae > Viscum > Viscum album. Next base: position 1,956,634,387 of record OY728125.1, read on the forward strand.
GCTCAGCGGGGGCCATCCGATATGCTGGAGTGGATATCGGGGCTGTCCTGGGGTACAAGTCAATATAAAAGTCTACCTCTATGTGAGGAGGTAGCCATGGAACGTCGTCGGGAAAAATGTCCGCAAACTGATCCACCACTGCAGGAAAACCAGGACTTCGCACGTCAACTACTCCAAGAATGAGGCTAGCTAACTGATGAGTAATGGGCTGTCCTCTCCTCCGCGGAAGTCCATCCTGTGCTGCTAAGGCTCCCTTCTCACCGGTGAAGGTGAACCTACTCCCGTCGGTGCGTACACATCGCACCTTGCGCCTAAAACAGTCAATCTATGCATGGACCGTAGATAGCCAATCCATGCCCAAGATGACGTCGTAAGGCCTCGACGCTGCTACAAGAAGATCCCAGCCGAAGCTCTCGCCTCCAAGAGTAAGCTCACACTACCTGCACCAGTGCGTAATCGTCGAGTCTGCTCCCGTAGGAGTCTCTAGCCGTAAGGATCGAGCCAACGGCTCTGTCGGAATCTCTGAGCTCCGAACAAGGGCAGCGGCTATGAAAGAGTGACTCGCTCCTGTGTCTATAAGAACTGCAGCAAGGGTGGAATAGACACAGATATTACCTCGAATCATATCGGGTGCACCGTGGTCGTAGGCCTCTGCTGCCTGGAGCTGTGCCTGTCTCTGCCCGCCAGCTCCCTGTGGTCGGGGTGGACCTCCTGGTGGTGGTGGTGGCAGAGCCTCAAAGCGTCGCCCACCACCGGCTGCTCATCCAGCTCATCTGCCTCGTCCGCCTCCTCCCTGCGGACCGCCACGGTCGACCCTCTGCCTCTGCCTCGGTGGTCCCTCAACTGTCTGCTTCTCCTCGGCATGGCGGGTCGGGCAGTCACGAGCCATGTGGCCCTGCCCGCTGCACGAGTAGCACTGTCTGCCTCTCGAAAGACTGGCTCCTCGCTGTGTGCCCCGCACTGCTGAGCCAGTTCCCTGAGGTCGTCTGCCCGAAGGTCTGGTCTGCCTGGACCCCTGAGTCATCCGTCGACTGCCTGCTGCAGATGACTCTGCCACGTGCCGCCCTGCGGTGGGTCGCTGCGCTGGTGTAGACTCAGCAAGGAAGCTCTCGATCAGAAGGGCCCGCTCCCGTACTCCTGTCTGAGTCGGTGTGCTGAGGGAGATCAGTGATGCCCTGATCTCGTGTCTCAAACCCTACTCAAAGGTCCGAGCCCGAAAGAATGGGTCTCGTACCATGTCGGTCGAGTAGCGCGAGAGATCGGTAAATCTCGCCGAGTACTGAGCGACTGTCATGATGCCCTGCCGCAGCTGAAGAAGCTCCTGGATGCCCACCGCACGAAGGGTGGCTGGGACGAACTCCGAGCAGAAAAGGCTCTCAAAGTCCGTCCATAGAAGAGATTCCTCATCGTGCACCTGGAGATTCAATCTCCACCATCGTATTGCTGCTGCGTGTAGTAGGCTCGCAGCGAGGATCACCATGAGGTCTGCTGGTGTCCTCACTAGCCTAAACACTCGTACCACTGCCTCCAGCCCATCCTCTGCTGCCTGGGGATCCGTCTCCCTGCGAAACCTGGGCGGTCGCTGGCGCTGAAACTCATGCAGTGCGCTGAGGTGACGTGCATCGTCAGTGGCTGGTGCTGGAAGCATCGGGGGCTCGGCGGGTAGAGCTACCGCCGGTGCCACTGCTGGCAAAGGGCCCTGCACCGAGGTCTCGTCGCTCGGTGGGCTGTCGTCATGCTCGACTCTCAGAACCCTAGCTGGCTGCCGTCGTGGGGCCATCCTGAAAAGGAAACAGGTGCGCCACGGTCAGAACAGTATACCTGGTGAGCTGATATAAGTAATCACAAAGAAAACTTTGAAACACACACGCAATCAATGTTTTCGTGCATTAAGTCGGAAATCAGAAGTCAGGGTCCTGGTGTACGGATACGTCGGCCTCCGCACCAACACTGGACTCCCTGGACTGATAACCACACTCAATACGCTAAACATTATTGCTTCACATAAAAAAGATCAGAGTTCGCGGTAGAACCGAACTCCTCGGATACCAATTTGTCACGACCTGCCCTCAGGGTCCGTGTCGTGACTACCCCAAGCCCGCCATCCATAGGCCAGGGGCTGGCGACTAGCACCAAGGTGTAAATCCCGGTAAAAAGGGAAGGCATTGCCTTTGTAAAGTAAACAAACACCACAGAGTAAGTAAGCGGAAATTAAACACTAAGCAAAAGCAGAGTACAACTGAAAGTGCGGAAAAATAAATGGGCCAGTATACAAACCCAAACTGAATGTAAAGTACAACTCGAAAGGGAAAACAGAAACTGAAAAGTAAAAGCCGCTACACCAAGCTATCCACTGGAAATCCCACCTGAAGGGTGGGTACAGATAGCTCCACTGCTCCACGGGTCCCGTCGTCCGCTCCGAGCACGTCCCGCCCAGTGGTCCACCTCCAGGTATCGTCCTGCTCTGCAAGCCTCAGCTGAGATCAACGCTGTCCGTCGTCTGCAACCAACACAACGTAGTGAGGGCAAAGCCCGTGCAGGGGTGAGTATAAGCTACTCAGTAGGGACCCCGAGACCCCTGAAGGTCTCTCAAATCCACAAAGGATAAACCACGAAGAAAGGTACAATCACGAAGTAACAACCGACACTGCTTAGGTATATGCCCATACATATACCTAAGTCATCAAATTCAAATACGCTCCAACCTCCGAGCCCAAGTACAAATCAGTCCACATAGGAAAGTAAATGTAATCCACACAGGATAGCACAACGTAATCCACACAGGATAGCACAACACAATCCATACAGGAAAGCAACAGGATTCAGCTCACACAGGTATACTTCTTCAAAGCACGACAAAGATGATCTCTGATCCATCTAAGTTGTCGTACCCACGAAGGATCGATAGGTAACTAACCCCCGCAAAAGACCCACACAAGATCGGGCCCACGTAGGACCTGTAGGCGCTGGTTCACACAGGACCGCTGAGCGCAAAGACCCACACAGGATCGGACCCACACAGGATCGGGCCCACACAGGACCTGTAGCACTGATCCACATAGGATTGCTGAGTGCTGAAGTCGTCGTCGTCGAAACCACACAAGATCTCTGTACTGTCGTCATCGCAGTCACAGTAGCAGTAGCAGTAGCAATAGCAGTCACAGTAACAGTCGCAGCCAGCACTAGGGTTCCCGCACACAGCGAGCTCGTTCGGAGGGTTCGCTCCACGAGCCGAGAGGCAGATACCTCAACTGTCACAAAGTCCAGAGTTGATGTATCCAAAAGTTCTGTATCATCAACAGGAATTCAACGCAACAGACGGCGCGTCGATCGGACGCCCGGTCTGAGAGTTATTGGCATTTTCGTCCCCGGGGCCCGGTTGGTTTTTAAAGCAAAACCAACCCGACCGTACTCCACATGCGTCCAAACCTCGGGCGGAGTATGCCAAAAGATCCGTCTCACTAAGAGAAACACAACAAAGCTGACGACACGTCAATCGGACGTCCGTAGCTCAAGATATGAGCGTTTCCGCTCCGAAGGCCCGGTTGGTTTCGTGAACGAACCAACCCGTCCGAACTCAAAGTATTCCGAAACGTTGAGTGTGATATACCAAAACGACAATCTCGATCCAAGGATCGCGTTTCCACAGACGGTTCGTCGATCGGAGGTCTGTGGCTCATGTTATGGCCAAAAGACTGAAACTGATTCGAAACGGGGGGGTCCGGGTCCGGCCGACCCAGCCCGACGCCCCCCCCCCCCCCCCCCCCGGGTCGACCCGACCCGGTCCGCTGGACACGGCCCGGCCGGTGGCGGCGCGGAGGCGCGGCCCGGTCAGCGGCGGCGCGGTCCGGCCAGCGGCGGCGCGGCCAGGGAGCCGCGCTTGTGCCGCACGCGGGGGGTGAAACCCCCCCTTTTTTCGGATCTCGGCCGGCCTAAGGCGGGCCGTTTCTTTTCTCACGCTGGACCCGCGGGTCCCGCCTCCTATCCAAACAGGCGGCCGACGCGGCCGGCCGCCTTCCTCTTCTCCGTCGCGGCCGTAGCCGCGGCTCCTCTTCTCCGCCGCGGTCGTAGCCGCGGCTCTTCTCCGATCTCCGGCGGCCGGCGAGGCCGGCCGCCCCTGGCTGCTCCGCCGCGGCCGTAGGGCCGCGGCCATCCTGATCTCCAGTGTCGGCGAGGCCGGCGCCCCTAGCTGCTCCGTCGTGGCCGTCCGGCCGCGGCTCTTCCTCTTCCGCCGGCGGCCGGTTTTCCAGCCGCCCCTTCTTGCTCGGCCCTTGAACGATTGGCGCGGCGTAATGGCGTCACGCCCCTCCGCCGAAGCCCGACTCCGGCCGCGGTCTCATCCGATTTCAAATGCCCGACATTAAAGCGCCGCGTTTCTTCGTCGAGACCCAAACCTGCCTTAAATTCTTTTTTTCCCGCGCGGTGCGACGACACCGCGCTGTCTCCGCTAAATCAACATGAAAGATTAGAAGGGGTAGGAGAATCAGCCGTGTTCGTGCGGTCCGGTCTCCTCCCGTTAAAACGATAACAATTGGCCAATCGTATAAACACAACCATGAACGTTTCACAAATTTTTAATAAAATTTGGAACTACGACCAACGGATTATTCTTACATGATCGAGGGAATGAAACACATAATTTGAAAAGGACAATCCCCTACCTTGGTTCTGGAACGAAGTTCGATGATCGACAACAATTCTAGGAAGTCGAGCGTCGCGGAAGAAGAACGTCGATGTCGCGGTTATGTCGTCACGGGAGACGGAGAATAGAGGAGCGGCGTTCTTTGTCGGAGTTCGAAGGTTCTTCGTGTTCTTCGTCAGAGTTGAAGAAGAAGAAGAAGGAGAAGCTCCCAAAATCCTCACAAGTTGGCTAAACAAGTCTAACCAAAAAAAATAATAAGCTAAGGGTTATTTTATTAACTCAACCAAACCATTTGAATTTCAAAGGTTTGAATTAAGACAACTCAAACCATTAATTAACCCAACTTTCCAACTTAATTTAAAAGGGGAGTTTAAGGGAGAAGATGAAAGGTTTAAGTTAGTGTGGGTCCCACCACACTTAATCCTCTCAAGGGAGGTTAAGTGGGTGTGGGTCCCACCCCTAACCCCCTTTGAGAGAAGTAAACCAACAAAAGTAAAATAAAAAGAATTCCACATTTTTTTATTCAACTTTTTTATAATCCTCCCAAACACTAACTTTCTTCCTGCAATAAACGCAACTTCCGAAAAGGTCTCCTTAAGCGAATATCGGCGCTGCGAGTTCATCGGTGCCCTCGGATTTCAATTCCGAGCACCGGATCAAAAGTTAAGAATTCCCGCTCGTTCATTCACTGAACGTACCCGAGCCAAACTTCGGAAATTGATTCCGGGCACTCCGGGCCTCGGAATCAGGTGCCGTCAGAAACTGCGCTCTTGTAAAATTCCAAAGAAATTTAAGAAAAAATTTCCCTTGAATTTTACAGGTCTTTACAACCTGAGCATATGATTTTCTACTTAATTCCTCCTCCACCGAATTTCCATTACCTGGTGTGTACATCAAGTCAAAATCAAACATCTAGAGATATTCCATCCATCTCCTTTGCCTCAAGTTCAAATCCCTTTGTGAGAAAATATGATTCAAGCTCTTATGATCTGTATATACAGTGAATTTCTCACTAATCAGATAATGATGCCAAACTTTCAAATCATGGACCACTGCTGCCAATTCAAAATCATGAGTTGGGTAGTTTTTCTCATGCACCCTCAACTTCCATGATCCATACGCAACCACATGATTCCCATTAATGATAACGCACCCAAACCCTGATCTTGATGCATCACAACACACCACGTACCCTTTTCCTGGTTCTGGAAAAACCAAGATTGGTGTTGATGTAAGGTGACCCTTTATCTCTTCAAAGCACTGTTGACACTATTCATTCCACTGGAATGGAACATTATTTTTCTTCTCAAAGTTGTCATCGGTGAAGCCAAACATGAAATATCATGAACAAAATGCCTATAATAACTAGCAAGGACGAGGAAACTCAGTACCTCAAACACATACTTTGGATGTTTCTATGAGATAACAGCCTCTACCTTTTCTGTATCCACTAAAATACATCTTTTAGAAAACACATCGCCCAGAAAACAGACTTCCTATATCCAAAATTCACACTTTGATAATTTGGCATACAACCAATGATCCCTTAAGATACCCAGCACTTTCACCACGTGCTGCTCATGCTCCACCCTTGTATTAGAATACACCAGAATATCATCTACAAACACCACCACAAATTAATCTAGATATCTTTGATATATCCTATTCATCAAGTTTGTGAACACCGCTAGTGCATTCCTTAGACCAAAGGTCATAAACACTTGTTTATAATGACCATATCTACTTTTGAAATATGTTTTAGGAATATTGGCCTTCCTCACTCGCAATTGATGATATCTCGACCTCAGGTCGATCTTGGGGAACCATAGGGCTCACCTCAACTAGTTGAATATATCATCAATTCACGGAAGTGGATATCTGTTATTTTTCATAAATTGGATGAGTCGATGATATTCAACACATAGCCTCAAAGTTCCATCCACATTTTTTACAAACAACATCGGCGCTGCCCATGGAGACGTGCTAGGCTGGATAAACCCTTTCTTTCTAGCTCTTCTCACAAGACTATCAATTCCCGCAATTTAGTAGATGCAAACCACTAAGACGAAAGTGAGATTGGATTGTTCCAAGAAGAAGATCAATCGTAAACTCCACTTCTCTTACGAGAGGTAACCCAAATAATTCTTCAAGAAAAACATCCATGAAATAATCCATCACTGTCAGAAGAAAACACTCCTCAACAACCTCCACCGATTCCAATGAAAAACCCACCAACTGAAATGATAACGTGCCCACTACTGGTGCCAACAAACCTGTTGCACCCAGACTTTTAGGACTCTCTCCTATAATGATATGTCTAATTCCATTGTGTGTTGTAAAATCCACTATCCGCACATTACAGTCGATTTAGGCCTTAAACGCAAACAGCCAATCCATTCCCAGGATTACCTCATACCCATCCATCTCAAGAACTGAGAAATTCCATATTCGCTCCACCTCTCCCATAATGATACAACATGCTTTACAAAATAAGGATTGACACTCTCTCTGACGTAGAGGAGTTTGAAGATTCAAAACTGAAGGAATCATTTCTACCCTTAAACCCACCAACTCAACCACACTCGAAGTAATAAAAGATTGTGAGGAACCTGTATCCAACACAGTTGCATCAAGGTAGAATTTAAAAAATAGTATCTCACACTGTGGATGGTTCCGAATGATCATCAACCACAACCTGCTTGGATCCGAACAACACCTTGGTTGCCACAATCTGCTCTTTATTTCCCTACTGAGGAGTTGTGGTGTTCCTAGAATCCCCATAAATGTCTTTACTAATCTGAAAAGGGGTATGTTGTTGTCCCAATCCCCTCGATGCATAAGACATATGTGATCCCTGAGGAGTGTCATAGGCACACAACCTTGTAGAATTTAGAAAATAACACTGCAGATTTCCTCATCTGCTTACATATTTTACATGCTCGAGGTTGCATCGTATAGTCCCTTTTGATGTGTGCCATATCGCCACACGTAAAACATCCTTTCTAGCTCTCGGGTTTCAGAAGAAGATTTACCGATCCTGTTGTCGGATTATGTTCCATACTCCCACCCTGGGAATAAGTGTCCCTCCTCTACTTGAACCCAGCATTAGAGTTCCCACTATTCCCCATGGGTACCACTATGCTTCCTCCACCAAGATCTCCCAACAGATCCCGCTCAGCCACCGATGCTCGATTCACCATCTCTGTGTAATCACCAATACACAACACTGCTATTTTTGAACGGATCTATTTCCATAACCTCGATTCGAAGATACTTTCCTTCAACGATGTGCTACCCTCCACCTCGGGTGCAAAAGAAGCTATGCTTGTTAGCTTAGCATCACAATCCATCACAGACATATGTTCTTGTTTCAGACAGAAGAAATCAGTTGTGCGCTGAATTCTAAATGTATGTGGGTAGAATAATTTATTAAAAAATTCCTCAAATCCTTCCCATGTCATACCCTGGTCCATACCCGCTTAGAATACCAACTCACACCACTGAAGAGCAAGATCTTCTAGCTTATATGTCACTAGATTTACTTTCAGCTCTACCGACATCCCCATGAATTTTAAAATTCTGTTCATTCTGGACTGCCACAGCTCTTCCCTTTTCGGGTCCGAATCACACCTAATGATGGGTGGATCCTACCTTTGAAACTGAGCCACATAATCAAAATGCGTTGTCTCTTCTTCTCTATTCACACTTCCCACATCTTGGAAATTTTGAACTTTTCTCTGTTCTAACTGCTGGTTAACCTGGGGCTCAGGTGCAACCAAGTTCTCATCATCCACTTTCGGTTGGTTTCTATGATTCCTACCTGGTTCCATTTCTCTAAATAAAAAACTATCAACCATGAGTCTCACTTCTTTAGAAATAAATAATTATCCTTTAAAATCTCATTACACAACACTATCACAATAAGCCTTTCCACCTTTTTCACATTTTCCATGTTTCACCATTTTTTAAAATCAAACCATTTTCAAAATACCACTAGTTTCCATGTTTCAAATACTTCAGTTTTGAAACCCAATTTAGATTTTTCAAAATCCACACATTCATATCAAATCATAAATCATTATACCCCAATGAATTATGAATCCTAGAGGGAAGTAATTTCTATCATGCATTCCATACTCATATCATTGGCTACACCCACGATAATGAGATATCCAATGCCTCTAAGTGTCTCCAACCACTTATATACCCAACTCCCTGGTAACTTGAAGTTCATCATAAAAGGGTTAGCTATGACCTTTATGCTATACATTCCAAATTCCCACATTCCTAAGCCTGGATACCATCTTGACTCAAGGAATATACCACAAAGAATGCCAACCCCAAATCCGAGAATCAACTCCAAATGTTCAAACAAGCTAATACCACTTTTAACACCCCGCCCCTGCCTCATTGGCTTGAGGAGGCAGTGAGGGTTACTTGTCCTTAAGAGGCGTTCCTAGGGCTCCAAAGGATGTAAATAAATGCCGAGGGCTTCAAGAAAATATTGGGGAATGATTTTCTCTTATGACAAAACCAACCAAACCATCACTAAAAATCACTATATGATGCATGTCAATAAACCATTTAAACATGTACTTACAAAAGACAATTTATTTGTTCCAAAATACCACCAAGAAAAGCAATATAATCCAACATGTTATCAGAGTACTATGAAGAAGAATAAACAACAAAACACCACAAGCCATGACACCACCACAGTTCCACACCAAGATCCAATATCCAAGATCCACCAACACATCACAAGCATCACCACGAACCACAAGCAATGAGATGCCTTACCTTTACCTATATCCTAGTACACAACATCTACAGGGACACCAAATTGGAAAACAAGGGGATGAGTACAACTACTTAGTAGGTTTTCTCGAAATTATTTCCCTACACACACCACTAGGATTAAACCATTAGCACAATTATATAAAATAATCACATGTGCATCTGTTGCCATATGCCAAACAGTCCCTTACCAAGCCATTTCACCAAAACCATGTAAACCCTAGGAAAGCCAAAAAATAATGCCATAAGACAAACATGCCACACAAGGAATCCAAATCAACCATACCATAAGTAAATTACCTTTTCATATTTCACTCACATGCCCTATCTACAAACATCACCAACCATGTACACAACATATCATGGTGGCACTTCCCGTCCAACCCATTAATTACCAATCAACAAAAGTGGTACTTGCCGCCCACTTTCTTTTAATGGTGGGCCTTCTATCAACTATCCATCCCCTTTTTATAGTGGTACTTCCTGCCTACTTCCACTCAACATTCAAACAATCCAACACAACTGAGCATATAACACATCAAGGCCACAACCACATGCAATCAACAATTTCCATTACATTCCAATCCATGTAAATAAATCAAACATTTATTGAAAACACCCTTTAACCATTTTCCAAGACAACCCCCATTTTAATAAAACAACCCTTTTATGGAAAACCATTTTCTTAGTTCATCTTAATCAACCTATAAAACAACTCATTTTAAAAAAATCCATTTTTAATATCACATCAAGAGCATTTCGCCACATGCCCTTTTTTCCCAAAAATCCCACAAACCATTACCAATGGAAATTCCATCTGATTTATCACATCAAAAACATAATTAATTTTAAGTAACACAAATTAATTGTAACAAAACCATTAGTTCTAACCATGTGGATTCGAGAGAGATGCCACCTACCTTTAGGGTTCTGGTGAAGTCAACCCACAAGAAACTACTCCTCAATACCAGTGAATGCACCACCGAGCCTCTCTAGATCACTTTCCCTAACATCCACAAGCCTTAAAATTAAAATCCAAGGTAACCAAAACCACATATCTATACAAAAAAAGTGTAGATCTAGAAAACCGGGGGAGAGGGAGATGTAGATCTAAAGGAAAACCCAAGGAACCCAATAGGAGAGACTTACCCGGGAGAAAACACCTTTAATCCTCGAAGAACCCTCTTCAAAACGCTTCCAAAACGAGTGGGTGAGCACCCTCAACCCCTGAGAACCCGAAATCCTTATTGAGGCTCAAGTGGGATGAATTTTTGAGTGTTTTAGGTCAAACCCGAGGTAGCCTGGATTTAAAAACTCTTATTTTAAGTGGTCGCACGGTTAGCACGCACGGTTTGACAAACCGTGATCTAACCGTGCGCACGCTACTTCCTCGAGGGGTGGGGTCCACATGGTTTCCTTGCATGGTTTGGAAAACCATTCGTAGGTCGTGCGAAGGATACTACCCCCCTGCACGATTTCATGGAGAACCCACATGGTTTCCTCTAACCGTGCTCAAAAAGTGCTTAATATAATATCCTCCAAACTTATTCAAAACCATTCCAAACTCTCCCAACCTATTTTAAACTCATAACATGCAATTTAAACCCATAAAAAGGCATAAACAAATGCTACATACCTCAAACTTGGGGTTCTACATATAGATTTTAAATTAGGTTTTCATTTGAAACCTAATGAATTTGATTTCTTACATCACATAAAATACTAAAAAAACAAATTAATTAAGAATATATAACCATTTAAATACCATCGTAGATGTAATGACCCATTATTTTATCAATGGAATATCCTTTATTTAAATATGAATGTGTCATGTTTAGTAGTTTATAACTACTTATAGCATATTCACTACATGATGGATATGAAAAAAAATTCTTATATTCAATTGAATATTAAATTTATTGAATATAATGTTTCTCCTTGCGAAAAATAGAAAATAAGTTTTGTATAATATGAAATTATGGATGCACTTGATCCCTAAGAATGATTACAGTCATAAAAAAGACTATAGAAATGAAACAAATTATTAGTAATTAAATATTCATTTTAGTAATAATAATATATATGGTATTGAGAGAAAATAAATGTTAATGAATAATGAATGAAATATTAGGTGTTTATAAAAAGTAAGGAACCAATATGACTATTAAAAATATGAATGTTTTAATAATAATCTGACTATAGGAATATTAATTTGAATGTTACGAAGTAAACTAACTATTAGAATAGTTACCACACTAGTAGAACTATAAAATAATATTTAGTTTTCTTATAAATTGAAAATATTGAAAACATATATCATGATTAAATTAAATAAATTTCCACAAAATGGTAAAATAAGTCTATAGATTTTTTTGTAAAAATCATATATTTCCTTTACATTTTTATGAATAATATTAGAATCTAATTCTTTTTTTAAAAATGGGATTATAAAATAATATTATTTTTCATTATAATGATAATATTGTTTTATGATACCATATGTAAATTTTCAAAGGGTCAAAAAATTAATCATAATATTAAAATTTGTATTTTTCATAGAAATAAGGATTTTATTTAAACAATAATTGAACAATATTTATAAAATTATATCTAAAAATGTATTTCATTATTGGAATCTACAAATATAAAAATTATTCCGTTGATGTTTTTGTATTTTTCTAAAATAGTTGAATATTTGTTTTTGAATAGTTAAATCCAATAATATAAAATTTGACGTTATATGTTCAAAAAATGACTTAGTGACCCCTGGTTTATGTATGAAAACATTAAATCAATCTATCATTTACTAATTACTATAAATAGTAAATAAAATAAACAATATAGGTATTTTTTCAAAAAAATGAATATAATCTATATTATATTCAAAACACTCCTCTCCATCGATAATAAATATCACCCCTCACCACATGTTCTCCTCAAAGATTTTAAGACTTGGACAATTACATGTTTCTAAACAATAATCTTCCCAATTATCTCCACTTAATCAAGTTCTTCTGGTCTTACCAAAATACCATAGCATAGTGTCTTAAGGTATCATCCAAGAGAGGCATCATAAGATGTTCTTAACCGAACAATCCTTTAATCATTTATTTTTCGACCTACTACCAAATTATTCCATTTAAAATGAAATAATGAATACAAAATAATAAATATACTATAATTTTATTTGATAATTTAATATAAACTATCAATCCTATTTTAATTTTATTCTATAATTAAAGTGATTGTTCTTATTAAGGTGGGTTTACAGCATCAATAAACAATGTACCTCATTTTTATTCATCACCTTGATGGATGGATATATAAATAATATTATGGTTAAAAATGATGATAATAATATTTTTATAACTTATTTCAAATTTTCAAATATATTAATAATCACTGAATTAAATAAAATTAATCAAGTTCATGATGGTTTTTAAAAACACTTAAATAAATAAACTATATTAAAATAACATTTAAGCTAAATGATTCCCAAATTTTTCGGAACATATATAGATATGTGGGACCATTTACTATTATATAAGGCAATTAATAACATTTCATTTTAATTATGGAGTTTTCGTCTCATTTAAAAAGAACATAAAAAATTATCCATAAACTAAAGAGACATTTGAACCATGAAAGCAATGACCTTGGGACATTGATTATGAAAACTAAACGACTACAAGATAACAAATGATCATAATTATAAATAAAATCAAGATTAATTTGACACTATTTAATGTTTTTAATAAATTAATTTTGATTATATAAGATATTAAGTGAATTTCATTAATGAATATAGACCTGAGGTAAAGTAACTCTCTGAACCACCCTTTATACCATGGGTTATTCCATATCTTTATCCATCTCACATTGTCTATATTTTTTACATTATATAATGCTTATAGGTTTTTTATTAATTTCTATTACATATGTTCCTAGATTATTCTCCCTTCATTCCATTGGGAGATACATGCTCTTAATGTTTTATTCACAAATCATTTTTTAGGTCAACAAAATTTAAGAGAACTTCTCATTTCTTATGTCATATTGTGAACCGCCCCATGAAATTTTTTAATAATTAGAGTGTTTTTGTAAATTATAATTATTTTGCGTATACCCTCCTTTTTCATTTTTGGTTTTATGAAATATATGATGTACTTACCATCATTAAGGTTCCGTTGAATTTTCATAAAACCTCACTAAGGAAGTTAAATTCCAAAAATACATCTTCGAGCATTCTAATGAATCTTTCTTCAAATTAACCTTATATTTGAGACCTATTACTATTTACCCAAATATTCATACTCCAAAAATTTAATTCTATCTTCACTTTTTAATCCTTAAGATATATCCCTTCATTGTAATTTGAGATATGTGTATCCAACTCATTTCTTTCCATGGGTATTTCATATGTTGGTGCCTTATATTTGATTCCATTTTGTGGAACACATACACATGTACATGTTATAATTGGTAAAAATAGATAGAACTAAAATTAATTGGGTAATGTTTATATAACATGATATGATATATATGGGATTATTGAGTAAACCTGATACATGATGGGTCGCTTTCCACAATGTTATGGTTTCTTCTCAGTTAGCCTTAACATATGTTAATGTCAAATTTTTTGTTGCTACTTCATTCCTATTATTGCAGGGTCGTATGATACAATATTGATTATTTTATGCTTCTATGTGATTATTTATGAAACTTTTATTTTAGTATTCCATGTTATGCTATTTGAAACATATATTATGCTTCATTAAAATACTTATTTTTTTCTAGGATTTATAGCTCACCCCTTTATTTTATGTATTTATAAGGTTATCCTATGTAGTTTTAGAGGCTCAAAGTGATCTAGTAACACATTATAACGTTTAAAATAAATATTGTTTTATTTCTAGTTGATGTAATATGAATCTCGTCTCCCAAATACACTAGATCACTGGATCATTGGGTTGTGTTTGTAGATTTTAATGTTTAAAATAATGTAATGGTATGTGTAAGAAGATATGTTATCTATATTTGGTATTAGAATAAGGTATAGTTATTATTCAGGATTAAGAATATAATTCATTTATTAAAACTCTTTAGATAATTATATATATAGAAAAATATAATGAAATGTTGGTAAAGTATATAACCAGTAGTTTCTAAGAAATGAATTCCTCTTCTAGATACTAAAAGTGGATGTATCATTGGAAACAATGTTCATATGGGTAATAACACCATAAGTGCTCATTAAGAATTATATCAATATGAACAAAGTGTTTGACAAAGAGCTGTTACAGGAAACATGGTTTGACACTCCCATTGGAAATGATTTCGAAAATGCTTGAACTTTTAATGAACCATTATGGAGAAAATGAATAGATTGTTATGTATGGAAATATAATATGAAAAATAACATGGATAACCTAGATTTAACCCTAAAGAATCATAGTTAGGATATATATTCCATTGATAATTTATTACTTCTAATTGCATAGTTTATTTTTTATATTCCAATTAGCTTTTGTATTATAATACCTAGTTTATTTAGGATATATTAAATGACTAGAACGATAATTTAATGGATAAATTTTATGCCATTATCCACTAATGAGATAAAAATATCCTATTATATTATAGTTCTACACATTTTTTCACATCATTCTCATTTAGTATAACTATATAAACACCACCTCAAAACATTGATATTTTTTATCAATGGGGATAGTAAACAATGCAATTACTTCATCCCTAGTACATAAATCCTTCATAGTTACTGTTTGTATAATTAACTACCCGAAAAATCATTTCATACTTCATTTTTCAAAATTTATTGTTATATTAAGTATGTATTTTTTGTCCTTATAAAAATGCAATATCAAATATCGATAGAGGGAAATCATTATTCATATCCCAGGTCATCCTATAATTCAATATAATTATAATGAGGATAATGAATATCCATTACAATCATCATATCATGAATTGGTTTAATTTCCATTCAAGGAATTATATGTTTCTAAAATAATTTAGACAAATGAGATAATCATGTTTGAATAAATTCCAATTGTGGGGGACTATACAAATGTATTGCTAGAAGGGTTGGTTTTTCTTCCTCCAGACTTAGAGGTTACGTTCAAAATTGAAATTATACAGAGATCTGTACCCATATACAATACTCCATATATAATGGGAACATTATATTTAGAAGTAATGAAGCTGTTATGACAAGACCTATATTTTAAACATTTTAATTCATGATTTAATATATAAGGATATATATAATTCAATCACAAAAGATCATGAGGCCTGCTATCTATTGTTAATTATATATATAACAGAATATCATCAAAAAGAGATATGATGAAATTATTTAAATATATATAACATCAACATAATATCAATTTATATTGTAATACTACACATGATAACCTTGGGAAATACATAATAAATTGTGAGCAATTAATCACAATAATGTAATAATCAATGCATAACCTAATGTAAATCAGTACATGGGAGTCAACAGGCATCCCATGATTATATAGAAATGTGATATTCCAAAAAATTAAGAGAAAATAATTATATAATATAACAACATCAAGGAATCATCAGTATGGTGACCCTCCATTTTAATAAATGACTTTTACCACAATTCCTTAACAAAATATTACATTAGTGACTTTGAATAATCTCTTGAGGTCCAGTGTCTTAGAAACTTGTAAAATAGAACCTGAATTACATAAGGATAACATCATCGTAAACATTATTTAAACATTTTGATAAAAATCCTTTTTTATTCCATCCTATGTCACCTCGCTAAATATAATATCATAGGGATATACATTATTATTAAATAGTGGGAATAAATTCTAGTAAGGGGTAGAAAAATGTAATGTGGCATGAATTACCATTATAAATAAAACATAAGGCATAATGTAATTTATTTATCATAAGTAAATGATACATGTCATGGAAATTTGGATACAACACAAAATGATTCATTCATAAACATACCACAAAGGTTCATCCCCATGTTGTTATAAAACATAAAAACCAATGTTTTCATAAATGTATCACAAATCATGCCATATATAGTGATTAATTATTTACCCAATACATTAGATAACAATCGGGATTTACCATTCATTTTTTTTAAATACATTTACAACTAATAGATCATAAAAAATAATTACATCAATTACCTAAGTATAATAAAGTACGGGTTTCATATAAAACCTTTAAGTACATAAGTTATTAAAAGCTTAAAAATTAACAAATTATTAATAAACGTAAATATATTGAGTTTTAAATATATTAAAATAACAAATTAATAAAATATATTTTCAGAGAAGTGAATAAACATGGATAAATAAGTGGTTTGGGTGTTTATAATATAATAATATTTCATGTAAAAAAGAGAAATTCATGAAATTAATCCAGCATCATGATTGTAGACAACTTAGATTATGGAAAGGAAAAATTGAGATCTACTGTAGGCATTAAATTGATAAGAGACTATTTTGGAATTGATATTATAAATTATAGTGTATGAAAGTAAATTAATTCAACATATTGAAGGAATACCACAAAATAAGTAATTTAATTGAAAATAAGATGATTGTTACCTAAAATAAAAAATTTACATCGAAAATCAGGGATAATAATACCATAGGAAGATAGAGGCACAATGGAGGGACTTCAGATAGGGAATAAGAGAATAATTTATGTATTAAGTGTTTCTTAATGAAGGGTTTTTTAGGATTGGTGGGGTTTTATATTAATATTTGAGGACCTGTTAAATAATTTAAAAATATGGACCTTGGAAGTATAGGTTGTCGAAACTGAAAAACCATTATCTTACCATGGGGTTATTTTCATAGGTTTAGACATTCATGTCATATTCTAAAATATTTTAATGAATTTTAATAGATATGAATTTTTTAACAGTAATTTGGAAAAAAAAATCCCACAAAATATAGGTTTAAAAATCATGATTTCCATCATATACATTGGGATGTCATTTATAGGTTTGGAAAACTATTTAAATCTATTAAATTATATATTACAAATTAAATAAAATTTTTATTAGATTATCAATAATTAATTATATCATTAATCTTATATATATATATATAAATTCATAATATATAAAAAAAACTACAAAAATATTTTTTTTATTCATTGAAAATAACGTATTGTATAAAATTCTCAAAATTCAACCTCCACCTAATATTAATATGTTTATTTCAATTATTTTTTTAAAAAAATAAATCTCAATGTTTAGAATTTTAACTTTTATATAAAATCTTTTTATTCAAAACTAATATTATTTAAGTCATATTTGACTTTATGACAATTAAAAAAATTTCTTAGAACATTGTAAAATAAAATTATATTTTATATATAAGTAAATACTATTTTCTAAGAATATTTCATAAAATTAAAATTTAGTTAAAATACCTAAATTTCTTTTAAAAGTGTTTATATTTTTTGAAATAAAAATTATGTTTTATTTGTTACCAAAAATCAATTAATGAAATTAATCTTTTATATATGTGTATTTTATTAAATAAAATAATAATTAAAATGGAATTTAAAGAAATAACTATTTCATTTATACATAGTAATTTGATCATTCATGATACTAAAATCTAGATACATAAACCATTATTAAACAAACATATACACTAAGTATCAGCTGTAAGATGGTGGTTGTTTCATGGGGTGGCTTCGCTAACATCATACTAGTGGTGATCTCCACTAAGTTGCAAGTCTACCATAGTTTATTCAAGTCGATCCTTATAGCACAAGAGCCTCATCTCGGTTGGTGGGGACTCTCTAGGTGGATCCAAGAGACATGAGATAAAATCCACATGGAGGCATATTTTTGGGGGTACTATAGCAGTACTATAGCAGAACTGTAGCTGGAACTGTGGAGTACTGTAGTAGTACTGTAGCAGGAACTGTTCTGCACTGTAGCTGTCAGAACTATTCATCCATCTGGGCCTTCAGGCCACCAGTTTGGTCCTTGTGTCCAACAAGGCTTTCGGGCCACCCAATGCCTTCGTGCCAGTTGATTCCCAAGGTCTTTGGGCCACCATAAGACCTTAGGGCCACCCCGAGGCCTTCGAGCGACATGAATGCAGGCCCAAGACACACTACAAAAAAGGAGCAGCCCCAGAAGAAGATTCAGAGCAAGTGCTCTCACCAGAGTACAGCCAAATGGATTGTCAGAATGAGAGGGTATGGTTATGCCCTTGATACCAGCAAGTGCTTGCACAGGAAGCCTAGACAGACGGTCATGCAAAGGTGAAGAGCTACTATAAGGATGCAGATGTTGGGGAGGATTAGTTCCTTGTAGATAGTCTGGTTGAATATCCTAAAGACTTTCGGGCCATGTAATCTCCTAAAGCCTACAGGCCATGTAATCTCTAAGCCTACGTTCCTTGAAAGGGTTCCCCCTCATCCCGTTAAAGGATGTTATCAAAAATCAATAAAAATGAAGGCCTTCGGGCCATTCAGGCAAGTCGATCCTTACATGATAATAATTGGCTTGGTTTTGGTCACGGTCAAACCCAAATTATGTGAACTTCCTCACTAGTTCTAATAATAGGGCTTCAAAATCCATGATCCTAATTTCCTATTCCATCATTTCATTCTTTTACAATCAATTAACTCTTTTCACTACAATTAATATAAACTAATCTTAACTATCACACTACATATGAGACATTCTAAATGGTCATAATGCTCAATAGTCATATAAACCAATAGTTATATTGTCAAATGGTCATGTTATAGCATTGTAATAGTCATAATTTAAATTACATATTATATATTTACCACATATCATCAACATTTAGTAATTCATTCCCAATAGTTTTTAAAATTCCTTCAATAATTTCTATTTTTTACCGAAATTCATTTTTCTTTAAACAGTTTTTTATGACTGGTGTAATCTTTATGACAAAGATCTATCCTATGTAGTAAAACATTACACAATCACTACTTTTTGTTTTTTTTTATTTCCAAACAAGTGTTAACTGTATAAATTTTTATTATTAAAAATAATTTAATATTCATTTTGTATGAGTTTTTATATGTACTTCTATTGTCCAATATAATAAAATAGTTATTATGAGAAAAAGTTGTTCGTTTATTAAACATAGATGATATATTAATGTCATAAAATTATCCACCTTCAATAATTTTCATTGTATTTGACATTCCCCTTTAGAAAAAAGGTTTCAATTTTCCATCATTGCTTCTTTACATTCCCAAGTAGCTTCTTAAAACATGTGATTTATCCGCTATACTTTCACAGGCCACGTTGTATTTTTTCCATTACACTTATAACCATATATCAAGAATCTAGATAGTTTCCTATATATAAGATAGATCTAGTTCCAATTGAATACCATTTGTTCCTAGTATACGTTTTGGATATAACATATTCTCTCTTAACTGGGATGTAGAGAAGGCATTGAGGACATTGTAATAGATTAGAAGTATTTTTTCCTGATAAAAAATTTCACCAAAATTCTCTATAATCTATAATTATCTAATATACCTTAGAAATATGTTCCCATTATTTATGGAACTCAAGACACCTTTCCATGGAGACATTTTTATGAATACATGATCCCCACATAAACACTATTTCCTTCCTTTGATGGTTATCATAAATTTTTTATCGACTCTGAGAAGACTTGATGTTTTTTTAATAACATTTATCTTCTCTATAATATCATTTACCATGTTGGGTCCTAATAGTTTTCCTTATAAAACATTTTCCCAGAATGTTGGATTTATACACCACTTAACATGTATTGTTTATTAAAGATATACTTCAATTATCAAGTGAAAATTATTATTATAAGAGAATTAAGTAAGTGGAATATTTTGATCCGAAATCACATGAAAATAAAGTGACATAGCTCATAAATTTCATCTACTATTTGAATAGACATCTCAAACTACCCAAAAATTTGAGTATTATAGGATTTCATCAGGTTTTAATATTTCTTCATAGCCTTTAAGGGCTCCTTGAGAACATATATGTAAATCATGGATATCAATTAGAACCAACTGAACATGGTACTCCATGGAGACACACCACTTCTTAAATATTAAGGAAATAAAGGCACTGTAGAGTGAAATCCACTCTTATATAGTTAAATGGGAATACTTTTATAATCAATAAATTATTATTAATATAGGATTATTTATCTTTTTATGTCATCATAAGGCTAGTTAAAATATCCATAGTGATGCTGTCTCACTGCCATACAAGTATGGGTAATGGATATAATACTCATTTAAAAATTTATCACATTACATTCACTTCTTAAAACACCAAGAACCATGGGATGTAATTTAAAATAACCATTTTCATATTATCCCAACCATAATGATAATGAATTTCCCTATATATTTTAATGATTCAAGGATGTGTATAGATAGTTGAGTTATGAGATTCATCCATTAGCTCATTCTTTGAATATGAAATTGAAAGAATAAATATCGTTGCAAAATTATTTATAAACCTTATTTATCAATATTGAGTTCATGAGATATCCCATTTTTGATAGACTCTTTATTAATTTGTATTAAAGGATTATCTCTTTCAGTGTTATTGATCTCCACTAATAATAAAGATTGAGAATTTTTTTGTGATTTGAATGATGATACCCTTTCTATTATGATTAACATGTACAACATTACAAGGTCCTTTATAATTGGATATCCTCCAATCCTCATCATTGAAATAAGAATAGGATCTTTCCTACTCAATGCATATATGATATTTTTTTCTCTTTTAGGGTTATATTTAATTAAATAATCCTAGTCTTCAAGAAGCTCCTTCTATCTTTTTTGCCTCATTTTCGGTTCCTTTTGAGTGAATATATACTAAAAACATTGGTTGTGTATTTATACATCATATCTTTCCCTATAAGTATGATGTATATATATCATTTGAGAATATATTACTGTAACTAACTTTTTTCCATGATTAGGATAATTAATATCATTTATATTTAAATGTTGAGATGCATAAGTGACTATACTGTAATTTTACATGACAATGCATAAAATACATTTCAGAGATGCATCACTATAGATAATAAATAATTCTCTAAAAAATTTGGAGTTAGCACCATTACACAATCCAACCACTCCTTCAGTTATTTAAAACATTTTCACACTTCTTTATATAGATAAACATAGCTCCTTCTCATGTTAATGTGGTTATTGTATTAGAAATTAATTGAATTTTTTCATAAACCTCATATAAATTCACACTAAAATAATAAGAATATGAATCTTAGTTACTAATATAGGATGAGGCCACTCCTATATAACCTTTTTCTTAGAAGTTTCAACTTTGATTCTTTAACTAGTTTTAATGTGACCTAATACTTCATATTTTTGAAAATGGAAATCATATTTGATGAATTACCATATAGAAAACCAATCCTTATATTTTTTATTATAAACCTTATATGATCCTCATACACTTCATGAATTTTGGAATATGTAGCGATTTAAACAATAAAGACCATAAAATTTTTATCAATCTAGTCCATAGAGACAATTATAATCATATCTGTAAATATGGATGGTGAATTAGTCAATCCAAATGGAATAACAACAAACCATAAATTCAATTATCTTTTTTTGGAAGGAAATATTTGAAATATATTTTTTATTAACCCTTTATTAGTTATACCCTTTCCATAGGTAAATATCGATGAATAATTGATCCCCCTATAAGATGGTCAAACAAAACATCAATCCTTTAAAAAATTTATTCTTTGTTTATTGTGATTCCATTAATCTCACTATAATAAATGCATTTATTCATCGATCGATATTTCTTTCTCTCAAAGAGAACAGGTGATTCCTAAAGTGATATGCATGGTTGAATAAAACCTTTTTCCAAGAGGACATGTATTTTTTTATTTAATAAGTCTATCTCCACATATCCCATTATATATGGGGTCATCAATATTGACTTTGGTTGATATATGAGTTTTATTGATAAGTCTACCTCTCTTTTTTGGGGTTTTTGAGGTAATTATTATAGAAATAATTCAATCTATTCACAAAATTTTTTTAAATCTTAAATATTTATACATTCTCTTTCTTATCTTTATTCACCAATAATTTACATAAATAAAAAAATAGGAGGTGGATCTTGGTGTGACTTGGCTTGGGAATTATCTACTTTAAAGACAACAATTGGTTTTCCATTCTAGATAATATAAATTCACTAGATCCTTTAGTCAAAATAATCATTATACATTAACAACCAAACTATCCCATGCATTATGTAAAATTCCACCATTTGAATGAACACTAGGTTTACAAGGTTATTTTTCTAACCAAAGCTACTAGGTAAATCCGTGTATATGTTGATGCTTAAGTATTTACTCGATATGTTTTAACCGATAACTCTACCATAAGTAGTCTATGGATTAAAATAATGTTATTTTAAAATATTAACTAAAATAAAAATGTATAGATCCAATGTCTTACAATGTACATTCTATTTTTGAGTGTATGAATAGTTATTATTGGAGTTTTACATTTTTTGACTGCTCATTAATGATAAACTACATTCATGAAAAAAACAAATTGTGATGGGAGTGCATAGATAATAATCCATCATATAAAATTGCATCACAATTACATTTTTTGCAATGGCCAGTTGTAAATAATATTTATTTATAGAGGATAATTTATCCATTGTAATTAAAACCGTCATGTTTTTCAAATAATATATTTTAGTGGATCAATTGAAAATAAATTTATTTTCTATGTTTTCTCACTTCTAAAAAAAATCATCCATCTTGTTACAAAACTAATTTTGATGAATAAAAAGATCCTTCAAATTTAATAATATTTTCAAAAAAATAAAAAATAATTAAATATAATAAAAAATAACCCCAACCAAAAAATTAATATATAATTTCACATATAATATGTTTATCACCCATGAATAAAAAATCATAAATATCAAAATAAATCAATTAGTATAAGATATAGGTTTATCACATGAAGGATTTACTGGAAGAATCTTCAAACATGTGCCTAGTGCAAGCCATTTCAAATACTCTGACAACCACCCATCTCTCTGATGTTTCATCTCATGCTCATCCTCTATATCTCTTTGAATCTATATCTCATCCTAATATCTCCACCCATTCCAATACAATACATCAAATGATGTCTAAGACTCTCTATTATCTCCAATTGAGCTAACTAAGGACATTAATTAAGTACCATAAAAACTCACAAGTTTTAATCGTGAACCAATACCAACCACCCAGTCATTATCAACACCATAAAAGGTCACATGTATCCAAGCCCCTTCATCAAATACTGATTCACCAGTGAGATTTACATCACTCTTATCTTGAATTTTAGTAAAGGAAAAGTCAAATCCTCATATGTTTCCTTCAAATATAATCATAAATTTGAATAAAAAAATTAATATTACAAAAAAAGCATTATTAACCCCAACATGACGATGTCAGTCACCTACAAGTTATCGTATATAAGGATCATATTACATCTTCTGATAAAAATTGAACATCATGATAGAGGGATAAGTAGTAGCCTCTATAATATAGATAAATTGAGCATTTAATATATATACACAACTGTAAATAATATTACATAGCATATGACATAGATTTATACCAAATATATGACTTATGGAATTATTTGGGACCTCCTACCTCCCCCGGATCTAATTTCAAGATGACGGAATCCACCTAACAGTAACTCCGAGATAATAAAATCATGATATAACCCATAACTAGGATAATATATAGTCAGCTCAGAGAGAGACACAAGACTGTATGAAACATTAACCGAATCTCAATACATAGCACACTTTATGAGGTTGTGTACAAACAAAAAATTGTTCATGTATACATCACTCTCATGACTCTCAGAAAGGTGAACTCAAGCTATCAATAATAAGAGACCATACATTCTGAAAGATAATTAAAAATACTATTCCCATAATTAAATAAATTTTAATATATATATATATATATATTATTTAATAACATACAATTCAGTGCTCAAACATCTAATAGAAATTTACAATGAGAACATGGTCCCATAACACCCATAGCTCAGAAAAATATTTTACTAAAATCGCACCAGCTTACCTAGTATATAAATTCCAAAAAAATCAAACACAAATAAATTGTCAAAATATTAATACCAAAATTAAAACAAAATAAAATAAGATATATTTCTAAAACAATTTAACATTCCACCATAAATGATAATCAAATCCTAGATATGGTCATATTTTGGGACCATGGTCTTGATTCATCAGTTTTGTAAGGTTCCTCCCCTTCTAATAGGTATAAGATCCTATGAATTAGATGAATAAATCTCATTAGTAGGAATTCTAGCATCAATAAAAGAATATAATAGATCATCGAGAGCATCTTCATCCATATATAACAAATAATCTTGCATGTAAGGTATTTTTAATACGTATATCTAATATAAAAATATAATAAATAAAATAATATGTTAAATTTAAATGTAAATAATTTTTAATAAATAAATAAAAAATAAAAAATGTATACATAATATAAAAACTTCTTGTAAATAATTAAAAGAACATAATAATTTATCCTACAAATAAGGTTTAATTTAGATATAAGATTTGAAAACTAATAAACACCATAAATAATCTATTATTCATACCTATTAATATTTTTTAACACTGATTTCAAATATATAAAATTAATAATTATTTTCATATGTGAAGGATAAAAATTGAACATCGAGTCCTTCCATTTGAAATAAAAAATATTCCCTGTAAATATTTTTTAATACAACTATAAAATATACAAAACATAAAAAATAATTAAATATATTACAAAAATATTTATCTAAATATTATTCTCCATTGAGTAAAATGTCTTTATCCTCTTCTTCAGATGCAACAACTTCCATGGGGAATTTTGTTTCATTATCCATTATTGCGTCATCAATATTATCAATATAATCATCCCCTAACTTTAGGGGTTTCATCATAAATATTTTTATATCATATAGTAATAGATATATTTTGGGATGTTTTTTTGACAAAATTCAATATGTTTCACTTCAAAAAAACCATTTTCATTTTCAATAAATTTATTATCATGATATTTCATTTTTATTACACTCCATTAGTTTAAATCTCTAAAAACATCACAATAATATTTATACCATACTTGATGTGATTGATGTTCCAACATAAACGGTTCATTTTATTAATGAATATGGTTATATGTAATTTCAACAACCACATGTCATGGATGAATGTTCAAATATTTATCAATATCAAAATAATGTAATATAAATATTATTACCAAATTTTTAACTAGATAACATAATTCAATTCCTTCATCTAGCATAACATAAAAGTAAACATGAAATTATTTATGTGGATATACTTTACAATAAAACCCATATTCATTTATTTATTTTACTCACCATATATGCATGTATGAAACCAAAAAAAATTCACCACACACCTATTATAAAATTTTACCAATTTCTATAGAGGTTATTTGTGAACACAAAATCTAATATAAATTATACTTTCATGTCATGTTGTGTTTCAATAATAAATTTTTTTAACAATTGATGTCATTACAAAATTGATTTATTGTTCTATTAAAATAACCCTTATTTGAAACTAATATGTAAAATTTGGCTTGAGAAATCGCTTAAGATAATAAAATGTAAATTTAATAGATTTATTTTTCATATGGTCATCATATATTCCAAAAAAAATGTAAATAATGGAATCTATTATAAAATTTTTAAAAGTTAATAAAATTTATAAATGAGTCAGAAATTTATAATATTTATTGAAATTCAAAAGAACATATGTATGATATTTTTGGATTTATTCATTTGAAATCCATCATTCATGATAACCACAAAAAATAATGATCATATAGTTAAAATTAGAAAAATGGTGGTCTGTGACATAGTCAATTTATTTCAATGTGACCCATTTGGTTATGTTTTGAAGGATATTTCTATTTAATATAATAAGAGAACAGATTTTAAACTTCCTCCATCTTGCATGCTTCTATAATTGACCACTGAAATAATGCTTCGTTACTTAAATTTTTAATTAATTTCTTCATACATCTCTCAAATGGGTAAACAATTAAAATTGTATCATCCCTATAATTTTATCTTCATAAAGAAAGAAATTTTAAATGACCTATTGATTCAAAGATGACTTGTGGGAATATTTTGTCCAATTTACATAAAATTTAAAATAAATATCATTTTCTTGAATACTCATTTCATCATAATATGTTGTTGTTCAACAAATTTCCAAGATGAAATATGATACCTCAAAATCAACACATATCAAATTGAATAAATAAATTTCCATCTAAGTACAACAACTAGTAATTGTTCAATTATGATAGGGTAGGAAATAATTATAACATGGTTATATTCCCATTTCTAATAAAACAATTCAAATTAGAAGAATAACCATATGGTATCCCCAAGTCCTGAATCCATTAACAGAATAATAAATGACTTTCTTTATTAAGTATATATGCTTCTTTTTTCTTCATTAAATTTTGTGTTGTTTCATATTAAAATAATTCATGTTCAGGATTCCTTCTATCCCAACCCCCTTATGCATAAGATACAATAATGAGTGGTGAGAGATAATAACCCACAAGTCCCACCTAACGTAGTCCTTGGGTTAGTGACAATTTAAAAAAATATCATTAAATGGGAGGGATTAACCTCAATAATAATATATGATCAGTTGATAATAACAATTATCCATAAGAAACCAATGAAATAATTTAAAAAGATACCAAAACCATCGCACAATTAATTTATAAATAAAAGATGTGCATATAAAACTCTCCAAAATTAAAAACCCAAAATCAAAGCTAATGAAGTGTCGCAAGAAATTTCCAAAATGTTATAAGATATTACTATCCATCATAGTCAATATAATTATTCTAAAAACCTGACATTTTTTTATATACGATGGATTTTCATACACATATGCTCGGTAGTTAAACCAATGTCTCTCTTACACATGTGAAAGAAGCATACGAATACCCATGTAAGACAACATAAGAACAAAAAAAATTGGTCAACAATCCATCCCAACCTCACTAGGGAATTCTCACCAAATAACTCAAGCCAAGTTAGACAAAATTATTAAAAAAATATTGATAAAGGGAACCCTACACTTCCTTCCATCTGATTTTCCACTCTCACACCCCAACATTGTAAGTCCTCAAATACAAATAATATATTCCACCCCAATAATGATCCCAACACATTACACCTGAATACACACACACACACAGTACAGTTACATATCATCTTACTCTAAGAAATAAAGGAAATCACATCACAACCACTACCATAACTACATTAGTAGGTTATCATGAACATTAAGGACATAAACCATATTCCCTCCGCATATTCTGCATGACCACCACTATAAGTCACCCCAAAACATGGTCATATCAAATATATCCTGAAGATACTTGGGACCCCACCCCATAACATTGTCATACCACATCCCACTCGAAGACAACTAGTTCACTAACAGACCTTTAGATATCACAACATTTGCATATATAGTAGCTCTAAAGAGAGATCGGTTGGTCAGTTATCCATCTACATCACCGGGATATTGGGAAAACACCCTCTCAATGAAAATACAGATGTCTGAACATATTGATCCATGTGAGTGGGGTTCATTCAGAAATCACAATGAATAAAATATATATATATATATCGACATATAGTACCAGCCTATGGGTTCACAAAATAACACCAACCAACTCAAAACATCCCCAATTTCATTACCACCTCTAAATGAATAACTCCACATAAGTGACAAGCCACATATCACTCCTCCAACCAATCCAATTATATTGATCATTCATTTCAATATTTACCATCAACATTATTTAACCACACATCTAATGATGTATTGGTTCTGTACACTATTCCATACCATTAAAAAACAAAAAATTAATAATTTAAATCATTATAAGATAATTATTCAATAACTACCCTATAATTTAGTACAATAATACCCCACATCCTAATAAGCTGATCATATTCATCGTACCATTCCCACACTCGCCAAAAACACAGTCAAGCACACCATCATCTAACCGCCCCAAGATAATAGTCAAACATTCCATCACCTCACCGCCATAAATGCACAGCTAAACAAACCACTACCTCGCCACCGTAAAAGAACAACTAGATAGTCCATCACCCCACCACCCCAAATTCATGACCACACTATCCATCACCTTTCCATCCCAAAAGCATGTTAAAACTAACCATCACCTCACTACCCTAAAAGAATAAAACAAATACCACACATCACCAAACAACAATGTAAGGCCCATGCCTTAAAAACTATATAATGTTGAGTTAAGTCAATAATTAACATTGAGAATATTTTCATGTTTATATTTTTAAATAATTAGACCATAACTATTACATTACATCTCAAATATTTCAATGTAGACACTTCTACTCTATCAAATTTTTCCATTAAAATGAAACTTATTAAATAAAAAAAAATCTTCATATAATTATACTTAAAATTTTCCTTTATCTTACCCTTCATTATAACCTATGATAAATAATTTCAAAAACATGGGATGAGCATAAAAATCATAGTAAGGGATATAAAATAAGTAATTAAAACATTAGTCCATGAATACATACAAATAAATGAAATCATACTTTTCAATCATAAAACATAATTTCCTTAAAATAACTCATGAAATAATATGATTTATGAATAAAAAATAAAAATAAGAAACCATAAAGTTAAATTTTGGCATCCCAAACATACTTACATTGCCTCTTTCACAGATACATAGGGGGAAATGTTTGGAATACCGATCATATTATATTCCATAAATATCCTTGGAGAAACATTAATGTTAACCTCTGTTGCATTACCCGATGAATTGGAGTGTTATCTTGGGCTCACCTGCCCTTGTTTTATCATGGGACCACCCATATACATAAATACTTCCCAATAACTGTAAAATATTCATAACACAAAAAATATGCATGCAGGAAATATAACATTTCCACATTGAAGTCACAATATATATCATTTCAATATATTGACATAATCAATGGTTTATGAAAATAATATTTAATAAAAAAATATGTAAAAATATTATATGGTATTTATTTTCCTTATAAAAACATTATGTCTTGTTAAGGATGCCAAATATCAAATAATTCTCACACCAAAGGAAAGGTCGTTGCCACCCCTATATTAAAAGAAACATTCACATGGTTGTTTAGTAAAATACATCGTCAACCAAAGGATTCCTTTTAAAAATAATTGAATTTAATTAAAAAATTGGTATTGTTATAAGACTTATCTAATAAGGTTGTATATAAACCAAAATATTCCTCAATTAAAGGATATTGTGATGATGTCCCTTACCATGTGTCTAGATTATCTTATTTATTCCTTGTATTCATGAATTATAAACATAAGTTAATTTCTACATTCATCAGAACAATTATCAATTTTATTATTAATTTTATATTACATATATTCATATTATAAAATTTACATAATTATTTAAGTTCATATTGGACGTTTTGTCGATATTTGGTACATGAGTTTAAAATGAACATGTTTTGATGTAGATTTTTCGGGTAGTCAAAAATACTTCTTCACCAAAATATTATTCATGATTTAAGTATCGTATATATATATTGAATATATTTGAATTTATATCCAATATATGGGTATTTATAAATTTCCACAACATTTGGAGATACGAAATGTAATGCACTATTCATGGAGACGGTACGTTGTACGTTCACATGAACACTACATTCATTTCTATTTCATATTTAAAGGAAGTAAAGATAAATTTTAAATAGGTATATTATAATTTAATTATAATATAATATTTTATATATATTACATATGTTCATTAACAACATCTTTTATACGATCCATGTAAGGTATAAATGAGTCATATCACTTTGAGGTGGCGGTAGTCTGCACTTCTTCAAATGAAATTATCGTATTTACAAATTATGGAAACAATAGAGGAATGATGTAAATGAATAATATACAAGATTATATACAATATAAATATAATATATGTCATATATAAATATAGTTCCATCATAATTTCATGTGTGAGAGGTGGTTGTTGAAAACTGAACAATCATCATTTTGTGAGGTAGTAGGTCAAGATATACAGAAACACTATGTTCATATCCATTAGATGGAGGTGTGTGTAGTTTTAGTTTCAATCCATAACATTAAAACATCCTAGTATACTGAGGTTATAGTTTTATTGTAATCAAATAACAAAAAGATCATTGGGAGTAGATAATGAAATAAAGGAATGGAACTGGAGAAAAGACGTTACCTCTAAATCGGGTAACTTCTTTTGATTTGAGAAAAAATGCTTTATTTAATTAAATAAATCCCAAGGTAAGGAATATAGGAGTAGAGTAGGTATGTTGGAATATTATTTGAGAATAAATTTGAAAATAAGAAGGGAATTATAGGTGTTGATAAGTTGGTAGATGTGGTGGCCTTTTATAAGAGGGGGGAGGGGCACTTTAGGAAGGTCTTGAAATGTTATTTTATTATAAATTTATTTTCGAATTAAAATGGTCCAAAACTAATTTATTTAAAATATAAGATTATTTTGGGAGAAACCATATCAACCAATTTGTTTTATACAAGTTTAGGTCACATAAATAACCTTATCTATTAGCATTAACCATTAGTTAAAAATATTATCGCTTACCATGTCTTATTGGAATATCATAATATATTGTAACTATATTTAATATAAAATTTCAAGAGAATAATAATTGTATATTTATTGAATTTTTTATCATTATATAAGTTATTAGGATGAATCATATATTTCTTAGACTATTATATCATTTAATAAAGTAGTATTTGTTTTAAAATCTCATTTATGTCAATTTTGACACTACAAATTAATTGATTTTTGCTAAAGTCATAAAAACATGATTACTTCAAAAAAAGCCATTAAATAAAATATAATATGCAAATATAATACATAAAATTATTTTATGTTAACAAAATATTCAAATTACATTTATCATAATATTTATAATATCATTTATTTGAATCCTTTATTAATGAAGCAATCATTGCATCATCATTGTTTCATAATTAAATTTTTTTATTTAATGTCTAAAAATTTTAAATGAAATACCATGATGTAGAAAATAGTTTTATTTTTCTAATTACTATTTATAGTCAAATATATAACTTATATAACCCCATATAAAAAAAATTTTTGTAAAAAGAAACATTATATGGTTATATTTCTCTTTACTTTTAAATAATTCTTAAAAAAGGTCATTGTAAAGACCCGGAAATTTCAAGAAAATTTTTTTCTTAATTTTCTATGAAATTTTACAAGAATGCAGTTTCTGACGGAACCTGATTCCGACGCCCGGTGTGCCCGGAATCATTTTCCGAAGTTTAGCTCGGATACGTTCAGTATACGAACGAGCGGGTTTTTCGAACTTGTGAACCGGTGCTCAGAATTTAAATCTGAGTGCACCGATGAACTCGCAGTGCCGGTATTTTTTTAGAAACGCCTTTTCTGGAGTAGCATTTTCTCGGGTGTGGTTTTTAGTTTTGGGGGTTAAGTTAAGAAATAAAATAAAGTGGTGCGACAATTCTATTTTATTTCACTTAAAGCCACTTAAAAGCCACTTAAGCAAAGTTAAGTGGATAGGGTGGAACCCAAAATATCCTACCCACTTGGTAGGATATTTGTGAGGTGGGGCCCACACGAGCCCCACCGTTTCTTTTCCTCTAAGTAACGCACCCGCAACCCCTACTCTTTAATGAAATTCAACCGTGCGTTTTTTTTCAAGTTAAAAAACGCCTCATTAATTGGGCAGTTAAATAGTTAAAATTAATTCATTGAATTAATTGTTAGTTTATTTTCTTTTGAAATTCAAACATGTCATGTGCGTTAATAAAATTAGATTACACTTATTTTATTTCTATAGGAACTTGTGGCATGGAGAGAATTTGGAGGAAAGCATTCTTCTTCGACGAAGAACGCAAAGAACGCTCCGACCTCCGACGAAGAACGCCAAACCCTCAGAGGTCGATGATGCGATGACGTGTAACGTGACGTCAACGAAGTTTCATCCGCAATGCTCCTTCGGAGAAAATCCTCTTCTTCTACAATGGTTAATTCCGCGATGAACTGGCGTTCGACGACAATGCTTGAGGTAGGGAATTATGTATGAGAATGATTCTATTCCCTTGTTTCTTTCTTTCTAAAGAAAACAAAGAACATCGATCAACTTATTACCTAGTTGATCTGAGATCTTTTTCCTTGCGGGTTGGGAATAATCTGTTGCGGGGAAAACTGTTTGGGTTGCTTCTCTTTTGTTCGTGAATTTTTCCTTGTTGTTCTTCATCTTTTGGGCCACTTGTTACCAGCTTAACGGGAGGAGGTCAGACTGCATGAACACGGCCGACTCTCCTCCCCATTTTTTGTTTTGATTCGTTGCGGCATGAACAAAGGAGGCATAGTACAATGGCACCGTGCAGACACGAGAAAGAACAAGGCGAAGAAGCGCGGCGCCGTCGAGGCTGAACGAAACGGCGACTGGAGTCGGGGCCGCGGAGGCGATTGAAGACTCTGCTGTTTGTTTATTGTGCGAAGATTGACGGGCGACGACAAACAGGGCCGCAAGTTAATTATGAAGCCTCCGCAGTGAAGGACGGGTCCCGGAATGACTGTTGGCGAAAGCGGAGAGCAAAACGGACCACCAGAGCGCGTCCGGTGGTCCGCAAAAGACACCCTCGGCGCGCCGTGCCGGCACGGCGGCACCGACCCCCAGGATGCGGCGGCACCCAGCGCGCCTCTGGGAAGACCCGCTGCGGCTTCAGTCGCGGCAGCGCTAACCGGTCCTGCAGCCGCGCGGGACCGCAGAGGAGGGACGCGGCTTAAGCCGCGTCCGGGTGTCACGGAGCGGCCCCCGCTCGGGGGGCCGCGGCTGCCTTGCGCGGTGCCTGGCCCGCACCAGTGCGCCGGCCGAGCCACCGGGCCAGACCGCCAGGCCGGGCCGCGCCCATCCGGGCTGGGCCGCGCTGGCCGGGTCAGACCCGGACCCAGGTCAGGTCAACCCAGGGTGGTGGGCCGGGTCGGCTCGGGCCCAGACCCCCCCACCCCCGTTTTCGGACCGTTTCGGTATTTTTCTCATAACATGAGTTTCGGGCCTCCGATCGACAAACCGTCAGCGGCGATGCGATCCTTGGATCGAGACGGTCATTTCAGTATATTATACTCAAGATTTCGGAATACTTTGGGTTCGGCTGGCTTGATTCGGATACGAAACCAATCGGGCCCTCAGAGCGGAAACACTAATATCTTGAGTTCCGGACGTCTGATTGACGTGATGTCAACTTTTTTGGTTTCCTCTAAGTGAGAAGGATCTTTTGGCTTACTCCGCTTGAGCTTTGGATGCCATCAGAGTGCGGTCGGGTTGGTTCGCTCATGAAACCAACCGGGCCCCTGGAATGAAAAAGCCAATAACACACAGACCGGGCGTCCGATTGACGCGCCGTCTGTCTCGTTGAATTCCTCTCGATGACATGGAACTTTTGGCATATTTCACCCGAGTTTTGGTTTCTGTTGGATAGTGGACGAGTTGGATTGTACCTGAAATCCAGTCGGGCCCCTAGAACGGAAAAGCTGATATCTTTCAGACCAGACGTCTGTTTGACGAACCGTCAGCAGCGTCGGTGATCACGTTGAGAAACGGAACCTATGAGTATAACCTATGAGTATACCCTATGAGAGTTGGGGGTACAGTTGAGATACGGCCGGGTTGGTTCGCTCACGAATCCAACCGGGCCCCGGGGATGAAAAGGCTAGTAACTCACAGACCGGGCGTCTGATTGATACACCGTCTGTTGCGTTGAGACCCCTGTGACGAGGAAGTCCTTTGAGATAATTCATTGTGGGGTATTGAGATACTTGGAGTATCGACCTGTAGCTCATGGAGTGGACCCTCCTAGAGATGAGCGTGCGGAGTACGAAGACCGTGTAGACGACTGAGACCTGACGACTGCTTGACCGACTCGACTTGGAGTGAGTCAACTAGCCCAGTGGACGAAGCGCCCGGTATTTGGCGGTAGACCCATGGCGGACGGAGTTCCTGGTAGTTGGAAGCAGACTCATGGTACTCGACCGGAGGAGTACCTCTATAGGCTATTAGGGGGAGCGCCCGGTATTTGGCGGCAGACCCACAGCGGACGGAGCACCTAATATTTGGCAGCAGACCCGCGGTACTCGATAGGAGAAGTACCTCAGAGACTTGGATTAGTGAGCAGTACCTCGGAGTCATGACAGTACCACTGTACACTCCAGAGACAGGTCTCTTCAGCAATTACAGTTTCGATAATGAAAATCCTGGTTTGAGCTGTGTCTATGACCTTTGTGTTTACTTCTTGATTGAGATGGGTCACTTGATAACTTAGGTATATGTATGGGCATATACCTAGGTGGTGGTTATCTGTTGATTTCATAATCTTTGTGTTTCTTAATGATTGATATGGGTTACTTGATAACTTTGGTATATGTAAGGGCATATACCTACATAGAGGTTATCTGTTGAGATCTTCTTTATAGTTATCGTTGTTGGTTTTAGTGAGACTTTGAGGGTCTCGGGGTCTCTACTGAGTATCGTTATACTCACCCCTGCACGGGCTATGCCCGCACCTCGTTGTGTTGGTTTCAGATGACGGGCAGTGCTGACGGAGGCCGAGTGTTCGAGGACTGGACGGTACCTGGAGGTGGACTACACGACGAGTCAGTATCCGGAGGTGGACTTCACGGCGAGATGACACTCGGAGGAGGTTAGCGGGCGAGAGCATTGTGGAGGCTATCTGT
The DNA here is from genome assembly GCA_963277665.1 of Viscum album. Taxonomy (NCBI): domain Eukaryota; kingdom Viridiplantae; phylum Streptophyta; class Magnoliopsida; order Santalales; family Viscaceae; genus Viscum; species Viscum album. The sequence continues at coordinate 1,956,669,835 of OY728125.1, forward strand.
ACCTACCCTTCAGGTAGGATCCGTGGTGGACGATCCAGGAGCTGCGCCATCTGTACCTACCCTTTAGGTAGGATCCAAGGAGGATGACCCCGGATCCGCTTCCGTTCTTCCAGCTATTGTCTTTTTCTATTGTACTTTGTTCAGTTGTAGTTGTACTTTTAGTTGGATTTTTATTCTGGCCCATTTACCTTTCAACACTTCTCTTTTTCCTTAGTGTTTTACTTCCACTTGTACTCTGTGGTGTTTGTTACTTTTATAAAGGAAATGCCTTCCCAGTTATCAGGAATTACACCTTTGGTGCTAGTCGCCATCCCCTGGCCTATGGAAGGCGGACGTGGTGTAGTCATGACACGGGCCCGAGGACGGGTCATGAAAAATTGGTATCAGAGGAGTCGGTTCAACCGCAGAACTTATAACTCTGATATTTCCTTTCTGTGAAGCAATAGTGTTAAGAGTACCGAGTGTGGTTTTCAGTTCAGGGAGTCCAGTGTTGGTGCAGGCGGCCGACGTATCCATACACCAGGACCCAGAAAACTGATTTCTGACTCTGTGCATGAAAACACTGATTGCGTGTGTGTTTCTAGAAGTTTATAAATGTCAGCTCGAACCAGGTCAGCTCACCAGGTATAAACGTTTGACCGTGTTAGGTTGTTTCTTCCAGGATGCCTCCCCGCGGACGACCAGCTATAGCCCCGAGAGTTGTTCGTACTGACAGCCTGCCGGGCGACGTGGCCTCAGTATAGGGCCCTATCCCAATTGAGGCACCAGCAAGGGAACCAATGATACTACTACCCGTTGGGCCACCGATGCCACCATCCCCAGCAGCAGAGGGTGCACGTCGCTTGAGCGCACTGCACGAGTTCCAGTGCTAGAGGCCACCCAGGTTCCGGGGAGAGACGGACCCGTAGGCGGCTGAGGATTGGCTGGAGGCTGTGGTGCGAGTCTTCAGGCTAGTGGGGACACCGAAAGATTTCATGGTGATCCTTGCTGCCAGCCTTCTTCAGGCAGCAGCAGGCAGATGGTTGAGCCTGATGCTTCATATGCATGACGAGGCGACACTTCTATGGGCAGACTTCGAGAGCTTGTTCCGGGAAGATTTTGTACCAGCCCCCCTTCGAGCGGTGCATATATAGGATCTACTTCTGCTATGGAAGGGCAGCATGACAGTGGCACAGTATTCAGTGAGGTTCACAGACCTCTCGCGCTACTCCACAGAAATGGTACAGGACCCATTCATCAGGGCCCGAACCTTCGATCAGGGGTTCAGGAAGGATATTAGAGCTTCTATTGTTTCTCACAGCATTCCGACCCAGACTGGGGTGTTGGAGAGAGCCATATTAGTGGAGTTTTTCCTAATTGAGCAGTCTCCAGCAGTACGACCCACCACTAGCCGGCTTGCGGCAGAGTCTTCTACAGCAGGCAGTAGACAGATGATACAAAGGTCCAAGAGGACCAGACCTACCGGTGGTTGACTGCACGACTCTGGTTCAGTTGTGCAGGGGAACCGGGGTGGAGTCAGAGCCAGTCGTGCTGAGAGTGACAATTGGATCTCTTAGTAGTTACGTCGAGGCCTTATGACGTCATCCATGGAATGAATGCGTCATTCATTTCAGGATTGACTGTATTAGGCAATGGGTGTGTTTCATCCAGGGGATGAGACCATGTTTCTCTTTTCCGTAAAGGAGAAATTTTAGAAGCTCTTTCAAATCGTAGGAAAAGAAGGTGCAGATCATCCAGGAGCGGATGAAGACTGCACAGTGCAGTAGGAAACAGGAAACCGACGCTAGTCTTAGAGACTCGAGCGTGTTAAATGTTTCCATAAGAGGAAGCCTAAATGAGAGATGAGTCTACAAAGAAGCAGACGTGGAGGCAGAGCTAGGAGAGCATCATGAGGTGGTGTACATCATAACATGCTACAACCACCAACCTTAGTTATCCCCTCCAGGCTCAAAGAGCTGGAGGGCGGAGGAAGCGAGTAGCTGCATGTGGTCAGGGAGAGTGACCCAATGGCTCTAAAAAATGATTCAAGGGACAGTCTGTGTCCACTACTAGTTGTTGTAGTAACATTCGTCGATATGAATCATTCTTTGCTTTCACAAATCTTGTCCAATACCTAGAGTTTCCGGTATGCTGTGGACTTGACCCTCACGTCTGGGGATACCTTGGGAGGAGACTCGATAATCACACTTACGCCGATGGTGTGGTCAGACCCTCGAGGTGAGAGTTTCGATTGGAATCTCTTGGTAGCAGCGTCGAGGCCTTACGACATTGGTTTGTGTATGGACTGGGCAATCACAATTCATACACAAATTGATGGTACTAGGAAAAAAGTTTGTGGTTTAACAACGACGTCGGGATGGGTTTTCCTTGGTCGGCGAAAAGGAAACCCCAGGAAGCATAGGATAAACTCATGCTCAGGAGGGTGCAACCGATCACTCTTGAGTCAGTCAACCTTACCATCGTGGCAGCAGTCGTTTTGAGTTTCAGTTCTAACAGGAATTGGAGGCCTCATGAGTTTGAGAATGACGATCACGTCCTTATATGGGTCTCACCTCAACAAGGTTTACAGAGATGTGGACAAGGTCGCAAGTTATCTCTGAGGTTTAGCAGACCTTCTTAGGTCCTCAGCTGGGTAGGCGGGATGGTTTACCGCTTGACCCATCCACCTTAGTTGCAGCAAGTGCACGACGACTTCCACGTATCTCAACTGAGGAGATACGTGTGTGATCCATCACATATCATCGACCATGAGGAGCTGGACGATGGTGATGGGGTTTCTTTCATGGAGGTTCCAGTGGGGATCGAGGATCGACAGGAGTGGATCCTACGAGGACGACCGATTCCTCGGGTGCACTTTCTCTGGCAGTACGGGAACCTCCAGGTCAGCACATGGTAGTAGAAGACTCAGATGCATGTTCTGTACCGCTTTTGTGACCCTAGTTTGTGTTAAAACATTACGAGGACGTAAATCCCTGAGGTGGGAGTAATGTAAAGACCCGGAAATTTCAAGGAAATTTTTTTCTTAATTTTCATTGGAATTTTACAAAAATGCAGTTTGTGACGGAACCTGATTCCGAGGCCCGGTGTGCCCAGAATCATTTTCCGAAGTTTAGCTTGGGTACGTTCGGTGAACGAACGAGCAGGTTTTTCTAACATTTGAACCGGTGCTCGGAATTGAAATCTGAGGGCACCGATTAACTCGCAGTGCTGGTATTTTCTTAGAAACGCCTTTTCTGGAGTTGCGTTTTCTTGGGTGTGGTTTTTTAGTTTTTGGGGTTAAGTTAGGAAATAAAATAAAGTGGTGTGACAATTTTATTTTATTTCACTTAAAGCCACTTAAAATCCACTTATGCTAAGTTAAGCGGATTGGGTGGAACCCAAAATATCCTACCCACTTGGTAGGATATTTGTGAGGTGGGGCAAGCACGAGTCTCACCGTTTCTTTTCCTCTAAGTAACGCACCTGCAACCCCCTTATTTAATGAAAGTCAACCGTGCGTTTTTTCTGGTTAAAAGACACCTCATTAATTGGGCAGTTAAATCGTTAAAATTAATTCATTGAATTAATTGTTCATTTATTTTCTTTTGAAATTCAAACGTGTCACGTGCGTTAATAATATAAGATAACTCTTATTTTATTTCTGTTGGAACTTGTGACATGGAGAGGATTTGGAGGAAAGTGTTCTTCTTCGACGAAGAACACGAAGAACGCGAAGAATGCTCTGACCTCCGATGAAGAACGCCAAACCATCGGAGGTCGACGATGTGACGCCGTGTACCACGACGTCAATGACGTTTCTTCCGTGAAGCTCCTTCCATGATGATCCTCTTCTTCCGCGACTGTTAATTCCGCGATGAACTCGCGTTTGACGACAACGCTTGAGGTACGGAATTTTGTTTGAGAATTATTTTATTCCCTTGTTTCTTTCATTCTAAAGAAAACAAAAAAACAGATCAACTTATTACCTAGTTGATCCGAAAACGTTTTCCTTGCGGGTTGGGAATAATCTGTTGCAGGGAAAACTGTTTGGGTTTTTTCTCTTTTGTTCGTGAATTTTTCCTTTTTGTTCTTCGTCTTTTGGGCCGCTTGTTACCAACTTAACGGGAGGAGGTCGGACCGCATGAACACGAACGACTCTCCTCCCCCTTTGTTTTTTTGATTCGTTGCAGAACGAACAAAGGCGTCATAGTGCAACGGCACCGTGTGGACACGATAAAGAACGCGGCGAAGAAGCGTGGCGCCGTCGCACCGCGCCATCGAGGATAAACGAAACCGCGACCGGAGTCGGGGCCGCAGAGGCGATTGAAGATTCCGTTGTTTGTTTGTTGTGCGCGGATTGGACGGGCGACTACAAACGGGGCCTCAAGTTAATTTGGAAGCCTCTGCAGTGAAGGAAGGGTCCCGGAAGGAATGTTGGCGAAAGCGGCGAGCAAAACGGACCACCGGAGCGCGTCCGGTGGTCCGCGGAAGACTCTGTCGATGCGCCGACGGTCGGAGGTCGTGGCCGGCAGCGGCCAACCGCAAGGATGCGGTGGCACTCGGAGGGCCGTCAGAAAGACCCGCCGCGGCTAATGTCGCGGCGGTGCTGGCCGGTCCCGCGGCCGCGCGGGACCGCGGGAGGAGGGATGCGGCTTAAGCCGCGTCCGGGTGTCACGAAGCGGCCCCCGCGCGGGGGACCGTGGCTGCCTTGCGCGGCGCCTGACTAGCACCAGCACGCCGGCCGAGCCACCCGGCCGGAACTCCGGGCCGGGCCGGGTCGCTCCCAGTCGGGCCGGGCCGCGCCGGATGGTACGGACCCGGACCCGGGTCGGCCCAGGCCCAAACCCCCCGTTTTCGGACCCTTTCGGTCTTTTGCTCATAACATGAGTTTCAGGCCTCCGATCGACGAACCGTCAGTGGCGATGCAATCCTTGGATCGAGACGGGCGTTTCGGTATATTACACTCAAGGTTTTGGAATACTTTGGGTTCGGCCGGGTTGGTTCGGATACGAAACCAATCGGGCCCTCAGAGCGGAAACGCTTATATCTTCAGTTCCGGACGTTCGATTGACGTGCCGTTGACATTGTTGGTTTCCTCTAAGTGAGACGGATCTTTTGGCTTACTCCGCTCAAGGATTGGATGTCATCGGAGTGTGGTTGGGTTGGTTCGCTCACGAAACCAACCGGGCCCCTGGAACGAAAAAGCCAATAACTCACAGACCGTGAGACTGATTGACGTGTCGTCTGTCTCGTTGAATTCCTCTCGATGAGACGGAACTTTTGACATACTTCGCCCGAGTTTTGGTTGTTGTTGGATAGTGGTCGAGTTGGATTGTACCCGAAATCCAATCGCGACCTTGGAACGAAAAGGCTGATATCTTTCATACCAGACGTCTGTTTGACGAACCGTCAGTGGCATTGGTGATCACATTGATAAACGGTCCCTATGAGTATACCCTATGAGAGTTCGGGGTACAGTTGAGATACGGCCAGGTTGGTTCGCTCACGAAACAAACCGGGCCCCAGGGATGAAAAGGCTAGTAACTCACAGACCGGGCGTCCGATTGACGCGCAGTCTGTTGCGTTGAGACCCCTATGACGAGGCGGTCCTTTGAGATACTTATTCGTGGGACCTTGAGATACTTGTAGTATCGACCTGTAGCTCGTGGAGCGGACCCTCCTAGAGACGAGCGTGCGGAGTACGAAGTCCGTGTAGACAACTGAGACCTGACGACTGCTTGACCGACTCGACTTGGAGTGAGTTGACTAGCCTAGTGGACGGAGTGCCCGGTATTTTGCAGCAGACCCACGGCGGACGGAACGCCCAATATTTGGTAGCAGAACCGTGGTAGTCAACAGGAGGAGTACCTCAAGGACTTGGATTAGTGAGAAGTACCTCGGAGTCATCACATGACCACTGTACACTCCAAATATGGGGCTCTTCAGTAGTTACGGTTTCGATAATGAAAATCCTGGTTTGAGATGAGTCTATGACCTTTGTCTTTACCTCCTGATTGAGAGGGGTCACTTGATAACTTAGGTATATGTATGGGCATATACCTGGGTGGTGGTTGTCTGGTGATTTCATAATCTTTGTGTTTCCTCATGATTGAGATGAGTTACTTGATAACTTTGTTATATGTATGGGAATATACCTAAGTAGAGGTTATCTGTTGAAATCTTCTTTCTGATTATCCTTGTTGGTTTTAGTCAGACCTTGAGGGTCTCGGGGTCCCTACTGAGTATCGTTATACTCACCCCTGCACGGGCTATGTCTGCACCTCATTGTGTTGGTTTCAGATGACATGCAGTGCTGACGGAGGACGAGTGTTCGAGGACTGGACGGTACCCGGAGGTGGACTACACGACGAGTCAGCATCCGGAGGTGGACTTCACGGTGAGAAGACACTCGGAGGTGGTTGGCGGGCAAGAGCATTGTGGAGGCTATCTATACCTACCCTTCAGGTAGGATCCATGGTGGACGATCCAGGAGCTGCGTCATCTGTACCTACCCTTCAGGTAGGATCCAAGGAGGACGACCCAGGAGCTGCTTCCGTTCTTCCAGCTGTTGTCTTTTTCTATTGTACTTTGTTCAGTTGTAGTTGTACTTTTAGTTGGTTTTTATTCTGGCCCATTTACCTTTCATCACTTCACTTTGTACTTAGTGTTTTACTTCCGCTTGTACTCTGTGGTGTTTGTTACTTTTATAAAGGCAATGCCTTCCCAGTTACCGGGAATTACGCCTTTGATGCTAGTCGCTAGCCCCTGACCTATGGAAGGTGGGCTTGGGGTAGTCATGGCACGGGCCCGAGGATGGGTCGTGACAGTCATTATCACTCCTATGTGGATACATGGGGTCCAAAAATCGACCCTAAGATGTACATGGTCGTTCATATCTCATCCAGTAGGATTTTGAAAAGTGTTCGGGTTGTTTAATATTATTATAATATTTTTTATCATTATTTACCATATTTACCATTTAAACATTGAAAATAAATTTATTATTAAAGTTACTATTCATAATGTCTAAAAAAGGGACATATTTACCAAATTTAAGCCTCATGATTCCAAATACAGAATCCATTATTCCAAATTTAAAACACAAAATATGGGGTAATTAAATTTAAATTAACATCTGTTGTCAAAACCAAAAAACTGGTTCTTAGAAGTAATAATTATCAAATGATTGAAATGTGTTTATGTCCAATTAAAATGTGAAATTACTTACAATAACCATCCTTTTATTAAATTAATAAAACATAATAAATTTCACATTATAACTAATTTAAAGGATAGTACAAATAAATAAATAAATTAGATGAAAAGGTAGTTTTAATTTAAAATACAGTATTTTTGACTATTCATTAAAAATAAACATTATTAGAAAAATAACAAAATTTCACCCAAATTAAAAATTTATTTCCTACTTCTAAACAAGAATTTTATTGTTTCCATTAAAACATATAAAATTTTCAGAAATAATATTTGTAAAGGGTTCTCCTTCAAAAGGCAGTAAAATTGCTTTTTAGAGATATACAACTTTTATCCGAAAAATTGAATTTTCTCTTATATAATATAAAAAATATATAAGATAAATTCAAAACATTACATTTAATATATAACACATATTATTCATTAAATAAAAATCCATAAAGAGTAGTATGATTTTATAAACACATTAATTCTCTTTTAAATAGGTTTATATGAAAACAAATCCGTTATTTTCAATTGGTTTTTATTTATATTTATAATAAATTTGGTAAATAATGAATCATTATTTCATCATATTTAAACCATATTTTCATAATTCATTTGATATTATTTCTTCCTTCCATTCCAACATCTACGCATTGACTACCTTTTAAAATATTATTATTATATTATTATATTTCCATATAACTCAACGTTGTATGCAATGTAAGATTCTATAGAAACCCATTATTGTGTATTGAGTGTGCTATCAGACAATGTGTCCCCTTTAACATAAAATTCATTTATTTTTCTTAAAAATTAATATATATGAACGAAATTTATTCTATAAATACTTATGACTTTACACTATTCCCCCTTTTGGAAATTGTTTCCTTGAAATTTTAAAATTAGCCTTAGAAATGTCATTGAAAATACCACATCAGAAAAAAATTCAATTTAACTATCACTTTAAAAGAAAGAATTATAATTAAAAAGGACACCCATGATAACACATACCAGGATTCCATGTAAGAAAACATTGATATGGAATAAAAACTAACACACATTGAATAATAGAGTGTTATAGATAACTTGATCAGAGAAAGTTAACCACTACAAAACCATAAATTTGTGGTTGGGTAAAATTCTAATGATTAAAGTAAGAGTATAAATTTTTTTATTTAATATCTTTTTTATAGATTTGAATAATTTTATTACTACCTAGAACAAGATCGTAATGAAATATACATATATAAAAATTATTGTTTCATCCTTTAATCAATTTCCCCTACACGTCATCTTTTTCTAAAAAACGAAGAGTATTAAAGTTGAATCAACATCTAGAGAATTACATATTCCAAAAAAGATTAAATATCTATTTTTCATGTCTTAAAATCTTAACAAGAACCAAAATAGTAATTGTAAAATAATATAATCACCAAAAATAATAATCCATTATGTAAATAAATAATACTCTTAATCTCCAAAATTTAATATACAAGACCCAAAGATCAACAAAGACAATTCAATAAAAAATTATCCTTAAAATTATTCAAAATAATCCAATCTAATATAGAATTCCGAAATTATGTAGGTTAGGATCACATAGATATCCCTAATAAATTGTCTCTCCAATTAACATCGACTAGTCTTAATGTTGCATACTTAAAAGAAATTAACATATTCACATGTTCTCAATGATAGTTTATTCATTTCCACAATCAACCCAAATCCCTATTTGTCTATAATAAAAACATTGATTCTTCCAAAATAATATTTCAACCATTAATCCACAGATGAAATCCGATAGTATTCTACTTTTTCTAGGCATATAGTGTTCCCAAAAGGGAAATTTTCTTGCAAAATAACATTTATCACATAATCACAAAATCATATTCCCTTAATAATGATATCCTTTTAATAAAACAAAAGTTCCTAATAACAACTTATTCTTCATCCATAAAATTTGTTAATCTATAGAGAATAAGTCATATTAACCAGGGATTTCATGTAGTCTTGTGGTAGGAAATGCACCCTTGTCATCCTTTGGTTGTGCGTTCAATTTCTATGACCTTTCCAAACATAAAGGGTTGTCACCCTTCCAGCGTTTTTCCATTTCCTAAAACTATATAATTCTTAAAACATTCCCAGAATGAGATAAAATCTTCAAATACAACCATAACATATTTTAACTTCAAAGGTTATATCATACCTCGCATTTTTCATCCCAAATATTAATAACCCTTAATTACCTAAATTTCAAGGATCACATACTCCCTAATGGTTCATTATAACATTATGCGCAAGAGAAAAGATAATTATTCATTAATTAACAATTTTATATTACAAACATAAGGGTTTATAATACTAGAAGTCTTCCAAGGAAATCCAGTGATTAATATATTTAAACATATCATCGTCCATATATCCAACATAACTCTTTAATTCCTAAAATGTAGACATATTAATCATCACAAATTCTCCATGATCCTATAACCATTTTTTCTAAATTCTTACATAATACTTCAATCCTATAAACAAAATCATGAATCATATGCTAAGATTAAATAATGTCAAAATATCAGATAAGAAATAATTCATACAATTTATAGGTCATTTTTAGTTTCCTCATCGACAATTGTAAAGGAATTAGGTATTAGTAATCATATATTTTTATGGTCTTGTTGATCTTATTATCTAACCTTATTCATAGGAAATCTATTTTCATAATGACCATGCACAACACTTTTAAAAAATTCTATTGATCCCTCATATAAAACTTATTTCCCTTTCCTAGAGTCAACTAAACACTACCTTTTTTCCATGGGAGGTTATTGCATTAGGATCTCCATTATAACATTTATAACATATTCCCGTCTCATTGAAGCATTTTCCTAGGTGTTTATTTCCACATCCTTAACACATCGGTTTTTTAATATACATACCTTTATGATTATTACCAAAACATCCATAGGGATTCATTTCTCGCATATATGATGCCTTAGAAAAATCATTGAGGATCAAGTGGTAAATCATGACTCTAGATAGTTTTTAATGAATAACCAAAAGAGTTCTCAATTCAAGTCCCATTTCATTTGGTTTCGTATTCAAAAAACCATCACAGTTTTCTTCATATCCATTGTTACACCGGTACCTGCTAGATCCAGCCATTTACATAAACCATAAAGGCCAGTGTTAGTATATCAGTAAATTCATCATACACTATCTAATGTTGAGGTTAAACACTAATATATAATTGTTCATGTTATCATAAAATCATTTATCTAAAATATATATGACTCTTTCTAATATGTTAACCACTTTTGTCATATAAAACATGTCATTTATTCTTAAATAACAACATAACCTCTAAAGGTATCTAAAACGACATCTGATATGAAATATAAGTACATATAATTAATCATTAAATAATTATAATTTATAGAGTTACAGAGAATTTGGCCATAACTATTAGATTACATCTAAAATATTGCTAAGTAGACACTTCTACTCTATCTAATTGTTCATAAAAATAAAACACATTAAATAAGAAATAATTCTTCTCCTAATATAAATACTCTTAAATTATTCCTTTCTCTTACCCTTTCTTATAACTTATGAAAAAAATTCAAAAACATGGGATGATCATAAAAAGATCAGTAAGGGATATAAAATAAGGAAAGAAAACATTAGTGCATGAAGACATACAAATCAAAGAAATCATAATTTCCAATCAGAACACATAATCTCTTTAATATAGTCATTGAAATCCTAATATTTATGAATAACACATATAAATAATAAATAAAAAAGGCATCGTGTGTCATCCATAGCATACATATATTGTATCTATCACAGCTACATAGGGAGGTATGTTAGGAATACCCATCATAGTATATTCCCTAAATATCATAGAAAAAACAATAACATTTACCTCTTACATGTTACCCAATGAAATGGAGATATATATCAGGATCACTTGCCCTTGTTTTATCAAAGAACCACTCATATATGTAATCAATTCCCATGAACCATAACATATTCATAACACATAAAATATGCATAATGGAAAGATAACATTTCCACTTTAGAATCACATTATATATCATTTCAAGATAAGAAAATAATCAATTCTTTTTAAAAACCATTTTCAATACCAAAATTTGTAAAAACTTTATATGGTATTTATTTTCATTTTAAAAACATTACAGCTTGTTATGGATTCCAAATATAAAATAACGCTCGCAGTGGCAGAAAGGTCGTTGTCACCGCATACGTTAAAATAACATTCCCTTCATCGTTTAGAAAAAAGCTTAATAAAACAAAATATTAATTTCAAAAACCATTTAATTAAATTAAAAAATAAAATTTACAATTATACACCTTATAAAATAAGTTCGTTTATAAACCATTGTTTTCCTCAATGAATGGAAATTTAGATAAAGTCCCTCACCTTTAGTCCAACTTGTCTCATTCATTATTTATATTCTTGAATAATAAACATAGGTAAATTTATACTTGATTCCAAACATTTTTGATATTTTTTATAAATTTTATATTACATCTCAACATTTTATAAAAATTAAATTATTATTTAATTTCATATCTGTCATTTTGTCGATATTCAGTACTTGACGCAGAAATGAACTTGTTTTGAAGTAAATTATCCATCTAGTCAAAAGTCCATCTCCACCAGCATATTATTCACGATTTATGTATCATATATATTTAGTATATATGTATTTATATCTAGTATATATGTATATATAATAGTTCATAATGTTTGGAGATAATAAATGAAATACACCGTTTATCGATACTGTAAGCCGTACGTACGCATGAATGGTACTTCCCTTTCTTTTTCATATTTATAGGAATGAAAACCAATTGATATATCAATATATTATTATTAAATTATAATATAATATTTTATATATGTTACATATGTTCTATAATTCAATCTTTTATATGTTCCATGTATGGAATGAATGAGTCATATAACATTAAGGGGGAAGTAATCCTCTCTTCCTCAAATGAAATTATTATTTTTACACATTATGGAAAGCATAAAATTATAATGTAAATGAAAACTAAAAAATAATATAGAAACTATAAATATAATATATATCATATATAACTACAATTACATCATAATGACCACCATGAGAGGTGGTAGGTGAAAATTGAACAATCATCATTTTGTGAGGCAGTAGTTTTCCGTACAAAAGACAATATGTTCGTATCCATTAGATGATGGTGTGTGTATGATTATTTCAAATAAAACTCATAAAAAACATAGTATATTTAGGATACTTGTTTTTTATGTAATAAAATAATAATAAGATCATAGGGTGTGGAGAAGGTAAATAAAGTAATGGAACTTGATAGAAGACATTACCTCAAAATCAGGTAACTTATTTTGATATGAGCCAAAAGGCATTCTGTAATTTCCATATTCCAATGTAAATACTTTTTGAAGGAAAGGAGGGATGTTGGTAGATTATTTGAGTAGAATTTGGAGGAGATAAGGGTCTTGAGTGGTGTGAGTAAGTGCTATAGGTGGTGGAATTTTATAAAAAGGAGGAGGGGCACTTTAAGAAGGTCTTGATATATTATTTTATTATGAATTTTTTTAAATGGTCTAAAACTACTTTATTTCAAAGAAATTATTTTTTTGGGTTGAAAACCTCTCAACCAATAGGTTTTAGAAAATATTCGGTTAAAAATTAACCTAAACTTTTAGCTTAAACCCTTAGATAAAAACATCTACTCTTACAATGTCCTCACCCATTTTCATAATATATGGTAACTATATTTATTGTAAAAATCCAACAGAATCATAATTTGATAATTAATGACATTTGTATCATTATATAAGTTATTTTTCCTAATCGTATAATGTTTTGTAATATTATGTCATTTAATTAAATAGTGTTTTTTAAACACATTTATGTATATTTTGACACTAAAAAGTAATTGAATTAATTTAAACTCATAACAACTTCATTATTTCGAAAAAAGGAGTTAAATATAAGATAATATTTTAATATAATCCAAAAATTCATGTGTGGAATCAAAATAATCAAATTTAATTTAATTTAATATTTATAATATCGTTTATTGAAATGAATTATTAGTGAAGCAATCACTGCATCATCAATGTGTCATAATATAATTAATTTATTTAACAACTAAAATTTATAAATTCATTTCCATTATATAGTAAATAATTTTACATTGATAATTCCTATTTATAGTATAATATATCACTTATATAATCCGATATAAAAATTTAGTTAGTAAAATATACATGTTAATGTTATATTTCTGTTTACTTCAAATTAATTCTTATAAAATGTTACTATCACTCCCAAGTGCATCTATGGGGTCCCAAAATCATCCGAAGGATGACCATAATGGGAAATTTCTCTTCCAATAGGATTAGGGCATGTCTTATGGTAGTTTAAAATAATTATAATATTATTTTGTACACTTAGTTACAAGATTTATCCTCTAACAATGATAAATAAAATAGTTACTAAAGATACTATTCATACTGTCCAAAAAATAAAAGGTTCCTATTTAAACAATTTGAACCTTATGATTCCAAATATGGAATAAATTTTTCCAAATTACAAACACATAAGTTTCAGTAAATAATTTAAAATCAGTTCCTATTTTCAAATCCAAAATGTGGGGTTTTAAGAATTAATAACTATAAAAAAGATTGAAATATGTTTATGTCCAATTATAATGTGAAATTTCTTCCAATGAAAATAATTGGATTAAATATTAAAAACATAATAAAATTATACTTTAAAACCAATTAAAAGGACAATCTAACTATATAAATAAATTATATGAAAAGTTAGTTTTGATTAAAAATATTGTATTTTCACTATTCCTTAAAAATGAACATTATCAGAAAAATACCAAATTTTAATCCAAAGTTAACATTGATGTCCCAATTATAAAGTATAATTTTATTTTCTTAAATAGAACATATAAAATTGACAAAAAATATATTTAAAAATGTTTCTCCTTCAAAAGGCGATCATTTTTAGGGAAATATTTATTTTACCTAAAAAAATTAATTTGTTCTTATATCATATCTAGAAAACATATTAGATGAATTTAAAACATTTAATTGAATATATAACATATATTATGCATTAAATAAATATCCAAAAAGTGGGATATGATTTTATAAACAAAATTATTCTCTTTTAAATAGGTTTTCATAAACACACATCCTTTATATTCAATTGTTTTTTTTTCTATTTATAATAAATTTGATAACCAATGAATAAGTATTTTATCCTGTGCAAACCATATTTTCAAAATTCAGTGGATTCTATTTATTCCAACTATTCCAATAGTTCGGTGTTAACTACCATTTAAAATAATAATAATAACAATATATTATTATTTTTTATTATAACTCAACGTTGTATTCAACGTAAGATTTTAGAGAATCCCATTTTTTCATGTTGAGTATGCTATAAGAAAATGTTTCCCATTAATGTTAAATTAATATTTAATTCATAAATATAAATAGATATAAAAATGTGTTATTATATAAATACATGCGTCATTACAACTGTAATTCAACAACACATCACTAACCCAAAAGCACATCCCGACTAACAATCACCTTGATTCCCCAAAAGCATGTCAAAACATACTCTCATCTTGATGCCCCAAAAGCGTTGAAAACCCCCCACACCACATCAAAACCACAAATCACCACTTGAAAAAAAACATCATAATCCATAAATGATCATTCAACGGATTTAACAGAAGGGACTTTATCACATTTCAATTTATTTGGGGGTGTTTTTACACAATATATAAATCCAGGAAAAACCATCGTATTAACTAAATATATGAGGTTAGTCAATTTACATTTAAGGGTGATGTCACAAGAAGTGAAGTTCCCAAAACTCATGGAAAAAAATTTAAAAAATACCCTATTATCCATGATTTTTTGTGGGGTATTTATTAAATACAATCACTATATCATAATAATATCAATGCTATTAATGATTGTGAATAATTCCCCCTTCCCCTTAAATTTCAATTAACCAATTAAATAATGATCATTATGTTAGTGGAAACTACCCTACGTCTAAAAAAATAGTAAAACCCTCCCACATGATATGAAAAATTTATAATTGATGGATTCCATTCGTCAAATAATCATTGATAAATTGACGTGCACTGTTGGTTCAACAATAAATATCCTCAATCCAAAACCACATATAAACCCATAGATTGACATAAAAATCACGGGTTATCTTGTAGAGGATCTCCAATGTAGAATGGAATAAATCAGATGAGAAATATATGAGAACTCACCATGAATCGACAAGGGGAATCCACTAGAACCAATGCATCGAAGAAGGTGGAATATGGCTAGAAGACCTTCTCAAGTCACCTAAGGTTCATCCAGAATAAGATATAGAATCTACGGATGAATGAACAGGGGTTTAGCTGAATGACCTACTTAAAACATAAAACCTGAAACTTTCAAAACATGTATCCTATTAACAACCTGAAATCCATAGGTTTCCCAAAAATTACTACTTCTGAAAAATTTCACATCACGTAAGAATTTATTTAAGTATATATCATGAACTAATTTAATGATGTGAAACCATTTCATGGGTTCCCCCAGAGCTATATACAGGCCATGACACTTTCATGATAAGAAATCCATAGACTATAAATTCACATTATCTACCCATTTCACAACATTAATTTCCTACAATAGCTAGGTTGAACCTCTAACCACCGAAAAAACACCCCAAACCTCCTCAAAATCACCTCCAATAACCATAATTGGCAACGTAACAGTTCAGGGAGGCATGATCTATTACATTAGATAACTCTAAAATTATTCTCTACCACGAGAATCCAAATCCACTCTTGGAAGGAAATGGTTTCCAACCAACCAAACCATGAGATATATCTCAAAGATCAATTTGCTCCTAAATGCTACCCCCAATACAATGCACCAATTGAAACACCCATGAAACACATTGTACAACCAAATCCTGGCTCCTTTCATATAACCACACCAAAATTGAACCTTCTCTACCACCACATTAACCAAACCACTAATTGATAAAACTAAAAAACCATGCATCCCCAAACACATGAATTAAATAATCACATCCTCCATTTAAAGATATTATCTTCTCTAGGTGGCACTAAGTTGTTCACACATGATTAATCCCATAACTGTATAATTCATCACAGTTAGGAATATGGAACTCCCCAATTCATATCTCAGTACTTTATCACACATTATAAATTAAAAAAATATTAGTTCTTGAAATAAAAAACTTGAATGAATAACATCACAAAAATAAAAATGAAAAATAATAAATCAAAATAGTTCTGGGTACAAGGCACACATCTACCTCTCTCACTTCTAATTACTATCCTATGGGCCACCATTACTAAATAACACACCATCCAATAGAATAGATCATCAATGAAACACATTATATTTGAGATAACAGATTTATAATGGAAGCTCCATAAATGTCATGTCATCCTAGATAACTAACTCCTTCATTCAATGACATGGGAGTCATCATAAAGAAACCAATAGAGCAGAGAGGTGTGGAAGACTTCATGGATCCCCTCTATCTTAGGAGGCAATGACAACATATACTACATCTTACTGAAAATCCCTATAACTCCAAAGGAACAAAAAATAATGGGATAATTCTTAATCTCCCTAACAATCCTCCACTCCCTATATCAATGGGAAACCAACAAGAACACATATTACCCAACCACGAACTCTAATTGCCTCCTCCTATAATGACAATAATGCTTCTCACAGTTATGTGGTTTATTTATCTTGTCTCAATCCAAATAGGCCGTTTATATCATGCTCTACACCATAGATGGATGTGTGATAGCTGTTATAATAAGAAATATCAACAAATGTAAATTTTTGTTCCCATGTTCCACTGATGTCTAAGATAAAATCCAGTAAAATATACTATAATGTCTACATGGTCTGCCCCATCTACCCATATTTCTATTTGTGGAATGTAGTGTTAGGGTATAACTAAGTTCCAAAATCATGGAGTAATCCCCTCCGGACACATGAGAAAATTGTGCATCCTGAACTGTAAAAATGGAAATCGAAACACCATGTAAATTCCCAACCTAATCCACATAACTCTTATCCAAATCATATAATACACATTACTCTTACATTTATAATAAGTGGGATAATTTCATCAAATAATCTGTGATCACCAATATAGAATCACAACCTCCCTATGCATGGGGTAACACTGTGATGATATCCATCAAAATTTCATCCCATTCATACTCAGGAACATCAAAAGGATTCAATAAACCACTAAGGACACAATTCTTTGACTTTATTTATTGTCAAACCAAACACATCACCACAAAATCTTACACCACCTCTTTCATCCCAACTCACAAAAACTACACCCTCAAGCCATAATACAACTTGTAAACACTTGGGTGTACTGATAAATTCAGGCAATGAAACTAAAAAATGACTCCCTCGTGATTCACTATCTTAAAACCTTATTTTGAAACATCGTCCCCGTCCAACCATCTATCTATAGAATCACCATGTCCAGAATGATCATGCATCGCATATACATCTATGTCTCCCCAATGAGACTCATCAATATTCAACATCATAGAAAACTACAATATCATTTGAAACATATAAAATCTACCATCAACCACCCTTGAATATAAGTGGAAGGGCATCAACTCATCTATCTCTCTCCAATCATCTATGGGATACTAAAAAACACCCTTCCATGAATTTTTGATCTAAGTGCTGGAAAAAACATCTTTTTTCTGAGGTAAATGATATCTCAAAATACTAATATTGAGGATAATCCATCCACTTCATCTTCAAAAAAATATATCATGATGGGAAGCATATAACTAAAATAATTATGATATGAATAGACCAAAAATCACTCCCCAATTAGTTAATGTTTCCACTACATCAATGAATACACAAATGTTGTCAGTTTCAGATCATGGGTGTAATATTTATGTGTTTGGGGATGAAAATTACATGATCAATTAGAGATCACTACCCTATCCCGAATCAAAATTCATCCCAATCCTATATGTTAAGTGTCACAAAACACCTCAAACAATACATCCTACTCATGGAACAAAATCACTATATAAAAACTCAATTCCCATTGAAGTAACCAAACAATAATTTGATTGAACATTCCAAAAAATATGATTCATTAATAATCAATGATATAAATGGAGAAAAATTGAGATAAATAGATCAAAAACCTTATATAATATTCTGTAATACTAGGAAAACTATGAAGCTATGGATGGGTATTAGGTGACTCCCAAGAAACAGTATACTCAACCTTCGATGGGTCCTATACCACACCCTATTGAGACCCCACATGTTTGAAGAAATTCACATATTCTGTAAAAAACATAAACATTTAGAATATTCCAAAGTTATGGGGTCACCTAATAATAATCAAGAAAACTCTAATATGATCGGTAAGCTCCTCCTCTAACATCGAGTAGATAAAAATATAACTGAGGAACCTTATAATGATCTGTTCTATGAAGTCATAGATCATGGAATTCATGAGTTCCAAGAATATGGATGGTGTGTTTGTGACACCAAACAACCTTACTAAAAAATAAAAGATCACATAACTACATCTGAAAGAAGTCTACAAGAAATCACCCTCCTTCACCCTAAAATAGTGATATCCAGACCACAAGTAGATAATAGAATATCAATTTACCCCTCTCAGATAGTCTAAAATAACATCAATTTAAATCCATTTCTCCCACATCTTAGAGCATTCCTTGCATTAAGGATCCATCCAAATTAGATAAGCATCATGTTTCAAGTCTATCTAGACGTCAACATCACATCGAGGGTGTAACATCACGACAACCTCAAAAAACACCAAATATCCCCCCAACAACCATAGGTATCCCCACTATCCCAGTGACCAGTCATTCCAAAAACAACTCATCCATCAATAAAATAAGAGGCTCCTCATGTCTACTTCCCACCTAAAAATCTTTCTCATCATCAAAAACCACATGATGTTTATCCAAATATGAGAACTAGAATATCCTCCAAAAGAATTTGATGATATCATGTATAGAGTACAACCAATTGATTCTTTTGATTCCATTTTATGGATTCATCTGTAGTAATAAAAGATCCTTATGGTTCTGATGTGCCCCATAATTATTCTACACCCCTAGATCACTTCAAACAAGCTGGTATGGCCTGCGATTGGCATAGTCAACACCACAAGAATGAGAATCCTCCCTATGTCATGTCCTAGAGAACATACTAGAGTGGGTGCAACAAAGGTGTGAAAATATATTAAATAAAACACGTAATAAAAAATAGTAGATGATGAACTACGCATACCTTGAAAAATCTCTAGGCAATCTAGAGTTTTTGCTTCCATTCAATGAAACTAGGAATTCACAATTCCTCAACCTCCCTGTTGATGACCAAACCCATGACCACGGGCATGTAGAGGTCCATAAAAATAATGGATTTCCTAAGGTCAGCCCCTACCAGCTATATATCCCCTCAATGGAGTATAACCCTACATCGCTCTACTGTTTAAATAGTCTCACTAGAAAATGCTACTATGAGTGGATTTGATCTTAACAACCTCCACCAAACTGAGATCGAATAATCATTGGGAATTGATTTTTACGAAGGAAATGAACCCAAAATAAAAATCAAACTAGGATAATATCAATATGAAATGAAAAGAAATCTTAGGCCAAAGAAGGCTGGAGGAGAATATACTAACAAGCATTCCACATAGATCAAAACCAGGATGGTTATCATACTAGAGACCTTCCGCTGAGAAACATACTCCTTATGGAACCCTATTGATTCCCTCTCATAGTAAACATCATCACGATTGAAACCTATTTATCACCTACACCTTATTATGAACCACTAGATATATTGGAAATGAAAAATGATTAATTTTATATTGGATATAAGGACGATGTGCCTCCTCAAGATGTCTCACATGAGACTATTTATATTGAGAAGATGTGAGGAAAAACAAAGAAGGACCATGGAAATGACTCCCAAATCCCACACTAACTTACTCCCCTTTTGGAGGGAATAAAGATCACGCCTCTACTCTGACTTCATGTAGAGGAAAGAAACTATTTGTAGTACTCTTATTAAAATTTGAACCATGAAACCTATACGTCCTTCCTCTCACCAAATATAACATCCACCCTCAAACGCTCAACTCCCTGCATATAACTAACTTTTAAAGGGGCCTAGTATCTCATTGGGGACCAGATGGAATAGAAAGAAAACATGAGATCCTTCATCCATCTCTCTGTATCCAAATCTAAAACACATTCCTCATAATTCCCCAAATCCTAATTTTGAAAATTCTGCAATACCCTATAGAAAGCATCATCTGGTTTAACTCTACGAGGATCAACCATATCATCCATAAAAACATCATCTTCTTGATTCACATGTAGATGACATCCATGAGTGATGGGTGAATGAAAAATAAGAATTTACTAAGTTTGATGGTAAGTAAATTTATATAGATTTATTTTAATTCACTTCATTAATTTTTAACACCCTAAAAATCTAAATCCAATAAGAACACTAGTCTTCATGATAATTATACCTCTCCTATGATTATTCTAAAAAAATAGGTCAACTGTACTATGTCATTCTATAACCCAAGATTCTATGCAGTAGAACACATGGGGACCTAATATCTTGTTTCATAGATGGTTTACATTGTTTCTTTCACAAACAAATATAAACTAGAACTATTGCCATAAAACCCCCATGCAATCCTAATTCTCCTAACTCCAAACTTCTTGGTTTCACTTAACCGTCATCCTTTGAAACCAATCTACCATGACCCCCTCCATCCAATGATTCTTAAATAATGGAAAAGAGAGAATGACCCCCACGTCCCACCTTCATTATTCCCTATGTTGGAAACTAGAACCTATTGTATAAAACTCTAATGAAATGGGAGGCATTACCCCCTATAAGAATATAAAATTGGTAGATATGTGTAATCATTCAACTGAAACTCCCTGACGTAATATCAAAATAAACCAAAACCATCCCATTGTGAATATACAAATAAAATATATACTGATACAATTCCCCAAATTTAAATACCAAAAATAAAATTTAAAACAGAAACACAAAAACTATATAAAAATTTTTGAGCTAGTATTATCCAGAACAATATATGTTATCCTCCGAGAAACCTGAAAATCAATTTATATAAGAAGGGTGAAAAGTATTATACATAGAAGGATAACCAAAGACTCTCAATCACATGTCATTGAAACATACTAATGCACCAATGGGAGAACAAAATAACCAATAAAACCAAAATAGGTCAACTGTCCATTCCAACCCCACTAAGGATCACTCAACCAATAATACAAGCCATTTTTAATAACATAATAAAAATAAAATTGATATAGGGAACCCCTCACTTCATTCCCACTGATTTACCACTCTCACGACCCAACATAATATGTGCTTAAACTCCCATCTCTTATGGATAACACAAACCAAATCCCTATAAATATGGTCACATTACATTACACTCAAACATACATCATCCACCACCCCATAGAAGGACCTCACCCCATCTCTCCCAAATAAACATGGGTCATCACATCAAAACCACTTCTATAATTTTAATTTTTACAGTAACAAAAATAATAAGGAAATAGACTTCATGAACTCCTCCAACAATGAATAACCCCTATCATAATCCATTCCACAGCACGATCATATCACACTCACCTAAAGACTCTTAGGATATAACATTGTTTACTAACAGTCCTACAACTATCCCAACATGTGAATATATACTCACTTTGAAGAGAGAGAGTGGGGGAGAGTGGGAATCCATCCATCAATCCTCTTCAACATGATATTTGAAAAATCACCCTCCATATGCCAATATAGGTGTTATAACATAGTTCTCAACATGATTTTGGTGCATTTAGAAATCAATGGGAATATATAAAAATATAAATATAACCATACAAAATCCCAACCAATTGGTTCACAAGAAAACACTAACAAAATAAAAAAAATATCCCCTTTTTCTACCACCAGTATATTCATAACACCCGACAAACCACATGGTAAGTGTCATACAACCAACAAATCCAATTATACATCCCCTTCATTTCATTATTTACCAATAACAACAATTGAACACACAAAACCTCATTTTATTATTCATTAGTAAGTTACATACCATTATCCTAAAGAACCACAACCAGTTTAATCATTATTAAATAATAATTCCATAAATATCTATTCATCTGTCAAAATAAAACAAGGACTCATGAGATTGTTCTCGTCCACATCATACCATAACCATTCCACATTAAAAGAAAGGTAAAACATTCCATCATCTCACCACCCCAAAATCATGATAAAAAACTGTTACCTCACCCCTGAATGCAAGACCAAACAAACAAAAACCTCATCGCCCCATAATAAAAGCAAAATAAACTATCACCCCGACTCCCCAAAAGTAAGAAAAAACTAATTTTCGCCTCACCACACCAAATTTATAGCCAAAATAACCATCACCTCACCACCAAAAAGAACATATAAACAACCCATAAATCACTGCACAATACATCAAAACCATGAATGGTTATCTCATAGAATATTCACACATGACAACCCATCAATGGACATTTCATATATTTAACAAAGGGGATCTTATCACATTTCATTTTATTTTAGATGTGTTATCAAACAAGAAAAAAACCCTGGGAAACCATTCAATTAGAAATATATACGTGGTTATCAAATTTCAAATTTAGGAACATGTTACAATAAGTGGGATTCCCAAAAGTAATGTAAAATCAATGAACCCCCCCAAACTATATTTTATAGTTGGGATTTTCTCCAATACAATCCCAATATCATTATAATATCAAAGCTCTAAAATCATGATAATAGTTCAAAATTACCATTAAATTTGAATTAACATATTATGTTATGTTGGTTAGGCCAACAAAAACCATACCCCATAGATAAAAAAGATTAAACCCCTCCTTCATGATACTGAAGTGATATAAATGGGGGATTTCATAACTCAAATATTTTTTTCTAACTTGATGTGCACGATATGGTGAAAAATAAATGCCTTATGACAAAAAATTCATAAAACCTCATGGATCGAACTACACTACATCAAAGGAAATAAAAAAACAACCCATACCACAACTCAAACCAATACTTCACCACTATAGTGGATCTCCAAATAGTTACTGAAGGAAACCCATGAAAAATATGGGAGAACTCATAATTTATCATGAACTAGAATACACCAGGACGAATAGATTGATTAAGGAGGAATGGGGCTTGAATATCTCCTCATTAAACAAAGAATACATAAAAAATTAGTTAGAAAACCCATGCATGAATGCGGATGGGTTTAGATGAAAAAAATATTTAAAACCTGGATCTCGACTCTTTCACATTTTGTAACCCATTCTTGATAAGAAATCCATGGGTTTACACAAAATTTTAACATTTTAAAAAATTAATGTCACCTCATCCATTATTTAATTACACATCATGAATTAATTTCATGATGTGAATTTGTTTTATGAATTACCCCTCATCCATATACAAGTCATGAAATATATAGACAACACAAGCACTAAACCACTATTTCGCATGGCATACACCAATCAGAATATTAATTTCCACTATAGCTCAGATACATCTCCCACCACTAATGAAAATTATCAAGTCTCCTATGCAACAACCCCAACAACAGAAACAGAAAAAGTAATAGGATGTGATTTTTGGGGATGTTACATCTAATAATTTTGGAAATATCTAACCATTCCATTACTTTATACTTCCCTTAAGGGATGTTTCTAACCCAGTGTAAAATATATTATCAAAAAATTATTCTCAATATGAATTAAATCTAAAACGCGATGAACCAAAATATTTATCCAATATATAAGGTCCCAACAAAAATATTGCATTACCAAATTATGATATCTTACATAACCATATAATTTGTTTCATTTATGGTTGGTCCAAATGTAATGGGACATAAAGAAAATATGATATATTTTACCTAAATACATGAGTTCATGGTTGGAGGTTCATCTCATTAAATTATAAATTTTTTAAAATTATTTTTATTCATTCCAAATTGGTTATCGATAAGAAGAAATCTCTCATGAAATTCAAAATCACTAGTCGTTATCCCATTACCTATCATAAATGTTTTTTTAAATATACTTCATTGAAATTATTTTAGAACATGCATAGAAAAAATATATAACATACCACATTCTGAAAATTCATTGATCATCAACATTATTTAATCAATTAGTTTAAAATTAGGATCTATAACTATATCAAATCTAGTTACACCATTGTTCTATAAAGATAATAACTCATCAATTAGTGGATACAAGTAAACAATGATATTCTTATTTTGATGTCCAGTAATTAATAGCACCTATTATATATATATGTTTCCTTCATTATTATCCAAGGTGTTTGTATAGAGTAATGAAAATTGGATAATAATAATATTGAATGTCATAAGCACGGAATGGACAAAACCCATTAGTAGAAATACCAAACAGTGTTTTATAATGTTTTGAAGAAAAAAGATTCATCTAATCAATATTTTCTACGAATAACTATAACATGGATGATTTATGATTTTACTAATAGAAATAATTGATTTATTCCATTCCATCAATGAACTTGTGTTGTGAGAAATAAATAAATTCTATATATAATGTGTAACTAGAAAATAATGCATCTCTTGCATAGGAAATATGTATTTTTTAATGAAAATTTATACCTTGTTTATCAACATTTTATAAAATTAACCAATTATTCATAATAACCAAAATATAAGAAGAAATCATTTGAACATGCATGGATTTTTTGATTACTAATACCCAAATTAGGCACCAACAACTCACATTAATTGAAACTTGTAGGTAATGTATTTCCATCAAGAAAAAACCATATAACCAAATATAATATTTGATTGAGGAAACAATTTAACATTATAAAATGTAATTTAATAGCCAAAAACTTTGTAACATCTCTATCTTTTATCATCAAACGTACCATATATAAGGCCTCCTTGGAAAATTTCAATAAATTGTAAAATAGAAAAGGAACATATTCGAGATTTTCTAAATTGTTCTTAGTTGTTGTTTCCAAAATAGATGAGATTGTGGCCACCTGTACTGAATTATGAAATGTTTTATCCCAAACCAAGAAAATTGTATTCTCCATTGTATTTTATTAACATTGTTGATATGATAGATTATTATCTATCCAAACACCAAAATGAAGTAGGTGAAGTCTAACATTGTCAAAATTTTGAAACTCCTAAGATAAAATTTATTAAATGGAAATTTAATTATTCCTTCAAAACAAATTCTAAATTTGATTATGTAAATGATATATATTTATTGGCACCATCAATATAGACAATATTTATACCAAATTAGTTGGGATTTTTTTGATGATTTACCCAGTCATGATCTCTTAATAAAAGTAATGTCTACTTTTTGAATCATTAATAATGTATAAAAACATTTAAAAAAGAATAATAATTACTCATTGTGATTAATTACAAGTTATTATGAAATAATAGTTATTTATAATTGGTATTTCATACATATAATTTATAAAAATTATTAAAAATTATCATAATTTACTATCATTTACAAACTCTTCATAATATTTTATGATTACTACTATCATTTACTAATTATTAATAATATTGAATAATTATTTATTAATTATGAAAAATTATGTAATGATTAATATTAGATGTTTTAATTAATAATACATTTATATGTATTATTGTGAATTTCTTATAGTTTTTATTATTTTTTATATTATTTTAAAGGAATGAAAATAATTAGTAATTGCTTCAAATATTTGGGTTTTTTTACTAATTTTTAAAATTCTTTTTTAATTAATACTATTAATTTATTAATTATAACTTATCTTTTAATAAATATTACAACTTTTAATAATAACTATTATTTCATAATTTTTTCTTTTATAATTTAAATCAAATTATTATAATTTCATAAAATTTAAAAATTGATAATAATTTTTTTTACTAACAAAATATTTACTATTTATTAATTATATTGACTAAATATTTATTTATTATTATAAATTATTTAATTATTATTTCTTATTATTTAAATTTCTACGATTTTTGAAAATATTTATAATTTTTATGAGTTTATAAAATTGCTTGAATCTTTTATATTTTTTACAAGGAATTAATTTTTTTTAATAATTATAATTACAAATATTTATAAAATATTTATTATTTTGAATTATAATTATTTTATAAAACTATTTTATAAACATTTATTATCAAAAAATTATAATAAATAATGTTTTGTTAAAACTTATTCCTGAAATTTATTTTCTCCTCATTTTTAAAAAATTCTCATTTCCTATTTAATTAATGCATTATATATATATTACATAGTTTCTTAATCAATTTTTTTTTCATCAAATTTAATTTTACACATTTTTTTCAAATATACATATCAAATCTATAAACATACATTCATACATATATACATAGAGTTATATATATATATACATATAAGGTTTTTTTTGATGTTTATATATATATATATATTCACATATATATATATGTATTAAAAAAATTATTAATAATGTTCATTTTAACAATTTTTTTAGAAAAATATATATTTTAAAACTATATATATACATACATACATATATATGTATGTATGTATATCAAAAATCATTTTTTTATGTTTCCATATTTATATTCAAATGGTAATATACATATGTACATATATAATCATATAGATATATATATATCAAAAACCATACACAATTTGTAACTATTATATATGTCTATTGACTTGTTAATATACATACGTACATATATAAAAATTTATATAAAAAAAGATTTCATTTTTTAAACGTTAATAAAAGTATATTCACAAGGTAACACACAGCCACACACTTATATATATTTCATGATTTCATAATAAATAAAAAAATTAAAATTTATACTGGAACCTTTTTAAAAAAATATACATATAAAATAAATATATGCATAGATAAAAACATACTTATATTCGTACATATATACCTATATATATATAGTATGACACTTTTTTGAATGTTTATGTTTGTATATTCTCATGTTTATATATATATAAATATATAAAAAAATTACATAATATATATTTAAATGAATTTTTATAAAATGAAATTAAGTCATAGTATTACAATAAAACAAGTATTAACATTAGTTATATAATTATGTATTATTAGAATTCATCAAAAATCATATAACCATAAGAATGCATTACAATTGACCAAATAGAATATTTATTTAAACTTTTTCAATATGAGATATCTTTAAATAATTAGTATAATCAACATATCTTTAATAATAATATAAAATAATTTAACTACAATAACCTAAAATACAAAATAGAGAAATCTACTAAATTTGAAGATTAAAAAATGAATAAAATAAATAAAATCAACTGGATTAACTCATGTAGATCCGATGGACACCAAAATAAGTAATATGAAATTTTTATTGTCCCTAAATACCAAGTAAATTATAAAAATTGTATAAATTTCTTAACCTTGTAGTTTCAGAAACTAATTCATGTAATATTAAAGGAAAAAATAGGAAAAAGAAAAAAATAAGAGACAATATGAGTTCGTACCAAAATGATTCAAACCCATGTCTGTAAAAAAACCTTGTCAAACCATGGATTTTAGAGGCGGAAAACCATCAATAGTACATGGAACATAGAGGAATAGGATAAGTGAGGAGGGGGAGTGGGATGAATATGGGAGTTTGTGTGTTTTTATTTATTATTAATCATGA
The DNA here is from genome assembly GCA_963277665.1 of Viscum album. Classification (NCBI taxonomy): domain Eukaryota; kingdom Viridiplantae; phylum Streptophyta; class Magnoliopsida; order Santalales; family Viscaceae; genus Viscum; species Viscum album. Next base: position 1,956,698,004 of record OY728125.1, read on the forward strand.
TGGGTTAATAGTGACAAAATTCATTCCATTAAGAATGTTAATTTTCATTAATATTTCATGCACTATACATTATTAACAATTAAAAAAATTATGATGTGGGGTGGATAATAAAAAAAATATAAAAATAGGCATCTATTAAAAATCACAAACAATATTGTCATATGATGGCGCATAGTCACACCAAATTTATTGACATCACACCTTATTTTTTATCACAAATAATAGGTATTTGTGATGTAAAATTATTTCTGTCTAAATTCCACATTATATAGACTTATTTTTTCCATAGACCCTCTGTATATTAATTAATACATCTAAGAGACCCTTATTTGTAGTGATTCTTCCTCAAATAATATAATTTTATTCCTCAACATCCGATTCTGTGATTGAAAAAGCATAACCCATCTCTCGTGACCTCTATTGGGGTTGATGACAGTTTCCCACCATTATATTCTGATTTGGAAATTTATTAAGGTATTCTCCATACTCCCCTCTCATCAATGATTACACAACAAAATTCACTAGCATCATTATTCCTTTTCTATTAGTGTTTAGATGTTTAATCTTAACATTGGCATTATACCTTTTAACAATGTGGACATATCTTCCACACTTATAGTACTTTCTACTTACTTGCAAAAAAATACACAAATTCTTTTTCCCACATTTGTTTCAGATGGGATGGGGTTCTATCATCAAATTCAGATTTATTCCAATATTTTACTCAATCGCTCTCTTCATGAAATCATTTCCATGAGTCTGCTATGATTCTTTGACCTCTATTTCAACATTGAGAGAATATCATACTATTTTCATGAACCAAATCATTTTTCTATCCAACTCGACACCCACATCATGTCAGGGCATAGCCCGAAGGGAATTATTGATCCCTATGGGTCAAAAACTAGTGCCTAGGAATCAAGTATCATAATTGAAAATGGTTTCACCCATGAAAATCTACTATCATCCATACACAAGATATCATATCAATCATAACATATAACAATAATATGATAACCAATAGAATCAATGAAATTATGTGTTAAACAATTAAATTTTAAATCTAAACCAAAATAACCCAAAAGGGGGATGGGATTATCTTGATAGAAAAATAATAATACAACATGTGGGTCGACACCCTCATTCCACTACCACCAACACTAGTCCAAAGGGATCAACAAGAACATTGAACCATCATCACCCCCAAAAACGTCTTAAATTTAATTTATTCTTAAAAAATAATATCTACATAAAATTGAACGTGTATATAATATGGGATCTTAGTTTCCTAATAGGATTCCACCAGATGATTTTATAAATAGCTATCAAAGGACAACTAAACATGCTTATTTTTTAAAAAGGAAACAATTAAATCGATAACATGCTCAATTATAAAGATAATGAGTATTGTAAACTAATGATTATTACTTTGAAACCATGGGAAATCTCTATTTTTATTGGGTTAGTGGGGATCTAGGATCCCCATACACTTAGTGATCAATCATGGACATAAATATTCATATCATTCTCGAGAAATCTATCCTCCATCATAAATGTTTAGTAAGTATTGTATCGTGAACCAGCTAGGTAAGGCAGGTCATGCCCAACATACTTATACATATCCTTCCACCTATATAACTAAGATTCAATGCTTTTACCCCCTTCTAAAACATAAATCCCTTTTTCAAACAAGCCAATCCATAAAAAAATAACACCTGGAATTAATAAGGCGGTATATCCTCGTTCAAACCATAGATACACCAATAGTTCCAAATAATTCATTTTCACTCACAAAAAAATAAAAAATAATTTAGAAGCATGAAATAATTTCTATATGATGAAATAATATCTATAAATTCAACCACCTGTATATTCCATTGAAATATTATAAAATCCTATTTGAAGTCACAAGCCTCCCCCATAAGAGATCCTATAAAGGAAATACCCCAAAAGACAAACAATATTCAACCAACATAAGAGATATTGGAATCAACCCAGATTCCAACCCTTCATGTATATAAGATAAATCATAAGGAATGATAGAAGAGACAAAAAAAGATAATAAAGAAGGATAGAAGGAACTTACATGAATCTCTCCTAGAGATTCAAATCTAACATCTCCCAAATAATTATAGAAAAATGGATTGGGGGAGGAGAGGTAACGTTTAATAGGTTAGAGGGGATATCATTGGGTGAGAAAGTGGGTTAATGTCATAAAATATAAGGAGGGGAGTATTAGATTTAAAAAAAATTAATGATTTGGATGGCCACATAGTTTGGATGCATGGGCTTCCAAACCACTCATCAGCCATGTGGCACCTCTCTCCAAGAGTAAAATCAGCTACTCTATTTACCTTGAGTGGGTTCACTCCCATGCATATGGTCAAGAATCCTATATTGTTTCACTAACATGGGCGCTTGGATTTCAATATTCTAGTATATAGTTTCTTCTAACCATGTAAAAATCATTCTCCTCCTTGTATTTGAACTAAAAAATAGATATTTTTCATGATAACAACTAGTTATTTCAAGGAATAATGGTTATACACAAAATAAATGACAAATACATCACTAGAACACCATTTATGTGAGTATTCTACCACCATGAAAAAATTCTTCCCTATAAAAGTAAATCTAAATTCTTTTCAAAGAATAAATGAGGATAATACTCCTCCGCCAATGATTTATGTGCCCATGTATAATTATAATCATTTTCATGCATTTAAAGGTCCTAGATTAATGGTATTGATTTCCCCAAATGAAAATTATATTGGGAGACCACAATAAAAATAAATTTATCAAACATTTTCAAATCAGATTCCTTCTCCTAATATTTCATGTTCATCGCATGAGATGGGTTCAGGCTATACTTATTGAATTCTGAGACATGGAACATGTCATTGACTGATGTTAACTAGGACAATAAAGCTAATTGGTATGTCACATTACCAAATATTTCATTAAAATAAAAATTAATTACATGCCTTAGTGTAAGACACCCCCTACGTACTAAGAAGACAATGTCCCAGTGGATGTTTTTCCTTTGGAAACACACAATGACCCATTGAAAACTCTAAGGCACTATGCCTCTATCCAATAGACGATTTATAGCAACTTTGAACTATGAAAAACAAGTATTTGATGAACCAAAAATTATCAGAGGTATCCCTCACAAGAATCCATCCCAATAAATAAGTCTAACTGACCTCATCCAACACATAAGAGAATGATATGGATCACCATACCATTATTCAAACGAATATGTTTTTATAAAGGATTGGTAAATATTATTATAAGAAAATTCCACCAATACTAGATGGTTATCCCACGAGCCTTGGAATTTGAGCACACACACAAGGAGAATATACGACTCATGAATTAAATATTACACAATCTTGAGTTATGTCATTAATTCACATTAAATATCTTTATAGGTATTGAGTTTTTGAGAATTAAGTCATAAATCATAAATAAAAACTTAAATATTACAAGTAGAAACTTCTACTCAAAATCCATTTTTTATAAAACAGAAACTATTTTTAAAAAACATTATATCATTTCATGTTTTAATAGCACAACTTATCCTTCATCCCATTATTGAATCTGTTCTACTTTAAGTCTTGTGAAAAAATATTTAAAAACATCGAAATAGCATAAAAAGATCAGTAATGGATACATGAAGATGGAAAATTATTAGTCTTGGAAATCATGAGAACCATAAATTCTTTATCCTAAAGTAATACTTCTCACCTTGAAGAAGTAGTAAATATACTTCACGGAATATAATCTCATGTTTACCCTTTTTTAACCAAACTGTTTCCATAAATCTTATATAAAGCATCCTAAAACTTATAATGGTAACTTGGTACATAAACATACAAGAATTGAAAAACCATATGGTTGACTTCCACACATATCACTAAATGGAATTGATATATGGCAGACATCCAAACCCAATGCATTGGTGGTCATAACTTAACCACCCAACCTTGGTTTATCATAGAACCAACCAAATTTGGTTTATCATGTAACCACCCATCATTGTTTTATCTTATTGCCACCAGTCAAATGTCCAAGACCTTTAAATAATCATAAGAGATAAAATATTTCAATTATCAATACATCACTAATAAAAAAAAGTGATCAGACGAAATCAATTCAAGATATCGAAATTTTAAATCCACATTCAAAACTATTTTCATTGCCAAAACACAAAAATATGGAATAAGTAATTTCTGTTCCTTTGAAAATATAAATGCTTATAGAAGAAGAAAAATTTCAAATAATGGTTACAGCGACACCGAAGCTATTATCACCACATACATTAAAGACATTTCTTTTTGTCATTTATTTAAACACTTAATAGAAAAAAGATTCCATTTTAATGCAATTATAAGGCAAATGTATTTGTTATACACCTTATAAAAGAAGGTGCTGCATACAATTAAAAATATGTCTCAATAAAAGGAGATTGAGATGAAGTCCATAACAGTGATTGTATCATTATATTTTGGATAAATCAGTATCGTAATTATGTGTGAAAATATAAATACACTCAATATAAATGGATATTAAGTTTAAAACAATTAAAGTTCAGTCACACATATTCTAAAAAAACTATTGACATTGATATTTATCTCAATTAATGGAGATTGAGTTAAGGTTTCTTTTACAAAGTTAGTATAAATGACATAAGAATTAAAAAATCAGGAGAATATATGCATCAATTGTATATCCACACAATGGTAAGTGGAAATTAAAACATAAATAAATAAACAGTGATTCTACATATAATCCTGGCATAATGTAATCAATGATGTATGTGTGAACCCCAATGTGTGGAAATTGAGTTTAGAAATTTTCTTACCTTGAGTCCAAATCCTCATGTATGTTCATTGTTATTCATGAATAGTAAACATAAGTTACATTAAAATTGTTTTATAATGGTTTTCATGTTTATTATCCCTTTTATATAACATATTTCCATGTTATAATAATTACATATTTATTTTAGCTTATACCGGTCTTTTAGACAATATACGGTACTTGAGTCAAAAATGAACGCGTTTTGATGTAAACTGTCCATGTAGTCAAAAGTACATCATGTAAATAATTATATTCATGATTTAGAAATCACATATATCTAGTATATATGTTTTTATTATGTCCATAATATTAGAGAGAAGAAATTAAATGCACTATTCATCGAGACGATAGGTTGTACATACACATGAATGCTATTTTAATTTCTTTGTCATATTAATGGAATGAAAAATAAATGATAAATAATTATATTGTAATTAAATTATAATATCTATATTATATAGTTTACATTTTTTCATTAATTCCATCATTTACATGTACCAAGTATGGCATGAACGAGCCATATCAAATTGAGTGGGCAGTAGTCCGCACATCCTCAAATACAATTATCATATTTATACATTATGGAATACATAAATTTTTTTTGTAAATAAATATAATCAAAGAATAGATAAAATAAAATAAAATATATATCATATATAAATATAGAGATATAATAATGGCCACCATGAAAGGTTGCAGGAGAAAATTGAACAATCATAATTTCGTGAATCATTAGTACGCTGTAAACAGAAAAAATATGTTCATCTGCATTAGATAGAGGTGTGTGTATGTGCAGTTCTAATCCATCTCATAAAAAAATCCTAGTATATTTATTATACTGTTTTTATGTAAAATTATAACAATAAGATCATAGGTATTGGATAAGCAATATAAATGAAATGATCCAGAGTGAAGACGCTACTTCTAAATCAGGTAACTCATTTTGATTTGAGCCAAAAGGCTATCTTGAATTGCCATATGCTAATGATAAGGCATCAATGTGGAAGTTATGGATGTTTTGAGATTATTCAAGATTAATTTGGATGAGCCATGTGGCATTATAGGTTTGATTAAGTGGGTTGAATGGTGGCCTTTTATAAGATGGGGGGAACATTAGGAATGTACGAAAATATTATTTTATTATAAATTCTTTTTAAAATTATAATAGTTAAAAAGTGATATAATTCGATAATAATATTATTAGGGATCTAAATAAAATCAAAAAATAGGTTTTATACAAGTTTAGGTTACAGAAGTAACATAATCGTTTGCCTTTAACTCATAATAAAAACATTAACTCTTACAATGTCTTCTTGTATTTACATAATTTATGGTTACTATAGATACTATAAAAAAAATATAGAATCGAAGGTGGATCCTTAATGTCATTTTTAACATTATATATGTCATTTTTCGGAATTATATATTTTTATTTCTATTATATCATTGAAGAAAATAATACTTATTTTAAAAACACAATTATTTCAATTTTGAAATTATTTAATAATTGATTTTTTAAAGTCATAACAACATGATTCCTTCAAACCAAATTCATTGAATCAATAGTAACATGTAAATTTAATCTAAAAAATAATTTTATGCCTTTAAAATGTTCACATTATATTTTTTTTAATATTTATAGTTTTATTTACATTAATATTTCATTAAGAATGTAATCCATTCATCATCATTATGTCATAAATAAATTTTATTATATAATATATAATAATTTTAAATAAAATACCATGATTTAGGAAATCTATTTATATATCTATCAAATATTTATAGTTTAATGTATCATTTATATAAACCAAATTAAAATTATTTTAGTTACAAAATACATGTTTTTGTAAAACATCTCTTTTTTGTAAAATTAAAATTATAAAAGGTCACTATCACACCCATGTGGATCCATGGGGTCCTAATATAGACCCAGGGACAACCATGGTCGAAAATATCACATAACATTCTTTGAGAACATGTTTTAGGATAGTTTTATATTATTATAATATAATATTTTAACCCTACATACCAAATTTACCCTTTAACTATGGAAAATAATAATAATTAATGTTGTGACTTTTAAAAATTTCCAAAAAAAATGAAACTATTTATAAAATTAGGACCTTATGATTCCAAATATGAAATCCATTTTTCCAAATTTTAGAAACTGAATTGGTCGAAATTAAATTTAAATTAATTCCAATTGTCAAAACCAGAATGTGGGTTTTAAATAAGTAAAAACTATCAAAATATATAAATGTGTTTATGTCCAATCTCAAAGTGAAATTATTTTTAATGACCAAATTTATATTAAATGATAAAAACATAATCCAATTACACATTAAATCTAATTAAAATCATAATATAACTATATAAATAAATTAGATGAAAAGGTAGTTTGGAGTTAAAATTAAGTATTTTACACTATTCATTAAAATATAGATTTTATTAGAAAATACAAAAAATTAAACCAAAGAAAATTTTGATGTCCCGCTTCTAAATATGAATTTTATTTTTTAAAATAAATCATATAAATGTTACAAAAACTATATTTAAAAATGGTTCTCTATCATAGAGAGGAAAAACTAGCTTTTATTGATATTATAGTTTTTTGTGCTTACAATTTGTTTCATTCTCATTTTAACACTCTAAAATTTCTTGGATAAATATTAATGCAATTAAAAAAATAATTAAAATCATAATATAGTTAATTATTATCATTCCCACCAATAATATGACTAGACGCTAAATACCATTTAAAATTATAATACTATTGTTGTATTATTTTTTTTGTAAAACTCAATGTTTTGTGCAATGTACGATTTCAGAGAAAATGGTTGTGCTATGTTGGGTACACTATCGTACATAGTATCCCCATAAATCTGAAATTAATATTAAATTCTAAAATTTTAATTGATTTTAATAGGTATAATTCTATAATACTTGGGATGTTACATATAAGGACCCGACCTTAAACCATACTTAATATTGAATTAAATGAATAATTCACATTGAGGATATTTTCAGGTTTAGAGTTTTCGAGAATTAGGACACAACTGTTACATCTCAAAAGATTACAATGTCGACACTTCTACTAAGTTTCCATAGAATAAAAATCTCTTAAAAAGAAACATGTCCAGTTCCATGTTTTATATAGCATGACTTTCCCTTGATCCCATCCTTGACCCAATTCCACATTAAGTCCTATGAAAAACATTTCCAAAAAACTTGGGGTGAGAATAAAAAGCTCAGTAAGGGATACACAAAGAATAAAAACTGTTAGTTTATCAAAACAAAAAGTAAAACATGTATACTTTATCAAAGTAATACTTTTCACCTTTATGAAGTAGTAAAAACTCTTCACTGAATAAAAGATCATTACTTATTCTTTTGTAACCAAAAGATTACCATAAAACCCATATAAAGAACACATAACATATAAAGGTATCTTGGGACATAAACATACATAAGTGGAATAACCATACGGTTGACTTCCACACATATCACTTAATGAAATATCAATATGGCCAACTTCCATACATACTTAATGGAATAGCCATACGGCTGGCTTCCATACCCAATGCATTGAAGGTTATAACGTAACCACCCATCCTGGTATTCACGGCACCACCCGTCATATGGTTCATCACGTAACCACCCGTCAAATGTCCAAGTACCATTATAAAATCATAAGACATAAAACAAATATAATGGAAAGAAACAATTTCCACACATTGATCACAATATATCACATAAATATATTGACATAAAAAATCCATTATAAAAACCATTTTCAATACCAAAATACATAATGGAGTATATGTTATTTATTTCATTTTAAAAACATCACGGCTTGTTGAGGAAGCCAAAGACCAAATAATACTCGCGGCGGCGGAAAAGGTTTTTGTCACCGCGTACGTTAAAAGAAACATTCCTTTTTGTCGTTTTGTAAAACGCTTTGTAGAAAAAGATTCTTTTTGTATAAAAGTAAAAGTCAAAGGGGTTTATACACCGTATGAATGAAAGTTGTGTATAAAACGAAATATGCCTCAATGAAAGGAGATTGAGACGAAGTCCCTTACAAAGATCATTTTTAAAATAAAATAGATCAATTATGTGTATTCACTATAGGTACACATAATGAAAGTAAAAATACAATATAGGACATAATAATATCATGACATAATTTGAAAGTAGGAGATTAACCCAAAGAATGGTAATTGGGTTAAGAAGTTCCCTTACCTCAGGTCTGACTTGACTCGATCGTTCATTAACGTCCTGAATAATAAACTTGAGTAAATTTTTACTTGCTTAAGAACCTTTTTCAAGTTCATTATTCCTTTTATATCACTTATTACCATGTCATGAACATATGTTATTATTTAAGTTATTAACGGTTGTTTTAACGATCATTGGTACTTGAGTCAAAAATATGCTCTTTATAATTACAAGTTGTTCATGTATCCATTATATCCAGAGTTATACTCATGATGTAGATATCATATATATCATATATATCCAGTATATAAATTCATTTATAATATTACATAATCATTTAGAGGTAACAAATGAAATGCACCGTTCATGGAGACGGTAAGCCGTACGTACGCATGAACGCTACTTTCATTTCTATGTCATATTAATGGAATTAAAAATAAATGAGAGGTATGTATATTTTAATTCCAGAATTATATTAATCATTTATATGTATCATTCATCATATTTATCCATTATATACATGTACTTATAATAGTACATTACATTTGGGGACAAGAAATGAAATGCACCGTTCATGGAGACGGTAAGCCGTACGTACGCATGAACGCTACTTTCATTTCTATATCATACATTAATGGAAAGAAATAATAATGATATAGAGGTATATTATAATTCCAGTATAAAATCATATATAATAACTTTAAATCCATCCTTTATACTTCCCACATATGGCATTAATGAATCAAATCACTTTGAGGGGGCGGTAGTCCGCACTTCCTAAAATGAAATTATCGTGTTTACCCATAATGGAAGCCATAAAGGTATGGCCAAAATGAAAAATACAGAAGCCTAAGGAAAACATAAACATATTATATATCATATATAAATATAGTTTCATCTTAATGGCCACCTTTTAAGTTGTTAAAATAATGTTGAACAATCATCGTTTCGGGAGGCAGAAATTCGCCATCCACGGAAACAGTATGTTATTTAACCATTAGATGTGGGTGTGTGTAGGTGTAGCTAGAATCCTTCTTATAAAAACATCCTAGAATATTTATTATACTTTATTTGTTACGAAATAAATGAATAAAAAGAGTTTAGGGGGTTGGAGAAGCAAAATAAAACAAAAGGACTCAAGTGAAGACATTACCTTAAAATCGGGTAACTCCATTTGGTTTGAGCTCAAAGGCTTCCTTGGGAAGACTTCTGCCCAAAGTGAGGCTTCAAGGAGTAATAGAGGGATGTGGAGAGACAAAATGGGTAGGTTTGGCCGAGTCAATGGCTTTGGAAGTGTGGGTAAGGAGGTAGAGGTGGGGGCCTTTTATAAGAGGAGAGGTGGGGCACTCTTGTAAAGTTACAAAATGTTACTTTATTTTCAAAAGGGTTTCGTATTTTAAAGGTCCCAAATTGATTTATTTCGAGGATAATGTGATGCGGGTTCAAAATACACTAATCCAATAGGTTTTTGACATGTTTAGGTCTTATATTTGACATTATCATTCCATTTTATTTAAATCGTTAAATAATGAGGTCATCGTTGCATCATCATGATGTCATAAATAATATAATATTTTTAATTTCTAAAAATTATAAAAAACTATCATGATGTAGGAAATCTTTTTAGATTTCAAATTAATATTTAGAGTCAAAATTCTGATTTGTATAACCCCATGTAAAAATTGTTTTAGTAAAACATCTCATATTTGTGTCATTTTTACTTTAACATTTAATAAAAAGGTATTTATGTCATTTTCCAACCAAAGTGGCTCCATGGAGTCCCCAAGTTGACCTATGGATTGTACTGGTCGGCCATGACACATCCAATAAGGGTAGGACATGTGTCAAGCTCATCTCATATAATTAAAACATTATTTTTACATTAAACTACAGTAATTACCTCTAATCGCGATTAAGAACATAAAAGTTACTATTCACCAAAAAATTATTTTAATCTCATTGAACCACATTTTACTTCTTAATGGCAACCATGTATGTCGGATTTTTGAAATTCAATACACAGAACTGGTAAAATTTCATTTAAACGAAAAATCAGTTTTTTAAGTACTACTTAGTGGTTTCACTATTCATCAAAAATTGATGTTTTTTAGAAAAATACCAAAACTTCACCCTAAGCTATATTTGATATTATGAATTCAAAAATGAAGTCAATTTTACAAAATTCAAAACATACAAGTCACATTAACTAATTTAATAATTAATTCCTGATGTCATGACAAATAGCGTGTTTTTATGAAACAATAAGTATCAAAAGATTGACACTAATTTAAGTCCGATTTCAAAGTGAAATTAATTCCAACGACCACTATTGGATTTAATGGTAAAAATATTTTCTAATTTCACTTTAAAACCAATTAAAATTATTATCTAATAATCTTAATAAATTATATTAAAAAGAGGTTTTGAATTAAAATACAACATTTTACACTATTCATTAAAAAATGAACTTTATCGGAAAAAATACCAAAAATTTACACAAAGTAAATTTTGATGTCCCGATTCTAAAGAAGAGTTATATTTGGTCCAAAAGAATTTATAAGATTGATCAAAACTATATTTAAAGACGGTTCACCGTCAAAAGGTGATAAGTGATCCCTTAGTGAAAATTAGGGTATAAATGCCTAAAATTGAATTCTTTCTGTATTTTGAGCCTTTTTCTTTTATTGGATAAATGTAAAAACATTTAAAAAAAATATATAATCATATTTTAGTGATTTCTATCCATTCCCGCCAATACAACGGCTACATGTTAACTACCATTTAAAATAATATTATTATATTACTAGTGTGCAACGTAAGTTTTCAAAGAAACTCGTCGTTGCGTTTCGAGTACGCAATCGAACATAGAAACCCATTTACAGTAAAATTAATATTTAATTCATAAATATTAATAAATATGAAAATTCTTTATTCTTCATTTACCTGGGATGTTACATCCTTCCCCCCTTTTGGGAATTGCGTCCTCACAATTTTATTCACTTATCAAAATAAGTGGGGGTATTTATCCTTCATTGCATTTTCAGATTCCCACGTTGCCTCTTCAACCATATGGTTTTTCCACAAAACCTTTACCTGCTAGATTACCTAATTTCGCAACACTAGATCTCTTCGATCAAGAATCTGGACTGGTTGTTCTTCATAAGATAGGTTCCCCTCCAGCTGAACTACCTCTGGACTCAAAACATGAGATGGATCTGGCATATACTTTCTCAGCATCGAAACATGAAAAACATTGTGTACCTGAGATATACTTGGAGGTAAATCCACTCTATATGCAACTGATCCAAATCTCTCCAGAATTTCATATGGCCCAATGAACCTTGGACTCAGCTTTCCTTTCTTACCAAATCGCATCACACTTTTCCATGGAGAAACCTTGAGAAAAAACATGATCACCTACCTCGAAAGATAGATCCTTCCTCCGGTTATCCACATAACTCTTCTGCCTGCTTTGAGCTGTTCTCATGTGTTTCTGAATCAACTGAACTTTTTCTGCCATCTATTCTACCAATTCTGGTCCCATCAGCTTCCTTTCACCCACTTCATCCCAAAATGCTGGAGTTCGACACCGCTTCCCATATAATTCCTCAAATGGTGCCATCTGTATACTAGAATGAAAACTATTATTATAAGAAAACTCAACCAAAGAAAGATGTTGGTCCCAACTTCCCTGATAATCCATCGAACAAGCTCGTAGCATATCCTCCAAGGTATGAATTGTTTGTTCTGACTGCCCATCTGATTGAGGATGAAAAGTTGTACTAAAATTTAATTCAGTACCCAACGACTTCTGAAGGCCATTCCAAAAGTTAGAAGTAAACCTGAGATCACGATCAGATACAACAGAGAGAGGAAATACATGTAACTTAACTATCTCTTTAAGATACAAACAAGAAAGTTGATCTTGGGAAAAATTATCTCGTATGTCAAGGAAATGAGAAGATTTAGTCAAGAGATCAACAATAACCCAGATTGCATTATTACCTCGACATGTTTTCGGTAATCCCACAAAAAAGTCCATGGATATATTCTCCCATTTCCACTCGGGCACTAGTAAAGTCTGAAGCATCCCTTTTGGTAACTTCTGCTCTGCTTTAACCTGCTGAAAAGTCAAACACTTCACAGTAAAATCAGCAATATCTCTTTTCATTCCATCCCACCAGTAATACTCCCACAAATCTCTGTACATCTTAGTACTGCCCGGATGAACTGAAAACGGGGAACTATGAGCCTCACATAAAAACTCATTCTTCAACTGTGAATCACAAGGCACACATATTCTATTCCCAAACCTCAAAATACAATCATTATCAATGTTGAATTCATGCAACTTAACTTTCTGAACCAGCTCTACCTTTTTCTACAACTCACTATCTTGCTTTTGTGCATGCTTGATTCTGTCTGATAGAGAAGATCTCAATGATACCTGAAACAAAACAGAAGGACATCCTGCACTAACAAATTCTATACCAAAGTTCATCAAATACTTAACCAAAGGATCAAGTTCCAAACGCAACATCGTTAATGAACCATTACTTTTTCGACTCAAAGCATCAGCAACTTTATTGGCTTTTCCCGGATAGTAGTGAATTGTACAATCATAATCCTTGATTAATTCCATCCATCTCCTCTGTCTCATGTTCAATTATTTCTGAGTGAATATATACTTTACACTTTTGTGATCAGTATATATTTCAAAAATTACTCCATACAAATGATGCCTCCAAATTTTTAAAGAAAAAACAATAACAGCTAATTCCAAATCATGTGTAGTGTAATTTAACTCGTGAGTTTTCAACTGATGTGAAACATATGCAATTACCTAATCATTCTGCATAAGGACATAGCCAAGTCCTTTCAATGAAGAATCACTATATATAAAAAACCCACCATTCATGGAAGGAAGTGTAATAACTGGAGCATTCACCAATCTTCTTTCCAACTCCTGAAAACAATCATCACATTCTTTTGTCCAGATAAACTTAACACCCTTCCAAGTTAGCTTAGTCATTGGACTAGATAACCATGAAAACTTTTCAACAAACCTTCAGTAGTAACCTGCCAAACCAAGAAAACTACGGATCTAGGTTACATTTGTGGGTCTTGGCCATTCTTCAACAACTTTTGTTTTAGTAGGATCAACCGTTATGCCATTTTTTTGAAACAATGTGACCCAGGAAAGGAATTTGTTGCAACCAAAACTCACACCTGCTGAATTTCCCATACAAGTTCTTTTCTTTTAAGGTTTTCAAAATAACCCTTAAATGTCTTTCATGCTCCTCTTTACTTTTAGAAAACACCAAAATATCATCAATAACACAACCACCATTTATCACCTGATTCAACTGAGCCATCACTGCAGTAAACTGCTCAATTCTGATTCTGACCATCTCAGTATGCTGATTTAGAAGTTCATTTCCCTCAGTATGGCTTCCCAAAAAAGCTTCTCTGTTTCCTCTACGAAAAACCATTCTTAACACTGAAATACCTTAGGTGAAGCAACATGGTAATCTGTAATTTCTATATCATCTCCATCATACTATAAATTAACTTTTTATTTAACACTTTTCAAACTCCTAAAGTTGTCTAAACTGACCTTTGATACCAAATATAATGCCCCAACCTTAAACCTTACTTAATATTGAATTAAATGAATAATTCACATTAAGGATATTTTCAGGTTTAGAGTTTTAGAGAATTAGGAAATAACTGTTACATCTCAAAAGATTACAATGTAGACACTTCTACTAAGTTTCCATAGAATAAAAAAACTCTTAAAAAGAAACATTTCCAGTTCCATGTTTTATATAGCATGACTTTCCCTTGATCCCATCCTTAACCCTATTCCAGATTAAGTCCTGTGAAAAACATTTCAAAAAAACATGGGGTGAGCATAAAAAGCTTAGTAAGGGATACACAAAGAATAAAAACTGTTAGTTTATCAAAACAAAAAGTAAAACATGTATACTTTATCAAAGTAATAGTTTTCACCTTTATGAAGTAGTAAGAAATCTTTACTGAATAAAAGATCGTTACTTACCTTTTTGTAACCAAAAGATTACCATAAAACCCATACAAAGAACACATAACATATAAAGGTAACTTGGGACATAAACATACTTAAGTGGAATAACCATACGGTCGACTTCCACACATATCACTTAATGGAATATCCATACGGCCAACTTCTATACATACTTAATGGAATAGCCATACGGCCGACTTCCATACCCAATGCATTGGAGGTTATAACCTAACCACACGTCCTGGTATTCACAACACCACCCATCATATGGTTCATTGCGTAATCACCAGTTAAATGTCCAAGTACCATTATAAAATCATAAGACATAAAAAAAATATAATGGAAAGAAAAAATTTCCACACTTTGATCATAATATATCACATAAATATATTTAAATAACAAATCCATTATAAAAACCATTTTCAATACCAAAATACATAAAAGAGTATCTGTTATTTATTTCATTTTAAAAACATCAAGGCTTGTTGAGGAAGCCAAAGACCAAATAATACTCGCGGCGGCGGAAAAGGTCGTTGTCACCATGTACGTTAAAAGAAACCTTTATTTTGGTCTTTTTGTAAAACGATTCGTAGAAAAAGATTCCTTTTGTATAATATTAAAAGTCAAAGGGGTTTATACACTGTATGAAAGAAAGTTGTGTATAAAACAAAATATGCCTCAATGAAAGGAGATTGAGACGAAGTCCCTTACAAAGATCATTTTTAAAATAATATAGATCTATTATGTGTAATCACTATAAGTACACATAAAGAAAGTACAAATACAAGATAGGACATAATAATATCATGACATAATTTGAAAGTAGGAGATTAACCCAAAGAATGGTAATTGGGTTAAGAAGATCCCTTACCTCAGGTCCGACTTGACTCGATCGTTCTTTAACGTCCTGAATAATAAACTTGTGTTAATTTATACTTTGTTAAGAAACTTTTTCAAGTTCATTATTACTTTCATATCACTTATTACCATGTCATGAACTTATGTAATTATTTATGTTATTAACGGTCGTTTTAACGATCATTGGTACTTGAGTCAAAAATATGCTCTTTATAATTACAAGTTGTTCATGTATCCATTATATCCAGAGTTATACTCATGATGTAGATATCATATATATCATATATATCCTGTATATAAATTCATTTATAATATTACATAATCATTTAGAGGTATGAAATGAAATGCACCGTTCATGGAGATGGTAAGCCGTACGTACGCATGAATGCTAATTTCATTTCTATGTCATATTAATGAAATTAAAAATAAATGAGAGGTATGTATATTTTAATTCCAAAATTATATTAATCATTTAGATGTATCATTCATCATATATATCCATTATATACATGTAAGTATAATAGTACATTACAATTGGGGAAAAGAAATGAAATGCACCGTTCATGGAGACGGTAAGCCGTACGTACGCATGAACGCTACTTTCATTTCTATCTCATACATTAATGGAAAGAAATAATAATTATATAGAGGTATATTATAATTCCAGTACAACATCATATATAATAACTTTAAATCCATCCTTTATAAGTCCCACATATGGCATTAACGAATCAAATCACTTTGAGGGGGCGGTAGTCCGCACTTCCTAAAATGAAATTATCGTGTTTACCCATAATGGAATCCATAAAGGTATGCCCAAAATAAAAAATACGGAAGCTTAAGGAAAACGTAAACATATTATATATCATATATAAATATAGTTTCATATTAATGGCCTCCTTTGAAGGTGTTAAAAGAATGTTGAACAATCATCGTTTCGGGAGGTAGAAATTCGCCATCCACGAAAACAGTTTCTTCATTAACCATTAGATGTAGGTGTGTGTATGTGTTGCTCGAATCCTTTTTATAAAAACATACTAGTATATTTATTATACTGGATTTGTTACAAAAGAAATGAATAAAAAGAGTTTAGGGGGTTGGAGAAGCAAAATAAAACAAAAGGACTCAAGTGAAGACATTACCTTAAAATCGGGTAACTCCCTTTGGTTTGAGCTCAAAGGCATCCTTGGGAAGACTTCTCCCCAACGTGAGGCTTCAAGGAGTAAGATAGGGATGCTGAGAGACAAAATGGGCAGGTTTTGGCCGAGACAAAGGCTTTGGAAGTGTGGTAAAGGAGGTAGAGGTGGGGGCCTTTTATAAGAGTAGAGGAGGGGCACTCTTGTAAAGTTACAAAATGTTACTTTATTTTCAAAAGAGTTTCGGATTTTAAAGGTCCCGTATTGATGTATTTCTAGGATAAGGCGATGAGGGTTCGAAATCAACTCATCCAATAGGTTTTTGACATGTTTAGGTCTTAGAATTTACATTATCTTTACATTTTATTTAAATCGTTAAATAATGAGGTCATCGCTGCATCATCATGATGTCATAAATAATTTAATATATTTAATTTCTAAAAATTATAAAAAAAAAATATCACGATGTAGAAAATCTTTTTAGATTTCTACTGAATTTTTATAGTCAAAAATATGATTTGAATAACCCCATGTAAAAATTGTTTTATTAAAACATCTCATGTTTGTGTCATTTTTAATTTAACATTTAATAAAAAGGTATTTATGTCATTTTCCAACCAAAGTGGATCAATGGGGTCCCCAAGTTGACCCATTGATTTTATTGGTCGGCCATGACACATCCAATAAGGGTAGGACATGTGTCAAGCTCATATCATATTATTAAAACATTATTTTTACCTTAAACTACACTAATTACCTCTAATCGCGATTAAGAACTTAAAAGTTACTATTCACCAAAAAATTATTTTAATCTCATTGAACCACATTTTACTTATAAATGAAAACCATGTATGTCGGATTTTTGAAATTCAAAACACAGAAGTGGTAAAATTTCATTTAAACGAGAAATCAGTTTTTTAAGTACCACTTAGTGGTTTCACTATTCATCAAAAATTGAAGTTTTTCAGAAAAATACCAAAACTTCACCCTAAGATATATTTGATATTACGAATTCAAAAATGAAGTAAATTTTAAAAAATTAAAAACATATTAGTCACATTAATTAATTTATTAATTAATTCATGTTGTAATGACAAATAGCGTGTTTTTATGAAACAATAAGTATCAAAAGATTGACACTAGTTTAAGTCCGATTTCAAAGTGAAATTAATTCCAACGACCACTATTGGATTTAATGGTAAAAATATTTTATAATTTCAATTTAAAACCAATTCAAATGATTATCTAATATTCTTAATAAATTTGATTATAAAGTGGTTTTGAATTAAAATACAACATTTTACAGTATTCATTAAAAAAATGAACTTTGTCGGAAAAAATACCAAAAATTTACACAAAGTAAATTTTGATGTCCCGGTTCTAAAGAAGAGTTATATTTGGTCCAATAGAAATTATAAGATTGATCAAAACTATATTTAATGACGGTTCTCCGTCAAAAGGTGATAAGTGAACCCTTAGTGAAAATTAGGGTATAAATGCCTAAAACTGAATTCTTTCCGTATTTTAATCCTTTATCTTTTATTGGATAAATGTAAAAACATTTAAAAACATATAAAATCATATTTTAGTTATTTCTATCCATTCTCTCCAATACAACGTCTACATGTTAACTACCATTTAAAATAATATTATTATATTACTAGTGTGCAACGTAAGTTTTCAAAGAAACTCATCGTTGCGTATCGAGTACGCAATTGAAAATAGCAACCCATTTACAGAAAAATTAATATTTAATTCGAAAATATTACTAAATATGAAAATTCTATATTCTTCATTTACCTGTGATGTTACATTACATCAATCCCCTTTTTGGAAATAGCATCCTGGAAATATTAAAATTGGGCTCAGAAGCTTCATTTAAAATACCACATCGGAAAAAGAATCAATAAAAATATAAATATAAAATAAATAAAGAGAAGTAAAAATGGTGACCCAATATAACACATACTATGATTACATGATGGGAAACATGCATATGGAAGAAAAATTATCCATCTTGTTCTAAGGGAGAGTAATAAAAACATGACCAGGAGAATGTTAACCACCAAAAACCTTAATCTTTTGATGGGTTAAAGAGTCATTGATTTACCAGTAGGAAAAGTAAATGGAAATTTTTATTATTTTAATATCCTTTCCATAATGTAGAGGAATTTATTTATGGGATTGACTATGACCATAAGGAAAAAGACTTACTTTTTTAAGTAGAGTTTTATCCTTTAATAAATATCTACCACAAACTCATCCTTTATCCAAAAAATGAGTATTCAAGATGACATGGACACAGATAAAGTGATAGAATCAACTATAATAGAATCTCATGATCCAAAAAAGATGAACTATATATTTCCCGTGCCATTAGACATTAACAAAAACAAAAATGGATAGTACAATATCAAAAAATCCTCCAAGAAGAATAATACATTATAAGTGGAGGGACTACATTTAATCTCAAAAATTAAATTGTATTACCCATGTAATACATATACAATTAAACAAACAAAACTGATTAAACTCCACAAAATAATCTAACAAATTTTGAAACCAAAAACCAGAATGATTTGATCCCATAGTTTTCCAAGATAAATTTTAACATTTAGATTCAAATAACATCAACCACCCATAATGTCTAATACCAAATATTAATTTCAAAAATCACATATTATATAAGATAGGTTAATCATCTATATAAAAAAACCAATTCACCACATTTCCACAATAAAAACATAGATTTATCCCAAATAAAATATGAACATTACTCCTAAAATGAAATCACATAGTATTTTATCTTCCATAAGCAAATAGCTTTCCCAAAAGAGTGAACATATTCCAAAATAACACATATCCATTAATCACAAAATCATTTTCCTATACTAAATATATCCATTTGATAAATAATAATTTACCAAAATCAACTTTTTCTTGATTTATAAAATCATTAAACTCAAAAGAATATATTATACTAACTACGGGCTTAATGTAGGCTAGTGTTAGGCAATGCACACTTGTCGCCCTTTGGTTATGGGTTCGATTTGTGTGGCCTTACTAGACAGGGATGGTTTTCACCCAAACAACGGGTTGTCCTTTTTCTAAAACTATATAATTCTATTAACTTTCCCAACAAGTGTTTAAATCATGGAAATAACCATTACATAATGTAACCCCACGTTAATCTCGTCCCTTTCATTTTACATCTCAAAATATAATAACCTATAATTTTTTCAAATTAATGGATCATACAAACCATAAAAGTTATTTATAACTATATACACAAAAGAAAATATAATTATTCCTCGTTTTTTCCTAAAAAACATAGGGTTTATACATACTAGACGTCTTCCAAAGTAATATCATCATTAATAAATTTAAACATATCACCATATATTGGTCGAACATAAATTTTAAATTCATAAAATTCATATATCTTAATTCATTGTAGAATATATATATTTAAATTTTTTAATTTCAACTCCATATGATAAAATTAAAATATTCCCAATAGAAAGAACATCCTACCTTGATCATTGTGTCTACCTAGTTTCATCGTCATCTTGTTCATGTAGATAGATGGTACATGCATTGAAAAGATGATTTATAGATGCTACAAATTCATTTTCTTAATTTCTCCAAATACACCTAGTAAAACATGGGACATATGTGTTTTCATAGAAAAATAGTTCTGTAAACTAATCATGTATGACATATAATTTAAAAACATGTCATAAAAATAGATTTTTAAAAAATAATCACACCGAGTTGGAGTTGAAACTTTCAATCAATGATTCTTTTAAAATATCAAAAGTATGTTCTGAAATACAATTTTTTAAAAGAAAATATGAATAGGTTGTACAATGATATCATTTTTTAGAGCCTTTTTCAAAATCATAATATTATTTAACATCTTGTGATAGGGTAAAATATTCGAAGATGCCTTCATAATATTTACCGTTCTTAAAAATATGTGAATATTGGGAAAATATGATTTTATTATATAAAAACCAAGATCCATGATGGTATCGAGGTATAATATTGGTGTTTTATATCTCAAAAAACTTCATTCAAGTGATTTGAATTTTAAAAAAGGTTTCACAATCATCAAGACATGAATTTACAATAATTTTTGCAAGCCAATCATCAGGAAGATATAGTAATGTTGTTTTAGATCCACGTCCTTCCATTTGTAACTGAATTTTGTTGATATAAAAAAGTTAAAAAACATGTATTTAAGTGAAATAATAGACATAGATACTTAACATGTGGTTATCCAAAACTAGAAATCCATATAGTTGTCAAAACCATCCTATGATACCAACTATAAGGACCTAACCAAAACAATTACATAATCATGAGTTAAATAAAGAATTAAAATTGAGGATCTTTTATGGTTTAGTGTTTTAAATAATTAGGTTATAACTCATACATAATAACATAAATATTAGAAGTAGAAACTCCTACTCACTTTCCATGTTTTATATAAAAAACGCTTTAGAAAGAATCATGGTATCATTTTATCTTTTAACAACATGATGTTTCAATGATACCATCCAGGACTCAATTATTCTTTAATTCATGTGAAAATAATTTCAAAACATCGTATGTTCATAAAATTCTTAGTAAGGTATATAAAAGAAGGAAAAATATTAGTCTGGGAAAACATTAAAACACTGAATTCATTATCATAATGTAATACATTTCACCTTTAAGAAGTAGTAAATACACTTCACTGAATATAATCCAATTTCATTCCCTTTTTGTAACAAAAAAATTACCATAAATTTCACATAAATAAATAGATAGTATATAAACTATAATATGGTATAAAAATATTTAAATGGAATCACAATACAATCCACATCCACACATATCACTAAATGGAATAGCCATATAAATGACTTCCATACCAAATGAATTGGAGGTTATAAAGTAACCATCCATCCTTGTTTTATTACATAACCACCCATATTTAGTTTATCAAGGAACCATCTGACATCATTCCGGGGTTTTCAAAAGGAATGTTTTTCTACGAAGCGTTTTACTGATTGACAAAATGATTGTTTCTTTTTAATGTACGTGGAAACAATGACCTTTCTACCATCCTGAGAAATATTTTATATATGGATTCCTCTACAAGACATGATGTTTTTAGAAATAGATATAAACACCATAGTCCCATTTAGGGTTTTTTGTTATTGAAATTGGATTTTATAATGGAATGATTATGTAAATATTTTGAACCGATAACTTGTGATTAAAATGTGGAAATGTTGTCTTTCCTTAATTCAAGTTTTATCTATTAGAAATATATTACAGTTACTAGGCATGGTTTACGTATATGGATGGTTTTGTGATAATCTAAGTTACGGTGATCAAATGATATATCTGTAATGCATTGGGTAATGTGACAAAGGTAAACGTTAAGGTTTCTTCTTTGAGATTTATGGAATATACTATGATGGGTATTTCAAATATACCCTAGAGGATAATTCATATACAGTTGTGAAATATAATATATAAGTATGTTATGGATTCCACAAGTTACTTTTATGATTTGTTATTTCAATTAGATAATCATAAATCATATGATTTCATGAGGAATATTAAATAGATTATGTTTTATCAGTGAAAAGTATGATTTCATTGATTTGTATGTATTTATGTACTAATGGTTTCTTTCCTCATTTTTTATCACTTACGGAATTTTTTATTCTTATCTGATGTCTTTTTATATTGTTTTTCAAAATTTCTAATGCAGTGTAAGTGAAATTAAGAATTCAAGAATATTTTTATCATGAAAACAGTTCTTGTTTTACTTAAGGAGTTTTATTTTTTTTAAAGAAATAGATAGCTTATAAGTGTATAATTTGTAATATTTGAAATTTAATGTAATAGTTATGTCCTAATTCAATAAAACTCTAAACATGAATAGATCCTCAATGCAAATTAATGAAAAATTATAGATAGATCTCAATATTAAGTAATGTTTTATGTCTAGGACCTTATAGTTGGTATCAAAGGTTAGTTTTGATATCTTTAAATGTTAGGATATTAATAAATGAATATAAATTAAATGATTTTCTTGTTAATGGTATGATTACAATTATATAGCATTTTAAGATTACCATGTTTCTTCTTCAATGATATTTCGGTGTAAAGAATGTTATTTCACAGAGGAAACATGGTAGCTATGAGGGGACGACATCAAGAGGAAAACAACCTACCAAATCAGCAACCTTAGATGGTTAGATTCGGAACTTAATAGTTTCTGAAAGTGGTGGAATAGTTGACTTAGGATATAAATGGAATTTTAATAAATGCACGAGATTATACAGATCATCCACCGAGGAAAATTTTAGTAGTGGATAATTTCACAAGGCAACGCCCCCCATCATTCAGAGGATCATCTGGCCCAGTGGAAGATGAATGGTGGATTAACACACTTGAAATGATTTTTGATGGAATGGGATATTCAGAACATCAAAAGGATAGTATTTCTTGTTAACATTTTGAGGGATAAGCCAATCAGTGGAGGTCGATGGTCTAAAATATGAGCGATAATGAGGATGATGATGCTCTTGAATTGGATGAATTCAATGGTATGTTCATTGAGTAATATTTTTAAAAGGTGTTTTGACTTTTGATGGAAAAACAATTCCATGGAATTGAGATTAGAGGATGACATAGTGGGTACTTATGAAGAAAAAATTACTTGATTGGGATGGTAGGATCCATATTTCATATGGGATCTTGAGATTAAAATCATTCATTTTTACAAAGGATTAATACCAAAGTATCGAAGGGCATTATCTTCTCATGAGTTCAAAAGTTATGAAAAACTTGTTTGATGTGAGGAGAAGGTGGAAATGGTGATTGAAAATGATCTGGTTTTCATTAAAAAACAATATAATAAGAGGTTCAAATGTAAAATGAAAGGGAATAAATCATCAAATATGTCTTATGGTAAGAAACATAAGTTTATTGTTTGTGAAACTTTTTGTAAAAACCACACTAGGGAATGAATTTTGAATTCTATTTGGTGTATCTGATGTGGTAAAATGGGAAATGAGGCTCATAATTTCACTAAAAATGATCAGGGTATTAGTAAGATAAAATATGATTTATAGTTAGTAAAAAAATTTAAGTGAAATGAAATGGGTCATTATGTTAATGAGTGTCTGACGAATATCTCAAATGATGAAAAGCAGTCAGACAACAAGTAGAAAGGGGTTGTAAAATCCTTTTCAACTACATCATAAGATTTTCCACATCAAATTAAGTTATATCTGGTACATTGTTTGTTTATAATGATTATTCCACTTTTGTTTTTATTCAGGGTCAACACATTCATTCATTTTTTATATATTTTCTACTAAATTTGGAATTCCATCTCATGATAGGAATCCCAAACTTGGGGTAACAACACCTAGTGGAAATTTTGAGACAAAAAAAATTATAAGAACATTCCTATCCTAGTGTGTAGAAAGAATCAACATAAGTACCTTATTGTTTTTCCACTAGTAGAATTTGATGTTATTTTGGGCATGGATTGGTGTTCTGATTATCATGCTAAGATTGATTGTAGAGGTAAATTGGTTTATTTTTAAAAATAGTTTTAGATTGTCTATGATAATATTCCCTTAATTTTGATAACATATTTGTAAGCTGAGAAAATATTAAAATATGGAAATAAATGTTACATTGCACATATTTTTGAAAATAAATGAACTGTTCAGATCAATGATGTTCTTGTCATCAATGAGTATCTTAATGTTTTTTCTAATGAGTATCCTAGAATAATACATAATTGAGAAGTTGAATTTCTTATTAACTTGGTTCTTGGTGCTTTTCCAATTTCAATACCCCATTATCGAATGGCTCAGATTAATCTTTTAGAGATATAGAATAAATTATAGAAGTTATTAGATAATGTTTTCATTTGACTTAGCACATCACCATGGGGTTCCCTTTTCATGTTTGTTGAAAAGAAATATGGTTTAATGAGACTTTTCATTAATTATTGACCCTGGAATAACATCATTATTAGGAATTACAATCCCTTTCATCATATCAATGGTTTTTTTATCAGCTCTACGGATCTCGGTACATCTATAAGATTGACATGAGGATGAGGTACCATCAGTTGAATGTAATGGGATCAGACATTACCAATAACACTTTTAGAACTAGATATATCCATTATGAGTTTCTAGTTATGCCATTTGGGTTAACTAATATGCCTGTTGTGTACATTGATATTATTAATAGAATTTTCTATCAATTATTTGATAAGTTTTTGGTTGTGTTTATTGATGATATTTTGGTATGTTCTAAAAGTAAATATAAGCAAGGAAGTCATTTAAGGGTTGTCTTGGAAACCATAGAAGAATATAATCTGTATGGTAAATTTAAAAAGTGTGAGTTTTGGTTGAATTTTTTTTCATTCCTTGGACATATTTTTTCTAAATATGGGATTATTGTTGATCATGCTAAAAGAAAAACGGTTGAAAAAATGGCCAAGACCCAAAAATAGAAATGAGATTTTTAGTTTTCATGGTTTAGTAGGTTATTACCAATGGATTATTGAAAATTATTCAAAGTTATATAGTCCATTGACTAAGTTAACTAAATAAGCTGATAAGTTCATATGGACCAAATAATGTGAGTAATGTTTTCATGAATTAAAATGATGATTGGTGATTACTCCAGTTTTGGAACTACCATCCAAAATGGTGATTTTTTATCTATAGTTATGCTTCATTGAAAGTAATTGGATGTGACTTAAAATGAATAATTAGGTAATTGCGTATGCTTCACATCAGCTGATAACTCATGGGTTAAATTACCCTAAACATGATTTGGAAACATATGCTCTTGTTTTATTGTTAATAAAATAAGGGCATCATCTGTATGGAATGAAGTGTGAAATATATAATAATCAAAAAAAAATTAAGTATATAATTACTCAAAAATAAATAACTTGAATCATAAGAGATGGATATAATTACTTAGGGATTATGATTGAATGATTCATTACCATACAGGAAAGGAAAATGAAGTGAATGGCGCTTTGAGTCGAATGATTATTGCTATAAAAAATACGATACATTTTAAACAAGAACCTTTGGTTTTTGACTTTATGGTTTTTTGATAGGAAGATGTTGGTGCATTGAATTATTCTATTTTGTTTCAGGTAATAGTGAAATCATATCTATCTGAGTGAATTAAGCATGTACAGAAAGAACACATTGAGTTGTATAAAAAGGTAGAATTTGTTTAGAATGGTATGTTACCAGAATTTATCCTTGATAAAGACTATGTTTAAAGGTTTGGAAAGAGATTAGGTGTTACTTATGCTTCAAAGTTGAAGAAATAGTTATTATGGGAAGCTCATAGTTAGCCGTTTTCAATTCATCCAAGAAGTACTATGATGTACAAATATCTCTGGGATTATTACTCATGGGCTGGAATGAAAATAGATATTACTGACTTTACCCTGAGATGTTTTATTTTTTAATAGGTTAAAACAGAGCCACAATTATAGAAAGGTATATTTTGTCCTTTTCTAGTGCAAGAGTGGAAATGTAAAAATGTGTCAGTGGATTTTATTGTTAGATTACCAAATAATACTCGAGGTAACAATGAAATATGGTTTTTTATTGATTGAATGACTAAATATTCTCATTTTTTTCTATTTGATATATTCGATCTCTAAATCCACATTCACGATTATATATTAATGATATAGTTAGTCTAACTGGAGTTCTTATCTCTATTGTATCTGATCGTGATCACAAGTTAAATTCATTGTTTTAAATGGGCCTTCATAAGTCGTTGGGTTCTAAATTAAATTTTATTATACCATTTCATCTACAATTGTATGGGTTGCCCGCAATAAAATATAGACAATGGAATATATGTTAAATGCATGTTTAATGGATTACTAGTGAAATTTAGTACCAACATCATTCTTTGGTTGTGTTTTTTTATAATACCAATTTTCATTCCAGTATATAAATGGAACCATTTGAAGATTTGTAATGAAATTGGTTTTGAACACTATCTTTTTGTTATAATGTAGGTGATAAGATTTTTATGGAACCAGATTTGGTAGAAGAGATGGAAGAAAAAGTTTGGATGATTAAAAATCACATGAGAATAACTCAGGGTATGGAGAAATTTTATTTGGATAACAGAAGGAAGGATATTTATTTTGAAGTATATGATCATGTCTTCCTCAAATTCTTTTCATGGAAAAGTGTGATGCATTTTGGTAAGAAGTTAATGATGGGTCTGATGTTCATTAAACCCTATTAAATCCTGGAGAAATTTAGATCAGTTTCATATAGTGTGGCTTTAGTGCCATTTTTTTGCTAGGTACATGATTTTTTTCTTGTTTTAATGTTGAGAAAGTATATGCCCGGTCCGTCTAATTTTTTGAGTCTAGACATAGTTCAGTAGGAATAGAATATATCTTTTGAGGAACAGCCAGTCCAGAGTCTTGATTTTATAGATCATGTGTTGCGTAATAGGGTAATTCATCAGTCAATGGTTCTTTGATAAAAACAGTATGGTTTAAGTGGTAATGTGGGAATCTGAACATTCTATGATGGATAAATACCTCCATTTAATTTACAAGTAAATAAAAATTATGGGGATGTAATTTTCAAAATGAAGGAATGATGTAGGATCCCCGGAAATTTATAAAATAATAATTTATATATATATATATATATATTAATTTTTATTAATAAGATAAGAAATTTATGTTAAATGGGACAGTTTGTTTTATACAGTAATAGATATGAAAGAATGAGTTTCTCTAAAATCTTACGTTGCACACAACATTGAGTTATACAGAGAAATAATATAATAAAACTATTATTTTAAATGAAAGTTAATGCCTACAGATTGTATTGGAATGAATGAATAAAACTAAATACAATATTAATATACATGTTATTTAATTGTTTTTAAAATTATCCAATAAAATTAAGAGGCTTAAAATGAGAATGAATCCAATTTTAAGCATCAAATACTCTAATGTTTTTAAAAGGTCCGTTTATGGCATTTTTAAGGGTAACCCTTTTTAATTATAGTTTTGTCACTTTTATAATATCATTTTGATAAAATAAACTTTATTATATATAATAGGGAAAACAAAATTTACTTTCTAAAATACTTGTAAATTTTATGATAATGTTTAATTTTTATTAAATAGTTAAAAATTCAGCATTTTTATTTAAAAATTCCTTTTCATATAATGTATTTATATAGTTAGATTATTGTTTTAATTGGTTTTAAAGTAAAATTATATTATATTTTTATCATTTAATTCAATTTTGTTTATTTTATGTAATTTTACTTTTAAATTGTAAACAGACACATGTCAATCTTTTGATAGTTTTAACTTCTTAAAAACCTGCTTTTTTGGTTTTGACATCGATAATTAATTTTAAATTAATTTATAAAAATTTTGTATTTTGAATTTGGTAGAAAAGGATTTTATATTTTGAATCATAATTTCCAAATTTTTTAAATGGGATCTTTTTATTTTTTGGGGACATTATGAATAATAACATTAGTAATTTTTTTATTTACCATGGTTAAAGGGTAAATTAAGAAAACAAGGGTAAAAATAATTTTATAATAATATAAAACTACCATAACACATTCCCTAATCCTATTTAATGAGATATATGCAACCATGGAAATCCTAGAATCTATTTTAAGACCCTATAGAGAATCTTGGTTGTGATAATGACATATTATTGTAATTAATTTTAATAAATGGGAAATATAACCTTAACATGTATCTTTTACTAAAACATTTTTAATATAGGGTTATATAACAGATCTCCATGACTAAAAAAATATATTATAAATATAAAACTATTTCATGCATCATGTATTTTTATTTTTAATTTTTAGACATCAAATAAATTTATTTATTTATTACAAAATGATGATGCAGTGATTTCTTTATTATTGAAAGATTCAAATAAATGATGTTATAAATATTAAAATAAAATTAATTTGAACATTATGATGACATCAAAAAAATTAATAGAATATATTGAAATATTATAGTAGATTTAATTCCTTTGGTCCAAAGTCATAATGTCTTTATGAATTTAAAAAATCATTTACTAAATAGTTTCAACTTGACATAATGGAGTTTTTAAAACAAATAATTTTTTTAAATGATATATAGTCCTAAATATCAAATATTCTGAAAAATAAATTATATAATGTTACAAATGTCTTTAATTATATACTTTTGTTTTTGTTGTAATTTTTTTTCACTATAATAACAATATATTATGAAAATACAAGAAAACATGGTAAGAGTTAATGTTTTTAACTAAGGCTTAAAGCTAAAAGATAAGGTTACTTTTGGGAATTAAACATATCTAAAACATATTGGTTGAGAGTATTTCTAACCATTATCGTATTATAATTTAAATATGTAACTTTGGAACCATTGAAATTGAAATCAATTTTATAAAAAAACAATATTTTAAGACGTTCCTAAAGTTACCCTCCTCCCTATTATAAAAAGAAAACATTTCTATCAAGTTAAAAACACCTCTATAGCCTCTTGTATCATCCAATGTTTTGTGAAATAATCCTCCATCATCCATAACTTACTTATAGAAGCATAACATGGGTAGAAGGAAATTCAAGAAATCCTTTTGGCTCAAATCAAAAGATGTTACCCGATTTTGTTATAGTGTATTCCCTCAAGTTCCTTTTTTACTTCTTCACTCCCTATTATCTTCTTATTCTATGATTACATAAAAAATAGTATCAAAAATATACTAGGATTTTATAATGACAATTATTTGAACTACACTTACCCACACCTTCATATAATGTATATAAACATATTGTTTCTTCGTACGACAAAGTACTGCCTCACGAAACAATGATTGTTCAATTATCTCATACCACCTCTCATGGTGGCCATTATAATGGCACTGTATTTATATATGATATATATTATATTTTTATTTCTTTTATTCTTCTGTAATTATTATTTAAAATATAGATTTTTTCTCTCCATAATGTATACATAAGATAATTTCATTTGTCGATATGCAGAATACCGCTCCCTCAAATTGGTATAACTCCTTCACGCCATACATGAAATGTATAATGGATGGATTTAATGAACATATGTAAAATATAAAAAAAATATTATAATGTAATTATAACCTACCTATGTATCATTTAGTTTTTCTTCTTTTAATATGACAAAGAAATGAATGTAGCCTTCATGCGTATATACGACTTACTATCTCCGTGAAAGATGAATTTCATTTCTTATCATTAAATTTTATGAAATATTTTAAAAAAATATATAATGGATATATATGATATTTAAATAATTAATATCATTATGGAAATGATGGACTGTTGACTATATGGGCAATTTATATCAAACCAAGTTCATTTTCGACTTTTGTACGGAATATTGACAAAACGACCAATATGAACTTAAATAATTTAGTTATTTTTATAACATGATATTAAAGGACAAAAAAGGATAATAAAATTGTAAAACATTTCTTGTGAAATAAGAAATTAACCTATGTTTATTATTTAGTAATATAAAAATGAATGAGATAAGTCAGATTCGAGGAGAGGGAATTCTTCTCAATATCTTTATTTTAGACTTTTTTTATTTATACATGAAATTATATTATATGGAATATAATAGAACCCTTTTACTGATCTCTATATTAAGTAATTTTTTAATGATATGGAATTATAGTTATAAGGCACATCATGAAACATTATTTAATCTGGAGATAGGTCAAAAATTGAATTAAATTCACATTCAATATCTTTTTAGGGTTAGATCATTATATAATTAGGTCATTAATCATATATAACAACATAAATATTACATGTAGACACCTCTAATCTCAATCCATTGTATCATAAAACAAAAACACATTTAATAGAAACATGGTATCATTTCATGTCTGAGAAGTATAACATTTCCTTGATCCCATCCATGAATCTATTCTTTTTTATGTCCTATTAAAAAAAATCAAAAATTGGGTTCCAAAAAAAATCAATAAGGGATATACAAAGAATGAAAAATATTGGTCTTGGGATAATAAGAAAACCATGAATACGTTATCATAATGTAAATCTTTTAACATTTATGAAGTAGTGAATATAATTATCTGAAAATAATATCATTTCATACACTTTTTGTAACCAAAATATTACCATTAATCCCATAGAAATAAATATATAACATATCATGGTTAATAGATAATGAAAAATACTTAAATTTAATAACCATACGGTCGACTTCAACACATATCACTAAATGGAGTAACCATTCAGACTATTTTCATACCCGATGCATTAGAGGTTATAAATAAAACACCCATCCTTGGTTTATCATATAACCACCCATATTTGGATTATCAGGTAACCACCCATCTTTAGTTTATCACGTAAATTCCCATCATTCGTCTAAGTACAATTATAGAGTCATAACACATAATATTTTTCAATTATCAACCTTTCACTCAATAAATATCATTTATAATCAAAAGAGTTAATTTCTTGATATTTAAATAGTAAATCTAATATCAAAACCATTTTCAATACCAAAACACCCAAAATAATGGAATACGGGATTTCTTTTCCTTTTAAAACATTATGTCTTGTATAAGAATCCAAATATTAAATAATTATTAAAGTGGTAGAGAAGTCGTTCTCAACAAATAAATTAAAAAAATACTAATTTTTTTGTAGTAAAAGGCTTCGTAGAAAAACGATTCCCTTTGAATGACATTAGAATTCAAATGGGTTTAATTTACACCATATAAAAGAATGTGTTGTATAACTTCAAAATATGCCTCAATGAAAGGTGATTGAGATGATGTCCCTTACCATGAGTCCAAATCATCATGTTTATTCCTAATAATTCATGAATAATAATATTAAGATAATTTATACTTGTTTGAGAAACTTTTACCCATTTATTATTCCTTTTATATCAGTTATTACTATGTTATAACAATTATATAACTATTTATCTTCATATCAGATGTTTTGTCGATGTTTGGTACATGAGTCGAAAATGAACTTGTTTCGATGTAAATTGTCCATGTAGTGAAATTTTAATCATCTCTAGAATATTATGAATGATCTAAATATAATATATATCTAGTATATATGTATTTATTATGTCCATAATATTCAGATATATGAAATTAAATTCACTCTTCATGGAGACGGTATGTTGTATATATGCATAAACGATTTATTCATTTATTTTTCATATTAAAGGAATGAAAACTAAATGATACATTGGTATATTGTAATTAGAGTATAATATGTATGTTATATGGGTTACACAAGTTCATAAATCCAAACTTTATAAATTTCATGTATGGCATGAATGAGTCATATCGCTTTGAGGGGGCACCAGTCCGCACTTCCTGAAATGAAATTATCATATTTACATATTATCGAAAGAATAAATTTATGTTGTAAATACAAAATATATTAGAATAGAGACATTATAAATATATTATATTTTTTATATAAATTAATTTCTATAATAATGGCCCCCATGAGAGGTGGTGGGTAAAAATTAAGCAATCATCATTTTGTGAGGTAGTTGTTCGCCATACACAGAAACAGTATGTTCGTATCCACTTGACGGGGGGTGTGCGTAAGTTTAGTTATAATTAATATTATAAAAACATCCTAGAATATCTAGAATATTGGTTTCTTATGTAATCATAGAATAATAAGATCATAGGTAGTTGTTAAGGAAAATAATGGAAATAAGCTTGAGAGAAGAGGCTACCTCTAAATAAGGATACTTCTTCGTATTTGAGCCAAAAGGATTTCTTGATTTGACGTATTCCCATGTTAAGGATTATCAGAGGAAGGGAGGGATGGTGTGATATTATTAGATAAAAAATTGGATAATCCAAGGGGCATGATAGGTGTGAGTCAGTGGGTATAGTTGGTGGCCTTTTATAAGTAGGAGAAGGGGAACTTTAGTAAAGTCATGAAATATTATTTTATTATAAAATGGTTTTATAATTTTAAGGTAACAAAAGTGATATATTTATAAGATACTATGTGAATGGGTATAATGCCTCTCAAATAATAGTTTTTATACAAGATTATGTCATAAATGTAACCTTATCATTTATCTTTAACCCTTAGTTAAGAACATTAACTCGTACCACATCTTCTTGTATTTTTACAATATATGGTTACTATAGATACAATAAAATTCCAATTGTACCAAAAGTATATAATTAATGACATTTTTAACATTATATAATTCATTTTCACAAATCATAGTTTTTTAGGGCTGTTATATCATTTAATAAAATAGTATTTTAAAAAAACAAATTTATGTCAATTTTGAAACTATTTAGTATTTGATTTTATTAAGCCAAAAAAACTATATTTATTCAATAAAAAGACTATAAATAAACCATAACATGTAAATTTAATCCAAAAATTTCATGGATTTCATAATAATTTTAAACTTAAATTTATTTTAATCTTTATAAAATCATTTATTTTAATCATTCATTCATAATGTAATCATTGCATCATCATTGTGTCAGGAATAAACTTATTTTTTTAATATCAAAATAATATAAATAAAAACCCATGATGTATGAATTTTTTTATATTTCTAATAACTATATATGTTCTAATATATCATTTATATAAACCAAAATATAATTGTTTTTGTTAGAAGATAAATGTTTATGTTACACTTCCATTCTCTTTAAATTTAAAATTGTAAAAGGTAACTATCACACCAAAGTGGATACATGGGGTCCTAAAATCGACCCAAAGATGACCATGGTCATCCATATCATATAAAATAGGATTAGAACACATGTTATGGTAGTTTTATATTAATATAATTTTATTTTATACCCTTATTTAGTTGATTTTTCCCTAAACCATGGTAAATAAAAAGAATTACTTATGTTACTTTTCATAATATAAAAAAATAAAATTTACGTATTTACACAATTTATAACATTTGATTCCCAATATGGAATCCATTTTTCCATTTTCAAAACACCTAATTAGAAGAAAGTAATTTAAAATTTAACCTCATTTTCAAAACCAGAAAGATGGTTTTTAAGAAGTAAAAACATTCAAAAGATTGACATGTCTTAATATCCAATTTAAATGTGAAATTACATCCAATGATCTTAATTAGATTAAATTATAAGATCATAATCCAATTTAACTTTAAAAAAATCAAACCCACTGTATAATTTTATAAATAAATTAGAATAAATGGTGATTTTTAATTTAAATGTAGTATTTTTCACTATCCATAAAAATATTTATTACATAAGAAAAACCCCCAAAGTTCAAATAAAGTAAATTTTGATGTCTTTATTCTAAAGAAATTGTATATTTTATCATATTTCACATATAAAAGGGAAAAGATCTATTTTTGAAAAAGGTTTTCCACTGAAATGTTGTAAAATTTCCTTTTCAAAATATTAGAATATTTTAGTCTAAAATAGGATTTATTATCATTTTAAACCTATAAAATTTATTGGATAAATTGAAAAACATTTTAAAAATATATAAAATTATACTATAGATAATTCTATTAATCATTACAATATAATGGCTTGTTGTTAACTACCATTTAAAATAATAATATTATTGTTGTATTATTTTTTAGTATAACTAAGTGTTTTGGGCAACGTATGATTTCGAGGAAACCCATTGTTGTGTGTTGATTACACTATCAGAAAAAGCATCCCCTTTAACATAAAATTAATATCTTATTAAAAAATATTAATAGATATGAAAATTTATTATTCTATTAATACCTAGGATGTAAAATCATTCCCCCTTTTGGAAATTTAATCCTTGAAATTTTAAAATTTTGCTCGGTAACACAATTGAAAGTCCCACATTAGAAAAATAGTAAATAAAACTACCACATTAAATTAATGAAAGATAAGTACAAAGGTCACCCAAGAGAACACATACAATGATTCCCTGTAGGAAAATTAAATAGAAAATGTTTTTATAAGATCATTTTTATAATATGAGGTTTTATTTTACTACATAGAATAATAAGATAAATAAATATACATACATGTCAAGTAGAGTTTCATAAATTAATAATTTTATACCACACACTCATCTTTTCTCTGAATGATGTTTATTAAAGATGACTTGGTCACACCTGAAGTCCCTGAATCAACTTCAATAGAATCACATAATCCAAAAAATATGAATTGTATATTTCCCCTATCGTTATACATTAACCAAAACAAAAATTGTTAGTACAAGACTAGATAATCAACCAAAAATAATAAACCATTATAAGGAGAAGAGCTACTTTTAATCTCCATAATTCAATAGTAATACCCAGGTTCTACAAAGATTATTCATAACACAAAAGTACTTAAAATTCCTCAAAATAATATACCAATATTAAAACCCAAAACACAGAGTTATTTTACCACATTATTTTCCAAGATAAATTTTTACATTTATCTCTAAATAACATCAACCCCTATTAAGGTATCATAAAAAAAATTAATTCACCAAATCAAATTTTATCTGTGATAGGTTAATCATTTCCACCAATAACTTAAATCACCATTTGTTCACAATAACAACATACATTCTTCCAAAATAAAATTCAACAATTACATATCAAATGAAATCCTATAGTTTTCTATTTCTTTTAGAATATAGTGTTCCCAAAAGAGTGAACATCTTCCAAAATAAAACTTATCACTTAATCACCAAATAGAATTGCAATACTAAGGATATCTATTTGATGAAACATAAGTCCCGTGAATAAAAATATTATTAGTCTATAAAATTATTTAACTAATTAGAATAAGTCATACTAACCAGGGACTTCATATAGGCCAGTGGTAGGCCATGCACCCTTGTAAACCTTATGGTTGTTGGTTCAATTCATGTGGCCTGGCCGGAAGTGATGGGTTGTCACCCATCCTTTGGGTTGTTGTTTTTCTAATACTATATTATTATTATAACATTACTAACATGGGATAAAATAATATAAATAACCATAACATAATTTAACATCATGTTTATCTCTGGCCATTAATTTTTCATCTCAAAATGTAATAACCTATAATTACCTCAAATTCAAGGATCATGAAAACCATAAAGGTTCTTTAAAACTATATCCACAAAAGAAAAGATAATTCTACATCATTTACACATAACAAACTTAAGTTTTAAACATACTATAATTCCTCTGAATTAATCCCATCATTAATACAATTAAACATATCATCATCCATAGTTCCAACACAACTCTTCAATTCCTAAAATGTAGACATCTGAATAATCGAACACACTTCATGATCCTTTCTCCATATTTTTTATATGATTATTTAATAATACTCTCTTATAAACAAAATCATTCATAATGTCCTATGATTCAATAATTTAAAAACATGAGCTTAGAAATAATACATAACATTCATATGTCATTTTCATTTTCATCATATTTAATTGGAATGGCACTCGGTATTGGTAAATATATATTTTATGTTCCTACTGATCACATTATTTATCCTTCTTTATAGGTCATTTATTTTCATAATGACTATGCACGCCTCATTTAAAACATCCAATTGATCCCTTTCAAAGTGCTTTTTCCCTTTCCTTGAGTCAAATGAACGCTTTATTTTTACATGGTAGTTTTTTTCATTATAACCTTACTTACTACATCAATAACATCTTATCATTCATTTAAAACATTTTCTTAGGTGTTTATTTCCACATCCTTGACATAGAAATTGTTGAATATAATTACCTTTATGATTATTACATGAACATCAATCGGGATTTATTTGTCGTATATAAGATGCCTTAGACAAATCACCAAGGATCATGTGGTCCATCATGACTCCAGATAGTTTGTTTAGAATAACCACAAGAGGTATCATTATAGTTCCCATTTCATTCGGTTTCTTATTCCGAAAATGACAACAGTTTCGTTCACATACATTGTTACTTAGGTGCCTCCTAGATCCATCCGTTTACTAAAACCAAAATGGTTTAGTGTGAGTATGTCAATAAAATCATCATATACTATCATATGAGGAGGATAAAAACTAAGATATACTTATTCATGTTATCTAAAACTCATTAAATTTAGCCAAAATAACACTGACTCTTTCATATATTCTTACCATTGTAGTCATGTAAAACATGTCACTTAGGCTTAAATAACACCCTACCTCTAAAGTTCTCTAATCCTTCCATTGATACCAACTATAAACATGGTATCACTTCATGTTTTAACATCATATTGTTTCCTTGATCCCATCCATGACTCTAATATTCTTCATGTCAAGTGTAAAACATTTCAAAACATGGTGTGGTCATAAAAATCTTAGTAAGGGATAATCAATTATGGGAAACTTTTAACCGTGAGATAACATGAAAACCATGAATACATTATCATAAAGTAATAATTTTCATCTTTAAGATGTAGTAAATATACTTAACTAAATATAAGATCATTGTATAATCTTTTTTACCCAAAATATTACCATAAAATCCCATAGAATGAAATATATAACATATAAAGGTATCTTGGAAAATAAACATACATAAATGGAATAACGATATGGGCGACTTCAAAGTATATCACCAAATAGAATAGACATATCGCCGACTTCCATACCCAATTCATTAGAGGTTATAATATAACCACCTATCCTTAGTTTTTCCTGGAACCACCCATATTTGGTTTATCACTTAACTTTATATCTTAGGATTGCCATGTAAGAACCCTTTAAATGTCCAAGTACCATTATATAATCATAAAACATAAAAGATTTCTATTAACAACATCTCACTCATAAAATATCATTTTCAATCATAAGAGATCATTTCAAGATATTGAAATAGTAAATATACTTCCAAAACCATTTTCAATACCCAAACACCCTAAAAGTGAATAATGAATTTATTTTCATTTTAAAATATTGTGGATTTTATAAGAATCCAAATATCAAATAATGGTTACGGTGGTAAAGAAGTCATTGTCGCTGCATATGTTAAAAACATTCCTTTTTTATTTTACTAAAACACATCATAGAAAATTATTTCCATTTGAATGAAATTAATAGTCAAAGGGGTTTATTATACACAATATAAAAGATAGTGGCGTATAACATCAAAATATTCTTCAATGAAAGTATATTGAGATGATGTCCCTTACCTCAAGTCCAAATCCTCACGTATGTTCCTTATCATTCCTAAATAATAATCATATGTTAATTTATAATTGTTTTAGAAACTTTTTTAAGTTTATTATTCGTTTTATATTACTTATTACCTTGTTATAACAATTAAATAATGATTTATATTCATATCAGTCATTTTATTGATATTTGTTCATGAGTCAAAAATGAACATGTTGTGATGTAAATTTTCAATATAGACAAAAGTCCAACAGCCCAAAAATATTGTTCATAATTTAAATATTATATATATCAACTATATATCTATTTATTATGTCCATAATATTTTGATATAAGAAATAAAATTCACCATTCATGGAGAAAGTAGGCCATACGCACGGATGAACGCTACTTTAATTTCATTGCCATATTAAAAGAATCAAAACTAAATGATAAATTAGAATATTATATTACAGTATAACATATATGTTATATAACTTACATAATTTCATTAACTTCATCCATTATATGTTCCATGTATGGAATTAATGAGTCATATCACATTGAGGGGGTGGTATTCTGCACTTCCCTAAATGAAATTATCATATTAACACTTTTTAGAATGTATAAAATTATGATGTAAATTGAAAGTACAGAATATATATATATATATCATATATATCATATTAAAATATAGTTCCATCATAATGGCCTCCGTTAGAGGTGGTAGGAGTAAATTGAACACTCATCGTTTGGTGGGGTAGTTGTTTGTCGTGCACAGAAACAGAATATTTGTATCTATTATATGGATGTTTGTGTAGGTGTAGTTAAAATACCTTATCAAAAAAACATAAAAAAAAATTTAGGATTCAATTTTTGTTATTTAATCATCAAATTAGAATATCATAGTGAGTGGATAAGGAAACTAAAGGAAAGGAACTTGAGAGATGATCCTACCTCTATATCAGGTAACCACTTTTGATTTTAGGCAAAAGGTAATGTTAAATTGCATTATGCCCAAATTAAAGATCATAAGAGGAATTTTAGGACGTACGGGGATTATTTGTGTATAATTGGGAAGATACAATGGGATTTAGATGTTTATGTAACTGGGTAGAGATGGTGGCCTTTTATTAGAGGGAGGTGGGGAACTTTAGGAATGTCTTAAAATATTAAATTAATATAAATTGATTTTAGAATTATAATGTCTAAAATGTGATATAGTTCTAGAATAATATAATTATGGGTCTAAATGCTCTTAATAAATTGGTTTTAAACAAGTTTATGTTGCAAAATTAACCATATCTTTTAGCTTTAAACACTAGTTAAAAACATTAACTCTTACCATGTCTTCATATATTTTCACAATATATGATTACTGTAGTTACTATAAAATAAAAATTATACAAAGAGTAGATCATTGGTGAAATTAGTAAAATTAAAGATGAAATTTGGCTGAGTCTAATATATTTAAGACCATCATATAATTTATTAAAATAGTATTTGTTTTGAAAACACATTTATGTAAATTTTGACACTATTTAGTAATCGGTTTTTTTCAAAGTCATAAAAACATGATTATATTTAAAATAAGTTATTACATAATCCCTCAGATGTAAATTAAATCCAAAAAATCATTTATTGAAAAAAATGTTCAAATTACATTTATTTTAATTTTTATATTATCAATTATTTTAATATTTCATTAATACAGTAACCACTACATCATCATTGTTTCATTAATAATCTTATTTATATAATGTATAAAAATTAAAAATAAAATACCATGATGTAGGAAATTATTTTAGATTTATAATTACTATTTATAATCTATGTGATAATTTATATAAACCATATTAATAATTTTATAGTTAGATGAGTTAATGTTATTTTACCATTTTCATTAAATTAAAAATTATAAAAGGTCATTATCGGACCTAATTGGATCCATGGGGTCCAAAAATAGACTCAAATATGCCCATGGTACAAAATATTTCATCAAATAGGATTATAAAATTTTATATGTTAGATTTATATTATAATAATATTATTTTTTACCCTTCGTTACATGATTTACCATTTATCAATGGTAAATAAAAAAAATTACCGAAGTTGCTATTTATAATGTCCAAAAATAAAAGCAACCCATTTTAACAATTTAGAACATATGATTCCAAATATTGAATCCATATTTTAAAAATTAAAAATAGATCATTGGAATAAATTAAATTAAAATTAATTCTAGTTGTCCAAACCAGAAAGTGGGTTTTTAAGAAGTAAAAACTATCGAAATATTAACATATATTTATGTCTAATTTAAATGTATAATTACATATAATTACCATAATTAGATTAATTGATAAAAATTAATCAAATAAAAATTAATACTAATTAAAAGCACAATATAACCATATAAATAAATTAGTAGAAAATAGAATTTTTAATTAAATTACAGTATTTTTCACTATTCATAAAAATATTGATTTCATCAGAAAAACACCAAAATTTCAACAAAAGTAACTTTTTATTCCCTTATTATAAAGGATATGTTCATTTTATAAAATATATCATGTTAAAGTGACAAAAAACTATTTATAAAAATGGTTCTCCATCAAAAGGTGATAAAACGACCTTTTAAAAATATTCATGTTTTTTATGCTTAAAATTGGATTAATTATCATTTTAAGCCATTAATTTTTTTTAATAAATGTAAATAAATTTAAAAAATATGTAAATTAATAATATATTTAATTATATTTATTCCCTCTAATACAACAACAATGTGTTACCTACAATTTAATATAATTATATTATTGTTGAATTATTTTTCGGTATAACTCAGTGTTGTGTGCCACTTAAGATTTCAGAGAAACCTATTGTTGTGTGTCAAGTAAGCTATCATACAAAGAATCCCCTTTAATGTAAAATTAATATCTTATTTATAAATATTAATAGATATGAAAAATTATTATTCTATAAAAACCTATGATATTACATCGTAGAAATCATAAATCATAATGGTAACTTGGTGCATCTATAACATAATTACACTATAGATTTCATAGCTACATTAGAAGTAGACTCCATAGATGCATTTGGAATTCCCATCACAGTATATTCACAAAATATCTTAGTAGAAACCTTAATTTTTACCTCTGTCACGTTACCCAATGCATTGGAGAGCTATCACGGGCTCACCCACAATGAGTTTATCATGTAACCACCTGTATATGTTCAAATATACCAAGAACCATAACATAATCATAAAACATAAAAAATTCAAAAATTAAAGGTAAAATTTCATCATTTAAATCAGAAGTTTTCAGTTCAAAATACTAACATAATAATTCCATTCCACAAATCATTTTCAATACCAAAATACCCTAAAAGAAATATGGTATTTATTTTTGAATATGGTATATGTTCTGAGAAATGATTCATATTTAATATATATATATATATATATTAAAATATATGTTTTTATATGAATAAATATTGTAAGTGAATTATTTTATCAAGTTATCAACTAATAATTATCCACAAAATGCAGTCATAAGTAAATGCTTTGTTATCATCAAGATATACTAATTTTGTCTGCTAAGTTCATATTAAATCATGAATTTCATTTGTAATAAATTAAATGGCCATCATATTAATCAATTACATGTCATGAAATTATAATATGTTCTTTAGTTTTATTATTTGCATGTATATTTGAATAATATTTATATATGTTGTTTTATTAATATATATATATATATATATATATATATATATTTTCATATTGAAGTAATAAAAAATCATTTTTTATAAACTATTTTTAAATAATGTTTTATTAGATGAAAATATTTGTGAAAAATATCTTTATATCATGAAAAGACAATTAAACGTGTGATTTTATTTATTTTGAATCTAGAATATGAATTCTTGTGAAAGATTATATATATATATGTGTGTGTGTGTGTGTGTGTTTATATATGTATATATATGTATTGAAAATATTTGAAAATTTTTATATCCAGAAATCCAACTAAAAATGCATATATACCTAATGCAAGAATTAAAAAAAATCATAAAATTTGGAACATAAACATTGTAAATATATTGAGGTTTTGGGGATTGAAATCTATCCCTCAATAATTAGATAGCCCAAAGATAGAAATCCATGTTATAAGTATCCACAATGTTTTGTTTTCAAATGCTTACATATAATTTTTTCAAAAATACCGCATTATTATTTTTAATGAAATCTGAGAATAATTTTTTCCAAAATATTGATGTATTTTAAATACATAAATAATTTCATTATTGTCAATGTTTTTTCAGAAAGCATTTATATGGTATTAAATAAAAATAATTTGACTGAATTTGTCAAATATTATTTACAACGAAATATATTTTAAAATGTATCTCAATGATTTTAAAAGAGCTCTTACTGGGAAATTGAATGCTCAACCTTGTTTGAAAATAATTTTTCATAGGTACAATAGATTTTTTAATTTAGAGTTCATGTCATTTAGAGTTAAGGCACGTAGAAGTGTATTTGGTGTTTGTTTAATTTTTTTCAACTCTGATAATTGTAAGGTGTTGATTAATCCTCCAGAACCTAGTCGGCAAGAGCTCCCTGTTTCTGTAATATGTTGTGTAATTGTTCAGTTTATTTTAAACAAATATACCAAATTGGAAATTATTTATATAAAAAATGTTTTAAATATAATATATTTATTTTTAGAAAACACTACTCGAGATTTTGAAAACCAAACATTGTGTCTTGTGGCATCTGGGAACATTGATGGCTATCTTGGACATTCCCACTTTTTATAGATTTGGTTCACACCCCAATTCCCTTCCATATTTCAAACATTCAACTGTCATGTTTAAGGAAAAAAGTATTAATCATGCTTTAATTATATATAAATTCACTAGGGAGTTTAATTTTGAAAACATTTCATTTCATTAAAATAAACATTCTAATTTATAAATTTATATATAAGTATGTATATACATAAATATATGATCATCCATTATATATCACTTCTGAGTTTGGTTATAACCAAATTCTTTCTATAGAGACGTTGCATAAATATTCATGTACCCAAACTTCTATGAAATACATGTTTACATTTTGTTATAAATTCAACCATTTTAAAAACCAAGTCTTGAGAAAAAATTACAACGGTATACTTGTTTCCTTGATTTATGCATGAAATAATGAATACATCAAATAATAGCCTTAGAAAACCTAAATATTTTTTCTTCTTAAAAAAATAACCATAAGAAATAAATAAGTATGTATCACACCGAAATTTATCAATGTGGCACTTAAATTATACATTCATCACTTTCATGGATATATATATATAAATTATGAAAATATTAACATTATGAACATATAAATATAAATATATAAATACACATAATTCAAATATGATCTTGAATGTTGAATAAACCATTTTTTTCATTTTTAGGTGGTTGGATATTATTTATCATGCACCCATGATTTAATAAAAATGTGAAAAATATCACTTCAATATGTAGTCATAAATATATATATCTTGTATAAATATTAAACTAATCAATAATTTACCTAACATGCATATTTAATTCATGAAGTAAAATTATTTAGTAGGATTCTATAAAAGTATAAAACATGCTATCGAAATATTTTAATATCTTCAAGAAAACATTCATGAAGTATGGAAATATTACTCATATATATATATATTGAGAAATATAAATGGTTAAAATTTAGAAATAAATGATTTTCATTCGAATAAATCTACTTACCGAAGAATGAATTTAAATATTATTTTGATAAATATATTTCCACACAAAAACACAAAATGAAAGATTAATTTATAATAATAAATTTAATTTATATAAGCATATATAATTTAAATTAAAACATTTTTTATGTAGGTAAAAATTATAAAATATAAATAATCCCTTAATAAACAATTCTTTATTTAGAGGTAACATATTCCATCAGGTTCCTTTAATTATTTTCCTTTTTCACTCCCTATAAACATCATATTCAATGATTACATAACTACACCAAT
Source organism: Viscum album (assembly GCA_963277665.1). NCBI lineage: Eukaryota > Viridiplantae > Streptophyta > Magnoliopsida > Santalales > Viscaceae > Viscum > Viscum album. The sequence continues at coordinate 1,956,742,429 of OY728125.1, forward strand.
ATCATCAATATAATATGATGTTATTATGAGAGAGATTTAAACTACATTTACACACACCTCCATCTAATGAATATGACCATACTGTTTCTGTGTACGGTGAACTACTACCTCATGAAGGGATAAGGACCTAGCCATAAACATTACATAATCATGAGATAAGATAGTAAATTGAATTAAATCAAAATTAGGATCTTTTTAGGTTTAGAGGTTTAGAGAAATACGTCATAACTCGTACATAACCACTTAATTATTACACGTAGACACCTCTACTCACTATCGATTTTTTTGTAAAACATAAATTCTTCAAAAAACATGGAATCATTTCAAGTTTTAACAGAAATAACTTTTCCTTGATATCATAATATAATAAATTAACCTTTAAGAAGTAGTTAATGTACTTCACTGAATATAATCTCATTTTATATTCTTTTTATAACCAAAAGACTACCATAATTCCCGTAAAAAGAAACATATAACATATAAAGGTAACTTGGGACATTAAAATATTTAAATAGAATAACCATATGGGAAACTTCAACATATATCAATTAATATATTATCCAGACGGTAAAATTCCATACCCAATGAAATTGAGGATATAACGTAACCACCC